>CM028671.1:46801455-49475282 GCA_016760335.1 Gastrodia elata | reverse complement strand
CAAGGGCTTGGCGTTGTGGAGGGCTGTGGTTGCCCCATGGTTCAATACCAGGGCTCCCCAGCGCACCATAGTGCCCCCGCGAAGCCCAGGTACGAGGCATCCCTTAAGTATTTTAGAAGCATTTAAGGTCATTTGAGGTCCAGTGAAGCCTAATTATATAAGGAAACATATGTGGATGTTTCTATAGTGAGATCAACTCTAAATTGGCATTGTAGCTGTTATTGGTCTCCTTCAAACCTAGAGTGAGACTTGAAGTTTTTTGGAGGAGAAGTTGATCGATAGGCTTTGTAAGTAGTAGATCCTTCTCTTTCATGTGAAGATGAAACTCTCTGTAACTCTGTAATCATTCTGTTCGTAGGATTTTTCATGTAAAATTTATGTGTTTGGATGCTTATGTGATTTATGATGTGATTATATTGCTATGATTTACTCTTTTGTGCTTGGATAATTTTGTTTTGCTGCTTGATAACCACCAACATCATCCCGTTTGGTATCGTTTCTGAATGCTCTAACACTTGAAAATGCCATACAATTTTGTTATGCCTTTTTTAAGTGCAGGTTTGTTGATTGCTTAATTTTATATTTATAAAGGAGATGGAAAGGTTGCATGAACAAATGACATTATTATTATTATTATTATTAAATAAAATGAGCTTAAACATAAAACACAAATATGTGGTTGATAGAAATTGAATTTATAACATCGGATAACAAATCTAAAGCCTCAAATATTAGGCAACAATATCATTCATCATATGATATTCTTATTGTTGCAATTTTTTTGGTGAGAAAAATCTTCTAGCTCATCAAGTTATATAATATGATCCTAAATACTAAGGATGTTAAATAAGTGGACTAGTACTGATGACATTGTTATGAACAAATGTTGTATTTGATTGTGTAATATAGATGTTTAAGTTGAAGCAAGATTTGATACTTTGAGAAAGGGTGATCAAACACATTAAAATAAGATAATAAATTTTTATAAAATTGGCTTGTTCTTATGTTGTGTATATGTTGACTATATATGCAACACATTTATAAGGATGTTCGATGGAGAGAAGCTAAGTTCTTTTCATATTATTGATTTAGAAAAGGCTCACATAAAATACCATGAAATGTTTGTTTTAAGTATACAATATCACCACCACCAAGCCTTAATCAAACTAGTTGGGGTTGATTACATGAATCCTTTGTTTTCACTATGAGTTATCAAATAGAAACCCCTCCTAAGTTTCAAATAGAGAAACTAATGGTCTCTTCCCATATTTTTATGGTCTTCCTCTTTCTCTTTTAACATGAGAAAAAGCATATATCTTATTTTTCTATTTGGGCATTAACTAGTCTATGCTTTATATGTCGAACCATTTAAGACGTCACTCTCTATTCCACCATTATTTTAAATATTTGAATCTCTCGCTCATCTTGATTACAACGGTTGTCAATAGTTATGTTCTCAAGGTACGGTTGGCTTTGAGTTAAGTTCGATTTGAGTCAAGTTCAACTCGAACTCAAAATTTTATAGTTTAGCTTGATTTGAAATTGGCTTGAACTCAAATCATTTTGAGTTGTATTGGCTTGATTCAGAATTATTTGATTTCAAGCCAGCTCAAAATCAAATTTGAGCCAACCCAAAGAAAAAACTCAAATACAAAGCTAAATGAGAATATACAAACTCATGACCTCGCTCGCCTTCACAGATTATGGTCATCAATGAAAGTGAAGAAGTATGTAGCTCCACTAAAAAGAGGATGTAGGAGTTGGTCCCCACACGTCTGTGTGTACAAGCTCTAACTTCTGAGATTTCAAATCTCTCCTACTCTTTAAGAAGCTAACTTTTTTCTGCTTGTCATGCACAGAATCTTTACAAAATTTTAAGTTCACAGATTTCAACCCTAGAACCTTTCCTCTATATAACATAGACTTCAATCCTTTCTCGCTCATATAAACCAAACATTTGGTACCATAAACACGCATCAAGCTATTTTATTATTGCAATAAAGTCAGAAACTTTATTGATCAGGTAAAGTATCACATCCATATTATCCCGAGCAAATATCAATGCACCTCTAGTCATCTTCTAGGAATATCCTGTGAAGCTCGTTTTGTATCCCTCACGAGCTAACTGGCTGTCAGAGATCAAATTTCTTTTTAGACAATGAACATGTCTAACATTCTTCAATTTCCACACTAACTTATTTGATAATTGGATTTCCACATATCCTGTTCCAAGGATGTTGCAAGCTTTGTCATCTCCCAAGTAATTTTTTCCCAAATCACCTTTAAAGTAGTTCTTGAAATCTTGCTTGCTTTGAGGCATGAAAAAAAGCACCTGAGTCCACCAACCAAGACTCAGTGCTAACAAGGGACAATATCAACACATCTTGATCTTCATCTGCTGAAATATTCAATGAGTTTCCTGTCTTTACCTCCTCCACATGACTTCTTTAAGGCATAGCAGCCCTTCTTGAAGTGTTCATTTTGCCTCAGTTCCAGTATTCTGCCTTTCCCTTAGCCAACTTTAATTTTCCTTGTCTTTACTTAGACTTGCTTCAGTAGATTTTCCAATTTGTACTTCTTCCTCTGAATTCTACATTTAATGCTGAAGTAGTCACTTTCACCGTTGGAGCATTTCCTTACTTCTTCATTCAACAGCAGTCTGACAATATCGCCGAATATTAACTTTGCATTTCTAGAAGAAATATTGGATGTGGTCACCATTCAGTCCCAACTATCCAACAAATAAGACAAAATCAACACAGTTATAACTTTTTCATTGGAGTTGATTTTCACACCGAGCTTAATTGGCTGTTACAGTGTTGAACTCGTTCATGTGTTCTGTCATTGAACCATTATCTGTCATATTCATGTTAAATAGCTTTTTCATTATGAATACCTTATCGGAAGCTGAGGGCTTCTCATACGTTATGGCGGGAGCTGTCATGGAGATCGATTGTAATTCTTCTCATCACAATGTTACGCAACTGACGATGATAAAGAAAGACGTGTCAAGCCTAGTGTCGTTCTGCCGAGGAAATTTTATTCCCCTTCTAGCATAGTTTCAGGTTTCTTGTTGACTCCTTCCAATAGTAAGTATAACTTTTTTGGTAGAGCAAATCCTTCATTTACATATTCCAAAATGCATAGTATGTTTCATTAAACTTCTCAATCTTGTGTCTCATTTTGTCAATTATTGCTTCCATTCAAGCTAACAAACTTAATGCAAAAAAACAACTCTGATACCACTTGTTGGGAGACAACCAAGAGATCTTCTACTCCGAAAAAATCCCTAGGATCAGGGTTTGACCATTGAGGATCGCCGAAGAAAATACCAAAAAATATTCCGACACAAAACCAAGGAATAATCGCAGCACAAACATTCATAAGCATGCAAGCATACGAACACAAGGATATACATGAAAAACCTAGGAATTAGAAAAATCACAGCCACATCACCACAAGAAAATTCATTATATAAAGAATGATTATAAAATTATAAAGAACTTATCAACTCCTTGAGGAAAAAGAAATTCACTGTCCTAAGTTTTCTTTTTCTTCTCTCCCAAATTTCTCCTAATTCTCACTTCAAGATTTTCAAGCCTCCAAAAATTCTCACTGAAAAATGGCACTAACACAAACCCTATGCAACATGTTAGAATTTATATTGGATCCCAAATCAGCCCTAAAAGTATCAGTTTTTGACACGTCGCACTCAGGCTGGGATTTCTGCAACACATGGGGGCATCTGAGCGTCGTCGTTGCTGCTTCTGGGGTGCATGGGCACCAGATTTTCCATCTACTGGACGCTTGAGTGCCAGACCTCCTGCCTACTAAGCACCTTAGCGCCAGACTTCCTGTATGTTGTGCCTGGGCACACCTGAGCAACTGACCTCTTGTTAGCTTCTATAAATCTGTCTCGAAATCCATGAGAGCACCTATTTTCTTCCCTTAGTGATCTAATTAATCTCCACATTATAACATTTTAAATGCTATTCAAAAACATATTCACAATTTCTATCTTGAACATGTTTTATTTACATAAACATAAAAGTAATACTTAGTTTGTACAAATTAACATAAATTATCAAATTGACAAGTTTTATCTTTTTCTTTTAATATTTTTTAATTGAATGTATTTTTTGATAAGACCTATATACAAAAATTATAAAAAAAGAAATTCTAATTGATCCTGGATACTTTTTGGTGTATATTATTGTATAATCATAGCATTTTCCTTCTTTTATTTGTTATTTGCTTTCATAATTTCATTTTCACTTTTAGTTTACTCGGAGGCAGACTTTTTCAATTAAAATAAGCATATTCAGATCTAATATAACATATTTATATAAAATATACAAAGTAATGTATAAAAGGAGAAAATTTGAAAAAGAAAATGCTTAATCAAGACTTTGGATTCAGCGCTCCTAAGGAAGATGAGACAGCACAATGACCCATTCAGGATAGTATCTTCTTTGTATCTGTTCATGCGAACTAAAATCAAGTAAAAAAAGTTTCTAATAAAGGATGTGATCCCAATTACATCATTGTAAGGCATTACCTCGTATAAGATAGAACCAAAGAGCCAAGAAAGACCAACAACCATCCCATTTTTTGAAAATATGGAAGGAAGGTAAAGAACAAAAATAGGCAAAAGTAAGCCCAGGAGAGAGTAATTATCTAAACGGTTGAAAAACATCCATAGGATCTTCCGAATAAAAAGCAGCCGTATACGATCGGCCTATGAAGCAGCCATTTAAAACCTGGGGGCAAAATCCAAGGAAAATACCAAAAACTCAAATAAAAAAGAGAAACAAATGTAAGCATACTCAAAATCATTGAATCTACAAATAAATTGGGCCAATCAAATAAAGCATTCCTACAAATGAACGAATCTTATAATGATGAGCATCCATAAAAGAGGCCTTGTAAATTGTAAGAAGGTCATTAGAGATTTAATGTAGCTTGAAGGCGGATGAAGAGTCTGACGGTATCGGCTCCAACGAAGTACATCGAACAAAGAAGGAAGATTTGACAGGCTTGGTGTTCGGGGTAGGTTTGTGATTTTACTTAGATGGGCGGGGCTATTTATAGGCGGAGAATGGAGGAGGGAAGGAGTGGCCAGCTAACCAGTGTGAGACGTTTTGTCGCAAGCGAGAGGTGAAGCACAGGGATCGGCGTCGGGGAGCGGGCGCACGATTCACGTCAACAGGGAACCGGTGCTGGAGTTGTTGCCTACACTGGAACCGGTGCAAGAGTTGGTGCCTACACTGGAACCGGTGCAGTAGAATTTCCTAATCTCCTGCACCTGAATGAGCATATAAACCTTCGCAGGAGCAGGTCTCCTTCCTTGGACAGAGCCAGTAGCTGGTGCCAGTTCCAATGCAGGAGCTAGCCTTGCTATACAGCAGGTGCCTGATTGTCAGCAAGTTTGGGCCTTCTATTCAGTTGCACACAGCTCACACCTAATGGCACTTGAATTCATCTTGAGTATAAATAAATTTGATGGTGATGTGTAACATTGCACAGCACTAGCACTTGTGAGAGAAACATTCATGATGTGCTACAAATGGATAGAAGATTTTTTATAGGACATGAAGCATTTCATTTCAGGAAGTGTTTCACATAATTTAAAAATTTTATGCCATAGATAATCATTGCCAAGCTTTTGAATACATATACAAATTGGTAGCCACCAGCCATTGCTAATAAAAACCCAGCTAAATACCCACACACAGCAAGAGAATGATGCTCAAATGATCTTCTCCTTTAATTTTAAGAAAGAGCTCAGATTCTTTTCATAAGAGTTGCAGCTTCAAAATGGGAGAGCAAGAAAAGAAAACATACACTCCATTTGCTTTAAGTTTCCTAACCTTGATAAAATTGCATGGGTTGCCATTGATGTGATTAGTTTTTAGGATTTATGATACAATCATATGACCAAGATTTATAATGGAACTCAAGAAAAATAAAATTAGATGTTTGGTTACTAGCAAATTTTAAGATTTAAGGAATTTTAAAATACAGATTTTAAAAAGGACTGAATATGAGATTACAAAAATTGTTTAACACTTAAGTTGTAACAATTTAAAAAATAAGCTATAAATCATACCTATTGACCCATGAACGCGAAGACATGTGAAGAAACACGCGTGAAGACTTCGTCTCCTTCCCGTCTTCTCCGCACAGCTATTCGATCCCCTCTGCGCTTCGACACTCATATTTGAGTAAGTTTCTTCAAGAAAGAAGGATGTCGTCATCAATCAAGGAAGCTTTTGATGAGGGGAAACCTGAAACTCTTCTAACTACAGCTCAGAAGCATTGTTAAAAACAAATGGAGTATCCATAAAAGAGGCATGATTGTATCAGGTTTTGGTTTGTTATGCATGATTATATAAATTTTATCATTTAGTGATGTATTTGAATGTTGGCACAATTACTGAATAAAAATAGTTGTGCTCATTGAATTAGTCAAGACTATGATCTATGATTTGGGGTGCTGAATAGTTTTGATTAAATTTCCTGAAAAACTATGCTGCTTGTTCTTAGATTTGAATGATGAAGTTGCTGAAATTTGCAGCAAAAATACATTTGGTAGTTATATTATATTTAATGGAGCCTTTGCTAATTTTATGTATCTGATACTTTCATATTGCCCAGTGTTATTTGTATTTTTATTTAATAGAACCTTTGACTTTATTGGCTTATCTCAGTCCAATTTGGTAGATTTAATTTAGTATATAAAAACTCTTACCTCTTTGTCTGAAATATCCTATAACTAGGTTTGATTGAAAGAATTTTTTTCTTTTTCCTCTCTCCAATGGGTGACAACACAATGTTCATTTTATTTTTACTTTTTTTACAAAATCTTTAACAAAATCCAAAAATCATCAAATCTACAAATAAATTGTGCCAATCAAATAAAACATTTCCACCACTAAACGAATAAGTTTATTTTGTACACGTCTTTAATTAAGCCAAATGCTTAACTAATTTGGTTTGTGCCATAATTTGTTAAGACGTTGTATGAGTTTGAATATTCTCATTTAGCTTAATATTTAGGTTATTTTTTGGGTTAGTTCGAATTCGATTTTGAGTTAGCTTGAAATCAAACTATTTTGAATCAAGCCAACTCAACTCAAAATTATTTGAGTTCAAGTCAAAATCAAATCAAGCTAAACTAAAAATTTTTGAGTTCTAGTTGATCTTGACTAGAATCAAACTCAATTCAAAGTCAATCCTACCTAGAGAACATAACTATTGACAACCATGTAATAAAGATGAACAAAAAATTCAACTATTTAAAATAATGGTGGAAGAGAGAGTGACATTTTAAATGGTTTAACAAATTAAACATAGACTAGTTTATGCTTCGAATAGAAAAAAAAGGTAGATGATTTTTTATAATGTTAAAAAAAGAAGAGGGAGACCAAAAGCAACATGGAAAGAGACATAGTTTTCTCTATTTGGAACCTAGGGAGGGGATTCTATTTGATAAATCTCAATAAAAACAAAGGATTTGTGCAACTAATCCCACAGGATTTGTGTAACTAACCCTACCTAGTTAGACTAAGGCTTGGTGGAGGTGGTGTAGCATACTTAAAACAACCTTTCTTAGTATTTTATTTGAGCCACACAAAAAACCAACATGACAGAATACCGCATGCATAAGAACGCCACTTCTAGCATACAAGGGAAGCACGATACTGAAATTAAACCTTAGCCTAATTAAAGAGAATCAATCCGACAAAAAGGCCACAATCGTTATCCACTAATATCGTAAGAAACGTTGGCAAACATCCTAGCATAGTCCAGATAGAGCTAAATTTGAAATAAACAATCATTGAATCAAAAGATCAAAGGGAATAGTTCGAGCTAAGTTGTGCCTATCAACAAAACCAGCAATTAAGTTGAAACTAGTTTCTGTTCGATTGAACTTCCCAATCAAGGTAAGATCATGGGTTGAAGTCAAATTGAGGGATGACTTTAGCTGGAGTGGAGAGATCATTCCACGACTTCTCTAAGAGACCGTGACGGAGGGGTATCGACCATCAGCAACCAACCATAAACCAACTTTAAGAAAAAATAAAGGAAAAACCAACTCGATGAAAAGTTGAAAAAGCAGACAAGAGAAAACAAAAAGAATCTTAAATATCACCGGTTAAAAATGAAAGAGCGGCCACCGTGCCGAAACTAGGGCAAAACGCCCATCGGCTGAACGACGAAGTGGGGAACCCTGAATCGCCTTCGGGAGCTCTCCTTCGTATCCCAACCGAAAACCAACATGAAAACAAGAATTCCACCACACATAATTCCAACATGACAGAATACCACATGCATAAGAACACAAAGTGCACAAGATCTCATATTTACACCCTATAATTAATAGCACAAGTGTAACTGCCCCAAATAAGATTAGCGTGCTAACTGAATCTTAGGTAGTTAATTTGTTAAGATCATGTTGGGGCTGATATAGTTAATTTTTCAAGAACTGCTATTTGAACCTACTGATATAGCACTCAAAAAAATTCACCCAATAATATTTGGATATGATTTCAATACAAATATTAAAATAATATATACTAATGAAATATGCTCAAATTCTATTTGGTTAGGTTTTTTTGGGTGTCACGTCAGCGGGTTCAAATAGCATTTCTCCAAAAAAAAAAAAAAAAAAAAAAAAAAAAAAAAAAAAAAAAAAAAAATTTATATCATACTATTTATAATAAAAAAAAACTATAAAATTCTCTCTTCCTCTCTAAGAAAAAAATGCATTAATAAACTTTATTTTGCCAAACAAGTGTCATTGCCTAAAATCTAGTAACATGCCATATTTCCATATAGTGAGACCAATCATTGTTCATAGATGCCCAAAAGATATAACAAATATAGTCTGTGACAAATAATTACACATTCTCAAATAGTGGATACACCTCTGATGATAAATATGAGCACGCACTTTCTTGAGTGTAGTAACACAGAAGAAGTATTAATCAATTATGATAAGTAGAAATAGTAGAAATAGCTCTAATGACAATCATGGAACACACTCACCTAAGTCAGTACATGTTAGCATCCAAACTATCATTTAACATTATTACCTCTAGTAATAACACGACCACCACCAAACCACGAAGTCTTAAAAGCTGTCATCTGTGCTTATAAAAAAAATCTGCTCATACATGTTATTATCGTCTAACAACACTCATTATTAAGCCACGACTGCGAGATTCTACATATTTTGCCTACTTAATTTAAATTGGTAATTACATATCGGACACAAAAGTATGCTACATTTATAAATAATCTTTTGCAAATAAAATATATTATTATCATGTTTTTGAACATATTATGCATTTTGATTGTTTGCTTGCTCAGGAGTTCTATTGTTTATTTATCGTTGTATTCAAATTCAATCCATGATAATGCATTTTGAATGTCATGGGATATGATCAGGTTAAGATGCTACCACCGTAGCGCCACTTGACATAATTGTGGAGGATGAAGGCAAGGCTCTGCTTTTGTTGAACTCATTGCCAAATGAGTTTGAAAATTTCACCATGACATTGATTCATGGGAAGAATGCCTTGAGGTATGAGGAGGTGATTGCGGCCCTTGTGAACTATGAGTTCAGGAGAATGGATAAAGATTCTACCAAATCAGTTATGGAAGAGGCTCTTACACTTTAGACAGGAAGATCAAAAAAGAAAAAACAATGGACAAAGAAGAGTGCTGATTTCTAGAATAGAGGAAAATTCAGAGGCCGGAGCATTGGGCACAATCAGTGCGCATTCTATTTGGAGACAAGACATTGGAAAAAAAATTATCCAAAGTTGAAAGAAAAGCAACAAAAAAATGGATCTTCCGAGATAGAGGCTAATGTGATTCAGAATGTGGTTGAGGGTTCAGACTTAGGGGCATCTCTTGTAAAAGTTTCTATGGGTCTAATAGTTAAACAGCTCTAGTTGGATTATGGATAGGGGTGCAACATACCACATATGTTCCCAAAAGGTTTGGTTTTGTTCGTATAGGGAAACAAGCAGTGGTGTAATCACAATAGGGAATGATCTTACGTGTCGAATTGCAGGATTTGGAAGTATGTTGATTAGGACACATGCAAAGAAAGTTTAAGAACTGAAATAAGTCAGACATGTACTAAAGATCAAGAAGAATCTTCTATCCATTGGGGACTTAGAAGCCAAGAGCTTTAAGGTACTGATTGAGGCAAGGGTCCTGAAGATTAACAATGGTGCAATGACTTACTCGAGAGGAGTTAGACAACAGAATCTCTACTATCTTCAGGGAAATATAGTGACAGGTTCATTAGTTGTGGCTAAACATTCAAATAATGCCATGATATTATAGCATATGAGGTTGGCACATACAGAAAAACCTTCCCTAAAAGCATTAGAGAGATAGACTCATAAAAGGTATAACTTCTTGCAAATTACAATTTTCTGAACATTGTATATATGGCAAGAAAACATGGAATCCTTTTGGTGTTGGCATCTACAACACCAAAAATATACTTGAGTATATACACACTGATGCTTGGGGACCATCAAAAACATCATCATTCGGTGGTCATAGATATTTTGTTTAATTTTAGATGATTACTTCAGATTTGTATGGGTGTACACAATGAAGAGCGAAGAAAATATGCTAGAGATTTTCATAAATTAGAAGAAGCTGGTGAAAAATCAAACTAACAAAAGAATCAAGAGGATCTGATAGAATAATGGCAGAGAATATACTTCTAATTATTTTTTTTAAGGGAATGCCAGAATTCAGGGATAAAACACCACCTCACGGTGAGAGAAACTTCGTAACAAAATAAGATAGCAGAATGAATGAATCGTATTTTGGTGGAAAATGTGTGATGTATGCTGACCAATATTGGGTTGGAGAGAGTGTATTGGGAAGAGGTCATAGACTATGCATGCTACTTGGTGAACTATTTTCCAACTACAACACTTAACAAGAAAATTCTTATAGAGTTGCAGTTTGTACATCCTTATAATAACCCAAGGTTGTTATCCTAGCCAATTAGAACTAAACTAAATCTTAAATTTAGTTGTAACACTCTTAAATAGTTATTAGGACTTCACCTTGAAATTTTGATTTAAATTAGGGGTCAATTAAAGCAAACCCTGCTTTTGGGAATTTTAGGAATCCTAGAAATTAACCTAATTAATTTGACCTCAAATTAAAAATCAAACTTTACCATTACGCTCATCACCC
Source organism: Gastrodia elata (assembly GCA_016760335.1). Taxonomy (NCBI): domain Eukaryota; kingdom Viridiplantae; phylum Streptophyta; class Magnoliopsida; order Asparagales; family Orchidaceae; genus Gastrodia; species Gastrodia elata. The sequence continues at coordinate 49,464,044 of CM028671.1, read as the reverse complement.
CAAATTAGCTAGGGGTGAAATTTTGGAGGCATTTGGAAGTCGTTCGATTTCGTCGAATATTTTAATATATTTAAAATACCCCCCAAAAATAGAAAAATTAACTACTCGTAAAAATTAAAATTCGACTTTGCCATTGCATTCCTCACCCCTTAATTAGCTAGGGGTGAATATTTAGAATTTTTTTGGAAACCATTAAATATTTAATTTTTAATTAGGAAATTTAAAATTTTAAATTAAGAATTAATATTTAATTTCCATTAAACAGCGCTATCCTTCTCTCCTACGCTGCGTCTCCCGATCGAACGACGTCGTATGATTAGATGCCACTTCAATACCAGACGTCTAATTTGATCTCGAGTCAGGATCGTGCGGCTGTGTAGCGACCCGTCTCATCACCGTGTGCAAAATACGAGTATGATTCATAGATTGGCGGTGGAACGGTGCGCTACTCGAGAAACGGTGGGCCATACAAGTAAAACCCATCGTCCCGAATAGGTTTAAAGAGACTAAGCCATACTGAAGGCCGCTGACTCGAACCCTAAGAGTAGGCTCGAGAGCCAATACCTAAGATAAGAATGGAACCCTTATCTTATGTATTAGACTTAGTACGTACATAAGGTGTAAGGGGGGAGAGAAGGACCCATGTACGTTACAAAGTATATTAGTGTTTCCAGTACGCCGATCACATCATAATACTATGTATAGTAATATAACAGAGTGCGGAAGCTAAAAAGCAAAATATCCAGAATACATTCGTCTCAAGCAGTAGAAAATATTCATCTCAGGGCAGAAAAAGTAAAAGTACATCCAGAGTTTTATTACAAATCATAATAATGCAGAAATATAAAGAGTCTAGCCAGAATACTGAAAAGAACTAAAAAGTAAAAGTAGGTGCTCGATCCCCTACAGCTCCAAGTGCTCCTCCTGAGTCTCTGGGACGTCTTCCTGACCTGTCTCCAATAACTGCTCGGGATCTAGCAAATTGCCGGATCCCAAAAGTACCCCGTGTTAGACAAGAAGTCTAACACATCGACATTAGCTATACAAACTAATCTAAGTATAATAAATATGCAGAATATAAAGTAAAAGTACAGGAAAACTGTAAAGCATCAAATGACTGAACTGTAAGAACTAAGCAAAGAAGCACTGCGTCAAAAGTAAATACTGAAGGTGAATGAAAATAATAGATACTCACAAGTCAATGTAAAAGGAATGTCAGATGCTTCACTATATGCCACTAAAATAAGGCACACAGATATGCTACACTACGGTACATCACAGAACTATCACTGAAGGCTTATGAGTAGTACGGTCCAATGTAAATACAACAGTTAGGAAGTCAGTATGGTGACACAGATGCACCCTGAAATTCCCCAGTCTGTGTATATATAACATTTCGTATCTCATATTGTATCATTGATAACCATGTGTCACAACAAAAGGAATGAGTTCGACTCATGTTTATGCTTATGCTTCTGCCATTATATGATATGAATGAAAAATCCTGAAATCCATGAAGAATATAGCAAGAAACAAAAATGAATCCTAAGTTTCCACTGTGCAGAATCCTGCTAAAAGGATTCTGACTCCAAATCTCTATATCGATATTTTTAGTTAAAGTTGCTTATTTACTCGAAGATCACTGGGCAGGGTGATTGTATACACATATTAAATATGCTGCAAAGATAGGACTCTCAACATTTAGTTTGATTACGCCACCCTAATAAAGCGATCTTCATTAGGTGGCACCATCTGATGATGATTTGTATCTCAAACTAAGCATTTAGTCACTAAACTCACAATCATACTTAGTGTCTTAAGGAAGGTAATTCCCCTTTTTCTTAGTTTTATTTAAGCCATACCTATTGAAGCGATCTTCGCTAGGAGGCATTGCCCGATGGCAACTATCCTTCAATAAAACTAAGGAATAGGTACCCATTTAATACACTCTTAGGATTGATTGATTTATTCTAAGCGAGGTTATGTCCGCCTAAGCCCGCAGGATAGCAACAAAGACAAATCTTACTTAGAGTGACTCAACCAATCCAAATTATTACTAGGGACCAGTAATATGGGTATACTATACTACACTTACCCAATAATCGTGGTTCAATCAAATCTATTTAATAGAACAAGGATTTATTAAGACTACAAGTCTTAGACTAATAGGTAAGTCCTATACAAGGTTTCACCAATCTAATGTGATCAGGGATCACTTAATATGGATTCTACCACAAGGAGATGTATCTCTTCTAGTGTCTTAAGGGATTACTACCACAAGGAGAATTGATCAAGCTCTAAGGTGAAGGAATCTTCTATACTTCTACCTCAAGGATTCATGCAAGGCCTTCTACCTCATGATATATAAATTTAGGTCTTTTAAATATTTAAGATGATCTTATGAAGAGAGCATCAAGATCTCTTCTTTAGATGTTGATATTAGACTATCAGGTTCTGGTTCATTATTAGATTTAGAATGATTAGATCAGATGATGGAATCATCTGATCATACTTAGATTAAGATTATGGGGTGTAAATCAAACATATTGTTAAGGATTTGATCACTTGTTAAAATCAACCTAGTATTAAAGATCTTATTATGCAGGTTTGTTACTTAAGAGAAAATCAGGGATCTTAAGGTCCGATTCAGATTGTGAAATCACAAGGATTATTATTAACCTTACTTTGTCTAATTCAAATGTTAGAATCAATAGTGAATCAAATGCATTATTGGAAAATGTTCAACTCACAATCTTGTAATCCATATAGTTAAGTTAGGGTTGTTATAGTTTTAGATTTATCTTAAGTAGATTAGGGCTTGACTCCTTCTCAAATCTTAAGTCAAATCAAGTGTATATTTAAAGATCAATGACAAATTAGTAGATTAATTTTGTATTATTGGTGGCAATCCTAGATCTAGATCAAGTCTTAAAAACTTGATCCAAATCTTAGGATTTCTTAAGTTAATTAAGATGTGTAAGATTCTATAGTTTTAAATTGATTCCAGTATACTTAATAAGTTTATAAAAAGGTGATTTTATTTCATTTAGTTTACTATTATAAGCCAAAATAATGATTAAAGTTTAACAAACAGTGGTTACTTAGTGCTAACCAAACCCTAATTTCAAGCAAAAAAGATTAGCACATAATTAAAAATCCCACCATTCAAATTACATAAAATTTGGCATGCAAGTCCTAATTAATCATACAAGTAATCAGAGACTAAATTTGCTATGATCCAATATGTATAAACCCTAAAATTCACTAATTATGATTTGACAAGATTATGGCATAACTACATTTACAGAACTCATAAAAATATTATACTTAGCACATGCAATCTAATTAACATCAGTGTGCTAATGGCACCCTAAACATGCAATTTCGATAAGTAAATTTGCTAATCTACCCTAATTAACATTCACTATAATTAGGCAATAATTAAAGATCTAACCATCAAATATGTAATTTTATTTTATATTTAAGTTCCTGAGATTTTTCTGAACATTTGCATATATGATATCATAAAATTTTAACCAGTGGATTAAAAGTTATTCAGAAAATACATTCTGTATTTTTATTTAATCGAATTCCTATGATTTGACTAATCAAATTATTTAAGGAAAACAATTCCATTAATTCAATTTAACTAAACGGGTCGACCGAGGATCGGGAGATCCGACACTGTCGCACCGCGCGGGTCATGGGTTGACCCGGCCCGCACAGTGTCGTCGTCCCCAATTCTTCGTCCCGCGAAATAGGCCGGTTAGGAGAAACCTAATTGCCAAATTCCGGTGCATCTGGTCCACTGATCGGTCAGCATTCGATTGCTACACATCACCATGTCCAGACGCGTCGATTGGGATCTGAAGCCCCTTGTGAGATGGTCTGGATCAGCCGGACCTTACTCACCCGAGGTGTTCACCCTTTGAGTTACTGTGGGGAGATAATTCTCCCCATAGAGACCATGCCAGACCCCGGGATCGATCCCTACACCATCAGGGTGGTGAGGCGGATCGAAGCCCTCTGGTCTGGGGGTCTGGGGATGCCTGGATCGCTGGGTCCTTACTCGACCGAGGCGATCCAGACGAAACTTGTAACAACCCAGGTTGTTACTTGGGTCAATTAAGACTAATCAAGTCTTAATTAAGGTTCTAAGTCACTAATTAAGTAATTTAGAACTCATCTCTGAAACCTAGGTCAACTCAGAAGTCAATTGAGTCAAATCAGAAATTCTGGAAAAAAATTCCAAACCCTAGAAAATTGACTTTTTATTTAGACCTCAGATTAAAAATCTGACTTCACCATTGCATTCAGAACACCCAAATTAGCTAGGGGGTGAAGTTTTGGAGGCATTTGAAAGTCGTTGGAGTTTCGTCGAATATTTTAATAATATTTAAATCCTGAAAAATCAAATAAATAAATACTCGTCGAAACGAAAATCCGAGTGCGCCGTTGCATTCCTTACCCCTCAATTAGCTAAGGGTGATTTATTGGAAATTTTTGGAATGCATTTAGTTAGTTAATTTTAATTAATAAAATAGGTTTGGAAATAATTAAATAAATTTTTTCTTTTTATTTAAGGTTAACGGTGCCGTCCACTTAGATCCAACGCCGTTACTTAATTTTTTAATTTTGCCGTTTAGTTTGACGTGCCATCTACGCCGTCTGATCGTGAGATCAGACGGCTGTGGCTCGTCGTTCCCGCGAGATAGCCGCGTGGCTGCGAAGGCACGGCACGCGTCGAATGCCTTGACGCTTGGCCGATCTCACCGTTTAGGAATCACCTTTAAGTTCCATCTCCTTTGCTTCCTTCAGTTTCACGTGTTTGGATTGAGTGAGGCCGGGCAAAGTCGAGATCTGTCAACCCCTAATTTTTCTCTGCAAACCCTAAGGTACTTCCACATCTCCTAATTTCTTAGTGTTATTATCTTATTCAATGATTGCATAAGCATTTAGGACTCAATCGATCGAATAGAGCCTCGATCGATCGCGCCGTTTGTTACGAATGGAGTTAGGGTTAGTCGGGTGAAGGAGGAAGAAGGCGAATCATCCGTCGTCTACAGCCGTCGGATGAGATCTTGATCCAGCCGTTAGATCTAGGATAGATCAGATCTGGTTCGATCGTTATAAACCGGTTCAATCCAGAACGGTTCATCTGGACCGGTCGAACCGCCATCTGTGAACCGGCCGCGGTTGTCGCGTCGTGGCAGATGGAGGGCCCCGTGTACAGTCAAAGAGCCAATCCTGCAAGGACACGTGTCTCGTGGGACAGGACCTGTCGGGGCCTACAATGCCTGTGGGTCCCGCCTTTGTACCGTCGACGAATTGCAGAGCGCCACGTGTACCTGCAAAACTAAAGAAATGGTTTATATATATAATTATATAGCTGTTAATTATAATTGAATTAATTATATATATATATATATATATATATATATATATTATAATAATAGATTTTAATTTAAATAAACAATATTAATTAATTAATTAAATACTAAACTTTAAACCTTAATAACTCTTAAAATACACATCCAAATTATGCAAATAAATATATCATTGGATTCAACAAAAATAGAGAAATATTTTGGTACTATTAATTTTGCATTTGGACTTATATTTAGCAAAATAATTTTTAGGATTTAATTTAAGTTAAATTAAATATTACAAATTTTATTTAGCTCATAACTTTGTGTATGTTGATCCAAACATACCCAATATGGGTCTTAAAGTGATCAAAAAACCTTAAGGATTAATTTGGTAGTATTCATCTTTGTTATTTGGATTAGTATTTGCCTAATCACTTTTAGGTCTTAATCCTAATTACCCTAATTAGACCTATAACTTCAATTGACCATAACTTGGTCAATTGAGTTCCAAATTTAATGATCCAAATATTAATTTAGACTAGAAAAACTTAATTAACAGTAATCTGTAAAAATATTTTAGATCCAATGGTTAGATTTGCTAAGCACCCTTAATTATTCTAAATCTTGATTAGTAAATATTAGCAAATCTAATAATCCAAATTGAGTGATTTAAGTTTCAGCGAACTCATAGAGTCATTTATAATCTATCTGTAAGGTTGGATTAGTGTTTGAGTGATTAATTTTGCTAATCACTCACTAATCACCCTAAACCCTAATTAGGTCATAACTTAGTCAAATTAGATCCAAATTGAGTCTACCACATGTCATTATGATCAGTGGACTAATTGTAAACCATAACCATTAATTTTACTCAATTTGGACACTAATTGACAAAGTTAGAATTTTGACCCTTAATTAAGAATCCTTCAATTACCCTTTTAACCCTAAATATTGTATTGGCCATAACTTGGCCAATACTTATCAGAATTTAGTAAATTTAGAATCTATGGAAACCTTAGATGGTGAATAATAGTAATCTGAGAGAAAATTTAACTTTCATTCAGCCAAATTACTAATCTTCCCTTATGAGTCAAATTCACTAATTTGATCTCATATGGCTTAATAATCACCCAAAATTAATTTAGTTACTGTCTAATTTTATATTAGATAGTAAGAAATATATTCCAAAAGAAAATTTTAGATTTAGAACCCTAGATCAAAATTTGATCTTTTGAACCCTTAAGTAGGGGCAAAATGGTAATTTTGCCCAAATTTAAGGTTTAGCTATCAAAAGCCCCAAAATCAGTTTATAATTATTAGAATCAGTAAATAGAATGATTTATAGCTGAAATTAATTAAGTTCAAGACTAAATTAGATTTTGATTAAAATTTCAATTTTAACTCATAAAGGAAATTATTAAGTCTTAAGTGAGTGTTTCTTCTTCCTTAATCATTCTTAGATCTATCCTTAGGTCTTATAATATTAGTTAGGAAGTGTGTCATGAGAAATACTCTTAGAAATTAAGAGCTTTAATTCCTATAATTAAAAATAGATCTTAAGTTAGAATTCATCTATTGAGTAAATTGGGTTACTCAATAGATGAAACCTTGAGTTTTCTAATTTATAGATTTTTCTTAGTTTATTAAATGATTATTTTATCTTGGAACTCTAAAATTAAGAATAGAGATCTATCCTAATGAATTAATTTATCATTAGGATTTGCCTTAACCTAATCTGTGAGATATGAGTTCTAAACCTTAGATCTTTAGTTATTATACCTTTGGATTAAGTAATTAGACCCTATCATCTGGAGTCTAATTCTTAATCTTTTCATCTTGATTTGGCTAATCAAGATGAGGCGAGGGTAATTTTTAAATTATAAAATTAGGTCGGTGATTTATTCATTTTAACCAAATAGTCGTCTTTTGATTAAGATATAGCTAGGGCTTGGCCAGTCCTAACTATCTTCAACTAGTAGGATTCTTGATTCTAAGTTACAGAATGTGTAAGAATTGATGATTCTGAAACTTATGTAACTTAGAGTAGATAGAACGAATAAAGTAGACAACAATGAATATCACCTGTGTTTTAGATAGAGTTTCTTGCTCATTTTGATTTTGATGCTTCGCATTCCTTAATTTTGAGCCTTATACCTTGAACATATATTATGTACTTAAGATGTTTGATAAATATCTTATGTTAATTTGGAACATTCATAAGCAACATTATGTTTTCGTTTCACAAGTGGTTTGTAAGGTGTAGCTTGATTAGTATACCTCTTCGATCAACCCGTTCGGGTCGGCAACCTTTCGAGGGTTTAATGTCCGACAGTCTATGGCCATGCCTAGTCCGAGTGATAGGATGGATAGACTCTTGCCATACTGACTATAGAGTCAGGATTCTGATATGGTTATACTAATTTAAGTACACTTACATTCGGTTCTGTCTTAGCTCATCAGGCTAAGAGTTTTCAATGATATTCAGTTCAGAGTTTCTTAGCTCATCAGGCTAAGATTTGCTGAGTATGTTTTCAGTAGAGTGACTTGAACAGTCACTGCAGTTTTCAATTTTCAGTTACTATTTTACCTTGCATATTCTGTATTTCAGCACTATTTTACTTACAATTTTCTTGTTTCTATATAGGATACTAGCTTTACTTACTGTCTTCATATGCTCACCTAGGATGTTAGTTGTTTTCAATTTTATACTGTTCAAATTCTGTATGTCACCTAGCATAATCTGTTTGATCATAAGCATATTTAGGTTGTACTTTTCTTATAATTTTGTTTAGTCTTTTGCTTACCTGTCTTTGTTGCAGTTGCTTGGAGGAGGTATGTATTACTTCCTATTTGCTTAGTTATAAACTGTTTGTTTATAACTTATTACTGTTCTTTTTGTACGCTTTCTGCACCTATTTTGCTCAGTTCTAATTTATGGTGATATTCAAGTAACTTAATAAATTGTTTTCCCTAAAATGTGCTTAGATAATAGTCTAACTAGTTTTTCTTTTGTTGGCTGGGGCCCTACCATTATGAAACTGATAATAGTAAGTTCTGAGTTTATTAGAGCAGCTGATCCAGTGGAGTGCTTACCATTGGAGGAGGAGCCAGTTCCTGAAGATCTTTAGCTTTAGTTTCTTTTGCTTGTGAGATCGAGAGTTTCCTTTTTCAGTTCTCTTAAACTTATTAAATATTGTAATAATACAGGTTAACATTCTCTTTTCAGTTCTTTACTTATTCTGTATTATTATATTTATACTGTATGGATGGATGTTATACTTTTATTGCTTCCGCACTCTGAGTTCCTGTATGATCATTTAGTGATGGATTCTGGGATGAATGACAAAGTCCTTAGTTAAGTTAGATTAGAATGTGTGTCTAATCTAATTTTAAGTGGGGACCTTGTCATTTGGTGACCCCTCCACCGTAATCATGTTAACTTAAGGGTTAACAGGACCACGGTGGGGCAGGACCGCCACAAAACTGAACCCGATCGATCGGGGCTAACCTAGACCCTAATTATGATACCACTGAGTTTGAAACGACAATATGAACAAAACTGCATCAAATGGAGTAAGGTCTGAGCCTTATTGGCTCAAAACCTGCAACTGGGATACCTGATTTCGACGGACTGGATCGGGATGCTCGATAGAAGGCTCGGCTGACTCTAGCTTCGATTCCAATTGCTACAAAGGTTCCTGAACGTCAGGAGAGCCTACTATCAGCGGTTCAGAAGCTCAGGAGCGCCTGAGGGGAGTTCCAGAAATCGTCAATGGTGAACTGAGGACTGGGGAAATTTGGGGTCAATTGATCAGCAAACCACCAGAGGAAGGATTCCGGAGGCTATTTATAGCCTTAGGCGAGCTCAGGGAAGATTATAGAGGGTTGGCTCGGGCTGGAGGGGGCCCGAGAGGTCGGGCCTTGGCCGAGCTCTCAAGCTTCCAATTTGAGCTCGGCCGGGTCGCTAGGCCTGACCGGGAGCTCCCTACCGCAACGGGAAGGATCCCAACGGCTTGCTGAGGTGGCGCGGGGAGTGGGGGACAAGCTAGACAGCTGGCAGTACGGGGATTCTCCCTGTCGGGTGCGCAATCGGGAGGAAGACGACGATCCACAGTACCAGGTGCCCTAAATGCCGTCTGATTGATCGACCAGAAGGCGCTACGACTGAGATCGCTCAGATCCTAACGGCCGATCGCGAGAGCGATCCTGGCCATAGGATCCGCGGGACAGATCCAATAACGGATCGGCTGTTCCACGGGATCGCATCCTGGCCGTAGATCAAAAAGGCGGAACGACTGGATTCACGGGTTACCGCTGTCGCGTGACCCGGGCTCCGCAGCAGATCGCCCGCGGTCCGCACAGCGGATCCCGGCCGTTTATTTAGGTATTAGGGTATATTTGCAAAATCAATTTATTTGGAACTATTTTATGCAATTGAACCATTTTAATTTAAATTGAATTATTGCCCAAATGAACTCCAAAAAAGCACCAAAATTTCATCTTTAGCTAATTTGGGGGTGAGGAATTTAAAAATGCAATCAAATTTTAATTTTGAGGTAAAAATATTTTGGGTATAGACTAGGACATTTAGACTGATCAAATTGTAATTTTTGACTTAGAGAAGTCCAATGGATTTCAAATTTGCCAGATAGGCTTATTTTAATGTTCTAAAAATAATGATGCTAGAAAAATTGAATCAATCCATATTCATTTTGCATGATAACAACCTAGGGTTGTTACAGGCTAGGAGCTATTGTAGCGCCCCGCTCTGTCGCCGCGCGCAAAAGAGAAAACTTAATTAGTTCGGCGGTGGAACGGTGCGCTACTCGGGAAGCAATATCATATCTCCCTGAATAGCTCAAACTAACACTGAAAGCTGCTGACTCAATTCCAAATGAGGGTTGAGAGCTAATACTTAAGATAAGAGTAGTATTATTATCTTAAGTATTAGATAAATACATATATTATATTTAAAATACAATATGAAGAATTCAATATATATATAAAATATCAGTATTTCTAGTATGCTGATCACATCACAATATTAAGTATAAGTAATATATAAAGTTGAATTTTAATTTCAAGATCAATTTAATTATCTTAATTTTTAATTAATTAAATATATTAAAATATTCGAGACAATTTGACGACTTCCAAAAATTTCCAAAAATTTTCAGCTGACTAATTTGAGGGTGAGAAGTTCAATGGTTAAGTTGGATTTTTGATCTGAGGTCAATACAATTATTTTATTTTTCTTAGTTAATTAATTAACCAAAATTAATTATTTTATCAGATGATTTGATTGATCTCCAAATAGGACAAAAACTTCGGGGTTCACTCTTAATGATGATTTAAGACTAATGAAAGTGGTTTAGGACTGATTAGGCTCGATTTAGCCTAAGTAACAACCTCAAATTGTTACAGTATGTCTACTAAGAAAATCACTTTATGACCTGAAACAATCATCACGACAATGCTCATCTAATATAATCGAGTTTCTTCAATGGCATGGATTTGAAATCTTCATGGTGAACCCATCTCTCCTTATTTGATAGCCCAATTGTTCGCATATATCCTCATATAAATGAATGATCTTCTCATCACATGACCAAATTAGACGATGCTCAATGCACTCATTAGCCTCCAAACAAATGCTATCTCAGTGTAATATTTGATATGAAGTAAACAAACGATGTCTCAATGTATTTAGATTTTTTTCAAATAAAATATTAAAATAAAAAAGGCATAATTGGAGTGAAATTATTAAATAAATAAACTCTTAAATAAAAAAATAATGGCATATCTTAATAGTGAAAATCCTCTTTTTAAAAAATAATTGGGAACAAGACATTAAGAATTTCACTAATTTAACTTCCACGGAAACAAGTTATATTTTGAGACAAATAGTCTTTCACATCAATATTATTAGAAAAAATAAAAAAAAAATTAGAAATATAATTAAGAATTGAAATGTTATGCCTTATTTTAACATGTTGACTCGTACTATAAATAAAAAAAAAAAAAAAAAAAATTCAAATTCATAGAATTTGAGTATATTTTATTAATTTTTTTATTTATATTAAAATAATATAAATATTATTTTTAATTTTTATATTGAAATCAAGTAAATTTTTTTAAATATCACATCAACAAATTTAAATAATATTTCTCTACTATATTAATATAATAGTGCATTCCCCTTCTTCACCATCCGAGGGCGAATTAATGAATTATTATCAACTCCATTCAATCCATCACGACCAGGCATGAGCGCAGCTGTGGCTTCGATGCCTCCAGCGGCGGCGGCGGCGGCGAAGGAGGCGAATTCCGGCGAGGGATCAGAAGCAAAGAAGAAGAGCAGCGGCCTCATGAGGCTTCTGCGCCGTGCAAGGGACCTTTACGAGAAAAGCCTCAGCAGCTGCGCAGGCGCAGGCGGAGGGTCCCGCGGCTGTGGGCACGCGGCAGGCCTGGCGTCCCTGATGCCGCGCGGGCGCAGCGGAGCCCCGTTCGGCCCGTCCAACGGATTCGGGCAGGGCCAGGATGACTTCAAGGATCTGGTCCGGGCCAGCTCCCAGAAGAGCGCGGGGGCGAACGCGGCCGTGCCTAGGACGCAGAGCGCACCGGCCATTCAGAGGATAGACGAGGAGGAGGTCACCGATTTCGATGGAGATGAAGGGTATCCCAGATGCCAGAGTTCTTGCAATTGAACAAACCCAGAGTATTCTGCCTAATCCTTCTCTTCCTTCCTTTTTTTGCTTATTTACAATTTCAAGTTCTATCTTAGTTTTATGAAATCTCAAATTCATGATATTAGATATGAAAATTTTAAAGGAGCGTTGCCTAATCAAATGGACTTCGACCATTTTTAAATTGCCTCGAAATCAAATTATTTCAGCTCAATTCGAATGGCTTCGAAAAGTTTTCTAAGTCAATTTAATTTTTTAAAATTTTAATCCAAATTTATCATTGCATTGCATGAATCCTCCAAATAAGTCCTAATTTGAGGGTTTTTTCTTTTCTCCTCTGTAGGTCCCACATTAACTACTCAAATTATTGGAAAATTTTTTTTAGTCCTTATGCTTTTATTTATAATATTTGTCTCCATAAATATTTAAGATAAGTAAACTAGTATCAGGTGTGCTCGGATCTTTTCAATGAATCAAACTAAAATATTCTCAATCAAATAACCACAACACAAATATGCAAGAACAAAAATATAGCACAACATAAGAATTTACATAATTTGGTGTAAACATCTACGTCCATAGAGAAAGAGGATGAGAAATCTCACTATACAGGAGGAAGAATACAATTATGGTTTCACAAATCCTTCACCCAAGCCCTCAACAATGGGGTCTTAGCCTTCTTCCACCCCCACAAGCATGAAATTCCTAACCCTATTTAAGATCTTGGTGGAGGCTGAGAAAAAAAGCCAAAACTACAACCCTAGCATGTTGTTTTCGGTTTTATACGCTACTCAAATCGGGCCCAAAATATGCGGGAGTATGGGCGTACTTGAGCGCCCAGGCTCTACTTTTACTTCACAGGCGCCAAGGCTCCAAGTATTTGTTTGGCGGGCGCCTGGGCTTGCATGAACGCCCATATTTCTGTCTATTAGGCGCTTGGGTGCGCCTGAGCGTCCGTTGTTTTGTCAATGGAGCCTGGGCGTGCATGGACGCCCAATTTTCTGTTTGGCGGGCTCCTGGGCATGCCTAAGCGCTCACGTTTCTTTCTATCGGGCGCCTGGGTGTGCCGAAGCCCCCAGATCTCTAACTATCGGGCACATGGGCGCGCCCGAGTGCCCGTCGCTCACAATGGGGCGTCTGCTGCTCCAAAAGGATGATTGACAAAACTTCAACTTCCTTCCTCCTCAAATCAACAATCAACCACATAATAACTCATGTGCGCCACATGAGAATTGACTCCATCATGCTTTCAAACCTAAAACAAATGATATCACAATTGTTATTAAACAAAGAGCAACTACACATGCACCTGGTTGCCTATGTACCCTCCCAAAGTAGCCGCACGTAGTTCATCCAAATGAGAATCCTAGATCAAAACTTCGCTATGTTCACCAAACTTTTACAATCAACGAACTTCAATGATGTCTAGATATTCCAAGAAGGTTGTCGCATATGGATCTCTTCTTCAAATTCTCTGTGTTGGAATCCTTTCCTCTCAAGCTGTTCTACGAGCAGATCAAATTGCACTACAAGTGCTAAGAGAACACGGATAGTGAGATGCTTAACAATATGAGAAAAGACTTCATCGTAGGCTATCCCTCTTCTTTGTACAAGGCCTTTAGCAACAAATATTGCCTTGTATCGCACATCAGCAACTCTTAGAGATCTTTTCCTTTTGGCACGAACCAAATTGCATCCAATAGCAGTTCTCCCGGATGAAGCTTCACCAATCTTTTAGCAATTTTATAAAGAGACTCCATCTTCTCATCCATCGCCATCTTCCAGTGCTCACTCTCATGGCTCTCCACAGCTTCCTTATAGTGATATGGAATATCGACTTCTAAAACTGCCAAAGCAAATCCAAAATCTTCCCTTAGCAATGCAAGATTTGAAAATTTACCCTTTCTAGTTTTATTGGTAGCAATAGACTACCATATTGGAGTCTCTCCTACTCTCACCTCCTCAACATAAAAAATATGATCATCATCTGAGTTAGCCTGTTTAGTAATGTGCTCCATGGAAATATGAGAAAGTGGAGCCAATGGAACTGTTTCAAGCACAACTTATGCAATTTTCCAATGGCTTATATAGGATGCTCCACCTACTCTGAGCTTCTAGGCCTCATCAAAATCTCCTCCTCAATGGTCACATCCCTGCTTATCATAACTTTCCTATCCCCCATATCATACAATTTGAAACATTTGACTCCTTATATATATCCAATAAATATAGTCCTTTTGGCTTCGTGCTTCACAATATAATAAGCAGGACATCCAAAGATCTTCAAATTATAATAATCAATAGCAAGTTTACCTGACCATACCTCTATAGGAGTCTTTTTCCAACAGTTGCAGAAGGAAAATGATTGATAATGTGATGGGCATAGTCTAGGGCCTCCATCCAAAAAGCTCACTCCATCCCACCATTTGATAATATACACTTGACTTTCTCTACTAAAGTCTGATTCATCTGTTCTGTCACTCCATTCTATTGTGGCATCTCTAGCATTGTGAAGTGGTGCTCAATCTCAACTTTCTGGCGCTCATGTAAGAACTCATGTGAAGAATACTTGCTCCCCTTATCTGATATGGTTTTATTCACCATTTTGCCAATCAGATTCTCCACCCACTTCTCCCACATCATGAACTTTTCTAGCAATTCTCATTTGCACTTCATGGTGTATACCCATACCAATCAGAAATAGTTGTCCACAAAAGTGACAAAATATTGCCGTTCGCCAAATTACGCCATCTTCGCCAGACCCCAAACTTTTGTGTTCGCATAATAAAGTATCCCTTTGGTACTGTGGATGGTAGTACCAAAGGATACATGTGTCTTCTTACCAAACATGCTGTTCTCACACAATTTGAACTTATATAAATTAGCCCCTTCAATCAAACCTTGCTTCTTCAAGGTACTAAGTGATGGATTCCCAATATGTGCTAGCCTTATATGCCACAAAGTAATAGCATCAACTGGTTCATCAGCAATAGTGGCTCCACCTTTTACTATACTTTCTTAAAGAAAATACTGATTATGTTGTCGAACTCCTCTCATGTATGTAATAGCTCCCTGACTGATTCTTAGAACTCATGCCTCCATAATAACTTTGAAAACCTCATCTTTAAGAGATACAACTAATAGAGGGTTTATATAGATATCAGGAACATGTCGCACATCCTTCAATTCTCTAATAATTCCATCATGCAGGTTCACAAACAGACTCCCTATCCCAATAATTTGACATGCATAATTATTACCCATCATCACAACACCACTCTCCAACACTATATATGTCTAGAACCAAGTGCATCGTGAACAAATATGATAGGTAGCACCCATGTCCATAATCCAACATGATTCTTCTATGTATAAGCACTAAGACACCACTGTTAGAGAAATATATAAGTCATTTGATGCTATGTCTGATGAATCCTTCTGCCTATTTTTAAATTTCGAATAGTCCTTCTTCCAATGGCCGCTCTCTAAACGAAAGGCACACTGATTGCGCCCAAGATTTTGACCCATGAACTTGTCTCTCTTATGACTACTACTACCATTTTCTTGTCAAATATTCCACATTAGAGGATAAGTGCTTCTGACATCTCTTACTTCGAAGACTCCTTATCTCTTCATAAAAGTTCATTTGTTAACAATGTCATCGTCACTTCATCATATCTCAAGGCCTCCATCCCATGAATACGCATCATAGTGAAGTTTTCATACTCATTCGGAAGTGAGCTCAATAGAAGAAGCACTTTATCTTCATCATCCACCTTTTCATCTAAATTAAAAAAAGATCTGTCAATAACTTAGTGAACTCATTTCTATATTCATCAATAGAGATACCCCATGACATCTTAAATCTGTACAAACACCGCTTCATTTAGAGATGATTGTCCACGCTCTTTGTCAGATACTTTCTCCAAGAAATTTTCACAATTTCCATGCTGATGTTTCCACCATCATCGCATATTTGATTTCTTGAGTTAAACAATTTTGAACCTGGTCACATGCACTGCGGTTCATCTTGATCCAATTCATCTTCGACATCTCCTTCAGTTTTTTATCACCACCAAGAGCAACCTCTAGGTTCAACGTGTAAAGTGCATTCGTGACTTCGCATATCCACATCATGAAGTTGTTCTTGCTATCAAACTTGATAACATTGATCCTCGTCGGATGCATCACAACTTGGTGGAAAAATTGATCCACCACCACTGATGATGAAGAATTTGAAGATTCTCCTCCAACTCTCTCTTCCATGACTATGCATGTCACTAGATTTTCCAAGGATAACAAAAAACAATTTTGAATCACAAAACACTAACCTCTCTCTAATATAACTTGTTGGGATCTTTTTTATGAACCAAATCAAAATCTTCTCAAGAAAACAACCACAACACAAATATGCAAAAACAAAAAACACAACACAATGATTTATGCGGTTCAGTGTAAACACCAACGTCCATGGTGAGAGAAGAGGAGAAATTTCACTATATCAGAGGAAGAATACATTTAGGGTTTCATGAACCCTTCACCCAAGCCCTCAGTAATGGGATTTTATCCTTCTTTCACCACTACAAACACAAAATCCCTAACCATATTTTTGATCTAGGATGGGGACTAGAAAAAAATGCTAAAACTACAACCATAGCATGCTATTTTTGGTTTTATAGGCCCCTCAAATTGGGCCTGAAAATATGCGAGCACTTGGGTGCACTTGAATGCCCAGGTCTCAAATTTACTTTTGCTTCACAGGTGCCTAGGAGTGCTTGGGCGCTCAGGTTTCTGTCTAGTAGGCGCCTGGGCGATCCTAAGGGCCCATGTTTCTATTTATCAAGTGTTTGGGCACGCCAAACGCCTTTGTACTACATAGGCACCTGGGTGCCTAGGTTTCTGTCTGGTGGGCGCTTGGAATTGGATTTTTGATCGAAGATCAATTTAATTTTTTTGTGTTTCTAATTATTTAATTTGATTAAAATATTCATAAAAGTTAGATGACTTCCAAATTAGCTCAAAATTTCACGGATTGCTCCAAATAATATTCAGAGACTAATGAGAAAGCTCCATGCCAATTAGACTAGCCAATAAAAAGTAGCAACAATAAGGTTGTTACAGATTCCCTCTATTAAAATAGGTGTCATCCTCGATGCCCTAACAATTTTGGCAATTAAAATGAGCAAAGTTTGAAATTAAGAAGGTGCTTAAAAAAAGAGCTTAGGATATTTCTTTCGCATTTATTTGTCTTTTTACCACGTGGCTTTCTCAATTAAATAGTTCTACCACTGAACTTTTTTCATCAAAATGCTGTAGCTTCTAAGTTGCTTAAGATCTCTTTTTAAATTTTTAACTGGTTTAACAATGAAGGTTAGGTTGAATTGCAGTTCTACAATTGGAATCTGGATTCGCTGATTAGGATCTAGCAAATGTCTCCTCAGAGAAGATACATGGAAGACATTATACATAGCAGCAAAATCCTTTGGCAGTTCAAGCATGTATGCTAATGTCTAGACTTTGGTGATTATTTCAAATAGTTTGACATATCTATGACTCAACTTTTCTGATACTCTGAGTCTCTACATTCCTCGCATCGGACTAGTCTTAAGGTAGACTCTATGTCCCACTTGGAATTCTAACAGATGGTGATGAAAATTATGGTACTTCTTTTGCCTATCCTAGGCTACCAACATATTCTTTTTGATTAGCTGAACTTACTTATTAGTCTCTTCAACCAGGTCAAAATAATATAGTTGAGCATCTCTTACTTCAATCCAAGCCAACGGTGTATTACACTTTCTGCCACAATGTGCTTCAAAATGAGTTATACTTATGGTGGCTTGATAAGTATTGTTGTAAACAAACTCAATCAATGCTAGATGCTCTTCCCAAGTTCCTCTAAATCTAATACACATAAGCATAATGGATCTTCTATAACCTAATTTACCCATTTAGTATGCCTATCTATTTGGGGATGGAAGGTTGTACTCAATGCTAGATTCGTTCCCAAATCCTGTTGAATAGATAGCCAAAAATGGAAAGTTAATATATTGTATCAACCTGAAATGATAGTCTTAGGTGTACCATACAAACATATAATTTCTTTTATGTACACTATTGCCAATTTTTCAACAGAATCAGTTTATCAAAGGGGTATGAAATGAGACGATTTGGTTAACTTATCGATAATAAACCAAATTGCATTGGCACTTGATTTACTTTTTGGTAAACCCATGACAAAATCCATAAAAATGTCAGTCAACTTCCATTCTAGAATCTCAGGAGATTCCAGAAGTCCACCAGGCTTTTAGTGCTCAGCTTTCACAAAGCTACAAGAATGGCATTTATGTGCCTCTTCATGCTTGGCCATCATAATAAGTTCTTGAAATCATGGTACCTCTTATTGCTCCTAGGGTAAATAGTGTATCAAGAATTGTAGGCTTCCACTAAAATTTTTAATTATAATTCCTTAGAAACCCATACTCCCTCTCCTAGAAAAATTGAGTCACTACCTTTCAACTATAAATCTAACCTCTTACGACTTTCAATATCAGAATAAGCTTGGGATAATTTTTATCTCTATTCTAAGCTATTAAGATTTTGGTTTTCAATGGAAGCTCTTTTTGACACATAGACAAAGATTACGCATATCAGTTGTTCTAATTGGCTCAATCTGCAACCTTTCAGGCTTTTCAATTAATGCACCATTGTAACATATAGTAGATAATGTTGCTTTTCTACTTAATGCACCGACTATGACATTGGCCTTATCAGGGTGATATTGGATTTCTAATTCATAATCATAGATCAATTATAACCACCTTCTCTATCTGCAATTAGGCTCTTTTTATGTGAAAATATATTATAGACTTTGGTGATATGTAAATATTTCACACTTTACCCCATAGAGGTAATCTCTCCAGATTTTAAAAGCAAAAACTACGGCAGCCAACTTGAGATCATGGACAGGGTAGTTTTTCTCATTAAGTTTGAGTTGTCTAAAGGCAAAAGCTATGACTTTATGCTCTTACATCAGTACACATCCTAGTCCTATCTTGGAAGCATTGATATACACCTAGAAATCCTTACCTTCTTACGGTAATACAAGCACTAAACCAAAAGTTAGCAGCTACTTCAACTTCTAGAAAGCTTCTTCACACTCTTCATTCCAATCAAAGGGAACTTTCTTTTTGGTCTACTTGGTTAATGGTGATGCTATTTGAGAAAATTTTTGCATGATTCTTCTATAACAACCATCTAAACTTTGAAAACTTCAAATTTATGTTATGAACTTAGGGTGACTCCATTTCTAAACAGCACTAATCTTTCTCTGATCAACTATGATTTCTTCAATATTAATGACATGGCTTAGGAATTCCACATAATATAACCAAAACTCACACTTTGAGTATTTGGCAAACAACTTATGATCTCTTAGTAATTTTAAGACTGCTTTGAGATGCTTATCATGATCAGCTTTATTCTTATAATATAATAAGATGTCATCAATAAATATGATGATGAACTCATTGAGATAAGGTTTCAGGATACACTACATCAATTTTATAAATATGGATGGGGCATTAGTCAGTCTAAAAGACATGACTAAGAATTCATAATAACCAAATATGGTTCTAATTGCAGTTTAAGGAACATCTTCTTCCTTAACCCTTATCTGATAATACCTAGATCTTAAATCTATTTTTGAGAAAACCTTGGCTCCTGTCAATTGAACAAATAAGTCATCAATCCTTGGCAACAAATACTTGTTTTTAACAATCACCTTATTCAGCTCACGATAAGTTATACTGATTCTCATGGAAACATCTTTCATCTTCACAAATAGAATTGGAAATCCCCACGGGGTCATGCTTGGTATGATAAATCCTTTTTCTAATAACTCTTATAATTTCTCTCTCAACTCTTACAGTTCTTTAGAAGCCATTTGGTAAGGCGCTTTATATTTGGATTGCATCCCCGAAATCAGCTCAATTGAAAATTCTACTCCTCTCAAAGAAGGTAATACCGGCAGTTTGACAGAAAAAGCATCAATGAATTCTCTCACTACTTTGGTTCTTGATAAATCTATAATTTATATCTTAAATAAAGGAAAGTTCATTCATATTTCATATTAAAACTGCTTCCTTAATCCAATTTTGTCCATATTTCAGAAAAAATGCCTATCCAACAAATTTTGAAGAATTCTGGATAATTTCCCAAAATTTTAAAAGAAATTCGTTATCGTGCGCTGCAGCGGCCCTCATTGCAAGGTGCTGGTGCTACAGTGCACTACAGCGGAGCATGTTGCGAAGCGCTGGCACTACAGCGCACTAAAGCGGATCAACTTGTGAAATGCTGGCGCTATAGCGCGCTGCAGCTGGCCTAGTTGTGAATCGCTGGTGCTACAGCGTGCTGCAGCGGTGCATGTTGTAAAGCACTGGCGCTACAGTGCGCTGGAGCAGACCAAGTTGCGAAGCACTAATGCTACAGCGCGCTGCAGCGGAGCCATTTGCGAAATCGCAAGCGCTATAGCGCGCCACAACGGCCTACTTTGCGAAAATTTTCTGCATAGCGCGCTGCAGCGGCCCGCCAAAATTTCTTATGAGCAGAGCATTAAATGTGTCTAGGACAAGACTCCTAACCAGCACCTTGTCTCCAACCATCATTCCTTCTGCAGCAGGTCGATTGTTTATAGGGAAAATTGTCATGTGAAGATTAAACATTGGAAAAGCAATGGTCACCTCATCCATCAAGTGGAATTGGCCATCATTGCTTCAGAATTTTTAAAGGAAAATGCAGATTTTTGAAATGTGAGGATGAAAAAGCAGCCCACCTCCATAAATACCACATCTCTTGACTTAAGAGAGGTTCCCAGCTTGGCTAACTACAACCTAAGTAAGGAGAGGGCTACATAGAAGAGAAGGAGAACTCTCTAAGGGTGGAAGAACTTCTCTTGCTAAGGAGAAGAAGGAGAAAGGCACCACTAGGGACCTAGGAGAAGCAACCACAAGCAAGAAGAGGAAAAGTCAGGAGAACTTCCAAGGAACATTCATAGTATTTTCTACACTCTTGTCTTTATTTTTCTTAGTTGATCATGAAAGGGTCTTTATCCATATATGTGTTCTTTTTCATATCTTTTGCAATGGAGAGCTAAACCTCCCTTGGGGAGGGTTGGGGCAAACCCACATATATTGAATGATACTATGATGTATGAAACTTTCCTCAAACTTAAATAAAACTTGTGAGCTCAATGACTTGTTAAAGAAATGAGAAGAACTATTATGGACTTGAATGATGACCAAAGGACAAAGGACTAAATAAAATTCAAGGACTAAAAAGTCTTGTGCTCCATAGCTCACTCTTAGTCTTGATAATGGATTCATGAGTGCATGAGAGCTTAGAACTATGTGAGAAATTTCTTGAGCTTAGTGCACCTTGATCTATGCTCAACTAAAGAGTAGAAGCGTGTGATGCTAAGACCCACTAATTGAGCTCTGTTGCTCAGCATATTTGAGGGTGGGAATAGATTCATTGAGTGCTCATGAATGAGGTGACATAGTCATTGAGTCCAATGAAATCACTCCCTCATCTAAACTATGCTTGATGCGCATGACGCTCTTAGTGAAATCAATGCTTGTAAGATGTTAACTACACAACCCTCATCTCCATGATCAAGAGAAGAGAGGAAAACTAAAAAAATTTAAAATCTTATAAGGATCTTTGTGCTGAAATAGAACCGACTGTGTGTTCATTTCATGCACGAGATTTGAACTTGTAAATCTTTGAGTTAAAACTTTAAGAAAGACAATGTGCACTTGATTAAAAACTAAGTAAAGAAAAGATGAATGCTTGAGAAATCATCATACATAAGTTATTTATCATATCATATGGGAGAAACCCAACTCTCCTCTTCCTTTTACCAGAGTTATTTTCTACTAAGAGTTGTCGTGCTTGTTCAGGAACCAAATTCAACAATATACTCATAGCTTAAACAATAGTGATCTTAAATATACCTTAGTAACAAAACAACCAATTCCCTGACATTCGATAAATCCCGGAAACTAAACTTTCCACTAATTACTTCAGACCACGTATACTTACGTAAAAGCGCAGACATATTTTA
The DNA here is from genome assembly GCA_016760335.1 of Gastrodia elata. Taxonomy (NCBI): domain Eukaryota; kingdom Viridiplantae; phylum Streptophyta; class Magnoliopsida; order Asparagales; family Orchidaceae; genus Gastrodia; species Gastrodia elata. The sequence goes on along the minus strand of CM028671.1, from coordinate 49,441,866 downwards.
GGTCTGTCAGTTCCTTCTATGGGTCTATCCTCCTTAGATTTTCCCATTATAGTCACTAAAAATGCATCATAGCCCTTACTTAACAACCTCTTATCATCTACTGCTTTAATCATGGATATAATAATTCCAAGTCTTCCTGCAAACACTTCGGGTTTCTTACCTTAAGATAACATTTTTTTTTTGGAATCAATGATTGATTTATATTTATTTAACTACTTCATTCCTAATATTATGTCAAAGTTGGTTATCAGCATCATTATAATTTTAGATTCAAATGATTGGTTACTAATTAGAATATTCAAAACACAAAATTTATTAGAACACAATTCAGCTCCATATGGCATTTGAACATACAAAGGTTTGCCTAATCTGAACTTTTGAAGATTTAAGGCATGTGCACAGTTTTCTGATATAAATAAATGACTAGCACCTGTATCAAATAATATATCATAAGACTGGTTATTAATGTAAAGCATGCTTACGATGAATAGAAATTAATTTATGATCTATTGAATAAAATAAAATATGCCAATTTTGGTAGCTAAAAAAAATACACAAAATAAACTTAAAGCATACCTGAAACAACTTTGTTGTCCTCCAGAGTGATAACAGTAGTCAATGCATAGACTCTTGGTAGAGCAGCAAATTGGTTGATTGTGTTACCCTTCTGATTGTTTCTTCAAGCAGCTTGAGGGGTCTTAGAAGCGAGATGAGGCACTCTTCTTTTGGTTTCTACCCGCTCTACCGCTGGAGTAGGCATTCTTGCTAATGTTGGAGCTTGAGTTCTTACTAGGGTTGGAATATGAATAAGCTGAGGATGGTTAATACCTTACCTTATCAACTTTCCAATTGGTTCTACAGTCCTAATACTTGTGGAAAATTCTTCAACAAGTAAAGTGACAGACGGAAATACATGTCTGTGTTTGCACGTAAGTGTACGTGGTCTGAAGTAATAAGTGGAAAGTTTAATTTCTAGGATTTATCAAATCTCAGGGAACGGGTGTTCTGATACCAAGTTGTATTTTCTTTCACTAATATTTAGATGAAAAATTTGGTTGATTTTGTTGGTTCCTAATTAGCGATACAAAAGACCTTAAGTAAAGATACGATATGATTAAAAAGAAGAGAGTTGAGATTTCATTGCAATATTTGCGAGGGTTGGTTATACAACTTCATTGTTAAATGTATACGTTCAATTTATTTGCTTTATTAAATCAAGTGAACACCATTAGAATTGGAGTACCCTTCAATTACATTAGGTTCAAGTTTAGTGCACAAAGAGAACTCCTTTTGGGTTCTCCCTTGACACCTAAACTCTTATGAGATAATGATCGATTAATTAGATTTTGATTCCCTACGTCTAGGTTACCAAAAGGCATCTCTTAATTACGATGGTCTCACAAGCACGACTTCCATTAACCATGCAGCATGCACTTCACACGCGGGTTAGCTAGATGGGAGGATGTATTGGGTCAATGAACTATATCACATCATCCATTGAAGCACCCAATGTCCTTTCATCCCTTCTACTTTGCTGAGCAGTAGAGCAAGGTTAATGGAGAACTTGGTTCTCAAGCGTCAATCTATTAGGAGAGTTATTAAGAAAGGGTGCAAGTGAGCTTTGAGAATTTTGTCACATAATTCTCAGCTCTACTTGCACTACCTTCCCTGCTCTTACCCAGTTGATGAGCATTGGAATACAAATTCTTTTAAATAAATTAATTTAGATTTCAGTTCATCCAAGCATTCATTTCAATATTAAATTTAATGACAAAAATATTCTTTTATTACATTCAAAAAATATTATCATATACCAATTATCCCTTACATATTCTTATAACTACACCTCAACCCTCTCCAAGAGATTTTTAGCCTTCCATTACTAAGTAAGAAAGAGCATACATACAAAAAAAAGTGAACATCACCATTAGTTCATGGCAAGAAATAAATCAAAGGAGTTTAGGAGAAATACAAAAAATTACCTGGAGGTTTTCTGAGATTCTCTTTACTCTTCCTGTGCTGTCCTCTTGAAGCTCCACCCTTCATTCTTTGTTGTCTTCCCTTTCTTCCTATTCTTGGTCCTCTTTTCCCCTTGGAGAGTTCTCCTTCTTTTACTTTCTATAGCCGTGCTTTTTAGTCTTTGAATAACAAAAGTTGGAACCCTTTCTCAATCTTCAAGTTTCCCTTTTATAGACCTCTTTTTCTGTTTAAAATTTAATTCACCAAATAAATCCCATTTAATAATTTGTGCTTTGATTAAATGATTATTCATTTAATTCCTTAGTAATAAAGGGATTTAGGTTTTTTGTATTTATATTTTATTGAGTAAAATAATTAAATCAACCTCTTGCTCATCCTCATGATGGCTTAAATATGTGCCTTTTATAATAATAATTATAATAAAGATTCCTCATTTTTTGTTGTATCCACCCCTTCCATTTTTCTCATATTTTTAATTTATTTCTTGAGAATTAGAAGTTTTAAATAAATTTGATATTAATTTCACTTGTGGGAAGGAGAAGAATTCTATTCTTTGGCCTTTCCTATGCTGCCTCGAATGCATATTTTTAGCAAAAATTGCTTCGGGCGCTGCGGCGCGCTGTGGCGCACTGTGGTGCACTGCAGCAGTAGCGTTCCAAACACTGTTTCACTGCGGCAGCATCATTCCAAACACTGTTCCTGCATAAAAACTAGTATCTTTTCTTCGGACGCCGCAGTGTCCGCTGTGGCGCGCAGCAGCGGATTAACTTTTGAAATACTATTCCAATAGTTCAGCTATAGTTTAAATGATTAATAAAATATTCTGCTGTGGCACACTACAGTGGAAAATACTTCAAAAATGCGGATCAATAAATTCACATAAGGTTTTACCGCTGCGGTGCTCTGCAGCGAAAGTATTTTCGAAAACACTGTTCAATTTCTTGTTATATAATTTTAATTTATTTTCGAGAAATGACGATGTGGCGCACCGCGGCAGGCAACAGCGGTCGGCAACGATTTTCTCCCAAAATTGTATATTTAAGCCAAATTTTAATTTACTCATCTTTTATCCTGAAAAGAGCAGCAAAAGCACATCAAATATATAATTTTAATTAAAAAGTGCTTACTTTTATTAACCTATTTTACTATAAACTTGGAGTTATCACACTCCCACACTTAAATTCTTGCTCGTCCTCTAATAAGCTTAAAATAAAATTTTCTAATTTTAAGTAATACAAAATTCAATTGGATATATGTGAAGTATTTTTCCCATTTCATGCATTACTTGATAAGGGTGATTAGAAGTATTCAAATTCTAACAAATCTCATACTAGTATTTTCTTTTCTTTTGACTATTTGAGTTTCTAATTTCTAAATGTATGATACTCAACTCATAATTCCTAGGGGGGTTTCTAGGATTGCTTACTTAGAAAAGTTTGATTCAATATGAAAGAATCTTGTGCCATTTGTGCTACTTCTTCCTAAATCGCAATGAAAATTTCTTTCCAGGAGAGATATTTTTCTTCATCCTGTTTTTCTTAATTTTTACTTTGGGAGAGATATTTCTCTTTATCCCTGGATTTTCTTTTGCATTCAGTTCAAAGGTGAGACATTTTTCTTCATCCCCATCTATTTTTCATTACATTCAGTAAGTTCTACAAAAGCCTACCACATTCTTGTTTTACCATTTCTCACTTCTCTACTTTAAGTTCTTTGACCCACCCCCACACTTAGATTTAGAGCATCATACATCTCTGATGTTGGAGACTTATAATAAAAAGAGTGTAAAATAATTTAGCATGAAAAATCTTAGAACTGTACATTTTACCTGATCACCTCTTGTTAAGAAAATTAGAATAAAGAAAATCTTCACATGCTCATTACAATTGAATTATACCCATTAAACTTTTCAAAAAAATTTCCTAGTTAATGATATTCTATTAGCACAAAAATTAGGGGATAATAATTCACTAAGATTTATTTAAACAAAAAAAGAAAAGCACATAATTCAAAACAAAATGAACATATATTACTAAGAGTAGGAAGGAATGAAACAAGCTGATATAAATAATGACAAATTTTCATTACTGCAAGCATGCTTAAGATTCCTCCTACTCCTTTATTGACACCCACAAGTACTACTTAGAATCAGAAATAGACAGAAAACATAAAATTATTTGTTGGACTGACTCCCCTCAACCTGGCCAAAAAGAGTTTATATTCTTTCAAAATTTCTTTTTAGATTTTCATTAACTCCTTAGGATGAGTACGAGCTAGTTTAATAATTGGGTTATCATGAACACCAGCTCTACTACTTTTCTTCTTATAAGCCCAATCAGTATCATCACTCTTATAATATGTTTTATTTCTATTTGTCTTTTCATTCCTTTCATTTCTTCCTTTATACTTGTTATCAAACTCTTCATACTCTTCCTTGTTATCATCCTCCATTTCATTTTGTAAGAATGTGTAAAGCTTAGTTATTTCAGGACTACTCTTATGGTGATTCTCTACAAATTCAAATTGCACACAAATATTGTCGATATTGCTAAGGGGTTTGTTGATGGTCGAGATGTCAGAGATAATAATTTTTTTATTTTCACTACCCTGAGATTCACTTAGTTTATTGATCCTCCTTTTATTTTTAATCAGTTCAACTTGGTTGTTTTCACATGGTGGGTCACCTATTGCTGAACATTCAGTTGAAAGCACTTGAGGTGTGTATGGGACATAATTTTGAATTGCTCTTGGTCAATTTTTTTAGTTTGAAACTCTTGTTGCATTTTCAAATTGTCCAATTCAAGTTGATACTCCACCTCTCTCTCATTTTTACTATTTGTTTGAGTTAAAGCTTCTTCCCTACAAGTTAACACTTCTTTAGCTTGTTCCTTTATTTGCTCAATTATAGCAACTTCTTGGATGGGGTTAGCTAATTGTTACAATATAAATTCTTGCTTAGCCTCAATTGAATTACATAGACGCTTATGATCTTCTAGATTAAATTCATTCCTAACCATGGTTGGTTCAGTTTCCTACATATTATTAATCTCATTGCTACTATAATCATCCACCAATTCTTCTAAATAAGATTGCTCACGCACCCAATTTATGTTATTAATGTTCATATCAGAGTGAGTGTAATAGTGCTATAAATTATTATCATACCTAATGTCATTGATCAGTTTTGTTTTTGAAGGTGCAAACGGGTTGTTTATATTACAATTAGAACTTAAATGTGTTCCCCTGCACCACATACAACAATTTTGATTATTATAGTGCATGTCCATGATATTCCAATACCCTATTTAAGCCAATCAAAACTATCCTAAGATATAAGCAATTATAGCAGTATAGCAGATAAGATCTCAGAGAATTTAGCAAGGTAAATTCACAAATAGTAAAGACAGTTCAGTAATTAAGATCACACTCAAATAGTCACTAGATAAAATCTTTCAATAATGATAATGAGCAATAGCTTTCAGCACATTTTTTTTTTTTCAAAATTTTTCAAATTTTTTTCAATAGCAAGTAAATAAATAAATTAATTACAGCTATGTAAGAGAATATGCATAATTAATTAGTTCCAAATCACTAGTTACTCAAAAATTGTACTTGAGATAAAAGAAAATCATTCCCCGGCAATGACGCCAAGAATTTGACAGACGGAAATACACGTCTGCGTTTGCATGCAAGTGTATGTAGTCTGAAGTAATAAGTGGAAAGTTTAATTTTTGGGATTTATCGAACCTCAGGGAATGGGTGTTCTGATACCAAGTTGTATTTTCTTTCACTAATGTTTAGTTGTCAAATTTAGTTGATTTTGTTGGTTCCTAATTAGCGATACAAAAGACCTTAAGTAAAGATACGGTATGATTTAAAAGGAGAGAGTTGAGATTTCATTGCAATATTTGTGAGGGTTGGTTATACAACTTCATTGTTGAATATATATGTTCAATTTATTTGCTTTATTAAATTAAGTGAACACCATTAGAATTGGAGTACCCTTCAATTACATTGGGTTCAAGTTTAGTACATAAAGAGAACTCCTTTTGGGTTCTCCTTTGACACATCAAATCTTATGAGATAATGATTGATTAATTAGATTTTGATTCCCTACGTCTAGGTTACCAAAAGATATCTTTTAGCTACAATGGTCTCATAAGCACAACTTCCATTAACCATGCATCATGCGCTTCACACGCGGGTTAGCTAGATAGGAGGATGCATTGGGTCAATGGACTATGTCACATCATCCATTAAATTTCCTAATGTCCTCTCATCCCTTCTACTTTGCTGAGTAGCAGAGCAAGATTAATGAAGAACTTGGTTCTCAAGCGTTAATCTATTAGGAGAGTTATTAGGGAAGGGTGCAAGTGAGCTTTGAAAAATTTGTCACATAATTCTCAGCTCTACTTGCACTACCTTCCCTGCTCTTACCCAATTGATGAGCATTAGAACACAAGTTCTTTTAAATAGGTTAATTTAGATTTCAGCTCATCCAAGCATTCATTTCAATATTAAATTTAATGATAAAAACATTCTTTCATTATATTCAAACAATGTTATCATACACCAATTATCCCTTGCATATTCTTGCAACTACATCTCAACCCTCTCCAATAGGTTTTTAGCCTTCTATTACTAAGTAAGAAAAAGCATATATATAAAGAAAAGTAAACTTTGCCACCAGTTCATGATAAGAAATAAATCATGGGAGTTTAGGAGTAATACAAGGAATCACCCAGAGGTTTTTTAGGGTTCTCTTTACTTTTCCTGCGCTGTCCTCTTGAAGCTCCACCCTTTGTTCTTTGCTGTCTTCCCTTTCTTCCTGTTCTTGTTCTTCTTTTCCCCTTAGAGAGTTCTCCTTTTTCTTCCTGCAACCTTGCTTTTTGGTTTTTGAATAACAAAAGTTGGAACCCTTTCTCAATCTTCAAGTCTCCCTTTTATAGACTTCCTATCCTGTTTAAAATTTAATTCAACAAATAAATCCCATTTTAAAAGTTGTGCTTTGATTAAATGATTATTCATTTAATTCCTTGGTATTTAAAAGGTTTAGGCTATTTGTATTTATGTTTTATTGAGTAAAATAATTAAACCAACCTCTTGCTCTTCCTCATGATGTTTTAAACATGTGCCTTTTATAATAATATTTATAATAAAGCTTTCTCAATTTTTATTGCATCCACCCCTTCCATCTTCTTCATATCTTTAATTTATTTGTTCATGAATTATTTTTTGAGAATGAGAAGTTTTAAATTAATTTGATATTAATTTTAGTTGTGGGAAGGGGAAGATATCAATTCTTTGGCCTTCCCTATGCTGCCTTGAATGCAGATTTTTGGCAAAAACTGTGTCGGACGCGGTGACATGCGACGGTGCGCTACGGCAGTAGCATTCCAAACACTGTTCAGCTGCGGTGCGCTACGGCAGCAGCACTCCAAACACTGTTCCTGCATAAAAATTAGTATGTTTTCTTCGGACGTCGCAGCGTCCGCTATGGCGCACTGCCGTGGATCAACTTTTGAAATACTATTCCAATAGTTCAGCTATAGTTTAAATGATTAATAAAATATTCTGCTGTGACATGCTGTAGCAGAAAATACTTTGAAAATGTGGATCAATTAATTCACATAAGCTTTTAGAAAAATGATAATTTACCCTTTGCGGCGCACTGCATCAGAAGTATTTTCGAAAACACTGTTCAATTTTTTGTTATATGATTTTAATTTATTTTCAAGAAATGACGTTGTGGCGCGCCGCAGCGCGCCACAGTGCGCTGTAGCAATTTTCTCCGAAAATTGTATATTTAAGCCAAATTTTAATTTACTCATCTTTTATCCTGAAAAGCAGCAAAATCACCTCAAAATATATAAATTTAATTAAAAAGTTCTTACTTTCATTAACCTATTTTACTATAAATCTTAGAGTTATCATAAAGCATGTGTTATCCTGATGGTAACATTTCTTATATGGATAGGGCTTTTGACATTGCCCTGCTTGCTTAGTCTGCTACTAATGGGTCATTTGATAGACTTTAGGTGGATGAAAATAGTTTCTATTAAAAGGCTTAAATTTACTTTAGGATGGTAGGGACCTCTTTATCTATTCTTTCTGTAGGTGGTGGTTCTCTATTAATCTTGCCCCTTTCAGTAACTTGGCAATTCTATCAGGTGTTGGAATTCTTCAGCCCTTTGAAAAAGTGACTACATCATGTTGCTTCAGTGTGGACAAGATCTTGGGAAAATCGAGATAACTTACAGAATTCCATTTCAAAAGCAAGGATAGTTCTGTTGCCTTAAGTTAATTTAATTAACTCATCCTCAATAATCATTTATGCATAGGATGGAATGAATTCCTCCCTAAAGTTTTCCTTGAATTCCTCCCAAGAAATCTCATCAATACTACTACAAAAAAATAGAGCTTCAACTCGTTATCCCATAAGTATTCAACATCTTCTGCACACATGTGGGTCGTCAAACGAATAGCTTCACTAACAGGGCATTTGATACTTGCTAAACCTTTTTCAATAAGCTTCAGCCACTTGGTTTCCTCAATGGAGGAAGCAAATTAATTGAAGGTAGGGTGATTTAATCGAAGTAAAACTATGGAGAAATCCATCTACTATAGTACCTAATGTAGGTTGGGGGTTGAGTTTAATGATCTGGAGAATAGGAGGGTTCAGGGCCCTCTAAGCAGCTTAGGTTTGGGTTTTGACCAAGATCTTCATCATCTCTACAAGAGTTTTGATCTTCTTAGAATTATAAAAGGAACTAGAGGTCATTGTCTTATCAACAAGAGTGAAAGGAGTGTTTGGTTTAGGATCCATTCAAAATATGAAAGAAGCAAAATGATTCAAAAGCAAGCAAAGAAAAACAGTTCATTAATTTTCTAATTTGAATATAACTTGAAAATGCTTTTAAAAGAAAGAAGATATGGCAACATATAAAATGCATTCATCTACAAAAATTTGCATAAAAGAGGAGTTCAAAGTTGTGGAAAATATGTCACAAAAGATTTTCTCATAAGCATGGCTCCATCATTCTTTAACATAAGCATCAAAGAGTTGGTCTAATATTGAGAAATGAATGTGGTTAAAGCACTTTAACATCTGGATAGCCTCAGTCACCTGATAGAGCCACTCCTTGGCCAGTTGAGTGAGGTTACCACCTCTGTACACTGACGTCTGATTTGTAGCTTGCCATCTAATGAATGTGAATTATTGTTTACTAGATTGAGTTATGTTATAATTATTTAGAGAATGTTTACTATCTTAAGGTGAAATTTTCCAAATTCTTTTATTTTGCTTTTCTATGTTGTTGGTTTGAATAGATTGATACTTCTTCATGCACTTAGTTTCCTCCTCTTAACCTAGCTCTGATGCTAGCTGTAATGCCCTAGTGTTAGGTTAGATAAATTATAATACAACTCTAAGGGTTATAGTTGTAATAGCCAGAGTTGTTAATCATTATTTTTTAATCTAATTAGTCTAAAAGCCTCTCCATTAGTCTCTAAACACATTTAGGAACCAACCTCTGAAATGTGGTTCAATTTGGAGCTCATTTGAATTTCTTTATTATTTTAATAAAATTATCTAATCAAAAAATTAAGATTATTAAATTGACATTTGATTAAAAATCCAATTTTATTTTTGAGTTTCTCACCCCAAAATTAGTTAGAGGTGAATTTTTAGGATTTTTTAGAAATCATTTGATAGCTTACTTTTAATTAATTAAATTGTATTAATTATTAATTAATTTAATTATTTAAATTAGAGGATTTCATCCTACTTAACAGGATGGGGCTGTTTGATCGAATTGTGTGCAATCAGCATTGTTCGATCAAACCAGTCATCCATCTCGGACGGCTGGTAGCCGTTGTCCACGTAGAGCCACGCACGTGGCAGCTATGCCACACGCGACCTACATAGGTCACGACATCTACCACACCCACTGCTTAAGCTGCTCTCTCGACTTTGTTTTATCCTCAATCCATCGACAAGCCTCAGTTACATCGATTAGGATTGAAACAAAGTGTCGAGATTCAGTTCTGCTTTCCCCCAAACCCTCTAAAAACTTCTCATCTCAAACTAAGGTACCTCTAAATCACCTTCATTTCACACTGTAAACTCTTTAATATTGTGTCGATGCTTTATTCCTTCGATTGTTATTGTGAATTTCGAGCTCTGTTTAGGCTTACCTATGTTGGACTTGACCCAGGGAATCCAACAACGAGACAGGCCAGCTGAGGGGTGCACTATGGAGAGAGAATTTTCCCACCACAGTGAACCTTAGGAGATATAGGGAAGATGAGTTAGGGCCAGATGTTTTTGATGTTAATAGATTAGTCTTTTAGGTACATTAGGTAGGTCTCAACTACAATTTTTTTTAATATGTGGCTTGCATCTTGATTCTACTTGAATTTGGACAATTTTGAAACCCTAGCTCTCTCCTTCTCGGTCCCCGACAGAAGATGAACAGTGTCGGGCCTAAGCACGAGGTCAGCCGGCATGCGTGTAGTGGCTCGAGCCCGTGCACAGAAGTGTCGTGTGTGCGGGTAAATAATTAAGAATAGTAAATAACTTGTTTAATTTAGTAACTTCTAAATTATAAATTCAAATATAATAAAATTATATACCAAAATGATCAAAATGATATAAGGAACATTAATATGCTATTAGATTTTCATTTTGATGATTAATTTTACTAATCACATTTTTAATTATCATTAAGGGTGATTAAACCCTACATTAGCCATTTAATATCCAAATTGAGCATGCTAAATGTCATTATATTCCATATGCTATAGGGAACCTATAGCCACTGATTTTGTGTCATTTGGACCTCATTTGGAGAATTTGCATTTTTGGCAACTCTCTTAATTATTAATGAAAAGCATATGTTATGGAAATTGCATTATTAGTTTCCTAAACCCTAAGACAACATGCCTTAACCTAAATTAAGACTTGCTTGTACTCTAGGGCATGCTTATTGTAGAGAATATTTAGAAATTTATTTAATTAAGTTAGAATATGCTCCAAACATAGAGATGAAAATGAAAATTGAATTTAGGATTTATCATTGAAAGCTAATTCAACCTATTAGGTATAATTAGTCTAGCATATATCCTATTCTTAAATTTCATTAGGTCCAATTATAGTAAATTGAGATTGTAGATTTAACTTAATAAGTCATTTCCATCCTTTAGATGCAGGAGTAACCCAATCACTTTAGTGTTATTGAACATTCTTAGCTATCATTTATTAAAGAACCTTAGAACCTAAATTACATACATAGTCTTGAGATTTCCAAATCAGTAAGATTAGGGCAGAGAGGCTATTATTAGTAAAACCTTTACTTAAGGAATCTTTATCAAAAATTATTAATGAGTAGTTGGTATTTAGTGTTCCTAAGGAGTTATGAATATCTAAACCATAAACACTCAGTAAGATTTGAAGCTAAGTAAATCCTTAAGCTAACTTGAGATGTTAATTGGGAGAGCATTAGTATAGAACATAATATATTATGTAGAATTTAAGTTAATGAACACTAAGTTGAATGAATAAGAAAACCTTAGAGCAAGGTTAAAAGTAAATATAAACCATAAAATATTATAACCTTTATTGAGTAATAGTGATCCTATAGCTTGCTAAATTTGGTTGAATTATTAGATAGCATAGTCAATTATAGTGCTAGAGGTAAGATATGCTCTTGAATCATATTTAACATATTTACTTATAAATTATTATCATCTAAATAATACTTAATTAGACCACTATTTTCCAAAACCACATTATTATATTATTGTACTTCAATTAACTTATGGATTATATGATGTCTAAGTTAATTGGAAGTGTGATTATCCCTAATCATTAGGATGAATAATTAAAATTAAAAATAATGAATATCACATGGTTTACAATAATTTGAAATCCTTAAAATATTGTAATGCATTGAGTTAGTAAACCCTTGAAATTATTCATTAAGATATTGTGCATAAAATAAACATTTAAATACTCTTTTGTGAGTTTCATATGGTAGATTATGTTGTATAACTATTATTGAATCAGCACAGGCTATGGAGTGATTAGGAGACCACACATATCCTATAAGGGGGAATGTATGTGTTTATAGGAGACCCCTCCCCCTGCTTACATTATTGTTGAGCAGACGAGCTTGACTCCTCACTTGTTCTATATACTGCTCACATAATAAAATACATATTTAAACAAGATAAACTAACTTAAACATTGTATATCGCATAATCTTATTATGAATGGTTACTAAAGTCTTATTGTTATACTTTTTAGATTATTCAGTCCATGAGATTGAATATACTTTGCATACTTTACTTCAACAATTTACTTAGAATTTTACTTATTTTCATATTTATTACATACATATTTTCTTGCACTACCTTTATTATTATTATTACTTAACACATATTTCATTTGGACATATACATGCTTTCACTACTTGTTTAGAAGCTTATGCAATACATAAATGCCTTATTAATCTATTTTGATGCAAGATTAAGCAATCTATTGTGAGTAGTATACATACCTTGCAACTTTTTCTTAGTGCTAATTAATACTTTCTATTCCTTTCCTTGCAACATGCTTCACTATTATAAATTGTAAACAACTATAGTGATATCTACTAAATTAAAAATAATATTATTACCTTAAAATTGTACTTAGACTTTTTAAGTCTAACCACTTATTTCTTTTTGTTACCAGTGTCCTACCGTATTATAAATCAAATACAGTAGATCATGAGCTTGGATCAGATCTTGTACCTAAAGAGGAGCTTGAACATCAAAAGACTCTTGGAAGAATTGTATTTACTATTTTCTTTTATTATTATGTGAGGATGAGAGATTCAATTTGCTTAGCTTGTATTATGGATAATTAAGTGAATATCTGTATATTTTTTGTGATGACTTTAGACTTTCTTTCATATTATGTATGATTATATATACTTTGGATACTGAATATTTATTGGATGATAATTTTCTTTCTACCCATAGACCTGCAAACAAAGATAATGCTCAATAGTGGAGCAGAATACACTAATACAGAATTAAGTGCTACTGTAACACTTATTATTAGGTTAAATTACCTAATATAATAATGGGGCATTATAATTTGTATGAATTTAACAGCCATTGATTGTTACTTGAATTTTTGATCACCAATTAGCTTAAGAACCTCAGTATTAGCCTTAAAATAGTCTAAAGATCAGTCCTTGGAGTTTTGGTAAAAATTAGAAGTCATTTTGGGAAAATCAATATTTTAATCAATTTTTTTAATTGGAAAATTGAAATAATTTTTAGACCTCAAATCGAAAACCCAACTTCATTTTTGAGTTCCTCACACCCAAATTAGATAAGGGTGAAAAGTTGATTTTTTTTGGAGATTGTTTGGCTAATATTTTTGCGTTTAATAAAATTAGTACTATTTAGTAATTAATTAATATTAATTAATATATTGTTTTTATTTATTCGATTGTTGTAATTCAAAAAGCAAAAAATTGACCGCTAATCCTCAAGGAAGAAATGGAGTGTCCATATTTGATATGGACCGACGTCCTCAGAGCTGAGGGCAGAGGCCGTTTCACCTCGAATCGATGACAAAACTGTTGATTCATTGGCTCTTGACACAACCAACTCTCACATGCTCTAGACACAAAGGAGCTGTGCGTGCAGACAGTGCTTGTGAACAATGTTGGCAGGTTTTATAAAATTAATTAAATTAATCCAAACTTCAAAGATCAATAACTTTGCATGTATGGATCCAAATATATCAATATTATATCTAGTTTTGCTCACATAAATGTGTAGAATATTATGGTGACATTAATTTGGCATTTGGAATTGTATTTTTAAAATTGATATTTTGGTATTTTAACCAAATAGGTCAAAAATCCTAATTTGCTCAAATCACCTCCAATTGAACCTACTCACTGTCTATGGTCGTATGATGCTATAGAGAGTGTAATCATATTGATTTTGCTCATAATTGACATTGAATTTAGGATATGACTTTTAGGAGTCAAATTACTTAGTGAGTTTTGAATATAGATGAGATTGCTTTTAGTGTGATCTCAAAACCTTAGAGTAGAGTAGACTGAGCCTTATTCAAATCATATAATCATCTTAGGAGAGGGAGCAATAGTGATGAACCCTTAGGTGAATTTTGGAGATTTGGTGTAATGAGAATAATTTGAGAAAATTATGTCATGAGAGGTATGAGGTTTGAATTAAGAGTTTCCTTGAAATGAATGGGGATTCTATAGTGGATTGATAGGTCAGTAATATAAATGATACATTTAGATATGGACTTTTATGTTAGTGGCATTAGATTCTTTAGCTAAGCTTTTGGGATCATTTGGGTAACGTCCAAACTTGGTATTGTCACTATAGTTTGAGGAGTGCTTAGCTTAGAGGAAATTACCTGTGAGGTTTTAAACCTTAAAAGCTCCTTAAGGTAGATTGAACCTTAGATATTAGGTTGGATTCTTAAGTTAGGTTATTTCATTTAGGAAGTTCAATTAGTGAATATGTGATGAATTTAAGGATGGTAACCTTAGGATTAGGTTGGAGAGTCTTAAGTGTTGTCTATTATTATAAATTATTTTCAAAACTATAAATCATGTTTTTCATCTATATATATACATATATATATATATATATATATATATATATATATATATATATATAGACTTATCAATTCATTTAAGACCTATGTCTTAAGTTAATTGGGAGTTCAATTGACCCTAATCAATAAAATAAATAATTAAAATTAGACAACAAAGGGATATCACTAGCTTAGTTTTTTTTGGCATTTTTATTGAATGTTTTTATGCTTTGAAGCCTTATTTAATTGATCATAATCATTGCATAATAATAATTAAACTAAATAAGGGGTTTCACTCAAGGTGGATTAGTCTGTACAAATATTTGAGCAAGGAATAACTATGTAATGATCAAGAGATCAACACATGTCCTTGAGGGGGAGTGTGTGGCTATATAGGAGATCTTGTCTCAAATAGTATTGTAGATATAACTAGCTCCTCTTTTTTTATGTATAAGCCCACTAGATATAACTTAATGAAATACTAAACATTAAATAAATTGCTTTATATTTATTTTTGCATCAATTTCTACTTATTACAATTCAACTTGTTTCTTTACTATACTTCCCATAGAATGCTAGCCAATGTTTTATTCAGTTCTTATATAAATGCCTTAAATGCCTTAGCACAATTAATTGCATTTACTTTTGATGTTATTCTCATATATGTATTATTCAATTTCTTTTGCTTTACCTTTATTGTATTGTGCTCCTTAACCTAAAATGTGATATCCTTAAACTTAAAATAGTTAGAAACTATAAATTGTGCTTAGAATTTATAAGCTTAGCCACTTATTTTTCTTTTATTAGTTGTGCCTTATCATATTGAAAACCAAATATGGTATAGATCAGGAGCTTGGAGTGGAGTTAGCTAGACAGCCAGGAGAGGAGCGGAGCAGATTTGAAGACTTTAGAAGTTGTCTACTTTTATTTTCATTTTGGTGAGGTTGAGGGAGTTTCCTTTTATTTATTAAATATTGTAAACTTTAGTAAATGGATTGTTTATTTATTTAATAAATATGAGACAATGTTTTTCTTTAATTTTTATGAATGAATATAATGGATTGAATGTTTATTACTCTTATAGATGTATCTATTTTTCTTATTTTATTAATCCTTTGCATTAGTAGTTCTTATTAGTAGGTTATGGAACACTAATCAAGTATTAAGTGCTACAGCGGTACTTGATGTTGGATCATAACATCTAATCTGACACAGGGCCATCACAATCAGAGAGTAGGTTTGGGGAATAAGAAGGAAAGTTAAAATCAAAGTAAGCATCCATCATTTAACCCATAGTGAAAGGAATAATCAATGCATCCTTATAAATAACATAATATAGTAAAAATATAACCTAATATTATTTTTGATGGCAAGCAAAGGTTCTGATCTAGACTACTATACTAAGCTGTTCTATCATTATTGGAATAGTAACTATGAAATTGAACTTTGCTTTGGAAAACTCTATCTTGAAGTATCTCCAACTGAAGGTGACATACTCAACAAAATTCTAAAGAGCACAGTCTTTAGAGGATACCACTTTCCTCAATTTGCTAAGGACTGGCTTCATCGAGTGTCTAAATCACTCAGTGCTATAGAGTGTCCAGGCTTTATTCATTTCTCAATTTTGGATCAACTCTTTAAAAAATTTGTAGAAGATTAGTGAACTCGCACTTATAGGAAATTGTTATAGATTGTAGGAAGTATCACTGTTTGCTCATTTTCCATGACTTGGAAATAACATTCTTTATAAAGTTTTGTAAATAGTTACATATCATAAAATATTAAATAATAACTGTCACATTTCCTGTTTAATGTACTAAGTCTTATTAATAAAATAAATCTCTAAGATCACCTTAAAACTTCATTCGTTTTATTTTTCAGAATGAATCCTGGATCCAATCCTCCTTCCCCTCATGTCAAGAGGACAATACCTGTAAATCCTTCCAACTTGAAAGAAATCAAGACTATGGTAGAATTGGTAAAAATTCTAGTTGAGCTCAAACCCAAATGGCTCAGAGAGCTCTCAACCCTTTAAGGACACAAGTTATAAAAGTGAATTCTCAAATTCCATTCTCCTCTGCCATGGAAGGTTATCTACAAGCTTTCCTTCATTTTGAACCCTCCATCTTTCAATGAGTTAGCCACACCCATTAAAGCTACTAATTGGCTTATGGCCATAGAAAAGAATTTGGCAAGTACTAAATGTTTTGTAAGTGAAGTAATTTGCTTAACTATGCATATGTTCTCAGAAGAGGCAGATTTTTGTGGGATAATGAGCTAAATTCTTGATTCTCAGGGAGAGATGTTAAAATATCTTATGGGATAAATTTGACAAGACATTTAGAAATTATTCTTTTCCTCTTTCTGCACAAACTATTTTAGAAGATGAGTTAATTTAGTTAACTCATGGAAATAGATCAGCCTTAAAGTACGAGTTGTTTAGGAGACTTTCTAGATTCACTCATGATCTAGTAAGATCTGAGGCTGTGATCTCCTGGAAGGATCCAGGCTGGTCGAGCATCATCTTATGCAGAAGGACCAATGAAAAAGAACTTTCTCTTCCTTGACAAAATCATTAGTTTTTAATAGCAATATACCTAATCATCCTTGAGTTTATAACTTGGCTCAGCAGCAAGCAAGGTAACTTATGAAATGCTTAAAATCTCATCCATATGGTAAATGCTACCACTAGGGAAATAAGTATTTTACTTATGAAAGAGTAGAGCATCATTACTGGGAGTGTCATGCAAGATGGATAGTTGATAGAATGAAGGTCAACCATCCTCAAACTATTCATAATCTTGCACCTATAAGATTGTAAGCATTGGCCTTAGCTATCATGTCACAACCAGTAGCTATTCTAATTCAAAATCAACCTAGAGCACCTCAGCATACTCTTCAAGCTGCTCAAAGAATCGCTCAAAATGGAAAGGTAGTTAATCTAGCTACTAGTTTACCAAGAGTATTCATGCTGACTCCTATTGCCGCTTACGAGGACAACAACGTGATGTTAGGTATGTCTCTAATTTTTTAGTAATTTTCTAAAATTATGCTTTATTTTCTTGTAATAAGTGTTAATTTCCTTAAAACCTCATTATAGGTACACTCTATATTGAATCTCAACCTTGTGACACATTATTTGATATGGGAGCAAGTCATTATTTTATATCAAAAAAAAGTGTGCAAGTTCTTAACCTTCCAAAATTCAATTTAAGAAAAAACAAGGAACTCAGCAAGATCTAGAGAAATTCTGCAATTTCTGGGAGAAATCCGCTGGAGCGCGCTACAGCGCGTCACAGCGCGCTCTGACTATTGGGAAGCAGACAACACAGACGAAAGGGAAATTATGGAGCCTAGAACAATTTCTCTATAGTGCACTATAGCAAATGAAATATCGAAACTCAACCGCTACAGTGTACTACAGTGCGCCACAACGTGCTGCAGCGCGCTACCTCAAGATGAAACATAGAAACTTAATCACTACAGCGCGCTATCGTGGGATGTAACTTTAAAACTCAGCAAATGGAAACTTCGAAACTCAACAGCTGCAGCGCACTATCGCGAGTGAAATTTTGAAACTTAATCGCTACAGCGTACCACAGCGCGCTGCAGCGCCCTACCACGAATCGAGTTCAAAACATAAAGGTGCTACAGTGGAATAACAAATCGAAACTCAAGCGCTGCAGTGCCCTACCACGAATCGAGTTCAAAACATAAAGGTGCTACAGTGGAATAACAAATCGAAACTCAAGCGCTGCAGCGCGCCGCAGTGTGCCACAGTACGCTGCAGCGCGCTACAGTGAGCACCGAAATTTCTTTCTTTTAAGAGCATTAATTGTAGCTTGGACAAGACTTCTAGCCAGCAATTTGTATCCTAGCTGACATATCCCCTGCCACTTAAAATCCTTGAAGAAAAAAGAAGAGATTTGGAATTGTTATGAAAATTAAAAAAATACAAAATATGTAATAATTTCCTGCAATAGGACAGGATTCAAGTGGAGTATTCACTCATTACAGAGTAAGGGTGGAGGGAAGAGCAGAATTTGAATGGAGGAAATGAGGAGGACTCCTCTTTAAGTATAGCCTCTCTTGACAAAAGAATGTTCCCAAATTTCAACTTAAAAATGTTTGAATTTTAGAGGCTGCTGTAAAAGAGCAAGGAGCCCTCTCCAAGGTAGGTTGAAGAGTTCACTGTTAGCGGAAGAAGAAGAAAATACTACACATTAGAGCTAGAAGGGAAGAAGAGAGGAAGAACAAGAAAGATCCAGAGAGCCCAATAAGGGCAGTTCCTAGTACATTTCTAATCCTTCATCTTGACTCATTTTAGTCGAATCATGAAAAGGTCCTTATCTTTGTATGCTTCTCTTCATATTTTTGCTGTAATGGAAGGCTAGACCCTCCTTGGGGAGGGTTGGGCTAAATTCATGTGAAATGTAAGGGACAAAAAAGTGTTGAAGAACTACTTCAAGTAATAAATAAAAATCTACATTCAAATGACTTTCTAAGCTTACTTGAGAATCATGCTGCGGAATGAATGAAAATCTACTAAGAAAATATAAAGATTGAAAATAAAATATTATAATAAATGTCTTGTGCTCTATAGCTCACCATTTGGCTTAGAGCTAGACATGTGTGTGTCAGTACTTAGGACTATGTGAGAAGTTCTTGAGCCTAACGGCACCATACTCTGAGCTTAGCCAAGAGGTTGAAGCATGTGAGCTAAGACCCACTAACGGAGCTCCACTGCTTAGCATACGTTAAAGGAGAAAGAGGATTCATCAAGAGCTCATGGATGATGTGACATAGTCAATGAATCCCAATGAAGTGTGTGATGCTAGTTATTAGAATTAATGCTTATGAGATCGCCTAATTAAAATGACTGTCTTGATAACCTAGACATAGAAAAACTAAGATGCTCTAATTGCGGTCTCATGAGAATCTTCGTGCTGAGCTAGAACCCTTGTGTGTTCATCTCATGCACAAGATTTGAACTTATAGGAATTAGAGGACCAATCTAAGGAATACAATGTTCACTTGATTATTTGGCATGACAACAAAAGAATGAAAAGTTGCTTAAGAAGTATTTTAACATGAGTCCCTATCAATTCACATGGAGGAAACCCAACTCTCCTCTCATAATCAAATAGTTTCTTAAGCTTAAAATTTTGCATTGTTAAGTAGGAACCAATATAAAACTAAAAACATACAGTTTAAACATTATTAAATATAGATATTCCTTAGTATCAAAACACACTGTTCCCTGAGGACGAAAAATCTTGGAACTTACCTTCCAATTATTACTTTAGACCACGTACACTTGCGTGCAAGAGCAGACGTGTAATCATCGTCAGTCAAGTTTTTGGTGCCATTGCCGGGGATTGGTGAATGATTTTGTATTAAGGACAATCAATTAGTAAATAGTGATTTAAACAAATATTACTTTGGATATAGTCTTAATTTCTTCTTGTAATTATATCTGCATTAATTGTAGCTTAGAGTGATTTATTTACTTTGCTTTAATTTGCTGAACTGCTAAACTTTATCATTATAATTATTCTTGATAGCTTAATTTTTAATTTGTATGAGTAAAAGAAATTGTTCTAAATTCCTTTTTGATCCTAAAATTGAAAGAACTAATTTGCAAGCTAGAAGAGAACAAGCCATTTTAAGTCAACAACAAGTTGTTATGGAGAGTTTTATAGAAAATCCTAGAGAGCCATTAGGAGAACATAGGGGTAGAGCATTAGGAGATTATGCATTGCCTACTGCTAGAGGCATTCCGCATGCTATTGTTAGACCTAACATAGAATCCAACAACTTTGAGATCAAACACTCAACCCTAAGCATGGTTCAGAATAACCAATTTGGGGGACTAGCCTCGGAGGGCCCTAATTCTCACATATCAAATTTCTTAGAAATTTATGATACCTTCAGATTCAATAGTATTTCTGAAGATGCCATTAAACTCAGGCTTTTCCCATTTTCCCTAAGATATAGGTCTAAGAGTTGGCTTAGCTCTCTCCCGAGCGACTCAATTCATACTTGGGATGATATGGCAAGGAAGTTCCTAGCCAAATATTTCCCTCCAACAAAAACTGCTCGACTGAGAATTGAGATAACTAACTTCAGCCAGTTGGAGGGTGAGACTTTGCATGATGGCTGGGATCACTTCAAATAATGCTTAAGACGATGCCCGCATCATGGGTTCCCCATATGGATACAAGTTCAAACCTTCTACAATGGTTTGAATGCATCCATGAGGACACTCATTTATGTGGCTGCTAGGAGCTCTATCAATAGTAAAACCCAAGAATAGGCTTATGACCTCTTAAAAGATATGGCGACAAATGCCTATCAATGGCCTGTCGAATGGCATGCTCACATAGCTAAAAATGAATGTAACTCTCTGGAAATCTCACAACAAATTCGTGAACTCTAGAATCAAATCTCTCTATTGAATAGAAAGTTGGAATGTGCGCAATTAAAATCCTGTCTAGAGGGAGATTGTGAAATGAGAAATATCAACATAATTATGAACCATGGCGGAAATAGAGAAAGGTTTGAGTATTCCTTTAACAAATTCAGAACATCCACCACTAAGTTTATGAATAAAATAGATAGTACGCTAAACTGGCACAAATATACTGTTTTAGGGAGAAGAGTCAGTAAAAAGAATTTAACAAGAATTAAAAGAGATCATGAGATAATTAGAGAAATCTATTTTGGTAGGAGTCATTGGTGAGTGTGAGAATGAATCAAGAAACTTTATAACCTTAAGAAGCGATAAAATAACAAAACTGGCTGTGGATAAGGAGGCTGAAAAGACTATCACAACAACTAGAGAGGAACAAAGGGAGGAAGAAGTAATGGTTAAGACTGAGAAGAATGAAATCAAGGATTCACAAAAAGCTCTACTAAACAACCAACTTCAGCTTACCCCTCAAATCCCTTACCCTCAGCGAATGGCTAGAGAGAAACTTGATGCCCAATTTCACAAATTCTTAGAAACTTTTAAAATTCCTCACATAAACATTCCATTTGCTGAAGCATTAGAGCAAATGTCGAGTTATGCCATGTTTATGAAAGATATCCTATAAAAAAAAAAGAAGGATTGATGAGAAGGAGAGTTTGGCTTTAACGGAAGAGTGTAGTGCGATTCTTCAGAAAAAGATCCCCATTAAAAAAAAAGACCCTGATAGTTTCATTATCCCCTACACTATTAGGAACCAATCATTCCAAAAAGCTCTTTGTGACCTAGGTGCATCTATAAATCTTATGCCATTTTACATCTTCAAGAACCTAGGAATAGATTACTTGAAGCTTACTTCTATTCTACTCCAACTAGCTGATAGATTAGTAAGAACTCCTTTAGGAATTGTTAAAAATGTGCTTGTCAAAGTTGACAAATTCATCTTCCCAGCTGATTTTATAATCTTAGATATGGAAGATGAAAACTAAGAAATCCTCATCATTTTGGGAAGAACATTTTTGGCTATCGGAAGAATGATGATTGATGTTGATAGAGGGGAATTGAGATTATGATATGGGGATGAGGAGGTGAAATTTCATGTGAATGATGTTATGAGGCACCCATCAAAACCTAATGAAGAATGCTGGGGAATTAATTTAATTGAAGATGAGATGATACTGGGAGACGAGGGAGAAGAGGGGTTAAAATTGAATGAGGAAGATGAGGACCTTAGGGAAGAAGGAGTGGTTGAGTAACTGATCAAAGAAAGAAAAATAATTCAACCATCCATAGATGTTCCTTCATAATTAGAGCTAAAATCTCTGCCTTCTCACTTAAAATATACGTATATAAGGGAAAGGACATCTTTACCAGTAATAACTTCTGCCTTGCTAAATCAACATCAAGAGAAGCAATTGTGTAAGGTTTTAAAAGACCACAAGAGAGCAATTGGATGGAGTATAACGGATCTGAAGGGGATTAGTACAACTCTATATATGCACCGTATCCTTTTGGAGGACAACTCTAATTCATCGATTGAACCTCAAAGGCATTTAAACCGAAACATAATGGAAGTAGTTAACAAATAAATTATTAAACTTATAGATGCTGGAATTATATTCCTTATCTCAGACAGTCCTTGGGTGAGCCATATTCATGTGGTCCCAAAGAAGAGTGGGATGACTGTCATGCTCAATGGTAACAATGATTTGATCCCTATTAGAAAGGTGACCGGATGGAGAGTGTGTATTCACTATAGAAAGCATTCAAATGAAGAAGGCTCAAAGCTAAGCAAGCATTCAAGGAAAATTCAATAATTTCAACTAAGTGATATCCAAAGTTATCTAATTTTAATGATCTACTTAATGATTGGAGCTAATTGAGCTCCCAATTAACTTTGAGATATTGATCTCAAATTAATTATAATTAATAGTAATAATTAGAGTTTTGAAAATAATTGTTTCATTTTATTTATTATGATATGACAAAATAATTTATAAGTATAATCAATGCAAATAGAAGCTAGTTTTAATCCAGTCATAAGCTGTAAGATTCAAATAATTTAACTAATCATGGCTTAGGTGACAAGTAGGAAAGGGTTAAGGTTATGAAATTATCAATATAAGAAATTATAAGCTAAGAATTAATTCACTAAAGCTCACTAGCTAGGTTGTAACTTGAAAGTTCTATCTAAATCAAATACGAACCTAGTTAAGTTATAGTATGAAGGATCAAATTGATCAAGTACTAATCTAGTTAGGCTATAATAAAATGAAAGGCTTAAAGTAAATAAAAGATGGGATTTAAGAACTACAAGTTCTAAGTATCCAAATAGTTAAAGTTTATGGAATTCAATGGGATTCCTAAACTACTCTAAGTAAACTAGGATTCCTATTAGTAGTTCTTAAAGAAATCAAATAAAGACTTTAAGGATTAGGATGAATAAACTAGGCTCGAATCTAGTTACTAAAAGCTAATCCTAGTTGATTCAATAATCTAGAATTACAAAGGTATTAAGACTAACTACTATTAATGGGTGTAACTAATAGATCTAGGGATCAACTACAATTCATATTTTAAATCAATTTTAGGGTTTCTACCTTAGGGTTGAAAGGTGAATCAAACAAAATTGCAATTGATTCACATAACTAGAAAATGAGAACTGAGCTCAAACTAGGTAATCTAATTTGACATAGGGAATAATAAATATAGCATGTTAGCTATCCTTGAGTTTTATAAAACCTAAAATATGCTATCTAGGAAATTAGAATTTATCATAATAACATTAATTAAGAGTCAACAACCTAGAATTATTAACTATTGTCCAATGGAAATAATTTATATATATTTGAAATCCTTATATCATAAGGAAAAAAATGACACTAGGTAGGTCATATTTGGACAACATTGGAAAATTAATGTTTTTATGACTTCTAATTAGGGTTAAAAAGTGATTATAAAAATTAGAGTCCAAATATTAAATTTGATTTCATATTATTAGTCTCCATATTTCTATGAGTGAAATGGACTATTTGATCATTTAATTTAGATATTAAATGATCAAATTATGTCACATGAAATGATGAAATTAATTTGTAATTAATTAATCTTAAATATTGATTAATTAAAATATTTATCAAAATAGAAATTTAATTGCATATTATAAATCTACACATTTTTGTGATCAAAATAGTATATAAGTTTGCATAATTTGGAGAATTATGTTTAGAGATACTAATGAACTAAAGTTTGTATTAGAATTAAACTAATTATGATTTAATTAATATATTCTATTAATCAGTAAGCGTTGGCGCAGAAACTGAGATGACACAAAAAATGAAAGCAGTGATTTTGGCGGTTGTGAAATCATCAGTGCCTAAAGAAAAGGGGCGCCGACAAGAACACCTCCAAACGACACGTAATGGGAGAGGCATACGCATGCGGAAACGACTTCACGCGCATGATCCTTGGGCCAGTCGTGGGTCGGCCCGTGAGTATGGCCCGAGTCATGCAATAAAAAAAATGTTAACCCAAAGGGAGAGCACTCGGGTCAACCTTGACCCGAGCCAACCCGAAATTGCCAGCAACACTACCAGGAAGAAAAGCCACACTCGAAAAAACTTAGGGCATCATGGCGTGGTCAAATCTGAGCCTTCCATGACTCGCTTATGCCAACGTGAAGCCCAGCACATGGTCATCATGTGAAACCATGAATCATCAAAGGCTGATGATTCAGATAACTTTAAGATGAAACCCTAAACTCCATTAATGAATTTAGGGTTAGCAGCCTGATTATTCATGGATTAATCGAGTGTCATTTTGATAAATGTTCGATGAAATGATTATGCCTAACTCATATAAATTGAAATAAATTTAGTATTAGGAAGGAAGAGGAATACCTTTCTTCCAGAAATGAGAATTAGCTAGGGTTCCTTAGCTCTTTGCGAATGATCCGGAACAAAGACAACAACCCCGAGCTCTTAGTAGCAGGTAGGGAGAATGCATAAAGGAAAAGAGAAATACCTCCTTTCGCTGCCTTAGAGGTTTGGCTGAACAGTTGTACGCCTCCATCTCAATGGATGTACGCCCATGATTGCCTCTGGAATCTTGACAGAGAAGGCGCACAGTGGAATGATCTCAATCGCACGTTCGATCGGCTAATTGAACGGCCAAAAAGAGCTCAGCTGGCTGGGTTGAATAGGGACCGTTGGATTAAGATAAAAAAAACGCAATGGTTTGGATCGCACGGGAATGCTGTCTCGTGCTTTGCTCCAAACAGCTGATCTGTGCC
This sequence comes from Gastrodia elata, assembly GCA_016760335.1. Lineage (NCBI taxonomy): Eukaryota > Viridiplantae > Streptophyta > Magnoliopsida > Asparagales > Orchidaceae > Gastrodia > Gastrodia elata. Next base: position 49,416,492 of record CM028671.1, on the reverse strand, counting down.
TTGAGTTTTAAGCCAATAGTTATAGTAATTAATATTTATTATATATATATATATATATATATCAATTTAAATAATTTAAATAATTAATTAATTATGCATAAATTATCAATCAAAATTAAATAACCAAACGCACTCTGAAAAATCCTAAAAAATTCACCCTTACTTAATTGAGGTGTGAGAACTCTAAAATGAAATTGGATTTTTGATTGGAGGTCAACTTGATTATCTTAATTTTCTAGGTATACAAATATTTTAAAATATTCGGGGAAAATTTGATAACTTCCAAACTCTTCCAAAATACCATCCCTAGCTAATTTGGGTGTGGTGAGTCCAATGGTGGACTCTGTTTTCAATTCTGAGGTGTAAATAAATTAAGCATTCTCAGAATTAATAGAAAACCAGGGAATGCTAGAAATTGCCAAATGATCTCCAAATCATACAAAAATTGAAGTGAAGGCTCTTAATACTATAATAAGACTAATGGAAGAGGATTAGAGTTATTTAGGTCACTAATTAATAGGTAACAACACTAGGGTTATTACACTAGTAGGTAATCATTTGAGGCAGGTAAAGAGGATTGAGATATTTCTCATATCACAAAGCAATCAGAAGCCATCTCTTACTTCAATAGTTCCAATTCCTTTTTGCAATCCTCAACCATACTATTAATCTACTGATGGGTTGTTGCATAGTTTCATCTGCCTTAAAACTCCAATGTTCAGTGGTAATTTATTAGCCATGGATACTGCCAGTTGTCTGAAGCTTGTAGAGAAGAACCTAGCCAGTATTAAATGTCCTGACTTGAAGCATTTGACTCGCTACCCACATGTTTCAAGAGGAGGAGAAGTTTTTGCTAGGACAATGTGAGAAATTCCAAGTTTATTGATTATGATATTGAGGATATCCCTTGGGAAAGTCTTGTTGAAGCTTTCGTTTCTGAGTTCATTCCTCCTTCAGCTCAAAATATCTTAGAAAACAATCTTCTAAAGATGAAGCAGAGTAATCAATATGTATCATAGTATGAAATGAACTTCAGATGACTCACTCGTTTGCTCTCAAATTAGTAAGGATCGAGTCAGCTCGATTCCATTAATTCCAAAGTGGCCTCTGTGATTCAATCAAAGATCACGTAGTGCCTCTGAGACTCATTAACTTCATTGAACTTATTAAAGTTGCAAGGGTAATTGAGCACCACCATTCCCAGAGAGACTTGAAGAGGAGTTTTAATGTTGTAACCTATAGGAATGATGCCTTCAAGAGGCCAAGAACCCCATCAAGTAAATTTTATCAGATCGAGGAAATTGCCGCTCCCTTGGATCAGTTTAAGAGTTGCACTAGGCCCCATCCCTATGGGAAGTGTTACCATAATGGTCGATGTTGTTTAACTTGCAGCATGCTAGGTCACATTTTCTATCACTGCAACTATATAGAGACGGTTGACAACATGCTCATCGATCATTCTCGCCATAAGCAAGTCTTCAATCCTACTCCTGTAAATCATAGGGATTAGAGGTTGGCAATCATACCTACTCCCCAAGAAGAAGCTCATATTTAGAAAAAGGAAGAGTCTTCTTCACCATGGGCATTTAATACAAACCTCCTTGAAAGCAAGCTTTCAACAACAAATCTGCTGGACCTACCAAAGTTTATTATTTAACTACTATGGAAGTAATTGGGGATAATAATGTCATGTCAGGTACACATTCCTGATCACATTCTTATCTTTGATGCATAGCCATGTTAATTTTGCAAGTTTATATTTCTACAAATAGTTAATTAGTAAATACTTTAAAATAGGAACCTTATGCATATGTTCGATACTGAGGTAAGTCATTCCTAGCTTCACTAAATCCATGAACATACCCTTCTACAAGTTAGCTAAATATTTAAGTGTTGGACTTCCTTCTGGATCCCAACTCAGTGCAGCTAAATTTTGTGATCTTAAGATCCCATCCTTTCAAGCTAAGTTGGTGGTTGTGCCTATAGCAAACTTTGATATCATATTAGGCGTGAATTGGCTCAGCATGCATGATGCCACCATCAACTGCCAAAAGAAGAAGGTAACCTTGCATTCACTTGGTATTATTAAAACCTTTATAGAAAGATTTAATACCCAATCCTCGCTATTTAATGCAATCAAAGCTGAGAAATTGATAGGGAAAGGTTGTGTTGCCAATCTTGTCACTATGATGGGCAATTCCAAGGAAGATGTTCAGGTTTCCAATAACAAAGTCATCAAAAAATTCACCGACATCTTTTCTGAAGATCTTTCTGGGATACATCCTATCGTTGAGATAGAGTTTTCTGTTGAGCTAATTCACAGAACCCAACCTATATTTAAAGCTCCTTATAGAATTGCTCCCAAGAAATTGCAAGAGTTAAATGAGCAACTACAGGAGTTATTGAGTAAGGGTTCCATTATGCCCACTATGTCTCCTAGGATAGCGCATGTTCAATTCGTTAAGAAGAAAGATGGTTCCATACAGATGTGCATAGACTATCGCAAACTGAATAAGGTTTCCATCAAGAATAAGTACCCACTTCCTAGAATCAACAATTTGTTCGATCAACTTTCTGGTGCTGTTATCTTCCTTAAAATAGATTTGAGATCTAGCTATCACCAATTGCGAATGAAGGATTCTGATGTCAAGAAAATATCTTTCTGTACTCGCTATGGCCATTTTTAGTTCTTAGTGATGTCTTTTGGGCTCACTAATGCTCCATCTATTTTCATGGATCTGATTCAGCATGTTCTAAAACCATTTTTGGATAAGTACTTTATTGTCTTCATCGATGACATCCTTATCTATTTTAAAAGCTAATTAGATCATGAAAGTCATCTTAGAACTGTTCTTAAAACCCTCATAACTCATAAGCTATATGTGGAGTATTCCAAGTGTGAGTTCTAGTTAAATTATATTGCATTCTTGGGGCATGTTTTTGCTGCCCAAGGAATTAGAGTTGATCAAAATAAAGTAAACGCTATTCATGAATGAGCACACCTAAGTCAGCAACATACATCCGTAGCTTTCTAGGACTAGCTTTCTAGGACTAGCTTAGCTATGGATTTTCTTAGATCGCATCTCCATTAACTAAGCTGACTCAAAAAGTAATGTCATTCTTTTGAGACTCTATCTACAAAGAAGCATTTTAGAAGCTCAAAGATGTACTCTCAACCACTCTAGTGCTATTTCTTTGAAGAGAACGTATAGATTATCAAGTCTATACCGATGCATCTAGAATTGGTATAGGTTGCATAATAATGCAAGTATGAAAGATTATTGTATATTCTTCTCATCAATTAAGGCCGTAAGAGAAGAATTATCATATGCACGATCTAAAACTTGCACCTGTTGGTTTCACTCTGAATATTTTGCTTAATTATCTATATTTCTATTAGTGTACAATCTTCACAGATCATCAGAGCCTTAAATACATCTTTACTCAACGTGATCTGAATATTGTAGCAGACGCCCTTAATCGATAGAGAAGATGGCTAGAGTTATTCAATGATTATGATCTAAATATTTAGTATCACACAAGGTAGGAAAATGATGTAGCAGATGCCCATAGCTATCAAGTTATACTCTGTGCTATGATTTCTGTGTGCTCTATTGAAGAAGAATTTTGTAAGTTGTGTATCAAAGTTATTAGAGGTGAGATGTCTAATGAATTAATCAAGTTAAGTTTAGTTTGACCAATCTTTCACAAAGATATTTTAATCCCTCAGACCAAGGATGTAGACTATTTGAAGTTCAGAGACAAAATTGAAAGTGTCACCATTTTGACCTGCACATGCATGGTAATTTGATATATCAAGAGAATTGACTATGGATTCCAAAGTCCATGCACCAAGAAATTGTTGCTGAACGCCAAACTTATGGATACAATATTCATCCTGGAAGTACTAAGATGTGTCAAGACTTAAAATAGTCATTCTGGTGGCTAGGTATGAAGAAAAGTGTTGATGAATTTGTGGAAAGTGCCATGCATGTAATATAACTATGGCTAAGCACCAAAATCTTAGAGGATTATTGCATCTGCTAGAAATCATAGAATGTAAATTGTTCAATATATCAATGAACTCAATTATGGGATTACCTAAATCAAGATCCAGAACTAATAAAATCTAGGTTATCATCCCAATTTGACAAACTAATTTAGTGGAGAAATTGGCAAAGATATTAAAGAAATTGTCAGACTCCTTGGAATTCCAAATTCAATTGTTTTAAACAGAGATTGTAACAATCTAAAGTTATTAATCATTGTTTCTCAACCTAATCAGCTTGGAAACCTCTCAATTTGTCTCCAAATGATGTTTGGAGCAATTCCTGAAATTTTGAAGTGATTAAAAGCTCATTTTATTTTCTCAAATATTTTAATGTATTTATTTAATTAGAAAATTAAGATAATTAAAATGACCTCTAATTAAAAATCTAACTTCATTTTTGAGTTACTCCCAAATTTGCTAGAAGTGAATTTTTGGGATATTTTGAAGATCATTTGGTTATCTAATTTTGATTAATTAGATAGTTATTATTTATAAATATTTAATATATAAATTAATTAATTAAATTGGCCAACGATGTCAAACTAGCCATCTGATCAGATGGCGGGTCCAATCTTAATCGTTGATCACCCGATTGCATTGATCAGATGGCCCTTAGGTCGTCTTCTTTGCATGGGCATGTCACGTGCTGCGTGTGGCACTGCGCACACAGACGCAACATGCTGGAGACAAGCAAAACCCATCATTAAAGTCGCATGTTGCGTTTGTGTGCGCAGTGCGCAGTGCCACACGCTGCGTATGTCCTCATACAATTGAATGGCCAATTATTATTATATTTGTTTTGATCCAATATTTCATTCAATGAATTATTGTTTTAGAGCTTAAAACCTGAGGATGATACCTCTTTTAAGAAGGGGAGTCTGTAATAACCTAATGTTGTTAATCAGTAGTAATTAATAGTTAAATTAGCTTGTAGATATCTCTAATCTTCAAAGGGTGTTTAGAGCAAACCCTGAAAATTTAGAGCGATTTGAAGCTCAATTGAATATTATAATTATTCTAATATATTTATCAAATTAGAAAAGTATAATAATTAATTTGACCTCCAAATCAAAATCAGAGTTCGTCATTAAATTTCTTACCCCTAAATTAGCAATGGGTGAAAATTTAGGAATTTTTGGAAGTCGTCAAATTTTCCTAAATATTTTTATATTATTTATATACCCAAAAATAATAATTAATTAAATAAATCTCTGATTAGAATTTTGACTTCATTTTTGAATTCCTCGCCCCCAATTTAAGTAGGGGTGAATTTATGGTATTTTTTGGAGCTCATTTAATATCTAATTCTAAATATTAAAATTTACTAAATTAATAAAGTAGTTAATTAAATTTGAAGTGGGGTGTAATGCCACGTCTCGTCACCGTGCACAACAGAAAAATAATAATAATAGCACATAATTGGTGACGGAACTGTGTGTTACTTGGGAAGGCTGAACTTTTGTTAATCTGAATTACTGCTAAATACTAATTCTTAAGACAAGTATAATGTTCTTATCTTAAGGCTTAGTTAAGGTACTTATACACATTAGTTTTAAGGAAATAAGAATATCTCCGATGTATATGAGTATTTCATTTGAGTTTCATGTCGATCACATCACAATACTAAGCATAAGTAGTAATAATAATAGAGTGTAAAAACTTTAAAATTCATCCATAATATTCATCACAAGAGCTAAGTAAGTACATTTATTTTAGAAAAGAAAGAAAAATACATCCAGAGTTATTTATTATAAACCATAGTTTAAACTTAAATAAGCAGTAAAAGTACCTTATCTAATAGCTGAAAGAAACTAAGTGAATAAGTAAATGATATGCTGGCAACTGCTCTTATAACTCCTCCTGGATCTCCAGAGTTGCCTCCAAAATTGGCTCATCAAACTATTTAGGATCTAACATTATTGATTTCACAATGCTAGGACCTTAGCCAATAAGAGAAAAATCTTATTTGATAATAAATCTAAGTATATTTCAAACAACAATTAGTATTTTCTTATATTTTAAGAATTTTACTTAATAGAAGTAAACAGAAATTAAAAATCTAAATATAAAAACTGAAAGCAAGAAAACTGTAATTACTCTAAATACTAAAAATAAATCAACTGAAATGAAATAGTAAGCTAAAATAAATTGAAAATTGAAATGTGTTGAATGCCACTATATATGCATTTAAATATGTGCCACATAATATGTTGTAAATATGCACTTAATGCCACTTTGCATGTAAGGAAATCCTAATATCCCGATGCATGCTGCATCCCATAGTTCCTACTCAATCTTGATACATTGTGCATCTCACAGTTCACAAATGATCTTGTTTCTATATACTTATGAAATTTAAGCTAAATGCCTTTAAACACTGAAAACCATAAAAAACCAAAGTAAACATCCCTTCTTGTTGTCTAACTATTTAACTTAATCTCCATAATGTACATATTTACCGTAAACGCCATATAAATTAGAACACTAAATTAAGTTAATTCAAATCTTACTCAATTAAAATTAGTATTTATTCAAAACTACAATTTCATAACATCCTAAATTAACACATGTTAAGAGTACATATACATATTTGGTATGTCCTAAGATAAGTAAATTGAAACACTTAGTTTGGTTAACTGCACTTATCAATGCGCACAAAGATAAAGGACATAATCCTCTTACAATTTATTTTCTCAAATTAAGTTGTTCAATCCCTTACTTACAACATACTTTGGAAATGGAAAATTTATCCTAAACTGTACTTATCTATTAACCCAAGATAAGACCAGAACTCTACATTCCATTTAGGATAAATAAACTAATTTTATATCCTACTGAATCAAGTCAGTTCTATGAATATGTACTACAATCTCCACATTATAATGTTATCATTACTTTGTTCTAAACTGGCTAATTTAGTTGTTGTGCCCGCCTCCAAGAAGGTTGGGTGGTCGTCACTAAGCAACTGCTCGCTTATCATTAGATTATGTTATAATCTCTAATTCACTAATAAGGGAAGGATGTGCAATATGTAAAGCCGAATCATTCACTAAATGAGCATACATGAATATCAGAGTGCAAAAGAAAGAAATAATAAGTTTACATCCATGGAACCATAATATAGAAAATAAAAAACTATTGTAACAACCTTAAGTTGTTACTTTGTAAATGCATATATAACCTAACCCATTTATTTTCTATCACCATTGCTTATAGAACCTCAAACTAAGCCTATCTAGAAAATTTGAAGTCAATTGGACTTCTCTAGGTCTAAAAAGACAATTTGATTAGTCTAGATGTCTTAGTCTATACCCAAAATATTTTGATCTCAAAATTAAATTCTGATTGTATTTTTGAATTCCTCACCTCCAAATTAGCTAAGGGTCAAAATTTGGTGCAATTTAGAATTCATTTGGGCCATAATTCAATTTAAATTAAAATGGTTTAATTGCACATAGGGGTTTCTATTAATTCATAATTGCATTTATATCCTTAAAACTAAATAAACGGCCGGGATCCGCTATACGGACCGCGAGCGATCCGCTGCGGAGCCCGGGTCACGCGACAGCGGTGCCCCGTGAATCTAGTCGTTCCGCCTTTCCAACCAACAGCCAAGATTCGATCCCGTGGAACCGCGGATCCATCGTTGGATCCACCCCGTGGATCCTACGGCCAGGATCATCTCCGCGATCGGCCATTAGGATCCGGGCGATCCCAGCTGTAGCGCCATCCGATCAAAAGATCATATGGCATCCAAGGCACCCGTCACTATGGATCGTCGTCCCCACTCCCTCGCGCACCCGAGAGAGGGAATTTCCCGTACTGCCAGCTGCCCCTTGTCCCCCACTCGCGCCTCCAGCTCAGCAGGCTGTTAATGAGTTTCCCTTAATAGCCGAGGGATCCCAGTCAGGCCTCGTGACTCGGCCGAGCTCGAATGGGAAATTCAAGAGCTCCGCCAAGGCCCGACCACTCGGGCTTCCCCAGCCGGAGCCGTGGCTCCAGAAGCTTCCCTAAGCTCAACCAAGGCTATAAGTAGCCCCCGCTTCACTCCAATTGATCCTTGCTGATCAATTAAACCCACTGTAATTCACCACCATTGCCGAACTCCCGAGCTTGCGTAGGTGATCCAGGAGCTTGCGTACCGCTGATAGGAGAGTCTCCTGGAGTTCAGGAACTCTCAGAGAAGCCTAAGGAAGCTCAGTCAGCCAGTAATTCCCTCTGCATCGTCTATAAGCCACCTCAGAGAATCTAGGTACCCCCCTTACTGGATTCGAGCCAATGAGGCTCGAACCTTGCTCCTTTGATGTGTCTGAGTCCGTATTGTTGTCTCGAACCCAAGGATATTGAGATTAAGATCTAGGCTAGCTCCGATCGATCAAATCGATCGATCGAATTAAACTGCTTAAGGATCACCTCGGTTGAGTAAGGACCTGGGGATCCGATACCATCCCAAACCCTCAGACCAGATGCCTTCGATCCACCTCACCTCCCTGATGGTGTAGGGATCGAGCTTGGGGTCTAGTGTGGCCTCTGTGGGGAGAATTATCTCCCCACAGTAGCTCTAATGGAGGAGCCCTCGGGTGAGCAAGGTCTGCCCGATCCAAACCATCTCATAAGGAGCTTCGAGTCCCAATCAATGCTTCTGACCACGGTGATCGAGTAACGATTGAGTACTGGTCGAGCCGTGGGCTAGATGCGCCGAAATTTGGCAATTAGGGTTTCCCTAATCGGTCCCTGGCTCGGCACGACGGAGTGGGGACAAAGGCTCTGTGTGGGCCGAGTCGACCCACGACCCGCGCTGTGCGACAGTGCCGGGTTTCCCCGGCCCCGGTCGACCCGCGCGGTTTGGTTAACGGGCCGAGCCGTTTAATTAAATTAGAATTATCGGAATTAGGGTTTAGGGTTTCGGGTTTAGGGTTTAGGGTTTAGGATTTTGATTAAATAAAAATACAGAATGTATTATTTGAATAACTTTTAATCCACTGGTCTAAATCCTATGGTATTATATATGAAAATGATTAGAAAAATCTCAGGAACCTAAATATGAAATAAAAATGAACATCTGATGGTTAGATTTTTAATTATTGCCTAATTATATTGGATCTTGATTAGGGTAAATTAGCAACTCTACTTATCCAAATTGCATGCTTAGGGTGCCATTAGTTCACTTGTAAAAATTAGAATGCCTGTGCTAAGTAGATTATTTTTTTGAGTTCTATAATTCTAGTTATTCCCTAATTTTGTTAAATCATGATTAGTAAATTCTAGGGTTTATACTCATTGGATTTCAGTAAACTTAGGCTCTGGTTATTTGTATGGTTAATTAGGACTTGTCTGCCAATTTTCATATAATTTGAATGGTTGGATATTTACTTAGGACTTTTTAATTGGAATTAGGGTCTGATTATCACTAAGTAACTTTTATTTTATAAACTTTGATTACCAATCTGACTTGTAATAGTAAGCTAAGTGTAGTGAACTCATCTATATAAAATTATTAAGTACACTTGAATAAATCTAAAGATTTAGAATCTTAAGTATCTTAATTATCTTAAGAAATCTTAATATTTGGATCAAGCTTTAAGACTTGATCTTGGTCTGGGATTGCCACCAATAATACATAATTAATCCACTGATTTGACATTGATCTTTAAATACATACTTGATTTTTGCTTAAGATATGTGAAGGGGTCAAATAATCTACTCAAGGAGAATCCAAATCCTTAAGAAACCTAACCTAATTGAATTGATTTCAAAACTATGAATTGAACATTTTCCAATAATGCATTTGATTTATTATTGATTCTAAACATTTGAATTAGACAAATTAAGGTTAATAACAATCCTTGGGAATCTCACCATCTGAATCAAACCTTAAGATCCCTGATTTCCTCTTAAAGCAATCAATTTGCATAAAAAGATTTTTAATACTATATTGATTGAATAAGTGATCAAATCCTTAACAATATATGTGATTTAGATCCCATAATCTTAGTTTAAGTGCGATCAGATGACTTAATCATCTGATATAATTATCCCAAATCTAATCATAAAACAGAACCTAAGGGCTTAATATCAACATCTAGAAGGGAGATCATGAGTATCTCTTCATAAGATAGTTGTGGATTATCTAAAAAGACCTAAAAATTCATATATCATGAGGTAGGAAGCCTTGTATGGCTCCTTGAGGTAGGAGTATAGAAGATCCCATCACCTTAGAAATTGATTTATTCTCTTATGGTAGTAATCCATTAAGGCATTAGAAAAGATACTTCTCCTTATGGTAGAATCCATGTTAAGTGATCATTGATCACATTTATTTGGTGAAACCTGGTATAGGACTTGCCTATTAGCTCAGGACTTGTAGTTTGATAAATTCTTGTTCTATTAATTAGACTTGATTGACCCCTGATCATTGGGTGGTGTAGTATAGTATACCCATATTACTGGTCCCTAGTAATATTCGAGATTGGTAGAGTCACTCTAAGTGAGATTTATCTTTATTGCTATCATGCGGGCTTAGGCGGATATAACCTCGCTTAGAGTAAATCAATCGATCCTAAGAGTGTATTAAATGGGTACCCATTCCTTAGTTTAATTGAAAGATAAGTTGCCATCGGGCAATGCCTCCTCGCGAAGATCGCTTCAATTGGTACGACTCAAATAAACTAAGTAATGAGATCCGCCTTTCTTAAGACACTAAGTATGATTATGAGTTCAGTGACTTAATACTTAGCTCGAGATACAAAACCATCATCAGATGGTGCCCCCTAAGAAAGATCGCTTTATTAGGGTGGCTTAATCAAACTAAGTAATAAGAATTCTATTCTTACAACATATTTAATATGTGTATACAATCACCCCATCTAGTGATCTTTAAATAAATAAGCAACTTTAACTAACCCTCACTTTAGAGATTTGGAGTCAGAATCCTCTTAGCAGGTTTCTACACAGTGGAGACTTAGGATTCATTACTATTTCTTATTATATTCTTCATGGATTTCGGGATTTACGTTCATCCAACATAATGGCATAAGCATAAGCATAAACATGTACTGGACTCATTCCTTCTATTGTGACACATGGGTATCAGTGATACAGTATGAGATACTGAATGTTATAAACACAGATTGGGGAATTTCAGGGTGCATCTGCGTCACCATACTAACTTCCTAATTGTAGTGCTTACATTGGACCATACTACTCATAAATCTTCAATGATATTTCTGTGATATACCGTGGTGTAGCATATCCATGTGCATTGTTTCAGTGGCATATAGTGTGGCTTATAGCAATCCTTTTTAGCATAATGGTTGTTTTACTTTCAATTTTATTTGGCGATAGCTTCACATTTCATAGCTCTTTTACTGTTTTGTTCACTCAGACTTACAGTTTTCCACGCTTACATATTTTTCTTCAGTTCTGTTACGGCTTTACTTTACTTGTATACTTTGTTATGTTTAGTTTAGCTTTGCATAGCTAGTTTTGATGTGTTAGACTTCTTGTCTAACACGGGGTACTTTTGGGATCCGGCAATTTGCTAGATCCTGAGCAGTTTTTGGAGACAGGTCAGGATGACGTACCAGAGACCCAAGAGGAGCATTTGGAGTTGTAGTGGACCAAGCATCTACTTTTACTTACTAGCTCTTTTCAGCATTTTAGATAAACTCTTTATATTTTTACATTTAAATGGTTATTAATAAACTCTGGATGTACTTTTACTTTTCTTTTCTGAGATGGATATTTACTACTACTTGAGATGAATATATTCTAGATGTTTTGCTTTTAGCTTCCGCACTCTGTTATACTGCTATACTTAGTATTGTGATGCGACCAACATACTGGAAATGCTGGTATATTTTTACAACATACATGGGTTCTCCTCCACTTCCTTGAACCTTGTGTACGTACTAGTCTAATACCTAAGGTAAGTATTTCATTCTTAACTTAGGTATTGGCTCTCGACCTTACTCTTAGGATTCGAGTCAGTAGCCTTCAGTATGGCTCTATCTCTCTAGCCTATTCGGGATGATGGGTTTTGCTTGTATGGCCCACCATTCAAGAGTAGCGCATCGCTCCGCCGCCGAAATATGTATTACACTTGTCCTTTGCGCATGGCGATGGGACGGGGCGCTACAAACATACAGGTCAGAATAAAGTATGTGGTAAAGGAAAATACAATGAATACATGTAGTATTATAACATTTAAAACAAGTTCTAAGCAAAAGAAAGAAAGATGCCACTCATCCTCATAGAAATAAAAGACAACCAACTAAGGCTCCTTAGCTCCCAGGCACTCTTCCTCCTCAATCTGCTCCTCCTCATATGTTATCTCCTCAAAATGGTCAGAAGCTAATATTATCGGTTTCACAATGCCAGGGCCCCAGCCAAAAAAAAGAGAAAAACTGGTTACACATATTATCTAAGTACATTTTAGGCTATCTATCTAGCATTAATTTTGATGATTTTAAAGTATATCAAAGGCTGCCACATAAGGAACATGTTTGGATACTATTTTTAAATGTGGATCCTAAGCATTTTAGGAGCAACAAAGCAACAAAATAAAATGGTAAAAGCTATAATCATTCAATTATAACTTTAAACAAAATGTGAGGTAAGCAAATACTAAAGGCTACATAAAGATTAAGCAATGTATATTGAAAAACTACTAAGTACAAGAAATATCCTAAGTAAATATGACCAATTCTATTCATGCTGATTTTAAATATAAACAGAACTATAATAAAATTATCATCCTAATATGCCTACATATAAATCCAAAGCTGAAATACATAAGAAATACTGTAAATACTATGCATGCTAGAAATACTGAAAAGCACTGAAATATTGTATAAATACTAAAACTAAATTAAAAATAACTGAAAACTAACTGAAATAACTAAAAACATTCTTTAGTAAATATGTTCCTATAGTAGAACTGCTATAATAACAAAATTGGCTAAACTAGCTACTGTGTCCAAGACTAAAGCATCTATGGCACTAATTCCTAGATCAATAGGTCCACAAAAACTCAACTGAAAATCATCCAAGACACTAATGCCTAGGCATTGTGCTGAAATCATCCAGGACACTAATGCTTGGGTACTGAACTATATTGTATATCCAAACTATAGTGGCAATCTAACTAGGACACATTCCACTAAACTATTATCTTGCTTACTAAGTTATCTGATTATATTTGATACATCTAATCATCTTATGAACATGACTTGTGCAATTTCAAATCTAACATAGAATTTTTATCAAATATTCCATGTTTCATCTATTATGCTACAATGTAAGTACTCAAGACAAGTAAGAAAAGCATATATATCAAGGTATAAATATCACTACACAAAAATCTGTGATATCACTTATTTTCTAATTCAAATCTATTCTAACTAATTTGAGATTATACAAGCTCAGGATCTCTAGCATCCTACTATCTAGTATAAACTCAGAACTGATCCTATAGAATTTAAAGCACTTAGAACTAATCAAGTTTTAATATATTTTAATAAGTTATGCTTATATATTTGAATAATAAATTAATGTCCTAATTAATGAATTTAATTAACCCCAAGCCAATCTTGATTAATATAAATCAAGATTGTGGGATTAAGAGTTAAACTCCAAATATTTGGGCTTAACCTCTTAATACAAAGGTTCTAAGGACTAAGGGTATAAGATTAAGCCCAACTCTCATGTTTACATATTAAGGTTATCTTATTAAGTAAAGTTAAGCTTAATAAGATGAATCTCTAAACTTAGACAAAAGGTTAACCACAAAATAATTATAATAAAGGATGAAATCTATAAAGTAATAAGACCAAGGTATCATCTATTGAGTAACCTATTTACTCAATAAATAAATTCTAACCTAAGTCTGCATCTAATTCCTAAGGAAATAGTCTTAAGGTTTATGGAAGAAACTTAACCTAAGAAGGATTAGGATTTGCTTTAGAAAAAAAGTTTAATAAGCTTAAATGAGTTTTAATTGATACCAATTCACTTATATTATGAGTTTTAGGGTGATTATGGCTAATTACAGAATATAATCACCAAATTTTAAATATTTTGTAGTTTACTATTTTTTAGGTTCTCCTAATCTAAATTGTATCTTGGATCACCTAATTGGAGCTAAAATGATTAATTTATAGCTAAATGAATTTTTAGGGTTTAAAAGAATAATTAAGGAAGGGTCCCAAAAGTCATTAGAAAAAATACAAGCCCAACAACAATACCAATACTATTAGAATATTCTTAGCACTTTCCTGAGCAAAATAAGATATATATTGGCTATATTTTGAGTTAGGGGTACAAAGTTAGAGGTATTTGAAGTTTAGAGTTAATTGGGTTATTAGGGAAGGGTCCTAAATGTCACTAACAGAAATATATATCAAACAAAATAATTGATACCACCATAATATTACTCATAAATATTTAAATAAAATGGCATATATATTTGATATATTTGGATGAGCGGATTAAAAATTATGAGGTTTGAAATTCTGTTAATCAATTTATTTAAATATATTAAATTAAATTCTATTACAAATTTAAGTATTTATTTATTAGCCCTTCAGTTGACTGAACATCGGTAGGCCCACTTCTTCACATTATTGAAAAGACGCGGACCACAGCTCGACAACTGAGCTAGGCGGGTCCCACTATCTTCAAACTATTAAAATGAAATCGTGCCCCACAGCTACACAGTATAGCTGTGTTGGTGGGTCTGCTGCACGACAGAGGTCGATACGTGTCAGCATGGCCCCATGAACGCAAGTCCGGCTTGACCCGACTCAGCCCGCCTGCAGAACCCCTTCTCCTTAGGGATCAGTGGGGGCGAAGCTAGGGTTTATGCTAGAGTGGCGCACAGAGCTCCATGGCACTCAACTCACATTCCAATTGAACGATCTCAGCTATACCTTCCCACATAACCTGAAAGTCCTATCCTTGGCACACTCTAACACTCTGAAACCCGATGCCCTAAGATTAGCATATGGCAGGGGAGAGTCAGAACACTGTAGGGTACTGTGAATCGATCGCCAAATTGGCGATCGATACCACAAATTAATGCTTAAATCATACATTGCATTCAATAACAAAGCATGAAATAAGTATTCAAGATTCAAATGAGATAAATTGAAAAAAAAAGGCTAGGAAATGGAGGTACCTTGCTTTGAGAGTTCACTAATATTAAATGAAAATGCAAGAGCTGGAAGAAGACTTTTGGCTTCGAAATCAAATGCAATGGATATAAATAATTGCTAGAGGAAGAAAATTCATTAAATTCGAGGAGTAAAAGAAGCTATTAAGCAGCCAAGGGCACTACACGTGGCCGGCCTTCACCGCGTGAAGCCAAAGCATGGTGCATGCCAGGTGCATGGCCTGATCGAGGAAGGGAACTCTCCAACCATCCAATATGACGGTTGAGCCAATAGAACAACACGCATCACACCATTTAGTCAAACATCCGCGCCAATAGAAAATGGATAGATGGATAATGGACAAGAAATATATATTAAATAATATTTAATATAATTTAAATGATTAAGAAAATTGAGTTATTAAATGATTCTAGAAGATTTTCAATAAATAATCCTTAGCTAATTGAAGGGTGAGGAATGCAACGACAAAGTCAAATTTTGATTTCGACGAGTATATAATTTTCCTACCTTCCAGGTATTTTAAATATATTAAAATATTTTTTGAAAATCCAACGACTTCCAAATGCTTCCAAAATATCACTTTTGCTAATTTGGGAGTGATGAGTGCAATGGCAAAGTCAAATTTTTGATTTGAGGTCAATTTAATTAGGTCAAATTTAAGGGTTTGGTTCAATTAACACTTGATTTGAACCATAACTTTAGGGTGTGCTCCTAATGACTTACTAAGAGTGTTAAAACCAAGATTAGAACTTGGTTAAGTCATGTTGATTATAGTAACAATCTTGAGTTATTACAAAATCTCCCACTTAAGAACGATGTCATCTTCGACATCACTTAAGTAAGAAGAACGATGCATGAATAAAATTAATAAAGCAATAATGAGAAAGTTGAGGAAGTACCTAGATTCTTAAAGAGTCTTGGGTACTTTGACTGCATATTAGATTCTTTCTCCACGTAGCTTCTGTAGGAGAAAAATCCTTCCATTGAACCTTTACCATAGGAATAGATCGACTCCTTAACCGCCTCTGATCTCGAGCTAGGATTTTGATTGGCTCCACTACATTATAAGGGTCTGGCTGAAGAGACGCAGCTGGAAGCTGAATTAAATGGGATAGATCACAAAGATATCTCTACAATGATGAGATATGAAAGACGTTGTGAACTGCAAAAAAATATTTAGGGAGTTTTAATCTATAAGCTGCAGAACCCGCCTTTTTAACCACTTCGAAAGGTCTGATTTAGTAAGGACTGAGCTTCTTGGCCATACTGAATTGGAAAATGCCCTTCATTGGGCTGATCTTAAGATATGCAAAATAACCAACATTAAATTCCATGGGACAATGATGTGCATCATGATATTTTCATTGACGATCCTGAGCGGTATGAATCCTTTGCTGGATAAGCTGAATTTTCTTGTAAGTTTCTTCGATAAGATCTGATCCAAGAAGTTGAACACATCATGTTTCGAATCATGCTAACGAAGTACTACATTTTCTACTATGCATGGCTTTATATGGGGGCATGCAAATGCTTGACTAATAGTTATTATTATAAGAAACCTCCACTAATGGAATATGGTCCTCCCAAAAATCTTAGAAATCAAGGATACATAGGCGAAGGAGATCTTCAAGAATATGATTAACATGCTCAGTCTGTCCATCAGTTTAGGGATGGAAAGCAGTATTCATGGCCAATGTAGTTCCCCAAATCTTGTTGCACGGCTTGCCAGAACTTGAACATGAATCTGCTATCACGATTAGAAACAATAAATTTTGAAATGTCATGGAGTCTGGCTATTTCTTTAATGTAGGTTTTGGCCAATTTTTCCATGAAATCAGTTTGACATATTAGAATAAAATATGCTAATTTGGTCAGTTGATCTATTATGACCCAGATCGGATCAGCACCAGACCTTGACATGGGAAAACCCATGATAAATTCCATGGAAATATCAAACCATTTCCATTTAGGAATTGACAGAGGGTGAAAGAGACCTCCAGACTTTTGATGTTCCGCTTTGACGATGCTACATTCATGGAACTTGGCGACAAATTATGCAACACTTTTCTTCTTGTCAGGCCACCAGAAAGGTTATTTTAAATCTTGACACATCTTTGAACTTCCTAAGTGGATCTTATATCCAGAGTCATGACCTTCGATGAGGATCTCTCAATGCGTAGATTTTGGAATACATATACGATTCCCTTAATATATAATGTTGTTGTGCAACTGAAGGTCAAAACAATAGTCATATTCGATATCAAATTTAAGTTTTAGATAGTCTTCATCTTTGGTTTGGGAGATGGAAACATCTCTGTGGAATGTGTGTTCTACAACACTCATAGATATCATTCCACTTAGCATATAACCACATATGGGGACTATGCCTAACTTGAAAAATTCTTCTTCTATTGGGCTTTCTAATATCATAGAACTGATAGTAGCATGACGACTGATCACATTTGCTACAACATTACCTTTACCCGAATGGTACTGAATCCATAAATCATAATCGCTTATTAGCTCTAACCATCACCTCAATTGATAATTTAACTCACATTTAGTGAATATGTTTTTTAAACTCTGATGGTCAATAAAGACCTAGCATTGAACGCCATAGAGATAGTAGAGCCAAATATTCATGGCAAAGATAACTGCAGCAAGCTCCAGATCATGTATTGGATAATTCTTATCATGTGGCCTGAGCTGATGGGAAGCATAAGCAATAACTTTGCCTTCGTGCATTAAGACACATCCCAACCCCAGCTCCATAGACATCTGTATAAACCTAATAATTTATGCCTTCCTTCGGTAGAACGAGTATAGGGTCTGATGAAAGCTCATCCTTTAAGGCTTGGAATGCTTCCTCACATTCAGAACTCTAAATGAAAGGCACAACCTTCAAAGTTAATTTTGTCACTAGAGAACCAATTTGGAAAAAGCCCTTAATAAAATTTCTATAATATCTAGCTAGACCCAAGAAGCTCTGGATATCGGTTATAGTCTTTAGTTGTGACCAATCCTGAACTGCGCTAACCTTCTACTGATCGACTCGACGTGACCCCCCAGAAATGCTACTGGTTCAAACCAGAACTTGCATTTGGAGCATTTGGCATAGAGTTGATGGCTACGTAATTCTTCTAGCACATTCCTTAAATGGTTCTCATGTTCTTCTCATTTTTAGAATAAATTTTGATATCATTGATAAAGATAATGACAAATTTGTCCAAAATGGATTTGAGCACGAATTGCATCTAATCCATGAAATAGATGGTGCATTCATGAGACCAAATGACATTATGAGGAATTCATAATGTCCGTATTGTGTTCAAAATGCTATCTTCTCAATGTCTTCATCTTTAATGCGCAGTTGGTGATAGCGGAACATAAATCAATCTTGGAAGATACTTTGGCTCCAACTAACTAATCCAACAAGTCATCGATCCAAGGTAATGGATATTTATATTTAATTATTACCAAATTGAGCTCTCTGTACTCTATGCATGTATGCATAGACCCATCCTTCTTCTTGACAAAGAGGACTAGTGCTCCCTAGGGAGACGAGCTTGGCCTTATGAAACCATTCTCAAGCAGTTCCTGAAGTTATTTATTTAGCTCCTGCAACTCCTTGGGTGCCTTGCGACAAGGAACTTTAGATATAGGTTGGGTTCTTGGGATAACTTATATTGCAAATTCCACCTTCCCGATAGGCGGAAGACTAGGTAGGTCTTCATATAAAATATTAGGGAACTCACAAATGATACAGTTCTTGCTTTTAGGTAAAAACCTCCTTATTTTCACCTAGTATCATCATCAGTGACAGACTGTAAATACACGTCTGTGTTTGCATGCAAGTGTACGTGGTGTGAAGTAATAAGTTGAAAGTGTTAGTTTCCGGGATTTATCGAACCACAGAGAATTGGTTGTTTTGTTACTAAGGTTTATCTATTCTACTAATGTTTAAGCTATGAGTAATTGGTTTAAGTTAGTTCTAAACTAAGCACAATAATCACTAAGTAGAAATTAAGTCAGATAAAAGGAAGAGGAGAGTTAGGTTCATCCCATACGTCATGATAAGTTACTAATGCATGATGATTCCTCAAGCATTGCCTTTTATTTACTTTAAATTAAATCAAGTGCACATTGTTCTTCCTTGAGTTTTATCTTAAGGTTTCACAAGTTCAAATCTTGTGCACGAAATGAACACACAGTCAGTTCTATTTCAGCACAAAGATTCTTATAAGAATTTAGGTTTGTAATTTTCATCTTATCTCTTAATCAAGGAGATTCGGATTATTAAATTCTTAAGATCTTATAAGCATTGATCCACTAAGAGCGTCACTCGCATCACACATAGTTGAAATGAGGGATTTAATATATTGGGCTCAATGACGATCTTACCTTGTTCATGAGCACACAACTATTTCTTTCCCTCCCTCAATTATGTGGAGCTAAGGGGCTCAATTTGTGTGTCTTAGCATCATATGCATCAACACTTAAGTTGAGCTTAGATTAAGGTACATTAATCTTAAGAACTTTCTCACATAGTTCTAAGCTCTCATGCACTCATATATTTAGCATCTAACCCAAGGTGAGCTATGGAGCACAAGACACTTTAGTTCTTTAGTTCATAAGTTCATTTTCCTTTAATTCACAATCAAGACTATAGTAATAATAAGCATTTCGTGAGCAAGGCATTGAGATCATACATTTTATTAATACTTGAGGAAAACTTCATATAATTAAGATGTAACTATCAAACACATGGGATTACCCCATCCCTCCCCAAGGGAGATTTAGCTATTCATTACAAAAGAGATGAAAAAGAACACATATATGGATAAAGACCTTTTCATGATCAACTAAGAAAAAAAATTACAAAAGAAGAGTTTAGAAAATACTAGGAACATTCCTTAGAAGTTCTACGGATCCTTCTTCCCATTTCTGAAGTTCCTCTCTTAGGTCGCTAGTGCTGCCTTCCTTCTTCTTCTCCTGGTAAATTGGCTCTTCCACCCTTGGGGAGCTCCTCTCTTCCACTATGTAACCCTCCTCATTACTTAAGTGATTTGAGCAAAAATTGGAACCCTCCTCTAGTCAAGAGGAGTGATATTTATAGGAAAGGGGCTATATTCATCACACTTAAGATCCAAACTAGCAACTCCTATTGAAAATCCTGAGCAATGATGGCAAAAATCCCAATTGATGATGAGGTGACCAATATCTTCATTTATTTAGCCAATACATCACCTCATAAGCCTCCTTTCCATTTAAAAATATAGCAACTGTAGAGGCAATGATGGCTGGGGATAAGATGTTGGCTGGGGGTCTTGTCCCAGCCGCATTAAATGCTTCTGCCATAGAAAATTGCGGCGGGCCGCTGCAGCGCACTGCGGCGTACAACGGCGCAAGCTAATTCCGCTGAGTGTCCCGCTGCCACGCGCTACAGTGTCCATTTTTTGTAAAGTGACCCGCTGCAGCACGCTGTGGTGCTAGCATTTTGCAAATTGCACCACTGCAGCATGCTGTAGTGGTAGTATTTTGCAAAATGCTCCGATGCAGCGCGCGGCAGCGCCAGAATTTACAAATCGCACCGCTGCATTGCGTTGCAGCGGCAGCATTTCACAAAAAGCTCCGCTGTAGCATGCGATCGCACCCACAATTTTGCAAACTGAACTACTGCAGCGCACGATCACACCCCTGGTTCGCAACTTGAACTGTTGCAGCACGCGATAGCGTTCGTGGTTCGCAACTTGAACCACTGCAGCGCGCGGTAGGGCCCGCTGTTCACAACTTGAACCGCTGCAGCGCGTAGTAGCACCCGCGGTTCGCAACTTGACCCGCTGCAGTGCACGTCACAACTTGACCCGCTGCAGTGCGCGTCAGCGCCTGATTTTGCAAAATGACCCGCTGCAGCGCGCTCTGCAGCGCGCGGCAACGGTCTCCTTTAACAAAAAATGGGAAATTGCACTAATGGCTCAAAATTCTTTGTATAAGCATTTTTCCTGAAAAGATAGACAAAATTTGATTAAGGGAGCAGTTTAAGATCATAAATGAATTAAATTTCTTTTTAATTTAGATATAATTTATGAATTCATCAATCAGGAAGGCATCGTAACCCTTCTTCCCTAACCTTTAAGTCTTCAAAAGCATTAATCAAAGATGACTGAGTGTTGAATTTGCCAATAAAGGTTTTAGCCTGACCACCACTACCTAATGTGATCTTCTTCTTCTAACAGTTGATTGTAGCATTGTGTTGGCTTAGCCAATTCATTCCCAGTATCCCATCAAACTTTGCGATCGGAAGAACAACGAGTTTAGCTTCAAATTCTTGCTCACCTATGTGGATGGCTATACTACAAAATTGGAGAGCCGGCATATGGGCTCTAGATGGCAACCCAACGCTTAATGAGCTAGCTAGATGATAGAATGGAAAATTAAGGGATTTGGTTCAACTTTTTGAAATGAAAGAGTGACTGGTCCAGTGTCGAATAGTACATTGCAAGGTTTATTATTCAAACATAAAGTTCATATTTACACATGCATAAATTACTACTTGCAAAATTTTAATGAACGAGTATTAAATACACTTTGCAAAAAGAGACTGGTCTAGAATTGTGTACCTAAAATGATGTTATTACCCACAGTAAGTGTTAAAGGAGTGAGGGTGTAGACCATAGCAGGTCTTGTAGGCTTGTTGTTGTATACCTACTAATGAGGAGGTTTAGATGTAATTGGTCAGGAGGTAGAGGGATCTTCCTTCCTCTGAGATTGACTTGCCTCATGGGATGGAGGCATTATCGCCAATTGCTGGTTCCAGCGGTTAATGAGATTTGGATTAAATATCTACCGGTACATGGAGTGATCGATTCGAGCACCATCGATAGTTTTTTTATAAGTGCACTGGAAGAAGAAATGGCCTGGTCTTCCACAAGTGCAACAAGTTTGATTCCCCTGATAACACTTTCCATAAGAGTGCGGCTTCGTAGAACCCTTTTTGGATAAGATGAGGTACTAGCAGCTTCAATCTGATAAACTCTCCCTGATGGATTTCTAGCTCTTTTGAAATTATCATTCCTATAGGAAGACAAGTTGAAGCTTCTCATGGAGTGTTTCTAGGACTGATGTTGCTCCACCACTCTGACAACCTTGATGAGTTCGGTAAAGTTTGACAGTATTAATTATATAATGTGATCCTTAATCAAATCACGCAGGCCGCTCTGGAAGCGGTGACAACGAGATGCTTCAATTCTTACCATATTGGGAGCAATTCGGGCTAGAAGCAAAAATTTCATCTCATATTTGGCACAGGATGATTTCCTTGTTTCAATCATAGGAACATATCCTCCAAATTATTTTGAGCTGATGGAGGAATATATTCTACTCTAAAAGCCTTAACAAATGCTTACCAAGAAATATCTTTTATGTTATAATTCGCAAAGAGTGTGCTCCGGATGTTTTCCCACCAGTATTCTGCCTCATCCGGGAACATGTGCGCTGTTAATCTGATAGCTTCAGAATCAAGGGACTTGATGCTCATCAGATTTCTCTCCACTAATTTTAGTCAACTTGCTATATCCATGACTGATTCCCACTAAAATTAGGAGCCCTTAAACAAATAAAACTGTGTAAGAGTCCATCAGTATACTAATACAGTGCAGAGGCTACAGATGCTGGTGATGGGTTTTGATTGCTTTGGACAACAATCAGTCTATCTATCATTTCTGCTTGCCTTACGTGGGTATCCGCTAAGGTTTGCACCATTTCATGTAGCGTATTAATCTCTAAAGAAGAGCTGTCAGATGCAGCAGGGGTGAAAGAAGATTGTCCAAGATTCATTTTTTATCTGGGTTTAAAGATGACACTTTTAAGAATTTGAGAAGAACTCCAAAATACTAGTTTGATTTTATTAATCATAACAGATAGAACAAATAATAAGAGAGGTACAATGGAAAGACTTATAATAAATAACTGAAAAATCTATTTTATGTATTCCACAGTGAAAGCAAGGCAGAAGTCTTCAAAAGTAACTTCACGTCGCTCTCTCCTTCACTTCTTGGTGAGTTCCCAAGAAGTGGGGATCCACCATTCTTCAGCTTTATCTTGGAGTAGAAGGGTCATAAGTGAGACCCAAATATCATTAAGACATTCCATCACTTCAAGAATGGAACTCACATGCTTTAGCCACTCCTTGGCTAAGATAGGGAAGTCTAAATCTCTAAAGATGGCATGTTGAAGCAACTTATCCAGTACTAGTATTCCTTGCTTTGAGACTCCATCTACATGCCTCCCATATCTCTAGCCTATTTGGAAATTGGATTCCCAAAGTGATTTTAACTTCTAGAAGTATTCCAAATTTGACATTTTAAGTTCTTTTGATCCTAGAGGGTCAATCAAGTTCCTTAAGTTAAATTGAGCTATTATATTATTCTTAAGGTTATTAAAATTTGAGTTTTATACTTGAGTATTTTATAATACTTATATAAGTATTTTCGTTCTATGCCTTTTATTCTGAGCGTGTAATTATGATAATATGAATGTCTTTCAAGTATTATTTTAGTGATTGTAAAGTAGAAGACCAATCCAATAGGTAGATAGGAATGCAAATTCCAATCTGACACCTTATAATGTTCTCTGATACCAACTGTGGCGCCTGCCCCCAAGCAGATGGGGTGGTCATCACTAAGCAACCCCTCGCTTATCATTAGATTAGGTTATAATCTCTATTCCATTAATAAGGGAAGGATGTGCAATATGTAAAGTTGAATCATTCACTAAATGAGCATACATGAATATTAGAGTGCGGAAGAAAGAAATAATAAGTTTGCATCCGTGGAACCATAATACCGCAAATAGAAAATATGCAGCTCAGAATAAAGTATACAATGAAGAAAAATACAATGAATACATGTATTATTATAATATTTAAAAAAATTTTAAGCAAAAGAAAGAAAGATGCCACTCATCCTCATATAAATAATAGATAATCAATTAAGGCTCCTTAGCTCCCAGGTGCTCTTCCTCCTGAATCAGCTCCTCCTTAGATGCTATCTCCTCAAAATGCTCAAAAGCTATTATTATCGATTTCACAATGCCAGGGCCCCAGCAAAAAAAAAATTGATTAGACATATTATCTAAGTATATTTTAGGCTATTCATATTTGTATTTTATGATAACACAATGATAAGAGCTATAATCATTCAATTATAACTTTAAAAAATATGTGAGGTAAGCACAATACCTCAACTCAAAGTTGTAGAAAAGATTAAGCAATGTATATTGAAAGTTACTAAGTACAAGAAACATTCTAAGTAAATATGACAATTATATTCATGCTTATATCAAATATAAACATGACTAAAATAAAACTATAAACCTGACATGCTTACATATAAATCCAAAGCCTATACTTTAAATACTATATATGTTGGAAATACTGAAATGTTGTATAAATACTGAAGTTGAATTAAAAACTATTGAAAATTAACTGAAATAATTGAAAATATTCTTTATTGGACATGTGCCTACATTAGAACTGCCATAATTGAAAAATTGGTTAAACTAGCCACTGTATCCAATACTGAAGCATCTAGGGCTCTAATGCCTAGATCAACAAGTCCACAAAAACTCAGTTGAAAATCATTCAGGACATTAATGCCTGGGCACTGTACTGAAATCACCCTGGACATTAATGCCAGGGTACTTTTAACAACCCAAGGTTATTACCCTAATCAATCAAGTCTTAATCAAGTCCTAATCTTTGTTTTAACCTTCTTAATAAGTTATTTGGAGCACATGCTGAAGTTTTGGTCCAAATCAAGTGTTAAATGGACCAAACCCTAATTTTGGGAATTTTAGGAACCCTAGAATTTGACCTAATTAAATTGACCTCAAATCAAAAATCTGACTTTGCCATTGCGCTAATCACCTCAAATTAGCTAGGGTTAATGTTTTGGAAGCATATGGATGTCATTAAATTTTTGGCAAAGATTTTAATATATTTAAAATACCCCAATAAATATAAATGTTAAATACGCATTGAAATCAAAATTTGACTTCGTCATTGCATTCCTCACCCTTCAGTTAGCTAAGGATGATTTATTAGAAAATTTTGGAAGCTAATTAATTAGTTAATTTTAATTAAATAAAATCAATTTAAATTAATTTAATATTATTTATTATTTGAATGCAAGCAGCGTCGTTCCTTTTTCTCTCTAGCATCGTCTGCCCACAAGCCATTAACGTCTGATCAGACGGCAACGCATCTGCGCTGTTTAATCAGTTTCCAATCCAAGATCAAATGGCTCTAAGCCCAGCCATTATCCTAATCTCCACGCCTATGGGGCGCACGTGTTGCACGGTGCTCGATCACGGGCACTGAACCGTAACCACGTGGCCTCCCCGCTGCACTGGAGATCTCACCAACTCCAATTAAGGCCTTGGGAATCTCTTTGGCCCATTTGCATGCTCTGGAATCCCATGGAAGCCGACGAAACTGCTCGATTGAGCTGAGCTTGACTACCGTCCATTTGATGTGTGGCTGCTTACCTCCTTTCCTTCTCAAAAAGCATCTAATTTTATTTTGGAATCCTATTTCACATCCCTGATTGTGGCTTGATCGAGCCCGATCGGGCGTATTTCGCTCGTAGTCCACCGTATACTACAATAAAGACTTGTCTCTTTAGCTGCCGTCATCACCTCGGGCCACCACAATCACTAGTCCACCAACAGTTGGTAAGGTATGGTCGACCCCCACTTGTCGTCGTGCGAGCTGGGCCCTGATGTCGTCGAGAAGCCCTTCGATATTCATGCCCTAGTTTTGAACCTCAGTATGGCGGGGAAGGCTAGTGTCTGGGTCGAGCTGGGTTGACCCGGGCCGTCGTAAGGCCGACTCGTGTCGACTGCCAAGTCGAGTGGGACCCGCCCGTGTCTGCCCTCACGTCAGCATTGCCATGTCGACCGTTGGGCCTGCGCCAATTTGCTCATCTGAGATCTATCTGTGGGGCCCACAGCTCCGTTTGTTGGGTCTAGTGAGTCCTGCCGCCATTTATTTTAATCAGAACTTATTTAGTTAAAAATAGACCTTAAATGTTACTTAATTTAATTGAATAATATTCAGAACTTTAATCTTGTTCAACTTTTAATCAACTTACCCAATCATAACAATACTATATCCCATTTTAATCAAAAAAAATACCAAGAATATTATAATAGTGTTTAATTTCTATTTGGAGGAGTATTTCAATTAGTAACATTTAGGACTCTTAATTAATGACCTATTTAACCCTAAACTTCTAATGCTTGTAACCTTGTAAACCTAGCTCCAAACATAGACAATATATATCTCATTTTACTTCGGAGAATGTCAAGATTATTTTGATAGTATTACTTTTGTTGTTTGGAGTGTCATTTGATTAATGACTTTTGGACCCTTCCTTAATTACACCCTTAAACCCTAGAATTTCATTTAGCCATAGCATTATCATTCAAACTCTGAATTAAGTTATCCAATATGTCATTTAGATCAAGATAATGTGTAGATCAATAAACTACAAAAATACTAAGGATTTGGTGATTAGTTTTACTAATTAGCCATAATAACCCTAAAACTTGATTAGCAAATATTAGCATATTTAATTATCAAAATTTAGAAATTTAAGTTATTATAGACTCCTAGAGTAGAGTAAAACACCTTAGTGAAGTTAATTTTCTATTTCTAGGATTAATTTCAGTAATCACTCACTAGTTACACTAAACCTTAAGTAAGGCATAAGTTAAGCAAATGAGGTCCAAATTGTGTATACTCTCAGTCATTGTACTCAGTGTGTTATTAAAAAGCTATATATACTGAGTTTATTGAATTTAAACATCATTTGGAATAATTAGGCTTTTGAACCTTTCCCTAAACCTCTTGAATAACATAATTGAACTGCTAAGTTATTTTGGCCATAATTTGGCCAAATAATCTCAAAATTTAGTGATTTTGAACTCTATGGAATTCTTAGACAATAAACAACATAAGTAAAATATAAATTTCATATTTGCCCAAGTAAAATTACTAATCTGTCCCTAATGAGCTAAAATCTTAATTTGAACTCATGATCCTTAATCATTGGCCAGTTTGGGTGTACTTACTGTCTATCTTCATATTAGATGGTAAGTAACCACTTAGTATTAATAAACTTCAGTTTGGAACCTTAAATCAAAAAGTTATATTTTAGACCCTTAAGTAGGGTTTAAGCATTTATAAGCCTTAAAAACCTGCATTAGTTAATAAAATCAATAAAATAAGTAATTTGGAATCAATATTAATTCATTAAGCTTATTAAACTTATTTTCTAAAGCAAATCTTAATCATTTCCTTAAGTTGTTTCTTCCTTAAAGCTTTGGAGTTTTCCCTAGGGATTAAATGTAGATTTAGGTTAGAATGTATTCGTTGGGTGAATGAGTTACTCAATGGATGAAGCTTTGGCTTTATTAGTTTCTAGGTTTTATCCTTTATTATGATTATTTTGTATTTAATATTTAGTTTAAGATTAGAGATTCATCTTATTAAGCTTGACTTTGCTTAATAAGATAACCTTAAAATGTAGACTGTGGGAGTTAGGCTTAACCAAATACCCTTAGTCCTTAGAACCTATTGGATTAAGAGGTTAAATACAATTATTTGGAGTTTAACTATTAATCCCTCAATCTTTATTTGTCTTAATCAAGATTGGCATGCGGTTAATTAAATTCATTAATTAGGATGTTGATTTTTTATTCAACTTATGTAAGCGTCACTGATTTAATTGCATTAGAACTCAATTAGTTCTAATTGTTTTAAACCTTTTAGGATCGTAGTTCTGAGTTTATACTAGATAATAGGATATTGTAGATTCTAAGCTTGTATAATCTCAGATTAGTTAGAATTGATTAAATTAAAAAACAAGTGATATCATAGATTTTTGTGTAGTGCTATTTTAACCTTGTCTTAAATACTTTGCTTTCTTGTTTTGAGTATTTACATTGTGGCATATCATGTGAAACATATAATATTTGATGAATGTTCTATGTTTGATTTAAACATTGTATAAGGCATATTCATAATTAATTAGATAAAATGAATTTAAAGATGAGTCAATAAAATATATAGCATTTTAGATGGAATGTGTCCTACTTAGTCTACATCTACAGTATTGTGGTATATTGAGATTCAGAGCAGTTCAGTGCCCAAGTATTTGAGTCCTAAAGGATATATATATATATATATATATATATATATATATATATATATATATATATATATATATATATATATATATTTGATATGATGATATGGCATATTTTCCATGGACCTATTGATCTAGGCATTAGTGTTCTGGATGCTTCAAAAAATTATATAGTGGCTAGATGAGCCACAATTTTTTGTTATGATAGTTCTAAGTAGACATATATCCATATGAGATAACATTCTTTTTATATATGTTCAGTTTGGTACTTTTTAGTATTTATGTAACATCTTTATTATATGTTCATCAATTTTTTATTTCATATGCAAATATGTTAGGATGCTAGATTTATTCCTATTTTATTATATTTCACTTTATTTATAGAATCATCATGAGTAGAATTGATCATATTAACTTATGATGTTTCATTTATACTTAGTAGTTCTTATATATATATATATATATATATATATATATATATATATATATATATATATATATATATTATTTAACCTTTTATGCAGCTTTGGATTGAGGTATGTTGCTTACCTCCCATTTTAGTTTATGTTATAACTGAATGATTTTAGATTTTACCATGTTCCTTTTATGCTTTGTTGCTCCTAAAAAGCTTAGGATGTTTGTGATATCATAAAATGCAAATATTAATAGTCCAAAATGTACTTAGATAACATGTCTAACCAATGTTTCTCTTATTTTGGTTGGGGCCCTAGCATTGTGAAATCGATAATGTCAGCTTTTGAGCATTTTGTGGAGATAGCATTTGAGGAGGAGCAAATTTAGGAGAAAGAGCACATGGGGGCAAAGGAGCCTTAGTTGGTTGTCATTTATTTTTGTGAGGATGAGCACCAACTTTCTTTTTGCTTAGAACTTAATTTATATATTGTACTAATACAGGTATTCATTGTATTTTCTTTTACTGCATACTTTATTCTGAGATGTATGCTTCCTATTTTTCTACATTATGGTTCCATGGATGTAACTTATTATTTCCTTCTTCCACACTATGATGATATTCATGTATGCACATTTAGTGAAAGATTCAGTGTTCCATATTGCACATCCTTCCATTATTAGTGGACTAGGGATGAAAACCTAATCTAATAATAAGTTAGGGGCTGCTTAGTGACAAACACCCCACCTACTTGGGGGTGAGCACCATAGTTGGTATCAAAGAACACCATAAGGAGTCATATTAGAATTTGCATTCCTATCTATCTAATGGATTGTTCTTCTGCCATACATTCACTAAATGAATGCTTGAAAGACATCCATATTACCATAATCTCATGCTCAGAATAAAAGGCATAGAATAAAAATATTTATTTAAGTAATATAAAATGCTCAAACAGAAAACTTAAATATTAATAACCTTAAGAATGATAAACAACTCAACTTAACTAATAAAACTTGATTGAACCTATAGAATCAAAAGACACTTAAAATGACAAATCTGAAATACTTCAAGAAGTTTGAATCTCTATAGGAATTGGATTTCTAAATTGGCCAGAGATATGGGAGGCATGTATATGGAGTCTTTGAGCAAGGAGTATTAGTACTATATAAAATGCTTCAACATGCCATCTTTAGAGGATTATACTTTCGTATCTTAGCCAAGGAATGGCTAAAGCGTGTGAGTTCTATTCTTGAAACGATGGAATGCCCTGAGGATATGTGGGTCTCACTTATGACACTTCTACTCTAAGATAAAGCTAAGGAATGGTGGATCCCCACTTCTTGGGAGCTCACCAAGAAGCGAAGAAGAGAATGACGTGAAGTTACTTTTGAAGACTTCTTCCTTGCCTTTACTGCGGAATACATAAAATAGCTTTTTTAGTGATTTCTTCTATGTTTTCCATTATACCTCATTTATTATGTGTTCTATCTATTATGATTAATAAAATAAACTAGTATGTTGGAGTTCTTCTCAAATTCTAAAAAGTGTTATCTTTAAACTAAGATAAAAAATGAATCCTGGACAATCTTCTTCCACCCCTACTGCATATGACAGCTCTTCTTCAGAGACTAATGAGCTTCTCAAAATGGTGTGAACCTTAGTGGATACCCACATAAGGCAGGCAGAAAGAATTGAGATATTGATTATTGTCCAAAGCAATCAAAACCCGTATCCGTAGCTTTTGCACTCTATTATCCTCACAATAACAATATCAGTACACTGATGAACTTCTTATAGCTTTATTCGTCTAAGGACTCCTATTTTTAGTTGGAACATGTCAACCATGGATACAGCAAGTTGGCTAAAACTAGTGGAGAAGAATTTGACGAGCATCAAGTGCCTCAATTCTGAAGCCATTAGATTAACAGCGCATATGCTCCAAGATGAGGCGGAATACTGGTGGGACAACATCTGGAGCACACTGTTTACATGTTATAACATAAAGGATATTACTTGGGAAGTGTTTATTGAGACATTTAAAGCAAAATATATTCCTCCATCAACTCAAAATAATATCGAGGATATGTTCCTAAGATTGAAATAAGGAAATTGTTCTGTAGTCGGAATCTAGCCTGATTTGTTCCCAATATGGTAAGGACTGAAGCATCTCACTGTCACGACTTCCAAAGCAGGCTGCATGATTCAATTATGGAACACATTATACCCCTAAGACTGTTAAACTTTACCAAACTCATTGAGATCACCAGAGTAGCGGAGCAACATCAGTCCCATAGGGATTCCAAGAGAAGCTTCATCTCATCTTCCTATAGAAATTATAGTTTCAAAAGAGCAAGAAATTTGTTGGGAAAAGTATATCTAATTGAAGCTGCTACTGCCTCATCCGATCTATTTAAAGGTTGCACAAAACCATACTTATGTGGAAAGTGCTACCACAATATAAGATGCTACTACACCTATGACAGGCAAGGTCACTTCTTCCATCGGTGCACCTATGAAGAAATGGTGGATGGTACCCATATTGACTGTTCTAAATACCAGTGAGTCTTTAATCCCAATCCATGAGTGCGAGTTGGTCTTGATCCGACCCGGTCCGCTCACAGAACTTGTTCTACTCGGGGATCAACTGGGCGAAGCTAAGATTTAGGCTATAGCAGTTCACAGTGCTCCATAGCACTCGACTCACATTCCAATCAAACGATCTCAGCTAGACCTTCCCACAAAACATGAAAGTCCTATCCTATGCGCACTATAACACCCTGAAACTCAATGCTCTAAGATCAGCATATGGCGAGGATGAGTCAGGACACTATAGGGTACTGTGGATCGATCACCAAATTAACGATCGATACCACAAATTAAGGCTTAAATCAGACATTACATTCAATAACAGAGCATGAAATAAGTATTTGAAATTCAAATGAGCTAAATTGAATAAAAAAAGGCTAGGAAATGGAGGTACCTTTCTTTGAGAGTTTTTCGAGATCGAATGAAAATGCGAGAGCCGGAAGAAGACTTATGGCTTCGAAATCAAATGCAAAGGATGTAAGCAATTGCTAGAGGAAGAAAACTCATTAAATTGAGGAGTAGACAAAGCTATTAAGCGGCCAAGGGAACTACACACGGCTGGCCTCCATCGTATGTAGCCAAAGCTTGGTGCATGCCAAGGGTGTGGCCTTATCGAGGAAGGGAACTCCCCAACCATCCGATTTGAAAGTTGGGCAGATCGAATGATGCACGCATCGTGCCGTTTAATCAAACATTCGCACCAATAGGAAATGAATGGAGGGATAACGGACATAAAAAAGATATTAAATAATATTTAATATAATTTAAATGATTAAAAAATTTTGAGATATTAAATGATTCCAAAAAATTTCCAATAAATCATCCTTAGCTAAATAAAGGGTGAGGAACGCAATGGCGAAGTCAGATTTCGATTTTCATGAATATTTAATTTTTTAGTTTTCGAGGTATTTTAAATATATTAAAATATTCGACAAGAATTCAACGACTTCCAAATGCTTCCAAAATATCACTCTTAGCTAATTTGGGGGTGATGAGGGCAATAACAGAGTTCAATTTTTAATTTGAGGTCAATTTAGATAGGTCAAATTCCAAAGTTCCTGAAATTTCCAGAATTAGTGTTTGATCTATTTGACCCCTGATTTGGACCAAAACTTCAATATGTGATCCTAATGACTTATTAAGAGTGTTAGAATTAAAATCAAGACTTGGTTAAGTTTTAATTAACTAGGGTAACATCCTTGGGTTATGTGGTGCCCCACCCCTTAACCTCAAATAGTCAAGGCTAAGGAGTATTGTGCCACTTTGATAAATCCCTTACTTATCATTAGATTAAGGTGTAATCTCCAATCCACTAATAAGGAAAAGATATACTCTAAATAATGAAGCAGAATCATTCACTAAGTATATACAATCACAAAGTGGGAAAGCAGGAAAGGTAAGAATACTATATCCAATCCACCACAATACAAGTAATAAGTAAATATGCAGCTCAAAATAAAATAGTACAGTAAAAGAACATACATAAATATTTGAATTATTAGAATTATTAAATAAGTTTTAATAAAAAACGGTAAAGCTCTCACCATCACAAAAATAGAAGAGAAGCTAAGCTAAGGATCTCCCGCAGCATCACACCCCTCCTCCTGAATCTGATCTTCAGAAGGCTTAACTACCTCGAATAACTCAAAATCTACCATTATCAATTTCACAATTATAGGGCTCTGCCAAAAAAAAAAATTTAGTTAGACATATTGTCTAAGTATATTTTAGGCTATCATATTTCATGAATTTAATGATATCATCATTTTACTTAGATAATAAAACAAGCAAGGTATATGGCTGCAACAAGTATACAAAAGGAGGAATAAGCTATAGATAAAAGCATTTATAACTAAGCAATATGTGAGGTAAAAGAACATACCTTAACACCAAAGCTATACCAAGGTTAAGCATATAAGTATAAGTAAAGTAAAGAAACTACTAAGAGAAAAGACTCATCCTAAACATGCTTATGATTACTTGAATTATGCAAACTTTAAAAGAAGGTAATCTAACTGTGATATATATAAGTAAGCAGTAAAGAAAATCTAGCATTCTATAAGTATACAAGTAAGCAGGTAAAGTAAATCTAACTACAGTAAAAAGTAACAGACAAATAGTAAATAGGTATGTAATGGCTATCATATTAGAAGAGGATCATGCTGAACAAGAAAATGTAATATTCTTAGCATCATAAGAGGCTAAGGCCAAATAATAAAGCAAAACTGAACTGAGGAGGCAGTAAGTACAAATGCAATAATATCTTAGTTATTTACTTTACTTCTGTGGACATATCCAGAAATAGCTAAGGAGTCAAGCACATCTGCAAGACTATTCAGGTTCCAACTTAACATAATACTCCTCAATGAGTAACATTAAGTAATCTTTATTTCTCCTTACCCCTGCCCATTGGGATAAAATGCGCATGATCAACCAGAAACTGAACCCTTTGCAAATATTATCATAATTATTCTAAGCTTTCATTGCATGCATCAATATTCTATATGACATGTTCAAGGTTAATGCACAAAGTAAAAAAAAAGGAATGCAAAAGCAACAAGTCAATAGTGAGCAAGAGACACTACTACACATAGTGATATCCATTATTATCTACTTAACCAATCTAACTTTTCCAAGTTATACAAATTTAGGATTTATCATTCCTACTATCAAGTATAACTTAGAAATATGGCACTATAAGTTAAAAGCAATTAGAACTGATCAGATTGTAATTTAAATCAATGAGTATTGCCTACAAGTTAAATAAGTAATCAATACATCCTAATTAATAAATTTAGATATTATAACTTAAGATCTGATCAAGATCTAGTAAGGCTAGGGATTATGAATTAAACACCATGAATTAAGTTTAACTCCATAATCCAAAGGGTAAAGCATAAGGACTAAAGTTTAAGTCTAAATGTGAACTAATAGTCAAGGCAATTTCTATCAAGCACAATTAAGCTTAATAGAATGATTCTCTTAATCTTAATCTAAAGTTGAAACATAAAACAATCAGAATTAAGGTATGAAAATCTATAAACTAATAAAACTAATGTTTCATCCATTGTATAACTCAATTATTCAATGAATGTAATTTAACCTATCATCTATTCCTAATTCTAAGAAAAATATCCTAATGTGAAGGTGCAGATCTTAATAAGTCCTAATAAATGACTTAGGGAATTTTAAGAGTTGATGATAGTTATTATAATTTATCTTTATTTACTAATCTAATCAAC
This sequence comes from Gastrodia elata, assembly GCA_016760335.1. Lineage (NCBI taxonomy): Eukaryota > Viridiplantae > Streptophyta > Magnoliopsida > Asparagales > Orchidaceae > Gastrodia > Gastrodia elata. The sequence continues at coordinate 49,381,819 of CM028671.1, read as the reverse complement.
TTAAGAAAGTTAAGGATGTAATTTAGCTAAGCTAGGGGTATTAGTTTTATTTAGGAAGCTTCAAGCCTTTAATGGGGTTTATGTCAAATTACTAGATTATGAGATTATGGGTTATAATTGATCCTAAATCAGTTTTATTACTAATTTTAATGATATTTTAGAGGTTAAGGGCACTTAACCTAAATTTTGGGCAAAATGACTATTTTGCCCCCACTTAAGGGTCTAAAATGCTACCTTTTGATTAAGGGCTCCAAATTAAATTTTCTTGATGCCAAATAATTTCTTATTATCTAACATAAAGATAGACAGTAGGTACATCAAATTTGGACAAGTATTAAGTCCTATGGGTTCAAATTAAAGATTTTGACTAATAAGGTAATTTGGAAATTTTACCTAGTAAAATCTGAAATTTTATTTAGCTTATGGCTGTTTACTATCTAAGAATTCCATAGAGTCTAAGAATACTGAATTCTGAGATCTATTAGTTAAGTTATGGCCAAAACTGTTCTAGGGTCTAAAAATAAAATTTTAAGATTTAGAACATGCCCTTTAATGGTAGATTTATATATTCAAAATCACCTCCAAATTCACACAATACTTGATTTTGATATATCATGGCCCCATTAGGGTTCTAGAGTCATTATAATGCCAAAAATGGGAAGTTTCAGCCATTCTGGACAGTTTTGGGCACTTTCGGGCAATTCTGGGCGCTACGGCGTGCGGTACCACTTTTTGGCCGAGAGTCAGGCGCTACAGCGTAGCCAACCTGAGACGCGGGTGCTAAGGCACGTGCAACGCTTTTAGGTGCTGTGGCAATTTTCAGCATTGTGGCACGCTGCAGCGCCTGAAAGCGCTACGGTGTTCAATTTCCCGAGAGTTGGAAGCTCCGATGCGCCTAGTGCCCATTGGCCAAGAGCTAGAAGCTATGGTGCACTACGTGGGATTCAACTTGAGACTCTAAGGCTATGGTGTGCTGTAGCGCCTGACAGTGATTTCACTTGTGAAAAAACCATAATGAGTCTCCTTTTGCACTCAAATGCTCTCAATTTATAGCACCTCACGTGCGGTGCCATATACCTATGGAAAGGTATTTCTGAGACATTTTCATTGATACTAAAATCAGCACAAAAGGATCATTTTAGCGATGCAAATAATGAGGTTAAAAGTTCAGGTATACAAAACTCATAATTGTAGAATGGATTTTCTTCCCTAAAACTTACTATTGTAATGAGCTCTGACGATCTCTACACCTCGAGCACAAGTTCTTATTAGCATAAAATAGACATGTAAGGTAAATATAACAACCATTTGATAAATAGAAGTGGTACCAATGAGGTACTTTGGCCTTGAAATGAATGGAGGAAGAGGATTTTAATTTCTATAGGAACTTGGGAGCTTGAGAGCTTAAGGGAAAAAACTTCTTCTTCTTCTTCAACTGCTAGCAAGGGGAGGAAGAGGCTGAGGGTTCTTCTTTATCTTGGGAGTGAGCTTGGAAGGGAATGGTGTGCAAATGGAGAGCAAAAAGGGATTTTCAGCAATTGAATGGAAGAGGGCTGAAGGTTCATCTTAAAGGAGGAAGGGAGATGACTCCATTAATGAGCCTTCCCATCTACATGGATGGAAAGGAGAGGGGCAGAAATCTCTTGAGTGTAAGGTATGGGTAGGAGCAGCATGGGAACCTGCTAAAGGGAAAATGAAGAGAGAAACTCTGATTTTTGAATATTTTAATTTATTCAATAAATATTCTTTTTTTTTTATAAAAAAATTAGATTTTATAAATATAGTCCGAAAAATCCCAAAAATTCACCCCTAGCTAATTTGAGGGTGAGAAATTCAACGGCAAAGTTGGATTTTGATTTCGACGAGTATTTAATTTTCCTAATTTCTGGGATATTTTAAATATAATAATATATTCGACGAATTTTCGATGATTTCCAATTGCTACCAAAACATAACCCCTAACTAATTTGGGGGTGACGAGCGCAATGGAGAAGTCGGATTTCAATTTTGATGTCAAATTAAATATCTCAATTTTCTAATTAATTAAATATTATTAAATATTCTAAATATTTGATTGAGCTCTAAATCGCTCCAAAACTTCAGGGTTTGGTTCTAATAAGTAGATGAACTTAATGAAATGATAATTAGGATGCGATCAAATTAAGATTAGGCTAAGTTACAATCTAGGGCTATTAATTCTAAACTATTGAATCCTCTCTCCATTGTAATAGGTATTAAACATATAGCTTTCAGGAAATGACATAAATAACTTTCAAATTAGAATAATTACCACGGTTTAGTAAGCTCAAACTAGATTTCTTTATGTTACTTTACCACAAGGAAATAAGATCAATCATCTAGTGTTCCTGAGGTTCATCTAGTGTCCTACCTCAATATATAGTCAACATGGAATTTCCTACCTCAAAGTTATATTAGCTGATGATATATTACTTATTTAACATAATACTCAACTTTACTAGTGAGATATCTAAGCTCTTGACACTTATATTTTAAATCTACAATTACTAAGTGTCGGTTCTATAATCAAGACGAACATAATCCATGCAAATTCCATGAGTACAATCATATGTTTAAAAGAAAAAATAAGAATGCCAATCCCTTAGCTCCTATTTCTACCATTCAAGTTATGGAATACATCATAAAACAATTAGGAGTTAATTGTTTGATAATCAAACACATTTTATTGATTTATTAAGGATTAATTCATGTTAGTATTCTTACTTAAGAGAAAATTAAAAGAATTTAAGATTTAGATTAAGATGAAAAATCACATTAGCTACTATAAAACCTAACCCTCTAACTTGCCAATAAATGATAAAATCAGTAAATGCTAAGTTAATCCTTGCTGGTTAATGAATGAAAAATTAGTGAGAAAGCCCATTTTGGTTAAGCCAAAATGTTACTAAGACTAATTATGATTTCAAGGTAAATTAGAGAACATTATGAATGAAATGCACTTGTCCTGAAATATAAGGTTTACATTATGTTAATTATACTCTACAGATCACATAATTATTAGGTTTAACAAAAAATCAGATTACAAAAGTTGCTTAAATTCTTTAATCAAGTTCCAAAGTAATTTGCACATAATTAGAAAAATAAATCTAGCTTAGCCAATTTATCTTAAGAATAATAATGAATAATCTAAGACTGTAAACATGCCATTTGAGTAAATATTTAAGCTAACTTTCACTAATCATGATTTAATGAAATTAAGGCATAATTAAGAAAAATAATCATAGAAAATAAAATATTTTTGCAGTTTATTATTTTACACATTCTTTTGATCCAAACGATATATAATATCATGGAATTTGAATAAAAATTGAGCAAAATAAAACTAACCCTAGTTTTATGAAAAGTTTATATGATTAGAACTATAGGAAATGCAATTAGATTTGCATTCATTCCATTTTAATGGCTCTAGGCTGATCGGGTCGACTGGGACCCCACGGGTCGCTCCTCATCAGAACAACGCGGGTCGACCATATAACGACCCAAGTCGTTACTAGGATAATTAGGACTAAACCCAACTCAAAAATCAGAATCCCGAGTGACTTCAAAATTAGGGCAAAATAAAAATACAGTTGGATAGAGTATATTTTTATGATCGTAATGCCCAAGTTTGGGAGCAATCTAGATAATGAATACTCCTGAATTAATTTTAAATTATTTAAATTTAATAAATTGAGTAAAATAAATACAAGTCCAAATTTAGTAATTTTAGTGTCGTTGGATTAAGAATATTATAAAAAGGCTACATAAAAAGTTTTGCCGAATTTAGAGCTCTTGATTGACCATAATTAAATTTTAAGTTTTTATCTTCAAAAATTAATAAAAAATAAAATATTGCTTCAAATAAAAAAAAATTATGCAAGTGTGTTTTCTCATCAATATACACCTCCGTGTCAAGTTTCGTTAATTTCTGGAAAAAAATGGAAGAGTGAGAAAGTTAAGAGAGAAAGAGTAGAGAAAGAAAAGAAGAGGAAGAGAAGGCCAAATTAAACACTTAAGGCATTTATGAAAAAGATGATAAATTTGTTCACATCCAAATAATGGAGAAGAGATAAAATTAATTAATTAAAAAATAGTTTATAAATACACCCCCCACCCCCCTCCTATTTCCTCATCCCCTCCCCACTCTCTTCTCCTCTCCCACTCCCTTCTCCCACTCCCTCTCTTCCCCCACCTCTCTTCTCCTGCCAGCCCCCCTCTTCTTCCTCATCTACTACTAGTTTCCCCCACTGACCTTCAGTAAAGCCTCATCAATGTCAATATATGATAAGAAATGAGAAAAAAATAAAATATTTTCTATTTTTTTTATTTTTTATTCTTTTAATGATAATAATAATAATAATAATATTATTATTATTAATATTATTACTATATATATTTATATATTTCATAATTTATATAACTTTTAAATCTGTCATTTTCTTTTTTTTGTCTGTATATGTATATATTTTCTAATATCTGCAACTTTCATTTTTGTAATTTTATATATATATATATATATATATATATATTTTAATTTTTGCAAGTTTCATTTCTGTTATTTTCTTTTCTCTATAAATATATATATTTCCTAATTTTTATAATTTTTATTTTTATTATATTCTTTTTTCTCTATATATATATATATATTTTTTTTTTCTAATTTCTGTAACTTTTATTTTCGTCATTTTCTTTTTTTCTATATATGTATATATTTTCTAATTTTTGTAACTTTTAATTCAATTATTTTTCTTTCATTTAAAATATATATACATATATATATATTGCTTATAATAATAAAATATTATAGATTATTATTTTATATATATATATATAAATAACCAAAATAATGTTAATATTAATATTTTTACTAAAATAAAATGAAGAATAATATTCTTTTCATTTAATTATTTTATTTATAACATTTGCATCACTATTAAGCTTTGACCCAATTTGATATATATATATATATATATATATGAGATTTTATGCTCAGAACTTAAAATAAATGATCAATATATCATTGGTTCATTTAGGTTGATCTCAGGTCTGTACAGACAATATGTTAGGCCAAGATAGGCTGATATCTGGAGAAATAAAGAGACTGCATATAGCCTTTGAGGGGGAATATGTAGTTAGTCAGGAACCTACATCTTAGATAATTAGGTAGATGTATCTAACTCCTTGATTATTTTGTAACATTATCCAACATAATAAATATTATATACTGTTATATTTTCTTTCAGAATGAGCACATATCTTAAATATGTATATTGTATTAATAATTATAAGCATATTATACTTAAATATCACATTTTATTTGTATATACTTCTCATGCAGAATCATACTGCTTAAATATAAATTTTGATATCCTACAAATCTTACTTAAACCTTTGTGTCTAATTAAATATTTTTTCTTTTCTTTTATTTTCTTTTTTTTTGGTTCTCTCTATCATATATATATATATATAGATATATGGCAGTTTAGAAATAATTTTTAGATCAAGCCTTTGAGGAGGAGGTGATGCATGATGGAGCAACTTAGACGCTGATTTTCTTAAAGTTTTAAATTTTTGCAATGCGTGTAACAAATTTTGAAAAACAATTTTTATCTTTGTAATTAATATATTTCTTATATTATTCTGATATTTCTGAATGCTGTAATGAATGTGGAAGTGTGGATTTTATACATCTCTAAATACACTATTATACTAAACCCCGATATAATCCTAAGGAGTGAGCACCTAACACTGGATTGGCTATGCAGACCCAGCGATGGATCACCACAGTTGGTATCAGAGCAGCATTGGGAAAAAATTAGTATAAAAGTGTATAAGTCATTATTCATAAAATTGGAATGCCAAAATAAATATTGAAAAACATAGAAAGTATGAATTTTCAAAAGCTATATAAATCAAAATGAGAATAAAAGAATAGATATAGGACTTATGTATAATAATATACTTTTAGTTATTTGCTTATTTTATTTTCTAGATAATAAGAATACTTTTGTTTTTATCTAGTATTTGATAATGATACTTATGTAAATCTACTCCAATAAAAGTATAATAATAAAAATCCTATTTTTCAGATGGATCCTAAAGATTCTCTTTTGATTGTCGGAACACACTTAAAAGATCCGATATCTACCAATACTTCTGTGGACCGTATTGATGGGTTGCTTGATATTATGAATGCTCTATTTGAGCATGTTGATGCACAAAATCAAATATTTTTAAGGTTTCATACACAATAAACACCCATATAAATAGCCCTACTTCTATACTATCAGCTACCTATTTCCTAAACATTAAGATAGATGGACTACTTCAAGCCTTCTTAAGACTCTAACCACCAGTATTCAATGGAAGTGCTAACCCAATGGATGCTAAAGATTGGGTAAAAAAAAAAGGAAAAATGCTAACTAGCATAAAATGCTCACCTACAGATAAAATTAGATTAACTATCTTTAAGTTAGAAGGAGAAGCAGAACGCTGGTGGGAAACCACTGTAAGCTTATAGTTTATATGCATAGATACTGAGAATATCCAATGGGAAGAATTTGTCAAAGCCTTTAGAGCCAAATACATCTTTCCTTCTGCTCAATCCATCATGGAAGATATGTTCATGAAGTTATGTCAAAGCAGCCATAGTGTCACTAAATATGAAATTGAATTTCAAAGACTATCCCATTATGCACCATTACTAGTGAGCACCGAGTCTGCTCAATGAAATTGATTTTTAAAAGGATTAAAATCTTCTATCAAAAAATGCTTATGGCTCTTCGAATCTCCAAATTCTCAGACATGCTTGAAAGTGCAAAAATATTAGAACATGGGGAACAAGAAGAAGTTAAAGAGCAAAGAAAAAGAGCCCCATCTACACATGTAAAACAAATTGAATACAAAAGGCTGAGACTACCTCAAGCTAGGGTTTATTAAATAACTCAGCAAACACCTACTGGGAAATTCAACCGACCGCATCCTTACGATAATTGTTATCTCATGAACGAAATATGTTATACATGTGGATGACCTGGTCCTAACTTGTGGTAATGTCAAGCAACCTGTACAGTGAAAAATCAGTGGATCACTCATCCTTCTCAGATGCAACAATAAGCATCCATACCATATGGAAGGTAAGAACTTACACTAATAGTCAGACTAGCTCATGTACATATAGCTGCTCTAATACAAAAAAGAGGTTTATTTGTTGCTCCTAAAGCACCAACTATTAATCAAAAGGGAAGACAAATTGCTCCCCAATAAGCTACTCATGCAAGAATCTATACCCTCACCCCAGTTCAAGCTCTAAAAGATAATAAAGTGGTATCAGGTACCACATTATTTCCTTCTATAAATATCTTTCATATTATATTTAAATATAGCATAAATTATCTTTCATTTTAAACTCTAGGCACCTTATATTTCAATGATAAATCTTATGATACATTATTTGATATTGGTGCAAGCCACTCATTCATTTCAGAAATATTTTCTAAACCTCTTGAACTATAATATTACAACTTAGCTAAAGCCTTGAATATCGGATTACCATCTGGTGCCCTCATGAGTGCATAAAAATATTGTGACCGTAACATACCAACTAATGGAAAGGCATATGAAGCAAACCTGATAGTATTACCTATAGTAAATTTTGACATCATTTTAGGAATGAATTGGCTCAGCAAGCATAAAGTTATGATTGATTGTCAAAGAAAGAAGGTCATTATCAAGGGTGAGAGCAAGCCTAAAGTATTTATGGAAAAATTAGGCATTTCAGCATCTTTAATTAGTACTTCACAAGTAGAGAAATTAATTCAAAAGTAATGCAATGCATACTTAGTAATGATGATGGGAGAAAAGATTGAAGAAATTCCTTTAGTAGATAGTCAAATTGTAAGGGAGTTTGAAGATGTATTCCCTGATAAATTACCTGGATTACCACCAATAAGAGAAATCAAGTTTTCAATTGAGTTAATTCTTGGCACTCAACCAATAATAAAAGCACCTTACTGCATGGCACCCAAAGAACTGCAAGAGCTTAGCGAACAACTACAAGAGTTGATGAACAAAAGTTTTATTCAACAAAGTATATCACCATGGGGAGCCCCAGTGCTCTTTGTAAAGAAGAAAGATGATTTGATGCGAATGTGCATCGATTATCGTGAACTCAATAAGGTAATCATTAAAATAAGTACCCTTTATCACATATTGATGATCTATTTAACCAATTAGCTGGAACTAAGATATTTCCCAAGATAGATCTAAGATCAGGCTATCATCAATTAAGAGTAAAAGAAGAAGATATTCTGAAAACATCATTTTGAACTCGCTACAGCATTATAAGTTCATGGTCATGTCATTTAGTCTAACTAATGCTTTGTCCATCTTTATGGACTTAAAGCAAATAATTCTTAGATTATATTTGGATTAGTTTGTAATAGTATTTATCCATAATATTCTATGTTATTCTGAGAGCAACGAATGAAAATCATCTAAGAACTGTTTTGGAAACTCTAAGGCATCATTAGCCAAATATTCTAAATGTGAGTTTTGACTTGAATTATGTAGCTTTCTTAGACCATGTAGTGGATGCCGAAGGAATCAAGGTCGATCAGAAAATTATAAGTGACATTCAGGAATGGCCCCAACCAAAGACTATGACAGATATTCACAGTTTTCTCAATTTAGCTGGGTTTTATCAAAAATTTGTTAAGGGATTTTTGCAAATAGTTGTACATTTAACCAAATTAGCACAGAAACTAGTTCCATTTTTTTGGAGTCAGTAATGCAAGGAATCTTTTCAACAGCTAAAACAAGCATTAACAACTGCCCCAGTACTAACCCTACCACATGAGACAAGAAATTATCATGTTTATACTGACACATCCATACTAAGGCTTGGATGTGCTCTCATGCAAGAGAAGAATGTAGTAGTATATACATTTAGGAAATTAATGATTCATGAAAGGAACTACCAAGTACATGACTTAGAACTAGCAGCAGTAGTGTTTACCTTAAGAATATGGAGGCACTACCTATATAGAGTGAGATGTGAAGTTTTTACTAATCACCAAAGCTTAAAATATATTTTCACTCAAAAAAAGTTGAACTGTCAACAAAGGCGATGGTTGGAATTAATCAACGACTACGACTTAGACATACAATATCATACTGGTAAAGCAAATGTCGTAGCTGATGCCCTCAGCAGAAAACAATACTTAAATGCTATAATGGCAAGCCCATTAATGGAAGAATTCATAAAGTTAGGCATAAAACCTATTAATGGAAAGCAGTTAAATAATTTACTTGAAAACAATACTATAGATCCTACATTCATGCAGCGTATAACAATTTCCCAAGAGAATGATAAGGGATATTCCAAGCTAAAAGCAAATATTAAAAATGGTCGTATAACATACTTACATCTGCAAAAAGGTATTTATATTTATCATTAAAAAGGGATTTGGATTCCAAGTGATTCATACATTTGGAATCAAATTCTAACAGAAGCTCATAACTCATGATATACAATTCACCCTGGAAATAATAAAATGTATAGGGATCTAAAAGAGACCTTTTGGTGGCCATGACTAAAGAAAGATGTAGCTGAATATATCGCTAAATGTCATGTTTGCAGTTTGGTAAAGCATAACATCAAAGACCAGGTGGACTATTACATCCATTAAATATTCTAGAGTGGAAATGATTTGATATTTCTATGGACTTTGTGATGGGATTGTCCAGAAGCCAAACTAAAGTAAATGCAATTTGGGTAATCATAAATCATCTAATAAAATCAGCACACTTTCTTTTGATTAAGCAAACAGATTCAATGGAAAAATTGGCCAAGTTATATATTAAATAAATAATAAAACTTCACGGTATCCCTAAAACTATTGTCTTGGATCATGACGATAGATTTACCTCCCATTTTTGGAAAGCAGTACATCAAGATTTGGGGACAGATGGTCAGACTGAGAGAGTAAACCAAGTACATAAAATCTTCTTTAATTAAGCATATTAGAGTTTGGCGGTAATTGGGAAGATCACTTTCCATTAATGGAGTTTGCATACAATAATAGCTATCAGTCATGTATTAGAATGGCACCATATAAAGATCTATATGGCAGAAAATGTAGCATGCCATTGGCTTGGACAGAAGTAGAAGATGTTCAGTTATACAGATTAGATCTAGTTGAGGAGACTAATAAGAAAATTCATCTAATAAAGAGCAGGATTATTATAGCTCAAGATCGACAAAAGAAATATCATGATGCTAAACATCGAATGCTAGAACTTCAAGCAGGTAATCATGCTTATCTAAAGGTAAGCCCAATAAGAGGTGTTCATAAGTTTGGCATAACAAGGAAGTTAAGTTCAAGATATGTTGGACCCTTCGAAATAATTGCCAAAATTGGAGACGTCGCTTATAAACTCAAACTACCATATAATTTTTCTGTCGTTCACAATGTATTCCACATTTTTTTCATTACAAAAGTGTCTACAGAAACCCTTTCAGCAAGTGTCTATCCTTTTAATCAAGCTCCAACCTATCTAACTTATAAAGAAGAACTACTCAAAGCATTGGGCTCAGATAATCAAAAATTATGGAGTCACCACATCCCAATGGTAAGAGTATAATAGAAGAATTCATTAGAAGAAGAAGCCACTTGGGATTGAGAAGACTCCATGAGGAAGAGTTACCCAACACTGTTCAATATGCCAGGTAATATTCTCACCCAAAAATAATTTTGTTTGCATGATGTCAAGGACAACACATTTTGAAGTATGGGAGTCTATAACGACTCAAGTCGTTACTAGGATAATTAGGACATCCAACTCAAAAATCAGAATCTTGAGTGACTTCAAAATTATGGCAAACTAAAAATACGATTGGATAAAGCATATTTTTGTGATCGTAAACCCAAGTTTGTGAGCAATCAGGATAACAAATACTCCTAAATTAATTTTTAAATTATTTAAGTTCAGTAAATTGGGAAAATTAAATACAACTCCAAATTCAGCTATTTTAGTGCCTTTGGATTACAAATATTATAAAATGACTATAGAAAAGTTTCATTGAATTTAGAGCTCTGGATTGACCATAATTAATTTATAAAGTTTTTATTTTTAGAAATTAATAAAAAATAAAACATTGCTTCAAATAAAAAAAAATTGTGTGAGTATATTTTTCTCATCAAGAGACATATTTGTGTCAAGTTTCGTTATATTTTGGAAAAAAATAGAAGAAAGAGAAAGTAGGGAGAGAGAGGAGAGAGAAAAAAGAGAGAGAGAAAAAATATAAGAAGGAGGAAGAGAAAGCCAAATTAAACACTTAAAGTATTTATAAAAAAGATGACAAATTTGTTCACATCCAAATAACAGAGGAGAGAGAAAATTTATTAATTAATTAATTAATTAAGAAAAAAAGTTTATAAATATACCCCCACCCCCTCCCATTTCCTCATCCCCTCCCCACTCTCTTCTCCTCCCCCACTCTCTTCCCCCACTTCCTCTCTTCTCCCACCTCTCTTCTCCTCCCATCGTCCTCTCTTCTTCTTCATCCATTACTAGTTTTCCCCACTGACCTCCAGTAAAGTCTCATCAACGCCAATATAGGATAAAAATGAGAAAGAAATGAAATATTTTCTATTATCTTCATTTCTTCTTATTCTTTTAATAATAATAACATTATTATTATTATTATTATTATTATTATTATTAATGTTAATATTATTACTATATATATATATATTTTTTAATTTCTACAACTTTTAATTCTATCATTTTCTCTCTTTTTTCTATATGTGTTTATATTTCCTAATTTCTGCAACCTTCATTTTTGTCATTTTCTTTTATATATATATATATATATATTTCCGAATTTTTATAACTTTTATTTATGTCATTTTCTTTTTTTTCTATATATGTATAAATTTCCTAATTTCAATAACTTTATTTCTATCATTTTCTTTTTTTCTATGCATATATTTCCTAATTTTTGTAACTTTTAATTCAGTTATTTTTCTTTCATTTAATATATACATATTACTTATAATAATAAAAAATATATAAATAATTATTTTTAATATATAAAGATAAATATCCAAGATAATATTAATATTGATATTCTTACTAAAATAAAATGAAAAATATTATTCTTTTCATTTAATTATTTTATTTGCAGCATTTGCATCGCTATTAAGCTTTGACCCATTTTGATACATTTATATAAGATTTTGTGCTCAGAACTTAAAATAAATGATCAGAAGTCAGTATCATGGGTTCATTCAGGTTGATATTAGGTCTGTACAGATAATACATTAGGCTAGAACTGACAGATATCAGGAAAAATAAGAAAACTGCACATAGCCTTTGAGAGAAAATATGTAGTTAGTCAGTAACTCATATCTCAGATGTTAGATAGACGTATCTAACTCCTCAATTATTTTATAATATTGTCCAACATAATAAATATTATATATTACTATATTTTCTTTCAGAATGAGCACATATCTTAAATATGTATATTGCATTAATAATCATAAGTATATCATACATAAATATCACATTTTAGTTGTATATGCTTCTCATGCAAAATCATACTATTTAAATATAAATTTTGATATCCTACAACCCTTACTTAGATCTTGGGTCTAATTAAATATTAATATATATATATATATATATATATATGGCAATTCAAGAATAATCTTTGGATCAAGCCTTTGAGATGGAGCTGATACATGATGGAGCAACTTAGGCACTAATTTTCTTAAAGTTTTAAATTTTTGCATAGCGTGTAACAAATTTTGTAAAACAATTGTTATCTTTGTAATGAATATATTTCCTTTATCATTATGGTATTTTTGAATACTGTAATAAATATGAAAGTGTGTATTTTATATGCCTCTAAATATACTGTTATACTAAACTTTGATATGATCATAGGGAGTGAGCACCTAACACTGGATTAGCTATGCTGACCCAGTGATGGGTCACCACAGATCAGAGCCCAAAAACCTGCTACTATCGAATAGCATATGTCGCAGGTCGCAGGTTGACCTGACCCACACCGTTCTCCTTCTTCTCTGTGGAGAGCCCCGACGCATAAGCGATTAGGGCTAGGGAAAACAAGAAATTCTAAGTGCTTAGGCCATGTAACAACCCTAGGTTATTATCTTGCTAATCTATAGTCTAAGTAATCATTAATTTTGATTACATTGCTTTTAGAACATCAAATGAATCCTATCCTACAAATTTGAAATCCATTGGACTTTTCTAAGTCCAAAATGATATTTTGATCAGTTTATATGCCCTAGATTAGACCTAAAATATTTTGATCTCAGAATTAAAATCTGATTGCATTTTTGAATTCCTCACCCCCAAATTAGCTAGGGGTGAAAGTTTGGTAAAATTTGGAGATCATTTAGACCTTAATCCAATTTAATTTTTTTGATATAATTGCTTATTAGGGCTTCCAACATATTGAATTTGTAATTTTACCCAATACCCGTTTAAACGGCCAAGATCCGTTGTGCGGACCGCGGGCAATCCACTGCGGAGCCTGGGTCGTGCAACAGTGGAGTCCCGCACATCTCACCATTGCGCCTTCCTATCCAACGGCTAGGATTAGATCCCGCGGAACCAAGGATCTGCCATTAGATGCGCCCCGTGAATCCTACATCATGGATTCAATCGGATCTGGCAGTTAGGATCCGAAGGATCAGGACCATTCCATGGTCCTGATGGATCCATCAGATGGCCCATAGTGCACCCGCACTGTGGATCTTCATCTTTGCCTCACCAGCATCCGACCAAAGAAATCCTGCATATCATGGACATCCTGGCCTATCCCCCACTACCCATTCCACCTCAGCATATCATTGGGGATCTTCCCTTAATGACATATCAATCTTGATCGGGCCTCGTGACCCGACCGAGCTCAATTAGGAAAAGTGAGAGCTCGGCCATGGCCCGAGCTCTCAGGCCTTTCCCAGATGAGCCAATCCATTTGGAAGCTTCCCTTAACTGGTTTGAGAAATAGCCTCAGCAATCCTCCCTCTGCCCCTTTGCTATTCAATTGCCCTCAACTCTCCACTGCCTACTCTTTCGCTATTACCATCTGTCCCAGCTCGCGTAGACGATTCTAGGAGCCTCTGAACCGCTGATAGTAGGCTCTCCTAGTGTTCAAGGCCCTCTGTACTCTCTGGAAGCATCACTAGTACCTACATTGCCCTCAGTTGACCACCTCGAGCTTAATCGTCGAACCAGGTACCTCCCGTTTGCAAGTCTTGAGCCAATAAGGCTCGGGCTTATCTCCATTTGACTCATATTGCTGCGTATTATTGAATCAAACCTAATGTTATCATAATTGAGCAGTGAGCTAGCTCTGATCGATCGAATCAGTCGATCGGGCTTAAGTCCTTAAGGAACACCTCGGGTCGAGTAAGGTCCTGACGTTCTAGACCACCTCATGCACTCAGACCAGGGGGCTTTGATCTGTCTCGCCTATCTGAAGGTATAGGGATCGAGAAATAGGTCTGGTATGGCCTCTATGGGGTTTATTGTCTTCCCACATTAGCTCCATTAATGGATACCGTGGGTGAGTAAGGTCTGGCTGATCCGGACCATCACATAAGGAGCTTTGAGTGTCAATTGGTGCGCTTGGCTAGGGGATCGATTCTTGATCAATTCGAGGTCGTAGCGTGGTCTCTAAGCCGCGAATTTGGCTGATTAGGGTTACCCTAATCGGTGAGGCAACGGGGCTGGCGAGGGGAAGAAGACGAACTGTACGGGTCTGACTGACCCATGACCCGTGCGGTTCGACGGTAACGGGTCCCCGGGTCGAGCTGACCCGCGTGTTTTGGATTTAGGCCGATCCCATTTTAAATAATATTCGAATAATTGGAATTAATTTCCTTAAGGAAAATAATTCAATTATTCCAATCATAAGGGATTTAATTAAATAAAAATGCAGAATATATTAATAAAATAAATTTTAATCCACTGGTCCAAACCCTATAATATTATATATTAAATTAATCAGAAAATCATCAGGGATCTGAATATAATATAATATTGAACATCTAATTGTTAGATTTTCCATTTTTGCCTAATTATTGCAGATCTTGATTAGAATTGATTAGCATGAATACTTATCTAAATTGCATGATTAGGGTGCTATTAGTTTCCTTATGATTAGTAAAATGCATGTGCTAAGTAGTTTATTTTTATGATTTTTATATTTCAACTTATGCCCGAATCTTATTAAACCATGATTAGTGAAAACTAGGGCTTGTAATCATTAGATCTTAACAAACTCAATCTCTGATTAATTATAAGATAAAATGAAACATATATGCCAAGTTGTATGAAATTTTGATGGTTAGATTTGTAATTAAGTGCTAATCCTTTTGTATTGTCTAGGGCTTGATTAGCATGAATTGCTTTCTGTTTTCATGAATTATTTTGTTAATATGCTTCATAACAGTAAGGTAAATCTATTGAAGCCATATATGCAAATTTATAATGTATAAATTGAATAAACCTAAATTTGAAGATCTTAAACATCTTAATTAACCTTAAGAAGTTTTAAGACCTTGATCAAGCTATTAAGACTTGATCTAGGTCTAAGATTTCCACCAATAATACTTACCTAATTCACTGATTTGACATTTGATCTATAAATTGACACTTGATCTTAATTAGATATGGGTGGGGGTCAAACCCTAACTTATTTAATTAAGGTTCAAACTCTTAAACTCAATTAAATTATTTAATTATAAGATAATGCAATTGATATTATTCCAATAATGTGTCTATTTTGGTATTGATCTTAAACATTTGAATTAGACATGTTAAGGTTAATAATCAAACCATGTGATTGAATAATCTGAATCTAAGCTTTGAATCCTTAGTTTTCTCTTAAGTAAGACTATTAGCATAAGAAGACTAATAAAATGGTATTGATTTGATAAAGTGATCTAACTCTACTAATATCCTTGATTTAAATACCATAATCTTAGAATAAGTTATGATCAGATGATTTACTCATCTGATCTGATCACTCTAAATCTAAATGATAAGTAAAACCTATAGTGTAGTATTTATAATTAAGAGTGTGAGATCTTAAGTACTTCACCATAAGATCATCTCTGAAATATTTTAAAGACCTAAATTAATATACATTAAGGTAGGAGAATTTGTATAACTCATTGAGGTCGAAACTTAGACGATCCCTTAACCTTAGAAGTTAATCTTAACCCCTCGTTATAGGAATCACCTAAGATATTAGAATGATACCTCTCCTTGCGGTAGAATCTATATTGAGTGAACCTTGATCACATTTTCTTAGAGCCTTATATAGGGCTTACCTATTTATCATAGGAATTAATAGTCTTGATAAACCATTGATGATTAAATAGCATTGTCTAAATCTAGATTATTAGTTGGGTATAGTAGAGTGTACCCGTAGTACTGGATTATTTCAATAATATTCGAGAATGATTGAGTCACTCTAAGTAAGATTTATCCTTGGGCTATCCAGCGAGTTTAGGTGGATACAACCTCGCTTAGAGTAAATCAATCGATCCTAAGAGTATACTAAATAGGGACTCATTCCTTAGTTTGATTAAAATACAGATCGCCAACAGGCGATGCCTCCTAGCGAAGACCGCTTCAATAGGTGTGGCTCAAACAAACTAAGTAATTAGAATCACCTTCTTTAAGACACTAAATGTGATTGTGATTTGGGCATCTTAATAACTTTGTGGGGCCCCCGTACTGACAATAGGAAGTACAGTGCTCCAAATGTGGCAAATCCCCAGCTTAAGTAAAATTAGGTGAAAACCCTTCTTGCCTTAAGCCAAGAACTTGTCACCAGAATACTATAAACATTCATCAATATACATACAGATATCAAAGTGGCGGAAGCAATAGGTGTGTAGTAACATCCATAAGCACAACATAATAGAGAAAAGGAAAATAATATAGTAACTCATCACAATGCATAAATGAAATACATTCAGAATTAATTATTACAAACTGAATTTAAAAGAAAATACAAAAGTCTCTCAAGCTCACTGAAAAGAAATGCAAAATCTATCTAAATTGCAACAGCAAAGTCCTCCTCCTGAGCGGGCTCCTCTCCTGCAGCGCTGCCCATGAACAAGTTTGAATCTGACATTTGTCGGTATCACAAATGCTAGGGCCCTAGCCAACAAAACAAAAAGGTTACAGTTAGACAATTATCTAAGTACATTTTAGGTTATTTTAATGAATTAAGTATTTAAAGATATCGCATTTAAATTTACTCTGCATACAAGCTAATTATGGGTGCAACAAGCTATGAAGAAATGGGATAACTATAAACTATCCATTTATAGCAAGCAATTAGTATGTAAAATAGCATAAAGCACAAAATAAACAAGGTGAGGCTAAAAGCTAAAAGTAACAGCAACTATAATATAATTCTGAACCTAACATGCTTATAATCACATTGAAACATGCTGATTATAAAAGAATACATGTGCTGAATATAACATAATTTTCTAACATCCTAAACATGCCAATATATATAAGTAAGCCATCAGAATATACATACAACATGCTAATTAATACCAAAGAAAAGAAAAGGCCACTGATACATGTGATAAAATCAGAGCAAGCTATGTAATATAAAGCCACTAAGACTGTAGCAAAGCAAGCAAGTACTGTAAGTAAGGCCACCGAAGCATGCGACAAGGCAAGAAGAAAACAAGACTGAAAAATTAAACTAGAGTAGCAATAAGCCTAAGACATAGTACTGTCATACTATCCAATAGGCCTTACAGGGCCTCCAAGATCAATCAATACCCAGCCTAGACATCCAAATCTGCTAAGCCTGAGTCCATCCTATACAATACTAATACTGAAGAGGTAGACTAATCTAGGATATACTCTGCTAACTAAAAGTACTATAATAACCAGATGAATGATATGCTTTACAAACACTAACTTAGGATGTATCATCCATATCTTAAGTCCTCATATTATGCTCAAGGAATAAGGCTCAATATCAAAGGTATGCCAAGCAAATCTAGTCAAAGTAAGCAAGAGACTCAATCTAGACTTATGTGATATCTGCTGTTGTTTATTTATCTAATCTAACTACTCTGAGAAGGTATAAGTTTAGGATCTCCAATATACGGCTATCGAGTCAGATTTACGTCCTTAAAGTTAATATTAGAACTTAACAAGTTCTAATCCAAAATCATGTGATGACTATAAGGTTTAAATAAATATATCAATGACCTAATTTGTTAATATTTTTCTCTCTTACCCAAATCTTGATTAAGTAAATCAAGATTTAGGGATTTTGGACTTAAACCCCAGTTTGGTGTTCAGATCCTAAATCCAAGGTGGTGTTCTGACTAGGATCTAGGGTTCACACTTTATCCCTAAGTTAAGGATAAAGAACCCTATAAGCTAAAAAGATCCAGGAACTAAAAACTTAGTGAAAAGTTATTCTACTGATCATAAGATAAAATAATCAATTTAGAACTTGAGAATCTAAGATCTATATTCAATCTTTTAGATAATTTTATTACCTTATAGATTGAATCATCCTATACCCACATGGAAGGTTTCAATGGATTAAACAATGAATTATTTAAGGAAGTTCAATTGGAGGTAGTTCAATTCAAGTAGAAGATCTAAAGTCTAAGATCTAAGATCTGATTGTTTGATCACTTTAGACTTAAGTTAGGTTTTTTTATCTTAGACTTTACTAATTGCATCTCTTTTGACATTTAAGTTCATAACTAACAAAATTAAATTTATTAAAGTGAGATTTAACCATTGAATTTATTAGATCCAAGTATTAAGGCCAAGTGACTTCTTTAGGATCACTTAAGATTTAAGTATATTAATTAGGGCAAATTGAAGATTTCTTAAATTAATATCCATAATAATACATTATCAGTTTAAGAGTTCAGAGAACATTAAAATCTATTTGAGGATAATTTACTTAATTTCTCCCAAGATTTAAGGGGTACTTAAGTACATTTTGGTCAAAATGACCAAAATGCCCCTCTTAAGGATAAAATTGGGATTTTAGTGTTTAGTTATCCAAATTAAATCTAATCTATTTTAATGTGTTTTATATGGATTAATGAAGTGGGAAACACACTTAACTTAGGTTTTGACAATTTAATTAAGCTAATTAGCACTAATCACTCATTTAAGCCAATTAAGGTGATTAGTGAATTTAAGGCATCCTAGGGCAATCCAGCCTTACCCATAGGTTGCAATAGACTTAGAATAACATTAGGGATTAAATTACCCAAAATCAAAGACTAAATTCGGGTTTAAGTCACTAATCCCTAATTTGGGTGATTAAGGAGTGATTAAAAAAATTAAGTGTCCAAAATTGGTTTTAAGGGTCTAAAATTGTTCACTATGATTTACTGAGCAATCAGAGCTCTTAATCAATTAATTTGATTATTAATTAAATTTATTATGATTTAATTAAAAATAGAAAAGGTTTAATTAATTATTTTAAATCCAACCATTGGATCTGTGATTTTATTTTATATTCAGATTCCTTGTATTTTTTTGATTCAAATGGTATATTGGATCATACTATTTGGATATATATAACTAAAGTTATTTAATTTATTTAATCTGTATTTTTATTTAAATTAAAACTATAGGATTCGATTTATTAAATTAATAACCATAGAAAATGTCATTTTATAATTCATTAATAACCGTGACCCGGAATCAAAAGGCGCGGGTCACGGGTCGGCCAGACCCGTGACTTCGTCTTCCTCACCTCGATGGGCTCCTCCCTAATGGAACTTCCACACCGAAATTCTCCCTTCTCTGGCCACGCCACGCCTAACTCTCGATGGCTACACCTTCAGGAGACTCAGACACATCGTCTAAGATAAGAACCCCCATCTGGATCCCTCTGGATCATTGGGGTCCTACTCGACCGAGACACCTTCATCACATATGATTAGGGTTTACTATGAGGAGTAAATTCTCCTCACAGAGGTAACCATTTAGCCAGAGCTCGATCCCTATACCATCCTAGTGGTGAAGCGGATTGAAATCCTCTGGCCACATGCCTTGGGGTGCTCTGGATCGTCGGGTCCTTACTCGAGCTCGGCTGTGAGCTCGAGGCGTAGACCAGATGATCGAAGGATCGAATTAGGCTAGCCCAGACCCTATGGACAATCACACTAGGTTTCCTAAGTGACTACGGCTACTTAGACGACATCCAGAGGCTTAGTTCAGAGATAAAATAGAGGATTGAATCAATGGAATTCAATGGCAAAGAGGTTGTACCTGAGGACGGGTTGCAGGCTCGGCTGAGGGAAATTAAAGTGCCTCCGAGCTCCCTGGACGACAGACGAAGGTTCACAGGGGGTCTGAACACCAGACGGGCCCTCTACCAGCGGTTCTAAGCTTCGGGAATGCCGCAAATTGGCTGAGGTGAGACGGGAGCTCCAGGGACTTCGGCTGCCAATTGATGGTTCACAGTGAGCAAAGGGACTCACTGAGAATCTATGGAGGTATTT
Organism: Gastrodia elata; assembly: GCA_016760335.1. NCBI lineage: Eukaryota > Viridiplantae > Streptophyta > Magnoliopsida > Asparagales > Orchidaceae > Gastrodia > Gastrodia elata. The sequence continues at coordinate 49,361,231 of CM028671.1, read as the reverse complement.
ATAGGCCGAAGGAGCTCTGGGGGTGACTTCTAGAGCTCGAGCTTAGGAGAAGAGGCTCTGCCGAGGGTCCTCACCATTTTCTGAAATTGGGAAGGTCCAAGCCTCCCGGGTCGCACTACTAGGCTCAGCCATTCTCGGAAGATCCTAACGGTCTAGGGGACAATACATGTGGGAATGGGGGACAACATTGGCGTAGCACGGTACAAGCATATTTTTTGTCAGGCTGGCGATCGGGCGAAGACGATGATCCACAGTGGCAGGGTCCGTCTCCAGCGTATGATGGCGGGACCGTTGAGGATCGACGGTCTGATGCGGCTCCTGATTAATAGAACCATGGAGACGATCTCGAATGTCGGATGGAAGATGTCGATCGAGCGGCAAGGATTTGATCATGGTGCGCATCATAAGAGTCGTTGGATCAAGAGCGCTAAGATGCGTGCTATCGCATCGGGTGGCTCCACTCGGTGCCCCGCTGTCGGGACCCCGTAACGGATCTGCCGCAGTCCCAACAGCAAATCTCGCCATTTTATTTTTAATTAAAATTTAATTTAAATATAAATAAAATCTAATTAAATAATATATAATTATTCTTAAATATTCTAAATCCAATTTAGGACCAAATGAGCTCTAAAAGTTCCTAAAGATTCACCCTTAGCTAATTAGGATATGAGAAATTCAAAAATGAAATCAATTTTTGATTTGGAGATCAAATTAATTTAGATATTTTTCAAGGCATTAAAAATAGCCAAAAATACCAAATTTTCCATTTTAGCTCCGATTGATTCCAAACTTCTAGGGTTAGGTTTAAATGACCCATTGAGTCTAATGGAATCAAAATTAAAGCTTAGTTTAGCTTAATTAATTTAGGTTTAGCTATGATAACAACCAGGGTTGTTACAAACTTAGCTTGAGATACAAGTCGCCAATGGGCGATGCCTCCTATTGAAACTGCATCGTTAGGGTGGCTTAATCAAACTAAGTGTTAAGAACCACCTTTCTTACAAATGTGCTAAATATGTGTATACAATCATCCCATCTAATGATTTTAAGTAAATCTTAAACTTTAACTAATTATCATTCTAGAAGCTAGGAGTCAGAATCCTTTTAGCAGGATTTTGCACAGTGGAGATCTTAAATTCATCATCGGTATTCAAAGTTCTTATGGATTTTGAGATTTTTCCTCATATAGAATAGCAGTATGGGAATAAACAAGAGCATGAGCATGATGAATGATTCATTGGTGACATATGAGTATCTGTGAAAAATTATGGGTTACAGAATGTTGCATACATTGACGGAGAAATTTCAGAATGCATCGGCATGACCGCACTGACTTCCCAACTGGATGTATGTATACATTGGACTGCACAACTCATAATATTTCAGTGATAGTTCTGTTACATATCTGTGGCATACCGTGTTGTGGTATATTGAGATGCATTATCCCGGTGACATGTAGTACATCATTGGATATTTTTACCTTGGTTTTTAAGCATTTGATGTTTTCACTTACTTTCAACATTCAGCTTTCAGTTCCTTTTTACCTTATTTAGTCTTTACATTTTTCAGTGGTTCAGTATTTTACTGCTTTTCCACAGTTTTATTTACTTTAATGTATGTGTATTTACTTTAGTACTGCTTAGTTTAATTGCGTGTGTTAAACTTCTTGTTTAAACATGGTACTTTTGGGATCTGACAATTTACTAGATCCCGAGCAGCTTGTTGAGGCAGGACCGGAGGACTTACAGGAGATCCAAATGAAGCACATGGAGCCTTAGTGGACCTGTCTTCTACCTTTTACTTTACTGCTTTAGTACTTCAGATAGACTCTACTTTTGTGTCATTTAAATCAATTTGTAATAATTTTGGATGTATTTTACTTTTCTTTCTTGAGATACTCTGTGATGAATGTATTCTATATATTTTGCTTTAGCTTTTGCACTCTATCATTCTATTATTATACTTCATATTATGATGTGATCATCATACTGGAAATGCTAATATATTGATAACGTATATTGGATTCATATTTACCTCTTTAAATTTAATATACATATTTGTCTAATACTTAAGGCAAGTATCCTATACTTATCTTAAGTATTGACTCTCGATCCTACTCTTGGGATTGAATCAGCTGTCGATCAATGTGGCTAGTTTTAGTTAGCCTATTCTGGAAGATGGGTTATGCTCGTTTTCCCGAGTGGCACACCGCTCTGCCGCCGATCTGATTATAATTGTAACCTTTGCGCACGGTGATGGGGCGGGGTGCTACAGTTGGTATCAGAGAAGTATCATAAAGTGTCAGATAAGGAGTTTTGTTCCTATCTACTTTATGATCTATTCTTTGTATCAAGTCAATATCATAAGTTACTAAGTGTAGTACAAAGCAAATATTTAAGAGTTCATCAGGTTACCTCAGTAATGAAAGTGTTGACTATGTCTAGAATGATGACATCCTAGGAATTTAATGCACATAATAACTTGATTGAAGCTATGAATTTTTAATACTAGAAAGGTCATTTTAGGACTTGAACGACTTTGAAAATAATGATAAAATATGAACGAAATACTTATACGTTGAGTTATTTTATGAATGGAATACTCGCAGTCAGCATTTTGGTCCTACCTTAGGAGGTTTGACGACTACAGGGTAGATGACCTCTGAGATGGCCAGATCTACAGAAGGGTCATTGATGGAGTGTCACCTTGAGGAGTTGAGGTGCTAAATAAAATCCTTATCAACTCATCCTTTGGAAGCACCAGTTTTTTAGCACTCGCCAGAGAATGGTTGGATCACGTTAGTGAGTCATTGGTGGTTTTGGGTATATAGGAGATTAGCTCGGAGGAGCCACATAGTCACATATGATGACTTCTACGCTGCCTTTTAGGTAGAATATTGTAAATAGAATTTTTGAGATCTTATTATATCATTTTCTTTCATCGTTGTTATATGTCTTGTGGATCCATGTATCTTCTCTTGTGAGAAATAAATTAATGAATGAAAGTATAATAAATTTTATGTTTCTGAATCCATACTTGCATTTACAGTCATGAACCCTGGATCTTTATCTGCTCCTACTCTGATCAAGAATATGATCTCGTCGTCAGACAGACCTGAGGGATCAAACCCCATGGCTAGTCTTGTAAGAGCCTTAATAGAAAGTAATGTGAAACAAGCGCAAGAGACACGTGCTCTTATCCTTTCTGTTAGGCAATAATCTGTAGGGTTCTCTTTGTCTTCCCACTATAATGGTGATGGAATCCTGCATAGCTTTCTTTGCCTCCGAACTCCTACATCCAATGGAGCCTTAAATCTAATGAACACAGTAAATTGGCTCAAGATTGCTGAGAAGAACTTAGCCAGTATCAAGTGCCCTAACTCTGAAGCCATCCGCCTAGTAACTCATCTATTTCAAGAAGAAGCTGAATACTGGGGGGAGAATGAGTGGAACAATAAATTTGCTGATTATGAAGTAGAAGACATTCCTTGGGACATGTTTTTGAAAGCGTTCCATAAAGCATTTATACCGACGTCAGCTCAAGCAATTCTGGAGGATGAGCTCCTCCATCTCACACAAGGCAATAATTTAGTGTTTGACTATGAACAGGAATTCTGGAGATTGTCACATTTCATTCCAGATCAAGTGAGAATAGAAGCATCCAGATGTCACCATTTCTTGAAGGGTCTGAGAGACACTATTAAAACACACTTAGTTTCTCGTCAGATCAAAACTCTGACTGAATTGATCGCAGCTGCCCATCTACAAGAAGGATTCCAAGGTCAATTGAACCGGAAAAGAAAGGCAATAGTTATGCAGCCTAGGAAGGAGCGCTTTGGTCATCATAAGATGGCAAAAGTCTATAGCATGGAGACTACACAACCTCAGCCACAGAACCTTGAGTGTAAATGATTGCATCTGTACGGAAAATGCTACCACTTCGGTGGTGTATGTTTTTATAAAATACCAGATTTTTCTTTTTAATTTGTTTATTAATATTTAAATAATTTTGACCTTATATTGAAAATCTGACTTCACCATTACGTTTACTACCCCCAAATTAGCTAGGGGTGAAGTTTTGGATGCATTTGGAAGTCATTGAATTTTCGTCAAATATTTTAATAATATTTAAATACCCCGAAAAAAATCGAATAATTAAATACTTGTCAGATTGAAAATCTGATTGCGTCATTGCATTCCTCACCCCTCAATTAGCTAGGGGTGATTTATTGGGAATTTTGGAATGCATTTATGCGATTAAACTTAATTAATAAAATGAATGTAAATTAATTAAATAATAATATTATTAAATAGAGTTTAACGGCGTCGTCCTCATTAGCCTAACGCCATTCCCTTAGATGCTTGGGACCATTTGGATTGAGGGGTAATTCTGATCCGTCGGATCAAAAGATCAGACGGCTACGAAACTGTTTTCCCCGCGCGAGCTGCACGTATCGAGTGAACCAACACGCGGCGCGCCCGGCTGTTTCCGTGCATCACCTGCCGCTCTGGACCGCTTATCCCTCCTCTTAAAATCCATCGAGGATCCTGAGTCTTGGTTTCACTTTTTACCACAGCAAAGAAGCAGGTGAAGCCACGATATTTTCTTCCCGAGCCAACCCTAGTTTCCTTCAGCCATCTGAGGTACTTATCAAAGCCTTAAGTTTCCCTTCAAGCTTTGATTTAGCATCCTATTGTAATTGTAAATCAAATTACAGTTTGATCGGCTCTCATGAGGTCGACTGAACCGTGGATGGAGTAACCCTAATCGCTTGCGTTCGGCACCTTCGGGAAGATGAAGAGGCGTCGACCCTGAATCCCTTGGACAGGGACAAATTCGACCGGTCCGAAATTATGCGTGAACCAATCCGGTTCACGACACTGACACGTGGACCGGCAGCATCTTCTTCTGGATCGCTGTTGGGTCCTGATTCGTTCACATGTTGCCTACATCATCAGCAGCTGAATGGTTGTCTGTCCCGAGGTGAGACATTGGGGCCTGCCAGTTCTCTTACAACCAATGATAGGTTGACACATGGGCTGGCTGTCCCCTCTGTCAGTAGATGCGGACCCCACCTGCTAACAAAAGAATTTTAATAAAATTACATATATATATATATATATATATATATATATATATATATATATATATAATCATATATATAAATAAAATACAAAATATCTACACAGATTTAAATAAATTGTTAAATCAGAACCTGAATTTATTAAGGAATATATGATCTTAAACAAAAATATTAAACATTAAATATTAATGTTAATACAATTAATTCACTCAATTACTAAACTTTATAAATTCATAACTTGCAAAATACTTAACCAAATTTAGCAAACAAATATACCAAATTCATTAAAAAAAATATGAGGAATTTATTGATGCCATTTATTTTATTGTAGGTTCAATATTTCACATAATGATATTTTAGGATATTTAAATAATTACAAAAATAATACAAAACTTAGATTAGCCATAATTTTGTGTGTGTTTACCCAAACATACCCAATATGGGTCTCAAAATACTTAGAAAACTCTAACAAATATTTTAGTAGTGTTAACTTTACTGTTTGGATTAGATTTAGACTAATCACATTTTTAACCTAACCCTAATTAAGCTATTTAACCTTAGAACTTCATTTGACTATAAGTTGGTCAATTGAACTCCAAATGAGGTGATCCAAATATTAATTTAGATCAGAAAAACCTAATTTACAATAATCTATAAAAATATGTAGAATCCAATAGTTAGATCTCCTAATCAACCCTAATTACTCTAAAATTTGATTAGTGAAAATTAGTCAATTTAATAATCCAAATTGAACAATTTAATTTCAGAGAACTCCTAGAGTTATTTAAAATCTAGTGGTGTGGTTAAATTAGTGATTTTGTGATTAATTTTACTAATCACTCACTAATCACCATAAATCATAATTAGGCCATAATTTGGCTAATACTTATCAGAATTTGATAATTCTAGATTCTATGGAAACCTTGGGATATAATCTACAGTAAACTAACATAAATTTTAGATTTCATGAGGGTAAAATTACTAAATTTCCCTTATAGGTCAAATTCCTAATTTTACCTTATAAGGCTTAATAATTACTCAAAATTAGTAACTTAATAAATTAATTTAAACATATTTATATCATTTTATTATTATTTTAGAAACCTAAATTACAAATAAACCTTATATTATAAATTATGTTAAATTATAAAATATTAAATTAATGAATTAAAATATTTTTGGCAGATCAAAATAATTGATTTGATTAAAATTTTATCAAAATAGTCAGGTACGTAAATCTACTTATAAGTTTTATTTCAGTATTCTTATTTTGAGCTATTTTCATTTGAATATTATTTATATTCCAAAATTGCTTACCGCTTATAAATCTGCAAAAGAATATTATCAAATAAGCATGTAACAAAAAGATGAAATGTATTATATTATTATGGTGTTTGTCTTTGGAGGATGGAAAGCAACACTGAGAATTTGTATAGATTGGGCTTGTTGGCAGCCCCTGGGAGTCATATGGAGGGATTTAGCCCTTTTTAGGAAGTGGGCAAATCCAAAGGAAAGACACACCATCAATTTCTAATTTTTGAATAAGCTACTGTCGGGTAGTGAGAAAGCTTCCTAAGGGTTATGCCTATGGGTTTACCTATTTGGGCTCATGAGTCTATGGACTCAACTTTCTATTACAAATGCTTTTGATAAAATTTATATATTTTATGCTTTTCATATATGTTGAATTTTAAAGCTAACATGCAGGGCAATATGTTATGAAGATATTCCCTTCATTTCCACATTTGATTTATGCCTATTATAGAATGCTAGAATACTCTTATAAGAATGATTTGCGTACTCCTACCTGACTGGTAATTAAAATTTTCAAGTTTTGAAAATTAAACTTTGAAGATCTGCCTAAGTTTTAAAGAGAAGAAACAAAGAAGTGAGGAAATAATGATATTTAATCTATATGTAACTGTTAAAATGTTATAATTTCATATATGTATGGCTCTCTCTCAAATTGTATAACTGAACTTTGGACATTATTTATATTATTTCATTTTTGTTTATAAAATTTGTATGTTTCCAAATTTTATGAATTATTCTTTTGAAACTCTCAAACTTCGGTCCCCGGTTGCCACAAAATTGGTATCAAAGCGGAGTTTGAGACAATTTAAAGAATGATTCATTAGAGCCAACATTATGAATGCAGTTTTGAAAATGCTATATTATAATACGTATAATCAATAGTTGAATTTTAAGTTGGAGAGCATAATAAGTATAATTTACTTTCCCAGATTATGGAGAGTCATAATCAAAACAACAACAATCAATCTCAAGAGGAAAATGTTCCTTAGAATACTCCTAGCTATAAAGAAACTGTTCACCTAACATTGAAGTAGTCTATCCTTTTGATCATAGTGGAGCAAATCAGATGCTCCAGTTCATGAATATGATGAGCCAATTCATGAACAATCAACAATTCCAAAATTCAAACCCCATTTCAACCCAGAAGAAGGCAATAAATGAAGACTTGCAAATATTTCTTAAGCTTCAGCCTCCGAGATTCAGTGGAAAGCCAATGACAGACTGTAAATACACGTCTGCGCTTACACGCAAGTGTATGTGGTCTGAAGTAATAAGTGGAAAGAGTTACTTTCTAAGATTTATCGAACTACAGAGAATTAGATATTTTGTTACTAAGGTCTATCTATTCTCACTAATGTTTAAGCTATGATTTAATTGATGAGTTTGTCCTAAACTTAGCACAGTAACTACTAAATGAAGATAAGTTAGATAAAAGAGAGAGGAGAGTTGGGATTATTTCACATGTGATGATACATTACCAATGTACTTTTGATTTCTTAAGCTTTGTCTTTCATTTATATTTTATTTATCAACTGCACATTGATCACCTTGAGATTTTATCTCAAAGTCTCACAAGTTCAAATCTTTTACACAAAATGAACACACATTTGGTTCTACTTTGGCATAAAGATTCTTATAAGATTTTAGGTTTTAGATTTTCATCTTATCCCTTTGATCAAGGAGATTATGATTATTTATGTTTTAAGATCTTATAAGCATTGATTCCACTACGAGCATCACTTGCATCCCACATAGTTGAGATTAGGGATTAATATGTTGGGCTCAATGACTATGTCACTTAGTTCATGAGCACTCAACTATTTCTTCCTTTACCTCAATTATGTTGAGCTAAGGAGCTCATTTAGTAGGTCTTAGCATCACATGCATCAACACTTTGATTGAGCTTAGATTAAAATGCATTAAGCTCAAGAACTTTGTCACATAGTTCTAAGCTCTCATGCACTCATAAACCTAGCATCCAACCTAAGGTGAGCTATGGAGCACAAGACAATTTAGTTCTTGAAATTATTAGTTCATTTCCTTTTATCCACATTCAAGACCAAATAATAAAGAGCATATTTCATTAAGTCCCTTACAATTTAATTTTGCTTGAGGAAAACTTCATACATTAATAATAATACATACACATGAGTTCCCAACCCTCCCCAAGGGAGATTTAGCTACTCATTACAAAGGAAGTGAAGAAAAACACATGCATGGATAAAGACACTTTCATGATCAACTAAAAAAAGAAAATACAAGAGTAAGGTTTAGAAGATACTAGAAACCTTCCATGGAAGTTCTCTGGATTTCTCCTTCTCCTTCTTCAAGCTCCTACATTAGGTCGCTAGTGCTGCCTTCTTTCTTCTCCTCCTAAGCTAGAGCTTGCCTTGCCACCCTTGGGGAGTTCCTCACTTCTCCTTATGCACTCCTCCTCAATACTTAGTGTCTTGAGCAAAATTGTGAACCCTCCTCTAGTCAAGAGGAGGTGTATTTATAGGAGAGGGGCTGTATTCTGTTTCATCCTCTCCATAACCAGCATTTCAAATGGAAAAATCTGAGCAATGATGGCAAAAATCCTCATTGATAGTGAATTGACCAATATCTCTATTTATTTAGCCAAAACATCACCTCAAAATCTTCCTTTTCAATAAAAAAAATGGAGCTACTGCAGAAATATGATGGCTTGGGACAAAATGCAGGTTGGGGGTCTTGTCCCAGCCACAATAAATTCTCATGACTGGCAAAAAATGCGGCGGCCGCTGTAGCGCGCTGTGGCGCAAAATGGAGCAAGCAAAATAAGCTAAGTCTCTCGCTACCGCGCGCTACCACGTTAACATTTCGCAAAATTACCCACTGCAGCGCGCTATAGCAGTTCCTTTTTTGCAGGTCGTACTGTTGCAGCGTGTTGTAGAGGGAGCATTTCACAAAATGCTCCGCTGCAGTGTGCGGTAGTGGCTCAATTTAGTAAGTCTCCCGCTGTAGCGTGCTTCTACGCCCACGGTTCGCAAATGGACCCGCTGTAGGCGCGGTAGCAGATTCCTATGAAAATTTTTGGAATTTGGCAAAAATTGTCACAGAACTCCTTTAGATGTCATTTTCCTGAAAAAGATAGATAAAAGTTGATTTAAGAGCACTTTAAAGATCAGAAATGAATGGGTTTTCCTTTATTTTAGATATAATTTATGGATTCATCACACCCCCACACTTAAATTCTTACTCGTCCTCGAGTAAGCTCAAAAAGGATAGTTTTTCTATTACAATAGAGATGATAATTACAAAAATTCAATTAGAGTCAATATAAGTTAATGTTCGTGCATAGCAAAAATGAAATAAAATATTTAGCAATATTTAATATTTTAACCTTGGCAATAAGGGTGGTTTAATCAATTAATTTCCAAATATTTTGATTTTCATGCTAGACACTAGGTGATGGAGAGAGTTCATTATGGACCCTAAACTAGAAAAGGTGGTCAATGTCTCTAAGAGTTATGCCATATATGCTCCTTCTTATGAATCACAAAGATGAAAAGATTTGAAGGAGAGATATTTTTCTTCATCCTTTCATATTTTGATTGATTGGGAGAGATATTTTTTATCATCCTTTTTTTGAATATATATTTTGTTCTTTTCATTCTTAGGGAGAGATATTTTTCTTCATCCCCAATATGCATTTTTGTGATCATGAAGTCCTATGGGAGCCTAACACACTCTTTTTTTTTAGAGTACACACCACATTTCTAGTCCTAGTCCAATGCCTTCCCCCATACTTAGCTTAAGGCATTAAATTAAATTTTTGGAGATTAGATTATCCTCCATTCATTCCTTAATTAAAATATTTTAGTGCTTATAATGTATTTGATTATTTTTGAATTGCACCATTTTACTTATATTTAAGTCCATCTTGTCAATTTATGATTTCCAAAAAATTCAGAAAAAATATTTAGTTTAAGCACACCATAAAAATGAGGGGATATGAAAATTCATAAATTGAAATCTTAAAATAAAACAAATAAGAAAGAAAAATACAATAAAAACATAAAAAGGTACAAAAAAGAAAAATACAACCTGATTAATCCTGGGTTGCCTCCCAATAAGCGCTTGTTTTAGTGTCTCAGCCTGACATTAGAAAGTCCTTCATGTGATACCTTCATCCGGGGGGTCTTGAAGGGTCCATCCCCCTTTTTTTTTGAAATATTCATTCCTCCAAGTAGAGCTTAAGATGATTTCTATTTACCTTAAATGTGCCATCTTTGGAGGCGACCTCAACTGCTCCATGAGGAAAAACCTTGGTGATAGTAAATGGTCCTGTCCATCTTGACTTTAGTTTCCCTGAAAAAAGTCTTAATCTAGAGTTGAAAAGCAATACTTTCATTCCAGGTTGAAAATGTTTTGGCTTTATTAGCTTATCGTGCCATTTTTTAGTTTTCTCTTTATACAGCTTGGCACTTTCATAGGCGTTTAACCTAAATTCATCCAGTTTCATTCAGTTGCAGCATTCTCTATGCGCCTACTTTTTGGTGATCAAAATTTAGATTTTTTATTGCCCAGAAGGCTCGGTGTTCAAGTTCTACTGAAAGATAGCATGATTTTCCATAAACAAGTTTATAAGGGGACATTCCTAAATGGGTTTTGAAAGTAGTTTTATATGCCCATAAGGCATCCTGGAGTTTTGAAGTCCAATCCTTTCTATTTTGGTTCACAGTTTTTTCTAAGATTTATTTAAGTTCTCTGTTGGAAACTTCAACTTGCCCTCTAGCTTGGGGGTGGTAAGGAGTACCCACCTTATGTTTCACCCCATAATTTTTTAATATATTTTCTAATTGCCTATTGCAGAAGTGTTTCCCCCCATCACTGATTAAAAATCTGGGCATCCCAAATCTGGCTAGCACGTGTTCCTTGAGAAATTTAATCACAGTTTTAGCATCATTGTTTACACCTATTGCCTCAACCTATTTTGAGACATATTTAACTGCCACAAGAATATACATATTGGCTTGAGACAAGGGAAAAGGTCCCATGAAGTCAATTCCCCATACGCGAATAGTTCTACTTCAAAAATTCCAATTAAAGGGAGCTCGTCCCTTTGCTCAAATTTCCGGTTCTTTGGCACTTGTCATAGCTTTTGACAAAATCGGTTGCATCTTTGAACAAATGGGGCCAAATGAATCTGGATTGAAGAACCTTTGCAGCTGTTCACTCAATCCCATGGTGCCCTCCATAGGGAGATATGCGACAATGAAAGAGAATATTTCTGGTGTCAGAGTCTGGAACACATTTCCTTAGGAGTTGATCATTGCAACATTTATACAAAAAGGGATCATACCAAAAATAGTTTTTTATATCTGCAAAAAACTTCTTTCTTTGTTGGTAGCTCATATCTTTTGGTATGATTCCTCCTGCAAGGTAGTTTGCAATGTCAGCAAACCAGGGCGGATCATTTGTAGCTACCCCATAAAGTTTCTCGTCGGGGAATGATTCACTAATTTTGGTCAACTTGTCATGATCAAGGTGGGTCAATCTAGATAGATGATCAGCTAGCATGTTTTCACTCCCCTTCTTATCCTGGATTTCAAGATCAAATTCTTGTAAGAACAACACCCATCGTATCAAGCGTGGTTTTGCCTCCTTCTTTTGGAGGAGATACTTGATAATAGCATGATCAGTGTAAACAATAGGTTTAAACCCAATGAGATGCGACCTAAATTTAGTGAAGGAAAAAATGACAGCAAGAAGTTCCTTTTCTGTGGTAGCATAATTTCTTTGAGGATCATCCAAGAGCTTACTAGCATAGTAGATAGTATAGAAGGTCCTCTCCCTTCGCTGCCCAAGGACAGCACCTACTGCAAGGTCACTCGCATCACGCATAATTTCAAAAGGTGACTCCCAATTTGGGGTAGAAATTATTGGAGCAGAGATTAAGGCAGATTTTATAGCATTGAATCCTTTTAAACAATTCTTATCAAAGTTGAACTCAACATCCTTTCCTAGCAGTCTACAAAGTGGCATACTTATAATTGAGAAATCCTTAATAAATCTCGATAAAAACTAGCATGCCCAAGGAAGCTTCTAATTCCTTTAACATTGATGGGAGGGGGAAGTTTTTCAATTACGTCAATCTTTGCTTTATCTACCTCTATCCCTCTCCTAGAAATTAAATGACCAAGTACAATCCCCTCTTCAATCATGAAGAGATATTTTTCCCAATTCAAGATTAAATTTGACTCTTCACATCTTTTTAAAACCTTTCCCAAATTAGTTAAGCAATGATCGAAAGAGGTTCCGACAACAGAAAAGTCATCCATAAAAATTTCCAAGAACTCTCCTATCATGTCAGAGAGAATTGCCATCATACAGCGTTGAAAAGTAACTGGAGCATTGCATAACCCAAAAGGCATTCTTCTAAAGGCAAATGTTCCAAAGGGGCGGGTGAAAGTTATTTTCTCTTGGTCTTCAGGCACAATCAAGATTTGATTATATCCTGAATACCCATCAAGAAAATAGAAATAAAGATTTCCTGCCAATCTATCAAGCATTTGGTCAATAAAGGGAAGGGGATAATGGTCTTTTCGAGTAGCTTTATTACTCTCCTATAATCAATGCACACTCTCCACCTAGTCACAGTTATAGTAGGGATCAGCTCATTATTGCTGTTGAGAATAACAGTCATCCCACTCTTTTTGGGAATCACGTGTATAGGGCTCACCCAAAGGCTGTCAAAAATGGGGAAGATGATTCCAGCATCTAAGAGTTTGATGATTTATTTGTGCACTACTTCTTTGATGTTTGGGTTTAATCACCACTGAGGTTCAATAGAAGGTTTGGAGTTATCCTCCAATAAGATATGATGCATATATAGAGTTAGACTAACCTCTTTCCGATCCGCAATACTCCATCCCATTGCACTCTTATGTTCTTTTAAAACTTTACATAAAAGATTCTCTTGATGTTGAGTTAACAATGAGGATATTATTACAAGTGATTCATCTTCCCCTAAGTAAATGTATTTTAAGTGTGAGGGAAGAGGTTTCAATTCAGTTTTAGGAGGACAAATTATCGAAGGTTGAATCATCTTTCTTTCCTCTATCAATTCTTCAATAACTTCCGTGTTAATGGGATCTTCATTTTCTTCACTTGCTAACATTCCCTATTTTTTGACATCTTCCATTAACTAAGCTTCTTCTATTAAATTGATCTTCCAACATTCCTCATTTGGTTTAGAAGGGTGTCTCATAGAGTCACTAACCTAAAACTTAATCTCCTCCTCCCCATAACGTAACTTCAACTCCCCTTTATCTACATCAATTAAGATTCATCCTATGGCTAAGAAAGGTCTACCTAGTATAATAGGAATTTCTTGATTTTCATCTTCCATATCTATGATAATGAAATCTACAGGAAAGATGAATTTGTTAACCTTTACAAGAATATTTTCCATAATTCCTAAAGGGGATTTTACTGATCTATCGGCAAATTGGAGTAGAACAGAGGTGGGTTTTAATTGATCAATTCCTAATTTCTTAAATATGTTAGAAAGGCATCAAATTAACAGATGCACCTAGATCACAAAGGGCCTTTTGGAAAGATTGACATCCAATTATGCAAGGGATAGTGAAACTTCCTGGGTCCTTTTTTTTTATGGGAATCTTTCTTTGAAGGATTACATTACATTCTTCTATTAGTGCAACAGTCTCCTTTTCATCAATCTTCCTTTTCTTGGAGAGGATGTCTTTCATTAACTTAGCATAGCTAGGCATTTGGCTCTAGAGCTTCAGCAAAAGGGATATTGATTTGAAGAGTTTTAAAGGTTTCTAGGAATTTTTGAATTGGACGTCGAGTTTTTATATTGGACGTCGAGTTTCTCCTTAGCCAACCACTGAGGATAAGGTATATGAGGGAATTCCTTAAGTTGATCACTAGTTTCTCCCTTTTCAAAATCCCTTGCAACTCCTTTCTCTGCCCTGACTATTTCTCCTTCCTCTTTCCTTTCCTCTCTTATTTATGCTACATTTTTGCTATTCTCTTTTCTCACAATCTCCTGTGTGGCCTTCCCACTTCTCAAGGTTATGGCATTTTCCGACTCTTTCCATACTCACTGATCTCTCCAACTAAAGAAGGTTGCTCTAACTGCTTCATTATGTCTTTTAGTTTTTGTTCAATTCTTTTATCTCCTCTTGTCTTAGAAGAGTGTGCTCATGCTTATTTAAAGTGGCATCAGTTTTATTCATGAATTCAGTAGTGGAATTTTGAAATTCAATAAGCGAATTTTCAAATCTTTCTCTATTCCTTCCATGATTCATGATCATATTAATGTCACTCGACCCTCCATCATCCTCCTGACAAGATTTTACATACCCACATTCTAATTTCTTATTGAGTTGGGAGACTTGATTTTGCAGTTCACATATTTGCTATGAATTTCCTAGTGAGTTATATTCCTTTCTATTGGGTGATCATTCCTATGTAGAGGCCATTGGTAAGCATTATTTGTCATTTCCTCCAAGAGGTCGTAAGCTTCCTCTTGGGTTTTACCGCTAATGGAACCACCACCAGCTGCATCTATGAGTGTCCTTGTAGGAGCATTCAAACCATTGTAAAAGATTTGCACTTGCATCCATAGAGGGAACCCATGATGTGGGCAATGCCTGAGGTATTCCTTAAAACAGTCCCACCCATCATATAGAGTCTCGCCTTCCAACTGAGTGAAGTTGGTGATCTCAATTCTCAATCTAGCAGTTTTTGCCGGAGGGAAATATTTGGCTAAGAATTTCTTAGCCAAATCATCCCATGTCCGAATGGAATCACTAGGTAGAGAGCTGAGCCAACTCTTGGCTCTATTTCTTAAGAAGAATGGGAAAAGCTGCAATTTTACTACATCTTCAGAAACGCCATTAAACCTGAAGGTGTCACATATTTCAAGAAAAGTTGAAATATGTGAGTTCGGGTCTTTAGTGGCTAATCCCCCAAACTGATTATTTTGTACCATACTCAGTGTAGCGCCCTGCCCCGTCGCCGCACACAAAAGAATCAAGTGCAATCATATCAGCGACGGAGCGGTGCACCACTTGGGGAGGAATATCCTGTCTCCCCAAAATAGCTGAAAACTAAGCCCATCTAGAGAGATGCTAACTCAACCTCAAGTAGGGTTGAGAGCTAATACTTAAGATAAGGGTAGTATCCTTATCCTAAGTATTAGACAAATACATGTATTGAATTTAGAATACAATAGGAATCCAATATATCAGCATTTCCAGTATACTGATCACATCACAATACTAAGTATAAGTAGTATAAGAACAGAGTGCAGAAGCTTAAATAAAACATCTAGAATCATTCATCACAAAAGCTATAGAAAATATTCATCTCAGAAAAGAAAAGAAAATACATCCAAAATTATTACAAATAGTTTACTGAAATACTGAAGTAACTCTAGGTACTGAACTGAAAATATTAAGCAGAAAGTAAAGCTCGAGGAGAGTCCACTAGTACTCCACGGGCTCCTCCTAAAAATCCTGGGTGTCCTCCTGACCTGTCTCAATATACTGCTCAGGAACTAGCAAATTATCGGATCCCAAAAGTATCTCGTGTTAAACAATAAGTCTAACACATCTAAACTATTCTAAACAGTTCTAATCATTTACTTAGCATTTACATAACATGTATAAAACTATAGGAAAACTGTAACATATCTGAAAATATAAAACTGTATAAACTGTACAAAACTGAAGTAACATAAAGTAAAACTGAACTATAATGGAATACTGAAAGTAAACCAAAAATAGTACTGAATCTACAACTGAGTAATCATCTGTAAACTATATTATATATCACTGAACTGTGCATCTGAATATGCCTCAACACGGTATGCTACTGATATGCTACCAAAATATCAATGAATTGTTATGAGCAGTATGGTCCAATGTCTACATATATCCTGTTGGGAATACTGTTTATTGATGACACTGATGCATCCAGAAATTCCCCCATCAATATATACAACATTCCGTAACTCATAGATCATCACTAATACTTATACATCATTCTGATATTCAGACATCATGCTTATGTTCATGCTCATGCTTCTAAACTACATGAGATAAATCCAAAAAATGCTTTAAAATCTGATAATGAATCTAAAGTCCCCATTATGCATAATCCTGCTAAAAGGATTCTAACTCCTAAGATTCTAATTGTGATAATTGGTTAAAGTTGAGAGTTTACTTGAAAATTATTAGCTGGGATGATTGTATACACATATTTAGCATATTTGCAAGAAAGGTAAATTTAACCCTTAGCTTGTTTAAACTGCACTTATCGAAGCACACTACGATAGGAGGCAGAACCTGGTCATAGTTTATATCTCAAGCTAAGCCGTTAAATGCCCTAATTACAAGCATACTTAGTGGTCTACGCAAAGTGACTTAAAATACTTAGTTTGCTTAAACTGCACTTATCAAAGCGCACTACGATAGGAGGCAGAACCCGATTGCAGTTTACATCTCAAACTAAGGATCTTGCTCACTAATTGTAACACTCTTAGTCTTGGGAGATTTACTCTCATGGGACTGTATTCGGCTAATCCCATAGGATAGCACCTAGTCATAAGTCCACATTGGAGTGAATCAACCAATCCTAAATATTACTGAATTAATCCAGTAATATGGGTACACTCTACTATACCCAACTAATAATCTGGGTTAAGAAGATTCTATTTAACTAACAAGGATTTATCAAATCTATTAATCCTTACTCTAAATAGGTGTATCCTACACAAGGCTCCAAAGATGTGATCAAAGGACCACTCAATATAGGTTGCTACCCAAGGGATGAGCCACATTCTAAGTACTTTAGGTAATTCCTACCACAAGGTATCAAGTTCAACTTCTACAGTTATGAAGAAGCAACTAGGTTTTCTACCTCAATAGTTACAAAAGTTCTTCCTACCTCAATGTTTCAATAGTTACATTTCTATGATGAATCATATAGCAATACCCTTAAGATCTCACTTTTCTACTTCTTAAAGTTTACTTGTTATACTTAAGTTAAGTGATCAGATCAAATGATTAAAATTCATTTGATCCTTGCCTATTCTACAATCATGGGATAAAATCAAAGATCTTATTAGAGTTAGACCATTGCATGATTTACAATTTTATTTCCATCTTATGCTAAGTATCTTATATAAGAGAAAATCAAAGATCTGAAGTTTGGATTCAGATGGTTCAATCACCTATATTTAATATTAGCCTTAGCAGTTCTAATTTGATAATTTAAGATCAATACCAAATCATATGCATTATTGGAATAATATCAATTGAATTATCTTATAATCAAGTTAATTAATTAAGTGATTAAGGTTAAGATCTTAATCAAGATAAGTTAGGGTTTAACCCCTAACCTTTCTACTATAAGACTAAAGGTTAATTTAAAGGTCAATGACAAATCAATGTATTATTAGTGTATTATTGATGTCAAACTTTAGGTTTGGATTAAGTATTATTTACTTAATCAAGTTATCAAGATTCTTATGTTCAAGTTTAGTTTACATATCAAGATGTCCCATTTAAATATTAGAGTTTTCTAACATACATCCTAATATCATAAGGGCATATAAATGGAAAGATGATATAAAATAAAAAGGTGATTAATGCTAATCAAATACTAAAACAAACAAAGGGATTAGCATTTAATCATAACTCTAAAAGATTTAAGTTTCATGCCATTTAGGTTATTAAGGTTTACATATTTGACACATACTCTTAAGAATTCTATTGCTTAGCATTTGACATGACATATATTTAAAGTACATAGTAGATTGGTGAGCACATTAAGAATGGCAAAGTTTCAAATTTAGTATAACTTAGCCCTACTAGGGTCCTAGGGGTCTTAAAATATCAAAACAGTGAAGTTTTGGCCATTTCAGCCAAAACTGGGGACTCGGGTAGTTTTAAAAATCTGGGCAGTTTCTGGAAAATTCTAGAATTTTGCAATCTGGGCGCTGCAGCAGCACGCTGTAGCGCTTTCCGCACAGTGCGCGCGGTAGCGCGCGTAGCGCGCGGTAGCTGCGCGGTAGGGTACTTAAGGTAGCGGGTTAGCGCGCGGTAGGCGCGGTTTAGCGCGCGGATAGCGCGCGGACCGCGCGGCGCGCGCTACCCGCGCCGGTAGCACGCGCGCCATTGCGCTACGGCTCGCTGCAGGCAGCTGCAATCTGCTGTAACCCACGGCAACCTGCTGTAATCCGCAGCAACCCCTTGGCGCGCTGTAGCGATTCGATTTGCAAAATCAGTGTTCAATTACTTTCATTTAATGATTTTATGATTTTTTGCAAAATTACCATTGTAGACCGCTGCAGCGCGCGACCGTGCACTGTAGCGGTCCATTTTGCAAATCTACTGTTCAATTAATTTATTTTCGACATTTCCGAAGTTCTGGAATTTTCGCTATAGTCCGCTGCAGCGCGCTACCGCGCGCTATAGCGACCTATTTTTGCAAGTTACTATTCAATTAGTTCAACGTGCATTTTTATATGTTTTCTCTAAGTTTTCCTGTCCACTACAGCCCGCAGCAACCCGCTGCATCGCGCTGCAGCGGCAGACGGTGATTTTACCAGGTGCGAAACCTGTGATGGCCATTTTTTGAGATTAACTACTCTTGATCCAGAGAGTTTCATGAGTGGTGCCATATATCAATGGAAAGTTATTTCTGATACCTTTCCATCGACACCAAAATTAGCACAAACAGAGCATCCTAGCTATACTAAAAATGACGATGAATACAAAGGTATGCAGAATAGATGAAAAATAGAGCATATTTTTGTGAGTTCTTAAGAGCCTTAATGGCTTTCATACATGCATATGAACTTCCAAGGCTGCATTTTAACATCATAAAATCATAAGAAAGATAAGAAGAGGAGCAAGAGGGGTACCTTTATCCTTGCTAGAGGTGGATGAGGAAGACTCTATCTTCTTCTTCTTCTTCTTCTTCTTCTTCTTCTTCTTCTTCTTCTTCTTCTTCCTCAAAGTGCAGTAATGGAGGAATGGAGGGAATAGAGAAAATTCAGCAAAGTGGAGAAAGATGGCTAAGCTCTCCATTTAAAGGAGAAGGGAAAGGGTAGGGCTTCATCATTAGCTAGGGGCTAGGTGAGTAGGCTATCAAGGATAAGCCTTAAATGAGGCATGGCCAAGAGATGAGGGGAAGGATGGCCAGCTAATTTTTGCAAGAGAGGTGATAGCCAAAAATATTTTGAAATAAATAGGGAAATTGCAAATTAGGGGGACCCATGGATTTCTTAATTACTCATTTATTTTCCCAAAATTATTTAAATATTTCGACTTTGAAACGTGCTCCGAAAATTCCCAAAAATTCACCACTAGCTAATTTGGGGGTGAGGAATTCAACGGCAAGTCGGAATTTGATTCCGACGATTATTTAATTTTCCCTATTTTCGACGCATTTAATTACATTAAAATATTCGCGAAATTTGACGACTTCCAAATGCGTCCAAAACATCACCCTAGCTAATTTGGGGGGTGACGATCGCAACAGCGAAGTCGGATTTTGATTTCGATGTCAAAATAAATACCTCAATTTTCTAATTAATTAAATATTAAAATAATCCAAAATATTAGATTTAGCTCCGAATTGCTCCAAACCTTCAGGGTTTGGTTCTGATGACTAGAATGAATTTAATAGAATGATAATTACAATACGATTGAGCTAAAATTAAGCTGGGTAATAACTTTGGGTTGTTACACTTAGTGTGGGATGTTTAATCTCAAATTATTGGCTTCAATATTTGGCCTAACAATAGCATGGGGGATTCCCCTAACAGTGGCTAGTGCATAGTCCCTCTGAGTGCTCTTCCCCTACTCTCCCCTAAAGGTTTCTCCTATATTTTCATTATAGTTGTCCATAATGGCTTGTTAATTTGAAAGATTTGTTCTCTCCTAGCCTATAAATATGTTCTCTCAATTTCTGGATCAAAAAGATATTCGGGCAACTCTTCTACTTATACAAATAATAATATGGCTATCAAGAACAATTTTAGCAATAAAGTTCAGCAGTTAGCAAATAAGATAAGCAAAAATGTAAGATATTAGTTCCTATCATTACAAAAAAAAAATCAAAAAACTAGAAATATATGCAATAAATGCTTAAATAACTAGCTACTTATAGATTATCCTTAATACGAAACAAATACCAATTCCCGGGCAACGACGCCAAAAACTTGATAGACTGTAAATACACGTCTGCGCTCACACGCAAGTGTATGTGGTCTGAAGTAATAAGTGGAAAGAGTTACTTTCTGAGATTTATCAAACTACAGAGAATTAGCTATTTTGTTACTAAGGTCTATCTATTCTCACTAATGTTTAAGCTATGATTTAATTGATGAGTTGGTCCTAGACTTAGCATAGTAACTACTAAATGAAGATAAGTTAGATAAAAGAGAGAGGAGAGTTGGGGTTATTTCACATGTGATGATACATTACCAATGTACTTTTGATTTCTTAAGCTTTGTCTTTCATTTATATTTTATTTATCAACTGCACATTGATCACCTTGAGATTTTATCTCAAAGTCTCACAAGTTCAAATCTTTTGCACAAAATGAACACACATTTGGTTTTACTTTGGCATAAAGATTCTTATAAGATTTTAGGTTTTAGATTTTCATCTTATTCCTTTGATCAAGGAGATTTATATTATTTATGTTTTAAGATCTTATAAGCATTAATTCCACTATGAGCATCACTTGCATCCCATATAGTTGAGATTAGGGATTAATATGTTAGGCTCAATGACTATGTCACTTAGTTCATGAGCACTCAACTATTTCTTTCTTTACCTCAATTATGTTGAGCTAAGGAGCTCATTTAGTGGGTCTTAGCATTACATGCATCAACACTTTGATTGAGCTTAGATTAAGGTGCATTAAGCTCAAGAACTTTGTCACATAGTTCTAAGCTCTCATGCACTCATAAACCTAGCATCCAACCTAAGGTGAGCTATGGAGCACAAGACAATTTAGTTCTTGAAATTATTAGTTCATTTCCATTTATCCACATTCAAGACCAAATAATAAAAAGCATATTTCATTAAGTCCTTTACAATTTAATTTCGCTTGAGGAAAACTTCATACATTAATAATAACACATACACATGAGATTTCCCCAACCCTCCCCAAGGGAGATTTAGCTACTCATTATAAAGGAAGTAAAGAAAAACACATATATGGATAAAGACCCTTTCATGATCAACTAAGAAAAGAAAATATAAGAGTAAGGTTTAGAATATACTAGGAATGTTCCTTAAAAGTTCTCTGAATTTCTTCTTCTCCTTCTTCAAGCTCCTCCCTTAGGTCACTAATGCTGCCTTCTTTCTTCTCCTCCTTAGCTAGAGCTTGCCTTGCCACCCTTGGCGAGTTCCTCACTTCTCCTTATGCACTCCTCCTCTTTACTTAGTGTCTTGAGCAAAATTGTGAACCCTCCTCTAGTCAATAGGAGGTGTATTTATAGGAGAGGGGTTGCATTCTCCTTCATCCTCTCCATAACCAGCATTTCAAATGGGAAAATCTGAGGAATGATGGCAAAAATCCCCATTGATGGTGAATTGACCAATATCACCATTTGTTTAGCCAAAACATCACCTCAAAATCTTCCTTTTCATTAAAAAAAATGGAGCTGCTGCAGAAATGTGATGGCTGGGATAAAATGCAGGTTGGGGGTCTTGTTCCACCAGCCGCAATAAATGCTCCTGACTGTTAAAAAATGCTGCGGCCACTGCAGCGCAATGGAGCAAGCAAAATAATCTAAGTCTCCCACTGTCGCACGCTACCGCGTCCACATTTCGCAAAATTACCCGTTGCAGTGCGCTATAATGGTTCCTTTTTTGCAGGTTGTACCGCTGCAGCGTACTGTAGCGGGAGAATTTCGCAAAATGCTCCACTGCAGCGCGCGATAGCGGGAGCATTTCACAAAATGCTCCGCTGTAGCGTGCTGTAGCGGGAGCATTTCGCAAAATGCTCCGCTGCAGCACGCGGTAGCGGCTCAATTTACTAAATCTCCCGTTGTAGTGCGCTACTACCCGCGCCCGCAGTTTGCAAATGGACCTGCTGCAGTGCGATATCGCACCCTAGTTCGGAAATGGATCCGCTGCAACGCGCTACCCGCGCCCGCGGTTCGTAGGTTGCAGCGCGCTATAGCGTCCCCGTTTGCAAAAAGACCCGCTACAGCGTGCGGCAGCGGATTCCTTTGAAAATTTTTGGAATTTGGCAAAAATTGTCACAGAACTCCGTTGGATGCCATTTTCCTAAAAAAGATAGATAAAACTTGATTTAGGAGCACTTTAAAGGTCAAAAATGAAGGGGTTTTCCTTTATTTTAGATATAATTTATGGATTCATCAGGTAACTCCTTACCAAGCTGAGGAGTGGTTTCAAAGAATAGAGAAAGAATTTAAATGTGCTAAGAGTTCTGAAGATCAGAAGGTATCTCTAGCTACTTATCTACTGATAGAAGCTACAGAGAAATGGTGGAAAATAGCTAAAACCACTATATTTCAGAACTAATCAGAAGAAGAAATCCATTGGGAAGAATTTGTAAAAGCATTCTTGGGCAAGTATGTACCCTAGTCTGCTGGCAGATAATGAGAAAGGAACTCTTGAACTTGAAACAAGAGTGTTATTCAGTTACTAAATACGATGAAGAATTTACTCGTTTAGCTAGTTTTGCCTCAGAAATGGTTACAACAGAAGAAGTTAGGTGTCACTTATTCCTTAATGGATTAAGGAATAATTTTCAGCATATTTTGACAACTCTCCAGATTTCAAATTTTGCCCAACTAGTGGAGAAAGCCAAGCTCATGAAAGCCCAAGAAGAGCAGTATTCTTCGAAGATAGCAAAGAGGCCAAGTTTTTCTCCCCATTTTCTATCCAAGAGGCAACAATTTTCAAGACCTCAAGGGAGAATTTATAATATTAAAAGCAACTCTAGTGGACCTATTCAAAAAACACCAAATACTTGTAGATTTTGTGGAAGAATGCACAGTACAAATAAATGTTTTACCGGTGTAGGTCAATGCCATCGATGTGGGAGGACCAATCATACAATAAATTTCTGTCGTGCTATTTATATAGTAAACAAACATCAACTCCCAAATTAAGGTAAGGCAATTATGAAAAATCAGGGCAGACTACCAATAAATCAAGGAAACAACATAGCATCTTCTAGTAATACAAGGAATAATCTAGCCCAAGCCAGAACATTCATCTATCTCAAGAAGAGGCAAGAGATGAGCCTGATGTGGTTACAGGTACTATTCTACTATTTCAGTACCCTTGTTCAGCTCTTTTTGATTCTGGAGCTACGCACTCTTTTATTGAATCAAAGTTGGTATTACCAGTAGAATAACTTTCATCAACACTCAAAGTTAATTTACCATCAGGAGAGTTCTTAGAAATAAGCATCTTTTATAAATGTAAGTTAATTATAAATGGAATTTCTTGGGAGGTTGAACTCACTGTCATCCCTATAACCACTTTTAATATTATTCTTGGCATGGACTGGATGAGTCAGAATGAAGCATTAATTGATTGTGCAAAAAAGAGAGTATATGTTTATAGTGGAAGTAAGAAAGTAACATTTGTTAGTCAAAGAAGTGCAGTTATCAGCCTTATTTCAGCAAATAAAATTGAAAAGTTTATTAGAAAGAAATACCCTATATTCTTAACCTTACTCTCAAATTCAGATGCTAAATCTATGCCCCTTGAAGAAACTCTTATAGTAAAAGAGTATGCAGATATTTTCCCAGAAGAACTTCTAGGGTTACCATCTCAAAGAGAAGTAGAATTCAACATTGATTTAATTCAATGAACGAATCCTTTATCCAAAGCACCATACAAAATGGCACCCAACGAATTAGAAGAACTTAAGAATCAACTCCAGGAGTTGACTGAAAAAGGGTTTATTAGACCTAATAGTTCCCCATGGGGAGCTCCAGTCTTGTTTGTTAAGAAGAAAGATGGGAGTATGCGCCTATATATCGATTACCGAGAATTAAATAAGGTTACCATTAAAAATAAATACCCATTACCAAGAATTGATGATCTATTTGATCAATTAGTCGGTGCTTCAATATTTTCAAAAATTAATTTAAGGTCTGGCTATCACCAACTCCGTATTAAAGAAGAAGATATTTCTAAATCTGCCTTTAGAACGCATTATGGGCATTACGAATTTTAGTGATGCCTTTTGGGTTAACCAACGCCCCATCCTACTTTATGGATTTGATGCATCGAATAATGAAACCTTAGATTTATTTATCATCATCTTCATTGATGATATATTGATTTATTCTAAGAATGCTAAGGAGCATAAAGAGCATCTTAGAATTACCTTGAGCTTATTAAGGCAACATCAATTATATGCCAAATTCTCAAAATGTGAATTTTGGCTTCAATCAGTAGCCTTCTTAGGGCATGTAATTAGCAAAGATGGAATATTAATTGATCCAAGCAAAATTAGTGCAATTCAGAAATGGCCCCAACCTACTTCAGTAACAGAAATACCCAGTTTCTTGGGATTAACTGGTTATTATCATAAATTTGTTAAGAACTTTTCCCAAATTGCAGTCCCTCTTACTCGTCTTACTCAAAAAGATGTGCCTTACGTATGGGATTCATCTTGCAAATCAGCATTTCAGAAGTTAAGAGAATGTCTAACATCGGCTCCTATTCTAGTGTTGCCAATTGAAGGAAAATAATATCAAATTTATTGCGATGCTTCTGGAACTGGATTAGGTTGTATTCTTATGCAAGAAGGAAAAATTATAGCCTTCGCATCTAGACAGCTTAAAATCCATGAGAAAAATTATCTGGTTCATGATTTGGAATTAGCTGCGTTAGTATTTGCACTTAAATTTGGAGACACTACTTGTACGGAGTAAGATGTGAAGTCTTCACTAATCACCAAAGTTTGAAATACATCTTTACTCAGAAAGAAATAAATTTAAGGCAGCGAAGATGGTTAGAGTTAATCAATGATTATGATTTATCGATTTAATATCATCCTAGAAAAGAAAATATAGTAGCAGATGCACTAAGTCGAAATGTAACTTCACATTTGCATATTTTGACCTCTAACCCTATCTTACTCAAGGAAATGAAAGATCTCCAAGTAGAAGTAGTATTACCATCGAATGCTAATCTATTTCAAGTGACTATAGAATGCTCAGTAATTGATGAAATTAAAGAAGCTCAATGGTAAGATGAAGAGTATAACTCTTTGGTTACATCTATTCAGTCAAGAAATCACTTAGAACTAAATTTGGATTCAAATAAGAACATTTGGTGTGGATCTAGAATTTGGATACCTAATAAAGTTGAGCTAAAATCAAAACTATTGAAAGAAGCTCACCATTCCAGATACTCTATACATCCATAAAATAACAAGATCTATCAGGATTTGAAATCACACTTTTGGTGGCCAGGAATGAAGAAAAGTATCGCTGAATTTATATCCAAGTGTGAAGCTTGTAACCTAGCAAAAGAGGAGCATCAAAAACCAGGAGGATTAATCCAACCTCTAGCTATTCCTCAATGGAAATGGGAAGACATTTCTATGGACTTCATAACTGGGTTTCCTCGCTCAAAATCTAATAATGATTATATTTGAGTAATTGTGGATAGGCTTACAAAATCAGCACACTTTTTACCCATCCAGATGGATACAGTAGATAAATTAATGAAGATTTATCTTAAAGAGATAGTAAGATTGCATGGTATTCTAAAAACTATTGTTTCTGATAGAGACAGTCGGTTCACTTCAAGGTTTTGGAAATCGGTTCATCAAGATCTTGGTTCCCAGCTTTGTATGAGCACAGCATTTCATCCGCAAACTGATGGACAAACTGAAAGAGTGAATCAAACTCTAGAAGATCTTCTTCATCTTTGTGTATTAGATTTTGGAGGAAGTTTGGATGATCACCTTTCATTAATTGAATTTTTTATAATAATAGTTTTCAAGCAAGCATTAGAATGGCTTCTTATGAAGCCTTTTATGGAAGAAGGCGTATCACTCCTTTATCTTGGAATAATGTTAGAGAGAATAGAATATTAAAATCAGATTTAATCTTCAGGCAATAGAAAAGATAAGTTAATTCAGCATCGAATGAAAATAGCTCAAGATAGGCATAAGCAGTATTTTGATGCTCATCATCGTCATGGTGGAATTTCTGTTGGAGACTTTGTATATTTGAAAGTTAATCCATTCAGAGGAGTTATCAAGATTCAGAGTTTCTGGGAAATTAAGTCCAAGATTTATTAGACCTTTTGAAGTCTTGAAAAGAGTGGGCCAAGTTGTATAATCAAATCAAGCTTCCAGTACACTTAAGTCTGATGCATGACATATTTCATATCTCCTCATTAAGGAAATGCTTATCAAAACCTTCAATAATAGTGGAAATAGAAGATATTAATTTGCAACCAAACCTCAGCTATGTGGTTAAACCAGAAAAAATTCTAGATCGAGATGAAAGAAAATTAAGAAATAAATCTATTCCCATTATAAAGGGTTCGATGGAAGAATTACGCAAAGAAGAAGCAACATGGGAAGAAGAATCATCTATGAAGAAAACATATTCTCACTTATTCCACAATTAAATGATTATAGATCTAATATATTTCTTAAATTTTAGATTGATGTCGGGACCACATCCTTTAAGTTGGAGAGAATGTAAAATACTATATTTTTCTTTTTAATTTGTTTATTAATATTTAAATAATTTTGACCTCATATTAAAAATCTGACTTCGCCATTACGTTTACTACCCCCAAATTAGCTAGGGGTGAAGTTTTGGATGCATTGGAAGTCGTTGGATTTTTGTCAAATATTTTAATAATATTTAAATAGCCCACAAAAAATTTGAATAATTAAATACTTGTCAGATCAAAAATCTGATTGCATCGTTGCGTTCCTCACCCCTCAATTAGCTAGGGGTGATTTATTGGGAATTTTGGAATGCATTTATGCGATTAAACTTAATTAATAAAAATTGAATATAAATTATTAAAAATAATATTATTAATAGAGTTTAAACGGCGTTGTCCTCATTAGCCTAACGCCATTCCCTTAGACGCTTGGGACCATTTGGATTGAGGGGTAATTCTGATCCGTTGGATCAAAAGATCAGACGGCTACGAAACCGTTGTCCACCGCGCGAGCTGCACGTCTCGAGTGAACCCACACCGCGGCGCGCCCGGCCGTTTCCTCGCTCGTACACCCGCCGCTGCTGGACCGCTTATTCCCTCCTCTTAAAATCCATCGAGGATCCTGAGTCTTGGTTTCAGCCTTTTTAACCACAGCAAAGAAGTAGGTAGCCATGATATTTTCTTCCCGAGCCACCCTAGTTTCCTTCAGCCATCTGAGGTACTTATCAAAGCCTAGTTTCCCTTCAAGCTTTGATTTAGCATCCTATTGTAATTGTAAATCAAATTATTGTTTGATCGGCTCTCATGAGGTCGACTGAACCGTGGATGGAGTAACCCTAATCGCTTGCGTTCGGCACCTTCGGGAAGACGAAGAGGCGTCGACCCCGAATCCCTCGAACCGAGACAAATTTGACCGGTCCGAAATTATGCGTGAACCGATCCGGTTCATGATGCTGACACATGGACCGGCAGCATCTTCTTCTGGATCGCTGTTGGATCCTGATTCGTCCACGTGTTGCCTACATCATCAACAGTTGAATGGTTGTCTGTCCCGAGGTGAGACATTGGGGCCTGCCAGTTCTCTTACAGCCAATGATAGGTTGACACGTGGGCTGGCTGTCCCCTCTGTCTGCAGACGCGGACCCCACCTGCTAACAAAAGAATTTTAATAAAATCATATATATATATATATATATATATATATATATATGTATGTATGTATAAATTCTATAGAATAATCCTATAAATTCTATATAGAATAATCCTATAAATTCTATATAGAATAATCCTATTAAAATTATATATGATTATATATATATATATAGATATATAATCATATATATAAATAAAATACTAAATATCTACACAGATTTAAATAAATTGTTAAATCAGAACCTGAATTTATTAAGGAATATATGATCTTAAATAGAAATATTAAACATTGAATATTAATGTTAATATAATTAATTCACTCAATTATCAAACTTTATAAATTCATAACTTACAAAATATTTAACCAAATTTAGTAAGCAAATAACCAAATTCATCAGAAAAATATGAGGAATTTATTAATTCCATTTATTTTACTATAGGTTCTATATTTCACATAATGATATTTTAGGATATTTAAATAATTATAAAAATAATACAAAACTTAGATTAGCCATAACTTTGTGTATGTTTACCCAAAAATACCCAATATGGGTCTCAAAATACTCAAAAAACCCTAACGAATATTTTAGTAGTGTTAAATTTACTATTTGGATTAGATTTAGACTAATCATATTTTTAACCTAACTCTAATTAAGCCATTTAACCCTAAAACTTCATTTGACCATAAGTTGGTCAATTAAACTCCAAATTAGATGATCCAAATATCAATTTAGATCAAAAAAACCTAATTTACAATAATCTGTAAAAATATTTGAGAACCAATAGTTAGATCTCTTAATCAACCCTAATTACTCTAAAATTTAATTAGTAAAAATTAGCAAATTTAATAATCCAAATTGAACAATTTAGATTTTAGAGAACTCCTAGAGTTAATTAAAATCTAGTGGTGTGGTTAGATTAGTGATTTTGTGATTAATTTCACTAATCACTCACTAATCACCCTAAATCCTAATTAGGCCATAATTTGGCCAATACTTATCAGAATTTGATGATTCTAGATTCTATGAAAACCTTGGGACATAATCTACAGTAAACTAACAGAAATTTTAGATTTCATGAGTGTAAAATTACTAAATTGCCCTTGTAGGTTAAATTCCTAATTTGACCTTATAAGGCTTAATAATTACTCAAAATTAGTAACTTAATAAATTAATTTGAACATATTTAGATCATTTTATTATTATTTTAGAAACTTAAATTACAAGTAAACCTAATTTTACAAATTATGTTAAATCATAAAATATTAAATTAATGAATTAAATTATTTTTGGCAGATCAAAGAATTGATTTGATTGAAATTTTATCAAAATAGTCAGGTACGTAAATATACTTATAAGTTTTATTTCAGTATTCTTATTTTAAGTTATTTTCATTTGAATAGTATTTATATTCCAAAACTGCTTACCACTTATAAATCTGTAAAAGATATTATTAAATAAGCATGTAATAAAAAGATAAAATGTATTATACTATTATGGTGTTTGTCTTTGGAGGATGGAAAGCAACACTAAGAATCTATACAGATTGGGCTTGTTGGCAGCCCCTGGGAGTCATATGGAGGGATTTAGCCCTTTTTAGGAAGTGGGCAAATCCAGATGAAAGATACACCATCAGTTTTTAATTTTTGAATAAGCTACCGACGGGTAGTGAGAAAGCTTCCTAAGGGTTATGCCTATGGGTTTACCCATTTAGGCTCATGTAAAATACCAAAAATTAATTTCCAATATATTTATTAATATTTAAATAATTTTGACCTCAGATTGAAAGTCTGAGTTTCGCCATTGCGTTCACCACCCTCAAATTAGCTGGGGGTGAAGTTTCGAATGCATTTGGAAGTCGTTAAATTTTTGCTGAATATTTTAGTATTATTTTAAATACCTGAAAATTTGAATAATTAATATTCATCGGATCAAAAATCTCATCGTGCCGTTGCATTCCTCACCCCTCAATTAGCTAGGGGTGATTTATTGAAAATTTTATGAAGAAATTAATTATCTAAAATCAATTAATAAATTTATTATAATTAATAAATAATATTATTAAACTATATATTCTAACGGTGCAGTCAACTAAAGGATAATGCCGTCAGCATAAGTTTGATTCGTCGTTTGATCTGACAGTCCTCATGGACCGTCCGATCGAGGGATCCGACGGTCCCAAGATTGTCTTCCTCGCGTGGCTGCTGAGGGCACCGCGTGTCAATCGCGTGACACGCGGCCGCGAGGAGTCTAACACGCAGCCTCCAGCGCCATTAGCTGCCGCCTTAGAACCTCTTTAAATGTTTCATTTCTCTCTGAGGGTCGATTTAACCTCTTAGATCTTAAGGATAAACGAAGCTCCCGGGTTTGACCTCGCAACTCCTTCCAGCTCTCAAGGTACCCGCACTTCTCCTAGATTATTCCTTGCGCGTTCTTATTATTACTAAGTTTAGATCTTTTGGGTACGATAGATCGATTGATCGATCGATCGATCGCACCCGTAACCCTAATCGTTGGGCGTCGCAAAGAAGGAATGCGAAGGGGCACCGGTTCAGCTCGAACTGGTCTGTTCGATCGATTCATTTCGGGTATAGACCGGTAGCATTTTTTCTGGATGCCACGAAGCCCGGCAACGGGTCCCACCCGCTTTGCTGTCGAGCCTGAATTCGGGCACGCGTCGTTGTGTGGCGACAGCGGGCCCCCTGTCTTTCACAGCGGGTACTCGTGGGGCCCGCCAGTCAGACCTCGCCCAATCGCTGCTCCGCCGCGTAGCACCTGTGGGTCCCACCTCTGCGTTCGGCAGCCGTGTGGACCCCACTGCAGTAATAAAAATCATTATAATATATGACAATCTAGATATCTGTTATATCATAAATAATATATATATATAAGTGTATTATAAAGTATACTTATATATGTGTGTGTATATATATATATATATATATATAAAGATGTATAATTAAATAAACAGAAAATTAAGTATAATTAATTAATAAATATATTAATATATTAGGAAAACCTGAAAACATTAACTAACAAATAATTAATAATTACTATAACATTAAGGCATGTATAAATTATGATTATCAATATAATTAAATAAATTAATTAAATATCAAAACTTTAAATACTCGTATCTTAATAATATCAGTCCAATTATAGCAAACAAATATATTAAATTGATCAGCAAAAATCAAAGAATATTTTAGTATCATCCAAATTTCAGTATGAGTAATATTTTACATAATGATATTTTTGAATATTTAAATAATCACAAAAATAATACAAAACTTAGATTAGCCATAACTTTGAGTGTGCTTACCCAAATATATCAAAAATAGGTCTCAAAATACTCAAAAAATCATAAGGAATATTTTAGTAGTATTAATTTTGCTATTTGGATTAAATTTAGACTAAACATAATTAGGACCTAACCCTAATTAAGCCTTTAAACCTAGAAACTTCAAATAGCCATAAGTAAGTTAATTTAACTCCAAATTAGGTGATCCCAATATCAATTTATATCAGAAAAACCTAAAATACAATAAACTACAAAAATTTAGAATCCAACGGTTAGATCTTCTAATCAAATCCTAATTACTCTAAAAACTTGATTAGTTAATATTAGCAAAACTAATAATCCAAATTAAGTAATTTTAGTTTTATAAGACTCATAAAGTAAATTAGAACCTAGCTATATAATGAGTTTAGTAATTTTATAACTAAATTCACTAATCACTTACTAATCACATTAGACCTTAATT
This sequence comes from Gastrodia elata, assembly GCA_016760335.1. Lineage (NCBI taxonomy): Eukaryota > Viridiplantae > Streptophyta > Magnoliopsida > Asparagales > Orchidaceae > Gastrodia > Gastrodia elata. The sequence continues at coordinate 49,329,214 of CM028671.1, read as the reverse complement.
ATTAAACCTATAATTTATATTGATTATTACTTAGCCAATACAAATCAGAATTTGATGATTTTAAGTTCTATGAAAACCTTAGGATATAATATATAATAAACTAATAGAAATTTTAAGATTTTATTAAGGGTAAAATTACTAAAATGCCCTTATAAGGTCAAATTCCCAATTTGACCTTATAAGGCATAATAATTAAATAGTTTAATAAAATAAATTAAAAGATTCAAATATTCATCTTATTATCATTTTAGGAAATCTAATATTACAAACATAAAATATTAATTTAATGAATTAAATTATTTTGGTAGATCATAGAAATTGAATTGGTTGATATTTTATCAAAACAGTAAGGTACGCAAATTTACTTACAAGTTTCATTTCATTGTATTCTTATTTTTGAACCATTTTCCATTTAAGTATTATTTACACTTCTTACCACTTTTTAATCTGCAAAAGAATGATATCAAATAGCATGTAATAAAAAAAATGAAACATTGTATATATATATTTTATGGTGTTTGTCTTTGGAGGATGGAACGCAACACTGAGAATCTGTAAATATTGGGCCTACTGGCAGCCCCTGGGAGTTATATGGAGGGATTTAGCCTCTTGTAGGAAGTAGGCAAATCCAGAGGAAAGACACACCATCAGTTTCTATTTTGAGTAAGCTCGACGGGTAACGAGATAAGCTTTCTACAGGTTATGCCTATGGGTTTACCCACTTGGGCTCAGGAGTCTACGGACTCGACTTATTGTTACAAATGCTTTTGATAAAATTTATTTCATGTTGTTCATATATATTGATTTTCACAGCTAACTTGTAGGGCAGAAATTGAATTTAGAAAATTGTTTTACTTCTATGCAGACTTTCAATCATTTTCATACTTGATCATGCCTATTATAGGATGCTAAATTTATTTTTATTAGAATGATTTGCGTACTCCTACCTAACTGGTAACTGAATTTTTCAAGTTTTGATAATTAAAAATCTGCCAAAAAAAAGAAGAAGAAATAAAGAAGCAGGAGAATGTAAATATTTTATCTTTATTTTGTAAAAGATAAACTGTTGTAAAATTTTATATATGTTTGGCTCTATCTATATAATTAGACTTTGGACTTTTATTATTTTATGTTCTTTTGTTTATAAAAATGTATATGTTTACATTTGAGATGAATTGTTCTTTAAAGACTCTCGAACTTCGATCCCCGGTCGTCACAGAAATTGATATCAAAGCGAAGTTTGAGACAATTTAAGGAATGATTCATTTAAAGAGACAATAATATGAATACAGTTACTAGATTATTAGTAAAATTTTAAGTTGGAGAGCGTAATAAGTATAGTTTATTATTTCCCCAGATTATAGATAGTTAAAAACAACACAACAATAACCAATCTCAGGAGGAAAATATTCCTCAAAATACTCCTAGTCACAATGAGACTATTTCACCTAACGTTGAAGCAGTCTACCCTTTTGATCATAGTGGAGCAAATCAGATGCTCCAGTTCATGAATATGATGAGTCAATTCATGAATAATCAACAAATTCAGAACCCAAATCCTATTCAGAAGAAAGCAATAAATAAAGATATGCATGTTTTTCTCAAACTTCAACCACCGAGATTCAATGGCAAGGCAACTCCTTACCAGGCTGAGGAATGGATCCAAAGGATAGAAAAAGAGTTTAGATGTGCCAAAAGTTCTGAAGATCAAAAAGTATCCTTAGCTACCTATCTACTGACAGAAGCTGTTGAGAAGTGGTGGAAGACAACCAAGACCACTACATTCCAGAATAGATCAGAAGAAGAAATACAGTGGGAAGAATTTGTGAAAGCATTCTTAGGCAAATATGTGCCCCAGTCTGCTAGGCAGACAATGAGAAAAGAGCTCCTAAACCTGAAGCAAGGAAGTCACACTGTGACAGATATGAGGAAGAATGCACACATTTAGCTAGCTTTGCTCCAAAGATGGCTACAACTGAGGAAGTCAGGTGTCATTTGTTCCTTAATGGATTAAGGAATAATTTTCAGCATATCTTGACACCCCTTCAGATTTTAAAATTTTCTCAATTAGTAGAGAAAGCCAAGCTCAAGAAGAGTAGTACTCTTCAAGGATGAAAAGGCCAGCATTTTCTCCCCATTTTCAATCCAAGAGGCCAATTCTCAAGACCTCAAGGGAAAGTTTACAATATTCAAAGCAACTCAAGTAGACCTACACCGAGAACACCAAACACTTGCAAATTTTGTGGAAGAATACATAGTACAGATAAGTGTTTTACCAGTGAAGGTCAATGCCACCTATGTGGAAGAACAAATCATTCAATAAAGTTCTGTCGTGCTACTTACAACAAACATACAACAAACAAACACAAAACCGTAATGGGCATCAACTCCCAAATCAAGGCAAGGCAGTTATGAGGAATCAGGGCAGACCACTAGCAAACTAAGAAAACAATATGCATCTTCCAGTAATCCAAGAAATAATCAAGCCCAGGCCAAAATATTCAATCTATCTCAAGAAGAGGCAAGAGATGAACCTGATGTGGTCACAGGTACCATTTTATTATTTCAGTACCCTTGTTTAGTTCTTTTTGATTCTAGAGCTACGCATTCTTTTATTGCGTCAAAAATAGTTCAACAATATTCATTACTAGTAGAACAACTTTCATCAGCACTTAAAGTCAATATACCATCAGGAGAGTTTTAGAGACAAATATCTTTTGTAATTGCAAGTTAGACATAAGTGGAAATTCTTGGGAAGCTAAACTCACTGTCATCCCTATAACCACTTTTGATATCATCCTTGGGATGGACTGGATGAGTCAGAATAAGGCATTAATTGATTGTGCAAAGAAGAGAGTATATATTTATAATGGAAGTAAGAAAGTAACCTTTGTTGGTCAAAAGAGTGCAGTTATTAGCCTTATCCCAGCAAATAAGATTGAAAAGTTCATTAGAAAGAAGTACCCCATATTCTTAACTTTACTCTCAAGTTTTGATGCTAAAATTATAACTCTAGAAGAAACTCCTATAGTGAAAGAATATACAGATGTTTTTCCAGAAGAACTTCCATGTCTGCCACCTCAAAGAGAAGTAGAGTTCAGTATTGATTTAAGTCAAGGAACGAATCCTTTATCAAAAGCTCCATACAGAATGGCACCTAAATAGTTAGAAGAACTTAAGAATCAACTTCAAGAGTTGACTGAAAAAGGGTTTATAAGACCAAGTAATTCTCCTTAGGGAGCCCCAGTTTTGTTTGTTAAAAGAAATATGGGAGTATGCGATTATGTATCGATTACCAGGAATTGAATAAGGTTACTATTAAAAATAAATACCCATTACCAAGAATCGATGATTTATTTGATCAATTAATTGGTGCTTCAATATTTTCCAAAATTGATTTGAGATCTGGATATCACCAACTCCGTTTCAAAAATGAAGATATTCCTAAATCTGCATTCAGAACACGCTATAGGCATTATGAATTCTTGGTGATGCCTTTTGCGTTAACCAACGCCCCATCTTATTTTATGGATCTGATGCAGCGAATAATGAAACCCTACTTGGAATCTTTTATTATCATCTTCATTGATGATATATTGATTTATTCTAAGAATGCTAAGGAATGTGAAGAGCATCTTAGAATCACCTTGAACTTGTTAAGGCAACATCAATTGTACGCAAATTCTCAAAATGTGAATTTTGGCTTCACTCAGTCGCCTTTTTAGGTCATATAATTAGCAAGGAAGGAATATCAGTCGATCCAAGCAAGATAAGTACAATTCCTGATTGGCCCCAACCTACTTCAGTAACAGAAATACGCAGTTTCTTGGGATTAGCTGGATATTATCGTAAGTTTGCTAAGAACTTTTCCCAGATTGCAGTCCCTCTTACTCGTCTCACTCAAAAAGATGTGCCTTATGTTTGGGACTCATCTTGTGAATCAGCATTTAAGAAATTAAAAGAATGTCTAACCTCATCTCCTATTCTAGTTCTACCAGTTGAAGGAAAAGGCTATCAAATTTATTGTGATGCTTCTGGAATTGGATTAGGTTGTGTTCTCATGCAAGAAGGAAAAGTGATAGCTTTTGCATCTAGATAGCTTAAAGTTCATGAGAAGAATTATCCAGTTCATGATTTGGAGTTAGCTGCAATAGTCTTTGCACTTAAGATTTGGAGACACTACTTGTATGGAGTAAGATGTGAAGTCTTCACTGATCACCAAAGTCTGAAGTATATCTTTACTCAAAAAGAGATAAATTTAAGGCAGTGAAAATGGTTAGAGTTAATCAAAGATTATGATTTATCAATTCAATATCATCTGGCAAAGGCAAATGTAGTAGCAGATGCACTAAGTCGAAAGGCAATTTCACATTTGCATATTTTGACCTCGAACCCTATCTTACTCAAGGAAATAGAAGATCTTCAATTAAAAGTCATATTGCCATCAAATGCTAAGCTATTTCAGATGACTGTAGAATGTTCATTAATGGATGAAATTAAAGAAGCTCAACATCATGATGAAGAATATAACTCCTTATCTGCATCTATTCAATCAGGAAAGCACCTAGAATTGAATTTGGATTCAAATAAGAATATTTGGGGTGGATCCATAATATGGATACCTAATAAAGCTGAGCTAAGATCTAAAGTATTGAAATAAGCTCACCAGTCTAAATACTTAATTCATCCTGGAAATAATAAGATGTATCAAGATTTGAAATCACATTTTTGGTGGCCAGGAATGAAGAGAAGTATAACTGAGTTTATATCAAAGTGTAAAGCCTGTAACTTAGTAAAAGTAGAACATCAGAAACCAGGTGGATTACTTCAAACCTCTAGCTATACCTCAATGGAAATGGGAAGATATTTCTATGGATTTTATAACTGGATTTCCTCGTTCAAAATCCAATAATGATTCTATTTGGGTAATTGTGGATAAGCTTACAAAATTAGCACACTTCTTACCCATTAAGCAAATAGATTCAGTAGACAAATTGGCAAGGATCTATCTAAAAGAAATAATAAGATTGCATGGCATTCTAAAAACCATCATTTCTGATAGAGATAGCAATTCACATCAATGTTCTGGAAAGCAGTTCATCAAGGTCATGGTTCCTAGCTCTGTATGAGTACAACATTTCATCCATAGACTGATGGACAAACTGAAATAGTGAATTAAACATTAGAAGATCTTCTGATGATCACCTTCCATTAATTGAATTTTCTTATAATAATAATTTTCAAGCAAGCATTGGAATTGCTCCTTATGAAGCCCTTTATGGAAGAAAGTGTATCACTCCTTTATCCTAGAATAATATTGGAGAAAATAAAATATTAAAATCAGATCTGATTCTTCAGGCAATAGAAAAGATTAAGTTAATTCAGCATCAAATGAAAGCAACTCAAGATAGGCAGAAATAGTATTTTGATGCTCATCATCGTCATGTGGAATTTTCTGTTGGAGACTTTGTATACTTGAAAGTAAACCCATTCAATGGAATTTCAAGATTTGGAGTTTCTGGGAAATTAAGTCCAAGATTTATTGGACCTTTTGAAGTCTTGAAGAGAGTGGGCCAAGTGGCTTATCAAATCAAACTTCAATGTATTTCATATCTCTTCACTAAGAAAATGTTTATCTGAACCTTCAATGAGAGTGGAAGTAGAAGATATTAATTTGCAACCAAATCTGAGCTATGTGATCGAACCAGAAGAAATTCTAGATCGAGATGAGAAGAAATTAAGAAATAAATCCATTCCCATGATAAAGGTTAGATAGAAGAACTGTCATAAAGAAGAAGCTACATGGGAAGAAGAATCAAATATAAAGAAAGCATATCCTCATTTATTCCACTAAGTAAGTGATTCTAGATCTAGTAAATGTCTTTGAATTTTAAATTGATGTCGGGACTACATCTCTTTTAAGTTGGAGAGAAAATATAAAATACCAGAAATTAATTTACAATATGTTTATTAATATTTAAATAATTTTGACCTTATATTGAAAGTCTGAGTTCTCCATTGTGTTCACCACCCCCAAATTAGCTAGGGGTGAAGTTTCGAAGGCATTTGGAAGTCGTTAAATTTTTGATGAATATTTTAATATTATTTTAAATACCTAAAAATTCGAATAATTAAATATTCGTCTGATCAAAAATCTGACCGTGCCATTGCATTCCTCACCCCTCAATTAGCTAGGGGTGATTTATTGAAAATTTTAGGAAGAAATTAATTATCTAAAATCAAATTAATAAATTCATTATAACTAATAAAATAATATTATTATATTATAAATTCTAACGGTGTAGTCAACTAAAGGGTAACGTCGTCAGCATAAGTTTGATTCACCGTTTGATCTAACGGACCTCACTCACGGACCGTCCGATCCAGGGATCCGACGGTCCCAAGACTGTCTTCCTCGCTTGGCTGATGAGGGCACTGCGTGTCAATCGCGCGACAGGCGGCCGCGAGGAGTCTAACACGCAGCCTCCAGCGCCATTAGCTGCCGCCTTAGAACCTCTTTAAATGTTTCATTTCTCTCTGAGGGTCGGTTTAACCTCTTAGATCTTAAGGATAAACGAAGCTCCCGGTTTTGACCTCGCAACTCCTTCCGACTCTCAAGGTACCCACACTTCTCCTAGATTATTCCTTGAGCATTCTTATTATTGCTAAGTTTAAATCTTTTGGGTACGATCGATCGATCGATTGATCGATCGCACCCGTAACCCTAATCGCCGGGCGTCGCAAAGAAGGAATGCGAGGGGGCATCAGTTCAGCTCGAACTAGTCTGTTCGATCGGTTTGTTTCGGGTATGGACTGGTCACATTTTTTCTGGATGCCACGAAGCCTGACAGCGGGCCCCACCCGCTTTGCTATTGGGCCTGAATTCGGCCACGCGTCGTCTGTGTGGCGACAGCGGGCCTTGATGTCTTTCACAGCGGGTACTCGTGGGGCCCGCGAGTCAGACCTCGCCCAATCGCTGCTCGCCGCGTAGCACCTGTGGGTCCCACCTCTGCGTTCAGCAACCGATGTGGACCCCACCTGCAGTAATAAAAATCATTATAAATATATGAACAGATATATATAATCTGTTATATAATAAACAATTTATATGTATATAAGTATTATAAAGTATACTTATATATGTATATATATATATATATATATATATAAAGATGTATACTTAAATAAATAGAAAAATAAATATAATTAATTAATAAATATATTAATATATTAGGAAAACCTGAAAACATTAACTAACAAATAATTAATAATTACTATAACATTAAGACATGTATAAATTATGATCAATATAATTAAATTAATTAATTAAATATCAAAACTTTAAATACTCGTATCTTAATAAATATCAGTCCAATTATAGCAAATAAATATATTAAATTGATCAGCAAAAATCAAGGAATATTTTAGTGCTATTCAAATTTTAGTAGGAGTATTATACATAATGATATTTTTGAATATTTAAATAATTACAAAAAAAAATACAAAACTTAGATTAGCCATAACTTTGAGTGTGCTTACCCAAATATATCAAAAATAGGTCTCAAAATACTCAGAAAATTATAAAGAATATTTTAGTAGTATTAATTTTGCTATTTGGATTAAATTTAGACTAAACATAATTAGGACGTAACCTAATTAAGCCTTTAAACCTATAAACTTCAAATAGCCATAAATAAGTTAATTTAACTCCAAATTAGGTGATTCAAATATCAATTTATATCAAAAAAACCTAATTTACAATAAATTGCAAATGTATTTACAATCTAACAGTTAGATCTTCTAATCAAATCCTAATTACTCTAAGAACTTGATTAGTGAATTTTAGCAAAACTAATGATCCAAATTAAGTAATTTCAGTTTTACAAGACTCATAAAGTAAATTAGAACCTAGCTATATAATTAGTTTAGTAATTTTATAACTGAATTAACTAATCACTTACTAATCACATTAAACCCTAATTATTAAACCTAGAATTTATTGACTATAACTTAGTCAATACAAATCAAAATTTGATGATTTTAAGTTCTATGGAAACCTTAGGATATAATATATAATAAACTAACAGAAATTTTAAGATTTTATTAATAGTAAATTACTAAAACCCTTATAAGGTTAAATTCCCAATTTGACCTTATAAGGCATAATAATTAAATAGCTTAATAAAATAAATCAAAATATTCAAATATTCATCTTATTATCATTTTAGAAAATCTAATATTACAAACAAAAAATATTAAGTTAATGAATTAAATTATTTTGGCAGATCAGAGAAATTGAATTGGTTAATATTTTATCAAAACAGTAAGGCACGTAAATTTACTTATAAGTTTCATTTCAGTATTCTTATTTTGAGCCATTTTCCATTTGAGTATTATTTACACTGCTTATCGCTTTTTAATCTGCAAAAGAATGATATCAAATAGCATGTAACAAAAAGAATGAAACATGGTATATATATTTTTTGTGGTGTTTGTCTTTGGAGGATGGAATGCAACACTGAGAATCTGTACATATTGGGCCTGCTGGCAGCCCCTGGGAGTTATATGGAAGGATTTAGCCTCTTATAGAAAGTAGGCAAATCCAGAGGAAAGACACACCATTAGTTCCTATTTTGAGTAAGCTATTGACGGGTAGCGAGATAAGCTTCCTACAGGTTATGCCTATGGGTTTACCCATTTGTGCTCAGGAGTCTACGAACTCGACTTATTGTAAATACACGTCTGCGCTCACACAAGTATACGTGGTGTGAAGTAATAAGTGGAAAGTGTTAATTTCCAGGATTTATCGAACCATAGAGAATTGGTTGTTTTGACACTAAGGTCTTTCTGTTCTCACTAATGTTTAAGCTATAATTGATTGGTTGAGCTGGCCCTAGATTTAGCATAATAATCACTATATGAAGATAAGTTAGATAAAAGAGAGAGGAGAGTTGGGTTCATACCACATGTGATGAGAAGTTTATTAATGCATGTTGAATTCACAAGCTTTTTCTTTCATTCTTTTTGATTTAATCAAGTGCACATTGTGTTTCCTTGAGTTTTACCTCAAGATTTCACAAGTTCAAATCTTGTACTCAAAATGAACACACATTCAGTTCTATTTTGGCGCAATGATTCCTATAAGATTTTAGTGTTTTTATCTTATCTCTTGATCAAGGAGACATTCGATTTTAAGGTCTTTTAAATCTTATAAGCATTGATTTCACCACGAGCATCACTCGCATCACACATAGTTGAGATGAGGGATTAATATGTTGGGCTCAATGACTATGTCACTTAGTTCATGAGCACTCAACTATTTCTTCCTCTACCTCAATTAAGTTGAGCTAATGAGCTCATTTAGTGGGTCTTAGCATCACATGCATCAACACTTTAGTTGAGCTTAGATTAAGGTGCATTAAGCTCAAGAACTTTGTCACATAGTTCTAAGCTTTCATGCACTCATAAACCTAACATTCAACCTAAGGTGAGCTATGGAGCACAAGACAAGTTAGTTCTTGAGATTATGAGTTCATTTTCCTTCATCACATCTTCAAGACTAAATAATAAAAGGCATTTCTTAACAAGGCATAGAATTCTCACATTTTATTGTGCTTGAGAAAATAAACTTCATACATTAAATTTAACTCATACACATGAGGGTTTCCCAACCCTCCCTAAGGGAGATTTAGCTACTCATTACAAAGGAAATGAAGAAAAACACATACATGGATAAAGACCCTTTCATGATCAACTAAGAAAATAAACTACAAAAGCAAAGTTTAGAAGATACTAAGAATGTTCCTTGGAAGTTCTCTGGATTCTTCTTCTCCTTCTTCAAGCTCCTCTCTTAGGTCGCTAGTGCTGCCTTCTTTCTTCTCTTCTTTAGCAAGAACTTGCTTTGCCACCCTTGGGGAGTTCCTCACTTTCACTTATGCACCCTTCCTCCTTACTTAGTGTGAATTGAGCAAAATTGTGAACCTTTCTCTAGTCAAGAGGAGGTGTATTTATAGGAGAGGGGCTGCATCCTCCTCATCCTCTCTCCTCTCCATAACCAACATTTGATAAAAAAATATGAAGTCATGATGGCAAATCCCAAATTAAGGGTGAAGTGACCAATATCCTTCTTTGTTTATCCTTCTTATCACATCAAGTGGCTACTTTCCTTTAAAAATCGGAGCTGCTGTAGAGAATGATGGCTGGGGACAAGATGCAGGTTTGGGGTCTTGTCCCAGCCACAATAAATGCTCCTGACTGGCAAAAATTGTGGCGGCACGCTGTAACGCGCAAAGGTGCAAGCAAAATCATCTAAGTCTCTCGCTGTCGTGCGCTACCTACCGCGTCCACGCTTTGCAAAATTACCCGCTACAACACGTGGTAGCGGTTCCATTTGCAAATTGTACCGCTGCAGCATGTTGTGGGCGGGAGCATTTCGCAAAAATGCTCCACTGCAGCGCGCTTACGCGCCAACGGTAGCAAGTAAACCTGATGCAGTGCGCTACCATGCCCGCTGTTCGAAACAGGACCCGCTACAGCGCGCTACCGCGCCAACGGTTTCCAAATGAATCCGCTGCAGCGCGCTACCGCGCCCGCGGTTGAAACAGGACCCACTGCAGCATGCTACCGCACCCGCTTCGCAAATGAACCTGCTGCAGCACGCTACCGTGCCCGTGGTTTGAAACAGACCCTATAGTGCGCTAGTATAATAGCACTAAACCACTAGCTATAAGGCTACCGCGCCCTTATTTGCAAAAAGACCCGCTGCAGCGCGTTTCCTTTGAAAAATCTTGGAATTTTGTAAAAATGTCTCAGAACTTCATTGGAGAGGCTATTTTTCTGAAAAGATAGACAAAATCTAATTTAGGAGCAGTTTAAATATCATAATTGAATGAAATTTTCCTTTATTTTAGATATATTTCATGGATTCATTAATGAGCTATATGCTAAGTATTCCAAATGTGAATTTTGGCTTGACTCAGTTGCTTTTCTTGGTCATATCATCGACTCTCAAGGAATCAAAGTCGATCAAAATAAAGTGAGCGTGGTTCAAGATTGGTGACAACCAAAATCTATGACTGATATCAGAAGTTTCCTAGGACTAGCAGGCTACTATAGAAAATTTGTCAAGGGCTTCGCACAAATTGTGTCTCCTCTCACGAAGTTGATGTAGAAAGCAGTACCATTTATCTGGAGTCTAGAGTGTGAGAAAAGTTCCAATCATTAAAATATGTTCTTTCCTCTGCACCAGTTCTAGTCTTACCTAAAGAAGGCCTTAACTATCAGGTCTAAACCGATGCATCTGGCTGTGCTGATGCAGAAAGGAAAAGTTATAGCCTATGCATCTCATCAGTTAAAACCACATGAAAATAACTATCTTGTCCATGATCTTGAATTAGCAGCCATAATTGTTGCTCTGAAAATATGGCATCACTACCTTTATGGAATCTAGTGTTCCATATTCACCGATCATCAGAGCTTAAAGTACATCTTCACCCAATGTGAGTTAAACTGCTGACAACGAAGATGACTTGAGTTAATAAGTGATTATGATTTAAGCATCCAGGAAAAGTGAACATCATACTAGATGCACTCAGTCATCATGCTACTCTATCTTCCATGATCTCATCAAGTTCTCTAAAAGAAGAATTCTAAAAGCTCGAAATAAGGCCAGTACATGGTGCTATGTTAAGCACACTAATATCCATGAGTTCAGTTGAACCCACATTTTATCACGATGTCTCCATCTCCCAAACCAAGGAGGAAGACTATCTGAAATTTAAATTAGACATCAAAAGTGCTCGTCGCTTTGATCTTCAGCTTCAAGATAACGTAATCAATCAAGGAGATCGTTTGTGGATTCCCAAATCCATGCATCAAGAGGTTCTGGTAAAAAGTCACAATTCTGGTTATCAAGTACATCCTGGTAGTACCAAGATGTATCAAGACCTAAAAAATCATTCTGGTGGCCGGAATGAAGAAGAGTGTGGCTGAATTTGTAGCAAAGTGTCACTCTTGCAACTTAATTAAAGTCGAACACCAAAAGCCTGGAGGACTTCTTCATCCTTTAGCAATTCCTGAATGGAAGTGGTTTGATATTTATATGAATTTTGTTATGGGTTTACCTAAATCAAGATTCGGTGCTGATTCAATCTGGGTCATTGTCAATCGACTGACCAAATCACCGCATTTTATTCCTATGCGACAAACTGATTCTATGGAGAAATTAGCAAAGCTGTATATCAAGGAAATTATCATACTCTATGGAATTCCAAGATCTATCGTATCTGATCGAGATAGCCATTTCACTTCCAAATTCTGGCAAGCAGTGCATCAAGACTTGGGATCTACTCTAGCCATGAGCACCGCTTTTCCTCCTCAAACTAATGGTCAAACAAAAAGAGTCAATCAAGTTTTGGAAGATCTTCTTCGTCTCTGTATTCTGGATTTTGGAGGCTTCTAGGAATATCATATTCCTCTCGTAGAGTTTGCATACAGCAACAGTTTTTAGGTAAGTATTAGCATGGCTCCATATGAAGCTCTGTATGGCAAGAAATGCAATACTCCTTTAGTGTTCAGTTATACAGTTTAGAATTAGTTGAAGAAACTAATCGTAATATTTAGCTAATCTAACAAAGAATCAAAGCAGCTCAAGATCGCCAGAGCAAGTATTGTGATGCTCATCATCATACTCTGGAGTTCGATGTTAGAAATTTTGCATATCTTAAAGTCAGTCCGATGAAAGGCATGTATCATTTTGGTGTAGCTGGGAAGCTAAGTCCCCGTTACGTCGGACCATTTGAAATCTTAGAGAAGATTAGTTCTGCAACTTATTGATTGCAGCTTCCTAAAGATTTCTTTGTAGTCCATAATGTGTTCCACATCTTCTCTCTGTAGAGATGTCTTCGCAACTCATCTCATCTAATTCAACTTCCAGCAGTATCTCTCCAGCCAGATCTTTCTTATGTGAAGAAGCCAATTAAGATCTTAGCTTAGGAACAAAAGCAGCTGAGAAATTGCTCAATCCCAATGGTAAAGGTTTAGTGGAGGAATCGCTCTTTAGAAGAATCTACTTGGGAGAAAGATGCAGATATGAGAATAAAGTATCCCAGTCTCTTTGAAAATCTAAGTACCCGTTAACTTTCTGAATTTTATTCTATCCTTAAAATTTATGCATGTTTGTCTTGAGATGATGTCAAGGACGACAACGTTCTTAAGTAGGGGAGTCTATAACAACCCTAGTTTGTTACCCTGCTAATCTATAGTCTAAGTAATCATTAATTTTGATTCCATTGCTTTTAGAATATCAAATGAATCCTATCCTGCAAATTTGAAATCCATTGAACTTCTCTATGTCCAAAATAATATTTTGATCAGTCTATATGCCCTAGATTATACCTAAAATATTTTGATCTCAAAATTAAAATCTGATTGTATTTTTAAATTTCTCATCCCCAAATTAGCTAGGGGTGAAAGTTTAATGAAATTTAGAGATCATTTAGACCTTAATCCAATTTAATTTATTTTGGTCTAATTGCATATTATGGCTTCCAACAATTTGAATTTGCAATTTTACCCTATACCTATTTAAACAGTCGGGATCCACTGTGCGGACCGCGGGCAATCCGCTGTGGAGCCTGGGTTGCGTGACAGCGGAGTCCCGCACATCTCACCGTTGCGCCTTCCTATCCAACAGCTAGGATTAGATCCCGCGGAACTGAGGATCTGCTATTAGATGCACCCCATGAATCCTACAGTGCGAATTCAATTGGATCTGACCATTAGGATCCAAAAGATCGGGACTATTCCAAGATCCTGATCGATCTATCAGACAGCCCACAGTGCACCCGCACTGTGGATCTTCATCTTTGCCTCACCCACATCTGACCGAAAAAATCCTACAGATCCTAGATAGCCTGGTCTGTCCCCCACTACCTGTTCCACCTCAGCATGTCATTGGGGAGCTTCCCTCAATGGTATATAACTTCTAATCGAGCCTCGTGACTTGGCCGAGCTCAATTAGGAAAAGTGAGAGCTCGGCCATGGCCTGATCTCTCGAGCCTTTCCCAGATAAGCCAACCCATCTGGAATCTTCCCTGAACTTGTCTGAGGCTATAAATAGCCTCAGCAATCCTCCCTCTGCCCCTTTGCTGCTCAATTGCCCTCAACTCTCCACTGTATACTCTTTCACCATTACCATCTGTCCGAGCTCGTGTAGGCGATTCAAGAAGCCTCCGAACTGCTAATAGTAGGCTCTCCTAGTGTTCAAGACCCTTTGCACTCTATGAAAGCATCGCCAGCACCTCCCTTAGCCTCAGTCGACCACCCCGAGCTCAACCGTTCAACAAGGTACCCCCATTTATAAGTATTGAGCCAATAAGGCTCTGGCTCATCTCCATTTGACTCGTATTGCTGTGTATTGTCAAATCAAACCTAATGCTATTATAAATAAGCCATGAGCTAGCCCTGGTTAATCAAATTGATTGATCAGTCTAAGTCCTTAAGGAACACCTCGGGTCGAGTAAGGTCCCAACATTCCAGACCACCTCAGGCCCTCAGACCAGGGGGATTCAATCTGTCTCACCTCCCTGAAGTTGTAGGGATCGTGCCCTGGGTCTGGCATGTCCTCTGTGGGGATAATTGTCTCCCCACAGTAGCTCCATTAAGGGAGCCCTCAGGTGAGTAAGGTCCGGTCGATCCGGACCATCTCATAGGGAGCTTCGAGTGTCAATTGGCTCATCTTAGCTAGGGATCAATTCGAGATCGTGGCGTTGTCCCTAAGCCCAGATTTGGCCAATTAAGGTTACCCTAATCGTTGAGGTGTTGGAGCTGGTGAGGGGAAGAAGATGGACTATGTGGTCGAGCCGACCCTTGACCCGTGCAGTTCGACAATAATGGGTCCCCGTGCCGAGCTGACCCGCGTGTTTTGGATTCGGACCAATCCTGTTTTTAAATATATTCGAATAATTGGAAGTATTTTCCTTAAGGAAAATAATTCAATTATTCCAATCATAGGGATTTAATTAAATAAAAATGCAGGTATTAATAAAATAACTTTTAATCCACAGGTCCAAACCCTATGATATTATATATCAAATTAGTCAAAAAATAATCAGAGATCTGAATATAAATAATATTGAACATCTAATGGCTAGATTTTCCATTTTTGCCTAAATTATTGCAGATCTTGATTAAGGTTGATTAGCATGAATACTTATCCAAATTGCATGATTAGGGTGCTATTAGTTTCCTTATGATTCGTAGAATGCATGTGCTAAGTAGTTTATTTTTCTGATTTCTGTATTTCAACTTATGCCCTAATTCTGTTAAACCATGATTAGGGGAAAAAATTAAGGCTTGTAATTATTAGATCCTAGCAAACTCAGTCTCTGATTAATTATATGATAAATTGAAACTTATATACCAAGTTGTATGAAATTCTGATGGTTAGATTTGTAATTAGGTGCTAATCCTTTTGCATTGGTTTAGGGCTTGATTAGCACTAATTGCTTTCTATTTTATGAATTCTTTGGTTAATATGCTTCATAACAATAAGGTAGATGTATTGAAGCCATGTATTGTGGGGCCCCCGTACTGACAAGAAGGAAGTACGGTGCTCCAACTGTGGCAAATCCCCAACTTAAGTAAAGTCAGGTAAATCCAACCTGCCTTAAGCCAAGGCCTTGTCACCAAGGGCTATCACATCATCAATATACAAGTATCAAAGTGGCAGAAGCAATAATGAGAGAATAACATCCACAAGCATACATAGTAGGAAAAAGAGAATGCAATAAAGTAACTCATCACAGGGCAGAAATGAAATACATCCAGATTAATTATTACAAACTGAAGTTTAAATAAAATAGAAATTGTCTCTCAATCTCACTAAATAAAAGGCAAAAACTAACTAAACAGCAGTGGCACTGTCCTCCTCCTGAACCTGCTCCTCCTCTGCGACACTGCCCACGAACACGTCTGAAACTGACATTTGTCGGTATTACAAATGCCAGGACCCCAGCCAACAAAAATAAAAAAGTTACAGTTAGACAATTGTCTAAGTACATTTTAGGCTATTTAATGAACTGAACATTTAAAGATATCACATTATAATTTAACTACACATGCAAGTAGTAAAAGGGTGCAGCAAGCTACAAAGAAAGGATAACTATAAACTATCCATTTATAGCATTCAACCTGTATGTGAAATAACATACCCAGACATCAAAGTAAGCAAGGTAAAGCTAAAGCAAAAGAACTGCAACTACTATGATAATTCCACTCCTAACATGATTATGATCATATTAACATATGCTGAGTATATAAAAGAAATGCAAAGTACTGAAAACGTGCAATTCTAACATCCTAAACATGCTCAAATATATATAAGTAGACCATATGAGTATACATACAACATGCTAGTTATGGAAAGGAAAGAAAGTCCACTGAAAACATGTGGCAAAGCAAGCAATGCTAAAGTAAAACTACTGAAACATATGGTAAAGCCAACTTAAATTGTAAGTAAAGCCACTAAAACATATGTCAAAAACATGCAATCTATACTGAACTGAACTAGAGTAGCAATATGCCTAAGATATAGCACCGTCATCCTAGCCCGAAAATCATCAGAATACCCAGCCATTAGGCCATCCCTGTTCCTCTCTGAGGCCTGGGTAACTTCCATGCTGTACTGAATACTGGAGGTGGCAATACTATACTCAGACCTTATCCTACTAACTAAAAATACTGAAAAAAAAAAACTTGATAAAATGATATATGCTTTACAAATTCTAGTTTAGGATGTATCGTCCATATCCTAAGTGTTCCTATTATGCTCAAGGAATAAAGCTCAAAAATCCAATGTGTGCAAAGCAATCTAGTCAAAGTAAGCAAGACACTCAATCTAGAATTATGTGATATTTGTTGTTGTCTAATTACTAAATCTAACTACTCTGAGAAGGTACAATCTTAGGATCTCTAATATCCAGTTATCGAGTAGAATCTCAGATTTACATCCTTAAAGTTAAATATTATAACTTAACAAGTTTTTAATCCAAAATTATGTGACGACTATATAGTTTAAGTAATTAAATCAATGACCTAATTAATTAATATTTTACTCTCTCCCCAAATCTTGACTAAATAAATCAAGATTTAAGGACTTAGAAATTAAACCCTATGTTGAGTTCAAATCCCAAATACAAGGGTAATATCCTAAAAAGGATCTAGGGTTCACACTGAATGCCCAAATCAAAGGTAAAGAATCCTATAAGCTGAAAGATTTAGGAACTAAGAACTTAGTGCAAGGCTATTCTACTGATTACAAGATAAAATAATCGATTAAGAACTTGAGAATCTAAGATCCATATTCAATCCTTAAGATAATTTTATTATCTTATTGATTGAATCATCCTACCCACATGGAAGGCTTCAAAAGATTAAACAATCAATCATAAAGAATTTCAATTGGAGATGGTTTAATTCAAATTGAAGATCTAAGTCTAAGATATAAGATCTAAAGATTTGTAGTTTGATCACTTTAGACTTCTAATTTAGAGTTTTAGCTTAAGAGTTTCCATTTGTGATTCTCTTTAGAATCTAAGTTCATAATTAACTATAAGGAGCTTATTGAGGTTTAAAATTGACAATTCCAAACATTAGATTAACATTAAACTCATATGGACCTTTTTAGGGCTACTTAAGATTTAAGGATCTGATGTTTGATCACTTTAGATCCTAAGCTGAATTTCAGCTAAGACTTTACCAATTATATTTCTTTTAAGATTTAGCTCTTAAGTTAACCTTACTGAACTTATTAAGGTGATATTTAATCATCTTAATTATTAGATTTAAGGATTAATGCCAAATGACTCTTATAAGGTCACTTAAGATCTAAGTGTCTTAATTAGAGATTAAGTGGGGTTTTCTTGAATTGAAGATCACATTAACTTTACTATTAGTCTAAGGGTTCAGAGAACACTTCTAATCTACCTTAGGATAGCTTACTGAAATTTCCAAGCTTTAAGGAGTATTTAAACATATTTTGGTCAAAATGACCAAAATGCCCCTCTCAACGGTAAAAATTAGGATTTTAGGGTTTAGTTGCCCAAGTTAAACCTAATCTGTTTTAATGAGCTTCATATTAATTAGTGAAGTGAGAAACACACTTATATTAGGTTTTGATGACCTAATTAATCTTAATTAGTACTAATCACTTATTAAGTTCAATTAGGGTGATTAGTGAAATTAGGGCACTTTAGGGCAATCCAACCTTATACTTAGGTTAATCTAGACCTAATATGGAATTAGGAATAATTCCCATTCTATTCAGAGGCTAAATTAGGTTTTAATTCACTAATCCTTAATTAAGGTGAATTAAGGAGGGATTAAGAAAAATAATTATCCAAAGTTTAAACTTTAAGGGTCTGATATTATTCCTTAGGGTACAAGGAGCAATCAAAGCCCCTTAATCTCATAAATTGGATACTTAAATAATTTTATATGATTTAATTAATGACAGCAAACAATTTGGAAAATATTTTAAATCCAACCATTTGAATCTAAGATTTTATTCTATATTCAGATTTCTTGAATTTTTCTGATTCAAATGGTATATTGTATCATATTATTTGGATTTGTACAATTAAAGTTATTTAATTAATTTTAATCTGAATGTTTATTTAAATTAAAACTATAGGGTTTAATTAATTTAATTCGCAATCATTAAAAATGTTATCCAATAATTATTAATTAGGCGCAGCCCAAAATCGGAACCGCGCGGGTCACGGGTCGGCCCGGCCCAGAACCCGCGACTTCATCTTCTTCCTCTCGACATGTCCCGAGCCCGCCGAACTTCGGCACTAAATTCTCAGTGCACAGTCAACGACGGTGGCTCAGTTTGATCCCTACACGCTCCCTGAGCCAAGACACGTCGATTGGACCAAGAACCCCCATCTGGATCCCTCTGGATCGACGGGGTGCCATTCGACCGAGGCGCCTTCGATACGGGCATCTCAGGCAGACTGTGAGGGAGAAATTCTCCTCACAGAGGCCTCGATTCGACCGGGGTTCGATCCCTACACGTTCAGGGAGTCAAGACGCATCGAACCCCCAACCTATCTTAACCTGAGGCACAGCCAATCGCTAGGTCCTTATTCGGACTCAGCCATTGGCTCAGCGGCTAGCTCAGTCGATCGATACGATTGCACTTGAGCTAGCTTAGCCCCCAGGCGATAAGCACATTGGGTTTCTAGGTGACTAAGGTTCCACTAGGCGACATCCAGGGCTCAATCCAGAGGACAGAATGGAGATGAGCTTAAGGAAATTTTAATGGGGACAAGCTGTACCTGGAATCGGGGTTACGGGCTTGGCCAAGGGAAAAGGAAGTGCTCCTGAGCTTTCCTGAAGGACAGACGAAGCTTCACAGGGGGTCTGAACTCCAGATGGACCCTCTATCAGCGGTTCAAGCTCTGACAATTGCCGGAATTCACCGAGGAAGACAGGAGCTTTAGCAGACCTTCAGCCAGACAATCCCAGGATTCACAGTGAGCAAAGGGACTCACTGTGAAATCCTGGTGGTATTTATAGGCTCCAACAGGTCTTAGGGATGGAGGCCAGAGCTCAGGGCTTGGGAATTGGCTCGGTCTGAGGCTTCTCCCTGGTTTCCCTAAATTGGGAGGGTCCAAGCCTCCTGATTTCATCCCATTAGGCTCGGCCACTTACGGAAAGGTGCTAACGGTCTAAACTGACTCCTGGCGAGGGGAGCGGCAGACAAAGCTACGTGGCTCATTCGACGAATTTTCTCTGTCGGGATGGGATCCTTTGGGAGATGAAGATCATCAGTATCAGGGACTCCAGGACCGTCTGAATGGATCGATAGCTGGCGCGAGGACGGTTCTGATCACCCGACATTTAACAATCCGCGTGAGGAGCTGGATAACGGCGCGTCAGATCTGATCCACGGATCGAACGGGGCGATCGGGGGATACTTAAGACGAATAGGTTAGATGTCGTCGGATCAAATCTCAAAACCGCGGAAACGACTGAGATTAGATGGATCCGTCCAATCCATGCGGGCCGTGGATCAAGACCGTGGAACGGGACGGCCCAGATAATCGCCCGCGGTTTGGGGAGGAGCCGACCGTTTGGAGAGGGTAGATTTGCAATTTGGAATTGTCTAAAACCCTAATTTGCAATTAAACCAATTTAAATTAAATCTAAAATATGACTAAATGACCTCCAAAAATTCCCAAAAATTTTCACCCTTAGCTAAGTTTGGAGGTGGGGAACTCAAAAATGAACTCAAGATTTTAATTTGGAGATCAAAATAATTTAGGTTATTTTCAGGGCTTAAAAATAGCCAACAATACCAAATTTTTTGTTTTAGCTACAAATGATTCCAAACTTCTAGGATTAGGTTTAAATGACCATTGAGTCCAATGGAATCAAAATTAGAACTTAGCTTTGCTTAATTAAATTGGGTTTAGCTAGGGTAACAACCTAGGGTTGTTATATGTATGCAAATTATAAATGTATAAATTGAATAACCTAAATCTGAAGATCTTAAAAATCTTAATTAACCTTAAGAAGTTTTAAGACCTTAATCAAGCTATTAAGACTTGATCTAGGTCTAAAGATTGTCACCAATAATATATAACCTAATTCACATGATTTAAACATTTGATCTATAAAGACCCTTGATCTTAATTAGATATAGGTGGGGGTCAAACCCTAACTTATTTAATTAAGGTCCAAACTCTTAAACTCATTAAAATTGATTTGTTATAAGATAATGCAATGACATTATTCTAATAATGCATCTATTTGGTATTGATCTTAAACATTTGAATTAGATATGTTAAGGGTAAGAATCAAACCATATGATTGAATAATCTGAATCTAAGCTTTGAATCCTTGATTTTCTCTTAAGTAAAACCATTAGCATAAGAAGACTAATAAAATGGTTATTGATTTGATAAAGTGATCTAACTCTACTAACATCCTTGAGTAAAATCCCATAATCTTAAAAATAAGTTATGATCAGATGACTTACTCATCTAATTAATCACTCTAATCTAAATGAAAAGTGAAGGACCTAGAGTGTAGTATTTAGAATTAAGAGTGTGAGATCTTAAGTACCATCACCATAAGATCATCTCTGAATAATTTAAAGACCTAAATTAAATATACATTGACGTAGGAGAATTTGTATAATTCATTGAGGTAGAAACTTAGACGATCCCTTAACCTTAGAAGTTGATCTTAATCGCTCATGGTAGGAATCACCTATGATATTAGATTGATACCTCTCCTTGTGGTAGAATATATATTGAGTGATCCTTGATCACATTTTCTTGGAGCCTGTACAGGACTTACCTATTTAGCATAGGAATTAATAGTCTTAATAAACCCTTGATGATTAAAATAAAGTTGTTTAAATCTAGATTATTAGTTGGGCATAGTAGAGTGTACCTATAGTACTGGATATTTAAGTAGTATTCTTGAATGGTTGAGTCACTCTAAGTAAGATTTATCTTTGGGCTATCCTGCAGGTTAGGTGGATACAGCCTTGCTTAGAGTAAATCATATCGATCCTAAGAGTGTACTAAATGGACACTCATTCCTTAGTTTGATTGAAATATTGATCGCCAATAGGCGATGCATCCTAGTAAAGACCTCTTCAATATGTGTGGCTTAAACAAACTAGGTAATTAGAATCACCTTCTTTAAGACACTGAGTGTGATTGTGAGTTGGGCATCTTAATACTTAGCTTGAGATACAAATTGCCAATGGGCGATGCCTCCTATTGAAGACAACTTCGTTAGGGTGGCTTAATTAAACTAAGTGTTAAGAACTACCTTTCTTACAAACGTGCTAAATATGTATATACAATCATCTGATCTAATGATTTTAGTAAATCTTCAACTTTAAACCATTATCATTCTAGAAGCTAGGAGTCATAATCCTTTTAGCATAATTCTGCATAGTGGAGACCTTGAATTCATCATCGGTATTCAAAGTTTTTATGGATTTTGGGATTTTTTCTCATATAGAATAGCAGCATGGGCATAAAAAAGAGCATGAGCATGATGAATGATTCATTGGTGATGTATGAGTATCTGTGATGAATTATGGGTTATGAAATGTTGCATACATTGATGGGAAAATTTCAGGATGCATCGACATCACCGTACTGACTTCCCAACTGGGTATATATATATATTGGACCATATGCTCATAACATTTCAGTGATAGTTATGTTATATATCTGTGGCACACTGTGTTGGCGCGTACTTAGATGCATTATCCTGGTGACATGTAGTATATCATTGAACATTCTTACCTTGGTTTCTAAGCATTTAAATGTTTTCAACTTACTTTCAGTATTCAGCTTTCAGTTCCTTTTTACCTTATTTAGTATTTACATTTTTCAGTGGTTCAGTGTTTTACTATTTTTCTATAATTTTGTTTACTTTACTGTATGTGTATTTACTTTAGTACTGCTTAGTTTAGTTGCATATGTTAGACTTCTTGTCTAACATGGGGTACTTTTGGGATCCGGCAATTTGCTAAATCTTGAGCAGCTTGTTGAGGCAGGACCGGAGGACTTACAGGCAATCTAGGAGGAGTACGTTGAGCCTTAGTGGACCTGTCTTCTACCTTTTACTTTACTCTGCTTTAGTACTTCAGATAGACTCTACTTTTGTTGCATTTAAATCAACTTGTAATAATTCTGGATGTATTTTACTTTTCTTTTCTGAGATGAATAGTTACTACTGCTCTGTGATGAATGTATTCTAGATGTTTTGCTTTAGCTTCCGCACTCTATTATTCTACTATTATATTTAGTATTATGATGTGATCAACATACTGGAAATGTTGATATATTGATAACATATATTGAATTCATATTTACCTCTTTAAATCCAATGTACGTATTTGTCTAATACTTAAGGCAAGTATCCTATACTTATCTAAAGTATTGACTTTCAATCCTACTCTTGGGTTTGAGTCAGCAGCCCTTCAAATGTGGCTAGTTTTAGTTAGCCTATTTGGGAAGATGGGTTATGCTCATTTTCCCGAGTGGCACATTGCTACACCACTGATCTGATTATAATTGTAACCTTTGCGTGCGGGGATGGGGCGGGGCGCTATAGGCCATGCCACAACCAGGGCTCAAATCGCTACAATGATCAGTATGCCATGGCGCATTGAATGCATCACGAAGCCCCATGAGGGATGGCTCAAACTACCTGGAGCTTACCACCCGAGAACACCATTAAGGGATTACTATAGGGAGATAAATCTCCCCACAAAAGATGATGGTTGGCTTCGACTTCATCTCAAAATGATCAGTGCT
Organism: Gastrodia elata; assembly: GCA_016760335.1. NCBI lineage: Eukaryota > Viridiplantae > Streptophyta > Magnoliopsida > Asparagales > Orchidaceae > Gastrodia > Gastrodia elata. Next base: position 49,305,860 of record CM028671.1, on the reverse strand, counting down.
CCAATGAAAACTGAAGCCCTAAGGAGACTCGATATGGGTAGCCCAGATCGGTGAGAGCTTACTATGGCTCGAGCACTGTACCCCACTGTACAAGCCCAAGCCAATTACTGCTTGATCGAGTTCAATGGAACTCAATCAACTACAACAATCAACCTTACTATGATTTTAGTAGGTAATTAATAAGAAATGAGGCTCAGCTACCTGCTCAGTATACCAAAAAGGGGGGTACCTGGGTCGAGAGGTGTCGATGAGCTTGCAAGAGCTAGAGACGAACCAAGAACTGAGCTAAGTATTGTTGGCCTCCTTAAGATTGGATGAGACGATAGGGAGCTTGAACGCTAAGCTTAACCCTCAGAGTCAATAAGAGTTAGAGCTAGAAATTGACTAGCTGCAGCAGGTGGAAGATTGTGTGAAAACAAGGATGCTGGGAGATCTCAATTAGTTTATATTTGGTGCTCCATGGGAAGATGAGAGGGCTTTTTATAATAGTTCCAAACTCTTAAAGCACAAAGGTATTGTCCGCTTTAACATGAAATGCCTCACAGTTTTTCCCTCTGAAGATAAACTTCTCAGCTGGTCGCCTATCCTGGGAGTGCTCCCACCTGAGCACGCTTAACTTTGAGTTCTTAACAAGAACTCCACCGTTACTTAAAAAGATGGCCTCAATATTTAAGAGTTTCACTTATTATTACTTAAGTGGGTCATTGCAATCTCCCCAACTTAAGTAACTAACGTTCTCATCAGTATCCACACACTGATCAAGAACCATCTATATGGGTAGATAGGACTAGAGGTGACCCCTACAGACTCAAAAGGTGCCCAAAACCAAGTTGCACCTTAGCCATTATGGGTTCAAGAGGCTACTCACATGAAGTGGTACTTTTCTTGTATGGCACTTAGCTCCTATCTGGCATCCATGGCCTACTCTGATACCATTTATAATAGCCCAAACTCTTAAGCACCAAGGTATTGTTCGCTTTGACCTAAAAAGACCTCATAATTTTACCCTCAAAAGATAACTTCCCAGTAGGTCAACCTTCCTGGGAGTGCTCCCACCTGAGCATTCTTTACTTTGGAGTTCTTAATAGGAACTCTAGTATTATCTAAAAAGGCGCTTCAATGTTTAAGAGTGTTTACTTATTATTACTTAAGTGGGTAATTACAACTTTTATAGCTTGGGATCCATGAGGTCAATAGGCTGAGCTAATTGACACAGGCCCTAAAATCTGATAACCACAACAGGGCTAGAAATGGAGACGACCAGGTCGCTTGGCCCGCCAAGAGGTCCTATCAAAAAAGAAAAATGGTGTGTAAAGGTTCTACGAATGTGGAGAGTGAGTGTTTGCATGCTCTAATAGCCATTGTGACAAAGATTTGCCACTGTTGGGATGAAGCTGCTCAGAATGATGTCCACAGTGGTGGGATCCCTAATGGCTGTCTAATTAATCGAGTGAAAAAGGTGGGACAGTCCAAATGCATCAACCCATAATGGCTGAATGTGGGAGGGTTCTTAGCTGTCGGATCATGAGTGCAATCTGATATCTGTGATCAAATCTAGCAAGATCCAATCTAACTTGTCAGTCCCACATTTATGGGGGGCTCTGATGGGTTAAAAGAGGCTGCTCTAAATGACCTCCAAAATTTCCAAACTTGTACTCCTAGCTAATTTCGGGGTGTGAAATAAAAAAATGTAATCAATTTGAGTTTGGAGATCAATTTAATTTAGCAAATTTCTAGGGTCCTAAAATTGGCCAAATTATAAATTCAATCTATTAAGATTCGATTGACCCCAAAACTTCAGGGTATGTCTAAATGAGATTTAGAACTTAATGGCACTAGGTATATAATTTAATTAAACACATATTAAGCTAGGTGACAACCTTAAGTTATTACGTGGGTCTATTGTCCTACTTAACGAGGCCAGGCCCATTAAATCTGAATACACTTCTTCTGCTCATTAGATTGGGGCCATCCTAATTGGACAGCCCAGATTGTTGTCCCTGTCGAGATGATGCCACCCGACGCACTATGTGTGTCGCACATGAAACTTGCAAAAAGCACAGCAACTTGCGGTGTTCGACAACATCTCACCAGTCTAAGCAAGCCCTTTCCTCCCCTCTTATCTTATCTTGATGTAATCAAGACCAAAATTGAGCCTCATTACAAAAACCCGAGAGCAAAGGTTCATTATAAACACCCAGAATACCCTAATTCGCAAACCCTGAGGTACTCCTTCATCATCTTCATGTTGTGTTGTAAAGACCATTTAGTTCATCATGGAGATACTAATGGTGCTCGGGTGAGCTTCCGGAGGGTTCCGAGGTCATTTGAAAATAAGGGAGTGAAGTCCAGCAACAACACCGGTGCTACGGCACACTACAACAGTTTCAATCCAAGATGCGGGCAATTCAAAAGGAGGACACTAATCACGCGCCAACACATCAAGCAATTCAAAAGGAAAATTCTACTGTGCACTGCAGCAGCAGCAATTCAAAAGGAAAGGGCTACCACGCAACCGCAACTATTTCCATTCTGAGATGTGGGCGCTATCGCATGCTGCAAACGGGTTCCAATTTGAAACACAGGCGCTCTTGGGTGGATACTGCTCTGGTTCAAGTTATGCCCTAAGTAAATTGGTTGAAATTTGAACCTGTTAGGATCTGAAAATGAATTGGGTACTTAATCAAACAAATTGGGAGGGAGTTCCTATGTTAGCATTCTCAATTGGAGGGCTAAGGCGGCTGTGAGAAGTAGATCCCAATGTGAAGCCTTAAGGAAGGCTATAGTACAAGAATGCCTCTTGCATAATTAGAGAAGGACACTCTTGATGGGGTGGCCTAATTCCTCCTCTTCTCTATATTAGAGTAAGAGTTTATGTATTTCCAGTCAGAGGATAAGGCTCTTTGTAACTCTGTAATCTTCAAATTTTCATAAGGATAGTGGTTTTTTCCTCATTTTGAGTTTTCCACGTAATCTTTGTATTTGGATGTTTGTGTGATTATGCTAATCTTGCATGCATGTGTTGTGTGATTTTTACTTATGAATTTATGATTTCAAATTTGCTTAGTAATCATCAACAAAACCCTAGTCTTCAAACCAGAGTGCCCTTGTCAAATCGCTTCCACTACAGAGAGTGTGCTCAGTGCTTTGCAATTTATTTCCAACAATATTTGAGCGAGGTTAACTTGTTGGTCCGAGGGTTTGGTTGTTTGAGTGGGAGCAATGGCTGACGAAATGAGAAAACAAGAAAAAGAAATTCAGTTGAACGAACTTTATATTCTTGAAAATGTAATGGAGGATTTGCTTTACCAAAAAAAATTATATCTTCCATGAAAGGAGCCGACATAAAACCTATAACTATGACTGATGAAGAATGGAAAGTTCTCGATAGAAACTGTATTGGGTTTGATTTGCTTAACAGTATCTTCTTCTGTTGCTTTTAATATTGTTAATGAGCAAAATTACTATAGGTCTCAGTATCTTCTTCTATTGTTTTTAATATTATTAATGAGAAACTTATTATAGATCTCAATGGATGCCCTAATGAGAATGTATGAGAAGCCCTCAGCTTCGAATAAAGTTTTTTTGATAAAGAGATTGTTTAACATGAAGATGACGGATGGTGACTGAACACCTTAATTGGGTTTCAACATGGTGATGAGCCAGTTAAGTTCGGTGGGCATCAGTCTTAATGATGAGATTTGAGCTTTGTTGTTCTTCTCTTCATTAACTCGAGCCATTGGGATGGGCTAGTTACATCCATCAAAAATTCATCAGGAAATGCATCATTGAAATTCGATGACATTGTTGGGCTTGTGTCTGAATGAAGAAGTGCCAAAAAAGTGCCCATGGGGAGGCATCTACCTCAATAATAAATGCTGAAAGTAGGGGAACACATACTTAAAGGAGATATAATAGAAAGAGGTCATGTCTCGATAAGGAAATATCAAGACCCATAAAAGAAAGAGTCAGATTGCTAGAACAAGTAAAAGGTAGGTGCCTTCAGAAGGACTGCCCTACCCTGAAGAACTAAGTGGTGGAGGTAAGGATGATGAACCCCACTATGATTGTTTAGCTGAGGAGGATCAGGATGGCTTTGATCCTCACTAGTCAACATGTAGTCCTGGTAATGAACTCAGATGCATCCTTTCATATGACCTCTATCAAGGAGTGCCTTCAAGAACTACACCAAGGGTGACTTAGGAAAAAGTATATCTTAGAGATGATCAGAGGCTGTGCAACATCATTGTAGAGTGATATAGATGTTTCATCATACCAAGCGATGTTGTTTGGTGGCTCAAAGATATTAAAACATAGCGCCATGTTTAAGAGAGAATTTGATTATATTGGAGTTAGCTAGCTAGGGAGGGTTACAACACTTATTTCATTATGAGACTCATGGAAGTTCACCAAGGGTGCATTCATTTTTTCATGAGGAAATATGGAAGGTACCTTTACCTAATAAATAAAGTGTCTAATTCTATTGAAGCTATAGAAGAGATAGATGCAGATCTATGGCACTAGAGGCTTAGCCATATGAAGCAAGAGGGGGATCGAAATCCCACATTCAAAGGGAAACTCCAATGACTGAAGTTAGTAGACTTGGATTCTATGAAAGACTGTGTGCTGGGCAAATAGAAGAAGGCTTCGGTCACCAAGATTGGAAAAGAGTTGAAAAGAAAGAAACTTGAGTGGTGGCAGCAAACGTATGGGGACCAGTTCCCTACTTCTTCCATGGCAGAGCCACATATTTCATCACTTTCATTGATGATCATACAAGGAAGGTATGGGTTTACTTTCTAAATATAAGTATGACAAGTTTGATGTGTTTGGAAAAGTGGTTAGCTTGATGGCTAACGATACAAGATTACAGCATAAGTGCTTAAGGCCGATAATGGCAGTGAGTATTGAGATAGGGAGTTCAAGGAGTTATGTGCCTTGGGAGGCATGAAATGGGAGCTTGCAGTCCCAAGAATACCATAACAAAATGGTGTTGTAGAATGGATGAATAGGACAATCACAGAAAGAGCTAGGAGCATGAGATTGCATGCATGTCTCCCAAAGTAGTTTTGGGCTGAAGCTGTTAACACACATGTTTATTAGTTAAATTGGGGACCTTCCAAACCCTTGAATGATGGGATTCCCGAGGAAGATTGGAGCAAAAAGGAGGTAAAATTAAACTATCTCAAGGTATTTAGCTGCTCATCATATGTGCACTTTGATGCAGAATCCATGAGCAAACTTAACACAAAGGCAATCAAGTGCACATTTGTTGGATATGGTGCAGGAGAGTTCAGTTATAAATTTTGGGACAATCAGAACTAGAAGGTCATCAGAAACTAGGATATCACTTTCAATGAAAGTGAAATGTACAAGCACTATATTGGATTCAAGACTAATTCCAAAGATACTTCAGATGTTCAGCCCCAGCACATTGAAATTGATGATAGTGTTGAGCTAGATGTTGGAGTACATGAAGAAGCTCAGGAGGGTGTCAATGTTGAACCACAAACACTCATATTAAGAAGATTCACATGAGTCACATGACCACCATAGAGGAACACTCATTCCTTATTTTACTTATTACTAATAAATGGTGGTGAACTAGAAAGATTAGAAGAGGCACTTTAGGCTGAAGAATCAATCAAGTTGGAGGCTGCCATGAATGATGAAATGGCATCACTCATGTCAAATGAGACACGGAAGTTGGCAACTTTACCAGTTGTGAAGAAGGCTCTTCATAACAAGTGTGTTTACCGGGTGAAGAAAGAATCGATTAGAAGCAAGCACTACAAGGCTAGGCTTGTAGTTAAGGGCTTCCAACAAAAGGATGGGGTCATCTACAGTGAAATCTTTGCTCCAGTTGTGAAGATGACAACCATTAATGTTGTACTGAATATTGTTTCAGTTGAGGATTTGATCTGGAGCAAATGGATGTCATAACTATATTCTTCACGAAGAACTGGAGGAGCTGTACATGTAACAACTTGAAGGGTATAGGCTCAAGAGAAAGGAAAATTTGAGCTAGTGTGCAAAACTCAAGAAGATCCTCTATGGCTTGAATCAAGGGCCAAGCAGTGGTACAAAATATTTGACAAGTTCATATCAAATTCAGGGTACAATAGATGCTCGAAAAAATCACTATTATATATAAAATAGTGTATAAGTCCTCCTATGTCATTATGTTGTTGTATGTGGATGATATGTTGACATGGATCGGACATTGAGGAGACAAGGATTGTTGAAAGAGCTTATGTCAATAGGAGCTTGACATGAAGGACTTGAAGGCTGACTAAGCAGATTCTTGGAATGAGAATCAATAGGGAAAGAAGTACAAAAACTCTAAGCTAATCGTAGAAAGAATATGTTGAAAAGGTGCTGAAGAGACTAGTAAATATCAGTCTTGGTCTGTAATATAATTTTTAGCATTTATGTGATGGGCGAGAAATCAAGTTCAAGAATTTCTAAGAAATAATTCATATTTAAAATAGCAGTAAGGAAAGTAAAATAATAATAAGTTCATAATTATCCATCCTGAGCCATACACATATACATTACATGTTTTATTCATTAATACATCAACAAATAAAATAAAGTGTTCATCTCCAACTCACTTCTTAACTTAAGCACTTTTCTTACTCAAGTTAGCTTCTTATGTTCAATTTTAAAAACCTGAAAATTTAACCCACAATTACCAGTTAGGTAGAAGTATGTATATTATTCTTTAAGAGTTACTTTCTAGCATCTCATATTAGGTTAAATCAATAATAAAAGTTGCATAAATAACTTTGTATCAAAATTAAGGAAACATAAATATTTTCCAAATGTAGTCAATTTTGCCCTGCATGTTAGACTTGAGAAACATATATAAAAGCGTAAAATTTTTTTTATTAAAAGTCTTAAGTTGATTGATATAAAGTTTGAGTCCGAAGAGGCCTTGAGCCCAAATGGGTGGTAAATTATAGGCATAACTTTTAGGCAGCTTTACGCCTACATGTTGGTAATTTATTATCCTTTTTATTAAATTTTTGATATCTTTTCCTTGAAGCTTTCCTATTCCTAAAAGGGCTAACTCCTCCTTATATCACTCATTAAAGTTGCTAACTTTACCCAATCTGTACCTTATTCTTCAATATCTGCCTTTCCTTCCTTTTAAAGATAGGCACCATATATTAAGATACATTTCATCTTTTTGTCACATATATTATGATCCTATTTTGCAATTTATAAGTGGTATAGGCATATCATCAAGGCCATATTCAAGTCATAATTCAAATGGAAATAAGATCATAATAGATATAATGAATAAAAACTTATAATAATATACATACCTGATTGATTTGATTAATACACAATAATTCACTTGATTTATCTGTTAACTATCAATTTAAATCATCAATTTGATATTTTATAATTTAATAGTATTATTATTCAATTGATTAAATTTTTAAGTTATCTTTAAGAAATTTTTGATGATAAAGTAAAGTATTAGTGTTTAGTTAAAATAAGTTATTTATGGACATTTGTCCAATCAATGAGGCCTAGATATTTTATTCACCAAGCATGCTAAATTAATTGAAATAGTATATTATGTAGGTTTCTAATAGACACAAATTATGCACTTTTATAAGAAAAATCAGCATGTATAATTGATCATATATATTTAGGACTTTTCCTTTATACTTAAGTGTTTTTTATAATTACTTGAACCTTTTCTGCAACTATTTGGTTGTGAGGTATGTTTACTTATCTCATATTTTATTTAAGTTATAAATGTATGTCTATAGCTTTTATTGTTTCATTTGATGCGTTTGTAGTACCTTTTCTACTTATGATGAATTGTGATCATCCTAAACCTTTATAATTTATTAGGCCTAAAATATACTTAGATATTTTTTCTAATGTAATATATAATTTAATCCAAAGCGTAGGATTTAAGATATTGAACACTAAGCTATGTGATTAATGAACCTATTGAGCTAATGTAAAGTGATTTAGATCTTTGAAATAGGTATGATCTAGATTGGGAAATAGTAAACTTATAAATGGTTAGTTTGAATGGTATGTTAGAACTCATTAGATTATAAGATTAAAGTGAGTTTCAGAGTATACTTTGAAGACACCCAAACTTAAGAACTATCATAACTAGGATAAAGCATTAATGATCTTATGGTGTAGATGAATTATAAATAAAGTATTCATATAGAATAGTCTCTTAACTCATATTTATATTATACTTATAAATTATTTTGCCATCATATAAAGTTTAAAGAAATATTATTTTCCAAAATCATTTATAAATATATATATCTATATATATATATATATATACAACTGGTACAGTGTTAGATGTTCATACTCATCACTTGTATATTTCTCTACACTATCTTTTACTTTACTTAGGATTGTCTTACTTGGACATATACATGCTTCCCTTACTTATTAAGAACATATTTCATGTTAGCTATAAAATGTCTTATTAACCTTTTAATGTAAGAATGAACAAGGTTATCATAACATGTGTGCTTATTTACCTTTACAGTTTTAGATGTTATTTACCTTTATGTTCATTTCCTTGTAAAATGCTCATCCCTTATTAAATTGTAAATGGCTATTGTGATATCTGCTTATTAAAATGTTATTATTTTCCCTTAAATTGTACTTAGACTTTTTATAAAAGTCTAACAACTTATTTCTTTGTATTTATTATGTCCTACTATATTATAAACCAATTCAGTAGATTTATGAGCTAGATATGAATCTTGGACTCTATGTGGATCGTGTATGCACTCTTCTTATTTTCAGTCTCTTACTTTATTTTTTTAAGTGGACATGTGTCCCTGAAAGCTTGTATAAGCTTATTAAATTTTATATGTTTTACTTTATTATTTTGTGATGCATCTTATATTTCATGAATGTCTAAATCATATGTATATATATTTTGTTGTCTACGCATTTGGTTTTCCCCTTAGAGATCAGTAAACTCCCCGAGTACTTAATTGTGAGTTAAGTTTCACTAACCTAGCATTAATTACTACAATAACACTCATTATTGGATTAGACTACTTAATATGATAATGAGGTATTATAGAGACAGCAGGTTCACTTCTAAATTCTGAAAAGTTGTAACAACCCGAGTTGTTACTTTAGATAATTAGGGTTAACCCTAAGTCTTAAACATAATCTTAAGTGCTAATTTGGTCATTTGGAGTCAACTACCAAGATCCGGTCCAAACCAGAGGTCAAACGGATTTAATCTTTATTTTGAGAATTTCATGAACCTCGAAAATTGACATATTTAAATTGACCTCCGATCGAAAAATGGACACCACCATTGCGTTCCTTGACCCCAAATTAGCTTGGGGTGAAGTTTTCGTGTCAATCGGAAGTCGTCGAAATTTCAACGAATATTTTAATAATAAAAATATCACGGAAATCGAGGTATCAAAATACTCGTCGGATCAAAAATCCGACTACGCCATTGAATTCCTTGACCCCAAATTAGCTTGGGGTGAAGTTTTCGTGTCAATCGGAAGTCGTCGAAATTTCGACGAATATTATAATAATAAAAATATCACGGAAATCGAGGTGTCAAAATACTCGTCGGATCGAAAATCCGACTGTGCCATTGAATTCCTTGACCCCCAAATTAGCTAGGAAAAACATGTTCAAAATTTCTTTTTCTGAAAATATTTTTTTTAAAAAAAAAACAAAAAAAAAAATAATAATAATAATTAATTATTATTAATTAATTATTAATTAATTAATTAACGGCGCCGTTAGATCGGACGGATCCATCCGGACCGTCCGATCGCGCGCGGATCCTACGGCTCTCGGCCGCGATCCGCGTCACGCGGTCTGGAGCGATCCAGACCGTCCGATCGCGCGCGGATCCAACGGCCCTCGGCCGCGATCCGCGTCGCGTGGTCTAGAGCGATCCGGACCGTCCACGATCGCACAGATCCGACGGTCCGGAGGCGTCTTCCTCGCCCTCTCCGCCCGCGTGACACACGGCGGCCCATCGCATTTTCTGGCCAATCCGGCCACATCCAGGCCTCGGCGAGGTCGCCGTCCGGTCTATAAGACCTCGGCCTACCCCTAGGCTCCGAGTTTTCACCGATCGGAGCCCGGATCGAGCCGGAATCAAGCCCGGAAGTCAGCCCTTTTTTTTTCCGCCGAATCCTTCGCCGATCCAAACTTCAGGTACCCCGATCTCCCTCGTTTACCGTTCGATCGTTGCAAAAATTGTATGATAGGTAGATCAACATGTCCTCTTCACATCCACCGTTCCGATCGGGCTAAAACCCACCCGATCGGGCGCACCAGGTCCCCGAAGTGGACTGGGTTCGGTCCGCCGAACTCCCGGAAGGCGAAGGGTCACGCCTTCGGGTCGGGTCCGCGTCAGCGCGGGTGGGGCCCACCCGGCCACGCGGCCACCTACGGGCCCGCCACGTGTCAAGTGGGGGCCCACAGGCCACCGTCAGCCAGGTGGAGTAAGCGCCATGGGACCCACAGTGCCACGTGGCAGCCTCTTGGCAGTGCCACGTGTCAGGTGGGACCCACTGTCCAGTCAGCCCGGGCTGAGTCAGCAGCCCGTGGGGACCCACAATGCCACGTGGCAGCCTCTGGCAGTGCCACGTGTCAGGTGGGACCCACAATGCCACGTGGCAGCCTCTGGCAGTGCCACGTGTCGGTGGGACCCACTGCCCAGTCACCCGAGCTGAGTCAGCACCCGTGGGGTCCACTGTGCCCCGTGGCAACCTCTGAAGGTGCCACGTGTCAGTGGGGCCCACTGTCAGTTAATTAGAAATTAATTAAATTATGTTAGTGTTAATTAATTACTGTTTAGCCCTAATTAATTACTGTTAGTGGTTAATTAAGTTAGGGTTAGTACTATTACTTTTAAACAGTAATTTTAATTAAATCATTATAATTAAAGATTAATTAAGGATTAATTAACTGTTAATTAAATCTTAAACAGTGATTAGGATAATTAATTACTTTTGAACAGTAAAATTATTTAATTAATTAATTAATAATTAAATAGTGATTAATTAAATAAAAACTTTATGAATGAACAGTAAATTTAAATAATTGAATATAATTAGAGATTAATTAATATTAATTAAACAGTAATTAGCACTAATTACTTTACTATAATAAAATTATTTAATTAATTAATTAATAATTAAATAGTGATTAATTAAATAAAAACTTTATGAATGAACAGTAAAATCATTCAATTTGAATAAATGAATATTAAATTAATTCAAATTGTACTTTTGAATAGTAAATCTTAAAAGTTTAATAACTTTTTGTAGGATGATCCAAACATAGCCAATATGGGTTTTAAAATACTCAGAAAAATATTTAGGATCAAATGGCATAATGTAAAATTTCGTTTCGGGGTACGCATAACGAGGGTAGCATTTTAGAGCCTCTTTAAGACCCCATAACTTTTTACCCGATTATCAAAACATAGTCAATATGGGTCTTAAAATGCTCAAGAGAGCGGCCCCATCACCGTGGTAGTATTAGTTTTCTAATTTGGATATCAAGACAAAAAGTCAACTCTAGAATTTAGAGTTGACTGTAGTGAAAAATGACCAAAATGCCCTTGGACTTCAAATGGCCATAACTTGGTCAATTTAACTCCAAATATAAAAATTCAAGAAGCTACCTAGTTTAGAATTTCAATGTCATCATTTTCACAGAAATAATATTTAGGATTTGAACCCTAAAATTTAGGGAATGACCAAAATACCCCTAGCATTATTTTAGCCATAACTCGGCCGTTTCTCGTCCAAATTGGACGTACTTACTGTCTATCTTCAAGTTAGACAGTAAGGAATTAGTTGGAGAAGATAAAACTCAGTTTGGACCCCTAAATCAAAAGTTGATTGACCCATAAAGTAGGGGCAAAATAGTCATTTTACCTTAAAATTGGAAATGCGCAACTTTAGCCCTTAATTAAAATCTTAGAATACTAATAATGTAATCATATTAGTACCATGTAAGTAAATAAAACAAGTCATTAAATTGAATTCCAATAATTTTTTTTCCTAAGTCTTAAGCATCCCACCTTAAGGACCTTTCCTGAGAGTAGGACTAGATCATAGGTTAGTATTCATTCATTGGGTAAATTGGGTTACCCTATGGGTGAAACCTTGGTTTTAGTAATTTCTAGATATTATTTTATTTTATAACCCATTCTGATTAGTTTATCTTTTAACTTTAGATTTAAGATAGGAGATTCATCCTATTAAGTTTGATTACTTAATAGGATCTGCCTTAACTAGTAGATCACTTATAGTATAAAACCTAGAACTTAGGTCTTATCCAGTTTGGATTATGTGATTAAACCTAAAATCTCGTAGTGTTTAATCCATAATCTATAGGTGTAGAAGATCTTGATCAGATCTTAGTTAGAACGTCTAAATTCACAAAATTAGGACGTATGATTTATTTGTTTAATTCATAGTCGTCTATCTGATTGAACTAGATTGGAACCTGATCAGTTCCAATCCTTTTTAACTTATAAGGACGAATTTCTGAGTTACACTCGATAGTAGGAAAATGGTGATCCTGAACTTGTGTAACTTGGAATAGTTAGCTGGTTAAGTAGAAAACAAATGATATCATCATATTTAGTCGAGTCTCTTGCTTACTTGTTATTTGTTGCTATGCATACCTTGTAATTTTGTGCCTTATATTTTCTTTGAACATATCATATAAGACATTTGATGCATAAATAAAATGTTAGGAAATTATGGAGACTCCTTAGATTCCTTATGAAAATATTAAAGTAAATAAGTGAAATGATAATGAATTGATGTGATTGAGCTGCCTCTCAGTGTTCTTTTGATCATACCGAATGTTGCCCTAGCCGTATCGTGCTAGGAGTTGCCCTAGCCGTACTGTGCTAGGATATTTCGGTATGATAGTTGGTGACCTAACCGTATCGAGCTAGGAGTAGCCCTAGTCGTATCGTGTTAGGGCCATATATGTGACTGTTGTTGGCTTAGTCGTATCGAGCTAGGAGTAGCCCTAGCCGTATCGTGCTAAGATCTTCAGTTTCTTTTGGCGAGCTAGTGTAGCTCTTTTCTGTATGGCAGTTGATGTATTATAGTTTTATATGCAGTTGTGGTTGTTTTAGTATATTCTTTTTCAGTCAGCTATTTCCTTGTACTGCTTTATATATATCTAGGATGTAGAATCTTGCTGCTATATGTATATATCACTGCTGAGTTATTCATTTTTAATTAGCATGTTATTTTTATTGATCACCAGCATGTTTAGGATGTAGAATTTTTCTTCCAGCATTTATTCAATTATATTTACACTTATATGTCTTTCATTGATTACTTGTTATGCGAGGCATGCTTCAGCCTCATTTCTTTGCCTTGTTTATACTATAGAGCATAGTCTATAGTTTGCCTTTTTACTTGTGTTGCTTACTGCTCCTGTATTTACACATCATGCTTAGAAGTAAATGGTAAAATGGTGATATTATATAACCTTATTAAAAATTCAGCTTAAAATGTACTTAGACAATTGTCTAACCAGATTTTCTTTTTTTGGCTGGGGCCCTACATTGTGAAATCGACAATGTCAGGCTTAGAGCAATTTGAGGAGTCTGCACCCGAGGAGGAGCCTTACTTAGAGGAGGTGCAGCAGTTGGGGCCAGAAGATATCTAGTCATTTACTACTTGTGAGGATGAGTGGATTTTGAACATATATTTTGTTAAATTTTAATTAATGTAATAATACGGGTACCTGTGACTGTGTGTTCAGATTTCACTATGCTACTTTTCTGAGTTATATTTCTCTTCTTATATATATTATGATGCTTGGATGTCATTTATTTATCGCTTCTGCACTCTGTATTTTTACTTATATAGTGACAGCTTGATTGATTCTGAGTTAATCTTTCTCTAATCAGGTGGATTGTGGAGTTTATCCTAATCCAATGCTAAGTGAGGGGTTAACCAGAGTGACGCTCCACCCTTAATCTAAACCTATTGAGGGTTAAGGGTGAGGGTCGCCACAAAAGTTGTGCATCAAGACCTGGGAACTATCTTGGCCATGAGCACTACTTATCACCCTCAGGCCGATGGAAAAACAAAAAGAGTTATTCAAGTCCTTGAAGATGTTCCAAATCTCTGCATTTTAGATTTTGGTAGTTTTCAGGAAGATCATATCCCACTTGTGCTATTTTCCTGTAATAATAGCTTTCAGGGTAGCATCAATATGGCTATGTATGAAGCTCTATATGGGAGAAAGTGTAGCACTACACTTACTTGGTCAAAAATAGGAAGTTCAGCTTTATGGGTTAGAATTAGTTGAAGAAAATAATATAAAAGTTCAACTTGGTCAGCAAGGGATTCATGCAATGCAAGGCCATCAAAGCAATTGTCATGATGCCGGGCATCTTCCTCAGGAATTCAAGGTTGGTGACTTCGCTTATTTAAATTTCAGCTCGATGAAGGGTGTATTCAAATTCGGTGTAGCTAGAAAACTCAATCCTCGCTATATCGGACCTTTCGAAATGTCAGCAAAAGTAGGATCTGCAACCTACATGCTTAAACTATCTGATAATTTTTCAGCAGTCCACAACATATTTCATGTATCATCTCTGAGAAGATGTCTCAGATATCCTTCTCACTTAGATCAACTTCTAACAATATCTCTTCAACCCGATCTTTCTTATGCAGAAGAACCAACAAAAATCTTACCTCATGATCAAAGACTATTAAGAAATTATTCTATCCCCATGATAAAAGAGCAATGAAAGAATCATAATCTTGAAGAATCTACTTAGGGAAAAGAGGCGGGTATGCGATCAAATTATCCAAGGCTTTTGGAAAACCCTGGTACCTTCCTACACTTCTTTTAACTTCTTATCATTTATTTCTTTCCTTTTTTGTTCCTACTTAAGCAATGTTGAGGACAACATCATTATTAAGTGGGGGAGCTTATAATAATGTTAGGTTGTTACCCTAGTTAATATGGACTAAACTAAGTCCTAATCATTATTCCATTAAACTTAAATATGTATTAGGACCTAACACTTAAAATTTGGGATCCATTCGATCATGATTCGATTAATTGACTACTTTTGTCTATTATTTAACCTATAAAATAGTCTAAATTAATTTAACCTCCAAATAAAAATCTAACTTCATTTTTGAATTCCCCACCCCAATTTAGTTAGCTGTGAAGTTTTGGGGTTCTTAGAGCCCATATAATAGCTTAATTTTAATTAGTTAAATTAAATTTTATTAGTATTTAATTAATTATTTATAATTCCATTTTCTCCATCTTTTCAAATGGCTTACATCCATTTGATCGAACTGTGCAATCTTGCGTAGTTCAATCAACCCAGTCGTCAAGATCAGATAACTAGGCTTATTTCTTCCCCGCTCTGCCATGCGCGTGCAGCATGTGGCAGCCTTTGCACGCAAGCGGCAGAAGCCAGCTGCTTATGGTGAATTGCTGCCATTCTGCTGCTTCCAAATCCTCAATTTTAATCCCATTTCATTTCTAAGCTTTGCTTTTGTCATTTGGAAATGATAGCAAGCCTAGAGCTCGCAGTACCTGAATATAGAGCTAGATTGAATCCTTCTGAGACAAACCCTATGTACTTGACAGATGAAAAAATACACATAAGCGTTTGCACATAAGTGTACGTGATCTGAAGTAATAAGTGGAAGGTGAGTTCCGAGATTTATCGTCCTCATGAAAGAGATTGTTTTGATACTAAGGTATATCTACTTTTAATAATGTTTAGACAAATATATTTTGGGTTTTTAGTGGCTCCTAATTTACAATTCAAGATCTTTAATTTAAGATACTATTTTATTAAAAAGGGGGAGTTGGGTTTTTATCATGCAATAGTTAGGGGACTGGTGTTAATACTCATATTCTATTAACTTTTAGTGAAATTGTTTTCATGCAATTTGTAATCAAGTAAGAAGAGCATTTTTTAGATTGGTCCTCTGATTTCCACTAACTCACATCTAGTGCATAAGATGAACACATGAGGGTTCAATCTTAGCACAAGGACTCTCATGCGATCGCATTGGTTAATTAAGATTTCCTACGTCTAAGTTATCAAATTATTCTCTTAATTTTTGTTACCAGGCGAGCTTGATTTCCACCAACTAGCATCATGCGCAACATGTGTAGTTCAGAATTGAATAATTATGCTAAGTAAACTATGTCACTTTCATCCACAAGCATTCAATTATTCATCTTCCTCCTTTCACGTACGCTGAGCCGCGGAGCATCGGTTGGTGGCTCTTGGCTCACATGCATTGACCTTTCGACTGAGCTCTAGGAATGGTGCGATTAGGCTCAAGAGCTTCTCACTAAGCTCTAAGCATTAACGCACACATACTTAGCTCTACGCCAATTGATAAGCTATGGAGCGCAAGAGAATTGATGTTACTCAATCAACCTTCCATTTCAATCATGAGGTATTTTTCATCAAGAATCCTCGCACGATGAGGACCTTTATGTCAATTCCCTCTAGGCTTGAAGTGTTGATTTGACTTAGCATTATTTTCATTATATTTGATTTAATATGCAAGATATTCAATAGTTCCACAGCATGCAAAACAAG
This sequence comes from Gastrodia elata, assembly GCA_016760335.1. Classification (NCBI taxonomy): domain Eukaryota; kingdom Viridiplantae; phylum Streptophyta; class Magnoliopsida; order Asparagales; family Orchidaceae; genus Gastrodia; species Gastrodia elata. The sequence continues at coordinate 49,289,236 of CM028671.1, read as the reverse complement.
AACACATCTTGAACATAAATAAATAAATAATTTATTTATTAAGAGAAATTCATACAAACACCATTGTCCCTTTACTCCTTACATGATGATGGCCCAACCATCCCCAAGGAGGGTTTAGCTCTCCATTACAATAGAAATAAAAGAAGAAACATACAAGAAACTAAACCCTTACATGGATCTACAAAAAGAAATTTAGAAAGGAGAGCTATAAAGAACACTAGGAACAGCCCTTTCGTAGCTTTTACTGGATCTTCCTTTGCCTTCCTCTCTTCTTCTCTTCAGCTCATTGGAGATAATCTTCCTTTCCTTCCTTGAATGAATCACTTATTCTTCCTTGGTGAGGTCTCCTTTCCTTCTCTTACAGCAGGCTTATATTTTTTATCAATGAATTGTCAAAGAGGGGAACCCTCTTTTAGTCTTGAAATGTTGTTTAAATAAAGCAGCCTCCACCCTCTTGTAATTAATTTCTGTCAGCTTTTATAATTCTCTCCCTTAATGGCATGCAATGAATATTATTCCAATATTCCCTTGAGATACTACATGGAATAAATGGAGTTGGAGTTTCAATAGCTAGGGAAGGCCAAGGTTTGAATTTGTGGCCTTCCTTATGCTGGAATTAATGCCTTGAACTTAGCCGGTATTACGATAGCCGTTGTGGCGCACTACAGCGATTCTACTATAGAATGGTTTTGAAATGACTACTGTCTGTAGCATGTGGCAGTGCTGAGCTCTCAGGTTTGGACCCGCTGCAGTGCACGGTAGCAGGACACTTTGTACTTTTCTTCTTAATTATTTGCCCTGTTGATCCACTACGGTGCGCGATAGCACCGTGCTTTCTGTTTGTTTCTGCTACAGCACGCGGTAGCGCCAGTGTCTCAAGTTTGAGATCGCTACAGCGCGCTATCACGAGGGCTTATGAATGGGTTTTGTTGCGGTGCGCGGTAGCACCGAGATCTCGGGTTGGACCCGCTACGGCTACGGTAGCACCAAGCTCTCGAGTTGAATACACTGCGGCATGCAATAGTGTTGAGTTCTCGGGTTTGGACCCGCTATATTGCGCGGTAGTGCCGAGCTCTCTAGTTTGTACCCGCTAGAGTGCGCTATGGCGTGCCTGGGCGCGCCATGGCCGTATTCTTCCAAATTTTCTATTTTTCCCAGATTTCAGCCCAGCATGTCATTTTTCCTGAAAACAGTACAAACAAACATAAAAGACCCATATTCCACAATAAATTTTGCTTGAAATGCTTCACTTATTTTACTATAAATATTGAGTTCATCACACCCCCGCACTCAAGTTCTTGCTCATCCTCGAGTAAGCTCCAAAATATTTTTCTGAATTTATTATGAGATTCATTTATAGAAGATAATGTGAAACATCTTGTTAGTTGATTCTTTGCTTAATTGGAGTGATTTATAGAAATGCAGCCTCTAATAAATTCCAAACCTAAGTTCCATTCAATAATTTCTTTTTCTAGTCTCCAATTTTAAGTTTGTGATGCTACTTCTTAATTAGGGGGGAAGTTTTCTATGAATTCTTAATTAAGCTAAGCTTGAGTGAGTAACTTGAGAGATTTGTGCCATATGTGCTCTTTCTTATTAATCACAAAGAATAATTCAAATTTAGGAGAGATATTTTTCATCATCCTATTTTCTTATATTCTTAATACTTTGGGAGAGATATTTTTTTTCATTTCTAATTTTGTCCTTTTGGAATTCTTGTTCAGCTCAAGGGAGAGATATTTTTCTTCATCCTTATCTCAGTTCTTTGTGATCATGAAGTCCTACAAGAGCCTAGCACAGTCATTAGTTCATTCAATTCTAGCCATTCAATAATTCAGTTTCTCAGATTCTTCCACCCCACAATTAGACTTTTAGCAATGTTCATATTAAATTTTTAGAGACTTGAAGCAACTTAAGATTATTACCTTGTATTGGAAGGTATTATGGCTGCTGATTAGTTCAATCACTATTTTATTAAGCAAGGATATTATGATATTATTATTCACATTTTGTGTTCTCATTGAATCATGCATTTCTAGAATTTCATAGAAATTAGTCATTTCAAACCAAAAAATATAGCAGCATATGAGACTAGATGAAATCCAAGATTCATTTATAAAAAAGGAAAACAAAGCACAAACTAAACTAAGAAAGTTAAAGAAAATAAAAATACAACCTTCTTCCTCATCTTCTTCTTCCTCTTCCTCATCATAATCCTTTGGCCATTCAGTGTTTGGAGGAGGTTCATAAGCTGGGGGTTGTGGCAGCACAACATCGCCCAGTCTACTATTCAAACTCTAATTTGAAAACATCATTCCGAGAGCTAAGTGGAAGTCATTTTGGAATTGGCGTTGTTTGGACAATTTGGCCTTGTAGTACCACATGTCGCTTGCCAAACTCTTCCCCATTTGCAATTTATAGTCCCTCATCTTATTCATTCCTTTTTGCAGACGTTTCAATGAAGACATTACCCAGAGGAAGATGATGCTTCTCCTTCCTCCCCCTTTCTTTTCTTGCTCTTTTTACCCTCTTGAAATTGCACGTTGAAATTATGGCGAGTAAGAGGAACACGGGGATAAATAGCCATGTCACTAGGTAATACCTTCACTCTTGTTCAAGGTATAGCCCAGTTATTAAAGATCCAAAGGTGAGTGCGGCGCAGGACCCAATCATGGCATTCCAGAGCTGCTCAAAAATAATTATGGAGACATGGATATCTCCGGGTCGTTCAATTGCACAAATGAGCAGTGTCTGTGACCCAATCACCTCACTTAGATGCCTAGATGGCATGATGGCACTGGATATCAGGACGTGCCATGCATTACACAAGTTCGTGAGAATGGCTCGTGGAATATTGGCCTGGTTTCCTCTCCACCCTGCGTCATCTAGAGTGAGAGCGCACGCAATGTTCGCCGGATTAGTTTTAGAATTTAAAAAGTCCTAATAGGAACACTCTTCTACCGCCCTAAGCTCAAAAAATGCTCGATCTCCTCGAGCCCGAACTTAACCTCTTTCCCTTGTACAAACACCTTATGCTTGTTCGTGTTAATCGTATTGGAATACACATCTTGTACAAGGGATGGAAGTGAGTCAGTCTGCAAGGTGACTAGATTATCCCAACCCTGGCTGTGGACACTAGGATAGTAAACTGGGTAGGGGAGTTTAAGTCCTCTTTCCGGAATGAGCTTCCATCATGATGTTATTTGCTCAAAGCGTTGCTCGGCCTCCACCGAAGAGAAACATTCTTTGTTGAAGGAGCCTCCAGAAGTTGAGGCACCTGATTCCTTGTTCACTACATTCTTTCTTTGTGAGGCCATTCTGGAGGAGAGGGTTATGAAAGGTTTTGAAAGTAGAGTGTAGAATTTTGGATAGAGCAATGGTGCAGAATTCCCTCATCTTGGCATTGATATTTATAATGAAAATAATTATGGAAGATTTCTTTGTTTTTAATCATATTCAAAGCATGAGTAAGGATAGTCAAAGATTATTTCAATGTCATGCAATTAATTTGATTGAATTCAGCTTTTAATTTCTATGGAAAAATAGACTTTTCAGCACTCCTTTTTCATATTTTAAGTCCCAAGGCGCGCTGTAGCGACCTTGACTGCTTGGGGAATCCCAAGCAGTCAATAGCTGTTTCTAGTTGTAAGTCATGCACTGTGGCACGCTACAATGTGCTTGGGCACACTGCAGCTTCCCTAGGATTAAATTTTTTGCTTAAGTGCTCCAAATAGCAATGAAATCTGTTGCAGCGTGTCATTACGACTAATTCCGCTGCAGCGCGCTGGAGCTAAAAATTCGTTGCCGCGCGTTATAGCACCTACTAAAGTAGTTTTTCCTAGATTTTAACTGAACTTCCAGAATTCTTTTTATTTTTGCAATGACAGGTTGTTTTATTTTATTTTTTATAGTTTTCACATTTAGACTAATCTACTCCTATGTTCAAATGTAGTAAAAAAATTACATGGGTTGCCTCCCAAGAAGCGCTTGTTTTAAAGTCGTCAGCCTGGCATGTTTAAGATCAAGAAGGGTTTGAATCACATGGCGATTTTCTTTTCCATATGTTTAAATTATATGAGTGAGCACTAACAAAAGTTGCGCTCAAACTCATGATGTTATCATCAACATTATTTTCTAACACCACTTCAGTCATTGGCAAAGAGGCCCCCTTCTTTTTCCTCTTGCCTTGCCTTGTTTTCTTTTTTTTAGAAATTTTCTCCTTACCTTCCCCTTCTGATGAGGAGCTAGACCTACCCTTAGATCTGTTTTCACCTTAGGTTAAGGTTTTTGATATCCAAAGCAGGGCACAAGTCTTCCTTCCTAATTTTTCTCTTCCACTTAGATTCTATGCCCTTATGCTTGAACAGGGTAGGCTTAAGATCAATAAGCGCGGCTCTACCTTGGACCTTAATACTCATCATCCCCTTGACCACATCGATTATAGCATTTGTGCTATCTAGGAAGGGTCATCCAAAAATGATAATGGAATTTTCATTCCACATATCTCATTCAAAGATTATAAAGTCAGCAGGGACAACAAAGCCTCCTAAGCCAATAGGCACATTTTTAGCTATTCCTAAGGGGGTTTTAGAGTCTAAATTAGAAAACTCCAAGACCATAAAGGTGGCCTCCATCTATCCCAGCTTAAGGTACTCATAAGCATATAAGGCATGATATTGATCGAGGCTCCAAGATCACATAAGGGATCTAAAAGAACCAATCCCCTATCACACACGAGATGTTCAACCTACCTGGATCTTCGCACTTCACAGCCATAAGTCTTCCATATTCAATTTTTTCAGTCACTCTCTCCACCTCCAATTCAGAGTTGTTAATCTCAAATTGATTATTAAGGTGGTTACCTTCAATCCCATCAGAGTGAATTACACTCACCGTATCCATCGGATTTACTTCAGTAAAACTAGGCAAAGCTCCCTACTGTCGAGTGTCCCAGTTGGGTTTCAATGTTTCTGAGGGATGCCTCGATCCCTTGGATGGAGGCATCATGATGATTGATTTCCAATTCAGTTCTCCTCATAAATTATATGGTCTCCATCTTAAATGCCTTAAAAGCTCCTTCAAAGTTTGATTGTTATGGTTTATTATTATTGCTATTAGTGTACCCTTATTTACCTATATTGTTCCCCCTGTTATAGTTTCCATTGCTATTATTGTTATTACTCCAAGAAAAATTATGATGATTTCTCCATCCCATATTGTAAGTACTAGAGTAGGGGTTATTCAAATTATTTTGCCCAGCATTATTATTCCTTAAGAAATTCACTTGTTCCATATTTGACGGTGTGAAAAGGTTATTTAAATCACAATTTTCACTCGCATGTTTTCCCCCGCACATCTCATAATAGATGTTTTGAACACGGTTCACGTTCATGTTTTCAAACCTTTGATTAAGGGTAAGAATTTCATTTTGAAGAGAATAAATTTGGTTGGTTTCAGTTATTTGGTTGGCTTCCCATTTTCCTTGATACAGCCTTTTAGTAGGCCATTGATAGTCATTATTAGTCATTTCCTTTAATAGTTCATAAGCTTCTTCCTGGGTTTTACTACTAAGGGAACCCCCGGCTACCACATCAATGAGTGTCCTCATTGGTGCATTCAAACCATTGTAAAATATTTGAACTTGCATCCATTGAAGAAACCCATGATATGGGCACCTCCTTAAGCATTCCTTAAATCTTTCTCAGCTGTCATACAAAGTCTCCCCCTCAAGTTGGTTGAAATTGGTTATCTTAATTCTCAACTGGGCTATTTTTGCAGGAGGGAAATATTTGGCTAAGAATTTTCTAGGTAAATCATCCCAAGTGCGAATAGAATCGCCCGGAAGTGAACTAAGCTAACTCTTGGCTCTATCTCTAAATGAATATGGGAAAAGCCAGAGTTTAGTGGCGTCTTCAGAAATGTCGATAAATCTGAATTTGTCACATGTCTCAAGGAAGTTTGAGATATGTGAATTAGGGTCCTCAATGGCTAATCCACCAAATTGGTTATTTTGAACCTTGCTCAGCATTGAGAGTTGATCTCAAATTTATTCGCCTCTATGTTAGGTCTAACGCTCGCATAGAGTATGCCTCTAACCATAGGCAGGGCATAATCTCTTAACACTCTTCCGCTCGATTCTCCTAACATGTTTTCTTCTATTTTCTCCATTACATGTTGATTTCTATTCACTTGGATTTGCTCTCTCCTAACTCTCAAATAAGTTCTCTTTAATTTGGGATCAAAAAATATGCCAATGTTATCTCTCTAATTCATACAATTCAAATTCAGTAGTTAAAATAAGCAGCTAAGAAAGAAAGTGTATCAACATAATTAAGTAGTTCAGCAATGACAACAAAAGCAACTAAATTATAGTCTAACTACAATTAGTAACAATTATAAATGTAAAAACTATATGCAAAAGAAAGAAAATTTTAAATCACTATTGACTTACAGATTGTACTTAATACAAAACTAATATTGTTCCCCGGCAATGGCACCAAAAACTTGACAGACAAAAAAGTACACGTCTGTGCTTGCACGCAAGTGTACGTGGTCTGAAGTACTAAGTGGAAGGTGAGTTCTGAGATTAATTGTGGTACCCCACCCCTTAATCCACAAGGGTTAAGCTAAGGGGTGGCGTGTCACTCTAGCTAACCCTTCACTTATAATTGGATTAGGAAGAATTCCACAATCCACTTAATAAGGGAAGGAGTAACCATAGAATCAAGCATTCAGTCGCTATCTAAGTAAACATACAGAGTGCGGAAGCGATTTAAAAATGAGAAACATCCAAGCATCATTGTATGAATAGTAGAAATATAACTCAGAATATAAGCATACAATCCAAATATATAGTCAATGGTACCTGTATCATTACATCATTTAAAAAGTTTAAATAAGATTGAGTGTAAACCACTCATCCTCACTCAAAAGTATAAGGGAACTAAACGGCAGCTTCTTCCATGGACTCCTCCTCTGGGTAAGGCTCCACACCTAACTCCTACTCACCTAACCGAAATGAGTCTGCCATTCTCGGTTTCACAATGTAGGGCCCCAGCCAAAGAAAAGAAAAATTTAGTTAGACAATTTTCTAAGTACATTTTAAGCTGATAAATTATTATAGATGTTATGTAATATCACCATTTTACTACTTCTAAGCAATAATGTGTATAAAGGAGCAGTAAGTAATACAAAAGAAAGGGAAAGCTATAAATCATCATTTATAACTTAAGCAAAGAAAAGGAAAGAAGCTAAGGTGATCAAACGAGGTATGCCAATTAAAATAAACAACTCAGCAGTGGTACATATAAATAGCAACAAGATTCTAACATCCTAAATATATATAAGAGCAGTACAAAGAAATAGTTGACTGAATAAAAATACTGAAAGGTAAACAACATCAACTGCATATAAAACCATACATGTACAATCTGCCATACAGAAGAGAGCTACTTTAACTCACCAAAAAGGCTGAAGATCTTAGCACCAGTACGGCTAGGACGGTTCCTAGCACGATACGGCTAAGGCAACAACAGTCAACATAGAAGGCTCTAGCACAGTACGGCTAGGACGGTTCCTAGCACGATACGACTAGGTCACCAACAATCATACCCGAAATATCCTAGAACCAGTACGGCTAGGACAGTTCCTAGCATGATATGGCTAGGGCAACAATCGGTATGATCAAAAGAACACTGAGAGGCAGCTCAAACACATCAAATTATTATCTTCTCATTAATTACTTTAATATTTTCACAAGGAATCTAGGGAGTCTCCATATTTTCCTAATATTTTATTCATGCATCAAATGTCTTATATGATATGCTCAAGGAAATATGGCACAAAAATCAAGGAATGCATAAGCAACAAAGCATCAAACAAAAGCAAGAGACTCAACTAAACATGGTGATATTATTTGTTTTCTACTTAACCATTCTAATTATTCCAAGTTACACAAGTTCAGGATCATCGTTTTTCTACTATCAAGTGTAACTCAAAAACTTGTCCTTATAAGTTAAAAAGGATTAGGACTAATCAGGTTCTAATCTTGTTTAATCAGATAGACAACTACGAGTTAAATCAAATAATCATACGTCCTAGTTTTGTGAATTTAGACGTTCTAACTAAGATCTGATCAAGATCTTCTAAGCCTATAGATTATGGATTAAACACTATGAGATTTAGGTTTAATCATATAATCCATAGAGGTTAAGACCTAAGTTTTAGGTTTTATTCTATTAGTGATCTACTAGTTATGGCAAATCCTATTAAGTAATCAAACTTAATAGGATGAATCTCCTACCTTAAATCTAAGGTTAAAAGACCAAATAATCAGAACGAGTTATAAAATAAAAGAAAGTTTAGAAACTAATAAAACTAAGGTTTCACCTATTGGGTAACCCAATTTACCCAATTAGTGAACTCTAACCTATGATCTAGTCCTAGTCTCAAGAAAGATCCTTAAGGTGTAGTGCTTAAGACTTAACAGAAATTATTGGAATCTGACTTAAGGGTTGATTTCACTCACTTAATTGTTACTAAGATGATTATAATATTAGTCTTGGCATTTTGGAATATTATCCAAAGGGTAAGGGTAGTTAATCCAATCTTATGGCAAAATGACTATTTTGCCCCTACTTTAAGGGTCAAAAATTCAACTTTTGGCTTATGGGTCAGAATTGCGTTCTTTTAGTTCCAACTGATTTCTTACTGTCTAACTTGAAGATAGACAGTAAGTACGCCTAAATTGGATGAGAAATGGTCAAGTTATGACCAAAATAAGGCTAGGGGTAATTTGGTCATTCACCTAAATTTCTAAGGTTCAGATCCTAAATATTATTTTATTAGATTGATGACATTAGAATTCTAGGTTAGATAGCCTCTTGAATTTTTGAATTTGGAGTTGATTTGACCAAGTTATGGCTGTTTGAAGTCTAGGGGCATTTTGGTCATTTTTCACTGAGAATTCTAGGGTTGACTTTTTGTCTTGATATCTGAATGGGAAAACTAATACTACTACAGTGATGGGGCTACTCTCCTAAGCATTTTAAGACCCATATTGACTATGTTCTGCTAACGGGGTAAAAAGTTATGAGGCTCTAAAGAGGTCCTAAAATGCTGCCTCAATATACGTACTCCGAAATAAATTTTTACATCACGTTATTTGATTCCTTATATTTTTTTGAGTATTTTAAGACCTATATTGGCTATGTTTGGATCATCCTATAAAAAGTTATTAAACTTTTAAGATTTACTATTCAAAAATATAATTTGAATTATTTTACTGTTCATTTATTCAAATTAAATGATTTTACTGTTCATTCCTAAAGTTCTTATATAAAATTTCTGAAATTATTAATCCTTAATTAACCTGTGATTAATTAGGCTTAATTATTAATTAACATTAATTAATCCATTAATTAATTAATTATAATTATTTTTAATTTTTATTTTCTTGCTATAGTAAAGTAATTAGCACTAATCACTATTTAATTAGTCTTAATTACTTGTTAATATCTAATTAAGAATAATTAATTATACTTTACTGTTTAATAATAATTAATTATTCTAATTATTATTTAAGGTTTCATTAATATTAAATTAACCCTAATTAATCTCTAATTACTTAATTAATTAAGGTTACTATTTAAAAATAATTAACACTAATCCTAATTTAATTAATCACTAACTATAATTAATTAATCATTAACAGTAATTAATTAACACTAACAATAATTTAATTAAATTTTAATTAACAAACAGTGGGCCCCCTAGACACGTGCCACTATTAGAGGCTGCCACGTGGCACTGTGGGCCCCACAGGGGTTGAGTCACCTCTGTGACTGGGCAGTGGGCCCACGTGACACGTGGCACTGTCAGAGGCTGCCACGTTGCACTGTGGACCCCACAGGGAGCCAAAGCATCGCGGGTGACCGGACAGTGGGTCCCACTTGACACATGGCCGGCCCAGAGGCTGCCACGTGGCACTGTGGGCCCCACTGGGGAGCTGAGCCGCCGCGCGGGCTTGAGCTGTGGGCCCCACGTGACACGTGGCGTGCTGGCTGGCTGCCATGTGGCGCTGTGGGCCCCACGACCAAAGCCGAAGGGTCACGGGCTTCGGCTGGTGGGTCCCACTTGACACGTGACAGGCCCAGAAGGCGCCACGTGGCTTGGTGGGCCCCACCCGGCTGACGCGGACCCGGCTCGGGTGGGTTGGGCTCGGGTCGACCCGGACTTCGTCTCCTTCGCGGAGACGGTCCGAGGGCACCGGGCTAGGGCACAGCTTTTGCCGGCCTTCCCGGCGCCGGACCGCCTCTGCCCGCAGGGCCAACGGTAGCCCTCGACGAGGGCTACACGCCGGTGGGCGGACCTTCGCCGGAGGTGGTCGGAGGCGGCGGCTAGGGGCAACCCTAATTTCTAGGTTTTGGCAGATGGAACCCTAGAATTTTTAAACCTAGATTTGGGTTGATCGGACCTGATCGAACTCGATCAGGTCCGATGGATCGTCGATCTAACCCTAGGTCTACAATAATCAAACGAAAAATTGTGAATCTATAGGAGGAGAGGGGAGATCGGAGTACCTGAAATTGATGGTGGACAGGGGCTCGGACGGCTCGGTCGCTTCGGGGCTCGGGTTTCGCAAACCCGGAGCCCCGAGCTCGCCTGAGGCCTTATAAGATCTCAGGCGACCTCACCGAGGTCGGGGGAGGGCCGGATTGGCCGGGCGGGGCGGCTGACGCGCCGCGTGTCGCGCGGACAGAGCCGTCGAGGACGACGGCTCCGCAGCCATTGGATCTGGGTGCGATCCAACGGCTGAGATGGCGCCGTCTGGATAGACGGCGCCGTCAGCTACAGTTGACGGAAAGATTAAATACTTAACGATGGCCGTTAAGTAATTAATTAAATTTTTTTTTTTTTCAGAAATTTTGAACATGTCTTTCCTAGCTAATTTGGGGTCAAGGAATTCAATGGCGAAGTCGGATTTTCGATCCGACGAGTATTTTGATATCTCAATTTCCGGGGTATTTTTTATTATTAAAATATTCGTCGAAATTTTGACGACTTCCGATTGACACGAAAACTTCACCCCAAGCTAATTTGGGGTCAAGGAACGCAATGGTGGTGTCCATTTTTTTATCAGAAGTCAATTTAAATAGGTCAATTTCTAGGGTTTCTGGATTCCCAGAAATCATGATTCGATCCATTTGACTCCTGATTTGGACTAGGTCTCAGAGGTTGACTCCAATTGACCTAATTAGCACTTATAATTGTGTTTAAAACTTAGGATTAGTCCTAATTAACTATGGTAATAACTCGGATTGTTACATTAATCATCCTCAGGGAATAGATTATTTTTATACTAAGGTACATCTACTATTAATAATGTTTATACTAATATATTTTGGGTTTTTACTAGCACCTAATTAACAATTCAAGATCTTTGATTTAAGATACTATTTGATTAAAAATGGAGAGTTGGGTTTTTATCATGCAATAGTTAGGGGACTGGTATCAATACTCATGTTCTATTTGTGAAATTGTTTTCATATAATTTGTAATCAAGTAAGAAAAGTGTTTCTTAGATTTGTCCTCTTATTTCCACTAACTCACGTATAGTGCATAAGATAAACACACGAGGGTTCAATTTTAGCACGTAGACTCTCATGTGATCGCATTGGGTTAATTAAGATTTCCAGCATCTAAGTTATCAAAAAAATTCTCTTAATTTTTGCGAACACGCGAATTTGATTTCCACCCACAAGTATCATACGCTACATGCGCAATTCAGATAAGGAAGCGAATAATTATGCTAAGTATACTATGTCACTTTCATCCATAGGAATTCAATTATTTATCTTCCTCCTTTCATGTATGCTGAGCCGTGGAGCATCGGTTGGTGGCTCTTGGCTCACATGCGTTAACCTTTCGACTGAGCTCTAGAAATGGTGCAGTTAGGCTCAAGAACTTCTCACTAGGCTCTAAGCACTAATGCACACATACCTAGCTCTACACCAATTGGTGAGCTATGGAGTGCAAGAGAATCGATGTTACTCAATCAACCTTCCATTTTAATCCTGAGGTGTTTTACACCGAGAATCCTCACACATCAAAGATGGGTTCATGGCGAGGACCTTTATGTGCATTCCCTCTAGGCTTGAAGTGTTGAGTTGACTTAGCATTATTTTTATTATATTCAATTTAATTCATAAGCTATTCAATAGCTTCACAGCATGAAAAATAAGAACACATCTTAAACATAAATGAAAAAAGACTATATTTATTAAAGGATATTCATACAAACACCATTGTCCCTTTACCCCTTACATGATGATGGCCCAACCCTCCCCAAGGAGGGCTTAGCTCTCCATTACAATGGAAATAAAAGAATAAACATACAAGAAATGAAACCCTTTCGTGATTCTATTAAAATAGATTCAAAAAGAAAAGTTAAGGAGAATACTAGGAATAACCCTTTTGTAGTTCACTAAATCTTCCTTTATGTTCCTCTCTTCTTCCCTTCTAGCTCCTTGGAGATAGTCTTTCTTTCCTTTCTTAGTGAGGTCTCCTTTTCTTCTCTTATAACAGGCTTAGATTTCTGATCAATGAATTGTCAAAGAGGGTAACCCTATTTTAGTCTTGAAATGTTGCTTAAATAAAGCAGCCTCCACCGTCTTGTAATTGATTCCTTCCAACTTTTCTAATTCCCTCCGGCATGCAATGAATATTATTATAATATTCCCTTGAGATACTGTATGGAATAAATGGAGTTGGAGTTTCAATAGTTGGGGAAGGCAAAAGGTTTGAATTTGTGGCCTTCCCCATGCTGGTATTAATACCTTGAACTTGGCTGGTATTACGACGACCGTTGTGGCGCGTTGCGGCGCGCTGAAGCGCACTGCAGCGGTTCTGCTACAGAATGGTTTTCAAATGATTGCTCACTGCAGCACGTGGTAGTGCCGAGCTCTCAGGTTTGGACCCACTATGGCGCGCGGAAGTGGGGCACTTTGTGCTTTTTTTTCTAAAGTCTTCGCCCTGTTGATCTGCTGCATCACACGATAGCACCAAGCTTTTTGTTTATTTCTGCTACAATGTGCGGTAGCACCAGTGTCTTGAGTTTGAGACCGCTACGGTGCTCTATAGCGAGGGCTTCTGAATGGGTGCTGAGTATGGGTTGGGATGGTTCTGCTGCGGTGCGTGGTAGTGCCAAGCACTCGGGTTGGACCCACTGCGGTGCATGGTAGCACCGAGCTCTCGGGTTGGACCCGCTGCGGCGCGGGGTAGTGCCGAGCTCTCAATTTTGGACCCACTAGATCGCTAAGGTGCGCTTGGGCACGTCGTGGCAGAATTCTTCCAAATTTTCTATTTTTCCTAGATTTCAACCCAGCTTGTCATTTTTCCTTAAAATAGTACAAACAAACATAGAAGACCCATATTCGTAACTCTTCACTTATTTTACTGTAAATCTTGGGTTCATCAATACTCCTAATCCCACTCCTCTAGTTATGGAATATTCCATCTTAGTGTTTGTTTATCTATTTCATTACTTTTAGTACTTATTACTATGATTTAATTGAGCTCATTTGAGCTCGATCGAGGCTCATTTTGCTGATTTGGAACAGTATGCTAATGTGCAATCCCATAACCGAGATTAGGGCATCACAAATTTGATCATTAAAGTGATCCATTGTAGAGGTCCTTGGCACAAAAGAGACCTTTTGATCAACATATAGCAGGCCACATGAGGAGCCTTGTGTTAGAGGTTGATGCCATAGGTGTCTCATTTTCGGTCTGTCCGTGACAAGCTACAATGTCAGGCAGATCAGCCTGACTCGTGCGACATTGCTAGCGAGCCATGCACACGACCTGACCCACATATGTGTGGCCGACTGCAGGCATACCTTACGTGCGTCTATTCTTTATGGACAATAAAATTTAGATTAAAGAAAATTAATCATTTAATTATAATATTTTAAAGCCTCATATCTTCTTAATTACATATCCAAATATATTGATGTTATATCTTAAAGTGATTAAGAAAATGTAAATAATATTAATATGCAAATAGATTTTTTGTTTGATGATTATTTTCACTAATCACATTTTTAATTAATTAAGCATTTAACCTTATTTTAATTAATGCAATAACTTAGTCAATTAACATCCAAACGTTTGTAATTAGTTTTTTTAATCTTTCTTAATTATCTAAACAATTGATTATTAAATATTAAGCTCAATCATTAGCTAAATTTCATATTTTAGGTCTCTAAATATTCACTAGACAGAGAAGAACATAATTGTAAGGATAAAACTATTTTTCTATATTTAATTTTACTAATCACTCACTAATTACCTTAAATTATAATTAAGACTTGTATTAATCATTTAGAGTCCAAATTTAGCATATTTATTATCATTGTACTCAGTGTGCTATAGGAAACCCTTAGCCACTGATTTTACATGATTTGGACATCAAATGGTGAAAATGAGTTTTTGACCTCCCTTAATTGCCATTTTTAGGGTCTTTCCTTAATTAGCTTATAATAAAGTCAATTGACCTTTAATTTTAGTGATCTTAATATCTTTAAATTTCTTAGACATATTAGAACCTAATTATATCATAAAATTTAGGTTTCCTTAATTAATTTTGCTAATCACTCCATCATAAGCTTAAACCTTAATTAGAGCTCATTAACCCCAAACCATAACAAAATTGGGTGTTCTTAGTGTTAATCCTCATATTAAAAATCAAAAAACCATTTGGTATTAAAAGAATTCAATTTGAAGCCATAAACCTTTAAGTCTCAGTTTGGACCCTTAATGAGTGGCATTTTGGTTATTTTGGACAAATGTTTATTAAAGTAAAATTTAAATAACCCAATCTGTCATTTAGTTTTTACAAATAAAAAAACTTAGCATTTTTAATCAACTTAAGGTTAATTAGACCTTCAATTTTACCTTAGGAGCCAAACCGTAGTTTTGCCCTAAAATAGCTAAGTAACCTTAAGTTAAGCTTTATGTGTATTTAGGATCCACGTCTCCTTGTAAAACATTCACTAAATCAATTTGAATCAGTATATATTCCATCTTAGAGTTTAAATATTATCTCTTTGAGTAGTATTCCCTTAATGCTTAAATGTATTTCTTAAGTAAGTCTTGTGTTACCTTTAAGAGTTTCCTTAGCAATTAAGTTCCTTTAACTCTTAGCTTAAGATTCTTAAGTTCTATTCTATTGAGCAATGAAATTACTCAATAGCTTAACTCTAGTTTAGATTATAGCTTTGATTTTAAGAGTTATATTTTAAAGTTTTAATCTTGATTATTTTGTCTTTTAACTTTAGTTTAAGATTAGAAGATCCATCTTATTGAGTTTGATTATACTTAATAAGATTGTCTTAACCTTTAGTGCATGAGAGTTTGAGAAATCTTAGATTCTTAGACTTTAGTGCCTTGTGTTAAGAGGTGTAAATCCCATATTTTAGAGTTTAATTCTTAATCATTTAGTCTTGATTTGATTTATCAATATTAGTTTTGGTTTAATAAATCCAACAATCAGCATGATTGATTAATTTGTTAACTTTTGTATGCAGCACTATTTGATTTAAATTAGAACTTCATAAGTTCTAATGGGTGACTTTATAGGACCATGACTCTAAGTTTATACAGGATAGTAGGAAATTGGAGATCCTTAGCTTGTATAATCTCAAAATAGCTATAATAAATAAATTAGAAAATAAAAGATATCACAAATTTTTTATTAGTATTGCTTATTTCTTTGAATTGTATGTACTGCTTACCTTGTTACTTGAGCTTTCCTATTTTGACATATTTTGTTGAAATTTGGATTATTTAGTAAATATTTTATGTTAGTTTTGAAATGCATAAAATATTAGCATTTATTATAAATAAATTTAGTAAATCAAATAATAGTCCAATGGAGTGTGTCATAGTTAGTCTACCTCTATAGTTCCATTTATTGAGATAAAATTGACTTGGATCCAATCATGAAAGGATTTGGATGATACATGTTTGATTCTATAGTCTGGCTCCGATCTAGCCATGAGTGATTTATATGATACATGTGACTTTCTATTATGTGGCTATATTTAGCCAGTTTCTGTTCTTAGTTAAAATAAAATGCTTTTCAGTTCAGTTACTTTTGGTTCAACTTAGTTTAGTTCTCAATTACTTATATTATTTTCAGTATTTGTGTATTTTTCAATAGATTTCTGGTTTTATTCATAATTTTTAGAATAAGCATATTAGAATATTAGTTCTTAGTATTGTTTTGCATACTCTATATTTTATTATTATGATCAGTATGTATAATTGATCATATTTGGTTAGAACTTTCATTATATTGCAGTAGTTATATATACATAAAATGCTTAACCTTTTTGTAACTATTTAGTTTTGAGGTTTACTTACCTTATAGTTTGCTTAAGTTATAAATGCATTATTTATAGTGTTACTATTTCAATTGATACTTTGTAGCACCTTTACTATTTATGATGATTTATAATATCCTAAAATTTAATAATAATTTATTAGCATAAAATGTATTTAGATAATCTGTCTAATATAAGATTTTTATTTTCTTGGTTGGGACCCTAACATGTAAAAATCAACATGTCAGACTAAGAGCATTTCCAAGATCTAGCTTCAAGTAAGGAGCAAGAGCATAAAGAGGATCCTTCTGCAGCTATTTAGTTTTTAGTTGCTATTTTATTTTGGAAAGGAGTGATTTTATTTCAACTTTTTATTTTCTTAGCAATTAAATTCTAGCCTGTAATAATTTAATTCTATATTTTATATTTCTATTTCAGTAGTGTGTTATCTAGAATGCATTATTCATATAATTTACGATTTCATTTCTTGAATGTAATGAATGAATGTATTTCATTTCTATCAGCTTTCACACTATGTTTATTTGTTGCATTTATTTACTTGTACTCTGAATTTTAATTATCATTATATGATGATTTATATCACAATTGTATATCTAAGTAGCTTGTTAATTAGACATCTCGATATGACTAGTGTTAGCAAATGAGTGGTGCCTTAGTAGATATTTACCTTGTTAACACTAATCCATAGTTATCTTCGAGTGATAACCCGTTCCGTCGCTAATTCATACTTTGTTTGTGCTAAGCGATAGGGCGGGGAACCACACTAATGCTCATCTATATTCATGAACTTGATGCAGCGCATACTGAAACCTTACCTTGATAATTACATCATCAAATGCATAGATGACATCTTAATCTATTCCAAATCTAAAGCCGATCATAAGAAGCATCTCTGTTTTATTTTGGAGCTGCTTTGAAGCAATAAATTGCTTGCCAAAAGTAAAAATTTTGGTTGAATTATATGGCATTCTTAGGCCATGTTATTGATGCTGAAGGATTAAGGGTTGATCAAAAGAAGATTTGTGTAGTTCAACAATGGGTTTAATCTAGGTTATAAGTTTTTTGGGTTTGGCTGGCTACTATAGAAGATTTGTTCTATGATTTTCTCAAATTGCAGCACCTTTAACCCATCTAAATAAAAATGAAGTTCCCTATTCCTAGAATCCACCTTGTAAAGAAGCTTTTCAGAAGCTTAAGAATTTGTTATAACTACTACACCAATATTAGTACTATCTCAAGAAGGAAAAGACTTTCAAGTATACACTGATATTGCTAAAGTAGGACTAGGGTGTATGTAATAACTCGAGATTGTAACTTAGTGTAAACTTAGTCCAATCAATCTTAAACATCTTCTATTAGTCTCAAATAGTCATTAAGAACAAACCCTGAAGTTTGTTACAATTTGGAGAGCAATTGGACCAAACCCTAATTTTGAGTAATTAATTAATTAAGAAAACTTAGACAATTCATCTCTTTCCCGAAGCTCCAAACGAACCCTAAAGGTACTAATTTTTTCTTAAATTGCCTGAATTAGGGCTCATAATTTCTTGAGTTATAGACAAAATTAGGATGTGTATTTGGTATCAATGGAAAGGTCTCGAAGAGAGCTTTCCATTGGTATATGGCATGTCTCATGAGAAGCTCTGTGTATATAGACTTTTGAAGCCCTAGGTTAAGCTTTTCAAAATTTATCAATTTACAGTTCATGGAACAGTAAATTTTAGAAATTATTTATTTATTTATTTATTTATTTGCAAAATTTCAAAGCCTCATAACTTTGTAATTACAACTCTAAACATAATGATCAAATATATCATTTTAATCGGAAAATTTCAAGGATTAAAATTATGGCATTAGTTTTTCTATTGGTGATTAATTTAACTAATCACCTTTTAGACTAATTAACCACCCTCAATCCTAAAATTTGATATAAGTCATAGCTTAATCAAATAAACTCCAAATAATATGATCTAATATGCCTTTTTGATCAGAAAATGCAAAAAATACTAATCTACAAAAATATTTAGGTTTCTGTCATTAGTTTTCTTAATTATGCTTAATCACTTATAAAATTGATTAGTGAATATTAAGATCAATAATTAGCTAATTTTCAAGTTTTAAGTCTATGATTACTCACTAAATAGAGGATAACATATTTGTGAAGTTAAAATTATTTTTCTGTAATTAATTTTACTAATCACCCTAAATCATTATTAAGGCTTAGATTAATTAATTGACATCCAAATTTAGCATACTTAATGTCATTGTACTCAGTGTGTTATAGGAAACTCATAGCCACTAATTTTGCTTGATTTGGATATAAATTAGTGAAAATGAGAATTTGACCCATCCCTTAATTTCTCTTTTTTGGGCTTTTTTTTAATTTGCTCATAACTAAATCATTTGACCTTAAATTTTAGCAAACTTAGTATTTCTGAACTTTTTAGATTGAATAGAACATAAATATATCATAAAGTTAGATTTCCATTATTAATTTTTCTAATCACCCTTAATGAGCTTAAATCTTAATTTGAGAATATTAGATTTAATCCTTAGCCAAATTGTGTGTTCTTAGCATCAATATTCACATTAGATAGCAAGGAATCATTTAGTATTAAAAGAAATCAATTTGGAACCCTATATCCTTAAGTCTCATTTTAGACCCTTAACGAGAGGCATTTTGGTTATTTTAGCCAAATGTTAAGTGAAATTTAATCACTCCAATCTATCATTTACCTTTAAAATCAGTAAATTTACTATTTAAAACTAGCCTAAGGTTATTTTAGAGTATTAATTTTACTTTAAGACCTGAATGCTAATTTTTCCCTAAATAGCTTAAGTGTTAAAATGTGGGCATCAAAATCCACATTTCCTTCACCTTTAGAATCATTAGCTAATTAAATCAAAATTTGTCTAGTTGAACTTCATCATAAGTTAAGAAGAATTTTTTAAGTAAGATTTCATTTTTAATCCTTAGGAAATTCCTTAAATACTTGATTATTTAACCTTTAGTTTTAGTTTCTTAAGTCCTTTCTTATTGAGTAATGAGATTACTCAATAACTTAAGTATAGCTGGGCTTAACCATAGAACCTTCAAGTGCTAAGTCACTTTTCCTAGGAGTTTTCCCTTTTAATCCTTATAAGGTTCATCCAACGTAGTTGATTGATAGTACTTTTCCCTTAGCTTGATCCTTAGTAAGTAATGACTATCACTTAGTTTATGTAGCTCCTTTGTAAGTTTAAGAGCCATTATTAGCTTAGTCTAACCTTAGTTTGTAGACAAATATGTGAAGGTTTAGTTTTAAACCTCAAGTTTAATATTGAATTCTAAAATTAAAGCCCTTAATTAATTAAGTATCTTTATAAGCCTTAGATTCTTAGCTTGCTTTCCTTTGAAAGGATTAGAATCCTTTATTAATGGATTAGATCCTAAGTATTGATTTAGTAGATTTCCATAGAATCTTGTTACTTAAGTTAGATTATTTAGGACTTAGATTACGTTGATTTCTCAAATTTGATTAGATACAAGCTTAACATGTTAAGTTTGTATAGTAGTGTAACAACCCAAGGTTGTTACCCAAATTTAACGGGACTAAACCAAGTCCTAATATGCATTCTATTTGTCTTAATTAATCATTAGAAGCAAACCCTGAAGTTTTGGTCCAAATCAAGAATCAATCGAATCGAACCCTAATTCTAAAAAATTTGAATAATCAGAAAAATGAATATATTAAATTGATCTCAAATCAAAAATTTGACTTTGTCGTTGCGCTCATTACCCCCCAAATTAGCGTGGTGTGATGTTTTGAAAATTTTTGGAAGTATTCGGATTTTATCGAATATTTTATAATACTTAAAATACCCCTAAAAATAAAATTATTAAAATGGTTTTGAAACCAAAATCCGACTATCGTTGCGTTCCTCACCCTCAAATTAGCTAGGGGTGAAATTTTAGTATTTTTTGGTGCTCATTTAATAGTTTAATTTTAAATAAAAATTTTCTTAAGAGGGTTAAATAAATTAATTTTTTTTAAGTGGGGCCCACCACTTAACTTAACGGGTCGGGTCAGGCCCGTTAATCAAAATGGTGTGCTCTGCGCCATTCGATTGGACCATCCTGATCAGACTATCCGGGCTTGTCTCCATTGCACGAGAGCACAAGTGCATGCGCGTGTCACACAGTCGTGCTCGTGTCACTCTCTCTCTCCTCAGGTGGCCTTTCATTGCTTTGAGCTTCACTTTATCTCCACTCATCATCTAAGATTCCTTATTTGAGAAAATTGGATTGAGATTGAAGCTTCGAGTTCTTACTAAATAGTCCCGATCAATCGTAAAAACCCTCAGTCGTCGATCAAAGGTACACTAATTCCCTATTTTTCTTTATGTAATCCTTTCAAATTCAATACACAAGCTTATATCCTAGCTCAAATGATTGTTCTATAGATTTCGATCGAGCTCGCTCGAATGAACTTAGTGAAACCGTCTACAGGGGTCTCGGTGTCGTCGTCTCTCGCTCGTACCTAATCGCATATGGCTTACAGCTATCAATGACTCAGGCTTCCTTTAGTGATGGTCCGACCACCGATTGAAAGGTCCCTCCGAGACCTTTCCGACAGTGGGTGGACCGAACTCAGGCGGCGTCAGAATACCCTAATTTCCTTAAAAATGAATTAGTGAATATTAAGCTCATTAATTATCCAAATTTCAAGTTTCAAGTTTTTGATCACTCACAAATTAGAGGTGAACACATTGGTAAAGCCAAAATAATTTTTTTATATTTAATTTTACTAATCACTCACTAATCACCCTAAAACCTAATTAAGAACTAAATTAACAAATTGAGGTTCAAATTTAGCAAACTCACTGTCATTGTACTCAATGTGGTATAAGGAACCTATAGCCACTAATTTTGTTTGATTTGAATACCAAATAGTGAAAGTGGATTTGTTTTTGGACCCCCCACGCTTAATTACCTTTTTAAGACATTTTCTTGATTTACTCACAATTAAGCCATTTGACTTTAGAATTTAGCAAACTTAGTATCTATAAAATCCTTAAGCTAAGTAGAACCTAAGTATAATAAAAAATTTAGATTTCCATACGTAATTTTTGTTAATCAACCCTTAATGAACTAAAACCCTAATTTGAGCTCATTAGCCTTTATCCTTAACCAAATTGAGTGTTCTTAGTGTCTATCTTCATATTAGAAAGTAAGAAACTATTTGGAACTAATAAAATTTAATTTGGAGACTTAGATCTTAAAATCTTAGTTTTGACCCTTAAGGAGGAGCATTTTGGTCATTTTCCCCAACTTTTGATTTAAGTGCTCTTAAGCCCTAGAAATCTATCATTTTCTTTAAAATCAATAAAGTAAATTTTTATGAATCAAATTTAGATCATTTAGGCTTGTTAAATTGATTTTACGGCAAACCTTAGTATTTTCTCTAATTTTCTCTTAAGTAAAATCATGAAGTTCAAAATGTGGATTTAAAACCACATTAAGCTTTCCTTAATCAATTTTCAATATTAACTAAATTAATATTAATCTTAATATTCAATTATTAAAATTTCCATAAATCATTTCAATAAAAATTAAGCCCTTAAGTATCTTTTCCTTCATACACTCTTAGGAATCTTTTCTTTAGGTGTTTAATAGTTTATTTAGGTTAGTGTTCATTCCTTGTATAAATGGGTTACTCAATGGAATAAAATCTTGATTTAGATTTCTAGATTTATTTTTTAATTTTAATTATTTTTTCTTTTGACTTTAGCTTAAGATTAGAGATCCATCTTATTAAGTTTGATTATACTTAATAAGGTTGTCTTAACCTTTAGTTTGTGAGAGTTGAAAAATCTATAGACCCTTACATGTTAGTGCCTTTGAATTAAGAGGTGTAAGCCCTGATATTTGGAGTTTAACTCTTAATTTCTTAATCTTGATTTACCTTAATCAAGATTGGTTTGGGTTAATGAACTCATCAATTAAAATGAGTGATTTATTATTTAACTTCTATAGGCAACATTGATTTACTTAAAGTTATAATATGATTAGTTCTAATTGTTTGACTTTATAGGACCATGACTCTTAATTTATATTGGTAGTAGGATATTGAAGATCTTGAGCTTATTTAATCTCAAAATAGTTAGAATGATTAAAATATAAAATAAATGATATCATAGATTTTTGTGCAGTACTATTTTATCTTCCTTGAATTGTATGCATTTCTTTCTTAATTTGAGCCATTATTGTTTTGACACATTAGTTGAAACATAGAATATTTGATTAATATTCTATATTAGTTTTGAGATGCATATGTCATTGGCATTATTAATCAGTAAATTAGATAATTATTCAGTGGAATGTGTCCTAGTCAGTCTGCCTCTATAATCCTATTTTTGAGATAGAATCAAGTCAAATATAGACAACAATGTTCTGGATGATACCTATCTGATTTTATAGGCTAAATCGGATCTAACCATCAGTGGTCTAGATGATACATGTTGGATTTTCTATTTTGTGGTTAAATTTAGTCATTTTGTGTTATGGCAAGACTATTTTAAGCACATATCCAATTAAAATAAAATAATTCATTTTTAGTTCAATTATTTTAGTCTTAGTTACTTTCAATTCAGCACAATTCCATATTTTCAGTATTTACAGTAATTTCAGTATTTATGTAATTTCGATAGTTTTCTAGTTTTATGTTGTATTTTATGTGCAAGCATGCTAGGCTGCTAACTTTAGTGTTGTTTTCTTACATTGCATTTTTATTAAAAAATTAGCATATATATATATATATATTGATCATGTCAGTTTAAGACTTTTCTTTATATTTAGTAATTTATATTTATTCATTGCTTAACCTTTTCTACAGCTTTGGTTTGAGGTATGTTTTCTTACCTCATATATTTCTTAAGTTATAAATGCATTGTTTATAGCCTTTATCATTTTAGTTGAAGCTTTGTACCTCCTATTTTCTTAGGATAATTTGTGATATCTTAAAATATAAGAAATTATCATCTTAAAATATACTTAGACATATTGTCTAACCAATATTTTCTATTCTTAGCTGGGGCCCTAGCATGTAAGAACCAACATGTCAGTCTTAGAGCAGTTTGACGAGTCAGATCCAGGTGAAGAGCAGGAGCGTGAAGAATACCCTTTTGTAATTACTTAGATTTTTATTTTTATTGGAGAGAGAGCATTTTATTTTAATTTTAGTTTTTTCTTTCCTTTAGAACTGTTTAATTGGCTTGTACTAATTTAATTTATGCACTGTATATTTTTATTTTAGTATTATGTCTAGGATGTAATAATTACTCTTTATTTTCTATTAATTTTGTAATGTGATGAATTGATGTATTTAATTCAGTCAACTTCTGCACTCAGCTTATTTATTGCACCTACCTATTTATACTCCGAATTATGATTACCCTTATATGATAATTTAAGGCACAATCATATGTCTAAGTAGTTGATTACTTAGACATTTTAGTTGTATTAGTATTAGCAAATTAAGTGATATATTAGTAGATATTTACTTTATTAATGTTAATCTAGGATTATCCCATAGTGATGACCCATCCCGTTATTATCTTACACTCCCTCTTATGTGGAGCAGCAGAGTATGGTACCACAGTTTATATCAGAGAGTACCATAAGGTGCCAGATTGGAACTTCATTCTTAGCTACCTAATGGACTATTCCTTAAAAGGTTGCAATCATATCAGATGCAATTACTTACATCCATAATATCATATTTATGTCATCCTATGACATAAGCTGAAATGAGAAATGTATAGTATCTAAACATCTTAGATAAAGCTATACTAAAATTATTAGAACTAAAATTAACTACTGAATGTTTAATAAAATAGTAAGAGATCTTAAATAAAATAATAAAGCACTTGTAATATTATAAAAATTGTATATGATGATGTTTAATCTATCAGCTAACGAGTACTTTTTCATGAGGTTTGATCAAGTATGGTAAGAGGAGTTTCAATATGGCCAACTTCATGGAAGATCAATAGTGAGAGTCTCTCATAAAGGAACTTTAGTTTTGGATAAGATGTTGAATCATCATATCTATAGAGGATAGTATTTCCCAACCTTAGCCAAATAATAGTTGCAACGTGTCACTTATGCCTTCAATATAGTTCAATGTCTTGATAACATTCGCCTTATGTTATGCTTTATCTCCTTCAAGATGAAGAAAGGATTTGGTGGGAAAAAACCTGCTCAAAGATAACAAAGAATTATCGTAAGGAATATCATTCACCCAATTGACTTTTGTTCAGCATTTGCTGCATAATACTTTGGTGAATGTGCTTAACCTTCAAGCTAGAATATTATTTTCCTTAAAATAATGATGTAATTTTAGTTTCATTCTATCATTATATGTCCTTAAGTTTATTATG
Organism: Gastrodia elata; assembly: GCA_016760335.1. NCBI lineage: Eukaryota > Viridiplantae > Streptophyta > Magnoliopsida > Asparagales > Orchidaceae > Gastrodia > Gastrodia elata. The sequence goes on along the minus strand of CM028671.1, from coordinate 49,264,409 downwards.
CCTCTACTTGTATTTCAAAAAAGAATTCAATAAAAAGTTTTTATTTAACAATTTTCTTTTATCACTAAGAAATTAATTATTTTAAATCTAGTAAGAATAAATCCTTGATCGTCATCTTCCACTCCTACTGCATTCAACAATTCCTCAAGAAAGATAAGTTCCTTGGTAGAAACAATTAGAATATTTATCGATACTCACTTAAGGCAAGCAGATCATGTAGAAATCTGTTAGTTGTTCAGAGCAATCAAAATCCATCACCTACATCTGTAGCTCCCATGCCCTATTACCCTCCTTAACCTCACTATCAGTCTACTGATGGACCGCTTCTTATATTCATTTGTCTAAGAACCCCCACCTTCAAATGTAAGGTAATCTGCAATGTACACGGCCAACTGACTGAAACTAGTGAAAAAGAATTTAACTAGCATTAAGTGTCCTCACTCGATGGCCATCCACCTCATAGTCCACATCTTTCAGGAAGAGGCAGAATATTGGTGGGATAATATAAGGAACACTCTTTTTGCTGATTTCAGCATCAAAGACATCTCTTGAGAAGCATTTGTGGAAGCTTTCAAAGAAGAATTCATTCCTTCTTTGACACAATACATACTAGAGGACACTCTCCTAAAGATGAAGCAAGGTAATCTTCCTGTGTCTGAATATGAGATGGAGTTTCATCGACTTACTCGCTTTGCTACAGAACTGGTGAGAATGGAAGTAGCTCACTGCCACCAGTTTCAAAGAGGTCTTTGTGACTTAATCAAGGATCACATAGTGCCATTGAGGCTCACTTTATTTTATGAACTTATTTAAACTACAAGAGTCATTGAACATCATCAGTCCCAGAGATACTCAAAGCAGAGTTATGGTTATGCATCCTACATAAATGATAACTTTAATAGGGAAAGAATCCCATCCAGTAAGGTCTATCAGATCGAGGTAGTTGCTACTACCTTAGATCTATTTAAGGGTTGCACAAAGCCTCACCCATATGGGAAATGCCACCATAATGATCAGTGTTGATATACTTATGGCAGACTGAGTCACCTTTTCTTCCATTGCACTTATGCAGAAATGGTAGACGATGTGTGCATCGATCACTACAGACACAAATTAGTCTTCAACCTCACTATTATAAATCATAAAGACTAAAGGTTGGCAATAATGCCTTCTCCTCATTGAACAACTCAAGTTCAAAAGGAAGAATCTTCTGCACCTTAATCCTTTAATGCTAAACCTCCTTGAAAGCAGACTTATAATAATAAACCTGTTGGTCCAGCCAGAGTGTACAATCTAACTCCTGTAGAAGCGGTAGAAGATAATAATGTTGTGTCATGTACACATTCTTAATCCTATTTATTGATTTGCCATTTTCAATATGCAAGTTTCCACGCCTACAATTAGTTAATTGATAAATGCTTTAACATTATGAACCAATTGCATTGGCAATAAGCCCTCTAAATAACTATTCTATACTGGGGCCAGTCAATATCTTAAATCTAAAAATTTTGCCAAATATGTGAATTTACCCTTCTACAAGCTAGCTCAAACCTTAAATGTTGAATTTCCTTCTGGAGCCCAACTCAGCGTAACTAAATTTTGTGATCTTAAGATTCCTCTAAATAATAAAACCTTTCAAGCCAACTTGGTGGTTTTACCTATAATAAACTTTGATATCATATTGGGCATGAATTGGCTCAGCATGCATGATGCCACCATAAGTTACCAGAAGAAGAAGATAACCTTGCATTCTCTCGGTACTCCTGAAACCCTTGTAAGAAGGTTTAGTACTCAACCTCACTAATCAATGCGCTTGAACCTGAGAAATTAATAAGTAAGGTTTGCACTGTCTATCTAGTCACTATGATCGATAGTGCCAAGGAATATGTTTTGCTTTTCGATAATAAAGTTGTCAACGAATTTGTCAACATTTTTCCTAAAGATATGCCTGGGATACCTCGTGTCCATGAGGTAGAATTTTCTATCGAGCTAATTCCCAAAACTCAACCTATATCAAAGGCTCTTTATAGAATAGCGCCCAAGGAACTACATGAGTTAAAAAAGAAACTGCATAACCTATTAAACAAAAGCTTTATTAGTCCAAGTATGTCTCCTTGGGGAGTGCCTACTCTTTTCATTAAGAAGAATGATGGTTCTATACAAACGTGCATAGATTATCGTAAATTAAATAATGTAACCATCAAGAATAAATACCCACACCCTAGAATCAATGATTTGCTCAATCAATCTACTGGTGTTATTATCTTTTCAAAGATTGATTTGTTCAATTAGTTGCGTAAGAGATTTCAATGTTGAGAAAATTGGTTTCTGTACTCGCTATGGACACTTTGAAATATTAGTTATGTCATTTGGACTCACTAATTCTCTCTCAATTTTTCATGGATCTAATGTAGTGTGTGCTTAAACCATATTTAGATAAGTTTATTATCATCTTCATTGATGATATTCTTATCTATTCTAAGAGCTAATCAGATCATGAAATCCATCTTAGATATATTCTTGAAACCCACATAACTCATCACCTATATGCAAAATATTCCAAATGTGAGTTCTGATAAGAATCTATTGCATTCTTGGGGCATGTTGTTGATGCCCAAAAAATCATGGTTGATCAGAATAAAGAAAGTACTATCCAAGATTGGGTACATCCTAACTTAGTAATAGATATTCATAGTTTTTTGGGATTAGCCAACTACTATATAAAGTTTGTCAAGGGCTTTTATCAGATAGTGACTCCATTAACCAGACTAACTTAAAAAGTCATGTCTTTCATTTGGGACTCCGTATGTGAAGAAGTATTTCAAAAGCTCAAAGATACACTCTCATCTACTATAGTGCTGGTCCTACCAAAAAGACTAGAATATCAAGTCTACACTGATGCATCTGTAATTGGTCTGGGTTACATTTTAATGCAAGAAAGAAAGGTCATTACATATGCTTCTCATCAATTAAAGCCACATGAGAAATATTATTTTGTTTATGACCTTGAGCTTGCTACCGTTATTCTTACCTTAAAGATTTAGCACCATTATCTGTATTTCATTCAGTGTGCCATATTCATCGATCACCAGAGTTTAAAATACATCTTCTCTCATCATGAGATAAACTACAGACAAAGAAGGTAGTTAGAATTAATCAGCGACTATGATCTAAGTATTCAATATCATCCAGGCAAAGTAAACATTGTAGCCATTGCTCTCGGTCATCGTGCTACATTAAGTGCTATGATCACTGAAAGCCCTATCATCAAAGAATTGTGTAAGTTGCGCATTGAGCTTGCTAGAGGTGAGATTCTTAGTCAAATGATAAAGCTAAGTTTAGTATAACTAACTTTTCATAAAGATGTCTCCATCACTCAAATTAAAGATGAAGACTATCTTAATCTCAAGGTCAAAATAGAAAGTGGTTGTCATCATGATCTACACTTGCGTGGAACTCTGATTTATCAAGGAAATCCACTTTGGATCCCAAGATCTATGCATAAATAAATCCTTATAGAAAGTCACAATTCTAGATATAGCATTCATCTTAGAAGTGCCAAGATGTATCAAGAACTAAAATAGTTATTTTGGTGGCCAGGTATGAAGAAGGGCATAGTAGAATTCATTATCTTCGTATAAAGACGGCTCCATATGAGGCAATGTATGGGAAAAAATGTTGCACTCAGTTATTTTGGTCTAAGACTGGAGATGTCCAATGGTATGGGCTTGAATTAGTAGGAGAGACCAATAATAAAGTTAGACTCATTCAGCAACGAATTCAAGTATCCCAGGACCGACAGAGTAAGTATCAAGACTCTTGTCATCGTCCTCTTGAGTTTTAAGAAGATGATATCATCTTTTTGAAAGTAAGCTTGGTGAAAGGAATCAACCGTTTTAGCATAGCTGGCAAGCTTAGTCCATGGCATGTTGGACCTTTCAAAATTCTATTCAAGATTGAATCATCTACATACAAGCTGGAATTTCCTGATGACTTCTCTATGGTGCACAATGTATTCCATGTTTCATCACTCAATAAATTGCATAGGAGAATCGCATCACCTTATTTCTATCCCTCTTATAAATATCTAATCGAATCAGTCTTTCATCAAAGAACCTATCAATATTCTGAGTAGAGATCAAAAGTAGCTCAGAAGTCGATCTATCCCAATGGTTAAAGTGCAGTGGATAAATTGCAACGCTGAAGAAGCCACTTGGGAGAAAGAATATGATATGCGAGAAAAGTACCTAAAACTATTTAAAAATCCTAGTGCTTCCTTGATAAATCTAAGATTTATAGCAATTTAAGTTAATAAAATAATATTTTTCATTATGATTTGTATGCTTTGATATGCATTTGCTAGCTTTCAAGACAAAGAAGAGTCGATATCAATTCCAAAGTAAGAACCAAAAAATCTGGAAGAAACACGCTACGGTGTGCCACAGTATAAATAAAATCGAATGGCAAGTGCTATCACGCGTCGTAGCGAACCCAAGATCAAAATTGCCACGCTATCACGTGCCATAGCGGTTACCAGATCGAGAGTTTGTCGCTACAGCATGCTGTAACGGATGCCAATTTGAAAATCTGGTGCAACTGTGCGCTGCAGTAGATATAATATGTTATTCAGCCCCTCACTTATGCAAATATTTAAAAGTGTTGTGCTACAGCGTACTACAGTGGTACCTAATTCAAAAGTGCCATGCTACCGCACACTGCATCAGTCTCAAGACAGAAAGTCAGGCTCTACTACACGCAAAGGCAGTACTTAATTTGAACCCGTGCTAACACGTGCTGTAGCGCATTCAAGACCAAAATTCTAGCGCTACTGCGGGCTGTAGCGCCTGTCATAAATTCTGCCAGGTAGAAGCATTCAAATCAACATTGGGAAAGTGAAAGATCATAACTCCTCCTCTTCCCATAGCAAAAAATTATTGCAAACACATTAAAGTTTTCTCATTTCCAAGAGCATAATAGAATAGAACTTAATGAAATCCAAATCTCAAGGAATGGGAAAGGGTGGTTATTTAAATGTAGAATAAATATTAGGATGACTATAAAAGCACAAATTCAAGACAAAGACAGGGTTCCAATTTTTAATATTCAAAGCCCATTGAATATTGTGGTTGTTGAAGGAGAACAAGAGAAGAGAGTACCCCCTACCCAAGGAAGGAAAAGGATGTACATGCAAGGATAGAACAAGCACAGAAGAAGGACAAGGAGAAGAGATCCAAGATAACAGAGGAGACAGGAGAATGCGACAGCAGTTTCTTAGTATTGTACCCTATCTCACATCAGCAATTTTTCCATGTAAAGCTATGTAGGGCTTCATCCTTCTTGTGATTTTTCTGTTGTTTGCTTTTCTATGGTAACCTAAACCTTCCTTGGGGAGGGTAAGGCATATGCATGTAATAAATTAAGGAATAAAAAGTGTTTGTACTTTGAAACTATTAATGAATTTCTTTTTTAGTCATTTCTTTTGATTAATTGATGTGGAGAATATATTGGATGAATTATTTTGACATGAATATATTTTAAGCATATGAACATTCTAAACTAGGAAAACCATTCAGCTCATTGATCTATTTAAACTAAGGGTATGCATGTTGAGCATCCTTATTGCAAATGTCTGTTACAGCATTTGTTCTGCAAAGATGACCAATACAAATCCTTAGATTTTGGATGATGAATAGAGCGATAAAATATTAAGTAATATTTGAGCTCCACTGCTCACCATTAGCTTAGCAGAAGAATTTGTGCATGATTGTCAAGAGCCTTGTGATAAGCTGTATGAGCATCATAGCATAGTTCCTTGCTATGTTGACAAGTTAATGCATATGAACCAAGTGCCATCGATCGAGCTCCATAGCTCGTGCTAACTTTATGCGATGATTATGACGCATTGTGTGCTTGTGGGTGATGTGATTTAATTCACTTAGCCCATTAGCTCTCTTCTTTAGCTAAACCTAGAACTAATGCATGTGAGCCATTGGTAGAATCAAATTCATGTGATACATAACTAAAACTAAAAATTTAATAACTTAGATGTAAGTATTGAACTCAATTATTATTGGTCACATGAGGGTCTATATGCTGAGATTGAACCTTCTTGTGTTCATCTCTGAGCACTAGGCAAGACCTAGTACATTTGGGGGACACCCTAGAGAATACTAAGTTTCTTGATTGTAATTAAACCATCTAATGTATTTGGCACTAAATTAAAAAAGTAGAGTACTTACATGACCCTTACTAAATTGCATGCTAGATCACCATACATTTTAAATTAAAAACAAGTAGTAAATGAACGAAATGCATATGAAAGAGAAAAGCAGTTATAAACTATAAGTCTATAACTTAACAAAATAGGAAGTAAGCACATATGATGTAGCACATCTTAAGAATATTATTAAAGGCCCAATTAAAGAGCCATGGCTAAAGTTCAAGAGAAGAATTTGAAGGTGGGCCTAATTACAAAAGCTCAATCAAAAGTCCAATAAAGAGCCCAAATATTGGGTTTACTATTTGTATTTTGTTTTTATTAATATTGTACTTTTTTATTTATTATGGCACATGTTTGGCCAGCCATGTCATGAGGAAATTATTTAATGTAAGTAGTTGGAGTTATTTCTTCACTAATTACCAACTACCCATCTTTTCCTCTAAAATTTCCCTCCATATTTTCCCTCCAAAGCTCATAGGGAAAGAGGCTTGTAATGCCTATAAATATGAACTGAAATATAATGTAATGGAGTAACTTGAATGAAAGAAATTTGTGGTGAATAGCTCTCATATTGCTTAGTGCTTGGTGGTGTCAAGTTTATTACCTATCTTTGGTGAGTTAAGTTATTACCTTATTTAAATTTTATTTTCCTAACCATACTCTTATTCTCATAACCTCAAACCATTTACACATCTTCTCCAGCATCTTAAGTATCATTTAAAAATATTAAATCATTATCTAATCTCCCAAACACTCTCCAAACTCCACCACAACCTTCGCAGTTAAATCTAAAAATAGCTCAACCTAATCTTCTTCCCTACCCCTCGACACCCATCTAAACACCATCAAACCTAGCTATCTACTCTAGATCCAAACTACACACTTTAAACTACCTATATTAATTTATTTCCAGCTCTTTAACCCACCAAAACCCCACATACAAAAGGAATATTTTGAATCAGCCTAAACTAGGCTCGATTTGGACTAGTCTTGGCTTTCCTTTAGATAGTCCACTCTAAACTCATAACCAACCCACCACAAACTCCAGAAATCATCCTTAGATATTATCCTACCAATCCATTCAATATTTATATATCTAATTTACTGAGAATAGGTAGCCATCTAGCATTATATTTTCGTATCAGAGCGAGGTTGGGAAAGCAAAAAAAAAAAAAAAAAAAAAAAACATTTTGGCATGAGGATTAAATTTTGGTGAAATTTTCTCCACAAGCTTTTGAGTCATGCCAACAAGTGCAAGGTAAGTTAATCCTTTAATGACTTGATATTTTCATATTATTTGCTTGGAAATTTATCATATTACTTGCAAGTCTATAGTGTGTGCATGAACTCCAACTAGTGAGCACCATTATATAGCCTAGCCGATATCCTTGTGTGAACATATCTTAAACATTTACTTGAGTAAAAACATGGAAAGTGAGTGTTCCACTTAATATTGAAGCCTTTACCTTGATGCAAATAAAAAAAAATTATATGAACTTCTTTATTTTCTATGTTTGGTATTTGTGATAATATTAGTTTCTTATTTTTATCACTTAAGTTAATTTGTAATTTTTAAGAAAATAAGGTTTTTAAATCTAGATAAAAAAATAAAATAAAAATATTTATTTGCATTAAACTTATTTCATAAATATATACTTGTATAAAACCTAGTGTATTGCGAAGTTAAATAGAACTTTGTCAAAATAGCGTAAACAGTCTAAGGAGAGCTTGGGACGTAAATGGCCAAGTGCCCCCCTCCTCACCTAGAGGTTCTTTTAATTTACAATTTATATTGTTTTTACACTTGTGTTTTCTATTTCATCTTCTCAAATCTAGTATTTTTTTTCTTCATCATATTTCCTTATAAAAAAAATGGCACCAAAGTCAATTTCCCAAGACCAAGTCGAGAACTTGACCAAGATAGTAGATTCCTTAGATCTTAGGATTCATGAACATGATATAAAGACTATGGAATTATTTGAGGAAAGTAAAACTCAAATGCAAGACATTAAAGATCAAATTCAAATCATCTTAAACATCTTGCAAAATAATAAAAATTATGCTTCACATTCTATCCATACCTTAATGCACCTATGGAAAGATGATGGCTCATACATAGATGCAAGTGATTGCCAACCCCATGTTCCACCACCTACCCAACCTCATCGAAGACAACTAAACCCTAAGAATGGAGAAAGGAGAGACCACCAATGAGTTGCTAATAATTTTAATGATCCCTCTATAAGAGTTAAAGTTGAAGCTCCTACTTATGATGGAACACATGATCCAAACAAATTCTTAAATTGGTTAACCCAAATGGATGACTTCTTTAATTAGTATATGATGGATGATTATCAATGAGTTTCTTTTGCTAAGATGAAATTGACTGGTCATGCTAAGATTTATTGGACAAACAATTTAGCAAAAGAACAAAGGTTAGGAAAGACAAATTTGACTTGGATAGAGATGAAAGAAATGCTTAGATCAAAATATTATCCTCGACATCATAATAAAAAGTTACATGGACAATTGTTGACTCTAAGGCAAGGCTCTCATTTCATAACAAAATACTTAAATACTTTTGAGGATTTAATTTCTAGGACCAATTGTGGGGATAATGATTGGCAACTTTCTAATAAATTTGTTATTCGGCTTAGAATAGAAATTAGAAATGAGGTTGGACTTTTTGATCCCCAAACTTAGAAGAAGCTTTCCATTATGCTCTACTTGTTGAACAACAAAAGAAGTCAACTTCTATAATACGAACTAGAGCTCAAATGACTTCTAATTCGAATCATAAGTCAACTACCACACCCATTCTAGCCTCTAGCTTGAACTATCCACCCAAAGAAGGAAGCTCTAATAACATCAAAGATATTATTTATTTCAAATGTCATAAGAGAGGTCACATGCAGAACCAATGTAAGGCATAAATCTTATTATTAGATGAAGTTCATGACCCTATAGATGAAACCTTAAAAGAAGTTTATGATGATACTCCATTATCAGATGAAGAATTTGTGGATGATCCTCAAATTAATGTGATGAGATGCCTTACAATAGCTAAGAATGAAGAAGAAAACTGGAGGAGAAGGAATATTTTTAGCATGTATGTTGTGTGTAATGAGCAAAGGTGTAGGTTAGTTATTGATGGCGGTAGTGCAATGAATGTTATCTCTACTAATGCTATATCAAGACCTAATTTAAAAATTGAACCTCATCTCAAACCCTTTCATGTTAGTTGGGTTAACCATGCTTCACTTCCCATCACTAGTCGATGTTTAGTTCCTATCAAGATTGGTAGTTATGAGGATAAAATTTGGTGTGATGTGCTCCCTATGGATATTGCTCATATTCTACTTGGGCGACCATGGCTTTATGACTTGAGTGTAATCTATTATGGTAGAGAGAACACATATATTTTTAAACATAATAATAAAACCATCAAACTTTTATCAGTCAGACCACTAGAGAAGATATCGTCTATAGCACCACATAAACCAACATCTGATCTTCAACCAAAACCCACTATCAAGAAAGGAGCAAAGCTTTAACTGATCATAATAAGGGATTCTATGCATAATCCTAGTTCTAGCTTATTTACTCATTATTTTTCAATGTTTGATGTAAGCTCAATAGAATTTGGAACCTTTAAAAAAGAATTTTCTGATCCGACCAATGTTCACCTTTTACATATAAAAGAAGTTAACTTAAATATTAATGAGATTCTCATTCCTAAAGAGGTTTTACCTCTCCTTTATGAATTTAGAGAAATTGCTCCAGAGGAACTCCCAAATGAATTACCACCGCTTTGATCCATCCAACATGCTATAGACTTAGTTCCAAGTTCACAACTTCCATACCTTCTGAACATGCAAAAATTAAGAGACAAGTCACTGAATTACTTGAGAAAGGATTTATACAAGATAGTCTTAGTCCTTGTGCGGTCCCTGCCCTAATAACTCCTTAGAATGATGGAACATGGAGAATGTGCATCGATAGTCGGGCTATCAATAAAATCACTTTCAAATATCGATTTCCCATTCCCCGATTAAATGACATGTTAGACTTAATCTCAGGAGCAAAATTTTTTTCTAAGATTGATTTGAAAAGTGGGTATCATCAGATTAGAATTAAATTTGGAGATGAATGGAAAATAGCTTTCAAGACCCTTGATGGACTCTTTGAATGGTTGGTCATGCCATTTGAATTTTTGAATGCACCTAGTACATTTATGAGAATGATGAATACAGTTCTTAAGTCATTTATAAGAAAATTTTTGGTAGTTTATTTTGATGATATATTAATTTTTAGCCCAAATAAAGTAGACCACCTTAATCATCTTACACAAATTTTTGAGACCCTTAAAATAGAGAAGTTATGCATTAATTTTAAAAATTGTTTCTTCTTGCAAACTGAGGTGATATTCTTATGTTTTATCATTTCCTCTGAAGGAATAAAACCTGACCCGACCAAAGTTAAGGCAATTATGGGGTGGCCAACTCCTAAAACTTTTACTGATGTAAGGAGTTTTCATGGCCTTGCAACATTCTATAGGCGATTCATTAAAAACTTTAGTGCTGTTGTAGCACCAATCACTGATATATTGTAGTTAGACAAGTTTTGTTGGACCCCAACTGCTGAAAAGGCTTTAGATCAAATTAAAGTATTAATGATAACGGCCCCAGTCCTTCAACTCCCTGATTTTTCTAAGACCTTTTAAGTGACTTGTGATGCATTTGGAATTGGAATTAGAAGAGTTTTAAGTCAAGAAAATCATCCTATTGCATTCTTTAGTGAGAAGTTTAATGATGCAAAGTAACAATACTCAACATATGATAGAGAATTTTATGCTATCATCTAGTCATTAAAGCATTAGAGACACTATCTCTTACATAATAACTTTATTCTTAATTCAGACCATCATGCCCTTAAACTTATCAATACTCAATAAAAGTTAAATCATATACATGCCAAATGGGTTGAGTTTCTCCAAGACTATTCATTTGTCCTTAAACATAAACCAGGAATTGAAAACAAACTGCTGACGTATTATCAAGGGTGGCAATAACCATCTCCTCTTTAGAATTCAAAATTTCTATATTTGAATGAATTTGAGATGAGTACCCAGTATGCCCAGACTTTCATCTAATTTACATGGAGCACTTGGACAAATTGTTGACCTTAAATGCAATATATTCTGTGATTAATGGGTATCTTTATCGAGGAAAGAAACTTTGCATTCCTAGGTCTTCTCTAAGGGAGTTTTTGATTTTTGAACTGCACTCGGGAGGAATTGCTGGGCATTTTGGAAAGGATAAAACAATTTACTTGATGGATAATAGATTTTGTTGGCCTTCCCTAAGAAGAGATATTCAAAAACTAGTAGCGCAATATTTAACTTGCAAGCAGACTAAAGCTACTAAACAAAAATCTGGCCAATACACGGCATTGCCTGTTCCTATAGGTCTTGGGAAGATTTATCAATGGATTTTGTTCTTGGGCTACCCTGAACAGCTCGTGGTCATGATAGCATATTTGTGGTTGTTGATAGATTTTCTAAGATGGCTCATTTCATACCTTGCTCTAAAACTAATGATGCCTCCCATACTGCAAAATTATTCTTTAAGGAAATTGTGTGATTGCATGGCCTTCCTTCAACTATTATATCAGATTGGGATGTTCGATTTGTCTCATACTTTTAGAAGATCTTATGAAAACTTCTTGAGACAAAATTAAAATTCTTATCACCTTTTCACCCCCAAATGGATGGTCAAACTGAAGTTATCAATCAAAGCTTATGAAACTTACTTAGGTGCCTTGCTGGAAAACGTATTGGTAATTGGGACTTACATTTACCTACTACTAAATTTGCATAAAGATATCCTAATTCATCTTTTTATTAATATTGAAGATATTTTATCATATGAAGGAGTTAGCAAACGTCCACTTGCGCTGTCTGACATTTTAGCAGGAGATATAGTTCCCTACATGCAAACTCCATCCTTTTTAGACATTAACTACATCATCACTGAGGAGGCTCCTAATGATCAAGATAAAGAGCCTCATTTTCTTGTTCATTGTAAAAATAAGCCACCTACAGAAGACACATGGTTAACACGTACAGATTTGAAAGCTTTAGATCCACAATTAGTAGAAGATTACTTGGATTTTAACTCTTTGGTGCATAGTTCAATTGGGCTGATGGGAGTTGATGTAGCACATCCTAAGAATATTATCAAAGGCCTAATAATAAGAGTCATGGCTAAAGTTCAAGGGAAGAATTTGAAGGTGGGCCTAATTACAAAAGCTCAATCAAAAGCCCAATAAAGAGCCCAAATATTATGTTTACTATTTGTATTTTATTTTTATTAATATTATACTTTTTTATTTATTATGGCACATGTTTGGCCAGCCATGTCATGAGGAAATATTTAATGTAAGTAGTTGAAGTTACTTCTTCACTAATTGCCAATTACCCATCTTTTCTTCCAAAATTTCCCTCTATATTTTCTCTCCAAAGCTCATAGGGCAAGAGGCTTGTAGTGCCTATAAATATGAGCTGAAATTAATGTAATAGAGTAACTTGAATGAAAGAAATTTGTGGTGAATAGCTCTCATATTGCTTGGTGCTTGGTGGTGTCAAGTTTATTATCTATCTTTGGTGAGTTAGGTTATTATCTTATTTATATTTTATTTTCCTGACCATACTCTTATTCTCATAACCTCAAACCATTTACACATCTTCTCTTGCATCTTAAGTATCATTTAAAAATATTAAATCATTATCTAATCTCCTAAATACTCTCCAAACTCCACAACCTTCGCAGCCAAATCTAAAAATAACCGAACCTAGTCTTCTTCCCTACCCCTCGACATCCATCTAAACACCATCAAACCTAGCCATCTACTCCAGATCCAAACTGCACACCTTATACTACCTATATTAATTTATTTCCAGCTCTTTAATCCACCAAAACCCCACCAACAAAATGAATATTTTGAATCAGCCTAAACTAAGCTCAATTTGGACTAGTCTTGGCTTTCCTTTGATAGTCCACTCTAAACTCATAACCAACCCACCACAAACTCCAAAAATCATCCTTATATATTATCCTACCAATCCATTCAATATTTATATATCTAATTCACTGAAAAAAGGCAATCATTTAGCATCAACATACCTCCAAGTATAGCTGCAACAATGTTAGTTATAAAATAAAGACTAAATACTAATATAACTAAAAGAAAACTCAACCTAAATATGTTTATGATCAATATAAACTCATGCCAATTGACTTAAAGTAAAAGTACATGTGAAACAGTTAAATAACTACAAATGAGACTAACATCCTATAAATGAATAGAACAAGTAAGACTAACACCCTATAAGTAGAAGTAAAGCTAATAAATATAGTAAGACAGAAGTAATAAAGTGCTGAAAGGCAAAAAAGTAAACTGAAAACATAAGTATAAGCTGAAAAACTACACTAGCCAAACTTGCCACCTGACATAAAAATATAAGAACTCACTTACTGTTATATCAGAACTGGGCCAACAGCCACATAACAGATCAGACAGAAGAACCGAGAGGTAGAATCACTAAGTATAAGTGTACCTAAAACCATTACCATGTCGAAATTGGGCTAACAACCACATAACGGATCATAACAGAAGGAACCGAGAGGCAGACTAATTAGGTCACACTCTACATAATTGAAAGCACCGATAAAAATACAAATATTGTTTATAAAAATTCAAAGATGACATGAGATACTTATCATATGTGAACAAGGTATAAAGCCAAATTCAAGGTAAGCAAAGCATCAATTTTCAAAGTGAGCAAGTGATGCTAGTAGGACACAGGTGATGTCCATTATTATCTAATTTATTTGTTTTATCTACTCTAAGTTACACAAGTTTAGTATCTTTAATTTCTACTATCGAGTGTAACTTAGATTCACGATCTTATAAGTTGAAAATAATTAGAACTAGCTATGTCCTAATTATAAATAAATTAATGTCGACTATAAGTCTAAATAAATTAATCGACCTAATTTATTTGTTTAAGCAACCCAAACCATCTTGATTAGCCAAATCAAGATGAAAGGATTAAGAATTAAACTCCAAATATTGGGGTTCAATTACTTAATCCAAATGGTGATCCTAAATAATTAGGTTTTACCACCCAATCTCATAAATTAAGATTTAAGGCAAATTTTATTAAGTAAAGTCAGACTTAATAGGATGGATCTCTAGTCCTAAATCTAAAATTAAAAGATCAAATAATCATTAATAAACTATAAAAATCTATAAAGTATCAAAATCAAGGCTTCACCTATTGAGTTACCCATTTTACTCAATAGATGAAATCTAACTTACGAATTAGTCCCAACTCTTAAGAAAGATCTTAAGGGACTAAGATGAACACTCAAGCTCCAATTCTAACTAATGTTATAAGAAATATTGAGGATGGATTAAGAAGGTTCAAAGAAAATGTATGATGTGAGATTTATCTCACATTATACAGCTAGTCTACTTAGAATTTATTTAGGATGAATTATTAAGGTTTTACTTTAGAACATGGTTTATGACTTAAGCTAATTGAATTAAATTCAAAAACACTTTATTTACTGATTTTAGTTATTATAACATGAAATTATGGCCTAAAAGCACTTAACCCTAAAATTGGACAAAATGACCATTTGGCTCGTCTTTAAGGGTCTAAAAAAATCTACTTTTTGATTTAAGGCTCTAAATTAAAAAATTTCAATGGAAAATGATTACTTACTATCTAATATGAAGACAGACAATAAGTACATCTATTTTGAATAATTAATAAGCCTTATAAAATCAAATTAAGGAATTTGACTCATTGGGAAAATTTGGTAATTTTACTTAATGGATTCTAAATTTTTTTGTTAGTTTATTGAAGCTTACTGTCTAAGGGTTCCATAGAACCTAAAATTACTAAATTTTAATAAATATTGGCTAAATTATAGCTAAAACAAACTAATGGCTTAAAAATGGAAATTAGGGTTTCATAAATGGGGTTAAAAACTTAACTTTTTTATTTGATGTTCAAAATCAACAAATTCAGTGGCTATAGCTTCCCTATAACCTACTGATTATTTTAACTAGGAGTAGACCCAATTTGGACCTCATTTGGTCAACTTATAACCTAATTATGGTTAATTGTGATTAGTGAATGATTAGTGAAATTAATCATATAATCACTAAACCAATCACACCACTAAGTTCTAATATACTCTAGTAACTATCAAAAAATTGAATCACTCAATTTGCCATCCCTAATTTTGCTAATCTTCACTAATCAAGATTTAGGATGATTAGTGAAATTAATCAAAAAATTATAAAATTAATTTCACCATTATATTCTACACTACACTAGAAACTATCAGCAATTTAAAATTCTAATTTTAGATAATTAAGGAGCTTAATTTTCACTAATCTATTTTTTAGAATATTTAGGCAAAATTAAGAAATATAATTACAGAGACTAAACTTTTCTTGCAAATTAGTATTCTATACATTCTCCTGATCAAAATGATATTGGATCATATGATTTAAAGCTAAATTAACTAAGTTATGAATCAATCAAATTTTAAGATTAAGGGGTTTAACTAGTTTAAATGATAATTAATAAAATTAATCTCCAAACAGAAAAACTAATTACATAATATTAATCCTTGCATTTTTTTGATCAAAATGGTATATTAGATTACTATGTTTGGAATTTTAATTACAAAATTATTAAGTTTTGAAAATTTGAAATGGATTGAATAAGCAATAATTTAAGAACAGAAGAAAAAAATAAAATTTCTTAAATAATTTCTACAGCCACTCAAATATTAAAAAAAAATAAAAACTTTAGGATCAAATTTTTCTTTACACAGATCTCCTCACGAGGTGTACCATATATCAATGGAAAGCTCTCACTAATTTTGCAGATAACTTAATAAGTTACAAGCCCTAATTCGGGCAGTGTCGCCTACTTCTCAACAAGTAGTTTATAATTTAAGAAACTTTGAATTGCTAAATTAGAACCTGACACCAACTACTTAATCATCATTCAAACATTAGTATACTCAAATGCACTTTAGTAACGAAACAACATTGTTCCCAGCGGACAATAATTCTTAGTATCTCACCATCCCAATATTACTTCAGACCATGTGCACTTGCGTGTAAGCGCAGACATACAATTTTGATCTGTTAAGTTCTTGGCGTCGTTACCGGGGAACGGTTAACTGTTTTATATTAAAGATAAATTGTTAATAACTGGTGATTTGGAATTTTTACTGCATATACTTTCTTATTTTTTGTGATTATATTGCAAATAGTTTATTTTGTGTAATTTTAGTTTTATTTCTTTTTTTTAATTTTTAATATTTTTTATATCAACTGTTGTGAATTGTTATCTATCAGTTAAAATCTACGTTTCATGCATAGAAAAGATTACTCGAACTTTCTTTTCGACCCTGAAATTGATAGAACCTATTTAAAAGCGAGAAGATAACAACTTAGAACAAATCAAACCCAATTAGAAATGAAGAACTTAGGTGAATATTCTGGAGAAGTGCTAGAACACAATAAAGGGAGTGCTCTTAAGGATTATGCTTTGCCTACTTTTAGGGGAGTCCCTCGTGATATTGTTAGACCCCCTATTAAGTCTAACAATTTTGAAATAAAACCTACGACTTTACAAAAGGTTCAAATTAACCAGTTTAGCAACTTAGCTACCGAAGATCCGAACTCGCGTATTTCCAACTTTTTGGAAATATGCGACACCTTCAGATTTAATAGCGTCTCTGACGATGCCATTAAATTAAAACTTTTTCCCTTCTCATTGAGAGATAGAGCTAAAAATTGGCTCAGCTCTTTGCTTGACGATTCAATTCGCACATGGGATAACTTGACTAGAAAATTCTTAGCCAAGTATTTTCCACCTGCGAAGATAGCCTAGTTGAGGAATGAGATCTCTAATTTCTCTCAGCAGAATGGGGAAAGTCTTTATGACAATTGGGAGCATTTTAAAAAATGCTTAAGATGTTGTCCTCATCATGAGTTTCTGCCATTTATGCAAGTGCAAACATTCTTGTAACAATCCTAGTGTTGTTACCATCGATTAGTAACCTAATTAATTCCAAATATTTTTCATTACTCTTATAATAGTATTAAGAGCCTCCGACTCAAATATTATGCAATTTGAAGACCGTTTGATAATTTTTATTATTTCCTAGTTTTAAACAGAGCCCACCATTGGACTCACCACCCCCAAATTAGCTAGAAGTGGTATTTTGAAAGTGTTTGGAAGTCGTCGAAAATTTTTCGATTATTTTAATATTATTTAAATACCCAAAAAAATTAGGATAAGTAAATATACATCCGATCGAAAATTCGATTATATTTTTGAGTTTCTCACCCTTCAATTAGGTAAGGGTGAAATATTAGGATTTTTCGGAGTCCGTTAGAATATTTAAATTAAGTATAACTAGTTAATTAAATAAAGCAAATAAATTAGATTAATATATATAATTATTTAATAAATCCAACAGCTAAAATTCGAAAGGTGAAAAGTCACTGTCGGGCTCCAAACACAAAACAGCATCTCCATTTAATTTGAGTCGTTGCGTGTGTTTGGATCCAGATCGTACGGCGTGAATTTTCTTTGATCAATCTAATCGTCGGATTTGCACCTCGATCCAACGACCCATACGATTTCTCTGTATGTACCTGTCAGAGACAGGGATCATGCGCCTGCTTTGCAGGCGTGCCGCCCTACGGCCTCTGTCCTCGCCTCCATCTGTCCCAGCTAATGTGTTAACCCCTCCATTATCCTCCTAACCCCTTTCCGAATATGTTGAGGGGTTTAGCTGGAACTGAGAGCTCTTGGAGAGCCTGCTGAAGCTTTTCAAAAGTTCATCGGACTGAGAACTTCCTCCTCCTCCATGTACTGATCCAACTTTACCTTCCTTAAATAAATCAAACTGAATGCTATCTCATGCTTTGATGCGTCGATTTAGACTTAGATCAGGATTGATCGAGCCTAGATCCATAGACATGTCCCCTATGGTCCAGTTCTGCTTCCGGATATTTTCTTACTAATTAGAGAGTAAACTTTTTTTATTGCTTTTTTAAATTTCAAGTTTTTAATAATTTACTGTCTGCATTTATTTTTACTTATCATCCTCATTTGATACTTGATCTAAAATTACTAAAATTTCTAAATTTTAATTTATATTTTATTCATTATCGATTCATGAAGACTAGATTACAAGAATGTTAATTGTGCTTACACTTAATGGTTTTACTCTCAATTTAGTTCATTGCACTTATTTTATCACCTTCAACTAGGGCTAGCTTCGTGTCGAGTCAGCCCATACTCAAACTCGACTCGAACTTGTTCGAGTTCGAGTCGAGTTTTATTCGAGTTATTGTCGAGTTCGAGTCCAGACGCATGACTCGAACTCGACTCAAAAATTTTCGAGTCGAGTCAAAATGTTTCGAGTTCGAACTTCGAATTCCGAGTCAAATTGCCAGCCCTACCTTCAACAGATTAGAGTCTAAATTAAGAATTTAGTTTCATTTACAACATCTTGATTAAAATATTAATATTTAAAGGGTTAAAATTTGACTTTGCAATTTAATTATCAAATCACTAATATTTTTGCCTAATATGAAAGGTAGCCTAAGTTTATGTTGATCAAAATGTCATTAATATTTAAAGGGTTAAAATTTGACTTTGCAATTTAATTATCAAATCACTAATATTTTTGCCTAATATGAAAGGTAGCCTAAATTTATGTTGATCAAAATGTCATTAATACAATCTACATTAATTCCCTAAAATCTAGCATAATTTAAATTAATATGCCATTAAACAGAATGGGATATTCTTAGAATATTCCCTTTCTATTATTGGGTTTCACAAGCTGGCAGAACCTGACACTTAGGAATATTCGAGAAATATTCCACTATTGGAACTGTGCGAGTTACTAGTCGGCCCGACACAACTTTGCTTTGATACGTCGATTTAGACTTAGATCAGGCTCGATCGAGCCTAGATCCATAGACACTCCCTTATGGTCCAGTTCTACTTCCGGATATTTTCCTACTAATGAGAGTGAACTTTTTTTATTATTTTTTTAAATTTCAAGTTTGTAATAATTTACTTTCTGAACATTTATTTTTACTTATCATCCTCATTTGATGCTTGATCTAAAATTACTAAAATTTCTAAATTTTAATTTATATTTTATTCATTATCAATTCATGAAGACTAGATTACAAGAATGTTAATTGTGCTTACACTTAATGGTTTTACTCTCTATTTAGTTCATTGCACTCATTTTATCACCTTCAACTAGGGCTAGCTTCAAGTCGAGTCAGCCCATACTCAAACTCGACTCGAACTTGTTCGACTTCGAGTTCGAGTCGAGTTTTATTCGAGTTATTGTCGGGCTCGAGTCATTTCGACTTATTTTAAATATAGTTTGAGTCCAGACGCATGACTCGAATTCGACTCAAAAATTTTCGAGTCGAGTCAAAATATCTCGAGTTCAAATTTCAAATTCCGAGTCAAATTGCCAGCCCTACCTTCAACAGATTAGAGTCTAAATTAAGAATTTAGTTTCATTTGCAACATCTTGATTAAAATATTAATATTTTAAAGGTTAAAATTAATCATTACATCCTATATTTAAATTTATATTTAATATCCTCATATTTTTTTATTAAAATAATATATAATATCACATGATTTAAATTTATGTTGATCAAAATGTCATTAATACAATCTACATTAATTCCCTAAAATCTAGCATAATTTATATCTATGTGCCATTAAAGAACGGGATATTCATAGAATATTCTCTTTTTATTATTGGGTTTAAGCACAAACTGACTTAAGAATATCAAGGAATATTTCACCGTTGGAACTGTGCGAGTGCCCAACCCACAACTTTGCTTTGATACTGCTGAATTGCCAAATTAGGGCAGATTCCCTCCGTTAATTTTGGGCGATTCCGACCACCTCATGTGATGATCTATATACCAAAATGATCAGCGAGAGAAGACGCATCGATGGGTACCAAAAGCACCATGGCCGATGGCGTCAATCACCGGAACCTTAATTCAGTATTGTAAAGAATAATATATTGGTCTCTAATTAGAAGAGCAACGTTAATAATATAAAAAATAATTTAAATTATATAATTATTTTATAAATATAAATTTTATAATGACCATAATCCTTTAAATAATTATAGCTTTAGAAACGCGGTACAAATATTTTGTTCTTACAAATAGCATCTTTAAATAATTATTTGACTTGCGTGTTAGTGACTGATCAATTCTTTTTAAACTAATTTGGGCTATGCTTTGCTGTCATTATTTGATGCCCTTTGGTTTATGCTTTGCTGTCATTATTAAATAAAAGGGCTATTATTATCATATAATATTTGCTATCACTATATTCTAGCCCTTGATTAACTAAATTGTACAACAGTAAACCCACCAATAATTAGGAAAAATGCAAACAGCAGCTAAACTCTCTTATGTATTTCTAAAATATCAAATATTGCTGAATGGTTTTATGAAAACATACACGTTCATCTTATTCAAAGGACTAGAATCAACAGACTTAAACATGGAATAGACATGTCAATGGCGTCACTGGCATCTTTGCCTTTAATTGATACTGCTGATCATGGCTTCTAATGGTCAAACTATCTTCTGATAAACATTCACAATCCCCTAATCCCATGGTTATGTGTCTGCTGATGCCATATGTCGCACATTTATCTTTTGATGAGAAAGCCTACAAGAAGGCTAGGCTTTTAGAATTTCTGCCATTAGAAAGTTCTCATTGAGTTTGTTTCCATTATTATGCATAGTTTGATAGATCGTTGTCAGGTAAATAGTAAGAGACGGACTGCGACGTTAAATGATTATTTATGTTCCATAGCTGCAGGTAAACAACAGTGCCCGCCCAAAGAAAGTGAAAGAAGGCGTGCTTCAGATGGAAATGAGAGGAGATACATGAATGAGGAATGGCAGCTTTCCTGCGGTTAGGCTGCGAGGGGAGAAGAAAATGCACCGGAGAGACAAAGAGAGCCATGCAGAATCTGCTTCCAATTACATTCGGCAGCTATAGAACACCTGCGCCGATGCCTCCGCTAAGCATGTCGAACAGAACATCCATAATATTTGTTAAATTAATGATGAAAATAAGGTTGTATTTATGGTATAAAATCCATTGCAAAAATGTTGAATTTATAGCTAAATCAAACTATCAAGAGGAAAATAAGAATTAACACTAACAGCCAGTGAGTTGATTAATGGCATTTAATACAAATGCAGAAAAATAGACTTTAACTAAGAAACTATTGTTGTTTGAAATAGGTTTACTTATTTGGCGTCTTTTGAGTAGAGAATACCCATGAAAACCACGTCTAGCAAGAACCACAATTGCTTAAATAAGCTGAGCTTTCAACACCCAAAATACATGTAAACCTACAATCTCAACAACTGAAAGGGAAAAATAATTTAGCGATTCAAATGATCCTATCCTTGTGGAGAAACACACAAAAAGAAGTATGTTCAAATAATCTTTTCTATTCTTTTGTTGTGAAACTGTTCAAAGAGAAAGCATGTGTTATGCAAATAAAAATATCTAACAATTATTGCACAGCTTACCAGAGTGAGAAGCTTGGCCCCATGCCATCCACATCTCCTCCAATATTGAAAAAAGAAATCATCTTCAAGCTACATTCAAAATATATAATTCAGCACCACCTCTTGAGTAAAATAAAAAGATTCTCGTATTATGCAAAAAATAATTCAAACAATACTGAATTTTTGTAATAAAGTTGTCCAACAGTTCATTCTCAAGGCAATTCACATAGAGAACAGCCACAAAATTTCTGAGTCCTTTTACTCAAATTTCAAGCTTATGTTTGAACTAACAATAAATATATCAAGGACAAACAACAATATGCACCAAATGTAAATACTCAATATTTAAATGTCAACAATTTATTATCTAAAAAAAAATAAAAAACAGAAAAGCTTGTTACCTTTATTATTAGAAAAATAATATGCTTGCATAAGAATATATATCAATAAAGATCCATGACCAATAGAAAGTTTTCTTTTTATTTTTAATTTTGCAAATTTAAAAAAATACTATGCTTACATAAGAATATATACCACTAAAGACCCAGGTCCAATAGAAATTTTTTTTTTTTTTTTTTTTGTATATAGGCCCCACAAAAAAATATATTCAACAAATAATCTACTTACACATTGAATTGACACATCATCTATATATTTTAATATATACTAATGTCTAAGTGTAGCAATACTCTTATTATTATTGGAAGCCAAATTAACTATAAACATTCATACATGAACAATATTTCTCACAACATACCATAATAATTACTCCGTACACAAAAACACAATTTTGACTAGAGAAAGTGCTAAGATGCTTTTCAAACTATCTCAAAAGAGTAGGGAAAAAAAAAGTTCTTTTGTGGAAGTCAAAATAACTAGGAATAAAAAAAAAAGTTCTTTTGTGAAAGCCAAAATAATACTATTTTGATGTATACAAGTGTATAAGTGTAGCAGTACTCTTATTATTATTGGAAGCCAAAATAACTATAAACATTCATAGATAAACAATATTTCTCGCAACATATCATCACACATTGCACCAAATAATTACTCCGTACACATAAAAAAGCAATTTTGATGAGAGAAAGTGCTCAAATGCTTTTCAAACTATCCCATAAGAGAGTAGGAATAAAAAAAAAGTTCTTTTGAGTGATAATATTGGGATTTCCCCTAAAACTAATTGCAATAGTTGAGTGAGAAGCCTCTCCAGGCCATTTCACAATGCTTTGTTTTATAGAGCAAAGAGTTTTGTTATATTGCCAAAAAAAGAAATAAATATATTCAGTCTACATAATCCCATAAAAAACTTTTTTCAAGCACTGATAACAAAACAATCTCATGGTGAACTTGCCATAGAGAAGAATCTTCAGTTCACATACAATACAATGGGCAATTCAACGTCATATTCATTGGTAAATTATAAGGACTTTGGAACGATGCAAGAAAAAGCTTCAGCAAAAAGAAAACTTTGTAATAAATTTTGGCCCAACTAAAGAGTGATGAAGTGCAAAAGTATCCCAAAAACAGCGGACTCAGCCTCTAATAAACATTGACAAGTTGCAAGCCACCCTACTATAGTTGTTAGGCACTATTTTGGACACAGTGAAAAAAACCCCTTTAAAAAGTAGAGTATAATCCAGCGTAACGCAATTTTGCTTTAATCATTCAACTGATTATCTTATGAATAAGAACATCTTCGTAAACATAAAGAACCATCGCACCTCTTCTGGAATGTGTTCAATAAACAGCACATAACAATTTCCCCTCGTAGATATAGAAACTCCTCAAATGCTTCTCAAACCTGTCACAGAAGAAAAGATAAGAAAATGATAATTTCTCATCTCGGTACCTCAAGCCACATAACATTAATTATAAACAATGGCAAGTTGCAAGCTATTCTATAGTCAATAGGCACTATTTTGGACAAATTGAAAAATACATTTTAAATTGTAAGGTACAATTCTCCAAAACTTAGTTTTGCTTTAATCATTCTATTGATCTTATGAACTTCGTAAACAACAAGAACCATCGCACATCTTCCTGAATGTGTTCAATGAACAGCACATAACAATTTCCCCCGTAGACATAGAAACTCCTAAAATACTTCTCAGACCTGTCATGGAAGAAAAGATAAAAAAATGATAAATTCTCATCTTGGTACCTCAAGCCACAACATTAAATATAATACTTACCTGGTGCCTTCAAGGCTTAATACCAATGATTGTTCGAGTAAAAGAGAACGCTATAAGTGATATGTGTGAAATTCTGTCGGAATTAACTGATCGAGTTGCTTGGGTAAGAAACCTTGCCCCAATGCACCCACGATGCTATAGTAATGTCAAGGAAAAGGAGTTTTGGTATGCAAAAGCTTGATTCACAATGCTACAAAAACTTGATCCACAATTGCCACAAAAGCTAGATCCACAAATGTGTTATGTTATGTCTGTATGCATGCACTTATGTATGTCTATCTGTTTGAATGTATGCCCCTGTGTCTGCATACAAGCACACATGTATACATATATACATAAGCATAACAACCCTATAGAAGGATAAGAGTACTTTCCTTCTAAGCTAAAATTAAGATGCATTAGGAGGTAAGAAAAATGTTATTTAGTTATCTTCCCGTATGCATGAATATAATCCATTGACGAGAACATATAAACAATGAATGTAGCAGAAGGAAAAGTGCTTTAATTTTCTGAAAGCATGGTTAAATATATTAAAGCAAATTCGCAAGAACAACATACTAAAAACTGTAATATACATTGCTTTAAACTGTAATATGTTGCAAAAGAAAAGTGCTTTAAATTCATTTATTTTAGCTCAACTCAAATACTGATCCTTCAAACTACCACAGTAGAACAAATATGCACGTGATAGCTCGCATCCTATTTCAATATTGAACAAGAATATCAAATTTGGCAAACCATGCTATGTCGTTTAAATCCTTGGGAGCTTGATTTTATGGATGTCAGCACAGAATTAAATGTAGAGAGTTGGGTGAAAGGGAAGGAAAGTGCAAGCACATTTGATGTACAACTGGCCAAAGGAAAAACAGCGGAAAAAAGGCCATGGTATAACCAATGGCCTTTAGACATAAAGGAATGAGTAGAACAAATATGCATGTGATAGCTCGCAATGATATGTCTATGCCCAAAAATTGTATGTAACGCAAAAACTATCTCAAACATATAAAACAGCTACATACTTCTATCATTGTTGAAAGCCAAATAGCACCAAGCATAACAAGAACAAATTGATCAAAATTGATCAAAACATATGAAATTATAAAATCAGAAATCTTGAACCAACCTCATGTAATTGAAATAAGATCAATTATAACAACGATTAGCAAAAATTAGAAGCTAGCTGTTATACACATATCAAGCCATCCTTAACGGTCAATGCTCCAACGGGGGCAAAATCATGGAACTGAGATTCTAAAACAAAAGCATACAAGTTTTGTTATAGTTTTGGTGGCATATAAAAAAAGTTCAGAAAACAAAAAATGGAGTATGACGAGGCAGGTGACTTCCAATGACTTTCTGATGCTATAGAGCAGAAGAAGAGAGCCATGACAGAAGCTGCTTCCAATGACATTCAGCAGCTATAGAGCTCTGCCGATGCCTCCGCCAAGGTTGTCGAATAGAAGTAGCATCCATAAAAGTAGCAAATTTCAAGCTCATATTATTCCCAAATTCTAAATTTAGCAAAAGGGGGAAACGAAATATGCACAGATTGATTTTGGGTGTCATGCGAGTAATTATCTGTAATAAAAGGAAAAGTAGCTATATATGACAGCCACTTGAGAACAAAAGAAACACGCACAAATAGATTTTGGGTGTTATTCAAATAATAATTTACAAATCACAAATTATTGTGTATATATGCTTCAACTGATGAATTTTTTGAGAACATAGGCTATCAAAAATAGCAATTACAAATCACTCACTTTTGATGTTGAAACCCTCGTGAAGCTGGATGGAAACCTAACAGCATTTGCAAACTTTTTTAAGTTACGAAGAACTTGTGGGGGATTTTAAAGAACAAGGAATACCTACAATACCCTTAATAATGAAGGAAAATTTTAATTTTAGAAGGAAAAAAATGAAAGGATTAATCTGCTTATAAAATAAATACATAGATTGACAAACATAATTCAATAATAAAGGGACCAATTTAATAAATCACTTGAAAAATAACTCAGCATCAAGAAAGCAAATTCTGAAATGTAACCTAAAAATAGCACCATATATGTGACATTTGTTAAATTAATGATGAAAATAAGGTTAAATTAGCTGAAGCTTTCAACACCCAAAATACATATAAACCTACAATCTCAACAACTGAAAGAGAAATAATTTAGCGATTCAAATGATCCTATCCTTGTGGAGAAACACTCAAAAAGAAGTATGTTCAAATGATCTTTTCTGATATTTTGTTGAGAAACTGTTCAAAGAGAAAGTATGTGTTATGCAAATAAAAATATCTAACAATTATTGCACAGCTTACCAGAGTGAGAAGCTTGGCCCCATGCCATCCACATCTCCTCCAATATTGAAAAAAGAAATCATCTTCAAGCTACATCCAATATATAATTCATCACCACCTCATAAGTAAAATATAAAATTCTCGTATTATGCAAAAAAAAATTCAAACAATACTGAAATTTTTGTAATAAAGTTGTCCACAGTTCATTCCCAAGGCAATTCACATAGAGCATAGCCACAAAATTTCTAAACTCGCAAGGAATAACTAGGAGTAAAATTATGTGATAAGTTTGTTGCCAAATTTTTTGGGAAAGAAAAGCATAAACATAAGATTAGGTTGTTGAAATCAAATGCTGACATTCGCATTAAAAATGAGAGCTTTCGATTGAATATTTCCTTTAGAAAATCTTCCCAGATAATTTTTAATGAGTCAAATGGGATGTAGCTCAAATGGAAGAGCGCTCGTTTTGCATGCAAGAGGTGCAGAATTTGATCTCCTTATCTCAAAATAACATTTGAGCTATAGCTCAATATCGAGACTAAATTGGACATGATATTCATGTTTTCAGAAATATGATATTTGGCATCTCTCTAAAGCACGTTAAGAAAGTGTTTGGACATTCCATGAGCTCATTAAAATATTTTGCATCAACCTTACCCAGCTAAGCACCTAAAACATACTGCATTAGCTTGATTATTACAAGCAATTTTATCATCGTTATCGATCACCACAACAAACTCAAAAATTGGCAAGATTAATCAACAATAAGTAGTCCTTTTACTTAAATCCTACTCAAATTTCAAGCTTATGTTTAAACTAATAATAAATATATCAAGGACAAACAACAATATGCACCAAATGTAAATACTCTATTTAAATGTCATCAATTTATTATCTAAGAAAAAAATAAAAAACAGAAAAGCTTCTTACCTTTATTATTAGAAAAATGCTATGCTTACACAAGAATATATACCAATAAGAATCCGGGACCAAAAGAAAATTTTCTTTTTTTTTTAATTTTTGTATATAAACCCCACAAAAAAGTGTATTCAACAAATAATCTACTTACACATTAAATTGACACATCATCTATATATTTTGATATATACTAATGTGTACAAGTGTAGCAATACTCTTATTATTATTGGAAGCCAAATTAACTAAAAACATTCATACATGAACAATATTTCTCGCAACATACCATCGCACATTGCACCAAATAATTACTCCATACACATAAAAACACAATTTTGCTAGAGAAAGTGCTCAGATGCTTTTCAAACCATCTCAGAAGAGAGTAGGAAAAAAAAAGTTCTTTTGTGGAAGCCAAAATAACTATGAATAAAAAAAAAGTTCTTTTGCAGAAGCCAAAATAACACTATTTTGATGTATACTAGTGTATAAGTGTAGCAATACTCTTATTATTATTGGAAGCCAATATAACTATAAACATTCATACATGAACAATATTTCTCGCAACATACCATCACACATTGCACCAAATAATTACTCCGTACACGTAAAAACACAATTTTGATGAAAGAAAGTGCTCGATGCTTTTCAAACTATCCCATAAGAGAGTAGGAATAAGAAAAAAGTTCTTTTGAGTGATAATATTGGAATTTCCCCTAAAACTAATTGCAATAGTTGAGTGACAAGCCTCTCCGGGCCATTTCACGATGCTTCATATTATAGCACAAAGAGTTCTGTTATATCGCCAAAAAAAGAAATATATATATTCAGTGTTAAAGATAGCTTCAGTTCAACTACATAATCCCATAAGAAACTTTTTCAAGCACTGATAACAAAACAAGCTCATGGTGAACTTGCCATAGAGAGGAATCTTCAATTCACATACAATATAATGGGTAATTCAACGTCATTTTCATTGGTAAATTATAAGAAATTTAGAACGATGTAAGAAAAAGCTTCAGTAAAAATAAAACTTTGTAAAATATTTTGGCCCAACTAATGAGTGATGAAGCGCAAAAGTATCCCAAAAACAGCTGACTCTGCCTCTAATAAACATTGGCAAGTTCAAGCCATCCTACAGTCATTAGACACTATTTTGGACACAGTGAAAAAAAACCCCTTTAAAAAGTAGGGTATAATCCTGCGAAACACAAATTTGCTTTAATCAATCTTATGAATTAGAACAACTTCATAAACAACAAGAACCATCGCACCTCTTCTGGAATGTATTCAATAAACAGCACATAACAATTTCCCCTCGTCGACATAGAACTCCTCAAATGCTTCTCAAACCTGTCACCGAAGAAAAGATAAGAAAATGATAATTTCTCATCTCGATACCTCAAGCCACATAACATTAATTATAAACATTGGCACGTTGCAAGCCATTCTATAGTCAATAAGCACTATTTTGGACAAATTGAAAATCCCCTTTAAATAGTAGGGTATAATTCTCCAAAACTCAAGTTTTGCTTTAATCATTCTATTGATGATCTTATGAATACGAACATCTTCGTAAACAACAAGAACCATCACACATCTTGAATGTGTTCAATAAACAGCACATAACAATTTCCCCCGTAGACATAGAAACTC
Organism: Gastrodia elata; assembly: GCA_016760335.1. Classification (NCBI taxonomy): domain Eukaryota; kingdom Viridiplantae; phylum Streptophyta; class Magnoliopsida; order Asparagales; family Orchidaceae; genus Gastrodia; species Gastrodia elata. Next base: position 49,235,428 of record CM028671.1, on the reverse strand, counting down.
CTAAAATGCTTCTCAGACCTGCATGGAAGAAAAGATAAAAAAATGATAAATTCTCATCTTGGTACCACAAGCCACAACATTAATTATAATACTTACCTGGAGCCTTCAAGCCTTAATACCTATGATTGTCCGAGTAAAAGAGAACGCTATAAGTGATGTGTGAAATTCTGTCGGAATTAACTGATCGAGTTGCCTGTGTAAGAAACCTGGCCCCAACGCACCCATGCTATAGTATGTCAAGGAAAAGGAGTTTTGGTATGCAAAAGCTTGATTCACAATGCTACAAAACTTGATCCACAATTGCCACATAAGCTAGATCCACAAATGTGTTATGTTATGTCTGTATGCGTGCACTTATGTATGTCTATCTGTTTGCATGTATGCCACTGCCTATGCCTATGTCTGCACACACGCACACATGTATACACATACATAAGCATAAGAGTACTTTCCCTATAGAAGGATAAGAGTACTTTCCTTCTAAGCTAAAATTAAGATGCATTAGGAGGTAAGAAAAATGTTATTTAGTTATCTTCTCGTATGCATGAATATAATCCATTGACGAGAACAGATAAACAATGAATGTAGCAGAAGGAAAAGTGCTTTAATTTTCTGAAGGCATAGTTAAATATATTAAAGCAAATTCGTAAGAACAAAATACTAGAAACTGTAATATACATTGCTTTAAACTGTAATATGTTGCAAAAAAGAGTGCTTTAAATTTATTTATTTTAGTTCAACTCAAATACTGATCCTCAAACTAATATGCACGAGATAGCTCGTATCCTATTCCAATATTGAACAAGATTATCAAATTTGGCAAACAATGCTATATCTCGTTTAAATCCTTAGGAGCTTGATTTTATGGATGTCAGCACAGAATTAAATGTAGAAAGTTGGATGAAAGGGATATATAGTGCAAGCACATTTGATGTACGACTGGCCAAAGGAAAAACAGCGGAAAATAGGCCATGGTATAACCACTGGCCTTTAGACATAGAGGAATGAGTAGAATAAAAATTCCGTGATAGCTCGCATGAATTTTTCCAGGAAAATAAAAATATTTCTTTTCATGGGCTGCTGTATGTGAATATTGAAGCTTATGAAGCTTATTTCAAAATGAAAGCTTAGCAAACCCAATTTATCTGCACATGAGAAAAATGTGTTGCATTGATCATTACAGAGAATTTAAGGTGTTTGGTAGACATCAATTTTTGCAAGTTAGATATGTCTATGCCTAAAAATTGAATGTAATGCAAAAACTATCTCAAACATATAAAGCAACTCCATACTTATATCATTGTTGAAAGTCAAATAGCACCAAGCATACATGAACAAATTGATCAAAATTGATCAAAATTGATCAAAATATATGAAATTATAAAATGAGGAATCTTGAACAAACCTCAAGTAATTGAAATAAGATCAATTATAACAACGATTAGCAAAAATAAGAAGCAAGCTGTTATACACATTTCTAGCCATTCTTAATGGCCAATGCTCAAACGGAGGCAAAATCATCCACAATTATGGAAAAAATCATATGATATCCCTTCAACAAAAACTCTTACACAAAATTTATGGTAATGATGAATACAAGAGAGAGAGGGAGAGAAAGAGGGAGAGAGAGAGGGAGGGGGGGGAACAATTACAACACTTCATAACCCACTTATAACTCTCAAAAAACACACAATGTCACTTGAACCCATCTTCCACATAAGCAAATGTGGTGAGCAGCATTGCACAACATTTGTTGAAAAATTCCTTCCCAATAAATAAAAAGAGTAATTCTGCAATCAATAAATAAATTTATTAGATTTTCTCAATACTGTTAGGTAATCCATTTCTCAATGGATTATGGAACTGAGATTCTAAAACAAAAGCATACGAGTTTTGTTTTAGTTTTGGTGGCATGTGAGTAATATTTGATGTGACCTGCTTAACATTATTCTTAAGATTAAGAATTTGAAATAACACAACAATCAATGGTGAGAAGAAAATTCTTTGAATCTTGGCCACCTTCGAATACAATAAATATTAAATTTAAGGAAAATGAGAAGAGAATGAGATTTAAGTAGTATTCTTTAAAGCTTCAACATTAACAATTTGGATTAAATCTCACATAAATCTTTTGAAGATTGTGCAATTAAACAGCATCTATCAAACAAGAAAAAAAATCTCAAAATATTATCAATGTTGATGAAGAAAAGCATCAAAACTCAAGCTTAATTAAAGGATAAAAAAAGTTCAGAAAACAAAAAACTAGAAAAATATTGCTATCCAATATATGTTAACATGCACAATTATGCACAAGCTCACCACGATACGCACAAAAAATGCACGTCTAGCATTTAAACAAACACGCAGGAAATGCTATACAGTAGACAAAATATCTAAAATGATTATAATCACAACATCAATTTATCAAACATCTTTTCTCAATGAAAGTAACCAGAACATTTTTTTTTAATTGCAGAATAGAAGTGCAAGAATTAGAGATGCTCAACCATCACAACAAACTACCAAACTAGTATTTGAGCCCATTTGAAAACAGAAGTCATTTAAGAGTAGAATGCTGAGACTTGAAAATAATGAACTCCCAAAAAATGGTTCCAACAAATGAATGATGAGAAGAAAGCAACCTAAAAACTACTGAAACATCTACGATCAACATCCAGAAGAATTTCGTAGCACAACTACCTATATAATATTTTGGATCTACTAAAATAAAACCCTTAAACTAAATCACCTTATCAATAAGAACAATACCATATGCAAAGAACAGGCAACAAGGCACCTTCTATTGAGTGCATTCAATAAAAAGATACATAACTAACTGGAAGATGAGCTTAGAGCAGATATTTGATGAACTGCAACTGAAACAACAAAAAGATGCTTTGCATATATAACACTAAAAATCCTTTTATTGCATATCCAACAACCAATCTGTCGTATTAACAAAGAAAAAATATTTTTTACTTCCCAATTGCTAAGTGTAAGACAATTCTATTAATAATTAAGAGAATTCTAAGAATATGTAAAATGATAGTGCATTATTTTTAATTATCAAAAAATTAGATGTTGAACATTCATATATATATATATATATATATACATACACACATGCATACATACATACATACATACATGTGTGTGTGCATGCGGGGTGAGGCTTGATGGATGCAGAGCCTTGTTGCCAGCTTAGAAGTTGGGGTTCTATTCCCAATCAATGCATGCACATGGGAGAACTATTTTTCTAAAATAAAATATATAGAGTGTAAGTTTAATCATAATAGAGTTCATAATCTTGAGAACATAACTATTGACAACCTTGTAATCAAGAAGAGTGAGAGATTCAAATAGCTTGGTTCAAATAATCAAAACACCAAAATTTCAAAATATACAGATCCAGAAACTAAACTTCAACAACTACAAAAAAGCACTTCATATCATCATTTCTAAAGTGCACAAGATCTAAAAGGCACTGGTCGAGTTTCCTGGGTAAGAAGCCTTTACCCAAGCCATCCTCAGTGCTACTAATATGTTCTTGTTTCAAGTATATTACTATCAAAAAAGGTCTTTACTGAACTTGCTTTCTGAACAGATAACCATGTGGACTGTCCATACAACATTTTGTTTTCTTATTTGATATGCATGCAAAAGCTAGATCCACAATTGCTACAAAAGCTAGATCCACAAATGTGTTTTGTTATGTCTGTATGCATGCAGGTACGTACATCTATGTGTCTGCATGAATGCCACTGCCTGTGTCAATGCATGCATGCACACATATATACACGCATACATAAGCATAACTACCCTTTAGAAAAATAAGAGCACATTCCTTCTACACCCTCCACTAGACATTAGGTTTTTGCAACAGATGCATGTATGCCACAGCCGGTGCTATGCATGCATGCACACATATATACACACATACATAAGCATAACTACCCTTTAAAAGGCAAAGAGCACTTTCCTTCTACACCCTCCACTAGACATTAGGTTTTTGCAACGGATGCATGTATGCCGCTGCCTGTGCTATGCATGCATGCATGCACACATGTATACACACATGCATAAGCATAACTACCCTTTAGAAAGCAAAGAGCACTTTCCTTCTACACCCTCCACTAGGCATTAGGTTTTTTCAACGGATAAGATTAAATGTGTTAGAAGATAAAAAAAAAGTTTATACTGTTTTCTTCTAGTATGCATTAATATAAGCCACTAATGAAAACAAATAAACAATGAATGGTGCAAAAGGAAAAGTGCCTTATTTTCTAAAAGCCTACTTAAATATATCAATAAAATTTTGTAAGAATAAAATACTAAAAATTGTAATTCGATCCATGTGTTTTGCCTAGGATGGTTTTGTAAAATGAGAAATGAAAATTTTCTTCTATATGTATTTAGATAATAGCTCAACTCCTTAAATATTGATCCTTCAACTACTACATTGATGATGAGACGAGATCCAAATTCCATATTGAAATATTAAGCAAATACTTTCCCTAATAGACAGGATCAAAATTAATATTTGAACTCTTTTGCTGCTATTTATTTTCATCATCACATTACATGCACATTATAAAGAGCAATATTAGTTTCTTTAAGAAATGGTGAAAAGTACTATTACACAACTACTTTGTCAACAAATATACAATTCTTGAAATAATATATTTATTCATGAGAAGTGTTGCACAAACAACTATACGTTGCATATATAAATTAACAAAACAAAACGAACACGCGCAATTATCCCATCTGAATCCAATGTAAAGTTCATTATTTAAGTTTTGTTGACAGTTTAACAACACAGTGGATAATCATTGAGAAGCATTAACCATGATGGTAACTTTTTGCAAGGCACAAGTAATGAAGGCATTGGTATTGTCACATTAAATTGAAATAATGTTTGTTTTTATTTTTAGAAAATATTTGATATATGGATGGCAACTTTCAAAGTCTTCACCATCCAAACTAGTTAACACCTGCTTTAACTTATTGTTTCCATGCTTACATATACTGGCAGTTCACCGTGCTTTAAGATTCTCGTATTGCACTCTTAATTACTAGTAACACTCTCATAGCACAGAAACATGAATATTAAACATAGGAAAATAACCAAGCTACAAACTCAATTGCAACAACAGAAGAAATAACAAAAATTGTGGTTTCTAAACAGCAATGTATAGTTTGCAGCATTCATCACCTCATGCGGCATAGGGTCACATCCTTGTGGCCGTCAAGGCCTCACCATCCACAAGCATATGTCCTTTCTGAATTTTACATAGCACAACCATTGATGATATCCTCTAGAGCATCCAGCAATCTATTCAACCTCATTAACAAGCTAGCTTAATCTTCAAGTTTTTATATGCAATTATATGATTTACAGATCTTGAGTTTTTTTATTTCATAATTAAGTATGATAACTCTATTATAACTGCTAATTAATAAAGGATTTGTAGTTTCAGTATTTTATTTTGTACGCAACCCAAATTGCTAAAAAGATGAGTGGAAGGATTACCCACATTTCATTTAATAAAAATTAACGTTTTTATAGATTAAATCACATTTATAAAAATAAGAATTTTGAAAGAGACAAAAACCAAACTTACAAATATCACTTAGGAGCTCTTTGGTTCACTGACATCTTGAGGTAATGTGATGTTATTTAAAAATGTCAGTGAGCTGGAGCTATTTGGTTCAATGTTATCTAATTAATGAAATCTCAAAATTTACCAAAATGCCACTGTGTAATGTTATCTGAATGCCGGCCAATTTTGGCTAGGGTTGATTTAAAATAAATTTATAGTAGGAGTGAATATAGATGATCATTAATGTCAACATAGAATGATTCTTTCTAGCTGTTTGTTTAATAAATTTATAATCGTTTCAATTATTTGTTGTGCTTTTTAACTTATATTTAAATCTCAGTGTTGAGATAATCTTACCTCATGATAATATAACATGAATGACAATAAACCAAACAGCATATATCTGAATAACACTAACATCTGTTATTTAAATAACACTTAACCAAACAGCTCCTATTATATGAATAACATAACTATTTGAATAACATGCTATCTTAATAGAATAACATGCTATCTTAATAACTTTTCAACTGACATTCAACCAAACAGGCCCTTAATGTGTATATACACAAGTAGAAATAGATAAGTGGTTAAAATAAAACTATTAATAATAGTGATTAGGAAAGCTCGGAAGCTACATTAACAGCCAAAGCTCCAACAGAAACAGAATCATCCACGAGCATGGAAAAAAGCATATAAACTATTCCTTCAGCAAAACTCTTACATGAAATTTACAATTACACTGTGTACACAGAATTTTGTAACTCTTACAAGTTACAGAATTATGTACACCGAATTTTGTAAATCCTAAAAGAGAACAAATAGCACTTCATAATTCATTTATAAAAAAGTCACACTTAATGCTACCTGAACCCATCATGTATATAAACAAGTTAGGTGGTAATGAGTAATATTACACAACGCTGGGAGCAAGCCAATGCCAAATAAAACCTAACAAAATCCCATTCTTCTTCTTCTTCTTCTTCTTCTTCTTCTTCTTCTTCTTTAGTTTTAAGAATGAGAGAGAGAGAGAGAGAGGAAAAACCCCAAAGTTTCCGAAAAACTTTAGCGATAGGCAAGTCATTACTCTAATAACGATCGCACGGGTTGCCTGGGTGAGAAGCCTCGCCCAAGGCCATCCTCGATGCTTTTAGGGTTCGATCCTATGTTCCGGTAGAAAAACTCTCGTGGCAACTGCATGCTAGACGGATCCAGATAAATGAAGGCATGTGTAGTAATAGATTGAAAAGAAAAACCCTTTTTAATCTCAAATTCCAGATCTGATTGAACTGAAAATAAAGCGGGTCATCCGAGTGATTCTGAGCAAAAGAAAATTGAAATGCATATTCGCAAGCCGTAGAAGGAAGACAGGGAAAAGGCGAAGGTAACGTGCTGCGAAGGTCAGGTTTTAATACTCTAGAATATTAAAATTAAAAATTAAAAACTAAAAAATCTAAAATATGTAATCTTTTTTGGAAAATATTTTTCTAATGTTTATATTTATATCAATTTAGTTTATTTTTTTATATATCAAATAACTCCAAAAAAATCAAAAATTATTTAGGGGTGTTTGGTTCACCGATATCTTGGTGTAATTTGATATTATTTAAAGATATTGATGAAACGGGACTGTTTAATTCGATTTTATCTAATTAATGACATCTCAAAAATTACAATAATGCCACTGCAAAATGTTATATTGGCTGATTTCGACCGATATTCAGATAACATTGCCGACAATCTATTGCTCGGATAGAGTTCTTTGTGCGATACTCTAGAGATCCTCACATTGGCTTTGCTTCCGCTTCCGCCAAATGCAGAGCCGGTCCATTGCCTCCGCCCTACGCGCTTGTTGATAGTGCATCCACGAGAGTGTGGGCGTGGCATAGATGGTGCAGCTAGTTGGGCCTTCAGGAGCTGTAGCTACAGGAGGCGATAACCCCAAGCTCACCGAGGAAGATGAAGCTTCAATTAAAACAAAGTACAAAAAGTTTTGTGATCCATATATTTAGTACTAAAATATTTTTTTGAAATCTATAAGTAATAAAATTTAAATTTTAATAATTATGAAAAATAATAATAATAAAACATTATAACTTTGATTCACTTTTCAAATAATTTATATTATTACTATTATAGCAAAGATGTGGATAGCTTCAACTTATCACCCCAATTAACATTGCGATCTACAGTTTCTCTCTTACTAACCTAAAATTCTCCATCTTTTTCTTATATTTCTTTACAAGACGGCTTAAGACCGTCAAGAACCACAAGTCATCACTATTTTTTTCTTTTAAAAACTTTGCTCCATGTCCCGTTGCTCCATCGCTTCTAGGAATTTATGGTGAACTCCTCATGGTCTATGAGCTGTTTTAACATCCCCTCGAAGAACTTGGCGATTGACCTTAAATGCACTTGTTGTCGCCTCCTCCGGTGGCTCTGTATATGACGTTGGACTCATAGATGGTCGATCCCATAAAAGTAACAATAGTCATTATATGGCAGAAATAAGCAGTGGTTGACGACACAGACCCCCCTTTGCGGAATCCCATCACTCTCACATAGAGTAAGCAAGTTGTGATGGCAATGACGTTGTACAAAGTGTTGTTAAGCTTCAAACCAAATATCTCTAAAGTGACTATGGAAATCAGAGAGCAGTGACAGACATAGCTCCCTCGATTACAATGTAATCGAAATACAGAGTGACCAGAAGGGCAGAAGCTATCAAAATACAGATTATGTTCATAGTTGCAAGTGCAAACAAAACAAAGAGCCACACAAGCACATCAAATAATCAAAGATGCATTCGATGCTCAATCTCCCCCATCGAATTCCATTTGCTCCAAAGGAAAAATAATGTAGCGGTTTCAGTGTTGTCATGTTGAAAAGAAGCTAAGGAGGTTCGGCTAGTAAGAGAAAGAAACAATGTATATTGTGTTAATTGGGGTGGTTGATTTGATTAATTTTAAAATTTTGAGTATTATATGAGTAATATTTAAAAATTAGGTGTTTTATAAATAAATATAAATAATTTTTGCATTATAAAGGTAATAATCCCAAACTATTATCTATTGATCAAATACAAAAAATCACTTGAACAATTCAGTATTGTTAGCATGTAAAAATTTGATTAAAAATAATCATATTTAAGTGAATATTGAAAAAGTTGTATAAATGAAAAGTTTTCAAAACTATTTAATATTAGTATTTTTTGGTAAATGTATTATTTTAATATGTTTAAAATTTTAAAATTATATATAATAAATTAATAATATAAAATTATAATTATTTTATTTTTTAACACTACATATATTATTTTTTATTTTTATAAAATGTTTATAATGTTTGGAGTTCATATAATAAAAAATATATTTTTAATTTTTATTTTTAAAATTAAATATTTTTTATTAAAATTAAATCGATCGACCAATTTTATTAAGAGCACACATTGATTTTGGACAGTTAGATCCAGTCTGTAACGAACCCAATATCGGATAGGAGCTCAATACAATATTGGGATGTTACCTTAGCATTTAACACTATATTAGAAGTAAGTTAATCTAACATTAGGTGCTAAGTGGTCATTTCACTTTATGAGTAATTATTAAATTAAAATAATTTGCAATAAAAGCAAATATGAAGATATTAAATAATGCAAGTATAAATAACAACTAATAATTATCCACTTATTCAACAAAATAGTTTCAAAATCAGTAAGCTCAACACATAATATATATAAAAACATCACAAGCAACTTAAGTTAAATTATTACAAGCCAATTAATATGAAATAGTAAAAGAATATATAATCACTCTTTCACTTAAATTAAAAGTACAAGTAATAAAAGAAAAATAAGTAGAAGCAGTTCATTTAAGCTCTTCAAGTACTAGGTCCAACATCACCTGAATTAAAAATCTCATAATCTATCATATTTTGTGTAACAACTATAGGTTGTTACATTGCTTAATTCTCAGTTTAATCAAGTATTTATTTTACTCCCATTATATTTAGAATATCAGGTTAAGCTAATTCTGAAAATTTGAGGTCAATTAGATCTCTTTAAGTCAATTTAATCTTTTGATCAGTCTAGATGCCCTAAGCTAGACTTAAAATATTTTGATCTCAGAATTAAAATTTGATTGTATTTTTAAATTGTTCACTCCCAAATTAGCTAGGGGTGAAAGTTTAATAAAAATCTGAAAATCATTTAAACCATAATTCAATTTAAATTAAATTGGTTTAATTGCATTATAGGATTTTCAACAATTTGAAATTGCAAATATATCCTCTAAACAAATTAAACGGTCGGGATCCGCTGTATGGACCGCGGGCGATCCGCTGTGGAAACCGGGTCGCGCGATAGCGGTGTTCCCACTAATCTAGCTGTCGTGCCTTATATCTTACAATTAGGATTAGATCTCGCAGAAACGCAGAACGAGCGTTGGATGCGTCCCCGTGGATCCTATGGCTCTGATCAAATCAGAACTGGCCATTAGGATCCAATGGATCAGGACCATAGTGCAGTTTTGATCGATCAATCAGACGACCCACAGTACTCCCGCACTGTTGATCTTCGTCTTCGCCTCGCCCGCGCCCGATAAGAAGGATCCCCCATACTGCCAACTGCCGGACCTGTCTCCCACTCCCGCGTCCACCTCAGTAGGTCGTTCGGACTTCTCCCGTAATGGTTTGGAGCCTCGATCAGGCATCGTGACCCAATCGAGCTTAATTTGAAAAATTGAGAGCTTGGTCATGGCCCGATCTTTCGGGCCTCCCCAGCTCAAGCTCTTGCATCTGGAACCTTCCCAACTCCTCCCTGAGGCTATAAATAGCATCAGGTTTGCTCCAGGTAAGGCTTGCTGATCAAGTGAAGTCTCCTCCTTAATCTTCATTGCCAGTCTACTTAAGCTTTTTTCAGGCATTCCAGTGCTTGCGTACCGCTAATAATGGGTCCATCCTAGATCAAGACCCATTGCTCTCTTCCGAAGCTTTGCTAAGCCTCTGGATCGCTCCCCGCATTGTCTGCAAGCTTCCTCGTCAAACTAGGTACCTCCGTTTGCAAGTCCTGAGCCAATGAGGCTCGGGCTTTACTCCATTTGATTCGTGATGGATAAAATTGTAGAAACAAACTCAATGTAATCATAATTGTGCCTTAAGATAGCTCTGATCGATCGATTTCGATCAATCGGGCTAAGTCCCGTAAGAGGGCTGGGTCTGAGTAAGGTCCCAGCGATCTAGGTCGCCCCAAACCCAACCGCCTTAGGGGTTCGATCCGTCTCACCTCCCTGAAGGTGTAAGGAGAGAATCCAGTGTGAATCATGCCCTCTGTGGGGATAATTGACTCCCCACAGTAGCTCCATAGCGGAAGCTCTTGGGTGAGAAAGGTCCGGCCGATCTAGAGCACCTCACTTGGGGCTTCGGGTCTCTGTCGGTGCGTCTGGCCATGATGATGGTGTAGTGACCTTCGATTGGTCATGCCATGGCATGGATGCACGGGAATTGAATGATTAGGGTTTCCCTAATTGGGCTTCTATCGGGACTATGGGTCGGGGACGAAGCTACTATGCGGGTTGGGCCGACCCATGACCCGCGCGGTGTGATAGTCCCGGGTCTCTCAGGCCCCGGCCAACCCGTGTGTTCTCGAAACGAGTCAAGCCCGCAGTTTAATAATAATAATAATTAGATTTATTTTCCTTAAGGAAAATATTTTAATTATCTAAATTATAAGAAAATTTAATTGGAAAATTGCAAATTAAGTTAATGTGATAACTTTTGATCCACTGGTCCAAACTATATGATCTTACATATCAAATTGATTAAAAAATCATGAAGATTAAGAATATAAAATAATATTGAACTTTTAATTATTGTATTTTCTATTTTAGCGTAATTATTGCATAATTTAATTAGGGTGGATAAGCATGTGCACTTAGCCAAATTATATAATTTAGGTGCCATTATGTTCCTTATGTCAAGTAGAATGCATGCGGTAGGTAGTTTAATTTTTTAATTTCTATATTCTTAATTATACCATAATCTTGTAAAAGCATGATTAGTAAAATTAAGGTTTATGGTTATCCAAATTTAGTAAACTTAGTTTTTGAATGTTCATATGAATGTATAGAAGTTAGTTGCCAAGTTTCATAAATTTCTAATAGTTAGATTTATAATTAGGTATTAATCCTTTTATTTTAAATTAGGGTTTGATTAGCACTAATTGCCTTTTGTTTTATGCAAATTTTTGTGATTATATTTTTATAATAGTAGTATGAATGTAAAGAACCTCTCATGTGTATCTTAAATATTTAATTTAACTAATTTTATTAAAATAGCAAAATCTCATAATTAATCTTAAGAAATCTTAAGATCTTGATCAAGTCATTAACGCTTGGTCTAAATCTGAGATTACCACCAATAATATACTAATAATATATTAATTTGTCATGGATCTATAAATCAACATTTGGTCTTAAATGTAAAAAGGATTAGAGTTGAAACACTAACCTATTTGATTAAGACTTGAACCTTAATCACTTAATTAAATGACTAGATTGAAAGATAATTCAATTGATATTATTCTAATAATACATTTGATTTGATATTGATCTTAAATCATTGAATTAGAAGTGTTAAGGTTAATAATGAGATTATGAGATTGAATCATCTGAACCTAAGCTTAAGATCTTTGATTTCCTCTTATATAAAACTCTTAGCATAAAGAATGAAGATAAAACTATATTAATTTATGGAATGACTTAATATTAACAATATTCTTGATTTATCCCATGATTTTAGAATAGAATGTGATTAGATAAATCTAACCATCTGATCTGATCACTTAATCCAAGTTTAATAAGTGAATCTTGAATTTAGTTTAAGTATTAAATTAATGAGATCTTGATGATCTTGATATAGGATTATTTTTGAAATGCTTAAAAGATCTAAATAATGTTATATATTGAGGTAGGAAGGACTTCTTGTGACATATTGAGGTAGGAGCTTGGATGATCCTCATTAACTTTAGAAACTGATCTTAAACCTTGTGGTAGAATACACCTAAGATATTAGATTAAGATTCCCCCCATGTGGTAGTAATGCATATTGAGTGACAATTTGGTCACATCCTTGGAGCCTTGTGTAGGACTTACCTAATTAGAGTGATGATTAATAGTTTTGGATAAATTCTTGGTTATTAAATAGAATTAGCTGAGCTTGGATTAACAGCTGGTTATGATCATGCATACCCATGGTACTGAGTCATTTCATTAATATTCAAGTTTGAATGAGTCACTCTAATGTAGACTTCTGACCAGGTGCTTCATGCGGGTTAAGTCGAATACAGTCCCGCTAGAGTAAATTATCCAAACTTAAGAGAGTGAGCCAGAATCTTAGTTTGGGAGAATAATAACTGTGAAAGGGTTCTGTCTCCTACATTGTGTGTGCCTCGATAAGTGTAGTTATAAACAAACTAAGTACTAAATTTACCTTCTTGAGAATATACAACCATATGTATACCATCATTCCAATTGATGGCTCCAAGCAAAACTCCCAAAACATGAGAAACTAATTATTGAAATTAGAACCTAGGAGTCAGAATCCTTTTAGTAGGATTCTGTATAATGGAGACATTAGAGTCATAATTTGATTTTAAATATTTCTAGATTTTTAGATTTAAGTTATGTAGTATAGAGATATGAGCATGAACATAAGCATGATGTATGAGTATTAGTGATAATTTATGAATTACCGAATGCTGCATATCTCAATAGGGGAAATTCAGGATGTTGAGACGTCACGGTAAAATTTCTTAACAAGATGTATGCAGACATTGGGTCGTACATCTCATAGCAGTTTAGTGATAGTTCAATTGCATATCAGTGGCATACAGTATTGTGGCATATTCAGATGTATTATCATAGTGGCATACAACATAGTTTTATATGCTTTTTTCTTGCATCAATTTCAAATCATACGTTGTTTTTATTTGTTTACAGTATTTCAGTGTACAATCAGCTTTACTCAGTTTTTGACAATTTCAACTATTCAGTTACTTTACAGTTTTACTGCAGTGTTGTTTACTTTACTATTAATTGTAAATATTTAGAGCTATTTATATTAGTTTCAATGTGTTAGACTTTTTGTCTAATACATGGTATTTTGGGATTTGGCAATTTGCTAGATCATGAGCAGCTTGTTGAGCTAGATCAGGAGGACTCTTAGGAGATCCAGGCAGAGTACATGGAGCCTTAGTGGACCATCCTTCAGCCTTGTTACTTTTGCTTTTATTTTAGTTCTTTAGTAGATTTTATTTCAGTATTATGCCAGTAATTAGTCTATAATAAATTATGGATGTATTTTATCAATTTTTTGAAATGAATGTTTACTTCAGCTTTTGTGATAACTGTATTTATGGATGTTTTACCTAGCTTCAGCACTTTGTTTCTATTTTACATATACTTAGTACTATCATGTGATTAACATACTGTAAATGCTGATATTTGTGGGCATATATTGGATTCCTTACTTATATTTATAATCTAATATATGTGTTAGTCTAATACTTAGGATAAGTATCTTATTCTTATCTTTAGTATTAGCTATCTACCCACCTTTTATGTTGAGTTAGCAGCCTTCAATGTGGCTTAGTAGTTTTAGCCTATTTGGGAGACGGGTTATACCTTTTCGAGTGGCACGCCGCTCCGCCGCTGAATTGATTCCATATTGCGCATGACGACGGGGTGGGGTGCTACATTTTGGTATTTAAATATGATAGGATAAAACACAAAAAAGAAAAAAGTGTAGTTAGACTAAACAGTCTAAACACATTTTAAAATTGGCTATTCATTTCGAAGTTAATTGGATATCACAAGCTAATTTATAATTTACAATTTAAAATAAGTAGCAGAGCATTAAAAGCACTTAAGTAAGGAAAGAAAATAAATATAATTATAAAGAAGAACAGTTTAAAAGGAGTTGAGCAAAAATACTCACTTGTATTATTATTCTAGCCTGCAACCAAAAAGAGTAAGGAAAAGCATCCTAAGTAATACTAGAAACTAATAAACTGCATTTGAAAATAAAATGAAATGGAACATGTATATGTTCAAAATGAATTATGCTAAGTAAGCAAGAGAAATATAGTGAAGCATTTAAATGAAATTAAAGCAATATACACTACATTCTATATGAATTATAAATAAGCAAAATGCATTGCTGAAAATAGAAAGTGCTAATCATAAAAATTAAAGGAAGTATGCTAGCCTCTTGGTGTATGATATACATAGCCTATGACTATGGAAAATAACATAGCTAAATAGTTATGATGAGATCTTACAATCATTAAAATTTTAAAAGAACTCATGTTACAGTTGTTTAGGTTATTTTATGAAAATTCATATTCTGTGGGCATATTCAGAATGGAAAGAAGAATAAAACATGTCTATTTAATTTGGCAAAAAGGAAAGCGGGGTTTCAAAATAAATACTCACCTTCACCCTCTGATGACATTAGGTCTCCTTATATATCCTACTTAGCTTGCCCTAGGCCGACCACTAATAGTACCATCCCCTTTTTGCTTTGTGAAACTTTTATTTATACAAAAAATATTGTATGTATGTTTAAGAAAATTAGGTTCAAAGTTAAGCAAGCATTCAAAGAAGTTCACATAATTGTAAACTACGTGATATCCGAAGTTATCTAAGTTTTAATGATTTACTTAATGGTTGGAGCTAATTGTGCTCCCAATTAACTTATATATATTGATCTTTAAGTCAATTATAAGTATTAGTAGAAGTGAAAGAAGTTCAGAAAAATAGTATTTTAAATTTAACTTATAAAATGACAAAATAATTTATAGTATATTCAAACAAATATAATTCATTCTATACTAGTCATAAACTAATCAAATCCTTTTTAATGATTAAAGTTTATGGAACTAGTAGGAAAGGGTAAAATTAACAGTTTAGTTAGTTAAAGAATAATTTACTAGCTTTATCTAATTAATTTATAAATTAGAAAGTTTCAAATCAATTTAATCACTAATTTAACTAGGATTAATTGATATGGAGTTTTTAAGTGTTGGGAAAGAAATAGACTATCATCTACAAGCATTAATTCATTCTTAGGAATAGGTTAATTGAAGTCTATAAGTTTATTAAAGCATGATAGGAAACTAAGGTTCTCTAATTTAATCATTAAAGAGCTAAAATAAAAGATTAAAGACTAAGGAAAATGTGTGCTAATAATCCAATTGAATGGTTGGGCACTAGTCTATTAAGATCACTTAATAAAATTAAGTATACTATTAGCAAGGTAAGTATCAACTCGCTAGTGGACTTAATGTGGGAACTATGGATTAAGAGACTATTACTAAATCTCATTCTTATGGTAATACGCTAATTATAAAATAAGTTCTTTCAAAGAATTATGATTTATAATTTGAAAGAAATAAGTTAATTATATCATAAAGGAAATTAAGGAGTTCTCAAATTAGTCATGTATGAATTTAAAAGAGAACTAAAAACTTGGAAGATATAAGAACTAAAATTTCAATTCTAATAATTTGAACATTAAATATACTAGATTCTCTTAATGGAATTAACATACAAGTCTTCTATTTACTAAAGGACTGAATGAAAAGTCTAATATCAAAGAACTAACATTAAGTGAAATCAAAGCATATGATATTAATTATAATTGAATTCTAACATGATGAAAATACATGCAATTTTATATTCTTAAATCATGGAATATGATAATTCATTCAAGTTAAATATTCTAAATTCCACATGAAGTATATTAAAATTGAAAGAATCAAACTTAGAAAATACCATACAATTTAATCACACTAATTCTATAATATTTAAATTACATGAGTATGAGATCTATCAAAAATAATTAGAATTAATCTAACTTAAATGATTACATGAAATTTATATAATTTAACTCATTCATAAAACCATTCTATAAATGAAGAAAATCAATTCAAGTAAGTTCTACACATTTCCAAATTATAAATTATGAAAATTCATATTTTAATCATACCATTTAAAAACATATGTGAGGTATAAAAAATGAGACAAGTTTATTGTCCTAGGGTTCAATGAACCTAAAATAAGTATAAATGAAAATTATGAAATTATAATTTTACTTAAATTAAAGAGCCAAATACCTAAAATGTCCAAATGAAATGAAATACATATCAATGAAATCCTTATGTCATAAAGAGTAAAATGACATTAACTAGGTCAATTTTGGATAATATTAAATTTCTAGGGTTTTGAGGACTCCTAATTAGAGTTAAAAAGTCATTAAGAGATCGAGAGTTCAAAACTTAAATTTGATCTCATATTATTATTCTACATATTTTTGTGAGTGAAATAGACTATTTGATTATTAAGTTTAGACACTAAATGATCAAATTAGATCACATACAACATTGGAATTAAATTACATTTAATTTATTAATCTAAATTAATGATCAAATAAAATACTCACCTAAAAAAATTAAATAACACAATTATAAGAGTAATGAAAAATGATTAGAGTAAATTATGTTACTAATTGACTGCTAACAATACTAAGATTGTTACAGACTCTCCTCCTTTAAAAGAGTGTCGCCCTCGACACACAATAATTAAAAA
The DNA here is from genome assembly GCA_016760335.1 of Gastrodia elata. NCBI lineage: Eukaryota > Viridiplantae > Streptophyta > Magnoliopsida > Asparagales > Orchidaceae > Gastrodia > Gastrodia elata. The sequence continues at coordinate 49,218,183 of CM028671.1, read as the reverse complement.
TATGTGAATACAATTACAAGGAGAAAGTATTTACAAAACCTAATTGAAAATGAGAGAACTAAAATTACTTGATTATTGAAAGAATTATGGGAATTTTTTTTGCATATCCTCTTCTATTTTCTATGTAGTTTCTTTATTTGAATGATTCTGCCACTAGATTTTGATCATATGGATATGTGATTTCTTAACTGCTTAAGATCTCTCCCCAGAATTGCACTAGGCTTTACAACAAAAATCAGATTAGGGTTGCAGCTCCATTATTGGTTTTTGAACTTGCTGGCTAGGATCTAATAAACACCTCCTTAATGATAAAAAGTGAAACGCATTGTGCACAGCTGAGAAGTCTTCAGGAAACTCTAACTTATACGTAGATGTTCTAACTCTCTCTATCACTTCAAAGAAGTACCTTAAACTTAGCTTTACAGAAACACCAAATCTCTGAACACCTCTCACTGGAATCACTTTCAGATAAGCTCGATCACCCACTTGAAATTATAACTAACGATGGCGAGCATCATGATATTTCTTCTGTCTATCCTGAGCTGCCATCATATTGTGTTTAATCAGCTAAATTTTCTTAGTGGTTTCTTCTACTAATTCGAAACCATAAAGTTGAGAGTCTCCTACTTCAGTCCAACCAATAGGAGTCATACACCTCCTTCCATAAAGAGCTTTATAAGAAGCCATAGCAATGTTGGATTGGTAGTTATTGTTATAGGCGAACTCAACTAATACTAGGTGATCTTCCCATGATCCACTGAAGTCAATAACACAAAAATGTAAAAAATCTTCCAAGATTTGATTAACACATTCAGTCTGACCATCTGACTGAGAATGGAAAGTTGTACTCAATGCTAAATTCAACCCAAGTCTTGCTGAACAATAGACCAAAATCTAGAAGTGAACCTACTGTTTCTGTAAGAAACTATACAGTTTGGTGTATCATATAAATTAATGATCTCCTTAGGATAAAGCTTAGCTAGCTTCTCAATAGGATATATCTGACGAATGGAAAGATAATGTGCTAATTTGGTGAGTCTGTCGATAATCACCCAAATTGAGTCAGAACCAGATCTACTCTTAGGCAGACCTACTATGAAATCCATGGAAATATCAAACCATTTCCATTCAGGAATATCTAAGGGCTTAAGAAGTCCACCAGGCTTTTAGTGCTTAGTCTAGACTTAAGAATAGGGATGGCATTTGGAAATGAAGATAGCTTTATCCCGTTTCATCCTAGACCACCAAAATAATTTCTTGAGATCTTGATACTTCTTACAGCTACCAGGGTGCACAGTATAGCCAGAGTTATGGGCTTCATGCATATTTGTAACTGTAAGCTCATAAGAATCCATAACCTAAACTTTTGGAAAATTACACCTTCAGTATCGAGATGTAATTCAGATCTATTATCACTAGCAATATTTAAAATTAGATCAGAATAAGAAGAATCTTCTTTTTGGGCTTCAACTATCCTTGACCTCAGGGATGACTCAGACTAAATAGTAGATAATAAAGTGTACAAATCAGTAGATTGATTAGCTCAATATTTGATCTTTCAAAGTCATTGATCAAAGAATTGTAATCAAGGGAAGATAATTCTACATTATGATTTAGGGCATCAACTACTACATTTGCTTTACCTAGGTGATACAATATTTCTAAGTCATAATCGCATATCAATTCTAGCCACCTACATTGATGGCAGTTAAGTTCTTTCTGAGTGAAGATGCACTTTAGACTTTGATGATTAGTAAGCATCTTACACTTAACTCCATACAGGTAGTGTATCCAGATTTTAAGAGTGAAAACTACGCCTACAAGTTCTAAATCGTGCATAGGATGATTCTTCTCATTAAGTTTAAGTTGTTTAGAAGAATAGGCTATAACATGATGGTCTTGCATTAGAACATAACCTAGTCCTACTTTAAAGGCATCAGTATAAATCTGATAATCTTTACCTTCCTGAGGTAGCACTAATACTAGTGTAGAAGATAATAGTTGTTTCAGTTTTTGAAATGCTTCTTCGCAAGTTGTGTTTCAAATGAAAGGAACTTCTTTACAAGTTAATTGAGTTAACAAAGATGCTATTTGGGAAAATTCAAGAATGAATCTTCTGTAATATCCAGCAAGTCCTAAAAACTGCAGATTTCAATTAAAGATTTGGGTTGAACTCATTTTTGTACAGCTTGGATCTTCCTTTGGTCAACTCTGATGCCTTGAGCATTGATTACATGACCTAAAAATGCCATTAAGTTGAGCCAAAACTCACATTTCAAAAACTTAGCGTATAGTTTAAACCCTCTTAATAATACTAGGACATCACGAAGATACTCTTCATGCTCAACAGCTGACTTGGAGTAGATCAGAATGTCATCGATGAAAACTATGATGAATTGATTGTTGTAAGGCTTTAGAATACACTACATCAGGTCAATGAAAATGGAAGAAACATTTGTCAGTCCAAAAGACCTGACTAAGAATTCATAATGCTTATATCGGGTCCTGAATGCAGTCTTAGGAATATCTTTATCCTCAACTCGAATCTGATAATATCCCATTCCCAAGTCAATCTTAGAAAAGACTTTCGCTCCAGCAAGTTGGTTAAACAAGTCATCTATTCTTGGAAGATGATACTTGTTCTTAACCTTCATCTAATTTAGCTCGTGGTAGTCTATACATATTTACATTGATCCGTCCTTCTTCTTGACAAAAAGGACAGGAGCTTCCCAAGGAAACATACTAGGGTGCACAAAACCCTTTTTCTAATTGTTCTTGTAACTGCTCTCTAAGTTCTTGTAGTTCCTTAAGTACCATCATATATGGAGCTTTAGATTTATGTTGAGTCTCTAGGATTAGATCAATTGAAACACCTTCCTCATGCATAAGAGGTAGTCCAGGTAAGTTCTCTCAGAAAATGTTTAGGAACTCAATTACTGGGGTATCCATAGGATTTCAATCATCTTTTTCTTCACCAATAAGGGTTATTAATATAACATAGTGATAGACTATAAACTACATATCTGCGCTTGCATGCAAGTGTACGTGGTCAAAAGTAATAATTGAAAAGAAAGTTTCGAGATTTATCATCCTCAGGGAACAATGTGTTTTGATACTAATGTGTATCTATTTTTAATAATATGTAAACTAAGATATTTTGAATTTTTAGTGGCTTCTAATTAGTAATTCAAAGATCTTAATGTAAGATACTATTTGATAAAAAAAGGAGAGTTGGGTTTTCATAATATAATTATTAAGGAATTGGTGTTAATATTGTAACAACCCTACTTGTTACCATAGCTAAAGTTTAGATTAATTAAGCTAAATCAAGTTCTAATTTTGATCCCATTAGACTCAATAGGTCATTTAAATATAACTATAGAAGTTTGGGATCAATCCGAGCTAAATTGAAAAATTTGGTATTTTTGCCTATTTTTGAGTCCTGGAAAATACTTAAATTAATTTAATCTCTAAATTAAAATCTGATTTCATTTTTGAATTCCTCACCCCTCAATTAGCTAAAGGTGAATTTTTGAGAATTTTTAGAGCTAATTTAAGCCTAAATTAGATTTATAAAATTAAATAAAATTTAATGTAATTATTAAATATATTAATATTAATTAAATTATATATATATATATAATTAAATTATGGGATTTGCTGTCGGGACTGCGACAGATCCACTGCGGGGTTCCGACAGTGGCGCATAAGTCCTAGCCATCAGATGCATTCGCACGCATCTCAGCGCCTCCATCCAACGGTAGGATAAAAGCACACCGTGATCTAATTATGAACGTCAGATCGTCAGTGAGTATCCATGATCAGGATCTCACCCGCGGTTCAGTTAATTGGAAGCTGCATCAAGCCATCCATCTTCAACAGCTTCATGGATCAAACGATAGAGATGACCTGGGTCTTATTCACCTTCGTCTTCCTCTAGATCCTCCACACGTGCTGGTCCCCTGATAGCCAGATCCTCTCCCTGCCCCATGGTAGTATGGGAAATCATCCTATTCTTCCTCCTTTGACCTCCAATGCAACGGTTTGTCGGCAACATTCTTCCTACTCTGCCCTCGAACGATTAATCCTATGCACTCCCTTGGGCAGAACTACACACTGGTGCCCGAGCCTCAGCACCCACCCTGAATTCTCCCTTGGCCTATAAGTACCTCCATCGATCCCACAGTAAGCTCCTTTGCTCACTGTGAACCTCAATTTCTTCTCTGCCCTCTATTCTCGATTCTCCCAGCTCTCTCGATGACTGAACCTGCTTCATCCGCTGATAATGGGTGTTGTTTGGAGTTCAAACCCCCAGGCTGCAGTAGAGAGCTCAGGAATTGTCAGGGAATTGCTGTGGTACTCGGCTCGTCTTTTTCCTGATTGTCAAAGTACAGCCCTCTGACTTTTTCTCCGTCTAGCTGGATTCAGCTCAACCAGCACTTTCCCTACTCTAGATGCTGAGCTAGGATTTTGCCTTAGTGTTCCAATAGGTAGCTACTGCTTTGGTAGAGGCTAACAGTGGACCAGACGGGGAGAATTCCATCTGAGAGTGCACTGGCAGTCGACCCTTAGACCAGTGATTCAAGGTGATTCGCTAAGCCTCTAAGCCCTCTATCCATAACCCATATCCTTTGTGAGTGATTGTAAGGGTATAATAATCATTAGGTTCCATTAGGTCGATCGATACGACTGGAATCGATCGACCCAGTTGCAGCTCACATCTGTGAAATCCCGTGAGTAGCACTTCAGTGATCCACCAATCCCCTAAGCTTGCTGAGTGGACCAATCGCTTCTCCTCTGATCCCTGAGTGTGTAAGGTTAGACTCGGCTCATGACATTGATGCAGTGAGGAGAATTAGCTCCTCACAGATGTGCCTTAGGTAACATCTCGATCGAGTAGCACCCTAGCAATCTGGCGAATCCCAGATGGGGATTTTGGGTTCAGTCGACGCATCTCGCACCACTGATGGTGTAGCCATCAAGATCCGGGCGTGGCATGGACTGAGTAAGGAGAATTTCGTATTTGAAGTTAACCCTAGTTGCCAAGTATCGGGGAAGCGCCGTGGGAACGAAACACAGTGCCAAGTTGGGTCTGACCCCGACCCGCGCCTTTTGCTTTTTGGGCCGATTTAATAAAGGATTTTTCGAATTAATTTCCTTAAGGAAATTAATTTGGAAAATCAAATCCTATGATTTCAATTTAAATAAATATTCAAAATAAATTACTTAAATAACTTAAATTATACTTAACCAAATGGTATGATCCAATACACTATTTTAATCAGAAAAATATAAAGAATAATAATATAAAATAAAATAAAAGATCCAATGGTTATATTTTAAATAATTGCCTAATCTTTCTCTATTTTTATTTAAATCATAATAAATTTAATAATGTCCAAAAATATTGATTAACGTCTCTGATTGCTTATGAGACCATAAAGAACTTATGTAGACCCTTAAAAGTAATTTAAGATCCTTAATTTTGTGAATCACTCCTTAATTACTCTAAAATGAAATTAATGAATTAAACCTTGATTTAACCTCTGATTTTGGGGAACTAAGTTCCTAATGCTTCATTAAGTATAGTAGAGCCCTTAAATATGTTTGGATCATTCTAATATGCCCAAATTTTCTTAATTACCTTAGCTAGCTTAAAAATGTGATTAGTGCTAATTAGGCTAATTATGATACCAAAACCTAAGATAAGTGTGTATCCTACTTCATTAACCAATATGGAACTCATTAAAATAGACTTGGTTCAATTTGTATGAGCAAATCTTAAAATCATATTTTTAGCCTTAAGAGGGGTATTTTGGTCATTTTGACCAAAATATGTTTAAGTACCCTTAAACCTTAGAATTCTCAATTAAAGTGATAATAATCAGTAATGAGATGTATTAACATCAATTACTATATGGTATCATCTCTTGAATGAACCTCAGTGTTTAAATCTTAAAAATCCTTAAGTAAGCTCTTAAGATCTTAAGTGATCTTAAGACCCCTTCATAAAAGACTTAGCTTAAATTTATATTAATGTTAAAGTTTCCAATCCTAGCTATTCTACCAAAGCTTGTTTATGAATTATAGTCTCAATGAAAGTATAAGTAAAAGCTTTAAAGAACCATAAACTTAGACTTATTAGTTTAGATATAAGTGATTAAAACTCTAGATCTTAGATCTCAAATCTTAGACTTTAGACTTTAGATCTTCTAATCGAATTGAATTACCTTCATTTGGGATTCCTTACTTGATTAACTAGTTTAATTCTCTCGAAACCTTTCTTGTGGGTGTAGGATTGATTAAATCTATAGGATAACATAATCATCATAAATACTGAATATAGATCTTAGATTCTTAGTTCTTAATGATTATTTTATCTTATAACATTAGAACAACTTTTCATTAAGATCATAGTTCATAAATCCTTCAGCTTATCAGGTATTGCTCATTTAGATTATGTTTGAGTGTGAACCCTAGATCCTTATTAGGATACTACCTTAGATTCAGAATATGAATACCAAGATGGAGTTTAAGTCCAGAATCCTTAATCTTGATTTGATTAATCAAGATTTGGGTTATAAGAGGAAAATAATAATAAATAAGTCATTTATTTATTTACTGTAAACCATTATAGTCGTCATCTGATTACAAATTAGAACTTGTTAAGTTTTAATGTTAACATTAAAGTCGTGAATCTGGAATTTTACTCGATAACTAGATATTGGAGATCCTAAACTTGTATCTTCCCAGAATAGTTAGTTGGATAAATTAGACAATAGCAGATATCACACAAGTCTAGATTGAATTTTTTGCTTATTTTAACTTTGATTGCTCCACACTCCTTGAATATTGAGCCTTATTCCTTGAGCATAATAGGTAAACTTAGGATATGGAAGATACATCATAAGTTCATATTTGAAAAGCATAGCATTCATTCAATTCTTTTAGTACTTTCAGTTAGTAGAGTATGTCCTAGCTTAGTCTACCTCTTCAGTTCTAGTTTTATTATTGAATAGACTCAGACTTAGCTCTGTGGATGTCTAGGATGGATACATATCTTATTATATAAGTTTAACTCGGAGCTAGCTCTGCGGATGCCTAGGATGGATACATGTTGAACTTTCAGTTCAGAGGTCCTGTGTGGCCTATTTCTATTATGGCAGTACTATGTCTTAGGTTTACTTCTACTTCAATTCAGTATTCAGTATTCAACATTTGTTTTGCTTTGCCATGTGCTTTAGTGGCATTTCTTTTAGTGCTTGACTTGCTTTGCTACATGTCTCAGTGGCTTTACTTTTGCTCATTCATATACTTAGCTTATTTTTGCCACATGCCTCAGTGGCCTTTTTCATATTAATCTGTATGCTTGTATAAATACCCTTATTATTTAGTATTAAATATTGGCATGTTTAGGATGCTAGAATGTATGTTATTTCAACACTTGTATTCTTTATATACTCAACATGTATCCAAGTGATCATAAGCATGTTAGGATTAGATTTATTTCAGTAGTTACAGTTATTTTGCTTTTAGCCTCACCTTATTTAATTGTTACTTTGTATGTGTAACAACCCAAGGTTGTTACCCAGCTTAATTTTAGCCTAATCATATTGTAATTATTATTCTATTAAGTTTATCTAGTCATTAGAACCAAACCCTGAATGTTTGGAGCAATTCAGAGCTCAATCAATCATTTTGGATTATTTTAATATTTAATTAATCAGAAAATTGAGGTATTTATTTTGACCTCAAAATTGAAATCCGACTTCACTGTTGTGATCGTCACCCCCAAATTAGCTAGGGGTGATGTTTTGAACGCATTTGGAAGTCGTCAGATTTTCACGAACATTTTAATATAATTAAATGCGCCAAAAAATAGAATAATTAAATAGTCATCGGAATCAAAATCCGACTTCGTCGTTGAATTACTCACCCCTAAATTAGCTAGGGGTGATGTTTTGGGATTTTTCAGAGCGCGTTTTCAAAATCTGAATTTTTAATTAATTAAAGGAATAAATATTTATTTATTCCTAAATTCATTTCTTAAATTTCATTTTCTCTCTCCTAGCTAGTCAAAAAAATTGGCTAACCCATCTCCCCCCTTCTCTTCTTTCGGCTAACCTCTCCTCCTCCCCTTAAATTTAAGATTTGATGGCTTAAGGCCATCCCTACCCTCTCCTCTTAGCCATGCCTCCATCCAATTTTCTTTCCCCTATAAATGGAGCTTAGTTTCCTCTCCTCCACCCATTGCTGTCCATCTAGAGCTCCCCACCTTCCCATCTATTGCCGAGTTGTGCTGAAGAAGAAGAGGTTTGGCTCCTCTCCAAGTTCTTAGAGAAAACAGACTATCCTCTTTCTCTTCTAAAGGCTAAAGGTATCATTTTGTTTACTCTCTTTGTCCCCTTCATGTTACTACAATGCTTGAATGTATCTTTAAAAATTCATAAGCATGTATGGAAGCCATTAAGGCTCTTAAATCATCATAGAAAACAGCTATATTTTTTGTCTATTCTACATACCCCCGCATTTATCACCATTTTTGTATAGTTAGGATGCTCCATTTGTGCCGATTTTGGTGTCAATGGAAAGATATCGGAAAGACCTTTCCATTGATATATAGCACCGCTTATGAAATACTCTGGATTGAGAGTATTAAAGCTCAAATGAGGCCATTACGGGTTTCGCCTGGTGAAAATACCGTCTGACGCTGCAGCACGCTGCAGTGCCCAAAGTTGCAAACTGGGCCGCTACAGCGCGCTGTAGCGGGCTGCAGCGCCATTTCAAAAAAAAATCATATAAAATTAATTATTCGCCTGATTGAACAGTAAATCGCAAATGGACTGCTGCAGCGCGCTGCAGCGTGCTGGAGCTGGCTGTAGCGCGCTGTAGCGGCATTTTAAGAAAACTTTAGAAAATAAAAAAAATAAATTCATTGAACAGTATTTTCTCGAGTTGGACCGCTGTAGCGCATTATAGCGCGCCACAGCGCGTCATAGGCGCGCCCCAGCGGGCCGCAGCGCCAAAAGCGCTGCAGCGCGCCACAGCGCGCTCCAGCGTCCGAAATTACAAAATTGCCCATAATTGGCTGAAATGACCAGAACTTCTCCGTTTTCGCATCTTAAGGTCCCTAGGACCCTAGTGGGACTGAATTATATCAAATTTGTACCTATTTTAGTTAAAATTGAGCATATCATAAAATTCTATGTAGAAATCAAGTTTGAAACTTTGTCATTTTAATAAGTGCTCAAAACCTATTTTGTATCATAAATATCTTGCGCCAAATGCTATATAGTAGAACCCTTAAATGATTACATTGAATATGTATATCTTAATAACCAAATGGCATGAAACCTAAGTCTTTTTAGATTTGTGATTAAGTGCTAATCCCTTTGGTTTAATTTAGAATTTGATTAGCATTAATTACCTTTTTGCCCTATGGCATCTTTATATTTATATGCTTTCATGATATTATGATGTATGTTAGAGAACTCAAAACATTTGTTTGAACACCTAAAATTGCTTAAATTGACATTAAATTATATTTGAACATAAGAATCTTGATAACTTGATGGTACTTAATTTAAGCCTTAAATTTGCCATCAATAATATAATAATAATATATTGATTTGTCATTGACCTTTAAATTAACCTTTGGTCTTAATGGTAGAAGGGTTAGGGGTTAAACTCTAACTTTTCTTGATTAAGATCTAAACCTTAATTGCGTAATCAATTAACTTGATTGAAATATAATTTTATTGACATTATTCTAATAATGCATCTGATTTAGTATTGATTTTAAATTATTGAATTAGAAGTGCTAAGGTTAAAATTAAATCTATGTGATTGAACCATCTGAATCTAAACTTTAAATCTTTAATTTTCTATTATATAAGACTATTAGTATAAAATGGATAATAAAATTGTAATGATTTATGGAATGATATAACTATAATAAGATCTTTGATTTTATCCCATAATTATAGAATAGAAAAGGATCGGATGAATCTTGATCATCTGATCTGATCACTTGAATGTTAACTTAAGAAGTAGAAAAGTGAGATCTTAAGGATCTTGTTTTAGGATCATTCTTAAAATATTTAAAGACCTTAATTATTGATACCTTGAGGTAGGAAGACCTTTTATAACTTTTTGAGATAGAAACTAAGATGATCCTTCATAATTTTAGAAGTTGAACTTGATACCTTATGATAGGAATTACCTAAAGTACTTAAAATGGGATTTATTCCTTGTGGTAGCAACCTACATCATGTGATCTTTTGATCATACCCTTGGAGCCTTATGTAGGACTCACCCATTTAGAATAAGGATTAATAGCTTTGATAAATCCTTATTGATTAAGTAGAGTTGTCTAAACCCAGATTATTGGTTGGTGTAGTATGTTATACCCATAGCACTAGATTACTTCAGTAGTATTCTAGATTGGTTAATTCACTCAAATGTGGACTTATAACCAGGTGCTATCCCGAGATTAGATGAATACAGTCCCGTTAGAGTAAATCTTCCAAGACTAAGAGTGTCATAAATAGGGACTCATTCTTTAGTTTGATTAAAATATAAATCACCATCGGGTGATGCCTCCTAGTGAAGATTGATTCAATAGGTGTGTCTTAAACAAACTAAGTAATTCGAGTCACCTTTTTTAGGACACTAAGTGTAATTATGAGTTGGGCATCTTAATGACTTAGCTTGAGATACAAATCGCCATCGGGTGATACCTCCTATCGAAGATCGTTATGTTATGGTGGCTTAATCAAACTAAGTGTTAAGAACCACCTTTCTTACAAATGTGCTAAATATATGTATACAATTATCTCATCTAATGATTTTTAAGTAACTCTCAACTTTAATAAATAATCGAGATTAGAATTTAGGAGTCAGAATCCTTTTAGTAGGATTCTGCACAATGAAGACCTTGAATTCATTATCGAATTTCAAAGCATTTTCCTAGATTTATGGATTTATTTCATCTAACTTAAAAGCATGAGCATGAGCATAAGCATGATGTTGAGTATCAGTAATGATGAATGAGTATCAATGATGATTTATGGGTTACGAAATATTGCATACATTGACTGGAGAATTTCAGGATACATCGGCATCGCAGTTCGTAGGCAAATATCAGATTTGGAGCTGTTCGTAGGCAGTACTGCAGGAGAGGAGCCGGTGCAGGAGGATGATCTTCCTACTGCTATTAGTTAGATTTACTTTCTTACAGTAAGGTTTTGAGAGATCTTTACTTTCATTTAAATTTAGTTTGTAATAATTAAACTCTGGATGTATTTACTTTTCTATATTTAATTTGAGTTATTATTTCTCTTACTCTCTTCCAATATTATGATGTGGATGTTATATTATACTGTTTCTTGCTTCCGCCACTTTGATTTATATTGATGTATGTTCACAATTCCAGGTGACAAATCCTTGGCTTAAGGAAGGTTAGGTCCTACCTGACTTTACTTAAGTTGGAGATTTGCCATAGCTGGAGCACCGTACTCATCGCAATTATGCTAATATAAGTATTAGAATCGCCGCAGAAAATTATGGGGCCCCACAGTTGGTATCTAGAAATACCATAAGGTGTCAGAATGGGATATGTGATTCCTTTTTACATAATGGACCATTCTTCTGAAGTACAAACATCAAGGCATAACATCCACAACATAGTACTATTAGTAACTCCTCTTTGCATTTTCTAAATCTTATATAATTCTTCATTTCAAAAAGTAATGAAAATTTTTGGCATCTATTAGAAAAATTAAATTACTATCTTCCTTAGAATGATTCTGAAATCTAGATTTGTGCTGCTTAATTAGAATGAATTCTGGATCTCCCCTTACTGCTACCCCAATCAAGGATGCTGTCGCTTTAAGCAGTTCTTCTGATGAAGTAGCTCATCTGTGAGCAATGGTGGCAACCTTGTTGGAGAATTAGGCTCAACAAGTACTGATAATGCAAAAGATAATTGATGAATCCATAAAATATTTCTAAAATAAAGGAAAATTACATTCAATTCTGATCTTTAAACTGCTCCTAAATCAAATTTTGTCTATCTTTTCAAGAAAATAGCATCTCCAATGAAGTTATGAGACATTTTTACAAAATTCCAAGATTTTTCAAAGGAAACCGCTGTCGCGCGCTACAGCGGGTCTTTTTGCAATTAGGGCGCGGTAGCGCGCTGTAGCGGGTCCTGTTTTTAACTGCGGGCGCGGTAGCGTGCTGCAGCGGGTTCATTTGCGAACCGCGGGTGCAGTAGCGCGCTGCAGCGAGTTTATTTGCTACCATTGGCGTGGTAGCACGCTGCAGCGGAGCATTTTTGTGAAATGTTACCGCCACAGCACGATGCCGTGGTACAATTTGCAAATGGAACCGCTACCGCACGTTGCAGCGGGTAATTTTGCAAAGCGTGGACGCGGTAGCGCACGACAGCAAGAGACTTAGTTGATTTTGCTTGCACTTTTGCGCGCTACAGCGCGCCGTAATTTTTGCCAGCCAGGAGCATTTATTGCAGCTGGGACAAGACCCCCAACCTGCATCTTATCCCTAGCCATCATTCTCTACAGCAGCTCCAATTTTTAAAGGAAAGTAGTATCTTGATGTGATAAGAAGGATAAACAACGAAGGATATTGGTAACTTCACCCTTAATTTGGGATTTGCCATCATGACTTCAGATTTTTTTTTGTCAAATGCTGGTTATGGAGAGGATGAAGGAGGATGCAGCCCCTCTCCTATAAATACACCTCCTTTTGACTAGAGGAGGGTTCACAATTTTGCTCAATTCACTAAGTAAGGAGGAGGGGTGCATAAGTGGAAGTGAGGAACTCCCCAAGAGTGGTAAAGCAAGTTCTTGCTAAGGAAGAGAAGAAAGAATGCAGCACCAGCGACCTAAGAGAGGAACTTGAAGAAGGAGAAGAAGAAATTTGGAGAACTTCCAAGAAACGTTCCTAGTATCTTCTAAATTTTGTTTTTGTAGTTTCTTTTCTTAGTTGATCATGAAAGGATCTTTATTTATGTATGTATTTTTCTTTATTTCCTTTGTAATGAGTAGCTAAATCTCCCTTGGGGAGGGTTGGGAAAACCCCCATGTGTATGAGTTAAATTTAATGTATGAAGTTTGTTTTCTCAAGCACAAATAAAATGTGAGAACTCTATGCCTTGTTAAGAAATGTCTTTTATTATTTAGTCTTGAATGTGGATGAAAGAAAAATGAACTCATAATCTCAAGAACTAACTTGTCTTATGCTTCATAGCTCACCTTAGGTTGGATGCTAGGTTTATGAGTGTATGAAAGCTTAAAATTATGTGACAAAGTTCTTGAGCTTATTGCACCTTAATCTAAGCTCAACTAAAGTATTGATGCATGTGATGCTAAGACCCACTAAATGAGCTCCTTAGCTCAACATAATTGAGGTAGAGGAAGAAATAGTTGAGTGCTCATGAACTAAGTGACATAGTCATTGAGCCCAATATATTAATCCCTCATCTCAACTATGTGAGATGCGAGTGATACTCGTGGTGAAATCAATGCTTATAAGATTTAAAAGACTTAAAAAAATCGAATGTCTCCTTGATCAAGAGATAAGATAAAAATACTAAAATTTTATAGGATTCTTTGTGTCAAAATAGAACTGAATGTGTGTTCATTTTGAGCACAACATTTGAACTTGTGAAACCTTGAGGTAAAACTCAAGGAAACACAATGTGCACTTGATTAAATCAAAAAGAATGAAAGAAAAAGCTTGAGAATTCAACATGCATTAATAAACTTCTCATCGCATGCGGGATGAACCTAACTCTCTTCTCTTTTTTATCTAACTTTTCTTCACATAGTGATTATTATGCTAAATCTAGGGCCAACTCAACCAAATCAATTGTAGCTTAAACATTAGTGAGAATAGATAGACCTTAGTATTAAAACAACCAATTCTCTGTGGTTCGATAAATCTCAGAAATTAATACTTTTCACTTATTACTTCAGATCACGTACACTTGCGTGTGAGCGCAGACGAGTATTTACAGTTTGTCAAATTTTTGGCGTCATTACCGGGGAGTTGGTATTTGTTTTGTATTAAAGATAATCTATAAGTAGCTAGCAATTTAAGTATTTCATTGTATATATTTTTAGTTTTTGATTTCTGTATTTATAGAAACTAACGATTTACTTTTCTGTTTCTTTATTTTTGGTAACTTTTTGAACACTATTGCTAAAATTGTTCATGATAGCCTCATTGTTAGTTGCATGAGTAAAAGAGTTTATACTGAATATCTTTTTGATCCTGAAAGTGAGAGAACTTACTTACAGGCTAGGAAAAAACAAAACTTTTCAAATTAACAAATTGTTATGGAACAAACTGTTATGGGAAACTGTAATGAAAATGAAGGGGAGCTAGTAGGAGAGCCTAGGGGAAGAGCACTAAGAGACTATGCACTACCCTCTATTAGGGGAATCCCCCATACAATTGTAAGGCCAAATATTGAAGCCCATAATTTTGAAATCAAACATTCTACATTGAGCATGATTCAAAATAATTAGTTTAGGGATTGGCTACTGAAGATCCAAACTGACATAATTCAACGTTCCTTGAGATATGTGACACCTTCAGGTTTAACGGTGTCTCTGAAGATGCAGTTAAATTGCGGCTTTTCCCATTCTCTTTAAGAGATAAAGCCAAGAGTTGGCTCAGCTCTCTACCTAACGATTCCATCCGAACATGGGATGATTTGGCTAAGAAATTCTTAGCCAAATATTTCCCTTCGGTAAAAACTGCCAGGTTGAGGATTGAGATCACCAACTTCACTCAGTTGGAAGGCGAGACTCTTTATGATGGGTGGGACCAATTTAAGGAATACCTCAGGCATTGCCCACATCTTGGGTTCCCTCTATGGATGCAAGTGCAAACCTCTTACAATGGTTTGAACGCTCCTACGATGACACTCATTGATGCAGCTTCCGGTGGTTCTATTAGCGGAAAAACCCAAGAGGAGGCTTATGACCTCATGGAAGAAATGACCAATAATGCATATCAATGGCCTTCCGAAAGGTTAAAAAAGGAAGCTATAAAGGTAAACGAGTCCAACCAAATAACGACATTACAGCAAGAGATACATGCCTTAAACGAAAGAATAGAAAGGATGAATGTTAATGTTGTTCTAGAAGTACATTGTGATTTGTGTGGGGGTAGGCATAACAGTGAAAATTACAACTTAAAAAATCCTTTCGTACAAACTAACACTGAACAAGTTAATTACATAAGAAATAACACTCGATGAATAACCCTTACTCCAACACATACAACCCAGGATGGAAAAACCACCCCAACTTTTCTTGGAGTAACAATAACAATAACACAATTAAATATAGGGAAAATTCATCCAACCAACAAGACATTAATAATGGAAATAACAATAGCAACCAACATAAAAATTTAGAAGGGGCCTTCAACTCATTTAAGGCTAAAATGATCCAATTTATGCACCGCACCGAAACCACTATCACTCGCCACGATGCTTATATCTAAGGAATAAAAGCTTCCCTGAGAAATATAGAGACCCAATTGGGGCAAATCTCCAAGCAGCTGATCTCTCGGCAGCAAGGGGCCCTACCCAGTTTGACCGAAATAAACCCTAGGGAGTTGGTAAGTGTGATACATTCAGAAGTTGTGTTAGGTGGAATTAAGACTGAAAGTACGAGTGCGACAGATTATAAGCTAGAGGAAGAAACAAAATTATTAGGGAATAAGAGTGAGAAGCTAACAGCTCCTAAATGTGATGACTCACGGAGATTGAGCATCCCTTGCATAATCAGAAATGAAGTATTTGTAGATCCCTTGTGTGATCTAGGTGCTTCGATGAACGTTATGCCCTACCATATTTATGAACATCTAAAGGTAGGAGGGATGGAATATACCTCAATGATCTTGGAGTTTGCCAATTTAGAATCCCTTACCCCTTTTGGAATGATAAAAAATATTACAGTCGAAAAGGGAAATTTTATAGTCCAACTAATTTTGTGGTTTGTGAATGGGATCAATGGAATAAGAATTCCACAATTATCTTTGGGAGACCCTTTCTAATGAGTGTGAAAGCTATTATTGATATAGGTCATGGGGTTATGAGCATAAGTATAAAAGGAAAAGCTAAATTAATTGATCTTAAACCCACTTTATTCAAGCAAAGAGAGATGGAAAATGAGGTGAAGAGAAGGGTAAGAGAAGAAAGGTTATGGATTGATGATGTTCTAGAGGATCTAATGATAGAAGAAAGAAATTCTGATAATAGCTCAACTTCTTCCTTAGAAAAGGGGACAAAGGAAGGAGTGAGAAAGAGAAAAATAAGACGTGGAAAAAAAAAAAAGAAAACTCCTCTTAAGCTTGAATTGGAAACAATGGATCCGCTAATGGAAGTAGAAGATAGCAGGAGTTCGAGCACTTATGAGAGTTGTGCTCACTCTAGCATTTTCAGCTTATTGAAGAGGAAACCACCGGATCCTACTAATTGATTGTTAGCAAGTCTAGTTAAGAATGTTAAATTAAGCACTTAATGGGAGGCAACCCATTTCAAAAAAAAAAAAAAAATTGCTGGCGCTATAGCATGCTACAGCGGGTAAATCGCACCTGTGGAAAACCCGCAACGGTGCACAGTAGCAAATTTTCTGCTCCAGCGCGCTGCAGCGAAAATTCTGCGATAGCGCGCTGTAGCGGAAATTTTGCTACCGCACGCTGCAGCGGTTTGCTCCAGCTGCAGAAAGTTTGTTTTTTCTCCTCTACATTGGGAACCATGCAGTCAAAAAGTTATGCAATTTGGGTTCTCCATATAGTCAAAAGGTGTGGCTGAAAAAGCTGCCCTCCCTTCACATGGATCACCACATTTATGGATGGGGAAGACCCATTGACACACCCTCTTGCCTTGGGTTCTCTTGGCTATAAATAGGAGGCATGGGGTGGGTTATCCTTGCACTTATCTTAACTCTCCTTCTTCCTCATACTCTTGATCTCTCTAGCTCTCATTTCTTGCCATGTCTTCCGGAAAGAAAGCCATTCCAAGAAGGGAGACCGGAGCCTCTTCCTCTGGGGGAACTTTTAATAAGAAAAGGTTCTCTTTTGTGGAGGCTGAGCAGCATTTCTATTCAATCCACTTCTCAGTGGAAGTTCATTCCGGAGAGATGTTTCAGCCCCACCTTACCTGTTCCAGTAGAACAAGTCATCCCTCGAGGATGGAAGGAGTTGGTGATGAAGAGATCCCCGACGTACCTGGCGATTGTCCAAGAGATTTATGCAAATGCAATCGGTGCGGCCGGGCAGCGAATTTTCTGCCGAGGTAAGGGTGTCACTCTTGGAATTGCTCAAATCAAGCAATTCTATGGGCTTGATGAGATACATTCTTGCGCTTACTTGGATCTCTTGGAATCTCACTAGCCACCCCTTGATCTTGTTGCGAAAATCGTCCACGAGAACACCGAATGAGAAGGAGGACTAGCCAACATTCCTCATTCCAAATTAACGGATATGTGTAGTGCTTGGCTAGTCTTCATCTCTAGCTTTATCATGCCTACGAGTCACTTGACTGAAGTGACCCGTGCTCGAGCACTTCTCTTGTGCTCGTTGGTTAGGCCGGGTGAGATCCGCATTTCAAATATTATTTTGAGCAGCTTTGGAAAGTTCTCAAGGGTCCTTGCACTGCATTGGTCTTCGGGTCTTAATATCAGGGTTGTGCGAGACCCAAGGGGTCAATATCATCTCCTCGGACACCATCGTTCCCCCCGGTTGCGCCCTTAACCCATCAAATCTGAATGTCCGGGCAAGCGAACGAAAGTTGCCCAAGAAAAGAAAGAAGGGGCACGTAGGGGGAAACATTCGCGCAGCCTGACCCTTACCACACGAACAAGCTCTTGATATGTCTCCATAATCAGCAAGCGGAGCTTAGCCAGGCTCTTTCCACGGATATGGGGTTCTTTAAATAAGAACTCATCCAGTAGTGCTAGTTTCAATCCGACTTTCATGAAGCCCTCGAGATGATGTTTAAGGATTGGAGCTTGCAGGGTGGACCGGATCCATCCGTGTTGCCTAGGCCGCCTGTTGGTGCCCCCATTCTAGAGACACACTATCCTTGTAAAACCGTATACGTGGAGGAGGTGGATGAAGAGGAGGAAGACGATGATTGAATATGTTATATTTTTCTTTTTGTCCTTTTTTCGTATTTTCCTTTGTATTTTTATTTTGTGTCTTATTTTGAGATTTTGTTTTATGAATTTTCATATTTTCCTCATTTTTATGGTATTTCTCAACGATATATTTTTTCTGAAATTTTCAAGGAAATTAAAATCATAAAAATATCCAGTTGGAATTTGAAATAAGTAAAAGGGAGCTTATCGAAAATGACCAAATGCATTATAAGCACTAAAATGCTTTAATTAAGAAGTGAATAGAGGATAATCTAATCTCCAAAAAAATTCAACTTAATGCCTTGAAATAAGCGTGGGGGAAGGCACTTTACTTAGACTAGAAAATTTGGTGAGTACTCTAAAATAAGTGTGCTAGGCTCCCGTAGGACTTCATGATCACAAAGATGCATATTGGGGATGAAGAAAAGTATCTCTCCCTAAGATTGTAAATAACAAAATATATATTTAAAAAGGGATGATAAAAAATATCTCTCACAAATGATCAAAATGTGAAATGATGAAGAAGAATATCTTTTTTTTAATCTCTTCATCTTTGTGATTCATAAAAAGGAGTACATATGGCAAAACTCTTGGAGTCTTAGATCACCTCTCTAGTCTAGAGTCCACAAACTCATCACCTAGTGTCAAGCATGAAACAATAAATATTTGGAGATGAATTGATTAACCCACTTATTACCACGATTAAAACATTAATATTGCTAAATGTTTCATTTCATTATTGCTATGCTCATACCTTGACTTATACTTATTCTAAATACATTGTTGTGACTATCATCCTTACAAAATAGAAAAAAATATCATTTTGAGCTTACTCAAGGATAAGCAAGAATTTAAGTGTGGAGTGTGATGAATCCATAAAATATATCTAAAATAAAGGAAAATTTCATTCAATTCTAATCTTTAAACTGCTTATAAATCAGATTTTGTCTATCTTTTCAGAAAAATAGCCTCTCCAATAAAGTTCTGAGATATTTTTACAAAATTCCAATATTTTTCAAAGGAAACCGCTGCCGCGCGCTGCAGCGGGTCCTGTTTCTAACAGCGGGCGTGGTAGCGCGCTGCAGCGGGTTCATTTGCGAACCGCGGGCACAGTAGCACGTTGCAGCGGGTTTATTTACTACCGTTGGCGCGGTAGCGCACTGCAGCGGAGCATTTTTGCGAAATGCTCCTGCCACAGGGCATTGCAGCGGTACAATTTGCAAATGGAATCGCTACCGCGCGCTGTAGCGGGTAATTTTGCAAAGTGTGGACGCGGTAGCGCGCGGCAGCGGGAGACTTAGCTGATTTTGCTTGCACTGCAGCGGCCGCCGCAATTTTTGTCAGTCAGGAGCATTTATTGCGGCTGGGACAAAACCCCCAACCTGCATCTTGTCCCCAGCCATCATTCTCTGCAGCAGCTCCGATTTTTAAAGGAAAGTAGTCTCTTGATGTGATAAGAAGGATAAACAAAGAAGGATATTGGTCACTTCACCCTTAATTTGGGATTTGCCATCATGACTTCATATATTTTTTGTCAAATGCTGGTTATGGAGAGGATGAAGGAGGATACATCTCATCTCCTATAAATACACCTCCTCTTGATTAGAGGAGAGTTCACAATTTTGCTCAATTGACTAAGTAAGGAGGAGGGGTGCATAAGTGGAAGTGAGGAACTCCCCAAGGGTGGCAAAGCAAGTTCTTGCTAAGGAAGAGAAGAAAGAATGCAGCACTAGCGATCTAAGAGAGGAGCTTGAAGAAGGAGAAGAAGAAATCCGAAGAACTTCTAAAGAACGTTCCTAGTATCTTCTAAACTTTACTTTTGTAGTTTCTTTTCTTAGTTGATCATGAAAAGATCTCTATCCATGTATGTGTTTTTCTTCATTTCCTTTGTAATGAGTAGCTAAATCTCCCTTGGGGAGGGTTGGGTAAACCCTTATGTGTATGAGTTAAATTTAATGTATGAAGTTTATTTTCTCAAGCACAAATAAAATGTGAGAACTTTATGCATTGTTAAGAAATACCTTTTATTATTTAGTCTTGAATGTGGATGAAAGGAAAATGAACTCATAATATCAAGAACTAACTTATCTTGTGCTCCATAGCTCACCTTAGGTTGGATGTTAGGTTTATGAAAGCATGAAAGCTTATAACTATGTGACAAAGTTCTTGAGCTTAATGCACCTTAATCTAAGCTCAACCAAAGTGTTGATGCATGTGATGCTAAGACCCACTAAACTTATGCAGTTAGCTGCATATTGTCAAAACAAACTCAATGTGATCATGTATATGCCCTAAGCTAGCCCCGATTGATCGAACCGATCGATCGGGCTAAGTCCTTAAGGAACGCCTCGGGTTGAGTAAGGCCCCATCGTTACCGCCCACCTCAAGCCCTCATACAAGGAGGCTTCGATCTACCTCACCTCCCTGATGGCGTAGGGATCGAGCCTCGGGTCTGATGTGGCATTTGTACGGAGAATTGTCTCTCCATACTAGTTCCATTAAGTGTCCTCGGGTGAGTAAGGTCCAGCCGATTCGGACCACCTTACAAGGGAATTCAAATGGTAATTGGTGCGCCTTTGTTAGAGGATCGATTCTTGATTGACCCAATGTTAAGGAGTGCGCTCTAGATGGAGAATTTCGCCATCTAGGGTTTCCCGGATCGGCCTCCGTCGAGAGGAGTTGAGGCGGGGATGATGACCCTGTGCGGGTTGGGCCGACCCGTGACCCGCGCGGTGCGACAGTCCTGGGTCCTCGGGCCCTAGTCGACCCGCGCGGTTCGGCTGATGGGCTGAGCCCGTTTAATTGAAATCTGATTAATTAAATTTATTTTTCTTAAAGAAAATAATCCAATTAATCCAATCATGGGAAATTTTAATTAAAAAAATACAGAATAAATTAATGTGATAACTTTCAATCCACTGATCCAAACCCTATAATATTATATATCAAATTAATCAGAAAATTATCAGGGATATGAATATAAAATAATATTAAACATCTAATGGTTAAATTTTTCATTTTTGCCAAACTATTATAGATCTTGATTAGGGTTGATTAGCATGAATACTTATTCAAATTATAAGATTAGGGTGCCATTAATTTTCCTATAATTAGTAGAATGAATATGTTAAGTAGTTTATTTATCTAATTTTTATATTTTAACTTAGGCCCTAATCTTGTTAAACCATGATTAGTGAAAGTTAGGGCTTGTAACCATTGGATCATACCAAACTCAGTCTCTAATTAATTATATGATAAAATGGAACTTATATACCAAGTTGTATGAAATTCTGATGGTTAGATTTATAATTAGGTGCTAATCCTTTTGCATTGGTTTAGGATTTAATTAGCACAAATTATATTCTGTTTTTATGAATTTTTATGTTATTATGCTTCATGACAGTAAGTTAGATGTATTGAAGCCATATATGCAAATTTATAATATATAATTTAAATAAACCTAAATTTGAAGATCTTAAACATTTTAAATAACCTTAAGAAGTCTTAAGACTTTGATCAAGATATTAAGTCTTGATCTAGGTCTAAGATTACCATCAATAATATATACCTAATTCACTGATTTGATATTTGATCTATAAATAAACCTTGATCTTAATTGGACATGAGTAGGGGTTAAACCCTAACTTGCTTAATTAAGATCCAAACTCTTAAACTTTACTTAAATGGACATGATTATAAGATAACGTAATTGACATTATTCCAACAATGCATCTGATTTGGTATTGATCTTAAATATTTGAATTAGACATGTTAAGGTTAATAATAAATCTATGTGATTGCTTAATCTGAATCTAAACTTTAGATCTTTGATTTTTCTCTTAAATAAGACTATTAGCATGAAAAGAATTATATAATTATATTGATTTCATAATTGATCTAACTCTAACAACATCCTTGATTTAAATCTCATAATCTTAGAATAAGTTTTGATCAGATGACTTAATCATCTGATCTGATTACTCTAAACTTAAATGATAAGTAGGACCTATAATGTTAGCATTAGAGTTATGAGTGAGATCTTAAGTATCTCTACATAAGATCGTCTCTGAAATATTTTAAGGACCTAAATTAAATATATATTAAGGTAGGAGAATTTGTATAACTCATTGAAGTAGAAACATAGATAATCCCCTAACATTAGAAGTTGATCTTAACCCCTCGTGGTAGGAATCACTTAAGATATTAGAATAGTACCTCTCCTTGTGGTAAAATCTATATTCAGTGATCCTTGATCATATTTTCTTAGAGCCTTGTATATGATTCATCTATTTAGCATAGGAATTAATAGTCTTGATAAACTCTTAATGATTAAATAGAGTTGTCTAAATCTGGATTATTAGTTGGGTATAGTAGATTATACCCATAGTACTCGATTATTTCAGTAGTATTTGGGAATGGTTGAGTCACTCTAAGTAAGATTTATCTTTGGGTTATCCTGCGAGTTTAGGCGGATACAACCTTGTTTAGAGTAAATCAATCGATCCTAAAGTGTATTAAATGGGGACTCATTCTTTAGTTTGATTGAAATACAAATCGCCAATGAGCGATGCCTCCAAGCAAAGACCGCTTCAATAGGTGTGGCTTAAATAAACTAAGTAATTAGAATCACCTTCTTTAAGACACTGAGTGTGATTGTGAGTTAGGCATCTTAATAACTTAGCTTGAGATATAAATCGCCAACAGGCGATGCCTCCTATTGAAGACCGCTTCGTTAGGGTGGCTTAATCAAATTAAGTGTTAAGAACCACCTTTCTTCCAAATGTGCTAAATATGAGTATACAATCATCCCATCTAATAATTTTTAAGTAAATCCTCAATTATAACCAATTGTCATTCAAGAAGCTAGTAGTCAGAATCCTTTTAGCAAGATTCTGCACAGTGGAGACCTTGAATTCATCATCGGTATTCAAAGTTTTATAGATTTCTGGATTTTTCTCATATAGAATAGAAGCATGGGCATAAACATGAGCATGAGCATGATGAATGATCCAGTGATGAATTATGGGTTATGAAATGTTACATACCTTGAATGGGGAATTTCAGGATGCATCGATATCACAATAAATTGTATTTTCAATTGGATGTATATATACATTAGATTGTACGACTCATAGCCTTTCAGTGATGGTTTTGTTACATTTCTGTGGCATACCGTGTTGTGGCATATTTGGGTGCATTATTCTAGTGACATATAGTACCGCATTGGACATTTTTACATTTGTCGTCTGAGTATTTGATGTTTTCATTTACCTTTCGCTTACTTTCAGCTTCCAGCTCACTTTTACTTTGTTTAGTTATTACAATTTCAGTTGCATAGTGCTTCCACTGTTATTTTCTACAGTTTTGTTTACTTTACTGTCTACTTGTATTTACTTTAGTACCGCTTAGTTTAGTTGCATTGTGTTAGACTTCTTATCTAATACGGGGTACTTTTGGGATCCGACAATTTGCTAGATCCGGAGCAGCTTGTTGAGGTAGGGCAGGAGGACTTACAGGAGATCTCGGAGGAGTATGTGGAGCCCTAGTGGATCTGTCTTCCACCTTTTACTTATTGCTTTATTTTTAGTATTTTAGATAGACTTTGCAGTTGTAATATTAAATTAGTTTGTAATAATTCTGGATGCATTTTACTTTCTTTTCTTTCTGAGATGAATGTTTATTACTACTTTGAGATGAATGTATTCTAGATATTTTGCTTTAGCTTTCGTACTTTGTTATACTACTATACTTAGTATTGTGATATGATCAGCATACTGGAAATGCTGACATGGTGATAACGTATATTGGATTCCTATTTAACCTTTTAAATCCAATGTACGTATTAGTCTAATACTTAAGATAAGAATTCTACTCTTATCTTAAGTATTAACCGTCGATCCTACTCTTGGGTTCGAGTCAGCAGCCCTTCAATATGGCTAGTTTTAGTAAGCTTATTTGAGAAGATGTTGTTGTTTGTTCATCCTGAGTAGCACGCCGCTCTGCCACCCATCTATTATTCCTTTTGCGTGCGGCCACGGGGCGGGGTGTTATAACTATTGTATGCGAACTCAAAAAATGCTATGTGATCTTCCTATGATCCACCAAAGTCAATAACACAAAAACATAAAAGATCCTCCAAGATCTAATTAATATGTTCAGCCTGAGTACTTAATGCTAAATTTGTCCCCAAGTCTTGCTAAACATGAACCAAAATCTAGAAGTGAATCTACTGTCTCTATCAGAAACTATACAGTTCAGCATATCATGTAAATGAATGATCTCCTTAAGATAAAGCTTAGTTAACTTCTCAATAGGATCTGTCTGATAAATGGGAATGAAATGAGCTGATTTGGTGAGTTTGTTGACAATCACATAAATTGAGTTAGAACCATATTGACTCTTAGGCAAACCTACCATAAAGTCCATAAAAATGTCAGGTCCACTTCCATTCAGGAATGTCTAAAGGTTTAAGAAGTCCACCATGGTTCTAGTGCTCATCCTTGACTAAAGAACAGGAATGGCACTTGGAAATGAAACTAGCTATATCATGTTTCTTGCCAGACCACCAAAATGATTTCTTGATATCTTGATACATTTTACTACTTCAGGGATGAATAGTATAACCAGAGTTATGGGCTTCATATAGTATTTATAATTGTAGGCTTTTAAGAATCCATAACCTAGACTTATAAAGATCACACCTTTAACATATAGTCGTAATTCGGATCTCATCCCACTAACAATATCGGAAACTATAATAAAATAAGAAGAATCTTCTTTTTGAGCTTCAACTACCCTTGATCTCAGGGATGATTCAAGATGAACAGCAGATAATAAAGTGCACAAATCAGCAGATTTATATGGCTCAAGGTTAAATCTTTCAAAGTTGTTGATCAAAGAATCATTACAATAGAGGGAAAATAAAATTGCATTACGACTTAGGGCAGCAGCTATTACATTAGCTTTACTTGGATGATACAAAATTTCTAAGTCATTGATAGACGGTTAATGCACATCTGCGCTTGTATGCAAGTGTACATAGTTTGAAATAATAATTGGAAGGTAAGTTTCGAAATTTATCGTTCTTAGGGAACGATATATTTTGATACTAAGGTGTATCTATTTTTAATAAGGTTTTTAGACAAAGATATTTTGGAATTTTATTGGCTCTTAATTAACAAAGCAAAGATCTTAAATTAAGATACAATTTCATAAAGAAGGGAGAGTTGGGTTTTTATCATGCAATTATTAAGGGACAGATCTCAATACTCAAATTTAATTAACTTTTAATGAAATTGTCTTCATGCATGTTAAAATCAAGTGAAATTAGTGTTCCTTAAATTGGTCCTCTAATTCTGACTAACTCATGTCTAGTGCACAAGATGAACATGCAAGAGTTTGATCTTAGTAGATAGACTCTCATGTGATCTCATTGAGTTAATTAAGATTTTCTACATCTATGTTGTCAAAATATTCTCTTAATTTGGCAATCACACAAGCTTGATTTCCACCAACTAGCATCATGCGCTTCATGCGCAGTTTAGATAAGGAAGTAGATTCACTGGGCCACATTGATTATGTCACATCATCCATGAGCACTCAATGAGTCCTCTTCCTCCTTTAATGTCTGTTGAGATGCGGAGCTTGATTGGTGGCTCTTGGCTCACATGCATCAACTTTCGGCTGAGCTCAAGAAATGGTGCAGTTAGGCTCAAGAGCTTGTCACTGGGCTCTAAGCACTAACACACACATACCTAGCTTTACGTCAATTAATGAGCTATGGGGCGCAACGAATTAATGTTGCTCAATCAACCTTCCATTTCAATCCTAATGCGTTTTACACCAAAAATCCTTGCACAGCAAACTTGTGTTCGCGGTGAGGACCTTTATGTGAATTTCCTCTCAGCTTGAAGTATCAAGTTGACTTAGCATTGTTTTCGTTACAATCACTTTAACTAATAAATATTTTCAATCATACAACATGCATTCAATAACATATCTCAACATGAGATGAAAACATTTTATTCATTAATGAAAAATTCATACAAACACATATTGTCCCTTTTAATCTTTACATGATGAAGGCCCAACCCTCCCCAAGGAGTGTTTAGCCTTCTATTACAGTAGAAAACAAAGAAAATGCATTTAAGAAATATAACTCTTTCATGGTTCAACTAAGAGAGAATCAATAATAAGAGTTAAGGAGAATACTAGGAACAGCTCTTTCCTAGTATTTGCTGGTTTTTCCTTGCCTTCATATCCTCTTCTCTTCTAGCTTCATGGTGGTAGTCTTCCTTTTTCTTCTTTAGCAATGGTACGCTTCTTTCTTCTTTAGAGAGGTCTCCTTCCTCTTCTCTTACAGCAAGCTTTGTATTTCTGATCAATGAATGTCAAAATGAGAACCCTTTCTCAATCTTCAATTCTCCCTTTTATAGACTTCTTTTCAGCTTTTTTAGATTTAATTCAGTTGATAAATCCCATTTAAAAAAAATTGTGCTTTCATTAAATGATCATTCTCTTATTACCTTGGAATGAATGGTCTTAAGCTATTGCATTTATATTTTGCTATGTAAAAGAATTAAATCAGCCTCTTGCTCTCTCCAATGTTGTCATAAATTTGTGTTTTTATAATTTTTGGGAATCTCCTCAACAGTTAATGCAGCCATTCCTTCTATCTTCCTCATAAATTGTTTCTTCAGGAATGATTCTTTCAATTCCTTGAAAATTAATAAATTTAAATGTATTGCTTTAAATTCTTATTGTGGAAAGTGGAAATATTATGTCCCATCCTCTTCCCAATGCTGATTAAGTGCTTATTCCTGAGCAATTTTACGACAGCCATTGTAGCGCGCTGTAGCACCTAGCTTTCAAACTGAATCCGCTACAGCGCACTGGAGTGGATCTAATTAATTTTCATTTCACTACGGTGTGTTGTAGTGGCAAACTTTTGAGTCTACTAAGCTGCAACGCGCGATAGCTCCGAGCTCTCTAGTTGAGTCCGTCGCAACGTGCAGCAGCATCGAGCTCTCGCTGTTGTGGTTCCATGAGAAGTTTGGATGATTTCTCCACCCCGGATAATATGAATTTGAGTAGGAGTTGTTGTAGAGGTTATTGCTATTATTGTTATTTCTCATGAAGCTTACTTATTTAGTTTGTGAAGGAGCGAAGGGGTTGTTCAAATTGCAGCACTTGTAATTGTGGTTCCCTTCACACAACTCACAGTTCACTTTGTGGATGGCGCTCACATTCAAACCCTCTATTCTATTTGTTAATAGTCCAAGTTCCCTTTGTAGGAAGGCCAATTGATTTGACTCATTCATGTTATTTACCTCCTTTTTGTTGGAATTAAGCCGCTCAGTTAGCCATTGATATGCATTATTCATCATTTCCTCAAGGAGATCAAAGGCGCTCACATTCAAACCCTCTATTTTATTTGTTAATAGTCTAAGTTCCTTTGTAGGAAGGCCAACTGATTTAACTCATTCATGTTATTTACCTCCTTTTTGTTGGAATTAAGCTGCTCAGTTAGCCATTGATATGCATTATTCATCATTTCCTCAAGGAGATCAAAGGCCTCCTATAGAGTCTTACTACTCAAGGAACCACCTGTGATTGCATCTATAAGTGTCCTTGTAGGTGCATTCAATATGTTATAAGAAATCTGCACTTGCATCCACAGGGGAACCCATGATGCAGGCAATGTCATAAGCAGTTCTTAATGAGTTCCTAGCCATCATACAAGTTTTCATTATTTTTCTTAGAGAAATTCAAGATCTCATTTCTTAGCCTAGCAGTCTAGCAAGTGGGAAATTGTAACAGCCCAAACTCTTAAGCACTAAGGTATTGTTCGCTTTGGCTTGAAATACCTCACAATTTTGCCCTCAGAAGTAACTTCCCAGCAGGTCACCCATCTTTGGAGTGCTCCCACCTGTGCACATTTAACTTTGAAGTTATTATCAAGAACTCCACTATTATCTGAAAAGGCACCTCAATATTTAAGAGTTTCACTTATTACTACTTAAGTGGGTCTTTACAATCTCCCTAACTTAAGTAACTGATGTCCTTATCAGTATCCACACACAAATCCAAGAACCATCCATTGGGTAGATAGGACTAGAGGTGACCCCTATAGACACAAGAGGTACCCACAACCATGTAGCACCTTAACCATCTTGGGTTCAAGAGGCTGCTCACATGAAGTGGTACATTTCCCTGTATAGTACTTAGCTCCTATCTGACACCCTATGGTATGCTCTGATACTATTTATAATAGCCCAAACTTTTAAGCACCGATGTATTGTCCGCTTTGGCTTGAAAGGCCTCACAGTTTTGCCCTCAGAAGATAACTTCCCAGCAAGTCACTCATCCTGGGAGGAGCGCTCCCACTTGTGCACACTTAACTTTAGAGTTCTTATCAGAAACTCCAATGTTATCTGAAAAGGTACCTCGATATATAAGAGTTTCACTTATTACAACTTAAATGGGTCTTTACAGAAATACTTAGCTAGGAATTCTTAGCCAAGTCATCCCAAGTCCTAATGGACTCATCAGGTAGAGAGCTAAGCCAAACTTTCGCTCTATCTCTCAGCGAAAATGAGAACATTCTTAATCTAAGGGCATCATTGGATACTCCATTAAATTTAAAAGAGTCGCATATTTCTAGAAAATTTAAAATATGTGCATTAGGATCATCTGATGCTAGACCACTGAATTAATTGTTTTGGATCATATTTAAAGTTGATGGATTAATCTCAAAATTATTCGCTTGAATTGGAGGTCTATTCTATGGTTGGAAGCGCATATTCTCTAAGGAGTCTCCTCATAGTGTTTCCTACTGGCTCTAAAGGATTGACTTATAAATCTTCCATTTGTGCTTGTTATTGGTTTAAAATAACTTGTTCTCTCCTAGCTCTAAGATATGTTCTAACTATTTCAAGATCGAAAAAGATTTTAGAAAGGTTTCTCCTACTCATGCAGTTTAAAGATTACAGCTAGCAAGAACAATTCACAGCAATCAGGTTCAACAATATAATTCAGCACATAAAACGATCAGCAGATAAAAATTCAGAGAACAATAAGCGACAACATAGTTCAACACGGTTCTTAGGAATTTTCATTTTTTTTAGCAGCAAATAAAAACTAAAGCAAATCTAAATTTACACTAAAGATAGCACATATATAATTACAGCAACTAAAGATTATATACAAATTTAAGTAAGATCTAAATCACTATTTACTTGAAGATTGTACTTAATACAAAACAAAAATCGTTCCTCAGCAACGGCGCCAAAAACTTGACAGATGTAAAATACATGTCTGCACTTGCACGCAAGTGTACATCGTCTGAAGTAATAAGTAGAAGTTTAGTTCCGAGATTTATCATCCTCAGGGAGCGGTAGTTTTGATACTAAATTATTTATTCTTTTAATAATGTTTAGAAGATTGATTTTTGGGTGATGATTCCTAAATTAACAATATAATTGACCTTAGGATAAGATACAATTTATTCAAAAGAAGAGAGTTAGGATTTCATTGTAGACTTTATAAGGACCTAATATTGTTACTTCATTATTGAAATGTATAAATTGATTTTTCCATGCCTAATTAAATCAAGTTAACACTGTTAGAATTGAGTTAACCTCTAATTACAATAGGTTCAAATTTAGTGTAATAAGGAGAACTCTTATTGGGGTCCTACCTTGGCACCAAGCCTTTATGAGATCGTAGTTTAAATTTATCTTTAATTTCCTACATCTAGGTTACCAAATATTATCTTTCAATTGTTAGATCTCACAAATATAATTTTTATCAATATTGCATCATGCGCTTACACACGCAGTTTAGTTAGATGAGAGGATGTGTTGGGTCAATTGATTATGTCACATCATCCATTGGATTTCTATCATCCTCTCATCTCTTCTACTTTGCTGAGCAACAGAACAAAGTTGATGGGAACTTAGTTCTCAAACATCAAATCTCTTGATAAAGCTCTTAAGGAAATGTGCAAGTGAGCTTGAGAACTTGTCACATAATTATCAGCTCTGTTTGCACTATTTTCCTTGCTCTTATACAATTGATGAGTTTGGAACTCAAGTTCTTTTCTTAATTGATAATTCATTTAAGTTCTATTTTAGCAAAATATTTTGACAAAGTTTCATCCAGGCATTTATTTATAATAATAACAATAAACAGTAAAAAAGAAATCAGTTTTATTCATTAAAATAACTCCACTCCAACACCATTACATCCTTACATTGTCCTACAATTACATCCCAACCCTCTCCAAGAAAATTTAGCTTTCCATTACGGAGTAAATAAAAGCATATATACAAAAGAAAGTAAACCTTGACATCAGTTTACAGCAGAAAATATTAAATAAAGTTTAGGAAGAGTACAACGAAACACCCAGAGGTTTTCTAGGATTCTCTTGATCTTCCTCTTTAACTTCTACTTGACTTCTCCTTCCTTCCCTTACTGTCTTCTTCTCTCTACTCTTCACGGTCCACAACTTGCCCTTTGGAGAGTTCTCCTCTTTTTTCTCCTACAGCCTCCCCTTTTAGTCTTTTGAATGTTGAAATTGGGAACCCTTCTTTGGTCTGAAATTGACCCTTAAATATGAGAGTTTTCAGCCCCCGTGCATTAATCGCAAGTGACTTATTATCTTCCTTTACTTCAATGCAAGCAATTTACTTTATTCTGCTTATTCTCTTAGGATTCATCAGAGTTAATATTTAATTCAGGTTTCAAGAGGCAGAGGAAGGCCAAAGGTCTAAAATTGTGGCCTTCACTATGCTATATTCAATGCAGATTTTGGAGCTTTTCTGTAGCGGGCTGCGGCCCACTGGCGCACTGAGCGCTTGTATTTGATTCTGTTGAATTTAGCTATAGATGGGCTATTCTGCCGAGGATCCATCGTGGCGCGCTATAGTGGCTTCGATTTAAACGCTATCCCACCGTGGCAGCTAAAATTCAAATACTGTTCCGCTGTATATTCTTATAGTTTACCTTAAGGCCGCTACTACCCATTGTGGCGCATTGTGGCGGTTAGACTATCATGAATGCAGAATAGTTATAGTTCAATTAATTCATATAAGGTTTTTCATGATTAATCAGAAATGTCACCGTGGTGTGCGACAGCGGGTTTTGTCCCAGGTTTGCATTAATATGTATAGGGCAAAGCGCACTGTGGTGCGCTTGGAGCATGCTGCAGCAGTTAATCTTTTGTGGAAGCGGATTTGGCACAGTTCAATTAGTTCATATAAAGCCTTAATATTGCTCCTTAGAAATGACGCTACAACCCGCTGTGGTGCGCTGCAGCGGTCTTCCTTCCAGGACTTCAGATATGTTCCAGATGTGGTAATTTCGTGGACCGCCATGGCGCACTGCGGCGCGTCACAGTGGTTTTCTTTCAGAATTCTTCAATTTAGCTTGGGCTTGCCTTTTTCTCCATTTTTTCTGAAAATACACAAATTTCACTCAAAATATGCTAATTTGTATGATGCTTTAAATGTTCTTACCACTTATTTTGCTATAAATTTCGGATATATCAATGCGCTTGGACGCACCGCAACGGTTTTCTTCCAATTTTTTTTGTTTTGGTCCATATTCAGCTCAGCTTTTCTTTTTCCTTGAAATTAGTAAAAAAAAATAATCAAATTATATATTTCTAGCATAAAAGTGTTTGTATTTATCATCTTATTTTACTATAAATCTTAGATTTATCACACCTCCACACTTAAATTCTTACTCGTTCTCGAGTAAACTCAAAAAATAAATATTTTTATTTTATACATTGCAAAATTCAATGGGATATGTGTGAAGTGTTTCTGCCATTTATGTATTACTTGATAAGGTAGTTAGAAAGATTCAGCTTTTAACAAGTCTCATACTAATATTTTACTTTCTTTTAATTATTTTAGTTTTTCATTTTCTAAATGTATGATACTCAATTTATAATTTTTGGGGGATTTTCTATGATTGCTTAACTAAGAAAAGTTAGATTCGGTGTGTAAGAATCACATGCCATTTGTGATTCTTCTTCTAAATCACAATGAATATTTCTTTTCATGAGAGATATTTTTTTCATCCTATTTTTCTCAATTTTTTTACTTTGGGAGAGATATTTCTCTTCATCCCTAGATTTTCTTTTTACATTCAGTTCACGGGAGAAATATTTTTCTTCATCCCCATCTATTTTTATTGCATTCAGTAAGCCCAACAGAAGCCTAGCACATTCTTATTTCTTCGTTTCTTTCTTCTCTAATTCAAGTTCCTTGACCCCACCCCCACACTTAGATTAAAAATGTCATACATCTTTTTATTTGGAAACTTATAATTAAATGAGTGTAAGATAATTTAGCATGAAAAATTTTAGAACTATTCATTTTGCTTGATCACCTCTTGTTAAGTAAATTAGAATAAAGAAAATCTTCACATGTTCCATCACAATTGAATTTAGCCCATTAAAATTTTCAAAAAATTGCTAAGATAATGATATTCTATTGGCACAACAATTGGGGAAAAGTAATTCACTAATATTTATTAAAACAAAATAAAAAAACACAAAATTGAAGGCAAAATAAAATTACTTTACTAGGAGTAGTAAGGAATAAAATAACCTCATATAAATAATGATAAATTATCGTTACTGCAATCATGCTCGAGATTCCTCTTGCTACTTTATTGATGCACACATGTACAGCTTAGAATCTGAAACAAACAAAAATATAAAATTATTTGTTGGGTTGCCTCCCAATCAGCGCTTAGTTTAATATGCTCAGCCTGACCAAAAAGAGTTTATATTCCTTTAAAATTTCTTTCTAAATTTTCATTAAGGCTTTAGGATGAGTACAAGCTTGTTTAGTAATGTAATCGTTATGAATGAAAGCTTTAATATCTTTTTCCTTCCATGTCCAACTTGTGTCTTTTAACTTACAATAGTTTTTCTTTTTATTCTTCTTTTCATTCTTCTCATTTCTTGCCTTATGTTTGTCATAAAATTCATCAATTTTATCATTTTCAATTTCATTTTGTAAAAAAGCAAAAATTTTATTTTTTTTATGAGTACAACAAAGCATTTCTCAACAAATTTAACTTGCACATAATAATCATCAAGATTGCCAAGGGGTTTGTTGATGTTTGAGATACCATGAATGGTTTTGACACCTTCTTTATTTTGATTTAATTTACCTTTCTCATCCTCAAATAATGTGTCACCTATTGTTAAATATTAAGGTAGATGAACTTGAGGTGTATAAGAGATAAAAATTTTGGATTACATTTGATTAACTTTTTCCATTTGAAAATCTTGTTGTATTTCCAATTAATATAAATTGAATTGATTCTCTAATTCTTTCACATTTTTATTATTTGTTTAAGTTAAAGTTTCTTCCCTACAAATCAACACTTCTTCAGCTTTTTCCTTTATCTGCTCAATTATAATAATTTCTTGGACGGGATTAGCTAATTGTTGCGATATAAATTCTAACTTAGCCTCAATTGATTTACATAGATGCTATTAATCTTTCAGATTAAGTGCATGCCTAATCAAGGTTGGTTCAGTTTTGTGCAAATTGTTGTTCACATAACTATTAAAATCTTCCACCGATTCTTTTAAGTAAGACTACTTACTCGACCAATTTGTGTTATTAATGTTCATATCAAAGTGAGAGAAATTGTGTTACAAGTTCTAATCAAACTTAATGTCATTAATCAGTTTTATTCTTGATGTGCAAAAGGGTTATTTGTATTACAATCAGAACTTAAATGTGTTCCCCCACACCACATATACCAATTATTATTATTATTGTGCATGATCATGAAATTTGAGTACTCCATATTTAAAAATAAAAACTATAAAAAATAATAGAAATGTAAATTACATAAATAAGAAAATATATGCAGAATAAAGATAATTCTAAATCAATATTTACTAATAGATTATTCTTAATAAAAAATATATATCATTCCCTGGTAACGGTGCCAAAAACTTGACAAACGGTAAATACACGTCTGCGCTTGCACGCAAGTGTACGTGGTTCGAAGTAATAATTGGAAGGTAAGTTTCGAGATCTATCAACCTCAGGGAACGATATGTTTTGATACTAAGGTGTATCTACTTTTAATAATATTTAGACTAAGATATTTTAGATTTTTAGTGGCTCCTAATTAACAAAGTAAAGATCTTAAATTAAGATATGATTTGATAAAGAATGGAGAGTTGCGTTTTCATCATGCAATTGTTAAGGGACAGGTGTCAATACTCAAATTCAATTAACTTTTAATGAAATTGTCTTCATGCAAGTTAAAAATCAAGTGAAATTAGTGTTCCTTAGATTTGTCCTCTAATTCTGACTAACTCAAGTCTAGTGCACAAGATGAACACACAAGGGTTTGATCTTAGTACATAGACTCTCATGTTATCGCATTGAGTTAATTAAGATTTCCTATGTTTAGGTTATCAAACTATTCTTTTAATTTAGCGATCACACAAGCTTGATTTTCACTAATTAGCATCATGCGCTACATGTGCAGTTTAGATAAGGAAGTGGATTCATTGGTCCACATGGACTATGTCCGTGATGACCCCCACCTTAGTTCCATACCCAACCTTGACCCTGGACCCTTGATAGATCCTAGTTAAGGTATGGGGACTAGGATGGTGTCACTATTTTATACGGAGGATTGTAGTCGAGAGTTTTAAATAATAATATAAATATCACAAACATTTGCTCAAATAATTAGAGAACATGAAAGTAAAAACTTTTATTCTAAAAAGAGTATTATTATGAGCGCAAATTTCTCTTTTATTTATAAACATAATAAGAGAATAAAATGTTTAGTGGTAGATTGATCAGGCTATCTCCAGATCTTTAGCAGTGACCTGACCTGGCATTTATAATGAAAATGCTTGAATAGAACACCCATTAGAGATAAACTCTAGTACTTTGGATATTATTAATTACATTGTATATATATGAGCAAAAGTATGAAATTTAAGTGCAGGAAAAATATAGGGAAGCATAATAATAAAAATATTTTGAAAGGCATAATTTCCTCCTTTGAGGATTATCACTGCTTTTCTTGCAAATCAGAATTTTAGCAATAATTTTGAAATAAAAGTAACATGTCACAACTCTTACTTATCAAAAATTTATATCTCTATCTTGAAAGTGAATAATATATATAACATTTTCATTCGATCGGACAATTTCTCAAATCTTAAGGAAATCAAGCACGTCTGCTATGATTATCACAGTTTGGGTTCAAATATTGCCATTCAGGTATTATTCCACCTATGATAGCCCCCTCGTAGGCATAGTCATAGTCTCCTTATATCTTCACAAAATAGTATGATAGCGAACTAGCCCCGTTCTTATTATATTCTGTATATACTGTAAATACTTCTCATGAAATCCCATTTAATTCAATCAATCAAGATCAATTATCTATCTTTGAAAGTATATCATATAGTGGCAGTAAACTTTAATTATATCAGAATAAGAAACTAGTTTGATAAAATTTATAGAGCAAACACGTATAATCAAATCAATATATATAAATATAGTTCATGATATCCGGGGTACTTATTTTCTTTAGCTAGGTTGACTATTTGTGAATCTGTGCAAAATTTATTGATTAGTGAAGAGATGAAAAATACAACTTTTATTATCTTCTCTTGCTCTCAGAGTGTTTCAATGTTAGTAGAATAATAGTAGAAAGAGATGATGTTGATTAAGGCGGTGATGGAGATTATAACAATAAGGATAGTAGTGATGATCATAGTTGTGATGATAGCAATAATAATAATCATAATAATATTAATAATAATTGATATTATTATTATTACTATTATATATATTTATAAGTAAAGAAATGGAAGTTGTTATGGAAGAGCAAAAAGTACAAATGATAATGTTGATAACAATAATATTTTATTATTATTATTATCATCATCATTTATAAGAGAATTTATACTTAAAAAATATTATTTTTATTGCTTTATGTAAGAGAGTACAATAATTGGAAGAAAATAAAATTATTATTACGGGTGATAATTTTATGCACACGAGTTTATTTTGAAGAAAGAAAATATTATTATAATATTAATAGGATAAAAATAATAGTATGATTATCATTATTATTGTTATATGAGATGATAATAAGTATATACTTATTATCATATTATTTTAAGAAGAGAGATAATATTATTATAAAAATATTATTGTATTTATAATAATAGTAATAATAATATAGTATAATTATTATTATTTAGTGAATAATAGTATAGAGAAAATATTATAATATAAGTAAGAGATATTATAATAATATTATTTAAGTAATAAATATTATGATAATAATGATAATAGTAACATATTTAGTTATTATCATTATTATTATTATGACATAGTTAAGTTATGATATGACATATTATTATATTATAAAACACATACATGTGTGTGTATATATATATTTACTCATTTAATTTTTCTGACTCACTTTTTTTTTGAGTTTTTGTGAATCTTCTCTCCGTTCAAAGGGGCTTGTCGAGGGAGGCAGAGACTTCACGAGGAGGTAGTAGACGACTCGTAGGAATTTCGACAGCGTACCGGCAAGGTAGCTGGGCGAGGGGCGGCCGTTGGCCGGGGAAGAAGAGGAAGAGGAAGATAAGTGGGAGAGGCTTTGGAGTTGCCAAAGGGGGAGGGAGATGATGATTGGAGGTTGCTGGCAATGTTGGGAGGTGGAGAAGTGAGGTCGGCAACCAGCCGGAGGTGGAGGAGGAGGAGGAGAAACTTGAGGGAAGAGGAGACGAGGGGCTGCCCGCCCGGCCTCCGGTCAGCCCGGGCAGGCCGAGCAGGGGGCAGCGTGGCCACCCCCAACGGGAGAAGGGTGGGGACCAGCCTGTAGGTTGCTTACAAAGCAAGCAGCAAACCATTAGGGCAGTACACTTAAGGGAGATGGGGACTAGCCGAAGGAAGGAGTATAATCTACAAAATTTATATATATATATATATATATATATATATATATATATTAATTATTGCATAAATCAATATATATACATTTAAGTATGATAGTACATTAATAACACATTATATTTAGATGTATATAACTTCAATAATACGTAATTGTTAGTTTAAAATTTGATTTGATTTAATAATATATTTATTTATTTATTTATTTTTCATCGTTTGATTTTCAAATTTGATGAAACTTGACTCAGAGGTCCGTCTTGACTTGACCCAGAGGTCTGTCTTGACAAGACGAACATCCCCGAACAAAAATTTCTCGATTCAGAGTTAAATTTTATTTTTTTATTAATTTTTTTAAGGTAAAAACTTTAACAATTAATTATGGACCATCCAACAGTACCAAATTTGACAAAATATTTTGTGTAGCCTTATTTTATTATTGTGAATCCAACAATACTAAATTTTTTGAATTTGGACTTATATTTAATTTTCCTATATTTTCTTTTTAAAAAAAAATTCAATAATTAATATAGGAATATATGTGACGGTCGCCCCTAATCATCCGAATCAGGAGGTGGTCGTCAACTGGCAAACCCTCACTTAGCATTCAGATTAAGGAATAAACCTTCTT
Organism: Gastrodia elata; assembly: GCA_016760335.1. Lineage (NCBI taxonomy): Eukaryota > Viridiplantae > Streptophyta > Magnoliopsida > Asparagales > Orchidaceae > Gastrodia > Gastrodia elata. The sequence goes on along the minus strand of CM028671.1, from coordinate 49,180,399 downwards.
AATCAAATGCCAAGGGAAGATATGTCATAAAAAGAATAAAAAAACAGCAAAAGAAATAATCACTTAAATGAGCATACTATAATTTATCAGAGTGCGGAAGAAAGACAAATAACAACATCCATACAATCCAGATAAGAACTATATAACTCAGAATACATAAGCAAGAAAAGTAAAGTAGTTTAGACCTGTATTATTACAAAATAATATTTAAAAGTTAAGTATTAAAGAAAAGTAAGGTCTCTCAGTCCTCATAAAAAAATAAAGTAACTAAGGTTCTTCTACATGCTCCTCCTCTTGAATTAGATTTTCAGAAGGTCTCACAACCTCGAACAGCTCAGAATCTACCATTGTCGATTTTACAATGATAGGACCCCAGCCAATAAAAGAAAAATCTAGTTAGACAATATGTTTAAGTACATTTTAGGCTATAAATTGTTAAGTTAAATGATATCACAGTATCTAAGCAACATAGGAGCAGTAAAGCGTCAAAGATAGGTAACGAAATTATAATTAACATAATTATAACTTAACAAGATGTGAGGTAAGCACATACCTCAACCTAAGCTGCAGAAAAGTTTAAGTAATACATAAGAGAATCTACTAAGTACAAAGAAAGTTCTTAAGTATATGATCAATTCAAAACATGCTAATTTACAAAGTAAACTGAAAATACTAACCTGAAAGTAAACTCTAACATCCTAACATTCCAAAAAGTAAAAGTAAGATGCTGAAATGTATAATAAATATGCAAAGATGTAAGTACTAAAAGAACTGCTGAACGATCCTAACATACTTTTAAGAAAGTAAAGTGACTGGATACAAGAAGTTTATAGAAAATTCTGTAATACAAAAGAACTGCAATAAATGAAAATATAATAGAAAGTGTATTGAACTGTAAGATAAAAGTAAGTCAAAATCGTAAAGTGAGAGATATGCCAACACTGCAAAGTGACTATAAAGTAAATGTAAAGTACAAGTAAAGTAACTGTAAAATAAATAAAATATGTGATATATTCATACTTAGTCATGTCATAAGTAAAATCCATCTACTCATCTGGAAAAATAGTCCCATATTAAAGTTAATTCCAGCTGAAATGTACTGTTAAACATCTGGAAAAGTAGTCCCAAATTAAGGTTAATTCCATCTCAAAAGTACTACTGAACATTTGGAAAAGTAGTCCCAGATACACTAGAAAAGTAGTCCTAGTCAAAAATAACAGGCACTAGGAAAAGTAGTCATAGTCCAAAAACTACAGGCACTAGGAAAGTAGTCCTAGCCCAAAACCATAGGCACTAGGAAAAGTAGTCTTAGCCCAAAACCACAGATACTAGGAAAGTAGTCCTAGCCCAAAAGCTATCATAAAGTAAAGTTATACTAAATGACAAACTAAATAAGACATATATCATAAAGTTTAAATAAACTATTTCCATCAAATTTCCTTCTAAAAATATGAAATGTCATATCAATATATTCAAAGTCAACATAGAAATAATCATATAATATTCTATGTTTAATGTAATATATCCAAATGTAAGGAAGTCCAAAACAAAGAAAAGCATAGCATAAAATTTAAGTGAATAATATAACACTAAACAACTTTGTGATATCACTTTATTTTCTAATTAAGTCATTCTATCTAATCTGAACTTATACAGGTTTAGGATCTCCAATATCCAACTATCGAGTATAAATCTAGAGTATCAGTCATATAAGTTAAAAGAATGTTGAAATTAATCAAGTTCTAATATTTATAAATCACATGACACTTAATTAAATTTTAAAAAATAAATCAAACATCATAATTAATAATTTTATGAATCCCAAATCAATCTTGATTAGTATGAATCAAAATTAGGGGATTAAGTTGTTAAAATCCAAATATTGGATTATAACTTCTTAATCCAATAGGTTCTAATCCTAATAGTATAAAGTTAAATCCAAATCTCATGAACTATAATCAAGGCTATCTTATTAAGCAAAATCAAGCCTAATAAGATAGATCTATAATCTTAAATCTAAAGTTTAAATACAAAATAATCATAAATAAAGGATGAAATATAGAAAACTATAAAACTAAGGTTTCATCTATTAAGTACCCAGTTATTTAATAGATGAATTCTAACTTAATTTTTAATCTAAATCCTATGGAATTAAGATCCTAAAGTTTGAAGGAAAACCATAAGAGAATATTTAAACCTTAGGTTTTGTATTATTTAACTATTATAATGATGGATTTAACTTAAAGGAAGCATAAGGTGAACTAAATTCACCTTATGAGACCTAATTTAGGACTTAGAGAATTTTAGTCCATTTTTAGGATTTTTCCTAAAATATCATTTTAATAAGTTTAAATATTGAAACAAATTGAGTTTAAATCAGTTATATTACTGATTTTAGGGGTTTAGGAATGTATTTAAGGTTTTAAGATGCTTAAACCTAAATTTGGGCAAAATGATAATTTTGCCCCTACTTAAGGGTCTAAATTCCATCTTTATAAATTATGGCTTAAATCTAAAATTTCTTAAAGTGGAATGATTACTTACTGTCTAATATGAGTTTAAATAGTAAGTTCATTGATTTTGATTAAGTATTAGGCCTTATAAGGTAAAATTAAGAAATTTAACATATAAGGGCAAATTGATAATTTTACCCTAATGACACCTAAATTTTCTATTAGTTTATTAAAGATTATGTTCTAAAGTTTCCATAGAACCTAAAATCATCAAATTTGAATATGCATTGGCTAAGTTATAGCCAATACAAATTCTAAGGTTAAAAAGTAAGGTTTAGTGTAATAAGTGAGTGATTAGTGAACTTAATCACAAGATCACTAAACTAATCACACAGCTAGGTTATAATCTACTTTATAAGTAATTATAAACTAAAATTACTCAATTTAGATCATTAGATTTGCTAATATTCACCAATATATATTTAGAGTAACTAGGGTTAATTAAGAGATCTAACTGTTGGATCCTAAATCTTTTTGTAAATTACTGTAAATTAGGTTTTTTTGATCAAAAATAATATTTAGATTACCTAATTTAAAGTTCAATTGACTAAGTTATGGTTAATTGAAGTTCTAGGGTTAATTGACCTAATTAGGGTTAGGTCCTAAAAGTGATTAGTCTAAATCTAATCCAAACAGCAAAGTGAACACTATTAAATTAATCCTTCAGGTTTTTTTTTTATCACTTTGAGACCCATATTAGGTATATTTGGATTAGTGGTTTAAAAGTTATGATCAAATGAATTTATGTGACATATTTGAATTTATGTAAATACCCTAAATATCACTATATAATATATTGCCCTTACTAAAATTTGGATGACACCAAAATGTTCCCCTCATTTTTCTGATCTCAATGATATATAATTTCGCTATGATTGATTCATTAGATTAAATTTTATGAGTGATCGAATATTTGAAATTTAATTAATTTAATTAGTTTGGTATTTATTAAATCCAATTATCCAATTCTAATTAAGCGACTATTTAAATGGTGGTGGGACCCTCACTTTTAATGACTGCCCATTCGCAGACTTGATGAGGGATGATGCGGGTCGAGACCCGGCCCGAGGCCCGGCCCGGATGATGCTATTCATCCCCATCGATAGACGGAAGCAAGAAGGGAGGCTAGGGTTTCCATCGGCTGGCGCTCGAGACTCCTAACTGCGAATAAGATTTTGGAACTAAGAAGGAGATCTTGATTGGATCTTCCCATCGAACTCAAGGTTTGAATTCTCCCAATCGCACAAATGGGGAAGAGCCCGAATCGTTTCAGGTTTAGGAGGAGGTCACTCATCATTTAAGTTCGATTAAGCTTATTAAAATCAAAGAGATACTTAATCAAACCTTAACTTTAATTGCTTAACAGAGTAGAAATAAAATTGAGTGCATGAGCAGAGGAAAGTGAGTACCTGAATGGAATTAGAGTGATTCGCCAAACCTTCGGTCGAAGAGCTGGATGGTCGTGATTGTAAGAACGGGATGGTTTCGAATCATCCCCCAAGGAAGACGCCGAATGGATGAAACCATAAATGGACTATGCTAGGGAGTTTGGGCGGTGCTAAAAGCTCATGGCAGGCGAGCACCGCGTGTCCGCCTGCGCGACACGTGCAGGCCTACACACGATCCTTACGAAGGAGATGCTTCTGGGCCGTCCGATCAGGACAACTTGATCAACGGTTTAGATTGGCTCTGTAACAACCCGAGTTGTTACCATAGTTGATTAGGACTAACCCTAAATCTTAAACACAATTATAAGTGCTAATTAGGTCAATTGGAGTCAACCTCTGAAACCTAGCCCAAATCAGGAGTCAAATGGATCGAATCCTGAATTCTGGAAATCTAGAAACCCTAGAAATTGACCTATTTAAATTAACCTCCGATCGAAAAACGAACACCGTCATTGCGTTCCTTGACCCCAAATTAGCTTGGGGTGAAGTTTTTGTGTCAATCGGAAGTCGTCAAAATTTTGACGAATATTTTAATAATAAAAACACCCCATAAATCGAGGTATCAAAATACTCGTCGGATCAAAAATCCGACTTCGTCATTGAATTACTTGACCCCAAATTAGTTAGGAAAAACATGTTCAAAAATTTTTGAAATATATATATATATATATATATATATATATATATATATATAGTATTTAAATTTTCCGTCACTGTAGCTGACGGCGCCGTCTATCCAGACGGCGCCCTCTCAGCCATTGGATCGCGCCCGGATCCAACAGCTGCGGAGCCTTCGTCCTCGACGGCTCCGTCCGCGCGACACGCGGCGCTCCGGCCTCGGCGAGGTCGCCCTCGGGGCTCCAGCCCGAGCCCTCCCCGGCCTCGGCGAGGTCGCCGTCGAGTCTATAAGACCTCGGTCGACCTCTGGGCACCGGGTTTTTGCGAACCCGAGCCCAGATCGAGCCCCGAGCCACTGCAGTCGTCGAACCCGAGGTACCCCGATCTCCCCTCTCCTCTAATAGATTCGCAATTTTTCGTTTGATTATTGTATATCTAGGGTTAGATTGACGATCCATCGGACCTGATCGAGTTCGATAAGGTCCGATCAACCCAAATATGGGTTTAAAAATTCTAGGGTTCCGTCTTCCAAAACCTTAGAAATTAGGGTTGCCCCTAACCGCCGCCTCTGGCCACCTCCGGTGAAGGTCCGCCCACCGGCGTGTAGCCCTCGTCGAGGGCTACCGTCGGCCGTGCGGGCCGAGGTGGTCCGGCGCCGGGAAGGCCGGCAAAAGCCGTGCCCTAGCCCGGCGCCCTCGGACCGTCTCTGCAAAGGAGACGAAGTCCGGGTCGGGTCGACCCGAGCCCGACTCGCCCGAGCCGAGTCCGCGTCAGTCAGGTGGGGCCCACCAAGCCACGTGGCGCCTTCTGGGTCTGCCACGTGTCCAGTGGGACCCACCAGCCGAAGCCCACGACCCTTCGGCTTCGGCCGTGGGGCCCACAGCGCCACATGGCAGCCAGCCGGCACGCCACGTGTCACGTGGGGCCCACAGCCCGAGCCCGCGCGGCGGTTCGGCGCTCCAGTGGGGCCCACAGTGCCACGTGGCCGCCTCTGGGCCCGCCACGTGTCAAGTGGGACCCACTGTCCGGTCACCCGCAATGCTTCGGCTCCCCGTGGAGTCCACAGTGCCACGTGGCAGCCTTTGGCAGTGCCACGTGTCTAGTGGGGGCCCACTATCTGTTAATTAAAATTTAATTAAATTACTGTTAGTATTAATTAATTACTGTTAATGATTAATTAAGTACAGTTAGTGGTTAATTAAATTATGATTAGTGCTAATTACTTTTAAATAGTAACCTTAATTAATTAAGTATAATTAGAGATTAATTAGGGTTAATTAAATATTAATTAAACCTTAAATAGTAATTAGAATAATTAATTATTATTAAACAATAAAGTATAATTAATTATTAATAAATAATTAAGACTAATTAAATAGTGATTAGTACTAATTACTTTGCTATAATAAACAAAAATTTAAAAATAATTATAATTAATTAATTAATGGATTAATTAAGAGTTAATTAATAATTAAACCTAATTAAGTACAGATTAATTAATTTCAAAAAAATTATATATAAACTTTAGGAATGAATAGTAAAATAATTTAATTTGAATAAATGAATAGTAAATTTATTCAAATTGTATTTTTGAATAATAAATTTTAAAAGTTTAATAACTTTTTATAGGATGATCCAAACATAGCCAATATAGGTCTCAAAATACTCAGAAAAATGTAAGGAATCAAATAACGTGATGTAAAAATTTATTTCGGGGTACGTATATCGAGGTAGCATTTTAGGACCTCTTTAGTGCCCCATAACTTTTTACCCCGTTATCAGAACATAGTCAATATGAGTCTTAAAATGCTCAGGAGAGCGGCCCCATCACTGTAGTAGTATTAGTTTTCTTATTTGGATATCAGGATAAAAAGTCAACCCTAGAACTTAGAGTTGACTTTAGTGAAAAATGACCAAATTGCCCTTGGAATTCAAATGACCATAACTTGGTCAAATCAACTCAAAATTCAAAAAATTCAAGAAGCTATCAATTATAGAATTCCAATGTCATCAATATTTAGGATTGGAACCCTAGAAATTTAGGCAAATGACCAAATTACCCCTGGCTTCGTTTTGGTCATAACTTGATCGTTTGGAGTCCAATTTAGACGTACTTACTGTCTATCTTCAAGTTAGACAGTAAAGAATCAGTTGGGACTAAGAGAATCCAATTCTGACCCCCCAAATCAAAGGTTAACTTTTTGACCCTTAAAGTAGGGGTAAAATAGCCATTTTGCCCTAAGATTGGGTTAAGTACCCCTACCCTTTATATAATATTCCAGAACACCAAGACTAATATTATAATCATATAAGTAACAATCAAGTGAGTGAAATCAACCCTTAAGTCAGATCCCAATAATTTCTATTAAGTCTTAAGCACTACACCTTAAGGACCTTTCTTGAGACTAGGACTAGATCATAGGTTAGAGTTCACTCATTGGGTAAATTGGGTTACCCAATGGGTGAAACCTTGGTTTTATTAGTTTCTAGACTTTCTTTTATTTTATAACTCGTTTTGATTATTTTGTCTTTTAACCTTAGATTTAAGGTAGGAAATTCATCCTATTAAATTTGATTACTTAATAGAATTTGCCATAACTAGTAGATCACTAATAGAATAAAATATAGAACTTAGGTCTTAACCCCTTTGGATTATGTGATTAAACCTAAATCTCGTAGTGTTTAACCCATAACCTATAGGCTTAGAAGATCTTGATCAGATCTTAGTTAGAATGTCTAAATTCACAAAACTAGGACGTATGATTATTTGATTTAACTCGTAGTCATCTATCTGATTGAACTAGATTAGAACCTGATCAGTTCTAATCCTTTTTAACTTGCAAGGACGAGTTTCTAAGTTACACTCAATAGTAGGAAAACGGTGATCCTGAACTTGTGTAACTTGGAATAGTTAGAATGGTTAAGAAGAAAATAAATAATATCACCATATTTAGTAGAGTCTCTTGCTTCTGTTTGATACTTTGTTGCTTACGCATTATACACGTATGGTTTTATATGCAGTTGATGTTGTTTACTTTTCAGTATTTTTATTCAGTCAACTATTTCCTTGTACTGCTTTTATATATATTTATGATGTTAGAATCTTGCTGCTATTTATATGTACCACTGCTGAGTTATTTATTTTAATTGGCATATCTCGTTTGATTACCAGTATGTTTAGGATGTAGAATTTTTCTTGCAGCACTTGTTTGGTTATGTATATTTATATGCCCCACCTTGCTTAGCTTGTATGTGAGGCATGTCTCAGCCTCTTTTATTTTCTTTGCTTAAGTTATAAATGATGATTTATAGCTTTCTCTTTCTTTTGTATTGCTTACTGCTCCTTTATACACATTATTGCTTAGAAGTAGTAAAATGGTGATATTACATAATATCTATAAAAATTTATTAGCTTAAAATGTACTTAGATAATTATCTAATCAGATTTTTCTTTTCTTTGGATTGGGCCCTACATTGTGAAACCGACAATGGCAGACTCCTTTTAGTTAGACGAGCAGGAGTTAGGTGTGGAGCCTTACCCAAATGAGGAGCCCATGGAAGAAGCTGTCATTTAGTTCCCTTATACTTTCAAGTGAGGATGAGTAGTTTACACTCTATCTTATTTAAACATTTTAAATGATATAATAATACAAGTACTATTGACTGTATATTTGGATTGTATGCTTATATTCTGAGTTCCATTTCTACTATTCATACTATGATGCTTGGATGTTTCTCATTTTTAAATTGCTTCCGCACTTTGTATATTTATTTAAATAGTGACCGAATGATTGATTCTATGCTTACTCCTTCCCTTATTAAGTGGATTGTGGAATTCTTCCTAATCCAATTATAAGTGAAGGGTTAGCTAGAGTGACACGCCACCCCTTAACTTAATTCCTGTGGATTAAGGGGTGGGGCGCCACAGGCTCCATCCAATTTGACAGCGAAAAAGACTGTTTAAGCAGACGTCGTCAAAGAATTAAATAATATTATTTAAATTATTTTAAACATCTTTTATTAGTTAGAATTAATTAAGTAAACACATTCTGAAAATTCCCAATAAATCACCCTTAGCTAATTGAGGGGTGATGAACATAATAGCGCGATCGGATTTTTGTTTTGAGGAGTATTTAATTATTTAATTTTTTGAGTATTTAAATAATATTAAAATATTTGACAAAAATTCAATGACTTCCAAATGCATCCAAAATTTCACCACTAGCTAATTTGGGGGTGGTGAGCGCAATGACGAAGTCAGATTTTCAATCTGAGATCAAAATAAAAAGTCAATTTCTAGGATTTTGGAATTTTCTAAAAATCAGGATTTGCTTTATTCCATCCCTGATTTGATCGAGATCTTAGAGGTAGGTTCTAAATGATTTAATTGAGATACTAAAACCATAATTAAGACTTAAATTAGTCTTAATTGACCTAGGTATTAACATGGATTGTTACAATATATGTTCATCGGATCGCTTTCAAAATTGGGCATTATGATTATAAAAATATACTCTTTTCAACGATATATTTTGTTTGGTTTAATTTTGAACTTGCTTGGGCCCTGATTTTGTTATGATTTGTTCGACATTTTGACTTTTTAAAATTTGAGTTGTTATAATGTCACATCATCCATGAGCACTCAATGTGTTCTCTTCCTCCTTTAACATCTGCTGAGATGTGGAGCTTGATTGGTGGCTCTTGTCTCATAAGCATCGACTTCTCAACTGAGCTCAAGGAATGATGCAGTTAAGCTCAAGAGTTTTTATTGGGCTCTAAGCACTAATGCACACATACCTAACTTTATGCTAATTGGTGAGTTTTGGGGCATAAGAGAATTAATGTTACTCAATCAACCTTCCATTTCAATCCCAATGTATTTTACATCGAGAAGCCTCGCACAACAAACTTGTGTTCGCGGCGAGGACCTTTATGTGCATTCTCTCTCAGCTTGAAGTGTTGAGTTGACTTAGCATTATTTCATAATAATCACTTTAACTATGAAAATATTTTCAGTCATTCCACAGCATGCATCCAATAACATATCTCAACATAAGATGAAAAGATTTTATTCATTAATGAAAAATTCATACAAACACCTTTTGTCCCTTTTACTCTTTACATGATGAAGGCCCAACCCTTCCTAAGGAGGGTTTCGCCTTCCATTACAGCAGAAAACAAAGAAGATACATTCAAGAAATAGAACCCTTTCATGGTTCAACTAAAAGAAAATCAACAAGAAGAGTTAAGAAGAATACTAGGAATAGCTTTTTCCTGGCATTCGCTGGTTCTTCTTTGGCCTTCATACCTTCTTCTTTTCTTGCTTCGTGATAGTAGGCTTCCCTTTTTTCTCTAACAGTGGTACTCTTCTTTCTTCCTTAGAGAGGTCTCCTTCATTTTCTCTTACAGCAAGATTTGTATTTCTGATCAATGAATGCCAAAAAGGAGAATCCTTTCACAATCTTCAATTCATCCTTTTATAAATTTTTTTTAGCTTTTTTCAGATTTAATTCAGTCGGTAAATCCCATTTAAAAAAAATTATGCTTTCATTAAATGATTATTCTTTTATTCCATTGGAATGAAGGGTCTTAAGTTATTGCATTTATATTTTACTATGTAAAAGAATTAAATCAGCCTATAGCTTTCTTCCATGTTGTCATAAATCTGTGCTTTTATATTTTTTTTGAGAATCTTCTCAACATTTAATGCAAGTTATTCCTTGCATCTTCCTCATAAATTATCTTTTTAAGAATTATTCTTTCAATTCCTTTAAAACAAAGAAATTTAAATATATTACTTTAAATTCATGCTGTGGGAAGAGGAAAAATTATGTCTCATCCTCTTCCCAATGCTGATTAAATGTCTATTCATAAGCATTTTACGATGGCCGCTGTGGCGCGTTACAACGCGCTATGACGCGCTGTAGCGCTTAGCTTTCGAAATGAATTCGATGCAGCGCGCTGGAGCGAATCTAATTAATTAACTATTAACAGTTCGACTTCGACTCATTAAATTAACTAATTATTTAAAAAAATTATTGATTTTTTTTGAATGGTGATATAAAAATAAAAAATTAATTAAATTAGCATAAATTAATTAAAATCAACACTTAAATATAATATAGAAAGAAAAATAATTAGTTATTATTAACAAAATAATTTATAAAATTGAATTAATTTTTTGCCTTATTAAATTAATTAAAATACTTTTCATTATGATAATTTATAAAAATATTTAAAAACTAACTATTAATTAACTAATTATTTAAGAAAATACGGTAAATATAAAAAAGATAAGAAAAAAAAAAAATTCATGAAATAATAAATATGAAAGTATAATTTGAGAATTATTTGATAAATGAAATAAAAAAAAAAGAAATATCATACACAATATTTCAGCTTAAGAAATATTATATTGATGTATATTTTAAGTAATAAAATTTAGTTATTAATTATTATTAATAAAATAAATTATTTGTTAGTTATTATTATTGAATATTTTAAGAAATAATACTCATTTGAAATCATTTCTATTTTCTCATAATTTTAAGAGAAAAATTTCTTTTTTACTCTTTTTTAATAAAAAAATAAATTTTTATAGGTTACACTTGCAAAAAAATTTTTATAGAAATTTTTATTTACTTAATATTTTTTTTAAAGTTTATTCTACATTATCTCTCCTCTAAGAAACTCTCTCTCCTCACAAAAATATAATTTTTAAATATAAACACCTCATAAATATTTTATGAATTTCTTTTTTCAATCTCAATATATATATTATAAATTTTTTATCACATTTCTTCTGAAATTACGTCATCTGATATTCGTTTGTTACTGTGTGAGCCGTGATTGCGCGCCGTGCTCTCATCTAATGCCCAAAAGCGGAAAAAAAAAAAGATCTTCAATCGCCCGTGTCGAACTCGGATGCCCCAAGGAGTGACCGGAAAGAGGCTCGAAGAAAAAAGGTAAAGCATTTTTCTGAATAAATTCGCCTCTTACCTACATTATTCCAATTACCAACGGTCAGCTTAAATATTACTAGGAACAATTCTATCTACTGAAGTCATCTGCATTTAATCTTTTTTTAAGTTAAAACAATTTTGGTCCTTTTGATCTCTCTTTTCCTCTCTGCGAACTTCTTTGTTGCCACAGCTCCTCCAAAGTAGACAAAATGATTCGTTTGATTTGCTGGGGTCTCGGTTGCCCGCTTATCTGAAATACAGAGAAATGTTGTTATCTTATTTTATTCTCCAATATATTTTCTAAGTCAACCTAACTTAGAATAACATTCATCTCGACCGATGGTAGTGCGCAATTCTCCGACTTCATGAATTCTCGAATTAAGGAAACCTCGCCATTAAGCAAGCAAAGAACACCGGATTTCTTGCGGTTTAGAGCGTAGCAACATTGTCTCTCTTAGAATGATATTGAATCACTAGCTCGTAGTCCTTGATTAACTCAAGCCATCTAATTTGCTGAAAATTTAGCATTTTTGTGTGAAGATGTACTTAAGATTTCATCTGTATCTCTTTAATTCGCTTAAGACTCAAGAGTTTCTTTTTACTTAATTTATATGTAGTACATTGTATTTGCTATTTAAATTGTTTTATTAAACTTAAGAGTAGTCTATCTAAAGTTCAGAAATTGCAACTTTGTTCACAATAAGCTATCTTGGTGCCTAGGTGTTCAGGGTGCACGTGCCAAGGCACGGGGTCATGTGCTTGGGAATATGAAGTTATTTTGAAGGCTCAATTTGAATTTGGTGCCTTCTGTGTGCCTTGACAAGCTTGGCTCATGCTTGGGCAAGTTGAAACGAGTAAGCGCAATCCCATAGGTCATAATTGGGCGCCCTGACGCCTAGGAAGGGCACCTAGACACTTGTCGCCATCTTTTTTACCTATTTTGAGATCCTAAACTCTACCTATACATAATAGGCTATTCTCTTGCTATCACACTATCCTAAGCAAATCCCAAGAAATCTAAAAAACTTCCAAAACCTTTCCAATATTTTCTTCTCCAGAAGTATTCAAAAGCTATTAGTTTTTATCTTAAAGCTATTAGTTTTTTTTTTGTACTTTATTGTTTCTATTTACTCTTGTGATTTATTCAAGAGAGATCATGATAGCTCTGTCCCAACAAAGCTTTGAAAAGTAATGTGGTCTCGATGACTCCACTGCTTAAGTTTGCAAAAGGAGGGATTGCACTAAGGTATTTCGTCTAGCATTGGATAGTAAAGAGTGACTCGTATTCGAGTGGATTTTTGAATCACTATAAATTAGTGGCTTTTTAATGTTTTCTGTTTTGTTAAGTATCCCAAATCTCTCTTTTCCTTAAGTTTAAAATTTCAAGTTACAAAAGTTAAAAATCAATTCACCCATCTATTGGATAGTGTCACTTGGCTTCTGTCAAACTTAATATCTTATAGCTATAAAACTAACAATGTAATAATGCTGATATGCTGCCTACAAAACATAAATATAATGATAAAACAAGTGTTGCAGAGATGAGGATGCTAACTAAAGTGGATTAGTTGGTATACTTGAATGGATATTGTAAGAAATGAGTATTCGTAGCAAGGTTGGCATAGTCCTAATTGAGGATAAGATTAAAAAAGTTGCTTTAGATGGTTTGGGCATATTAAGCATAGATGGTTAGATATCCTTGTTAGGATAATTGAATAATGAAATTTTCCCCTTTTAAGAGGTAGACAAAGACCTAAAATGACATGGTAAGAAATTATTTAGAGTAATCTCATATACTTGGAGCTTATGGTGGTGTTTTTCTTTAATAGATCACAATGGAAACAAGGATCCATGTACTTGATCTCACTTTATGGGATTAAAGGTTTGTTTTTTTGCTGTTGTTTTGTATCTTATTTCCATGCAATTAGATGAACTAAAGAGCATTTTAATTAATGTAGTGAAGCTAAGTTCATGTTTGAACCTTTATGTTGAACCATATATTTACTGTTTTTTCTTGAGTCTTTTGTTTACTACTATCTTATCTCTTTCATTACATCGTACATGTCTCATCTTTATGTGTTTTATTATCTTGATTTGTCATAGTTAGTTTCTGCCAAAAAATACTTTCTTTTGTAAATTTTTTTTGCTGACTAATGGCATCTTCTCTTGACATGAAGTTTTCCCAGGAATACAAGGGTGTCATTTTACTATAAAGTTGAGCAAAAAGGGCCACAGTTGTGCAGAAATTTGAAGAAAGTTTGAACATGCCAAGAGTTCGAGCAGTTTCACAATTCTATTTGCATACTGTGAATAAGCATGATTCACAATTCAATGTTTACAGTATGAATATTTCAAAATTCAGGTGGAGTCACTTCAAAGCAGCACCATGTATTAATGAACCTAAGAATTATAAAACAAAACCCTTAACTTTACATCGGATGGTGGATCATACTGCTACTGCAGTGTTACCGGTCTCATTTCATGAGAGCGTACAAAGCTGTAATATTTTTTCTATAAAAATTTTTTCTAGATCGTTAAACAGCCATTGTTTGATGAAAAAGGAATTATACCTGCAACATTGCGTTCTCCCATCGGCTCTGCTGTTATCTTTTCGGTCCTACTCATCAAATGCAAGAAGCAAAACAGATGGCCTTCAAAATGTGACTTCAGCTGATTGTTCAACAGAAACAATGGGAAAAACTACTAATTCTATTGGTAATGAGTGGAGTGATATTTTGAATGATGCCCATCAGTCTGTCATGGGTGCTGTTTCTTCTGTCGGAAGAAAGGTGCAGGATGTTTCTGATCAAGTTATTCCTTTCATGCAACAATTATATGCATCACATCCATATCTGGAAAAAGTAATAATTCCTGTTGGTGGCACCATGACAGCAACCTTACTAGCTTGGTTCGTCATGCCTAGAATTTTAAAGAAATTGCACAAGTATGCAAGTCGAAATCCCCTTGCTTTATTATCAGGGAGCCCAATTGAAGAAGAAATCTCTTACGAGAAAAGTTTGTGGGGTGCTTTAGAAGATCCAGCTAGATATCTTATTACTTTCATGGCATTTTATGAGTTGTGAGATTCTTTCCATTTAACAACCATTGTTTCTACCCTTGACTGCTATTTGATTAGTTTCATTGCATTTGTGGTCCGCAATATTTTTTATTTTGTTATTCATATTGTTAGGCACATTTCAATGATCATTTTTTGTTTTGTTTTAACAAGTCAATTGATTGAATGTCCTGCCTTTAAATTCAACACATTCCGAAATTCGAGATTGTTGTAAGCATTATTACATAGAGAATTAGCAAAGGAAACTAAATTAATCAATGAGTATTAAACTTGATTTCCTTTCTGATATTCTTATAGGAACTGTGATAAAATCCGTAGTCATTTAGTATTCTGTTGTTTGTGCAGTAATGCAAGCTTTTTTAGAATAAAATTGATATTTATAGCCATAATAACAGCATCTGGTTTGTGCCAATTTAGGTCTAGGGAGGGTTGGTATTCTTAGCTTTGCTCCAGTAATTCGTGTAAGCTATTTACGTGAAGCTTATCTGTGGCTACTATGTAAGTCAACTAACCTAATTATTGTTGATAGTTATGAATTCCATAAATGTAGAGCTCATCTTTATAATAAACTAAGTATGCTTGGTTGAATTAAGATAGTTGATGAAAATTGGGGTTACAGTCGGCACAAGCAAAGTCTAACTTTTTTTGTTTTAATTGTACTTAGAAGGAATTTATTTGTTTTTTATTTTCATTTATTTTGCTTTAACCAAAAGTTGTATTTCTTTTTTGGAAGGAGAGATCTAGTGCTTATTTTTTAATTTTAAAATTTGTACCATCAAAAGCCCCCACAAACGAATCTAGTTGTTCTAATTGGAAATTTGAACATCATGATCTTGTTGGTTACATGCAGCACCTTAGTTACCAAATGCCCTCTTTTTAATAATTCAAAAGCCGTTGGAAGAAGGTTGGAGTGCATTTATCTGCCAGTTCTATTAGGATCAACGGTTAGAAGTGGAATAAGTGGCTAAACTGCTCAAAAAAATCATAGAATCCATGCTTATTCTTGGCTTATTGATGTAGGCTGGTTCATTTAAGTTTAAGCAATAGAAAGGAGTAAAAGATTTTTAAATTTTGATGGGAATTTAATAACCTTACAGCAGTTATTTATTTATTTGGTTAAGAGGAAAATGGTTGGTTTGCAAGAAGGAGAAATGGTATCAACATACACTAGATAGAAGCTGGGCGCTTAGGCGTAATCCTCATCAGGCCAGACAGAGGCTGGGAGCCCAAGTGCGCTCAAGAGCAATTCTCAGCTCTCCAGTCCTACTGTGAGGACTTGGTGCCGGGTCAGCGAGAGCTAATCCAGCATCGGTTGTTAGGGGCGATAACAACAAGTCCTCTAGCCGCAGGATTATATTGAGTGATTTAAGAGACAAATATATAGACATCAAACATAACTTATTTATTCATTAATTCACAAGTTTTGGATACAAAGATTAAAATAAAAGAAAAGTTATAAATTTTCTTAAAAATATAGAGTCAAAAAGAAAGCGGAAGATTAGCAGGAAGCAGTATCAGCTTACTGCTTAGTTTTTAGCACATTTCTTCAAGGACGAACTCCTGATCTGGGCACATTTCAAAAATTTGTGAAACTAAGTACTGATAGATGTCATATTTACAAATGTTAAATAATAAGCAAAATAATCAATAATTTAATAGGAAATAAAAGCTTTACGAATTTATCCATGCAAATTTATTTCAATTGTACTTGAAACTTAGCATGAAAATAATTGCAGTCACAAAAATAAATACATAGTTGTAGAGTTTGATATCTGAGACAAAATACGATTTTGTTGGGCAAGTACAAAATTGAGGAAAAGGGGAATTTATTTGTGTTACGTATCTCAACTTCCCTCTATACCTGCCCCCTCAAAGGCTTATCAGTATAGGCTCCTTATGACTCCCGATGTCGGACAGCCCCGTCCTAACAGTTGTCTGATCAAAAAAAATTATAAATCAATTTGGAACCCTTGCTTCTGACTTATCCAAACTTGTTCATATATCATTTTATGTAACTTTAAAAAGCACTTTTATTAAATTTGTGCAATGCCGAGCAAAAAACATATTTAAACAAGAGTAATAAAAGACATCTGGTATATTATTTTATAAGTTCAAAAGTTCAATAGTTCGGATGAGTCACAGTTCGCTCAATCTACATTTAGGTTTTTGATATTTTAAATTAAAATAAAATTGATATGATACATTTTTCTTTATGGATCCTTAGTTTTTTCTTTTTCATTCTATCTTTCTTTCATTCTTTTATCTTAATAGAAGACATCATTTCAAGTTTTTGAGGGTAGTAATTATATTTAATATAATGCTATTATTATCATTATGTAATAATAATGATAATAATGTATGAAGAAAAGGACAAAGAATGAAAATAACTGTAAAAATTTGCATAAAGTAATAATAATAAGAGAATGAAAATGACAAAATAAAAATGTTTGAATTGAAATAATAGTAAATTTATAACATTTGTATAGTTTTCATAATTAATTAATAAGAATCATATTAACGTGAATGACGTAATTTTATCATTATTATTTTTCATAATAATTATTAAGTATATATAAAAGAACAAGAAATAACAAAAGCTCTTTATCATTCCCCTTCTCTTTTCCTTCTCCTCTTACTTTGTTGCAAAAAAAAAATGGAGAAAGGCCGGCAGGAGGTTGCCGGGGCTGGCTGGCCGGAGGAGGGAGGCGGCTAGCGGCTGTTGGGAAAGGGAGGAGGGGCTGAGGGAGGAGGGGCTGCTGCTCTTTGGGAGGAGGGGAGGGGATGGGCTGAGGGAGGAGAGTGGCTGCTGCCGAGGGTTGAGGGTGGCTGCTGGGGGCTGAGGGTGGCTGCCGGCTGCTGTGAGGGAGAGAGGGATGTTGTATGGGTGGAGAAGTAGGGGAGGAGAGGGGTTTTTATAGAGAAGTGAGGGGGGGAAAGAGGGAGAGGGCTGGTCGGTCATTAGGCCGACCATTCTTGCATCAAAACGGCGTAGGAAATGCCCAGGCGCGAAAGGTTCCACGCCTTAGGGCGTAAGGCATCGGGAGGTAGGCGTAGAAAAGGGGGGATTAGGGAAAAATGAAGAAAAATTTAAATAAATACTTAAACTTAAATTAGTCGCAATTTTCCGCCGCTTGGCATCTAAAAATAACAAAACTTGACACCAACGTGTATTATGACATAACGAACACCCTTGCACCAAATTTTTTTGATTTGGACAAATATTTTATTTTTTAATTAATTTTTGAAGTTTAAAACTTCAAAAATTAACACGATCAAACCGATGCTCAAAATTTGATGAAATTTTTCGAACAGCCTTTAAATAATATACTTAGCACAACGACACTGAAAATGATGAATTCTTCCAAACTAGGGCACTTTGACCTAAAAATTATTTCTATCTAAAGGAAATTTTATTTGCCCTAATTTGAAATTCCATGAGGTCCTGATGTCTGAGGCGGGTTTTGACCTAATTTGAAAAGTAACGACTTTGGGTCGTTACACCTACCTTCCCCCAATTCATCCCTCCCTCCTTTCCCCAATAATCATTAAAGAAATACTCAACCATCATCAAGAAACCCTACCACATTCTTGAATAAACTAACAACCCCTCCTGTTCACTTTTTGTTCACTTTTTCTCCCCTTTTTTGATCAAAAGAATCAACCAAGAATGGCTTTAGCTAACATCTACTCCCATTCCAGCACCAATTCCAGAGATCAACCCAACCACTCAGTCTACAACCTGGAATCCAAGGATCTCAAATTTCTGTTCTCAAACATCAAGAACCTAGTCAACAATCCTTTAACAAATGAAAACTACCATATATGACGAGCTCAAGTAACAAAACTACTCAATGGCACCAACAACTTACATGGTCATCTAGATGGAACAACCACCATTCCCTCCATCAACACAACAAACCATACACTATGGCTGTAAGCTAATAGCAATCTAACCGTTGCCCTCTATTCCATAATATCACCATCCATCCTCCCATACACCCTGGAAATTAATTCTTGTGTTGAAGATGGCTCACCCTCGAGCGTCTCCAATCAATCTCGAGTTATTCAACTCAAGAACGAACTACATCATGTATCCCTCAAGGATCGACCAAAGAATACCTATCGGGAGTCAAATCACTGGTGAATAATATTGCTGATGCAGGAATCAGGATCGATAATGAAGACATCATTCTTCACACTCTAAACGGTCTCCTGTCTACATATCAAGCCTTCAAAACCCCCATTTGAACTAAATTTACACATATCAGTCTTGATGACATTTACTCTCTTCTATATAGTAAAGAAATTAATGTCCAACAAGATCTTCATGGAGA
Organism: Gastrodia elata; assembly: GCA_016760335.1. Taxonomy (NCBI): domain Eukaryota; kingdom Viridiplantae; phylum Streptophyta; class Magnoliopsida; order Asparagales; family Orchidaceae; genus Gastrodia; species Gastrodia elata. The sequence goes on along the minus strand of CM028671.1, from coordinate 49,161,448 downwards.
AATTCAGCTGTCTAACACATCCCAAACCAACAACATCCCTCTGTCCCTGTTCTGTGGCCAATTCTCTGGTAGGGGTAGATCGCGTAGAGAACGTGGTTGTAGACCACCTCCAAACCGAGGAGCTCCCTCTAAACAGAGAACTACTAAATCATCCTATATCGAATGCTAGATCTGTTATAAACCAGGCCATTCAGCAAAAGATTGAATGAACTCCAACTACCGTGACCACTCCAACTCATAACAACAGTACCCTGCAGCTTTGCGCACAGAAAGAAAGATCGATTCTAGCTGGTACCTGGACTTGGGAGCCTCCAACCATGCCACAAATGACCTTAACAATTTATCTATCGCTGAAAATGATCAAGGCCACCACAGAGTGACAATCGACAACGATCAAACCCTTCAAATCTCCAACATAGGCGTTGACATATTTCTAACACCCAATCGTAAGTTTCATATAAACTAATAACAATATCAAGATAAACCAGATAGGCGCCTAGGCGTTAGCCCAGCCAGCACCAGCTAGAGGCTGGGCGCCCAGGCGCCTGTGTGCCTGACTACAATAGCTGAACTAGTTCCAATTGTATCTATATATACCCCTATGTAATGTTGCTTTCTAATAAATGAAAATCACTTTTTCTTCTCTTACTTCTTTCTATATAAACCACCTTCTTCATGTTCCCCAATGATAATATAACATTCTATCTATTCATAAATCAACATCCGATAACTCTTGCTCTATCTTATTTGATCCACATGGCTTTACAGTAAAGAACTTCCAAACGAATACTCTCTCAATTAAAGGTTGCTGTATCAACGAACTCTACACTATCACTCCATCTTCTACATCTACTCCATCTAAGAAAATTATGCGGTCCACCTTAACTCTTAGTGCTCCTTGGCACCACCGACTAGGACATCCCAGTCACAATATTCATCAGCTTCTTCACAAGCATCTTCCCAGCATCAACGACAACACCTAGAAATCACCATGCATCCCTTGTTCCACTGCAAAATATTATAAACTATCGTTTCCTAAACTCACAAATAAAAATATAATATTTTTGAATTTTGCATTCCGATATATGGGGCTCAGCCCCCACCATATCAAATGAAGGTTTCAAATTTTATGTCATTTTTGTTGATGATTGTTTCAAATTTACTTGGCTTTTTCCACTCAAACATAAATACGAAACAATACACAAATTCATTGACCTCCAAAAACTCGTTGAAAATCAATTTAACAAGCACATCAAAACACTCAATGGAGGGGGAGAATATAACTCACTTCCTTTTCAAAATCTCCTCAAACACCATGGCAACACCATCAAATGTTCCTTACACTCCCTAACAATTGGGGTAGCAGAGCGCAAATTTCATACTTGAAACAAATTGTGCCATTCTTCATACATCTCAACTTCTTGAAAAATTCTGGGCTCATACAACCTTCGCATCTACATATCTCATCAATCGGTTACATTCTCTCAACACAAGCAAGATCTCACCCTTTCAAATTTTATATAACACTCCACTCGAATATCAATACCTATGAGTGTCCAACTGCATTTGCTTTCCACTTCTGCCCTCAACAAAAGCAAATAAACTCAGCCCCAAATCATTACCATGCATCTTCCTCGGATGCTCCCCGCATCACAAAGGCTATATGTGCTTCAATCAAAAACTAACAGCAAACCTTGTATCACACCATGTGCAATTCATCAAGCATATCTTCCCATACTCGACAAATCTCAACCCAACCGTCCAAACAACATCTACCCAACATCCACAACCCAACCCATTCACTCTTGTTCCATCATCCACCTCTAGCTCAAGTTTAAGAATACACCATGTGTGAGGGCCTGATGCCGGTTTCGCGAGAACTGTCCCGACATCGGGTATTCACGTACCACAGGATCCTATTGAGCAATTTAAAAGAGAAGGAAAACACATATAAAAGCTAAGTGATATTTCTCATTCATTGAAATTCCAAATTACAAATTAGCCTACATATACATCTTACAAAGTTCATCTTCTTAGAACAAAAGATGAATTGAAATAAAAGTAAATTAAAAATAAAAGTAAAGTAGCGCCGTAGATTTATCAGCAGATTTGCAAATTTAAAAATTAGGGTTCTTGCGCGAATTCTCCCAAAAGCACCTGACCTGGTATTGTAAAGAAAATAATACCGGGATTGGAATTCCCAGTAATTAGAGAATACTCTAAGTACCAGTAAATAATAAAATATTATATTTTATAATAACAGAGATGCTATTAGCGGAACTAAGGATGTAATAAAATACAGGAAAAATAAGGCAATAGCGCAAACGAGATATATAATTTTCTGCAATAAGTATTTCACAAAGATGTTGGTTACTAATGTCGTTTTTCCAGTAATCAACCACGAATATTACTGATGTTATTTTTCCAATAACTAATCGTGAATGTTACTGATGTCATTTTTCCAGTAACCAACCACGAATATTACTGATGCTATTTTTCCAATAACTAATCGCGAATGTTACTGATATCATTTTTTTAGTAACTAACCTCGAATGAAAATGATGTTGATTTCGAACAATCAACCAATCATCAATATGAATTTGGCTCAAAGCGAAGCGAAGCAGCAGTAAAATGCAAAAGTAATACATGTTCATGTATTGAGTACCTTTTTTTTTTTAAGTTCAAGAGTGCAATAGTTTGATTGAATCTATATTTAGATTTGATATTTAAATTAGTTTCTTAGCCAATATTTTTAGGAGTAATTATTATCTTCATTTATATTCTATTTTTTTTTGCTTTCTCATTTTGATAGAAGTCCAAATTTTAAGTTATGGAGATAGCAATAGTATCTATTATAGCGTTATTATTATCATTATTTAATTAATAATAATGTACGAAAGAAAAAGACAGAATGAAAATGACTAAATTAAAATTTTATAGAATGGAAATAATAGTTATTTTATAATATTTGTATTATTTTTATTATTAATTAATAAGAATAATAATAATGTGAATGACTAACTTTATCATTATTAATTTCATAATAATGATTATTAAGTATATGTAATAATAATAAAGAAAATAAATAAATAAAAATAGCAAAATCTCTCCTCAATTTCGTCCTCTTACCTTGGTTAGGATTTTCTAGAAAACAGAGAGAGGCTGGACGTAGAGGGGGTGGCGGCTGGCCAGCAGGAGAGTTGGTCGGCAAGAAGGGTTGGCTGGCAGGAAAAGGAGGGAGCTGGTTGGCTGGAGGCGGGCTGGCATGGAGCTGAGGGCTTGGCTGTGTGGAAGAAGGAGAAGGGAGGGGAGGGGTGTAAGTAGAGGAGGGAAGGAGAGGGAAGGCATTGGGGGGCTGGCCAGGTGCAGACCAACCTACGCCAAGACGGTGTAGGAAGCACTTCCTGGCGCGGAAGCTTCCGCGTGTAGGCTCTATCGAGCGACAGAGACTGCGATTGCTGGATCGGGGGGAATCGGGAAAGCAGAGAGGGAGAAGGAAATGTGAAGGAAAAATATTAAATAATTACTTAAAATTAATTTTCTTGCATTTTTTCGCCGTTTGACTTCCAAAAATAATGAAACTTGACACAGAGGTGTATTATGATGTAACGAACACTCTCGTGCCAAAATTTTTCGATTCAGAGCAATATTTTATTTTTAATTAATTTCTGACGTTTGAAACTTCAAAAATTAATTGAGATCGAACTGGCGTTCTAAAATTGATGAAACTTTTTGAGCAGTCTTTAAATAATATACTTAACACAATGACACAAAAATCGATGAAATTGGACACATTTAATTTTCTCAATTTGTTGAATTTAAAAAAATTCAGAAATTAAAGTGAGAGTTTCCGTTATTTGAATTTCTCTCAAACTAGGGGAAATTTGATCTAAAAATTATTTCTATCTATTGGTATTTTTGTTCGCCCTAAATTAAAGTTATTTGAGGTCTTTGATTTCTGAAGCGGGATTTGACCTAATTTTACAAAATAACGACATTGGATCGTTACAATAAGTCCATTCAAACTTCTTCTCTCTACCAGCCCCCTCACCCTTTCCCCAGCTCCATCCAAACTAAACGATCAACATGCAACCCTCATTTCCACACTCCTCCCACTCGACTCCCTCTGGTTCACTTACCCCTCAAACCTCAACTCAACCACCCACACTCATCCAAAACTCAATCACTTTCAAAACCTGCAAACAAATTCTCCCATCCCATCCCATGCTATCTCGCCTTAAAACCAACACAATAAATCTAAAACCATTTCAACTTTCTACATTCTACCTCAACAACAGCCGATCCCATCTCAACAAGACCACTGATAAACACAAGCATTGGCTACTTGCCATAGCTGACGAATATCATTCCCTGATAGATCGGAACACCTGGTCTCTAGTACCGCCCAAGCAACATCAGAATGTCCTTGGATGAAAATGGACATATGAAACAAAACATAACAAAGAAGGCATTGTGGCATGCCACAAAGCTCGATTGGTGGCTCAAAGGTTTAATCAGCACTACGATATAGATTATTTGGAAACTTTCAGCCCCATAGCCAAAATGCCAACCATATGACTTCTCATCACTATATCCACCCACTTCAAATGGCCAATCCTACAACTAGATGTATCCAACACATTTTTACATAGCAACCTCCATGAAACCATCCATATGTAGCTACCATCGAGCTTTGAGAATCCAAAACAACCCAATCATGTTTACAAACTCAACAAAGCCATCTACGACCTCAAACAAGCACCCCACAATGATACTCAACCCTCACTGATTTCCTACACTCCAAGGGATTCAGAACCAGCAAAGCCTATCTCTCTCTCCTCATACATGACATAATCTCTGACAGAGTTTGCCATACGTTTTTGCCTTATTATATGATAGAGTTGTGCACGATCAATTATCAGCCTCTTTGTAAGCTCAAAATATTTAAGCTCCCTCATAATAGTTTCTTGCCATGCATTTTTGTCTTCTTCTTTTTAAGGTGAGTAAAATTCATGAACTCTATTTCTAAGTGGGGCTTCTAACTATAGTTGTATAATATACCTAAATTATTTAAAATGACTTTCTTAATTTTATGTTCAACTAAAGCCACTTCAATCATGCTATGAATGAACACATTCTCATCATGTATTGTTGTTTATATCCTCATCTCCGCAACACTTTCTATCAGCATGCTTCAGCTTTATTGGCCAAATTAAGAGATTGAAGAATTAAAGATTTGCCTCAAGTAAAAGTTACATCAAAGATGCTGATAAAAAATTTTCTTTTAAGGATGAATATATTGAATACAAATAGATGAATTACTTGTTAAGTTTCTCAGTATCAATACAATTAATATGAGTGAGTTTAATATTATAAAAATAATATCAATTGAACTTTTATTTTACGGGTTAGTAAAATTGAGATTTGGAATGCCTTAAAGAGGATTAAAAGTGGAAAAGTTGTAATATTAGATGACTTTCCTATTGATATGGGAAATGCTTGGGAGGATGAATTTCTTGGCTTACCAAATTATTTGATGTTATTTTATTGAGTCAAAGATGCTAGATGAGTGCAAAATGATTATGATTGTACTTATTTACAAGAATAAATGGATGCTAAAGATGTTCAAATTTTAGGAGAGTTAAGTTAATGAGTTTTATGTTGAAATTTTGGTAGAAAGTGATTGATTACAAATTACAAAGGGATGCTTATATTCACAAAATTAATTTGGTTTTGTATCATATAAATCTACCATAAAACTCATATATTTACTAAAAGGTTTGATGAAAAAATATAGAGAAAAAATCTTCATTTAAGCTTATTGATCTTAAAATGGCTTATGATAGAATACAAAAGAAGTTTTTTAGAGTTTTGGAGAGAAAATAATATGTACAACATATATTAATGTTATTAAAGAAATGTATAATGAGGCTGTAACATGTGTTTGACTGCAAGGTGGTTTGTCTGATGGTTTATTTATTTATTGTTGGATTATATTAAGGCTTTGATTTTAATTTATATTTTTTTGCTTTAATTATGGGTGTCTTATTGAACACATTAAGAGGAGGTTCTGTGAGAGTTCGATGTCAGGTTAGCGTGAACTAATCTAGCACCTAGACTCTCTAAACTGTAGGATCCTATTGCTAGTTTAAATGAAACAATAAAAAAGTGAACCATTCGATAGATAAGAAAATTCAACATCCATCAATTCATATTAATTTTAACAATACAAAAATAAAGTTCACATTTGCTCCATACACAATGTTCCTATAAGATTACAAATCCTTTATTAGATAAAGCGCAAAAGTTGAAAGCGGTGATGACAAGAATAGTAGCCTAAAATCTACATGTCTTTAATAATTATGAATTAGCCAATTTTTGCTAAATTTTTAATGTGATTTTAATTTCATATTCGAATCTTTAATTATTTATAAAATATTTTACTTCAATTTCAAAATTGAAATATTCATTCGAATAAAGATGCAAATTATCTATGCACTTGATTTTGAATTATTAATATGAATTCTAATTAATTATGGAATCAAGTAATAATTGATAACACTAATCTTAATTTAAATTTTAAATTTGAATCTTAGCTCTTTTTGAACCCAAAACCATTTAGGGTATGTTGAGATAATTAACCATAGGGTTATTGGAGCTTTTGTTCAAGTGCATATGAATGCAATTTAATTTGTGATGATTCTCAAAGAAATTATATTTTAATATAAAGATAATTCAAAACATATCATCGATCATTCTAAGGAAATTTAATCATATCATGTTAAGGTTTTAAGCGAGTCCAACTTAATTTATACATCTTTATTAAATATTTATTTTATCATTATTGGGTTACAATATTTATTATGGTGTTAATTAATGTTTATGAACTTGTTGAGTCATCAAATAAATAATTTAAACTCTTAACTCGGTATTGCAAAACAATTGAATTAATTACATGATAAAAATATTAGTTAGACAACATATTAAACCATTTTGATTTAATTATTTTTTTATTAAATGCGTATTTTATCAAGTACATTTTTTTGTTAAAATTACTGAGATAAAGTATCTAAAATGATGTTCAATATATTTAATAAAATTGTAGTCATCAAATAAATAATTTGAATATGTTAATAAAATATCTATATATATATTATAAATTAACTTATCTTACTTAATTTATGATGAAAAAATCTAATAATAAAAAAAGAGTTTTTTTTGGGCATTCGGCTCTTCACCATTGTTCTTTTTGGTCTTTTAGATTTTTTTTTTGTTTTGCTATTTTTGGTCTCTAACTCTCTCAAAATTGTTTTTTTATAGTCATGGATAGGTTAAATTGGATGAAAATTTTATTTTATAATTTTATAATGAAATATATGGTTGTCATTTCTAATAGTAATAAATTTTTTTATTTGTATTTAATCAAATATAATCTATTAAAATTCAAAATAAATCCATTTAATATTTTAATATTAAATATTTAAATATATTTGACATGTTAAATAAATTATAACATATACATTTTCTTCTAGTTTATTTTGTTATTATTTATTTATGCGTTGGGCCGCGTTGGACAGCATTTTGTAGTTAAATACTGAATGTTTTCTTAATACTAATCCACTGGAACAAATACAAACTCCATAATCTTGAGGATGTGAAACAAGATATTAAAGTTATGATTTAAAAAATAATTTTGTTACTTGTAAATTTTATAATGTGTTTTTGTTGTATTGTAAGACCTTTAAGTGAGAATACAAATATATTTGGGGACAAAAAAAAAGGTTTTGGACCAAATAAAGTAGTTTTAAAGAGTCCATGAATCAAAACAAAAAAAAAGTCAATAAGAAATTAAAGCTTAATAAATATTCAAAACTTATGTAATACGCTTTGTATATTTGGAAGCATAACTTACCAAAGTCTTGCTTATTTTTAGACTTTATGCTCATCATTCTTTGAGATATAGTTTTCAATTTAAGAAACATTTAAGCATAAATACATACACTAGGCTATCTTGTCTTGAATTTGACTATGCATCTTCTCAGAATTCTGATTTTACCACATATTTGTTGCAAAGCTATCAAGTGCACTTAGTGATCATGCCATCATGCTGCAAAGCTGCCAAGTGCACTTAGTGATCATTCTATCATCTTTGTACTTATGTTGTTAGCTGTTTAATTGAAATAATCCCAGCAAACCATTAGGTGCACCATATAAGATTTGTCATTATCAAATAATGGCGAGCTTTAGTTAACTACATGTTGAGTATAAATTAATATTGATATGCTCATATATAACATAGTTTTGTTTTGAATTCTAAATAAAATATGAATTATTTAAATTAAAATCTGTAAGTTATTTGTAATGAAAATTTATTACTAAAATGTCAAATGTACATATATAGGAAATTATTTTTAAAACATAGGAGTTTAATGTGCATGATCTATATATTTTACTTTAATGGATAACATTTTATGAATTTTTTGCTTATTTAAAAGATCCAAAGTTAATTTTTTGTTTAAAATAGTCATTGCCCAGTTCCCACGAATAGATTTATAAAATTGTTAATGTGAGTAAACTTTGTGAATTAACTATGGCTGAAATCTTTTTCATAAAGTACACCTTCTGGTAGGTGGCTATGCTATTAGAGTAAGACGGTTTACCATAAAAAATGAGAACTGAGCTTTGTTGTTCTGGGGAGAATAGTTGTTTTGTTCAGTCAAGTTCAACTTCTAATATATATGCATTTACATAATGACAAAAGCTTATATGATAGTACACACACATATAGATAGACAGATTTATGTATATATGCTGTAATCATTAATGCAGAAGTGCTAAAATGCAATAACTTTCCGTGTAAAAATATCTTTCATGCAACCTGTCTAGTTTATCATAACGCTTATGCATTTCATTTTTGAATTACTTCTTTTTCTTCAATATGATATCGTTGAGAATACCAAGTTTTTTTTGTAATACATCTTTTCCAGTATTATTTCACAGAGGTATTATTATTGCGCCAACTACTTCACAATATCTTCCTCAAGCATGGAGGGGTGCAGTTGTTCTTTCTTTTGTGTGGTTTCTCCATAGATGGAAAACTAATGTGTTCACCCGTGCTATGGAAAAGCCAGCTTCTATTGGTCTTGATCGAAACAAGCTCTTGACACTAGAGAAAATTTCTTCTATGGGTCTTCTTGTATTAGGATCAATTGCTCTAGCTGAGGCATGTGGTGTAGCTGTGCAGTCAATTTTAACTGTTGGTGGCATAGGAGGTAATTCTGATTATTGATGGAGACTGCCTTGTGAACTATTGAGATTTACAAATTATTTAGATAACATAATTCTATGCTCTGTATTTGCTTTCCCTAGTCAGGATTTTTGTTTTTTATGCTAGTTTGACAAAGCTACTCAAACAACAGATTTCAGGTTGCCACAACCTGCATGCATCTTTAATTGCTAGTGTATGGTACTTGAGATTTAACTAAATGGCTTAACGATCATTTTGAGATTTAACTAAATGGCTTAACAATCATTCAGTGAAATAGAGCATTAGAAATCTGTTCGATTAGCCTAGCTTGGACTATCTGACCTCCTAACCTCCTCAGGTAAACTTATTTCTATCCGTCCTTGTTTTGATCATTGGATTTTTTATTCTCGGCAGTTTGTTGGGACAGAGCTTCACTGCTCCCTATGTCTTAGGCTATAGGCTACCGCGCGCGGGAAAAAAGAAGATTTATCCAACTAATCGAGTCATCCTTGCTTCTCTTTATAGAAGGCAGTCTTTTTTGTACCTCTTACCATTCTGCCATCGGAGCTCTCTTTCTCTATCTCTAGGAGAGGAGGCTGAGTCTTTTCTTTTGGTTCCAGACCATACACAAATGAAACAAAATACTTGAAAATCAGTGATTGGGAGTGACAAAGAATTTCTCCTCATTGTGAGCACGCACTCCAACCTTCTACGGGGGAAGGTACGGGGCTATACCAAAGAATCTTTGACGTCGATAGTGGAAAAACTAAATTGTCCTGCATGCTACCTTAAAGCGAGGTAAGAAGCTGTTCCATTTTGTCATGAATACAATGTCACTCATACAAGCAGTTCCACTTATCTTTATGATTGCAATTTGATTGTGTTTCCTTAAGTGAGTTGTTCTTTTTTGAAGTTCCATTAGAATCTAGTATTTTTAGATGTTTGAGGTGATACAATGAGAGAAGTGATGCAGGAAGTTCATAAAAGTATCTCTTACATTGAAGATGTAGTGAATTTGTTCTTAGCAGGGAATGTTGAGTGCCTTGCTTCTTTGATAAGTAGTTGGAAATCTTAAAGATAGTTATCCAAGTGAGGGGACATGTGAAAGATTACAAGGGAGACCAAGGAATATTTAAGATGAAATGATGGGAATTTTCTCTGCACTTGATGTGAGTTTTGACACTAAATTCGAGGAATTACATTTGGTGTGAAAATTTAAGTTTTTTTTTTTTTTTTTGACCAAAGTGCATACTTGCCTTATAAAGTGTTAGTCTTATAATTTGACATTTTGACTTCTCAGTTTAAAATCAACACATCAATCCCAACCATCCATTAATTCAATTTAGATGCTATGAATTGCATGACTAATATGACCTACAAATAAGGGTTAACCAAGTATGCACAAATGATCACATTCTTGTTTCTAGTTCTCCATCTATTGCAAAACTAAGGGAAAGTAAGTTTCCTATTGTTTGAAGTTGATCCACACAACCTCAATTCGTGTTGCATCTCATCAATTCATCCAATGTTAAATCCATTGATTCATGCTCATGTTCTTTACTGCCATGGATTGGACACACTGAACGACTATAGTAAAATTCATAAAAGCTGATTTTGCTCTCCATTTTGCGGTTATTAGTGAGCGCAAGGGTAACACATGGATTCAAGATGTGGGCAATGATATTTCATCTATTTTGGATGAAAAAGTAAAATTAAAATAGGGAATTATGATTACATTGCATTGCACTCATATGCTAAAATGCTCTTTATTAATTTAGTATTGCAATCCAAAATGAATTTAAAAGTTAAAATAAGTCAAATTTGGATTTTTAAAAAAGTAAGGAGGTTATTTTGGGTATTTTTTAGGAGTTAAGAGACTAAATTGGGTATTTTTAAATATTGAGGGCCCATTATAGAAACTAACTATTCTCCCTTTTAATCTAATGACTAGCTTATTATCCTTCCTTCTATTAGTGATGGGAGCGAAGAGGTGAAAGAGGTTTGCATGTGGGAAAATGACTGTTCAACTTTGAACGGCAGTTTGGAGGACCAAACAAAGTCGGGATATTATGAAATTTTAGAATGTTGTGTGGATAGATGTTGGAAAAATGAAGGCACTGATTTTAAAGGAATTAGTGGAAATTTGAGAAAGGTGATGGGTGGAGTGTCCAAATGTCACACTTCGTACGATGTTCGCAAACGATTGAATGGGCAAACGGAGTTAGAATCAAATGAAACATGATGCGTTTCGAAGCTAACAGAGAGCACTTCGGAATACACTAAAAAATCATATTAAATGAAAAGAAAAACAAAGAATATTTACTAGGATTATTCACATCCTGGCCTTTCGAGATTGTACACACCTTGAGGCTTCATTAGTTGTGTATACCAACGACCGTTCCGGCTGACCACAACAAAATTCAAAAGCTTAAGCTAAAATTCACTGAAGAAACATTCATTGACCATTAGAATTAAGAAACATTACAATATATAGCCCTTGCAAATCCTAGGGCCAACCCGTGATTAAATGATCATAATACCCCTTCTTTACACCACTTGGATTCCCATGTGATTCTTCCATTTCTTAACCTTGATGAAGGATGACCCAATGCATTATGACAACATTAATCATCAGTCCCATATATGAAAATATAAAAATAAAATAAAAATAAATAATCAAGTTCACCTGATTAACCCAAAAACTCAAAATATGACTCATTAAATGAATTGATGTAACAAATTAGACCCACATACTTGTACAAATAAAATACAATAAAAATCCTGAAAATAAACTAAAATTAATTCTTCAAATATTCAGCTCCTTAGCATAAGCTTGCGTCACAATGCGGGGCCGAACCAATGGTGGTTGTGCTGCATCATGTCTCCCCTTGCCAAAAGAACTCTGGCTCTGCGGAGTTGAAATCTAGGTAATCATTCAAAAGATCTGGGTTTAACTTTTGAAGCTCCGTCTTTATCACCCATGTGTTCTCAGAAGGAAGCTTATTCTTCCATCTAATCAACAACTTGTGAGCTTCATGTATGCCTGCATCAACCTCATTAGTAACAATAGATTCAATCTCAAATATAGGTGTAGGAAACTTAAGTGTAGACTTGCCATCATTCCCTAAAATAGAGTCAAATCCTGTGTCTTTTGAAGTAAAATCAATAGAAAAGAAATCAAAATTTCAATGTTAAATACATGACTAGTTAGCATGTTAGGAGGCAAATCCAAGAGATATGCACTGGGTCCATTTTTCTACTCACTCTTAATGGACCAATAGCTCATGCATGTAATTTCTTATGTTTTGTGGTAGCATACCTCTTAGGGCGAATACATATAAACACATAATCTCCCTCTTTAAATTTTCTTTCAGTCCTTTTTGCATTTACTTATTTAGCATATTTAATGTTTGAAAGTTCAATTTGAGTTTTAACTGTCATGCAACTTTTGAAAGTTAGTGGTAAAAGAATATGCAACATCTGAATATGGGTGAGTGGGAAGCTCTAAAAGATTTACAGGCTTTCTAGGGTTAAAACCATACACAACCTCAAATGATATTTTATGTGGTTCTGCAGATAATATTATTATAGGAAAATTCTGCAGTAGGTAGGTGAAGATCCCAATTGCCTAAATTCTCCCCAACTAGACACCTCAACATATTCCCCAAACTCTTATTTACTACCTCAGTTTGACTATTGGTCTGGGGGTGGAGAGCTGAAGAAAACTTAAGTGTAGTACCTAATAACTTTCATAGTATTTTTCGGAAATAGGAAACAAATTTTACCTCACGATTAAACACTATAGTGTTGGGTACTTCATGTAGCTTAACAACTTCTCTAAAGAAATGACTAACAACGTGAGATGCATCTATGGCCTTGGAACATGAGATGAAATGTGCCATTTTGAAAAACCTATCCACTACCACAAATACACTATCATGTTGATGCATTGTCCTAGGTAATCCTAACACAAAATCCATCGATAGATCCTCCCATAGTCTATATGGAACAGGTAGGGCCAAATACTTACCAAATTTCAGCTTAGTCATTTTGCTTTTCTACAAACTTGACATTGAGACACAAATCTACCAACATTTCTCTTTAGTGATGACCAGTAAAACTTCTCCTCAACAAGATGGGTTGTTTTGTCTCGCCCTAAGTGTCCTGCAATCCCTCTAGAATGCAATTCACTAATCAGAAAGATCATTAAGGAAGTCATAGGGATTCACAATACCAGACCTTTAAATAAATACCCTTGGACAATGTGATAATCAGAACTAGTGGGCAACAAACTGTCACTCGTTTGGCTGTATATGATATGAAAATTAGGACTATGCTCGCAATCGTCCTTCAGTCTATCAAACCGCACAATCTAACTTGATAAAGAAGATACCACTAAAGTTATCTGAGATAATGCATCTGTAGGTTTATTCTCAACACTCAGTTTGAAAAAATCTTGTAGATATTCTATCCATTTGGAAGGTTGATGGCTCAACTTTTTTTGCGTGTTTATGAATTTCAATGCTTGGTGATCTGTGTGCAAAATAAACTCTCTATGTAACAGATAATGTTGTCAGTGCTTGAGCGACTGAATGATAGCATATAATTCTCTATCGTACGTGGAATATCGTTGCTTCGCCTCATTCAGCTTTTCACTAAAATATGTGACAGGATGTCCATCTTGCTGCAACACTCCGCCTATGCCAATCCTCGAGGCATCACAAGCGATCTCAAAAATCTTTCCAAAATCAAATAATCGAAGAACATGTGAAGCTGTCATGACTCTCTTGATATAGTGAAAAGCTTTATCAGCATTATGGGTCCAAACAAACTTATCCCACTTCAATACCTCAGTAATAGGGGCCACAATAGAGCTAAAGTTTCTAACAAATTTTTTGTAAAATATTGCTAACCCATGGAAACTTCGAACCTCAGTGAAACTTGTAGGTGTAGGCCAATCAACAATTTCTTGAATTTTGACAGGATTAGGTTTGATTCTTAAAGATGATACTATGAATCCTAGAAATACAACCTCAGATTGCATGAAAGTGCACTTCTTATTTATGAACAACTTCTCTGCTCAAGTTTTTCCAAACTTTTCTCAGATGTTCTAGGTGTTTCTCATTCATGTTGTAAATGAGTATGTCATCAAAATACATGACCACAAATTGTCCAAAAAAAGGTCTCAACATTATATCTTGAGTCTCATAAAAGTGCTTGGTGCATTGGATAATCCAAATGGCATAACAAGCTATTAATAAAGTCTTTCTGTTGTTTTGAAAGCAGTCTTCCATTCATCTCCTGGTTTTATTCTAATCTGATGATAGCCACTCTTAATATCAATCTTAGAGAATAAAGTGGAATTGGCTATCAAATCTAACATTTCATTTAGGTGTGGAATAGGGAACCTATACTTAATAGTAGTTTTGTTTATAGCCCTTCTATCAACACACATTCTCCAGGTGCTATCTTTCTTTGAAGTTAATAGGGCGCGCACAGCACAAGGGCTTAAATTTTCTCTCTTTTGTAATAATTCAAATCAACTTAACTTTGCAACTCAGCTTGTTCAGTGGGATTAGGTTGATAATGGGGTAAATTTGGAAATTGAGCACTAGGAGCTAAATCAATAGCATGTTGGATATCACGAAGTGGTGGTAACTCATCAGGTAACTCATCCAAGCTGGTTTCAGGAAAGTATTTCAATAATCATACAACACATGGTGGCATAGGCACACCATCAGAATTAGGTACAATCTCCTTCACATGTAAAATGTGCATCATTGTAGATCCAACAAATTCTTTCTTTAGTCTCTTTAATCCGACGTACTCAACATGGTCCACAAGTGGTGGCCCTATAGCTAGAAATGGGCAATCAATGGATGGTGGAATAGATGGTGATATGGTGATCAACTGTAATCTAGCTTATTTCCTTACTTTTAATGATGGCTTCACACTTGAAGGCTGATTAGTAGTGGGTTTGGAAGTCTTGGGGCCTACAGATGGTATGGATGTTGATGATGTAGATGCTGCACTAGAAGTAGATGAAGGTGGTGTTCTAATCATTGGTTTCATGGGATACAATTTAATCATCTTTTATTTGAATTTGAACACATAAGTGTTTTCTTTCCCATAGTGAATTACATCCATGTCAAACAACCATGGTCTCCCGAAAAGTATACGAGCTATTATGTCCAGAGGAAGAACGTCGCACCATATCTTATCTTCATGACTTCCCATTTTGATGGGTGCTAAGCATCTCTGAGTCACAGAGAGAGATGCTTGATTGACCCAACTAACCTTGAATAGAATTGGGTGTGGCTTAGGAATTAATTTGACCTTAGACAATGTGTGTGTAGATACTACGTTCATCATACTACCTCTATCAATGATCAATCTACATCCCAATCCATTGCATGATATAGAAATACTAAAAATATTCCTCCTCCAATCCTCCTCACAAAATAGTGGTGCTCAAACAATGAACTACATATAGATGTGTATCTTTATTGAATTCAATCTATTCATTGTGATCATCCCCATGGAAACGCTCATGCTCTTCTTCCTCAATCTTCTAAAATTGTTGTAGTCAAAATGGCCTTACATTCATGCTTTAAATGCCCTTTCTTATTACGCCTATAACAAATAATATAGTTGAGTGTCCTTCCGGTCTATGTTACAGGTGTTTTTGGAGCAATAGTAGTCTGAGTTGCTATTGGTTTTTAACTAACCTTTGGAGCTGGCATTACAAAACTCTTGGATCTAGATGATGATGCCTTTGATTGAGATTCTAACAATAAAGCGTCATGTACGACTTCTTCTATAGTTTGTGAATCTCTCAACTCTGTTTGATGTTTAAGATCCATTCTTAATCCCAACACAAATTTATTAGCCAACTGCCAATCAGGATCTTGACAGTTAGTCCTAGTTACTAGATCCTCAAAGGTTTCAAGATACTCAGTAACACTCATGGATCCTTGTCTGAGTATCATCAACTTAGTATGTAGTTGCTTATGGTGATAATGTGGACAATACTTGTCCTTAAGCACTTACCTCATCTCAAGCCAACTAATCCTTCTCCTACCCTCTCTTCTTTTAATAAAAATTGTTCCAAAGTATCTTAACTTGATCAATTAACTTCATCCTTGAAAAAGACATCTTTTGATAGTCATCCAACTCATGCCACTCAAAGAGTTCTTCAATTTGTGTTAACCAATCAATAAATCTATTAGGATTGTGTGTGCCATCAAAAGTGGATGCCTCTACTTTAATAACTCTCCGTGGATCATACTCATTTCCTTTTCTTTCCATACATCATCTCTTAGCAGTTCGTCTAAACTGTGGCTCGACCCTAGACCTCTCATGAAAATCTCTATGCCTAGCGGGGTAATAACGTCCTTCGTATCGTTCATCTTTAAACTCATCTAAATCAGAATAGTCCCTAGGGATGTTTTGCCTCCTATAATTGGGGTTCCTCCCCACATCATATTCTTCGTGTTCCTGTCTACAATGATTGGGAGATTGTTACCGCCGTGGATTCGGCTGTGCTGGTGGTGGAGCTTGACGATTTTCTCTAATAGTCATATTTAATTGATTCAGTTCTTTCATTACCCTCACTAAAGTGGCTTCTACTCCTTGCACCCTATGTTCTAATTCATTGTTGTAATTATCTTTTATCACCCATTTCACAAATGCAATCAAGTGAAACACAAATAACAACAATCAACTTCAAATATACTAACCAAAGAAAAAACAAAAATAAAACTTGCAACAAGACATGCAATAGCCCAAGACTTAACAAGAGATTCAATTAATGTGTGGTTTGCACCTTAGGATAGCTCTTTTTTTGTTGGAAACGCTCCCTCTCAAGTGGTCACTCAAATTTGGTTCGATAGGTGCAGGGAAATAGGCTAGGTTGGGCGGTGGAGCTTACTAATGAACCAAAATGAAATATTAACATCTCAAACTTGCAACAATACATGCAATAGCCCAAGACTTAACAAGAGATTCAATTAATAAGTTCAAAATGATTTTAAAACAAAATTTGCAAGATCATATCTCTGTGCAGGTGCTGCACGGCTAATTATCCACTTTAAAGGTTCCTAGCACACTTCTGAAAATGATTTTGAACTTTGTCACTTTTGGGTTGACATTTGTTTTGTCATGAATCCAATGCAATTTTTGGATTGCACTTCCGAGTTCGGATGAGTTCACAGTATTTCCCGGAAGTTCACTGCACAAATCTGCCTTCAAATGGATGTTTCGGGTGACTTGCTGGACCGGTGGCTAGAAGAGAGATGACCGGCTAAATCGGTTACCAGGCGTTTCTGGAATGAAAGGATAGTTTTGCTGGTGGGGGTCGGCGGCGGCTTCCGGCGAGCAGGAGAGCAAAATAAGAAAAAATTAAAAAAAATTTGGGTAGATAGATTTCTACGTGCTGAATAACTTTTTCTTCTATGCCGGGACATGAAACTGAGCTCTGGTACCAAAATGACGGGAGCGAAGAGGTGAAATCGACTTCGAATGACAGTTTGGAGGATCAAACGAAGTCGAAATGTTATGAAATTTTAGAATGTTGTGTGGATGGAAGTTGGAAAAATGAAGGCACTGGTTTTAAAGGAATTAGTGGAGATTTGAGAGAGATATATGATGGGTGGAGTGTCCAAACGTCACACTTCGTACGATGTTCGCAAAGTGGACGATTGAATGGGCAAACAGAGTCAGAATCGATTGAAACATGATGCAATTCAAAGGTAACAAAGAGCACTTTGAAACGCACCAGAAAATTACAAAATGTTAAGAAAAATAAAGGATAACTACTAGGATTATCCACATTCAGGTCCTTTGAGATTGTAGACACCTCGAGCTTTGACGGTTGCGCACCCCAACGACCATTCCGATTGTCCACATTAAAACTCAAAAGCTTATGCCAAAATTCACTGAAGAAAGATTCATTGACCATTAGATTTAGAAACATTACAGTATATAGCCCTTGCAAACCCTAGGGCCAACCGGTGATCAAATGATTACAATACCCCTCCTCACCCCTTGGATTCCCAAGTGATTCTTTCAATCTTTAACCTTGATGGAGGACAACCCAATGCATTATGACAATATTAAGCATCAACCCCATACATGAAAATATAAAAATAAAACAAAAATAAATAATCAGATCCACTTGATGAACTCAAAAACTCAAAACATGGCCCATTAAATCAACTGATGCAATAATCTAGACCTATATACTTATGAAAATAAAATACAACCAAAATTCTGAAAATAAACTAAAACGAATTCTTCAAATATTTAGCTTTTTAGCATAAGCTTGCATCACAATGCGGTGCTGAACCAAGGATGGTTGGCTGCATCAATTTGTTTTCATAATTAGATTAATTAAGTTATTTGATGCATTTATCTTCCTTAAAAATAAATTTATTTCTCCTTATACTGCATGTGGCTTAGGATGTGGGTTTTTGAGAGCGGAGAAAAGGCAACAAAACTTATGTGATCAAAAAGCCAATATTGATGGCTTCTTTGTTTATGAGGAGAAAATACGGTTTGGTAGCTTGGTTCTTTGGAATGATATAGGTAAGCTCATTTTAGCTTGTGTTGCTAAAGAGCAAGTCATCCTCCTTTTAAACCACGAATATGAGCCGCTGTTCTTCTCAAGCGATTAAGGACTGGATGGCTGAAATGGATGGCATTAGTATTGAGAGATTGTGTGAATGTTATTATGTGGATTATACTTATTTGGGAGTCCTTGAAGCGGGGAAAGGAGCTGATGTTTTTTATTCTTACGCATAAAAACATTTTGTTTATTCATAGAATAGTGTACTTATCGTTATGGAGAGGATCATCCATCAACCGGTATATGTGAGTGAATGTGGATCAATCAACTTGCTTAGAAAAGAAAGTTTGTGCTTTTGAACCATCAAGCACTTTTGTGGTGGTTGGGTGTCCGTCAAGGAAAAAGGACTATGATAAAATGATGAGACATGAAGGTATAAAACACAAACTTTTAAATTGTTTGGCACATGCCTGTAACTACTATTAAAATGGCATTTGTTCCACTAGGCTAAGAGGAACTGTAAAATGCCACTCATAAAAGTATCTCTACTTTTTTATCACTCCGGATACAAATTAATAGAGTATTAGCTTGGCTTTGTATTGTTGTTTAATTCAATCCTCCTTGGATCCAATATTATTAGTCATCACCGGATGTTGGAGCGAATCTATAGGAAATGTGACTTGAAAATCATGGACAGCAATTTCTATCAATGAGGATGTAGTGGCTTACTAGGGAAATAATTGTGATCCAGTACCGTGAAGGTTTAGCGATGGCTTTTTTTTGAAGTTGCGGTTGCCATGTGATACCATATGAGAGGCTGGGGAGGGCTAAATTTTTAATCATTATGGCATCCAGACAAACGTAGGATCTTCTGAATTCTGAATTAAATATGGGTGGACACGTTGAATTCTCTGGGATGATAGTGTCAGAATCGGGTTGTTCAGTGAATTTTAATTAAACTGACAAATTTAGGTGGGATGGTACTGGTAATTTTTGGTCTATTTGACTGGAGATAAAGCAGGAGGTTCAGGATGCTAAACTTTTGTCAAATTGAGAGTTGCTGAATGTGCTGCCTCATTGCTGGAGGTTGAACTCTTCTTCATGGTGTTTTGCTGTGCACAATGTCAATCTTGGATTAGAAGTTGTCTCAGTTGGTGGTTAGGACACATGCATGGCCAATGATGTGGAGTGCAAAGGTGCAACGCCTCCCAATCATTATGGGGAGTGCAAATAGTGATGCAACAGTTTTAAAAAAATATTGAATACTCCAGTGTTTTGCTTAGGTGTTCGTTTGAATGTAGCAATCTGTTCCATTTCTTGAACTGCCTTTTGGCTTCAACAAACTCCTACTATTTCATTCTTCTTCTGTACATAGCTTTATACCGCATCATTCATTTAGTAGGGCTAGCAGAAAATTTACTTATTTATTATTGCAGGAGTGGCAACGGCATTTGCAGCAAGGGACATACTTGGAAACATACTTAGTGGTCTCTCCTTGCAATTTACAAAGCCATTCTCCCTTGGAGATAATATAAAGGTATACAATAAAATCTATGGTTGTGCCTTATTTCATTCTTTGATGAGAATAATTTTTACGATTAGTTATATTTCAGTGTTTATTAAAAACTTTTCAGCATATATCCAACCTTTATTTGAGAAAAAACAGTGGGTTTTATGGCTTACAAATTTAAAAAAAATTTATTTCTTAGGCTGGCTCAATTGAAGGACAAGTGGTAGAAATGGGTTTAACAACCACGTCTCTCATGAATCCTGAAAAGTTTCCTGTCGTTGTTCCAAATTCTTTATTTTCCAGCCAGGTTTGTTGAATATCTTTTGGTTTCGTACGTTGTTTCTTCTTTTGATTTTCAGTTATTTTATTTTCATAACCTAGATGTGATGATGATTATTTTCTTAACAAGATAGTTACATACATATAACCCAAATTCTTATGAAATGCATACAATCTTTCATTTTTGCAAAACTAGGACTCAACGACATTTCATAACCCTGATGTAATGATTATTTTTTTAGCAGGATTTTAACAGACATAGCACCCAAATTCTTATGATATATATATATATATATATAATATTTCATTTTTGCAAAACTAGGACTCAACGACACTCATGGATGGAATCTAGTCCCAATCAATGATTAAAAATGATGTATGTGGGGTGCTTGTTTTGATAAAATTAAATGAGATATGAGATTTTTGGTACTATATATAACTATAAAAGTTTGAGAGTTATGTATTGCCTTTTTTAAATAAATTCAATATAAAAATTATAAACAAAGATTCAGATCGTGGATGTTCTAATGGGAATCACACCTACACACAGTACAAGCATCACTCTAATTAATTTTTTGAAATATTAAGACATAAATGTGTATTTTATATTTTATATTTTTATTTTTAGTTATTTTATATTTTGAAAAGATGTTTGGAGAAAGTAAGGAAAGCATTTTACTATTGATCTTAAATTTCAGCCTTTAGATTAAAGCACATGATTACCAGTCATAATAGTTATATTGCATCCTATGGATTATTGGCCCGAGCCATTATATGATAGTACACAAATCACCAATCCGGCTCGAGTCATTATTAGATTAATGAATACATATCATTAGCTATAGTTATCATATTACATCTCACAGATCACTAACCAGAGTCATTGAATGGCATTACATAGATTGCATACTATAATATCATGTTATACCACATGGATCACCATCTACAACTAATAGATTTTATCAGACCGATCATTAGTGTGACAACATTTGTCAGAACCTTTCTACAAGACCAATAAATTTGTCATTTTAAAACTTTATAATATAAAATACTTTATTTTTATTGTAAAACATTATCTTTGAAATACAAAAAAAATTATTTTCTAAAACTTGTATGAACTTGTTGATGTAGTATTATTGAGTGCGGAGCAATAACAGTAAACTTTAGTTCCAACGCCAGACCTTAATTAACATTACTTCATTAACATCTATTATTTAGCCCATTTTTCTTCTAAATGTTAATGGTAAGCTTTTAGACATTGTTAACAAATGCTACATGTTGAGAAATCATTTTATTAATACTTTGGCATGGGATTCTAAATATATCTAACTTTACTGTAAATAAGTTTATAAGTCATACATGTGAAAATTTATTTCAAAAATTAAATTATTGTTGGTACTTATTTAAGTTATTAGGAAATTTTATTTGGGGTTGTCTTAATACATGATTTTCTCGAACCATCTTCTTTTTTGCATTCATATATATTTTTCTTTCAAATTTTGTACAAGATCTTCGTACTTTTTATTATATATATCCATAAAAATCATACCCAAGGCATATAACGAATCTTACCTCTGCTCCAACCTGCATTTTTATTAGTATTAGTCTAGGTTCTAAGTTGAGCATTAAATTGAGTCAGCATGACAACTAAAAGTGGGTACTAATATCAGGGAAGCTTACTCTGAAAATCTATTTATTGAAGATCTTAAGGCTGTTTACTCTAGATTAGATTATTATGAAGCTGACCAAGATTGTAATTGTGATTTTAAAAGATGTTTTATTCATTTAAATGAACACATTCAATCGAATAGAAATCTTAACAAGTTAGAGGGCCTACACATAATTGGTACCCTAGAGCTAACCTAGATGGTTATGAAAAGTATTGTTGTAATCACTACGATGTTGATGTAGTGTAATTTGAAAGATAAATTTAGAAATATCTACCTATGATGTCTATTGATCCAAAATCTTCATTGATTGGTTAATGATATGTATAACTTTTTTCAATTGGAAACGGGAGAATGGTAAGTTAGGTTTTCCAAACTCAAGTTAGGACAAGCTAAAATTTTGAGCTAGGAAATACAATATAAAACATCAGGTAGAGAGTAAGCAGCCACTTGGGCCATATTGCAAGTCATTCTTAAAAGAAATACCTCCTCTTTTCTATAGCATTGCCTCTTAGATAAGCATAATTCCCCAAGGCAAGTAACCAAAATTGTCACCTAGTAGCACATGTACTAATTTGAAGAATTGCAACTATGTTAAAAAATTTGCCAAGTGCCCATAAAAATAGTTTCTAGACTTAGTGTTATTCCTTAATAACAACCAAAGTAGTTCCAATCCGCCCATCCACACCTAATTTCATCAAGACCGGCAACCACATCCCTCCTTAGCTATAAATCTCTCTCTCTCTCTCTCTATATATATATATATATATATATATATATATATATATGCCTCTATGTATCTTACCACATTAACATAATAAAATTTCTATTATTTATTCTTCTTCTCTGCTTCTATCCCTAGTTCTACATGGTATCAGAGCATGGTTTTTCCTCGGCTCTCCTCTTTTAGGAAGAATTAAAAAAACACAACACTTCTTCAAGCCAATTCAAGAAGCCTGCCATCTCCATCCCAGCGCAAGCCCACAACCATCTCTCCATCCCTTCAATCCAAAGATCGAGCTACCGTCCATCAAGAACCATCTACTATGTAATCAACGAATGATGAATCACATTCGAGCGATAGCATGAGCTCCTGCAGTAATTCTGCCACTATTATAGATTCAAAAGATCTTAAATTCTTAATTTCTACCATCAAGAATATGATACACTCCCCTCTCACATCAGAAAAGTACTCAATTTGGAGAGCCCAAATACTCCAATTGCTCAAAGCAACAACCTACAAGGACACCTTGACGGGTCCAATCCTCAACCACAAATCACCAATCCCAACTATTCCTCCAGGATCTCAGCATATAGAAATTTGATCGCTGCCCTTTACTCCACCATATCTCCCTCCATTCTTCCATACATCTTGGAGGCCAATACTTGCACCGACGTGTGGTACATTATTGAAAAGAGAATTCAGTCCACCAATTGCTCTAGAGTTATTCAACTTAAGCATGAACTCCACAAACAAAGTATCCCTAGAGGATAGATCCATGTACAAATATCTATCTAAAATCAAACTCATATTGGATAAGATCACTGCAAACGGATCTAAGATTGACAACGAAGACATCATACTTTATACCTTAAACGGTCTCCCCTCCACCTATCAAGCATTCAAAACAGCAATTTGAACAAAACTCAACCCAATTGGCCTAGACGATCTCTTTTCTCTACTATGCAGTGAAGAAATCAATGTCCAACAAGATTTTTACAAGGAAATTCAGCTACACAGTCCTCCATCAACCAACATCACTTGCCAGTCTACATCAACAAAAATAATAATTGTGGAAGAGGCCGCATGATCATGCCATCTAGGGGAAGAGGCCGATCAAATCCACTATACAGAGGAATGCCATCAATACCAAGAAATTTAAGATCCTCATTTATTGAATATCAAATTTGGCATAAGTCGGATCACTTGGTCAAGAACTTTTGGCATCGAATGGTTCACAACAGCCACAACTCCAATCAGCTCTCCCACCATACCACTGCCTTCATATCAACGGTTTGGGCGACCACAATTAGTACTTTGACTTTGGAGCCTCGTGCCACATCACCAATGACATCAAAAACCTCTCCATAGATGATATGTATCAAGGTTCTGACCGAGTCCTTGTAGGCAGCGGTCCAACACTCCAGATCTTCAACACGGACAATGCCATTCTTTCCACACCTCATCGTAAGTTCCTACTGAACAATATTCTTCATGTCCATCAATGCCAATATGATCTTCTTTCCATATACAAACTAACATATGACAATTCTTGCTCCATCTCCTTTGATCCAACCAGATTCATCATTAAGGACCTCCACTCGAGCACTCCTCTCCTTAAAGGCAGCAGCATCATCGGGCTCTGCACCATTTGCTCTGTCTCCAGAGCCTCCACCTTCCAAGTTTATCATGCGATCCACAGCTACACTGAAAGCACATTAATGGCACCTCCGACCGGGACATCCGAGCTAAGAAGTTCATCATCTTCTTAACAAGCAACAACCATCCATCAACAATAGCAGTTTCTCATTCCCATGCTCCACTTGCATCACCGCCAAGCACTACAAGTTACCTTTTTCTACTCAATCTTCTAAAACTTATAATGTATTTGAATGGCTTAGTACCATTGTATGGGTCCTATCCTCACAATTTCTAAAGAAGGCTACAAATTTGCCATTTTTGTGGATCATTATTCTCGCAATACATGGATCTTCCCACTAAAACATAAATTTGAAACATTACAAACATTCATGCATCTCTACAAATTCATTGCATATCAATTTAACAAACGTATCAAAATTCTTCAATCGATTGGAGGGGAATATATCTCCACCCACTTCCAAATCTCCTAAAAAAACTTGCATTTATATCACCAAATGTTCTGCCCGTATACCCCTCAACAAAACAGAGTAGCAGAGCGCAAACGTTGACTTGTACTAGAAGTCACCTGTGCACTTCTCCAAACCACCAATTTACTCGAAAACTTTTGGCTTCAAACCAGTCTCATCTCCACCTATCTCGTCAACCGATTACCCTTTCCAAATACCAACAACTCCCCCTTTCAGCTCTTGTTCAACACAACCAAACTACGACCATCTAAGAGTATTCGGATGCCTATGCTTTCCTCTCCTCCCCCATACAAAGACATCCAAACTCGGACTGAAATCTCTTTCCCGCATCTTCTTTGCTCTCCAAATCACAAAGGCTACATATGCTATAATTCCAAAACCTCAACTTCCTTTATCTCCTGTCACGTCCAATTCGTCAAAAACAAATTTCCTTACTCTAACTCCTCTATCTCACCCACAACAACATTAAACTCCCCTCCTAAAACAACCTTCACACCACTCACCCTTGTTCTAACCTTTGCCATAGCACCGCAAAATCAATCTCCTAAACCAACCACACAAATCTCTCAATCTCTGCAAAACACCATCACCAAATCTTCCACTGATAACACCACACATACCTCTTCCAACCAAAGCATTCAGCCATTGATCCCAATCTGCAAACCCACTCCCATAACCAAATAAAATACACCACTTTTTCTCACCCATCCAATTCAAACATGCTTAAAAACATGAACCATAAAACCTAAACCTTTTGTCAACATACCACCCAACACGAACCAACCTCTTACAAGGCAACAACAAACCTAAAACATTGGCAACTAGCCATGGCCGACGAGCATAAAGTAGTAATGGATCAACACACCTGAACATTGGTTCTTTCTCAACCTCATCTAACTGTCCTCGAATGCAAATGAACATACCACACTAAACAATAATGGCATGGTGGCTCGCTACATGGCTCAGTTAGTGGCCCAAGGATTCAAACAAATCTACGGTATGAATTACCGTAAAACATTCAGCCTAGTAGCAAAAATGCCAATCATCAGGATATTGCATACCATCGCCACACACTACAAGTGGTTGGTTGTCCAAATAGATGTATCAAATGCATTCCTCTATGGAAAGCTCAATGAAATAGTCTACATGCATCAATCAAAAGGATTTGAAGACCCCAACTTTCCCAACCACATGTCTCCTCAAGAAATCTACGTCCTCAAACAATTGCCACGTCAATGGTACTCCACCCTCACAGACTTCCTCCACAGTAGAGGATTTCGCACCAGCACAGCCGATCCCTCTCTACTCATAGCAGACAACACTGCAGACCTTATCTATCTCTTGGTCTACGTGGCTGACATCCTCATCTCAGGACCGGATCAAGCAGTCCTCACAGCCCTCATAGCCACTCTTACACAATAATTTTGAATGAAATACTTGAGTAACCTGCCACCTTTCTAGGTGTATCCTTCATGTAGTTCACATTGGGTCCCATGCTAAGTCAAGCCCATACGCATCCAATATTCTGAAAAATTCAGACATGGAACAATGTAATCTAGCCCTCACTCCCATCACTAACCAAACCCGAATGACCAACCCACAAGTTCCATTCTCTCAACCGAAATTATACAAGCAACTAGTGGGATCTCTTCAATACCTTAAAATAGCAAGACCGGACATCAGCCTGGCCGTCAACAAACTCTGTCAACACATGCATAACCCAACCTAAGCAAACTTTGAACGTAACAAACACTACGATACATCAAAGGAACTCAGCAGCTCAGAATTCAAATAAACCCTAGGGACATGCAACTTCAAGCCTATGTTGATTCAGATTGGGCAGGAGATACATCTAACAGAAATCTACAACTGGGTATTGTATCCTCATCGACAACGCCAATCTCATGGAGCGCCAAGAAACAGAGTACAGTCTCCAGATCCTCCACAGAAGTTGAATACTGTGCTCTAGCAATCACATCAACGGATATCATATGGTTCCGCATACTACTATAAGAATTTGATCAATCTCTACATCAACACACAATGCTCCACTGCAACAACCTATCCACCATTGCTCTCTCAAGAACTCTATCTTCCATGTCTAAACCAAACATGTTAAAGTCTATTTTCATTTCTTTCAGGACTGCATATCATAAAAGGAGGTCGAGCTATCCTATGTTCCCACTAAAGCTCAGACTCACACACTCAGAGACAAATTCAACCAAAGGAGATCCAAACCGCCAATCCACTTCTAACATCAATCAGATCCATTGCACATGCCTATCAATGGCCTTAGATCTAGAAACTATACTATAAATCTTAACCACATGCGATGCATTGGAAATAACCTTTTTCAACTAAATTTAAAATTAAGAGTGAAGTAAATATGAATTTCATTCTTTAATTGCATTCAAAATTCTATAATACATTACATTTGATACATTTGCTAAAATATTTGTTGCACGCACAACCATTCAATTTGGTCTCACTAAAGTGATTTCTCAATTTAATTTCAATTTGACCAAAATTTGTGATAAAATTTTGACCAAATTTAAAAGCTGAGGGACTAACTTAGGTGAATAGTTAGGGACTGTATTTGCTAATTTAAAATAGTTGAGGGACTATGTTCGTAAATTTGCTTTTATTTTTTGAATCATTATATGTTAAAAAATTGTTATTTATTTTCCATTAACAATTCAACCATATTTGCATATAGATTGTAAATTAGTATCCAATAAGAGTCTCACCACATTCATAGATCATGTCCATCACAGCATAATATCAAGTTATTCCATCAATGCACTTACTACTTTGAAAAATAGTAACACCACAATTAATTGGATGTTAAAACCAAAGCAATAGCATCTTCTTTAACATATGAACATGAAACAAATCTTATTATAGATGTCATCAAGTCAGACAGTGTCAAACTAGGGATCTTCACATAAGAATAAAAGTGGATGAAAAGAACCCAAAATCCGATGTTTCTATGAGATAGATGTTATTGTCAGTGAAGATGTAGAACATACTCTAAATATCTTCACATAAGAATAAAAGTGGAAGAAAATAACCCAAAATCCGATAATTCAATGAGATAGATGCGATTGTTAGTGAAGAAGTAGAGCATGCTCTAAATGTAATGCAGCTGTTGAACAATGTCTTGCATTCATCCATGGGAATATTTTCAGTAATCTATTTTGATGGTATCGTAATTTATAACAATGTTAGAAATGACATTTAGGGCTTACAGAAAAATATTTTGAGATTTAAAAATTTAAAAATTATCTAAGTATTAAAAAATATAGCTCTTTAACCTAATATATGATATTTTTAGGATTTATTATCTTGAGAGATGACTCAATCATACATACCAACTAGATCAAAGCGATACGTAAGTGGCTCACGCCAAACATTACTCATGTTATAAGTTTTCATGAATTAGCCGTACGTATAGAAGGTTTACTTGAGGATTTAATGCAGATATGACTCAATTTGTAAATTGTCTAAAGGACAGTTTAATTGGACAAAATTGCATGGATAGTGCATTTAGAGAATTTAAGGATAAAACATTAAAGCATCTGTATTAAATTAACTTATTTAAATAAAGTATTTGAGGTTGTATGTGATGTGTTGGGTTCATGTATAGGAGTGGTCCTTCGTTAAGATGGTCATCCAAAAGTATATTTTAGTCAAAAACTAAATGTGGTCTACCATAATACTCAAACTATGACAGAGACTTCTATATTATAGTACAATTTTATTAAGTTTTGGCGGTGCTATTTATTACTAAAGGACTTGGTATTATATTCGGATCACTAAGCACTACATCACCTCAATTAACAAAATCAATTTTTATAGTATACACTTTTATATCAAAAATATTCTATTGGATTAGATTAATAAAGCTGTAGATGCACATATTTCAATTTCTTTTTTATTGCACACCATTCTTATTAGTAACAAGATTTGATCATATTAAAATTGAGTATGTTACTTATAAAAACTTGAAAGACACACATGCACACCTATGATTGATTAAGTTAAAATCTTAATTAAGTTTGAGTAGGAACTTAGACTAAGATTGAAACCCTAAATCAAGAATATAGCATAGGATCTTTCAAATTTTACATTAGCAACATAGATCATTAGATTACTAATTAACTAGCATTAAATAAGTATTAGAACTACCCTAAACATGAATTATGGTAAAATAAGTTAGGGATGCAAAATTTGAAAAGTGTTATCCACATATCAAAACAAGCAAGTATTATCATTTTTATCAAATTTTAAAGGAATAATTAAGCTTAATTGCATGCTAATCTCATCATTAGGATATGGAGGTTAAGGGTGATAGATGGATTGTAGGTTTAATCTAAGCATATACTTATTATTAAACTTCATGGGATTGCATCAAAGACTTCTTAATAACTATTATCATTATTACTATAAATCAGCACTAACAACTTATGATAAAATTATCAATTCAATGAAATACTAATCAATCCATAAGAGATGTCATGGAAATACCTTAAGTTTGCGGCTAAATAAAGGGGAGCTCTTGATCAGCTAGAGCTCTACTCCAAACCTCCACTAGTTCAAGTGATACTTTTGGTTGGCACCAGGTTAGCCCAGATGACTTAGAGATGCAGCAGTAGAGAAGAACTCAAAATTTTGGGTTTTTTGTCCAACGTCAAGAAAAAAATCGAGTAGATAATAGAGCACTTGTACCCTCAATAGAGATACTTAGAAAATCTTAAATGCATTAAGGATTGGACATAGAGTTGGATTGGCTTAGATAGTGAAAATAGAGAGAAAAATGTAGGGAGAGTTGATTTTAATCTCACTAGGTTTGTCAGTTTACACTAGGGCGTAGAAATTCTTTTGGAAGTTCAATGAAGGCTCAGGAGAAAATGTAGGCACTTGGGAACCTAGAGCAATAATATCCAAATGGTGGTTTTGGACTATTCGAGTTTCACCCTTAGTGAAACAAAACTCATTGAAAAAGGCAATTAAGATTTGGCGATGTTCCTTGGACTGAGAGGAACATTTTGGTATCCCCAATTGAGAGATTCATGGAGTAGGTCAAAAGAAAAATTAGATTCTAGACATTTTGGTTTGGGATTTAATTAATCATAATTAAGTTAAATTAGGGGAAGTGATGGCTCTAACGCATTCCTAAGAAGCTAACGCCTTGATTGGAATTGAAACGAGCAAAAATAGTGGAGTAATGACGAAGTTCCCTTTCGGTTTGAGTTAGGGTAACACGGGCGAAACGACTCGGGGACAATGACATTGTTCATTGTAAGTTTCGGTTCTCTGTTAAATTGACACGTCTACATCCAAAATCAACGAATAACATTTAATTGTATATGTAGATTGATTGTTGGATTCAATTGCATAAAAAATTAATACCGCAATCGTTGGTCTCATGACATGCTCTCGTGATCTAGATTTGATAACTATGATTCTTTTTGTGGCTATATTAATCAGACATTCAAAATTGTTTTCTTAATAGAAATTGTATTTTTTAATATAAATTCTATTTCCTTAAAAAATAGAAATTGTATTTCTTAGAAATATAGAAATTGCATTTTTTAATCGATATGCTTAAAAAATAATGAAAATTCACTATAAAATTAAAAAAAAAAAGAGGAATTCAAAAATAAATATTTTAGGTTCTTAGAAAATATTTTATTTTATATTTTATTCTTTGAAAATAGAAATTTCAATAATTTGTTTAAAATAATTTATTAATAAAAATTTTAAATTTTCTAGAAAATATTTAAAATATACTTAAAAATTATGGCATATTTATTTTAATTATTCTCTAAATATTTTGAGAAATATTTCAAAAATCTATTTTCCAAAAATGATTTAGATAAATTTATTTTAATTTTAGATTTTTAATTTTTAATAACTTAGTCAAAGGATTTTTTTATTGCAAGGTTTTGTTGAATATAAAATCATTTATAATAGAAATACGATGTTTGATAAAAAGCTTTGCTTATTTGGAAAGAAAACTAACCATCTAATAATTATGCCTCTAGTTTGGGCACTTTAGAGAAGGTGGAGAGTGAATTTGGGCCTCACACTAGTGTACTTATTTATCTTGGATAATTTTGAAATTGAGCAGTCAAAATTTTAACTGGGCAACCTTTTCATTGCTTGTTATATGGAAATGAGAGTGATTACATTACCATTGAGATTCATTTAGTTTGTTATAGTGAAGATTTTTAATTTAAAATGAATTATGCTTTTACTTGGAGGTAGTTCTTAGAAAAATTTGCATGTTGGCTAGCGGCTATACAAGAAAATATAGTCGTTGGAGAAGAACACGGTTATTTTCTTGTAGAAGAACTAGTTGCAAAGAACATGCCCATTGTTTTTATCATATATTTTGAATAATGATGCAGATTGAGCCATTTCAATGACATCAGTCTAAACAGTAATGGGAAGAGTGTTGTAAGATTGACTACCCTAAATGATTTCTTACCATCACGAGGCTTCCAAAACTAATATCAATTTCTTATTAACTACTGTATCGTCAATATATGAAATAGTTTAACAAAAGTTAACATTTGAATGATTTCATTGAACAGCTCCTCAACTGAGAGCCATCCTTCAAATGAAAACAATTGCACGAGCATAACCTGTAGTAGATTAACAAAAAGCATCACTAGTAGCTTCAAAAATTAGCGTTTGCTACTACATATTCAACAACTAATGTTAAATACGTACATTTTAAGTAATTATCCTTTAAACAAATAAACAAGATTTGAGAAACTGTTTGTGTTTTCTTTAAAATTTGTCTATTAACTGTTCACTTCTTAAAATATGTATTAATTTGCAGGTTATTGTGAATAAATCACGTGCGCATTATCGTGCTTGCATGAAGACTATACCTATTCAAATTGATGATATGCAAAAGGTTCCTCATGTAACTATGGAGATAAAATCTATGCTCTGTACTAATCCTAGCGTGTTCTTGGAAAAGGATTCTCCATATTGCTTCCTTTCTCGCATTGAAAATTCTTTCAAAGAGCTTACTCTTGGATACAATCTCAAAATGATGGTAGGCCTCGTTCTTCATTTCTTATTCACAGCTCCCAATGAAATTCCTTGCCCTAAAAGATAAAATATTCGTTGATGCTTATCTTTTTTCTCCGAATTATGAAATCATATTTATATAAACAATTTACAGCTTAGATTAATTTGGATGAATATGCTTGGTATTTTTTATCATAGCTGTGTGATGCTTGCGGATTTCATCTTTTGATATTTTACACATACCACTTGAAGGCTATTAATAAAGCTCTTGTGTGTGTAGTTTTGACCATTTGAAAGGTTTCTTTGTCTGTTTCTTTAAAAAGCAGCCCTCAAAAAGCTGATTCTAGGAAGCAACTCCAAATTATAATATGGCTGCTTTCTAATGCTTTGCATATGAAAAATGATTATTTTGTCCCTTGACTGCCGTGCACCATTGACATCATGCACAGTAATACGATAACAAGGCATCCAAAAATGAAAAACAACAACTTACTTTGCAGTAGCCTTAACGGCGTAGAATCACATCATCTTCTTTAGAGTATAAAAATTAATTGAACGAATCTCTCAAATGACCAGTCCCTTATGGAGAATTATGGCCCTGTATTCTAACATATAATTCCATGATTTTAGACAAAAGATGAGTCATATGCAACAGAGCAAGACATTCTTCTGCAAGCGGCAGCGATTATTACGAAACATAGTGCTAAAATTGGCTGAACACATCTGATTTGGCAATGACAGTTCAGGCACAAGAGGTATGAATGATTGATCACCTATGAGTTGAAATCTTTATTTTTTTTTTTTATATTTTGGTTGTGTATGCTAATGAGTAGATCAAAATAGTCCAATTGCCTTGAAATATTTAGTTCTAGATTTATTAAATTCTCTTTCTTAGTCCCCAACTCTTATTTTATTTTTTTATTTTTAACTCAATATTATATCACAGCTAATTTTCCATCCAAGGAAGGTTAAATTAGGTCTTTAGAAAAGCGGAACGAATATTTTGGCGTACGGGGCTGCGTGATATCATCTTTGCTACCCTAACTTTCGGTGCCGCTACGTGATGGAACAATCTGCGTTTCTGCAGAAGAGAGTAAAGCATCCGAAACCTGCAATGCAGGAATCGACGCTTTGGAAGACGGCGACGCATTCGAAGCTTGCGATGGAGGAATTGACACTTCCAACGACGGTGACGCTTTCGAAGACGAAGACGACGACATTTCCGATGATGACGCTTAGAAAGTTTTTTTTTTTTAAATAAGTGCTGATTCAATCTAAATAAAGGCTTTTTTGGATGCTGCAGGTGGTTTGAATGCAATGGAATTTGGTTCGAGGTGTCGAACTGTGCCAAATACGATTCTGGTCGCAATTCTTTTCAAGAGACTTCAATTATGAGATTTGAATAGTTTGAATTTTTTGTGTTCTCACTCATAAAAATCCCTGTTTTTTTTTTATTGGTGTTTCCTCGTCCCTGCTTTGTTTTACTGTGATAGAGGTATTTTTTGTTTCTATTTAGAATTGTACGCTATATTGTTTTGTCAGAGTAAACTATATTTAATCAATATTTTTTATTATATTTGAGTATATTAAAGTTTTGATTATTAAAATTAGCGAATGTCACTTTAGTCTAAGAGATGGAAGTTGAAGATTTTTGAGTTAGTTGTACATTATTACTAAGCTTGGTTTGTAAGTTTGTTGGAGTTTATGTTTTCACCATTGCCTATGTGTGAGAGAGAAAAGAGATGGGCTTGCCCATAAACTACTAGCCTAAAATTTGAGCTTTTGAATTATATCTAATGCTTTTGCAGTTTAGTTCAGTAGAGTGTGTTCTAGTTAGTTTGCCTTTGTAGTTCCGTTCTTTTGCAATAGAATAGATTGGTCCTAGCTTTGTGGTTGGCTAGGTTAATACATGTTTGATTCTATAATCCTGTTGAGTCTAGCTCTGTAGTTGGCTAGAATAATACATGCAGACTTTCTATTCAGTGGCTTCATTTAGTCAATTTTCTGTTATGATATTACTAGCTTAGACACATCTCTATTTTAGTTTCAGTTCAGTTTTAGTGGCTTCATTTAGCCAACTCATATTACATCATTTTATATATCTTATTTCTATTTTTTGCACTTTTTACAGTTCAGTTCAGCTTTACTCAGTACCTTATCTTTATATATTTGGATGCTAGTTACATTAGATGCTATTTTCAGCTTATTTATATGCTTCAGTTCAGTTTGTTTTTCTATAAATTAGTATGTATTCATATGATCATAAGCATATTATGATAAGTTTTATTTATATATATTCTTATTGCCTAATTTTGTTGCAGCTTATAGTTGATGTACGTTCTTTACATATTTTGTTTTATTTAGTTATAAATATTTTATTTATAACTATCATGCTCTTGTCGCTTATTGCCTCTTTAAATGCTTAAATGATCAGTAAATGTGATATATTAAAATATGTCGCTTATTGCACCTCTTTATAACTATCATGCTCTTGTCGCTTATTGCACCTCTTTAAATGCTCTTGTCGCTTATTACACCTCTTGTCGCTTATTGCACCTCTTTATAACTATCATGCTCTTGTCGCTTATTGCACATCTTTAAATGCTCTCGTCACTTATTGCACCTTTTTAAATGCTTAAAATAAGCATGTTATGATGAGTTTTATTTATATATATTCTTATTGCCAAATCTTGTTGCAGCTTATAGTTAATGTACGTTCTTTACATACTTTATTTTATTTAGTTATAAATATTTTATTTATAATTATCATGCTCTTGTCGTTTATTGCACCTCTTTAAATGCTTAAATGATCAGTAGATGTGATATATTAAAATATATATTTTTATTAAATTAGCTAAAATATAATTAGATAATTTTATAACGCAAGTTTTTCCTTTATTGCTTGGGCCCTAAAATTGTGATATTGACAATATCAGAATCATAGTGGTTCGTGGAGGTAGTATCAAGTGAGGAGCTTAGTCAGGAGGAGGACCTTCCTACTGTTGTTGGACCTTACTTAGATTTACTTTCTGCTTGTGAGGATGAGTGTGCATTTTTATTAAATTCAATTAAGTATTGTAATAATTAATGTTTTGGATGCTTTTACTTTTCTGTACTATTATACTAAGTTGAGCTTTTCTTCGGATGTTATATTTGTTTTTGCTTCCGTACTTTGATATTTCTTATATGTTGATGAATGAATTACAATTACATGTGGCATATATTCTGTAATTAAGGCGGTTTAGGTTGTAAACTTAACTCAACAATAGTTAGAACAAATAAATTAAAAAATAAAAGATATTACAGATCTTGTTTAGAATGTTGATAAATCCTTGATTTGATGCTTTATTTTGTCTTGATTTGAGCATTATAGCCTTGTTCATAATTAAAATGATATTAGGTATTTGAAGAATACTCAATACTGCCTTGCAAGTCACATCATTTTACATTAGTAAATTAACAATAGTAAATTAGATAACACTTCAGTGGTGAATGTTATAGTTAGTTTGCCTCCTCGGTTCTAGATGTGTAGATTCGGCTTGGATCTAGCCATGAGTCTCGCTAGATGATACATGCACGATTCTACAATCTGGCTCGGATCTAGCCTTAGGAGTGACTAGATAATACATGTGAAATTTTCTGTTTAGTGGCTATGTTTAGCCAGCTACTACTATGGAAGGCTAGTCTAGACATATTTTTAATAAAATTATATTTTCAGTTCAGATGCCTATATTTTAGTTTCTATTTTTTTATCTTTTAGCTACTTTCAGTATTTTCTTATGTTAATATATATTTTAGCATTTTATATAGATATGCATGCTATGTTGCTAGATTTTCATTTCTTTTGTATATTCTAGCATATTATCAGTCTATTCAGTATGCTCAATTTTGATCATATTTGTTTTGGAACTTTTCATGTATATTATTAGCCTTCATATTATATTTGCTTAATATTTTTTACAGTATTTGGATTTGAGGTACATCATCTTTCTTACCTCATTTTTTTATGATATAATTATTTCAATTATAGCTTTCCTATTCTTATTTGTTGCTTGTTGCACCTAAATGCTTGGGTAAATTTGTGATATCTTAAATTTTAGTAATAAAATAGTCAGTTAAATTTTTTTCAAAGATATAATTAAGATCATGATACTATCAAATAAAAGTTAAGGAGGAAGTTATCCCAAAAAATGCATTTAAGAATTAGATATGGGCACTATGAGTTCTTATTCATGTCCTTTGGACTCCATCTATCCTTATGGATCTGATGCTATAAGTCTTGAAGCCTTATTTTGGTGAATTTGTCATCATTTTCATAGATGGTATCTTAATCTAATCTAAGAATGAAGCTGCTCAGAGCAGTCTAAGAGCTATTGAGAGGTAATAAGTTGTTTGCCAAATACTTGAAGTATGAGTTTTGGCTAGATTTCGTTGCATTCTTAGGCCACATCATTAATGCTGAAGAGATTATTGTTGACCATAAAAAGATCAATGCTGTCGAATAATAGGGTCAGCCTAAATCTGTAACTAAAATTTGAAGCTTTCTAGGTCTAGCTATTCATTACAGAAGATTCTTGCAGAGATTTTCTCAAATAATCGCACCTCTAACTAAGTTGACCAGGAAGGTAGCTTTGTTCATTTGGAGTCAGCAGTGCAAAGAAGCATTTCAAAAATAGAAGCAACTTTAACTTCTGCAGCAGTGCTAGGGTTACATTAGGAAGGAAAACACTTTAAAGCGTATACTGACACTTCCATGGTAGGATTAGGCTGTGTCCAAATGCATGAGAACAAATTCATATCTTATTCCTCCAGATAACTAAAGCCTAATGAGAGAAATTTCCCTGTCCATGATCTTGAATTTGAAGATGTAGTTTTTACTCTAAAAAATATGGATACATTATCCTTATAGGGGTAAAGTGCGAGAAGTTTATATACCTCCAAAGTCTGAAGTATATCTTCATGCATAAAGAGTTAAATTGTTGGCATAGAAGGTGGCTAGAACTAACTTGTGATTATGAATTAGAGATTTAATATCACCTTGGAAAGGTAAATATTGAAGCCAATGTGTTAAATAGAAAAGCGACCTTATCTTTTTTGTTAAGAAATAGTGCGCTGATGATGAGTTTGAAAAGTTGTGATTGAGCCAATAGAAATAATCAATTTACGTAATCTTTTATATGTGTGTCTGCAACATCCTAGTGTTATATTAGGTATATTCCAATCTAACTCTAAGGGTGTAATAACTCTAATGTTGTTATTTTTTTTTTTAGATATTCAAACTAGGTTAAGACCCTTGTCGTTAGTTTTCAAATGACGTTTGGAGTAATCCTTGAAATTTTGGTGTAATTTAGGGCTTGTTTGAATTTATCAAATATTTTAATACATTTAATTAATCAAAAAATTAAGAATATTAAAATGATCTCCGATCAAAAATCTGACTACATTTTTGAGTGCCCAACACCACTTGAGTCATAAGAGAGCTCGAATACTTATTTCTCATACCAGATGAGTTGGGGCTTCTTTATGCATTAGGTAGATCATTTTGATATGTGCTACATGGGCTAGAACGATCTACGTGGGGAGAATTTCAAAACCTTAGGGCCTCCTTCCATGCTGCTAGTAAGTTTATAATTGAACTAGAATTAGATGAACCTAGTATTGACTTAGTACTAGTAAACTTAGAATTGAACTTTAACTTTTGAGAGAGAGAAGCTTATGAGAGGAATTTATGTCTTAATCTAGTGAACTAATTAGGATTGTAGTGAGCAAACATTAGAGTAGCGCTTGTAACTAGAAGAGAACCTAAGGTTTTAGAGTGGAACCATTTTAGGAAAGATAGTGTGAAAACAAAATCTTATTAATGATTAGATCACTATAGTTTTGTAGATAGTATAAGTGGATAAGATTGAAATACATTTTGTAGTGCTGGTTGCTATTAAGTGATAAATGTGAGACTTAGAGCCATCTAAAATATTTAGTAGTGGAGCTAAGATTAGATTCAACCTTAAGTGTTAATAAGACTTAGAAATTTTAGGAATTAATTAATAAAGCTAAGGATGAAACTAAGTATTAGCAACATTAGGTTTTGGAACCCTAAGATTTAAGAGAGAATACTTGATACTTAGATTAGTTAACTAATAAAAGTTAGATCTGGATAACCTTATCCTAAGTAAGATCACCATTTAAGTTTTACCAAAGTGGACTAGTAGTTATGTAAGGCAATTAAGATTAAGAGTACACAAGAATTGATATATTAATGACCACTTGAGAATAATAAGTGTAGGTTAAGATAGATGTTTATAAAGGTTAGGAATAGTAAATACTTAAGTTAGGAATGCTAGAGAACTATATAAGCTAGAATCTTGAGTAGTCTAAACTATAGGAATCTCTTAACCTAGAATGTATAATAGTGAAACATATAGTATTTAAGTTAGGAGTTTTGTCATCTTGAAGAGGAGTACATCAGATAATTTTTAGAATTACAGTTCTAGCATTAGGATAGGACTTTTTATTGAAATCTTGTATCTATATTTATAAATTTTCTTATCATCTAAATAATTTCTTAATCAAATTACTATTTTTAAAAACACAATAATATATATATATACCAATTCACTAAAGTATTTTGATGAATGTTTAAGTTAAATAAGGACTTGATTAGACCAATCGTTAGGGTAGATAACTAAAGTAAATAATAACAGATATCACATAGTTTATAATTAGCTTTGTAATCCTTGAATGTTGTAACGCATTGAGACTAAATCTTTGAAAATATTCATTAAGACATTATGTATAATTAAATATTTAATATTATACTTAAGGGTTTCATGTGGTGGATTATGTTGTACAATCATTATTGCGTTATGACAGGCTATGTAGTGATCAGGAGACCACACATATCATAGAAGGGGAATGTGTATGTTTATTGGAGACTTCGCTTACATATTGTTGGGAAGATGGTCCTAGTTCCTCACTTTATTCTGTAGTGTACCTACAGAACATATTAAAATAAGATAAATAAATAACATTTACAATTTACAAATTTTGAAACTGCATTTATAGTTTATTCAATCATTGATAAAATCACCTTACTTTCATATATTGCAATTTAATTTTTACTTACAAGTCTTTTTACTTATATTTTCTACAGTGTATTTTAGTTTATATTTCTATTTTCTTACACTACTCTGTTTACTTAGCATATATCATGTTGGACATATTTTCCTTCTATTTTCTTACTCGAGCACACTTGTATGTATACTGTACTTGCTTCCTTTTTTACTTACATATTTGTTATGAGAAGCTTTTCTATTTACTTATATGTTATGAGTAGCTTTTATATTTTCTGCCTTTACATTTTTACTTATTATAATCAATTTTTTTACTTTCTATTTTTACTGCATTGTGCACCGCTTTTAAGAATATAAATGGCTAATGTGATATCTACTAAATTAAAATAACTTAGTTGCCCTAAAATATGCTAAGACTTTATAAATCCAATAACTTATTTTCTTTTCTTAGCTGTGTCATATCGTATTAAAAATCAAATATGGTAGATCAAGAGTTTGAAGTGGAGCTAGAACTCATTGTTTATCATGTCCAGTAGATGCAACTTGAAGACCCTCTCCTTTGTTATTTTATTTTATTTTCTCATGAGGATGAGTGTCATTGCAACTTATTATGTTTGTATAACTTTAATTAAACTCTAGATGTTTTACTTTATGGTTCTGTGATGTATTTCTTTCTTTTCTAGATAGCTGGAATGGTATATTTATATTATATTATGTATATACTTTACCACTTTATAAATTCTTAGTACCCTATAGTACTTAATAGTGGGTCAAGACTCGCTAATATATTATTAAGTACTACAGTAGCATTTAGTGTTAGATTAGACTACCTAATTTAGCATAGGGGTGATATAGTTGGTATTAGAGCAGGTCTAAAGAAAGGAAAATTATGTGTATAAGGAAATACCCTTCCAATCATACAATATACATAGAGAAGTAAAGTATGTGCTTTTATGAGAATAAACTTAGGATAGCTAACACGCTTTAGAGATAGGAGGATGTTTTAATCATCGATGACGGTGAACCTGAATTAGACTTCTTAGATTCCCTAATATAAACCCATGCTTAGGGGTAATAATAGAAATATGTTAGAGTAAGCAAGATAGTTTTATTAATTAGGAGTATGGTTGAAATCTTATTAATCATTTGTTTAGATTAACAAGTAGGAACCCTAGCCTCTAAGTGATTAGATTCCTAAGTTATGAGAGTTGAACCCCATATTTGGAGTTTGACCTCTTGACTCCTAATATTTATAGATTATATCAAGATTGGTTGTTTATGTAAATTAAAACAATTGATTTGACCATTTAACTCCATTAAGTGACAATGATTGATTTAAGTTAGAACTTGTTGAGTTCAAACGATTTGATCTTTATAGAATCGTAAATTTAAGATTATATTAGATAATGGGATCTCTGTGTATATTTTCAGCATAATTAGAATAAATTAGTTAGAGAAATCTTATCACTAATAATAGGAAAGTGACCGGTGAATGTAATATTTATAAATTCAATTGCAGATGAGCTTAGAGAAACTGTATTTGTATATGTTCCTTTGATATTATTTGGTAACCCTACTAAACTTGCATTTTAAGGTCAGTGACATTTCTTCTTGATCTAACCTTATAGTTTAATTGATCATTAGGGCATCGAGAACGACACCTTTTTGAAGAGGAGAATTTTGTAACAACCTTAACATTATCACCTAGTTTTTAGATATCTAAATTAGGTTAAAACCCTCGCCATTAGTTTAATGCCCTGGTGCTAAGTTAGTAAGCAAGAACTCAACAATAGATGTTATCGTAGTACTTAATACTGAGTTAGTAGGAAGCTAACTCATTATTAAGTACTATATGACAAAGAATATTTTTTGGACAAGGAAATTTAGTAAATAAAAGAGCAATATATAAGTATATTTATATCTATCATCTATATCATTCATAAAAAAAGAAGGAAAAATATATTCATCATAGAAAAGAAAAGTAAGAATATCCATAATTATAGTTATTACAAATAGTTTATAAAATATTATAAAAAACTCTCATTCTCACAAATAATAATAAAAAACAAGTTTTCAAGGGTACTACTGAAGGTTAGGATTAGCTCCAATTTCAAGCTCCACAATATGATCATGATCTACCATATTTGGTATTTAT
Source organism: Gastrodia elata (assembly GCA_016760335.1). Taxonomy (NCBI): domain Eukaryota; kingdom Viridiplantae; phylum Streptophyta; class Magnoliopsida; order Asparagales; family Orchidaceae; genus Gastrodia; species Gastrodia elata. The sequence goes on along the minus strand of CM028671.1, from coordinate 49,120,058 downwards.
TATGGTAGGGCATAACTAATAAAAGAAGAAAAAATGATTAGACTTAGAAAGTCTAAGTATATTTTAGGATTACACTAAGTTTTATTTAATTTAATTAGATATCACATTATCCATTTACAATATTTATGTAAGCGGTGCACTAAGCAACAAAAATAATTATGTACAAAAATATGTAAAGATTGAAATGTAAGTAAGAAAAAATAAAAGTACTTATAGGAGGTTTATCTAGCATGCATAAAATATGTAAGAAAGAAACAATATCTAACAACTAAAAATACTAGGGTGCATATGAAATATGAAGGAAAATATTTTTATGTTTAACGGGAAATATGCTAAATAATATTAAAAGTGAAGCAATGTAAAGATAAATGAAAGTAAACAAGCAAACATACATTACAAGTAAACTGAAGTAAAAGCTGTAAAGAATGCAATACATAAATAGAAGAAAATATAGTACAACAAAGTAAAGTAAACTTCAGTCTCAAGGTCTGAGTAAATATAATCATAATATTATAATAAGACCTTCACAATCAATAAGATTGTGAAAATTTTAAGTTATTTATCTTATTTAAGGTTTTGTTTTGTGGGCACATTACAAAACAAACGAGGAGTTAAGTATGTCTGCTTAACCATAAGTAGCGAGGTTTCCCATAACACACACCACCCTCCCCCTCTAGGATATGTGTGGTCTCCAGATCACTCCATAGCCTACCCTAGCTTAAATAACCACCATATGAATCCCCTATGTTTAATATTTTAAAGTCTTATTCATGTACAATGTCTTAATAAACGTCCAAGCTTGTAGTATCAAAATGTTGCAGCATTCAAGGAGTTTAAAATTAATTGTAAACAATATGATATCCATTGTTGTCTAATTTAGTTATCCACCATAATGATTGGGACTAATCAAGCTCTCAATTAACTAGTCATTATTAATCTTTAAGTTAATTAAAGTATGATAATACATATATAAATGTGGTTTTAAAAATAGTAGTTTATTAAGTATTATTTAGATGACAAAAGATTTTGTATATATAGATGCAAGTTACCATATAAAGTCCTAGCCTAATTCTAAAACTACTATCTAGTAGACCTTCTAATTCTCTAAGCTTCTAGATTTGGACTAGCGTTAGGGTTCTCAGCTAGAAGGTTCTTTAAGGAAATTGCTAAACCTTAAGTGTAATAAGGCTGCTATGGCTTAGACTTTATTAATTTTATAATTATGCCAACATGTTATCTACATACTAATAATATACTAAGGATTCAAAGGTGGAGGTTTAAACTAGAGTTACCTTCTATGTTTTAATCTTTCCAATGGGTACTTTAGGGTTAGCTGTATGATTTAGCTTCTAATGGTCTATTATAGACATTAACCAATCATCTTCAATACTACAACTGGTTAGGTCACTTCTATGTCTAAGGAAGGGAGGGTCTTAGCCTAGGCTTAATTCAACCTCCCAAGTGTTCTACAAATGGATATAAGGGGATTTGGCCTTAGAATACTCACCATTATATTCTACCTCAGGGATTAGAACTATCACCAAAATAATTTGATAATCCAAACTTAATATCTCACGTTATTTTCCCATTCTTAAGGTTGAGGCTCTTTTCTAGATTTTTTATAATTAAATTAATACAAGACTAACCTAAGTGTGTCCCTACTAAAGGCATAGCCTTGGATTCAGTCAAGTCACATCCTAGGTAAAGGCTTGCTATCTAGGGTTTAAGAATTTCAAATGGGGATGATAAATCCATAATTTATATCTTAAATAAAGGAAAGTTCATTCATATTTCATATTAAAACTGCTTCTTTAATCCAATTTTATCTATTTTTCAGGAAAAAGGCCTATCCAACAAATTTTGAAGAATTCTGGATATTTTCCCAAATTTCTGAAAGAAACCTGCGTCCCATGCTACAGCGCGCTACAGCAGCCCTCCTTGCAAGGCGCTGGCACTACAATGCACTGCAGCGGAGCATATTGCAAAGGGCTGGTGCTACAGCATACTGCAGCAGAGCAACTCGCAAAACACTGGCGCTATAGCGCGCTGCAGCGGACGTAGTTGCAAATCGCTGGTGCTACAGCGCACTGCAGCGATGTATGTTGCAAAGCGCAGACACTATAGTGCATTAGAGCAGACCAAGTTGTGAAGCGCTGACGCTATAGCGCACTGCAGCAGAGACATTTGCAAAATCTCTAGCGCTATAGCGTGCCGCAGCGCCCTACAGTGCGCTGCCGCGACCCTTCATTGTATGAACCAAAATGACCAGCGCCACAACGGCCTACTTTGCAAAAGTTTTCCGCTATAGGGCGCTGCAGCGCGCTACAGCGCACTGCAGCGGCCCGCTAAAATTTCTTCTGAGTAGAGCATTAAATGCGGTTGGGACAAGACCCTCAACCAGTACCTTGTCTCCAACCATTATTCCTTCTGAAGTAGGTCAATTTTTTAAAGGGAAAATTGTCATGTGAAGATTAAACAATGGAAAAGCAATGGTCACCTCATCCATCAAGTGGAATTGGCCATCATTGCTCTAGAATTTTTAAAGGAAAATGCATATTTTTGAAATATGAGGATGAAGAAGCAGCCCACCTCCATAAATACCACATCTCTTGACTTAAGAGAGGTTCCCAACTTGGCTCACTACAACCTAAGTAAGGAGAGGGCTGCATAGAAGAGAAGGAGAACTCTCCAAGGGTGAAAGGACTCCTCTTGTTAAGGAGAAGAAGGAGAAATGCAGCACTAGGGACCTAGGAGAAGCAACCACAAGCAAGAAGAGGAAAAGTCCAGAGAACTTCCAAGGAATGTTCCTAGTATTTTCTAAATTATTGTCTTTGTTTTTCTTAGTTGATCATGAAAAAGCTTGTATCCATGTATGTGTTCTTTTTCATCTCTTTTGTAATGGAGAGCTAAACCTCCCTTAGGGAGGGTTGGGGCAATCCCACATATATTGGATGATACTATGATGTATGAAACTTTCCTTAAGCTTAAATAAAACTTGTGAACTCAATGACTTGTTAAAGAAATGTGAAGAACTATTGTGAACTTGAATGAGGACCAAAGGACAAAGGACTAAATAAAATTCAAGGACTAAAAAGTCTTATGCTCTATAGCTCACTCTTAGTCTTGATGCTGGATTCACGAGTGCATGAGAGCTTAGAACTATGTGAGAAAGTTATTGAGCTTAGTGTACCTTGATCTATGCTCAACTAAAGAGTAGAAGCATATGTGGCGCCCCACCCCTTAATCCACAAGATTAAGCTAAGGGGTGGTGGGTCACTCTGGCTAACCCTTCACTTATCATTTAATTAGGATGAAATCCATAATCCACCTAATAAGGGAAGGAGTAAGCACAGAATCAATATAATCAATCACTATTTACTAAAAACATACAGAGTGCGGAAGCGATTTACAAATGAGAAACATCCAATCATCATAGTATAAATAACATAAAATAACTTAGAGTAAAAGCATAGTAATCCAAACGCATAGTCAAGGGTACCTGTATTATTATATCAAATAAAAGTAAAATATGCTCATCCTCACTTATAAATAAGGAACTAAACAGATGCTTCTTCCAAAGGCTCCTCCTCCGGATAAAGCTCTACTCCTAACTCCTGATCGTCTAAGTGAAGAGGGTCTGCCATTGTCAGTTTCACAATGTAGGGCCCCAGCCAAAAAAAGGAAAATCTTGTGTTAGACAATTGTCTAAGTATATTTTAAGCTGATACATTGTATTTGTTTTGTAATATTACCATTTTACATTCTCTAAGCAACAACTGTATCAAAAATAAGGAGCAGCTAGCAATATAATAAGAAAGGGAAAAGCTATAAACAATCATTTATAACTTAAGCAAAAAGGGAGGCTAAGACATGCCTCACATGCAAACTAAACAAGACAAGGCATATATAAATAACTAAACAAGTGCTGAAAGAAAATACTACATCTTAAACATACTGGTGATCAAAGAAAATATGCAAATTAAATAATATAACTCAGCAATGATACATATAATAGCAGCAAAGTTCTAACATCCTAATATATATATATATATATATATATATATATATATATATATATATATATATATATAAGCAAGACAAAGGAATAGCTGACTGAATAAAAATGCTAAAAAGTAACCAAAATATCAAACAATATATATATAAACATCTGTGTACTAACTGCCATACATAAAAGAGATAATCTAGCCCACTAAATATAAAAAGGATCCTAGTATCATCAAGGAGACTAAGCACAAAACTATATAACCCTAGTATCATCAAGGAGACTAGGCAAGATATATAAGATTTTCTCCTAGTATCATTAAGGAGACTAGGCAAAGAAAACACAACAAATCTTCTCTTAGTGTCAATAAGGAGACTAAGCAAAGAAGATATAAACAAGGTCTTCTCCTAATGTCAACAAGGAGACTAGACAAAGAAGATATAACTGAGAGGTAGCTCTAACACATACAATTATTATCTTTAATCAATCACTTTAATATTTTCACAAGGATTCTAAGGAGTCTCCATATTTTCCTAGCATTTTATTTATGCATCAAAAATTTTATATGGCATGTTCAATGAATTATGGCACAAATATACAAAGAATGCGTAGCAACAATCATCAAATAGAAGCAAGGGAGTCTACTAATATGGTGATATTATTTGTTTTTTAATTTATCCTTTTTAACTATTCCAAGTTTCACAAGTTCAGGATCACCATTTTCTACCATCGAGTGTAACTTAGAAACTTGTTCTTATAAGTTAAAAGGATTAGAACTGATCAAGTTCTAATCTAATTCAATCAAATGATGACTATAGTTTAAATCAATAAATCATACGTCCTAGTTTTATGAATTTAGACATTCTATCTAAGATCTAATCAAGATATTCTAAATTATAGATTATGGATTAAACACCACAAGATTAGGCTTAATCACATAATCCAAAGGACAAGACCTAAGATCTAGGTTTTATTCTAAAAGTGATCTACTAATAAAGGCAAATCCTATTAAGTAATCAAACTTAATAGGATGAATCTCCTATCCTAAAACTAAGTTAAAACACCAAATAATCAGAATAACTTGTAAAATTCTAGAAACTAATAAAACCAAGGTTTCATTCATTGAATAACCCATTTACCCAATGAATGAAATCTAAACTAGAATCTAGTCATAGTCTCAAGAGTAGTCCTTATGTGATATGTAATATCCTAAGGAAAAAGGACTTGGAGAAATTTTTAGGGAGTTTGACGAATTGACCTAAATATTGATTTTACTTACTTAAATGATTCTAATATAGTTTAAATATTGATTTTTAGTGAATTAGAAGACTAATTAGTGGTTAAAGATGTTTAACCTAAATTTTGGGCAAAATGACAATTTTGCCCTACTTAAGGGTCTAAAAAGTCAACTTTTGATTTAAGGCTCCAAAATTGGGATTTCTTACTTGTCAAATGATTTCTTACTGTCTAACATGGAGATAGATAGTAAGTATACCAAATTTGGATAAAAATTGGGTTCTATAGGTCCAAACTAAGGTTTTTGACCTAAGGAGTATTTTGGTAAGTTGCACTTAATGAAATATAAATTTTTATATAGTTTACTGTGGTTGATATTTAAGGACTCCATAGAGTCTAAGAATACTAAATTTTGAGATCTAATGAATTAGTTATAGCCATTTGAGTTCCTAAGGGTAGATTTGGTAATTTTTCTAAGTTAAGAAGGGTCAAAAAACATAACTCTTTCATTTGGTGCCCAAATTCAACAAATGTAGTAGCTATAGATTCCTTATATCACACTGAATATTTTGACTAGTGGTAGGCCCAAATTGGACTTCAATTGACAAAGTTATGACCTAACTATGATTAGGGGTATTTTGGTCATTTATGATTTTTCTAGAGTTCAAAACTTAAATATTTTCTTAGATTATTGTAGGCACTGAAATTCTAAGCTATCTAGCACTTTAAAATTTTGAATTTGGAGTCCAGATGACCAAGTTGTGGTCGATTTAATTTTCTGACCGCTGCGGTGCGCTGGAGTGTGCAGTAGCAGCCAAAAACTTCATTTTTTAGTGCCAGGGTGCGCTATAGCGGTCCCTATTTGAAACGGGGGCGCCGGAGCACGGTGCAGCTTGCTGTAGCGGGCAAAAATGAAATTTTCGGCGCTATGGCATTCTATAGCGGACCCAGATCCAAAACTTGAGGCGCTATAGCGCAGCATGCTGCAGCAGATTTTGCGCTGCAGCGCACTGTAGCGGACCCAAAATTGTAACTCGGGGCGTTGCAGCGCGCTGTAGCGTCAGACAGTGATTTTGCCTGAGCATAAACAACGTTGGGTCAACTTTCGGGCTCAATTACTCTCAACCTAGGGCACTTCCCATGCAGTGCCATATACCATTGGAAAGCTCCTTCCAAGACCTTTCCATTGGTATTGAAAATAGCTCCCAAAAAATAAGTAATCAATACAAACAGTGGGGTTAAACGTCTGGGTATGCAGAATAGAGGAAAAATAGGATATCTTTATCTTCCTAAAATCGCAACCTTAATGAGTTCCAATGAACTCCATAGCTTAAATACAGATTTCTAAAGATGCAAACTATACATAAAAGTGAAATGGAGTAGCCATTGAATACATTCAATGGGGGAAAGGAAGTACCTTGGCATGAAAATGACAAATTTCTCTAAGGAAGGCTTGAGAGCTTGAGAGGTTCTTTCTTCTTCTTCTTCAATTGCTAGCAAGGAGAAAAATGGGGTTTCTTCTAGCAGCAGGTACAACAAGAATGTGAAGTAGAGGGAGAGCTTCAGCTGGGCAAAGGAGGAAGAAGATGAGCTGAAGTTACATTTTAAGGAGGAGGAGGGGACAAGGCTCCATTATGACCCTTCCCATCAGCTTAGGTGGGAAGCAATGGAAGGAGCATTTCACTTGAGTGCAAGCATGGGGAGGAGGCTGATAGGAAGGTAAGGGAGGCTGAGCATAGGGATCATCAAGAGAAAATAGGAGTGAAAAATTAAAATGGATTTAATTATTTAGATTTAAGAAATTGATTTCTTAAGAAAAATTCAAATTTTATAAATATTTCACCCTTAGCTAATTTGAGGGTGAGAATCACAATGGTGAAGTCGGATTTTAATTCTGACGAGTATTTAATTTTCATATTTTCAGGGTATTTAAATATTATTAAAATATTCGTCGAAATTTCGACGACTTCTGATTGTCTTGAAAACATCACCCATAGCTATTTTTGGGGCAATGAGCGCAATGACGAAGTCCAATTTTTGACCGGAGGTCAACTTAAATCGGTCAAATTTCAGGGTTTCTGGATTTTCCAAAAAATCAGGATTTGATTTATTTGACTCCTGATTTGGATTAGATCTTAGTGGACGACTCATAATGACTTGATTAACACTTAGGATCAAGATTAGGATGGAGATTAGTCTTAATTGATAAGGGTAACAACTTGGGTTATTACAGCATGTGATGTTAAGACCCACTAATTGAGCTCCGTTGCTCAGCATATTTGAGGGTGGGAATGGATTCATTGAGTGCTCATGAACGAGGTGACATAGTCACTGAGCCCAATAAAATCACTCCCTCATCTAAACTATGCTTGATGCACGTAACGCTCTTAGTGAAATCAATGCTTGTAAGATCTTAACTACACAACCCTCATCTCCATGATCAAAAGATGAGAGGAAGACTAAAAAAATCTAAAATCTTATAAGAATCTTTGTGCTGAAATAGAATCGACTGTGTGTTCATTTTATGCACGAGATTTGAACTTGTAAATCTTTGAGTTAAAACTCTAAGAAAGATAATGTGCACTTGATTAAAAACTATGTAAAGAAAAGATGAATGCTTGAGGAATCATCATACATAAGTTATCTATCATATCACGTGGGAGAAACCCAACTCTCATCTTCCTTTTATCAGAGTTATTTTCTACTAAGAGTTGTCATACTTGTTCAGGAATCAAATTCAACAATATACTCATAGCTTAAATATTAGTGATCATAAATATACTTTAGTAACAAAACAACCAATTCTATGTGGTTTGATAAATCTCAGAAACTAAATTTTCCACTTATTACTTCAGACCACGTACACTTGCGTGAAAGCACAGACGTATTTTAGGTATGTTAGGAGAAATTCCCAATTATTAGAATTTAATATTAATTAAATGAGGTGCCAAAAATACATATTTTTCAATTGATGTATAAATGAGTTAAATTTAGTAAAAATAGATTTTTTATAGCATAAGGATCAAAATGATAGTAAGTAGAATCAAATTGGACATTATTTAACTTAATTAGGGTTTAATTAGTCCTAATGACAATTAAAATGTGATTAGTAAAATTAATGATCAAAACTAAAACTAAATTATGTATTGTAGTTTTTTATATTTTTTAAATCATTTTGGTATATAATTTTACTATGTTTGAATTAGTAATTAAGAAGATATGCAATTTATTTAGTTTGAATTAATTTATCATTAAGTTTAAAAATTTCCTCACTAATCCCATGCACTCTCGCACTTTGACCGCTCGGGCTCATGGCTACTGCACGCGCGCAAGCTGGTCGCGTGCACGAGCATAGATAGTGTCGCGTGAGTAGGGCCGACCCTCCCAACACTATTCATCATCACTGTCCATCGGGAAATCGAGGGCTTCAACCTTGGGATAGCCATATATTTGCTTACAGAGGGTTTTAGACATCATTTTATATAGCAAAATGTCGGTCTCGACGAGACCCACATGGTGGACCCAAAAGCCCCTTAGAAGGTGGACCCTTGCTCTTAATGGCATCGAGAGAGGTTCAACCTCCTTGGGTTTACTATGGAGGGAGAATTCTCCCTCCACAATGGCCCATTGGGCGAGCTCAAGTGCTCGGTGTGTTAATTGGTTAAGGCTGACCCAAGGAACACTTCCTTGACGGTGGGGACAACCCAGATTGTCAAGCACAAAGTTTGGGACCTGAGCTGTTGTGCAGTACTGTAGTGGCCTGAGTCCCCAAAAACTAAAAAAGCCTGATCGATCCAAATTGGCTCAATCCTACAATTTATAAAGACCTTAAATGATGAGAAAAAATGTGATTGAATGAAATGATCAACAGTATAAGAGGGAAACGATGTACCTAATGTCCGCGATGGGGTATCTTCAGTGAGCTCCTGAGGGTGATTGAGTAGCTCCTGTCTCTAGCTGAAGACCTCAAAGGGTTGAATGAATTCTAAGGAGTTAGCTGCCATGTTTTGAGGGCTAGAGGATGCTAGGGATGGTGGGCCGTAGCACGACCGCTGCCACGCTCGGTCATGGCTGAGGTGGCAGTACAACAGGAGCACAATGCTCATGTATGTTGGGACCATCTGATTTCAATTAGGCGGTCCTTATATACTTTAAGGTTTGATCGGATCCACAGAAATCATCTCAGTCATTGGATCTGGGCCCTGATCTAGCGGCAGAGATCAGATCCGCCGCGGATCTGATATCGTCCGTCAAATCGGGATAGGTTTTTGCACGAGACAACCTAAACAGTCGATTTGGCTATACTGGGTTCAGGAAAGAATGGTGGATCATCCGCTATTCGATTTAAATGGATTAAATAAATTAAAAATGCTCTTTTAATTCAATGTAAATTAAAAAAAAAACATTCAAATTAAATTAATGAAAATTTTCTAACCAAATTACCTCCAAAAACATTCAAAAATTCACTCATAGCTACTTTGTGGTGTGAGGAACTCAAAAATAATGTTAGATTTTTAATTAGAGGTTGATTTAATACTCTAAATTTTCTAGTTAATTAAATTGATCAAAATAAATATCAAAATCAAATAATCTCTAAAATACATCAAATTTTAGGGGTTGTCTCCTAATGTCACTAGGAGGTTAATGGGCAAGTTTTTAGACTATTTAGACTACTCCAAATCAGGTAACAACACTAAAGTTATTACAATTAGTCTCCAAATAATGTTTGATACAATCATTAAAAATTTGGTGCAAATTAGAGCTTGTTTGAATTTATCAAATATTTTAGTACATTTAATTAATTAAAAAAATAAGAAAATTAAATTGACATCTAATTAAAAAATTAACTTCAATTTTGAGTTTCACACCCCCAAATTAATCAAGGGTGAATTTTTAAAATTTTTTAGAGCTCATTTGGTAGCCTAATTTTAATTAATTAAATGGCTAATATTTATTTATTAATTTATTTAATTAAACATTTTAATTATCCGTGTGATAGCCATTTGATCGAACGACGCGCGATTTGTGTCATTTGATCAAACTCGCTGTCCAAATCAGACAATTGAGATTCTTCACATGGATCCTGTGTGATTCGGCTGTTGGATTGGGTCATGGTCCAATGACCAAAACACAACAAAGCACCATGCTCTATCGTGTTTGGCCATGCAGACCACTATCACGTGCGGGCACTGTTGGCCACTGGAGGCCATGTGAGTGGTTGTACTAGCCAAAGACCCCGACCTTTAAATCGCCCCCGCTTGATGACAAATGATTGCTAGTGGATTTTGCTCACATTTGGGATTGGATTAGGAGCTTATAGCCAAGTCATCGTCATCTGGATCTCACCAAAGATCCCCCATTGTAGAAGCTAGGTACTCCATTTTCCCGGCTATAGAATTATGCATTTTTCCTCCTTCAAATCTGTTATTGCATTGCAAGTGTTTAAGTATCGTCTCATAGGGTCAATTTGACCCCATTAAGTGTGTGGGCTCACCGTGGCTCTAGAATCTACATCGTCCAACTGTAACCAAGCCACATGCGAGCTCAAATACTAATTTCTTAGACTAGATGAGTTAGGTAATTGTAAGTAGGTAATTTGGGTATGCCTGGTTGCGAGGAAGGTGCTGGCCTCAGTTGCTGGCATTGAAATTCACTATGGGGCCCAATTCGACCCCATAGTTAGCCCTAACCCTAGAATTAGGGCAGCTAAATTTGGGTGAAAAGTTTCTCAAGAGTTGGGGCTTCTGAATGCATTAGGTAGATCTTGATCTTAGCATCATTTTGATATGTGCTATGTGGGCAGAAAAAGTTTATGCAGGGATAATTTTGAAACTGTAGGGCCTCCTTCAGTGTTATCCGATGAGATGATGATCAGTGTCGGGTGGGTCTGCCCTGAATTGTGCGACACTACCTTTGGGAGGCACACGCAAATGACTCGTGTGCATGTAGATCCACAAGCGAACCGAGCAAAAGGCGTCGTGTGCATGCGAATGGAAATTAGGTTAATTTAATTTTTTAATTAAATTTAATTCAATTCAAATTAAGTAAATAGCTTTTTACATACTTTTCCAAATATTTTGAAATTATATACCAAAATAATCAGAAAAATATGTAGGGCAATAATATGCAGGTTAATTTATATTTTGATAGTTAAAATTAACTAATCACTTTCTAATTATCATTATATTTCATTAAGGTTTATATTAACCATTTGAAGTCCAAATTGACCATACTTATAGTCATTGCACTCGTTATGATATAGGGAAATTATAGCCACTAATTTTATATCATTTGGACATCAAATGAAAAATATGAGTTTTTGACACTTGAATAAATTATTATTTTATTCTAAAATTAGGGTTTTCCCTATTTAGGCTTCCTAAATCCTAGGACATCTTAAGAAAACTTAGATTATGACATGTATAAACATTAGAGGATGAATTGGATAGGAAAATTATTAGATGAACTTAGTCTTGACTTAGTACTAGTAAACTTAGAATTGAACTTTAATCTTTGAGAGAGAGGGACAAGTATATGAGAGGAATCTATGTCTTAATCTAGTTAACTAATTAGGATTGTAGTGAGCAAACATTTGAGTAGTGCTTGTAACTTGAAGAGAACCAAAGGTTTTAGAGTGAAACATCTAGTTAATGATTGGATATCCTAATAGTTTTGTAGATAGTATAAATGGATAAGAGTGAAATACCTTTTGTAGTGTAGGTTGCCATTAAGTGATAAGTGTGAGACGTAGAACCATCTAGGATATTTAGTGGTGGAGCTAAGATTAGATTCAACTTTAAGCGTTAATAAGACTTAGAACTTTTAGGCATTAATTAATAATTCTAAGGATGAAACTAAGCATTAGTAATATTAGGATTCGAAACACTATGATTTTAGAGATCAGACTTGATATTTAAGATTAGTAAATGAATAAATATTAGATCTAGATAACCTTATCCTCAGTAAGATCACCATTTAAGTTTTACCAAAGTAGACTAGTAGTTATGTAAAGCCATTAAGCTTAAGAGTAGTCAAGAACTGATCTATTAGTGTAACAACTCTATTGTTGTTACTTAGTTTTAGACATCTAAATTAGATTAAAACAATCACCATTAATCTCCAAATGATGTTTGGAGCAATCCCTGCAAATTTGGTGCGATTTGAAAGTCGTTTGATTTTATTGAATATTAATACACTTAATTAATCAAAAAATTAAGAAAATTAAATTGACATCTCATCAAAAATTTGACTTCATTTTTGAGTTCCTCATTCCAAATTAGCTAGGGGTAAATTTTTAGGATTTTTTTGGAGCTTGTTTGGTTGTTTAAATTTGATTAATTAAAAATATATTAACTTTATAAAATTTTAAAATTATTAAATTCCATTTTTCAACATGCCTTTTGATCAAATGGAAAGTTCTATCCTTACAATCCATCATTTAATAGCGCTCGATTGCGCATGCAGAAGCCACACAATGTAGTGCTATGACCGCCTCCCTCTGCTCCCAAGCCCCATTTATCTTCTCCATTCTATCCCTTCTCAATTCTTGGCTCATTTGCGACTTCTTTTGAGGCACGACGCAAACTATGAGCAACAAATTTCAGTGACGAAGGTGCAACGAGACATACGCTAGGGTACACATTCTTACATACCTTTAGTTATTATTATAGTCTACTTTAAATTTATTTAGCTATTTGACACTATTATCATCATTTTGATCTATTATTTGTAACCTATTGAAGCATGGGGTGCGGTATCATCTTCGGGCATGCACAATAATGTACTATGCCTGGGTCCGACGAAGAAAATATCGGCCAAACGCACCATAAGCCTCGATGGAGGGTCGACTATGGAGTGAGCATCAGCCCTCCATAGTAAACCCTATGAAATTAAATTTAATATTAGGGTTCACTGAATAAGGCAATAAGGCAATAAGGCATAAGGTTTTCTAGCTCTGAATGTAGACCGTCGTATGAGGAGAATTTTGGCATGCTCCATGCTATTAAGACTGCTCGCAGCTGGCAAATTTTGGTGCCCTAGGCGTAGGAACAGAACCTCATCGGAACAATGAACAGTGTCGGGCAGGTCGACCTTGGCCCATGTGGCACTGCCATCAGGTCACCAAGCGGAGCTAATTTGCGCATCTGTTGGCTGTAGGCGCATGCGGATGGTAGGGCGCACGTATAGGATATTTAGAAATTTAATTTAGTAATTAATAAATATTTCAATTAAATATTTTGCATATACCAAAATGATCAAAAAAATATGTTGAACATTAATATGAAATTAATTTTCCAATTTGATAATTAATTTTGCTAATGACTTTTTAATTATGATTAAGAGACATTAATGCTTATATTAACTATTTGATGTCCAATTTGACCCTACTTAATATCATTGTACTTGTTATGCTATAAAGAATTTATAGCCACTATGTTTATATTATTTGGATATAAAATAAAAAATGTGAGTTTTTAACCCTTGAATTAATTAATATTTAATTCTTAATTGAGGGTTCTTACTTAAAAGGATTACTAAGCCCTAGGATACCTTAGAAAACTTTGCTTATGGCTTGTTTCAATATTAGATGATATTTTGAGGAGGAAAATAGCTAGAATAACTTAGTTTTAGCTTAGCACTAGTAAACCTAGGAAAAAGCCTTAATATAGAAATTGAGAGGCCAGTGTTGAGAGATTAGTGTGGATCCTTAGCAATTGACTTAGTCATTGATTATTGTATTGAATCTAAGTTGGATAGTCAATTAGTTTGTTCTCTATGATTATAAGATTCATTAGTATGACCCTTAAAATGTTAGTTTGAGCTTAACTTAGTTCCTTATATTCCTTAAGTGTAGGCTTAACCCTAGTCATCCTATTATGTAACTTAATGATATTAAAGTAGCTTAATTTCTTAGCTAACTTAGGATTCTTAGTACATTCATCAAAACCTTGAAGCGAGTGGTTAGAAAACCCTTCCACAACACCTTTCCTAATATAACTACATTAGTTTGTAGCTAGTAAAATTAGTGAAGTTGATGAATCATATTTCCCTAAACCTTTGATGCCTTAGTGAACTTAAGGTTAGTAAACTTACAATTGACCTTCTAGATAAAAACCTTAGCACTAGTCTAAGTCTAGTAGCCTAAGAGAATAAGAAGTTTAGCAGTAAGATAGGTTCTTAATTCAACTTATATCCATACTTGTACATTACTTTGTCATCTAGATAACTCTAAATAAGACTATTATTTTTTTAAGGACTACATTTTCATATAGCAATATACTTCAATTGATTGACCTAATATTCATGAATTTAGATTAGATCCTAACTTTTAGGAGGGAATAGCTATATTTCATACCTTGGTCTTGTGAATTACTTAGAGTAGTATTGAGTAAGCTTTAGTGTAGTATTGTGACTAAGAAATGTATCATAAAAGGTTAGGATGGAACCACTTTAAGAGGAATAGTGCATTATACTAGAACTTAATAATCAATCTAAGTGACCAAATACAACTTAGTTAGCGTAGGTGGTTATATTATACTAAGTGTGAAGGTTAGGATCATATAGAATGAGTAGTGATTAAGATACGATTGGAGGTAGTCTTAGGTAATAAGAAGGCTTAGAACCTTGAAGTACTGAACAATTAAGAAAGATCTAGGATTTAATGTATTATAATTAGGACTTGAATCTTATGGATAAAAAGGAGAATTATTTCTACTTAGAATAGAAAGCCAATAAGAATAAGACCAACCCTTAAGCCTTTCAACTAATAGGATAGTAGCTATGCACACCAGAAAGTCTAAGAAAAGATTTGCATTGACCCAAGTGGCTAGATGAAAGAACCTCTTTAAGTGTATAACATTTAAGTTGTTAGTGAGACATAGTGATTAGATGATAGTGTTAACTTAGAAGTTTGAATAGTGTTGTCGTAGAAATCTTACAAACTTTGTAGTGAGACTTATAGAGCATGAGATAGTTTAAACAATTGTAGTATTAGTAATAGGATGAGATGTTTATTTATAACATTGCAATTATATCTATAAATTATTTTGTTATTTAAATAAGTCCTTAATCAAATTATTATTTTCAAAACCTCATAAATTATATATTGTTATGTATTAATTGATTGAAACATTTGATGAATATCTAAGTCAATTGAGGGGCTTGATTTGTTCCAATCATAGGATAGATAACTAAAGTAGATAATAATAGATATCATATGTTTTACAATTAGCTTTGAGCATCCTTGAATGTCGCAACGCATTGAGACTAAATCCTTCAAAGTATTTATTAAAGATATTATGCATAAATTAAACATATAATATTACTTTGGGGTTTCATATGGTGGACTATGCTATACAACTGTTTCTGAGCCAGAGGAGGTTATGGAGTGATCAAGAGACCACACATATCCTACATGGGAGAATGTGTGTGTTGACAGGAAACCAACTTTTGTCGGGAAGATGTGCTTGACTCCTCATTTGTTATATAATCTTTTCCCACAAAATAAAACATATTTAAATTAAGATAAATGAATAATATTTTCATATTACAATTCTTTATTACTGTATTTGTAGTTTATTCAGTCCTTGAGATTGAGATCTCCTTCCTTTCACATATTACTATCTATTTGTCTTTATAGTTCTTTTACTTATATTTCTATAGTTTATTTCAATTTATATATTCATTTTCTTTACACTGCTCTACTTACTTAACATATGTCCTTTGTACATATTTTTACTACTTTATTACACACTTGTAGGTATAGTTGTATCTGCTTTCCTTGCTTACATATTTGATGCAAGGTATGTACCAGCATTTCTCTTTTAATACATTTACCATTTTATTTGTTATTTACCGTCATCACACTAATTTTCCTTTTTTAATGCTTTGTGCTTCGCTTATAAAGATTGTAAATGGCTAATGTGATATTCACTAAATCTAAAATCACTTAGTTACCTTAAAATGCTCTTAGACTATTTAAGTCCAATCACTTATTTTTATTTTATTAGTTATGCCCTACCATATTAAATACCAAAAATGGTAGATTAGGAGTTTGGAGTGGATCTCGCACATGAGGTAGATTGAGCCTAGTAGTTATAGCTTGAACACTTTACTTTTACTATATTTTCTCTTACTTTAAGTGTCCTATGAGGATGAGTGTCATTACATTAAATATTTGTATAACCTTAATTAACTATGGATGTTTTATTTTTTTGTTCTATGATGTATTTTTCTTTCTTTTCTGAAAGGCTAGAATGGTATATATCTATATTGTATTATGCATCTAGTCTTCCCATTTATAGATTCTTAGACCCCCTCATAGTGCTTAATAGTGAGTTAATACTCACTAACCTAGTATTAAGTACTACAGTAACACTTAGTATTGGATTATATTACTTAGTCCAATATTGGGGCATTACGATTAGTGACCACTTGAGAGTAATAAGTGTAAGTTAAGATAGATGTTAATAAAGGTTAGGAATAGTGAATACTTAATGTTAGAAATATTAGAGAACTATATAAGCTAGAATCTTGAGCAGTTCACACTATAGGAATCTCCTAACTTAGGATGTGCAAAAGTGAAACCTATTGTATTTAAGTTAGGAGTTTTATCATCCTAAAGAGTAGGACTAAATTAGATAACTTACAGAATTGTAGTTCTAGCATTACAATATAACTTTTTATTGAAATCTTGTATTTATATTTATAAATTATTTTGTCACCTAAATAATACCTTAATCAATTCACTATTTTCAAAATCACATTAATATATATGTTTATATATCAATTGACTGAAGCATTTGATGAATTTTTAAGTTAATTAGGGGCTTGATTAGCCAAAATCATTAGGATAGATAACTAAAGTAGATAATAATAGATATCACATAGTTTATAATTATCTTTGAAATTCTTGAATGCTGCAACATAGTAAGACTAAATCCCTTAAAACATTCATTAAGATATAATGCATAAATTATACATTTAACATTATACATAGGGGTTTCATACAGTGGATTGTGTTGTACAATCATTATTGTTCCAAGGTAGGCTATGGAGTGATCAGGAGACCACGCATTTCCTAGAGGGGGAATGTGTGTGTGTTTTACTTATTTGTTGGGTAGACATGTCTGACTCCTCACTTTGTGCTGTAGAGTGCCCATAGAATATATTAAAATAAAATAAATGAATAATATTTACAGTTTATAATCTTTAAGACTGTATTACAACTTATTCAGTCTTTGGAACTAAAATTACCATACTTTCATATATTACAACTTGCTTGTATTTACAATTTTTTTTACTTATATTATCTATAGTGTATTTCAGTTTATATACTGATTTCTTTACATTGCTTTGTTTACTTAGCATATATCATGTTGGACATATTTTCCTCCTATTTTTTTACTTAAGCACACTTGCAGGTATGTTATATCTGCATCCTTTTTACTTATATATTTGATGCAGGTTATGAGATGCTTTTTCATTTATTGCCTTTACCTTTTTACTTATTATATTATAGTCTTTTTTCTTACTTTTTATTTTTACTGCATTATGCACTGCTTTTTAAATTGTAAATAGCTAATGTGATATCCATTAAATTAAAATAACATTGTTTCCTTAAAATGTGCTTAGACTTTATAAGTCTAACCACTTGTTTTTCTTTTCATAGTTGTCCCCTATCGTATTAAAAACTAAATACAATTTATTAGGATTTTGGAGTGGAGCTTGAAATTGAGGTAGATCATGTCCAGTAGATGCAGCTTGATGACCCTTTCCTTTTTATCATTTTATTTTATTTCCCCATGAGGACGAGTGTCATTGAAACTTATTATGTTTGTATAACTTTAATTAAACTTTGGATGTTTTATTTTATTATTATTGTGATATATTTTCTTTCTTTTCTAAATGGTTGGAATGTTATATATCTATATTATATTATGCATATATTTGTCCACTTTAGAGATTCTTGGATCATATGCTTCGTATTAAAAACCAAATGTCATATCTCTTAAGACTCACTTACCCAGTATTAAGAACTATAGTAACACCCAATGTTAGATTATACTACCTAATCTAGCATTGGGGTATTACAAAAAGTTACCATAGTACTTAATACTGAATTAATAGAAATTGATCCACTATTAAGTACTATCTGGAAAAGAATCTTATGAGATAAGGAAAGCTAATAAAAATAAAAGTGCAATGATTATAAATTTATTTATCATCTAAACAATCCAGATTAGTGACAAATATCCATCACAGAAAAGAAATTAAGAACATCCATAATTATAATTTATACTACAAACTATTTTAAAGACGTAATAGCACTCATCCTCTTGGGTAAATAAAAGAATAAATAAATAAAAGTAAGGTCTTCAAAGCTGCTCCTCAGGTCCAACCTTCAATATATAGTCTGGATCACCGCTAAGCTCCTAATATACCACATTTGATATTTAATACATTAGGGCATAATCAATAAAAGAAAATTGTGGCTAGACTTATAAAGTCTAAATACAGTTTAAGCTCACTAATTTAATTTAATTAAAGGATATGCCATTTTTAATTTACAGTTTCTATAAGTGGCACACAATGCAGTATAAAGGTTATATACTAAAATGAAAAGATTGGAAAATATCAAGTAAAAAGAGTAAGTACATATATAGAGTTAGTGGCTCAAACCTACATCAAGTAAAGAAAGCAGATAAAAGTAGTTATGTATATTAGTGTGCACATGGAAATGTCTTAAAAATGGACATGTTCAATAGAATATATACTGAGAAAAAGTAAGGCAGTATAAGAATAATGTAATTATAAAACTAAGTAAATTATACACTGCATGAAAATCTATAAGTAAGCTGAAAAGTAAACTATTGAAATAAGTAAAGTAGTCTCAGTCCCGAGGAATTAATGCACTGAAAAGCACATTTAAAGACTCTATACAGTTGTTATAAAAATAATGATTTAATTAAGATATTATTTAAGTGACAAAATGATATATATTCTTACAGATTCTTCTTAAGAATAAATCCTATCCTAAATTTAGAAGTCAAAGCCCTCTAAGTCTCCTAGTTTGGCTTCTATCCATTAATAAATAATGAATCTTAACTCAGATAGGCTAAGGGTTCTTCTTACTCTCTTTTAAATCTTAAGGATTTCTATGGTTCAAGATTGATCTATCTCTTGCAATTTTAACAGCTCAAGGTCATAATTCTTTTCTCTCTTTAACATCATAATTTACTAGCAGGCTTAAGGTCTACTGTGCATGATTTCCCTTCTAACAACTTCACTAAATCACACCTTACATTTATAAAGGTTCTCATTAGATAAAATTTAACATATACTCTTAGCTTAGGATCTTTGCATTACTACTAGGCCAGCTTACTATGGCTTAATGAATGATAGGCCATATGCTAATTTTCTTTAAGTCTTCATTACTAGATTAGTCTAGGTGAAAATTTGCCCATTTTCTACTAAGGTTCCAATGGTTCACTAAAGGATTGAACTAATTAGGATCTAAATGACCAATCATATTCACTAATGTTTAATTATCTAACATCCTAATGCTACTTTTTGTTAATATGGAAAAAGAAAATTATATTCTAGATTTATATAAGCCCTTATGGTTTTTTAAACTAGATATATGACTAATAAGACTTGTAATTTATACTCTAAAGATCTAACCCCTACTCACAAGTCTATCATGTTGGGATGTGGAGACAATTTAAATCATTGTGTTGGTGCCAATGGAGCTCCGATGATCTTCGAGGAAGTCTCGGGGTGTTTCGGAACAAGTCAAGGGAAGTTTGGGCGCTGTAGCAATCCCCGACGTGCTGTGCAGATTTATATACTGAGAGTGTAACAACCCCAAGCTCTTTCCATGCTTAACCTAAGCTTAATCACACCTTGAAACTTAATTTATTGCATTGATATGGTCATTAGGACTTAAACCTGAAGGTTTGGGGTCAATTGGACCTTATTAGGCTAAATTGGTAATTTCACCAAATTAGGAACCCTAAATAATGGCTAAAATATTTTGATCTCCAAATCAAATTCTAATTGCATTTTTGAATTCCTCGCCCTCATATTATCTAGGGGTGCAAGTTTGGGAATATTTGGAGGTCATTTAGGTGATAATTGAGTTTGATTTAAATAGAAAAAAATCAGACAAAATGGTTTAAAACAATTCATATTTGCAAATATAACCTCCAACGGCTTTACCCATATGGGATCAGCTATGTGAACCATGGGCAATCCGCTACAGATCTCGGGTCCCGCGACAACAGATTTGACCCTCATATGGCCATCGCCTCATTGCATCTGATAGCTTAAGATTTATTGTGCGTGGGCGTCGATCGAACGTTGGATCGAATTTGAGAATCCCATGGCCCGGATCACTCCAAATCATGCCATTAGGATCCGGATGATCAGAGCTATTCTGTGGTTTTGATAGATAGATCAGACGATTGTTGTAGGTCCCGCCACTATGGAGCTTCGTCCCCACTCCGCTCGCATCCCTAACTAGGAAAATTCCCGTACATCGGCTGCCAGACCTATCCCCCACTCCTCCCAGCCATGCCACCAGGCCATTAGGCCATTTCCATTTCAACAGGGAACTGTGGTTCAGGCCCTGAAGCCCGAGCAATCTCCATTTGGATTGTTGAGAGCTAAGCTTCGACCCAAGATCTCAAGCTAAGCTAGTCTCTTTCCCTACCTCAGCTCAACCCCTCTGAAGCTATAAATAGCCTCAGGACTTGTTCCTGAAGCTTTTGATGGTTAATTGGCTCAAATTGAAGCTTTCCCCAGTTCACCCACTCCCTGCTATCCCAAGCTCACCCGGCAACCCTAGCTCCAACCAGCAGGAATTCAAGGGTGCGACCTGGTGTTCAGGAACCCTAGCCAGCTTCTGTAGTGCTGCTGAGCTCCATTTTATCTTTAATTACTTGACTTATAATCCTACCATTAGATCAAGTACCCCCCCTTCTCTATGTTGAGTTGAGTAGACTTAGCACTTATTCAATTCATCTTGTAATTGCATCCTTAGACTAAGTGAACTCATTACAATCACTCCTGAGGCCTTGGTTAGCATCGATCAATCAATACTATTGATCAGGCTGAGACATCTTCAGGAGGTTGAGTTCGAGTAAGGACCTAACATCTGGGTGCACAGTGCACCCCATGCCTCGTGGCCATAGGGGTTCAAGTTGTCTCACCTCCCTGAAGGTGTAGGGATCGAGCCCGCTCAATTTAATGGGCTATGTGGGGAGTAAACCCTAATATAAGGCCTCGGGTGAGTAAGGTCAGAATTTCTTGGGCCTCCTCACAGAGGGCTTCTTGGTGCGTTTGACGCACCTCGGCCTCCTAATCGTGTAGTGATTGGGTTTGAGCTATGGCATGGTCCTAACACTAAAATCCCTAAGCGTCGGGGGAGACGGGAGGAAGACGAAGGAATGTGCGGGTCGGGCCGACCCATGACCCACGTGGCGTAACTATAACAGGTCGTTGGACCTGACTGACCCGTGTTTTTTTATTTGGTCTGACAATATTAAATAATAAAAGGAATTACTGGATTTATTTTCAGGAAAATAAATTAAAAAAATCAAATTTAATTAAAAATATTCATAATGTATTGTTCGAATAACTTTCTAAATATTTATCCAAACATTATAAAATTATAAACCATTTTGTTCAAAAAAATACAAGAAATAATAATATTTACAAATATTTTAGTTTTTGTGATTTATTTTCTTAATTTTGCCTATTTACTTCAATAGCTTAATTAGTGAATATTTGCATGATTAATCGCTCAAACCTTATGATTATTGTTTCATTTGATCGCTTAGGTCTTGTAGAATGCATGTGTTAGGTAGGATATTTTTTTAATTAATATTTTACTAATTATATCCTAATCCATATTTTGCATGATTAGTGAATATTAAGGTTTATGTAATTCCAAATTTACATATCTTAGCCTTTGATTGATCACATGTTTAGGTGGAACTTGATTGCCAAGTATCAATTAATTATAATTTCTAATTTTGCCAATATATGCTAAACCCCTAGAACTTGATTAGTGATAAATTAGTACTTAATGTTCTCTAATTTGGCTGATTAGAATTATATGTGCTTCTTATACAATAGTATGCATGTTAGATAATCTACTTTCTGATTTGGACATTTAGATTTATTTAATTGTCTTAATTAGGGAGAAAACCCTAATTAGATTAATAAGAGTAATTAAATTAATCAAAATGAAGCTTATTGCTGATTTAAGCCTTAATAATTGATAAGTGAATTAATGACAATCTTGTATGTCAATTTTTCTTTAAATAAATATCCTTAGTTATGTCATAATTAATTTCAAACCTAATTTTACTTGATAAATCTCAAAAGTAAGTTAAACCTAAAATTGAAAATATGAATTTTGCATTCAATATTTTGCATGAAATCAATTAATACTTATTGATTTGATATTGGCTCTAGACTAATAACCTAGAAGGTATAAATCTTGTGAATAGCTCTTGTGACTAATCATTTTGATTTAATCTTAAAATCCTTAATTTTCTCTTAAGTAAGATAATTAGCATAAATTGACTTCTAAAACAAGATTGATTTGCAAAATAATCAACTCTCAATAATTTGTATGATTTTTACCCCATAATTGATGTGCTGGATTCAATTATAATATGATAGTTTTACGTACTTAATTGTTGCATTTAGACCTTATGATTGAACTTGTCACTATACATGGAGCCTAATCTTCTTAGAAGACTGCTTATAATTTAAATGTGATGATTAGTAACCCTTAAATCTTTAAAATATAGAGATAGTTCTAAATTTAATGTAAATGCGATACCCTTAAGTAAGCTAATTCTTGAGGTAGGAAATGCCTTATTTGTCTCATTTTGAGGTAGGACCTTAGATGGACCATAATAACCATAGATGATTATCCCTAAACCTTATGGTAGAATAACCTAAAGAGACTAGATTGAGATTATCCCTTGTGGTAGCATCCTAAGCTGAGTGACTTTTATGCTACATACTTGGAGCCTTTTGTTTAAGACTCTCCACAATGAAGAAATGATTCATAAGCTTCTAACTCCTTGTTCATTAAATAGATTGCTAGAATGAGAACCTTAGTATTATTATATGGATATCATAGTGCATATCCATTAAACTGATTTATTCAGTAGAATATAAAATTAGTTAATTTACTTTGAATAGAACTTTAGAGTCTCAATCTTATCTTAGGTAATTAGATAAGTACAGTTCAGTTTAGGATAAAACATCCGATGTTCAAAGTGTGATAAGGGTTGGGCACTTAATAACTTAGTTTAAGAGAATAATTTGTAAGAGGATCCCGTCCCTTATATTTGTACGTATCGATAAGTGCGGTTAAATAAACTAAGTATTAAAGTCACCCTTCATAGGACTTAGTAATCATGCATATGTACTCTTCACATATGGTGAATTAAGATGTTGATATGGAATACATGTTGAATTCAGTGGAACTAGAATAGAATTATACAATTTATTTAGTCAACTTCTGATTTGTGGAGACAATTGGAAATTACTTTAGTTTTGATTGTTTTCTAGTTTTCAATAATTTATAAGTATTCAATTATTAAAACCATGATATATCATGTATCACATAAGCATATCACTACATTAGCAAAGTGTTATCCTCACCTAGGACATGTTAGCATAGCATTGTGCTCACCTAAGATCTATTAGCGGTGCAATTTTTCTCACTTATGATTCTGTGGGATGTCATGTAACATCAAGGTTATGCATATTTGAGGCATAATATCTTATGGAATATTCAGTTATATATATGCACATCTAGTGGCATACAACAGGATTTTGTTTCATTATTTTTATTTATATTCAGATTCTTTATAGATTTCTATTTTCAGCAGCCTATCTCTTAGTTACTATTTTACCTTTCTTTTTGTTCTGTACAGTGTTATACTTTTCAATTATTTCAGTACTTTACTGCAGTATTATTTTGCTACTTAAATGTTAATCTTTTAAACTATAAAGACATGTTATAGCTTTTGATGTGCTAGACTTATTGTCTAATACAAGGTGCTTTTCTCTTTTCTTTTGTCTAGGAAACTAGCATTTTGGGATCCAACAATTTGTCAGATCCAGTGAAATTTGAGGAGCAGGCTCTGGAGGCTTCCCAAGAGATCCAGAAAGAGTTTTTTGAGCACTAGCTGGCTTAGCCTTTACTTATTATTTAGTTTACTTTCTGTTGTGAGTGAAAGACACTTATTGCCCTTTTATTGTTAAGTAAATGGTTTGTAATAACTTAATTATGAATGTATTTTTCTCTTTCTTTACTGAGATGATGTTTTCTTACTTAGCTTCAGTGATGAATGATATGGATGAATGCTATAGCTTCCGCACTCTGTTATTATTACTACATATAATTAGTATTATGATGTGATCAACATATAGTGATGCTAATACTCATATACATTGTATTCTTATTAAAATTACCTCTCATGGATCCAATGTATGTAAGTACCATATCTAATACCAAATATAAGAATTTTATTGTTATCTTAAGGATTAGTCCTCTGTTCTACCTTGGGTAGAGCTTCCAATTATTGTGCTCATATCTTAAGGATTAGTCTTCAGCAGTTCTAGCAGTAGCATTCGAGAAGGTTTAGTAGTCCTTCCTAAGTAACGCATAGTTTCACTACCAATTATTTTGTTTTTAATACCTCAGTTGCGCGCGACGATGGGACAGTGCGCTATAGTTGGTATATGAGAAGCATCATAAAGTGTCAAATAAGGGGAGTGTTCCTATCTACTTTATGATTCATTCTCTAGAGTAGATATAATCATAATCACTAAGTGTAAGAAGGCATCATCCATACTTTCTCATTTTGAATCTTAGAAATGAAAGTAAGAACATTTGGAAAGGACCTCTTAGGACTTGAATGAACTTTAAAGAAGCAAAATACATATAAGTAAAGTAAAGTAAAATCAATGCTGATCTTCAAATGAAAATTTAAGTATGGAGTGTCAACGTTATGAGGTCAGATATTATCTTGGACCTTAGATGACTATTGGACAGATAATTTCCAGGATGTCAAGGTTTTTGGTAGAACCATCAATGGAGTGTCTCCCAGATGAGTAGAAGTGCTTGACAAGATCCTAGCTCACATAGTCTTCTGAGGAACTAGCCTTCCAGTTCTCGATAGAGAGTGGCTAGACTGTGTGACTACTACCTTCCAAGAGACTGTATGTCCAGATGTCTATCATCTTCAGATCTTGGAAGCCTTGCTTGGTGGACCAGCTGAAAGGTGGTGGTTTTGGACATATCAAAGATTAACAATGAAGCATTTGGGGGAACGTCGTGTAGTCATTTATGATGATTTTGTACTGCTTTTATAGCAAAAATTTGTAGCTGATCTTATTAATCATTCCTTGTACTCATCATTCATATCAGTTCATCATTTATGCATATCTATATAACTTCTATTTTGAGAAGTAATGATTGAAAAATAGTTAATTGGTTCATTCTCTGAACATGTATCCTTGGAAATTGCATCAATGAATCTAGAATCTCACTCGATGACTACTCTGATTATGAACACTATCTCGTCATCCTGTGGGTTTGATGATATTAATTCACTAGTTGGCTAGGTGAAGACTCTGATTGAGAGTCATGCTGAACAAGCCCAAGTAACCTGTAACCTCCTTACAGCGCTGCAACCACCTGTCATCCACATGGCAGCCCCATCTGCCCCATACTTTTTTGCAGATGGTTTCCTTCATAGCTTCCTAAGGCTAAGAACATCACCATTTAATGGGGCTATGAACCCCATGGACATCATAAGTGGCTAAAACTGGCAAAGAAGAATCTCACCATTATTAAGTGTACTAATTCTGAAACCATCCGCTTGGTCAACATTTATTTCAATACGAAGTAGAATACTAGTGGGTAAATGCATGGAATACTAAGTTTTCTGACTTCGAGATTGAGGACAACCCATGGGAGTTGTTTCTGGAAGCATCCAAAGATGCATTCATCCCTTGTCTGCTCAAACCATCTTGGAGGACAAACTACTCAACCTCTCCCAAGGTGGAAGATCTATTTCTAGTTATGAACTTGAATTCCAATATTTGTCCCATTTCACTCTGGATCTCATAAGATCAGAAGCATCGAGGTGTAGCCAATTTTTGAAAGGACTGTGAGATTTAATTTGAGCGCATCTAGTTTCTCATCAATTTTACCATTTCTCGGAGCTGATTGAAGAACCTTGACTTTAAGAGCATTTCTTGAGTTAAATGGACCATAAGAGAAAAGCTCATTTCATGCCAACTAGAAGGATTACTTTTGGGCACCAAAAGGTCACCAAAGTATTCCATATTAAAGCTGATCAATCTCAAGCTGATGCCTTGAAATGTAAGCGTCCCCACCCTTACAAAAAATGCTATCATCTGGGAAATGTCAGCTTCACTAGACCTAGACATCGCTTATACCAGTGCGATGCTAAGAAAACCATCGATGAGGTTCCCATCATCCATTCAAAGCGAGATTGAGTATTCCGTCCGCAGCCTCTGAACATTTGTACTCTTGACTTGGATGTTATGCCACCTCCTGCTCTTGTTGCAGCACCTAGAAATGCACCTGCTTCTACCCAGACTTGTAATTTTTATAACTGAGCACCATAAAATCATCAACCCTCTACTCCTTATAGAGTTTATATGTTGACTCCCACATCTGACCCTGAGAACAATGATGTTGTATCAATTACATTTTAAATTTATTTTATTTTCTACTTCTGTTTGCTACCTTATTCCCTTAAGGTGCAAATTAAATTTTATTATTTCTTTAAACATAGGCACTCTAGAAATTAATGGCATATCATGCAATGTTCTTTTTGATACCAGAGCGAGTCACTCCTTCATATTAAAAAGTTGGGTTAAAATTCTCAAGTTACATTTCTATCATTTAGCAAATTCTTTTAGCATAGGGTTGCCTTCTGGATCCCGTATGTGAGCTCAATAGTTTTGTAGCGTAGCTATCTCCATTGGTGAGCAACACTTTGAAGCCAAGTTGATCATGATTCCCATGGAAAATTTTGACGTGATTCCAGGGATGAAGTGGCGAAGCAAGCATGACGCTACAATCAACTGCTAAATGAAAAAAAATACCTTAGGCAGCGAAGGCCAATCCAAAACATTCGTAGACAATTATAGTACATAAGCCACACTGATCAATGCCATGAAGGCTGAAAGTTAGTCAAAAAGGGATGTGATGCCTACCTATTGACGATGTTGGGTGAGAAGAAGGAGGATGTCCATATGAACAAGAATTGTATCGCATTTAAATTTTCCAATGTTTTCCTGAAGACATACTCGGTTCACCACCTGTAAGAGAAGTGGAATTTGCAATCGAGTTGATTTTTGGAACCCAACCCATATCCAAAGTTCCCTACCTTATAGCACCCAAGGAATTGCAGGAACTAAACAAGCAACTCCTGGAATTACTGGAGAAAGGTTTCATTAGGCTTAGCTCGTCTCCTTGGGGTGCGCTAGTTCTTTTCAGTTAAAAAAAAAGATGTCTCTATGTATATATGTATAGATTATCGAGAACTTAATAAGGAAACAATCAAGAATAAATATCTGTTACCACAAATTGATGACCTCTTTGATCAACTAATTGGAGTCAAAGTATTTTCTAAGATTGATTTGTGATCTGGTTACCATCAGTTGCGAGTCAAGGATGAAGACATCGAAAATTCAGCATTCAGGACTCATTATGAATATTATGAGTTTCTGGTAATGTCTTTTGGTCTAATGAATGCATTGTCTATTTTTATGGACCTAATGTAGCGTGTACTTGTGAAGCCCTGTACCCTCCATGGTCATGCTAATACTAAGATTGACATGATAACGGTGAATACGGTCACAGTGTGATAACTCTCCCAACTATAGTTGAGTCAGGTATAAACCCAACCTGCCTTAGCTGAAAGACTTTCCACCTAAAACTAAAGATTTTGTATGAAACCATCAAAGTAGCAAAAGAGCGTAAGAGTATAACATCCACATTACAACACAGAAAGTAAGAAGAGTAACTCAGCTCAATATGAAAATGCAGAAAGTAAAATATATCCAGAATATTTAATTATTACAAATAGAATTGAAATGAAAGGAAATCTTATCCTCACAAGCAGAAATAGAAGCTAGCTAAGCCTCAACAATAGGAAGGTCCTCCTCCTGGCCAAACTCCTCACCAAAAGCAACCTCAATAAACAGCTCCGAATATGACATTATCGGTATCACAATGCCAGGGTCCCAGTTGTGACAACCTAGATGTTGTTACCCATCAATTAGTGACTTAATTGACTCCAAATCTTTTCAATTACTCTTATAATAGTGTTAGGAGTCTCCACCTCAAATTTCGTGCAATTTGGAGACAATTTGTCCATTTCTAGAATTTTCTAGTTTTCTGCTAATTTTGAAAATACCTCATTTAATTAGACCTCAGAATTGAAAAGCGATTCCTCCATTGGACTCACCACACCCAAATTTGCTAAGAGTGATATTTTGGAAGTGTTTGAGAGTTATCGAAAATTTTACGAATATTTTAATATTATTGTAATGCACAGAAAAATAGATAAATTAAATATACCTCCGATCAAAAATCCGATTTCATTTTTGAGTTCCTCACCCTTCAAATAGATAAGGGTGAAAATTTAGGATTTTTTGAAGTGAGTATTTAAAATTTAGAAATGAAATAAGGAAATGATAATAAAAAATTAACTTAGTATATAAGTATATTAAGTAAAAATATCCACCATCCGATGGATTTAAGCACAAATGAGCATATCCATCGGTCCAAAACAAATTTATGTACACCTTCTTCTATTTTAGGCGATCAAGACCTACCTTTACCCGATTGCAGAACGGGGTGGCGTCGTCGCCACGATCTCCTTGCTAGCTACCTTCTTGCAACGGCCGTGATGGATCCATAGAACATCTTCTTTGTCACATACTCACGATCGCACGATGGCTCTGGACAGTGCATCTCCAGTACCCGCGCCTACGCCAACCCTATTCCTTACCAATCGGGCCTCGGAGAAAGGGTTGGTCGCCATTTTACTCTCGATCGAAGGCTATCTGCAAGAAGATTCGAGAGAGCTGAGCTCGCGGTGGGTGGATTTGCTCTAAATCCTTGAACCCTAAAATGCATCACACCGAAAGAAGGTACCTCTATGTCTCTTCTTCATTCGGTTGTATATTCGATGCGTCCATTTCTTTCAGTCATCTATTCCTTTATTAAGGACGTGTTGTTAAGTCTACTGGAGTTGAGTGTGAGCGTTTAAAAATCTCTTTGGATGATAATTTCTAAGAGTGCAACATTTCCTATTTTTTTTTTTACTTAGTTTCTTTAAGGGAAGTTAAGATTAAATCGAATCCAACAAAGTTAGTTAATGGTTAAGAAGTCCTTATGTGGGAGAGTGAACCTGTGTATTTCATTTATCATAATTCACGATAATTTAAAGGGCATCTTAACTATGTCTTCACTTCAAATTTACAATTTCAAACTTCAGTTGTATATCTATTACTTCATATTCGTTCATCTGGAAACAATTGCTTATGAAATAATATGTCGGTTCCCTTTCAATCTGATTCGATCAATAGGATCGAATTTCATAAATATGTAAAATAAATGAATGATTAAATTGTTTTAGTTTTATTCTCTATTTCTCAGCTTTTAAATTTGTGAAAAAAAAAAGTATACTACAATTTTTATTACTTCATATGGATTTATATGCATTTAATCTTTGAGGATAAAATTTTAGTTTGTACTATCCTCATCCTTCACCCATTAATTCCTTAATTTTAGATTCTTTATGATTTCTTTGCTGAATGCATTAAGATGAATTTACAGTCAAATCAAGTTTAGAATAACTCGATTCTTTCTGTTTTTAGAGTACGCGCGAACCACCTGATAATCTGTTCGTAGCCTTCTCTCAAATCCTAGCTTTCCTTAAGGTTTTAAAAATGTAATGATTTCTTGTGTAGTATCTGTAGCTTTTAAAATTAAAGTGCATTTGAATCATTAGTAGTGTACCAATAGCTCACCTTAAATTGAAAATGCTCTTAATGATTTTATCATTTTCTTAATCTAATCTGCCATATATTAATGTTTTTTTTCTTCTTTTTTTTGTTCACAAAAACTCAGGTGCTCTATTGTACAAATTTCTAAAAGCATGCAATTACACTAGTAGCCTTCCTAAGTATTAGTGAACAAGCCTAGGCATATTGGTGGAATATTTAAATGTTGACATCAAATAAATTTCATGACAACCCTTTTCTCATTATTTTCCATAAGCAGTTATATACTCTAATACGTTTCCCTATGTTTCATTTTGTAGAAAGGTCATTGTCAATCATATGTGGCAAGGTTTCACATTTTTTTTTTCAATGATATAATGAGCTGGCCTGTTCATTTTAGGCTTTAAGTTTGCCAAGCTAAGCTAAGTCAAGATATGATAAGTTATTAAAAGTGATAAACTGTTCGTTTGTGTTTGGGGCCGAGCTAGCTTAAGCTATTCAGGACATTAGTTAAGCTGGAGAAGCCTGAAACATAAAGGTAGTCTTGGTAATTGGAATTGTATAACCTATTCCAATCATTTTGTTTTTCCATGTATTTTCTTGCAAAGCCTTTTTATTTTCATAGAGAGAGTTCGTTATTTGCATCTTTTTTTTTGTGCAGTTGGAAAAGAGTATGGGGCCAAAATTTGGCCAATAAAGAAGAGAATTATTGATAAATTGAGTGTTACAATTGATTTTGATGCTATTGTAAAAATAATAGAGAGTAGCAAGACATGCAAGATATTGTTTTATACTACAATTAGAGCAAACTACACCATTTTATTTTCTCAAAGCTATGTACACATTGGTAGCACATCAAGCAATTCTTTTAATAAAATTATATGTTGTCATTTATTCTAAAGTGAGATCAATAAGATTGTATGGGATTAAATGCTGCCATTTCTTTTAAATGAAATTATATATTGCCATTAATTCTAAAGTGAGATCAATAAGATTGTATGGGATTAAATGCTGCCATTTTTTTTAAATGAAATTATATATTGCCATTAATTCTAAAGTGAGATCAATAAGATTGTATGGGATTAAATGTTATCATCTCATTTAAATGAAATCATATGTTACCATTTATATAAATATGAGATTAATGGATCATATGGGATCAAATGCTGTCATTTACATTGTTTGAATTAAATTATCTACTATCTTTAAATGTATTGTAAGAAACAAATGCTGTAGTAGATTTAAGTTTAAATAATTATTATTTCTTTTATATATAAATGCTAAATTAAATACTGTTATTCTTTGCAGGTTAAGTTATAAACTAATATCACTTGAAATGCTGAATCAAATTTCATTACCTCTTGCATTTTAAGTCAAATGATGCTGCCCCTTTATATTGCTAATTTAATTATAGTAGCTTTTATTAATTTTCATAAATGTTCAATTTAGGATGTGTGAATCCTAGGTTAGCAAATTATTTCATATGATTTTTGTTACATAGAAATTATTAGAAATGGAAATAATCAATCTCATGTAACGGATTGACATACATATTGATGTTCTTTACAATTGCTAAAATTATTAGAACTGGAAATAAGCAATCTCATGTAACAGATTGACTTGCATATTGATGTTCTTTAAAATTGCTGAAATTATTAGAATTGAAAATAAGCAATCCCATGTAACAGATTGATTTGCATATTATGTTCTTTATAATTGCTGAAATTATTAGAACTGGAAATAAACAATCCCATGTAACAGATTGACTTGCATATTGATGTTCTTTACAATTGCTGAAATTATTAGAACTAGAAATAAGCAATCAATCACACATAATAGATTGACTTGCATATTGATGTTTTATGTGTTTATTTTGAGCAAATACAAAAAAGTTCATGCCAAAATTTTTAGAATTAGAATTTTATTCTTATATTCTACATGTTTTACTTTCCTTTTAGTTGCATGTAAGATTAAATCAAGAATCTTTTAATTTCTTTTGTATTTATTTTTAGCTTAATACTTCTAATTATTAAGTTAAATTCCTTAAAAGAACTCATAATAAGACTAGTGCTCAAATAATTTCTTGGATAGTTAGTATATATTTCAATAATCTTTAATCTCCAAAATTTAGTTCTCAATAGATTAAAATTAGAGAATAATAGCTCCATTGCATGTTTTAAATAAATTAGAGATTTCAAAATTTATATAACAAATGACTTATTACTTATAGGATATAATCTACTTCCTTTCTGATATTCAAATATTCATTATCAATTAATCTTAGATAACTTTGTGATTGAATTGATTTGATATTTTATAGTTTGTAAGTTAACTAGATGAAGCTAATAAAATATCATTTAGCATATACTTTCATTATCTTAGCAAACTATAAACATTTCTCTTTCTTACTAGTTTTCTTAAATATTAATCATAAATTTATTTGATTTGATTAGTTTAAGACTAGTATAGGATGAACTTTATTTATATAAAAATACTATTTTCTAACCTTATCTTCCTTCTACTATTAATTATGATTGACTTAAAGATCAAAAATTTATAAGTCAATTTGAGGCTCAATTAGCTCTAATCATTAAGAAGATCATTAAAAAGTAAATGACAAAAGGATATTACTTAGTTTACAATTTTTAAAATTTATTAATGTTTGCTTAGCTTTGAGCCATTTTTCTTAAACATTCATACAAGATCATTGTGTATAAATAAAACTTTCATAAAACTTTATGGGGAATGCCTCTTGGAAATTTGAACAAGAAAGATAGCGCTTAAAATAGGCTTCACATTTTAGAGAGGGTAAATGTGAATGTTCGATCCCCCACTGTATCTAGTTAGGCAGACGTGCTTAACTCCTCGTCCTATTCTGTTGAGTACTCCCGCAGAATGAGATAAATTCTAAATATAACTTCAACTAACAATATAAGAGTTCTTTTACAATCTTATTGATTGTAAGATCTCTTCATAACTGTTTAGTTATGCTTACTTTTCATAGTCATAGGCTATGTTTGTCTTAAATCAAGAGCCTAAGATACTTTTATATTTTCTATGTTTTATACACTCTATTTACAATATTGTGTTTAGCTTAATTACAATTTAATTAAAATATAATGTATGTTGCTTAATTTCATTTAATGCTTCACTATATTTCATTGCTTACTTCCCATAAATTTTATTGAACATGTATTACTTTCATTTCATTTTACTTAAATATACATTGTAGTTTCTAGCCTTTTAGGATGCTTTTCCTTACCATTTTAAGATGCAGGCTAAGACTTATATGCAAGTGAGTATTTTTACTCAGCTTATTTCATAATATCTCCTTTACAGTTATGCTTAATTCTTTTTTCCATACTTGACAGCTTTTATAGTTCCGCTGTTTAGTTTAAATTGTAAATTAATGCTTGTGATATCCTATTAATTTTAAATGTAGCCAATCTTAATATGTGATTAGACTGTTTAGTCTAACTGCAATTTTTCTTTTATTGGCTTTACCGTATCATATTTAAATACTAAAATATGGTAGATCAAGAGCTCTTTGATTCAGGTAATGCAGGTCAAAGCGCTTGAAGAGCTTATAAAGAATTTTTGCTTTCGTTTAATTTAAAAATGTTTACTTGCATTTTGTTATAAGTGAGAGAGTACCAATTCACTTCTCTTGCTCT
This sequence comes from Gastrodia elata, assembly GCA_016760335.1. Taxonomy (NCBI): domain Eukaryota; kingdom Viridiplantae; phylum Streptophyta; class Magnoliopsida; order Asparagales; family Orchidaceae; genus Gastrodia; species Gastrodia elata. Next base: position 49,086,062 of record CM028671.1, on the reverse strand, counting down.
TACTTTTAAAAGGCTTGTAATAATTAATTCATTTGAGTTATTCTTACATACTCTTATATATCTGTGTTGTGATTACTATTTTATAATTGCTTGGGATGAATGAGTGGATTATACTAATTGCTTGTATTGTGTATACTTGCAATGCTGTATTTATATGTATCTCTTTATCATGTATTTTCTATTGCATTCAATTATATAATTTTATTTTAACTTAACAACTACTCATAAAGTGACTTGGCCACTTACCATCTATATTTGATTTGTTTTCTTCTAATCGAGTATTGGATATTAAGGTAGCATTCCAATATTTGGATTATTTTCTTATCCAATTATTAAGTTCATTACACCCGCCAAGAAAAGAAAAATTTACAGTTAGAAAAATTGGTTAAGCATATTTTAAGTTGATTTACATAAAACTAAATATTTAAGATATTACATTTTACTAAGAATGCAAGTATTTGAGGAGCAATAAGCAATAAAGAACAAGATGGTTATAAATTAAACATTAATAATTAAAACAAAACAAAGTATGTAAATTAACATGCCACAACCAAAAGATACAAACAATGTCAGACAGTAATATATTTAGAATAACTAAAAGTAAACTTACCATAAAAATGCTTATGATCATATAAATACGTACTGATTTGCATAAAGAAAATGTGAATTGAAGCATAAAGAACTGAAATAAAATTAGCATCCTAAAATATGCAAGTACTTGAATTGAAAAGCACTGAACTGAAAAATGTACAGAAAGAACTGAAAATATGTGCATAACTAAAAATGTATAACTTGGCTAAACAAAGTCACTGAACTGAAAGAGAGTCTAATAAATATCATCCTAGACAACCCATAAAGTTAGGCTTGGTTAGACTCAAAAGATCAGAAAAGAGAGATGTAGCTAAACTAGCACTACCATAATAGAAACTGGCTAAACAAAGCCAATAAACCGAAAAGTCTAAAGAATACCATCCTAGCCAACTATAGAGCTAGGCCTAGTTAGACTCATAGAAATAGATAAATAATATCCTAGCCAACTAAAGAGCTAGGCTTAGCCTGTTCTATTGCAAATGTACTGAACTGAAGAGGCAAACTAAATAGAATACACTCTACTAAACTAAGCACTTAAGAACTAAATGAATTGAAAATACTAAAATATACTGAATAACCTGAATTACTGATTCAAGTAATAAATTTATACATTCAAGATTGACATAGGATGTTCGTCAAAATATCCCATGTTCAACTATTATGTCCAAGGTATAATGCTCAAAGTACAAGGTATGCGAAGCAACAGAAATTAAAGTGAGTAAGAGACTCAACTAAACATTTGTGATATATGTGGTTGTCTAATTTGATGCGTTCAACCTAATCTGAGATAGTCAAGTTTAAGATCTCCAATATCCCACTATCTAGTATAATCTCAGATTTACAACTTTATAATTAACATTAAAACTTAACAAGTTGTAAATTTTAATCAGAATGATGACTACGAAGGTTAAGTAATTAATCAATGGCTTAATTATTATATTTTTAATGACAACCAATCTTAATTATGCCAATCAAGATCAAGGATTTTAGGTTCAAACTCCAATTTGGTGTTCAAACCTGAACCCAAGGTACTGATCTATAAGGGTTTAAGGGTTTACACTCACACTTACTATAAAGGTAGAGAAGTCTTAAAGGCTGAAATATTCAAGAATTATGGTCTTACAAAAAGGCTGAATCTAATTTGTCATAAGATAAAATAATCAAACAAGAGCTTAAGAATCTAAGATATAAACATAAGCTATAGAACAATCTCATTATTTTATAGGTTAAATCATCATAAACCCACTAAAAGGATTTTGAAGGATTCAATCACTTGAGAATTTTAAGAATAGGATGATACAATTCAAATGAATGAATTACTAAGGATCTAAGATCTAAGTCTTCGCTTTAATCACTTAAGACTTTAGATTAAATTTGGAATTTGGGATTTTCATTAAGAGATTTACTTAGGAATCACTTTATAATTAGCTTAGGTGAGCCAATATTAGCTTCATAAAGTTCCATTTTATTAAACAAGATTAAATGAAGGGGTCTAAGATCACCTTAAGATCTTAATAATTTAAGTAAGTGTTTTAAATTTAATTAAGTAATTTGGATATAACCAAGTGCAAAATCAAGGAATGATCCTAAAACATTACATTACTGATTAAAGCATTTTAATGATATTTATAGGATTTAAAGGCTCTTGAACCAACTTTTGGTCAAAATAACAAAAATGCCCTTCTTAAGGCTAAATTTAAGATTTAAGATTTTGGAATCCAAATGGATTTTAATCAACTCTATTATTCTTATAATGCCTAAGAAGAAGAATACGACTAAATTTTTTTTGCTTTAGGTCTAAGGATGATTTAATTAGCACTAATCACCTTTCAAGGCTAAGAAAAGTGATTAAGAAATATAGGGCTTATCAAGGCAATCTAAACAAATATATGATCTAATAGATTTAAGAAAGCAATAGAAACTCGATTCACCAAAATCAGAGCTCTAACTTAGTCATTAGACACTAATCAAGATCTAGGGTGATTAACAAATTTAGAACTCCTAAAATATTTTTAAAGGCATAATTAAGTTCCTTTCTATCCTATGAGTAATCAGAGACCTTAATCATAAAATTTGGCCATTAAATGAATTAGTTATTCATTAATTAAGATTAGATAATGATTAGGTTGGTTTAGAAAATCTAACAATTGGATCTAAAATTGTATTGTAGATTATTTTTTTTTATGATTTTTTGATCAAAATAGTATATTGGATCATACCATTTGGATAAGTATTGGCAAAGTTATTTAATTAATTTAATTTAAATGTTTTTTATTAATCAAATCATATGATATTTAATTAAATACATTTATTAATTAATTAACAGAAGGAAAATAATTCCTAAGTAAATAAATAGCTCGACATATTTACCAAACCGTGTAGGTCGGATCGGGGCCCGACTGGGACGGCACTATCGCATAGCGCTGGCCTGGGTTGGCCCGACTTGACGTGACAGTGCCGTTGTCCTTGATACCCCTTTTGTAGACATCCGCTAGAGAGTACCTTGGACCACCAAATTCACCACCAATACCCCATGTCATGGCCTGCATTAGATTGCCACACCTTTAAGGAGTCAAGGTGCATCGATTATACTTAGAAGCCCTCACTGGGAGGTAGTGTATTGCTAGATGGCTACTCCATGGGTTCAGCCCTATCATAGCATCTAGGGTTTACTTTGAGGAGAAAATTCTCCTCACAGAGGCCACTATTGGCTTGTACTCGATCCCTACACCATCCTGATAATGAGGCAGATAGAAGGCTTATAACCACAATGACTTAGAAGGTCCAGATCATTGGGACCTTACTCAAGCTCAACTATGAGCTTCGATGGAACCCAGTCGACCAGAATGATCAATTCAAGCTAGCCCAGACCATAGGGATAATTACGTTGGGTTTGGTTAGTTTGCACAAATGATCGAGAATATAATAGATGAGGATTGAACCATGAAACACCAGAGGGGTGCCAATACTGCCTTGGGTTTGAGCTTCATCCAAATAGTGAATTCTCACTGTCTGAATTAAACTGGATCAATCCAGATCAATCACAAAAATCCTAGAGACTGAAGAAGAAAATCCAAGCATCACAGAACTAACATAATTGCATTGATCGAGAGACTGAGCCCAGTCGACTCATCTAGGAAGAAGGCTAAACCCGGAAGTGGAGAATATGCATGATAGAGAGAAATTTGAGGTTGCTAAAGCTTCCAAAGGTTTGCAGCAGCTAACAGGGGGTCTGAAAAATAGGTCACACCCTCTATCGGCGGTATACAGTAGCTGGGGATCATCGGGGATGCCAAGAGCTATCAAGAAGTGTATTGGTAAAAACATTTCAAGCGATCCTTAGTGAGTAAAGAGACTCACTGAGCTAAGGGAGGGCTATTTATAGCCAGAGGGATTGAAGGATGGTCTGCCATGGCTCAGGAACCAAGGAATAGGTTCGGCTCTAAGGTGCTTTATCACTTACTTCAATTGGAGTGGGCCAAGCCTAAACCTCACCTGGGAGTGCTCAATGAGTTAAGGTAAGGATCCCAACAGCTAAGCATACATAGCGTGGGAGTAGCAGATCAGTTAGGGATGTGGCTGTCCGAAGGAGATTCGATTGTCGGGCGCAGGCTGAGGAAGGAGATGATCCGCAGTCGCGAAAGCCTCTAGGACCGTCTGATTGATCTTTAGTTGGAGTGGAATGGTCATGATCCTCAGATAGCTAATGGCTGAGCACGGATGATAGATTGACCATCAGATTGGATCAAGAGATCTAATGGCGATCAAGGATACTTAAGGCGAAGGGATAGATGCCGTCGAATCCCATCTCAGAACTGCATAACAGCTGAGATGGGATTGATAGTTCGGATGGTGCCCACAGTTTAAAGCAGCCGACCATTAGGGAAATGATAGATTTGCAATTATGAAATGTTATAAACCCTAATATGCAATTAAACTAAATTAAATTAAATCCAAAATAGACTTAAATGACCTTCAAAAATTTCTAAAAATTCATCATTAGCTTATTAGGGTATGAGAAATTCAAAAATGAAGTTAGATTTTAACTTGGAGATCAAATTATTTTTGCTCATATTCAGAATCATAAAATAGGCAAAATAGTGATAATGATCAATTGAGCTCCTACTGATTTCAAATTTCTAGGGTCAGGTTTGGGACCCATTGAGTCTAATGAAATGATAAATAACACTTGATTAAGCTTAGATATAGCTAGGGTAACAACTAAGGTTATTACAGACTCCCCCACTTAAGAATGACATCATCCCTGATATCACTCAAGTGAAGAAAGTATATTAAAATTAAATTAATAATAATTGGAAGGAAAGAGAAAAGAAGAAGTACCTAGGTTTTCAAAAAGCTTTAGATATTTATGATGCATATGTGTTTTCTTTTCCCAAATAGATTCTTCTAATAAGCAATTTTTTTATTGGACCTTCACCATTGGAATAGAGCGATTCCTTAATTGCTTTTGATCATGAGCTAAGATTTTAACTAGTTCTTTAGTATAAGAAAGATCAGGCTTGATCTATATTGATGGAAGTTAAATGAGGTGAGAAGGGTCCTTGAGATATATTTTTAATGATGATATATGGAACACATTTGAACTATTGTAAAGTCATCAGGAAGATTCAACTTGTAGGTTAATGTCCCTACCTTGGCTGAGATCTCAAAAGGTTTAACATAACGGGGACTGAGTTTCCTTGCTACGCCAAAATGATAGACACTCTTAATTGAACTTACTTTCAGATACACAGAATCTCTAATATTGAATTCTACAGAACGATGGTGAGCATTGTGATATTTACTTTGATGATCTTGAGCTGAATGGATTCTTTGCTGAATCAAATGAACCATTTTATTAGTTTCTTCAACAAATTCAGATCTGTAAAGCTGAACACTTTCAATTTCTGACCATGCCAGAGAAGTTCTGTACTTTCTGCCATATAAGGCTTCATAAGGAGCCATTTTGATAGTGACTTGGAAACTATTGTTGTATGTAACCTCAATTAACGGGATATGATCTTCATAGGAACCATAAAAATCAAGAATATAGAGGCTAAGCAGATCTTCAAGAACTTGATTTACTCTTTTAATCTGATCATCTATTTAAGGATAAAAAGCTGTGCTCATAGTTAAGATAGTCCCTAGGTCTTGGTGCATTGCTTGCCAAAATTTAGAAGTAAACCTGCTATCTCTGTCAGATACTATTGACTTAAGGATACCGTGCAGCCTGACAATTTCTTTAATATAAAGGTTTGCAAGCTTTTCAACAGAGTCAGTCCTAACGAATAGGATTGAAATGCGCTGATTTAGTTAATTGATCGACGATAACCCAGATTGCATCGGCACCAGATTTTGTGTGAGGCAATTCGGTAACAAAATCCATTGAGTCATCAAACCATTTCCACTCAAGAATCTCTAGTGGGTGCATAATACCACCAGGCCTTTGATGCTCAGCCTTTACTAGTTTACAAGCATGACACTTAGCCACAAAATTGGATGCGCTCTTCTTTATACCGGGCTATGATATATCCAAAATTTATAGCATAATAAAGTGGTAAAAACATTTAAGACATCATACAAACTAGCATACTTTGAATAGAATTTGTGTTTTCTCAGGAAAAATGGAGAAAAGGGCAAGTCAGAGCTAAATTGGAGAAATCTGGATGAATATCGCTGCAGCAGACCACAACGCGCTACAGCGGGCCATGACGGACAAGTGCATTAAACAAAGACCTGGAACCTGATCTGTCAAATTGGAAGCAAATCGATGCAGCATGCCACGATGTGTCACTGTGGGCTGCAGTGGCATTTCAAAATTTTAATATAAACTTTATTTGAACTAATTGAACAGTGCCAAATCTGCGATTTTAAACTTTGGACCGCTGCAGCGCGCTATGCCTTATGAAGATTTACGCATACCTGGAACAAAATTGTTGTAGCTCGTCGCTGCGCGCCACAGCGATATTTCAAATTATTCATGAAAATCTTATATGAATTAATTGAACAGTGACAATTCTGCATTTTTGAAACTTTAATTGCCATAACAAACTGTAGCGATAGACATAATTAATTTGACCCGCTACAGCGTGCTGTAGTGGAATAGTATTTGGATTGAAGGTGCCACAACGCACTATGATGGATTCTCAGCAGAACAGCCCATCTAGAGTTAAATTCAACAGAATCAAATGCAATCATTGTAGCGCGCCACATCGCCCAATACAGAAAAAGCTCCATAAATTGCATTTAATACAACATAGGGAAGGCCGCAATTTCAAACCCGATCGCGCGCTCGAGGAGACGGAGGGCTGGACGACGTCACTCGAAACTGACGGCGGGCATTTTAGGCAGACGGCGCCATCAGTTTAATAAATTAATTATTATATAATTAATATTAAATTAATTAATTTCTTATTTAATTTAAATAATTAAATTGATCCAAAAAAATTCCAAATATTCACCCCTAACTATTTGAGGGGTGAGGAACGCAACGGCGAGGTCGGAATTTCGATCCGATGAGTATTTTAACTTCCCAAATCTCGAGGCATTAAATATTATTAAAATATTCGTCGAAATTTCGACGACTTCCGTTTGAACCGAAAACATTACCCCTAGCTAATTTGGGGGCAGTGAGTGCGATGGAGAAGTCCATTTTTCGATCGGAGGTCAATTTAGATAAGTCAAATTTTAGGGTTTCTTAATTTTCCAGAAATCAGATTCAATCCATTTGACTCCTGATTTGGACTAGGTCATAGACGTTGACTCCAATTGACCTAATTAACATTTATGATTACATTTAAGATTAAGATTAGTTTTAATTGACTAGGGTAACAATCTAGGTTGTTATAATACCTAATATTAGATTAGAAGGAAGCTAATCCAAATCATTGGATATTGTATTTGGCTAAGGATTTAGAAGAGGGTCTTAAGTTAAGATGGAAGGGGATTCTAAAAATGTGTTATTTGTAATACATATGAAGATGCAATATGTACTAGAACATGTGAGAATGTAATTTAAATGCAATTTATGAGAATACTTGCAATTCTAATTATGAAATTTTATATATTTAATAAGTGAAACATGAGTCTACAATTTGCTATGAAATTTCTAAGTCCTTAAATTCTTACAAATTTCGGCAGAGTTTCTATTGTAATTTGGCTAAAGAAACACCCGCAAGGTAGATATACAAGACTTCCATTCTAATGGAAGTTATAATTGAAAGAAAAATAACCTAAAATTAACATGCAATCAATCCATTACATAGGATTGTTCAATTCCAATTCTAATATAGAGCCAATTCATTACATAAGATTTGCTCATTTACAATTTTAATATAAAGTCAATCCATTAAATGGGATTGCTTATTTTCAATTCTAAAGTAAAGTGAGAAAAACACATGTGTAACAATTATCTACCCTAAGGTATGCTCAATTCACAATATTTATTATGTACATGTTTATAATGAGAAATTCTCAACTTAGATATGAAACTACTTTCCAATTTTATAAGCAATTTAATATACAACTAATTCCAATCAATGTATAAATTAGATATGCAATTAATGACTTAATTAATTATTAATTACATCCATTCATTTACATCCATTCATTCATTCATCACAAGCATTTTAATAATGAACTAAGCTCTAACACAAGTGTAGTAAAAGTAAAGTAAATGGCATTAATTATAAACCAGTGGTAAACTTAATTGAAAGTAAGAATTAAAGCTCACTTGCATTTAATTATAAGCTATATATTTATGATATTATAAGTGGAAGTAACTAGCTTTTAGCACTTGGTCCAGCTCCACTACTCTCCAAATGCACCTGATCTATCATATTTTGGCATTTAAATATGATAGGGCAAAGCTAAGAAATAGAAAATTTGGCTAGACTAAATAGTGTAAGTACATTTTAAGATTGGCTAAACATATTATTATTTTAATTGGATATCACTATTAGTTACAAGATAAGAACAAGCAAGGGTGCGAGAAGGTAAGCATACAAGTGTAGAAAAATGGAAGTAAATATAAGGCAATGTGAGTTAGAATACTCACATAAATATATATCCTAGCCTACAAACAAAATAAGGGTAAAAGCATCCTATATAGGATAGAAAGAAACTAAAGTGCATATGAAAGTAAATGAAGTAAAGCGTGTATATATTCAAATGAACTTATGTTAAGAAAGGAAAAGAGACATTGAAGTATTTGAATGTAATTTTAATAATATTCACTGTAATCTAAGTAAACTATAAACAAGTAAAGTACAGTACTAAATTATAGAAAATGCATAGTATAGAAATTGAAGGAAGATCTTAGATTATTAGTCTAAGATTTACATAGTCGAGAACTATGGAAAGTAACATAGCTATAAGCTATGATGAGTCATTAACAATCTGTAAGTTTGAAGAATATCTCACATGTTTATTAATTGAAGTTATTTTAAATTGTACTAATTTTATGGGCACATATAGAGTGAAAAGAAGAGTTAAACATATCTGTTTAATAACTAAATAAAAGTGGGTCAAAACTTATAACACTCACATTCACCCTCTAAGAATGTGAGGTCTTGTTATTACTCCTTTTTAGCCTGCCCTAGGCTGATCCATCATTATAAACCCCTATTAATTTTAATGTGAAAGTTTTATACATGCACAATGTCTTATATGAATGATTCAAATGAATAAGGCTCAAAGCTAAGCAAGCATTCAAGAGAAATTCAATAATTGCAACTAAGTGATATCCAAAGTTATCTAATTTTAATGATCTACTTAATGATTGGAGCTAATTGAGCTCCCAAATTAATCTTGAGATATTGATCTCAAGTTAATTGTAAATATAGTAATAATTGGGGTTTTGAAAATATTTATTTTAAATTCAATTATTATGATATGACAAAGTAATTTATAAGTATAATTGATATAATTAGAAACTAGTTCTTATTCACATCCTAAACTATAAGATTCAATTATATAATTAAATTAAGGTTTAGGTGTCTAGTAGGAAGAGATTAAGATAAAGAAAATATCTAACTTAATAAATTGGAAGTTAAGGTAAATTCATTAAAGTTCATTAGCTAGGTTGTAGTTTGAAGGATCTAACCAATCAAGTACTAATTTAGCTAGGTTATAATAAAGTGAAAGGTTTAAAGTAAGCAATTGATAAGACTTAAGAATTATAAGTTCTAAGCATTCTAATAGTTGATGTTTAAGGAATTCAATGGGATTCCTAAACTAATTTAAGTAAATTGGGAATTCCTATCACTAACTCTTATAAGATTCAAGAGAAAGTTTTAGAGATTAGGATGAATGAACTAAGTTCTAATCTAGTCATTAAAGGTTAGATCTAATTGATTCAATAAATTATAATTATAAAGACATTAAGGCTAACTACTCTTAATGGGTGTAACTGATAAATTCTAAAGATCAACTACAATTTATGTTTAAATCAATCCTAGGGTTTCTGCCTTAGGGTTGAAAGATGAATCAAGCAATTTGTAATTGATTCACATATTTAGAAAATGAGAACTAAGCTCAATTAAAAGTAATATAAATTGATATGGGAAATAATAAATATGACATGTTAGCTACCCTAGGGCTTTATAATACCTAAAGCATGCCATCTAAAGAATTAAAATTATCACAATAGCACCTAATTAAGAGTTAATAATCTAAAATCACTAATTATTGTCCAATAGAAATGATTTACATATTATTGAAATTCTTATATCATAAGGAGAAAAATAACACTAAGTATGTCAAATTTGGACATCATTTGATATTTAGGATTTCCGGGACTCTTAATCAGGGTTAAAAAATGACATAGAAAATCAGGGTTCAAATGTTGAATTTGATTTCATATTATTGTTCCTCACATTTTATGAGTGAAAAGAATTATTTGATCATTTAATTTGGACATTAAATGATCAAATTAGGTCACATGAATTGATGAATTAAATTATAATTAATTAATTAATCTTAAATATTGACTAATTAAAATATTTATTAAAATATAAATTTAATTGTGTATTATTAATTTGCTCATTTTTATGATCAAAATGGTATATTATATCATATCATTTATAGGTATATATTGCAAGTTATAGTTAAATTAAAATCTACTTTATTTATTGTTTATTATATTAATTTAAACATATTATTTTCCCTTAATCTATTTATACATTTGCTTGCATTAATTAAAAGAAATGGTGGAACGAATGAGGGTACTCGACTGGCCGATTCGACAGGTCTGGGAGTCGACCGTTGTCTTCTTCGTAAAGGCGCGATTAAGGAAGTTTTAGGGCATCAATGGGGATAGCAAGGGAAGCTCTTCACGGCTTACCGAGCCTTTAAGAAGAGTAGTTCATTCTAGGACTATGTCCCAAGCTCAATTTGAATCACCCAGAAGAAGTTTAAAGATACGAAAACGGATGCCCTAAGAATACTTCTGAATGCCATAAAAAGAATAATAGGGTTTACTGAAAGATAATAGGTTCGAATAAGAATAAAATCAATCATTTTAAATTGGTTAGGGAGAACATAATGCATTTATATTTTTCATATTACTGATTTAAAGAATGCTTGCTGTAAAGAAATGAGTATATAAAAGCATTAGAATTCCTTTAATTACAAACTAAATTTATGAAAAATAATTGAAGTATTGCAGTTAAACCAAGAAGATAGAATGTAGGATGCAGATAATAACATATCTATATGAATGCATCAGGAGTTCAATTTCAGCTCAAGAGAATTATATCACTAACCTTATAAAGGTGAGTTCGATTTCTCAATGCAGATGAATTTAAATGGAATTTCAAATCAAGTAATGATAAGTGAAATAAAAATCTAAAGGTATAAAGCATACTGGAGTACCTGATTCACTCTATCTCAAGCAGTACCACCAGTCTTCTTAAAAAGAGTTGCCGAAGAGAAGCTTCGAAGGAGCACCGATCCTCGACTTTTTCCTTCAGTCGACTAGCGAAGAAAGGAAAAGAGAAAAATGAAAATTGTTTTTCCCTAAGTTTAAGCTGTCCAAGAGGTGAAGGCAGGAATCTGCACTATCATTCTATGTTTTTGGTAGAGCATGATCGCCTGCAGAAAGAAGAAGGCGCACAGTAAGAAAATCCTGACCGTTGGATCATGATCTCGATCCAACGGTTAGATCAGAAGATCAGGAGTGAGTCGTTCGATCTTAGGCAATGGCTTTGACGGCTTAGATCGCACGGGACTGCTGTCCTGTGCTTTGAATCCCACAGTGGATGCGCGCCACAAATTAAACAGCTGATGGAATATATTTATTAAATATTTATATTATTTATTTTAAATATATTATTTAATTAATTAAAAGACGCATAGTATTAATCAAAATTAAAATATCTAAACGGACTCTAAAAAATCCCAAAAATTCACCCTTACTTAATTGAGGCATGGGGAACTCAAAAATGCTGTCGGATTTTTGATTGAAGGTTAATTTAATTATCTTAATTTTTTGGGTATTTAAATATTAATAAAATATTCGAGGTAAATTTGACGACTTCCAAACACTTCCAAAATACCACCCCTAGCTAATTTGGGTGTGGTGAGTCCAATGGCGGACTCTGTTTTTGATTTTGAGGTATAAATAAATTAGGTATTCTCAGAATTATAAAAAAACTAAGAAATATTGGAAATTGCTAAACGATCTCCAAATCGCACAAAAATTGAAATGGAGGCTTCTAAGACTATTATAAGACTAATGGAAAAGGATTAGAGTCGATTAGGTCACTAATTGATGGGTAACAATACTATGGTTATTACACATAGTTCAATGAGTTCAATGTATTCTCTCATTTAGCTAAACTGCGTGTGTATGCGCATGATGTAGATTGATAGAAGTCATGCTTGTGAGATCAATTAATTAAAAGTAACATTTTGGTGACTTAGACATAGGAAATCAGAATTGAAGTAAATAAAAATCTTACAAGGGTCTATGTGCCGAGTTAAAACTTTAAGGGTGTTCTCCTTGCTGCATAGACTTGAACTTATTGAATTAGAGGATTGCTCTAGTTTAGGCAATGTTCACTTGATTGTTTAGGCATAGGAAAACACTTTATGAGTTTCAATGACTAAATGACAGCACCAAGCCCTTACAACACGTACACTTGCGTGCAAGCGCAGATTTACAGTCAATCAGGCTACCAGAAGGATTGCTTTAAATCTTAATACATCTTTTGCACATCCAAAGTGGACATAATATCTAGAGTGGTGAATTTTGATAAGAACTTCACAATGCATGGATTTAGGAATCCAAAGATGATTATTCTGATAAACAACACCATTGCATAATTGCAGATCAAAGTAGTAGCCGCCTTCAATTGTAGCTTTAAATTTTAGATAATCTTATTCTTTTGTTTGCGAGATGGAGACATCTCTATGAAATGTGGGCTCAACAATGCTCATACATAGCATACTGCTTAGCATATCACCATGGACTGGCATGAATTTGAGTTTACAAAATTCTTCTTTTAACAAACTTTGTGCTATCATGGTAGATAATGTAGCGCGATGACTAAGAACATCAGCTACAACATTCACTTTACCAGGATGATATTGAATACTTAGATTATAATCACTGATCAGCTCCAACACTTTTTTGTTAGCACTTTAGCTCTCACTAAGTGAAGATGTACTTCAAACTTTGGTGATCAGTGAAAATGGAACATTGAACTCCATAAAGATAATGATGTCAAATCTTTAAAAAAAATATTATAGTAGTAAACTCAAGGTCATGAACAGGATAGTTTCTTTCATTAGGTTTCAGTTGACAAGAATCATAAGCTATTACCTTACTCTCTTGCATTAATACGCAAACTAAACCAGTCCCAGATGCATCAGCTTAAACCTGATAGTTCAAACCTTCCTTAGACAGAACAAGCATTAGAGTGGCAGAGAGTGCATCTTTGAGGGTATGGAACACTTCCTTGCATTCAGGACTCCAAACGAAAGGTATAGCTTTCTGAGTCAGCTTAGTTAAGGGTGAGGCAATCTAAGAGAAGCCTCTAACAGACTTTTTGTAATAATTAGCTAGTCCCAAAAGGCTTTTAATATCTATGATTGTAGCGCCCCGCCCCGTCGTCGCGCACGCAAAAGACAAGTAATATATATCGATTCGGCGGCAGAGCGGTGCGCTACTCGGGAAGGCCGAGTATACAAGTAAAACCTATCTCCCCGAATAGGTTAGTAAGAACTGCGCCATGCTGAAGGCTGTTGACTCGAAATTCTAAGAGTAGGATCGAGATCCGATACCTAAGATAAGAGTGAAATGCTTATCTTAGATATTAGGCTAGTACGTATACAAGGTCCAAGGAGGTAAATAAGAACCCAATATATGTTATCAATATATATCAGCATTTCCAGTATGCTGATCACATCACAATACTAAGTATAGTAGTGTAACAGAGTGCAAAAGCTAAAAGCAAATCATCCAGAATACATTCATAACAAGAAGTAATAGCCATTCGCCTCAGAAAAGAAAAGTAAAATATATCCATAGTTTATTACAAACATATTTAAAATGCAGAAACATAAAGAGTCTATTTATAATGCTAAAATGAGCTAATAAGTAAAAATAGGTGCTCGATCCACTACAGCTCCACATGCTCCTCCTGGGTCTCCGGTATGTCCTCCTGACCTGTCTTCACAAATTGCTCAGGATCTAGCAAATTTCCAGATCCCAAAAGTACCTGTGTTAGACAAGAAGTCTAACATATCGTAACTAACTATACAGAAATAAACTAAACATAACATACAGAAGAGCAAAGCAAAACTGTAAGAGAACTGATGAAAAGTACATAGTAAAGAAAACTGTAAATGCTAAGTAAATAGAGCAGTAAAGGCCAGTTAAAGTGAAGTTATCGCAAAATGAAAACTGAAAGTAAAATAAACACCATGATGAAAGAGATGCTATATGCTGCACTATATGTCACTAAAATGATGCACACAAATATGCTACACTAAGGTATATCCCATAACTATCACTGAAGGCTTATGAGTAGTACAATCCAATGTAAATACACTGGTTAGGAAGTCAATATGGTGACACAGATGCACCTTGAAATTCCCCAGTCTGTGTATATTGCATTCCGTAACTCAGACAATATCACTGATACGCATGTATCACAATAAAAGGAATGAGTCAAATTCATGTTTATGCTTATGCTTGTGGCACTATGTTGAATGAATGAAACATCCAGAAATCAATGAAGAGTTTAGTAAGAAACGATAATGAATTCTAAGTCCCCACTGTGCAGGATCCTGCTAAAAGGATCCTGACTCCTAGTTTTTAGATCAATATTTAGTTAAAGGTGCTTATTTATGTAAAGATCACTAGACGGGGTGATTGTATACACATATTTAGCATGCTGCAAGAAAAGGATTCTTATTACTTAGTTTGATTAAGCCACTCTAAAAAAGCGATCTTCATTAGGAGGCACCACTCGATGGTGATTTTGTATCTCAAGCTAAGTATTAAGTTGCTATACTCACAATCATACTCAGTGTCTTAAGGAAGGTAAATCTCACTACTTACTTTACTTGAGCCATACCTATTGAAGCGATCTTCGTTAGGAGGTATTGCCCGTTGGCAACTTGTCTTTCAATTAAACTAAGGGATGAGTACTCTTTTAATATACTCTTAAGTTTGAATGATTTATTTTAATGAGACTATATTCGTTTAATCTCGCAGGACAGAACCTGCTCATAAGTCCTTACTAGAATGAATCAACCAATCCTGAATACTACTGGGGACCAATAATATGGGCATACTATACTACACCACCTATTGATCAAGATTCAATCAAGTCTAGTTAATAAAGCAAGGATTTATCAAGACTATAAAGGCCTAAACTAATGGGTAAGTCCTATACAAGGTCTCACAAACCATTTGTGATCAAGGATCACTTGATATAAACTCTACCACAAGGAGAAGTATCTGTTCTAAGGTTCTTAAGTGATTACTACCACGAGGGGATAAGATCAATCTCTAAGGTGATGGGATCTTCTATACTTCTACCTCAAGGAGTCATACAAGATCTCCTACCTCAAAATATATGAATTTAGGTCTTTTAATAATTCAAGATGATCTTATGAAGAGACACTTAAGATTCTTCCTTCTAAATGCTGATATTAATCTCTTAGGTTTTGCTTCATAATTAGATTTAGGATGATTAGATCAGATGACTTAGTCATCTGATCATAACTCAATCTAAGATTAGGGGATCCAAATTAGGAATAATTTTAGGACTTAGATCACTTGGTTAATCAATATAATTTTATAAATTTTCTTATGCTAATCCTCTTACTTAAGAAAAAATCAGGGATCTTAAGATTTGATTCAGATTGAGAAATCACATAGGATTATTATTAGCCTTAATTTGTCTAATTCAAATGTTTAGAATCAATATCTAATCAGATGCATTATTAGAAATTGTCAAGTTCATAGTCTTACAATCAAGTTAATTAAGTTAAGGTTCTTAAGGATTTGGATTCTCCTTAAGTAGATTAGGGTTTGCTCCCTTCTCATATCTTAAGTAAAATCAAGTGTGTGTTTAAGGATCAATGACAAATCAATGGATTAATCATGCATTATTGGTGGCAGTCTCAGACCTAGATCAAGTCTTAAGAGTTTGATCCAAATCTTAAGATTTCTTAAGTTATTTAAGATATTTAAGATTCTCAATCTTTAGATTTGTTCAAGTATACTTAATAAGTTTATCTTGAGAAATTCGCTACATTTAACTTACTATTATAAGTCAGATTAATACTCAAATTTTGTAAAACAAGCAATATTTAGTGCTAATCAAACCCTAATTCAGTTCAAAAAGGATTAGCACATAAGTATAAATCCAACCATTAGAATTTCATGAAACTTGATACCCAAGTTCTAATTAACCATACAATTATTCAGAGCATAAGTTAACTAAGATCCAGTGAGTATAAACCCTAATATTCACTAATCATGTTTTAACAAAATTTGAGCATAACTAGAATTACGGAGCTCAGAAAAATAATTTACTTAGCACATGCATTCTAATCATCATAAGTGAACTAATGGCATCCTAAGCATGCAATTTGGATAAGTAAAATTACTAATTTATCCTAATTAAGATCCACTATAATTAGGCAATAATTAAAGATCTAACCATCAGATATGTGATTTTATTTTATATTTAGGTCCCTGATGACTTTCTGATTATTTTCATCTATAATATTATAGGGTTTGGACCAGTGGATAAAAAGTTATTCAAATAATACATTCTGTATTTTTATTTAATCAAATTCCTATGATTTGATTATTGGGATTATTTTCCTTAAGGAAAATAATTCCAGTAATTCTGATTTAATTTAAACAGCTCGGCCCAATTCCAAACTACGTGGGTCGACCGGGGCCCGGGAGACCCGGCACTATCGCACAGCGCGGGCGGTGGGTCGACCCGGCCTGCATAGAGCCTTCATCCCCGCATCTCCATCTCGAACCAGGGATCCGACTAAGGGAACCCTAATCACAAAATCCCAGTGCATCCAGGTCACGGCACGGCCAGAACTCGATCGCTACTCGATCACCGTGGTTAGACGCATCGAATGGGACCTGAAGCCCCTTATGAGACGGTCTGGATTGACTGGACCTTACTCACCCAAGGGCTCCTCCATTGGAGCTACTGCGAGGAGATAATTCTCCCCACAAAGGCCATGCCAGACCCCGGGCTCGATCCCTACACCTTCAGGGCGGTGAGCCCGAGAGGTCGGGCCATGGTCGAGCTCTCAAAATTCCATTTCGAGCTCAGCCGGGTCACGGGGCCCGATTGAGGCTCCAAACCATTATGGGAATGATCCTAACGGCTTGCTGAGGTGGAAGAAGGAGTGGGGGACAAGGTCGACAGTTGGCAGTACGGGAGAATCCTCCTGTCGGGTGCGCGAGGGAGTGGGGACGACGATCCACAGTGCCGGGTGCCTCGGATTTCATTTGATCTATCGATCAGATGGCGCTACAGCTGGGATCGCTCGGATCCTAACGGCTGACCATGGGAGTGATCCTGGCCGTAGGATCCATGGAGTAAATCCAACGACGGATCCGCGGTCTAACGAGATCGAATCCTGACCCTCGGTTGAAAAGGTGTGATGGTTAGATGTGTGGGGCTCTGCTATCATGTGACCCAGGCTCCGCAGCGGATCGCCCCCGGTCCACATAGCAGATCCCGGCTGTTATTTTCGTTTAGAAATATATTTGTAATTATGAATTAATAGGAACCCTTAAGTGCAATTGAACTATTTTTATTTAAATTGAATTATGGCCCAAATAATTTTCAAATTGCACCAAATTTTCACCCTTAGCTAATTTGGGGGTGAGGAATCCAAAAATATAATCAGATTTTAATTCTAAGGTAAAAATATTTTAAGTCTAATCTAGGGCATCTAGATTGATTAAGCTATCAATTTGGACTTTGAGAAGTCTAATGGACTTCAAATTTTCTAGATAAGTTTAGATTAAGGTTTTATAAGCAATGGTGATTGGAAATTGGTCAGGTTACCTATAATTTTGTAAGGTAACAACCTAGGGTTGTTACAATGATTGACATGGGTTGTACCCAATCTTGGATTGCACTTACTTTCTTCTGATCTATACGGATATTTTGGGCATCAACTATATGACCCAGGAATGCGATGAATTTTAGCAAAATTTGCATTTGGAAAACTTGGCATATAACTAATGACCCTGCAAGGTTTCTAATAAAACTATTAAATGATTTTCATGATCCTCTAGAGTTTGAGAATAAATGAGAATGTCATCGATAAAGAGGATAATAAATTTACCTAATAAGGCTTAAGGACTCGCTGCATCAAATCTATGAATATTGATGGCACATTAGTGAGTCCAAAAGACATTACTAGAAATCAAAGTGACGATAATGGGAACAAAAAGTTGTTTTCTCAACATCGACTTCCCTTACTCGTAACTGATGGTATCATAATCTTAAATCAATCTTTTAAAAATATGATAGTTCCAGATAGTTGATCAAAAAAATTATCAATTCTAGGCAAAGGGTATTTGTTCTTGATGTTGAGTTTATTTAACTCCCGATAGTCTATACATATTCGCATAGAATCATCTTTCTTCTTTACGAATAAAACTAGCACTCCCCAAGGAGACATGCTAGGCCTGATAAAACCCTTGCATAAGAGATCTTATAACTATTCGTTAAGATGTTGCAGTTCCTTAAGTACCATTCTGTAAGGAGATTTAGATATCGGCTGAGTACTGGGAACTAATTCAATGGAGAATTTTACTTCTCTAGATGGAGGTATTCCTGGCAAATCCTTAGGAAATACATTGATGAAATCTTTTACTATCTTGCAATCAGATAGAGGAATGCTTTCTTTGACTTCACCCATCATAGTGACAAGAAAAACATCACACCCTTTACTGATTAATTTCTTAGCCTTAATCCGATTTATTAGCGATAACTGAGTACTAATCTTCTTTTTGAATAAGTTTGCCATGGGCATGAAGAGTGATTTTCTTCTTTATGCAATTTATTACTGTGTTATGACTGCTAAGCCAATTCATTCCAAAAGTAATGTCAAAATTAGCTAGAGGTAAAATAATTAACTTATAGTCGAAGACTTGCTTGTTTATCAGAATTTTAACGTTGCAAAACTTATGAGCACTGAGTTGGGCTCCAGATGGAAGTCCAACACTTGGCGACTTAGCTAATTTATAGGTGGGCAGATTAAGAATGTTGTCAAAATGCTCAGATATAATAGAATGACTGGCCTCGGTGTCGAATAATACATTGCAGGGTTGGTCATTAAAATAAAGTGTTCCTAAAACATTCACAAGAATTGAATTAATAGTCGTAATATTTAAAATGCAAGAATACAAATAAAGAAGAAATTCAGAAATATGTATCTGAAACCACATTGTTATCTTCAGCAACTTCAAGCGGTGATAGTGCATAGACTCGTGCAGGACTAGTATGACGGTTGTTAACCTGCTTCTTGAAGTTATGCTGGAACCTTGGAGCGACAACTTGCTCCCATACTGGTTCAGTTGCAGTAGTTGGCATTATTACCCTTCATGGATCTCTATTGTTCAAAAGTGTAGCTATGAAAACCTAGTTCCACTATGAGTGGTTTATACAAACACCATTCATTATTTTTAAGTGCGTTCATTGATAGAACATGTGGCCTTGACGACCGCATATGAAATATTTATGGCCGAAGTGATAACACTTGCCATAGGGGTGAGGCCTGTTACATACTAGAATAGGCTCAGAAGATGGATCTGCTTTGAGTTGATAAACCTTGGCAGATTAAGGCCTGTGCCTCTTGAAAACTTTGTGGCAATTCGGTACCACTTGGACTTTATGCTTCATGTCCCTTTTGGAATGGTGGTGTTCCACCACTCTTGCAGTTTCTATGAGTTGGGAGAAATTAGTAAGATGGAGTGGAACAACATGATATTTTATATTATCACATAGTTCAATTTGGAATCTGTAACATTTGGCAAATTTAGAGTGGATTATATCTGAGGCAAAGTGGGTAAGTCTCCTAAATTCCATCTCATATTTTGAGACAAAATGGCTGCCTTGCTTCAGCCTTGAATTGTATCTTCTATCATAAAATCAGACTTGAATAATCTCACAAATTCATCTCAAGGGATATCCTTGGCATCATAGTTAACAAAGTGAGTATTCTAGATGTTATCCAACTAGTATTCCGCTTCTTCGTGGAATAAATGGGTAGTGAGACAGATGGCCTCTGAATTAGGACACATAAGGCTGTCTAAATTCTTTTTTATTATCTTTAACCAACTGGATGTGTCCATAGTGATAAATTTCCAATGGAGGTTGAGGGTCTCAACCTCAGGAAGCTATGTAGGAGTCCATCAATAGAATGATAGAATGAATGAGGTACGTGTTGAGCAGGTGCTACTGGTGCAGTGTCATTAGTAGTTGCAGGCACCAGATGAATGGAGATTAGTTTCTAAATTTCTAATGCATGATGAGTGTGATTCTCTAGCATAGATACTAACATCAAAGGTGGTTGGAACTTATAAATGATTATGATCTGAACATCTAGTATCATCTTAGCAAAGCCAACATCATTGCAGATTCCCTTAGCCATCATGCTACTCTCAATGCCATGATCAGTGGAATCCTGAATAAAAGCATTTGGTAAGCTAGACATTATTCTCATGCATGGTGATATGCTGAGCATAATGTTAAGTCAAAGCATTGTGGAACCCCCTTTTATAGAGATGTCTCAATCTCTCAATCTAAAGATGAAGACTATCTAAAATTCATGGTCAAAATCAAAGGTGGTCGTCGCCATGCTCTGTAGCCTGTATGGAAATGTAATATATCAGGGAAATCATGTAATAACTCAAGTTGTTACCTTAGCCAATTAGGACTAAACTAAGTCCTAATTTGCTTTCTAGTGCACTAATTAAGTCATTAGTAGTTCACCACCAAAACCTAGTTCAAATTAAGGGTCAAATAGATCAAACCCTGATTTTGGAAAGTTCAGGAATCCTGGAAAATTAACCTAATTATTTTGACCTCATATCAAAAATTAGACTTCGCCATTGCACTCGTTGCCCCCAAATTAGTTATGGGTGATATTTTGGCGACAATCGGAAGTCATCAAAATTTCATCAAATATTTTAATAATTTTAATTAAGGGAAAATTGAGATATTTAATTTATCTTCAAAATCAAAATCTGACTTTGTCATTGCGCTCGTCCCCCCCAAATTAGCTAAGGGTGATATTTTGGACGTGTTTGGAAGTCGTTGGATTTTCACGAATATTTTAATGTAATTAAATACCCCGAAAAATAGGAAAATTAAATACTTGTCAAAATTGAAATCCGACTTAGTTGTTGCGTTCCTCACCCCCAAATTAGCAAGGGGTGAATTTTTGGGATTTTTTCGGAGATTATTTATAAAATATGATTTTAGAGATTAATTAATTTATTTTATTTAAAATCCATTTTTATTTTTTTTCCATCCTTTTTTCCACCTTCTTCCCTGGCTGGGACCCACAACAGTCTCATCCCTACTGCATTTTTGAGCTACCTTTCCCTTTAGCCCCCCTACCATGCTCAGCCCCCATCCTCCTTTCCTCTGTTCTTGTCAAGCTTTATTTCCCCTCTCCTCTCAACCTCCTGCCACCCCCCCTTATCTCCACAACTAGGATGGAACAACTCATTCCCATCCCATCCAAAGCCATAATTTCCCTTCCATTAAAAGAAGCTTAGCTCTCCTCACTTCCTCCATTTGCTATGCTGCTGAAAAAGCCCCCAAGCCCTCAAGCTCCTAAGTTCCTACAGAAAACAGAGCTCTCTTCTTCCATCTTCTTCCATTTGCGAGTCTAAGGTACCCCCTTTCCCTTCATTGGTAAATCCAATTGCTATTTCATTTTATTTTTATGCTAAATTATATATTTAAGAATCTGTGTTACCTTAGTTGCACATCTATGAATCTGTATTTAAGATGTAGAAGCTCATTAAAATCTGCAAATGATAGGGAAGGATATGTAGATCTGCAAATATAAATTTCAGTACACTTAGTCCCTTAACTCTAATGTTTGTATTGATAATATAATCATTTAGTGCAAATTTAGGTATCAATAGAAAGGTTTCGAAAATACCTTTCCATCAATATATGGCACTGCACGTGAATTTCTCTAGGTTGAGAGTATTTGAGCCAGAAAAATGACTCATTGCGGTTTGCGCACAAGTGAAATCACCGTCAAGCGCTGCAGCGTGCCACAGCACCCGAGTCTCAAAATTGGGTCCACCGTAGCACGCCTTAGAGCGCTGCAGCGTGCCATAGCACCCGAGCTTTGAGTTGAATTTGCAATAATTTGTTGCAGCGCGCCACAACGTCGAAATCTGCTTAGGTCTTTTCATTAGGAGCTCATTATGAATCTTTACTCCACTTTAGGACCTTTTCCTTAGGAATGGGAATATATCATAGGTTAGAGTTCATTTATTGAGTAAAGTGAGTTATTTAATGAATGAATCCTTGATTTTATTAGTTTTTAGATTTTCATACTTTAATTTTTATTATTTTATCTCTTAACTTTAGATTAAGATTAGGAGAATCATCATATTAAACTTAATTACACTTAATAGGATTTACCTTAACCTTTAGTTCACTTTTAGACTTAAGAACCTTAGATCTTATATTTGACCCTTGTATTATGTGATTAACTCTAATCTTGTAGTGTTTAACTCATAATCTCTAGTTTAATAGATTTTGATCAGATCTTAGCCTAGAACGTCTAAATTCATCAATTAAGGACGTGATGATTTATTATTTAGCTTGTAGTGATTATGATTGAACTAAATTAGAACCTAATCAGTTTTAATTTCTTTTAACTTATAAGATTATGCTTTTAAGTTACACTGGATAGTAGGAATTGGAGATCCTGAACTTGTGTAACTTGGAATAGTTAGAATCATTTAATAGATAATAATTGATGTCACCATGTGTAGTAGAGTACCTTGCTCACTATTATGTTACTTGTGCTTTCATATTCCTTGTATTTTATGCCTTATTCCTTGAAGATGTCATACAAGATAATGTTGTTGCATGAAATAAAAACATAGAATATCTTGGATAACATTTGCATTAGGTTTCAGTAACTTGTTGATCTGGTGCATTTTACCATAATTGATAGGGGTAAGGAGAAATAAGGAGTACTTGGCATTAGTCATGGAGGAGTGTTGTGCTAAGTTTGGAACCTGTATAGTCTTGCAGACATACTTGACTCCTCAACTACTTCTAGATATGTCCACAGAAGTAAAGTAAATAACTAAGATGTTACTGCATTTGTGATTACTGCATCTTCAGTTCTGTTTCAATTCTGTTATTCTGGCCTAGCCTCAGATGACGCTAGGAATATTTTATTGCCTTAGCCTCTATGTTGACGCTAAGAATCCTTTTGATAATCTGCAGGCTAGATTAGGCCTCTTCTGATATGGCAGTACTTACATACCCGTTCACTATTTAGTGTTTACTGTTTGCTATTTCTTGTTTACTATTGTACTTGATTTTAGTCTACCTTACTTTACTTATTTACTTGTATATTATATGATGTTAGACCTTTGTTGCTTACTTATATGTACCACTGTTAGATTAATTTCTTTTAAATTAACATATGTCATATGATCATCAGTATGTTTAGGATTAGATTTTTCTTTCAGTACTTTTACTTACAGTATTATATATGTATGCCTATCATTACTTAGTTTACTTTAGGTGTGCCTTTTTGCCTCAAATCTTATTTAGTTATAAATGCTATATTTATAACTTATCCTTTTTCTTGTATGCTTACTGCTCCTATGCTAATTAGGATTTTTGTTTTGTTTAAGAAAAATGGTGACATTAATAATGTATGAAAAATATTTAGCCTAAAATATACTTAGACAATTGTCTATTAAGAATTTTCTTTTGTTGGCTGGGGCTCTAGTATTATGAAATTGACTTGGTCATAATCAGATAGGTTTATGGAGCTTGGAGCTAAAGAGGAGCCTTATTTAGAAGTAGAGCCATATCTTAAAGAGGAGCATCAGGAAGGAGCTGAAGCTGTTTAGTTTTTTTACTTACTGTGAGGATGAGTGATTTCATTTCAGCTCATTTAACTTAACTAATGTTGTAATAATACAAGTTTTACTTGACTGTGTTTTCTTACTGTACTATTTATTCTGAGTTGTCTGCTGCATTTTCTCTATTTATTGTGGTTAATTAGATGTATGTTTACTTTACCTTACCTCCGCACTCTGATTCTATATTTGCTTAGTGACTGATTACATATCATGTATGCATTGGCTTATCTCTTTCTTACTAATGGAATAGGATTTACACTTAATCGGATATTAAGGGATTTTCCAAAGTGACACACCACCCCTTAGCTTAATCTTGTGCATTAAGGGGTGGGGCGCTACAAATCATCTATGGATTTCTAGATCCATGCATCAGAAGATTCTCATGGAAGACCATAATTCGGGATATTAGGTCCATCCAAGAAGCATGAAGAATGTACAAGGATATGAAGCAATTATTCTGGTAGCCTGGTATGAAAAGAAACATGGCAGAATGTGTGGTAAAATGTTATGCCTGTAACTTCATCAAAGTCAAATACCAAAGGCCTGGAGAACTCCATCATCCTTTGGTAATCCCAAAATAAAAATGGTTTGATATATCCATGAATTTTGACATGGGGTTGCCCAAGTCAAGATTCGGAGCTGATTTGATCAGGGTAATAGTCGATTGCCTAACCAAGTCAGGTCATTTTATTCTTATGCATCAAACAAATCATCACTCCACGGTATTCCAAAATCGATAGTTTCTGATCATGATAGTAGGTTTACATTTAAGTTCTAGCAAGTGGTACATCAAGACCTGGGGACTACTCTAGCCATGAGCATTGCCTTCCATCCTCAAATAGATGGACAGACAGAATGCGCGAATTAAGTTCTTAAAGACCTAATGCATTTATGTATTTTGGATTTTGATGGTTCTTAGGAAGACCAAATTCCTCTTGTGGAGTTTACTTATAATAATAGTTATTAAACAAGTATTGGCATGGCACCATATAAAGCTTTGTGTGGAAGAAAATACAGCACTCCACTTGCATGGTCGGGAACTGGCAGCGTTCAACTTTTTGGATTCGATTTGGTGGATGAAACAAATAGAAAAGTGCAGTTAATCCTGCAAAAAATTAGAGCCACACAAGATCACCAGAGTAAATATCATGATGTTCATCATCATTCCTTGGATTTCAGCATTGGATATTTTGCATACCTTAAAGTCAGCTAATAATGGGTGTTTTTTGTTTCGGTGTGGCTGGGAAGCTTAGTATGTCGGACCTTTCGAAGTGTCAGCGAAGGTAAGCATTGTAGCCTATTAGTTGAAGCTCCCTGAATATTTCTTTGCAGTGCACAACATCTTTCATATCTCATCATTATAGAGGTGTCTTCATAATTAATCACATCTAGTTCAACATTCAGCAGTATTCATTCAGTCAAACTATTCATATGTGGAAAAGCCCATACAAAATCTTATCCCGCAATCAGAAGCAGCTAAGGAATCACTCTATCCCCATGGTGAAAGTTCAATGGAGGAAGCTCTCTCGAAGAATACATTTAGGAGAAATAGGCTAATACACCGCAAAAATATCCAAGTCTCTTTAAAAATTCAAGTACTCTTAATTTCAAAGTTATATTGTTAACTTTTTGTGATTTCTTTTCCTTCTTAGGATGATGTCAGGGACGACATTGTTCTTATGTAGGTGAGTCTATAACAACTCTAGGTTGTTATCAAACTTAACTTAAGCTTAATCACACATTAAAACTTAATCCATTACATTCATATGGTTATTAGGACTTAACCCTGAAAGTTTGGGGTCAATCAAACCTCATTAGGCCAAATTGGCAATTTCACCAAATTAGGAACACTAAATAATAGCCAAAATATTTTGATATTCAAATCAAATTCTGATTGAATTTATAAATTTGCACCCTCAAATTAGCTAGGAGTGCTAGTTTGGGAATTTTTTGAGGTTATTAAGGCTATAATTAAATATATTTTAAATAGAAAAATTATGCAAAAGGGTTTTAAATAATTCATATTTGCAAATATAACCTCCAATGACTTTACCAGTCTAGTATCCGCTGTACATACCATGGGTGATCTGCTATGAAGCCCACGTCCCGCAATAGCAGATTCATCCCTCATGTGGCTGTCGTCCCATCGCATCCTACGGCTGAGTATTTATCGTGCGCAGGCGTCGATTGAACGTCGGATTGAACCCGAGGATCACACAGCCCCAGATCACTTCAGATCAGACCATTGGGATCTGGATGATCAGAGTCGTTCCGCAGTTTTGATCGATAGATCATAAGGCTGCCACAAGTTCTGCCAGTGTGGAGCTTCGTCCCGACTTCGCTCGCATCTCCGACAGGGAAAATCCTCGTACGCAAGCTGTTATGCCTCTCCTCCACTCCTCCAAGCCACATCACCAGGACATTAGGCCATTTTAATTTCAGCAGGGCACTGTGGTTCGGGCCCTGAAGCCCGAGTAATCCCCATTGGGATTGTTGAGTGCTAAGCTTCAGCCCGAGCTACTGGGCCAAGCCAGCATCTATCCCCACCTTAGCTCAACCCCTTAGAAGCTATAAATAGCCTCAAGACTTATTCCTAGAGCTTTTGTTGGTTAATTGGATTCAATTGAAGCTTTTTGTAATTCATCCACTCCCTGCTATCCCAAGCTTGCCTAGCATCCCCAGCTCCAACCAGCGACAATCCGAGGGTGCGACCTGGTGTTCAGGTCACCTAACCAGCCACTGTGGTGTTGTTGTGTTCCATTTCTTCTTTAATCACTCGAGTTCTGATCCTTCTGTCAGACCAGGTACCCCCACTTCTCTATGCTGAATCAAGTAGGCTCAATACTTATTCAATTCATTTTGTAATTCCTTATACTAGGAAAACTCATTGCAATCACTCCTGAGGTATGAGTTAGCCCCGATCAATTGATACGATCAATCAGGATGAGATATATTTAGAAGGCTAAGTCCGAGTAAGGACCCAGCGTCTGGGTGCACCCCATGCCTCATGGCCATAGGGGTTCAAACAGTCTCACCTCCCTGAAGGTGTAGGGATCGATCCCACTCGATTTAATGGGCTCTGTGGAGAGTATTTGATTCATACAGTAAACCTTAATAGAAGGCCTCTGGTGAGTAAGGTCCAGACATCTCCGACCTCCTCACAGTAGGCTTCTTAGTACGTCCAATGCAACTCAACCTTATGATCGTGTAGTGATTAGGTTTGAGTCATGCTATTGTCAGAGCACCCGGTAATTGGGCTCGAACCTGTTAGAGAACACTTTAAGTACCAAAAAACATCAAGCATTGCACTTTTCAAACAAAGGCGGCGGTATGCAGAAGTAAGAAATATAGGGAGATAATTAATATGAAATAAAATAAAATATGCAATATTATTTAAAATGAGATTTGTCCTTATAAAATAGTTCAATAGGTTGCATGAAATTTTAAGCATAAAACTTAAAGAGTAAAAATAAAATATCAAATATAAATTATAAAATAAAAAATAAAAATTGTAAATTGTCACACAAAATGTATAAAGAAACTATTTGTCAGATATCTCATGCATTAAAAATGTGTTGCTGGGCAAACACATACCCTACGGTATAGGATGGTCATTATATTTAGATAAACATCAACTTCCATCTATACATGCTCCATCATAGGCTTATTTGCATAGGCTCCTTATCCTGTCAAACATTGGACCAACTGCGGCGCTCTGCCCGTTAACCAAGTAATATTAAGGGGTGGTCGTCACTTGGCAAACCTCATAATTATCATTAGATTAGGGTATAATCCTCAATCTACTAATAAGGGAAGGGTGTGCACTTATGAAGCAGCGAAAACATTCACTAAATACATGCATATCAATTAGAGTGCGGAAGCAAGAAAAGGACGAGTTTACATCCATTACACCATAATGCTAAAGATAGGAAATATGCAACTCAGAATAATGTATGTAGTGAAAAAACAAATATACTGGAACCTGTATTATTAAAATGTTTAATAAGTTTAAATTGAAAAGAAAATAAATACTCAGCCTCATAAGCAAATAAATAAGAAAACTAAAGATTTTCAGCAGCAGGATGCTCCTCCTCTTGATCTAGCTCCACTCCTGGCTCAACCACCTCAAACAGCTCATAATCTGCCATTATCAGTTTCGCAATGACAGAGCCCTAGCCAACAGAAAAGAAAATTTAATTAGACATGTTGTTTAAGTATATTTTAGGCTGATTAATTCATGTTCTTTTAAAATATCACCATTTACTTAAGTAACTAAAGCAAAAAAATGAGCGCAACAAGCTAAGAAAGAATAGGGAAAGCTATAAATAATGCATTTATAGCTTAAACAAATAGTGAGATAAAAGGACATACCTCAACCCAAAGCTGCAACAAGGTTAGGCAATATATACGTATAATAAACTATGAATACTAAAAAGAAAGACTCACCATAACATGCTGATGATCATATGAAATTATGCAAACTAACAATAAGTAAATTGAACCGTGATACATATTAGTAAACTGTATCAACGACTAATATCCTAGTATATATAAGCAACCAAGTACTATACTAGAGTTGAATTGTAGTAAAAGTAAATAGGAAAATAGAAAAAGAATTTTTTAAAGGATTCCATATCAAAAAAATTGGCTAAACAAGCCACTAAACTATAATTGAACTAAACTGTATAATATCATGACACTTAGCTTCTCAAAGCTAAGGCAAAAAACTGAATTGAAGAGGCAAAAATATATGTGCAATAATTTTTAATTATCTTACTTTACTCCTGTGGACATGTCCAGAAGTAGCTGAAGAGTCAAGCACATCTACAAGACTGAGGTGGGTTCTTGAACCTAGACACAACTCTCCCCACTGAGTATGTGTTAGGTAATACTTATTTCTCCTTACAACTTATCCATTGGAAGTAATGTGTATACAAAATCTCCCATCCAGAATATGAATCTAATGCAAGTGTTATCCTAATTTCCTACATTTTCATTTCATGCATCAACTTATCTTATATGTCATGTTTAATGTAAAAAGGGTCAAAATACAAGGAATGCAAATCACAAATTTTAATAGTACACAAGAGACTCTACTAAACATAGGTGATATCTATTATTATCTAATTTATCCATTCTAGCTATTCTAAGTTTATACAATATCAGGATCTCCAACACCCTACTATCAAGTATAAACTCAGATTCACAGCCTTATAAAGTTAGAAATTAGAACTATACATGTTATAATATAATTCAATCAATGACACTTATAAGTTAAATAATTAATCAACACATCATAATTAATGAATTTAGATAATCCAACCAATTATGATTAAGATAAACCAAGATTGAGAGATTAAGAATTAAACTCTAATATTGGGGTTTCATCACTTAATCCAAAGGTGATCCTAAGGGCTAAGGTTTTAAATCCCAAAATTCTCCTAATACTACAAGTTAGGCTATCTTATTAAGTAAAGTCAAGCTTAATAAGATGAATCTCTAAACTTAGACTAAAGTTTGAATATAAAATAATCATAACAAAGGATGAAATCTAGAAACTATTTAAAACCAAGGTTTCATCCATTGAGGAACTCACTTACTCAATGAATGAACTTTAACCTAAATCTCAGTATCTCTAACTTCTAAGGAAGAGATCCTAAGGTTAAAGGAAAATCCTAAGGGAATTTCTAAAGAATGACTTAAGATAAGAATGAATAATCTAAGCATTGATGTTAATTAATCTTAACTATCTTCACTTTTTGATCTAGTTGACTTATGGAGGACATAAGATGAGCTAAGTTCACCTTATGAAGTTATTTAAATAACTTGGGAAATTCTAATAGGATTTTAAGGTTTTCTTAAGAATGTCTCAGTGGCTTTATGTTACATAGCTTGCTTTACTTTTGCCACATGTCTCAGTGGCCTTTTTCCTTTCTTTTGTATTAATTAGCATGTTGTGTGTATGCTCTTATGGCTTACTTATGTACATTAGCATGCTTAGGATGTTAGAATTATATGTTTATTTCAATATTTGTGTCCTTTATATACTCAGCATGTGTTAATACGATCATAAGCATATTAGGTTCAGAATTTGTATTATAGTTACTATTTTTTTATCTTTAGCATCACCTTATTTATTTGGTATTGTATGTTACTTTTCATACCTGTTGTTGGCTATAACTGGATAGTTTATAGTTACCCGTTGCCTTCATAGCTTATCGCACCAATTATTGCTCGAATGTTTAAATAATTTAAATGTGATATCTCTAAAATAATCAGTTCATTAAAATAGCCTAAAATGTACTTAGATAATTGTCTAACTGTAACCTTTTTATTTTGTTGGCTGGGGCCCTGGCATTTGTGATACCGACAAATGTCAGATTCAGACTTGTTCATGGGCAGTGTTGTAGAAGAGGAGCAGGTTCCAGAGGAGGATCGTATTGCTGCTGCTTAGATAGATTTTCATTTTTATTTTTTAGTGAGATTGAGAAACCTTTGCATTTTCTTTTAAATTCAGTTTATAATAGTTAATTCTAGATGTATTTCATTTCTGCATTGTAATGAGTTACTACATTATTTTCCTTTTTCTCTACTATGTTGTGCTTGTGGATGTTACTATACACTTATTACTTCTGCCACTCTGATATCTGTATGTATATTGATGAATGTTTATAGTATTATGGTGACAAGTTCTTGGTTTAAGGCAAGTTGGGTTTTCACCTAATTTTACTTAAGCTGGGAATTTGCCATAGTTGGAGCACCGTACTTCCTATTGTCAGTACGGGGGCCCCACAGTTGGTATCAGAGAACACCATAAGGTGTCAGAATGGGATCCATGATTACTTTCTACATAATGGACCATTCTTCTGAAATTAAAACATCAATATATGTAACATCTATAATATAGTAGTATCAATAACTCTATGGAAAATGTAGAAGGAGAATACACCTATCCTAATAATTTAATCATCTTGAGTCTAACAAAAACCTTAATTTAATTTTGTCCTCATAGTCAAATGAATTCTGGAGAGTTCGATATAGACTACTATCTGCATGCTTTCAAGACAGTTTGGAACTATAGTTTCAAGTGGAGGCAGGAAAGCAATTGGCATATTGAAGGAGTTTCAGCAAAAGGGACCTTGGTCATGGATAAGCATTCTACAGCAAGCAGTATACCGAGGGTTCAACTTTCCCATATACGCGAAGGAATGGTTAAACCGCGTGGAGTCAATTCTAATACACATAGAGTGTCCCAAGTCACTCTATGTATATATTGTGACAGACCTGATGTTGGACTACGCCGAAGTCTGGTGGTATGAGACCATTGCAAGGATCGAGAGGAAGTCTAAGAGAAAACGTCAAGAAATAACTTTTGAGGATTTTTGTATAGCCTTTAGGGCAGAATATATTGATAATGTCTGAGTACTAGTTAGGATAATTGTCATCTTATTCTCAAACAACCCTAGTAGAATTACAGTTTTGACATTGTAATCCTTTATTTCTATAATTAATGAAAGATTTTTGGCTTTTCTTCCTTAGAGTAAATTCTGAGTTTGGTTTTGCAATTATTTAATTAGAATGGATCCTGGATCACCACCTACCATTACTCCTGTCAAGAACACTGTTGCATCTAGTAGTTCTAATAATGAGGTGGCTCATCTGCGAGCCATGGTGGCAACTCTGTTAGAAAATCAAGCTCAACAGGTGATCATCGTACAGAAATTACTAAATGATCATACAACTCCAGTCACTATTGCTACTCCAACAGTTCATGCTCCACAAGCTGCTTCTTCTTCACATCACTCGGCGGATAATCTCCTTCACAATTTCTTGAGGTTAATACCTCCAACCTTTGGTGGTAATCTGTCGCCGATGGATACAACCAACTGGCTGAAGGCTGTGGAAAAGATCTGATTAGTCTAAAGATCCCGAACTCCGAAGCCGTCCGTCTCACCACCCATCTGTTCCATGCCGAGGTAGAATATTGGTGCGAGGAAGTCAAGAACACCCAATTCGTTGATTATGAACTAGACGATATTCCCTGGGATGCATTTCTTAAAGCCTTTAAGGTTGAATTTTATTCCCCCATCTGCACAAAACATTATCACAAACACAATCATATGGTTGACTCAAGGGAGTTGTTCAGTCGTTGAATACGAAAGGGAGTTTTGTAGATTGATCCACTTTGCGCCAGAAATCACACAATCTAAATCAGCTAAGCGCCACCGCTTTCTCTATGGACTTCGAGATTTGCTGAAAAATCAGATAGTACCACTCTGCTTAACTAGCTTCTTCAAGTTAGTGGAAATAGCTAAAGTAATTGAGCATCACCAATCTGAGGATAATCTCAAGTGGCGGGCACAAATGACTCAGAACCCACAGAAAACCTTCAAGAGGCACAGTACTAATCCTGCAAAGGTCTATCAACTAGAAGCTGCACCAACCTCGGAATCCCGTTCAAAGCTGCGATAGGCCACATCCATACGGCAAGTGTTACCACACTGGCCAAAGGTGTTTCAATTATGGGTGTTCAGGCCACAAGTTCTACCAGTGCAACCACACGAAAATAGTGGATGGGGTTCCAATGAAGCCCTACTAGAAAAAGCAAGTGTTCAGAGCAACTCCATTAAACTAGAGAGAACCAAATTTGGCTATAATGCCAGCACCTACTTCTGAAGTGGCTCCCACGTAACCACCAGCTTCTAATTCTTAGAACTATCTCCGAAGGTAGACTAACAATCGTCCTGCTGGTCCTACACGAGTATATGCCCTAACTCCTATGGAAGCTGTAGAAGATAACAATGTGGTTTCAGGTACACATCTCTGAATTTTTCCTTTGATAATTGCATTGCTATACTCTAAATCCTTGCAAGTCATTAATACAATTCGTATGAATTAGGCACACTTTATTTCAACAACCAACCTTGTAATGTATTATTCGATACCGGTGCTAGCCACTCATTTATCTCGGAACGATTTGCCAATAAACTTAAACTTTACACATGTAACTTAGAACGTTGAGTGTTGGGCTTCCATCTAGAACCCAACTAAGTGCCCATAAATTTTGTAATATCAAAGTCCTAATAAATGATCAAGAATTCGATGCCAAACTAATCATCCTGCCCATAGCAAACTTTGATGTCATCCTTGGGATGAATTGGCTCAGTGACAATAATGCCGTGATAAACTACCATAAAAAGAAAGTCACTCTCCATTCCTAGGGCAAGCCTAAAACATTTGTAAGAAAAACTAGCATGCAGTTATCCTTAATAAATGTAATTAAAGCTGAACAATTGATTGTTAAAGGTTGTAATGCATACCTAGTTATAATGATGGGCGAAACAAAGGAGAGTATCTCTCTTTCTGAGTGTAAGGTAGTCAAAGAATTTGTCGATGTGTTCCTGGAAGATTTGCCTGGTGTGCCTCCTTTCAGAGCAGTAGAATTCTCTATTGAATTAATCCCTGGTACCCAGCCGATATCCAAAGCACCTTATAGGATGGCACCTAAGGAGCTTCAAGAGCTCAATAAGTAATTGCAAGAGCTCTTGAATAAATGCTTCATCAGGCCAAGTATGTCTCCTAGGGGAGCGCCAGTTTTATTTGTGAAAAAGAAAGATGGATCTATGCGTATGTGTATAGATTATCACGAATTGAATAAGGTCACCATAAAGAACAAATACCCACTACCTAGAATTGATGATCTGTTCGACCAGTTATCCGTAGCCGTTATATTTTCCAAGATCGATTTGAGATCCGGATACCATCAACTACGAGAAAAAGAAGACGATGTAGGGAAGACTACTTTCCGTACTTGTTATGGCCACTTTGAGTTTTTGGTGATGTCATTCAGACTCACCAATGCACCCTCAATCTTTATGTATTTGATGCAGCGAGTGCTAAAACCGTATTTAGACAAGTTTGTGATCGTCTTCATTGACGATATTCTCATTTATTCCAAGACTCTAAGAGATAACGAGGAACATCTGAGGTTAGTATTAGAGATTCTGTGCGAGCATCAACTGTATGCCCAGTTCTCCAAGTGCAAGTTCTAGCTTAATTCCACTGCATTCTTGGGGCACGTAGTCAATGCTCAGGGTATTCGGGTAGATCAGAGTAAAGTAAGTGCTATTCAGGACTGGGCTCAACCTAAGTCTGTCATTGATATTAGAAGTTTCCTGGGATTAGCAGGATATTACAGGAAGTTTGTTAAAGGCTTTTCCCAGATTGCTTTGTTGTTGACTAAATTAACTCAAAAGGGCATTCCGTTCATTTGGAGTCCTGAATGCGAGGAAGCATTTCAAACTCTGAAAGATGCACTGCCTACCGCTCCAGTTATTGTTTTACCTAAAGAAGGTTTGAAATATCAAGTTTATATCGATGCCTCTGGAATCGGTCTAGGTTATGTGTTAATGCAAGATGGTAAGGTAATTGTTTATGCCTCTCGTCAGTTAAAACCCCACGAGCAAAATTATCCAGTTCATGATCTTGAACTTGTAGCCGTGATATTTGCCTTGAAAATATGGCGTCACTATTTGTACGGAGTGCAATGTTCAATTTTCACCGATCATCAAAGTTTGAAATATATCTTCACTCTGAGAGAATTGAATTGTCGCCAGAGAAGATGGTTAGAGCTCATCAGCGATTATAATCTCAGTATTCAGTATCATCCCGGGAGGTGAACATAGTGGCCGATGCTCTTACCCGCCATGCTATTTTAACCTCTATGATCGCATCCGGTTCTTTAGAACATGAATTTCATAAGCTTAAGATTTCTCCAGTTAGTGGCTATGTGCTAAGCTTGCTTCTAGCCAATATCAGTGTGGAACCCACTTTCCACTGAGATGTCTCAATCTCGCAGACCAAAGATGATGACTATTTGAAGTTCAAAGTAATATTGAAGGTGGTCTTCGTCAAGATCTGCAGTTGCAGAATGGTATAATTTATCAAGGTAATCAATTATGAATTCTGAAGTCCATGCATCATGAAGTATTAATTAAAGGGCATAATTCTGGGTACCATATTCATCCAGGCAGTACTAAGATGTACTAGGACCTAAAATAATCATTTTGGTGGCTAGGTATGAAGAAAGATGTAGCCAACTTTGTGGCTAAATGTCATGCCTATAATTTAGTAAAAGCCGAACACCAAAGACTTGGTGGTCTTCTGCATCCATTAGATATCCCTGAATGGAAATGGTTCAATATATCTATGGATTTCGTCATGGGACTGCCTCATGCAAAATCTGGTGCCGATGCAATCTGGTGATAGTAGACCGTTTGACCAAGTCAGCACATTTCCTCCCTATCCGTCAAACTGATTATGTAGAGAAATTAGCAAAGCTCTACATCAGGGAAATTGTCAGATTGCATGGGATTCCAAAATTAATCGTATCCGATAGAGACAACAGATTTACTTCCAAGTTTTGGCAAGCTGTGCATCAATATTTGGGTACTACTCTAGCAATGAGTACAGCTTTTCATCCTCAAACGGATGGTCAAACTGAAAGAGTAAATCAAGTTTTGGAAGATTTGCTTAGGCTTTATTTTCTTGATTTTGCTGGTTCTTGGGAAGTTCACATCCTGTTAGTAGAATTTGCCTACAACAACAGTTTCCAAGCCAGTATTAAAATGGCTCCTTATGAAGTGTTGTATGGTAAAAAATGCAGTACTCTACTAGCCTGGTCAGAAACAGGAAGCGTTCAGCTCTTTGGTTCAGAATTAGTTGAAGAAACCAATAGTAAGATCAAATTGATTCAGCAGAGAATTTGTTCAGCTCAAGATCTTTAGAGCAAGTATCATGATTCTCATCACCGTCTCCTAGAATTCAATGTGGGAGATTCTGCTTATCTAAAGGTCAGTCCAATGAAGGGTGTCTTCAGATTTGGCATAGCCGGGAAACTCAGTCCCCGCTATGTTGGACCTTTCAAGGTTTTGTCCAAATTAGGATCATCTGCCTACCGGTTGAATCTTCCCGATGATTTTGCAGCCGTTCATAACTTGTTTCACGTATTGTCATTAAGAAGATGTCTCAGAGACAGCTTCTCATCTCGTTCAACTTCCAGCAGTAGAGATTCAACCCGATTTTTCTTATGCCGAAGAACCTATCAAAATCTTAGCTCATGATCAGAAGCAACTAAGAAATCATCCAATTCTTATGGTCAAAATTCAGTTGAAGAATCGATCCTTAGAGGAATTTACTTGGGAGAAGAGGTGGATATGCATAATAAATATCCACAGCTCTTCACAAACCTAGGTATTGTTCTCCTCTCTTTTCCATCTTCTGCATTCTTAGATTTATTAAGGCCCAATAGAACTTTCTTTACTTAGGTGATGTCGGGGACGACATCGTTCTTAAGTGGGGGAGTCTGTAACAACCCTAGTTATTATCTTAGCTAAACATAGATTAATTAAGCTAATCTAAGCTTTAATTTTGATTCCATTAGATTCAATGGGTCATTTAAACCTAACCCTAGAAGTTTGGAATCAATCAGAGCTAAAATGAGAAATTTAGTATTTTGGGTTATTTTTAAGCCTTGAAAAATACCTAAATTAAATTGATCTCCAAACCCAAATCTGATTTCATTTTTGACTTCCCCTCCCCCAAAATAGCTAAGGGTGAAATTTTGGGAATTTTTGGAGGTCATTTAAGTACATTTTGATTTTAATTTAAATTGGTTCAATTGCAATTTAGGGTTTTAAACAATTCCTAATTGCAAATATACCTTTCCTAAACAATCAGGTGATTTCCAAACCACGGGTGCCATATGGGCCGTCCATTCCGCGGATTTGATCCAACAGCCGCGCCTTAAATCCAGTCCCATCTCATCTTGACCGTTCTGTGGTTCTGAGATCTTGATCCAATGGCATCTAGATCTCCATCTTAAGTAGGCCCAATCGCCCGTTCGATCCTCAGATCTGATCCGATGGTTGATCCGGCTTCCTCCTTCGGCCGTTAGATGTCGTGAGATCAGAGTCATTTCACGTCAACTGGTGATCCATCAGACAGCTCTGCCACATCCTCCAGCTGGTCTGCCACTCCCGTGCCACATCAAGGGGGCCGTTGCAACCTTGCCCTAGCCTTTCTAGCACTCCCAGCCAAGCTTGAGGCTCTGCCCACCTCAATTTTGGAAATTTAGGGAGCACCCTCGAACCAAGCCTATGCCAAAGCTCCTGACCTCGGCAGCCACCCTGGACCTCCCTTAGGCATATAAATACTCCCCGGGAAATCACAGTGAGTCCCTTTGCTCACTGTGATCCCCGCAATCCCTTGCAACTTACCCTGAAGCTCTCTGAGATCTTGGCGTCAGAACCTGCTGAGCACAGCTGATAGAGGGTAAGTCTGACGTTCAGACCCCCTACGTAGTCGCCGAGACTGCTTGGAGAGTTCCTGAGCTAGCCATTCCCTCTCGGCCACTGCAAGTCGTCTAATCTAGGTACAACCTATGTCCTAACTCCTCTATTGAGCTAGTTTCAGCTCGACTCACTTCCTCTATAATCCTAGATGCTGTGTTAGGACCTCTCCCTAGCTTCCTAGTAGACGTTCGAGTCTTCTAGCGAGGCCTGACAGTGGGCCAGACGACGAATCTGCCATCTGAGTGTGCACTGCCAATCGAGCCAATTCGCCCAAATGCTGCATTCCCTCGAGGCGATTGGCAGTCTAGTAGGTAGTAGAAGCTATCGATGATAATTATCGAGCCATAACAAAGGCTGGGTTCGACCAGATCGATCGATTCAACTGGACTCGATCGATCCAGTCTCAGCTCTCGTCAGCAAAATACCACGAGTAGCACCCCATTGATCCAGACCACCCCAGGACTCCTCGACTTGCCCTATCGCTTCCTCTTAGGTCCCTGAATGTGTAGGGATTGAGACGGCCGCAATCCGTGGCCTCTGTGAGGAGAATTCTCTCCTCACAGGTGCGCCTTCAGAGATGCCTCGGCCGAGTAGCCCCCCGGCGATCCGGTGCCTCCCATATGGGGCTTCTTAGTTTAATCAATGCATCTGGAGTCAGGGATGGAGTAACCATCGAGCTCAGGGCGAGGCGCAGCCGAAGCTTGGAGAATTGCATGTCAGGAGCTCACCCTAGGGCTCTGGGCTTCGGGTGGCAGCCGAAGGAAGAGGATGAAGTCACGGGTCGGGCCGACCCGTGACCCGCACCTTTTGAAATTGGGCCGCGGTTATTAGCGAATTATAGTAATGTATTTTCTATGGTTATCAAATAAATAAATCAAATCCTATAGTTTCTATTTAAATAAAAATACAGATTAAATTAATTGAATAACTTTAGCTATACGAATTTAAATGGTATGATCTAATATACCATTTGAATCAAAAAAATGCAAGGAATCTAAATATAAAATAAAATCATATATCTAATGGTTGGATTTAAAATAATTGTCCAATCCTTTTCTATTTGTAATTAAATCATAATAAATTCAATAAATGTTCAAATTAGTTGATTAAGGGCTCTGATTACTCCTGTGACCCTAGGGAACAATTGTAGACCTTTAAAACCAATTTTGGACATTTAATTTCCTTAATCACTCCTTAATCACCCTAATTAAGGATTTGTGAATTAAACCCTAAATTAGTCTTAGATTTTGGGTAATTTTTTTCCTAATGCCATCTTAAGCCTATTAGAACCTAAGTATAAGGTTGGATTGCCCTAAAATGCCTTAAATTCACTAATCACTCTAATTGGCCTAAAAATGTGATTAGTGTTAATTAGCTTAATTAGGTTGTCAAAATCTAAGCTAAGGGTGTTTCCCACTTTATTAATCAATATGAAACACATTAAAACAGATTAGGAGTAAATTGGATAATTAAATAATAAAATCCCAATTTTGGCCTTATGAGGGGTATTTTGTTCGTTTTGGCCAAGATGTGTTTAGGTACCCTTAAACCTTGGGAAATTCAGTAAATTACCCCTATTTAGATTGTTAATGTTCTCTGAACTCTTAAGTTAGTAATGTTAATAATATTCATCTTAAATTAAAGAATCTTCATTTAGTCTTAATTAAAATAGTTAGATCTTGAGTGATCTTAAAGGGGTTACTATGCCTTAATAATTGAACCCAATAATTGTAGATGCTAAATCTCATATTAATAAGTTCAATTAAAGTTAACTTATGAGCTAAATTCAAAAGAAATGTATTTGGTAAAGTTTAAGTTAAAAACCTAGCCAAAATCTAAAGTGAACAAACAATCAGATCTTAGATCTTAGATCTTAGACTTTAGATCTTCTACTTGAATCAAACTATCTCCAATTGAAATTCTTTAAATGATTCACTGTTTAATCCTTTGAAGCCTTCCATGTGGGTATAGGATGATTCAATCTATAAGATAATGAAATTATCTTAAGGGTCGAATATAGATCTTAGATTCTCAAGTTCTTAGTTGATTATTTTATCTTATGATCAGTATAACAACCCTTCACTAAGTTTATAGTTCTTGGATCTTTTAGCTTATAGGATTCCTTACTTTTAATATGGATATTGAGTGTGAACCCTAGATCCTAGTCAGGATACCACCTTGGAGTTAGGATTTGAACACCAAAGTGGGTTTAAGTCCAAAATCCTTGAATCTTGATTTACCTAATCAAGATTTGGGTAAGAGAGTAAAATATTAACAAATTAGGCCATTAATTAATTTACTTAAACCTTATAGTCATCACATAATTTTGGATTAGAACTTATTAAATTTTAATATTAACTTTAAGGACATAAATCTGAGATTCTACTCGATAGCTAGATATTGGAGATCCTAAACTTATACCTTCTTAGAGTAGTTAAATTGGGTAAATAGATAATAGCAGATATCACATAAGTCTAGATTGAGTCTCTTGCTTACTTTGACTAGATTTGCTTGGCATACCTTAGATATTGAGCCTTATCCCTTGAGCTTAATAGGATAACTTAGGATATGGATGATACATCCTAAGTTAGTGTTTGTAAAGCATATCATTCATCAGGTTCTTACAGTGCTTTTAGTTAGTAGAATATGTCCTAGCTTAATCTGCCTCTTCAGTATTAGTATTGTATAGGATGGACCCAGGCCTAGCAGATTTGGATGTCTAGGTTGGGGATTGATTGATCTTGGAGGCCCTGTATGGCCTATTGGTTGGTATGGCAGTACTATGTCTTAAGCTTATTGCTACTCTTAATTTTTAGTCTTATTTTCTTTTTGCCTTACCACATGCTTCAGTGGCCTTTCTTACAGTACTTGCTTGCTTTTGCCACATGTCTCAGTGGTTTTATGTTACATAGCTTAGTCTACTTTTGCCACATGTCTCAGTGGCCTTTTTCCTTTTTTTTGTATTAATTAGCACGTTGTATGTATACTCTTATGGCTTACTTATGTACATTGGCATATTTAGGATGCTAGAATTGTATGTTTATTTCAGTATTTGTGTCCTTTATATACTCAGCATGTGTTAATACGATCATAAGCATGTTAGATTCAGAATTTGTATTATAGTTGCTGTTTCTTTTAGCTTTAGCATCAACTTGTTTATATGGTATTGTATGTTACTTTTCATACCAGTTGTTGGCTATAAATGGATAGTTTATAGTTACCCATTTCCTTCATAGGTTGTCACACCAATTATTGCTTGAATTTTTAAATAGTTTAAATGTAATATCTCTAAAACAATCAGTTCATTAAAATAGCCTAACATGTACTTAGACAATTGTCTAACTGTAACCTTTTTGTTTTGTTGGCTGGGGTCATGGCATTTGTGATACCGACAAATGTCAAATTCAGACTTATTCGTGGGCAGTGTTGCAGAAGAGGAGCAGGTTCAGGAGGAGGATCGTGTTGCTGCTGCTTAGATAGATTTGCATTTCTATTTTTCAGTGAGATTGAGAGACCTTTGCATTTTCTTTTAAATTCAGTTTGTAATAGTTAATTCTAGATGTATTTCATTTCTGCATTGTGATGAGTTACTACATTGTTTTCCTTTTTCTCTACTATGTTGTGCTTGTGGATGTTACTATACACTTATTGGTTCCGCCACTCTAATATTTGTATGTATATTGATGAATGTTTATAGTATTCTGGTGACAAGTTCTTGGCTTAAGGCAAGTTGGGCTTTCACCTAATTTTACTTAAGCTAGGAATTTGCCACAGTTGGAGCACCGTACTTCCTATTGTCAGTATGGGGGCCCCACAGCTAGGTTTTTGATTTGAGGTCAATTTAAATAGGTCAAATTCCATGGATCTTGAAATTCTCAAAATCAGAGTTTGAACCATTTAACACCTGATTTGGGATAAATCTTCAGGGTGGGTTTCTTAATGACTTAATTAGAGTGTTAGAACTACGATCAGAACCAAATTACATCATGGTTGACTAATTTAACAACCTAAGGCTGTTACATTTAGGGACAGCATGAATTGGACTCACCCAAGAGCTATCCAATATGGGAAAAATTATTCCAACATCAAGCTGTTTAACAATTTCCTTGTGCATGACTTCCTTGATATAAGGATTTAAGTTGTCTTCCATTAAATTCTATGCATGAACACCGCAGGACAAATCCCCTTAATATCAGATATTCTCCATCAAATTGCCTTTTTATGATTATTCAAAACTTTATGTAATTGGGCTTCTTGATAGGATTTTAGCAAAGTAGAAATTATGATGGGAAGAGAGTTTTTTGCACCTAAATAAATGTATTTGAGATGGCTTGGGATATGTTTCAGCTCCAATTCTAGGGGTTCCTCAATTGAGGGTGCTATATATTTTTTTTCTTTACTCAATTCTTCAATTTCATCCTCCATTTTGTAGTCTTCAATATCATTATTATTAAATTCCTCTTCCACAACATCTCTAATCATCTCCAAAGTTTTTGTTAAATTGCTCTCCAACAACTCTCACTAATTTCATGTGCATAGTTCATACTATCCTTAATATTGAACTTAATTTCTTCCCCCTCCGATGTAGACTTAATTCCCCTTTATCTACATCTATTATTGTTTTTCCAGTAGCTAGAAAATGACTTCCTAGGATTATATGAACTTCTTGATTTTCATCTTCCATGTCAAAGATAATGAAGTCAGCCGGGAAGATGAGTTTATCAACTTTTACCAAAACATTCTTAAGGATTCCCAAAGGAGTTTTCATGAATCAGTCAGCTAGTTGTAAGAGAACTGAGGTGGCTTCAAGCTGTCAATTCCTAACCCTTTAAAGATGTAATACGACATAAGATTTATTGAAACTTCTAGGTCGCATTGAGCCTTTTTAAAAGCGTGGTTTCCAATAGTGCATGGTATTGTGAACCTTCCCGAATCTTTCCTTTTAATTGGGGTTTTTTGTTGTGAAATTGCACTACACTCTTCAATCAAAGCTATTATTTCCTTTTTGTTTATTTTCCTCTTCTTAGAAAATATTTCTCTCATAAATTTTGCATAGCTAGGCATTTGTTCCAGTGCTTCATCAAATGGTATGATTATATGAAGAGTTTTGAAAGTTCTTAGGAACTTCTCGAATTGCAAGTCTATTTTTTCCTAGCTATACGTTGGGGAAAAGGAAAGGGTTAACTGATCTTTGGCTGCACCGCTTGTGCATGGGGTTTAATTAATTCAATTTCTTCTTCTATGGATTTCTTTTCATTTTTTTTTCTTCCTCCTACCCTCCTCTTGTGTTAGAACTAGTTACAATTCTAGCAAGAGTTGGAAGTACTGTTGTCTTCCCATTCCTAAGGGTTATTTTATTTCCTTATTCATTTTCATGCGCACTTATAGCTCCTACTAAAATAGGTTTTTTGAGTTGGTTAATGATATCTTTTAATTGCTGCTCGATTCTATTTACAGTATTTTCTTAACTTAAGAGGGTGCTTTTGTGTATATTAAGTATTGCATCTATTTTATTCATAAAGTCCATAGTTATGCTTGTTCCAAGTGTCCTTTATCTCTGTTGAGAGTATTATTTCCATTTCTAATTAAGCTTACATCTCTTAACTCCCCATCATACCCATAATTGTTTTGGAGTTCATTAATATTTATTTTCTCTAATTTTTTATTCAAAAGTGCAATTTCTTATTGTAAGGATGAACTTTGGTTTTTTTGGCTTGATTATTGACCTCCTTCCCATTGGAATTCAACCTTTTAATAGGCCATTTGTAAGCATTATTTGCCATCTCCTCTAGGAGTTCATATGCTTCCTTCAGAGCTTTGCTACTAAGAGAACCCATGCAGTTGCATTAATTAGGGTCATAGTGGGTGCATTCAGTCTATTATAAAATTTTTGCACCTGCATCCTCTATGGAAATTCATAATGAGGACAGCACGCACTCCTTGAAGTGCTCCCAACTATCATATAAAGTTTCCCCATCAAGTTGACAGTTATTGGTTATCTCAATTCTTAACCTAGCGGTCTTGGCAAATGGGAAATATTTGGCTAAGAATTTCCTAGCCAAATCATCCCAAGTGCGCATAGAATCACTAGGTAGAGAACTGAGCTAGTTTTGAGCTCAGTCTCTCAGTTAAAATGGGAATAACCTTAATCTAATGGTGTCATCACTAACACCATTAATTTGAAAGTATCACATATCTCCAAAAATTTAGAGATGCGTGAGTTGGAATTTTCATTAGCTAGTCCGCTAAATTGGCTATTTTGAACCATATGTAGCGTGGATGGTTTTATTTCAAAGTTATTCGCTTCCACATTTGGTCTAAGTATGGTGTGAGGGATTCCCCTTATAGTGGGTAGCGCATAATCTCTTAGGTCCATACCTCCCTGTTCTTCTAACACTTCTCTCAAATTTTCTTCTAGCTCTTCCATTAGATCCTGAGTTATTCTAATTTGTTCTCTCCGAGATTTCAAGTAGGTCCTCTCAATTTTAGGGTTGAAGAGATAGTTAGAATAGTCTCTTTTCCACATGCGAACCAAAACTAAACTAACCGATGGAAGTTACAGCAAATGGTATAAACAATAGCAAAATTAAAAGAAAACAAATAAAATTATAAATGCAAAAAGTTAATTGAAATATGAATATAAAAATAAGTAAATATGTTCAGCAAAAATTCAAATCACTAATTACTAACAGGTGGTCTCTAATACGAAACAATTAAACCATTCCCCGACAACAAGTCCAAGAACCTAACAAACTAAAAATGTAGGTCAGCGCTTACACGTAAGTGCACGTGGCATGAAATAATATTGGGATGGTGAGATCCCGAGACTTATCGTCCTTTGGGAATAATGTTTGTTTTGTTACTAGAGCCTACTTGAGTTCA
The DNA here is from genome assembly GCA_016760335.1 of Gastrodia elata. NCBI lineage: Eukaryota > Viridiplantae > Streptophyta > Magnoliopsida > Asparagales > Orchidaceae > Gastrodia > Gastrodia elata. The sequence goes on along the minus strand of CM028671.1, from coordinate 49,041,590 downwards.
CTAATGTTTAAATGATGTTTAAGTTGGTTGATTTCTGGTCCTAAATTACTCTAGTTAAGGATTCTTATTTAGAGAATACTTGTTTAATTAAAATAGGGAGAGTTGAGTTTTGGTACATAATTCAATAAGGATTCTATGTTAGTACTCTTTGCTTAAATTTCATGTCAACTTAATTTGATGGACTCTCACATTTTATTATCAAGAGACTTAACCTTATTTAGGGAATCCCTTAAATATGCTTAAATCTTATCTAGTGCTCAGAAAGAAATTGCTATCACATTCAATCTTGGCACTTAGACATTCATGAGATCTAAATTTGATGAATTCACTCCTTACGTCTAAGTTATGAATTATTACTTTGATTTGAGCATCTCATCAACTTGACTCCATCAATGCCTCTCATGCATCTATGTTTAGATCTAGCTAAGGAGTTGAGCTGCTAAGCTTTAAGGGTTTATGTCACATCACCCCTATAGCACGCAGTGCTCTAAGACCTCGCATAAACATAAAATAAGCTACAGAGCTCTATCGATGGATCTCGGCCTACATGTGTCATCATCTTTATTTAGCAAAGGTTAATGATCTATGAAGCAATAAGGCTTGTCACTGAGCCCTAGGCTCAACATGCATAATAAACCTCGCATAAATCAAGTGAGAACAAAGGAGCTCATAGATTATTATAATTCTCCAAGGCTCAATAGATCTACTCAAGTCTAAGGTTATGCACCGAGCATTTTTGTACAATGAATGTTATCACAGGCATTCACAATGTCCAGTCTCTATTGTGCATATCCTTAATTCCAAGAGATCTAATCAGAACTTGGAGTTTAAAATTAATTGATTATCATACATATTTTACATTTCTTACTCATATTTTCCCAATCATTCATTCACATGCATTTGTAGAAATAAACTAAATGACATAATTTCAAATTGAAGAGTACACACATTCTTACATCTTTATATTATTACATACTTATCACCCAACCCTCCCCAAGGAGGGTTTAGGCTGCCATTAATTCAATACAACTAGAAAATCAACAAAGAAGGATCAACCCTTACATGGTTTGTTCAGGAAAAAATTCAAGAAAAAGGAAGAGATACAATACTAGGGAACAGCCTTGTGTTCTCCTTGATTTCTCCCTTACTTGACCTTTCTCCACTTCCTTCCTTCTGTGCTCCTTAATATCTCTAGCTACATCCTTACTCTCCTTGGGGAATGGGTCTCCTTTTCTTGATCTGTAATAGTCTCATATAAAAATGCCTTAGTTGTAGGAATTTTGAAACCCTTCCTTTGTTTTCAATCTATGCTTTTATAATTCATGGCAATCCTCTCAGCATTAGTGCAGCCACTCATTCTAGCTCCTCAGAAATTAATTGCTTTTTTTAATTATTCCTTTAGTCTCTTGAGAAGGAAGAGGTTTTAATGTAATCAATTTAATTGCTGCTATGGGAAAGGGAAGAATTAACTTTCCCTCTTTTCCCAATGCCGATTTGAATTCTCATGCCTGAGAAATTTTACGGCGGGCGCTACAGCGCGCGGTAGCGCCAGAATTTTAATCTTGAGGGTGCTATGGCACGTGGTAGCATGAGATTTAGAATTTGATTGCACTGCAGTGTGTGGTAGCGTGGGACTTTTGATCTTGAGGACACTTCAGCACGTGGTATGACTAGACTTTCGGTCTTGAGACTGCTGCAGCACGCGGTAGAGCCTGTTCCTTAAAAAATTTATATAAGTGTTTATGGCGTGCAATAGCATCTGATCTACTATAGTGCACGATAGAGCCAGACTTTCGGTGATGTTGGCGCTGCAGTGCGTGGTAGCGCCAAACTTTTAGTCATGAGACCGCTGCAGTGCGAAATAGCGCCAGACTTTCGATCTTAAGACTGCTGCAGCGTGAGGTAGCGCCTATCTTTTGATCTGGTATCTGCTGTGGCATGCAATAGTGCCTAGCTTTTGAGTTAAGTTCTGCCATAATGCGTTATGATGCGTCGTAGGGTGCTTCTTCCAGATTTTTATATTTCCCTTACAAACTTGAATTCAGCTCTTTTTGTCCTGAAAAGTAGCTAACACATATCAAAGCAATCATGATGAAACTTGTTACTTTGATTAACTCAACTATAAATCTCAGATTTATTAGGTAGCCTTCTCATCAAATTCCTTCCATTAATGTGTTTTCCAACAAAGTAAGAGTTCAGTTCAATATCCCCAATCAATAGGTGAGTGGTCAATCTAACTTCTTCTTTTTCTGGGCACTTGATGCATAACAAAATCTTCCCCATAATCCTCAGCCAATTTACTGCCTCAATAGGAGCAACAGATCCATTAAATACTGGCAAATTTAAGTGAAGGAATGCATGAAGGAATCCATCAACAACTAGTCCTTGAGTTGCAGTAGAGTTGACTTAGATGACTTATGGGTTTGGTGGGTTTAGAGACCTTTGTGCAGCTTGGATTTGTGTCTCCACTAGAACCTTTGCCAACTCCACTAGTGTCCTAATCTGATCAATAGTGGATGAGGATTCTAATGTTACTGTTGCCTTAATAGGAGTAAAAAAAGGATTTGAGTTGGGATTCATTCAAGAAAATGTTAATAAATTAATTTAGGAAAAAGGGAAATGGTATTTCTATTAATCAAGTCATCTTGAGTATAATACTATATACTTGAAATACATGGGAAATACTAGAGTTTGCTTAAACATTAAAAATAGTACATTCACTTGTAAATTTACTCATATAAATGAAGGCAAGAATTTTATAAATGTAGGTGGACGATGACGTCTTCGTCCTTCCTCAACCATCCCTATATATGTAGTTCTCCACTAGTCCTCAGCAGCTTCCTCTTGAAGTCGACCTAATATTCAAAGTTGAATAGAGTCTAGAACTCCAATAGCATAGAAGGGGTCTTTCAGTCTATGCAACCACTCTCTAGCTAAAGGTACAAGATCACTGACTCTGTAGGTAGAAGACTCCAATATCTTATTGAGGACTTACAGTCCAGCTGGGGATGCTCTAGAGTTTGGTCATCTATATTAGACATACTATTGGTGTGCACTATCCTAATATAAGCAAAATAGTATACGGTAGTAACTTAAGTCAGTATCACCTCAATTTTGGTCCCTTATTAGTCCTACTCTAGTTGCAGTAGAGTTGACTTAGATGACTTGTCGGTTTGGTGGGTTCAGAGACCTTTTTCTTGTATTTTACTAATGTAATTATAATGGAAATTTTTCTATACATCTATTTTTCCCTTATCTTAAATTTCTCTAATACCATCTATGACAGCTCAGTATCAGATTAGATATCCTAATCAACCACTGAGTGCCACTGTAGTACTTAATATTGGATTAGTGTTCCATAATCCACTATTAAGCACTACTAAGGCAAAGAATCTAGAAGATAGGGAAAATTTATATATTTATAAGAGTAATATAAACATCTATTCCATTACATTTATTCAAAAAATAAAAAGAAAAATGCTTGTCCCATATTTTAATAAATAGTACAGCCCTAATACTTTAAGTTTACAACATTTAATAAATTAAAGGAAACTCTCTCATCCTCACCTAAAATAAAAAATATAAGTATATAGCTTCTAAGGTCTTCAAATTTGCTCTTGGAACTCTAGCTCCTCTCCTAGCTCTCCAGCTAACTCTACTCCAGGCTCCGGATATACTGTGTTTCATTTTTAATACGATAGGGTGCAGCCAATAAAAGAAAAATAAGTGGTTAGACTTATAAAGTCTAAGCATATTTTAGGGCTTCTAATTATTTATGTTAAAGGATATCACATTAGGTTTTGCAGTAATGTGCAATAATGCAGTAACGGTAAAGTAAAAGAAACTTGAAATATAAATGTGAAAATAACATCAAAAGTAAAGGCATGTAATTATGCTAAAGCACACTATGTAATTATGTAAAAGAGAGATTAAGCAAATATGGAATTTATTGAAGAACTATATAAGATATTGGCTATCATCCTATATATAAGTAAGGGAATAAAAGATAATTTCTAGCATCCTATAAGCAAGTATGGTAAGAAAAAAAGTTAAACTATAATAAGTAGAAATGACTGTAGGAATAAATATAAATCAATTTATATAATGTTTAATGCTTCATTAAGTTATGTTATGTGGGATCATATAGAACAAATATAGAAGTTAGGTATATCTTCTCAACTATTTGAGATGGGGTCTCTTGTATAACCACACACTCCCCCTCAAGGACATGTGTGGTATCTTGATCACTCCATAGCCATCCCTAGCTCAAATGTCTGTACAGGCTAATCCACCATGAGTGAAACTCCTTATTTAGCTTTAATTATTATTATGCAATGATTATGATTAATTAAAAAAGGCTTTAAAGCATAACATCATTCAATGGAAATGACAAAATAAACTAAGTTAGTGATGTCCATTTGTTGTCTAATTTTAATTATCTACCATAATGATTGGGGTCAATTGAACTCTATTTGACTTAAGAAATATGTCTTAAATCAATTGATAAATAAATAAATATATGAAAATATTATCTTAAAGTTTGAAAATTGTTAATAATAATATATAATACATAAGTCTCTCTAATATAATTCTATGATTGCCATCCTCCAATCCATTGTTTATTCATTATCTAAGCTCCTGAGATGAAATATACTAACTTAAGATATTCAACTTAAGATCTAAGGTTTAATCTACCTTAATGAACTTCTAAGGTCAAAAACTCATAAGTAGCCCATCTAAGATAAGAAAAACCCTCAACTATGATGTTTATTTTCAAAATCTAGAAATTCACTCTAGTGTTCTCAATCTATTTGAACAAAGAAAACTCAACTCTCCCTTGACTTATACTAGCACTTAATATAATAGACCTTACTTAATAATAGTTGGTTGGGAGTTTAGTTCAACTACTTTCATTTGATTCAAGTGCGACCAGACAGCTTAATTTAATCCCAATAATCTAAATGATTGTTGTTTTATCAATCTTCTTATAAAATAATATATATCTCATAGGAATCACACTTCAATTTCATTCCTCTTATGATCTATTTTTCTAAATATCTCAACATGTCAATCTACCTAAATCACCTAAATGCTGCTCCAACTACATTCACACAACCTAAAATGATTAAATGAAATGTAAAGGCTCAAGCTATTCTAATCTAGGGTTCAAAGATCATGATAATAGCAAATATCCTTTTTATTCCCAAAATCAATAAGTGATTTGACACTTAAAAGTCAACTTTTTAAATTTGCTATCAAATCCAAGTAAAATCATTACAATTACACTCCCTATAGCATAACATGAACATAGACTATGAGTATGTTCAATTTGGAGGTGATTTTGAGCAAATTAAGGTTTTTAACTTGATTGACTAAAGAACAAAAATTTTGTTTTTGAAGATATAATTCCAAATGCAAAATAAATGTTACCATAGCATTCTACACATTGTTTTGAGTATTTTTAGATATAATATTGAAACAGGGTCAGGAAATTAAGAGAAAAATAAAAGTCTGAATTTATCTAATTTTTATTAATTGTAGCATTATTCATCTCTACGCACGCATGCACTCCGTCGTCCAGCCTCAGCATGCACACGTGCTCTCTAGCACGCACGTGGGTTCATCGCGATGCTTACCATCTATAATGCCTGGTCGAGTTGACCTGCCCGGCACTGTACATTTCCCCGACATAGCCATTCCCAACGAACCACAGAGAGTTAGGGTTCCCAAATTCTCTACCTCCTGATCACCCTCTAATGTGTGGTATGGATCAAAACCTCACTCGCATCAAGCTTTACACAACAGCATACATATTGCTATACAAAATTGACATCACTGTCCCAAGCCTAACAAATTTCTTTGAAATCATAGAACTTACTATAGCCCACTATTCCCCCAACGAACGATGCGCCAAACTAGGGCTCGATCGATGAGGCTTGATCCCTCCCTTCAATTACGAATGGCATGAAATATATTAACTAATGACAAAAAATGACGAAAGGCTCAACATTGGGCAAAGGAAAAAAGTACCTCAATCCAATTGATTTTGTCAGGTCGAACTGCGTCGCCAAGTACGTCCCTCTGATCCCTCAGGTTGATGGATCCAGTTGCCAAGGGTTCCAACGGAACAGAGGCTCAAGATAATTACACTGAGAAGAGGCATGTGTGGCATCCTCTACAAAAAATTGCTCATCGTTCTGACAGGGCGAGACTGAGTTGAGTCGTTCCATAAAGTTAAATTGTTATGAGGGATTCAGTCGCACGTTCGATCAACGAATTGATCTCGGCTAGACGGTGCAAATGTAGCGGGTCTGCTGCTCGCTGCTTGGAACTGAGCTGTAGATCTTCTGTTATGGTGGTTAATTCTGTTAAATCCATACTAATCGTGTAAATAAATAATATTAATTATTATAATTAATATAATTTAACTTAAGTTCCAATTTTTATCAAATGGAATCTAAAAATTTTTAAATTTTGCCCTTAGCTAATTTTGTGCGAGGAACTCAAAAATGAAGTCAAATTTTTGATTTGAGGCCTAAATAGTTATCTCAATTTTTCAATTAAATAAATTGATTAAAATATTAATTTTTCTCAAATAATTTCCAATTTTTACCAAAATTTCAAGGATTGATCTTAAGACTATTTTAAGACTAATGGCAAAGTCCTTAGGCTAATTTGGTGATCAAAATTCAAATAACAACCATGGACTATTACGTTAGGCTCATTTGGAGATTAAAAATTTAAGTAACAACCACGAGTACTTACAGACTCTCCCCCTTATAAGAAATTTTGTTGTCGACACTACCTAATTAAAATTAAATGACATAGGAATAGGATTGATTTAGTGAGGTGCATGTTTACTCAAATAACTCTAGGTACTTCTCCCACACTTCATTCTCTTTCTCCCAAGTTACTTCTTCAACTGTGTGATTCTACCACTAAATTTTAACCATAGGAATACTATGGTTCCTTAGCTATATTAATCTCTTCCCAAATATTCACTGGCTTTGCTATATATGTAAGATCTGGTTGTAGTTCAATTGTGGTTGTCTGAATCTGCTGACTTGGTTCAATAAACACTTCCTTAAGGAAGATACATGAAATACGTTATGCATGACTGAGAAGTCTTTTGGTAATTCCAGTCTGTAAGCAGATGTACCTATTTTTGCTAATATACAGAATGGTCCTATTTATTTAGGACTTAGCTTTCCATATAATCCAAATCTCTGCATGCCTTTCATAGGACTAGCTTTAAGGTAAACCTTTTCATTTTCTTAAAATTCTAGCTATCAATGTCTAGAATCATGATACCTCTTTTGTCTATCCTGAGCTGCTAGCATCATTTTCTTCAAATTCTATCTGTCAATGTCTAGAATCATGATACCTCTTTTGTCTATCCTGAGCTGCTAGCATCATTTTCTTAATCAATTGTATCTTCTTATATGTTTCTTCAATCAATTCAGAACCATATAGTTGTGTATCATCAACTTCTATCCAAGCTATTGGTGTGCCACACTTTCTACCATAAAATGCCTCATAGAGTGTCATCCCTATGCTAGTCTGGAAACTATTGCTATAAGCAAATTCCACCAAAGCCAAATTCTCTTCCCAGTTTCTGCCAAAGTCCAGTATATACAAACATAAATAAGTTTTCTAGAATCTGATTTACTCGCTCTGTCTGTCCGTCTGTCTACAGATGGAATGTTGTACTCATAGCCATATTGGTTTCTAGATCTTGTTATACTGCTTTCCAAAATCATAAAGTAAACCTGCCATCATGATCTAAAACTATTGTCTTAGAAATGCCATGGAGTCAAATGATCTCCCTGAAATAAATCTGTTTGCTTGATGGGTATGAAATGTGATGACTTAGTCAACCTATCAACTATTACCCATATCGCATATGCACATTTTTTACCTCAGGGTAAGTCCATTGCAAAATCCATAGATATATTTGTCCAATTCCATTATGGCATTTCTAATGACATGAGAAGTTTACCGAGTTTATAGTGTTCAACTTTCACTAAGGAACAATAATGATATTTGGCTACAAACTATGCTATGTCTATCTTTATTTTTGGCCACCAAAATATTTACTTGAGATCTTGGTATATTTGATTATTCCCAGGATGAATAGTATAGCCTGAATTGTGTGCTTCAGCAAATATTTCTATTTGATTCTTCTTTGGTACCTGATGAATCCAAGATTTATGATAAAATAAAAAAAGATATACAAACACTTTTAAGTTAGAAATGTATACTTTGATGCATTTTTGTTATATTTTTCAAGAAAAAGTTGTGCAAAGCAAAATCTAGGCCAAATGAAGGAACTCTGGAAAAAATTGCCATGGCGTGCCGCAGCATGCTCAAAAAGAGACTCTGGCGCTACAGCGCGCCGCAGCGGTCTCAACCCGAGACTCTAGCGCTACAGCACGCCGCAGCGGAACTCATTGGATCCAAAAACTTATCAAAACTATCAAGGGGCCTTACTATAGCACGCCGCAGTGGTCTCAACCCAAGACTCTGGCACTACAGCGCACTGCAGTAGATACAAACAGAGAGCTCGGCGCTACAACGCACCGCAGTGGATCAATAGAGCTAGGACTTGCAAAGATATTTTAATGCAACCCATACCACATCGCGCCCATTAAGCCACAGCACACCCAAGAGCGCCACAATGTGCCCAAGCACGCCAAAGCATGTTTAAGTACGCTTAACCCGAGAGCTCAGTCCTATAGCATGCCGTAGTGCTACAGTATTTCAAAGCAATCTGCTACAGCGCGCCGTAGCATCCTTAACCCGAGACACGGGTGCTCCAACGCACAGCAGCGGGTATTCACTTAATATTCTGAGGCAAAATTGTTGCAGCGTGCCCAAGCACACCACAGCTATCCCAAACTGAGATGTGTGCGCTGCAGTGTGCCACGGCGCTCGCCGAAATTCCAACCATGAACAAGTAATTAATTTAGCATAGGGAAGCCCACAAATTCAAATCTTTTTGCCTTCCCACAGCTCCTTAACTCCAAATACAATTAATACCTTCATTTTTAATTGGAATAACAGAATAATTTAAGAGCAAGCCATTAAAGAAAAGGAGTTGAAGAGTTGGACAAGAGCTGGAGGCTGCACTATAAAGCAAGAGGGAAAGACTTAGAGAGTTTTCCCCTCATTAACATTCCTAATTCCAGAAATTTAGAAATTGTTGTAAGGAGAGAAAGGAGAACCTTGCCCTAGGAAGGAAAAGGTGACCACCAAGGAGAGACAGAGAAGAAAACTCAAGGAGCCTTGAAGGAAAGGAAGTTGGAGAACAAGAAGAAATCTGGAGAATGTTAAGGGCTGTTCATAGTATTTTTTCTCTAAGACTCCTCTTCTCCTCTCTTACTATAGAACCTTGTACTTTATTTTTTGTATCTCATTTGTAATAGAAGGCTATACCTCCCTTGGGGAGGGTTGGGCCAAATTATGTACTAAGTTATGGGATGAAGTGGTGCATGTATTGATTTGTTCCCAATGAATCAAATCTTTATCTTTTTGGCTTAGATATGAGTCTTGTGAATACATGCAGTGTGGATGAACATTCTAATCTTAAATTAAATGGTTGAAGAATGAGGAAACTATTGAGTGAATAAATTACATTAAGGTTAGGGAAATGCACATAAAGGTCCCCTCCGCGAACTATGTTTATCGAGCGAGGATTCTTGGTGTAAAAACCCAAACATTGATATGATGAGTTAACTTGGTAACTCAACCCTCTTAGAGCTCCATAGCTCACCAATCAGTGTAAAGCTAGGAATAGGTACAGTAGTGCTTGGAGCTCAGTGACAAGCTCTTGAGCCTATTAGAAATATTCTTTGAGCTCAGTCAAGAGGTCAATGCATGTGAGCCAGGAGCCACTGATTATGCTCTGTAGCTCAACATACGTTAAAGGAGGAAGAGGAATAATTACATGCTTGTCAATAAATGTGACATAGCACAATGATTCACTTTCTTAGCTAAATTGTTCAGGTAGCATGTGATGCTAATCGATTGGAATCAAGTTTGCATGATCGTTGAATTAAAAATCATTATTTGACAACCTAGATGTAAGAAATTGAATTAAACTTTTGTCGATCCCACAAGGGTCTATGTGCCAAGATTGAACCTTCTTGAGTTCATTCTATGCACTAAATATGAAATAGTTACAATTAGAGGACCAATCTAAGGAATTCCATTTTCACTTGATTATAATTTTGCATGTAACAAGCTCCATCAAAAGTTGATAAAATTAATTAATTACATCAATCCCATAACAAATTATGTTATGATGACCCAACTCTCCCTTTCTCCAAATAGTAATATCAGATTAAGATCCTTGAATTGTTAATTAGAAGCAAATCAAAAAAAATCCTCAAAATATCAATAGTCTAAATATTGTTGAAAGTAAATATACCTTAGTAACAAAATACTCCATTCCTTGAGGATGATAAATCTCAGAATTCACTTTCCATTATTACTTCGGACCACATATACTTGCGTGCAAGTGTAGACGTGTATTTACAGTCTGTCATTACCCATAGCCTTTCATCTTGATAGATCACTTCATCATTTTTCAGTTGTAGATCAATCATCTGACTATTATCAATACTTGTCTTGAGTTTGAAGTAATTAACATCTTTCTTCTAAGCTAGTATAATTTTCTCCTTTAGTACAGGTTGAGCTTCACAAGCTACTAAGAAGTTGAGTATATCAATTCTCCTTATAAGTTCAATCCTCAACCTTTCAAAATCTTCTACTATCTTACAAACTGAAATTAAGGATGTCAAGATTGTCTTTCTTCTAAAGGCATCAACAACCACGTTAACCTTACTTGGGTAGTATTGGATTTCCAGATCATAGTCATAACTAAACTCTAACCATCGCCTTTTCTTGCAATTCAATTCATTATAGGTAAAAATATATTTGAGACTCTAGTAATCCATATGTATCTCACATTTGAACTCTATAAAGATAATGTCTCCATATTTTTAAAGCAAAAACTACTTCTGCCAACTCAAAGTCATGCATAGGATAGTTTACCTTGTTGGGTTTTAGTTGTCTAGAGGCATATGCTATGACCATTTATTCCTATATTTATACACATCCTAATCTTATTTTTGAAGCATTTGTGTATACTTGAAAAACTTTTTTCTTCTTGTGGTAACACTAAAACTAGGGTAGTAGTTAACTTTTGCTTCAGTGATTTGAAAGCTTCCTCACATTCTTGACTCCAAATAGAGAGTACTTCTTTACGAGTAAATTTTTTCAATGGTGTTGCAAGTTGAGAAAATCCTTCAAAAATCTTCTATAGTATTATGCCAGACCTAAGAAACTCCTAATTTCAGTCACTGTCTTAGGTTGTGGCCAGTACTAAATTGCACTAATCTTCTTTTGGTTAACTCCCACTCTTTTTGCATCAATAATGTGGCCTAAGAATGCTACAAATTTTAGCTAGAACTCACACTTAGAGTATTTGACATTTAGTTTATTTTCTCTTAATAGCTTCATAACCACTTTGAGATGCCTCTCATGATCTTCTTTGCTCTTTGAGTAAATCATGATGTTGTATATGAATACTATAGAAATTTTATCTAAGTATGGTTTAAGGACTCTTTGTATCAAATCCATGAATATGTATGGAGCATTATTTAGTCTAAAATACATAACCAATAACTCATAATGTTCATACCTAGTTCTGAATGCAATCTTAGGTATGTCCTCATCCTTGACTTTGATTTGTTAAAATCCTATTCTTAAATCAATCTTTGAAAATCCTTGGCTCCTGCTAGTTGATCAAACAAATCATATATCCTTAATAATGGATACCAATTATTAATTGTCACCTTATTCAGCTCTTGATAGTCCATGCACATACACATAGACCCTTCATTTTTCCTTACAAATAGAATTGGGGCTCCCCACTATGACATGCTTGGTCTTATAAAACCTTTATTAAATAACTCATGTAGCTATTCTCTTGATTTTTGTAGTTCCTTCAGCGCCATTATATAAGGTTCCTTTGATTGTGGTTGAGTCCCAGGGATCAATTTTATTGAGAATTCAACTTCTCTTTTAGGATGTATGCCTGGCAATTCATCAGTAAACACATCCTTGAATTCTTTAACAATTATGGTTTCTTCCATTATCTTTTCTTCTTTGTTGTCCCTGATCATAGTTACCAAATATGCATTGCAGTCTCTATTGAGTAGTATTCTAGCCTCTATAACACTAATCATTGATGTTGTAATGCCTAATCTTCCAATAAAAACTTCAAACTTTTTTCCCATCTTAGATGTAACTTTCTTCTTATTACAATCTATGGTGGCATTATATTAACTTAACCAATTCATTCATAAGATAATGTCAAAATTTGTAATTGGCATAACTATGAGTTTTGGCTCAAAGGTTTGTTTACCAATTGGGATGCCTAATTTACAAAAAGTGTTTGATGTCATCTTAGCTCCTAATGGCATTAAAACATGCATAAGCTTTCCTAGTTTTTAATATTGGAGGTTCATTAATTGAGCATACTTCTAAGATATGAAAGAATGGCTTGTTAGTGTTAAATAAGGTGTCGCACGGTTGGCTATTAACATAAAGCGTGCCTAATTTGAACAGTTCAAAATTTCTTACTTCCTAAAGCAATTAAGTAAAGATGCATATAAAGCAACTAAATGGTATTAAATTAAATGCATACCTGATACCACTCCATAATCTTCTAATGCTACTATGGGTGTCAAAGCATACACCCTTGGCATAGCAGCAGAAATTCCATTGGCCCTACCATTTTGATAATTCTTGGATGCTATATTTGGTTTCCTCTGGGATGATTGAGGTTCCCTCCTTGATTTACATTTGCTCTAGCTGCAGGCTGAGACGTAATGGCTAGCACTGATTCTTGAGCTCTAATAGGCACGAGGATATTTGAAGTTGAGGGGTGGTTTATCTTCACCCTTTCTATGGTCCAATGGAACTGAGATTCCCAAAATCTGTGTCCAAGCCTCTCACATGTGTAGCACTTATTCCCCTGGTGGTAGCATCTGCCATAGGGTGGGATCTCTGACACCTTGATGTCTATTCTGTAGGTTAATGTTAGCTCATTTGATAGACCATTGGTGGTTTTGGCCTACTCCTCTTATTCTCTTCATTTTTGGTTGGCTCTTGAGATGATCTCTTCCTCTATTCCTTATGTTGCAGATGATGCTCTACCAGTTGTGCTCCTTCTAATAGCCTTAAGAAATTGTCAAGTTATTGAGATATCTAATGATCATTGATAGAGTTTTTCAATCCTCATAAAAACTGATTGCATCTCAGTGCTTCTATCCTGTCAAAGTTGGGAGCAAATCTAGAAAGCCTCTGAAACTCCATCTAATAAGTCAATACTGATTTATCTTTTTGAGTTAGTTGGATCAATTCATCTTCTATGATGGTTTGAGCAGATGGCAAAACAAATTCCTCTCTAAATGTCTCTTCAAATTCCTCCCTTGAAATAACTTCAGTGCCTTGTCCAGCAAAGTGAGAGTTCAGTAAACTCTCCCACTATAATTCAACTTTCTCAGCCAATAAGTGAGTGGTCAATTCGACTTCCCTTTCTAGGCACTTGATGCATTACAAATTCTTCCCCACAATCCTTAGCCAATTTACTACCTTAATAGGAGTGACAGATCCATTAAATGTTGCCAGATTTAAGCAAAGGAATGCATAATGAAATCCATCTATAAGTGGTCCTTGAGTTGCAATAGAGCTAACTTAGATGACTTGTAGATTTGGTGGGCTTAGAGAACTTTATGTAGCTTGGGTTTATGTCTCCACTAGAACCCTTACCAACTCCACCAGTGTCCTAATCTCATCTGTGATGGATGAGGTTTCTGATGTTACCATAGTCTTAATAGGAGTAGAAGAAGGATTTGAACCAAGATGCATTCTAGAAAATGAAACAATAAATTAATTCAAGAAAAGGAAATGATCTCTCTATTAATAAAATTATTTGAGTATAATATTGAATACTTAAAAGTAATGGGAAATACTAGAGTTTGCTTAAACATCAAAAATAATACATTCACTTGCAAAACTTCTCATAAAAATGAAAGTAAAAAATCTATGAATGTAGGTGGACGACGACGTCTTCTTCCTTCCCTAACCATCCCTATGTATGCAGTTCCCCACCTATCCTCAATAGTTTCTTCCAATAGTTGATCCAGTATTTAAAGTTGAACCAATTCTAGACCTCTAATAGCATAGAAGGTGTCTGTCACTCTGTGTAATTCTCTCTTGTCAATGGGAACTAAATCACTGCCTCTATAGGTAGGAGACTTGAGCATCTTTTTGAGGATTTGCAATCCAGTTAGGGATACTCCAGAGTTTGGTCTTCCAAATTGAGTGTATTATAAGTGTGCACTATCCACTATGAGTATAATAGTCTATGGTAATAACTTAAGTCAATCTCAACATCAGCCATCTATCCAAAACCATTAAGCCTTATTAATTATACTCTTAGTGTTCACTCTAACAAATCGTACTACTTATCCTAATAATTCCATAGTTCATTTTTCCTATATTTTATGGATGTGATTGTCTGCATCTATCTTTCTCTTATCTTAAACTTCTCTAATACCAATTATGATAGCCCAATGTCAGATTAGTTATCCTGACCAAATAATGAGTGTCACTATAGTACTTAATACTGAATTATTGTTCCATAATCTATTGTTAAGCACTACTAAGGCAAATGATATATAAGATATGTAAAATAGATACATTTATACGTACAATAAATATACAATCCATTACATTCATTTAGAAAAAATATAAGAAAAACTTTCATCTCAGATTTAATAAATAGATAAATAGTCCATTTACTTTAAGTTTATAACATTTAATAAATGAAAAGAAACTCTCTCATCCTCACCAAAATGAAAATAAAAGTAGATAGCTTTTAAGGTCTTCAAATATGCTCCTAGATCTCTAGCTCCTCTCCTAGCTCTCCAGCTAACTCCACTCTAGTCTCCTGATCTACTGTGTGTAGGTTTTAACCAATAAAATAAAAATAAGTAGTTATACTTACAAATTCTAAGCACAGTTTAAGACTTCTAACTATTTTAACTTTAAGGATATCACATTTTAGGTTAAATAATTTAAGGAGCACAGTGTAGTAAAGGTAAAGTAAAAGAGATTGTAAATTTTATATATGGCAATAGCATCAAAAGTAATGGCAAGTAATTGTGCTAAGGCACACTATATAATTTTGCAAAAGAGAGGTTAATCCTCAGCCAATTTACTGCCTCAATAGGAATGACAGATCCATTATCCATCTACAATTGGTCCTTAAGTTGCAGTACAGTTGACTTGGATGACTTGTGGGTTTGGCAGGTTCAAAGACCTTTGTGTAGCTTGGGTTTGTGTCTCCACTAGAACCTTTACTAACTCCACCAGTGTCCTAATCTCATCAGTGGTGGATGAGGGTTCTGATGTTATCGTAGTCTTAATAGGAGTAGAAGAAGGACTTTAATCGGGATTCATTCTAGAAATTGAAATAATAAATTAATTTAACAAAAGGAAATGATATCTTTATTAGTCAAATCATTTGAGAATAATATTGAATGCTTAAAATAAATGGGAAATACTAGAGTTTGCTTAAACATCAAAAATAATACATTCTCTTGCAAAACTTCTCATAAAAACAAAGGTAAGAGTCTATGAATGTAGGTGGACGATGACGCCTTCTTTCTTCCCTGACCATCCTTATGTATGCAGTTCCCCACCAGTCCTTAGCAGCTTCTTCCAGCAATTGATCCAGTATTTAAAGTTGGACAAAGTCTAGACCTCCAACAGCATAGAAGGTGTCTGTCACTTTGTGTAACCATTCTCTTGCCAGTAGAACTAGATCATTGTCTCTATAGGTAGAAGACTTGAGTATATTTTTGAGCACTTGTAATCCAGTTAAGGATACTCTAGAGTTTGGTTTTTCAAATTGAGTGTATTATTAGTGTGCACTATCTAGTATGAGAAGAATAGTCTAGGAAAATAACTTAAGTCAATCTCAACATCATTCATTTGTCCAAAACCATTAAGCCTTATTAGTTCTACTCTTAGTATTGACTCTAACTAATTGCCACTACTTATCCTAATAATATATACTGATGTGATTGTAATGAAAATTTTCTATGCATCTATTTTTATCTTATCTTAAACTTCTTTGATACCAATTATGACATTCCAGTGTCAAATTAGATTTTCTGATGTAATATTGAGTGCCACTATAGTAATTAATATTAAACTAGTGTTCCATAATCCACTATAAAGCACTACTGAGCAAATAATCTATAAGATAGGTAAAATCGATACATTCATAAGAGTGATAAACATCTAATTCATTACATTCATTTAAAAAAAATAAAAGATAAATATTCATCTAAGATTTAATAAATAAATAAATAGTTCATTTACTTTAAGTTTAAAATATTTAATAAATGAAAGGAAACTCTCTCATCCTCACCAAAATAAAAACAAAAGTAGATAAAGTATAAGGTCTTCAAATTTACTCCTAGATCTCTGGCTCCTCTTCTAGCTCTCCAACTAACTCCACTATAGGCTCTTGATCTACCGTGTTTAGTTATTAACACAATAAGGCACAACCAATAAAATAAATATAAGTTGTTAGACTTATAAAGTCTAAGCACAGTTTAAGGTTTCCAACTATTTTAAGTTTAAGGATATCACATTTTATGTTAAGCGGTTTAAGGAGCACAATGTAGTAAAGGTAAAGTTAAGGAAATTAGAAAATACATACATGATAATGACATCAAAAGTAAAGGCAAGTAATCATGCTAAGGCACACTATATAATCCTGCAACAAGAAGGTTAAGCATAAAAGGCATTTATTTAAGAATTATTAAAGTAACTGGCTAGCATCCTATATACAAATAAAGAAATATATAACAATTTCTAGTATCTTATAGGAAATTAAGGTAAGGAAATAAGCTAAGCAGTAGTAAGTAGAAATGACTATCGAATAATGTTTAAGAAATTAATTAATGCCTAATGTTATATTAAGTTGTGTTATGTGGTCTTATAAAGAATAAAAAGAGGAGTTAGGTACATCAGCCCAACTATCTGAGATGGAGTCTCCTGTTTATCCACACACTCTCACTCAAGGACATGTGTGGTCTTCGCATCACTCCTTAGCCAGCCCTAGCTCAAATGTCTGTACAGACTAATCCACCCCGAGTGAAACCCCTTATTTAATTATTATTATATAATGATTATAATCAATTGAATAAGGCTTCAAATTATATCATCATTCAATGGAAATGCCAAAGTAAACTAAGAAAGTGATATTCGTTTGTTGTCTATTTTCTAAGCATAACAACATTTAATTATCTACCTTTAACCCTAATCATTAAGGTAGATAATTAAGATTAGACAACAATTAGATATCACTTGCTTAATTTACTTTAGCATTTCCATTGAACGCTCCTATGCTTTGAAGCCTTATTCAATTGATCATAATCATTGCATAATCATAATTACAACTAAATAAGAGGTTTCACAGGGTGGATTAATCTGTATAGACATTTGATCCAATGCTAGCTATGAAGTGATCGGAAGATCACACATGTCATTGAGGGGAGTGTTGTTGGAAATCTGAAACCTGATCACCACCTCTTAAGCACACTCTCGGCAGTGGAAGTCATTTGACTAGTGCGCTCAATTGAGGGTCAGGGTTGTGTTTACAGTTACCAAGCAAATCCAGAATCACAAAGCCACAAATAGAAAATCACACAGCACATACATGCAAGATAAGCACAAGCACAGAAACATCCAAACATAAGATATTATGAGAAAAACCTAAGAACGGAAAAAACTACGGAGCCACACCATAGAAAATATCACTATAAAAACTTAAAGATTACAGAGTTACAAAGAGCTTATCATTTGACAAGAAATACACAAGCTCTTACTCTAATATGGAGATGAGAGGAAGTAGCCACCACCTAGAGTGTCATCTCTAACATGTAAGAGGTTTCTTGTACTACAGTTTTCTTAGGGATTCACCTTGGGATCTCTTCCTCACAACAGCCTTGGCCTCCAAATTGAGGATGTCAACATAATGAACTCCTCCCAACTTATTGGCTTAAGTACTCAGCTCATTTTTGGACCCTGAAAAGTCCTAAATGCTTCCAATTTACTTAGAGCGTAACCTTAGCCAGAGTATAAATCTGTCAAGCGCTACGGCGTACCGTAACACTCGCCTTTCAAATGGCCTGCAACTACGACGAGCGATAGCACCCACCTTTCGAATAGCCTACCACTGCGGTTCGCAGTAGCACCTGCATTTCAGGATATAACCAGTTACGGTGCGTGATAGAATGTAAATACACATCTGCACTCACACGCAAGTGTATGTGGTCCGAAGCACTAATGGAATGTATGTTCCAAGATTTATCGTTCACAAGGAATGTACTATTTTGTTACTAAGGTATATTTGCTTTTAATAATATTTAGACAAATGATATTTTGTGGTTTTGTTAGCTCCTAATTAGAAGTACAAAGTTCTTAATTCAAAAATACTAGTTTTAGAAGAATGGAGAGTTGGGTTTTATCATGTAATTTGTTATGGGATAAGTGTAAGTACTTGTATTTATCAATTTTTATTGAGACATGTTCACATACAAATTATAATCAAGTGTTAATATCATTCTTTAGAGTGTCCTCTAATTTTGACTATGTTCGCCTAGTGCTCAATATGAACTCAAGAAGGTTCAATCTCGGCATGTAGACCCTTATGTGATCGATATTAGTTAAATCTGATTCTTACGTCTAAGTTATCAAATTCTTACTTTTAATTACAACGATCCATAAACTTGATTCTACTCAATTAGCATCACGTACTTCCCTCACAGTTTAGCTAAGAAAGTGAATTATTGGGTTAAGTGGATGATGTCACATTCATCCACAAGCAAACAATCCTTCCTCTTCCTCCTTTGACTTATGATGAGCTACGGAGCATAATTGGTGGCTTTTGGCTCATATGCATTACCCTCTCGACTGAGCTCAAAGAAAAGTACTAGTAGGCTCAAAAACTTATCACTAAGCTCTAAGCACTAATGCACATATTTCTAAATTTATGCCAATTGATGAGCTATGGAGCTTTAAGAGAGTCAAGTTACCAAGTTCAGCTCATCATATCAATCTTAAGGTGTTTACACCAAGAATCCTAGCACGGCAAATATATATTCTCGGCGAGAATCTTTATGTGCATTTCCCTAAACTTAATATGGTTAGTTGTCTTATCATTTTCCTCTTTAAAAACCATTGAATTTAAGTAAAAACACTCATTCACATATCATGCATACAAACAAGATTCATGTCTAAACCAAAGAAATGTTAAAGGCTTTATTCATTGAGAGAATTAGTACAAAAACTATTTTATCCCATAACCTATTACAAGACTTAGCCCAACCCTCCCCAAGGAGGGTTTAGCCTTCCATCACAAATGAAATGTATAAAATATTAGACAATGAAATGAACCTTTGCATGGTTTTTTTACAGTAATAAATAAAGATGGGATTGAGGAAAAATGATAGGAACAATCTTTTGTGTTCTCCTAATTTTGCTTTACTATCCAACTTGCCTTCCTACCTGATCCTCAAGTTTTCTTTCCTGCTTCTCCTTGGTGGTCACCTTCTCTTTTCTTGGGTAGGGTTCTCCTTTCTCTCTTGCAGCAACTTCTGAATTTGAGAACTATGAATGTTAAAGAGGGGAACAACCATTCCTTAGTATTTCTTCTCAGCTTTTATAGATACTGAGCAAAGTATCTTGCATTATTTTAGCCAACCTTTCATCTCCCCAAAAATTAAATGAATAAAATGGAATATTCCTTTGTTCTTTTGAAAAGGAGGAGAATTTATTATATGGCTGTTATGGGAAGGCAAAGGATTTGAAATTTTTTGGCTTTCCTTATACTACTTTTAATGCTTATTCCTGGCTGAAATTATGTTGGGTGCTACGGCACACTGCAATGGTTTTGCTTTAAAATCTTGCTAAGTATATGCCCATTGTAGCGCGCAGTAGCACCGAGCTCTCGGGTTGTACCCGCTACGGCACACGATAGCGTCAAGCTCTCTGTTTGTACCCATTACAGCACGCAATAGCACTAAGCTCGCGGGTTTGTTCCTGCTATAATACGCGATAGCGCCAAGCTCTCGGGATTGTGCCCACTATGACGCATGATAGCGCTTAGCTCTCAAGTTTGTGGCATAGCGGCGCACTATGGTGCGCGGTAGCGGGATGCCTTGAATTTCCTTTCATTAAGTCTTGGCCCTGTTGTTCCACTGCAGCAGGCGATAATGCCAAGCTCATAGGTTTGTACCTGCTACTGCACGCGGTAGACCGAGCTCTTAGGTTTGTGCCCGCATAAGCATGTTGTAGTGGTTTTCTTCCAGATTTTCTGTTTTTGGCCCAGATTTGCTTAGCTCTTCTTTTTCTTTGAAATGAATGAGAAACCCATCAAAGTATACCAGTCTAGCTTAAAAGTGTTTGTATTTATTCTCTTATTTTACTATAAATTTTAGATTTATTACATCTCTACATTTTAATTCTTGTTTGTCCTCGAGTAAGCTCAAAAATGAATTTCTCTAATTTTTATAGTTATGAAACTCAATAGGTGTGAAGCATTTCATCATTTCATGGTTTGCTTAATAGTGTGATTAGCAAATTTTAGCTTTTAATAAGTTTCAAACTCATGTTCTTCTTCCTATTTACCTTTATAGTCTCTATTTTCAAATCATGATGCTTGTTTCTTAATTATTAGGGAGAAAATTCTAGGAATTCCTAACTAAGATATGCCAAAATCAGTGAATTAGAGTTTTTTGCTATATGTGTTTTTTCTTATAAATCACAATGAACAATTCAATATTCAGGAGATATATTTTTTTCATCATATTTTTTTTTTCAATTTTTTCATAAGTTTGGGAGAAATTTTTCTTCATCCCTGAAGCCCTACAAAAATCTACCATACTCTTAGGTTCACCATTTCTTATCATTCTTAGTCAAGTTTTGTAGATCCCCACCCCCACACTTAAATTCTTAGCATCATTTATTTGGATTTCTTAGAGACTTAAAGTAGTTTTGGGAAAAATACTTCGTGAGGAGAGTCTTAGAGCTTGTCTTTTAGTTTGACAACAATTTGTTAAGCAAGTTATCATGACAAAAAAAAAATCACAAGTTAATTTTTTGTTAAATCCATAACATTAAAGCTTACAGAAAAATTTATGATGTAAGCAATTTAATTTTTCACATCATTATAGGGGCAATCAAATTCCAAGATTCATTTAAGTAAAATCAAAAAGTACAGAAATAAAGATAAAATAAAAAATAAAGAGAAAAACAAACAACAAAAACTACTACAACCAGTTCACTCATATTTCTCTTCGTCTTCATCCTCTTCTTCATCATCATCTTCCTCCGGCCATTCTATATTTGGAGGGGGTTCAAAAGTTGGGGGTTGATGCAGCATAGCGTCACCTAGTTCACCATGCAAGTACCAGTTCGAAAACATCGTTCCGAGAGCTAAGTGGAATTTGTTCTGAAACTGGCGCTGTCTGGACAGTTTGACCTTGCAGTACCGTATATCCGCTGCCATACTCTTTCCCATTTGCACGTAATAGTCCCTCATTATGTTTATTCTTTTTTGTAAATGTTTAAGTGATGTCATTATTCTGGAGGAAGATGAAGCTTATCCTTCCTCCCCTTTTCTCTTCTTGCTCCTCTTACCCTCTTAAAAATGAGAGTGTAAGTTATATCGGGTAAGAGGAACACGGGGAGGAACTGCTGTGTCACTAGAGAATATTTTGACCCTCTGGGAAAGGCATATCCCAGAGATCAGTGATCACAATGCCAATGTGGTACACGACCAGGTCAAGGCATTCCACAATTGTTCAAGAATGACCCTAAAGATGTGGATATCTTCAGGTTGTTCGATTGTACAAATTAATATAGCTCTTGACCAGGTTACCTCACTTAAATGCCCAGTTGGCATTATTATGCTAGAGATGAGAATATGCCATGCATTACATGAGTCCCTGAGGAGGGCTTGTGGAATATTGGCAAGATTTCCTTTCCAGCCCGCATCATTAGAGGTTAAGGCGCCAGCTATAGCAGCCAGATCAAATTTAGAATTTAGTAGGGTTTGGTAGGCACAATCCTCTACTTCCCTAAGTACATAAAATTCCTCAATCTGCTCGAGCCTAAAATTTACAGCCTTCCCCCGTACAAAAATTTTACACCCACTTGTATTTACTGTATTAACGTAAACATCCTACACATATGTGTAAGAGAGTTTAAATCATGTCAGTTTAGATGGGTAAGAATTGGTCTGCAGGCTGACCAAGTTATCCCATCCTCGATGCAACACATCACCATGGAAAATGGGGTAAGGGAGTTTAAACCCCCTGTCCGGGATGCACTTTCATCGTGAAGTAATTTGGACAAATTGATGCTCGACCTCCATCGAGGAAAACCTCTTTTTGTTGAAGGATCCTCCAGAGATAGAGGCTTCAGCTCCCTTACTAGTGACACTTTTCTTTTGTGATGCCATAGGTGTAATAGAGGGTTGAGGTTTTTAAGAAAATTTAGATAGAAAGGTCTTAAGCATAAAGAATGTGTTGGCTGCTCTCTCCCTTCTCCATTATTTATAGACCAGCATTTGTTCACCTTTCCTCTTAATTCATCATTCAAACCATATTTATGGCTGGTCAAGGATATCATTAAATCATACCATAAGTGTGATTTGATTTAGCCTTTAGAAAGAGAGAAAAAAGCATCTTGCATCAATTTTTAGCATATTTCAGGTCCCAAGGTGTGTTGTAGCAATTTTGACTGCTTGGTAATTCTCAAGCAGTCAATCAAGGCTCCAGTTGTGTGTTGTGCGTTGCAACAGCGCACTGCAGCATGCGATAGTGCCTAGGTTCCTGTTTTGACATGTGTAAGCATTGATTTCTGCTCCAGCGTGCTCCGGCATTAAATTTCGTTGTGCTGCACTACATTGGCAATTTCCGCTGCAGCATGCTGCAGCATTGAAATCCACTGCGACGTGCTATAGCGCCTGGTAAAATAAAACTTTTTCCTAAAGTTAAAATAACTTTTCAGCATTTCCATCCACGATCAAGTTGCATTTATTATTCCTAATAAAACTAACTTTTCCTACACCCACTAAGGTGAAAACAATTCAAAAGAAGATCAAATCAAAACATAAAGAAAGACATATGGGTTGCCTTCCAGAAGCGCTTGGTTTAGTGTCGTCAGCCCGACCATTTTAAGATCTTAAGTGATTAATTCTTTTTAGGTCTTTCTTTCCAGATTTTTGAAGTGTTTGGGTGAGCACTAACATGAGTTATGCTCAAACCCTTAACTTTTTCTTTCCCCTTATGCTCTATTTTTTCGTCAAAATTGGGTTCAGTATTCCCTTCTTCTTCCTCTTTCCCCTTCTAGTCTTTTTTTTCATTTCCATTTTCTCCTTAGCCTCTCCTCTAGATGAGGTGATTTGGCTACAATCGGATTTTTTATCAGTTAATTTTAGATTTTTTAGATTAATTGTATCAGGTTTAGGCTCTCTCCCACTTTTTTCCTCCACTCCAATTCCATATTTTTTAGTTTATTTAGAGTGGGTCTTAAGTCCATTTCCTCTATTTTTCCATGCACTCTAATACTCATTACTCCCTTAAAAACATTAATGATAGCCTTAGTGCAGGACATAAAGGGTCATCCAAATATGGTACTGGAATTTTCATTCCATCTATCCCATTCACAAATAATAAAATCAGTAGGGATGACAAAACTTTATAAGCCAACAGCTACATTCTTTACAACTTCTAGTGGGGTCAACAAATCCATATTTACAAATTCTAAAATTGTTGGGGTGCTTTCCATCCCTCATATCTGCAAGTGTTCGTAGATATGATAAGGAATAACATTGACTGAAGTTCCAAGATCACACAAGGGATCTAGAAGAACTTCGCCCCATATTATGCATGGGATGTTTAGTCTACCTGGGTCCTTGCACTTTATCGCAATCAACTCCTCCTTCTCAAATTCACTAGATCCTATTTCAGCTCCAAATTTTCTAGATTCATTTCACAATTATCATCAAGGCAGTCTCCCTCTATCACATCAGAGTGAATGATGCTAACTGTATCCTTAGGATTCATCTCAATTGAACTAGGTAAGGCTCCATGCTGATGCATGGATAGTTGTTATGAGATCTGGCCTAAATGAACTTTAATGTTCCTAAGGAATACCTCAATCCCTTGGATTGATGCATCATGACGAGTTATTATCATCTCAGTCCTCTGCATGAACTAAGTAGTTTCTTCCTTGAAGGTATTGAAAACTCCTTCAATGTTTAAATTTTGGGTTTGGGGATTATTTCCATAGTTGTACCCTTGTTTGTTTGATGAATTGTTCCCGTTAAAATTTCCATTATTATTGTTATTACTCCAAAAATTTGTATGGTTTCTCCCTCCATAATTTTTAAGTGTTAGAGTATGGGTTATTCCTCATGCTATTGGGATTGGCATTGTTGTTTCTTAATAAGTTGACTTATTCGGTGTTAGAAGGTGCAAAGGGGTTATTTAAATTGCAGTTTTTGCTAGCGTGTTTTCCCCACACAAGTCGCACTAAACCTCTTGTACGCTATTTATATTTATGTTGCTATTTTATGGTTACGGGGATTAATTTAATTTTGAAGGGCTAAAATTTGATTTGCCTCATCAATTTGATTTACTTCTCTTTTATTAGGATTAAGCCTCTCAGTAGCTATTGATAAGCATTATTTGCCATTTCTTCAAGTAGATCATATGCTTCTTCTTGGGTTTTACTACTTAGTGGCCCTCCAGTAGCTGCATCAATTAGGGTCCTCGTAGGTGCATTCAATCCATTATAGAATGTTTGAATCTGCATCTATTGAAGAAATCCATAATGAGGGTAGCACCTCAGGTACTCTTTAAATATTTCCCGACTATTATATAAAGTTTCTCTTTCAAATTGGTTAAAATTGGTTATCTCAATTCTTAATCGGGCTATTTTCGTAGGTGAGAAGTATTTGGCTATGAATTTTCTAGCCAAGTCATCCCACGTGCAAATTGAATTGCCAAGTAATGAACTGAGCCAGCTCTTGGCTCTATCTCTTAATGAAAAGGCGAATAGCCAGAGTCTAGCGATGTCATCAGAAATGCAGTTAAATTTAAATGTGTCGCATATCTCTAAGAAATTTGAGATATGTGAATTAGGGTCCTCAGTGGCTAATCCCCCGAATTAGCTATTTTGAGCCATATTCAAAAATGAAGGTTTTATTTCAAAGTGGTTTGCTTCGATATTTATTTCAAAGTGGTTTGCTTCGATATTTGGTCTTATAATGGTGTGTGAGATACCTCTAACAGTGGGCAGTGCAAAGTCTCTTAAAGCCCTTCCCCATTATTCTCCTAAGTGATTTGCTTCTTTGTTATCCATTTCAATTTGATTTCTATTTAAGAAATTCTACTCTTTTCTAGCTCTAAGGTATGTGTGTTTAATTTCTGGGTCAAATAGTATGTTCAAATTTTCTCTCCTACTCATGCAATTTATAAACTTAACTAGAAAGAACAATTACATCATTCAATTTCAGTAATTCAAAAAATAAAATATAAGGAAAAAAAACTAAATTAACAAAATTAAAATAAGCAATTAACAACAAATATAATTACAAAAGGACAAAAATTATATGCAGAACAAAGATAATTCTAAATCACTATTGACTCGTAAATCATCTTTAATACAAAACATATCACGTTCCCCCGCAATGAATCAAAAAACTTGATAGACGGTAAATACACATCTGCGCTCACACACAAGTGTACGTGGTCTGAAGTAATAATGAAATGTAAGTTCCGAGATTTATTGTCCACCGGGAACAGAATATTTTGTTACTAAGGTATATTTACTTTTAACAATATTTAGACAAATAATATTTTGTAGTTTTGTTGGCTCCTAATTAACAGTACAAAGTTCTTAATTTGAAAATACTAGTTTGAGAAGAAGGAAGGGTTGGGTTTTATCATGTAATTTGTTATGGGATTGGTGTAAGGACTTGTATTTATCAATTTTTAATGAGACTTATTCACATGCAAATTATAATCAAGTGCCAATAGCATTCTTTAGAGTGTCCTCTAATTTTGACTATATCATGCCTAGTGCTCAAGATGAACTCAAGAAGGTTCAATCTCGGCATGTAAACCCTTATGTGATCAATATTAGTTAAATCTGATTCTTACGTCTAAGTTATCAAATTTGTACTTTTAATTATAGTGATCACATAAACTTTATTCCACTCAATTAGCATCACATGCTTTCCTCATAGTTTAGCTATAGAAGTGAATTATTGGGCTAAGTAGATTATGTCACATTCATCCATAATCACACAATCATTCCTCATCCTCCTTTATACTTATGATGAGCTACAGTGCGTAATTGGGGGCTTTT
This sequence comes from Gastrodia elata, assembly GCA_016760335.1. Taxonomy (NCBI): domain Eukaryota; kingdom Viridiplantae; phylum Streptophyta; class Magnoliopsida; order Asparagales; family Orchidaceae; genus Gastrodia; species Gastrodia elata. The sequence goes on along the minus strand of CM028671.1, from coordinate 49,015,061 downwards.
GGCTCACATGCATCGCCCTCTCAACAGAGCTCAAAGAAAAGTGCTATAAGGCTTAAGAGCTTGTCACTAAGCTCTATACACTAATGCACATATTCCTATGTGGCACCCCACCCCTTAACTGCCAACAATCAAGGCTAAAGAGAGGTGTGTCACTTTGGAAAATCCCTCATTTACCATTAGATTAAGGTGTAATTCCTCAATCCACTAATAAGGGAAGGATGTACCCTAGATAATGCAGCAGAATCATTCACTAAGTATATACATTTATCAGAGTTCGGAAGCAAGATCATAAAATATGCTACATCCAATCCACCATAATACAAGTAAGAAGTAAATATGAAGCTCATAATAAAATAGTACAGTAAAAGAATATATATAAATATCTTAATTATTACAAACATTAAATAAGTATTAATGAAAATGATAAAGCTTTCATCCTCACAAAAATAAAAGAGAGCTAAGCTAAGGGTCTCCAGCAGTAACACACTCCTCCTCCTGAATCTGACCTTCAAAAGGCTCGACTACCATTGTCGGTTTCACAATAACAGGGCCCCAGCCAAAGAAAAGAAAATTATGATTAGACATATTGTCTAAGTACATTTTAGGCTGTTAATATTTCATAAGTATTATGATATTACCATTTTACTTAGATTATAAAATAAACAAAGTGTAAGGGTGCAACAAGTATACAAAGGGATATAGAAAGTTATAAATACAGTATTTTTAACTGAGCAACATATGAGGTAAAAGAACATACCTCAATACTAAGTTGTGACAAGGTTAGGCATATATATATAAATAAAGTAAGAAAAGTACTTGGAAGAAAAAGACTCATCCTAAATATGCTAATGATCATATGAAATATGCAGGTATAAAAGTAAGTAATCAATCGGTGATAAGTATACATAAACAGTAAGAAATCTAGTATCCTATAAGTAAGTAAGCAGGTAAAGTAAAGATGTTGAATTAAAATACAATAGTAAATGATAAATAGTAAATATTAAACAATGAATAGAAAATAGTAAACATGTAGGTAATGACTACCATATCAGAAGAAGGCTAATCTAGCTTGCTTGATCATTAGATTATTATATATTCCTAGCGCCATTTGAGGCTAGGCCGAAATAATAAAACAAAAACTGAACTAAAGAGGCAGTAATCACAAACGAAGTAATTTTTTAGTTATTTACTTTACTTCTATGGATATATCTAGATGTAGCTAATGAGTCAAGCATATCTGCAAGACTAAGCAGGTCTCAACTTAACACAACACTCCTCAATGAGTAATGTTAAGTAATCCTTATTTATCCTTACCCTTGTCCAGTAGGGTAAAATGCGCAAGATCAACAAGTAACTGAACCATATGCAAATGTTATCCTAATTATTATAAGTTTTTATTTCATGCAACAATGATATATTGTATGACATGTTCAAAGAATAGGGCACAAAGTACAAGAAAGGCAAAAGAATAAGTAAAACAATAGTGAGCAGGGGACTCTACTACACAAGGTGATATCAGTTATTATCAAATAAACCATTATAACTATTCCAAGTTACACAAGTTCATGATCTTCAATTCATACTATCGAGTGTAACTTAGAAGCATGACCTTATAAGTTAAAAGCAATTAGAACTGATCATGTTCTAATTTAATTCAATCAACATTGCCTAGAAGTTAAATAAGAAATCAGAACATTCTATTTGATGAATTAAGATGTTCTAAACTAAGATCTGATCAAGATCTACTAAAATTAGGAATTATGCATTAAACACCATGAATTAGGTTTAATCACATACTAAAAAGGGTAAGTCTTAAGGACTAAGGTTTGAGTCTAAATATGAACTAATAATCAAGGCAAATTCTATTAAGCACAATCAAACTTAATAGAATGATTATCCTAATCTAAATTTAAAGTTAAAAAATAAAATAATTAGAATTAAAGTATAAAAATATAAAAACTAATAAAACTAAGGTTCCATTCATTGAATAATCCACTTTATTCAATAAATAAAATCTAACCTAGCACCTATTCTTAATCTTAAAAAAAAAGATCATATGGTGAACTGTAGATCATAAGAAGCTCCTAATAAAGGACTTAAAAAATTTTAGGATTTGATGGAATTTATTATAATTAACCTTCATTTGCTGATTTTGTTCATTTAAATGAGTTAAGGATGTGTTTTAACTAAGTTGAGGGATAATGAATTTTACTTAGGAATTTTACAAGCCTTAAATTGAATTTCTAGAATTATGGTTGGATCCATTTGACACTTGATTTGGACCAAAACTTCAGTGTGAGTTCTTAATTACTTATTTAGAGTGTTAGAACTAAGATCATGACCTTGATTGATTAAGATAACAACCAAGTGTTGTTATATTGACATTGCCAAAAGTTGTGACTAGGTCATCCACACGTATAACATAATCCGGTCTTATGTAACAATTACCATAAGAATGATTTCTGAATTATTTAAATTCAAATATCACCCATACCTAATTTGGGGGCGATGAACGCAATGACGAAATCAAATTATTGATATGAGGTCAATTTAATTATCTCATTTTTTATTATTTAAAATTTCCAGAATTAGGGTTTGGTCTGATTGATTCCCGATTTGGACCAAAATTTCAGGATTTGCTCCTAATGACTAATTAAGACTAATGAATATTATGACTTGGTTTAGTCCTGATAAATTAGTGTAACAACTTTGGGTTGTTACACCCAGGATCCTAATTTTTGAGTCGGATTTAGTCTTAATTGTCATAGTAACAACATGAGTCGTTACACGATAGGCCCTGCTTGATTGCCGCTCATGTGCGAAATTTGCCGGTCATAAAAGCTGATCAAGGGTGAAGACAAACTATAACAAAAATATATTTTATTTACTATTTTTTTATTAAATTCATTAATATTAATTCACTTTAAATTTAATACAATTTTCTAATATTTGGATTCCAAATTTTATGAAACATGACCAGATTGCATATTTTGACAATGCGAACACATTCGTGCTATTTTTTTTTTTAATTTAACAATTTGATTCTAAATCAGTTTTATTACTAATTATAATGATTTAAATGATATTTTAGAGATTAAGGGTACTTAACCTAAATTTTGGGCAAAAATTACCATTTTATCCCTACTTAAGGGTCTAAAATGCTACTTTTTTATTAAATGCTCAAAATTTGATTTTATTGATGCCAAATGATTCCTTACTGTCTAACAAGAAGATAGATAACATGTACATCAAATTTATATAAGTATTAAGTCCTATGGGTCCAATTTAAGGATTTTAACCTATAAGGTTATTTTGGTAATTTTACTTAGTGAAATCTAAGACTTCAGTTAATTTATTATTTTCTACTATCCAAGGATTCCATAGAGTCTAAGAATACTAAATTTTGATGTCTAATGATCAAGTTATGGTCATTTCAATGTTAGGATTCTATTTTCATAAAAGGGGGGTAAAAACCTAATTTTTTCCATATTCAAAAATCATCTACAATTTCATACAATGCTTAAGTTACTTAAATCAAGTTCAATTTTAATATATTTTGGCCCCAATAGGGTCACAGGGTCATTAAAATGCGAAAAATAATAATATGGACATTCACGGACAGTTTTGGGAACTTTCGGGCAATTCTAGGCGCTACGACGCGCGGTAGCTCCTTTTGGCCGAAAGACAGGCGCTACGGTGCACTGCAGTGCTTTTAACACTGTAACGTGCTATAGAAGATCTCAGCATTGTAGCATGCTGTAGCACTTTCAGGCATTGCGGTGCGCTACGGTGCCAGAGTTCCCGAGAGCTGGATGCTACGGCGCACTGCAGCGCTTTTAGGCGCTGAGGCAGATTTCAGTGCTGTGTAGCATTCAATTTAATTTAATCAAATAAATATGCCACTGCGGTGCATTGTGGTGCATGGCAGCATGCTACAGTATATTCAAATTGAGACTCGGGCGCTACGACGCGCTGTAGCGCCCAACGGTGATTTCAGTTGTGTGAAAATCGTAACGGGTTATCTTTTGGGCTCAAATATTCTCAACCTAGAGCACTTCATGCACGGTGCCATATACCGATGGAAAGGTATTTCTAAGACCTTTCCATCAATACCAAAATTGGTACAAAATAATTATTTTAACTATGCAAACAATGGAGTTAAAGGTTCAGGTATGCAGAAAGCAGGACAAACAGAGTATTTCATTAACAATAAAATTTAATACCTTAATGAACTTTAATGTCTTCCATACTCAATCATAGATTTTTAAGGATACAAAATAATCATAAGAGTGAAATAAAGTAGCCATTGAATCCATTCAATGGGGGAAAGGGAAATACCTTTAGAGATGGAAGAAGATCTCAGCTTTCAGTAGAAGCTTGGAGGAAGAAGGCTCGGATCTCTATAGAATCTTGGAGGCTTGAAGGCTTGACGAGGAAAAAGAAAGCTTGGGAAGAGGAGAAGAGCTCAGCTGGCCAAATGGAGGAAGGAGAGGCTGGAGCTCCATTCTTATATAAGAAGAGGAGGCTGGCTTTGGGATGGGATAGGAATAAGTTATCACACCCAAGGCATGGAGGAGATGATGGCAAAAAGGGAAGGAGAGGGGTTGTGCCCCTTTTTGCATGCAACAGGAGAGGGAAGTGCCAAATGAAGAAGAAAAATAGGTGCTAACTTGGAGAGAGAAAAGAGGGAGAGAGGAAAATGGAAATAAGGATTTAAGAAATTAATATTTTATAATTTCTTAAATTTATAAAAATTCAGATTTAAAAAACGGGCTCTGAAAAATCCTAAAAATTCACCCCAAGCTAATTTAGGCGTGAGGAATCCAACAGCAAAGTCGAATTTCGATTCTGACGAGTATTTAATTTTCTTATTTTTTGGGGTATTTAATTACATTAAAATATTTGCGAAAATCTGACGACTATCAAACGCATCCAAAACAACACTCCTAACTAATTTGGGGGTGACCAGCGCAATGGTGAAGTCATATTTTGATTTTAAGGTCAAATTAAATATCTCAAATTTCTAATTAATTAAATATTATTAAAATATTCGAAGGATTTTTAACAACTTTCAATTGCCACCAAAATATCACCCATAGCTAATTTGGGGGCAATGAGTGCAATGGCAAAGTCCAATTTTTTATTTGAGGTTCAAATAATTAGGTTAATTTCTAAGGTTCCTAAAATTTTCAAAATTGAGGTTGGATCCATTTGACCTCTTATTTGGACTCGGTCTTGGTGGAGAACTACTAATGACTTAATTATTGCACTAAGATCAAAGTCAGGATTCGGATTAGTCCTAATTGGCTAGGGTAACAACTTGGGTTGTTACATCCTAGGTTTATGCCAATTGGTGAGCTCTGGAGCTCTACGAGAATCAAGTTACTAAGTTCAGCTCATCATATCAATCTTATGGTGTTTACACCGAGAATCCTCACGCGATGAATATATATTCGTTACAAGAACCTTTATGTGCATTTTCCTAAACTTAATATGGTTAGTTGGCTTGGCATTTTCCTCTTTAATAAACATTTAATTTAAGTAAGAACATTCATTCACACAGCATGCATACAAACAAGGTTCACGTCTAAACCAAAAAATGTTAATGATATTATTCATAAAGATATTTAGTACAAACACTATTTTATCCCATAATCTGTGATGACCCCAACATTGAGAATCACTAAACTCAATATTGATACGTCACCACTATATCTAATACTAGATTAGAAGAAAACTAATCCAAATCATTAGTTATTGTGTTTGGCCAAGGATTTAGAAGAGGGTCTTAAGTTAAGATGGAAGGGATTTTTACGAAAATATTATATGAAATACATATTAAAATATGATACATTTAAGGATATATGAGAATGTAATCTAAAAGTAATTAATATGAATACTTGTAATTCTAGATATGAAAAATCTAAATATTTAACATGTATAATATGAAGGTTCAACATGAAATATAATTCTAAGTCATTAAATTCTTAAAAATTTCAGCATGATTTTTACTATATTTGGCTAAAGAAATACCTGCAATTTAAATATACAAGTCTTCCATTCCAATGGAAGATTAAATTGAAAGAAAAGCAACCTAAAACTAACATAAAATCAATCCATTATATTTGATTGTTTAGTTCCAATTCTAATATAGAGCCAATCCGTTACATGAAATTTACTCATTTACAATTCTAATATAAACTTAATCCGCTACATGGGATTGCTTATTTCTAATTCTAAAGTAAAGTCAATCTGTTATATGGGATTGCTCATTTCTAATTCTAAGAGTTTAAAGTGAGAAAATACATGTGTAACAATTATCTACCCTAAAGTATGCATAATTCCCAGCATTAAATACATACGAGAGGATAAGAGGAGATTCTCAACTTAAACATGTAGCTATTTTCCAATTCTATATAAAATCTAGTATACTACTAATTCCAATTAACATACAAAGTAAATATGCAACTAATGATTTAATTAATATTCCTTTACATACATCCATTCATTCATCACATCCCAAGCCTTTAAATATAAAATTTAAACTCCAACATAAGCATAGTAAATGCAAAGAAATGACTTAATTATTATAAACCATTAGTAAATAAAGGAAATTAAAGAAAGTAATAGCTCACACTTGCAATATTAATAAGCTTTTTTAGAATTTTAAGTGAAAGCAGCTAGCTTCTTACACTTGGTCCAGCTCCACTAGTCTCCAAATACACCTGATCTATCATATTTTGGCATTTAAATGTGATAAGGCAAAGCCAAGAAATAGAAAATATGGTTAGACTAAGCAGTCTAAGTACATTTTAAGATTGGGCTAAGCATTTTATTATTTAATTGGATATCACTACTAATTACAACATAAGCACAAGCATGGGTGCAAAAAGGTAAGCATACAATTGTGGAAGAAGTAAGTAAGAAAAAGGCAAAGTGAGTTAGAATACTCACATAAATATATATCCTAGCCTACAAATAAACAAGAGTAAAAGAATCCTAAATAGGCTAGAAAGAAACTAAAGTGCATATGAATGTGAGTGAAGTAAAACATGTATATATTCAAATAAACTTATGCTAAGTAAGGAAAAGAGATAGTAAAGTATTTAAATATAATTTTAATAACATTCACTGTAATCTAAGTAAACTATAAATATAGAAAGTACAGTACTAAAATATAGAAAATACATAGTATACAAATTGAAAGAAGATCTTAGACTAATAGTCTATAATTCACAAAGTCTATAACTATGGAAGGTAATATAGCTAAAAGCTATGATGAGTCTTAATAATCTATAAGATTGAAGAAGATCTCATATGTTAATTGATTAAAGTTGTTTTCGAAAGTACTCATTCTACGGGAAAATACAGAATGAAGTAAGGAGTTAAGCACATCTACTTAATAAGTAAAGGAAAGCGGGGTCAAATTAAGTAACACTCACATTCACCCTCTGATAATGTGAGGTCTCCTTATCACTTCTTATTATCTTGCCCTTAGCTTATCCAGCAATATAAACCCCTATAGTTTTTAATGTGACAGTTTTATTCATGCACAATGTCTTATATGAATGGCTCAAATGAATAAGGCTCAAAGCTAAGCAAGCATTCAAAGAAAATTAAATAATTGCAACTAAGTGATATCCAAATTTATCTAATTTTAATGATTTACTTAATAGATTGTAGCTAATTAAGCTCCCAATTAACTTTGAGATATATGATCTCATGTTAATTATAAATATATTAGTAGTTGGGGTTTTGAAAATAGTAGTTTCAATTCAATTATTATGATATGATAAAATAATCTTAAGTATAATCGATACAAAGAGAAACTAGTTCTATTATAGTCTTAAACTATAAGATTCAATTATGATAATTAAATCAATGCTTAGGTGATTAGTAGGAAGAGATTGAGATTAAGAAAATATTGAACTCAAGGAATTTGAAGTTAAGATTAATTTGCTAAGGTTCACTAGCTAGGTTATAATTTGAAGGATCTAACCAATCAAGTACTAATCAAGCTAGATTATAATAAAGTGAAAGGCTTAAAGTAATTAAATGATGGGATTTAAGAACTCCAAGTTCTAAGTATCATAGTAACTAAAGTTTAAGGAATTCAATAGGATTCTTAAACTACTCTAAGTAAATTAAGAATTCCTATTACTATCTCTTAAAAGATTCAAAAAAATGCTTTAGGGATTTGGACGAATGAACTAAGTTCTAATCTAGTCACTAAAGGCTAGATCTAGTTAATTCAATAATCTACAATTACAAAGGCATTAAGACTAACTACTCTTAATGTATGTAACTAATAGATCTAGGGATCAACTATAATTCATATTGTAAATCAATCCTAGGGTTTCTACCTTAGGGTTGAAAGGTTAATTAAGCAATTTGCAATTGATTCACATATCTAGAAAATGAGAACTAAGCTCAATTAAAAGTAATCTAATTTGACATGAAGAATAATAAATGTGACATGTTAGCTATCCTAGAGTTTTATAAAATTTAAAATATAATATCTATGAATTTAGGATTCATCATAATAACATTAATTAAAAGTCAAAAACTTATAATCACAATTTGTTGTCTAATGGAAATAATATACATGTATTTGAAATTCTTATCTCACAAGGAGAAAAATGACACTAAGTAGGTCAATTTTGGATAACGTTTGGAATTTAGGGTTTCCTGGACTCCTAATTAAGATTAAAAAGTGATTAAGAAAATTAGGATTTAAATATTAAAATTGATTTCATATTATTGTTCCTCATATTTTTGTGAGTGAAATAAACTATTTGATCATTTAATTTGGACATTAAAAGATCAAATTAAGTCACATGAAATAATGAAATTAATTTGTAACTAATTAATTAATCTTAAATATTGACTAATTGAAATACTTATCAAAATAGAAATTAAATTGCATATTATTAATCTACACATTTTTGCGATTGAAATGGTATATAAGTTTGTGTATTTTAGTTAAATATTTTAAGAGTTATAAGAGAATTTAAATTAGAATTTAAATGAGACAATTTGAATTAATTAAATTAATTAATCCTCCATTACTTATTTAATCAAGTGGTAGTTTACTGATAAATCTCTGCCACGTGTTTCAAAACAAACGGCATGGTTCAATTGAACCACCCGATTCGATAGATAACAGTCACTTGGACTATTGTCTCCTTCCTTATGGCGATAAGGAATTAGTGCACTCGCAGAATAGGCGCGGGGATAGAAGAATCTTCTGGATTAAACCTAAATTAATCCAAGTTTAATCACAGACCTGCACTTAAGATATTCAAATTTTAAATGTATGACATCCTGGAGTTTACATAGGAATGCCCTAAATTTCAATTTCGGGCATTTCAAATAAGAATAATGCTCGATTGATTACGCCCTAGCTTAACAGAATGGATGCCTATCATTTATATAATGAAATATTTCTAATTTGTTCTTTAATCTAAAGCATCCGAATTATTCTAATGGACAATAAGAAAAACTTCATTGCTCTTATTGACAATAGAGAAATATATAAAGAAATTTAGTAACTGAAATTAAGATTATCTAAATGCCAAGCTAAACTATAATGAAGTTAGTATATATGGAGACGAAGTACCTTAAAGCTCACGATGATATCCTAAATGCCAAAAAGCACGACTCCAGCTTCCTCTTCTTACGATTTGAGCACACCTCTCCAGCAGCTACCAGCTCAAAGGAAAAATGAAGTTTCAAAACCGAGAGAATAGAAGGTTTGGAAAATGATCCTCGGCACAGCTAGGATGGCGATTGTGGCATACCGTGCCTGTCCTTCTGTGAGGTCATGCGAAAAGAAAGCCAGCTGAAGAAGAAACACAGGGAAGCATCACAATCGTCGATCAAATCCTGCATCTAACGGTTAGATTAGTTAAGTTCAAGGCTAGCCATTGGATTCGATTGGAAATACATGGATGGATTGGATTAAAGAACAAGGCTGTCCCGTGTTTGGGTCAGAACACGGGATTACCACAGTTTTTAAAAGAAAATTAAATTGTTGTAATTTATTTAATAATTTTCTATATTAATTTGTTTTAGATAATATATTTAATTAATAATTTTTGCTTAATTAATTATCTAATATAAAATAATTAAACGTACACAGAAAAATTCCAAAAATTTATCCTTACCTAATTAAGGTGCAGGGAACTCAAAAATGCAATCGAATTTTTGATCGGAGGTTAATTTAATTAACTTAATATTCTGGGTATTTAAATATAATTAAAATATTTTGGGAAATTTGACGACTTCCAAACACTTCCAAAATACCACCCCTAGCTAATTTAGGTGTGGTGAGTCCAATGGCAGACTCCATTTTTTATTTTGAGGTTTAAATAAATTGGGCATTCTCAGAATTATCATAAAACTAGGAAATATTGGAAATTGCCAAACGATCTTTAAATTATATGAAAATTAAATTGGAAGCTCCTAATACTATTATATGACTAATGGAAAAGAATTAGAGTCAATTATGTCACTAATTTACGGGTAATAACACTAAGGTTGTTACAAACTCCCCTCCTTAAAAAGAGTGTCGCCCACGACACACAACAAATAGAAAAAGGAAATTGAAAATGCTAAAGGAAGTTTAAAGAAATGATAACAAAAATGAAAGAACTAAATGACCTGATTAAAAAAAGAATTCTGGGAACTTCTTTAGCATATCCTCTTTTTTCTCCCATGTGGCTTCACTAGATGGATGATTTTGTAGTGGACTTTGATCATATGAATGTTGTTGTTTCTTAAGTGCTTAAGATCTTGCCACAAAATCGCAATAAGTTTAATGACGAAAGTCAGATTGGGTTGCAGTTCCAATACAGGTATCTGAACTTGCTGACTCGGATCTAGCAAACACCTTCTTAGTGATGAAACGTGAAACACATTATGTACAGCCGAGAAGTCTTATGGCAACTCTAATATGTAAGCATATGTTCCAATCTTCTCAATCGCTTCAAAGGGTCCTAAATACCTTGGACTCAGCTTTCTAGAAATATTGAATCTTTGCACACCACGCATCAAACTAACTTTAAGATAAGCCCTATCGCCCACTTGGAACTCCAACTGACGATGACAAGCATCATGATATCTCTTCTGTCTATCCTGAGCTACAATAATATTGCACTTGATCAATTGAACTTTCTTGGTGGTCTCTTCTACTAATCTGGAACCATAAAGTTGAGAGTCTCCTACTTCACTCCAAGCAATTAGAGTTGTACATCTCCTTCCATAAAGAGCTTTGTAAGGAGCCAAACCAATATTAACCTGATAATTGTTATTGTAGCGAATTCAACTAATGCTAAATGATCTTCCCATGATCCACCAAAGTCTAAAACACAAGGACACAAGAGATCTTCCAATATCTGATTAACACGCTCAGTCTGAATATCTGTCTGGGGGTGGAAAGCAGTACTCAATGCTAAACTCATCCCCAAGTCTTGCTGAACAACTAACCAAAATATGGAAGTGAATCTACTTTCTCTATTAGAAACTATACAATTCGGTGTACCATGCAAATGAATGATCTCTTTAAGATAAAGCTTGGCTAACTTCTCAATAGGATCAGTCTAATGAATTGCTAGAAAATGGGCTGACTTGGTGAGTCTATCAACTATCACCCAAATAGAGTCAGAACCATATCTACTCTTAGGCAAACCTACAATAAAGTCCATGGAAATGTCGAACCACTTCCATTCAGAAATGTCTAATGGCTTAAAAAGTCCACCAGGCTTCTGGTGTTCGGCCTTGACCAAAGAACATGGATGGCACTTGGAAATCAAAATGGCTATATCTCGCTTCATGCCGGGCCACCAAAATAATTGCTTGAGATCTTGATACATCTTACAATTACTAGGTGCACTACATAGCCAGAGTTATGAGCTTCAAATAATACTTGTAACTGTAAGCTTTTAGGAATCCATAACATGGACTTCTGAAATACCACACATTCATCATCAAGATATAATTCAGATCTCTTACCACTAATGATTTTAGAAACTAATGCAGGATAACTCGAATCTTCCTTCTGTGCTTCGACAATCTTAGACCTTAGGGAATCATCTAATTGAATAGCAAATAGTAGAGTGCCCAAATCAGCTGAACTGATCGGCTCAAGATTCAATCTGACAAAATCTTTGATCAAAGATTCATTGTAACAAAGGTAAGATAAAGTTGCTTTACAACTCAGAGCATCAGCTACAATATTAGCTTTACCCGGATAGTATTGGATTTCCAAATCATAGTCGTAAAGTAACTCTAGCAATCTATGATGGCAATTAAGCTCCTTTTGGGTGGAGATGTACTTTAAACTTTAGTGATCAATAAACATCTCACACTTAACTCCATACATATAGTGTCTCCATATCTTAAGAGCAAAAACTACCCATATAAGTTCAAGATCATGCACAAGATAATTCTTTTCATTAGGCTTAGGCTATCTAGAGGTATAGGCTATTACACGATGATCTTGCATCAGAACACAACCAAGCCCTACCTTGGAGGCATCAATATAAATTTAAAAATCTTTACCCTCATGAGGTAGTACTAGAACAGGAGCAGAAGTCAATAACTGTTTCAACTTCTGAAAAGATTCTTCATAGGTTGGCTCCAGATGAACAGAACCTCTTTTCTAGTTAACTACTTCAATTATGAAGCAATTAGAGAGAATTCAGGAACAAACCTTCAATAATAACCAATGAGTCCTAAGAAACTGAGGATCTCTGTTACATATTTAGGTTGGACCCACTATTTAACAGCTTGGATTTTTTTTTTATCTACTCTAGTGCCTTCAGCTTCAATCACGTGACCCAGAAATTCCATGGACTTGAGCCAAAACTCGCACTTATAAAACTTAGCGAAAAGCTTAATCTCTCTTAACAATTCTAGAACGGTTCGAAGATGCTCTTCATGCTCAGTAGCTAACTTCGAGTAGATTAGAATGTCGTTGATGAAAATGATGACAAACTCATCGAGATACGGCTTAAGAATATGTTGCATCATGTCCATGAAGATGGAAGGAGCATTTGTTAGTCCAAAAAACATGACTAGAAACTCAAAATGCCCATTTGGGGTCCTGAATGCAGTTTTGGAAATATCTTCATCCTTGACTCAAATCTAGTTGTAACCTGATCTTAAGTCAATCTTGGAGAAAAACTTTGCCCCGTTGAGTTGATCAAACAAATCATCGATCCTAGGGAGAGGATACTTATTCTTCACAATCACTTTATTAAGCTCACGGTAGTCTATACACATCCGCATTGAACCATCCTTCTTCTTGATGAATAGGACAGGAGTTCCCCAAGGTGACATACTAGAGCAAATAAATCCTTTCTCTAACAACTCTTGTAACTGCTCTCTAAGCTCTTGCAATTCTTTTGGAGTCATTCTATAAGGAGCCTTAGATTTAGGTAGAGTTCCAGGGACAAGTTCAATAGAAAACCGTACCTCTCGTAGAGGAGGTAGTCCAGGCAAGTCTTCAGGAAACACATCCAGAAACTCTCTAACAATGATAGTCTCTTATGGACTACTAACTTGCTTCTCTTCACTGATTAAGGTTACTAAGATTGCATAACAACATTTACTAATAAGGCGCTTAGCTTCAATTGCATTAATTAATGATGTAGTCAAGCTAAGTTTTCCTATAAACACTTCAGGTTTCTTTTCAACCTTAAGTGAAACTCACTTACGGAAGCAATCTATTATGGCATTAAACTTACTTAGCCAATCCATTCCTAAAATTATGTCGAAGTTTGTAATGGACATAACATTAAGTTTGGATTGGAAGAATTAGTTACTGATTGGGATGTCTACCAAATAGAACTTACTAGCACATATTTCAGCACTGGATGGCATTTGAACTACTAAAGGACTACCTAGGCTGAAATGTTGAAGATTTAGGGAAGAGGCACAACTCACTGACATGAAAGAGTGACTAGCACTAGTGTCAAAGAGAGTGTCACAGAATTGATTCTTAATAATTAGAGTTCCTATAGCAGAGAAAATAAACTCTAATTACTACTAATGAAAATTAAAGTAGGAAAATGCTGAAAATAAAATTGCGAAAGAAAATGAAAAATTAAAAATAGGAAATTAAACTTAAAATGTACTGGTAACAATACTATTGACATCAAGGACAGCTGAAGAAGATAAAGTGTAGACCCTTGATACCATAGGAGATTGAGCAACGGACTTACCCTTTTCCTTTCTGCTATAGTGGTCTTGCTTTAAGAAAGATGGAGGTACACCTTTTTGGTGTTGAGCACTTCCACCAGTAGGAGGAGGCATCAAGGCAAGTGCTGGTGCTTGAGAGTTGATAGGAACTGGATTCTGCACAGAAGCTTAGCGGTTGATCTTTATCTTGTCCATGGTCCAGATAGCACGATAGTCCCAATGGTGATGATTGGTTCTACCGCAAATGTAACACCTACCATCGATGTGATAGTACTTAACATAAGGATGGGGTCTGTTACATATTGCTCCAGGTCTTCCTTACTGATTTTGCCTAGGGTTCTAATTAGGATTTTGATTAGGATTTTGGCCAGAAGTAAGCTGGAAGACTTTAGGACCATGGGAACGGTTCCTTTTGAAGGGTTCAGATCTGGAAGGTTGGGAATGGGAGCTCTTCTTCAAATCCATTTGGGCTTGATGGTACTCAACTATGCGAGCACCTTATAGAAGCTTGGGAAAATTGTCATGACGCTGAGACATCAAATGACTTTTAATAAAATCTTTAAGACCGGAAAGAAATCTAGTGCACCTAGCCACTTTAGTATGGACAAGGTTAGGAGTAAAGCGGGAGAGTTTGCAGAACTCCATTTCATAGTCATGTACTGAACGGCTTCCTTGGGTAAGTTGCATGAAGTCATTTTCAATAATGGTTTGGGCAGAAGGAGGAATGAACTCATCACGAAACACTTGCTCGAATTCATCCTAAGGGATGTCTTCCAACTGAACAGCAGAGATACGGGTCTTCAACTCACTATCCCACCAATATTCTGCTTCTCCGTGAAATAGATATGTTGTAAGACGGAGGCACTCACTCTCTGGACATTTTATACTAGCTAAGGTCTTTTTGATGGCCTTTAGCCAGTCAATGGCTTCAAAATGGGAAATGGAACCATTGAAGGTCGAAAGGTTTAGACGAAGAAAAGTTAGAAGATAGGCATCCGCCGCAGGACCAGAAGATGGTTGTGGAGCCATAGGGAAGTTCATGAATAATTGGAGAAGAGGCCTGAGGAGGAGTTGGGCAAATTTGGGATGGAGCAGGAGAAGATTGGGAAGGGTTGTAAGATGAAGCCATCCTTTCAGCTGCATGAGTCTGTGCTTCAATCATAACCTTCATTAGCTCCAGCAAATTTGCATTTGATATGTGTGGGAAGTTATAGTGAAAGCAGGCTCCTCCACTACGGGCTCAATTGGGATATTGGAATTGGGATCCATTCAAGGAAAGAAAAAGAAAACATAACTCAAAAGTTAAAGAAGATTGAAAAAGAAAATTCTCATTAAAATTTGAAACTTTTAAGAGATTACAATTTTGGAGGAAAGGGAAAGAAGCATAAGTAAAGTAGAAACTATTTACAAAGCTACTAAATGAGAAGAAGCTAAAGTAAGGGAAAATTAGTACTACTAATTACAGAATTTTGCATAAAATATATTTTCAAAGTCTTCATAAGTGGGGGCACGATGAAGGTGCCTACACCCACGAATGAGTACTTCAAAAGCATGACTCCACCAATCCATGGCATAGTCACTAAAACATTTATCCAAATTTTGGAGGCGTAAGGGATCGGGGCATTCTATGGCCTCAAATACTATTGTAACACGGGAGAGCCATTCCCTAGCTAGCTGAGGGATCGCCTCAAAATACATAAAACCTCAAAATTTTGTTCAGAACTTCACCTCCCACAGCAGATACTCCAAACTAAACACGATCAAACATCAAACCATATCAATGATCGTACTCCCAATACTGGAAGAACAATTTGGTATAAAGTTTTAGTTCAGTTCTAAAGTCTACCATCTAAAGTTTAATAGGTTTAAGTTAGAAATTTAAATCAATTAATTGGAAATGTGTTTACTGTCCTAAGATGTCATTCACTTATTTTTACTATATTGCGTTGTTTGTTTTTGGATGAATGGATGTGTTTATCTTAACTTAAAGTTCTCAACTTGGCTCTAATACCAACTGTGACCACCCAAATATTGAGAATCACTAAACTCAACATTGATACATCACCACAATATCTAATACAAGATTAGAAGGAAACTAATTCAAATTATTAGATACTGTATTTGGCTAAGAATTTAGAAGAGGGTCTTAAGTTAAGATGGAAGGGATTTTTATGAAAGTATTATATGAAATACATATTAAAATATGATACATATAAGAACATGTGATAATGTAAATTAAAAGCAATTGATATGAATACTTATAATTCTAGATATAAAAATCTAAATATTTAACATGTATAATATGATGGTTCAACATGCAATATAATTCTAAGTCAATAAATTATAAAAAATTTTGGCATGATTTCTACTATATTTGGCTAAAGAAGCACCTGCAATTTAAACAAACAAATCTTCCATTCTAATGGAAGATTAAATTAAAAGAAAAGCAACCTAAACTAATATAAAATCAATCCATTATATAGGATTGTTTAGTTCCAATTCTAATATAGAACCAATCCGTTACATGGGATTTACTCATTTATAATTCTAAAATAAAGTCAATCCATTACATGGGATTGTTTATTTCTAATTCTAAAGTAAAGTTGATCTATTACATGGGATTGCTCATTTCCAATTCTAAAAGTTTAAAGTGATAAATTACATGTGTAACAATTATCTACCCTAAAGTATGCATAATTCACAGCATTAAATACATACGAGAGGATAAGAGGAGATTCTCAACTTAAACATATAACTATTTTCTAATTCTATATAAAATCTAGTATATTACTAATTCCATTTTAACATACAAAGTATTTATGCAACTAATGATTTAATAATATTCCTTTGCATACATTCATCCATTCATCACATCCCAAGTATTTAAATATAAAATTTAAACTCCAACACAAGCATAGTAAATACAAAGAACTGACTTAATTATTACAAACTATTAGTAAATAAAGGAAATTAAAGAAAGTAATAGCTCACACTTATAATATTAATAAGCTATATTTTTATAATTTTAAGCAGAAGCAGCTAGCTTTTTCACTTGGTTCAGTTTCACTAGCCTCCAAATGCACCTGATCTAACATATTTTGGTATTTAAATATGATAGGGCAAACTTAAAAAATAGAAAATATAATTAAACTAAATAGTCTAAGCACATTTTAAGATTGGGCTAAGCATTTTATTATTTAATTGGATATCACTACTAATTATAACATAAGTACAAGCATGGGTGCAAAAAGGTAAGCATACAAGTGTGGAAGAAGTAAGTAAGAAAAAGACAAAGTGAGTTAGAATACTCACATAAATATACATCCTAGTCTGCAAATAAAATAAGGGTAAGAGCATCCCAAATAGGCTAGAAAGAAATTAAAGTGCATATGAAAGTGAATGAAGTAAAGCATGTATATGTTCAAATGAACTTATGCTAAGTAAGAAAAAGAGACAATGAAGTATTTAAATGTAACCTTAAGAACATTCACTGTAATCTAAGTAAACTATAAATAAGTAAAATACAGTACTAAAATATAGAAAATATATAGTATAGAAATTAAAAGAAGATCTTAGATTATTAGTCTAAGATTCACATAGTCTATAACTATGAAAGGTAACATAGCTAAAAGCTATGATGAGTCTTACTAATCTATAAGATTGAAGAAGATCTCATATGTTAATTGATTAAAGTTGTTTTATAAAGTACTCATTCTGCGGGCAAATACAGAATGAAGGGAGGAGTTAAACACATCTACTTAACAAGTAAAGGAAAACGAGGTCAAAATAAGTAACACTCACATTCACCCTTTGATAATGTGAAGTCTCCTTATCACTCCTTATTATCTTGCCCTTAGCTTATCCAGTAATATAAACCCCTATAGTTTTTAATGTGAAAGTCTTATTCATGCATAATGTCTTATATGAATGACTCAAATGAATAAGGCTCAAAGCTAAGCAAGCATTCAAGGAAAATTCAATAATAGTAATTAAGTGATATCCAAAGTTATCTAATTTTAATGATCTACTTAATAATTGTAGTTAATTAAGCTCCCAATTAACTTTGAGATATATATCTCAAGTTAATTATAAATATATTAGTAGTTGGGGTTTTGAAAATAGTAGTTTCAATTCAATTATTATGAAATGATAAAATAATCCTTAAGTATAATCAATACAAAGAGAAACTAGTTCTATTCTAGTCTTAAATTATAAGATTCAATTATGATAATTAAATCAAGGCTTAGGTGACTAGTAGGAAGAGATTGAGATTAAGAAAATATTGAACTCAAGGAATTTGAAGTTAAGATTAATTTACTAAAGTTCACTAGCTAGGTTATAATTTGAAGGATCTAACAAATCAAGTACTAATCTAGCTAGATTATAATAAAGTGAAAGGCTTAAAGTAATTAAATGATGGGATTTAAGAACTCAAGTTCTAAGTATCATAGTAACTAAAGTTTAAGAAATTCAATAGGATTCTTAAACAACTCTAAGTAAATTAGAATTTCTATTACTAGCTCTTAAAAGATTCAAGAGAATGCTTTAGGGATTTGGATGAATGAACTAAGTTCTAATCTAGTCACTAAAAGCTAGATCTAGTTTATTCAATAATTTACAATTACAAAGGCATTAAGACTAACTACTCTTAATGGATGTAACTAATAGATCTAGGGATCAACTATAATTCATATTATAAATCAATCATAGGGTTTCTACCTTAGGGTTGAAAGGTGAATCAAGTAATTTATAATTGATTCACATATCTAGAAAATGAGAACTAAGCTCAATTAAAAATAATCTAATTTGACATGGAAAATAATAAATGTGACATGTTAGCTATCCGAGGGTTTTATAAAACTTAAAACATAATATCTAGGATTCTAGGATTCATCAAAATAATATTAATTAAGAGTCAAAAACTTATAATCATAATTTGTTATCCAATGGAACTAATATACATGTATTTGAAATCCTTATTTCACAAGGAGAAAAATGGCACTAAGTAGGTCAATTTTGGATAATATTTGGAATTTAGGATTTCTAGAACTCCTAATTAGGGTTAAAAAGTGATTAAAAAAATTAGGGTTAAAATGATAAATTTGATTTCATATTATTTTTCCTCATATTTTTGTGAGTGAAATGAAATATTTGATCATTTAATTTGGATATTAAAAGATCAAATTAAGTCACATGAAATGATAAAATTAATTTGTAATTAATTAATTAATCTTAAATATTGACTAATTGAAATACTTACCAAAACATAAATTAAATTGCATTTTATTAATCTACATATTTTTGAGATCAAAATGGTATATAAGTTTGTGTATTTTAGTTAAATATTTTAAGAGTTATAAAAGAATTAAACATAGAATTTAAATGAGACTATTTGAATTAATTAAATTTAATTAATCCTCCATTAATGATTTAATCAAGCGGTAGTTTACTGATAAATCTCTGCCATGTGTCCCAAAACAAACGGTGCGATTCAATTGAATTGCCCAGTTCAATAAATGGCAGTCACTTGGACCGTTGCCTCCTTCCTTAAGGCGATAAGGAATTAGGGCACTCGCAGAATAGGCACATGGATAGGAGAATCTACTGAATTAAACCTAAATTAATCCAAGTTTAATTGCAGACCTGCACTCAGGATATTCAACTTTTAAATGTAAGACATCTTGGAGCTTACATAGGAATGCCCTAAATTTCAATTTTGGGCATTTCAAATAAGAATAATGCTCGATTGATTACGCCCTAGCTTAACAGAACGGATGCCTATCATTGTCAATATTTCTGATTGGTTCTTTAATCTAAAGCATCTAAAATATTCTAATGGACAATAAGAAAAACTTCATTGCTCTGTATTGACAATAGAGGAAAATATAAAGAAATTGGGTAACTGAAATTAAGATTACCTAAATTCCAAGTTAAACTATAATGAAGTTAATAGATGTGGAGACGAGGTACCTTAAAACTCACGATGATATCCTAAATTCCAAAAAGCACGACTCAAGCTTCCTCTTCTTACGGTTTGAGCACACCTCTCCAGCAGCTACCAGCATGATCCTCAGCACAGCTGGATGGCGAATGTGGCGTACCGCACCTGTCCTTCTGCGAGGTCGTGCTAAAAGAAAGCCAGCTGAAGAAGAAGCACAGGGAAACATCACAATCATCGATCAAATCCTGGATCTAACGTTGAGATCAGTTAGGTTCAAGGCGAGCCATTGGATTCGATTGGAAATACATGGATGGATTGGATTAAAGAACAAGGCTATCCCGTGTTTGGGTCTGAACAATGGATTATCGTAGTTTTTAAAAGAAAATTAAACCGTTGGAATTTATTTAATAATTTTATATATTAATTTATTTTAGACAATATATTTAATTAATAATTTTTGCTTAATTAATTACCGAATATAAAATAATTAGACGTACACAAAAAAATGCTCAATTGATTACACCCTAGTTTAACAGAACGGATGCCTATTATTGTCAATATTTTTGATTCGTTCTTTAATCTAAAGCATCTGAAATATTCTAATGGACAATAAGAAAAACTTCATTGCTCTATATTGACAATAGAGGAAAATATAAGAAATTGGGTAACTGAAATTAAGATTACCTAAATGCCAAGTTAAACTATAATGAAGTTAATAGATGTGGAGACGAGGTACCTTAAAGCTCACGATGATATCCTAAATTCCAATTGTGTTTTTCTTATTGTCCATTAGAATAATGCTCGATTGATTACGCCCTAGCTTAATAGGACGGATGCCTATTATTGTCAATATTTCCGATTCGTTCTTTAATCTAAAGCATCTGAAATATTCTAATGGACAATAAGAAAAACTTCATTGCTCTGTATTGACAATAGAGGAAAATATAAAGAAATTGGGTAACTGAAATTAAGATTACCTAAATGCCAAGTTAAACTATAATGAAGTTAATAGATGTGGAGACAAGGTACCTTAAAGCTCACGATGATATCCTTAATTCCCAAAAGCACGACTCAAACTTCTTCTTCTTACGGTTTGAGCACACCTCTCCAACAGCTACCAGCTCAAGGATAAATGAAGTTTCAAAACTGAGAGAATAAAAGGTTTGGAAAATGATTGTCGGCACAACTGGATGGCGATTGTGGCGTACCACGCCTGTCCTTCTGCGAGGTGGTGCGAAAAGAAAGCTAGCTGGAGAAGAAGCACAGGGAAATATCACAATCGTCGATCAAATCCTGGATCTAACGTTGAGATCAGCTAGCTATAAGGCTAGCCGTTGGATTCGATTGGAAATACATGGATGGATTGGATTAAAGAACAAAGCTGTCCCGTGTTTGGGTCAGAACACGGGATTACCGTGGTTTTTAAAAGAAAATTAAACCATTGGAATTTATTTAATAATTTTATATATTAATTTGTTTTAGATAATATATTTAATTAATAATTTTTGCTTAATTAATTACCCAATATAAAATAATTAAACGTACACAGAAAAATCTCAAAAATTCACCCTTATCTAATTGAGGTACGGGAAACTCCAAAATACAATCGAATTTTTGATCGGAGGTCAATTTAATTATCTTAATATTCTGGGTATTTAAATATTATTAAAATATTCGGGGAAATTCGACGATTTCCAAACACTTCCAAAATACCACCCGTAGCTAATTTAGGTGTGGTGAGCCTAATGACGAACTCAATTTTCTATTCTGAGGTCTAAATAAATTAGTTATTCTCAGAATTATCAGAAAACTAGGAATTGTTAAAATTGCCAAATGATCTCCAAATCGTACGAAAATTGAATTGGAGGCTCCTAATACTATTATAAGACTAATGGAAAAATTAGAGTCAATTAGGTCACTAATTGACGGGTAACAACACTAAGGTTATTACATAATCTATTACATGACTTTGCCCAACCCTCCCCAATGAGGGTTTAGCCTTCCATCACAAATAAAATACATAAAATATTATACAAGGAAATAAACATTTGCATGATTTTCTTACAACAAGAAATAAAGATGGGATTGTGGAAAAATATTAAGAACAACATTTTGCATTCTCCTGATTTTTGCTTTGCTCTCCAACTCGCCTTCCTACCGATCCTCGAGTTTTCTTTCCTGTTTCTCCTTGGTGGTCACCTTCTCCTTCCTTGGGTAGGGTTCTCCTTTCTCTCTTGCAACAATTTCTGAATTTGGGAACTATGAATGTTAAAGAGGGGAATAACCTTTTCTTAGTATTTCTCTCAGTTTTTATAGATGCTGAGCAAAGTTTCTTGCATTATTTCAGCCAACTTTTCATCTCCCCAAAAATTAAATGAATTAAACTGAATATTCCTTTATTCTCTTAAAAAAGAGGAAAATTAATTGCTTTTTGAGTTAATGGCTGTTATGAAAAGGCAAAGGATTTGAGTTTTTTTGGCCTTCCCTATATTGCTTTTAATGTTTATTCATGGCTAAAATCACGTCAGGCGCTACGGCACGTTGCATCTTGCCCAAGCTCGTTGCTGCAGTTTTGCTTTAAGATCTTGCTAAGTAAATGCCTGCTGCAGCGCGCGGTAGCGTCGAACTCTTAGGTTTGACCCACTACGGCACGGAATAGCGCCGAGCTCTCTAGTTTGTTCTTGCTAGGGCCGCGATAGCACCGAGCTCTAGGGATTGTGCCTGCTATGACGCGCGATAGTGCCAAGCTCTTGGGTTTGTGCCGCTGCAGCGCGCTGTGGCACGCGATAGCGAGATGCCTTGAATTTCCTTTCATTAAGTATTGGCCATGTTGTTTCACTGCGGTGCGCGGTAGCACCAAGCTCTCAGGTTTGTACCCGCTACGGCGTGCGGTAGTGCCGAGCTATTGAGTTTGTGCCCGCTTAAGCGCGTTGAGGCGGTTTTCTACCAGATTTTCTATTTTTGGCCCAGATTTTGCTCAGCTTCTCTTTTTTCTTGAAATCAATGAGAAACCCATCAAAGTATACCATTCTAGCTTAAAAGTGTTTGTATTTATTCTCTTATTTTACTATAAATCTTGGATTTATCAGTGCGCGGTAGCGCTTGCCTTTCGAATTGCCCATGTCTTGGGATGGACCCGCTGCGGCGCGCTGCAGCGTCGATTTTTGCTATGGCGCGCCATAACGCCTGTGTTGTTGCTATACTTTACTAATTGTTTCGAATTGCCCTCCCGGAAGTTCATTGGAGCACCATTAGCCTCTACATGATGGACTAAATTGTCTCAACAACACAATAAGTGTGTGGATATACAGGAGATGCCATCTCAGATAGTTTTGTAGACATACATAACTCCTCTTTTTGTTCTATATGAACTCACATAACACAACTTAATATAATATTAAGCATTAATTAATTTCTTAAACATTATTCTACAATCATTTCTACTTGTTGCTACTTAGCTTATTTCCTTATCTTACTTGCCTATAGGATGCTAGAAATTGTTAAATATTTCTTTATTTGTATATACGATGCTAGCCAATTATTTTTATAGTTCTTAAATAAATATCTTATATGCTTAACATTTCTTTTGCAGGATTACATAGTATGCCTTAGCACAATTACTTGCCTTTACTTTTGATATTATTACTATATATGTATTTTCCAGTATCTTTTACCTTATCTTTATTGCATTGTGCTTCTTAAACTACTTGACCTAAAATGTGATATTCTTAAATTTAAAATAATTAGAATCCTTAAACTATGCTTAGATTTTATATGTATAACCACTTATTTTTATTTTATTTGTTGAATCTTATCATGTTAAAAACTAAAAATGATAGATCAGGATTCTATAGTGGAGTTAATTGGAGAGCCAGACTATGAGTTGGAGATCTAAGAGCATATTTGAAGACTATAGAAGCTATCTACTTTTATTTTTATTTTTGTGAGAATGAGAGAGTTTCCTTTCATTTATTAAATGTTATAAACTTAAAGTAATTAGATTGTTTATTTATTTATTAAATTTGAGATAAATATTTTTCTTTTATTTTTTTGAATGAATATAATAGATTGAATTTATTACTCTTATAAATGTACCTATTTTTCCTATCTTATAGATCTTTTATTTTAGTATTGCTCAATAGTGGATTATGGAATACTAATATAGTATTAAATATTATAATAACACTCAGTGTTGGGTCAAGATATCTAATCTGATACTGGGTCTTCACACTTTGCTAGGTGAATCATACTCATGCCATCGTTGTGGAGTTTCACATCCTCCTACTTCTTACCCAATTCTTCCATAAAGTTATTTAACCAAATCATCTCCTTACTCGCCTCAGTGATGACGACATACTCAGCCTCCATGATGGATAGGAAAATAATGTTCTATAGCTTGGAGATCTAGTTCATCACTACACTTTTTAATGTGAGCATATATATAGCAGTGCTCCTCCGACTATCAACATCTCCTGTAATGTTTGAATTTACAAAGCCTTGTTGAGTAACATTAGACCTACAAAAGCAAAACGCTTTGTCTGCTGTACCCTTCAAATACTTCAAAATCAGCTTGACCTCTTCTCATGGGTGCTTCCCAGGATTTCTCATAAATCTGTTGACCATTCCCATGACATGTGCAATATCTGATCTCGTGCAGCTCATTGCGTACATCAAGCTTCCAACCGCTGAAGCATAAGAAACCTTCTTCACGTGTTCATTCTCCTCTCCAGTCTTCGAATATTTGATCTTTTGATAGGTTAAGGTGACTTATTAAGGGAGAGACCACTGGTTTTTCTTTGCTCATGTTGAATCTGTCCAACACTTTTTCGACATAATTCTTTTGATACAACTTCAGAATTCCTGCATTTCTCTCCCTATTGATTCTCATTCCAAGAATCTACTTGGTCGGCCTTAAGTATTTCATGTCAAATTTCTTTGACATTTGCTCCTTCAGCATCTTAATCTTCATCATATATGATCCCACAATTAACATATTATCCACGTACAACAAAAAGATGATATAAGAGGACTTAAATTGTCTCGTATACTATTGCATTGAAAAGATTTGGGCTCCCTTTGAAGTTGGGATATTTTATTTTTCTGAAGTACAAATTAATTATCATAGAGCCCTATAAAATAAGTCTTATGTTGCTCATCTCAAGAAGACAATCTTAGCTCAACAACTGCGAGTCTAAGAATGATCAATAACAAAATAGTAAGAAAAAAAGGACATAAGATTCAGTATCTCAAAATTGACAAATTAAACTTTTATTTCAGGGGATTCTATCATCATAGTATAAGTAGTATCTGCAAATTGGTTAAGACCAAGAGAGGTAGTGTTCCAAATCAATGAATGTGGTCCTGGATACATCATAATAAATCATTGTCCTAGGTTCAAAAACATAATAAAAAATGAAGTAAGACTGCAAAAAATTTGTTTTTCTATCTTTCATTCCAAAGTAAACCATTCACCATGCTCAAATATATTACCTAAAGACTCACATGAAGATAATGTGCAAAGACGAAAAGTACTTGTCAAGATCAATACCAAATCCGACTAATTGCTTACTAAAATTGATTGTTATGCAAATTAAACTAAGATGAATAATGAAATCTGAAACTGTTGCTCAAGCTCACAAAAAACACATCCAAACAAAGCATTCCAAATAATAAGAAAGAAGATATTGATATTGGTACCAAATCAAAACATACAAATCAATTTTTACTTTATAAATATTTATAGAGATATTTGTTTCTATTCTAGAAGAAAGTAAAAAAAAGAAAAGTGTTACACTTACATTATCATATGCATAATCATATATACAACTAATTAATAATTTTTTTTTATTTTCTTACACATTAGTCTATTAAAATATGAATTGCATCAATCATATATTTATACATAAAATTATCACGTTATTTTTATTTTAATATGTCTATGATGGTATAAAGTTAGCAAAGTCAAAAAAAAATTATAAAAATTTAGATATTAGAAAAAAATTACTTATAGCTCATTAAAAAAAAGTACAAATTAATCCCGTTTATGAATGAGAGAAACTGAAACAAAAAAATAATCAATTCAACTAAACTCGAAATCGAGACGCTAATCAGCCGTTGACAACCTGGGCCCGTTAGTTCTGTTGGTCACACCGTTCAGCTAGCCCATTGAACAGTACTGAGTTCGAACCGGGATCGGGAACGCAGCACCCATACGCCGAAAACCGAACCGAACCGATCACTGTAGAATTAAGGTGCCTTAAGTACTACAGTAGTTTCTTTGTATTCGGTAGGCCCCAGCATCCGAAGCCCGATGCTCTCTAAATGCGACTAGGGCCGGGAAGCCTTCCTTCACAAGGACGGGGAAGACAAAATAAAGGAGGATTGGTGGAAACGGAAGGATTTGCTTGCGAGAAAAGGAAATGTGCTTGAGGAAACAGCCCTAGGACGGAACCTCTGTCTCTTAATAATCTCTCGCAGGGATCATCGGAGGTGAACCTATGAGAAGAAGGTTAGGCTAGGTGAAGGATACAGTTTCATCGGATAGGGGAACAAAAGTTTACAGGGAACGGAACATCGTGTATAAAGCAGTCAAGGAAAGAGAAGACAGCAGAGGGTTCTCTTTTCTCTTAGCTTGCTAACCCTCGGTTGGATCCAGGTATTAACCTTAGCTTTGATTTGCGTTTGTTTTTAGGTTACTTTGACATCGGAAGGGATGGGTGCTCCTGGCTTGTTTAATTTTTGGCTGATGGAAAAAGGATAGGGTTCTGCCATTCCGATCACAAGGGATCCGCTGATTTTACTGCGGGGATTGCTTTCTTTTTTGGGAACTGGAATTGGTTTTATAAAGGAAATACGAAGATGGAAGGAAACACAGGTGTTAGGACTTATTTGTTCTCCTGAAAGGGTGGGCTTTGGTCATGCTCTTTAGATCTGTACCTTGTGATAGCTTCTGTAAGTCTGGCTTATAAAGTAATGGTTCTGGTCATCTGTTTTATCCTGGAAAAAACTGTATTTTGGTGAAATTTTGCTCATATCATGGATCTATGGCTTGTTGTATGATATGACCTGGAATGATGAATGAGGAACCTGGACTGGCTCTCCTTTTTTTTTCTCAGCAGCAGATTGGGTTATTTCGCCATTTACTTCTTTTTATGCTGTTGAGCAAGATGGATTTCTTTCTTATCATTGGTCTTCATGCTGTCTTTTCAGACAGTATTTTTGAGTTTTGATGGTTGATGGCTTACCATGAGAAAGTTGTCTGGATTTTTTTTCTGCTGCTTCTGCAAGTGCTCTTCTGTTGATGCCATGAAATACTTCTAACTCTTGGTGCAATCTTCTTGTCTCCAATTTGACTATATGCTTATCTGATTTGGGGCACGTACTTTCCTGAGATAGCTCTATATACCATATATTTCAGTAAGATTTTTGGGGCTTTAAGGCTAAACTGCCTGATGGAATATTGGCGGATGCTGCAATTTGGAATCCTGCTTCTCTGTTTAGTACAACAATATTATTTTTGTCCATTGTATTTAGTTCATTAATGATTACATGAGGGGAAATTGGCTTCAGAAAAATTGGTCCTTCTTTGGTGATGAGCTGCTCTCCTAATTCTGTAGGGCTTTTCTTTTGTGGTTGAGGTAATTCAAAGATTGAGAATGGTTCAGGGAATGATTGATTTTTGGATTGCTGAGTGGTGTTTGTTGAGTTTTAGAGAAGAACCCTTTCTAAGTGGCCCTGGAATGCACAGCCCACTATAGAATGATGATTGATGATCTGTTTGGGTTGAAATTAGCTCTTTTTAAATTAGCCATAGGAAATATTGAGAATGGTTCAGGGAATGATTGATTTTTGGATTGCTGAGTGGTGTTTGTTGAGTTTTAGAGAAGAACCCTTTCTAAGTGGCCCTGGAATGCACAGCCCGCTATAGAATGATGATTGATGATCTGTTTGGGATGAAAATAGCTCTCTTTAAATTAGCCATAGGGCTATTATAGGAAAATCATATTTTTTGAAAGTTTCCGTTTGCATTATAAGCTTGTCTTTTTTGAATACTATTGGTCATCAAAATTCTTCTTGCTACTGTACGTGTAGTTGAGAATTAAAAGCTTCTTTTGACTGCAGATATTCTTATAAACAGCAAGAAAATTGTAATGAAATAAAAGTGTGGCAGTGCTCTGTAAAACAAAACAATTAACAAGTTTCTTGAAACACACCCTAATTATCCTATATTTTGTGTTGTGTTACTTGGAAATTTTATCAGTGTTATTAGTAGGCTTACAGGGAATCTTGGTTATCAAGGATCAAATAATAACTGTGTTCAATTTGAAATGAGGAGTTGCATGATTATCAATAGGTTAACATGATACATCTCTAGGTAATAGTCTTGATGGATCGTGCATGATTTTGGTTTTCAGCATCGGAGCTGGCTATTATACTGTTGACATGACTATAATTTGATGTATTTTTGGGTACTAAAGTATCATACATTGAATTTCCTTGCTCAGGGCCTAATCCATGTATGCATATTTGATTGCAGGACACTTATTTGATTAAATCCTTTATTATTGTGTCAGAAACATGATCAGATATTTTAATCAATGGTCAGTTGAATAATTATTCATATATTTACATTTTGACGCCTTAAGCTGTTGCAAATAAAATTATTATCGTTCGCTTTTTCATTGTAGATTCAGTTTTGTACATGTAACAAGAGGTTTTCCTCCCCTATTGAGATTCCCAAGGACCAAGAAAGCTCAAAATCTTGTGGGAGATGTGGTGGAATATTATCAGTTGATGAACTTGGTGGCTTATCAAGAAAGATGTGGAGCATTATGGGACCAGAGTTTTCTCTAGCAATCGATCCACAATTGAAGTGGAAAACATCATCAAATGGTAAGCACCGAGCTTTGAGGAGAGCGAGAATCTTTACACAGGATAATGGAAAGAAGTTTACTGCTACAGATACAAAAGATATCGAGGATCTCTTTGATAAAGTTTCAAAGACAGAAGGGGACATACTGGTGTCCGAGTCTGAGAAGGTTTAATTTTATTCTTGTGCTTACGCAAAGCTAATTTAGGGACGTGTTTTTCTTATTTTACTTTAATGATTTTTTTCTCCTGGCAGTTTGGTGTTAGCGTTCTTGGTCGGCGATTCAGTGATAAGTTTGACAAAGTTCCGATAAAGAAGAGGAGGTTATATTTACCACCTTCTCAAGCAAACCCACATACTTTATCATCTTCTGGATATAATGATCACGATCATGGAGACCTTTTTACTGTATTCCAAAATAATCAAGTTTCCTTTATTGAAGATGCATCTTGCATAGATTCTCCTGGTGTAGTCGGCCAACATCATGAGAAATGTTCTGATGATGAAAAAAGGGGCTCTGGGGGCATTAACGAACACATTCATCATACTGGTGATTGTGATGATTTTTCTGGTATTTCTATATTGGCCGCTGCTGCTTGTCATAGTAGCATAGATAAAGGATTTATGGATGCTGAGGGTATAACAGTGACACGGCATTCTTCCGAGGAAAATCCTGCGCCATTAAAGTTAAGTAAGAACCAATCATCTCAACCTGAACATGAAAACATCAAACAAAAACATTTAGAGGTATCATTTATCACAGGCAGCACACCTCACAGTGACCCAGTTCAAACTAAGTTTGATGAATGCAACAATTTAGTGAGTTCTGTTGGTTCCCTGCACAGTTTTATAAGCAAAAGGAAATTGTTGCCTTCTAGTGGTGATAGGTTGAATTGGGATCTCAATACAGTAATGGATGTATGGGAAAGTCAGCCGGAAGAATTTCTTAATTCTGATGTTAAGGGCAATGGAAGTCATGGCATGGAACATGTAAAACATGGACTTATTCAAGATGAAGCTGGAGCTGGCTTTGGAATTAGCAAAGTTGGGTTAGCAGCTGTTAGTAATGAGAATATTTCACAAAGTCTTATTAAGGAAATAGATATTCAACGATCTAGTCCTGTGGTAGATTGTGATGGAGGCAAGCCTGGCTCACTGCAAGCTCAAGTTAACGAATCTTTACTGAAAGAGATCCAGTTTACGGATACTGAAGCCATGGTGGCAAATGCTGGTGAGAAAACATCCGAGGGTAATTGCGAGAGAAATTGTGCTGTCTCTGCAAATGCGCATTCCGTTGATGATATTTCAGATTTACACAGGGACGTCTCTACAAATATGGTGGTTGCGACTGAGCAACATAAGCATGAAGCTGTTAATGTAAGCTATAGTGTTATTCCCGGTTGTGTAGTTCTTGAACGAACTATGAATGACAGTGATACATTTTCCAAAGGCAAAAATATCGAAGAAATGTTGCATGATGATAGGGCATCCATTATTATTTTGGATAGTTATGATGATCATTCTGAAGAATGCAACCCAGCTTATGTTGGGAAAAATAATCAGCCAAGTAGCCCACATGCTGAAAAGCATCAGCCTTTTTCTACTACTGAACAACTCAATGTTAACAACCCTCAACAGTCAGTAGTTGGACTACTTGATCAAAATACACCAGGAACTGCTGTTATTGTAGATGAAAATGCTTCTCAGGTAGCCCATGATGGAAACAGTTCCAAACACATTACAACTGAAGGCCTTCTGGATGAGGAAACTGCGTATAATCATAAAATTTTAAAATCCCATGCTAATGTGAATCAATCCATTGTTCTTTGGAAAGAGACATCTGATAATGAGAAGGTAAATTTCAGAAATGCATGTGCTAATCAACATGAAGAAACTTCTACTGTTTGGAAGGAATACAATGAGAGTAAATCTTGCAATTTGAGTTGTGAAAGTTTGAATGCTAGCTCAGCTATTACATTTTATATTTCCCCAAAGCTTAAAAAGTCAATTTCAGAAGGAAATCTGTTGGATAGAAATGACATTTCCTTTGCTGATAATGTCTTGATTTCTCCAGGGGACTGCAAAACACATGGCCATGTGAGGCGTTCAGGGAAGGATTCTTTGGAGGAGCGTTACCATTCTCAACATCACTCATATGCTTATTCAACTGTTAATAATGTTACTACTGGATTGGAGAAGGCTGAGATTCTTGGGGATGATGATTCTCAGTATGAAGATGGGGAATTGAGAGAATCTGTTCTGAATAGTTGGGAAGAAGACGAACCTCAGGATGTGGAAACTGAACACGTAGACTATGGATCTGACTGCAGAGATGCAGATTGTTTTGAAGCTGAATCTGATTTGGTTGTTGGAACTACAGATTGTACGCCTGAAGAAAGGATGGTTTCTACAAGTGATGGAAATGGATTTCAGGTTGCAGAGGTTGATTCACAGTCCGAGTGTTTACAAAAGAGTTTTTTGGTTGAAGATGTTTTAAATGCCAACTTTGGTGAGGGGGATTTTGGGAAAAATATTATTGAAAATGCTGTTAGTAAACTCCCTGCAAAGGATGAAAATAAATTGCGTGCATCTAGTATACCTACTGACTTTAATGATGTTCCTGGGAAATTATGTCAACCAGAAAGTTCTAGAATAAAATCTTCAGGATGGGACAAATTGCCTAGAAGTGAAAATTCTGCAATCAGATCTGTTGGTGGTGATTATGCAAGAAGAATGACGGTTTTATCAACAAAAAGGGATTTGCCTAATAGAGTAGAAAGATCAAAGTCTTCTGAAGCATCATGCAGAAAGGAAGTACCTTATGTTATGGAAAACAGGTAATTTATTTTCTCCGTTATTTTTGTGTATATTGCTCTGTTGTCATTTTATTCCTTCAACATATTTTTCTGTCCAGGAAACATGGTCAGATTGATTTTAATGCTGAAAGGAATGCTAATCTTGGGAGACCTATTGGAAGGACCAGGCTACCTTTCCATACACATGGTAGTGGTAGAGGCAGAGGTAGAGGTGACGGTTGGGCAGGCTCTCCAGAGCATCATGGTAGTTGTCGTTTTGATACATCTGGATGCTATTCATCTTCCAATTTTGCACCCTCTGGCCCCACAAACGCTGCTGCTGCTGCTGTTGCGAAAGCCGAGAGCAATGGGTGTGTTGTTGCGCCTGATGGCACAATTGTGAAAGCTGGTAGTATGGGGTCTGGATCTCATTTATCCAGGCGTTCCTCAAAGACTTCTCTTTTACAGTCTGCAAGAAGGGGATCAACCATGGAGAGTGATGGAGCATTGGGCCTCCCCTCTGAGCCAACAAGCAATTCCATCAGAGGCGTTAGCCCCTGCAGATTCTTTAATATTGGAAGGGGAAGGGGCAGTAGATACGGGTCTGGTGGAATGGTCACCCTTGGACAAAGGAATAAGTATCATCATGATTCCATGCTTGAGAGTGGAATCAAAAATCTATCATTGCAACATTTTTCGTCCAGGAGGCAGCACAGCTTTTCTCCACATAGAAAACCCATGCTTGTTTCTCATGAGCATACAAGGTCACCATCAAGATCGAGAACCCAGTCCCCTCATACTTGGACATCTCCCAGGGGAAGAGATGGTGGCAGGATGAGCGGTCTTCCCGATGTAAGGAGGCCAAGCAGTCGGTCTCCAAACTTTAGAACTCAAAGACGGATACTGAGGCATAGATCACCTCAGCGCCATGTCATTCCTGCTGAAGACTTTGGTGCCTATGGCCCTCAATCCAGAAGCTGCTCTTCTCCGCCACATACTTCAAGATGGTTTGAGAATGAGAGAATCCTACAGGGCCAACTTCATGAGCATCATCAGCCTAGGCGTCCTCCTGCAGGCGGAAGCTCTCCTTCTAAAATTTTCTCACACAGCAATCGGCTTGATCACAGCGATCCTCGTGGAAAGGTTATTAAGCCAGACGAATACTACCAACCAAATTATTCAGGAAGGTTTTCAGAGTACGCTGGCTATGATAATAGTAAACGGGGAACAAGAAGTAGAGACGGTGGAAGAAGGGGAGAAGTTGGCAGATATGACATACTCCATCCTGAAGGGCATTTAGAAAGCAGCGGCAATATGAAATGCCTTCGATATGAGAGCAATGGCATCAGGGCACACAACTTTCACCGAACTAAGGCCTCGGGCTTTCCACAGAGGGAAGGCCCGAGGACATTTTATAGGAGCATTGATGCTCAACGTGAAAATTCGCCTCCACGAATCAAAGGCGAGATGGTTCGTTTCAGACATGGTAGAGATGTAAAATTGAACGCTGATTTCAAATCATTTGCAGTTCAGAATGCCCGTGATGATATGCCCTTGCAGAGAAGGCCTTCCTGATTGGTTTCCATCTTTTTTTTTTTCTTTCCCTTTTTTTCATCAGTTGCCAGGAGATGCTGGATCCTGCTATTATTTTTGTGATAGGAAGAAAAGCATCATAATCTTGTGGTTATTCTATTTCGAGGCATTTGTAAAAAATTTACATCAAGTTAGGACTTAACTTTTTCTTTTTTTTTTTTCTTCTGTATTTTCTTTTATTGTTATACCTTCACTTTTGCCTACTCTGTTTAATTTTTTCTCTAGGCAGCAGTTGTTGGAGTCTGTGTATGAGGCCCATGAAGAACTGATTAATTAATCAATCTGATGATTTGGTCATTTTGTTTTGTTGTTATGACCTTACGATTAGCACCGAGCATCTGCCTTTTGAAAAGCATGGCATGATGTTGATTCTGGAAGTAATGAGCTGCAATGGCGTCCATAAGTATCCTTTCCAGCACATTTTTCAAACATCGATTGCTGTTTATAACTGCAATTTTCTTTGTTTTCTTGCTTCTTTGACAAAAAGATATGTATGTATTCGAGGCATCTCTCTTTGATTAATTTTTGTAAGAATTTTTTTATTTAATAAATATTTCAGCTTAAACATTAATATGGTGATATGGCAAACTTAAGGCCCGAGTAGAACACATTGTATGAGGGAGGCGCTGCCTTTCATTTTCTTGATTCTGGTATCCCTGCTTTTAGCCGAAGTCAAATTTTCTCTCCATTGCTATTGTACAAACGTTTTTTAATGCAATTTCTGCATGGGCATCTCCATGCCGGACGACCGTTTATTATGTATTTTGGTGCGTAAAGCTCTCTAGAGCTGATGTTTATGTAGATTTTTTTTGTAAAACTAAAACTTTCACTTGGTAGTTTTCAATCAAGATAAGAATCACGGGAAAGAGATCAAGGTTTCTGAGAATGCCATGGGTTCATGGGGGCGATTCCCTCTTCCTCCAGTATTTTGGGTTTTGCTCCGAGAGCGAGGACTGGTTTCTCTTAACACAATCTGGCACCTCTTGGAAAGCTTTGTTCTCCTCTTTTGGTAAGTTTAAAATTCTCGCTCTCTTACTCACCTCCATCGCAATCCATTGATTTCATAAATGAATAATTAAAAGGTCTTAGGAAAGGTTTTAGGCTGTGGGATAACTGCACTGTCAGGCTATCGCTTGAGAAGCCACACTTATTTGAAGCCATGTCTAAGCTTTGGCGTATTAAGGGCTCTCTTTTCCTCTTATTTCTTTTAGAAGGTTGCTGTCTTACTGAAACTTGTGAGGAAGATGCTAACCTCATGTTGAATGGAGGGTTGCTGTTCTTCTTTAATTGCACTTCTTAGTTAAATCATGAACTAGAGATTTCATTCCTTTTGCTACAACATTTGTTTCGGTATTGATTTGGGTGTGGTTCCCAGATATTTCATTTCAGCTCCGGATTAACTCGTCTCTCCAAAATTGCTAAATGCTATCGGGATTCCGATCATAGTGGATGATGTTTAGAAATTCAATCAAACTTTGCATTCTTAGACTGCATCTCTGCAACAAAATGGTAAATTGATTAAGCAAAAAGTTCTCTGATTGAATTCCTACGGTATGTGAATCTCGTCGCTGCTTTTCTCGACTTGGGATGATATTGTGAGAAAGAAAAATAGCTTTTGAGCCTACAAGTGGTCATGGTTGTTACAGAAAGCAAATGTGCAATGGCTCAAATAGTCATTTGAGCATATCTCATGGTGGTTTTTTTTTGGTTATTAATACTGAGAAAAGTACTCTTGCTAGTGTCTTCATATCAATGAACTCCCCCTTACCTTTTCAGTTCCTTCCCATAATTATCATCCATTGGTTACCTAAAATCTGAATATTTCTCCTACAATGGAATTTGTTGTGCCTTTCTCCCAAGAGTGGATAATGAGTCCCTCTCTCCTCCTGCTCATTATGGCCCTCACTCTCACTGAACATCAAATGAGTATGACCAGGTTACTAAAGACAAAGATCAAATAACTAAATACAAAAATAGTGGCATTAGTGGGTGAAGTAAATCTCGAAGAGCTTGTGCAAATTATTGGAGCATTACTTTTGAGTTCTCCATTGTGTTATTCTAGCTTTTCCTCTAATAATTTTCTAAAGATGTCAAAGTTTCTTAAAATTGCTTCATGGAATGGAATGTCCAAGATCCTTATTTTAATGTCAGAACTACGAATCTGAGATACTTGATTAATCCCCTTAATATTAATATTATTTGTCTTTTAGAACATAAAATCTCTTGCAATGATCTCTTGAATTCTTTTCAACATAGAAAATTTACATTATCTAATGAACATGATGAATTTAACAACTTTTCTTGTACTTTACTGTGTTGCATTTGGGTTAAAATGGAATTCAACCTCTTTTATATTTTCCAAAAAT
Organism: Gastrodia elata; assembly: GCA_016760335.1. NCBI lineage: Eukaryota > Viridiplantae > Streptophyta > Magnoliopsida > Asparagales > Orchidaceae > Gastrodia > Gastrodia elata. The sequence continues at coordinate 48,979,295 of CM028671.1, read as the reverse complement.
TCATTGATTCAAGTGTGATTCATGACAGATTACATATGTGATTCATGACAGATTACAAATTTAAGGATATTCATTTCTTAAAAACTTTATCTATGCTCTGAATGTTGATTCGATGAGAACTATGCTTTGACAACAACTAACCTTAATAGTTATGATTGTTTTTGATCCCTAGGCTTTATTGAGATTTCTATTATATATGTTATTCTAATGAAAAGATTGGGGGTTCCTCTATTCCTTCAAGCAAGCTTGAGGCTTTTAATGACTTTATCTGTGAGGTTGGTCTCATGGATCTGTCGACAATTGAATCTCAATACATCTGGTTCAATAATAGTGTTGAGAATCCAATTCAAGCTAAAGTGGATTTGGGAAATATTAAGTGGAAGGTTAGGACTAAGTCAATTGAGAACTTCGCTGCTGACACCGAATTTATGTAGTTTGCACTTGCACGTAAGTATACGTGGTCTGAAATAATAAGAGCTGGTAAGATCCTGAGATTTATCGTTTTCTGAGAACGGTGTGTGATTTGTTACTAGAGTATATTCACTTCCAATAATATCTAAGCAATAATTTGTTTTGGGTTTTTTTTCTAAAATTTATTAATCTTAAATTAACTTGGTTTGTGATAAAATTGGGAAAGTTGATGAGAGTTAAGGTTCAAACATACAGTTTATCTCAATTATGCGCATAGCTTCTCTTTTTACAATTTTATGTCATAGTTGAGTTATTTTACTATTCATAATATCATTAAGAGATTTAGCTTTTCAAATTGAATAAATAAAATTGTTAAATCCTATCTAGTGCTCAAGATGAACTCACTAGGGCTCAATCTTAGCACATATATATCATTGTGATCCTTTCATGAGTAAAACTATCCTTTTGTCTAAGTGAAAAAATACACATTTTAATTCCATGATCACTCTATTTTGATTCCATCTATGGTTCACGCGCTTCTACTCTTAATTCAGCTAATGAAATGAGCTGCGAAGCTAAATTGCGAAGCTAAATGAGCTTATTATGTCACATCGCTCATAGCTTAGTGCGCCCGAATATTTTGCATAAATTAATAGTGAGCTATGGAGCTTTATATATGGGTCTTGACTCACATGCATCAAGTTCATACCATAACTTGGAGTTGGCAATGGCCTACGTGAACTGTCACATTGTCCACTACTTAATGTCTCATCCAAGTGTTATAGATTAAGCTATAGAGCTCAGAGAATTTTCATAATTTTCTCATGGCTCAAATAATCAAGCCTTTGACAAAAAATTATGCATAAATTATTTTCGCACAGCGAATGATGTCACATTCATTTGCGATGTTAACGCTAAAAATGCATAGCTTTTCGTTAATGCTTCACCAAGCTCAATGAGATTTATATTAAAAATATTTAGTTTTAATTAATATTCCTTAATAAGCATCGTTCTACAACTCATTCCATTCAAATTTTACATACAAATCTTTTATATCAAATAAATATTTTATTAATAAGAAGAGATCTTACATGCGCAAAGTACTCATATTTACTATATGTTTTTGCCCTACCCTCCCCAAGGTGAGCGTTATAAAATACCAGAATTTATGTGCAAATTTGTTTATTAATATTTAAATAATTTTGACCTCAAATTAAAAATCTGACTTCATCATTGCATTCATCACCCCAAATTAGCTATGAGTGAAGTTTTGGATGCATTTGGAAGTCAATGAATTTTTGACAAATATTTTAATAATATTTTAAATACATGAAAAATCGGATAAATAAATAGTCGCGGATCGAAAATTCGATTGCACCATTGCGTTCAGAAGACCTCAATTAGTTAGGAATTATATTTTGAAAATTTTTAGAATATATTTATTAAGTTAAGTTTAATTAATTAAATTGATTAAAATAAATTAAATAATTATTTTTTTTAATAAAATATTAACGGCGCCATCATATTTAAGTAACGCCGTCATTAATTTATTAAAGCTGGCCGTTAGACGGGACGGATCTTCTGATCCGTCCTATCAAGGATCCGACGGACCTCACCCATCTCTCCCGCAGAGCTATGCGTGTCAACCCTAGACACGCGTCCTCCTCACTTCACCGGCAGGTGGCGTCCTCGCAGCTATCTCCACCGATAAGTTCCGACTTTAAGAACCATAGTGAGGGCATAAGCTCGAAAGTGGCTCAAAAACTTTGAAGTTTGGAAGACAGTCATATGCTCTAACCCTAATCGTGCTCTAACAAAACCACAACCGTTGATCAGGTACCATCCTATCTCACTCGTTTTAGCTTAGAATCCAAAATTTATTGTTGTTATGCTTAATCCATCTAACAATTAACAAATTGAATGGCTCGATCAACCTAATTCCAACTCCATTGATTTCATCAATCGAGTTTTCTCCTCTCGAGTTCCGCCTCTCGCCGATTCGCAGAAAATGAAGAAGACGAAGCGACGCGTGCGCGAACTGGACCGGGTTGGGCTCGTTCCGTTCGTCCGGATGGCTTCAGCCGGTGGGACCCGTAGCTGTCGCGTCCGTCTGATGGAGTGGGGCCCATCTGCAGAAGATTAAGATAAAAAAAAGATATATATATATATATATATATATATATATATATATATATATATATATACTTATATAATAATAGAATAAAGAATAATTAATACATTTTTATACCTATAATCTACATAATATATAAATGTACATATAATTAGTCAATAACACATAATAATATATTAATTATGTTAAGCAAACATAATTAACAGAGGATAAATATTTAAATAAAAATATTAAATGAAAATATATAGATAAATAAATATAGATTAGCTTAACTTATAATATATATATATATATATAATCAGAAAATCTAATATAATGAATACTATAATAATGTATTAATTAATCAAACATAATTAATTTTCAGAATATAAAATCTAAATAGAAATATTTATCATATATATATATATATTATTAAATTAATTAATTAATTGTAAATAAAATCAAACGTTGAACTTCCATAATTCACAAAATACTCATCCAAATATTGCAATTAAATATACCATTTTAATCAGCAAAATTAGAGGAATAATATGAAACAATTAAATTTCCATTTGGACTTATATTTTACATAGTGACATTTTAGGATATTAATTAATTAGGAAAAATATTACAAATATTCAAATAATCATAGCCTTGTAATCCTTAACCTAAACATACCTAATATTGGTCTCAAAATACTCAGAAAACCCTAAGAAATAAATTAGAAGTATTAATTTTGCTGTTTGAATTAAATTTAAACTAATTACAATTAGGACCTAATCCTAATTAAACCTTTAACCATAGAACTTCAAATGGTCATAAGTCAGTCAATTTAGCTCCAAATTAGGAGATCCAAATATCAATTTAGATCAAAAAAATCTAATTTACAGTAAACTGCAAAAATATTTAGGATCCAACGGTTAGATCTTTTAATTAATCCTAATTATCCTAAAACTTGATTAGTGAGTATTAGCAAATTTAATGATCAAAATTAAATAATTTCAGTCTCAGAAGACTCATAAAGTAAATTAGAACCTAGTTATATAATTAATTTAATAATTTTGTGACTAAATTCACTAATCACTCACTAATAATATTAAACCCTAATTATTAAACATCGAATTTATATTGACTATAACTTAGCCAATAAATATCAGAATTGAATAATTTCAGGTTCTATGAAAACCTTAAGACATAATCTACAATAAACTAATAGAAATTTTAAGATTTTATTAAGGGTAAAATTACTAAAATGCCCTTATAAGGTCAAATTCCCAATTTGACCTTATAAGGCATAATAATTAAATAGCTTAATAAAATAATTAAAAATATTCAAATATTCACTTTATTATCATTTTAGGTAATCTAATATTACAAATATAAAATATTAAATTAATGAATTAAATTATTTTGGCAGATCAAAGGAATTAAATTGGTGGATTTTGAATCAAAACAGTCAGGTACGCAAATTTACTTATAAGTTTCATTTCAGTATTTTTATTTTTGAGCCATTTTCCATTTGGGTATTATTTACACTGCTTACCACTTTTTTTTAATTTGCAAAAGAATAATATCAAATAGTATGTAACAAAAAGAATGAAACATAGTATATATATTTTATGGTGTTTGTCTTTGAAGGGTGGAACACAACACTGAGAATCTGTACAGATTGAGCCTATTGGCAGCCCCTGGGAGTTATATAGAGGGATTTAGCCTCTTGTAAGAAGTAGGCAAATCCAGAGGAAAGACACACCATCAGTTCCTATTTTGAGTAAGCTACCGACGGGTAGCGAGATAAGCTTCCTACAGGTTATGCCTATGGGTTTACCCATTTGGGCTCAGGAGTCTACGGACTCGACTTATTGTTACAAATGTGTTTGATAAAATTTACTTATTTCATGCTTTACAGTTATATTAAATTTCACAGCTAACTTGCAGGGCAATACTTAAATTTAGAAATTTGCTTTACTTATGCAGATATTTCAGTCACTTTCATGTTTGATTTATACCTATTTGAGGATGCTAGAATTAATCTTATAAGAATGATTTGCATACTCTTACCCGACTGGTAATTGTATTTTTCAGGTTTTGATAATTATAGTCTAGAAGATCTACCAAATAAAAGAAAATGAAATAAAGAAGCAGGAGAATATAAATATTTCATCTTTATTTTGAAAAAAATAAACTGTTGTAAAATTTCATATATATTTGACTCTATCATTAAATGTATAATTGGACTTTGAACTTTTATTATTTTATGTCCTTTTATTTATAAAAATATATATGTTTATATTTGAGATGAATTGTTCTTTAAAGACTCTCGAACTTCGGTCCCCGGTCGCCACAAGGGTTTAGGCTGACATTATAATAGACACAAAAAGAAAGCTACTCAAAATGCTGAGCACAAACATTGCTCTTACAAGGAATGAGAATAAAATCTGATTAAGAATACGGTTCGCAGGAACAGCCATAAGTGTTATCTCTGATTTCTCTTCTCTTCTATCTCCTTCTTATCTCTTGATGTCCATGCTTATCTTATCTCATTCTGAAGTTGTAGCAGGCCCTTGGTCCTCCTTATGGTTAGGATTGTCTTGATAATGGTGTTCCCCAAAATGAAAATTACATCAGTCTCTAAGCTTTTCGTTTACCTTTTATAATCTCCTCATCAGCCCCTCTCTCCTCCAAGCTACCTTAAATTTTCTTTTGAAACTTTGAGTTTTTAATTAATTTAATTCCCTTATTCTACTTGAAGTTGAGGGTATTGATTACTTGCAATTACTTTTTGATGTGGGAAAATGGAAGAATTGAAGTTTTTGGTGTTCCCAATACTGACTTGGAGCAAGTTTTCAAGATAGAATTCCAACGCGCGCTATGATGCGCTGTAGCGTAGGATTCTCGGTTTGTCTGGGACGACGATGCGCTATAGTGCCTAGGTCTTGGGTGGACAGGCATCGTGGCACGCTGTGACACCTTGCTCTCAGGGAGTTGAGAGATGTGGTATGCTATAGCGCTTTGGTCTCGGGAACACGGGCGATATAGCGCGCGACCTTGGTCTTGGGAATATGGGCACTGTGGTATGCTGTAGTGCCTTGGTCTTGGGTGGACAGGCACTGTCGCACGCTATGATGCCTTTCTCTTGGGAACAAGAGCGTTGTGCATGCTGTAGCGCGCTAAACACGTTCTAGCATTCTTTTTCACACAAATCCCTTCTTATTTGTAAATTGATCTATTCATAGTTGAAATGACATAAAGATAGACTAAAACTAAAACTAATCTTAATAAAAATATGAATTCTAACAAAAAAGTTAATGTATTTATTGAGTTCATCACCCTCATACTTAAATTCTTGCTTGCCCTCAAGTAAGCAACACATAATAACTTCATGTAATAGTTTATTTTTAACAATCTTGCTCTATTTCAATGCAGATTTAAAATTCTCCGTGTATCTTAATGTAGTTCTAACAACGATACAAATTAGCAAATTGTGATCTTAATTGTTGTGGTTTAACATGAAGTACTATCTTCACTATTTTTAACTTTTTTCTCTTCATATAATGATAGTTATTTGAAGTACATATTTGTAATAACCCAAGTTGTTACTTAGGTCAATTATGACTAATCCAAGTTCTAATTATGAATCTAGTATCTTAATTAAGATATTAGAAACTCATCTATGATTTAGTCTAAATCAGAAGTCAAATTGATCAAATCCTGATTTCTAAAAAATCCAAAAATCCTAGAAATTGACTTGTCTAAATTGGCCTCAAATTGAAAAACGGATTTCGTCATTGCACTCATTGCCCCCAAATTAGCTTGGGGTGATTTTTTCGTGTCAATCGGAGGTCGTCAAAATTTTGGCGAATATTTAAATATTATTTAAATCCCTCGAAAAATCAACAAAATAAATACTCGTCGGAAACAAAAATCCGATCACACCATTATGTTCCTCACCTCTCAATTAGCTAGGGGTGATTTATTGGAAAATTTTGGAATATAAATAGTTGTTTAAATTTAATTAAATTTAAAAGTAATTAATATAATATTAATATTATTTATATGTAATTAACGGCATCGTCCCTACGACCTGACGCCATCCACCATTTTACTCCTGTATCGTTTGATGCAACGGCAGCTTAGGACCATTCGATCGATCGATCGAATGGTCCAAGTGCTTCGTCCCCCGAAGACCTCCTCATGGCGTCGAACCCGCACGCGGCACCTCCATGGTCGCACAGGTGTCGATCCGCCACTCTAGGAGCACGTTAAGTCTACTAATCGACATCTCCATACCCATTTTTGCTCAAACCGAATCTCTGCAAACGAAGGAATCCTCCGTTCGAGCTATCGTCCTCAGTCATCAAAATTTAGGTATGAACTCCTCCTAATCTAGCTTATGGATTATTTATTTCAATTATTGCAAAGCTATTTCAATTGTTCAATTAAGCTTTGAGCGAGTTTGATTGAGTCTGATCAAACCCAATCATGCCAATTTGATCGTAGCGCTACAGTACATACCGTTAGGTTCGAATCGTCCGTAATAGGGTCGCCTAGGGTTGGAGATTGTGTTCGATCTACATCATCATGGGTCTTGATTTTACCACCGACAAGAAGGTCTCTTCATGGCCGATCCATTGCCGTGCGGGTCGAGCCTCATCGCCGTCGAAAGCCGCCGGAAATTAGAACAATAGTGTCTAGTCCTCGGGGTTCTAGACTAAAGAAGATGAAGAGATCGGGTCGGGCCGGGTCAGTCCGAGCCCGACCCGTATTTTCGAGATGTCGTATTAGGCGGACGCATGGCGTGAATCAAGCGGCTGCGCATCTGGGATGGGACCTACTACCGAGCAGTCGGGTCAGGCCTGTCTCATTCGAGACAGTTGTGGCCCCACTCATCTGGCCTGGCGAGTCATATGGCGCCGTGTGTCCCCTATGGGGCCCAACCTTCGTCTGCCTCCCATCAGATGCTGACGCGTGGAATTGCTGGGGCCCGCCATACCTGCAGAAGATTTGAAATTCAAAAGAATAAATAAATATTTGAATTAAATTAAAATTTGATTAAATTAATTAGTTAAATTAAAATTAATAAACTTCAATCATCCATATCTTAATAAATATAAGTCCAAATACAGCAAATGAATATACCATTGTGATCAAAAAATGATGAGGAATATTATGGTGTCATCCAAATTTCAGTAAGAGTAATATATCACATAGTGATATTTAGGTATTTAATTAATTACAAAAATTGTCATTTCATTCAAATCACCATAACTTTGCACACACTAACCCTATACCCAATATGGGTCTCAAAATAATCAGCAAACCCTAAAGATTAATCTAGTAGTGTTCATTTTGCTGATTGGATTAAATTTGGACTAATCACATTTATGACCTAACCCTAATTATCCTAATTAACCTTAAAACTTCAATTGACCATAATGTTGTCAATTAAACTCCAATTTGGGTCTTCCAATATACCATTTTGATCAAGAAGACCTAATTATTAGTAAACTACAAAATTATTTTAGATCCAATGGTTAGATCTCTTAATTAGCCCTAATCACCTTAAAACATAATTAGTAAATATTAGCATAATTAATAATCCAAATTGAGTAATTTTAGTTTTTGATTACTCCTAGAGTAGAATAGAACTTAGTTGTATAGTTGGTTTAGTGATTTTGTGATTAATTTCACTAATCACTCACTAATCACACTAAACCCTAATTATTAGCCCTAAAGCTTGTATTGGCTATAACTTAGCCAATACTTATCAGAATTTGATGATTTTAGATTCTATGTAAACCTTATAATATTATCTTTAATAAACCAATCGAAAATTTAGATTCCATTGGGCCAATTTACCAATTTTCCCTTATATGTCAAATTTCTTAATTTGACCTTATAATGCTTAATACTTAACCAAAATAAATGTACTTACTGTCTAAACTCATATTAAACAGTAAGTAATCACACCAATTTAATAAGTTCTAGGTTTGAGTCCTAATTCATAAAGATGCAATTTAAACCCTTAAGTAGGGGCAAAATGGTTATTTTGCCAAAATTTAGGTTTAAACATCTTTAAACTATAGTTACATTCTTAAACCTCTAAAATTAGTAATATGACTGATTTGAAATCATTTTAGAACATTTAAACTCATTAAAATGATATTTTATGAAAAACCCAAAAGATGACTTAACTTTCTCAAGTCCTAAATTGGGTCTCATGAGGTAAATTTAGTTCACCCTATGCCTTCTATAAGCTAATTACACCATAACTTTAGTTAAGTAGTATCAAACCTTAAGCTTAATTATTCTCTTTAGGACTTTCTTTCAAACCTTTAGGATATTACCTTCTTAGGATCTAGCTTAGAGTAGGTTAAAGTTCATCTATTAAGTAAATGGGTACTTGATAGATGAAACCTTGGTTTTATAGTTTTCTAAAATTTTATCCTTTATTTATGATTATTTTGTATTAAAACTTTAGATTCAAGATTAGAGATCCGTCTTATTAAGTTTGATTTTACTTAATAAGATAGCCTTAATTATAACTCGTGAGAATTGAGTTTAACTTTATACCATTTGGATTATAACCTATTGGATTAAGAAGTTAAAATTCAATAATTGGATTTAAACATCTTAATCCCTCAATTTTGACTCATATTAATCAAGATTGGCTTGAGATTCGTAAAATTATTAATTATGATGTTTGATTTATTATTTAAAACTTGATTAAGCGTCATGTGATTTACAAATATTAGAACTTTATTAATTCTATCCTTCTTTTAACTTATAGGACCGATATTCTGAATTTCTACTCGATAGCTGGATATTGGAGATCCCAAACTTATATAAGTTTAGATTATAGAATGACTTAATTAGAAAGCAAAGTGATATCACAAAGCTGTTTAGTGCTATTTTATTCATTGAAAATTGTATGCTATGCTTTCCTTATTTTGGACATCATTATACATTTGGTACATTATATTGAACATGGAATAATTGATGAGTATTCTATGTTAAATTTTGAATACATTCATATGGCATTTTCATAACTTAATGAGAAAATTTGATGGAATAACTTTATTAAACTATGTGTGTTATGTCTTATTTAGTCTGCCTTCTAGTATAACTTTACTTTTGAGATAGCTTTTGCTTAGGACAACTTCCTAGTGCGTGTTACTTTTGCCTAGGACTACTTTTCTAGTGAGTGTTGTTGTTGGCTAGGACTACTTTCCTAGTGCATGATACTTTAATTTGGGACTACTGTCCTAGATGATCAGATGGACTTTATTTTTTGGCGGGACTAAGTAGGAGTATCTCCACACTTTACTTTATACCCTTACTTTACATTTACTTTACCATTACTTAACAGTTCTGGCATATATTTTGCTTTATAGTTCAGTACTTTTGTAGCGCCCCGCCCCATCGCCGCGCACGCAAAAGAATTAAGTACAATCATATCGGCGGCGGAGCGATGCGCCACTCGGGGAGGAATAACCTGTCTCCCCGAAATAGCTGAAAACTAAGCCCATCTAAAGGGCTGCTGACTCAACCTCAAGGAGCGTTGAGAGCTAATACTTAAGATAAGAGTAGTATCTTTATCCTAAGTATTAGACAAATATATACATTAGATTTAGAATACAATAGGAATCCAATATATGTATAGTATATCAGCATTTCCAGTATATTGATCACATCACAAAACTAAGTATAAGTAGTACAAAACAGAGTGCAAAAGCTTAAAGCAAACATCCAGAAAACATTCATCACAGAAGTTGTATGGAAACATTCATCTTAGAAAAGAAAAGAAAATACATCCAAAATTATTACAAATAGTTTACTGAAATACACATAAAACTAAGTACTAAATTGAAAGTACTAAATATCAATTAAAACTGGAGGAGAGTCCACTAGTGCTCCACGGGCTCCTCCTGAATTTCCTGGGTGTCCTCCTGACCTGGCTTAATATACTGCTCATGATCTAGCAAATTGTTGGATCCCAAAAGTACCTCATGTTAGACAATAAGTCTAACACATCGAAACTAATCTAAACAGTTCTAGTTATTCATTTAACATTTACATAATGTGATTAAATCTACAGAAGTACTATAAAGATAACCGAAGCATAAAACTGTATAAAATTGCACAAAACTGAAGTAGTGTAAAATAAAACTGAACTGTAATTGAATACTGAAAATAAATCAAAACAGTACTGAATCTAAAATTGAGTAATCATATGTACAACTATGCTGTATGTCACTGAAACTGTGCATCTGAATATGCCACAATACTGTATGCTACTGATATACCACCAAAATATCACTGAACTGTTATGAGCAGTACGGTCCAATGTACATATACATCAAGTTGGGAATTCTATCTACTGATGATGCCGATACATCCTGAAATTCCCTAGACACTGTATGCAATATTCCGTAACTCATAAATCATCACTAATAGTTATATATCATTCTGATACTCACACATCATTTTGATACTTACACATCATACTTATGTTCATGCTCATGATTCTAAACTACTTGAGATAAATCCAGAAAATGCTTTAAAATCTGATAATAAATCCTAGGTCTCCATTATGCAGAATCCTGCTAAAAGGATTTTGACTCATAGATTCTAGTTTGATAATTGGTTAAAGTTGAGAGTTTACTTAAAAATCATTAGCTGGGGTGATTGTATACACATATTTAGCATGTTTGCAAGAAAGGTGGTTTTAACCCTTAGCTTGTTTAAACTGCGCTTATCGAAGCGCACTACAATAGAAGGCAGAACCCGGTCACAGTTTATATATCAAGCTAAGTTGTTAAATGACCTAATTACAAGCATACTTAGTGGTCTACGCAAAGTGACTTAAGATACTTAGTTTGCTTAAACTACACTTATCGAAGCGCACTACGATAGGAGGCAGAACCCGGTCGCAGTTTACATATCAAACTAAGGATCTTGTTCACTAATTGTAACACTCTTAGTCTTGGAAGATTTACTCAAATGGGATTGTCTTCAGCTAATCCCGTAGGATAGCACCTGGTCATAAGTTCATATTGGAGTGAATCAACTAATCCTAAATACTACTGAAATAATCCAGTAATATGGGTATACCCTACTATACCCAACCAACAATTTGAGTTTAGAAGGTTCTATTTAATTAATAAGGATTTATTGAATCTATTAATCCTTACTCTAAGTAGGTGTATCCTACACAAGGCTCCAAGGATGTGATCAAATGATCACTCAACATAGGTTGCTACCACAAGGAACGAGCCATAATCTAAGTACTTTAGGTGATTCCTATCACAAGGTATCAAGTTCAACTTCTAAAGTTATGAAGGATCAACTAGGTTTCTACCTCAATAAGTTATAAAAGTCCTTCCTACCTCAATGTATCATTAGTTAAGGTCTTTAACCATTTCAATGACTAATCCTATAGCAAGACCCTTAAAGATCTCATTTTTCTACTTCTTAAGGTTTACTTGTTATACTTAGGTTAAGGTGATCAGATCAGATGATTAAAGTTCATTTGATCCATTCTTATTCTACAATCATGCGATAAAATCAAAGATCTTATTAGAGTTAGATCATTGCATAAATCATTACAATTTTATTTTCATCTTATGCTAATTGTCTTATATAAGAGAAAATCAAAGATCTAAAGTTTGGATTTAGATAGTTCAATCACACATATTCAATATTATCCTTAGCACTTCTAATTTGATGATTTAAGATCAAATCATATGCTTTATTGGAATAATATCAATTGAATTATCTTTCAATCAAGTTGATTAGTTAGGTGATTAAGATTTAGATCCTAATCAAGACAAGTTAGGGTTTAACCCCTAACCTTTCTATCATTAAGACCAATATTAATTTAAAGGTCAATGATAAATCAATGCATTATTAGTGTATTATTGATGTCAAACTTTAGGTTTGGATTAAGTATTATCTACTTAATCAAGTTATCAAGATTCTTATGTTCAAGTTTAGTTTATATATCAAGATGTCCCATTTAAATGTTAAAGTTTTCTAACATACATCCTAATATCATAAAGGCATATAAATGGAAAGATGACACAAAATTAAAAGGTGATTAATGCTTATCAAATCCTAAAATAAACAAAGGGATTATAACTTAATCACAATTCTAAAAGATCTAAGTTTCATGCCATTTAGGTTATTAAGGTTTACCTATTTGATACATACTTTTAAGGATTCTATTACTTAGCATTTGACATGATATACATTTAAAGTACATAGTAGATTATTGAGCACATTAAGAATGGCAAGATTTCAAATTTAATTTCAACATAGACTTTTATGCAATATTCAATTTTAGCTAAAATAGGTTCAAATTTAGTATACCTTAGCCCCACCAGGGTCCTAAGGATCTTAAAATACAAAAACAGGGAAATTTTGGCCATTGCTGCCAAAACTAGGCGGTTTTACAAAATCTGGGCAATTTTCTGAAATTCTGGGAAAGTTTGCAAGTTTGGGCGCTGCAGCGCGATGTAGCGCTTTTCGCGCAGCAGCGCGCTATAACGCTTTTAGCGCGACAGCGCGCGGTAGCGCTTTTTGCGTGGTAGGTTTGCTGCGGCCCGTTGCAGCCCACTGCAGTGCGCTATAGCGCACTGTAATGGTTCATTTTGCAAAAATACTGTTTAAATAGTGAAATACTGATTTTCCTAAGATTTTCATGAAATACCGCTGCAGCCCACTGCAATGCCCTATAGCACGCTGGAGCGGTCTATTTTGTGAGTTTACTATTTAATTACTTATTGTTTCATATGTTTATATAATTTCCGCCGAAATGCCACTGCAGCGACCTAGCTCTGCAACTTCGGGGGCTGCAGTGCGCTGCAGCGCCAGACGGCATTTTTCGCCTGAATGAAAACTCTAAAGCCTATTTTTGAGCTAAATCACTCTCAATCCAGAAAGTTCCATGATTAGTTCCATATATTAATAGAATGGTATTTCCGATATCTTTCCATCGACACCAAAATCGGCACATATGGAGCACTCTAGCTATACAAAAAATAGGGATAAATGCAAGGGTGTGCAAAATAAATGAAAACAGAGCAAATTTTTGTGAAGCTTTTAAGAGTCATAATGGCGTACATACATGCTTATGGGCTTCCAAGTTACATTCCAATATTATAACAGCATGGGAAAGACAAGGAGAGGAGCAAAGAGGTACCTTTATGTTCTTGGAAGGAGAGGAAGTGGAGGAACCTTTGCTTTTTTCAAGAACTTTGGAGGTGGAGAGCTGCACTTCTTCTCCTTCAGCAAGCACCCAAAGATGGAGGAAGGAGGGAGGAAGGGTTCAGCTTTTGCAAAGGAAAATAAAGAAGAAGCTTGAGCTACTTCTTAAAGGAGATGAGATAAGAGGGTAGATCATGGGCTAATAGCTAGGAGGTGAGGGGGACTAGAGGAAGTCCTTTGCTTGCTTATGCCAGAATTCAAGGAGAGGGGCACCGGCTGAGGTAAGGGGCAGCCGAGTAGGAAAGAGAAGGGAGAAATTGCAAATTAGGTATTATATAATTACCTATTTAATTTCTCTAATTATTCAAGAATTCTGATTTTTGAAATGTCCTTCAAAAATTCCCAAAATTCACCCCTAGCTAATTTGGGGGTGAGGAATTCAATGGCGAAGTCGAAATTTGATTCCGACGATTATTTAATTATGCTAATTTTCGGGGTATTTAATTATATTAAAATATTGACGAAAAATTTGATGACTTCCGAACGCGTCCAAAATATCACCCATAGCTAATATGGGGGGTGACGATCGCAACAACGAAGTCAGATTTCAATTTTGAGGTCAAAATAAATATCTCAATTTTTTAATTAATTAATTATTAAAATAATCCAAAATATTGGATTGAACTCCGAATTGCTCCAAACATTTGAGGTTTAGTTTTAATGACTAGATGAACTTAATGGAATGATGATTACGATACGATTATGATAAAATCAAGCTGGGTAACAACCTTGGGTTGTTACAACTTTACTTACATACTATAGTTCTTTTAGTACTTACAGCTTTACATGTACATTATACTTTTAGCAGTTCACTTTTACTTTATTGCATGTTAGGATATTAGAACTTTACTTTCAATTCAGTACTTCCAGTTTATTTTGTAAATCAGCATATATTTAAATTGATCATATACTCAGGAATTTTCCTTATATTTAGTAGAATTCTTTATGTGTCAACTCTTTCTATAGCTTGAGTGAGGTATGTGCTTACCTCACACCTTGTTTGAGTTATAAATATGTTAAGTATAACTTAGTCACTTTTCTTTGATGCTTTATTGCTTCTTTTTTGCTTAGATATTGTGATATCATTTAACTTAAAAATTTACAGCCAAAAATGTACTTTGACACTTTGTCTAACTAGATTTTTCTTTTGTTGGCTGGGGCCCTATCATTGTGAAACCGACAATGGTAGATTATGAGCTTTTTGAGGTTGTGACACCTTCTGGAGATCTGGTTCAGGAGGAGGAGCGTGCAGGAGAAGACTATTAACTTTTCTTTTACTTTGTGAGGACTGAGTGATTTTGCCTTTACTTTATTGCTTAAACTAACTGTCATTTTGTAATAATACAGGTTTAAACTGCTTTAATTTTCATGCTTATGTATTATAGAGTTGTATATTTCTTACTTGGATTATATGGATGTTATACTTGTCTTTCTTCTGCACTCTGATATACTATAATATGCTCATTCAATGATTGGTTCTCCCTTGCTCTTTCTCTTTATGGGCACATTTTCCCTTGGCATTTAATTAAGAAGGCATATTCCTTAATCTGAATGCTAAGTGAGGGTTTGCCCATTGAATACCACCTCCTGATCCGAACGATTAGGGGGTGGCCGCCACAATGTTGGGGAATATTTGGGCTTTTATTAAGAATATTTGATTGGCAGTGTATTTAGAAATTTTTATGCCATGTGTGCTTCTTATCTTATAAAATGTAATGCATACATCGTCTTCTTTTTATTATTTTCTTTTTTTTTCTTAGGGAGAGATATTTTCTTCATCCATTTATCTTTTGCTTAGATTTTCTTTTCATTATTTTATGAAAAAGATTTTTTTTTTTCAGTCCATTTTCTAATGCATTACATTCATGAAGTCCTGCAGAATTCTATGACATTCTGTGTTTTTACCATCATTTATTTATCTCATACTAGCCTTAATTTTCTCCACATCTTATTCATTTGCATCCTTTAATTTGATTGAAGAGTTCAAATAGTGAGTTGAGTAATTTTTATTGAAACTCAACATGTTATGGTCATTTACTCTCTCAAGTGCTCATTTGTCATACTCATTGATTCATGAAGTTGTTGAAAGTCACAATTCAATATGTAGAGCTTTAATTGTAAATACCATTTTCCAAATAGTCATTTATATTGATTTAACAAAAAATGAGCAAGTTGTTACAATGGAAGGGTGATCCAAAAACAAAACTAAAATAAAAGGAAACGAAAGAAAATAATAAGAAAAACTACAATTTGATTATTTGTTCATTATCATCAGCATCATCATCTTCTTCTTATTCAACAAATTTAGGCCATGGAATGGTTGGAGGACGCATTAGGGTAGGTGGAGGAGGAAATGTTGTTTCTCTTAGACTTCCATACAAATGCTAATTTGCAAACATACTCCCAAGAGCTATGTTGAAATCTTGGGTGTACATGCAATGCTGGTACAAGGTGGTCTCACAATAAGTGAGCCTAGCATCCACACATTTACTAATAAGCTTCTAGTGCTCTTCCAACCTGTCTATCCGCCTTTGAAGGTTTTTTAGTTCTGATTGCTTCCTTATTAAATTTGAAGGTCCTTCCTATTGTAGCCACCCCCTTAATCATCCGAGATTAAGGAGTGGTCGTCACTTAGCACATCCCTCGCTTAACATTAGGTTGGAAGATTAAGACTCCAATCCAATCTTAAGGGAAAGATGTGCCCCTTTTTAATAGAGCAAAGAAGAACAATCACTTAATGAGTATACTATGTAATCAGAGTATGAAGAAAAAGAAATAACTATAGTAACATCCATTCTTCCATAATGAAAAGTAAGACATCCAACTCAAAATATAAAATGCAGGAAAATAAAGTATAATTTACACATGTATTATACAAACATTAAAGTTAAAAGACTAAAGTAAAGGTCTCTCATCCTCACGATGCAAAAGTATAAAGAAACTAGAAAGCATAATCTAAAAGTCTCAGCAACCTGGACCTCCTTCTGGATCTGCTCCTTAGAAGGCTTTATCTCTTCAAATAGCTCAGAATCTACCATTATCAGTTTCATAATGGTAGGGCCCCAGCCAACAAAAGAAAAACTAGTTAGACAAAATATCTAAGTACAATTTAAGGTAATCATTTTTATGCATTTATTGATATCACAAACTAACTTAAGCATGAAAGTAACAGTAAAGCAACAAAGAAAGAAAGGTAAGTTATAATAATAAATTATAACTTTAACAAAGAGTGAGGTAAGCACATACCTCAACTCAAGCTGCATAAAAGGTAAGTCAAGTTCTAATGAAAAATCTACTAAGTACAAGAAAAGTCATAAGTAATATGATCAAACTAAGCATGCCAATTTGTAATATAAGTAAAGATACTGTACTGAAAAGAAACCTCTAACATCCTAATATGCTTTTAATAAAGTAAAGTGACTGAAATAAAAGAAGATTACAAAAAATTTTGTAATACAAAAGAACTACAGTAAATGAAGGTCTAAAGAAAAGTGTGCCAAACTATAAAGTAATGGTAAGTTAGAACTGTAAAGTAACTGAAAAGACAACTGAAAAGTGGCTGTAAGTAAAAGTAATATATCTGTAAGGTAACTGTAAAGTAAAAGTAAAGAAAGTAATGTGTGGAGATACCCCTACTTAGTTCTGCCAAAATGTAAAGTCCATCTGATCATCAAGGAAAATGTCTCAGATTAAAGTATGCCACACTAGGAAAGTGTCCTAGTGGAAAGTAATGCACACTAGGAAAGTGTCCTAGGCAAAAGAAGTAACATGCACTAGGAAAGTGTCATAGGCAAAAGAACATGCACTAGGAATGTGTCCTAGGCAAAAGTAACATGCACTAAGAAAGTGTCCTAGGCAAAAGTAACATGCACTGGGAAAGTATCCTAGGCAAAAGCTGTCTCAAAAATAATGTTATATTAAATGGAAGACTAAGTAAGACATAACCCACAAAGTATAATAAAGTTTGTTTTATAAAGTTTTCTCTTTAAGTAATGCAAATGCCATATGAAATATAGTCAAAGTTTAACATAGAATATTTATCAAACATTCTATGTTCAATATAATATGTCCAAATATATAATAAAGCTCAAAATAAGGAAAGCATAGCATTCAATTTCAAGGTAATAATTAGCACTACACAAAATTTATGATATCACTTGTTTTCTAATTTAATCGTTCTAACTACTCTAGGTTACATAAGATTTAGAGTCATCAATTCTTACAATGTTTATAACTTAAAATCATGATCCTATAAGTTAAACATAATTATGATTAGCTAAGTCCTAATTATAATTGAATCAATGTCGTCTACAAAGTTAAATAAGTAAATCAATCATCTTAATTTATTGATTTATATAAACCCAACCCCATCTTGATTAGCCAAATCAAGATGAAATGATTAAGAATCAAATTCCAAATAATGGGATTCAATTCTAAATTCAAGGTTATCATAAGGACTAGAGTTTAATCCCATCTCACTGATTAAATGTTAAGGCAAATCCTATTAAATTAAGTCAAACTCAATAGGATAGATCTCTAATCTTAATTCTAAAATTAAAAGATTAAATAATCATTTAATAAATTATGAAAATCTATAAACTAATAAAATCAAGGTTTCACCTAATGAGTAACCCACTTTACTTATTAGATGAATTTTAGCCTAAGATCTACTCCTAATCTTAGGAATTAAGGCTCTTAAGTACTAAGAGTAGCACTCAGACACTCATCCTAACTAATGTTATAAGACCTATGGGTGAGCTAAGAAGTTCAAAGGAAGGGAATAGAACTCACATATTCACGTAGATTTTTACTTAGGACTAAAATTAAGATTTACTTGAATTTCTAAATTTGGATTTATAATTATTTAAATTAAAGTCTAAATTACTTTAATTACTAAATATTATAATTTAAGGATGAATTCAGGACTTAAAATTATTAAACCCTAAATTGGAGCAAAATGACTATTTTTCCCCTACTTAAGGGTCTAAAATTCATCTTTATGAAGTGGAGTGATTACTTACTGTCTAATAGGAGTTTAGACAGTAAGTTCATCCCATTTGGTTAAGTAATAAACCTTATAGGTCATATTAAGGAATTTGACCTATAAGGGCAAATTGGTAATTTTACCCTAATGAAACCTAAATTTTCTATTAGTTTATAGAAGATTATGTCCTAAGGCTTCTATAAAACCTAAAATCATCAAATTCTGATATGTATTGGCTAAGTTATAGCCAATACAATTTCTAGGGCAAAATAGTAATTAAGGGTTCTTAATTAAAAGTCAAAAATCCTAACTTTTCCAATTAGTGTCCAAATTAAGTAAAATCAGTGGCTATGATTCACAAATAATCCACTGATTACAATGACTAGTAGTAGGTTCAAGTTGGACTATAATTGGCTAAGTTATGGCCTAATTAGGGCTTAGGGTGATTAATGAGTGATTAGTGAAATTAATTACAAAATCACTAAACTAACCACACCACTAGGTTTTAATCTACTCTAAAAGTTCTCTGAAACTTGGATTATTAAATTTAGATTATTAAATTTGCTAATCATTACTAATCAGGTTTTAAGGTAATTAGGGTTGATTAAGAAATCTAACCATTGGATCTAAAATATTTTGGTAGATTACTATTAATTAGGTTTTCCTAATCAAAATGGATATATGGATCACCTAATTTGGAGATCAATTGACCAACTTATGGTCAATTGAAGTTCTAGAGTTAATTGACCTAATAGGGTTAGGTCCTAAAAGTGATTAGTTTAATACTAATCCAAACAGCAAAACAAAAACTACTAGATTAATCCTTAGGGTTTTTTGATTACTTTAAGACCCATATTGGGTATGTTTAGATTAGTGGTTTAAAAGTTATGATCATATGAATTTATGTGACATATTTGAATTTAATTAATACCCCTAAAGGTCGCTATGCGAAATATTAGTCATATAAAAAAATAAATGGTTTCATTAATTTTCTTATATTTTTCTGATAAATTTGGAATATTTAATTGTATTTTTTGGAATTATATTTTGCAAGATATGGAGGTTTGAAATGTAGGGTTTTAATTAAATGAAATTATTGAATTCATTTAGTATTTATAAATTTATTCTCAACTTATTAAATTTGTATATGATTAATTAATAATATCTAATAATATATTAAATAATCATATTTAATTTTTTGTTTATGTATATATACATATGTATATATATATACATAAGTATTGTGGCGCCCCACTCCTTAAGTCCATAATCATTAGACTAAGGAGTGGAGTGTCACTCGTGCAAATCCCTCAATATTGGATTAGGTGAGATCCACAATCCATTACTGAGGTAAGGATGTGCACATAATAACAAAGAGGATCAGTCACTAAATCTATATATACATAAAGAGTGCGAAAGCAAAATGAGATAAACATTACATCTATTCACTATACATCAGATATGAAACAAAATGAAATAGCTCAAAAAATAATAATGTGCAAAAAGTAAATACAGTCACAGTAAATGTATTATTACAACATTTTAATTAAAGTTAATAAAATGAAATGAAAAATACTCTGATCCTCACAATAGATATAAAAGGGCAGCTAAATATCCTCTGGTCCAAGCTGCTGCACCTCCTATAAGTAAGGCTCCTCCTCAGGTACAGGATCCTCAAACTGCTCAATATTTGTCATTGTTAGTTTCACAATGCTAGGGCCCCAGCCAATAAAGAAAAATTTTATTAGACAAAATGTCTAAGTATATTTTAGGCAAATAGTTTGTTAAGCATTTATTAATATCACCATTTTACTCTAAACTAAATGAAACATCTATCTAGCATGAGAGCACGTAAGCATACAAGTGAACGAGGATAAGTCATAAATGTAACATATATAATTGAGTAAGAATTGAGGCCAAAGCACACCTCAAGTAAACTAAACAAGATAGGGCATACATGTGTATTACAGTAAGTGAAAATACTGAAAAGAAAAATCTAAACCTAAACATGCTGGTGATCATTGATATATGTTAATTTAAAACATTAATCTAAAAAAATGGTACATATAATAAGTAATAAAGTCTAGCATCCTATACATGTATCTATACAAGTGAGCAGGTAAAACAATATATCTACAGCTAACTGAAATAACTATCATCAACATAATAAACAGTGAGCTGAAAATTGAAGGAAACATAGAACTGTCATATCAGAAAGAATTGGCCAATTTGGCCCAATATATATATATATATATATATATATATATATATATATATATATCCATCCCCATAGCCTTTAT
The DNA here is from genome assembly GCA_016760335.1 of Gastrodia elata. NCBI lineage: Eukaryota > Viridiplantae > Streptophyta > Magnoliopsida > Asparagales > Orchidaceae > Gastrodia > Gastrodia elata. Next base: position 48,958,222 of record CM028671.1, on the reverse strand, counting down.
GAGCTAGGGCAAACATATCACAATAATATATCACTATATGACTCAAGAGGCAAATAATACAATGCAAATATCTTTTAGATATTTTACTTTTGTTTCTGTGGATAATTTCAGAAATAACTGAGAAGTCAAGCACATCTGCAAGACTGAATGGGTCCCAAGCTTAACACACTCTCCTCAATGAGTAGTGTTAAGCATCCTGATCTTACCTTACCCCTGTCTATTGGAGTAAATGTGCACCATAATCTACCATAAACTAAACCCAAATGCAAATATTTTCCTAATATTCTAAGTTTTTATTTTCATGCAACAACATTTATCTTATATGATATGTCCAAGGAAAATAAGCACAAAATTCAAGGAATGCATAGCATAAAGTCAAATAGTAAGAAAGGGACTCTACTAAGCATGGTGATATCATTTATTGTCTAATTTAAACATTCTAATTATTTTAAGTTACACAAGTTTAGGATCTCCAATTCCTACTATCGAGTGTAACTTAGAAGTACGTCCTTATAGGTTATAAAATATTAAGACTAGCTAGGTCCTAATATGATTAATTAATGTCGACTATATAAATCATCATGACCTTAATTTATGAGTTTAGACATTCTAAACTAAAAGTTGTCCAAAATCTACCAAGCTAGAGATTATGGATTAAACACCATGATATTGAGCTTAATCATATAACTCCAAAGGTAAGACTTAAGATCTTGGTTAAATTTAAATGTAAACTAATGATTAAGGTAAATCCTATTAAGCAAATTAGACTTAATAGGATGAATCTCCTATCCTTAATCTAATGTTGAAAGACAAAATAATCTAAATAAGTTATAAAATTTAGAAACTAATAAAACTAAGGATTCATTTATTGAATAACCCTATTATTCAATGAATGAAATCTATCCTATGATCTAGCCCTAATCTTAGGAATAATCTTATTATGATGTGTTGAATTTTCTAAGAAAAAGACTTAGAGAAATTTTAGTGATTTTAACAAATTTGACCTAATAGCTAATTTTACTCACTTAGAAAATTCTAATACACTTTTAATACTAATTTTATTGACTTAGAATATAATCTAGGAGTTAAAGATACTTAACTTAAATTTTGGGCAAAATAACCATTTTGCCCCTACTTAAGGGTCCAAGAAGTTACTTTTCAATTTAGGGCTCTAAATTGGGATTTCTCACTACCAAATGATTTCTTATTATCTAACATGAAAATAGACAGTAAGTACACCAAATTCGGATAAGAAATGGGTCATATAGATCCAAACTAAGGTTTTTGACCTAAGGGGTATTTTAATAAATTAAACTGAATAAAATCTAAATTTTTATACAATTTGTTGTTGGTTGTTATTCAAGGATTCCATAGAATCCAAGAACACTAAATTCTGAGGTCTAATGAATTAGTTATAGTCATTTAAATTTCTAAGGGTAAATAGGTAGTTTTCTATGTTAAGAGGGGTCAAAAAGTTAACTCTTCCATTTGGAGTTCAAATTTGATAAGTTCAATGACTATAGCTTCCCTATATCACACTAAGTATTTAATTGGGAGTAGACCCAAATTGGACTTCAATTGATCAAGTTATGACCTAATTATGGTTAGGGGTATTTTGGTCATTTCTGATTTTTCTAGGGTTCAACACTTAAGTATTATTTTAGATTACTGTAGGCACTGAAATTTTAAGCTATCTAGCACTTTAAATTTCTAAATTTAGAGTCTGGATGACCAAGTTATGATCATTTTAATATTTCTGGGCACCGTAGCGCGCCGTAGCAAACCCAAATTACCATTTTAAACACTATGGCGCGCTATAGCGGTCCCTACACAAAACTGGGGCGCTGCAGCATGCACGAGCGCGTTGTAGCGGGCCCAAATTGCAATTTTAAGTGCTATGGCGCGCTATAGTGGACCCTACATGAAACTGGGGCGCTGCAGCGCGCTATAGCGGGCTGTAGCGCCCAAAATTGCAACTTAGGCGCTGTAGCGGACCCAAATTCGTAACTTGGGAGCTGGAGCACCAGACGGTGATTTTGCCTGTGCAAAAATAGCAATAGGTCAACTTTCGGGCCCAAATACTCTCAACCTAGAGCACTTCACGTGCGGTGCTCTATATCGATGGAAAGCTCTTTCCGAGACCTTTCCATTGATACCCAAATTAGCACCAAAAGGTTAAATTATCAATGCAAACAGTAGGGTTAAAGGAACATGTATGCAGAAATAAAGAAAAATAGGACAACTTCATCTTCCTAAAATCACAGCCTTACTGAGCTCTAATGAACTCCATACCTTAAATACAGGTTTTTAAGGGTGCAAACTAAGTATAAGAGTGAAATGAAGTAGCCATTAAATACATTCAATGGGGGGAAAGAAGTACCTTGGCCTTGCAAATGGGGTTCCTTCTATGGATCCTTGGAAACCTGAGAGTTTGAGGGTTGTGGAACTTCTCTTTAATCAGCTAGCACAGCAGGAATGGGAAGAGGGGAATGAACTTCAGCTGGGCAAATGAGGGGGGAAGAGCTGAAAGCCAAAGGCTCTCTTAATGGGAGGAAGAGGGCTGCCAATGGATGGGATGGATGGAGTTGACCCAACCCACTTGGTGAGATAGGGGAGGGGTTGGCAAGAGATAGGGGGGACAAACTAGGCTGAGTACAGTAGGGGGCTAAAGGGAAAGGGGACTCAGCCAGGTTTGGGTGGCTGTGAGTCCCACCCAGCCAATGATGAAGAAAGAAGACAAAGAATGGAGTTTAAGAAATTGATTTAATAAATCTCAAAAATCATATTTTAAAACATTCTCCAAAAAATCCCAAAAATTCACCCCAAGCTAATTTGAAGTTAAGAACGAAATGACGAAATCAGATTTTGATTTCGAGGACGATTTATTTTTCTTATTTTCTAATAAATTTAAATATATTAAAATATTCAAGAAAATTCGACGACTTCGGAAGAATCCCAAAATTTCACACTTTGCTAATTTGAGGGTGAGGATCGCAACGGCCAAAGTCAAATTTTAATTCTGACAAGTATTAAATTTTCCAATTTTCTGTGTATTAAATATTATTAAAATATTTGTCAAAATTTTGACGACTTCCGATTAACTCGAAAGTATCACCCCTAGCTTATTTGGGGGCAATGAGCGTAATGGCGAAGTCCAATTTTTGATCTGAGGTTAATTTAGATAGGTCAATTTTCAGTGTTTATGGATTTTTCAGAAATCAAGATTCGATTCATTTGACTCCTGATTTGGACTAGGTCTTAGAATTTGACTCATAATGACTTGATTAACACTTAGGATCAAGATTAGTTCTAATCAATAAGGGTAACAACTTGGGTTATTACAGACTCCCCCACTTAAGAATGATGTCATCCTCGACATCACTCAAGTGGAGAGAACAGAAAAGAATAAAAACATGAATTGAATTTGATTCTTAGAATGCTAAGAAAGAATACCTGGATTCTCGAAGAGTCTAGAATATTTAACTCGTATATCTGACTCCTTTTCTCAAGTGGCCTCATTGCAAAAATGATTCTTTCACTGGACTTTGATCATATTGATAGTACGATTCCTAAGTTGCTTGCGATCACAGGCCAGAATTTGAATTGGTTCCTCGGCATATGATAGATCGGGCTGGATCTGAATTTCTAGGAATTGCACGAGATGAGATGGATCTCTGAGGCACCTTCTCAGAGATGATACGTGAAATACGTTATGAACTGTGGCAAAGTCATCTGGACGGTTTAGTCTGTAGGTGGAAGAACCTATTTTGGCTGCTATCTCAAACGGACCCACATAATGGGGACTAAGTTTCCCAGCTATTCCGAATCTGAAAACTCCTTTCATTGGACTGACTTTTAGGTATGCAAAGTCTCCAATTTTAAACTCCAGAGAATGATGATGAAGGTTGTGGTATTTACTCTAGCGGTCCTGAGCTGCACGAATTTGCTGTTGAATCAACTGGACCTTCTTGTTTGTGTCTTTTAATAATTCAGATCCATACAACTGAACACTACCTGTTTCTGACCATGCCAATGGAGTACTACACTTTCTGCCATATAAGGCTTTATATGGAGCCATCTTGATGCTAGCTTGAAAACTATTGATGTATGCGAACTCTATTAGTGGGAGGTGATCTTCCCAAGATCCAGCAAAGTCAAGTATACACAATCTGAGTAGGTCTTTGAGAACTTGATTTACTCGTTCTATTTGACCATCTGTCTGTGGATGAAAGGCTGTACTCATGGCTAGAGTTGTGCCTAGATCCTGATGCACGGCTTGCCAGAACTTGGAGGTGAATCGACTGTCTCTGTCAGATACGATTGACTTGGGAATCCCATGGAGCCTGATTATCTCTTTGATGTAGAGTTTTGCAAGTTTCTCAACAGAATCTGTCTACTGAACTGGAATGAAATGAGCAGACTTAGTCAATCGGTCAACTATTACCCAAATAGCGTCGGCTCCGGATCTTGCACGAGGCAAACCCATAACGAAATCCATTGATATATCTAGCCATTTCCATTCAGAAATTTCAAGTGAGTGAAGCAGATCACCGAGTCTATGGTGCTCTACTTTGACTAAATTGCAAGCGTGGCTCTTCACGATGAACTTAGCTACACTTTTCTTCATCCCTGGCCACCAGAAAGATTGTTTCAGGTCTTGGTACATTTTTGAACTCCCCGAATGAACTTGGTATCCAGAATTATGTCCTTCAACTAGCACCTCCTAATGCATGGACTTAGGGATCCATAAGTGATCTCCTTGATAGATGACACCTTTATGAAATATAATATCGATACGACAACCACTTTCAATGGCTTGTTTAAAGTTTAGGTACTTATCATCTTTAGTTTGAGTAATAGATACATCTCTGTGGAATGTGGGCTCCACATTAATCATTAAGAGCATTGAACTCACTTAGTCACTACATGTTGATAGGATGTCCAGTTTACGGAATTCTTCTTCCAGTGGACTCTTGGAGATAAGAGCATTGAGAGTGGCATGTTGGCTCAGAGCAGCAGCTATAACATTCACCCTTCCAAGCTGATACTGGATATCAAGGTCGTAGTCACTGATTAATTCTAGTCACCTTCTCTATCTGCAATTTAACTCTCATTGAGCGAATATGTATTTCAAATGCTGGTGATCTGTAAAGATTGAGCACTGAATCCCATAGAGATAGCGACGCCAGATTTTTAGGGCGAACACTACAGCGGCTAACTCGAGATCATGAACTGCATAGTTCCTTTCATGGGGCTTCAACTGACAAGAAGCATACGCGATAACTCTTCCTTCTTGCATTAATACGGCACCTAAGCCTATACCTAAGGTGTCAATATAGGCTTGATAGTTCACCCCTTCTTTAGGAAGGACTAGAACTGGATCAGTGGATAGTGCATCCTATAATGCTTGGAAGGCCTCCTCACATGCTGGAGACCATTCGAATGGCACTGCTTTCTGGGTTAGCTTAGTCAGTGGGGAGGCTATCTAGGAGAAGCCATTTACAAATTTTTTGTAGTAACCATCTAACCCTAAGAAGATTTTGATTTCAATCACTATCTTGGGCTGAACCCATTCCTGGATAGCGCTGACTTTGTTCTGATTGACTCTAATACCTTGGGCATCTACCATATGCCCCAGAATAGCTACTGAATCGAGCCAAAACTCGCATTTGGTATATTTAGTATAAATTCTATGGTTACGTAGTTCTTCTAGTACTATTCTTAAGTGCTCTTCGTGCTCTTTCTAGTTCTTGGAGTAGATTAAGATGTCGTTAATGAAAACGATTATGAATTTATCAAGGTATGGCTTAAGGATGTGTTGTATTAGGTCCATGAATATTGAAGGTGCATTTGTCAACCCAAATGACATCACTAAAAAATTGTAGTGTCCATAATGAGTATTGAAGGCTGTCTTCTTGACATCTGAGTCCTTGACTTGCAGTTGATGATAGTCCGATCACAGATCAATTTTATAAAATACCTTGGCTCCTGCCAACTGATCGAATAAGTCATCTATGCGCGGCAACAGATACTTGTTTTTTATCATGACTTTATTCAGTTCATGGTAGTCAATACACATACGCATAGAACTGTCTATCTTCTTTATGTATAGTACTGGTGCTCCCCAAGGCGACGAGCTTGGCCTAATGAGACCTTTCTCTAGCAATTCTTGTAACTGTTTATTCAACTCCTACAATTCCTTGGGTGCCATACCGTAAGGAGCTTTAGAGATGGTTGCATTCCTGGAATGGTGTCAATTGCAAATTCCACTTCCTGTATAGGAGGAAGACCGGGTAAGTCTTCTGGAAAAATATCGGTGAATTTGTAGACGATGGGGTTCTCGGATAAGGAAACACCTTCTTTCTTTTCTCCTAGTATTGTTACTAGGAAGGCATCACAACCTTTCTGAACCAATCTCTTTGCTTTTATAGCGTTGATTAGTGAGGCTCGAGTGCTAAAGTTACCAATAACGGATCTGGCCTTACTACCACTTCCTAAGGTAATCTTCTTCTTTGTACAGTTGATAGTGGCATTATGCTAGCTTAGCCAATTCATGCCTAATATTACATCAAAGTTGGCTATTGGAAGAACTACTATCTTGGTCTCATACTTCTCATTCTCAATTGGAATTTGTAACTTGCAGAACTGGCAAGCTGGCAATTGGGTTCCAGAATGTAACCCAACATTAAGAGGATTGACCAGGCAATACAAGGGTAAGTTAAGAAATTTTGCCCAGCCATCAGACACAAAGGAATGACTTAATATAATGGATGGTCTTCTGGTTCAGTGTTTATACTTTAGATCACTATCTACTAAGGCTCTTAGCAGCTTTACCCAAAGTGTTAATATCTCCAGAGAAACTATGGAAAGTAAGGGGAGTGGAAGATGAGCATCCAGGGTGCACTCCCACTTACCTTGAGGACAATGTATATTTTAAACTCCTAAGGGAAATATCATTAGCCTTAGTGATTATTAAAGGTAAGTTGTGATGTTATTATCCTTAGAGAGACAAAATTTAGAAAGTGGAAGATAACTACTTAAGAGTGATTTAAGACCTAATTGCTGGTTTGAAATCCTATAGGGATTCATACGTCATAATACGGAAGTTAAGTCCTAATATCTCAAGTTCTTGATCTTGTAAATCTCATGAAAGTTTAATTTGAATTAGTTAGCTACATACTATACTTAAGTTTGTTCCTACTTAAATTCTATTACTTATGAATGCATTTTTCATTCTTTACTCTTATTATTCTGAGCTCATGATTATGGTGCTTGGATTGAACTATGGTATTTAGCTAGTGATTGATTAGCAGAAGAATTATCCATTAGGTAGAGTGGAATACAATTTCCAATCTGACACCTTATGGAATTCTTTGATACCAACTGTGGCACCCCACTCCTTAAGTCCATAATCATTAGACTAAAGAGCAGAGTGTCACTCATGCAAATCCCTCACTCAACATTGGATTAGGTGAGATCCACAATCCACTATTGAGGTAAGGATGTGCATATAATAACAAAGAGGATCAGTCACTAAATTTATATATACATACAGAGTGCGGAATCAAAATGAGATAAATATTACATCTATTCACCATACATCAGACTTGAAACAAAATGAAATAGCTCAGAAAATAATAATATGCAGAAAGTAAACACAATCACAGTACATATATTATTACAACATTTTTATTAAAGTTAATAAAATGAAATGAAAAATACTCTCATCCTCATAATAAATATAAAAGGGCAGTTAAATATCCTTTGGTCCAAGCTGCTGCACCTCCTCTAAGTAAGGCTCCTCCTCAGGTACAGGATCCTCAAACTACTCAATATCTAACATCGTCAGTTTCACAATACCAGGGCCCCAGCCAATAAAGAAAATCTTATTAGACAAAATGTCTAAGTACATTTTAGGCAAATAGTTTGTTAAGCATTTATTAATATCACTATTTTACTCTAAACTAAATGAAACATCTATCAAGCATGGGAGCACATAAGCATATAAGTGAATGAGGATAAGTCATAAATGTAACATTTATAACTGAGCAAGAATTGAGGCCAAAGCACTCCTCAAGTAAACTAAATAAGGTAGGGCATACATGTGTAATACTAGTAAGTGAAAATATTAAAAAGAAAAATTTAAACCTAAACATGCTGATGATCATTGATATATGCTAATTTAAGACATTAATCTAAAATTGTACATATAATAAGCAGTAAAGTCTAGCATCCTATACATGTATCTATACAAGTGAGTAGGTAAAATAATATATCTATAGTTGACTGAAATAACATATGTCATCAACATAATAAACAGTGAGCTGAAAACTGAAGGAAATGTATAATTGCCATATCAAAAAGAATTGGCCAATCTGACCCAATATATATATATATCCATTCCCATAGCCTTTATGAGCTAGGACAAACATATCACAATAATATATCATTGTATGACTGGAGAGGCAGATAATATTATGCAAATATCTTTTGGTTATTTTACTTTTGTTTCTGTGGATAATTTTAGAAACAGCTGAGGAGTCAAGTACGTCTGCAAGACTGAACGGGTCCCAAGCTTAACACACTCTCCTCAATGAGTAGTGTTAAGAATCTTGATCTCACCTTACCCCTGTCCATTGGAGTAAATGTGCACCATAATCCACCATAAACTGAACCCAAATGCAAATATTTTCTTAATATTCTAAGTTTTTATTTTCATGCAGCAACATTTTTCTTATATGATATGTCCAAGGAAAATAAGCACAAAATTTAAGGAATGCGTAGCACAAAGTCAAATAGTAAGCAAGGGACTCTACTAAGTATGGTTATATCATTTATTATCTAATTTAAACATTCTAACTATTCTAAGTTACATAAGTTCAGGATCTTCAATTCCTACTATCGAGTGTAACTTGGAAGTATGTCCTTATAGGTTACAAAATATTAGGACTAGCTAGGTCCTAATATGATTAATCAATGTCGACTATATAAATCATCACGATCTAATTTATGAGTTTAGATGTTCTAAACTAAAAGTTGTCCAAAATCTACCAAGCTAAAGATTATGAATTAAATATCACGAGATTGGGGTTAATCACATAACCCCAAAGGTAAAACTTAAGATCTAGGTTAAATCTAAATGTAAACTAATAATTAAGGTAAATCCTATTAAGCAAATCAGACTTATTAGGATGAATCTCGTATCCTAAATCTAATATTGAAAGACAAAATAATCTAAATAAGTTATAAAATTTAGAAACTAATAAAACGAAGAATTCATTCATTAAATAATCTCGTTATTCGATGAATGACATCTATCATATGATCTAGCACTAATCTTAGGAATAATCTTATTGTGACATGTTGAATTTCCTAAGGAAAAAACTTAGAAAAATTTTAGGAATTTTAATAAATTTGGCCAAATAGCTTATTTTACTCACTTAGAGAATTTTAATATAGTCTTAATACTTATTTTATTGACTTAGAATATAATCTAGGAGTTAAAGATTCTTAACCTACATTTTGGGCAAAATGACCGTTTTGCCCTTGCTTAAGGGTCCAAGAAGCTACTTTTTGATTTTGGGCTCCAAATTGTGATTTCTCACTGCCAAATGATTCCTTACTGTCTAACATGAAGATAGACATAACTACACCAATTTTAGATAAGAAATGGGTCCTATAGGTCCAAACTAAGGTTTTTGACCTAAGGGGTATTTTAGTAAATTATACTGAATGAAATCTAAATTTTTATACAGTTTACTATTTGTTGCTATTCAAGGATTCTATAGAGTTCAAGAACACTAAATTCTGAGGTCTAATGAATTAGTTATAGCCATTTGAATTTCCAAGGGTAAATTGGTAATTTTCTAAGTTAAGAGGGGTCAAAAAGCTAACTCTTCCATTTGGAGTCCAAATTCATCAAACTCAGTGGCTATGGCTTCCCTATATCACATTAAGTACTTTAGTTGAGAGTAGACCCAAATTAGACTTCAATTGGTCAAGTTATGACCTAATTATGGTTAGATGTATTTTGGTCATTTCTGATTTTTCTAGAGTTCAAAACTTAAATATTATTTTAGATTATTGTAGGCATAGAATTTCTAAGCTATCTAGCACTTTAAATTTCTGAATTTGGAGTCCGGATGACCAAGTTATGATCATTTTAATATTTCTGGGTGTCGTAGGGCGCCATAGCATGTTAAGCGCGTTGTAGCGTGCTGTAGCAGCCCAAAATTGCAACAAAGGATCTATGGCGCACTGTAGCGGACCCAAATTCACAACTTGGGTGCTGCAGCGTCAGACGGTGATTTCGCCTGTGCGAAAATAGTAATTGGTCAACTTTCGGGCTCAATTACTCTCAACCTAGAGCACTTCACATGCGGTGCCATATATCAATGGAAAGCTCTTTCCGAGACTTTTCCATTGATACCCAAATTAGCACCAAAATGTTAAGTTATCAATGTAAATAGTGGGGGTTAAAGGAACATGTATGCAGAAATAAAAAAAAATAGGACAACTTTATCTTCCTAAAATCACAACCTTGATGAGCTCTAATAAACTCCATATCTTAAATATAGGTTTCTAAGGATGCAAACTAAGTATAAGAGTGAAATAAAGTAGTCATTGAATACATTCAATGGGGGAAGAGAAGTACCTTGGTCTTGCAAATGGGGTTCCTTCTATGGATCCTTGAAAACCTGAGAGTTTGAGGGCTGAGGAACTTCTCGTTAATCAGCTAGCACAGCAGGAATGGGAAGAGGGGAATGGACTTCAGCTGGGCAAATGAGGGGGGAAGAGCTGAGAGCTAAAGGCTCTCTGAATGGGGGGGGGGGGGGGGGGGGGAGAGGGGCTGCTAATAGATGGGATGGATGGAGTTGACCCAACCCACTTGGTGAGATAGGGGAGGGGTTGGCTAGAGATAGGGGGGACAAATTAGGCTGAGCATAGTAGGGGGTTAAAGGGAAAGGGAGCTCAGCCAGGTTTGGGTGACTGTGGGTCCCACCCAGCCAATGAAGAAGGAAGAAGACAAAGAATGGAGTTTAAGAAATTAATTTAATAAATCTCAAAAATCATACTTTAAAAACGTTCTCTGAAAAATCCCAAAAATTCACCCCAAGCTAATTTGAGAGTGAGGAACAAAATGACGAAATCAAATTTTGATTTTGACGATGATTTATTTTTCTTATTTTCTAATAAATTTAAATATATTAGAATATTCAAGAAAATTTGACTACTTCGGAAAAATCCCAAAATTTCACCCTTGGCTAATTTGAGGGTGAGGATCGCAATGGCGAAGTCTGATTTTAATTCTGATGAGTATTTAATTTTCCAATTTTTGGTGTATTAAATATTATTAAAATATTCGTCAAAATTTCGACGACTTCCGATTAACTCGAAAACATCACCCCTAGCTAATTTGGGGGCAATGAGCGTAATGGCGAAATCCGATTTTTTATCTAAGGTCATTTTAGATAGGTCAATTTTCAGGGTTTCAGGATTTTTCAAAAATCAAGATTCGATTCGTTTGACTCCTGATTTGGACTAGGTCTTAGAATTTGACTCATGATACTTGATTAACACTTAGGATCAAGATTAGTCCTAATCGACAAGGGTAACAAGTTGGGTTATTACAAGTATATATATATATATACATATATATTAAGTAGATTAATATATATTAGTATTATAAGAATTATAATTATAATTTTATTTTATTACTATTTTTATTTTCTTTATTCTGCAGGTGGATCCCAGCTGACGGCCGCAGCAGAAAGAGGTAGGCCCCACATATTCAATCAGTGGCAGAAGGTGGACCACGTGTCATGCTATGGTTGGCCGACAGGATACAGTTGGGCCCACATGCGTAAGTTACGCAGAAGAAATGACGCACACGGGTCCCACAGTACACGCACCCAAGCTAGGGCGATTCGCGTGTCTAGCGGGGCCCACAAGACAAGAATGTGTGCCATGACTGCGGGTCGGGCCCGGGTCGACCTGGCTCGAGCCGATACTCCTTTGTCTCTGTGCTTGGCTCCCGTGACAACAGGCTAGGGCACTATTTTTCAGGGTCTTCCCGGCGTCTTGACGACTCGACCCGCACGACGTTGGATCAGCAACATCACGGCTAGCTTCTGGTTACTGAATCCACACCGAGGATGAACCATACCGAACGCAAAACCTAACCCTAGTCTGGAGCCTACAGACGGGTTAAGCATAATTGTGGACTACTGTGGATCGTTTTGAAATCCAGACGAACTCGGGTTCGATCAAGTCGATCGAAATTGTTAGATGGACAATCAGTGGATCGGAATAAGCAAACGAACTTAAATTAATGTGAATTGATTGAGAAATCAGGGTATACGAGCATACCTTTGAACGAATGAAGGACAGCTGAGGATCCATCGAGACACGGCGAATGGTATCGCCAGCTTCAGATTTGAGGCTAAGTTTTGTGAAACTAAGGTTAGACGAGAGATTGGGCTCAAAAAGAGGGCTCTAGAGTGGCAGAGAGGCTATTTTGTGACGGTTACGCCGCGTGTCCAGAAGCAGGACACGTGTTGTTCTTCTTCGGTGCTCGCGAGAGACAGTCTCGCGACTATCCGATCTCTCGATCGGACGGTCCGTGAGGACCGTCAGATCGAACGATGCTAATGGATTTAGGGCGACGACGTTACGCTCCAGCTGACGGCGCTGTTAACAGTTAATAAAATAATACTATTATTTAAATTATTTTGAACAATTTAATTAATTAAATTAACTTATTAAATATATTACGAAAATTTCTGATAAATCACCCCTAGCTAATTAGGGGTGAGGAACGCAACGGCGCTATCGAATTTCTGATTTGACGAGTATTTAATTATTCAATTTTTCGGGGTATTTAAATATTAATAAAATATTCGACGAAAATCCAACGACTTCCAAATGCCTCCAAAACTTCACCCATAGATAATTTGGGGGTGGTGTACGAAATGCCAAAGTTGAATTTTTGATTTGAGGTCAAAATAAAAAGTCAAATTCTAGGATTTTGGGATTTTTCAAAAATTAGGATTTGCTCTATTGGATCCCTGATTTGATCCAGATCTTAGAGGTAGGTTCTAAAGACTTAATTAAGATACTAGAATCATAATTAAGACCTAAATTAGTCTTAATTGATCTAGGTATTATACTTCCCCTGCTCTTTCACTTCTTTTCTTTCTTATTTCTGCCTTCGAGTAATTAGTGTTAATATTTTTAAGAGTTAGAGGTGATCAGGGTGAAAACAAGGGTTTATTATTATTGAATTTTTCCCCTTGCTCGAGGCAAATTCCATTAATTAGGTACCCAAAGGTAAGGGCAACACACGGCCCGGTTATGGCTTGTCAAAGATGCTCAAGGATTATTCTAGGAACATTGATTGCTCCTAGATGTTGAATATCATAAATCATTACAACTCTTATTCGGGTTAATTCACTCAAATGCCCATATGACATAATTTGTTAAAGATGAGAATATGCCATGCATTTCTTGCTGAAGTGAGCAAGGCTCTTAGAATGTTGGTATAGTTCCCACTCCAGTTGTCATTGCTTCCTGTGAGTGCTTCAGTGACTAGAGCGGGATCAAACTCAAAATTCATATCTTGAGTGTAGGCGCAGGTGCCTACTATAGTGAGCATGCGGTAGAAGAAATTTTGAGCTCGAAGATCAGGGTTATGTTGACAGTTACCAATCAATAGACAAAATTATCTAAGCACAAATAAGATAGAGCACATCACAATCATATGCACAAACCACTATCATCCAAACATAAGGATTTTTAGGTGGAAAACCCAATGATGGGAAAAACCACAAAACCACATTATACAAAAATTTTTATTATAAAATAAGATGATTACAGAGTTATAAAGAGCTTCACTTTCACTAGAACTAGAAGGATCTACTGCTTACACTGCCTCACAATCAACTTCTTCTTCTATAGGGAACATCAAATCTCACTCTAGGTTGAAGGAGAGGAGCAGCAGCCACCACCTAATTTAGGGTTAATCTTCTCTTCACAAGCCTTTAGAAACATCTCCATAATGTTCCCTTATATACTCATACACTATTTGGACCCCAAATGGGACAAAATGCCCCCAAAAGCACTTATGATAGCGCCTAGATCAAGAGCAATAACCCGGCAGGTGTTACGATGCACCTTAGCACCCCAATCTTGGTCTATAGGGCACCAGGGCTCGCTATAGTCTCATTTTATTATCTTACATGTATTTAAATTGTATGTTTGAATCTTACATTTCCATAGATATAATAATTGAAAATGTCTAATGCTCATTTAAGTTGAATTTCTTCCATTGTAGAATTGCTTAGGAATGAATTAATTTAAATAAATTGTATGTATTTTTCAATTTGAATAATTCAAATCATTATTGATAGATTTTATATTTATGGAAAATAAATAATATGGAATTAGTGTGAATAAATTGCATAGCATGTACTAGACTTAATTCTTCTCTTTTTTTTACTATACTTCATATAGAAATTAAAATACTTAATTTGAATGAAATGTTATATTTATGATTATAGAATGTAATTGCATGTACTATTGTCATGTTAAAATTCAATTAGAATAAATGTTCTATGTATTGAATTAGCTTAATGTTAGTTCTTTAATGTTCATATTTTCATTTAATATTCTAATATGTAAAAGAATTACATGTTAATATTTTATTTTGTTCCTTTTAAGAGTATGTAATAGAGTTCATGTTAAAATTATTAGAATTGAAATTTAATTCTTTTGTCTTTCTAAGTTTCTGCTTCTCCTTTAAAAGTGCATGTTAGATAAACTTGAGAATCTCTTAACTTCCTTCATGATGTAATTTATTTATCATTTTGAAACTATTTGGGTTGAACGAGTGGATAATAATTATTGCTTGTATTACCTATACTTGCATTATTTCATATATCCCTAATTCCTTTTATTGCAAATCATTTTAACTTGACAATTACTCATAAAGATACGTGGCCACTTAGCATCTAGTATTTGATTTATTTTCTTCTAATTGTGTATTAGATGCTAAGGTAATATCTCAATATTGGATTAAGCTCTTATATGATATTGGGGTCATTACAATTATGATCAGCAAACTTAGATGTACTTATTAGACTAAAAAGCTCTTTATGGAACTATTGGGATCATCGAAAGCCTATTCGCCCTAAATTACTTTCTAAGGTTTACTGTGGAGAGTTAATTCTCCCCACAGAAGCTATGCCACGCCTACATTTCTTTTCCAACATGATCATAATTCCAAGATGGAGAGGAACACTAACTTAGGTGTGTGGGAGTGGCTGAAATGATGGGGTCTTATTCGAGCTCAACAATGTACAGTACAGTTGTAGCTCGAGTATGACAATAGTATCTCGGGCTAGCTCAAGTGACACACCATATTGATTGACGGAAGTCGATATGGAATACACCTCACAGGCAATTAGACACATGTATGGGGTGTCAATTTTCTGTGAGGAACTGATTGGCATCATTGGCCAACAACCCCATCCAAATAGTGTTGCCCACTATTTGGATCATTGTCTCACCTGGCCGACACCCTAGCCTTCAGAAACCAGTCCTAGAATGTCCTAAATTGTCACATAACAGAATCGAAATGAAAATGATAGGAATTTAGTTAAATTAACTTAATGGGAAATTAAGGTACCTTGTTAGAGGGTTGATGGAAGACTTCTAGAAATCTAGCGAACCTCGGCGGCTAGAATCAAACCTTAAAGCTTCCTTAGGATCATGGTTGGCTATTGGGGACTTGAACATCAAGTCGCACCCATAGAATGATGAGAAGGGCGACTGGAGTAGATAGGAGGTTGATTGGAACCTATTGGAGGAATGTAGTGAACCAATAGTAATTGGGCACTTGGAGATTTTAAGGGAGTTCTCAGTGAGCAAAGGAGCTCACTAAGTGTCTCTGAGCTATTTATAGCCACAGTATTGAAGAAGAGCTCCGATTGGCCATCATTGGCTGGCTCAAGATTTTTCTGGAAATTAGGCTTGGTCCGATGAGGGAGGACCTGAAAGAGTTAAGCCACCAGACCATTGGTGCTAAGAAAGTAGTGGGAGATAGAAGGAATCCTCGTAATACGAAGGTGGAATTTTGTTGGAGCTCTCGGGCATGTACAAGAGGATTTGGGGATGATCGTGAACATGACTCAAAAATGTCCTAGTCGTGCAATCTTGGCAAGATTTGACGGTTGAAGATCTGGATCAGCTAGATTAAATTCGAGCCATTGGATTGGTAGGCTGAACGGTTATATTTCACTTGAGAAATGGTTGCCATATGGGATGAGCCCAATAGCGGATCATTCGTGGTCTGCATAGTGGATCCAAGCGATCAACAGACTGTTAGCAATTTCCCCAATTTAAACTAAAACCAATTTAAGCTTAAGCAGTTTCCAAAAATTCCCAAAATTTTACCCTTAGCTAATTTGGGTGTGAGGAATTCAAAAATAGAATCAAATTTTTATTTGGAGATTAATTTAATTTAGCTAATTTTCTATGTCATTAAATTTTTTAAGTAGCCAATTGATCCAATCGAGCTCCGATTTATTCCAACTTTTTAAGGTTAGGTCCTAATGACATTTAGAACCTAATGGAACAATAATTAATCCTTAGTTTAGTCTAGATTGAGTATGATAACAACCTAATATTGTTATATAGGTTTCCATGAATGATGAAATGGAATCACTAATGTTAAATGGGACATGTAAGTTAGCAGCAGCACCAGTTAGAAAGAAGGCCTTTTAGAATAAGTGGGTTTACTGATAAAAGGAAGAACTAGATGAGAGCAAATGTTACAAGGAGATGCTTGTAGTAAAAGGCTTTCAGCAATGATACAGAGTTGACTACAGTGAGATTATTGCTCCAGTTGTGAAGATTACTACCATCAGGGTAGTACTGAATATCATCGTAGTTAAAGATTTGCACTTAAAGAAAATGGATGTAAAGATTGCATTTCTTCACAGAGAGCTGGAAGAGAAATTTTAATTACAACAACTGCAGGGGTACAAGGCTCAAGAAAAATATAAAGCATAGTATGTGCAAGCTCTTAAAAAATCTCTATGGCCTAAAACAGATACCTAGGCAATTGTACAGAAGATTTGATAAGTTCATATCAGAAATTAGCTATAAGAGGTGCTAGGCAGATCACTACTGCTATATAAGATAGTGTAAGTCCTTTTATATCATTTTATTATTGTGTGTGGATGATATGTTGACTACTGGATTAGATATAGAGGAGATTAAGATGCTAAAGAAGCATATGTTAAAAGAATTTGACATGAAAGACTTGGGGTTGGCCAAGCAGATTCTTGGAATGAGAATTAATTGGGAGATAAGTTCAAGAATTTAAAGTTGTGTCAAAAAGAATATATTGTAAATGTGCCTGAACAAGTTCAACATGAGTGAGAAAAAACCAAATTTCACTCCCCTAACACGTCACTTCAGCCTATCAAAAAAATTAGACATCAAAGACTAAAGAGGAGAAGGAGCACATGAAGAAGGTTTTTTATGCTTCGGTAGTTGGGCTATCAGATTCATGGATAATCCAAGGAAGCACCACTGGGAAGTGGTCAAGTGGAGTTTGAGATATTTGAAGGGTACAATAGACAAAGATCTTTGCTTTAGTAGGTCTAATATTACTTTACAAGGCTTTGTAGATTCAGACCTTGTAGAAGATGCTGATAGATGAAGGAGCACTATTAGATATGTGTTCACATTAGGAAGTTCAGTGGTGTGCTGGATCTCAAAGCTATTGAACATTGTTGCTCTATCCACTACGAAGGTTGAGTACATCGCCATCACTGAGGCGAGTAAGAAGATAATTTGTTGAAGAACTTTATGGAAGAATTGGGTAAGGAGCAGAAGGATGTGAAGCTCTACAGTGATATTATGAGCATGATTCACTTTGCAAATAATTTTGCATTTCATGTCATGACGAAGTATATACAGCTCCAGTACCATTTTATCTGGACACTGTTGGAAAAAAGTTAGATAACATTGGAAAAAATTCACACTTCAAAGAATCTTGCTAACACGTTTATAAAAGCTATAGTAGTAGAGAAATTGAAGCTATGTGCTACTTCTGTTGGCCTATGTACATGATGAGAAGGAGGGGGTGAGCCATACCATATTCTCGATAAGAATGAAAGAAGATTATGAAGATTCAAGATTGAATAAGGAATGATCTCTATAGGTCTCCAAGTGGGATATTGTTGGGATGTGTGAACATTTAGATCATTATGGTAGTTCCAATGAAGCTCTGGTGGGTTTTTGAGAGGTCTCAAAGTGTTCTGGGATAAGTCGGGCAAAATTCGGGCACTCCCCAACATGTCATGCAATCATTGCAATCGAGGGCTAGGCGCTGCAATGTATCGTAGTGTCCGTCAAGGCACTCAGGCGCATTGTGGTGTCATATGGTTCAAAATTGAGGAGCCTCGGTGCACTGTGAGGCCTCGTTGCACCCTGTGGTTGGAAATTGGGGGGCCCCAACGCGCTGGGGTGCTCCGTGTCTCAAAACATGGGCGCCCCGACGAGCCGTGGCGCCTACCGAAACCTAATTACGGATTTTGGGCAGACTTTAAGTATTCTTAAGAGCATTTTTGATAATTTGGGGTTCATGTGAAGCCTAAGTATATAAGAAAGAATATGGGGATGTTTCCCTATGGTAAGATTAACTCTAATTTGGTAATATATTTATTATTAGTTTTCTTCAACCTAGAGTGAGTGCTAGAGTTTTCTAGAGGAGAAGTTGATTAAAAAGCTTTGTAAGCGGTATATCCTACTTGTTCTTGTAAAGATGAAGATCTTTATAACTTTGTAATCTTTTTATTCATATTTGATTTTCTTATGTGGTGTGGCTCAGCAGTTTTTCCCGTTATCAGGGTTTTCATGTAAAATTTTCTATTTTTGGATGTTTGTGTGGTTTATGTTTTGATTCTTGTGCCATGATTTTACTCTTTTGTGTTTGGATAAATTTGTTTGTTGCTTGGTAACCACCAATAGTATCACATCTGATATCATTCTCGCGTGGACTAACATGTATCATAATTGGAGAGACTATCAACATGGTAGAAAACAGCCAAATAGCTAATTTGAAGAGGAAGATAGCATTACTAAATCAAAAATTGGTGGTCATGAGTGTAAATGCTGCGCAAGAGGAAGTTTTTGAATCATGTGGGGTAACACACCTGAATGTAAATTGTGATCTAAATAACCCATTTGCACCCTCAAGCATTTAACATATAAACTTCTTGAGAAATAACAGTAACCTCCAATAGACCCATAATAAGCATTAGTCTAACACTTATAGTCCTAGTTAAAGAAATCATCCAAACTTCTCATGAAGTTACAACAATGGGTTAGTCAGATTCCAGCCTCCACAAAGTTATTCTCAGCCAAATTCTAAAGTAGGACAGTTTAATAGTTCATGGCAGCAAAATTTTAAACAGACTAAGTCACCCCTCAAATGTTTTTTCAATTCATTTAAGGTAGAAACACTATTGTTCATACAATGAATAGAGGCAACTATGTATCATCATGAAGCTTCAATATAAGGAAATGAAGTGACTATGCGTAACATAGAACTGTTGTTATGACAAATATCCCAACAATTAGTGAATATACCTCAAGAAAAACTTACAAGTTCAACTGAGTTCAATCCAAGAGAAATGGTTGGAGTAATCCAATGTGAGGAGCCAAATAGAGAGAGGAAAGAGTCAGGGAATGGAGGGTATATCTCTAACAGAGAGTTTAGGCTTAAGAATGCCCACATTATCTGTCTTAACTAAATTAAGCTTGTATTGTAAGTCATGTGCATGAATGTCAAAGTGTAGGCCTCTAACATTTTAGGCTAAAATAGAATGATGTAAATAATTCATAAAAAACATAACAACAGAAACCTTTGGGCATAAGAAAAATTAAAATAGATCAACATTTTGTCGCCCTCTAAGTGGGTGACTACGACCACTGACTTCAATCATCTTAGAATGATCGACCTGCTTATTCAGTTCAATAACCTTAGAGTTTGCATTGGTAGGCAATAAGGGAATATGAAAAAAGGATGTGAGATGAA
The DNA here is from genome assembly GCA_016760335.1 of Gastrodia elata. Taxonomy (NCBI): domain Eukaryota; kingdom Viridiplantae; phylum Streptophyta; class Magnoliopsida; order Asparagales; family Orchidaceae; genus Gastrodia; species Gastrodia elata. The sequence continues at coordinate 48,938,115 of CM028671.1, read as the reverse complement.
AATTCACCTGTAAAATCTCTTTACTAGGATAATGTGTCCCAAAAGAGGAGGTTTGGCTTGAAACAGTGTGAACAACATCATTCATGTTAGAGGTATTTTTATGGGAAGAAGAAGTATCAACTTCCTCAACAATTAATGCAGGAATAGACTGTGCAAAATAAATGAAATAGCAGTTTTAGTTGAAGAGAACAACGAGAATGAACCTTTAAGCTTTGTAGTCAGTCTAGATGGCCTCTAACAAAGCTTTATAAGTATGCTTTTTACTAAGATTTAACTTTACCACACAGATTACCAATTGTCCCTTTGTTTCCAATACTTTCTCGTCGTTGACAGTGATAATGTTTGAGGACGGGAAACATACGATAGAGAAAAATATATACTCTCGTTCCGCATAGATGAAAAAACCCTAGGAGAACCCAGCGACATGGTTAAATGCGCTGATTATAGCCCACATTGAAATTTTCCTTTTTATTTTATAATTCTTGCAACCTTGCCGCCGGCAAAAATGCTTGCGTGCTACATTTTTCTTATTTTTTTTCAAATAATTAGCGAGAAATCTTTAAAGGATCGTGATTGAAGTGTCGTACTAGTCAAACAAAATCACCGTTTAGTTCCGCGTCCCTGCCTGCAGTCCCTATATACGCCAGCTCACGCAGCTTCCAACGGCCTTCGCTTCTGTCGCTCGTCACCTTTAAATAGTGCAGTTAAAGGGAAATATAAATCATTGCCTCACCAACCAAAAAACCCTTCCCTTCTACGATGGGTTTTCCTGTGGGCTACTCTGAGCTTCTACTCCCAAAGTTTCTCCTTCAGATCATTATCATCCTGAGCTTCTTGCGCCGAAGCATCTCATCAGTCTTGGGCGCCATGGGGCTCAGCGAGCTCGTGGTGGACTACGACGTCCCATGGGAGGCGGATTTGCTTCCCCATGCCCCTGAGCTCTGCTGCTCTGTCTCAGCGGCCCTGATTCAGGATATCCTCCCTGCGGCCCGCTTTGAGGACCTTCCGGCCAGAGAAGGGGAGGCCGATGCCTGCGCCGTCTGCCTCTGCGAGATGCAGCCGTGGGAAGAGGTCCGACCTCTCAGCAATTGCTGCCACGTGTTCCACAGCAGCTGCCTCGACCGCTGGATGCAGCACCAACAGCGAACCTGCCCCCTCTGCCGAACCCCGCTAATTCCAGAGGAGCTGCGTGTCGCCTTCGATTTCCGGATGCTCGCAGCCGCAGATCTCCCGGCGACCGAGGCCGCTGCCGACTTCCTCTTTACCCCTGTTCTTTCTTAGAAAGGCTGCGAGGTCTTGATATTTTAATGTGTAAATAGATCAGGGGAAGCAACTACTGTTCACCGTTTAGACTAAGCCTTTATGAGAAAAGGAATCTCGAATGTTTAGCTATAGCTCCCATTGTTTCTAAATTCATAAGAACTATTATGATCTCATTTCTAAATTTTAGTTCTCGGGATTGATCTGTTTCAGAACATTAAGCCATCACTGCAAGACAGCCAGCCATTCTCTAGCCAAAGGACTCGAGCTAATACCAACACAGCTTAAAAATAGCCGCTAGCACAACATTTAAGTGAACAAACTGCACAAATGGTTCTTCATCCGGCATAGCATAACCTGCATTCATCTAGATTTGAACATCTTGAAAAAAATAAATAAACTAATGTGATTCCTTTAAGTAACTGAATTAATACTAAAACTGCAATTGACAACAGTCAATCGTATTCATGACTGTAGCTAGCTTAAAGGATCAAAAAAACTCTTCAACTCATTGTATAAGATATTGAATCTGCCAACATATGCCTATAAAAAACCTTCAAATAAACTAACATAAATAAAATTTAAGGCTTGCCTCTGATTAGTTTCCCAAAATTAGCAATTGACTACCACTAAAAAGCCATCCTTAATTAGTTTCCATCGTGGGTATCAACAGAGCAACTAAAATTTCTTCCACACTTTAAATTAGAATCCACCACATAAAAATGAATTTAATTGCTACAAAATTAAACATAAGATATGATATTATAAAGAGCACATTTGAGTTCTAAAAAACTAAGGAACTCTGAACTTAGAAGTCTTTTAGGATTCAAATCGGTGCTGAGCACTAGGCATTTTCAGACCGTATATGTTCTTGTAGATTGTGTGGTCATGGCTCGACATAAATTGGAGCTTGAGTGCATAGTGGTGGGCATCTTGTCGTCACTGCTCTTCGTTGCCCCTTGTTTAGATTTGAGGATACCATACTAAGTAGACAAATCATTTTAGTTTTGTGAATAGTAGAACAACTGGGTTGAGCTTTAAAAACTCTCTTAATTCTTTCAATCTAAATGTCATAAGATTTATTTTTGCTAAGAGCCTCATGTTTAACGCATAATTGCCTGAACCGTAATAAGGCATATCAAAGCATGAGATAGACCATTAAAACCTAATATCAGTATTAAATCACTCTGTGAAGATTTTGGGGCTGCCCTTGGCTAGTCGTAGTGGCCTGGGGCCAGGTTATAAATACCCCCACCCCAGTCCAAATCCCACACTCTCCCAAGCTTCCCTCAGCCATTCCGAGCTCCCTCCTCCCTTTCCTTGACACCGCCTCGAGCCGCCAGCATGACTAGTAGACCTAAATTACGCTTGCTTGCATTCGCATGCAAGTGTATATGGTCCGAGGTAATATGGGATTGCAAGGTCCAGAGATTTATCGTCCTCTGGGAACGATGCTTAGAATTGTTACTAGAGTGTATCTAATTTCAATAATATTTAAAAAATCAGTTTTGTTGCTTGGAGTTCTTAATTTACGATTCCTAATTTAATTTGGCTTTGAAACAATTTTAGAAAATTGGGGAAAGTTGAGGTTAAACATGTAGTCTATCATGGGTTTATCTCAATTTCATTATCAAGAGATTTAGTATTCTCAAATGCATATATTAAATGTATTAAATCTTATCTAGTGCTTTGATATGAACATAATGAGGTTCAATTTAAGCACATAGACAACAATTTGATCTCTTAAATGAATGAAGTTATCTCTTACATCTAAGCGATAAAATACTCAATTTTAGTTAAGTATCACATGATCTTGATTCCACCAATGGCTCACACGCTCATACTCTTAATTTAGCTAAGAAAATGAGTTGTGAAACTAGATAAGCATATGTCACATCGCTCATAGCTTAACTCGCTGTGGAGCCCCAACCCTGCTGTGGTCATGTTAACACTTATATTAACATGATTACTGCAGAGTGGTCACCGTGTGATAGATCCTCAAATATAGTCAGAGTAGGTTTTCTACCTAATCTATCGATAACTACAAAATTTGTCACCTGTATCTATAAGTCATTCATCAAACATGTATAGTTAATGAATAGAGTGCGGAAGCAGAGTATACAACATCTATATCCATAGTGGATAAGTAAAAGGATATAGCTCAACTCAGAGTAAAAATGCAGAACTGTAAATACATTCAGATCTTGAATTATTGCAATACTTGAATAAAGTTAAAATAAAAGGAAATACTCATCCTCATAAACAAAACAAAAAAAAAAATCTAATCCTCAGCAATAGCAAGAAGGTCCTCCTCCTGGCTAAGCTCCTCAGTTGAAGTTATCTCCACAACAACTTTTAATCTGACATGTTATTTTTTGCATACTAGGGCTCCAACTAAGAAAAAAAAAATCTTGTGTTAGACATTTTAGGCTAGTTTAATGAATTCTACATTTTTTAAAATATCACAATTAAACTGAACAATAACAATAGCAAAAGGAGCAACAAGCTACATAGGAAATAGAAAGCTATAAATAATACATTTATAACTTATCAAAGGATGTATGTAAGAAATATACTTCAAATTAGAAGCTACAACAAAGTTACGCAATATACATATATATGACTGTAAAGTAACTATAATTGCTGAAAGAAAACCCTAATATGCACATGATCATTTGGATATATGCTAATTGATAGAAACTAAAATTGAGTTGTGACTTAGAAGTAGATCGAGATTAAACATTTAATCAATACTAGCATACTAACATATGTATAAGTAAGAGTAAGAGACTACAAAAGTTGATATCGAACTACATGCGTGCATAAACATAAAATAACTCATAAGAATTGCCATATCAAATAATTTGCTAATCAAGCAACTGTAATTGTATTATAACTGTAACTGAATAAAAAGTATCTGAACTGAATTTTATTTTAATTAGACATGTGCCTAGATTAGTCATGTTATAACAAAAATTAGCTAAACATAACCGCTTTATAGAAAGTCCCACATGTATCATTTAGATTACAAATGATTAGATCTGACTCAAATTATAAATCAAACATGTATCATCCAAACCATCTATTGGTTGTATCCGAGTCGATTATATTTCAACAAACAGAACTACAAAGGCAGACTAACTAGGACACACTTTACTGAACAATTTTATAAGTTTATTAATGCCAATATTTTATGCATTTCAAAACTAATATAGGACATTCATCAAATATACCATGTTCAACTAAAATACAATGCTCAAGTAACAAGGAGTGCGAAAAAACAAAGTCAAAGGTAAGCAATTGTGGTTCCTCGCCCTGCCGCTCCACGCAAAGGGAGTGTAACTAAACAACGGGATGAGTCATCATTCGAGGATAATCCCGGATTAGCATTAACAAAGCAAATATCTACTAAAAGGTCACTTACTTTACTAATGCTAACACTGCTAAGGTGTCTAAGTACACACATGATTGTGCCCAAAATTATTATATAAGGATAATCATAATTCAAAATACAAATAGGCAAGTGCAATAAATAAGCAGAGTGCAAAAGCTGATTGAATTAAATACATTCATTCATTATATTGCAGAAATAATATAAAGTAGAGAGTAATTATTATATCCCAGATATAGTAATAAAATAAAAATATACAGTGCAGAAATTTAATTATTACAAGCCATTTAAATAGTTCTTGTGGCGCCCCACCCCTCAATCCACAAGATTAAGCCAAGGGGAGATGTACCACTCAGGCAAATCCCTCACTTATCATTAGATTAGATATAATTCACAATCCACTACTAAGAGAGAGATATGCTTAGAATACATACAATATGAATCAATCACTAAGTAAACACAAACTCTGAGTGTGAAAGAAAAGTAAGTAAATAGTACATCCAATTTACCATAATATATAAAGGAAATACAATATACAACTCAGAATAAATAGCACAGTAAAGAAAAATATAGCATAATAGTACCTGTATTATTATATCATTTTAAATAAGTTTAATGAAATAAAAGAGCAAAACTCTCATCCTCATAAGAAAGTAATAAAGAAACTAGAATAGCTTCTGGTTCACCTGGCTGCTCTTCCTCAAGATAAGGCTCCTCATTAGGCACAAGCTCCTTAAAACAATCTGGTTCTAACATTGTCGGTTTCACAATGTTAGAGCCCCAGTCAACAAAAGAAAAATCTTATTAGACAATTGTCTAAGTACATTTTAGGTTGATAAATTTTCATAAGTTTATTAATGTCACTATTTACTTAATAATACAAAATATAACTAACATAGGAGCAACAAGAATACAAATGAAAAGGGTAAGTTATAAATAAAATATTTATAACTAAGCAAAAAAATGAGGCAAAAGACATACCTCAAAATAAGCTAAATCAAGGCTAGGCATATATGTATAAATACAGTAAATAAAAGTACTGAAAGGAAAGACTACACTAAGACGTGTTAATGATCATATGACATATACATGTTAGAAATAAATACTCTGATTGTGATACATATAATAAGCAGCAACAAAATCTAGCATCCTATGACATACTAATAAGCAAGTAAATTAAAGTAAAGTTAACTAAAGTAACATGCATTAGTAAAATAATAAACAGAAAATGATATGTACAAACTATTATATCAGAAATTGTCCAATCAGGCCACAGTAACATTCTCAAAGCTTTTTTGGGCTATGGCAGAACAGAACTAAATAGGTGGGACTGAGGAGGCAGTAAATACAAATGTAAGTAATTTTTAGTTATTTTACTGTGCTCCTATGGACACATCCAGAAGTAATTAAGTCAAGCATGTCTGTAAGACTATATGAGTTACAAACTTAACACAATACTCCTTAATGAGTAATGCTAAGTTATCCCTGATTTCTCCTTACCCCTGTCAATTAGGATAAATGTGCACCATAATCAACCTAAATACTGAACCCAATGTAAATATTGTCCTAATTATTCTAAGTTTTTATTTCATGCAATAACATTGTCTTATATGCTATGTTCAAGGTTTAAGGCACAAATACAAGAAATGTGTAAGCAAAAATAACCAATAGTGAGCAAGGGACTCTACTACGCATGATGACACTATTATTATCTATTAAACCATTATAACCATTCCAAATTATACAAGTTCAGGATCTCCAATTCCTACTATTAAGTGTAACTTAGAAGCATGGCCTTATAAGTTAAAAGTAATTAGAACTGACCAAGTTTTAATTTAGTTTAATCAACAATGACTATAAGTTTAATAATAAATCATCACGTTCTAATTGATGAATTTAGACGTTCTAAGCTAAGATCTGATCAAGATCTACTAAGACTAAGGATTATGAATTAAACACTATGAATTGAAGTTAATTACATAATCCAAAGGTAAAGCTTAAGGACTAAGGCTTAAGTCTAAATGTAAACTAATGATTAAGGCAAATCCTATTAAGTATAATCAAGTTTAATAGGATGATTCTTCTATTCTTAATTTAAGATTAAAAAATAAAATAATCAAAATGAAATTATAAAATGTTAAAAACTATAAAACAAAGGTTTTATTCATTGAATAACCTATTTTATTCAATGAATAAAATCTAACTTAGGATCTATCCTTAATCTTAGGAAAAGGGTCATAATGTGAGGTGAAGATTCTTAAAGAGCTCCTTAATGAAATAACTTAGGAAATTTTCAAAAATTTATGGAATTCAATTTTATTTGCTATTTTTGTTCAATTAAAAGAGTTAGGGATGGATTTTAGCTAAGTAAGGTTGATTAGCCTTACTTAGGGATTTACAAGCCTGAATTTGAGATTTTTATCAAATTGCTCAAGTTATGAAAGTTTATGACTTAAATAGATTCTAAATCAGTTTTATTACTAATTTTAATGATCTAAATGATATTTTAGAGGTTAAGAACACTTAACCTAAATTTTGGGCAAAATAGCCGCTTTGCCCCTACCTAAGGGTCTAAAAAGCTATTTTTTTATTTAAGATTTTAAATTAGATTTCTTGATACCAAATAATTTCTTATTGTCTAACATGAAGATAGACAGTAAGTACACTAAATTTGGACAATAATTGAGTCTTATAGGTCCAAACTATGAAATTTAACTTAAGGGGGGCAGTTTAGTAATTTCACCAAATAAAATCTAAAAATTTGTGCAGTTTATTATTTTTGGTTATTTAAGAATTTTATAAAGTTCAAGAACATTAAATTCTAAGATCTATTGGTTAAGTTATGATGATTTCAAGATTAGGGGTAAATGTGTAATTTCTAGAGTTTTTAAGAGTCAAAAACCTAACATTTCCATTTGAGATATAAATTTAACAAATTCAGTGGTTATAGCTTGCCATTATTACATTGAGTACTTTAACTGGGGGTAGACCCAAATTAGACCTCATTTGGTTAAGTTAAGACTTAACTAGGGTTATGGGTTGTTCAATCAAATTATAGTTTTTAAGATTCAGAATATAAATTTTATTTTAGTTTACTATTGACACTAAATTTTTAAGCTAGTTAGCATTTTAAATTTTTTCATTTAGAGACCAAATGACTAATATATGGTCTAATCAATTTCTAAGGTTTTAGGGTCATTAGTGAAGGTCCTAAAGGTCATTAGCCACCCTAATAATCAAATGGAAAAACTAATATTATCAAAGTATTCCTGATGTTCTCTTGATTGCTTTAAGATCTATATTGGCTAGGTTTGGGTCACTAGGTGTAAGGTTATGATAATTTGAAGTTTGGAGACATTTTGGTCAAATGAGGGGTCCTAAATATCACTATGTTAAATAGGAGTCCTACAAGAAATTTAACATTACCATAATATTCCTCTCATTTCTTTGAGAAAAATGAGATATATATTTAATATATATAAACTTATGGATTAAAAGTTATGAGTATCTAAAGTTTTGGATTTAATTAAATCAAATTGAATTAATCTAATCCTTACTGTTTAAATTAATCTAACAGAATTAATTTAATTAAATCTTATTTACGACGACAAACCCTACATAATACATAGCGACAGGGGCGCAGCCCCAAAAGGCCACGCGGCAGCGCCAGGCTGGATGAGGAGAGGCGGCGTGGCCTGCCTGACACTCGCATAAAAAACCACGGGCCCACAAACTAATCAGTGTCACACGAGAGTGGGGCCCATAGAGATGCGGTTGGCCCTCGGAGGAATCACGTGGGTCGGTTTTGACCCATCGCGACCCGAAGCGAGAACCGCCAGCCTCGATAGGTCCCGACTCAGCTCGGCTAGGGTACGAGTTTGCACGGCCTTCCCGACAGTGACGGGCCCCGGACCACACGGCATAAGGGAGAGCTTGATTAGACCTACACGTCGGTGGTTGGATCGACGAGGGAGGTGGCTGGAGTCATTGGCTAGTGCTAACCCTAGGTCTAAAGCTTCTGGACACAGACACGCAACTCTGTGCACTAATATTGATGTTGCACTAAATTTGTATGATCGAGACCCTTAGAGATCGATCAGAGCCGATCAAATAATAATCGGAGGTGTGAAATTGAGATTAGAATAAAAAAATTAAGCAATTGCCTGGATAAATAAATGGAATCGGAGGGGTATCTTTTGACGTTCAAGAAGCTAGGGTTTGACGGGATGTAGCTGGGCTTAATCCTTGGTAGGGTTTCACGCAAAAATGCTGGCTCGCGGAGGTGATGCTCAGGAGCTTAAGCCGGGGCTTCGGTGGAGGCCACGAGGCCATCGCACACGGCCATAGGGTGCGTGTCGCGGTGCTTCGACACGCGGACCCTGGGCTGAGGATGAAGCGCCCTAGCCACACGCTCCAGCTCATGATCGGATCAGACGACTGGCATCGAAGCGCCATCTGATCAGACGACGCCGTTCAATCGGGAGACAGCACGGAGGAGAGAAGGTGACGCCGCTTAATTAATTAATTAATTAATTAATTTAATAAATTAAAATTTAAATTCAATTATCTAAATTGGTTTCCAAAATTTTATGAAAATTCACCCCTAGCTAATTGAGGGGTGAGGAACGCAATAGTGAAGTCGAATTTTGATTTCATCGAGTATTTTATTTTTCTAAATTTTGGGGCATTTAAATATAATTAAAATATCCTTTGTGTCACCCCGGTCCCACCATGGTCCTGTTAACTCTTAAGTTAACATGATTACGGTGAAGTGGTCACCAAAAGACAAGTTCCTCACTTATAACTAGATTAGATATTCATTCTAATCCAATATAATTAAGGAAATTATCATTTACAAGAGAATTTCACTAAATGATAAATATAAAAAATGTAAACAGAGTGCGAAAGTAAGAAAAATATAATATTCATTCCATCATAATATAGTAAAAAGAATATACAAATCAAAATAAGTGCAGTAAAAGAAAATACAAAGTAAACTTATATTATTACAACATATTAATAAAGATTAAGATAAAAGAAAAATACTCATCCTCACAAGCAACAGAAGTTAAAGAACTAAGGATCTTCAGCAGCACGCTTCTCCTCTTGATGTAGATCCTCGGATGGCTCCACAACCTCGAAAGGCTTAAAATCTATCATTATCAATTTCATAATGATAGGGTCACAGCTAACAAAAGAAAAATCTTATTATATATATTGTTTAAGTATATTTTAGGCTGCATATTTATCAATTTATTTTAAGATATCACCATTAAAACTCACCAAATAAGTAAGTATAGGAGCAGAACGCATATGAAAAGAAAATGCAGTTATAAATAATAAGTTTATAACTTAAACAAAAGAGGAAGTAAGCACATACCTCTAATTATAGCTGCAACAAGGTTAAGTATAAAATAAACAATAATTGCTAATAACTGAAAAGAAAATGCACCCTAAACCTACTTATGATCAATATAAACTTATATTGATTAACATAAAGTAAAAGTATATGATGATACATTTAAATAACTGAAAATAAGACTAGCATTATATATATATATATATATATATAAACAACGAGTAAGACTAACATTCTATAAGTAAATAAAGTTAGTAAATGCAGTAAGATAGTAAACAAGAAAGTGTTGAAATGTAGAAAAGTAGCTGAAACAGAATATAGACTGAAGAACTACTATGGCCAAACAAGCCATCTGAACATAAAATATACACAATAACTCACTTAGCCTACTGAGCTAAGGCAGAAGAACCAAAAGTAAAAGTGCACCAAAAATTAATAGTACGCCATATCATAGAACTGGCTAAACAAGCCATGAGAAAGAAAGGTCTAACGAATACCATCCTAGGCCATCTTAAGACTAATCTTGGTTAGACATTGCAGTAGCCAGATAAATACCATTCTAGCCAATCTTGGACCTATGCTTGTCCTACATTAAAGCAAAAGCAAGGAAAAGAAAGGTCTAACGAATACCATCCCAGGCCACCTTAGACTAGGCTTGGTTAGACATTACAATAGCTAGACAAATGTCATCCTAACCAATCTCGGACCTAGGCTTGGCCTACACTAAATCAAAGGCAAGAAACTGAAGAGGCGTACTAATTAGATCACACTCTACTAATCTAAACATCAGAAAAATTGAGAGAAACTATAAAAATGTAAATAATGTTTATGCAATTCAATATTTGACATAAGATACTCATCAAATATCTTATTTTCACCATATATGTCCAAGGTATAAAGCTCAATTACAAGGTAAGCAAAGCTTCAAATATTAAAGTGGGCAAGAGACACTACTAAGACAAGTGATATCCATTGTTGTATAATTTATTTATTATATCTACTCTAAGTTATACAAGTTCAGGATCTTCAATTCCTACTAAAAAGTGTAACTCAAATTCACGATCTTATGAGTTGAAAATAATTAGAACTGATCATGTTCTAATTTAATTAAATCAATGTCGACTATATAAGTTAAATAAGTAAATCAATCGACCTATTTTGATAAATTAAGCAACCCAAGCTGTAATAGCCCAAACTCTTAACACCAAGGTATTATCCACCTTTGCCTGAAAGGCCTCACGATTTTGCCCTCAGAAGAATACTTCTCAGCAGGTCACCCATCCTTGGAGTGCTCTCACCTGAGCATGCTTAACTTTAGAGTTCTTATCAGGAACTCCACTGTTATCTGAAAAGGCGTCTCGATATTTAAGAATTTTACTTATTACTACTTAAGTGGGTCTTCATAATCTCCCAAACTTAAGTAACTGACGTCCTCGTCAGTATCCACACACTGATCTAAGAACCATCCATCGGGTAGATAGGACTAGAGGTGACCCCTACAGGCACAAGAGGTACCCACAACCATGTAGCACCTTAACCATCATGGGTTCAAGATGCTACTCACATGAAGTTGTACTTTGCCCTGTATGGCACTTAGCTCTTATCTGACACCCTATGGTTTGCTCTGATACCATTTGTAACAGCCCAAACTCTTAACACTAAAGTATTATCCACTTTGGCCTGAAAGGCCTTATGGTTTTGCCCTCAGAAGATAACTTCCTAGTAGGTCACCTATCCTGGGAGTGCTCCCACCTGAGCACGCTTAACTTTGGAGTTATTATCAGAAACTCTACCATTATTTGAAAATGCGCCTTGATGTTTAAGAATTTCACTTATTACTACTTAAGTGGGTCTTCACACAAGCCCATCCTGATTACAATTAATCAAGATGGAAGGATTAAGAATTAAACTATAAATGTTGGGGTTTAATCACTTAATCCAAAGGTGGTCCTAAAGAACTAAGTTAAGAACCCAATCTCACGAATTAAGATTAAGTCAAATCCTATTAAATAAAGTCACACTTAATAGGATGGATCTATATTCTTAAATCTAAAGTTAAGAGATTAAATAATCATAAATAAACTATGAAAATCTATAAACTAGTAAAACCAAAGTTTCACCTATTGAGTAACCCAATTTACTTAATAGATGAATTCTAACCTAAGTCCTATTCCTATTCCTAAGGAAAGAACTCCTAAGTACTAAGATGAAATCTCAGACATAAGATCTAACCAATATTAATAGAAAGATTTAGAATATATTAGGAAGATTTAGAAAAGAAGTATAATGTGAGATGAATCTCACATCATACAACTAATAATTTGTTTAGAATTTTCTTATGGAATAAATTAAGGTTTTTACATGGAATTTGATTAAAAACTTAAACCATTTAAATTAAGATTAAAAACTTAAACCATTTAAATTAACTTCTAGAACATGTTACTAAAATTAATGATTAAGCTATGAATTTAAGGCTTAAAGGCACTTAACCCTAAAATTGAGCAAAATGACTGTTTTGTGGTTACTTAAGGATCTAAGAATCTACTTTTTATTTAGTACTCAAATTTGGAAATTTTTAGTGGCAAATGGTTACATACTATTTAACATGAAGATAGACAGTAAGTACACCAAATTTGGTTAATTATTAAGTCTTATAAGATCAAATTATGGACATTGCCTCATAAGGGAAAATGGTAAATTGTCTTAATAGAATCTAAATTTTATGTCAGTTTATTAAATCTTACTATATAAGGGTTCCATAGAACCTAAAATTACTAAATTCTGATATGCATTGGCTAAGTTATAGCTAAAACAAAATTATGGTTCTAAAATGTATTTTAAAATATCTCAAGGGGGGTCAAAAGCTTAACTTTTTTATTTGAATTCCAAATTTAATAAACTCAATAGCTATAGCTTCCCTATAACTCACTAAGTACTTTTAACTAGGAGTAGACCCAATTTGGACTTTATTTGGTCAAGTTATGACTTAATTAAGGTTTAAGTAATTAGTGAGTGATTAATAAAATTAGTTATAGAATCATTAATTCAATCATATCACAAGATTCTAATCTACTCTATGAGCTATCAAAAACTTGAATTACTAATTTTGGATCGCTAATTATGCTAATATTCACTAATCAAGATTTGGGATGATTATGGCTAATTAATAAATATAATTATCCAATCCTAAATATTTTTACAATTTACTATTTATTAAGTTTTTCTGATCAAAATGATATATTGGAAGACCTAATTTGGAGCTCAATTAACCAAGTTATGGTTAATTGAAGATTTTATAAAATTAGAGTTAATTAGAGTGGGGTCCTAAAAGTGATTAGGCAAAATATAATCCAAACAACAAAATTTACACTATCAAAGTGACCTAGAGGTTCTCCTGATTACTTTAAGACCTATATTGGCTATGTTTGGGTATGTGTGTGCAAAATTATAGCTAATTGAACATTTAGGGCATTTAGAACAAATCATAGGAACCCTAAATGTCACTAAGTGAAATACATCCTCCAAATAGAAAATTGACAATGCCATAATGTTCTTCAAAATTTTTTGATTAAAATGAGATATATATATATATATATATATTTGATATGATTGGATTTATGGATTTCCATCTACAAGGATTTAAAGTTCTAAGTTTAATTTATTTAATAATATTTAATCTAAGTAAATCAGATTTAAATAATCCTTAAGTTAATTAATCCTTTTGCCTGATTTGGACAGCGGCAGGTCCCACGATTTAGCTGATGGGACAAGCAGGGACCCACTACTTACATCAATAGGTGACAGCGCAGTAGCTGGACCCACCGCCTCGACTTCAAAGGAGGACACACGGGCATTAAGCGGGGCCCGCACTTTCGCCTCTCACAGCAGAAGGAACCCGCGACGGAGGTCAATGGTGCGCCTAGAGCATGCGATTCAGAGGTCCATTCGGCCTCACCGGAGGCTAGGTCGTATGTCCGTGAGTAGGGCTTGACGAGCTCTTCTTGTTGACGGTAGAAATAAGAGCGGGGATGGTCGGAGTCGCCAATTACAACTAGCCCTAGAATCCTAGGGTTAGGACCGCACAAACGGTAGTCGATTGAAGAGTCGAGTTCAACTGAACTCAATTGAATCATTGTAAGGAAATCAATGCTATTAATGAACATTTAAATGAAGAATCAATTCAAAATATTAAGGAAGATTGATGTATGAGCATTGGACAAGTATAATACCTCAGAAATACACCAAGGGTTTTCGAGATCTAAACAACGTACTGGCACAATTTTTGCTAACTCTCTAATTTCCATGATAATAAGAAGAGATGAAGTTAATAGGTTTTAGGCAGTGGAATTAAGAAGTCGCGCTCGTTGCGGCCGCGTGTCTCGCCAGGTGCCGCGTGCCCTAGGATCGGGAGGGATGAGCTTCGCGGGTCGATTGGTCGGGTAGGCCCGCTCGATCGAATCGTTCCGAAAAGTGGTACAGTCCAAATGAGTGAGGGAAAACTGGTTCATGCTGAAGATGGGACCCAGCCCGATAACAAGGGTGGGTCCTACTGCTACTCAAATGGCGAGTCCCTCCCGCCAAATTAAACTTAAATTATTGATTAATTCATATAATCTTTTTATATTTAAAAATTGGACTATTTATTTAATCCCGAAAAATCCCCAAAAATTCATCCCTAGCTAATTGAGAGGTGAGGAATACAACAGCGAAGTTAGATTCTTGTTTCGATGACTATTTAATTATTCAAAATTTTAGGGTATTTATAATATATTAAAATATTTGCTAAAAATCCAATGACTTCCAAATGCTTCCAAAACATCGCCCCTAGTTAATTTGGGGGTGCTGAGCGCAACGGCAGAGTCGGATTTTTGATTTGAGGTCAAATTAAATAGGTCAATTTCTAAGGTTTTTGGAAATTCCCAAAAATTAGGATTTGATCCATTTGATTCCTGATTTAGACTAGGTCTTAGTAGTGAGTTCCTAATTACTTAATTAGTGTACTAGAACCATAATTAGGACTTAGATTAGTTATAATTGACCTAAGTAATGACCTGGGTTGTTACAATATTGCTTATGGATATAAATTCACTTAATAAGTCACCGTGCACATACTTGATATTCATCTTACAAAACTCTTCTTCCAATGGGCTTTCAGAGAAAATGGCATTAAGGGTAGCATGACGGCTCAGAGCATCAGCCACAATATTTGCTTTTATGGGGTGATATTGAATGTTGAGATTGTAGTCATTGATTAACTCTAACCATCTTCTCTGCCTGCAATTCAACTCCCTCTGCGTGAATATATATTTTAAGGCTCTGATGGTTAGTGAATATTTAACATTGAATTCCATACATGCAGTGATGCCAAATTTTTAAGGCGAACACTACAGCAGTTAACTTAAGATCATAGACATCATAATTTCCTTCATGGGTTCTTAGGTGGCGGGAAGCATAAGCGATGACTTTCCCTTCTTGCATTAATACATCTCTAAAGCCTATCCCAGAAGCATCGATATAGACTTGGTAGTTCAACCCTTCATTAGGAAGAACTAAAATTGGGGAGAAGGAAAGTGCATCCTTTAATGCTTGGAACGCTTCTTCACAAGCTGGGGACCATTCGAATGGTATTGCTTTCTAACTTAATTTAGTTAGTGGAGAGGCTATTTGGGAAAAACCCTTCACAAACTTTATATAATATCCAGCTAAACCCAAGAAGCTTTTGATATTGGTTACAGATTTAGGCTGGATCCATTCCTGGATGGCGCTCACCTTGTTCTAATCCACCCTAATACCTTGTGCATCTATCACGTGGCCTAGAAAGGCTACTAACTTGAGCCAAAATTCCCACTTTGAGTATTTGGCGTACAGTTGGTGACTACACAGTTCCTCTAATATGGTCTTCAGATGACCTTCATGCTCTTCCTTAGTCTTGGAATAAATCAAGATATCGTTAATGAAGACGATGATGAATTTGTCAAGATAAGATATGAAGATGCGTTACATTAGGAGGAACTGCGTAGTCACCAGCTATGGAAGAGTATGAAGGTCATCTGTCAATCTAAATGACATAACCAAAAACTCATCTGAAGACCATAAATATTGACGACGCATTTGTCAATCTAAATAACATAACCAGGAACTCATACTGCCATATCTTGTCCTGAAGGCTATCTTTTCAATGTCAGAGTCCTTAATCTATAGTTGATGGTATCCTGACCACAGATCGATCTTCAAGACTACCTTTTGTGGGGCCCCCCGTACTGATAACAAGGAAGTACAGTGCTCCAACAATGGTAAATCCCCAACTTAAGTGAAGTTAGGTAAACCCAACCTGCCTTAAGCCAAGGACTTGTCACCAAGTGCTATAACATTCATCAGTATATAGATATCAAAGTGGCGGAAGCAATAATAATAGGGTAACATCCACAAGCATACATAGTAGGAAAAGAGAATGCAATATAATAACTCATCACAATGCAGAAATAAAATACATCCAGAATTAATTATTACAAACTGAAGTTTAAAGAGAAATGAAAATGTCTCTCAACCTCACTGAAGTAAAAAGGCAATATCTATCTAAACAGCAGTTGCACGATCCTCCTCCTAAACCTGCTCCTCTTCTACGACGCTGCCCAAGAACACGTCTGAATCTGACATTTGTCGGTATCACAAATGCCAGGGCCCTAGCCAATAAAATAAAAAGGTTACAGTTAGACAATTGTCTAAGTACATTTTAGGCTATTTTAATGAACTGAATATTTTAAAGATATCACATTTAAATTAACTAAACATGCAAGCAGTAAAGGGTGCAACAAGCTATGAAAGGAACAAGTAACTATAAACTATCCATTTATAGCCAGTATACAATGCAAAATAACCAATGTGAGGCTAAAAAGCTAAAAGAAGAAACAACAACTACAATACAATTCTGAACCTAACATGCTTTATGATCGTATTATCACATGCTGAGTATATAAAAGGAACACAAATACTGAAAACTTGTAATTCTAGCATCCTAAACATGCCCAAATATATATAAGTAAGCCATATGAGTATACATACAATATGCTAGTTAAGAATAGGAAAAGAACATAAAAGCTACTAAGACATGTGGCAAAAACAAGTAATCTATGAAATATGAAGCCACTGAGACATGTGGTAAAATGAGCAAATACTGAAAATAAGGCCAATGAAGCATGTGGCAAAGCAAATCAGAAACAATACAATCCAGCTAAAGTAGTAATAAGCCTAAGACATAGTACTGCCATACCAGCCAATAGGCCATACAGGGCCTCCAATATCAATCAATCAATCCCCAGCCTAGCCATCCAAATATGCTAGGTCTGAGTCCAGTCTATACAATACTACTACTGAAGAGGCAGACTAAGCTAGGACATATTCTACCAACTGCCATATAGGGCCTCCAAAGCAAATCAGAAAATAATAAAATCCAGCTAAAGTAGCAATAAGCCTAAGACATAGTACTGCCATACAGCCAATAGGCCATACAGGGCCTCCAATATCAATCAATCAATCCCCAGCCTAGCTATCCAAATATGCTAGGTCTGAGTCCAGTCTATATAATACTACTACTGAAGAGGCAGACTAAGCTAGGACATATTCTACCAACTGCAAACAAGACAAAATTGAAGGATATGCAATTTAAATACTAACTTAGGATATATCATCCATATCCTAAGTTTTCCTATTATGCTCAAGGAATAAGGCTCAATAACCAAGGTAAGCTAAGCAATCTGGTCAAAGTAAGCAAGAGACTCAATCTAGACTATGTGATATCTGATGTTATCTAATTATCCAATCTAACTACTCTGAGAAGGTACAAGTTTAGGATCTCCAATATCCAGCTATCGAGTAGAATCTCAGATTTACGTCCTTAAAGTCAATATTAGAACTTAACAAGTTCTCATCAAAAATCATGTTACGACTATATGGTTTAAGTAGGTAAATCAATGACCTAATTAATTTATATTTTACTCTCTTACCCAAATCTTGATTAAGTAAACCAAGATTTAAGGATTTAGAACTTAAGCCCTATGTTGAGTTCAAATTCCCAAATCCAAGGTAATGTTCTAAATAGGATCTAGGGTTCTCACTTATTACCCAAATTAAAGGTAAGGAATCCTATAAGCTGAAATATTCGAGAACTAAGAACTTAGTAAAAGGCTATTCTACTGATTATAATATAAAATAATCTATTAAGAACTTGAGAATCTAAGATCTATATTCAACCTTTAAGATAATTTCATTATCTTATAGGTTGAATCATCCTATACCCATATTGAAGGTTTCAAAAGATTAAACAATCAATCATTAAAGAGTTTCAATTGGAGATGGTTTAATTCAAATTAAAGATCTAAGTCTAAAATCTAAGATTTAAAGATCTGAGATTTGATCACTTTAGACTTCTAATTAGAGTTTTATCTTAAGAGCTTTCTTTTGAGATTCTTTTAAAATCTAAGTTCATAGTTAAACTCTATGGAGCTTATTAAGATTAAAATTAATAATTCTAAGCATTTGATTAACATAAAACTCATACTGACCATTTTAGGGCTACTTAAGATCTAAGTATCTGATGTTTGATCACTTTATATCCTAAGCTAAATTTCAACTTAGACTTTACCAATTACATTTCTTTTAAGATTTAGCTCTTAAGTTAACCTTATTGAACTTATTAAGGTGATATTTAATCATCTCAATTATTAGATTTAAGGATTAATGCTAAATGACTCTTATAAGATCACTTAAGATCTAAGTGTCCTAATTTAGGGATTAAGTGGATATTTCTTGAATTGATGATCTCATTTACATTACTATTAGTCTAAGGGTTCATAGAAAATTTATAATCTATCTTATGATAATTTACTGAAATTTCCAAGCTTTAAGGAGCATTTAAACACAATTTGGTCAAAATGACCAAAATGCCCCTTTTAAGAGTACAGATTAGGATTTTAGGGTTTAGTTACCCAAGTTAGATCTAATCTATTTTAATGAGCTTCATATTAATTTGTGAAGTGAGAAACACACTTATAATAGGTTTTGATGACCTAATTAATCTTAATTAGCACTAATCACTTAATTAAGTCAATTAGGATGATTAGTGAAATTAGGGCTCTCTAGGGCAATCCAATCTTACACTTAGGTTAATATAGACCTAATATAGCATTAGGAACAATCCCCACCCAAATCAAAGGCTTAATTAGGGTTAATTTCACTAATCCTTATTTAAGGTGAATCAGGAGTGACTAAGAAAAATAATTATCCAAAGTTACCTTTAAGGGTCTGAATTTATTCCTTATGGTACAAGGGGCAATCAGAGCCCTTAATCTCATTAATTGGACAATCAAATAATTTTATATGATTTAATTAAAAATAGAAAAGGTTTGGCAAATAATTTTTTTAATCTAACCATTGGATCTAAGATTTTATTTTATATTCAGATTCCATGAATTTTTCTGATTTAAATGGTATATTGGATCATACCATTTGGATTTATATAACTAAATTTATTCAATTAATTTAATCTGAATGTTTATTTAAATTGGAATCATAGGTTTTAATTAATTAATTTCACAACCATAGAAAATATCATCCAATAATTATTTAATTAGCTGCAGCCCAAAATCGAAAAGCGCGGGTCACGGGTCGGCCCGGCCCAAGGACCCACGACTTCGTCTTCTTCCTCTCGATGGGTCCCAAGCCCGCTGAACTTTGGCGCTGAAACTCTCGGCGCCTAGTCGACGACGGCGGCTCGGCTCGATCCCTACACGTTCCCTGAGTCAAGACGCATCGATTGGACCAAGAACCCCCATCTGGATCCCTCTGGATCAATGGGGTGCTACTCGATCGAGACGCCTTCGATACGGGCATCTCAGGCCGACTGTGATGGCGAAATTCTCCTCACAGAGGTCTCGATTTGACCGGGTTTCGATCCCTACACATTCAGGGAGTCAAGACGCATCAAACCCCCAACCTATCTTAACCTGAGGCGCAGCCAATCGCTGGGTCCTTACTCAGACTCAACAATTGGCTCAGTGGCTAGCTTAGTCGATCGATACGATCGACTTGAGCTAGCTTAGCCCCAGGCAATAATCACATTGGGTTTCTAGGTGGCTAAGGTTCACTAGGCAACATCCAGGGCTCATCCAAAGGATAGAAACAAAACTGAGCAGAAGAGATTTTAACGGGGGAAAGGCTGTAACTGACTTCGGGTTACTGGCCTAACCGAGGAGAATTGAAGTGTCCTTAAGCTTCCTGGTCAGTAGACGAAGCTCCACAGGGGGTCTGAACACCAGACGGGCCCTCCATCAGCAGTTCTAAGCTCTGGAAATACCAGGAAATTGCCGAGGGGACGGGAGCTCCAGCAGGCCTTCAGCTAGGGAATTGGGGGTTCACAGTGAGCAAAGGGACTCACTGTGAAGTCCCGAGGGTATTTATAGGCGCCATGGAGTCCCAGGAGTGGAGACCAGGGCTCGCAAATGGAGCTTGGCTCGGCCCGAGGGTCCTCACTGATTTCTTGAAATTGGGAGGGTCTAGGCCTCCCGGGTCGCCTTACTAGGCTCGGCCATTCTCGGAAGGTCCTAACGGTTTTGGTGACCTGGCGGGGAGAGTGGCCGACAAGTCTACATGGCTCAGTACGATGAAATTTCTTCCGTCGGGCTAAATCCTTGCGAGAACGAAGATGAATAGTGCGGGGCTCACTGCGACCGTCTGATGGCGAAGCTGTTGCGGATCGACGGCTTGATGCGGGGTTCAAGTAACGGAACCGTGGATTAAATCCCGGGCGTTCGATCTGAGATGCCGATCGGGCGGGTAGGATTAGATCACAGCGCACGAGATGTGAGCCGTTGGATTAAACACGCTGAGATGCGTGCTAGCCATCTCATTCGGCAGGTAAGGTGCCTCGCTGTCGGGACCCCACAGCGGATCTGTCGCGGTCCCGACAGCAAATCCCGATTAATTAAATTAATTAAATTAAATAAAATAAATCTAATTAAATAATATATAATTATTCTTAAATTATCTAAATCCAATTTAGGACCAAATGAGCTCCAAAAATTCCCAAAAATTCACCCTTAGCTAATTAAGGTATGAGGAATTCAAAAATGAAATCAGATTTTAATTTGGAGATCAAAATAATTTAGGTATATTTTAGAGCTTAAAATAGCCTAAAATACCAAATTCATCATTTTAGCTCCAAATGATTCCAAACTTCTAGGGCTAGGTTTAAATGACCCATTGAATCCAATGAAATCAAAATCAAGCCTTGGTTTAGCTTAATTAATCCAGGTCTAGCTAGGGTAACAACTTAGGGTTATTACACCTTGGCTCCAGACAGCTGATCAAATAAGTCATCAATGCGGGGCAACGTATATTTATTCTTTATTATAACTTTATTCAACTCTCGATTGTCAATGCACATTTGCATTGACCCATCCTTCTTCTTAAGGAATAGAACTAGGGCTCCCCATGGGGAAGAACTAGGTCTAATCACAAAAGAGCAATTAGCTGGAGCATAGGTGACTTGAAGGGAATTAGCCTAATAGTGTGCATGTACAGAATTTTAATGGAAGATAATTCGAAGCCATCAATTGAACCTCAAAGGAATTTTAACCTAAATTTTATGGAGGTGATGCATAAGGAAATCATTAAACTTCTTGATGTGAGAATTATTTTCCCAATTTTGAATAGTCCTTGGGTAAGTCTTATACGTGTTGTGCCAAAGAAAAGTGGGATTAATATGGTCTTAAACGATAATAATGAATTAACACCAACTATAAAAGTAACTAGGTGAAGAGTGAGCATATATTATAGGAAACTAAACAAAGCCACCATAAAGGATCATTACCCATTACCTTTCATAAATCAAATGCTATATAGGTTAGCAGGAAACCTTTTTTTTGTTTTTTGGATGGATACTTCGGGTATAATCAGATTTTGATAGCCTCGGAAGACCAAGAAAAGATAACTTTTACCTACTCGTATGGAACTTTTGCTTTTAGACTAGTGCCTTTTGGACTATGTAATGCCCTTGCCACTTTTCAACAATGCATGATGATAATTTTCTCTAACATGATAGGAGACTTCTTGGAAATCTTCATAGATGCTATTTCTGTAGTTGGAAAATCCTTTGACAATTATTTAGCAAATCTGTGAAAGGTTCTAAGGAAATATGAAGATTCAAATCTTATTTTAAATTAAGAAAAATGTCATTTTATGGTAGAGGAAGGAATTGTCCTTGGGCATCTAATTTCTTAAAATGGGATTGTGGTCAATAAGGCTAAGATTGAGGTGATTGAAAGACTTCCTCCGGCCTCTAATGTGAAAGGCATAAGAAGTTTTCTGGGACATGCTGGATTTTATATGATATTTATTAAGGACTTCTCAAAAATCAATTTACCTCTTTGCCATCTCCTAGGAAAAGATGCGAAGTTCACTTTTGATAATGATTGATTAAACAGGTTCAACACTATTAAAACTGCTTTGATTGTGGCTCTTGTGATTTCCGCTCCAAATTGGGATCTCCCATTTGAGGTTATGTGTGATGCGATCGACCTTGCAGTCGGGGCTGTACTAGAACAAACAAAAGATAAGATCTTTTATTCAATTTATTATGCTAGCAAGCTCATGGACGATGCTCAAAAGAACTATGCCACAATGGAAAAAGAATTATTGGCCATGGTTTTTGCTTTTGATAAATTTCATTCCTATTTAATTGGTTCAAAAACCATTATCTATACCAACCATGCGGCTATAAAATATTTCATCCAAAAGAAGGAAGCCATGCCGCGCCTCATACGATGGGTCTTACTTCTCCAAGAACTTGACCTTGAGATCAAGGATAAAAAGGGTGATGATAATGTAGTGGTTGACCACTTATCAAGATTAACTCATCTGACACCTAATAAATTTATTGAAATTAGTGATACCTTTTCAGATGAAAAGCTTTATGTTAATGCCTCCTCGAAACCACCTTGATTTGATGAGTTTGCTAATTATCTCGTGGGAGTGATCATACCAAAAGATCTTACTTACCAACAAAAGAAAGAATTTCTCTCTGATATAAAACACTATTTTTTGTATGATCCCTCCCTCTATAAATGTTGTGCAGATCAGCTCTTGAGATAGTGTGTTCCTGAATCAGAAATCAATAATATCCTTTTTTTATTACCACACCTTGTCTTATGAAGGTCATCATGGGATTGATCGAACTGTGACTGAGGTACTTCAGTCAGTATTCTTTTGGCCCAATATATTTAAGGATGTGGCTAATTATGTTAAGAGCTGTGATAAATGCCAAAGAATAAGAAATGTTAGTAAAAGAGATGAATTACCATTAAATATAATATTTGAAATAGAGCTGTTTGATGTTTGGGGAATTGATTTCATGGGGCCTTTTCCTATGTCTAAAACAAACAGCTATATCTTGGTGGTAGTTGAGCATGTATCCAAATTGGGTAGAGACTATAGCCTGTGTCAACAATGATTCTAAAACTGTAATAACGTTTCTTAAGAAAAATGTGTTCATAAGATTTGGCACCCCTAGAGTTCTGATAAGCGATGGTGGGAAGCATTTTTGCAATAAACATCTTGAAAATCTACTAAAAATTATGGGGTAAAACATAAGGTGGGATCTGCTTATCAACCACAAACAAGCGGTCCAGTTGAGGTTCCAATATAGAGCTTAAACAAATTCTAGAGAAAGTTGTGAGCCATAATAGAAAAGATTGGACCTCTAAGTTACAAGATGCTCTATGGGCTTACAGAACTACATTTAAAACAACTTTAGGAATCTCCCCGTACAAACTTTTGTATGGAAAATCATGCCATTTACCAGTTGAACTAAAACACCGTACTTTTTGGGCGATTAAAAATTGAACTTTAACTTAAAGCAAGCAGGCGAACGAAGGATGATTTAGCTAAGTGAACTTGATGAAATTAGGCTTAATGCATTTGAGAGTGCTAGAATTTACAAAGACAAAACAAAAAAGTGTCATGACGAATTACTTAAATTGAAAAACTTTGAACCAGGAATGAAAGTCCTATTATTTAATTCTAGAATGAGATTGTCTTTAGGAAAGCTAAAATTGATGTGGACCGGACCTTTCACAATTGTCAAGATACATCCTCATGGTTCCATAGAAGTGGCATCAAAATATGGCACATTCAAAGTGAATGGTCAATGGCTGAAACCTTATTTTGAGGAAGAAAACTTGCAAGAAAACAAAATGTGGAGACTACAAGATCTCTCAATGGAAGGAGTCTCATAGTTGACATCACCAAGGTATGGCTACAGACGTTAAATCAAGCACTTTGTGGGAGGCAACCCATGAATAAATAGGTTGCATTTGTCTTTTCTTGTGTTTTATTTATTTGGTTTCAGTTTGTACTTTTATTTTTGTTTTTGCTTAATAAATCTTAGTACATTATATCCCTCAATTTTGCGCTAATTGAATATTACCGTCACAACTTTTTTTGAATTTTTAATGGGGTAAGTTCAATGGAACTTGTGAAGAATTTCTTTATTCAAAATTATTAACAAAAGGTGACCAAGCAAAAGGAACAACTCTAAAATTTTTTCATGCTAAGTTGTTTTCCTCTCAATTTACTATAACTCTCCACAAATCAAAAATGTATGATGCTTAAAATCTAAGTGTGGGGGTGGGATTAAGAAACTTTACTTGGAAATGTGAGAAACAATGAAACAAAGAATATGCTAGACCTTTGTAGGACTTAATGAACGCAATGAAAATAGATAGGGATGAAGAAAAATGTCTCTTCTTTGAACTGAATGCAAAATGAAAATTCATGAATGAAGAAAAATATATCTTCCAAGATAAGAAAACTGAGAAAAATAGGATGAAAAAAAATATCTCCACTGAAAAAAATATTAATTGCGGTTTATAAGAAGAAGCATAAATGGAACAAGATTCTAACACACCGACTCTGGCTTATATTAGTTAAACATTTCTAGAAACTAAGTGTGGGGGTGGGGTTCAGGATCAAGCATCATACATTTAGAAAATGGAAACTAAGGTAGTCAAAAGAAAGAGAAACATTAGTACGGGACTTGTTAGAAGTTGAATCTTTCTAATCACATTATTAAGTAAAACATTAAATGGCAAAAACACTTTACACATATACTATTGAATTTTATAATAATTGTTAGAAATGTATACTTTATTGTTAGAAATGTATACTTTGATGTACTTTAACTAATTTTCAGGGTAAGAGAAGAGCTAAACTGAATTCAGGCTGAAACAAGGAACTCTGAATTCACTTAGCATAATCTAAAAATGTTTCGCTATCGCGAGCCATGGCGGTCTCAAATAGAGACTTTAGCGATACTGCGTGCCCAAGCGGATAAAGACAGAGAGCTTCGCGCTATCGCGCACCATACTGGTCTTGAAATAGAGACACACATGCTACAACGTGCCATAGCGAACACAAACCAGAGAGCTCAGCGCTGCCGCGTGCCGCAACAGACACGAGCCCAAGAGTTCAGCGCTACTGCACGTCGCAATGGGTACAAAACAGAGAGCTTGGTGCTACCACGTGCCACAGAAGACACAAACCTGAGAGCTCGGCGCTACCGCGCGCCGCAGCGGGCAATTCCAAAACATCACCCCTATCTATTTTGGGAGCAATGAGTGCAATGGTGAAGTTTGATTTTCAATTTGAGATCAATTTAACAAAGTCAATTTCCAAGGTTCCTAAAATTCCTAGAATCAGAGTTTTGATCCATTTGACTTCTGATTTAGACTAGGTCTTGGTGGAGAGCTTCTAATAAAATAATTAGTGTACTAATATCAAAATTAGGACTTGGATTAGCCTAATTAGGACTAAGACTAAATAATTGGTAATTGACACTATAGATGCTATTGCCGATAATATAAATGTTTTAAACTTCCTTCCTCTTACACTTTTAAATTTCAGCTGTTCTTTATAATGCTGAATTAATATTACAATACTTTACAATGTTGAATCGGCATTTTTAAACATTATTTAAATGCATAAAGATCAATAAATGCATTTCATTTAATCATTAGCAGTTAATTACTTAAGAATTAATTGCAGCACAGAAAATAGAGGTGCAAAAAAATATGGAAATGACGGATGACGGTTGACGGGCACAGAAAATTGTGCATCAATGAAACCAGCACTACACAAAAACCTTTGTCAGACGTGGCAATCCCAGAGGTCGATACACATCCTCCTCGTGTCTCGAGTGACGACGCGGTTTTAAGGCACTAAACCAGTCCGGTCCAAGAAGGTATGGTAAGCCGATCTGCTTCAGAAGAGATCATCAACCATCCCCATTGAAACTGAAAGAATGAAATTAGGGTTTAACCCTTAGCTTTATTTTGGCGACTAACCCGCACGTCGGCGGAAGTCAGCTTCATGGCCGACATATTGGGATTAAGAGTAATCTCGATCACCGACGGAGGAGCAGATGGGACAATGCCCTAGGTGCAAAAAATTGGTTAGGATTAGGGTTTGAATCGGCCACTACTAGCAGAGGAGATTAAATTGAGTTTGAGCTCGATATAATCTTACTTTACTCACTGTGAGATTCTTTAGGTTGAGAGATATAAGATTTGCACATAATTAATGCATAAATGAGATAGAGGAGGATCAAGGATCAGTACCTGGCAGCTCAGAAATAATGGTGGTATTATGGTTTTACAGATATAGTCCTTCATAACCTTAGCGACTCTCCAGTTCTCTAAAGTTCCTTAGTAGTTCGATTAGGCAGGAGGTAAGCCAAAATGGAAGAATATAGGATGAAACGGAGGCTATCATGGCTCGGGAGTCCAGCTAGAGTACAATGAGCCAGCTCTGGAATGAGCACGATCTCTGTCAGGAAGACGTACTGTGAGTGTACGAGGGCCGTTCGATCTTTTGGTCGAATGGCTATCGGGTTGAAAGAGACAGCGGCCACACGATCAAAGTAATGAGATCTAACGGTTCGGATGTGGATGAATTGTTGTTCGTTGTATGGGCTAGCGCAACGGATCTCCGCTTTTTAGAAAAATGCCATTGGAATTATAATTTAACATTTAATATATATTTATATATATATATATATATATATTAGTTTAAATTAAAATTAATATTTAATTATTAAATTATCCTAACTAATTTATTAAATTTAAATACTCAAATGTACTCCGAAAAATTCCAATTTTTCACTCTTACCTAATTGAGGGGTGAGGAACACAAAAATGTAATTAAAATTTTGATCGGAGGTTAATTTAATAATCGTACTTTTTTGAGTATTTAAATAATATTAAAATATTCGCAAAAAATTTGACAACTCCCAGATACTTCCAAAATACCACCCCTAACTAATTTTGGGGTGATGAGTCCAATGGTGAACTCCATTTTTGATTCTTAGGTCTAAATAAATTAGGTATTCTCTGAATTATCAGAAAATCATGAAGTGTTTGAAATTGTCAAACAGTCTCCAAATCGTACAAAATTTGAGTTGGAGACTCTTAATATTATTATAAGAGTAATGGAAAAGAATTAAAATCAATTAAGTTACTAATTGACAGGTAACAATACTAGGGTTATTATTTAAGTCTTCTTTTCTCAATTTTTATCCAAGAATTCCTTTAGTACTTATAAGTATATGTTTCCATCAATTAAATCTAAAGCTTACTTACATTCTCATTTAAATTCATTAGTCTTTGAAATCCAACAATTTAAGCTTTATAAGTATTTAAGAACTAAGTTTATCTTTAATATATCACAAAGTCTTTATATTCCCAATTCATAGATTCTATTGACATTTAAAGGTACATTTAACACTAATTATTCACTTCCATTTTTACTTAAAGGTACTAATCTTTAATACCTCCTTCATCTAAATTAGCATCGTAAATAAGACACCAAAAGGTTAACTAGATCTTGAGAGATTTGAAGTATTAAGGATAATCTAACCTATTCTTAATAAGATTGATGTCATTCTACAATTCTTATAAAGAATGATCTTCTCTACATCACATATATGAGATTATTCACTAAGTTATATTCTTAAATGACATAATTAATAATGCCCCTCATAGGTTCTTAAGTCTAAGATGCAATTATATTTTAAGACTTATCAATAACATCCTAAGTGATTCTAATCCTTATACTTATCATGAGATGGTGGTTTTCTTTACATAATGTAAATCACTATATTTAGCTCATCCAATGAAATCTAAAGAATATATTCACTAAGCATGTTGGATTGAGTGTACTACTACCCTAGGCAAATCTTTAATAGACACTTATATTACTATGGTCTTAAGGGAATCTAATCACTAAATGGACTCGATTAAGTGTCACACTTATTCTTCTTTTCATAATTCTTTCCTAGAGTTTTAGGTTACCCTCTTAGCCTCAAATATCAATATTAAGACCAATTGATATTAATCACATTATATTTCATTAAGTTTGATCATAAATTTTCCATTTATCATGTCTCTTATATGAAAGTTAAGTTTACTCGGATTCAACCATGATATTAATCATTTTTCTACTTGATTCTTCATTTCAATACTCAGATATGTTATCATTTAAGTTTCCCTAAGTTAATATAAGGTTTTGAAGCGAAATAAGGAAAATCTTGATTTTTAGGATTAAAATAATAATTAATTAAAGATTAAAAAATGTTCAAAATCTCTAAATGATGTCCAAATAATATATAATTAGTTGTTATAGATTAATTACAGTTTAATAAGTAAAATGACCATAAGTATGCTGAATTTGCACACCAATTAACTAAGATAAAGCCTAATCATTCTTAATGATAATTAAAAATGTGATTAATAAGATTAATTATCAAAATATAAATTTAATATTATATTAATATTCATTATATTTTTCTGATCACCTTAAGATATAACTTTAATACATTTGAGCTTATATTTAAGAAAATATAAATATTTGAATATTTAGGATTTAATTAATTAAATTAATTAAATTCTAATTATTTTGTACACAAGCAACCCTCAATCCTCATGCCCGTAATGAAGGCGCGTGCATGCTATCCTTCGCGCACCCAAAGTAGTGCAGCGCTGGTAGGGTCTCCGACCTGCCTGACGCTGAAGCATTCCTCGTCGGGACGACGAGGGACTCTTCTAGAGCATCAAAATTCATCACACACATAGCATTTCAGGTGGAAAACAAGATACCAAAGTGAAGCTCTCATCGAGCTCTACAAAATGCCTCTATTTCTCCCAACAATCGAATTAACTTAGGTTAATCACTAACTCTGACAAATTAAATCTAAAGCAGTTCAACTTATTGTCATTTTTCTCATTATACTATGAAAAAAAGTAGATTTACTTATTTTATTTAGATTGTATGCTCATTGATGAATTTTATTCATAGGAACTAAGCCTTAAGTTGATTTTGACTTTAAGTCAAGATTTAGCTTGATAGGACCTTAGAATTCTAGGGGAAAATTATAACAACCTAAGGTTATTACCCTAGTTAATTAGGACTAAATCATATCCTGATTTTGATTTCCAATACTCTTAATAAGCTATTAGGAGCACACCTTAATATTTTAATTCAAATCATAAGTTATTTAGACCAAAACCCAAATTATGGAAATCCCAATAAATTGGAAAATGACCTATCTAAATTGACCTCAAATAAAAAATATGACTTTTCCATTGTGCTCATCATCCCCAAATTAGCTAGGGGTGATGTTTTGGGAATATTTAGAAATCGTTAAACTTTTGTCGAATATTTTAATATATTAAAATACCCCAAAAAATAGAAAATTTAAATACTCGTCAAAATCAAGATCCAACTTTGTCGTTACGTTCCCCACCACCCAATTAGCTAAGGATAAATTTTTTGGAATTTTTATGACCGTATTTAATAACTCAATTTTAAATATTAAATCTAATGTAATTTAATTTAAAGTTTATAATTAATTATCCTGGCGGTGGGACCTGCTGTCCCTTATCGGGTTGGGTCTGATCCTTTTTTGGGTTAAACCTGCCTTTCCTATCGGGAGAGATTTATTTTATCGGACCGTCCAAACGGACAGTTCCAATTTCGCCTCTCGCACCCACAAACCCTAGCACTTGCGCGTGGCAAGCCCTCCCACACGCGGCAACCCTCGCTTTCCAGGTGCCTCCACGCTGCTCTATCCTGTCCACAAGCCTCAATTTATGGCTTTTGAGGTCTCTAGCCTCGAGCGACTGCATCAAATATTACCTGAAGCTTCGAACCCTCATCCTGAAGATCTCAAATGCTTGGCACTATCGATCAAGGTACGACTAATCTCCCTTGTTCTTCATTCGTTTCCTACAATCTTATTTTATTTTTGAATTGCATCGTATGGATTAATAATTGATCGGACCCAATCGAGTTTGATCGAGTGCGATCGAGCCAATTTGGGCGTAAATCCATAGTAATCTACAGTTGCACATCTCACCATTCACATAGATTTATGTTTCGAGATAGTTGGAGCCAGAGGACTTCTCCTCCATCGGTCTGCCTGTTATTGTGTTGTCCTCGAGAAGCCCTTCTCATCACCGTGCAAGTTAGCCACCGATGAGGCCGGGAAGATCCCTAAATGGTGTGCCCTAGTTTTGCCTCTACGATAGGTATCAAGGATGATGGAGAACCTGGTTCGGGCCGGGTCAGCCTGACCTAACCCACGTGCTATTGAGTCATCAACGTGTCTGTGTGGTAGGGCCTACATTGCGCCAGCCGTCTTTCCACCGCCCTCTGCGTGGAGCGTGGGTCCCGCCTGTTTACGCTGCTGCCGCGCCGTGGGACCCGCATTGTCTACTTCGTCGCATTTGTCCACGGGGCCCGCTCTGCGCTATGGCTGTCAAGTGGGGCCCGCCATCTTAATCAGTTGTTAACGAAATTAATCAGTAAAGATTCAATGATTTGATTTAAATAAATTAAATCAATTAATCACCCAAATTTTAAACCTTCATATCTTGCAATCCAATAATTCAAACACGTTGATATTATATTTCATTTTAATCAGAAAAATGTAAGGAAAATTATGATAGTGCTTAATTTCCATTTGGATGAGTATTTCTAGTAGTGATATTTTGGAACCTTCTATAATGACCTATTTAACCTTAGAAATTCAAATCATCATAACTTTATACCCTTAGCTCCAAATATAGTCAATATATATCTTATTTTGCTCATGAGAATATCAGGAATCCACTGATAGTATTAGTTTTGCTGTTTATAGTGTATTTTACTTAATGATATTTAGGGCATTTATTTAATTACCCTATTAAACCCTAATTCTTTATTAGTGTAATGACCCTAATAATTAGATAGAAGATTAATCCAATATTAGGATGTTACCTTAGCATTTAATACTTAATTAGAAGAAAGCTAATCAAATATAAATGCTAAGTAACCAAGTCTCTTTATGAGTAATTATTAAGTTAAAATAATGAGCATAGAAAATAATTAAGGAGATACGTAATACAATATTGCAAGTATAAACAATATAAGCAATTAGTATCATTCACTCATTCAACCCAAACAATTTATAAATAAGGAATCACAACATATATATACAAAGATAAATATATAAAAATTAACTCAAGTAATTAAAGTCTAATTTAATTATTACAAAACCATTTAAAAGAAAAAGTAAGAGAGAATATAAGCATTCCCTCTCTTAAACTAAATGTGCAAGAAAATTTTAAAAGTAAGCAGAAGTCATTCATTTAGGAGCTCTTCATGCACTAGGACCTGCATTATTTGAATCAAAGAGCTCTTAATCTTTCATATTTTGGTATTTAAATATGATAGGGCAAAGCCAATAAAAAATTGGTTACATTTTAAGTTAATAGGATAACACAAGCATAATTTACAATTTAATCTAAGCAGTGGAGCTATAAAAGATGTCAAAAAATGGAAAGGAAGTAAACATAACTGTAAAGAAGATAGTAAAAATAAGTTGAGAAAAAATACTCACTTATATATAAGTCTTAGCTTGCATCTAAAAATAGTAAGGAAAAAGCATCCTAAAAGGCTAGAAACTACTATGTGCATTTAAAGTAAATAAAATGAAAGTAATACATGTTCAATAAAATTTGTGCTAAATAAGCAAATGAAATATAGTGAAGTATTAAATAAAATTAAGCAATATATACTATATTCTAAATGAACTGTAAGTAAGCTAAACATAATATTGGAAATGGAGAGTGTAATGCATAAAAAGTAAGGAAGTATCTTAGACTCTCGGTCTAAGATAAACATAGCCTAGGACTATGAAAAATAATCATAATTAAACAATTATAAAGTGATCTTATAATCAATAAAATTGTAAAAGAACTCTTATATTATTAATTATAGATATATTTAGAAGATATCTTATTCTGTGGGAGCACTCAACAGATTAGGACGAGGAGTTAAGCACGTCTGCCTGACTAGATACAATGGGGGGTTGAACATTCACATTTACCCTCTCTAAAATGTGAAGTTCTATTATAAGCACTATAATTCTTGATATATTTGCCATAAGGCACCCTTAAAATTTTATGAAACTTTTATTTATGCACAATTATCTTATATTAATGTTCAAGAAAAAGACTCAAAGCTAAGCAAGCATTCAATAAATTTCATTAATTTTAAACTATGAGATATCCCTTTATTATTTAAATTTTAATGATCTACTTAATGATTAGAGATAATTGAGCTCCCCATTGACTTATAGATATTGATCTTTAAGTCAATTGAAATTAATAGTAGAGGAAATAGAAGTTTGGAAAAAAGTATTTTTAAGTAAATAAAGTTCATCTTATACTAATCCTAAACTAATCAATAGATTAACGATTAAAGTTTAAGGAAACTAGTAAAGGAGAGTAAGATTTATAGTTTGCTAAGCTAAAGAAAGTATAAGCTAAAGCAATTTTTATTAGTTTCATCTATTTAGCTTACAAACTAGAAAGTATCAAATCAATTTAATCATAAACTTATCTAAGATTAATTGATGTTGAGCATTTAAAGTATAAGGAAAGAAATAGATTATTTCCTACAAGTAATAATTCATTTGTAATTATAGGGAAATAGAGATCTAATGGCTTATTTAAAGAATGAAAGAAAGTTATTATTCTCTAGTTTAATCAATTAAAAACTAATTTAGAAGGTTAAAGACTAGAGATATGTGCTAAATCATATAAGCAATTGTTTGGGCACTAATCATATCATGAGTTCTCTTAAAGAACTTTAACTTAGCAATTTAAAGTGTTAAGCTAATTATAATATAAAAGAAATTGAAAGAATCTTAATTAAATATAACATTCATCTAAAGGAGAAGTAACAACATGTAGAAATAAGATTGTAATTCCAATTTTAAAAATTTTAACATGAACTCTATTGTATTTATTGAAAAGAAACACATAGTATGTTAACATGCAAGTCTTCTACTATTTAGAAGATTAAATAAAAATAGGAATATTAAGGAACTAACATTTAGCCAATTCAATAAATAGAATACTTATTCCAATTTAAGTCTAGCAGGACATAAGTAATTGAAACTACATTCCATAATTATGAATATAACATCCACCAATTGAAATAAAGCATAAGATAATCTTATAGTTCATCAATTTGTTAAAAGATGAAAGGAAAGAACAATTCATTTAAAGAACTATCATTAACTTAATTTAAGCACATAATATTAGTTCTAATTAAGTTCCAATATAAACAATTTACATGTAGTTTCACATTCTAGTTACTAATCTAAATTCCATATGAAGTATATTTGAAATAGATGAATTAAACTTAACATATGGTATGCAATTATTCATGTTAAATTTATAATATTCACATTACTTAACTAATGAAAACTATCTATAATGATAGAGATAATTCTAACTTAAATAATCTAAAATAATTTATTCTACATATGAAAATGATCAATTATAGAAGTTCTAAATATTTTCAATTCACATATCACATTGATATAAGAACTATTAATAAGGATTTGAATAATCAATTTTGAAATATACATGCATTTTATTCAATCCTAAGTAATTTTACAATGGAAGAAATTTAACTTGAATGAGCATTAATTTATTTCAAATCATCACATCCATAGAAATGTAAGGTTTAAGCATACCATTTAAAACTATATGTGAGATA
Organism: Gastrodia elata; assembly: GCA_016760335.1. Classification (NCBI taxonomy): domain Eukaryota; kingdom Viridiplantae; phylum Streptophyta; class Magnoliopsida; order Asparagales; family Orchidaceae; genus Gastrodia; species Gastrodia elata. The sequence continues at coordinate 48,903,949 of CM028671.1, read as the reverse complement.
ATAAAATAAAGCGAGTTTGTTGTCCTAGGGTTCACACATCCTAAAATAAGCATTTATGAAGAATAAGAAATTAACAATCAACCTAAATTAAAGAGCTAAATACCTAAAATATTCAAATGTTGTCCAATTAATATGTTATACATATCAATGTATTCCTTATATCATAAGGAGTAAAATGACATTAACTAGGTTAAATTTAGACAACATTACATTTTCTAGGGTTTGGAGGGGTCCTAATTAGGTTTAAGATATCATTAGGAGATCTAGGATTCAAAACCTTTATTTGATCTCATATTATTGTTCTTCACATTCTTGTGAGTGAAATGGACTATTTAAATGTCTAATATGAACTTCAATTGAATTAGTTATGATGTAAATAAGATTTGGAATTAATTGGTAAATATTTAATTAATCAAAATAAAATGAATAAATAAAATAATTCCCCAAACAAAAATTAAATTGATATATAATCATTCTACATATTTTTGCAATTAAAATGGTATATAATATTATATATATATATTGGATAAGTATTTTACTATTTATGAATAAAATGAAATTCATATTAATTAATTCATAATGTCATTTAATTACATTCTGTTAACTTAGTTATCCATTTAATCATTTCTTTCGGCGCCTTAAATATAATTGCAGGTGCCACGTATTTAAGTAAGATTGACACGATTTAATAAACATTTGGACTGGCCAGTTCAACAATTTTGCAGAAGATTTAAATCTTCAGATTCGAACATACAAACAGATGACTACTATTATAATTACTGCTCGAAATGGTGAATCATTGAATATCATTACATATGAGAGTATTCACCAACTGCTACGCTTAGAAGGTACTTAACAATTCTATTACTTCCAAGCAGTAATTTATAATTAAACTAAACCTTAATCATATTTATCAAGTTCATATATTTATACAAAACTAACGATGTTGAACACCCCTTAGGATAAAGAAAATGGTAAAACAAAGAGAATAACAGTGCCATTGCTAAAGAAAAGAAAATTTCTAAGGAAATTAACATAATTATAGAAAGTGTGGCCTACTTAGAAGTATCCATTAATACCTTGTAATTTAGAAATGGAGTATGGGGAACCTGGTGACCGGACTGTTGATTCTTTGAATCTTAGGTTCGCAAAATAGTCGAGCGCTTTCTAGGTATTTCTCCTTCAGGGTAGAGCTCCCACATAAGCTTTGTAGTTGATCCTTCTGAGGAATGAAACGTCTAGAGAAGATAAGGTACCCAGAAGAGGCCCGCTATAGGAGTGGCGTATGCCCACTCCTCTGCATTTCTACGGTCGTGCGAAAAGGTTGAAGGTGTACAATGGAGTTTGTGAGGGCCATTCGATCTTTCCTTTTTTGATCTAACAACTAATCCCTTTCATTAAAATCTTGACCATTGGATTATAACCTAAGAATGAATGGCTCTAATTAAAATGATCCAAAGTTTTAATTATTCAGTCCTTGGATTATTATATAATTATTTATAAAGCAATATTTAAATATTATATTTTCCTTTTTTATTTAATCAAATTTAAATATCTAAACACACTCCAAAAAATCCTAATTTTTCACCCTTACTTAGATGAGGGGTGAGGAACTCAAAAATGGAATTAGATTTGAGATCGGAGGTATATTTAATTTACCTAATTTTTCTAGGTATTAAAATAATATTAAAATTTTCATGAAATTTTTGATGACTTCCAAACACTTCCAAAATACCACCCCTAGCTAATTTGGGTGTGCTAAGTCTAATGGTAGACTCCATTTTTAATTTTGAGGTCTAAATAAATTAGGTATTTTCAGAAATATTAGAAAACCAAGAAATATTAGAAATTGTCAAACGGTCTCCAAATTGCACGAAATTTGAGATAGAGACTCCTAACACTATTATAAGAGTAATGGAAGAGGTTTGGAGTCAGTTAGGTAATTATTTGATGGGTAACAACATTAGGGTTATTACAATTAGGCCATAACTTAGTTAATTGAGCTTCAAATTAGGTGATCCAATATACTATTGTGGTTATGAGAACCTAAAGAACAGTAAAAAGATATTTAAGATTTGGTAATTTAATTTTCCTAATTAGCCATAATCCCCCTAAATATTTATAAGATTAGCCTCACTAATTACCCAAATTGAAAAATTCAAATTGTTGATAGCTCTTAGAGTATAATAGAACTCATTGGTGAAGTTAGTTTTGTGATTAATCTCACTAACACTCACTAATCACCCTAAACCCTAATTAGGGCTTATCTTGGTCAAATGGAGTCCAAATTGAGTAAACTCATAGTCATTGTACTTAGTGCGCTATAGGGAGCATATAGCCACTGAGTTTGCTGAATTTGGATATCATTTAGAAAAGTTAGGTTTTTAGGCTATTCTTAAACCTCATAAATTACCCTTTTAGACCCTAATCTTATTTTAGCCATAACTTGGTCAAATGATCTTGGACTCTATAGAATCCTTAGGCAGTAAAAAATATAAGGATAACAAAAATTCCATATTTTTTTAAGTAGAATTTTAAATCTACCCCTTATGATCTAAGACTCTAATTTGAGTTCATTAGCCTAAATCAATAGGCAATTTAGGTGTACTTACTATCAATCTTTATATTAGACAATAAGTAACCATTTAACATTAATAAATTTTAGTTTGGGTCCCTAATTCAAAAAGTTACATTTCATTTTGCCCAAAATTAGGTTTAAGTATTCTTAAGCCTTAAAAATCTAAATTATTCAGTAAATTTATGAATTAAGTGATTAAGAAACAAATTTATATCAATTAGGGCTTATTAAAGTAAACTCTAAGAAAGACCCTAATCCTTCCTTAGGAAATTCTTAAGTAAATTCTTAAGCTTCATAATGTGGAACCTAGCCTACATTATGTCATTTCTAATTTCTTAAGATCAGTGGATATGTATAGTTAAGATTTAATTAGATTTAATACTTGATATTGAACCATTCCTTTAAGCACTTACTCAATTAACCTTCCTTAATTAAGTATCCTTACTTATACCTTTAGGAATCTTCTTTAAGAATTAGGTGTAGACTTAGGTTAGAATTCATTCATTGGATAAATGGGTTACTCAATGGATAAAATCTTGGTTTTACTTATTTCTAGGTTTCATCCTTTATTATGATTATTTTGTATTTAAACCTTAATTTAAGATTAGAGATCCATCTTATTAAGTTTAATTATACTTAATAAGATAGCCTTATTATGTAGAACATGAGAGTTGAGATTAATCTTTATACCTTAGTCCTTAGCACCTTTGGATTAAGAGGTTAAACCTTAATATTTGGTGTTTAACTCTTAATCCCTCAATCTTGATTTATCTTAATTAAGATTGGCTTGGGGTTAACTAAATTCATTAATTAACACGTTTGATTTATTATTCAACTTATATAAGCATCATTGATTGAATTATATTAGAACTTGATTAGTTCTAATTGCTTTACACCTTATAAGATCGATGTTCTAAGTTTATACTGGATAGTAGGATGTTGGAGATCCTAAGCTTGTACAATCTCAGATTAGTTAGGAAAATTAACTTAAAAAATAAGTGATATCACAGATGTTTGTGTAGTGCTGATTACACCTTGTATTGTATGCTTTGCTTCCTTATTTTGAGTACTTATTATTTTGGAATATCAGGTGAAACATAATTATTTAATGAATGTTCATGTCAGATTTGAACATAAGCGAATTATATATGTCAGATATATCAGATAACTTAGTAAATAAGATAATAGTTTAGTGGAATATGTCCTAGTTAAACTGTCTCTACAGTTTGGATATGCAGTACAGGTCAGTTCAGTACCCATGCATTAGTGTCCTAGCTGATTTTAATTAGTACCTAGGCATTAGTGTCCTGGATAATTTTAGCTCAATTCTAGTGGACCTGTTCATCTAGGCAATAGTGTCCTAGATGCTTTAGTTCAGTACCCATGTATGAAGTAATATGAGAATAATATTTCGAGTAATATAAGAGATATATTGAAATTTCAACATTTATGTGAATACAGAAACAAAAGCACTAAACAATCCACTAAATTATCTAACAATTCTCAAATAAGATTAGTTTTTGCTAAATATAATTAATAAAAAAATTAATTGATTCAATTTAATTGCACGGGGGATTCCACATTTTTATTAAATTTAAAAGAAAATTAGGATATTAAAGATTCACATTGTTACAATAGATGTTCATTTCAATATCTCAATACATATATGAACCCCATGCAATGCACGGGAAAAAATTACAAAAATCACAGAAATCTCTTATGTCAAAAATTGAAATTTGCTCAAAAAAGTGTAAAGAAATCAGAGAACATATATGACTATCGCTCATTAAGTTGCAATCTCATTTTCATCAATAATTTCATTCATCATAAGCTAATCTATATATGATACATGCTACACAAGAACCACAATTGCTTAAACCATCATTCCTTATATGAGAGCATGTTCAATTGAAATTTCATATCTATATAACATTGATATTTCTATAAATACAATAACTTGATTCATTTTTCGTGAGCATATAAAAGACATCGAATATCATTTGAATAAATATGGAAGGCCAATATTTCTTAATGATTGAGATAAAAATAGCATGCAACTTAAAGAGAAAGAAGATATTAAGACTCTTCACAAATGTGATTTGCTAGATCAAAAATTATTATTTTCAGCAGATTATGCTGGCAGCAAGTGGGATGCATCGGTTGCCTCTTAAGGCCATTATAATGTCGTTATAATGCCACATGGTAATGTCGAGAAAAACATATGGAAAATAGTTTACAACAAAAGAATAGCTCAATCAATGACAGAGTTGTGCTTCATTCACAGCACATTCATTCACAACAAATATTCATTTGTAACAAAAATGTAAAGAAAATAAAATGTACCAAATTGCACTGTATAAATATATTTATACTTGTCGAAACAATTCTCCAAATTATCCAAGTTCAACTTGCTCCAAAACTTTATAAAAACTAAAGAAGAACAAAATTATAACCATCATCATCTCTTTTCAACTGATTCCAAGTAGTTTTATTTGGAGGCTAAGGAAAATTTTGTAAGACGTTGACCATAATAAATAAAAAGCTTGCATATAGTTTTATTTGTCTTAAATAGACCAAAATGTAAGAAAATCATCACCAAACTCAAGTCCCAAAGAAATGATTATCAAAATACCGAGTTCATCATAAATTTCATGTAAAAGGTTTTCCTCAATAACAAATGAAAAAAATATTTAGGGATTATTTGATTTACAAACATCATAAAAAAGTGAATAGTTATTGGTAGTATAAAAGCATTCATTTCACAGCAACGTTGCCCAAAGCAGCCACGATGTAATAGACAGACATGGCCAACTGCCTAAAGTCGCCATGATGTAATAGAATAATATTTCCAAATTAAAATCATATCAAAAGGAGAGCATAATGAATTTAAAAATTGAACAAATTCCTACAACAAATAATAAAAAATACCATCCAACAACACAACAACAACACCAAGCCTTAGTCTCACTATGTGGAATGAGCTCATTTATCATTTTATCTTTTTGAGTAAGCCCACTCATTCACCTAAACAATAAAAAAATTTAATAAGAACTTTCACTGAGAAAAAGGACACTAACTAAATGAAACATTAACAAAAAAAACAGTAGATTAACTTATAGAAAATGAACCCAAACAAATTTTCTTATATTCAAGCCATTTTTGATGCCACTACAATTATGAATTAAAGAAAAAAAATCTAACCACAGAAAATTTTGACAGATAGGGAATATATCAGTGCACCTTAAAGATGAGCACCCATCATTAATACTTGACCACTACAAAAAATAAATAGCTCATTGACAAAACAAAGAGAATTATGCTTCATCCACAATAAATATACATTTGCAATTATCTAATATAAGAAAACTTATAGCAATGTCAAATAAAATGCAAAAGGGTTATATTTTATTTGCCAAAATAATTGCCTAATTAACTTCGAATTACTCAGGACTTTTAAAAAAGATGAAGAAGAAAATCATAGCAATAACAACCCGCAAGCATAATAGGGATCATTGTGATCATGAATATTAACACCTTGAAACTGATTCATTTAACTTTTCTGTGGAGAAAGAGGAATAAAAAAATCATTTGCCATAATAAATGAGCATGCTTTCTTTACAAATAATCTTATAATCTTTGCAATAAAATTGATATTTTCATTCTATAAAAAGAGCACCAATTCTTAAAAACCCATTCTCATAAGTAATATCATGTCCTCTTTTCTTAAGAAATGGTTAACTAGTCATTAAAAGATAGTTTAAAATTGTTATCTTCATCAATCTAACCAATATCAAAATAGCTATGAATACATTAATCCTCTGCTTTTCCTATATTCCAATTTATATCTCCTTCAATAAACAATAGTACATCTTGATAAATTATTTGAATCGATTTCAACACATTCCTTTTGATTTGAAATGAAAATATAGGATTGTAACTAATGTTAAATAATGTGGTCCTGGATAACTTACACATATTAAGCATAGACAAATCAATGTATTTGTTAAAAAATTGATTACATGAATTTTGCCCATGTTAAAAAAAAGAAGATAAAAAAGACATGAGAAGAAACCAATAGAAAGGCCAAACTATCAATGAGTTCATATAAAGCAAAAAAAAACCCTTACTATCATTTTCATATTTAACAAAATACTAAATTCAAGGTAGCTCAATGCATGAAGACATTTGGGACTACAACATTCTCCCTTACAGATATCTATAATAAAAGCAGCAAACAAAAATAGAAAGTGCTGGGCATATTTTTGAGTTGATTGCGAGTCTAAATCGATTTGAATTTTCAATCCTAACAAAACAGCCATCCAACTCGATTGATTTCAGGTGCAACGTTAGAATGAGTCTTACTTTGTAATTTAGTACTATTCTTATATTTGGTTCAAATTGATTTCAAGTTGTGGCTCGAAATTAAATCTTTTTGAGTTGAACTAAACTCAAATTATGAGATGAATCATGCTAACTATTGCAATTTGTCAGAGAATGTGATAAAATTAAAAAAAGAAAAAGACTTGATCTTTAATTGTCCAGAAAAGTTCGACTGAAGCATTAAACTTGGCGGATTATTCTGCGGCTGCAAAATCAGCTTCTTTTCTAATATATCTAATATTTTAGTTGATGTTGATGTTGAAGAAAAAAATAATTGAAGAAATTAATCATCATAAATCTAATATTTCTATCAAATTTCTCTTCTTCAAATAAATGGAAATATTATCAAGTGCCTTCTCATCATCATTTAACTACAAAAAAGAAGCTCCCAAAGTTTGCCTGCCATAATTCTCTAATAAAAAATAAACAAAAAAAATTTTTATCCACCGATGAAAGATATAAAATAATTATATGTTGGAGAAAGCTAATTTATAAATTACATGAGAACAACTAAAGTCAACCAAAACCTTAAAGAAGGAAAGGGAAAATAAAAGCGGAAGTTTTACATGTAAGGCATGACAGCTGTGAATAGCAACATCATGCTTATCTATAGCAAATTTTGTTTGGAAACCAACCTCTGTTGCATAGATTGGAGCAAATAGTCCTAAAGTAGAGTGTGACGGAGCAGGTAAATAAAGGGGAAAGACGTTTGTGGAAAAAAAGAGAGGCTCCGGTAGTATTTCTTGCCTGCTGGAGATGTTGAGTTTGCCAGGGAGCAGGCTGAAGATCAATCACTTGCCTGCAGGAGATGATGAGCCTGTTGGGAGCAGCTCGGAGAATCAATCGCCTCAAAAATGCGAGGCTTTGCGTTAAGACAATAATGACAAAGAGCTTGCTATGAATTCAACTTCAATCAAGAGCTCTGCAGAGGCAGTCTGATTGCAAAATTGGGCAAACGACAGATTTAAAATAGAGGAAGGCGAAAAGTCAGCTAAATAACTTAAAAAAAATTTTATAGAAAATTTTCCAAATTTCTAGGTATGCGGTTACAAAACTGGATGCTATAAATATATACTTAAAATATAGATAATTTCTGGGTATACTAGGTATGCGATCAGTGCCTCATTCTCTCTCCCATATAAATATATACTTAAAATATAGATAATATAAATATAGATAGATAGTACTTTTTTAATATTATTACTGTATTAAAAAATAGACTTAAAAATACTTATAATATGATATTATTATGTATAAATATATAATTGATATAATATATTTTTTGCGTAAATCATATGAAAAAAAAATATTAATCATAAATATTTTGTTTTCTTACTTTTATATTTTTGTTCTCTCAGCTCTCCGCTTAGACGATATACTCGTTGACTGTAGCGCCCACTATACTTTCGGCTACAAATCACATACCCTTACGCCATTGTCGGAGAGCGAGAAACAGGCCGACGTATAAATCTAGAATTTGTGTGCCAGAATTTAGGTGCAACGTTCCGCCAGCCGCCGGCGTCGTCAAGAATTTGTGAGGAGATTTTCTTCTTCAAAAAAAGAGAGGGAGATCGATCGACGCGCAGAGAAAACTAAGAAAAAAAGAAAAAATATGTCTTTCTTCATCTCCCTCCTTGTGGCCTCTCTCCATCTCCTCCCTCCCTTCGCAGAACCGGATATCAGCGCAGCTCATTATCCGAGCACCGCCGCATGGAGCCCAATTGGTGGATCTCCTGCGCCTATGGTGCTTCCACTCTTCTACTCTCTGCCTAACTCCACGCTTATATCGTCGCCGCCATTGCGGGCGAGTAATTTTCGTCGCCGGAAGCTGCAGAAGAACTCTTCGTCTGCGGCCAACGCGCACATGAGGCTCTACGACGATCTTCTCACTAACGGGTAATCTATAATATTTCTACCTCCTCTTGTCATTTAAATGATTCAGATCCTAATGGCGTGGTGATCAACATATCGAATCCCTTGGATATGTTCAGGTATTATACAGCTAGGTTAAAGATCGGCACTCCTCATCAGCAATTTGCTTTAATCGTAGATACCGGGAGCACTGTCACCTATGTTCCTTGCTCCTCCTGTGAGCAATGCGGCAATCATCAGGTGCGCGCTTATGTTCCTATTATAGCAATATCAGATGACTTATTTGGTGTTTGATTTGATGAAAATAGAACCCAACGTTTAGGATTCAATTAATTCCTTAAAAAATATGAAACAAAGAGTATCTTATTTGTGAAACTGATTGTTTTCTAGGATCCAAGGTTTCAACCTGATATGTCAAGCACATACGAACCAGTAAAATGCAGAACAGATTGTACATGTGATTCGGATGACAAACAATGTACTTATGAGAGGCAGTATGCGGAGATGAGCTCAAGCAGTGGAGTTCTAGGAGAGGATATAGTATCTTTTGGCGCTGAGAGTGCTCTTGAACCTCAACGTGCTGTATTTGGTTGTGAAACTTCTGAATCTGGTGATATTTTCAACCAACATGCTGATGGTATAATAGGCTTAGGTCGTGGCCAGCTTAGTATCATGGACCAACTTGTTAATAAGGGTGTGATAAGCGATTCATTTTCTTTGTGCTATGGTGGCATGGACATTGGTGGAGGTGCTATGGTACTTGGTGGGATTCCGCTTCCACCTGATATGGTTTTTTCTCATTCAGATCCAGTTCGTAGGTATGCACATTATTTGTACTGACAGCTGAAATTGGCTAAAAATATTTTGAATGCATTTTATGCGTCTTACACAATTACTCTAGCTTTGAGATGGCAACAGTCCATATTACAATATTGAGCTGAAGGAGATTCTCGTTATGGGGAAGAAATTGGATTTAAGCTCAAGTGTCTTTAATGGCAAGCATGGAACTGTTTTGGATAGTGGAACAACATTTGCCTACCTCCCCAAAAAGGCTTTTATTGCATTTAGAGATGCTGTAAGTTACAAATAGTTTTCATGTGCTGGATAATTGTTGTTAAACTTCTTCATTCCAAGCTGTTAAAAATCCTTGCTATTCAGTACTTTATCAAATAAAAGTTTGATTTTAAGCTCTTATTGCATATTTAATTACTATAATGCTCTTATAGGTTGTCTTGTGGAATAAAGATTTTTTTTCATTTCTCATATGACAAGCATCTTCGCCCTGCTTGACTATTGCCTCTCTATTCTCTATTGCAACGCTGCTTTCCTCAGTTCATATTAGGGAAGATCGTCTTCTTTAGATCAAAAGAATTATTTCGATTTTTCATCTTTATTACTTCATTAATGGATTTCATATGCTAGTTTTCTTCCAAAAAGATAACTGTGATGAACATCTTCTCCTTACACGAACATTACCTCTTGATCCCTCTATGACAGTACTGCTTTTTTCTATGCATATTAGGAAAAGATTAGACGGGCCTGCCTTGCCCGATTCGAGCTCGATTGTCGGGCCGGGCCACAAATACTAGCTCGATTGTCGAACTGGGCCAAAAATACTAGCTCGATTGTGGAATCGGGCACCAAATACTAGCTCGATTGTCGGACCGGGCCATATCGATGAAAATAATGCTCTTAGGCCCAATATGATTTGGCCTGAGTCTCTGATCAGGCTTAACTTGTGGCCAGGTCTATTTTAGATTGCCAGATGCTTTCGATCTCTGATGTATAAACTCCTTATGTAGGCATGCCTTGGATTATGAATACATGCCATTTATTGCTGTAACACCCTATATTACAAATGTACCCAAGATGGAGATATTTGTGCCACATATTGTTACTACAATGCAAAATTTCCTAGTGTGAGTCCTCAAATTTAATTTAGTTTAAGTGCAAAATAGAGCAAAAAGTATAGCTTATAAAGTTATTAAGAATTTTAACTAATATTTTTAATTTTCTCTTACACCAGTCACTCAGTATAAAATGTTTATAGGCACCGCTTAACTCACCAAAAAATTTAAAAAAAACTAACATGTGCCACAACATGGCACCTAGGTTCTCACACATTTCACATAGAATACTCAGCAGTTGGGTGCTTTGCTTATTATACAACATCACCAATCTTTGTACCTACAATATTCTTACAAATGTGGGTGAGCAAAATTTCAATAAATACAACCCATGAAAATGAGTCAATGTGTTATGCAATGTAATACAAAATAATGATTATAGAGTATAGTGATTGTGCAATGACAATGCAATAACTAAATTAGAGAGATTAGAAGTAATAGTAATAATCTTAGTGATAAAAATGTTGGTTGCTAAAGTAGAAGAAGCAAAAATTAGAGAGCAATGTAGAAACTAAAATCTAGTTAGAAAAAATAAGAACTTGAAATCAGTGCTTAGAAACATAAATTAGAACAAAGAACAAAAATGTATTAAAAAAATAGTGATAAAATCAAGAGATAGCTCATAACCTAGAATATAAAGCCCAAAACTTAGAGCACTGAATAAAACTATTGCACCATAAACTGCTAAAATATATTGTGATCAGTATGTAATTAGGGACAAAAAGATGCAATAAATAAACTAACCTAGCTGTGGCTAGTTAGTCGCGATTATAGCTAGGTACTAAGTACTCTTCTATGGATGTATCTTAAAAGAAAAAATTTTTGCAAGCCAATGTGGGCCATAGTTACTACTAACTCGAGGGACATCGGGCCTCTTATGTAAGAGTGAAACAAACTAAATTTGGGATTTGTAAATCTCCAAAAATATGTAGCCTTAACTCCTAGAAATGGGACTGGTGGTCCCTACAATAGAAATAAAAAATATACTACCCATACTTATCACCCAACACATCACTCAATGTCTAGGTCTAGTGCCCAACATGGAGACATAGGAAAAACCCCTTATTTAAATATAGATATATATTTATATTATAGATTTTATACTTAAAGTATATTATATGTCAATGTCCCCAATTTCCTAAAACATATATTTTAGAGCAAAAAATATAGCACATAGAACAAGGTCTCAATTAGCCGTAAATTAGGGATCCGATTATTGTCAACCTATTTGCTTGGTATTAATAATTTTCCATTTTTGTAATTATGAACAATCCATAAATAAGGCATTTCTCATAGTTTCATATTTACGAAAATCACAAGTTTTGTAAATATATAACATCCACATTGTATATACAAACCCATATGCTGATTTATACATGGTAATTTCGGTCGGTATCAACTTCCTTGTTTGTATATACAAAACTTATAGTTTTGTAATTACAAATTGGCTAGACAGAATCCTAATTTTGCCCTAATTAGACCAAAAAAGATTTCAAACCACACAACTTCAATCGAGCTAGACAAACACATAATAAAGCACTAACATATTTTAGATCTAATATATGCATAGTCAAATTCATGGGTCTTTTTCTTAATTCCATATGCAACGATCTCAACTAAAGTATCATGAACAAACAGTAAGAGAAAAGCATAGATATACACATTCATATTCTTTAAATTTTGAAATTTTTAAGGATTTAATGCAAATAGATTGAATGGAGGAGTTACTGTTCTACCTTGATTCAAACCTTGAGGAATGGGAAAAATTGAGCTCCACGCCTCAGGAGCACACCCATTACTCCCATGGCCTAGATCCTCATTGTTCAAGTCTTAAATGAGATTTCTTAAACTTAATTTGGCTTGCTCAAGTGGGAGAAGGTGAAGCTTGAAGGGAAAGAGGGAAGGGAAAGTGAGGAGCTCCTTAGAGTTTTTGGGAAAGGGGAGGAGAGTTTGAAGGTTGAAAAATACTCCTTTCTCAGCCATCATCTTTAATATAAGGGGCTAGGGTTCAGCTCCTAATAATTTGGGCCATCTTTTTTTGCTAGCTTGCAGTTATATATATATGAACTCCTTAGTCTTTAATTAGGAATAAAATCAAATAGAGGATTGCTACCATTGTAATTGTTGCTTGTGTTTAACCATGTCTGCAATCGTCGGCCTCGACTTGGAATTCATGTAGCAAACCCACATCTTCTAGTCTCACAAGAAGATGAGACAATTGCTCGATCGATCATGATCAAAAGTTTCGATGCTTCAAGTCGTGGATTGGTCGTGCAACTAATAAAAGTTTCCTTATTATAACCACACAAGTAATCATGCCCCCCTCTGCCTTTATAAATGTTAAAGGGAACTCTCCCATTCACAACACATACTAAAGACCTTTAAGGTCTTTGAGAAGCCTTTGCTTGAGCAACTCGCATAAAACTTGGTGTCATCGATCTTAAATTCGGTTGGGGAATATAATTTGAAGACTCCAATGTCGTTTATATTTGGTCTAACTAGAGAGAAACTGAAATCCATCCTTCAATCTTTGGCCGGAGCAAGGGAGCATTTTTTTAACGCAATTTTGGGCATTGTTGTATTGCCAAAATTACTCCAAAAATTTAAAATGTGCAAAAGACATTGTTATGCCATTGAAATTATAATGAAAATATTAAATAAAAAACTAAAACAAATATAACATTAAATCAATGTGATTAATTTTACAATTGATTAACTTAAATCAATTTGAACATCAATTTGATTAGTTGAATAATTAATTTATTCAGTATTTTTAAAGAGGTTAATTTGATTAATTAAAATATTTGATTAATTTGTAATCTAATTAATTGATTCATTTATTAATTAAATTAAGTGATTAATTATTAGTTTGTCAATTAAACTAATACATTAAGTGGAGAGTTAGGACAAAATTTGGGAGCAAATTTTACAATCAAAATAAATATATTTGATTAATCAAGTTGTGAGCCAACTTTTATTTTATAGATCTTATTTAAGTGTGAACAATATTCAAGTTGAGTGATGAACCCTAGTAATAAAAAAATTATTGTTATAGCTATAATGAGAAAAGAGAAAAAGGGTTCCCATTACTCATAAAGTTTGCATGTGTCATTCAAAGTCATACTCATAGAGTACAAAGCTCACTTTTCAAAGTCATGCCTCATCTCTATACACATGTCACTTTGAGTGCATATGGCTCACAAGTTTTAAAGATTGTGTACTTCTCCATATGCTCTCAATTGAGACATGTCCTTCAATCTTTAGGCTTACAAAGCTCCTTTCCTCTTCATGTAGTTCAACCTGCATGTAAAAGAAATGATCAGTATAATATATAATAAAAGATGCACACATAAATGAGACATGCAGGAATTAAAAGTAGTAAAAATGATATCAAATAATAATATAATAGGCTAATCAAACATGCTATGAACTTAGATTGCTTAATTCTTAGTAGATCTAACTAATTTTGTTGAATTAGTCTAGTCTAATCATTATTGTTACTAATAGATCTTTGTGATGTTAGTTTAATTTAAGTTAAAAGTTTTATTTTTAATAAATTTAAATGATCCTATTTGAAAATTGGTTAATAGTTTTGATTTTTAATTAATTTAATTCATAACTCTTAGCATGTCTAATTGATCCTAATTAAGTTAAGCTTTGTTAAACAATTTAACTAGTTGATCTAGCTGGTCCTAATTAAGTCAGTCTATGTTAAATAATATAACTCCTAAATTTTGCTGATCCAAATTGAGTAAGCTTATGTTAAATAGTTTAATTCCTAGTAGATATTGTTGATCTTAATTAAGTTAACCTATTTAAAATATCATAACTTCTAGTTGATTTATTTGATTATATTTGAGCTAACTATGCTAATTACACTAAGTGCTAATTGATTTAATTACTCATAGTTGAGCTAACTTATGTTAAGCATTTAATTTCTAATTAAATTTTTCTTAAGTTAACATATGTTGAACAATTTAATTTTTTGTCGATCTAAATGGTTCTAGTTGAACTTAAGTTAAATATTTGGTTTTTAGTGAATCATAGTGATCTTAGTTGAATTGACTTAAATTAATTATTCTAATTTATAGTGGATCTAATTGATTCTAGTTGAATTCAAGTTAATTATCTTAATCTTAGATGATCTAGTCAATCTTAGTTTAGTTAGAATATGTTAAACACTTTAACTCCCAGTAGATTTAGTTGATTCTAGTTAATTAATGTTAAATAATCAATTCCTAATGGATCTAGCTGATCATAATTGAGTTGACTAGTATTAGATAAGTCTAATTTCTAGTTGAGCTAACTAATTATAGTTAATATAGTCTAAGAAAACAGTCTAATCCCTAATTGATCTAAGCATTCATAGCTAAGATTTGCTAGATCATTGTCCCAAGCTTTAACAAATCTATGCTAAGTTAATTTTCTTGTCCTTAAATGATCTAAATAGATTTAATAAATTATCCTAAATTTAAAGATGTGATTCTTAGCTGATCTAAATAATCTCAGTCAAGTCAACCTGAGTTAAAGAATGTGATCCTTAACCAACTTAACTAATCATAGTTGAGCTATCCTAAGATAAATGATCTGATCCCTAGTCGATCAGATTGATCTTATGGGGTTCAGTAACTTTAATTGATACAATTCCTAGTTGGTTTAAATGATACTAGTTGAATCACACCAAACTATGTAAACTGATTCCTAAAATACTTGACAAGGTCTTAGCTGAATCATTTCATTAAAAATGATCTATTCTCTAGATGATTTGTATGCCACAACTAAAAAAATGCTATGGTACTTAATTCAATTCTTATATGAGCTAAGAGATTCAAGAGACATATATTGGGGCTGCCTTCTCTAAAAGGACAAAGCACCAAAACTTGTTGCCTTAGACATTACACATGTCATATGCCAAATATAAATATGGGCAACCTTGTCTAAATTGCTAAGCTATAAGACCCAATACATTGGGTCTCCTAATGGATACAAGTCCCAACCCTAACCTAAATTTGGGCTACCTTGTCAGGTTAATGTTGTAATACCCACCACAACCTCATAGGCATTTTAAAGGTTATAAACCCCATCCTAAACTCGAGTCAACCTGGCTAAATAATTAGGCCTTAAGAACCAAAACTTGGGCATTTTAATGAATGCGAGCCCTCTCTAAACCAAACTTTGGGCATTCTAAATTTGTGTAAGCCCTGCCTTAAACCAAATCTCAAACCTTCCAATCAATGTAAGCCCAAATTCAACCTAAGTTCAAGGCTAACACCACTACTACTAAGCCCTCAAATCCCATCAACATCACTAATGTTTAGATTTATGTCTATTTGCTCAATCGAGACTTTAAGAAAATTCCCTAGTTATTTATTCTTTTGAACCTCTAGTGCTCATGCTCATAATCTCTAAACTATAATGGACATGTTCATTAGATGCTTTGCTATTAGGTCAGTATGGCTAACTAACCTTCTGTTAGTCTAAGAGTTGATGATGAACCTAGGGATTGAGCCTTTAAAATATACATTGCCCTGTCTATTTGGGATATCTGAGATGAGATAACCTATTGATTGTTTATCAAAATTTTCAGATGCTACATATACAACTCCTCTAATATTGGTAAATTGGAGCACAATGACCCCAATCATGTGCTGTATGTTTGTTCAAGCTCTATAGCACTCTTTATTTGAAAATTTTCTTCTACAATTAGGAGGGGCAATTAACTATGGGAGCTTGTGCCCATAGGAAAACATCGACCATAGATCTAAATAAACCTTGATTTATTCATTAGTGGAAGCTTTGATTATATATATCCAAATTGACCTCATGAAAAGTATTATTATAAAATTTACATCTAAACAGTGGAGAGTTGAGCATTCTTGGAGTGATCATATGGCAATGCTTGAGTATTTATTATTACCTTTTTATGGTAGCCAAAATATAATCATTTAGAATTAGTCCATCTTTTCAAGTTGCATTCTTTGGGTCTAATACATGATTCAAGCTAATTGGATATGTGAAATTCACCATTGGTCAAGAAGTATATCACTTTTTGTAAGAGAAAACTCTTGAAGCAAACTATTAATTCTTCCTTCATCAATTTTCGACATGCTGTTTAGACCCATGAAAGAGTGAATTATGTTGCTCATTTTCATTGTGGGTGAACTTCTGAAAGAAAGCCGAATTGATGTTCTCCTTTCAAATGCAAATACTCTTAGTTCACTATCTCCATCAAATATAGATGATAGCTTGAACTTTGTAAAGCTCAAATATACCTCCCCAATAGGAAAATAATGATCTAAGAGGCCATCACCAACTCTAAAATCTTTCTCTTGGATGTCATGAGCTTAGATTCAATCTCTTTTGATTCATCATTAAAGCTATAATAGTCTTTAATATAGGATTTTAATGCCTTTAAAGTGAGAACCACTTTTTGATTAATGATAACTAGCAGTGACCAAAGTATTTGTTTGTTCTATTCTTTTTCACAATAGTGAGCACAAGATTAGATCCATCTAAGATGATAATTTTAATTTATCCATTATTGGAGCCACTCCACCTACACTTGAACTCATTTCTCATTCTATTCTCTTGAGTAATCCGCTCATCCACCTTAGTATCCTCAGCTTTATAACATTTATTTTATCAGTAAATTTATTCTTTGTAGGCCAACATTCAATCCCATATAGCATAGCCGATCATATGGCTTCTTTTTAAAATTTTCTTTTAATTTTGAGTAAGATTTTTGATTGAACAACACTCCAAAAGCACTCCATTTCATCCAACTAGTTTGGATCCTATTAATTACATCACTCTCTATTTCACCACTATTTTGAATAATTAATCCAAGGCATTTGAATTTGATCACACGATCTTCAATAGTTGTCCTTGAGATTATGGATTCTATTTTGATTAAACTTAGATTCCATATATTTACTTTTAGGTCTACTAAGATGATGCCTTTTAGATTCTAAAGTAGTCTTCCGCAACTTGAATTTTGCTTTTACTTCATCTCTATTCAAATTAGTAAGAGAATTTCGTCTGTAAATAAAATTGTACCACCAAGGAACCTCTTGAAGGTGTTCAATGAAACATTCATAATTAATGCAAAAAGATATGAACTTGAGCAAAGCCTTGATGTAATCCAACAAAATAAGAAAATCATTAGATAAGTCATCTTGTGATCAAATACATATTATCTTTAATAATATTAATATATACTACACAAATTCTTTTTTTTTTCTCCAAGACTTTTAAAAAATTAGCATTCAATCTTTTTTTTTCTAAATTTCAATGCATGACTCATTACCTTAATTCCCCATAATTGCAGCCTTAAGCATTACTTTTGTTTTTGTAAATAGGTATAATAAGACTTCTAGCTCATTTGCGATTGTCTTTAAAATATCATTAAATAACTTGGTAAACCAAGAAGTACCTTCCTCACCTAAATAATTCAGCACATCAATAAAGATGTTATCTAATTTTATAGCTTTTTTACTCTTCTGTTTCCTTAAAACGCTCTAAATCTTCATGTTACTATGTTCGTAGTTGATATTATTTTTATAAATATTAAACACTTAAAATTATTTGTATGAGAAATTTGTCAAAATGGACCTTGACTCATGCAATAAGTTCATTTTAGTCATTGACTATTATATATGAATAAGAATCAAGGACTAAAATTTACAAGAGTTAATGGATCATTTTGACAATTATCTCTTTTGTAATTATATAACTTTTATTAAAATATCTTGTAAAATAATTCATCATCTATATTGAATATTATCATCTCTAAAAGTTATTATTGATTTGTTATTCTCTTTTAACTTTAACTAATTTGTATAATTATCTCTCCTTTAACTGTTTTCAATTTATCATACAAATTATAGAATGTTGCAATCTTAAGTTCACTAATTGCTATTTTAGATTCACGGTTAGCTTCTTTGTTTATTCAAATTCTCTTCTTTCTTATATTTAAAGCATTCTTTATTCAAACATCTTGTTTTCACACAATGAGGCGCTTTATCAATAATACTTTTACCTATCTTGCATATACAGTTGGCTATCAAATCACATACAATTAGCTCCATTTTCAAAGTGCGACTGTAAAAATTTTAAAACTTCTCTTCTAAAAATATCTAATATTGTTCTTCTTTAGATTTCGCCATATATTTTTTGGTGTTTTAGATTTAGTATTATTTTTAATTCATTATTTTCAAATTTAAAATAAATAATTAATGTATGGTCATCAAACAATCATATAGAATAATTTTGCAATTCTTATATAAATGATTTTTTTCTTAGAGAAAATATTAAATTCGAGTTTTAGAAGTTCTAATTTTACAAGTGGTAATAGCAATTCATTTTTAAAGTAAAAATTAGCGCAATCATAATCATAGCTAAAACAAAATTCAAAATTATTGATTATGTTTTGTTCATCTCTCAAAAATTATGATCACCTTGAATATAATTAAATTTTTTAGTCATCTTTCTCCAATATGTTTATTTAAATCTTCTCTTAAAAAAATAATCTCTTGTGGGTATTTCTTGAACCAATTTCTCCAATTGATGCCAAAATATTTTTTTGTATATATATTCAATTCTTGTTTGAGAGGTATAATCACTTACAATATTAAAAATTGTTTCATTATTTATAATCTTAAATAATTAATCTCGTAAGTTTGTTAACTTTCGTTATATTATTATCTTTTAATTTTTATCTAAGATAATGCTTATACTATTTTTATGATGATTCCTACCCTAGTATTAGAACCCTAGTATTAGAGTTTAAAGCCTAAACTATCAAACTTTTTTGCTTTCTCTCCTGCTATTTTGTTTCCTTGAGATATAAGATATTTAACCTCTTATTAATCATAATATTTATCAACTCAAAAAGCTTATCAGCAAGAATATTAATATTTCCACTATCTAATTTAATTTAGTATCATGGATTAACTTCTTTACTGCATTCATCTATAATGTGAGAAACCTCACTTGTTAAATCCACTATTTTGGAGGCATCCACATCGTCAATGTGTGTTAGTCTACTCCTTTTTACTTTAAGCTTACTTTTTTTTACTTTAAGCTTTCTCTGCTACCACTATGAGGAAGAATTAGCCGGCTTCCATTGGGTCACATCTTTAGCTTTGTAAATGTATTTTCTTTTTGGCCGCAAACGTGCTAATAACGCCAATATTCAAAATTTTGCCTTTCACTCCTGCTTTTGAATTTCTGCTTGTTTCCTTTGCCACTTGGTCAGTATGCAAAAAGCTTTCACTAGGCCCAGCACATGTGTTTTTGACTTGCAGAAACATGAGGCGGAGGGACAAAATGGCTTTCCATCCTTCGTTTTAGCTGCTCTTTATTCTATTTTTGTTTTTTTTTTCCAAAGTTGTTGCTATTTACCCATCAAAACGCTTGTCACAATGGCTTTCTTGTTATATTCTGTCAGTTTGTCTTATTGTCCTGAGCACTATTTTGGTTATTGGTTGGGAGTGGAGGTTGGTAAGAAAGTTCTGGCCCGTATGGCATAGCTTAATAGCTTTTAAACTGAATTCTCAACAGCTAATGACCTGTTTTGGAACCAACTATAAAGCTGCTTCTTTATTAAGCTAGTTAAATAAAGCTGTTGAACATTAAGATGCGAAGGCCTAGCTTTTTCCAGCTTAATAGCTTTCAAAAAAATCAAATAACCATTGTTCCACCCACTCCTCTCCTCATCATTTTGACACCCACCGGCCATCTTGCCTCCTGCCGGCCATTCCACTGCCCTACCAACCAACGAATTGTCTTACTGCCCCGCCAACCAACCAGCCATCTTGCCTTTCCGATCACCGGCTAATCCATCGCCCTATTAGCCATTCCTTCACCCTGTTGGCCATTCTGCCGGAATGAGCACCGAGTACAATGGTTCATTAATACCAAAACAGCTTAGCTCCAGCATCAAAACAGCATATCGCCAAACAATATTGACAGCTTCTCTGTTTGCAGCTTTTTTCAGCTTTCTTCACCAACAGCTATCTGACAGTTTTTTTATCTAGCTCTAGCTACGCCACATGGACACTTAGTGCATATAGGGTGATTTTTATACAATATAAATAAGCATGCTGAAGATGATTGGTGTAGGCATGTGTTCCTTACTTAATGATAAGAGAAACATTTTTGTCTATTTCAAGTGTAGTGATTCTTGGTTATGGATGGAATTTGGATTAGATTCAGATGTTTGAACTTGTGGGGACGGATTGGATGGTTATTTTTTTTCTTGATTGCAATAGTGGATTGTTAATTTTTTTGAATGTGGTTCCTCTACCTCTTCATTTTGAACTAGGTTCAGCAAGTGCAATACACTGCTGAACACAGCCTTCTATAAAGTTTAAGTTCTACATTTAAAGCTCCTGTTCTGAAGCTTTGTTGCTTACCGCAGGTAGATCCCTTCTGCATCTGTACATCACTAGATTAATGTGAACAAACACTCCTTCCGTGGCCCCATGGTATTGCAGCTAGCAAGCAATGTTTGATTAACACTTACAGTTGCGCTATCATTGGTTGTTCGGCAATATTCATATTGCCTGCGTGAGATGTGTGAAACTACAAGCTTCAATCCCAACCTTCATTTTCTTCTATAATTAACTGTTTCAATGAAGCATAGAATCTTATGACTGTTAAGAGATTGATTAGAAAGTTTTGTTTAACATTATTATTGTAAAAATGCCATGAGATTGTTAATATGACTTGGCCTATGCTTTGTAGAATAATATTTATGATATTATTGAAATTTCGTGAGTTTTTCATTAGGTTAAAATTTTATTTGAATAACTTAATGATGACAATGTTGAGTGTTTGCTTGATGGCAGCTCTTGTTAGCTTATTCATCACATGTCTTCCTAAATCCCTTTTTCTTCTTCTTTCTCTTTTCCTCCAATCTCTCTGTCGCACATTCACAACCTTCACAGATCTTAAAACTTAAAAAAAGTTGTTTCTCATTTACTGAAATAAAAAATCCTTTGTTATTGCTACTACAAAACTCTGTCTACCTCTCTCTTCATTTATATAATATAAAATCACCTGCCATCAGTAAACTTCTAGTTATTCAGCTTCTTCTATATTGAACTCCAACGGATTTAAAATTTCTTTTGGAATCATTAATAATAAATTGATGTGATTTAATCACATGTCTTATTTTGTTCTATTGGCTTCCCTTTCAACATGACAATTAAAATTGATCTTATTTATAAATGAAGATCATACTTTTCAAGAACTTAAACTCCCGCCATAGCAATTTCAGATTTAAGCAAGAAAAAAGTCGTTACTTTGATCTTAACAAGCATTATTTACTTATTCACTACTCTCATTGAATTCGTTGATTGTGGTTCTCTATTCACTATGTTTACAGGAGTAATGCATTTTCTAGGATAGATAGGTTTAGACCTTTATTTGACTGCTAAACCTTACCCTAATCTGAGCAGCACATAAATTTAAGAATATGTTACCATAATGGCATCCCCTTATTTGCTGCATTTAATATCATTATCAGATCACTGATTTCTGTGTACCCTCAAATTTCTGTGGCTTTGCTTTTAAGTCTTCATCTCAGGCTTAAAACTTATGATTCATCACCTCCTGAACCCAAGTAAACGTCTTATTTTCTCATTTCCCTTTAGAATCATGTAACTAATTGAAATTAATTGAGATTGGTTCTCTTAATTAGTATATATGTACGTTGACTTTTTACAACTCGCCTGTGGAATTTGCTTTAAGATTTCCACTGAAGGATACGTAAGACGTGTTGTTGGATTCCATTGGGTCTACCCTCATTTCACAGGCAGGTAAAAGCGAGAAAGAAAGGGATAATTAAATAAGAGCTGGATAAGGGAGGAAACAAAGGCACTAATTGATCTGAGGAATTGAGTTGTCATTCTTTTGATTGAAAGAATAATACTTATATATTAGACAGAATAAAACAAAATGGACAAACAACTCATTCTAATCATATACATAGGGATCTTTCTCTAATAGATAGCACTGCAATAGCCACCCAGGAATCATTTCAGAATGAAAAGCTAGCGTGGATTCAGCCTTGGTTGGCATCAATCCATGGATTATCAAGAAACGGGAAAATGCTATATATGATTTCAATCTATTAGAAAACTTTGATGAAAGTGTCTTTCTTGTCTTTGATTGCATTGCACAAACACGGAATTATACTTGCCAACACAATAATTTCATCAATCATGATAATATTTGCATCACTTAACATGAGGCTTGGCAGATGGGTATGAGAAACATCTATCAAGGAAAAAAATGCTAAAAATAGAGTTGAGTGGCTTAGATATATATTAGTAGTAGAAAATGAGCCATCATCATATTTTGAATAAAGCAGGTGTTCATGCTTATGAAATGACACATTATGATGAGATTATTAATGTTTCTTCTTGGTTTATAACTATGAGCTCTTTCTGCGGCTCCATGATGCACATATTTATTTAATTCTTCTATTTGTTTCCATAGAATCAATTTCATTTACGAGAAAAGAAAAAAAATATGGGAAATTTGTTTTTCTATCAGGGTTCATTTAAGGAACTCTTATTATGCCTTGACAGTGCTATTGCTAAACTCCATGTCTGCGTTAAATGAACCGCTTCATTCAACAATTAAATATTCAGTTTTTTTTAGTAGCAGATTAATTGGGTTTTTAGTCGAGTTTCTACTTGACAAGGATCTTAGTTTGTGTTCCATATTCTGTCTCACAAATTCAGATAAACAAGCTAATTTTTTATTCATCTTCTTATGCCAAGAAATCCTGATTCTCTCGATGCATTTTGATAACTTTCAGCTTTTGTCTTGTAGATTCTGAACAAGATAAATCTCAAACAAATTCCAGGTCCAGATCCAAATTACAGTGACATTTGTTTTCCTAATGCCGGAAGGTATTGCCTAGCATTCAAGAGCATGTTTTTCTACAAGAAAAGTAAAATCCTATGTTCAAATTAACTACTTCTAATTAGGATCTGCACATGTGCAGCGATGTTTCCCAACTCTCAAAGTTCTTTCCTGAAGTTGAGATGGTTTTTGGTAATGGGAAAAATTTGCAACTCTCTCCTGAGAACTACTTGTTCCGGGTAGGATTGCTAATGCAGTGATATATACTTTGTATAATTAATTGTGATTTTTACAATGATTTATTTGGCTTAAATTTTACACTGACAGATTTTTGTTGCTCTTATTTATTCAATTGTATATAAAGCACTCTAAGGTTCATGGTGCGTATTGCTTGGGAGTTTTTCAAAACGGGAATGATGCTACAACACTTCTGGGGGGTATGTTATATGGCTAAACCACAAGAATTGCTTTTGGCAATCCTGGGGTGATCCACTTTATTTTCCGAACTTATCTGACTAAATTTCTTTTTTCTTACCTTTTCTAAATCTCCATGCTACATCTATGTATACGATCTCAAATTTAAAGGAATTGTTACCCGCAATACTCTTGTAACTTATGACCGTCGGAATGAAAGAATTGGCTTTTGGAAAACAAATTGTTCTGAATTATGGAAGGGACTTCAGTTCAGTGGCGCCCCATCACCAGTACCTTCTGCTTCAGACGACACTCATATATCTGAAATCCCCTCACCTTCATTGCCTCCCAGTGAATCCCAGAACCCTATCTTTCCAGGTATGATTGCCTACAGTCTTGCTAAAATTTTGTTTATGTGCAGAAAACTGAATTAATTATCCATCAGACAACTGAAATGAAAAGTGGTTTAACATCTCTTTTTTAGATATTTATCTGAATGCTCACATTATGAACAGTCAATGCTGCCAACTTTGTTACACATCATCTGGGCCTAAATTGGAAACTCTTTTTTTGTTTGTTTGATATATTTGAATGACCTGTGTACTCAACTTAGATTGCCAAAAACCTTGGCCTAATTAGAGGTCCTTCCCCTGCTTAATTATAAAGGTTTAGCCTTAACTTACAAGGCTTTCATTGATTGTTTTATACGGTTTATCTTTTTAGAGTAGCAGCCTTTCCAATTCCGTAATCTCTTTGCAAATTCCTTGCAAACTAAAGTCAGCAAATTTCTTCATCAAAATTGTTAGATTATATCCCATGATATTTTATGTGATTAAGTTTAGGGTTAAAAGTAAAGGCTCCATAATTTTCAAAGATTTATCTCGGTATGCGTGGTAATATTACTAATTGCCACAAAGACAACTTCTATTTTTTGTTTTTGAGTGATGTCAAGGCCTAGGATATCTGGATTTACTGTAAGAAAGCTTCTGAGTGTACATTATGGTGTTGACTGTTAAGGTGGTGACTATGTTAAGGAAATGTTATTTTGTTGATGGAAATGTGGAAATACTTGGTGCCTGCAAAGGTGGAAGACAGTAATAAGCTCAGAAACTGTATGATAATACCAAGGTTGATCAGCATGATCAATGGATAAAAGAGAGGAATATAAGCAATAACACATGAAAAGCTTTTTATTGTTGATAAAAGTTTTGCGTCATTCAAGCCTTTTTCATTGAATAATTTGCCAAAGTAGTCTTCTGACTATTTAAGTTTGGGAAATTTAGTCCCAGGTTATTCAATTTAGTGCCTCATTCAATATTTTCAATTTACGTGCTCAACAATTCCATTATTTTTTCTAATTTGGTCCCCATTTTTTTATTTCATGGAACTAAGTAGGGTTTAGAATGAATAGTTGAGGGACTAAGCTGTTATGGTGTGGAGACCAATTGGATCATCAAGGGAAGTTCAAATGAAGTTCCGATGGGATCCAGGGCAAGTCCTCATTATCAAACAATAATACTGGCATCTAGGCGAGCCTCTGGGCGCACAGAAGAAGTTGTCAGGTGCTCAGGCACGCCACTTCGATACCACTTGTTAGGGAGACAAAGATTCCTACCATCGGAATTTGACCGCTGAGTCACCGAAGAAATTACGAAAATACCAACACAAGTAAAATAATCACAGCACAAACAATCACAAACATGCAATCATGCAAACACAAAGATATATATAAAAAACTCAATAATGGAAAAAATCACAGAACTATTTCACCTCAACGAAATCCAATATCAAAGAAGATGAATACAAAGTTACAGAAAATGTACTAAGCATCGAAGAAAGGAAGGAATTGCCGCTCTGAGTTCCTCATCTTCTCCCAAATTTCTACTTCTAGTTCTCACTCTAAGGCTTTGAGTTTCTAGCCACCAAGGAGCTCTCATAGATTATGGCACACACTCAACTCTAACCCATTGCCTCTCAGATATTTAATTATCCATTTGATTACTTTCCAATGGGCCTTTCTGGGGTTGCTCATAAATCTGCTGACCACTCACTGAATGGGCTATGTCCCAATCGCTGAAGCATAAAGAACTTTCTCCATGTGTTCTCGTTTCGCTCAGTCTTTGGCATCTGCTTTGACAAATTGAAGTGACTTGCTAGGGGTGCAAACTGGCTATGCCTTATTAATGTTGAACCTCTTGAGCACATTTTCAATATACTTTGATTGAGATAACTTCAATAATCCTGCACTCCTTTCCTAACTGATTCGCATCCCAAGTATTTGCTTTGCTTATCCTAAGCTCTTCATGTCAAACTCCTTTGTCAACTATTTCTTTAATCTCCTTATCTTTTCCATATCAAATCCTGTTATCCACATGTCATCTACAAACGAAAGTAAATGATATAGGAGATGTTGAATTGCTTTATGTAACAACAGTGATCACCTGATATCTCTTGTACCTTGTGTATGACATGAACTTGTCAAATATCTTGTACAATTGTCTTCGTGCCTGTTTCCAGTTATACAAGCTTTTCTTGAGCTTGCAGACTAGCTCACCCTTTCATCGTATTTCATAAACTTGTGGTTGCATCATGTATAGATCCTCCTTCAGATCACCATGTAGAATTGCAGTCTTCACATCCATTTATTCCAGATGTAATTTTTCAACCACTATGTACACTACTCTGATATTAGTCATCTTCACCACTAGAGCAAAAATTTCAGTAATCCACGTCGTGTTTTTACTGGAATCCCTTTACCACAAGCCTTGCTTTGTAGCATTTTTTAGCTCTTCCTTCAATTTGTAAACCCATCTGTTATGAAGAGCCTTCTTCCTTTCTGGTAGTTTAGCCAACTCCCATATCTCATTTGACATGAGTGATTTCATCTCATCATTCATAACTGACTCTCACTTGATTAAGTCATCAACTTGAAATGCCTCTACATAGCACTCTAGTTCAGACAATACAATGAAGGAGAGTATCTCTATGTAGGTTGTGAAATTCTTGTAGATATTCTCAACTCAATAGTAGATGTCCGAGGAACTATATGCACTGCACCATCATGAGCACCTAGTTGTGCTTGCTCATTTTGCTCAATGTTGTCATCTATCTTAATATATTTTGGTACATCATCTGAAGCTCTTTCTGGGTTGCTCTTGACTCCATTCTCGTCCTTGTACATCTCAGTCTCATTGAATGTGATGCCCCGGCTTTTGATGATTTTTTTATTCTGATAACCCCAGACTCTGTAGCCAAATTCTTTTGTTCTATAGTCTATGAAGATGCATTTGATTGCCTTTGAATCAAGCTTGCTCCTAGAATTTGGATCAATGTGCACATAAGATGAACAACCAAATATGTTTAGGTGAGTTAATTTCACTTATTTACCACTCTAAGCCTCCTCGAGTATCCCTTCTTTCAAAGGAACTCAAGGACCCCTATTAATCAAATATGCAGTTGTATTCATAATTTCTGCCCAAAATTGCTTTAACAACCCAACGTGTAGCCTCATGCTTCTAGCACGCTGTGTAAGAGTTCATTTATGCGCTTTGCAACATCATTCTGCTGAGGTGTTTATGGAACAGTGAACTCGATCCCATTCAAAGCACAACTTTTTGAACTATTTATCACATTACTCCTCGCCATTGACTGATCTAAGGCACTCAAGTCTTAAACCAATCTCATTTTGAACTAAGGCTAAATACTTCTTGAATACAGTAAACACATCATATTTGTGCTTCAGTAAGTAGACCCGTACCTTCTTGGTATGATCATCAATGAAGGTAACAAAATATATGGCTTCACCAAGATGATGTGGGAGCTGGTTCCCACACATTCGTGTGTAATAGCTCAAGCTTTTGGGATTTCAAGTCTCTCCCACTCTTTGAGAAACTGATCTTCTTCTGCTTTCCATAAGCACAATTTTCACAAAACTCTAAGTCCTTGGGATTTCAGCCAGAGAGTCTTTCCTCTGAATAACAGTGACTTGAACCCTTTCTCGCTCATATGATCGAGCCTTTAGTGCCATAAGTGAGCATCAATATGTTATGCTCTTGCAATTAAGTCAAACACTTGTTGATTTAATAAAGTGTCCCATCCATATTGCCTTGAGCTATATTATCAATGCGCCTTTTATCACTTTTCACAAATCTCATGTGAAACTTGCACTATGACCTTTGCGGGTTAACTGGCTAACAAAGATTAAGTTTCTTCTCAGACAAGGAACATGGCTGACATCCTTCAACTTATACACTGATCAATTTGACAATTGGATATTCACATCTCCCTTACCAACAATTCTGCAAGCTTTGTCATCTCCAAAGTAGACATTACCAAAATCACCTTTGGTGTAGTTCTTGAAAGTACCTTTGTTTGGAGTTGCATGAAAAGAAGCACCTGAATCCACAATCCAGGATTAGTGCTAACCAAAGACAAGATCAACGCATCTTGATCTTCTTCTGAAACATTTACAGATGGATTTTATTATTATTACCACCTCCCGATTTCTTCAAGGTAAATCAGTCATTTTTGAGGTGTGCTGATTTTCCACAATTCCGGCATTCTGCTTTTCCCTTTCCCGGCTTTGATTTCCACGCCTTGATTTTGACTGTTCCTGTTGAATGTTCGATCTACACTTCTCCCTCAAATAACAACATTTAGGGATGAATTCGGTGCTTCACCGCTAGATCTTTTTCGTTCTTCTTCATTCAACACGAGCCCAATAATGTCATCAAATTTCAAGGTTGCATTTCCTAATGAATTGCTCACTACGATAACCATTCGTCACCCATGTATTCTACAACAAAGATAGAAGTAACAAAGCTCTCAACTCGTCATCAAACTTGGTGTCAACTGAGCTTAACTGGCTTGTCATAATATTGAACTCATTCAGGTGTTCTGTTACTGAACCACCGTCTATCATCTTTATGTGTTGAATAATCTCTTCATCAAGAAAATTTTATCGGAAGCCAAGGGCTTCTCTTACGTCCTAGTTAGGGCTGCCATGAGATCCACTATTGTTTTTTCATTTACAATGTTGAACTCCACGGACGAGGATAAAAAAGATGAATCTAGCCTAATGTCGTTCTGTCGAGAACTTTCCAATCTTCTTCAGACATAATATCTGGTTTCTTGCATACTCCTTCCAATGGTAAGTATAACTTCTTTTTGTAGAGCAAATCCTCCATTTGCAAAGTTCGTGCCGTTAAACTTTTCTTTCTTGTATCTTATTTCGTCGATCATTTTTCCCACTCAAGCTAGCAAACTGTAAAACCAAGAGCTCTGATCCACTTGTTAGGGAGACAGATCTCTACGATTGGAGTTTGACTGCTGCGTGTCATTGAAGCAATTACAAAAATACCAACACAAGAAAAATAATCACAGCACAAACAATCACAAGCATGCAAGCATACGAGCACAAATTTACTTGAAAAACTTAAAAATGGGGAAAATCACAAAGCCACACCACAATTAGGAAATCTATTGTCAAAGAAGATAAATACAGAGCTATAGAGACTTATCAAACACCGGAGAAAAGAAGGAATCATCGCCTTGAGTTCCTCAGCCCATTTTCTCCCAAATTTTCCCTTTCTAGTTCTTACTCTAGAACTGAGTTTCTAGCCACCAAGGAACTCTCATAGATTATGGCACACACACAATCCTAACCCAACATATAAGCTTTTATATGTGGCTTCAAATCAAGTCTCAAAGTGCTTTTAACAGCCTTTAGGACACGCCACTCCAAATTTGAAATCCCACAAGCATCTGGGAGCGCCAAGGTGCCTGCCTCACTACTTGCTGGGGAGCCTGCATTACTGTATGTTGGGCGCTTGGCTTACTACCTCCGACTGCTTCCGAATGCCCAGGGGCGTGCCTGAGCTCCTAGCTTACTGTCAGCTCCTCCTGGGCGCCAATATTGCTGTTTGATGATGAGGACTTACCCCGGAACCCACCGGGACTTCATTTGAACTTCCATTGATGATCCAATTGGTCTCCATACCATAACATTAAGACTCCGCTGTTGTCTCAAAAAGCTGTTATGAAACTATTATAGAGGAAGTTGCTGTGAAGTTGTTACAGAGAAAAAGTTATTATGAAGTTGCTGTGGAGGAAGCAGCTACATAGGAAGCTGCTGTTATAGTTGTTTGGATGTCATGCTGTTATACTACAGCGCAAGGCATCAAATGTAGTCGGTGGTGGCCGATTTGCAGCTGCTGGACAAGCAGATGGTTGACTAGTTGGTGGGCATTAGTGGTGGTGGAAGAGGGGACTAAATAATTTTCATATGCCAAGCGCTAGAAAGCATTTAGGCTGCACTTTTGAAATTGTTTTTTGAGAACTACTTTTTAAGGGGCTACTTTATATAAAGAAGACTAAGAAGTACTCCAAAACAATAGAGATAAAATAGAAAGCAGCTTTACATAAAGCATAGCCACTACAACAGGTAACTCAAAATGAATTTATGGTTAAGATGATAGATTAGTGTGAAATGATTAAGAAGAAATGGGGGGGGGGGGGGGGGGTAGTTGAATGGGAGCATGGCTAGGACTTGTGTAGAATTACCTGCTCTAAAAAGGATGCATACTCATATCAAAGTATTTGGGGATCGATGAAGCTAACCATGAAAATTTATGCATGGTTTTTGAATGCTTTTTGAGGGTAGTTTCTTATTGATCACAAGTTGTTTTCTGTTTTTAGGCCAATACCGAGTTGGCGTTATAAGTTTCAATATCTCTTTGAGCATCGAGTATTCGGCTTTCAAGCCTCACATCAATGAATTCATAAAGCTGATTGCGCATGAGCTGGAAGTTGATAGTTCTCAGGTAAGTAAACTCTTTATCATTTCCTTGTATATAAATATTTTGGAACTTGTGTTCAATCAAATCAGACTACTGTTAGAAATGGCAAAGGTAGTAAAAGGAAGCGTTTTTGTCTGAAGATGCTGCTGTATCAAATAAAATATGAATCTGATCACATGGAAAACTTTTAACAACTTTAGGGCTAGTTTTACTTCAGATGTAAAGCGCTCTAACCTCATGGCAGGTTCATTTGACGAATCTTACCAGGGCAGGAAACAGCACCCTGATACAATGCGCCATTTACCCTTCAAAACAGGGCTTCATTTCTGGCAAAGCAGCACTGGTAAATCTTCTAACGAGCCTGTTGAGAAACATCTTCATATCAAGGCTGCCAGGTTCTCTAACTGAAAGTGCTGCGTTATTGTTGGCTGTATAGGGCATAATCACACGCTTAACCGAACACCGCTTTCAACTCCCTGAAAATTTTGGAAATTATCAATTGGTTGAATGGAAATTTGAACCTTCAAGAAGGTAATTTTGGATATTCATGGATTTAAAAACGTGCTTATGTCGTCTTTGCTTGAAATTTCTTAGACCAAATAATTTTGCAGCTAATCATATAGATGATTTTATTGCGATTGTCTGAAGCACTGAGATTTCATAGGTCATGGTGGCAAATGCATCCTGTTGGATATGCTGTTGGTGCACTAGCCATTGTACTAGTGCTGTCATTTTCGGTTGGGGCAGTGTGGTACTACTTGTGGAGACGGAGAAGAGGAGGGTACAGGCACGTGGATGCGACTAATTTCCCAGAGCAAGAGCTACAGCCTCTCTAAATTTGAACATCAAAAACCCAATGCGTCCACTGGTTGAATAATGAAGACAAATAGTTTCCAAATATATAACAAATTCTGGATTTGTATAGACGATGATGGTGCCTGTAAAGACTAAGTACGACAATTTCACAGTGCGTTTGGAATTTTTGTCAAAATATTATATTTATATGTTGTGTATAGGAGGATCAAAGTTTATTATTATAAGCTGAGCGTGCTTTTTGGGACACTTCCTGCATTTTCTGGACATCGTCTGCTTATTAATTTAATACTTTCCCAGCTAAGAATGTTGAGCTTTGTGGTCCGGAGAATTTGAATTCTTGATCTTTATCTCTCTGTTATTGTTATGAGCTCAATAAAATGTTTTTTTTTATGATATTTTATATTTAAATATTTACATGTGTAATTATAAATTGATAGATATTATACAGTAAAAATGTCTTTCTAAACTATTCAAAAACTTTCAACTTCAAAATGTTGCTGCTCATCACTCTAGATAGCTAAAGTCAATAGTGTAACAAATTTAAATTTTTCTTAAATTCTCTTGTTTAGGTGGTAATTTTAAAATTTTGACCTCCAACAGTTTCATTAATTTTAATAATTTCTTAGTATATAATTACATTTATTAGCATTGCTTTAATTAAAACTCGTTCCTACGCTTTTGCCTTTAGCTAACAGAGAAGCCAGTATACGCTTTCCCTGTTGGTGGAGCTGTCATTCCTTGCACTTAGGGCTGGCTCGAGTTCGAGTCAAGTTTGAGTAGAGTCAGCTCAGATTTGAACTCGTTTGAGTTCAGGTCGAGTTCGAGTTATTTCGAGTTGAATCAAATAGAGTTTGAATCAAGTCTTGAGAAGTTATATTGACAAAAGTTACAAAGCTCTCCTATTTACAAAGGCTAAAGAATATATCAACTCTTCTTTTGATATGGTGAAATTCAAAAACTCAAATTTTTTAATTGAGGTGGTACATTACTTTGGTGCTACTCCTACCTTGCTACAAATAAACTTCTCATTATATTCTTATGAATACCCACTCGTTCACCTATGCGTCCTTATCTCTATAATACTTAGTTTATTAGTAAGTTTCTTATTTGTTGGTAACATTCAGCTCATATAAACATAATTGGTCTTATATCTGCTCTATAAAAATAAATTTAGTGTGAATTTTGGATTGCACAACATTTCAAAAGCAATTCTCCAATTCATCCAACCAGCTTGGATCCTATTAATCATATAGCTTTTTATTTCTCCATTATTTTGAATAATTGAACCAAAGTACTTGAGCATTTCGCTCTCCTTAATCATATGTTCCTCAATAGCTATGTCTTTGAGATTAGGGCTTCTAATACAATTGAACTGATAATCTATATTTTTGTTTTAATATACTAAGATAAAAACTTTTAGATTTTGAAGTAATCCTCCACAAGTCAAGCTTTGCTTTAACTTCATCCATAGTCTTATTAATTAAAAGAATGTCATCTCAAAATAACATGAAATAATCCTAAAAAAATATGAGTGAGAGTCGAGACTTGATTAGTCTAATAGTAACAAAAATTTAAGAAAAGTCACCTATTACAACCCCATTATACATACATACATATATATATATATATATATATATATATATAATAACATCAATTAAGCAACATAAATCCATTTTTTCTCTAAAACATGTAAACAACTAGATTATGTATAACCATCAGATCATAACAAAGTAATCTTCACCACACTATTAATTGCATAGGTCTTTAAATACACATGTATATGACATAGCAAGATACACATTCATAATATATTAGGTACAAATTTATGCTCCCTCTTTTTCTGCCGCTCAGCTTTCTTGGTATTAGTGCACCACTCCACTTCTTCCTATTCCCCCTCTATATCTACTTCCTAAAAATTCAGCCTTCATCTTACGCTACCATAATGATTGATCTCCCTTCATACTCAGCGCCACGGTGATCTACGAGAGCAACGCATCCAATGGAGGAAGGGAGATCATCGATTCAAAATCATTCTTACTCAATATGGAACCACCCACCAAGTTTTTAGCCCATATACACATCAACAAAATGGTGTCTCCGTACGAAAACACTGCCATCTTATCGAGACAACTCGCTCTCTTCTACAAACATCCAAGTTGCACTCTAAATACTGGACCGACACTTTTCTGATCGCCACATATCTCATTAATAGACTACCCTCCTACACAATTAATAACCTCTCCCCGTACGAACATCTTTTCAAACAAAAACCCAGCTACGACCACCTCAAGACATTTGGATCTCTATGCTTTCTATTCCTCCCACCACACAAACAAACAAGCTTGACTCCAAATCCACTTAGTGTATCTTTCTCGGATACTCCGACAACACCAAGAGATGCATGTGCCTTAACATCCAATTGGGACAAAAATTCACCTCTCGCCATGTTCAATTTCAGGAACATATCTTTCCACATTTCTCTAGAGCACTCACCACTCCTACTCCTAACAACCACCTCATTATTGGTATATTAAACTTTCATTCACCTAGACATTCCGCAGCGGAAGCGGTTTGACTAGCGCACTCGATTTAGGACCGGGGTTGCGTTGACGGTTACCAAACAAATCTGAAATCACAGACTCACAAATAAGAAATCACAAGCACATGCATGCAAAGAAAACTCAAGCACAAAAATATCCAAATATAAAAAATTACGTGGAAAACCCAACAATGGAAAAAAACCGCGGAGCCACACCACAGAAAATACCCACTATGAATCTTATAGGGTACAGAGTTACAAAGAGCTTAACTTTTGATAGGAAACACACAAGCTCTTACTCTAGGATGAAGAGGAGAGGAAGTAGCCACCACCAGGAGTATTTTCTCCAACATGTAAGAGCTCTCTTGCACTGCAGCTTTCTTAGGGCTTCACCACAGGATCTCCTCCTCACAGTAGCCAATAACCTCCAATTGAGATGTCAACTCTCTTAGTTTGCATAAGAAACTCCTCCACATGTTCACTTAAATACCTAGCTCATTTTCGAACCCCAAATAGTTCACAATGCCCTCCAAATTACTTAGGACGTAACCTTAACCGGAGCAGAACTCCGCCAAGCGCTACGGCGCGTCGTAGCGCCTAGGTTTAGGGTAGCCAGATGCCAGGATGCGCTGTAGCTCCCTGGTATCTGTTAACCCACTACTGCGATGCGCGGTAGCGCTCACCTCTCGGGATGACTCCCGCTGCAGCGTGTTGTAACGCCCACCTCTCGGGATGACTCCTGCTGCGGTGCGCTGCAGCCCCGATTTCCACTGCGGCATGTGGTAGCACTCGCACCTCTGTTTACAGATCGCCGAGGGATGCGATAGCTCCTCTATCTCAGGTGAGGGACCGTCAAGGCACGCTGCGGTGTGCTACGGTGCGCTGCAGCGCTTATGCTATTTCTGGAGTTTACACCTTGTTTCAAATTACCTCGGAACCTCTTAGAATCTCATCGGAGCACCATTAGCATCTTCATGATGGACTAAATGGTTTCCACAACACAACAATCTTTCACTTTGAGAGATTTTAGTATCACCCCCTCTTCAGACATTGATCTTTCAATGTCTTCTTCTATTTCTGTCAAGAACGTGGTGTGGCTCACCCTCGCTCTCTCTTCACATACCGAGGCCAAATGAAGTTGCACATAGCTTCAATTTCTCCACTGTTACTATTTTTGTAAGAATATTAGTCAGATTCTTAGAAACATTAATCTTCTCCAATCCGAGCTGTCCTTCTTCTAACAGTGTCCGGATTAAATGGTAACGAAGTTGAATGTACTTTGTCCTGGCATGAGATGCTGTATTCTTCTATAGGTGAATATCGCTCATACTATCATTGTAGAGATTCACATCCTCTCACTCTTTACCCAATTTTGCTATAAAACTCTTCAACTTGATCATCTCCTTACTTGCCTCTATAATGGCAACGTATTCCGCCTCCATGGTAGATAGTGACATAATGTTTTGTAGCTTGGAGATCTAGCTCACTGCTGCACTTCCTAATGTATAAACATATCCCATAGTATTTCTCCTACTATCAACATCTCCTACAAGATTTGAGTCTACATACCCCTGTAAAATAATATAAGATCTTCCAAAGTATAGAGCTTTTCCCGCTGTACCTTTCAGATACCTTAGGATCTACTTGACTGCATCCCAATGGTGCTTCACTAGGTTTCTCATGAATCTGCTGAATGCTCCCACTACATGGGAAATATCCAGTCTTGTGTAGATTATTGCGTACATCAAGCTCCCAACTACTAAAGTATAATGAACCTCAGCATATGTTTTTTCTCTTCTTCAGACTTCAACATCTGCTCCTTAGATAATGTGGGGCCCCTGTACTGGTAATAAGAAAGTACGGTGCTCCAACTATGGCAAATCCCCAACTTAAGTAAAGTTGGGCGAACACAACCTGGCTTAAGTCGAGGGTTTGTCACCAAGTGCTATAACATTCATCAATATAGATATCAAAGTGGCGGAAGCAGTACAAAAATAGAGTAACATCCACAAGCATACATAGTAGGGAAAAGAAAATGCAATAAAGTAACTCATCACAATGCAGAAAACAGAGTACATCCAAAAAGTTAATTATTACAAACTGAAATGAATAACTGAAAAATGAAAGACTCTCGTCATCACTAAAATAAATAATGCAAAACTATCTAAATAGCAGCTGGAAGGTCCTCCTCCTGGACTGGCTCCTCCTCAACGACACTGCCCGCGAACACGTCTGAATCTGACATTTGTCGGTATCACAAATGCCAGGGCCACAGCCAACAAAATAAAAATATTACAGTTAGACAATTGTCTAAGTATATTTTAGGCTATTTAAATGAACTGAATATTAAAGGATATCACATTTAATTTAACTACGCATGTAAGCAGTAAAGTGGCAACAAGCTATGAAAGAAATGGATTACTATAAACTGTCTATTTATAGCATGCAACATGTATGTGAAGTGACATACAAAACACTAAATAAGCACGGTAAGGCTAAAAGCAAAATAACTGCAGCTACTGAATAAACATAATCATAACATGATTATGAACAAGGTAAAACATGCTGAGTATAAAAGAACACAAGTACGGAATATGATAAAATTCTAGCGTCCTAAACATGCCATTAATTAATAAATATATCTAAGCCATGAAAGTATACATACAACATGCAGATTAAGATGAAAAGAAAGGCCACTGAGATATGTGGCAAAAACAAAGCAATATATATAACATATAAAGCCACTGAGACATGTGGCAAAGCGAGCAAATACTAAAAATAAGGCCACTGAAGCATGTGGCAAAGTAAACCAGAAACAAAACAATACAATACAGCTAAAGTAGTAATAAGCCTAAGTCCTAGTACTGCCATACCAGCCAATAGGCCATACAGGGCCTCCAATATCAATCAATCAATCCCCAGCCTAGCCATCCAAATATGCTAGGTCTGAGTCCAGTCTATACAATACTACTACTGAAGAGGCAGACTAAGCTAAGACATATTCTACTGATTGCAAACAAAACCAAAACTGAATGATATGTAATTTCAATACTAGCTTAGGATGCATCATCCTAAGTTTTTTCCTATTATGCTCAAGGGCTAAAGCTCAAAATCCAAGGTATGCAAAGCAATCTAGTCAAAGTAAGCAAGAGACTCAATCTAGACTTATATGATATCTGTTGTTGTCTAATTACCAAATCTAACTACTCTGAGAAGGTACAAGCTTAGGATCTCCAATATCCAGCTATCGAGTAGAATCTCAGATTTACGTCCTTAAGGTTAAATATTAGAACTTAACAAGTTCTAATCCAAAAATCATGTGACGACTATATAGTTTAAATAAGCAAATCAATGACCTGATTTTATGAATATTTTACTCTCTTACCCAAATCTTGATTAAGTAAATCAAGATCTAAAGATTTAGAACTTAAACCCTATGTTGAGTTCAAGTCCCAAATCCTAAGTGACATTCTAAATAGGATCTAGGTTTCTCACTTAATACTCAATTTGAATATAAAGAATCCTATAAGTTGAAAGATTCAGGAACTAAGATCTTAGTGAAAGGATATTCTACTAATTATAAAATAAAATAATCAATTAAGAACTTGAGAATCTAAGATCTATATTCAATCCTTAAGATAACTTCATTATCTTATTGATTGAATCATCCTATACCCACATGGAAGGTTTCAAAAGATTAAACAATTAATCATTAAAGAATTTCAATTGGAGGTGGTTTGATTCAAATTGAAGATCTAAGTCTAAGATCTAAGATCTAATGAAGTTTGATCACTTTAGACTTCTAATTAGGGTTTTGACTTAAAGGTTTCCATTTATGATTTTCTTTAGATCTAATTTCATAATTAACTATAAGGAGCTTATTAAGGTTAATAATTGACAATTCCAAGCATTAGATTAACATTAAACCCATTTTGACCTTCTTAGGTTACTTAAGATCTAAGGGTCTGAGTTTTGATCACTTTAGATCTTACGCTAAGATTTTACTTAGACTCTTTCTAATTACTTTTCCTTTAACGCTTAATTCTTAAATTATGCTTACTGAACTTATTAATAAGATAGCTAACCATTTTCATTATTAAATTAAATAAGTTTAAGGTCAAATGATCTTTATAAGGAATGCTTAAGATTTAAGCATCTTTGTTAAGGACTAAATGAAGATTTCATGGATTAATGATCACATTATCACTATCATTGTCCTAGGACTTCAGAGGACATTTGCAATCCATTTTATAGTGGTTTACTAAAATTTTCAATCCTTAAGAAACATTAAATCACATTTTGGTCAAAATGACCAAAATGCCCTTCATAAGGCAAAAATTGGGATTTTAGAGTTTACTTACTCAAATTTGTTCTAATCTATTTTAATATGTTTCATATTACTTATTGAAGTGGGAAACACCCTCCATTTAGATTTTGATGACCTAAATGATCTTAATTAGCACTAATCACTTAATTAAGCCTCTTAGGATGATTAGTGAAATTAAAGCACTTTAGGGCAATCCAACCTTACACTTAGGTTATACTAGGTCTAATATGATATTAGGAACCATCCCCACCCAAATCAGAGGCTTAATTAGGGTTTAATTTGCTAACCCTTGATTAGGGTGATTAAGGAGTGATTAAGAAAATTAATTATCCAAAATTAATTTTATGGGTCTGGAATTGTTCCTTAGGATACAAGGAGCAATCAGAGCCCTTAAACTAATAAATTGGACAACTAAATGATTTTGTATGATTTAATTAAAAATAGA
The DNA here is from genome assembly GCA_016760335.1 of Gastrodia elata. Lineage (NCBI taxonomy): Eukaryota > Viridiplantae > Streptophyta > Magnoliopsida > Asparagales > Orchidaceae > Gastrodia > Gastrodia elata. The sequence goes on along the minus strand of CM028671.1, from coordinate 48,864,998 downwards.
GAAGGTTTGGCAAATAATTTTTAATCCAACCATTGGATTTGGGATTTTATTTTATATTTAGATTCCTTGAATTTTTCTGATTCAAATGGTATATTGGATCATACCATTTGGATATGTATAATTAAAGTTATTTAATTACTTTATTCTGAATGTTTATTTAAATTAAAACTATAGGGTTTAATTAATTAAAATCGCAACCGTTAAAAACACTATCTAATAATTATTAATTAGGCACAGCTCAAAATCAGAACTGTGCGGGTCACGGGTCGGCCCGGCCCAGACCCAAGACTTCGTCTTCTTCCTCTCGACGGGTTCCGAGCCCGTCGAATTTCAAAGCTGAAATTCTCAGTGCTCCGGCGACGGCCGGGGCTCGAATCGATACCTACACGTTCCTTGAGTCAAGGCGTGTCTATTGGACCAAGAACCCCCATCTGGATTCCTCTGGATCGATGGGGTCTAGCTCACCCGAGACGTCCTTCTGCGAAACGTCTCAGGTCACCTGTGAGGGGGAAATTCTCCTCACAGGGACCTTGATTCGACTGGATCTTGATCCCAACACGTTCAGGGAGACTAGACACATCGAAACCCCAACCTATCTTAACCCGGGGCGTAGCCAATCGCTGGGTCCTTACTCGGACTCAGCCATTGGCTCGATGGCTAGCTCAGTCAATCGATACGATTGACTCGAGCTAGCTTAGCCCCAGGCGACAATCACAGGAGTTTCCTAGGTGGCTAAGGCTGCTTAGACGACATTCAGAGCTCATTCCAGAAGACAGAAACGAAAGGAGCTTCAGAAGATTTTAATGGAGGAAGCTGCACCTGACTTCGGGTTTACTGGCCTAACTGAGGAGAATTGGAGTGTCCTTGAGCTTCCTGGTCAGTAGACGAAGCTCCACAGGGGGGTCTGAACACCAGACGGACCCTCTATCAGCGGTTCTAGCCTTCATAAATCGCCGGGAATTCACCGAGGAAGGTGAGAGCTCTACGTGGTTCTAGCCGCCAATTGAGGGATCACAGTGAGCAAAGAGGCTAACTGTGATTCACTCAGGGTATTTATAGGCCCAGGGGCCATGGGGAGTGGCTCCCAGAGCTTGGGTTGGGAGGAATGGCTCGGCCAGAGGGGTTCCTTCATTTTTCCCGAATTAGGGGTGGACCGGGCTTCGGGCTTGGCTGGGACTGCTCGGGAAGCAAGGGCAAGGCCTCAACGGTCTTTCTGATATGGCGCGGGAGTGGCAGACCGGCTGGAGGACGTGGCAGTACGGGAGGATTCGGCTGTCGGGCGCGGGCTGGGGGAAGGAGACGATCCACAGTAGCGGGAGCTGCCGGAGCCGTCTGATGGATCGTTGGTTGACGCGAAACGGTCCAGATCTTTCGACATCTAATGAACGATCGAGGATAAGAGATCAGCAGTTGGATCCAATCGGGGAATCTAACGGTTGATGGAAGGTATTTATGGCAGATCGCTTAGATGCCGTCGGATCGGGATCTTGAAACCGCGGAACGACGGAGATTAGATAGATTCATCCAACGGTGCGGGTCATTGGATCAAGACCGCGGAACGGATGGCCCAGATGGCACCCGCGGTTTGGGAAGGAGCCTGATCGTTGGGGAAGGGTAGATTTGCAATTTGGAATTGTCTAAAACCCTAATTTGCAATTAAACTAATTTAAATTAAATCTAAAATATGACTAAATGACCTCCAAAAATTTCTAAAAATTCACCCTTAGCTAATTTAGGTATGAGGAATTCAAAAATAAAATCAGATTTCAATTTGGAGATCAAAATAATTTAGGTATTTTTCAGGGCTTAAAAATAGCCAAAAATATCAAATTCTCCAATTTAGCTCTAATTGATTTCAAACTTCTAGTTTAGGTTTAAATGACTCATTGTATCCAATGGAATCAAAATCAAACCTTGGTTTAGCTTAATTTATCTAGTTTTAGCTAGGTTAACAACCTAGGGTTGTTACAAATAAGCTGAAGTGACTTACTAGGGAAGTGCCCACTGGCTTCGTCTTACTCATGTTGAATCTTTTCAGCACATTTTCAATATATTCTTTCTATGACAGCTTAATAATTCTTTCACTTCATTCCCTATTTTGATTTTCATTCCAAGAATATGCTTGGTCGGCCCCAAGTCTTTCATGTCAAACTCCTTTGAGATCAGCTCTTTCAACATCCTTATCTCCTCCATATCCGATCCTGCGATCAATATATCATCCACATATAGCAACAGAATGATATAGGAGGACTTACACTATTTTATGTAACAACAGTGATCCGCCTAAGCATCTCTTATACCCATATTCTAACATGAACTTATCGAATCTCTTGAACCACTATCTTGGCACTTGCTTCAAGCCATAGATGCTCTTCTTGAGCTTGCACACTTGCTCAGCTTTTCCATTCTCTTGAGTCTTGTACCCTTCAGGTTGTTGCATGTATAGCTCCACCTCCAGCTCTCCGTAAAGGAATGCAGTTTTGACATCCATTTGCTCTAGATGCAAATCATCAACTGCAATAATGTTCAACACAACCCTGATGGTTTTCATTTTCACAACTAGGGTGAAGATCTCACTATAGTCGATCCCATGCCTTTGCTGGAAGCCCTTTACTACAAGCCTCACCTTATAGCGCTTGCTCCGATTCTCTTATTCCTTCATCCAACAAATCCACTTGTTTTGAAGGACCTTCTTTTTAGCTGGTAGAGGTGCCAACTCCCATATCTCATTTGACATGAGTGATGCCATTTCATCATTCAAGGCAGCCTCCACTTGATTGAATCTTTAACCTGAAGTGTCTCTTCCAAGCATCTGGTTCACCGCCATCCATTAGTAACAGGTAAAATAAGGAAGTAATGTACCTTTGTGGAGGTCTTGTGACTCTTGTGGATCTTCTTAACATGGGTTTTTGTACTCCAACATCTAGCTCAACACTATCATCAATTTCTATATGCCATGGCTCAACATCTGAAGCATCCTTGGAATCAATCTTGAATCCAATACAGTCCTTGTTTATTTCACTTACATTAAAAGTGACATCTCTTCTTCTGATGACCTACTGGTTCTGATTGTCCAAAAATTTGTAACCGAACTCGCTCTCGCCATATCTAGCGAATGTGCACTTGATCGCCTTTGCATCAAGCTTGCTCATGGATCATACATCAATGTGCACATATAAAGAGCAGCCAAATACCTTGAGATGGTTTAGTTTCACATCCTTTTTGCTCCAAGATTCCTCGGGAATCCCTTCATTCAAGGGTACGGAGGGTCCCTGACTTATTAAATAAATAACTGTATTAACAACTTCAGCCCATAATTGCTATGGGAGACCTGCATGAAATCTCATTCTCTTAGCTCTTTTTGTGATTGTCCTATTCATCCATTTTGCAACACTATTTTGTTTTGGTGTTCTTGAGACTGTAAACTCCCTCTTGATACCTCTCAGTTCACATAACTCCTTGAATTCCCTATCACAATGCGTACCGCCATTATCAGACCTTAAGCACTTAAGCTTCAATCCTGTCTCATTTTCCACCAAAGCTAATCACTTTCTAAGCATATCAGACACATCAAATTTATGTTTTAGAAAGTAAACCCATACATTCCTCATATGGTCATCAATTAAGATGATGAAATATATGGTTCCACCTATGGAAGAAGTAGGAGCTGGCTCCCATATGTCTGTATACACCAACTCGAGTTTGCCCAGTACACAGTCTTTACAAAAATCCAAGTATACTGACTTTAGTCCTTGGAGCTTCCCCTTTTACTGTAGGAATTTCAATCCCCTCTCGCTCATATGGCCAAGCCTCCGGTGCCATAGATTTGCATCTATCTCTTCTGCAGCTGCAATAGAATCATATACTTTATTGATCTACTAAAGTGTACCTTCCATATTATCTCATGCACCAATGAGTGCACCCTTGGTGACCTTCCATGAGTCTCTAGTGAATTAAGTGATATAGCCCTCTTTGGCAAATTGGCTCACAGAAATCAAATTTCTCTTTAGACATGGCACATGTCTAATATTTTTTAGCTTTCAAACTGCACCGCTTGATAGTTGAACATCCACATCACCTCTGCTAATGATTTCACAAGCTTTGTCATCTCCAAGATATACTTCCCCAAGTCACCCTTGGTATAATTCTTGAAGGCACTCCTCGACGGAGTCGCACTCCGCTACCCAGGACTCTGTGTTGACAAGTGAGAGGATCAACGCATACTGATCCTCCTCAATTGAAATATTTACAGTGGGGTTCATCATTTTACTTCTACCACATGGCTTATTTAGTGTAGGGTAGTCCTTCTTGAAGTGACTTGCCTTCCCACAGTTCCAACAATCTGACTTTGCTTTTTCGGGTCGTGATTTTCTTCATCGAGACATTGACCTATTTTTGTTATGTATCCTTTCAGTATGCCTTCTTCTACTTTCAGCATTCAGTGCTGAGGTGGATGCCTCCCCATGGGATTTCTTCCGCACCTCCTCTATCAGTACAAACCCGATAATGTCATCAAATCTTAATGATGCATTTTTTGATGAGTTATTGATGGCTGTGACCGGCCCATCCCAACAATTCGATAATGAATAGAGGATCAACAAAGCTCGAACATCATCATCAAAACTAATGTGGTGCCCCCGCCCCCAATCCACAAGATTAGATTAAGGGGCGGTGTGCCATGCTAGCAAATCTCTCACTTATCATTAGATTAAGATGTATTCCTCAATCCACTAATAAGGGAATGATATGCCTGAAATAATTTAGAAGAATCATTCACTAAGCGCATACGTTTCAACAGAGTGCAAAAGCAAGGAAAAGTAAAAGTTTACATCCAATTCCACTATAATACAGACATAGATAATAAATATGCAGCTCAGAATAAAATAGCGCGGTAAAAGAAAATATATGGGGTACCTATATTATAATTACATCAATTTTAAATAAGTTTAAATGAAAGAAAATATCGCTCATTCTCACTAAAGTAAGAGACAAGCTATATTAAAGCTCCTCAGCATCAATCTGATGATCCTCTTGAAATGGCTTCTCTTCAGACACAAGATCCTCAAATTTCTCATAACCTGACATTGTCGGTTTCACAATGCCAGGGCCCCAGCCAAGAAAAAGAAAAATCTGGTTAGATATATTATCTAAGTACATTTTAAGTTGATTATCTCATGTATTTAATGATATCACGACTCTTTAAGCAAATATAATCAAGTCTACTTGTACTAATCTTATAAATAAAATGCAATAAAAGAATACAACTAAAGTAAATCTAGCATCATAACATGCTTGTGTATGTATACGAAATTAAGAGTAGCTGAAATAGGTAAAGTAAATGCTGAAATATAATAATTACAAAGAAAAACACTACATAAAATACTGAATGAATACAAAACTAAAAGTATAAAATGTTGTTTCATATGGGCATGTGTCTACTTAACTTGATCATTACAGAAAGTACAGTCCAAAATATATTGAAGCATCTAGGAAAGATTTCCCAGATCAACAAGTCCATTGAAAGTAAATCATCTAGGAGACATTTCTTAGATCATCAGTATCACAGATATAAGTCCCTTGCATTAAGAAGAAATTTCCCAGATCATCAGGTATAAATAATGGATACCATCTGGGAGAAATTTCCTAGATTATTAGTATCATAAATATAGTCCTTCTACATCAATGAGGCATTTCTTAAATTAACAGGAATATAGAATATAAGTCATCTAGGAGATATTTCCTAAATTATCAGGTATACAATATTAGTTATCTAGGAGAAATTTCATAGATTATCATCATCTCCAATGTATGCAACAACATTATGGTGGCATATTAAGTAAGACACATCCCATAAATAAGTAAGGTAATTCATTTAGTTTATTTCACATCTCTTACTTATGGATATTCAAGTTTTAATCTAATAAGCAACATTCCCTCAAACATCCTACATCATTAAATATGGCAAAGTAAATAAAGTTCAAACTTAAGGAAGCAAAGTATACAAAGCATGGTATAAATAACACACACAAATCAATTTTAACTATTTGAGATTATACAAGCTCAGAATCTTCAATATCCTACTATCCAGTATAATCTCAGCACTACAATCCTACAAGGTATAAAGCAGATTAAAGCAGTGTTGCCTACTTAGGTTAAATAAGTAAATCAATCATCCTGATTAATGAATTTAGACTATACAAACTAAAATGTAAAATATCCATAATGAAGGGTAAAATCTAGAACTAATAAAACCAAGGTTTTATTCATTGAATAACCTATTTACCCAATGAATAAAGTCTAACCTAATTTTCTATTCCTAATCCTTAAGGAAGGGATCCTATAGTTGAAGTGAATATCCTAAAGAAATTCACAAGTTTTTGACTTTGAACTAGAGTGAATAGTTTAAGTATTGGTGATAACTAGTACTAATTACCATCATTATCAGATCTAGTTGGCTTAGGGAAGGCAAAATGTGAACTTAAATCCGTAATTATAGTGTATTATTTTACTTAAGGGTTCTTGGGCTGTAATTGGGGTTTTTTTTTCTCAAAATAGTTGATTAATGAGTCTAAGAGTCATAAATTGATTCCAATTCAGTTATATTATTGATTTTAGTGATTTAATTGAGATTATAGAGGTTAAGGACACTTAAACCTAATGTTAGGCCAAATGACTATTTTGCCCCTACTTAAGGGTCTAAAATACTACTTTTTAATTCAAGGCTCCAAATTGAATTTTATTGATGCCAAATGATTACTTATTGTCTAATATGAAGATAGAAAGTAGATATATCAAATTTGAACAAATATAAGTCATTTGGGTTCAATTTAAGGACTTTAACCTATAAGGGCAATTTGGTAATTTTACTTGGTGAAGTTTAAACATTCAGTCAGTTTATTATTATTTACTATTCAAGAATTTCATAGAGTCCAAGAATACTAAATTTTTATGTCAATTGGTTAAGTTATAGCCAAAATCGTTCTAAGGTTTAAAAGTGTAATTTTAGGGTTTACGAATAGGTCATAATCCTAACTTTCTCAAATGCGGTCCAAATTAAGTAAAATCAGTGGCTATAGCTTCTCTATAACACACTTAGTACTTTAATTGGGAGTTGACCTAGATTAAACTTCATTTGGTCAAGTTATAACATAATCAATTTCTAGGTTAATTAGGGTTAATTAGGGAAAGGCCCTAAAAGTCATAGCCAAAATATTGACCAAACACCAAAATAGATACTATCAGACTAATCTACGCATTCTCCTAATTAAAATGAGATACATATTGATTATGTTTGGATCGATGGGTATAAAGTTATGGACGTTTGAAGTTTTCTAGGGTTTAGAGCTAAGTGAGGGGTCCTAAAATGTCACTATATTAAATAGACATTATATAGGAAAATTAATACTACCATAATATTTCTCTCATTTTTCTAAATAAAATGAGATATAATATCACTATATTTGGACTTATGGATTGATATATATTGATGCTTAAAGTTTAGGATTTAAATTGATTTAAATAATTAAATTGAATCACATTAAATATTACTGTGCATATTAAATTAAACCCATTTGAATTAATCCAGCGGCGGGACCCCCCATGAACCAATAGGGCCGGCAGTAACAGAGCCTGTAGAGCATGTGCCCGCATGTGGTTAGAAGAGGGGCGATGATGGGACCAACATGACGTCAGCGGAGCAGACTGCGGGACCCACACTTGCGCCCACTGATGGGGATGCCATGCGGTGCTCGGGGAGCTCGACAGCGCATTTTTGGCAGACCCCATGCTTTGCTGATCCATAACAATATGCGGAGCTTGCAATCTGTGCCTCGTGGGTCGCACTCGACCCGACATGATTCACGGACTCACCTTCTTCTTCTCTACATGCAGACCGTAGCTAGGGCACACCCGAACAAGGCTTTCCTGGCAACGACAGAGTCCAACCCGCATGGCCGAGAGAAGGTCACTGTGAGTACTTCACGGTGGTACTAAACCAAGGCCGGAGGTGGTCAGGTTCGGGCCTAAAGCTAAACCCTAGAAGACTAGGTGTGGGGTGCGGGTGATAGTACTATGGATCGCCTCTGAAATTCCTTCGATCGGGTGCAATCTGACTCGTTCAAACTGCTTAAGTTACAATTAACATCGTGAAATAGGCTTATAAAATGGTAGATCAAATTTTGAATAGAAGAAATGTAGGATCAGAACGTACCTGATTGGCGGCTGAGGGAGTTATGGTTCAGACTTCTTCCTGCCCAATCCTTCGAATTGGATCAACACGAGCCTTAGATGGGGGTGACGGTGGTGATTTTGAGAAGTTGCATGCTGGGATAGGCCGCTACCACAGCAGCCCGTCACGCGAGGCGAGCTCGTTGAAAGCCAGAGAAGGCGAGCGTCCATCTGCCGAGTTTTGCGATCCAACGGCTTGGATGGTACGTTTGTTCTGACAACAGAGGGGGAGATGATGTTACATCAGCGGACGACGCCATTTATTAAATTCCAAATTTCGAATTTTCTTAATTAAAATTAATTATTTAAATGGTTTCCAGAAAAATTCCAAATATTCACCCTAGCTAACTGAAGGGTGGGAAACTGTAACAACCCCAGTATTGTTACCCATCAATTAGTGACTTAATTGACTATAATCTTCTTTCATTAGTCTTATAATAGTATTCGGAACCTTCATTTCAATTTTCATGCGATTTGGAGATCATTTGGCGATTTTCATCATTTCTTGGTTTTCTGATAATCCTGAGAATGCCTAATTGATTTAGATCTTAGAATAGAAAATTGAGTTCTCCATTGGACTCACCACACCAAAATTTGCTAGAGGTGCTATTTTGGAAATGTAAGGAAGTTGTTGAATTTTTCCCGAATATTTTAATAATATTTAAATACTCAGAAAATTAAGATTATTAAATTGACCTCTAATTAAAAATCTAATTGCATTTTTGAGTTCCTCACCCATCAATTAGGTAATGGTGAATTTTTGGGATTTTTCGGAGTGCATTTGGTTATTTTATTTTGAGTATTAAATTTTGTTTAATTGAATAATTAAATAAGGAAAATAAATTAATTAATTATTTATAATAAATAATTCTTATCGGCTAAAAATCCAGACCGCGCAGATCTCGTGCACGAGTCCAATGCATGAGACAGCCGCACGGCTTGATCTGAGTCATAGAGCTCTTTTGGATCCCGATCAGACGGCGGTTCAACGTGGGTCTGATCAAACCGTTGGATCACACATCTGATCCAACGATCCAGAATTTTTCCCTCTACTCCTCTGTCTCAATGGCGATCGTGCGCTCAGAGGGCTAGCCGTTGTACACCATGACCTCTTTTCCGTGGCCTTTAGGCTTTCCCAAAGGGTTCATTCTTGCTTTTCCCTCCTACTCTAAAGGTTGCAACCTCTCAGAGCTCATGCTGAAGCGATTCGAGGTGAAAGGAAGGATCTGCAAAGAAACCCTAGGTTCCTGCCAGCAATGATGAATCCCTTAGCACTTAAAGGTACTCATCCTAACTACATCTGTATAATTGCTTATTCTAAATGTTATTTCAAACCTAAGTCAACATATCGAAGCTCAATCAAACTCGTATGAGCCCGATTAAGCTTGGGTTCGCTGAGACATTTGCAGGCAATGCCCAAGCCTGATCAAAAGGACCTAGGGCATCGCCCTGTTGGCGGCACAACCACCCCCGAGCCCCAATTTTAATCTTGGAAGGTCGGCCTTCTCAAGGGCTAGCCGTCGGCATGCGGGTTGCGTCGCGACTCTCCTGGGTTCGACCGGGGGTCCAACCCTAATGCATCATGCACGGATCCCTTTTGGGATGACGCGGCTCAGACCGCGGTCTCCAATTCGTGCGTGGTTCTCGAACCGGACCAGCTCGACCAGTAGGTGCTCGATTTCTGCAGAATTCAGAGCCGACACGCATCGCCCCCTCGGGCCGACGCGTGTCAAGGCGGCGCGCGTGTATTTTTACGCGCTGTCATGTTGACTACCTTTAAATTATGTGCGGTTATCTGATTAATGATTATAAATTGATTTATTAAAATCTTTGCTTTAAATTAATATTTAATTAATACAAATTTCATTTACTTATATCTTTAAATATACACATCCAAATAATACAAAATTATATACCATTTTGATCACAAAATACGTAGATTAAGAATATGCAATTTAATTTCTATTTTGATGAATGTCTTAATTAGTTATTATTTAAGATTAATTAATTAATTATAATTAATCTAAATTCTTATTTATATCATAACTTGACAATTAGGAATCCAAATTTAATGTTTAAATAATTATTTTCACTCACAAAAATATGAGGCATAATAATATGAATTCAAATTTAACATTTGAACTTTAGTTTTTTTAATCAATTTTTAACGCTAATTAGGAGTCCCGGAAATCCTAATTCTCCAATATTATCCAAATTTGACCTACTTAGTGTCATTTTTCTCCTATGTTATAAGGATTCCAAATTTATATATATTATTTCCATTGGACAATAATTGTTGATTTTATATTTTTGGCTACTAATTAGTGTTACTATGATAATATTTAGATTCTTAAAATTGCATGTTTTAGGTATTTTAAAAACCTTAGGATAACTAACATGTCACATTATTTTCCTCCCATGTCAATTTATATTGCATGTGATTGAGTTTAGTTATCATTAATTTAGATACTTGAATCAATTGCAAAGTGCTTGATTCATTTTTCAACCCTAAGATAAAACCCTAGGATTTATTTACAATATGAATTATAGTTGATCCATAGATCTATTTATTATATCTATTAAGAGTAGTTAGTCTTAATGCTTTTGTAGTTGTAAATTATAAATTCAACTAGGGTTATCTTTAAGTGACTAGACTAAAGCTTAGTTCATTTCATCTTAGTCCTTAAGTCTTCACTTAAGTTCTTTCAGAGATAGTAATAGGAGTCCTAAATTTGTTTAGAATAGTTTAAGAATCCTATTGATTTCCTTAACCGTTAACTTTTAGAAAATATAGAACTTGTAATTTATAATTTCTTTATCCTTCTTCTTTAAACCTTTCATTTTACTTTAACCTAGCTAGATTAGTTTTTGATTGGATAGATCCTTTAAACTACAACTTAGCTAGAGAACTTTAGTGAATTGAACCTTAACTTTCATTTTATTTAAGTATGATAATTTCATAACCTCAGTCTTTCCCTACTAGTCACCTAAGTCTTGATTTAGTTAACCTATTTAAATCTTATGGTTTAGAACTAGAATAGAACTAGTTTCTATTTATATTATAATACTTATAAACTAATTTTTCATCTCATAAAAATGAAATGAAACTATCATTTTCAATATCCCAATTACTACTATTATTTATAATTGACTTAAGATCAATATCTAAGTCAATTGAGAGCTCAATTAGCTCCAATTATTAAGGAGATTATTAAAATTAGATAACTTTGGATATCACTTAATTATAATTATTGAATTTTCTTTGAATGCTTAGCTTTGAGCTTTATTCATTTAAATCATTCATATAAGATATTATGCATGAATAAAATTTTCACATTAAAAACTATAGGGGTTTACATTATTGGTTAAGCCAAGGGCAGGCTAATAAGTAGTAATAAGGAGACCTCACATTCTCAGAGAGTGAATGTGAGTGTTATTTGTTTTGACCCCGCTTTCATTTACTTGTTAAACAGACTTATTTAACTCCTCACTTCATTCTGCATTTGTCTGCAGAATGAATACTTTCATAAAACAACTTTAATCAATTAAAATATGAGATCTTCTATAATCTTATTGATTGTTAAGACTCATTATAGCTTTTAGTTATATTACTTTCCATAGTTCTAGACTATGTGAATCTTAGACTAATAGTTTAAGATCTTCCTTCAATTACCATGCTTTGCACTTTTTATATTTTTAGTACTGTACTTTACTTGTTTACAGTTCATTTAGTTTGCAGTGAATATTGCTATAATGACATTTAAATGCTTCACTATTTTTTTCTTATTTAGCATAAGTTTATTGAACATTTACATGCTTTATTTCATTTACTTTCATATGCACTTTAGTACTTTTCTTGTCTATCTAAGATGCTTTTACCCTTATTTTACTTATAGGCTAGAATGTTAAATCATGTGAGTATTCTTACTCACTTTACTTTTTCCTTAGCTTTCCTTACTTTCTTTTCCATACTTATATGCTTTTATTTTTGTTCCCTTGCTTATGCTTAGATTATAACTAATTGTGATATCCAAAATGAACAATAAATTATTTAGCCTAATCTTAAATTATACTTAGACTATTTAGTCTAACTATATTTTTCTCTTTATTTGCTTTGCCCTATCACATTTAAATGCCAAATATGATAGATCAGGTGCACTTGGAGGCTAGTGGAGCTGGACCAAGTGCTTAAAAGAAATTATCTGCTTCCGCTTAATAATTTAATTGCTTGCTTTACATTAGATATGAGAGAGAAACTTTTGTATCTTTACTTTCTATTTTGTTTAATATGGCTTGTAATAACTAAAGTCATTTGTTTTATATTTACTATGCTTGTGTTAGAATTTTGATCTTTTATTTAAATGTTTAGTTTGGGATGAATGGGTATATTAATGGATACTTGAATAAAAATGTAGTTGCATACCTATTTGAAACTTAGTGCATACCTATCTGGAACTTAGTTGCATATCTATCTAGAATTTAGCTGTAAATTTCTTATTTTTAAATTTTGTAAATGATGTAGGATGTGTGTATCCTAGAATAGAAAATTGCTTCAAATGTTTTTCTCACATCAAATTTTTTGAATTGGAAATAAGCAATCCCATGTAACGGATTGGCTTAATATTAGTTTTAGGTTGTTAATCTTTCTAATTAATCTTCCAATTTAATGGAAGACTTGTATGTGGATGTTTATGTGTTTCTTTTGAGCAAATATAATAGAAGTCATGCTGAAATTATTAGAATTGGAAATAAGCAATCCTACGTAACTGATTGACTTAATGTTAGTTTTATGTTGTTGAACTCCTTCTATTGTAAATTTGTTTAAGAAATATCATAAGAATGAATTGATTTATCCATACATTTTTAATTCATATTCATTATATATACCTCATACATTTTTCCTCTCCCTTTCCTTGTATTCTCCCTCCTTTACTTAAGACCCTCTTCTAAACCCTTGGCCAAGCACAGCATCTAATGATTTGTGCTAGTTTCCTTCTAATCCAGTATTAGGTGTTGTGGTGATGTATCAATGTTAAGTTTAGTTATTACTCAATATTGGGGTCGTCACAGTTAGTATCAAAGCCAAGTTGAGAACTTTAAGTTAAGATAAATATATCCATTTATCCAAAAGCAAACAACACAAAATAGTAAAGGCAATCAAATGACATCTTAGGATAGTAAACGCTTTACTAATCCAATAATTGATTTAGATTTCTAACTTAAACTATAATCAAACTTTCAGATGGCAGACTCTAAGATTGAACTAAGATGCTTTACTAGATTGTTCTTATGTTATTAGGTGTATGATCATTGGTACGATTTGATGTTTGGTTATGTTTACTATGTAGTATCTGCTGCTAGAGGAGATGTTTTGAACAAAATTTTGAGGTTTTATGTGTTTCAAGGCAACTGTTTCCCACACATAGCAAGGGAATGGCTCTTCCGTGTTACAACGATATTTGAAGACATATCTTGCCTCAATCACCTACGCATACAAAATTTGGATGAACTCTTCGACAACTCTGCCATAGATTGGTGGTGTTGTGCTCATGAAGTACTAATTCATGGGAGTATATGTCTCCACCGTGCTCTTACTTATAAGGACTTCGAGTTTATATTTCATGCAAAATTTTATAACTAGTAGTACTAATTTCTTTTTGCTTTAGTTTTTTTTCCTTTAGTAACTTTTGTAAATAGCTTCTACTTTACTTATGCTTTTTCTCTTTTTCCTCCAAAGTTGTATCTCTTAAATATTTCAAGTTTAATGAGAATTTATTTTCCTATCTTCTTCAGTTTTTGAACTGTGTCTTCTTTTCTTTTCTTTAGAATGAATCCCGATTCAAATATCCCTATTGAGCTTGTGGTGGAAGAACCTACTTCGACTACAACTTTGCATACCAATTAGATGCAGAATTTGTTAAAATTGATGCGAGTAATGATTGAAGCACAAACCCATGTTGCTGAAAGGATGGTCTCATCCTGTAATCCTTCCCAACCTTTCCCTGCTCCATCTCAACATTGTCCAACTTTTCCACAGGCCTCTTCTCCAAATATTCCTGAAATCCCTATGGCTCCATGACCATCTACTGGTCCTATTGTTGATGCCTATCTCATAGCATTTCTTCGTCTGAATTCTCCGATATTCAATAACTCTATTTCTCATTTTGAAGCCATTGACTAGTTAAAGGATATAGAGAAAACCTTAGCCAGTATAAAGTGTCATGAAAGTGAGTGCCTTCATCTTGCTACTTACCTATTCCATGGTGAAGCAGAGTATTGGTGGGATAGTGAGTTGAAGACCCATTTTTTAGAATTTTAACTAGAAGATATCCCATTGGATGAAATTGGGCAAGTTTTCCTTGAGTAATTCATTCCTCTATCTGCCCAGACCATAATCGAGAATGATTTCATGCAACTCACTCAAGTAAGATGTTCTGTGCATGATTATGAGATAGAATTCTATAAATTTTCCTGTTTTGCTCCTAATATAGTCCACACTGATGTGGTGAGGTATACTAGATTTATTATTAGTTTAAAAGATTCCATTAAGAGTCACCTGATGTCTCGACATCACGATGACTTTCCTTAGCTTCTTGTAGGTTCTCGTATGTGAGTACCATCAAGCTCAAATGGAATTGAAGAAGCGTTCCCATCCCCAATCTTCTAGATCTGAACCTTTCGAGAGGAATTGTCCTCATGGTCCTAAGGCCTTCCAGCTTACCTTTGGGCAAAATCCTAATCAGAATCTGAAGCAAAATCAATAAGGAAGACCATGTACAAGATGTAACAGGCCTCATTCATATTGGAAGTGTTACCACACGAGTTGCAGGTGTTACATTTGTGGTAGAACCAATCATTGCCATTGGGACTGTCGTGCCAACTGGATCATGGATAAAATGAAAATCAATCGCCAACCTTCTGTGCAGAACCTTAGACCTCTTAATTCTCAAGTGCCATCACTTGCCTTAATGCCTCCTCCTGCTAGTGGGAGTGCACAGTATTAAAAGGGTGTACCTCTGTCTCCTTCTAAGCAAGGCCACTACAATAGAAAGGATAAGGGCAAGTCATTTGCTCAATCTCCTATGGTACCAAGAGTTTACGCCTTGTCCCTTTCAGTTGCCTAAGAAAATAACATCATTGTTATTGGTACGTTCTTTGTTTAATTTCCTATTTTCTATCTTTTATTTCTTCTGTATTTTATTTTCAATATTTTCTACTTTAATTTTCATTAGTTATAATTAGAGTTTATTTTCCTTGCTATAGGAACTCTAATTATTAATAATCAGTTCTGTAACACACTCTTTAACACTAGTGCTAGTCACTCTTTTATGTCAATGAGTTGTGCCTCTTCCCTTAACCTTCAACATTTTAGCCTAGGCAATCCCTTGGTAGTGCAAATGCCATCTAGTGCTGAAATGTGTGCTAGTGAGTTCTATTTGATAGACATCCCAATTAATAACCAATTCTTTCAATTCAAACTTATTGTTATGTCAATTACAAACTTCGATATAATTTTAGGTATGGATTGGAAAAGTAAGTTTAATGCAGTAATAGATTGCTTTTGTAAGCGAGTTTTGCTTAAGGTTGGAAAGAAACCTAAAGTTTTTATATGAAAGCTTGGCTTGACTGCATCCTTAATCAATGCAATAGAAGCAAAGCACCTCATTAGTAAGGGTTGCTATGCAATCTTAGTAACCTTAATCAGCAAAAAGAAGCAAGTTAGTAGTCCAGAAGAGACTATCATCATTAGAGAGTTCCTGGATGTGTTCTCTGAAGACTTGCCTAGACTACCTTCTTTGCATGAGGTAGGGTTTTCTATTGAACTTATTCTTGGACTTAACCTAAATCTAAGGCTCCATATAGAATGGCACCAAAATAATTGTAAGAGCTTGGAGAGAAATTACAAGAGTTGTTAGAGAAAGGATTTATTCGCCTTAGTATGTCACCTTATGGAGATCCTATCCTATTCGTCAAGAAGAAGGATGGTTCAATATGGATGTGTATAGACTACCGTGAGCTTAACAAAGTGACTGTGAAGAATAAGTATACTCTTCCTAGGATCGATGATCAGCTCGCTGGAGCAAAGATCTTCTCCAAGATTGACTTAAGATCATGTTACTACTAGATTTGAGTCAAGGATGAAGATGTTTCTAAAACTGCATTCAAAACTTGATATGGGAATTTTGAGTTCCTAGTCATGTCTTTTGGACTGACAAATGCTCCTTCATTCTTTATGGACCTGATGCAGCGTATCCTTAAGCTGTATCTCAATGAGTTTGTCATCGTTTTCATCAATGACATCCTAATCTATTCAAAGGCAGCTGCTGTTGAAGAGCATCTACGTGCCATTCTTGAGTTGTTAAGAGAGAATAAGTTATTCGCTAAGTTTTCTAAGTGCGAGTTTGGCTTAAGTTCGAGGCATTTCTGGGTCACGTGATTGATGCTGAAGGCATTAGAGTAGATCAAAAGAAAATCTAAGCTGTTCAATAGTGGATCCAACCTAAATCTGTAATAGAGATTCATAGTTTTCTAGGACCCGCTGGTTATTACAGAAGGTTTGTTCCTATATTTTCTCTAATCATTTCATCATTAACTCAGTTAACTAGAAAAGAAGTTCCATTCATTTGGAGCACAGTATGTGAAGAATCTTTTCAGAAGTTGAAATATTTATTGACTTCTGCTCCTATTCTAGTACTACCTCATGAGGATAAAGTTTTCAGGTTTATACTGATGCCTCTAAGGTAGGGCTTGGTTGTGTTCAAATGCAAAATCTTCGTATAATAGCCTATGCCACTAGACATCTTAAACCTAATGAGAAGAATTATCGTGTGCATGATCTTGAACTTGCATGGGTAGTTTTTGCTCTTAAGATCTGAAGACACTGCCTATATGGAGTTAAGTGTGACATGTTTACTGATCATCAAAGTTTGACGTACATCTTTACTTAGAAGGAGCTTAACTGCCATCAGCATAGGTGGCTAGAATTTCTTTGCGACTATGACTTGGAAATCCAGTATCATCTGAGTAAAGCTAATATTGTAGCTGATGCCCTGAGTCATAAAGTGACCTTGTCTTTCCTTTGTTGCAACGAATCTTTGATCGAAGACTTTGTCAGATTGAATCTTAAGCTAATCAGTTCAGCTGATTTGGGTACTCTACTATTTGCTATTCAGTCAGATGATTCTCTAAGGTCCAAGATTGTCAAAGCTCAAAAGGAAGATGCGGGTTATTTAGTATTAATTTCTGATATTGTTAGTGGCAAGAGATCCGAATTACGTCTTGATGCTGAAGGTGTGATTTTTTTGAAGACTAGATTATGGATTCCTAAGAGCCTACAGTTGCAAATACTGTCAGAAGCCCATAACTCTGGTTACACCTTTCATCTCAAAAGTAGTAAGATGTATCGGGATGTTAAGAAATCGTTATGGTGGTCTGGCATGAAGAGAAATATTGCCATTTTTATTTCCAAGTACCATTCCTGTTCATTAGTTAAAGCAGAACATCAGAAGTCTGGTGAACTTTTCAAACCCTTAGACATTCCTGAGTGGAAGTTGTCCAATATTTCCATGGACTTCATTATGGGACTGCCTAAGTGTAGGCCTGATTCTGACTCAATTTGGGTGATAGTTCATAGACTGACAAAGTCAGCTCACTTCCTCCCAATTTTTCAGACAATATCTATGGAGAAGTTAGCTAAGCCTTACCTTAATGAAATAGTTCATCTACACGGTACGCTGAATTGCATAGTTTCAGACAGAGATAATATATTTACTTATAGATTCTGGTTTGCTGTTCAGCAAGACTTGGGGATGAACTTAGCTTTGAGTACTGCTTTTCATCCCAAGACTGATGGTCAAACTAAGAGGATTAATTAGATCTTAAAAGATCTTCTTTGTCTTTGTGCTCTTGATTTTGGCAGATCGTGGAAAGATCATCTTGGCTTAGTTGAGTTCGCCTACAACAACAGTTTCTAGTCTAGCATTGGTATGGCTCCTTATGAAGCTCTTTATGGTAGGAGGTGTATAACTCCTATTTCTTGGACTGAAGTAGGAGACTCTCAGCTTTATGGTTTTGAATTGATCAAGGAGACTACGAGAAAAGTTCTTCTTATTAAGCGCAATATTATGACAACTCAGGATCGACAGAAAAAGTACCATGATGCTCGTCATCGTCCGTTAGAATTTCAAGTTGGAGATCGTGCATATTTAAAAGTAAGTATGATGCGAGGTGTGCAAAAATTTGGTTTGTCTGGAAAGCTGAGTCCAAGGTATCTGGGACCCTTTGAAGTGATTGAAAAAGTTGGAACCTCTGCATATAGGCTAGAGTTGCCAGATGACTTTTCAGCTGTTCATAATGTGTTTCACATCTCATCATTAAGAAGGTGTTTGTTATATCCTAATTAGCAAGTTCAGATTCCAGCAATCGAGTTGCAGCATAATCTGACTTTCGTCATTAAACCTGTTACGATTCTAGGGCATGATCTTAAGCAGTTAAGAAACTGCAACATTCATATGATCAAAGTCCACTGGCAGAATCATCTAGCTGGTGAAGCTATGTGGGAGAAAGAAGAGGATATGAAAAAGAAATTCCCAAAATTCTTTTCTTAATCGGGTAGTTTTAGTTCTTTCGTTCTCGTTATTATTTCATTAGACCTCCTTTTGTAATTTCAATTTTCTTATTTTCATTTATTGTGAGTCCTGGGGGCGACACTCTTTTTAAGGAGGGGAGTCTGTAACAACCCCAGTATTGTTACTCATCAATTAGTGACCTATTTGACTATAATATTCTTTTATTAGTCTTATAATAGTATTAGAAACCTCCATTTCAATTTTCATGCGATTTGGAGATCATTTGGCAATTTTCAACATTTTCTGGTTTTCTGATAATTTTGAGAACACCTAATTTATTTAAACCTTAGAATTGAAAATGGAGTCCGCCATTGGACTCACCACACCCAAATTAGCTATGAGTGGTATTTTGAAAGTGTTTGGAAGTCGTCAAATTTTTCTCGAATATTTTAATAATATTTAAATACTCAGAAAATAAGATAATTAAATTGACCTCTGATCAAAAATTCAATTGCTTTTTTGAGTTCCTTACCCCTCAATTAGGTAAGGATAAATTTTTGGGATTTTTCGGAGTGCATTTAGTCATTTTATTTTGAGTATTAAATTGTGTTTAATTAAATAATTAAATAAGAAATATTAATTAATTATCTATTTATATTAAATAATTCTTATCAGGTAAAAATATGGGCTGCACGGATCCTGTGCACGAGTCCAATGCACTGGACATCCGCGCGGCTTGAATTGAGCTGTCGATCCCTTTTGGATTTCGATTAGGCGGCGGTTCAGTGTGGGTCTGATCAAACTGTTAGATCACACATCTGATCCAACGATCCAAAATTTTTCACTATACTCCTCTAACATTTGAACCCTAGTTTTCTTAATCACTTTTTAACCCTAATTAGGAGTCCTGGAAATCTTAATTCTCCAATGTTGTCCAAATTTGACCTACTTAGTGTCATATTTCTCCTTATGTTATAATGATTCCAAATTTATGTATATTATTTCCATTAGACAATAATTGTTGATTTTAGGTTTTTGGCTACTAACTAATGTTATTGTGATAATATCTAGATTCTTAAAATTGCATGTTTTAGGTATTTAAAAAGCCTTAGGATAGCTAACATGTCACATTATTTTCCTCCCATGTCAAGTTATATTTCATGTGATTCAGTTTAATTCTCATTAATTTAGATACTTGAATCAATTGTAAAGTGCTTGATTCACCTCTCAACCCTAAGATAGAAATCTTAGGATTAATTTACAACATGAATTATAGTTGATCCTTAGATCTATTTATTATGTTAATTAAGAGTAGTTAGTCTTAATGCTATTGTAGTTATAGATTATGAATTCAACTAGGGTTAGCTTTAAGTGACTAGACTTGAGCTTAGTTTATTTTATATTAGTCCTTAAGTCTTCACTTGAGTTCTTTAAGAGTTAGTAATAGGAGTCTTAAATTTGTTTAGAATAGTTTAGGAATTCTATTGATTTCCTTAACCTTTAACTTTTAGAAAATATAGAACTTATAGTTTATAATTTCTTTATCCTTCTACTTTAAACCTTTTATTTTACTTTAACCTAGCTAGATTAGAATTTGATTGGATAGATCCTTCAAACTACAACTTAGATAGAGAACTTTAGTAAATTGAATCTTAACTTTTATTTCATTTAAGTATGCTAATTTCATAATCTCAATCCTTCCCTACTAGTCACCTAAGCCTTGATTTAGTTAACCTATTTAAATCTTATAGTTTAGGACTAGAATAAAACTAGTTTTTATTCATATTATAATACTTATAAACTAATTTGTCATCTCATAAAAATGAAATGAAATTATTATTTTCAAAATCCCAATTATTACTATTATTTATAATTGACTTGAGCTCAATATCTCAAAGTTAATTGAGAGCTCAATTAGCTCCAATCATTAAGAAGATCATTAAAATTAGATAACTTTGGATATCACTTAGTTGTAGTTGTTGAATTTTTCTTAAATACTTGGTTAACTTTGAGCCTTATTCATTTGAATCATTCATATAAGACATTATGCATGAATAATACTTTCACATTAAAAATTATAGGGGCTTACATTGTTGGTTAAGCCAAGGGTAGACTAATATGGAGTAATAAGGAGACCTCATATTCTCAGAGGGTGAATGTGAGTGTTATTTATTTTGACCATGCTTTCCTTTACTTGTTAAATAGACGTGTTTAACTCCTCGCTTCATTCTGCATTTTCCCGCAGAATGAATACTTTTATAAAACAACTTTAATCAATTAAAATATGAGATCTTCTACAATCTTATTGATTGTTAAGACTCATAATAGCTTTTAGCTATATTACTTTCCATATTTCTAGACTATGTGAATCTTAGACTAATAGTCTGATATCTTCCTTCACTTACCATACTTTGCACTGTTCATGTTTTTAGTACTGTACTTAACTTGTTTATAGTTCATTTAGTTTGCAGTGAATATTATTATAATTACATTTAAATGTATCACTATCTTCTTTTCTTTACTTAGCATAAGTTCATTGAACATTTACATACTTTATTTTATTTACTTTTATATGCACTTTAGTACTTTTCTAGCCTCTATCTAGGATGCTTTTATCTTTTTTTTACTTGCAGTCTAGAATGTTAAATTATGTGAGTATTTTTACTCACTTTACTTTTTCCTTACTCTTCCTTACTTTCTTTTCCATACTTATATGCTTTCATTTTTGCTCCCTTGCTTATGCTTAGATTGTAACTAGTTGTGATATCCAAAATGAGCAATAAACTATTTAGCCTAATCTTAAATTGTACTTAGACTATTTAGTCTAACCATATTTTTCTCTTTATTGGCTTTGCCCTATCACATTAAAATGCCAAAATGTGATAGATCGTGCACTTAGAGGCTAGTGGAGCTAGACCAAGTGCTTAAAAGAAATTATCTGCTTCCACTTAATAATTTAATTGCTTGCTTTACATTAGATGTGAGGGAGAGACTTTTATTTCTTTACTTTCTATTTTGTTTAATATGGCTTGTAATAACTAAAGTTATTTATTTTATATTTACTATACTTGTGTTGGAATTTGGATCTTTTATTTAAATGTTTGGTTTGGGATGAATGGGTATATGAATGGATACTTAAATAAAAATATAGTTGCATACCTATTTGAAACTTAATGCATACCTATCTAGAACTTAGTTGCATATCTATCTATAATTTAGCTGTAAATTTCTTATTTTAAAATTTTGTAAATGATGTAGGATGTGTGTATCCTAGAATAGAAAATTGCTTCATATGTTTTTCTCACATCAAATTTTTAGAATTAGAAATAAGCAATTCCATATAACATATTAAATTAATATTAGTCTTAGGTTGTTAATCTTTCTAATTAATCTTCCAATATAATGGAAGACTTGTATGTGGATGTTTATGTATTTCTTTTGAGCAAATACAATAGAAGTCATGGTGAAATTATTAGAATTGGAAATAAGTAATCCCATGCAATGAATTGACTTAATGCTAGTTTTAAGTTGTTGAACTCCTTCTATTGTAAATTTATTTAGGAAAGATCATAAGAATGAATTGATTTATCCATACATTTTTAATTCGTATTCATTATATGTACCTCATACATTTTTCCTCTCCCTTTCCTTATATTCTCCCACTTTAACTTAAGACCCTCTTCTAAATCCTTAACCAAACACATCATCTAATGATTTTGGTTAGTTTTCTTCTAATCCATTATTAGGTGTTGTGGTGACGTATCAATGTTGAGTTTAGTTACTACTCAATATTGGGGTCATCACAGGAACGCAATGGCGAAGTTAGATTTTGATTTCGATGAGTATTTAATTTTCCTAATTTTTGTGGTATTTTAAAAATACAATAAAATATTTGACTAATTTCCAACAACTTCTGATTGCCTTCTAAACATCACCTATAACTAATTTGGGGGCAGTGAGTGTAATGGCGAAGTCTGATTTCTTATTTGAGGTCAAAAATAATTAAATCAATTTCTCGGGTTCCTAGAATTTCCAGAATCATGATTTGATCTATTTGACCCCTAATTTGAACTAAAATTTTAGGGTGAGGTCCTAATAATTATTTAAGAGTGTTATAATCAAAATTAAGAGTTAGTTCAATTCTAATTGACCAAGGTAATAACCTTAGGTTATTACAACTGATGCCCACCCAACTTAACTAGCTTGTCACCATGTTGAACCATTGAGGTATTTAGTCACTGAATAGCCATCTGTCATCTTGATGTTAAATAATCTCTTCATCAATAAAACTTTATTTGAAGTTGAGGGCTTCTCATATATTCTCGTGAGAGCATCCATGAGATATATAGTAGTTTTCTCATTAATAATGTTAAAAATAATAGAAGAAGATAATTATAAATGAATCAAACACAGTGCAATTTTATCAAGAACTTCCCACTCTTCGTCAGTCATAGTTGCAGGCTTTCTATCAGCTCCTTTTAATGGAAGCTATAACTTCTTCTGGTAAAGTAGATCCTCCATCTGCATTTTCCAGAACACAAAGTTCATTCTACTGAATTTCTCTATCTTGTGCTCATCTCGTCGACCACTGCTCTCACTCAATCAGCAAACCCTAGGACCAATAAGGTAACCTCTCTTTGATACCACTTGTTCATAAATTAAACTTTCAATCATCGAGAACACTCCACAACATAAGAGATTTGACTAGAACACTATATTTAGGACTGGGGTTGCATTGACGGTTACCAAGTAGATTCAAAATCATAGATCCGCAAACTAGAAATCATAGCACATGCATACAAAGAAAACTAAAGCACATAAACATCAAATATAGAAAATTTTGTGAAAAACCCAATAATGGGAAAAGACTATGAAGCAACACCATAAAAAATATCTACTAAGAATCTTGAAGAGTACAGAGTTACAAAGAGCTTGACCATTGATAGGAAACATATAAGCTCTTACTCTAAGATGAAGAGGAGAAGAAGCAGCTACCACCAAGAGTATCTTTTCCAATATGCAAGAGATCTATTGCACTGCAGCTTCCTTAGGGATTCACCTTGGGATCTCCTGCTTATAGCATCTAAATGCCTCCAACTAAGATGACAACGCTCTTAGCTTGCATAAGAGACTCCTCACATATTCCATTAAGTACCCAGTTCATTTTTGAACCCCAAATGGTCCAAAATTCCCTCTAAATTTGTGGCACCCCGCTCCCTAAGCCCACAATCATTAAGCTAAGGAGCGAAGGGTCACTTGTGCAAATCCTTCTCTTATCATTGGATTAGATAAGATCCACAATCTAGTAATAAGGGGAGGATGTGCACAGAACATCTGAGGGGATCAGTCACTAAATCTGACATACAGACAGAGTGCGGAAGCTAAATGAAGTAAATAGTACATCCATTCACCATGCATGACATAAGAAACAGTAATAAGATAGCTCAAAAAATAATAAAGTGCATAAAGTAAATCACAGTCACAATACTTGTATTATTACAATATTTAAATAGTTTAAAAGACTGAAAGGTAAATCACTCATCCTCACAAGCGGCTAAAAGGAACTAAGCAATATCTGGCTCTCCTAGCTAAATCTCCTCCTCTAAGTAATGCACCTCTGCTTCTGCACCTAGCTCCTCAAACCTAACTGAATTTGACATTATCGATTTTATAATGCGAGGGCCCTAGCCAATAAAAGAAAATCTTGTTAGATAATTGTCTAAGTACATTTTAGGCTGAATATTTTGCATATATATTATTACTGTCACCATTTTTTATAGTTAAGCACAACAAAGAGGTAAACTAAAGCAATATGAGCAGTAAGCATACAAAGAATAGGATAAGTTATAAATACAGCATTTATAACTAAATAATAAATGAGGCAAAGGAACACCTCAACAACTAAGCAAGAAAATAGCATATACATATATATACTATAGTAAGTAAAAGTACTGAAAGTAAATTCTAATCCTAAATATGCTGATGATCATATGACATATGCTGATTGAAGGCAAAAATCTGAATATGGTACATCTAGTAAGCAGTAAAGTCTAGCATCCTATAAATATGTACAAATTAGCAGGTAAGTAAAGAAACATAGCTGACTGAAATATACATCAAAATATAATACACAGTAGCTAAAACTGAAATAGGTATGTAAAGACTGCCATATCAGAAAGATGGCCATCGGGCGGTGAAATCCCCAAAGCCTTTCTAGGCTTGGGCAGATAGAAATTCCCATAGCCTTTCTGGGCTATGGCAGACAGAATCCAGCAACAGAACTGAGGAGGTAGTAAACACAAATGCAGAGTATTTTAGTTATTTTACTATATTTCTGTGGACACGTCCAAAAACAACTGAGGAGTTAAGCACATCTGCAAGACTATATGGGTTCCAAGCTTAACACACACTCCTCACTAAGTAATGTTAAGCATCCTTATTACTTCTTACCCCTGTCCATTAGGGTAAATGTGCACCCGAATCTACTAAAAATACTGAGCCAAAAGGCAACTGTTATCCTAATTATTCTAAGTTTTTATTTCATGCACAAAGTTTTCTTATATGATATGAACAAGGAATTAAGCACAGAATACAAGGAATGCGTAGCAACAAAAATTAATCAAGTAAGCAAGGGACTCTTCTATATATGGTGACATGATTGTTATCTAATTTAACCATTCTAACTATTCTAAGTTACACAAGTTCAGGATCTCCAATTCCTACTATCGAGTGTAACTTAGAAGCACGGCCTTATATGTTAAATGGATTAGAACTGATCAGGTTCTAATCTAATTCAATCAAACACGACTACAAGTTCAATCAATAAATAATATGTCCTAATTTTATGAATTTTGACGTCCTATCTAATATCTGATCAAGATCTACTAGACTATAAATTATGGATTAAATACCACGAGATTGGGCTTAATCACATAATCCAAAAAGGTTAAGACATAAGATTTAAGTTTTAGTCTAAAAGTGATCTATTGATTAAGGTAGATCCTATTAAGCAAATCAAACTTAATAGGATGAATCTCCTTATCCTAAATCTAGGGTTAAAAGATAAAATAATCAAAATAAGTTAAAAAATTTCAAGGAATTAATAAAACCAATGATTCATTCATTGAATAACCCACTTTTCTAATGAATGAAATCTAACATATGAGCTAGTCCTAGTCTTAGGAGTAGTCCTAATGTGAGGTGAAAGATCCTAAGAAAAAGATGTAGAGAATTTTGGGGAATTTTACTAAGTTGACCTAATGGCTGATTTTTCTCACTTAAAATGATTCTAATATAGTTCTAATACTAGTTTGAGTGATTTAAAACACTAATTAGAGGTTAAGGGCACTTAACCTAAATTTTGGGCAAAATAACCATTTTGCCCCTACTTAAGGGTCCAAAAAGCTACTTTTTGATTTATGGCTCCAAATTAGGGATTTCTTACTATCAAATGATTCCTTACTGTCCAACATGAAGATAGATAGTAAGTATACCAAATTTAGGTAAGAAATGGGTCCTATAGGTTCAAACTAAGGTTTTGACCTAAGGGGCTTTTTAGTAAGTTGCACTTAATGGAATCTAATTTTTTACACAATTTACTGTTGGTTGTTGTTCAAGAACTCCATAGAGTCTAAGAACACTAAATTTTGAGGTCTAATGAATTACTTATAACCAACTGAATATCTAAGGGGAAATTTGGTAATTTTCTAAGTTAAGAGGGGTCAAGAAGCTCTAACTCTTTCATTTGATATCCAAATTTAGCAAACTCAGTAGCTATAGCTTCCCTATATCACACTGAGTATTTTGACTAGTAGTAGGCCCAATTTGGACCTCAATTGGCCAAGTTATGACCTAATTATAATTAGGGGTATTTTGGTCCTTTTTGATTTTTCTAAGGTTCAAAATCAAAATATTTTTTTATATTATTGCAGGCACTAAAATTCTAAGCTATCTAGAACTTTAAATTTTAGAATTTATAGTCCGAATGACAAAGTTATGATCAATTTAATTTTCTGGCCACTGTGGCGCGATGTAGCAGCCAAAAATTACATTTTTAAGCGCTATGGTGCGCTATAGCGATTCCTTTATGAAATGGGGGCACTGGAGCACGCTGTAGCGGGCAAAAATACAATTTTCAGCACTATGGCGCGCTTTAGCAAAGCCAGATTCAAACCTTGGGGCGCTGTAGCGGATTTTGCGCTGCAGTGCGCTGTAGCGGACCCAAATTCGCAACTCTGGGCGCTGCAGCGCGCTGTAGCGTCAGACGGTGATTTTGCCTGAGCGTAAACAATGATGGGTCAATTTTCGGGCTTGATTACTCTCAACCTAGAGCACTTCACGTGCGGTGCCATATACCATTGGAAAGCTCTTTATAAGACCTTTCCATTGGTACCCAAATCAGCACCAAAAAATTAAGATATTAATATAAACAGTGGGGTTAAATGACTGGTTGTACAGAATTTTGTATTAGCAGATTTACATGTCATCCCCCATTATTTACAGATTTTTTTTTTTTTGAGTTCCTGCATCTTCAACATAGCTTTATAGATGCATAACTAAGGTAACACAAATTCTTAAACATACAAATGAGCATAAAAAAATAGCTATTGGATTAACTAATGGAAAGAAATGGGGTACCTTGGTCTTACAAATGGGGGTTCCTTTTATGGATCCTTGGGAACTTGAGAGTTTGAGAGGCTAGGAACTTCTCTTTAACAGCTAGCACCACAAGAGTAGGAAGTGGGGGAGAGCTTCAGCTGGGCAAAGGAGGAAGAAGGGGAGCTCAAGCTCTATTTTAAGGAGGATGGGAAGAGGATGGCAGCATTTCACTTGAGTGCATGGGATGGGAGAAAGCTGCTATGAAGGGTGGGGGATACAACAGCTTTGAAGAGGAGAAAATAGGGAAATAAAATATTTTGATTAATTAAAGAAATAAATTCTAAAAATAAAGATAAATTCAGATTTTATAAATATGTTCCGAAAAATCTCAAAAATTCACCCCAAACTAATTTGGGGGTGAGGAACGAAATGACGAAATCAGATTTTGATTTCGACAACGATTTATTTTTTCTTGTTTTCTAATTAATTTAAATATATTAAAATATTCAAGAAAATTAAACGTTCTCCGAAAAATCCCAAAATTTCACCCTTGGCTTATTTGAGGATGAGGATCGCAACAATTAAGTCGAATTTTAATTCTGACGAGTATTTAATTTTCCTATTTTTCAGGGTATTTAAATATATTAAAATATTCGTCGAAATTTCGACGACTTTTGATTGTCTTGAAAATATCACCCCTAGCTATTTTTGGGGCAATGAGCGCAATGGCGAAGTTCAATTTTCGACCGGAGGTCAACTTAAATTGGTCAATTTTCAGGGTCTCTAGAATTTCCAAAAATCAGGACTTGATCCATTTGACTCCTGATTTGGACTAAGTCTCAGTGGATGACTCCTAATAACTTGATTAACACTTAGGATCAAGATTAGGATGGAGATTAGTCTTAATTTATAAGGGTAACAACATTGGATTGTTACAGACTCCCCCATTTAAGAATGATGTCGTCCTCGACATTACTCAAGTGGAAAAATAAGACGGCAAAAATGAACTATGACTGAAATTTGTAAGCTTAGAATGCTAAGAAAGAATACCTGGATTCTCAAAGAGTCTAGGATATTTTTCTTGCATATCAGATTCATTCTCCCAAGTAGCTTCATTGCAAGAGCGATTCTTCCACTGAACTTTGATCATATTAATAGCACGACTCTTAAGTTGCTTGCGATCATGGGCCAGAATTTGAATTGTCTACTCGGCATAGGTCAGATCGGGATGGATCTAAATTTCTGGGAACTGCACGAGATGAGATAGATCTCTGAGACACATTCTTAGAGATAATACATGAAATACATTATGAACTGCGGTAAAGTAATCTGGAAGGTTTAGTCTGTAGGTGGAAGAACCTACTCTGGCTGCTATCTCAAACGGACCGACATAACAAGGACTAAGTTTTCCAGTTATGCCGAATCTGAAGACTCCTTTTATTGGACTGACTTTTAGGTATGTGAAGTCTCCAATTTTAAACTCCAGAGGATGATGATGAAGGTCGTGGTATTTACTCTGGCGGTCTTGGGCTGCACGAATTCGCTATTGAATCAACTGGACTTTCTTGTTTGTCTCTTTTACTAATTCAGATCCATACAGCTGCACACTACTTATTTCTGACCACGCTAATGGAGTACTATACTTTCTGCCATACAAGGCTTTATATGGAGCCATCTTTATACTGGTTTGAAAACTATTGTTGTAAGCAAACTCCACTAGTGGGAGGTGATCTTCCCAAGATCCAACAAAATCAAGTATACACAATCTAACTAGGTCTTCAAGAACTTGTTTCACTCATTCTGTCTAACCATCTGTCTGTGGATGAAAAGTTGTACTCATTGCTAGAGTTGTGCCTAGATCTTGATGCACAGCTTGCCAGAATTTAGAGGTGAACCGACTGTCTCTATCAAATACGATTGTCTTGGGGATCCCATGAAGCCTGATTATCTCCTTAATGTAGAGTTTTGCAAGTTTCTCAACTGAATCTGTTTGCCGAATAGGAATGAATTGGGCAGATTTGGTTAATCGGTCAATTATGACCCAAATAGAATCTGCTCTTGATCTTGCACGAGGCAATCCCATAACGAGTCCATCGATATATCTAGCCATTTCCATTCGGGAATTTCAAGCGAGTGAAGCAGACCACCGGGTCTCTGATGCTCTGCCTTTACTATACTGCAAGCGTGGCACTTTGCGATGAACTCAGCCACACTCTTCTTCATCCCTAGCCACCAGAAGGATTGCTTTAGGTCTTTATACATCTTAGTACTACCAGGGTGTACTTGGTAACCAGAATTATAGCATTCCACTAAAATCTCTTGTTGCATGGATTTGAGAATCCATAGGCGATCTTCTTGATAGATGCCACCTTTATGGAATCGAATCTTGGTACGATGGCCGCACTCGATGGCTTGTTTAAAATTTAGGTACTCGTCATCTTTTGTTTGAGTAATAGATACATCTCTGTGGAATGTGGGCTCCACATTAATCAT
Source organism: Gastrodia elata (assembly GCA_016760335.1). NCBI lineage: Eukaryota > Viridiplantae > Streptophyta > Magnoliopsida > Asparagales > Orchidaceae > Gastrodia > Gastrodia elata. Next base: position 48,835,113 of record CM028671.1, on the reverse strand, counting down.
TGAGAGCATTGTACTCCCTTGGTCATTACGCACTGAACGGATGTCCAACTTGCAAAATTCTTCCTCTAGGGTACTCTTAGAGATAAGAGCATTAAGAGTAGCATGACGGCTTAGAGCGTCAGCTACCACATTTTCTTTTCCAGGGTGGTTCTGGATATCAAGATCGTAGTCACTGATTAATTATAACCATCTTCTCTGTCGGCAGTTCAACTCCCTTTGAGTGAATATGTACTTCAGACTCTGATGATCTGTGAAAATTGAGCACTGGATCCCATATAGATAGTGACGCCAAATCTTTAAGGCGAACACTACAGCAGCTAATTTGAGGTCATGAACAGTATAATTTCTTTCGTGGGTCTTCAATTGGCAGGAAGCATATGCTATAACCTTCCATTCTTGCATTAGTACAGCACCTAAGCCTATACCAGAGGCGTCAGTATAGACTTGATAGTTCACTCCTTCCTTGGGAAGAACTAGAACGGGGGCAGAGGTAAGTGCATCTTTCAGTTCCTGGAACATTGCTTCAAACTGATGACCATTCAAAGGGTACAACCTTTTGGGTGAGTTTGGTGAGTGGAGAGGCTATCTGAGAAAAGCCTTTCACAAACCTTCTGTAATAATCGGCCAACCCCAAGAAGCTTCTAATTTCTGTCAGTAACTTGGGTTGTACCCATTCTTGGATTGCGCCGACCTTAATTTGATCTACTTTGATCCCTTGAGCATCTATCACGTGGCCTAAGAAGGCGACAGATTCAAGCCAAAATTTGCATTTTGAATATTTGGCATATAGCTGGTGACTTCTCAGTTCTTCTAATACAGTCCTGAGGTGACTTTCGTGTTCCTTTTTCATCTTGGAGTGTATTAAAATATCATCTATGAACACGATGACAAATTTGTCAAGGTATGGCTTCAAGACACGTTGCATTAGGTCCATAAAGATGGAAGGTGCATTTGTCAATCCAAATGACATCACCAGGAATTTATAATGGCCATATCTAGTTCTGAAAGCAGTCTTCGCTATATCAGAATCTTTCACTTGCAGTTGGTGGTACCTTGATCGCAGGTTGATCTTTGAAAACACTTTTGCTCCTGCCAATTGATCGAATAGGTCATCGATGCGGGGCAAAGGGTACCTGTTCTTTATGGTTACCTTATTCAGCTCTCTGTAATCGATACACATCCGCATTGATCTATCCTTCTTCTTAACGAATAAAATTGGCGCTCCCCATGGGGAAGAACTAGGCCTGATAAGACCTTTCTCCAATAATTCCTACAGTTGCTTGTTCAGTTCCTGCAATTCTTTGGGTGCCATTCTATAGGGTGCCTTTGAGATTGGTTGGGTTCCTGGGACAACGTTGATTGCAAACTCTACTTCTCGTATAGGTGGATGACCGGGTAGGTCTTCGGGAAAAACATCGGCAAATTCACAAATTATGGGATTCTTGGAAAGGGGTATGTCTTCATCCTTCTCTCCTAGTATTGTCACTAGGAAGGTGCTGCAACCTTTACTTATTAGCTTCTTGGCTTTAATAGCATTGACTAAGGAAGCTCTTGTACTAAAGTTCCCAATAAATGACTTAGCTCGTTTACCATTACCCAGGGTGATCTTCTTCTTTTGGCAGTTGATGGTGGCGTCATGCTGACTTAGCCAGTTCATGCCCAAAATAACATCGAAGTTGGCTATTGGCAAGACTACAAGCTTGGCTTTAAATTTTGTTTCTCTAATGGGGACTTGTATCTTACAGAATTGACTAGCTTGTAGTTGAGCTCCATACGATAGTCCTACGTTTAAGTGTAATGACAAGTTGAGAGACCTTATCCAGCTTTCAGAAATAAAGGAGTGACTTGCTCCAGTGTCGAATAAGATATTGCAGGGCTTATTATTTATATAAATTGTACCTAATTATGGATGCAGAAATCTACAAGTTACTTTTAAATAAGTAATAATGAAATGGTAGATTGGTTCAGAAGTGTGTACCTGATACAACATTATTATCTTCCGTGGCATCTATAGGAGTGAGAGCATAGACTCGTGCTGGGCCAGTCTGCTGTGTGTTGTAAGGCTAACGGATGGGCGGCCTCGGGGTATTTGGACAGGGGACAATAGCTGTCTCACGCTGCTGAGCAGGGGGAGGAGGTGGTAACGCTGGACGAGCTGCGGCAGGCTTCTGGAATAAATCAAAAGTTCATTGGCACTTAGAGCGATCGATCTGGTCGCCATTAATAGTGTCGGTGTGGTTGCACTGATAGTATGAGTGGCCTGGCCTCCTATAGTTGAAGCAGTTCCCAGTCTTATGGTAACATCGCCCATAAGGATGGGGGCGAGTGTAGCAATCGAAGTGATCTGTTGGTGAAGTTACTGCATCAAGTTGATATACCTTACATCTTCTAGGGTTCTCGTGCTGAATAGTTGTCATGCCATAATAGTGCTTGGGCTCAGATGCATCATCCAGTTCAATCATTTTGATGGATTCTAGTAGTTCTGCGAAGTTAGTTGAGCAATGAGATACGACTAGCCTTCGGATGGACGGCCAGAGTCCGCTCTGAAAGTGAAGGCATCTGTAGGATTTTGTGGGAACGAGGTTGGAGGCAAATCTTGCCAGCCACCGAAATTCAGATTCATAAGCCGAAACAGATCAGCTTCCCTGTTGCAGTTTAAGGAACTGATCTGCCATGGTGTGCCTGACAGAGGTAGGGATGTATCGAGCCTAAAATGCTACTATGAACTCGTCCCATTATATTTATTCAAGTTCCCAATCTGTGAATAACGTATGGCGGATATTATCCCACCAGTATTCTGCCTCACCTTGGAGTAGATGAGTAGTTAGACGGATCACCTCGGCATCTGGGCACTTGATGCTGGTTAGGTTTTTCTCCACTACCTTTATCCAATTTGTTGTATCGATAGCAGAGAGACTCCTATCAAATATCGAGGGTCTGAGGTGTAGAAAACTGTGGAGCAGTCCATCAGCAGATTGGGTGTGGTGCTGACACGAGTGGTGGGGTGCTATGGCAGTCTCAGGAATTGTGCGATTCTGGCTCATTTGTGCCATAAGTAGTCACTCCATGCATTCTGCCTGGCGGGCTTGAACTCTGGCCGCTCTCCTGGCCTGCTTGGCTTGAGCTTCTGTAGCTTGCTTTGCTTGCTCTTGGTGGAACATTGCCTGCTTTTGGTGGGATTCCATCATCATCTTTACTGCTTCCAGCAAGGCGCTCACCTCACTGGATGAGGCGCTGGAGGGAGCAGGAGAAGGGCTCTGTTCTGGGTCATGATTTTGATTGCTAGAATCTGAATTAAGAAAAATACACTTTCATAATTTTAGAAAGCAAAAGGCCATAACATTCCGTCCCCTTTTTAATCAAAAGTAGAAATGAAAGTACACCATCAGAAGTAGTAGATAGTACATAAGATTATAAAAGACAACAACTGGGGAAAATATGGAGTCTATCCGATATATTTAGCGTAAGGTACGACGGCAGTCCGCATAGGTGACCTCCCTTTGCATTTCTTCACGCTGATGGGTGAGTGCTCGTAGGGTGATACTCCACCAATCCCTAGCTCTATCGTGTAGGAGACGAGATATAATGGGGATTCTAATGTTTCCTGGGTAGTTAATAATTTCAAACCTAAAATCTGCCCGTTTTAGCCACTCCTTGGCTACGACGGGGAGATCATATCCCCTAAATGCACTTTGCTGGAGTAGTCGATCCAGCATTCAGATGTCGGGGTCCGACACTCCTTCTACATACTTCTCGTGCTATCGATGGAATTGGATGCATCATCCTTGTAGGTATAGTATTTTTCTAAGCACATTAGCTTACTAACATGTTACTTATGCATGAATTTACATTTCTATACTCTTATTATCCTGAGCTCATGATCATGGTGCTTGGATGTAACTCTGGTATTTAGTTAGTGATTGATTGGCAGAAGAATCATCCAATAGGTAGACTAGAATATAATTTCCAATCTGACACCTTATAGAATTCTCTGATACCAACTGTGGCACCCCGCTCCTTAAACCCACAATCATTAAGCTAAGGAGAGGAGGTTCACTTGTGCAAATCCTTCTCTTATCATTGGATTGGATAAGATCCATAATCCACTAATAAGGGGAGGACGTGCACAGAACATCTGAGGGGATCAGTCACTAAATCTGACATACAGACAGAGTGTGGAAGCTAAATGAAGTAAATAATACATCCATTCACCATGCATCACATAAGAAATAGTAATAAGATAGCTCAGAAAATAATAAAGTGCATAAAGTAAATCACAATTATAATACTTATATTATTACAACATTTAAATAGTTTAAAAGACTGAAAGGTAAATCACTCATCCTCACAAGCGGCTAAAAGGAACTAAGCAATATCCGGCTCTCCTGGCTAAAGCTCCTCCTCTAAGTAAGGCACCTCTGCTTCAACACCTAACTCCTCAAACCTAACTAAATCTAATATTATCAGTTTCATAATACCAGGGCCCCAGCCAATAAATAAAAATCTTGTTAGGCAATTGTCTAAGTATATTTTAAGCTTAATATTTTGCATGTGTTTTTAATGTCACCATTTTTATACTTATGCACAACATAGAGGTAAACTAAAGTAGTAGGAGTAGTAAGCGTACAAAGAATAGGATAAGTTATAAATACAGCATTTATAACTAAACAATAAATGCGGCAAAGGCACACCTCAACAACTAAGCAAGAAAATGGCATATACATATATATACTACAGTAAGTAAAAGTACTGAAAGTAAATTCTAATCCTAAACATGCTGATGATCATATGACATATACTAATTAAAGGCAAAAATCTGAACATGATACATCTAGTAAGCAGTAAAGTTCAACATCCTATAAATACGTACAAATGAGCAGGTAAGTAAAAAAACATAGCTGATTGAAATATGCATCAAAATACAGTACATAGTAAGCTAAAACTGAAACAGGTATGTAAAGACTGCCATATCAGAAAGATGGCCATTAGGCTGGTGAAATCCCCAAAGCCTTTCTGTGCTTGGTCAGACCAAAATTCTCATAGCCTTTCTGGGCTAGGGCAGACAGAATCCAGTAGCAGAACTGAGGAGGAAGTAAACACAAATGCAGAGTCTTTTAGTTATTTTACTTTATTTCTATGGATACATCCAGAAACAGCTGAGGAGTCAAGCACGTCTGCAAGACTATACGAGTTCCAAGCTTAACACACACTCCCCACTGAGTAATGTTAAGCATCCTTATTACTCCTTACCCCTGTCCATTAGGGTAAATGTGCACCCAAATCTACTAAATATATTGAACCCAAAGGCAACTATTATCCTAATTATTCTAAGTTTTTATTTTATGCACAAAGTTTTCTTATATGATATGAACAAGGAATTAAGCACAAAATACAAGGAATGCGTAGCAACAAAAATTAATCAAGTAAGCAAGGGACTCTTCTATACATGGTGACACGGTTGTTATCTAATTTAACCATTCCAACTATTCTAAGTTACACAAGTTCAAGATCTCCAATTCCTACTATCGAATGTAACTTAGAAGCACGGCCTTATATGTTAAAAGGATTAGAACTGACCAAGTTCTAATCTAATTCAATCAAACACTACTACAAGTTCAATCAATAAATCATACGTCCTAATTTTATTAATTTAGACGTCCTATCTAAGATTTGATCAAGATCTGCTAGACTATAGATTATGGATTAAACATCATGAGATTAGGCTTAATCACATAATCCAAAAAGGTTAAGACACAAGATCTAGGTTTCAGTCTAAAAGTGATCTATTGATTAAGGTAGATCATATTAAGCAAATCAAACTTAATAGGATGAATCTCCTTATCCTAAATCTAAGGTTAAAAGGCAAAATAATCAAAATAAGTTATAAAATTTCTAAAAACTAATAAAACTAAGGATTTATTCATTGAATAACCCACTTATCTAATGAATGAAATATAACATATGAGCTAGTCCTAGTTTTATGAGTAGTCCTAATATGAGGTGAAAGATCCTAAGGAAAAGACTTAGAGAATTTTAGGGAATTTTACTAAGTTGACCTAATGACTGACATTTAAATGATTCTAATATAGTTTTAATACTAGTTTGAGTGATTTAAAATACAAATTAGAGGTTAAGGGCACTTAACCTAAATTTTGGGCAAAATGGCCCCTACTTAAGGGTCCAAGAAGCTACTTTTTGATTTAGGGCTCCAAATTAGGATTTCTTACTATCAAATAATTTTTTACTGTCTAACATGAAGATAGATAGTAAGTATACTAAATTTGGGTAAGAAATGGGTCCAATAGGTTCAAACTAAGGTTTTTGACCTAAGGGGCTTTTTAGTAAGTTGCACCTAATAGAATCTAAATTTTTACACAGTTTATTGTTGGTTGTTGTTCAAGGACTTCATAGAGTCTAAGAACACTAAATTTTGAGGTCTAATGAATTATTTATAGCCAACTGAATTTCTAAGGAAAAATTTGGTAATTTTCTAAGTTAAGAGGGGTCAAGAAGCTCTAACTCTTTCATTTGGTATCCAAATTTAGCAAATTCAGTGGCTATAGCATCCCTATATCACACTGAGTATTTTGACTAGTAGTAGGCCCAAATTGGACCTCAATTGGCCAAGTTATGACCTAATTATAATTAGAGATATTTTTGGTCGTTTCTGATTTTTGTAGGGTTAAAAACCAAAATAATTTCTTATATTATTGTAGGCACTAAAATTCTAAGCTATCTAGTATTTAAAATTTTTGAATTTGGATTCTGGATGACAAAGTTATGATCAATTTAATTTTTTGTTCACTGTGGCGCACTATAGCAGCCAAAAATAGCATTTTTAAGCGCTAGGGTGCGCTATAGTGGTCCCTATATGAAATGGGGGCACTGGAGCGCACTGTAGCGCGCTGTAGTGGGCAAAAATATAATTTTTGGCGCTATGGCGCGCTATAGCAGACCCAGATTCGAAACTTAGGGCACTACAGCGTGCTATAGTGGACCCAAATTCGCAACTCTGGGCGCTGCAGCGTGCTGTAGCGTCAGACGGTGATTTTGCTTGAGCGTAAACAGTGATGGGTCAACTTTTGGGCTCGGTTACTCTTAACCTAGAGCACTTCACATGTAGTGCCATATACCATTGGAAAGCTCTTTCCGAGAACTTTCCATTGGTATTCAAATCAGCACCAAAAGATTAAGTTATCAATACAAATAGAGGGGTTAAACGACTCGGTGTACAGAAATTCACATTAGTAGATTTACATGTCATCCCCCATTGTTTACAGATTTTTTTTTTTTTTTGAGTTCCTACATCTTTAACATAGCATTATAGATGCATAACTAAGGTAACACAGATTCTTAAACATACAAATGAGCATAAAAATGAAATGAAACAGCCATTTAATTAACCATTTGAGGCAAAGGGGGTACCTTGGTCTTGCAAATGGGGGTTCTTTTTATGGATCCTTGGGAATTTGAGAATTTGAGAGGCTGGGAACTTCTCTTTAACAGCTAGCACCACAAGAGTAGGAAGTGGGGGAGAGATTCAGCTGGGCAAAGGAGGAAGAAGGGGAGCTCAAGCTGTTTAAGAAGGATGAGGGGGAGAGGGGGGGGGGGACAAGGCTCCATTAAGAGCCTTCCCATCAGCATGGATGGGAAGAGGATGGCAGCATTTCACTTGAGTGCATGGGATGGGAGAAAGCTGCTAGGAAGGGAGGGGGAGACAGCAGCTTTGAAGAGGAGTAAAGAGGGAAATAATATATTTTGATTAATTTAAGAAATAAATTCTAAAATTAAAGATAAATTTAGATTTTATAAATGTGTTCCGAAAAACCTCAAAAATTCATCCCAAACTAATTTGGGGGTGAGGAACGAAATGACGAAATCGAATTCTGATTTCGACAACAATTTATTTTTTCTTATTTTCTAATTAATTTAAATATATTAAAATATTCAAGAAAATTAAACGTTCTCCGAAAAATCCCAAAATTTTACCCTTGGCTAATTTGAGGGTGAGGATCGCAACGGTGAAGTCATATTTTAATTCTAACGAGTATTTAATTTTCCTATTTTTCAGGATATTAAAATATTATTAAAATATTCGTTGAAATTTCGACACTTCTGATTATCTTGAAAACATACCCCTAGCTATTTTTATGGCAATGAGCGCAATGGCGAAGTCCGATTTTTGACCGGAGGTCAACTTAAATCGGTCAATTTTCAGGGTTTCTGGATTTTCCAAAAATTTGGACTTGTTCCCTTTGACTCCTGATTTGGACTAAGTCTCAGTGGATAACACCTAATGACTTGATTAATACTTAGGATCAAGATTAGGATGGAGATTAGTCTTAATTGACAAGAGTAATAATATTGGGTTGTTACAAAATTACTTTGGGCATTACCTGAACCAGAGTAGAACTTTGCTAGGGGCTATGGCGCACTGTAGCACCTATGTTTCAGGTAGCCAGGAGCCAAAGCATGCCGCTACGGTGAGCGGTACTACCCTCCTCTCAGGAAAACTTCCGCTGCGGTGAGCTGTAGTGCTCGCCTCTCATGATGACTCCCGCTGTGGTGTGCTGCAGCGCTTATTTCTGCTGCAACGCATGGTAGCGCCCACTCCATTGCCTGCAGACTGATAAGGCGCATGATATAATCACTATATCGGGTGAGGGACTGCCATGGTGCGCTACGATGTGCCTTAGTGCACTGTGGTGCACCATGGCACTCGCAACACCTGTGTTGTTTCTGAATTTCACACCTTGTTTTGAATCTCCTTGGAACCTCTCGGAAGCTCCCCGAAACACCATTAGCATCTCCATGTGGTCTAAATGGTCTCCACAACACATCACTCATACCTCCTCTTATACTCATGCCTTACCCAGATCAACATAGAGTATCCCCTCAATATGGAAACTTAATATCCAATCTCCAACTGCCTGCATGCCTAGTATTATTCATTCCATCCACAACATCACCATATTTAACTCACACTCAACCTTCATCTCCTCCTCCAATTGAACCTACACCTTTCTACATCACACCTACACAATCAACAACCCAAACCATCCAACCCACCATCTCCATACATCCAATAACCACAAGGTTCAAAATAGGATTCCTCAAACCTCGGCAATTCCTCAATGTCACCAACCAAACTTGACATCATGACCTTACCGCATTTACCTCCATTGCTACATTTCTCCATTGGTGATCCAGAATGATGGATGAGTTCCATGCCCTCAAAGCTCATAACACATGGGCTCTAGCTCTTAAACCACCGAACTAACTGGTTCTTGGATGTAAGTGGACATACAAAACTAAGCTCATTCAAGATGACACAATTTCTATATATAAAGCTAGACTTATAGCTCAAGGCCATAAATAACAAAATGACATGAACTATATAGAGACATTTAGCCTAGTTACAAAAATGACTACGATACGAGTCTTATTCACCATTACCAGATACCACAAATAGAGTGCCACTTAATTAGACATCTTCAATGCCTTTATACATGGCCCTATCAAGGAGGAAGTTTACATGTCTCAACCCATCAGATTCATAGATCAGTCTCACCCAAAATACATATGCAAACTGAACAAATCCATTTATGGATGCAAGCAATCACAGTGGTAATGGTTCTCAGCTCTTACAAGTCATCACATGTGGTGACCCATGCCCTGACAAGGCAAGTTAGGGTGGTCATTACTGGGAAAATCCCTCACATATCATTAGATTAGGTTATAATCCTTAATCTACTAATATGGGAAGGATGTGCACTATGTAAAGCTGAACCATTCACTAAACAACATACATGATTATCAGACTACGGAAGAAAGAAATAATAAGTTTATATCCATTGAAACCATAATACAGAAATAAAAAATATATAGCTTAGAGTAAAGTATAAAGTAAAAAAAAAATATAAGGAATACTTGTATTATTGCAATAATTAAATTAAGTTCTAAGCAGAAAGAAATGACACTCATCCTCACTTAAATAAAAAGGTAACATAAACTAAGGCTCATCAGCTCCAAGGCACTCTTCCTCCTGGAATTGCTCCTCAGCGGGTGTTAACTCTTCAAAATGCTCAGAAACTGACATTGTTGGTTTCACAATGCTAGGGCTTCAGCCAAAAAGAAAGAAAATATGGTTAGACATATTGTTTAAGTACATTTTAGGCTATTAATTTTCATATATTTAATGATATCACAAACATGCTAAGCATTTTAGGAGCAATAAAGTAACAAAAGAAAGTGGTAAAAGTTATAATCATTCAATTATAACTTAAAGCAAAATGTGAGGTAAGCATATACCTCAACTAAAAGTTGTAGAAATGTTAAACAATACATTTGTAAGAGAAACTACTAAGTACAAGAAGCATCCTTAGTAAATATGATCAATTTTACTCATGCTAATTTTATAAATGAAATGTAATATAAACAGAATAGAAATTATTCTAGCATCCTATCACGATGCATATAAAGCCAAGAACTACTGAAAATATATAAATGTTGGAAATACTATAAATATAAAAAATATAATAGAAGTGCTACATAAAAACTAAAACTGAACTACAATAACTGAAAACATTCATTTTTGAACATGTGCCTACATTAGAACAGCCATAATGGCCAAATTGGCTAAGCTAGCCACTATATCCAAAACTAAAGCATCTAGGGCTCTAATGCCTAGCTCTTCAGGTTCACAAATCTTAACTAAAATCTTCTAGGACACTAATGCCTGGGCACTGGACTACTGCAAAACCAAATTTTAGAGGCAGTCGAACTAAGACATATTTCACTAAACTGTTATCTTTCTAAGTTATATGACCTTATCATCCTTATGTTCATGACTTATGCAATTTTAAAACTAGCATACAATATTTATAAAATATCCTATGTTCACCTGATATGCCATAATACAAAAACTCAAAAGAATGAAGCAAGGCATCAAGATAATGTATAAATAGCACTACACAAATTCTATGATATCACTAGTTTTCTAATTTAGTCTGTTCTAGCTAATCTGAGATTATGTAAGCTTAGGATCTCTAATATCCAACTATCTAGTATAAACTTAGAATTACAATCCTATAAGGTATAAAGTAATTAGAACTAATCAAGTTATATTATAATTTAATCAGTGACTCTTACATACATTGAATACTAAATCAAACATCTTTATTAATAATTTTAAATAACCTAAGCTAATCTAGATTAATAAAAATCAAGATTGAGAGATTAAGAGTTAAACTCTAAGTATTGGTGTTCCACCTCTTAATCTAATAGGTTCTAATGACTAAGGGCATAAGGTTAATCCTAATTCTCATGGACTATAAATTAAGGCTATATTCTGAAGCAAAGTTAAGCTCAAGAAGATGGATCTCTATACTGAGACTTTTAAGATACAAAATAATCCAAATAAAATATGAAATCTAGAAACTATTAAAAATAAGGTTTCATCCATTGAGTAACATATTTACTTAATGAATGAACTCTAACCTAAATCTACATCTAAACCATAAGGAAAGTTCCTAAGATTTTAGGAAGAATCCAAACCCATGAAGAGTTATGATTTGAATTAGAATTTTAGTTTAATAAGCTTAATTGAATTAAGATTGATTCCAAAACACTTATATTATTGATTTTACTAACTAATTCGAGTTTATAAGGCTTAAGAATACTTAAACCTAATTATAGGCAAAATAATCATTTTGCCCCTACTTAAGAGTCTAAAATAAAACTTTTTGATTTAGGTTTTCAATCTAAAATTTATTAATGTCAAATGGTTACTTACTGTCTAATATGCAGATAGACAATAAATACACCCAAATCGGCCAATGATTAAGCCATATGAGCCCAAATTAGAGTTTTAGCCCATTAGGGGAAGATTAGTAATTTTCTTAGGGAAATATAAAAATTTAATTATACTTATGTTTTTTACTGTCTAAGTATTCCATATAGTCTAAAATCACTAAATTCTGAGGTCATTTTGCCAAGTTATGGCCAAGAAAATATTAAAGTATAAAAGGGTAATTTATGAAGTTTAGGAAAGGTAAAAAAAATCTAACATTTCCAAATGTTATCCAAATTTAGCAAATTCAGTGGATATAGCTTCCCTATAACATACTGAGTATTATATCTGGGAGTATACCTAATTAGGACTTTATTTTCTGAAGTTATGCCCTAATTAGGATTTAATGTGATTAGTGAGTGATTAGTGAAATAATACAAAAATTAGAAAATTAACTTTACTAAGGTATTCTACTATACTCTAGGAGTCTATAGCTGTGAATACCCACTTAAGTAGTAATAAGTGAAACTCTTAAATAACGAGGCACCTTTTTAGATAATGGTGGAGTTCCTAATAAGAACTCCAAAGTTGAGTGTGCTCATATGGGAGCACTCCCAGGATCGGTGACTTGCTGGGAAGTTATCTTATGAGAGCACAACCATAAGGCTTTTCAAGCCAAAACAAATAATACATTGGTGCTTAAGAGGTTGGGCTATTACAAATAGTATCAAAGCAGGCCATTGGTGTCATATAGGAGCTAAGTGCCATATAGGGTAAAGTACTACTTTATTTGAGCAGCCTCTTGAACCATGATGGTTAAGGTGCTACATGGTTGTGGGTACCTCTTGAGCCTGTAGGGGTCACATCTAGTCCTATCTACTCAATGAATGGTTCTTTAATCTGTGTGTGGATACTGATGAGGACATCAGTTACTTAAGTTGGGGAGATTGTGAAGACCCACTTAAGTAGTAATAAGTGAAACTCTTAAACATCAAGACGCCTTTTCAGATAATGGTGGAGTTCCTGATAAGAACTCCAAAGTTAAGCGTGTTCATATGGGAGCACTCCTAGGATAGGTAACATGCTAGGAAGTTATCTTCTGAGGGAAAAAATGTAAGACCTTTCATGCTAAAATGGACAATATCTTGGTGCGTTACAACAACAACTTAAATTTCTAAATTTGGATAAGTAATTATGATAATATTTGTTAATCAAGTTTTATGGTGATTATGGCAAATTAAGAAATCTAATTACTAAAACATATATATTTTTGCAATTTATTGATCCTTAAGTTTTCTTGATCAAAATGATATATTTGATGACCTAATTTGTAGTACAAATGATCAAGTTATGGGTAAATGAAGCCTTAGGGTTTAAGAGTGTAATTAGAGAAAGGTCCTAAAACTGATTAGTCAAATTATGCTCCAAGCAGCAAAATTAATACAATCATAGCATTCATGATATTCTCCTAATTAAAATGAGATGCAATATGACTATGTTTGGAGATTGGGTTACAAAGTTATGAGCAATGAAAGTTTAGGGTTAATTAGGTCAATAATTAAGGGTCCTAAATGTCACTACCATATATATGCATCAAATAGAGCAATGGATACCACCATAATATTCCTCATAATTTTTTGATTAAAATGAGATATAATATTGGTATGTTTGGATTATTAGATTGCAATATATGAGTGTTTAAATTTATATAATTAATGAATAAATTAATTAAATTGATTTCTATTAATAATTTAAGGCAACAGTGTTTAACAATTTAAATCTAATAGTAGGACCCATCCTATGACCCGGTAATAGTGTTGGAAAATATGCGATGATGACTTCAGCACACTCTCTTTGCTGCGGAAGCATTTTCACAAGAGCGTGCACTTCGAATTCAAGAAGCGGGGTTGCATTAACGATTACCAAGCAATCTCAGAATCATAAAAACACAATACTAAAAAATCATAGAACATGCATGCAAGTTCACAGCACAAAAAAAATATCCAAACACAAAGAAATACGTGAAAAACCCAAGAATGAGAAAAACCATGGACTCACACCATAGGAAAAATCCACTAAATAACTTGAAGGTTACAGAGTTACTATAATAACCCAAGTTATTATCTTAGTCAATTAGGACTAATCCAAGTCCTGATTTTCTTTCTAACATACTAATTAAGTCATCAGGAGTTTGCCACCAAGACCTAGTCCAAATCAAGGGTCAAATAGATCAAACCCTGATTTTGGGAATTTCAGGAACCCTGTAAATTGACCTAATTATTTTGACCTCATATCAAGAATCGGACTTCGCCATTGCATTCGTTGCCCCCAAATTAGATAGAGGTTATGTTTTGGTGGCAATCAGAAGTCGTCAAAATTTTGTCAAATATTTTAATAATATTTAATTTTGGGAAAATTTAGATATTTAATTTGTCCTCGAATCAAAATTTGACTTTGTCATTGCGAACTTCACCCCCAAATTAGCTTGGGGTGATGTTTTGGACGCATTTGGAAGTCGTCGGATTTTATCGAATATTTTAATGTAATTAAATATCCCGAAAAATAGGAAAATTAAATACTCGGCGGAATTGAAATCCAACTTTGTCGTTGAATTCCTCACACCCAAATTAGTTATGGGTGAATTTTTGAGATTTTTCGGAGATCATTTATAAAATATGATTTTAGATATTCATTAATTTAATTATTTAAAATCAATTTTTAATTTTTCCCTCCTTTTTTCCTCCTTTTCTGGCTAGCACCCACATCCATCCCATCCCTTCTACAATTCTGAGCTACCTTTCACTTCAGCCCCCCTGCCATGCTCAGCCTCCCATCTTTTCTCCACCTCCTGTCATCCCCTTATCTCCATAGTTGGGATGGGACAACTCAGGCCCATCCCATCCAATGGCAGGCTTCCTTTCTCATTAAAAGAACCCCCCTTCAGCTCCATTCCCCATTTTTTCTGCTAAAGCTGCTGAATGAACTCAAGCTCTCCCCCTCATATTCTCCATTTTTGTTGTGCTTGGTGTTGAAGAGAAGTTCTCCAGCCTCTCAAGCTCTCAAGTTCCCAAGGATCCCAAGAAGAAGCTTCCATTTGCGAGTCTAAGGTACCCCCTTTCCCTCCATTGGTTAAAGCAATGGTTATTCCATTTTGTTTTTATGCTCATTTGTATAACTAAGAATCTGTGTTACCTTAATTACATATATATGAATCTGTATTTAAGATGTAGAAGCTCATTAAAATCTGCAAATGATAGGGAACGATATGTAAATCTGATATGAATTTCTGTACACCTAGCTCTTTAACTCCACTATTTGCATTGATAATATAATCATTTGATGCCAATTTGGGTATCAATGGAAAGGTCTCAGAAATACCTTTCCATCGGTATATGGCACTGTACGTGAAGTGCTCTAAGTTGAGAGTATTTGAGCCCAAAAGATGACTCATTGCAGTTTTCGCACAGGCAAAATCATTGGCAGGCGCTGCAGCGCGCCGCAGCTCCCGAACTTTGAAATCGGGTCCACCGCAGCGCGCTACAATGCACCGCAGCGCCTGAGCTTCGAGTTGAATTTGCTGTAGCACACAGCAGCACCGAAATCCGCTGCAGCGTGCCACATCGCTGAAATCTGCCACAGCTTGCCGTAGCGCGCCACAGCGCGCCGTAGCGCCTGGCTTTCGGCCAGAATGCGCTACAGCGCCGCAGAGCCCAGAACTGTCCGGAACTGCCCAGAACTGTCCGGAATGGCCAAAAATTCATAATTTTCGCATTTTAAGGACCCTATGACCTTAGTCGATTGAAATATATCAAATTTGAACCTAATTGTATGTGATTTTTAAATATGGAAAAGTTTGGGTTTTGACCCCTTTCAAGAAAATAGAACTTTAACGTTGAAATGACCATAACTTGATCATTTGGACTCCAAATTAAGAAATTAAAGATGCTAACTAGGTTAGAATTTCAGTGCCAATAGTAAACCAAAATAAAATTTGAGTTTTAACCACTAGAAACCCAAAGTTGACCAAAATACTCCTAACCCTAATTAGGTCGTAACTTGGTCAAATGAGGTCCAATTTGTGTCTACTCCTAGTTAAAGTACTCAATGTGATATAGGAAAGCTATAGCCACTGAATTTGCCAAATTTGGATCTCAAATGGAAAAGTTAGGTTTTGACCCCTCTTAACCTTAGAAATGACATATTTACCCTTAAACTTAGAACACTCATAACTAATCCAATAGACCTTAAAATTTAATATTTTTAGACTCTATGAAATCCTTGAACAGCAATCAACAGTAAACGACATAAATTTTTAGATTCTATTAAGAGAAAATTACTAAATTGCCCCTTGGGTCAAATTCTTTAGTTTGGACCTATATGACCCATTTCTTGTCCAAATTTAGTGTACTTACTGTCTATCTTCATGTTAGATAGTAAGAAATCATTTGGCAATAAGAAAATCTATTTTTTAGCCCTTAATCAAAGTAGCTTTTTGAACCCTTAAGTAGGGGCAAAATAGTCATTTTGCCAAAAATTTAGGTTAATTGCCCTTAACCTCTAAAATATCTTTTAAATCATTAAAAGCAGTAATAAAACTGATTTAAGATCAATTTAAGTCTTAAATCCCATAATTTGAATAATTTGTCAAACATCTAATTTAGGCTTGAAAAGCTCTAAATAAGGATAATATGCCTTAGCTAAAATTCATTCTTAATTTCCATAATTAAATAAAAATAACAAATTAAGTTATATTAAAATAAATTCAATCATTTCTTAGGAGCTCTCTAAGTCTTTTCATTTGGAAATCATTAGGAATCTTCACTTCGCCTTAGGATAATTTCCTTAAGATTAGGAATAAATCCTAGGTTAGATTTCGCTCATTGAATAAACGGGTTATTCAATGGATGAAACCTTAGTTTATTAGTTTCTAGATTTTTATACTTTAATTATGATTATTTTATTTTTCAACTCTAGATTAAGAATAAGAGAATCATCCTATTAAGCCTGATTACACTTAATAGGATTTACCTTAATCTTTAATTCACTTTTAGGCTTAAGAACTTTAGATATTATGTTTGACCCTTGGATTATGTGATTAACTCCAATCTCATGGCGTTTAACTCATAATCCCTAATTTAGTAGATTTTGATCAGATCTTAGCCTAAAACGTCTAAATTCATCAATTAAGGACTGTGATGATTTATTATTTAAATTGTAGTCAATTCTGATTGAACTAAATTAGAACCTGATCAGTTCTAACTGCTTTTGACTTATAAGGTCATTCTTCTAAGTTACACTTAATAGTAGGAATTAAAGATCCTGAACTTGTGTAACTTGGAATAATTAGAATGGTTTAATAGATAAGATGTCACATTGTGTAGTAGAGTCCCTTGCTTACTATTATTTTACATGTGCTTTCACATTTCTTGTATTTTATGACTTATTCCTTAAACATGTCATACAAGATAATGTTGTTGCATGAAATGAAAATATAGAATATTAGGATAACAATTGCATTAGATTCAGTTACTTGTTGATCTGGCGCATTTTACCCTACTGGACAGGGGTAAGGAGAAATAAGGAGTACTTGGCATTACTCATTGAGGAGTGTTGTGCTAAATTTAGAACCCATATAGTCTTGTAGATGTGCTTGACTCCTCAGCTACTTCTGGATATATCCACAGAAGTAAAGTAAATAACTAAAATATTATTGTATTTGTGATTACTACCTCTTCAATTTAGTTTTTGTTCTATTATTTCGGCCTAGCCTCAGATGATGCTAGGAATATTTTATCGCCTTAGCATCTGCATTGATGCTAAGAATCCTTTTGATATCAGTAGGCTAGATTAGCCCTCTTCTGATATGGCAGTACTTACATACTTGTTCATTATTTATTGTTTATCATTTATTATTTACTGTTCAATATTTCCTATTTACCATTGTACTTGACTTTAGTCTACCTTGCTTTACTTGTTTACTTGTATATTATAGGATACTAGACCTTTGTTGCTTACTTATGTGTACCATTGTTGGATGAATTTCTTTTAAATCATCATATGTCATATGATCATCAGCATGTTAAGGATTATATTTTCTTTCAGTACTTTTACTTACTGTATTATACATATATGCCTATCCTTGCTTAGTTTAATTGAGGTGTGCCTTTTTACCTCAAATCTTATTTAGTAAATGCTGCATTTATAATTTATCCTTTTCCTTGTATGCTTACTGCTCCCATGCTACTTAGGATTTTTGTTATGTTTAAGTAAAATTATGATATTAATAACATATAAAAAATATTCAACCTAAAATATACTTAGACAATTGTCTAATAATTTTTTTTTGTTGGCTGGGTCCCTGGCATTGTGAAACCGATAATATCAGAATTTGATAGATTTGAGAAGATGGGTGCTGAAGAGGAGCCTTGTCCAAAAGTGGAGCCATATTTTGAGGAGGGCATCAGGAAGGAGTTGAAGCTGTTTAGTCTTTCTGCTTATTATGAGGATGAGTGATTTTATTTTAGTTCATTTAAACTTAATTAATATTGTAATAATACAGATACTATTTAACTATGTTTTTCCTTACTGTACTATTTATTCTGAGTTATATGTTGCATTTTATCTATTTATTATAGAAATTAGATGTATGTTTACTTTACCTTGCTTCCGCACTCTGATTATGTATTTGCTTAGTAATTAATTATATATCATGTATGCATTGGCTTATCTCTTCCTTACTAGTAGAATAGGGTTTACACAGAATCCACTGTTAAGTGAGGGATTTGCTAAAGTGACACACCACCCCTTAGCTTAATCTTGTGGATTAAGGGGTGAGACACCACAGTTACAAAGAGCTTATCACCTCAGCACCAATGCTACAGCTTTTACTCTAGAATAGAGAGGAGAAGAAGCAACCATCACCTGGAGTGTCTCCTCCAATATGTAAGGGCTAACTTGCATCGCAGTTTCCTTAGGGTTCAACCTAGGGATCTTCTCATCACAGCAGCTTCCAGCTTTCAATCTGAAATGCCAACACTATTTCTTGCATAAGGAAACTCCTTCACATATTTCCTTAAGTACAAAGCTAAATTTTAGACCCTAAAAGGTTCAAAATGCCCTCCAATTTTGTAACAACTCAAACTCTTAAGCACTAAGGTATTATTCGCTTTGGCCAGAAAGGCCTCACGATTTTATCTATTTATTATAGAAATTAGATGTATGTTTACTTTACCTTGCTTCCGCACTCTGATTATGTATTTGCTTAGTAATTAATTATATATCATGTATGCATTGGCTTATCTCTTCCTTACTAGTAGAATAGGGTTTACACAGAATCCACTGTTAAGTGAGGGATTTGCTAAAGTGACACACCACCCCTTAGCTTAATCTTGTGGATTAAGGGGTGAGACACCACAGTTACAAAGAGCTTATCACCTCAGCACCAATGCTACAGCTTTTACTCTAGAATAGAGAGGAGAAGAAGCAACCATCACTTGGAGTGTCTCCTCCAATATGTAAGGGCTAACTTGCATCGCAGTTTCCTTAGGGTTCAACCTAGGGATCTTCTCATCACAGCAGCTTCCAGCTTTCAATCTGAAATGCCAACACTATTTCTTGCATAAGGAAACTCCTTCACATATTTCCTTAAGTACAAAGCTAAATTTTAGACCCTAAAAAGTTCAAAATGCCCTCCAATTTTGTAACAACTCAAACTCTTAAGCACTAAGGTATTATCCGCTTTGGCCAGAAAGGCCTCACGGTTTTGCCTATAGAAAATAACTTCCCAGCAGGTCACCCATCCTGGGAGTGCTCCCACCTGAGTATGCTTAACTTTGGAGTTCTTATCAGGAACTCCACCATTATCTGAAAAAGCACCTCGATGTTTAAGAATTTCACTTATTACTACTTAAGTGGGTCTTCACAATCTCCCCAACTTAAGTAACTAACGTCCTCGTCAGTATCCACACACAGATCCAAGAACCATCCATTGGGTAGATAGGACTAGAGGTGAGCCCTACAGGCGCAAGAGGTACCCACAACCATGTAGCACCTAAACCATCATAGGTTCAAGAGGCTGCTCACATGAAGTGGTACTTTGCCCTGTATGGCACTTAGCTCCTATCTGACACCCTATAGTTTGCTCTGATACCATTTGTAACAACCCAAGCTCTTAAGCACCAAGGTATTATCCGCTTTTGCCAGAAAGGCCTCACGGTTTTTCCTACAGAAGATAACTTCCCAGCAGTTCACCCATCCTGGGAGTGCTCCCACCTGAGCATGCTTAACTTTGGAATTCTTATCAAGAACTCCACCATTATCTGAAAAGGTGCCTCGATGTTTAAGAATTTCACTTATTACTACTTAAGTGGGTCTTCACAAATTTGCTTAGAGGGTAATATGGATAGAGCAGATTTCTGCTAGGCACTATAGTGCACCGTAGCACATGGTTCTCAGGTTGGGAATTGCTGTTGTGTGCTGTAGCAACCACATCTCGGGTTGAGCCCACTGCAGCGTCGGTTTCCGTTGCTGTGTGCTACAGCAATGATTTTTGCTGCGGCGCACTGCAGCACCTGCTTCTCAGTTACTGACCGCTGAGGTGAGCGATCGTGCCTCAGTGTCAGGTTGGGACTGTCTTGGTGCACTGCAGCGAGCCACGGCATGCGGCAATGCCCATGCTATTCCTGAACACTAAGAGGTCTCCACAACATAATAATCTCCCGCTTGGATGCCTTTAGGAAATCTCCCCTCTTCCTCCATTGTTCCTTCACTATCTTCTTGTGTTTATCAAGAGACATGGTGTGGCTCACCCCGCTCTCTCTTCACGTACCGAGACCAACTGAAGCTGCACATAGCTTCAGTTTCTTCACTATTACTGCTTTAGTAAGCATATCAGCTAGATTCTTAGAAGTATGGATCTTCTCTGATCCTAGCAGTCCTTCTTCCAATAGTGTTCAGATGAAATGGTAACGAAGTTGAATGTGCTTTTTCCTAGCATGAAAGGCTGCATTCTTCACCAGATGAATAACGCTCATACTATCACTGTAGAGCCTCACATCCTTCTGCTCCTTGCCCAATTTTTCTATGAAACCCTTCAACCAGATCATCTCTTTGCTTGCCTCCATGATTGCGAGGTATTATGCCTCCATGGTAGAAAGCGATACAAAGTTTTGTAGCCTGGAGATCCAGCTCATCATAGCACTTCCCAATGTATGCTAAGGTAGATACCTCTTCATAAGATTTCTTCTGCACCCCCTCATTCAGCACAAGCCCAACAATGTCATCAAATTTTAATGATGCATTCCTTAATGAATTGCTGATGGCTGTAACCAGCTCATCCCAACTATCCGGCAATAAAGAGAGAAGTAATAAAGCTCGGACCTCATCATCAAAACTGATGCCCACCGTACTCAGTTGGCTCGTCATGGTGTTGAACTCATTGAGGTGTTCAGTCACTAAATAGCCATCCATTATCTTCATATTAAACAACCTCTTCATCAAGAAACCCTTATTTGAAGTCGAAGGCTTCTCATACATCCTCATCAAGGCATTCATGAGATCTATAGTAGTTTTCTCATTAACAATGTTAAAAGCAACAAAAGAAGACAGTGATAAATGAATCAAACCCAATGCAGTTCTATCAAGAACTTTCCATTATTCATCCATCATAGCTGTAGGTTTCTTGTTGAATCCTTTCAATGGAAGATACAACTTCTTCTGGTAGAACAGATCCTCCATATACATTTTCCAAAACTCAAAGTTTGTTCTGCTAAATTTCTCAATCTTGTATCTCATATCTTCGGCCATTGCTCCCACTCAAACAGGCAAACCTTAGGACCAACAAGGTAACCTATCTCTGATACCACTTGTTAAAAAATATATGACAAAGACTTCAGCACACTCTCTTCACTACATAAGCATTTTCACAAGAGCGTGCACTTTGAATTTGAGGACCGGGGTTGAATTGACGGTTACCAAGCAATCTCAGAATCACAAAACCATAAGACTAAAAAATAACAGCACATGCATGCAAGTTCACAGCACACAAAGAAACATCCAAACACAAAGAAATATATGGAAAGCCCAAGAATGGGAAAAACCACTGAGCCACACCACAAAAAATATCTACTAGAATAACTTGAAGGTTACAAAGTTACAAAGAGCTTATCACCTCATAACAAATGCTCCAGCTCTTACTCTAGAATGGAGAAGAGGTGAAGCAACCACCACTTGGAGTGTCTCATCCAATATGCAAGGTCTAACTTGCACTGCAGCTTCCTTAAGGTTCAACCTAGGGAACTTCTCCTCACAGTAGCTTCCAGCCTCCAATTTAAAATGCCAACACTATTTCTTGCATAAGGAAACTCCTCCACATGTTCCCTTAAGTACCCAACTATATTTCAGACCCTGAAAGGTTCAAAATGCTCTCCAATTTGCTTAGGATGTAACCTAGATAGAACATATTTCCACCAGGCACTACGGTGCACTGTAGTACTCGGCTCTCAGGTTGAGACTCGCTGCGGTGCAATGTAGCATTTGCATCTCGGGTTGAGCCCACCGCGGTGCGTTGTGGCATGTTGTAGCAATGATTTCTACTGTGATGGCTGTAGCACCTGCTTTTTAGTTGCTGACCACTGAGGCACATGATAGTGCCTCAATCTCGGGTTGGAATGCCTGGGCATGCTGCGGCACACCACGGTGCGCTGCAGCTACTGTGCTATTTCTAGACACTAATATTTCTCCACAACATAACAAGGAGAATACACCAGCAAGCAGGACCCACAGTGCAATGACATAGATTAAACAATAGGTCCCATGCTAGACAGTGCTGACTCAGAGCAAAACCCATAGCATCAGTCACTGCATGTGATAGCACGGACGACTCTAAGTCACACGGGTTAGTCACGGGTCAACCTGGCCTGACCCAAACCTTCACCTCCTCGATGGGAGCCTCAAGCTAGAAGCTAGGGCATGAAATTTTAATGAAGTCCTAGCGGTGGCAGGGCTCGATCCACATGGGATTGGGTAGTTCTTGACTAGAGCTTCCTCATGAAGACTAGATCATCAGTGGAGTTGGCCTATATCGCCAGCAATAATGAACCCTAGTCCTATACTATGGGAACGAAACCTAATTATTATAGGTTATTGCAGAGTACCTCCTAAATTTGATCGATCGAACTGCTTTGAGTTTGATCAGATCCACTAGAAAGCCAATCCGATGCATGAAATAAAGTTGGAATTGCAATGGAGTCAATCAAATGAAAAGGATGGGAGATCGAGGGGTACCTTGGATGGATGACCAAAATTTAGTTAGCAGATGGTAAGCTCCTGAATGCTCCAAATAGTCCTCAGATCACGCAAATGGGGTCACACCTGTGGTTGGGGCTTAATGGAGGCTCGGCAAAGCCTCCAAGGATGACGGCACGCGACGATTGGCCGCGTGTTGTGGCTCTGCGGCGCGTGTATGTGTGACAAGCGAGGCTCGGCCTGGGGATGAATTTCCCCAGCCGTCTGATCCAGCCCACGCGATTGATCAAACAACTGGATTGATGTGCCGTCTAATCAGACGACGTCGTTCGACAAGTAGACGGCGCTGAGGGATTTGGGAGGGCACCGCTAAGGGATTTAATTAATATATTAATTTAAATAATAATTTCTTAATTAAAATAGGTATATTAAATGACTCTAAAAAAATTACAAATAAATCACCCCTAGCTAATTGAAGGGTGAGAAACACAATGACGAAGTCGAATTTTTATTTTGACGAGTATTTAATTTTCCTATTTTTTGCGGTATCTTTAAATATATTAAAATATTCGACAAAAATCCAACAGCTTCCAATTGCCTCCAAAACATCACCCATAGCTAATTTGGGGGTGATGAGTGCAATGACAAAATTTAATTTTTTATTTGAGGTAAATTTAGATAGGTCAAATTCCAGAGTTCCTGAAATTCTCAGAAATAGGATTTGATCCATTTGATAGCTGATTTGGACCAAAACTTCATGATGTGATCCTAATGACTTATTAAAAATGATTGGATAAAAAAATAAGGATTATGTTTAGTTCTAATTGGCTAGGGTAAAAAACTTGGGTTGTTACTTCACATCACTAACATTTCAAACAAAGAAAAGCTATTCATTCCTTATTTACGCATCATTCAGCTATCGCTCAAGCATACCTCCTCTTCTACGTCGACAACTTCCTCATTACCGGCAATAATCAAAAACTCATCAAAACAATCTTAGTAGCCTCTTAGACATAATTTCACACAAAAATTATGAGTGATCTGGCCACATTATTAGGGATTCAGGTGAAAAAAATTACTTCTGACAACTTCATACATCAAGCATCTTACACTAAACTGATCCTCCAACAAGCGAGCTTCGAGAATTGCTCTCCAGCCCCCACACCATTCGATGTAGTCAAATCCTAGTCACTGGTTAGTTAAATATTCCATAGCCCATCTCTCTATTGAAAAATTGTCAGCTTACTTTAGTACCAGATCTCATATCGCATTCGCTGTGAACAAAGCCTTTTAGTCCATTCATCACCCCACAAAAATTGACTTTGCTTCCCTCAAATGGATCTTACAATATGTCAAAGGAACCCTTGAACTCGATCTTCCAATCCAACCAGGCCACCTCACTCTCTAGACATTCTTAGACTCAGACTTGGCTTGCTAAGTTTATGAAAGATATTTTATCAAAAAGAAGAAAAATGGACGAAAGAGAGATAGTATCATTAACAGAAGAGTTTAGTGCAATATTATAGCAAAAGATGCATATTAAGCAAAGAAATCCTAGAAGCTTCACAATACCTTGCACAATAGAAAGTAAAACCTTCTCGATGGCACTTTGTGATCTAAGGGAATCTATAAACTTAATGTCATATTATGTCTACAACAAACTTGATATTAATTGATTGAAACCAACTTCTGTATTACTACAACTAGAAAATATATCGATAAAAACTCATATATGAATTCTCGGAAATGTGCTAGTAAGAGTAGACAAATTCATCTTCCCAGTTGATTTTATTATACTAAATATGGAAGAAGAGAATCAAGAATTACTAATTATTTTGAGAAGACCCTTCTTAGCCACTAAAAAAACTTTGATATATATGGATAAGGGAGAGTTGAGCTTGCGATGAGAGGGTAAAGAAATAATATTTAATATTAGTGCTACAATGAAGCACCTTGATGAATCTGATGAAAGTTGTTGGATAGGTAATCTTTTGGAAGGGCAACTTAAGCCCGTTGAAAATCAAGATGAGGAACTTCAAAACTCTTGATGATAAAGAGGGAGATGAAATTGAAAATGTCTTAGAGGAATCAATACAATAAAGAGGTAAAATTGCCCCATCAATAAAGACATAACCTGATTTGGAACTCAAACCCCTTCCAACACACTTGAAATATGCCTTTCTAGAAGAAGGAGCCTCTTTGCTAGTAATAATTTTGGCTTTGTTGGAAGAAGATCTAAAAAAATAGCTATGCACCATTTTGAAACAATATAAATAAGCAATAGGAAAGAGCATAGCTAACATTAGAGGAATCAGCCCTACTCTTTGTATGCATAGGATTTTAATGGAAGATGATTTTAAACCCTCGATAGAACCACAGAGAAGACAACCCAAATATTAAGGAAGTCATTCATAAAGAAATTATAAAACTACTTAATACAAGAATCATGATTCCCATATTCAATATTTCTTGGGTTAGCCCTATACATGTTGTGCCGAAGAAAAGTGGGATAACTGTTGTAGTTAATGAAATTAACATATTGATCCCCATAATGAAAGTGATGGGATGGAGGTTGCACATTGACTATAGGAGACTAAATAAGGCTACATGCAAGGACCATTATCATCTTCCATTTATTGACAAAATGTTGGACCAATTAGCTAAAAACCCATTTTATTGCTAAAATAAGCATCCAACTTTGTAGACTCCTAGGAATGGATGTTGAATTCAACTTTTATTTGGCATGCCTGAATGGGTTTAATACAATAAAAGCTATATTAATTTCTACCCCAATAATTTATACTCATAATTGGAATTTGCCTTTATTAATCATGAGTGATGTAAGTGACTTGGCTGTAAGAATAATGCTAGGTCAAAGAAAAGAGTGAACCTTTCACTCAATCTACTATGCTACTATATGTGGTTTTTGCCAAAAGAACTATGCAATAACTAGAAATGAACTCTTATATGTGGTTTTTGCCTTTGATAAATTCAGATCTTATTTGATTGGCTCAAAAATTATTATTTACACTGATCATGTATCATTAAATATTTATTGCAAAAAAGGGAGGCAAAACCTAGATTGATTGGATGGGTGTTGTTGCTTCATGAATTTGATCAAGAAATTAAAAATAAAAGGGGGTGCAATAATGTGGTTGATGATCACTTGTCTAGATTAATTCACATCGAGTTAGATCATACAAAAGAAATTTGTGAAAACCTTTTTGATGAATAGTTGTTTTCTATTGCCTCATCAAAAGCTCTCTAGTTTACTGACATTAATAATTACCTAGTATAAGATATTCTACCAATATGAATGAGTTATCAGCAAAAGAAAAAAATTCTCTCTGATGTGAAGCATTATTTTTGGCATGATCCAATCTTATATAAATGAAGCGCTGATCAAATTATGAGAAAATATGTGCTAGAAATGAAAGTTCATAAAATCTTATTTCTTTGTCATGCCTCACCTTATCGGGGACACCACATATCTGAAAGAGCGATTGCTAAAGTATTACAATCAGGTTTTTTTTCTTACCATCTATTTTCATGGACGCATCTTATTATGTGAAAAGCTGCGATCAATGTCAGCGGGTGATAAATATTGGTAAGAGAGACATGTTACCTCTTCAAGGCATCTTCGAAGTTAAATTTTTTGATGTGTGGGGAATCCTTTTCCTACATTAAGATTGAGTAACTACATCCTGGTAGCTATTGAATATGTGTCAAAATGGGCGTAAGCAATTGCTTGTACTAATAACAATACAAAAATTGTGATGAAATTCTTTAAAGAAAATGTTCTAACTAGATTTGGCACACCTAGAGTTCAATTTGTGATGGAGGTAAATATTTTTGCAATAGACAACTTGAAACCGTATTAAGAATATATGGATTGAAACATAAAATAAGAACTGTTAATCACCATAAACAAGCGAACAAGTGGAGGTTTCAAATAAAGAACTTAAAGCAAATTCTTGAGAAAACTGTCAACCTTAACAAAAAGGATTGGGTATCCAAGTTAGATGATGCCTTATGGGCATATATGATAGCTTTCAAAACTCTTTTAGGAATGTCCACTTTTAAACTTGTTTATGAAAAGTCATGTCACCTATCGGTCGAGCTCGAGCATCGAGCATTTTGAGTTGTTATGAAGTTAAATTTTGACTTCAAGCAAGTAGGGGAACACAAGGTGCTGCAACTAAATGAGTTGGATGAAATCAGAACTAATGCGTATGAAAGTTCTAGGATTTACAAAAAAAGAAGCAAGAAATGACATGATAAAATGATAAGGAATAAAACTTTGAACCAGGAATGAAATTTTTGTTGTTTAACTCTAGATTAAAGTTATTCCAAGGAAAATTGAAATCTAGATGGTCAGGACCTTTCAATGTAATTAAGGTCCATCCTCATGGAGCCATTGATATCTTATCCAAGGAAGTAATGTTTAAAGTAGATGGACATCGACTGAAACCATACTATAAATAAGAGAACATACAGGAATATGATGGAATGCAGTTGTAAGATGCTCATACTAACAGGAACACATAAATTGCAATATTGGTTTGACTGAGGACATAAAACCTAGAAAAAAATTTATAAGCAAAATTGAAATATATAAAATTTAAATAAGAGAAAAATAATTAAATATTAATTTGACTCATAACATCACTAATTTACTAATCACTAATTTTTTACTTTTGCTCTCATTTTTTATTCTTACTACAAATATTTATTTATGCTCTTATATTTTATTTTCTGCTCCTAATATTTTTTATGTAATTTTTATGTTCTTTAATTTATAGCTCTTTTTATTTATCTAATATTATTATAAATAAATAAATATATAAATATATATATATATATATACTATAGTATATTTAATATTGTTTAATTATATTATGTTATAATAACATTAATTTATTATTGTTATTATTATTATAATTATTATTACTATTAAAAGAAAAAATAATAATAATAATAATTCATAAATATTATTATTATCATCAGATAATAATACAAAATAATTTTATTATCACTATCACTAAGAATAATAATAACTATATAAATTGTTATACTTATTATTATGTATATAATAATAATAATAGCAATACTATTATTATTATTATTATAGTAATTATCTCTTAATAATATTATTGTATTATTCTTTCTCTGCTATTATCTTCTAATGATAATAATAAAAACATATATATTATCTTGCCTATTATTATTATTATTATCCTCTAATTATAATCATATTATTGATAATGTTATTACAATATTCTCTCTCCATTTTTCATTAACAATAATAATAATAATAAGTTTATTATTATACATTATTATATTATCATCCTATAAATAATAATGATAATAGTAATAATAATAATAATAATAATAATCCAATTATTATTTTAATATTCTCTCTCTAAAATAAGTATAATCACATAACATTATCATAAAAATCAATAGCATTATTATCTTCTCATTATCATATTCTCTCACTAAGATAAATAATAATAATACTATGTATATGTAAATTATCATATAATTGATAATAATAATGATGTAATATTATTATTATCATTATTATCCCTGATTATATATATATTTCTCTCTAAATAATAATAGCATTACTATTTTATTATTATCATATAAATATAAGTAATAATAATAATATTGATATTATTATTATTATCATAATTTTCTATTATTATTATCCTTATTACTATCCATGTTAGTGTGATTCTTCATCATTTCAATCATCATCTTCTCTCCCTATTTATATTTATTCTTATTTCTAACATAGAAATAAAGAGAGAGAGAGAGAGAGAGAGAGATAAAGAGAGAGAGAAGATAATAAAAATCTATATTTTTATATAAAATCAGTCATCACCTTGCTAATAAAAAATTTTATAAGCAAATTTATAAGAGATCCATTTAGCAAGAAAATCAGGTACCCTTAATATCATCATGAAGTAGATTTATATATGCTGATTTAATTATATGCTATTTGCTCTGCTTTCAAACTTGCAAAAATATATATTTCGTAGCCTTATAAATTTCATAATTAAAGTAACTATCACTATTTGAGAAACTATCAAAAATAGATAACAAGCTTGAATGAATAAAAATGGGGTTCCATTGAAGTTTTTTACAGTTTGTACATAATATAATTTTATGCTTAGAATAGAGCTAATTCACTATCATCCTGCTTTGAAAGATATAAGAATACTATGATCATGCCTACGGTGGGGCTAGCATAGGTGAATATATATGTTACATTGGAACCCAATTAATGATAATCATGTAAACGTGCTTAATTAGTCAAGGTTTGAGAATTTCCCACTTGAACAATATTAATATTATTTATTCACTTTTGGGATAGAAATAATTAATTTATAATACATTATCACTTGTGATAAATTACTTTTATTAGTGTTTCAATTATTGTTCAATATTGATTTATAAAAAAATTATGAAAATTCTCAAAAGAAGAAAGATTGTCTTTTCAATCCTTATTACTTTATTTCCCTACAAATTTATACATTTAATTCCATGCTTTCCACTTATAAATATAAAGTAATTAATAATATCAAAAAATACTTAAGAGTTTTCCCTAACGGGTGTTCAACCTAGGTATTTTTATTATAAATGCCAGGTTAGGAAGACACTGAGAAACTGGAATAACAATTAATAATCAACCGCTGCACTTTTATTTTCTTATTTTCTTTTTGTATTTTAAATAAAGAGGAAAAGTATACTCTTGTAATTATTGCTATAGCAAAATAATAATTTTTTTTTTTTCAAATTAATTGAACAATTATCTGCGATGTTTATGTTTTTATTTTAAATCCTGTCTACAATCCTTATTAAGTCAGATGACGCCACTCCAATCCCCACACCTCCGTTGGGAACCATGATTGGAGAACGTCGTAGTGTGTATCAAAGCTGGAGTTGGAAAAAATCTATAATGATAATATAAAATCTAGATTTGTTCAAAATAAATTTGAAATATATATATATATATATATATCATTATTATAATATATTTCTTACAAATGAATCCTCAAAATGACTTCATAGAATACTTTGAAGAAAATGAAGATTATAGTGAGATAGATTCATGCCTAGCATGAAGCCTAAAATATTTCACCATTGATTGACCTCCGACCTTAGAAAATCAATTCCAAACATTAGCCCAAAAATTTGAGGAAATGAAAAATCTATTCCTTATAGTCTTCCATGTACAAACTAAGAATCATATGAGAGAAAAAAAAAAACCTATAAAACACCATCACAAAAGCAGTCATAGCATACAAGTATCATCTTATGGAGCTAGAAGAAAAAGGGAAAGTGGCTAAGATCATCCAACAGATAAACTCGTCATCTAACAAAAGTCAAAAAACTACTACTGTTAAGAGAAAAATAGGATCAATGAAAGGAAGAACACAAAAAAAATGTAGAACTTAAATTTTTACCATATGCATACATAAATGTATTTATATATGTATATATACAAATATATGTGTGTTTGCATCTTTCAAATGTAAGTTTTATATTGTAAAAAGGAATATGATATTTTCATATAAATTATGTT
Organism: Gastrodia elata; assembly: GCA_016760335.1. Lineage (NCBI taxonomy): Eukaryota > Viridiplantae > Streptophyta > Magnoliopsida > Asparagales > Orchidaceae > Gastrodia > Gastrodia elata. The sequence continues at coordinate 48,804,484 of CM028671.1, read as the reverse complement.
TTTAGCAGATACATCCACAAGATTATCGGGATAACTCCTCAGAATTAGACTCTACGACCAGAATCCCATGACAATTTAAGAATCTTGAAATCCATTATGTTCTAAGCCCGCCAACCTTGCATGAAAAAATCTAAATAATGGAAGAAATAGCGGAAAGAATAATTGGAACCCTGGTCACATTTATAATGTTAACTAATGAGAGGCTTGACAACCTGGAAAATCAAATATAAAATTTTTGCATGACAGTACAAATATCACTCACCTCCTTTACATGGATGATGAAAAAACAGGATGATAAATTTAGTCACCAAATAAATAAACAAAAAAAAAAGATATATCCTTTATCAAATCCCCAAATTGAAGATGAAACATCTAGTCCCCATGTATTATAATGAAATTGTAACTCTATGTGATAAAGCATATATAAGCTAATATATATATATATATATATATACATATGTGTATGTGCGGAAGAAGGTTTAAAGGTAAATAAAAAAAGACCTTTATGTTTGCTTAAAAATCATGTTGTGAAGATTATCTATCTAATATTTTCTCATTATATTTCTTTTATTTTTCAGATGAATTCTCAAGAAACTCTTATAGTTATACCCAACTCAAATGAACCCATTGAGAATAGAACCAATAAGCTACTCGAACTGGTAATAATCCTACTTCATAACCAAGCCACTAATCATACTTCCACATCCTCAATACAACCTACCTAGAATCAAAATTTCTCTACTGATGGAATCTTTTTAGCCTATCTTAAACTAAAACCATACACCTTTAATGGGACAACCTCACCAATGGAAGCTGAGTATTGGTTGAAGAAGATAAAAAAGAAGTTAATAATAAGAAAATGTCTAAAAGTTGATACAATACACTGGTTCTTTGTCTCCTTGAAGGAGAAGTTGAGAATTTGTGGGAATCCACCAAAAGCACTAAGTTAAAAAATTTCAATATATAAGACATAAGCTTAGAAGACTTCATTAAAGTATTTTGTAGCCAATATATTTTGTCATCCACCCAGACAAAAATGGACACATTTATAAGATTATATCAAGAAAATATGAGTGTTTCATAATATGCTATCTAGTTTATAAGGTTAGCACAATATGCATCAAATATAATAAATACAGAAGCGGCTCGATGTAATCGATTCCTTATATGTCTTAAAGATCCTATAAGAAGAAATCTAATCCCTTTTCGATATGCAAATTTTCCTGATTTACTTGTATGTACAAAAAATGTTAGAACATGATGATCAGATAACAACTGAGAGAGTGAAAAGAAGAATCTAATTAAGAACTACACAAGAAGGTACTTTTAAGAGATTTTGGCCAAATTTTCCACTAATCAGAAGAAATTTAGTAATACCCACAAAATAGAACAATACTTAATAGACCTTGCCAATTACCACATCCATATGGTAATTGTTACCATCAAAAAGATTAATGTTATAAATATGGTAGAATTGGCCATTATTTTTAATTTTGTAGAGAAAACTATACAATAGATGGACAGCCTGTCAGAAGAATCGAACTAACTTTTAATCAAGAACTATTAGCAGTCTCAAGGCAAGTACCTACCCTTATTCCCTGATAGATGCTTGCCCCTATTCCTCAAAAACTACAAGCTCTCACTCAATTTCAAAGTAATCCAGCTCCTAGAAGAATGTATACACTTACCCCTATCATAAACCCAAAAAACTCTGAAGTAATATCATGTATTTTATATTATGAAGAAATTTGAAATTCTATTTTATTTGATACTAGAGCTAGTCAATCATTTATATATGAAGTATTTGCCAAATGAATTCAACTGCCACGTTCAGAATTAGAAGAATCATTAAGGATATGATTACCATCATGTGCATATATGATAGCCAAGGAATATTGCATCTGTGATATATCGAGAGACAGAAAATCCTTTCTTACCACACTTATACTACTTCTTATTTCTAACTTTAATATTATTCTGGATATGAATTGGGTTAGTCAATATAAAGATATTATAGATTGTCAAGAGAGAAAAGTAAAAATTAAATGGGGATAGTAAATCCAATACAATCAAAGAAAGATTAGACATCTTGACACATTTTATTGATATTATGAAGACAAGAAAAATGATCATAAGGGGATTTGAATGTTATCTACTAATAATAATAGGTATGGAGAATGATAAAGTTTCTTTAACAAATACTAAAATAGTAAGAGATTTTATAGATATATTCCCTAAGGATCTTCCAGGATTACCACCTATTCATGAGATATATTTTTAATTAAACTCCTTCCTAATACAACATCATTATCCAAAGCTCCTTATAGAATAGAACGACAAGAACTACAAGAACTCAATATATAAACACAAGAATTGATGGATAATCGGCTTATTCATCCAAGTGTATCCCCTTAGGGTGTGCCAATATTAATTAGTAAGAAGAAAGATGACACCTTGAGGATGTGTATAGATTACAGAGAATTAAATAAAGTAATAGTAAAGAATAAGTATTCACATTCATGCATAGACGACTTATTTGATCAATTATTAGGAGCTACAATATTTTTAAAAATTGATCTTCGATTAGGATATTATCAATTAAGGATAAATAAAGAAGACGTACCAAAGACAACCTTCAGAATAAGGTATCGACATTTTGAATTTTTGGTTATGTCATTTGGTCTTACAAACCTGTCAGTATTTATGGGCTTAATGCAAAGAATCTTAAAACCATTTTTAGATAAGTTTGTAAAAGTATTTATTGATCATATATTAATATATTCCAAAAATGAGAAGGATTATGAGACACACTTATAAGCAGTATTGACAATACTAAGATAGCATTAGTTATATGCCAAATTCTCAAAATATAAATTTTGGCTAAATTTGATAACTTTTCTGGGATATATTGTTAGTAGTAGTGGCATCCAAGTTGGCCTAATAAAGATAAGTATAGTTTAAGGGTGGCATCAACCAACAACAATAATATAAATAAGAAGCTACCTTAGATTCGCTAGGTATTATAAGAGATTTATTCAAGGATTTTCAAAAATACTAGTTCCACTTACAAGGCTTACACAAAAAGCAGTACCTTTTATATGGAGTCCAGAATGTGAAAAAGTATTATAGAAATTAAAGGATGTTCTAACAATAGCAGCAATCATAATATTTCCACAAGAAGGAAATTGATTACCAAATTTTTTCAGACGCTCTCGAAACAGATGAGGAGTCTTATTATTGCAAAATAAAAAGGTTATTGCTTACACATCCTGACAATTGAAAGTTCATGAGAAAAATTATCAATTCATGACTTCGAATTAGCAGCAATAGTATTTGCCTTAAGAATATGAAGGCATTATACTTATGGAGTGAAATGCAAAATCTATATTGATCATAAGAATCTTAAGTACATTTTCACTCAAAAAGAGCTTAACTTCAGACAAAGACGATAGTTGAAATTAATAACGGATTATGATCCTGCTATTCAACATTATCCAGGAAAGACAAATGTAGTCGCAAATGCTTTAAGCAGAAAATCTATAGAGATTCTTCACATGATGTAACTTAATAGAATGGGTATATATATGATCTCCAACTCACAATTAAATACCATATGTAGTATTGAGCAAAACAAACTTACTTTGGAAGAACAAATCAAGATGCTCAGGTTAAAAACCCAAAATTTAGATAAGACATAAAAAGTAGACTCAAAAGGAATTTACATTTAAGAACACTTATATTTACCATGGGAGAAGAATATGGATTCCTAATAATCCTGAATTACATAATTAAATATTAACTGAAGCTCATCATTCAGGATACACAATACATTCAGAAAGTATGAAAATGTATAGAGAATTAAAGAAAGTATTATGGTGGCCAGGATTAACGGAAGATGTTGAGAGATTTGTAACTCATTGTCACACATGTAATCCCGTAAAAGTTGAAATTCAAAAGCCTAGATGACTCTTACAATCGTTACAGATATCAAATTGGAAATGGACAGACATCTCCATTATCACACATACAATCTCATTTTTTTTAATTAATTATTATTATTTTATAAATAATTATTTATTTTTATTATAATAAATTTAATTTAACTCCAAAAATTATGAAAATATTGCAACTAGTTAATTTGGACATGCTGAATCTAAAAATGAAATAATTTTCTGATTTTGACAAGTATATAATTTTCTAAAATTAAAATAAATTAAACTCTTTCTAAATAAATTAGGAAAATCCAATAATGGAAAAATTTCCAGTACTTACCAAAAATTCTCTAAAAATATGCTTAATAATCTTATAACTTTACTTTATCATTTTAATTTGTAATTTGTTTAAACTAAAATAAGAATAAATAAAAATTAACTTTCACTTAAATTTTTAGTATTTTACATTCTCCCCAACTTGAAAAGGATGTCATCCCGACATCAATATAAATCCTTAACATTATTAAAAAAACTTTTGAATAACTTACTAGAAAAAGTTAAGGGTATGATTTCTTTATTTTGAATTCTTCCTCCTTTGTAGCTTCTTCCTTTTGACAATTCTTTCATCAAACTTTTACCATTCAAATAAATTTGTTTCACAATTTTCTCACATCTCGATCTAAAATTTCTTTTGGTTCAATTATGTAGCTGAGGTTTGGTTGTAAATTAATCTCATCCACTTCAACTCTTATAGTTGGTTTTGACAAATATTTTCTTTGTGATGAGGTATGGAATACATCATGCATTAGGCTTAGGTGTAATAGAAGTTTGATTTGATATGCTACTTGGTCGACCCACTTCAAAACTTCAAAAGGACTATTACATCTTGGGCTTAACTTTCTATAACTTCCAAATCTTGAAACTCCTCTAAATGGATTAACTTTAAATATACAAAATCTCCAACAAAAATTTTTCATGCTGATGATTTGCATTAAAGTATTATTTTTGTATGTCTTGAGCTACTTTAATTCATGTTGAATTAACTTAATTTTCTCTGTAGTTTGAATAATTAAATATATACTCAGTATCTTATTATCTTTAATGTCATTCCAAGAAATTGGAGTGATACACCTTCTTCCATAAAGAGCTCCATATGGAGCTATTTCAATGCGTGCTTGAAAGTTGTTATTGTAGAAATATTAAATCAATGGAAGATGGTCATCCCAACTTCTTCCAAAGTCTAAAATACATAAACAAAGAATATCTTCTAAAGTTTGATTCACTCTTTCAGTTTGCCCATCCATTTGTGGATGAAATGCTATGCTTATACAAAGTTGGGAACCAAGGTCTTGCTGGACTATTTTCTAAAATTTTGAGGTGAAACAACTTTCTCGATCAGAAATAATAGTTTTTGGAATACCATGCAATTTCACCATTTCTTTAAGATATACTTTTGCTAGCTCATCCACTGAGTCATACTATCTGATGGGTAAGAAATGTGCTAATTTTGTAAGTCTATCTATAATTACCCAAATTGAATCATTGTTTGATTTCATGCGAGAAAACCCAATTATAAAATTCATGGAAATATCTTCTCATTTCCATTAAGGAATAGCTAAAGATTATAGTAATCCTCCTAGTTTATGATGTTCATCCTTGACAAAGTTACAAGCTCCACACTTTGAAGCAAAATTTAACCATATTCTTCTTCATCCCTGGCCACCAAAAAAGAGACTTCATGTCTTGATACATCTTAATATTTCATAGATAAATAGAATATATGGAATTTTGAGCTTTCTTCAATAATTTTAATCTTAACTCAGATTCATTAGGTTTCCAAATTTTAGATCCACACCAGATATGTTGTTTGAATCTAAATTTAATTCTAGATGTTTCCCTGCTTGAATAAATATAACTAATGGATTATACTGTTCATTATTTTGCTATGCTTCTTTAATCTCATCAAGTAGTGAGCATCCTATATTCAGTTTAAATAGATTGACATTTGATGGTAACACTACTTCTAATTGAAGTTCCTCCATCTCTCTAAGTAAAATAAGATTAGAGGTTAGTACATGTAAATGTGAGATTGCTTTATGGCTCAACACATCTGCTATAACATTTAATTTTCTCGGGTGATATTAAATTGATAAATCATAATCCTTGATTAGTTCTAACCATCTACATTGTCTTAAATTTATTTCCTCCTAGGTAAAGATGTACTTTACAGTTGATGGTTGGTGAAAACTTCACACATTGGTCCATATAAATAGTGTCTCCAAATTTTAAGTGCAAACACTATTGAGACTAACTTCACACTCTTCACAGTCGATTCACATCACATTTCTAGAAATCAATACATTAAGATCTAGGAACTAATCTAGATATAAGTACCACATTTTGTCCTCAGACTGATAGTCTATCAGAACTAATAAATGAAGTATTAGAAGATCTTTTAAGATTATGCATGCTAGATTTTAGTGGCAATTGGGAATAACATATTCCATTAATAGAATTTTCTTATAATAATAGCCATCAAGAAAGTATAAGAATTGATCCTTAAAAAGAATTATATGGGAGAAAATATAATACATCATTATCCTAGTTCGAGTTAGACGATTCTCAAATCTATGAATCAAAATTAATAGAAAGTCCAATTAATACAAAGAAATATATAAGCAGTACAAGACTGATAAAAGAAATATTATGATCCTAAATACATGTTAATCAAATTTCAAATATGATATTTTGTATACCTAAAGGTAATCCCAATAAAAGGAATTCACCATTTTGGAGTAACATGAAAATTAAACTCCATATATGCAGGACCATTTGAAGTATTGGACCAAGTAGGGAGCTCATTGTATCAATTAATATTACAAGAGAATTTTCATGCAGTAGATGATGTCTTCCATGTATCTTCTCTCAGCAAATTTTTGATCAACCTAGAAGAACAAACATACATCCCAAGAGAATGCATTCAGCTAGACTTGACGTATATTGAAGTACCTATCAAAATACTAGCAAAAGATATTTACCAACTTCGCAACAAATCAATTTTTATGGTAAATATACAATAGAGCAATCAAAGTTCAAAGAAGCCACTTCAAGATGACATGCGCTCAATATATCCAAATATCTTTAGAGTAACCGGGTAATCACAACCCAGACTACTTATGATGTCGAGGACGACATCCATTTTAAGTAGGGGAGTCTGTAAACACCCAAATCAATTTTAAAAGAAAATTTAATATATATCATAAATATGACTTATTTTTTCTATTCATTTTTATATTTACTAAATAATACTGTTCTCATTATTATTATTATTATTATTTTTAGTAACTCCTTACTTTATAATCAGATAAATAAATTTATGTATTGATTTGTACTTTTCTTATTCCATAGAATTTATAGCATAATGATATATAAATATATAATGATAATAATAAGATACATATATAAATATACTACATGAGTTATAGCAATATTTATAATAATATAATAAATAGAATAATAATGTTAATATCTTTCTTTTCATATATAAGTAATAAATATCCACCTTTAGAAAAATATAAATATACAAATTAATATTCAAAGCAAGGGAAGGAATTCATTCCCATGTATCTCTACATATAACTAAAAAAGCCACTATTAATTTTGTTACTTTAGAAGAAAGTAATAAGTAAGCTTGATAGAACAAAGAAGTTCATCTAAAGACTTATAAAAATAAATTAACTTGCAATATAAGAAATTAATAAATTTTCAGATACTCTCAATGACTGACATGTTTTGACAACAAATCAAAGTAAAGTTACAAGGTCATGATGTTTATGTTTACTTCTATTGCTCCACTTTGGACTTCTTTCTCTTTGATGCTATAATACTAAATGAACTGATGGGCATAAAACAATAAAATCATTCACCATTATTAATTATTATTACCTGTACTAACACACTGGTGGGGTTGCCATTGGGAGGTATAAGATAGCTATACTAAGCATTTGAAGGGGATAGTATAGAAGAGTATCAGAGAATATATATATATATATATATATATGAAACTCAAAACTACTTTTTCAAACAAATGTGCTTGATTCCTCAAGATAGCTATATTTGAATTTACTATTTAATGATCCCTACAATTTATTAATGATGTTTTGCAGGGAAAGCTTATTCATTTAATTTTATTGAAATACCACTTTTTTATTTTATCCCTACATATTTCATTATTTTTCACTTACTGGTACTAGTAAATATAACAAATAATTTCCTACTACTCTAATACAAGTTTCAAACTCATATACTTTTCATGTGCTTAGCCAGGTGCAATATGAGGAGAAAAAAGAGATTTTAGGTCGAAGAGATATTTACCGTTGCAGTTTGATTTAAATTTTACTTATTTTTAGATGTTTAATTTCAAAGGCCTTGTAAAATTAATGATATTATCTTTAACTATGTATTTTAAGTTGAATTGAATGGAAATGAATAATTAAGTTGAATTTTTCTATGATTGAATACTATTGTGCTCAAGTACCCAATTATAATTTTGTGATAAACACCTAATGTTGGTTTAGAATGTTAATCCAACAATAGGTCATCACTTATAAAGTGACAAACCAACCATACCATATCTAATTAAACAACCAATCTAAATAGCTCATAAGATCTTGACCTAAGCCAAAATAAAGACCCCTGGGCCAATTTGTTTAGCCATGAGCTAGCCCAAGCTAGTCCTAACCAAGTAAGGATCCCCAAAGCTCTTGAAAAATGAATTAAACTAATTATAACATAAAAGACTTCTTATACCTTAGAGAACAACAAGATGAAACTCTAAACCCTAGAAATTAAAAAGAGCCCCACTTGAGCTAGCCCAAGTTGAATCCTCAGCCATGATAGTACCAATCCACTAATGGGGTGACATGAGTGAACCTCAAGCTCCACTTTAACTCTTAAGACCCCATTGAGGAGGTTTCTAAGGCCTACCTCCTCTTCATGAAGATTGTTCACTTGAATTATCCCAAGCTGCCCCAAATTAAGCCAATATCAATCAGACTCTCAAAGCTTCAAGAGAGAAGCTTTGAATTCTTACAAACTTAACATAAAAACCCCATTTAGTAGTCTTGCAAACTTGTAATAGTATATTAGAAGGATCTAACCAATTTGGGCTAGCTTAAGCCTAACATTTGACCAAAATAGTCCAAGCCACTAGTAAGGTTGGCTTGGGCCAACCCTAAATCTATACAAAATTCCACTTTTAACTTAAGAGTATGACTAGCCAACCAACCATGAGGCAAGTCAAATGGTTCACTTGTGCTGCTCAAGCTGTCCTAAGTTGGCCCAAAAGTGGGCTTAGGTCAAATTTGGGCCAAGAACACCTAATTAACCCACAAAGAGGATTAGGTCAACAATGAGCTAAGAACCACTGCAGTGGGGAGATGAATCAAGAAGAACCTTAAAAATAGTAACATAAAATACTCCACCCAATTAAAACTAGACCAAGACTTATTTGAGTTATCACAAGATGGCCCAAGGTAGCCAAAGGAATGGATACTCTTGTTGGATCTATCTAACCTAAAGCCAAGTTAGGGAGTGAGTCCTCTATTCTTACAAAAAATTCCATTTGAGGGATCACACGTGTCTATATATTCTCTCAAGGGTCAAGGTAGTTCATTTAAGACAAACCACTTTTCCGTCAAGCACAAGACTCTTATAATTCTTAACTCATATAAGCACCACCGAATTGAGAACTGCTTTGAGTCAAGATTAACACATATATATACAATACAAGCACCATAAACCATAAATTCCAAGGATGTTAAACCCAATGTGAAATGGGTAACATTAAAAAAATAGTACTAGTTATAACAAAAGGCTAATGACTCACCTTACACAAAAACCTCTGATATTCAACACTTATTATGCTTATCAATTAAATTAAATCAGGGTACCAAGATACTATTCATTAAATTTGTCATAAAATTTTCATTGCTGCTTAGCATTGTAATTGCACCTATATTATATTTTTTTTGTTATATTAGTAACTATGTCACAAAGAAAATTGAGATGTCTTTAGAATGCATGCCTCAGGTTTTGAAACAACGGAATTGGGTGAGATATATGCATGACGGGGCTAGCTAGGAAGATAGATAAGGAACATATTGTAGCCTACGGGGCATAGTACAGTATTATGATATTTGTGTGAACCCAAACTAGTCTTGACCCAAGGTTCTGCACTTGCTCATGCAAAATGACGAGAAAGAAAATATGATAACTTATTGATGAAAGACATGTTCTTTGTTATATTGTGATGAAATCCTTCATTTTTGAATACTAGTAGTACATGCAGTCTAAAGATCTATTTTGTAAGAAAATCTCATCCAAGCCTTGCACCTCTTAATCTGCATCACCCAAGCCTTACATAAGAAAATCTCATCCATTAGAACCCTATCCTAAAGATAATTTAAGCTCTCCACTCTTAATTAAGGCTATTAAAAAATCTTATATAATTTCAAATATCCATTAGAATATAACTAAAAGCTTCATTAAGTATTGATACAGCCTCTACCTTCTCTCATTATCATCTCAAACTTAGAAACTCCTCATTCCAAGCCTTATTAAGAGCTTAAGAATACCCATTTGATTTTCAAAATACTCTTAAAGGAAGGTTCAAGCTATGATCATATCCCAACTCTTATCCATTCCTAAAGAGATTCATCAGCTTTTAAAGGTATATCAAAGATTTTATTTCTTAATAATGAATTTTCTTTCATTTTTAATTCAATTTTTTATCTCTCACCAAATAATTTTAACTCCTAAAATTTTCTCATATATATTGGTATTAAATTAATTATACACTACAAACTTATGAATTCTCTAAGACTTTCAAATCTTCACTTAAGGCAATATAAAAAATTTGTTTTATAAACTTTGCCAAACTTTCATTTATAACGAATTTCTACAATTTTGTTTGCATATTTGCATTAGCATATTTAATATGTTATGTGAGAGACCTAAATTATGTCTTCACTCGCACTCAAGTGTACATAGTCTGAAGTAATATGGGATGGTGAGATCCTAAGATTTATCATCCTCTGAGAATGATGTGTGTTTTCTTACTAAAATTTCTCTTCTTTCAATAATGCTCAAGTGATTGATATTCAATGGTTTTAATTCCTAATAATTGAGCTAGGTTAGATTAAAGTGGTTTCTTAATCAATATGAGAGAGATTGGGGAGAGTCAGGATTTAAACATGCAATTCATAATATATGTGTGTACAAATATTCCTTTCTTAATGTCATGTCATATTGTTGTTGTTATAATTAATTCTATAATCAAGAGGTCTAGCCATATCATTTGGATATTGAAATTGCTATGACCCTATCTAGTATTTTAGATGAATATTCTTGGGCTCAATCTTAGCACACATATATCTCTGTGATTCTTTTATGAATAAAAGTCATCCTTATATTTAAGTAATAAAATCCATATTGTAAATTGTGATCACTCGGTCTTGATTCTGTCTAAGGCTCACACGCTTCCACTCTTGATTTAACTAAGGTAATGAGCTGTGAAGATAAATGAGCTTAAATTACTTTGTTCATAACTTAACGGGCTCTATTATCTTGCATAAATTAAGAGTGATCAATGAAGCTTTATAGATGGGCTCGGCTCATAAGCATCAAATCCATACCTTAACCCAGAGTCAGTAATGGCTTATGTGAACTATGTCACATTGTCCACTACCTAACATGCCTTTTCTAGGTATTATGGATTGATCCATGGGGCTTAGAGATTTTTTTAATAATTTACTTTTGGCTTAAATGATTAAGTCTTTGTCTAGAGCTTATGTACGAGCTGTTTCACTCAGCAAATGATGTCATATTCATTTGTGGCATGAACACTCTAGGTGCACAGGTTCTAGACGCAATGATCATCAAGATTTATAAATTTTCAATATAAATATAAGTTGCATAATACTCAAGTAGTATTCCTTCAATGACACATTTTCATTCATTAAATCATAAGGAAAATTTCAGTTTAACACATGACATTTCATTAGTGAAAGAAATATTATATTTCTAACAAAGAGAACTCATTACATGTTCTTCACCCAAACATCTCAAAAGGGGGGTTAGGTTGCCATTACAATATAAATAACAAGAGAGCTACAAGTGAATACAAGTGCATACATTATTTTCTGAAGAGAATAAAATATAAGGCTAAGTTGAGAAGATAATACGTAGGAACAACTGTGAGCATTCTCTTCATCATCTTCTATCTCTAAGCCATGCTCTTTCTTTCCTTGTTGTTGTTCTTCTTGTTATGGTTGCAGCTTACTCTTAGAAAACCTTCTTGGATAGGATCTGAGATTAGAGTTCTCCTCCTTTTGTGGCATATCCCCCAAATGATTCTAGAACCCCTCTTAAATCTTTTCTTTTGCTTTTTATAATGTCTCCTCATGCCATTCTCTTTTAATTATGCAATTAATTCTTCCTTAAAAGTTGGATTCTTGCCATGATTATTCCCATATTCCTCCTTGAAAACTAATGTGACGTCCCCCAATCTTGGTTCCCAGCGAAGGTGCGGGGATTGGGCTGGCATCATCTGACTTACCGGGGATTGTAGTCAGGATTTAGAATAATAACATAAATATCACAGATAATTGCTCAATTAATTTAAAAATAAAAAATATACTTATTTCAATATATTAGCAATTACAATTGTAGCATTTTCTTCTTTATTTAAAATATAAAAAGAAAATAAGAAAGTAAAAGTACAGCAGTTGATTATTCAGTGTTGTTCTAGTTCTTCAGAGTCCCCTCATAAGCATAGTCACAGTAAGCGTTCTAAACATAAAATTGCATTCAGCACATACTGTAAATAATTTCAGTGGACTTCTGTTTTTATTCATTCAAGTGTATTATTTATTTTTGATAGTATCTCAAATAGTAACACTATACTTAAATCCTAAAATTTGTAGGACTCAGAAATATATAACAAAATTTGCATGTTTCAAAGGAGAATAAAGAGCATGTAATTAAATTAGCATATATCAATCTACTTTATGATACTATGGTACATAAGTGTGTAAAATTTTTATTTAGCAATGTGATAAATGATCTTTTCATAAAAATACAAACTTTTATTATCTTATCTCTCTATTTCTATATTAGTAAGAAGAATAAGTGTAAATAGAGAGAAAAGATGATGATTGAAATGACGAAGAAGCATGATAACGTGAATAATAATAAAGAGAACGATGATAGAAAATTGTTATAATAATAATAACAATATCAATATTATTATTATTATTTATAAGATAAGAATAAAATAAAAATATTATTAGTATTTAGAGAGAATTATATATATATATATATATATGTTTAGAAAAGTAGAGATAGTAATCAAAGATAATAATAATAAAATTATATTATATTATTATCATTATCATTATCATTTATTTGATAATTTGTACGTAAAGACTATTATTATTATTTATTCTAGAGAGAGAATATGATAATTGGAAGAAAATAATGCTATTAATTTTTATGATAATTTTATGCACATATACTTATTTTAGAGAGAGAATATTAGGATAATAATAGGATAATAATTATTATTATTATCATTATCATTATTATTATTATTATTATTATTTATATGATGATAATAAAAATAATAAGTATAATAATATAATTTTTTTTTTGTTAATGAAAAATGGAGATAGAATAATATAATAATATTATAATAATATTACTAATATTAGAATTATAATTAGATGATAATACTAATAATAAACAAGATAATATACATATTATTATTATTATTAGAAGATAATTGTAGAGAAAAATAATATAATAATATTAATAAGAGATAATTACTACTATAATAATATTTGATAATAATATTAATAAATAGTATTGCTATTATTATTATACAGATAATAATAAGTATAACAATATATAAACTTATTAATATTATGATTTATCAATATCCTTAGTGATAATGATAATAAAATTATTTATTATTATTATTTAATGGTAATAATAATATTTATGGATTATCATAATTATTATTATTATTTCTTTCAATAATAAAAATAATTATGATAAGAATAACAATAAGAAATTAATAATAATAATATCATTATTATTATTATATAATATACTATATATATATATATATATATATATATATATATATATATATATATATATAAAGAGCAAAAATTAAAGAACATTAAAATTGCATAAGAAAATATTATGAGCAAAAAATAAAAGTTAGGAGCATAAATATTAGTATCAAAAATTAAAATTAATTGTTAGTAAGTTAGTGATGTTACGAGTTAAATTAATATTAAATTATTTTTATCTTTTATTTAAAATTTTAATATTTTAATTTGCCGTTAAATTTTTCCTCACTCACTTTTTTGTCTTTGTGGTATTTTCTCCGTTCAAAGAGGGTTTGCCGTGGGGGGGGGGTGGGGGGAAACTTGCTGAGGAGGTGATGAATGACTTAGGAAAAGTTTGGCAGGGTGCTGGCAAGGTGTCGGCACGGCTAGGTGGAGGAGCGAGGGGTGGTCATTGGCCGGTGATGGAAAATTTGAGGGGAAGAGAAGGGGGAAGGCTTTGGCATTATGAAGGGGGGAGGGAGATGGATGCTAGGGTTTTTTGGCAAGGTAGAGAGGATGGGAGAGGAGGTCGGCAGCCTGCTACTGGAGGAAGATGGGCGGTCACTGTGAGGGGAATGTAGGGGTGAGGGGTCTTAAATAAACAAGAGAGTGGGTGGGGGAGGCTGCTCGTCGGGCAGCCTGTAGAAAAATAGGGCACATGGCCCTCAAAGGGGGGGATTCATATGTTCCCTAGCCATGGCATGCGTAAGGGGGGGGGGGGGGGGTCCGGATGGCAGGGAGAAAGGGGGGAGGGGAGAGAAAAAGCGGGAGATTTAAGTAGAAATATTAATTTCATGTTTTCGTTGTCTGGTTTCCAAATTTGACGAAACTTGATTGGGAGGTTCATTTTGACGACACAAATGTCCTCGATAAAAAGTTTCTCAATTCGGAGTTATCTTTTATTTTTAATTAATTTTTGAAGGTAACAACTTCAAAAATTAATTATAGACAATTTGGCCATAAAAATCGACACAAATTTTTGTGTAACCTTATTTTATTATTATGAATCTAGTGGAAACATAATTCTTAAATTTGAACTTATATTTTATTTTCTTAATTTTCCGTATTTAAAAAATTCAAAAATTAATTAATGAGTATTCGTTGGTCATATTGCCTCCAAACTTGAGCATTACGATCATAAAAATATACTCTTTCTAATGATATATTTGGTTCGTCCTAATTTTGGAACTTCCTAAGATCCTAATTTTGTCCTAATTGAATCTGTAAATTAGCCATAATAGATTTAATCGTGATTTGGGTTGTTACTGTAACAACTTAGGTTGTTACTTAGAACAATTATGGCTAAAACAAGTCATGATTGAGATTCTAGTGCATCATTAACAGTTCACCACAAATATCTTATCCAAATCAGGAGTCAAATGGATCAAATTCTCATTTTGAGAATTTCAGGAACTCTGGAATTTGACCAATTTAAATTGATCTCAAATTAAAAATATGATTTCTCCATCGTGCTAATCACCCCCAAATTAGCCTGTAACAACCCAAGTTGTTACCTTAGTCAATTAGGACTAATCTCAGTCTTAATCTTGATCCTAAGTATTAATTAAGTCATTAGGAGTTAACCCCTAAGACCCAGTCCAAATCAGGAGTCAAATGGATCGAATCCTGATTGCTCGAAGATCCAAAAACTATAGAATTTGACCTATTTAAATTGACATCCGATCAAAAAATGAACTTCGTCATTGCGCTCATTGCCCCCAAATTAGCTAAGGGATATATTTTCGTGTCGATCGGAAGTCGTCAAAATTTCGATAAATATTTTAATTATATTTAAATACCACGAATATTGGGAAATTAAAATACTCATCGAATCAAAAATCTGACATCATCTTTACGTTCCTCACTCATCAATTAACTAGGGGTAAATATTTGGAATTTTTCTGAAATCAATTTAATTATATAAATTAAATAAGAAATTAATTAATTAAAATAAATAATTAAATAAAATTTTAATTCCCTTATAGGGTCGGATCCCTGCTGCCTATCGGATCCGACCCGATATCGTGTTCGGATCCGGATCCGAATCCCGCGGATCGACCCGTCTGATCCGTCCGATCAGAACGTGATCGGATGGTCAGGAGACTGTCGTCCCCCTCGCAGAGGTCGCCCGAGCCACGCTGCACTCCGCCGCTCGCACTTCCCAATCCACGACGTCCTGACCTCGACAAGTCCGTCCATTGGTCCATAAGGACTCCCCGCATAGAGCATCCCTGTTTGCTCGATTGAGGTTCCAAGTCGATCCCGAATCCTCGAACTCCTTCGGACCGTCGAACCCAAGGTACTAGATCTCCTCCTCCTCACGTTCGTTTCATTCGATTATTGTTCCTATCTTTATTTCATATGGTTGATTGACGATCGAGTGGCTTCGATCAGAGTTAGCTCGACCCGATAGACAGGATTTGGGTTCGAGTCCACAGTACTTACCATTAAACCCAAATCCTGCCGAACCCTAGTCGCTAGGGTTTGCTTTTGTCGGCGACTCCAACCACCTCCTGTGCTGACCCACCCACCGGCGTGTAGGCCTCGCTCTGGCCTTTCGTCGGCCGTGCGGGCCGATGTGATCCGGCGCCGGGAAGGTCAGCAAAACACGTGCCCTAGCCCAGCGCCCTCGGTAAATCACCGCGAGGGTGATGAAGTCCGGACCGGGTCGGGTCGACCCAGGCCCGACCCGAATACTTCGGGTCCGTGTCTACGTCAGGTGGGGCCCACCGCACCGCGTGGCATCCCTCAGGCGCGACAGGTGTCGTGTGAGGCCCACTGCCCATGCCGCGGTCTCTTCAACTGCGGCAATGGGACCCACGTGCTGTGCAGTGCCCAATCGGGGCTGCCACATGGCATCCATGGGGCCCACACACTGTGCAGCGCCCAATCGGGAGCTGCCACGTGTCATGGTGGGACCAACCGTCTCTTCACGCATCAGTCGTGGGACCCGTCGCGGCTCCCGTGGCCAATCACCGTGTGCCACGTGGCAGCCATGGGGCCCACAGGTCAATTCTGACAGAAAACTTAATAATTTTAATATTAGTTAATTGTGATTAATTAGTTATTAATTGTACTTAGCAGTTAGATTAGTATATTAATTAATGATAATTAGTAGTTCATTATTATTAAACAACAAACCTTACTTAATTAATTAATTAGTTAATTAATTATATTAGTTTAATAATTATTAAACTAACTGTAATTAATTAACATTATATTATTAATATTAATTTATTAATCAGAGCATAAGTAAGATTAATTAATTACTAATCAAATAGTAGTAGTAATTAACATTAATTAATTTAATTAATAAATAGTGAATATAAGTAATTAGGTATAATTTAATTTAGTAAATACAGTAAAATAATATTCACAGTAATTAATTAAGGATTAATTAGTACTAATACTAACCTTAATTAAATAAATATTAAATATTATTAAACAGATAACTAATTTATTAATTAAGCTTAAATAGTAACATAATTAATTAATTAGCACTAATCTTAATTAAACAGTAATTCTAATATTTAAATATATAATTAAAGTATTTAAATTAATTAAATAATAGATTAATTAATAATTAATTAATAATTAATACTAATTAAATATAGATTATAGATAATTAAAAAATTAATTAATAATATAAAAAATTCATTTTTAACTTTAGGAATGAATAATAAATTAATATAATTTGAATAAATGAATAGTAACTTTATTTATTTAAATTATTTAATTCAAAATCTTAAAAGTTTAATAACTTTTTGTATGATGATCCAATCATAGTCGATATAGGTCTCATTTTACTCAAAAAAAATAAAAGGAATCAAATGGCATAATTTAAAAATTAGTTTCGGGGGTACTTATAACGTATTGACATTTTAAGACCTAATTCAATCCTCACAACTTTTAACCTAGTTGTTCAAACATATACAATATGGGTCTTAAAATACTCAAGAGAATAGTCCCATTACTATAGAAGTATTAGTTTCTCCATTTGGAGCTTAATTTGAAAAATAACATTTAGGACCCTACTCTGAAAATGACCAAAATGCCCCTATATTTCAATTGACCATAACTTGGTCAATTCAACTCCAAATTCAAAAATTCAAAGTGCTAACAAGCTTAAAATTTCAATATCCTCAATAAACTGAAATAATATTTAGAATTTGAATTTTAGAAAATTAGAAAATGACCAAAATACATATAACCTTAGTTAGGCCATAACTTGACCATTTGAAGTCCAAATTGGGTTTACTACCCGTCAACACACTCAGTATATTATAGGAAAGCTATAAAAATTGAGTTTGCTAAAATTAGGCTTCAAATAGAAAAGTGCAGTTTTTGCCCTCGTTGACCGACAAAAATACTGAATTGCCCTTAAAAATTGAAATAGCTATAACTTAGTCGTTTGACCTCAGAATGCAGTGTTCTTGAACTCTATAAAATTTTTGAATAGTAACCAACAGTAAACTACACAAAAATTTAGATTCTATTAAGTGTAAATTACAAGATTACCCCTTAGGTCAAAAACCTTAGTTTGGACCTATTAGATCCATTTCTTATCCAAATTGAGTGTACTTACTGTCTATCTTCAAGTTAAACAGTAAGGAATCAGTTGGTAGCTATAAATTCTCATTTGGAACCCTAATTCAAAAAGTAGCTTTTCGAACCTTTAAGTAAGGGCAAAATGGTCATTTTGCCCAAAATTTAGGTTAAGCGTCTTTAACTCTTAAACTAGCTTCTAAATGAGTTAAACCAATGTTAGAACTCTAATAAAATCATTTGAGTGATCAAAATCAGTAATTCAATCAACTTAGTAAAGTTCCCTAATCTTCTCTAAGTCTTTTCCATAAGATCTTTCATCTCACACTAGGGCTATTCCTAAGACTATGATTAGATCATAGGTTAGATTTCATTCATTAAAAAATAGGGTTTTTTATTGAATGAATCCTTGGTTTTGTTAGTTTCTAGAGTTTATATTTTATTTTGATTATTTTATCTTTCAGCCCTAGATTTAGGATAGGAGATTCATCCTATTAAGTTTGATTGCTTAATAGAATTTGCCTTAATCAATAGATCACTTTTAAAATAAAACCTAAATATATTGTCTTATCCTTTTGGATTATGCAATTAAGCCCAATCTTGTGGTGTCTAATTCATAATCTATAATTTAGTAGATCTTGATCAGATCTTATATAGAATGTCTTAATTCATCAAATTATGATGTTATGATTCATTGATTCAACCTGTAGTCGTACTCGATTGAATTAGATTAAAATATGATCAGTTCTAATCCTTTTAACCTATAAAGACGTACTTCCAAATTACACTCGATAGTAGGAATTGGAGATCCTGAACTTGTGTGACTTGGAATAGTTAGAATGTATAATTATATAATAAATGATATCACCATATTTAGTAGAGTCCCTTGCTTACTACTTGATTTTTGTGCTACACATTCTTTGAGTTTTGTGCTTATTTTCCTTGGACATATCATATAAGAAAAATATTATTGCATGAAAATGAAAACTTATAATATTAAGTAAACATTTGCATTTGGGTTCAATTTATGGTGGATTATGGTGCACATTTACTCCAATGGACAAGGGTAAAGAGAGATCTGGATGCTTAACACCACTCATTGAGGAGAGTGTGTTAAGCTTGGGACCTGTTTAGTCTTGCAGATGTGCTTGACTCCTCAGTTCTTTCAAAAATTATCCACATAAACAAAAGTAAAATTACTAAAAGATATTTACATAGTATTATCTGCCTCTTCAATCATACAGTATTATTGTGATATGTTTGCCCTAGCCCATAAAAGCTTTGGGGATATATATATATATATATATATATATATATATATATATATATATATATATATATATATATATATATATATATATATATATATATTGGGCCAAATTAGCCAATTTTTTTTTATATGGCAGTTATACGTTTCCTTTAGTTTTAGCTTAATGTTTATTATGTTGATGACATATTATTTCAGTTAGCTGTATTTTTCTTATTTTACCTGCTTACTTGAGTAGATGCTTATATATAGGATGCTAGACTTTACTGTTTATTATATGTACCATTTTAGATTAATGTTTTAAATTGGCATATGTCATATGATCATCAGCATATTTAGGTTTAGACTTTTTTTACCCTACCTTGTTTAGTTTACTTGAGGTATGTTTTTGCCTCAATCCTTGCTTAATTATAAATATTACATTTATAACTTATTCTCATTCTCTTATATGCTTACTTGCTCCCATGCTAGATAGATGTTTTATTTTGTTTAGAGTAAAATGGTGATATTAACAAATGCTTAATAATTTACTTGCCTAAAATGTACTTAAACATTTTGTCTAATAAGATTTTTTTTTATTGGCTGGGGCCCTGGCATTGTGAAACCGATAATATCAGATCTTGAGCAGTTTGAGAAGCCAGTGCCTAAAGAGGATCCATACATAGAGGAAGTGTAGCAGCTTGGACCAAAGGATATTTAGTTGTCTTTTCCTTAAAGTGAGGATGAGTGACATTTATATTTTTGGCATTTCATTAACTTTAATTAAAATGATATAATAATACAGGTTCTGTGACTGTGTTTACTTTCTGCACTTTATTATTTTTTGATCTATCTTATTTTAATTGATGTATGATGTATGGTGAATGGATATAGCCTTTACTTCCTATCGCTTCCGCACTCTGTATATATATATATATATATATATATATATATATATATATATATATATATATATATATATATATATATATATATATATATATTTAGTGATTAATTTTTTATGCATACTGTGCACATCCTTCCCTTAGCAGTGGATTGTGGACCTTACCTAATCCAATGTTCAATGAGGGATTTGCACGAGTGACACTCCGCTCCTTAGCCTAACGATTGTGGGCTTAGGGAGCAGGGGCGCCACAGTTGGTATCAGAGAATCCTATAAGGTATCAGATTCGAATTTGTATTCCATTCTACCTAATGGATGATTCTTCTGCCAATCAGTCACTTACTAAATACATGTGTTACATCCAAGCACCATGATCATGAGCTCAGAATAATAAGAGTATAAAAAGGGAAATGCATGCACAAGTAAAATATCAGTAAACTAATGTAACTTAGAAAATCATTAGATGAGCAAGGATGACGCTTAGGTGGCATTACCAACAATTTGAAGATAGATGGGAATACATTGTCCAACTTCATCAACAGCACGAGAGGTATATATAAGGAGTGTCTAACCCTGAAGTCCGAATGCTGGACCGACTACTCTAGCCAAGTGTATTCAGGGGATACGATCACCCCATTGCAGCTAAGGAGTGGCTGAAGCGAGCAGATTTTGTGTTTGAAATTATTAACTGCCCAGACAATATTAGGATCCCCACTATATCCCGCCTCCTACGTGACAAAGCCAAGGATTAGTGGAGTGTCACCCTACGGGCACTCACCCGTCGGCGTGAATGATTGCAAAGGGAGGTCACCTATGTGGACTTTCGTCGTGCCTTCACCGCTAAATATGTCGGATGAATCTTCTAGCTTTCATTCATAGGCTACCTATTCTACTTTGCACATCTTGTATCTTAATTTTGAATTAAACTATTATTCTTATGATGCTTGATTTGGATACCTAGGGTTACTACTACACAATCATGTTGGTGAGCAGTTTCTATACTCACTTTGAGAATAAGTGGAACTTTGATGTGCTTATGGAAAAATGATACGAGAGGGAAGTCCTGGGAGTCTCCCTAGAGGGAGCTAGCATACTAGAAAAGATGCTAGAAGATGGTGTATACAGGGGACTGGATTTCCCCATCCTGGCCACGGAATGGTTACGGAGAGTAACCAAAGCATTCGATGAGCTAAGTTACCCAGATCGTATCCGGCTCAGCATTGTTGAGCTCCTACTCCAAAACTACACCAAGTGGTGGGCCCAAAAGCAATGGACGTTCAAGCATGGAGCAAATCGCCTACACCGAAGGATAACCTATGCAGACTTTTCCTAGGCTTCACTGAATAATACATAGGATAGATTCTATGTTTTCTCAGTTGTTGTCTTTTATTTATGTTCTATCTACTATTTACAATGATGTATTTTTCATCTTTCATCTATGATTAACAAAAGAGATAGAATGTTATGATCTCCTATTTTCTGGATTTTTGAAAGTGCGTTGTTTTTTAATTCAAATTCTAATAAAGGACAATGAATCCTGGACAGAGCCCATCTCTTGCTCCCTCTAGCTCTTCATCCAGCGAGGTGAATGCATTGCTGGAAGCTATCAAAGTAATGGTGGAATCCCACTAAAAACAGACTAAGAAGGCCGCAGATGCTCAGGCCAAGCAGGCCGAGCGAATGGAACGATTGTTGGTAGCTCAAATAAGCCAGAACCGCACCACAGTAGAAGTTGCACCAACATTACAGTACTCCCCTCAGCATCACATTCCATCTGCAGAAGGACTACTGCACAGTTTCCTCCACTTGAGACCCCCCACCTTCAATGGGAGTCTCTCTGCAGTCGATACAGCCACCTGGATAAAAATGGTGGAGAAGAACCTGACAAGCATAAAGTGCCCTGACTCAGAGGTGGTCCGTCTCACTACCCACCTCCAACAAGATGAGGTCGAGTATTGGTGGGACACCACCCATAGCACGCAGTTTGTCGAAGTACCGCTAGAAGACAATACACTGGATGAATTCATTGAGGCCTTCTAGTCCCGCTTCATGCCTATATCTGCCAAACATCGCTTGGGAGACTGTTTCTGAAGTTACAACAGGGTGATCGGTCTGTAGCTGCATACGAGGCAGAGTTTTGTCACCTTGCCAGGCTTTTCACTAGCTTGGTTCCTACTGAGCCAAACCACTGCCACCATTTTAAAAGCGATCTGCGACCCTCCATCAGGAGCCAAGTAATCCCTTTCCGCATAACAGACTTTGTGGAGCTACTTGAAACTGCCAAGGTGGTAGAACAGGACCAGGCTAGGGAAGGACCCAAGAGGATTATCGGGTCCATGTCATTCCAGTAGAATCCCCCCGAACGAGCCAGGGTATACTAGCTTGAGGCCGAAGTTCCTCCTACCAATCCGTTCAACAGTTGCATGAAACCACACCTGTATGGTCGGTGTTACCACGGGAGTCGTGTCTACTTCACTTGCAGACGGCCAGGCCATGGATTCTATCACTATACTGCTACGAAAACTGTTGATGGTGATCAAATCGATCGTTCCAAGCACCGCCAAGCCTTTGACTTATTTTAGAAGCCTGCAGCAACTCGTCCAGCACCACCATCTACTCCAGCCGTGAGGTGCTAGCCAGCTAATGTCCCTCGCCCAAATGCACCTCAACCACCTCCATGGCAGACCTATAACAACAGGCCTGCCGGTCCTACATGTGTATACACCCTCACACCAGTTGAGGCTACTGAAGACAATCACGTGGTATCTGGTACACGCTCTCGAACCTCTTTTATCTCTACAGTTATTACTTGCTTTACGTAGTTAGTAATCAATTACCTCTACAATTAGGTTCGATTTGCATAAATAACAAACCTTATAACATTCTATTTGACACTGGAGCTAGTCATTCCTTTGTGTCTGATGGCTGGGAAAAATCACTTAACCTACCCCTGTATCGCCTAGCCAATCCTCTTAATGTTGGGTTACCTTCTGGAACCCAATTGCCAGCTTGTCAGTTCTACAAGGTACAAATTCCAATTGAAAATGAGAAGTACGAAGCCAAGTTAGTGGTTCTCCCAATAGCCAACTTTGATGTAATATTAGGCATGAACTAGCTAAAGCCAACATAACGCCACTATCAACTGCACAAAGAAGAGGATCACCTTGGGTAGTGGTAGTAAGGCCAGATCCTTTATTGATAACCTTAGCACTTGAGCCTTACTAATCAATGCTATAAAGGCAAAAAGATTAGTTCAGAAAGGTTGTGATGCCTTCATAGTAACAATACTAGGAGAAAAGAAAGAAGGCGTTCCCTTATCCGAGAACCCCGTCGTTTGCAAATTTGCTGACATTTTTCCAAAAGATCTACTCGGTCTTCCTCCTATACGAGAAGTGGAATTTGCAATTAACACCGTTCCAGGAATGCAGGCCATCTCTAAAGCTCCTTACTGTATGGCACCTAAGGAATTGCATGAGTTGAATAAACAGTTACAAGAACTGTTAGAGAAAGGTCACATTATGCCAAGCTCATCACCTTGGGGAGCACCAGTACTATTCGTGAAGAAGAAAGACAGTTCTATGCATATGTGTATTGACTACCGTGAACTGAATAAAGTCACGATCAAAAATAAGTATCCATTGCCACGCATAGATGACTTATTCGATCAGTTGGCAGGAGCCAAGGTATTTTCTAAAATTGATCTGCGATCGGGCTATCATCAACTGCAAGTCAGGACTCGTTATGGACACTACCAGTTTTTAGTGATGTCATTTGGGTTGACAAATGCACCTTCAATATTCATGGACCTAATGTAGCGCATCCTTAAACCATACCTTGATAAATTCGTAATCATTTTCATTGACAACATCTTAATCTACTCCAAGAACCGGAAAGAGCACGAAGAGCACTTAAGAATAGTGCTAGAAGAACTGCGTGACCATAGAATTTATGCTAAATATTCCAAATGTGAGTTTTGGCTTGATTCAATAGCTTTTCTGGGGCACGTGGTAGCCAAAGTATTAGATTCGATCAAAACAAAGTCAGTGCTATCCAGGAATGGGTTCAGCCCAAGTCAGTAACTGATATCAGAAGCTTCTTAGGCTTAGCTGGTTACTACATGAAATTTGTAAATGGATTCACCCAAATAGCCTCTCCACTGACTAAACTAACCCAAAAAGCAGTGCCATTCAAATGGTCTCCAGCATGTGAGGAGGCATTCCAAGCATTAAAGAACGCACTATCCACTGCTCCAGTTCTAGTCCTCCCTAAAGAAGGAGTGAACTATCAAGTCTACACGGATGCCTCTAGTATAGGCTTAGGTGTTGTGCTAATGCAAGAAGGGAAGGTCATAGCATATGCTTCTCGTCAGTTGAAGCCTCATGAACGAAACTATGCAGTTCATGATCTCGAGTTAGCTATTGTAGTGTTCGCCCTAAAAATCTGGCATCACTTCCTCTATGGGATTCAGTGCTCAATCTTTACAGATCACCAGAGTCTGAAATACATATTCACTTAACGAGAGCTAAACTGTAAACAGAGAAGGTAGCTAGAATTAATCAGTGACTACAACCTTGATATCCAGTATCACCCTGGAAAGGCGAATGTTGTAGCTGACGCTCTGAGCTGTCATGCCACTCTCAATGCTCTTATCTCCAAGAGTCCCCTGGAAGAAGAATTCTGTAAATTGGACATCTAATCAGCGTTTAGCAGCCAAGTGAGTATGATGCTCTCAATGATTAATATGGAGCCCATGTTCTATAGAGATGTATCTTTCACTCAAACTAAAGATGATGAGTACCTAAATTTCAAACAAGACATCGAAAGTAGTCGTCGTACCGATATTCGATTTCATAAAGGTGCCATATATCAAGGAGATCGCTTATGGATCCCTAAGTCCATGCATCAGGAGGTGCGAGTTGAAGGTCATAATTCTGGATACCAAGTTCATCCGGGGAGTTCAAAAATGTACCAAAACCTGAAAGAATCTTTCTGGTGGCCAGGGATGAAAAAAAGTGCAGCTGAGTTCGTCGCAAAGTGCCACGCTTGCAATTTAATCAAGGTAAAGCATCAGAGACCCGGTGGTCTGCTTCATCCACTTGAAATTTTTGAATGGAAGTGGCTAGATATATCAATAGACTTCGTTATGGGATTACCTTATACAAAATCTGGAGCAGACGTTATTTGGGTCATAGTTGATCGATTGACCAAGTCCACCCATTTTATCCCTATCCGTCAAATAGATTCAGTTGAGAAACTTGCAAGGCTCTACATCAAGGAGATAATCAGGTTGCACATAATTCCTAAATCAATCGTATCTAATAAAGATAGTAGATTTACCTCCAAGTTTCTGGCAAGCTGTACATTAGGATCTATGAACAACTCTAGCAATAAGTACAGCCTTTCATCTACAAACAGATGGTCAAACAGAGCAAGTGAATCAAGTTCTTGAAGAC
Source organism: Gastrodia elata (assembly GCA_016760335.1). Classification (NCBI taxonomy): domain Eukaryota; kingdom Viridiplantae; phylum Streptophyta; class Magnoliopsida; order Asparagales; family Orchidaceae; genus Gastrodia; species Gastrodia elata. The sequence goes on along the minus strand of CM028671.1, from coordinate 48,778,229 downwards.
CTACTCAGATTATGTATACTTGACTTTGTTAGATCTTGGGAAGGTCACCTCCCACTAGTGGAGTTCACCTACAACAATAGTTTTCAAGCCAGTATCAAGATGGATCCGTACGAAGCCTTGTATGGCAGAAAGTGTAGTACTCTATTGGTGTGGTCAGAAATAGGCAGTGTTCAATTGTATGGGTCCGAATTAGTAGAAGAGACAAACAAAAAAAGTCCAGTTTATTCAACAGCGAATTCATGCAGCCTAGGACCGCCAGAGCAAATACCACGACCTTCATCATCATCCTCTGGAGTTTATCATTGGAGACTTCGCGTACCTAAAAGTCAGTCCAATGAACGGAGTCTCCAGATTCGGCATAGCTGGGAAACTTAGTCCCCGCTATGTTGGTCCTTTCGAAGTAGCAACCAAAATAGGTTCTTCTGCCTACAAACTTAACCTTCCAGATGACTTCGCAATAGTCCACAATGTATTCCATGTGTCATAACTAAGGAAGTGCCTCAGAGACCCGTCTCACCTCGTGCAGTTCCCAGAAATTCAGATCCAACCTGATCTGTCATACGCCGAGGAGCCAATTCGAATTCTAGCCCGTGATCGCAAGCAACTTAGGAGTCGTGATATCAATATGATCAAAGTTCAGTGGAGGAATCATTCTTGCAATGAAGCCACCTGGGAGAAGGAATCGAATATGCGAGTCAGATATCCAAGACTCTTCGAGAACCCAGGTATCCTTTCTTAGCATTCCAAGCTTACAAATTCAAGTCATATTTTATTTTTGCCTTCTTATTTTCCACTTGAGTGACATCGAGGACGACATCGTTCTTAAGTGGGGGAGCCTGTAACAACCCAATTTGTTACCTCAGTCAATTAGGACTAATCACAATCTTAATCTTGATCCTAAGTGTTAATTAAGTCATTATAAGTTAACCCCTAAGATCCAGTCCAAATTAGGAGTCAAATAGATCGAATTTTGATTTTTAAAAGATCCAAAAACCCTAGAATTTGACCTATTTAAATTGACCTCTAATCGAAAAATGGACTTCATCATTGCGCTCATTGCCCCTAAATTAGCTAGGGGTGATGTTTTCTTGTCAATTGGAAGTCGTCAAAATTTCGACGAATATTTTAATAATATTTAAATACCCTGAATATTGGGAAATTAAAATACTCATCGAATCAAAAATCTGATTTTACCATTGCGTTCCTCACACCTCAATTAGTTAGGGGTGAATATTTGGAATTTTTCTAAAATCAATTTAATTATTTAAATTAAATAAGAAATTAATTAATTAAAATAATTAATTAAATAAAATTTTAATTCCCTTATCGGGTCAGATCCCCGTTGCCTATCGGATTCGACCCAATATCACGTTCGGATTCAGATCTGTATCCCTCGGATTCGAAACCAACAGATCGGCCTGTCGAATCCGTCCGATCAGAATGCGATCGGACGGTCAAGAGACCATCGTCCCCCTCGCAGAGGTAGCCCGCGCCATTCGGCGCTCCATCGCTCTCACTGTCCAATCCGCGGCGTCCTGACCTTAGCAAGTCTGTCCAGTGGTCCATAAGGACTCCCCGCGTGCATAGAGCATCCCCGTTTGCTCGATTGAGGTTCCAAGTCGATCCCGAATCCTTGAACTCCCTCGGACCGTCAAACCCAAGGTACTAGATCTCCTCCTCCTCACGTCTGTTTCGTTCGATTATTGTTCCTATCTTTATTACGTATGGCTGATTGACGATTGAGCGGCTCCAATCGGAGTTAGCTCGACCCGATCGACGGGATTTGAGTTAAAGTCCACAGTACTTACCGTTAAACCCAAATCCCGTCAAACCCTAGCCGCTAGGGTTTACTTTTGCCGGCGACTCCGACCACCTCCCTTGTTGACCCACCCACCAGCGTGTAGGCCTCGTTCCGGCCATTCGTCGGCCATGCGGGCCAAGGTGATCCGACGCCGGGAAGGCCGACAAAAGCCGTGCCCTAGCCCGGTACCCTCGGTAAATCACCGCGATGGTGATGAAGTCCGGGCCGGGTCGGGTCGACCCAGGCCCGACCCGAATACTTCGGGTCCGCGTCTGCGTCAGGTGGGGCCCGCAGCGCCGCGTGGCGTCCCTCGGGCACGACACGTGTCACGTGGGGCCCACTGCCCGTGTCGCGGTCTCTTCGACTGCAGTAGTGGGACCCACGTGCTGTGCAGCGCCCAATCGAGGGCTGCCACGTGTCATGGTGGGACCAACCGTCTCTTCACGCGTCAGCCGTGGGACCCGCCGCAGCTCCCGTGGCTAATCACTACGTGCCACGTGGCTACCGTGGGGCCCATGGGTCAATTCCGACAAAAAACTTAATGATTTTAATATTAGTTAATTGTGATTAATTAGTTATTAATTGTACTTAGCAGTTAGATTAGTATATTAATTAATGATAATTATTAGTTAATTATTATTAAACATTAAACTTTACTTAATTAATTAATTAGTTAATTAATTATATTAGTTTTTATTAATTATTAAACTAACTGTAATTAATTAACATTATATTATTAATAATAATTTATTAATTATAACCTAATAAAGATTAATTAATTATTAATCAAACAGTAATAGTAATTAGCATTCATTAATTTAATTAATAAATAGTGAATATAATTAATTAGGTTTAATTTAATTTAATAAATATAATAAAATAATATTAACAGTAATTAATTAAGGATTATTTAGTACTAATCCTAACCTTAATTAAATAAATATTAAATATTATTAAACAGATAATTAATTCATTAATTAAGCTTAAATAGTAACATAATTAATTAATTAGCACTAATCATATTTAAATAATAATTCTAATATTTCAATATATAATTAAAGTATTTAAATTAATTAAATAACAGATTAATTATTAATTAATTAATAATTAATACTAATTAAATATAGATTAGAGATAATTGAAAAATTAATTAATAATATAAAAAATTTATTTTTAACTTTAGAATGAACAGTAAATTAATATAATTTGAATAAATAAATAGTAACTTTATTTATTTAAATTATTTAATTCAAAATTCTTAAAAGTTTAATAACTTTTTATAGGATGATCCAAACATAGTCAATATAGGTCTCATTTTACTGTAAAAAATAAAAAGAATCAAATGGCATAATTCAAATTAGTTTCGGGGTACATATAACATAGTGATATTTTATGACCTAATTAAAGCTTCGTAACTTTTAACCTAGTTATCCAAACATAGGTAATATGGGTCTTAAAATACTTAGGAGAACAGCCCCATTACTATAGAAGTATTAATTTTCTCATTTGGAGCTTAATTTGAAAAGTAACATTTATAACCCTACCCTAAAAATGACCAAAATGCTCATATACTTCAATTGATCGTAACTTGGTCAATTCAACTCCAAATTTAAAAATTCAAAGTGCTAACTAGCTTAAAATTTTAATGTCCTCAATAAATTGAAATAATATTTAGGATTTGAACCCTAGAAAATTAGAAAATGACCAAAATACTCCTAACATTAGTTAGGCCATCCCCGTCAACACACTAAGTATATTATAGGAAAGCTATAAAAATTGAGTTTGCTGAAATTAGACTTCAAACGGAAAAGTGCGGTTTTTGCCCCCCGTTGACCGACAAGATTACCGAATTGCCCTTAGAAATTGAAATAGCCATAACTTAGTCATTTGACCTCAGAATGCAGTGTTCTTGGACTCAATGGAATCCTTAAACAATAACCAACAGTAAACTGCACAAAAATTTAGATTCCTTTAAGTGTAAATTACAAGATTGCCCTTAGGTCAAAAACCTTAGTTTGGACCTATAGAATTCGTTTATTGTCCAAATTGAGCGTACTTACTGTCTATCTTCAAGTTAGACAGTAAGGAATCAGTTGGCAGCAAGAAATTCCCATTTGGAATCCTAATTCAAAAGGTAGCTTTTCAAACCCTTAAGTATGGGAAAAATGATTATTTTATCCAAAATTTAGGTTAAGCATCTTTAACTCTTAAACTATATTATAAATGAGTTAAGCCAATGTTAGAACTCTAATATAATCATTTAAGTGATCAAAATTAGTAATTCAATCAACTTATTAAAATTCCCTAATCTTCTCTAAGTCTTTTTCGTAGGATCTTTCACCTCACACTAGGGCTATTCCTAAAACTAGGATTAGATCATAGGTTAGATTTCATTCATTGAAAAATGGGGTTTTTCATTGAATGAATCTTTGGTTTTATTAGTTTCTAGAGTTTATATTTTATTTTGATTATTTTATCTTTCAACCCTAGATTTAGGATAGGAGATTCATCCTATTAAGTTTGATTGCTTAATAGGATTTGCCTTAATCAATAGATCACTTTTAGAATTAAACCTAAATTTGTTGTCTTATCTTTTTGGATTATGCGATTAAGCCCAATCTTGTGATGTCTAATTCATAATCTATAATTTAGTAGATCTTGATCAGATCTTAGATATAACGTCTGAATTCATCAAATTAGGATGTTATGATTCATTAATTCAACCTGTAGTCTTACTCGATTGAATTAGATTATAACCTGATTAGTTCTAATTCTTTTAACCTATAAGGACATACTTCCAAGTTACACTCGATAGTAGAAATTGGAGATCCTGAACTTGTGTAACTTGGAATAGTTAGAACGTATAATTAGACAACAAATGATATCATCATATTTAATAGAGTCCCTTGCTTACTACTTTATTTTTGTGCTACTCATTCCTTGAGTTTTGTGCTTATTTTCCTTGGACACATCATATAAGAAAAATGTTGTTACATGAAAATGAAAACTTAGAATATTAGGAAAATATTTGCATTTGAGTTCAGTTTATGGTGGATTATGGTGCACATTTACTCCAATGGACAGGGGTAAAGAGAGATCAGGATGCTTAACACCACTCATTGAGGAGAGTGTGTTAATCTTGGGACTCATTTAGTCTTGCAGACGTGTTTGACTCCTCAGTTATTTCTGAAATTGTCCATAGAAATAAAAGTAAAATAACTAAAAGATGTTTGTATAGTATTATCTGCCTCTTCAATCATACAGTATTATTGTGATATGTTTGCCCTAGCCCATAAAAGCTTTGGGGATGAATATATATATATATATATATTGGGCCAGATTAGCTAATTCTTTCTGATATGGCAGTTATACGTTTCCTTCAGTTTTAGCTTAATGTTTATTATGTTGATGATATATTGATTTCAGTTAGCTGTATTTTCATTGTTCTTGCTTTACCTTAATATTCTTGTGATCTTCGAGAAACAAGAATCAAAGCATACTCTTTGCAATCTTAGGAGGTATACACCACTCGTAAGTTATGTTCAAACAAATAGTGAGACCTTCGAAATATCAAGCTAATGCCTCTTCCCATGGGCATTAACTCTCATTTTCTCTCCCAAGTGTGTTAGCTTCAATATCTGTACAAATTCATATATATCCCAATATATAAGATGTCCCTGCAAAATATATCACAAATTTTCAACTAATTTCAATACATTAAAACTGACAAGTATTCACCGTCTTATGATTTCAAAAGCATATGAAAAATGTCATGATTTCCTATTACTTGGCATACTACCTATCCTAGCCTTCCGTTCTCATATCCTTTCCAGACCTCTCAATTCTATACTAATTAACTTCACAGCAAGGATTCTTAGTTAATTTAACTTTCATTAGCAAGTTAGCAACTTCAACAATTCTAATGCAGGACTACAGGGCATTATTCTTGAAATATAATTCAGAGCACTTTTGTTTGAATCTAAACATCTTGCTTGCAAAATGTGATTGAATCTATTACATGCTGGTGTTTAAATGAGTCAAGAAATTTTAACAAAAGTATTCTTTCATAATCGTATCTATTTACAAATGCATTCATACTGACTCAATCCAGGTTTAGACAAACTTTAGAACATAAATTCATTCAAAGGAATTCATACATTGGATGTCAGTGAATAAATACAAATTTGTAAAACTCATTCCAAATTTCAAAAAATATGCTTTTAAGTACTATCTAATACTTACTTAGAGATGAAGCAGGCCGCAACAATCACCAAAGGGTTAAGAGTATCGGTGTATGCAGGAAAAGTTTTCATACGTTGACTTGCTTCAATACAGAAACCTGAAAATTGTTCAAGAATTCATACTTCAGAAGAAACTTAATATATCTTAAAAGAATTATGATTCATTTCATATTTCTAATAATAGGTTTCAAGAATAGTATCCTATACTTGCTAAATATTCCAATTAAATTTTACCTACGAGTATGAGCTCTAAACAGGTGAATCGGGTTTTGACTTCTATCCTTGAGCAAAATCGAAGCATTTTAGAGAGATTCATATCTTAAAAATCGGCCGAGCGCAGAAGGAGTCGAGCGGAGAAGGAATCATGCGGAGATGCAGCCGCACGAAGATGCCGTGCACAGAAGAATCAAGTGGAGCGGATGTCATCCGTCTCGTGCGACGCAGTGGACGGAGCGGATGTCGCTTGCTAAGACGTCGGGATCATCTTCTTCCGTTGGCTTATGCAACTCGGTTGCTGGCTGTGAGGTTCGTTCCTGACGACTGATGTGTCTCTGCCGCAGGACTCCAGAGTCGTTCTTTCGTGCGGAAGGGCTCGGTCGGCTGAGAGGGAGAGAAGATGGGATCGGGTGCTTTAGCGAGGGTGGGGAGAATCGAGCGGCTCCTTGCGGGTTAAATAGGACGTGCGTATGTAACTCACGTTCGTTTCTCGCGCTCAGGCTGACGATCAAGGTGTGTACATTACAGGCCTTCCAGCGTGACTCCTCGATCCTTTCTTTTGAAATTGTCGGTTCTTCTATAAATTATGCGTCGATTATAGGAAGGTAACAGCTAACCATGCGTTCTGTCTACCCTTCCATTGAAACCATCGGCTTTATTGTCGATGGTTCCTGAAAGGAAAAAACGTGTTATTTAAGCTATTCTAAATGAAACACCTGTTTTAAGGCATGACAATTATCTAATGGGTAAGGAAATTTGAATTATATTGAATGAAAGTAAGAATATTTCCATCTCATTAGGTTTTGGGTAGAATAAATTCTCAAAATTTCCTGATTAATTTGTTATGTTATACATGTAGCATTTTAACAGATTCTAGCGGTAGTTGATGAAAATGAATTTTAGTGGGAAATTTTTTTAACTGAAAATGAAAATTCGCAGGTAATAAATAGAAACTGAGTTTCAGCATGAACTTAACATTATTTTCAAAATGACCTAGGGTCATTACAATGAGCGTGAAATATTTAATGGGTTCCTTATAAGCATACGAAGAAAAATTAAATAAGAAGAAGATGCAAAAAGAGACAAAGAAGCAACTACTACAACTCAATTTAAAAGAAGAAAATTTTTGCAACAACCGAAGCCAAAGAGGAAGAGGTTGTGGCAGAGGTCGTGACCATGGTTGATGAAGAGGTAACTACAACAACCACTTCAACAGTTTCAAGAATGGAGATAAGAAAGAAAGTCCACAAGCAACAAGATGTCGTGGTAAAGGAAATGCATGGACAATGTATGATAAACATCAAATCAAATGTTATAATTGCTATAAATTTGGCCACTATGCTTCTGATTATAAAAGCTCAAAGAAAGTGGATTATAAAGCTGATCTCATTGAAGATAAGAATGAAGATGAAAATGTAACACTATTGTTAGCATGTAAAGATAAAATTGAAGACCAAGAAAATAAATAGTACCTTGACATCGGGCTATCATTCATGTGTGGAAAAAGAAGTATGTTTATTGAGGTTGAAGTGGTGGAAGGAAATGTCTCATCTGGAGATGAATCAAAAATACCGGTCAAAGGCAAAGGTAAATTCTAATACGACTAAAAAATGAATTTCACTTATTTATTTCAGACATTTTTTTCGTGCCCAACATGAAAAATAATATTTTGAGTTTGGACCAATTATTAGAAAAAGTATATTACATACATTTAAGAGAGTAACATTTTTCTAAGAGATGATAAAAATAATTTGATTGCAAAGGTACTCATGCCCAAAAATTGAATATTTCTTTGAATATTCAATATGATATTGGAAAGTGTTTGAAGGTTTACTATAGTGAGCCATCATGGTTATGGCATTTATGATTTGGGCATCTCTATTTTGGTGGACTTGAAATGCAATCAAAGAAAGAGATGGTGAGAGGATTATCACATATCACCTAATCAAATTAAGTATGTGAAGAATGCTTATTTGGAAAGCAATCTAACAAGAGCGACGAAGTCACTGGAAGTTGTACATGAAGATGTTTGTGGTCCTATCAACCCAACTTCATTTGGTAAGAATAAAAACTTCATGCTTTTTATTGACGACTTTTCAAGAAAAAACATGAGTTTATTTTCTGAAAGAGAAATCTGAAGTTTTTGAATATTTTGAGAAGTTTAAAGTTTTTGTTGAAAAAAAAAGTGGCTTGAAATAAAGTTCATGAGATTTGATCGAGGTGGGGAGCTCACATCAAATGAATTTAAAAGATTTTGTGAAGATTATAGAATTCGACGCTCTTTAACAGTAATAAGATCCCCTCAACAAAATGGTGTGGCAAAGATGAATAATCAAACAATTATTAACATGGCTCGAAGCGTGCTCAAATGTAAGAAAATGCCCAAATAATTTTGGGCTGAAGCGGCTTCATGTGCGACTAGTCTACTTATCAAATCGATCACCAACAAAGAGCGTGGATGGACTAGATGTGCTTACGTGGCCATCTCTCGTTAAAACTAGACAAGCACGTGTTTAGATGCGCAAATAATCTTAATGATTAAAATAAAACTATCATTCATTGATATCATAAAATTCAAAGTTCATGGAAAAAGTTGTATCCATATATTGAAATTGTCTTAATGGAGATCAAGCCACATATTCAACTTTATACAACAACCAACCTCCACAAATCTCACATAGTACATATATTTTCTAAATCTCTTAACATCCTTAACTCTTTCTAAAGCTTGCGGAGAAAGCTAACATATACATAGATTAAGAAGAAAAATATATGTAAGAAAATGATACTTTTATCAAGTTGCTCTACACTAATCAATAGGAGCATGTACAATAGTCCTATATGCATACATTAGGCAAAACTTAAGATAAATCAATCCCATTTACTGGACAAAACAAAAGAAAATCATAGGAGTAGATTCGTACCTTAGTGACGGGAATCCCTTGAGACCGAGCCGAGCGCAAAAGGAGATTATGCGAGGGAGGAGCAGAAATCGAACACTGGGATGTTCAAGATCGTTTTCGTTTCTATCAAAGACCTCCAAGGTTAGTTGATTCCCTCGACTTAGAGAAGGAAGATGAGTGTCGGTCAATTGGGCAAGAAGGACCGAGAGGAGCGTTCTAGAGTTTAGCGATTGGTGGAGAGTAATCGTAGGATCTGCAGGGGAATTAATAGGGTGTGCGTATGTAACGGACGTCCGCTTCACACGCTCAGATAGTCGGAGATGGAGCTGAAAAATTGCCGAATAAGGTACATAGGTTACAGAACTTACTCTGCGGCTCGTCGATTCCTTCCTTCAAAACCATCGGCTTTATTATAAGCAATTTCTGCGTAATCTCTACGTCAATTGCGGGAAGGGATGTCGCTCAGCTACAAGAATTTGAGGAAAGCTCGATTATAGGAAGGTAATGGACAATTGACTCATCTTTTGGAAGCCATAGGTTTAATTGATATAACTATTTTGAAGAGGAATGAATGGCGATAGATAAGCAACATAAACGTATTCCTTCTTCCCTCAATTACAGGAAGAAGGAAAGTTTAGCCAATAATCTGAATTTCTTTTAGAATCATAATTAATAGCAAATAATAAAGCCTCCAACCTCAGTAAATTCATGTAAAAATATATGTTGCACATTTTGTTTGCATTTGTTATCTTAAATGACTCTTATAAGGCCTTAATTAATCATACTTGTTACAGCTCATAATAGAAACAAGCAGGAATTGAAAAAAACAAATTTTAGCAAGAAAATTCTAACTGAAAACAGAAAATTACGAGCAATCAACAAAAATTAGTGGGCAACTTTCATAAAACAAATTTGAGCTGGAAAATATACAAAAACTAAACCTAACGGAAAAGCTAAATTTTTTCTAAGAAAATGACCTAAGGTCAATACAAAAGATCCACTATATAAAAGTATATAAAAATTCTAAGCATTTATCATTCTATTGTGACCCATATATATCTTTAAGCTTGTTCTTTCAGCTTTTATTTCACTTATCCAAAATTTATTAGCGCTCACCTATTAGCAAAGTAACGCGAACTAAAATTGAAAAGGACATAAGAACTAAGAGTAAGAAAACTAATTGCTTGATGCATTTCTTCATGTTACTTTTGTTTCATAATTGAAATGATAAGCCTAACATTTTTAACCTTCATACAGAGCATCTGTTCATTGTTCTAAACTATTTTAAAAAGAATGTGCACAAATTCATCATTAGCAATAAGAACAAATTTCTCAGATCATTAGCTGGTAGTTGGGCTTAAACTTGATACAAATATTAAAAGGCTATCCATACTGTGAAATGAAAAGCCCAGCAAACCCAAAAAATCAAAGAATAACTATCACCTGCAAAGTAGCATTCATTTATACATTTTATGCCTGTTCTGTCCAAGCAATCAACTTAAGCAAGCATTTCATAATCTCATTTTCCGACTCTTTGATCTAAGCTTTTCATGTTTGCATTTGAGCTGCCGCTACGCAGCAAATATTTGTGTTTCCATGTACATACAGAGAGCTTATGGAGCAAGAAAAAGGTGGCATGCATGTGTATAGAAATATTTTATAGCATTATTTCTCCTCTATCTCAATATCAATTATGTCAGCCTCAGAAGGTTCGGAGGAGGGATACTGCCGCCACCTGTTGCTGGAGAAATTAACCCCATCAGGCTGCCACACAATGTTCCTGCAGCCTGCGCAGCGAATCACTTGGCTACGGTTCCCTATAAACTGCCTTTTGCAAGCCGGGCAAGCACCCTGCACAGCCAGACACAAGTGTGATCACTCCCTCACACACTCTTTTAACAGTAATGAAAGTTAAAGATGATTAAAATGAGATCTCACTTAAACACTCAATAAAAGAGAAAAATCATTTATAACATTATTCATAAAAAAAAATTTAGAATATTATTCTTAAATTTGAGGCCTCTTAAGAAAAGAATTCTAAAAATCAACAATCCTTATCGCACAAGTAAAGCTGCTAATATCAAAGTTAATTTTATATATGCAACTAGCAGAATTTTTTGTTAATGAGCAATTTTTTTTAAGCGCAGCATTCCTCACTTTGATGCTATAGTATTGATTATGGTACTGACACCAAATATTAGTCCACTAAATCAAAATAGTTATATGTGGATCTCTTGTCTCAATTTTGCTAAATCAAATAACCCATACTTTGAGCTTCAAATATATGATAATATATTTCTAACAATACTAAACCCCACACAAATGTGGAGAAGGAAACCGAACAGCAATATGAAAAAAAAAAATCATCATATTTAAATTTGAGAATTTGCATATATATATAAATATATATATAGAGAGATAATTGATAAAATGGTTCCTTGACTCTTACAATTTGTTCATTTTAGTCCTTACTCTTGTTCGAAACAAGCATTGATGACTAAAATGACAAAATTTCAAGAGTCAAGAATTATTTTGACAATTCTCTCTCTCTATATATATATATAGAGAAAAAGAGAGAGATAATTGATAAAATGGTTCTTTAATTCTTGCAATTTGTTCATTTTAATCCTTGCTCTTGTTTAAAGATAAGAGTGAAGGACTAAAATAATAAAATTTCAAGAGTCAAGAATTATTTTGACAATTTTCTCTCTCTCTCTCTCTCTATATATATATATATATATATCTATACATTTATATATATATAGATAATTTGTTATTGTATATTATCATAAACTTTTTGGTCTTCTTTTTAACATATGCAAAATTTATTAACTCAAAATTCCAATTGGGGCATCCAATGATTCACACAATATGTCCAAATATACCCTCAATTGCTCTAACCTTGATACAAATAAAACCCTCAATTGCTCACCTTAGTAGCATCGTCTACACAACATTTAATTTATTAGTGGGCTTAAGGGTTTAAAGTGTGTCAAGCCTCGAACACAAGTTTGATAACATGATCATAAGCTAATCTTAACAAGTTAACAGGTCAAAGAGGATGGCACTTTTATTTGAAATTGAAACTCAACTCATGAATTTAGATTCAACTCAAAATAGATTTGAAAATTTTCAAATAGTCTCAAACCTGAATGTTTATTTAGACAATTTTGAAATTAGATCAATTCATTGATTCATGAATCAAATTGATTCAAAATTAGTAGTAAATATATAATATATGCATTAAATGCCGAACAAATGGCATTATCCAATTGTACGAGGGCATGATTTGATAATTGTCAGGTTGTGAATTTAAATCTTCTATATTGCAGAATTTTAATATGGTGTTTTTCCTTGAATTTGGATCATGTCTATAGCTTAAAATTAAAATAAAATTCTGAAAATAAAGTTTCAAGCCAATTCAACTTATTTTTTAGCTCAACTCAAAATCAAATTATTACAAGTCATTCTAGCTCAATGAGAATTGAGTTCTAGTGGAGCTGAACTCAAAAAATCAAGTTTAAATCAAGCCTGACTAGCTCAAAATCGGCTTCATGCCAGCCCTAAAGTCATGTTTGGCACCTAACCTGGACTTGACTCATTAGTTCATGAACCAACTCAGTAACCTGAGCTTGCCTTGATAACATAGTTCGTGAGATAAGGTCAATAAGAAAATAAGCCAAGTAATATATTATTACACAAAATTTAAGTGGATATTATACAAAGTTTTAAATGGATGTATAGAAATAGCTCTCTTACATATTTGAAATAATATTTATTGAATTTTCTCATAAATTTTAGTTATTTATATTATTTTGATATTAAATTTCCAACATCTAAAACATTTTATATATTTAATTATAAATTAATCAATTGGCTCGTGAGTTGACTCGAGCTCAAACTCGAACTAGGTTAAATAATCAAACTTAAGTAGAACCTGGCTCAACTCAGCTCAGCTAATTTACACCCAAAACATGTTTCTGCTTTGGAGACCAATGTTTTGCCCCAAATAGCATTGATTTTATTGCACATCGGCCAAATTGCTCCATCAACCAACCTTATTGGATCCTAGTAATTACATCACCCTCAAATTCCCTAATATTTTTTATAATAGATGCAATTAATTTAAACACCGCTTTTATTATTAACATGATCTTCAACAATCATATACTCAATTATTATAACTTCATTTATGCATAAATTTATATTGCATATATTTCATTTTGAATCTACTACAATGAACCTTTTAGATTTTAGGGTAGTTCTCCATAGCCCACATTTTTTTGTACATTAATATTTTTATATATCATGAAATTCTAAATATATTGAACTTTACCTCATTGTGGATCAGCCTAGGCCAACCCAACCACAAGACAAGCATGTGCTTAATATATTTATCTTGTTTAATGGGCAGGGCTCATGCCATTAAATTAAATAGTTTGACCCTAGCCGACATGGTTCAGCCCAACTCGCCCAATGCATCGATCTAATTGAGACATAAAATGAGAAACGTAGGGCATTTTATTTATAGTGCTTGTTTGGTTTGATGCATTTTAAATGTGAAGTGAAAGTTTTACAGGAAATCTTACAAGTGTTTGTTTTGAAGTAATTTAGATGTAAAATAAAACTTTGAGGGATTTACTTTTCCCCAAAAGGCATTTTCCACAATCTTTTTGCACCCAAAAAACTGGTATAAACCATATCCATGGCGTATGAGACAAAAAATGTATGGCTTTGCCGACCTTCACTGATCCAGATCAAACCTCTTCGAACCTAAGTGAGCCTTATTGAGCTTTGTTAGGGCTTGTCATGCCTCGGCCAGCCTTCCTAGCCTATGCTGGTCATGCATCGGTCGGCTGTCGTTGATTCGGCTTTATCACAGCCCTAGATCCAATTTTGAGTTGCTACGGTTTTGCCTTTTACTAATTTTTATTAAATAACATTTTGTTTTACTCTATACCTAAATAAACATAAATAACAAAATTATAATAACATATCAAGTATCAATAAGTATTTACACTGAATTTACTTTAGCTTAAAATACTTATGCATTTTTTTACATCAAATCAAATAGATCCATATACAAAAATTTTATTTTAATTACTGTTTTTTAAGCCAAATACTCTATCAAAACCTAGAAGCTGTATCTAAATAAAAAAAGATTTCTTGCATGGGCCTTTAAGAAGTCAATGCAAGAATTTGAAAGTTTACAATAAAGTGGTACATCTATAAATTAAAAACCTAGGGAAGTACTAGTATTAGTGGGTCAAAGTGGCATCAGCATCTTGTTTTACAGTACTTCATTATAATTGAAGCACTAAAGAAAATTCAGAGACCAATAGTCATGCACTACACAATATATCCAATTTAGTAATCAACTATTCAGATTATTTATTCCCAAACTTTCTTTATGAAACCAATTTAGTCCCAAGATAACGGATAGATAAAATTAGGGGGATGGTTACATTTTTCAAAATCTCAAATAGTTGAAAGACCATCTTCATAAATTACTAAAGCCAGAAAAAAAAAACAAGCATAGATTGCAGAGTCATAGAACAAAAACCTCTTCCTATAAATTACTGACATGGCATCACCTTTCAGTTTGTGAGGTGCGCAATGCTTACAATCAAAAGTTCTTGTTACCAATCTCGCTAACCAAACTAAAACTTCTATATTAGGGCAAATGAATCTTACCTTTGTCACATCTCAGGGCCCAACAATTCTAATAAATTTAATAAGGAACATAGTTTCGAAAATTCTAGCTTAAAAGAAAAGAATTAGCCATTTTTTCAATAAATAACGAAATGAAAACTCTATTTTAACAAATTGATGTGTCTACACAAAAAAAAAAAAGCTTTATAATAGGATTAGAGAAATATTGCTTTTACCTGGATAACGAAGTTATTAACAAATGTGCCAAAAAGAAGAGGCCCTGCGAAGGGCAATACCCAGGTAGCTATAATGAAAAATCTGAATAACCATCCAGATAAAGCAAACCAGAAGAAAAAAACCATCTGAAAATTAACAAAATTAAAACTATTACAATTGGATATAAACTGAAGTTCAAGTTAAACAGTGACAAAGAAGTTTGCAATTATAACAAATGGCGCACATCTCAATCAACTAGGGAAGCTATATATTCTAAGTTCATCCAAGTATCAAACATGAGTTTTGAAGAACTTAATAAAACTATACAGCCATGGTGAACAGATTGAATACATACCACAACAGTAAATGACACGTGCTACCCAAAGATTCAAATAAACTTAATTTTGGAAACACGATTTAAGAGAAGAAGATATTTTTTTATTGCAAATGAAAACAGTAAAAAAAGTTAAATTTTCATCTTACACAATGTTGCTCATGATGGCTATGAATTGAGTTAAAGCATGTAAGACTAACTCAAACTCAAAAATTTTTGAGTATAGCTTGACTTGAAATCAATTCAACATCAATCATCACTTCCAAAATGGAGCTAGCATAGATCTTTGGGATGGGGAAGGGGCATCCATTATGAAAATCTTTAAGTAGCATCACACCTAAAGCCTTAAGAAATTACATCAATGCAATAATCATATATAATTTGAATATGATTTTTGAGAAAAAAAAGGGCATTAATGTGTTAAAGAAAGTTTCAGATGCACTAAATAATTTGCAACTTCAATTTATTAATGGTGAATTTAAATTTAAATCCTTATCAAGTATAGATCATTTTTCATAAGCTTTATTATATTATTTAGATTGTACTTGAACACAAGATTAAATATAATATAATCAGTCTAAGAATGAATATAGGAGAAATTGTCTCTTAGAATGATTTCTATGTTGGATGATTAGACAAAAGTTGATTTTATTTTTATTTTTATTTTGAAGACTGATCAAAATAGTCCGTTAGCTCTAAGAAATTATCTACTTTAGTCCATTGACTTGAAGAATTATCTTTTGAGTCACTCAACTTTTATTACAGAATTACATGAAAATATATGAACCAAAGTGAGAAAATAAGATGGTATCAAGGGTGCTAATGAAGGGTACCAATGAAGGTGTTTAGAAAAGGAGTGATAGATGATATGAGATTTCATGACACAAGCTTGTAAGCAAGGATTTCATTAAAAAAAGGCTTTAATAACAGTGCATTTAAGAGAAGAATGGCAAATTAAAATAAAGTTTGGAACTATTATTTAGAGATTACAAAAACTAATTATTATTCAATAATCTCTATTCAAACTAAAAGTGACCATGATCTAAATAGCAAACATTAATTGGAAATTTATGTGTTACTGAGCATACAGAGATGGTTTCAAGTTAAATTGCCGACCCTTTATCGACATTGATGGTGTTTCTTGAAAGGAAAATAAGATGAGCAATTACTTATTGTTTTTTTGAATGTTAATAACAACATCTATATTGTGGCATGGTTTGTTGAGGAAAGTGAATCAAGGTATAATTGAGAATGGTTCTTAAAGATGCTTGCAAAATATTTAAATATAGTTTGATGGCATTTCAATTTCACATTTGTTTCTAATAAACAAAAATATTTGATACATGCATTTTAAAGTGTGTTCCCTAATGCTACTAATTGATTCTATGTTAAGCACATACACCAAAATTTTAAGATCGCAGAATTCAAGGGGAAAGCACTAAAAATGCATTATGGTGAGCGGCATGTGCAACTACTAAAATCAGTTTAATGCTAATGTAGAAGAAATGAAGCACTTGGCTGAGAGTATTTTTTATGGCTAAGTGATTAAGATCCAAAAACTTAGTCAATATCATTTTTGCAGGCGCATCTTAGTGAAATACTTGGCTTAAGAATATGAGAATGTTTTGACGAGTTTATATTAGACTCAAGAGAGTTGACAATTATTTCTTTGTGAATCCATTAGAAATTTTGTTGTCTTAAGGATGTATGAATGCAATGAGAAGGAAAAGAAATTAACTATATTATTATATCCTCAAATCTCTGAAAAATTAGTTAGCAACATTTATGAAGTTGGGCATGCATTGGTGTCAAGGCAGACAATAATAACTTTCAAGTAACCACAACATATAAGAGATAATTTACTTGGGAGACAATTTACTGTTAACTTTGAAGTACAATCATGTAGTTCCAGACAGTGGCAATTAGGTAGAGTTCCTTATTTTCATGCATATACGGCTATCAATATGCATATGGAAGAGCCACAAGATTATGTTCATGCTTATTATTCGGTGAATATATATATGAGAACTTATAGTTATGCTATCATGCCAATTAAAGGGCTGAATAAAAGGCCCCAAAGCAATAAAGAGAGCATTGTGATGGCCCGACGCCGATTCATCGAAAACCGTTCTTACATCGGGTGTTCACTTACCGCAAGATCATATTGAGTAACTTGAGAGAAGAAGAACATACACATACAAAAGCCAAAAGATATTATTCATTTATTTCAATGTTCACATTACAAGATCTTTTCAACACTCCTCGTACAAAAGTAAAAATAAAGAAAAAGATAAAAGATAAACAAGCAAAAATAGCAGTTGAACATTTTAAGCATTATGGTTATTGCGCGTAATCCCCTAGGAGCACTTGACCTGGTATTATACAGAAAAAAATATCGAGATTTGAATTCTCAGTAATTAGAGAATACTTTAAGTACTGCAGTACACAATAATAATTACATTCTTAAAAGATGCGATTAGCGGAAGTAAGGCGGAAATAAAATGCATGAGAAAATAAGGCAATAGCGCGAAATAAACAATTTCCTGCAACAAATATTATTTATCAAATAAAGACTACTGATGTCATTTTCCAGTAATCAACCCCGAATGTTACCGATGTCATTTTTCAGTAACAACCCCGAATATTATTGATGTCATTTTCCAATAACAACCCCAAATATTGCTGATGTCATTTTTCCAGCAACAACTCCGAATGAAAAGGATGTTGGTTTCTAACAACCAACCAAGAATTAATGTTACTGATATCATTTTCCAGTAACTCCCAAATAAAATTGATGTTGGTTTCTAACAACCAACCAAGCTTCAAATAAATTTGGCTCAAAGCAAATAAGCTAAGCAGCAGTAAGAGTGCAAAATATAATACATGTCATGTACTGGGTACCTTTGTTCCTTAAGTTCAGAAATTCAATAGTTCGAATGAGTGACAGTTCGCTCAATCTGCATTTAAGTTCGGATATCTTCATGTTAGCTTTTTAAGCCAATACTTTTAAGAGTCAATTCATATTTACTTTCATTATGTTCTTCTTCCGTTTTTAAGATTGAAATTCAATTTATTTAAGCTGTTATGATTATGATAATAATGTACAATAAAAAAAGTCAGAATAAAAACGACTGAATTGACAAATAGAAAATAATCATCATAGTATAGTTTTCATTATTAATTAATGAGAACCATATTAATGTGAATGATATTATTATATCATTATTATTTTCATAATAATAATTATTAAGTATGTATAAATATAGAAATTTCTCCTCTTTTCTCTCCCCCTTTCTCTATCTCTTAAACTTATCATCTTACCTTTAGGATTATAATTGGCGAAAAACGGAAAGAGGCCGGAGCGGGGTAGCCGAAGGCTGGCAAGGGCTGCAGCTGGCTGGCGGGGCTGCTGGACTATTGCTGGTAGGCCGGCCAGGAAGAGCTGGCTGGCTGGCGGGGCTGCTGGAAGGGTGGAAGCTGATAGGGCTGAAGAGGAGGGGCTGGAAGCTGCTGTGTTGAAGAAGATAAGGTGGGAGAGAATGGCTAAAAAAAGGGAGGGGGCTGCGCTTAAATAGGCGCAGGTCCTGCACAAAATGTGCGCTAATTTAGCGCCTTAATGGCGCATGGAGGGAGCTGCAGCGCACGTCTACGCCTGCAAGCGGAAGGGACGGGGTGGTCGGCTGTGAAGGCCCGACCAACCTGCGCCAAAAACGGTGCAGGCGGCACTCTTGGCAGGCGGAAACTTCCGCCTGCAGCAAGACAGAGCCTGCGATCGCAGGCGGACAGGGTTGGGCGAATGGGGGGGAGAAGAAGAAGGAGAAAGTTAATAAGGAAATTAATAAAATACTTAAGATTAAATTTTTCGCAATTTCCGCCGTTTGACGTCCAAATACAACGAAACTTGACACTGAGGTGTGTTACAACATTATGAACACCCTCGCGCCAAAAAATTTTGATTCGGATTAATCTTTTATTTTATATTAATTTTTGAGGTTTAAAACTTCAAAAATTAATCACAATCAAACTGGTGCTCAAAATTTGATGAAACTTCTTAAGCAGCCTTTAAATAATATACTTAACACAACAACACTGAAAACATTGAATTCATACATGTATTTCAACATTCTTGATTTTTTTGAATTTAAATAATTCAGAAAATATAGCGGGAACTTCCATTATTCGGATTTCTCCCAAACTATGGCACATTGATCTAAAAATTATTTTTATCTATTGGCAATTTTGTTTTCCCTAAATCGAAATTCCCTGAGATCCTGATTTCTGAGGTGGGATTTGACCTAAATCGCAAAGTAACAACTTTGGATCGTTACAAGCATATACCACAGTTATATAAGAAGCCCATGCAAGACCACCAAACTGATGAAAAAATCATTGGGAGAGGAGAATAATGAGCGCAGGCCATTGTAGGAGAATATGCAGAAAAAATGTTACTCTCCATTATAAAAATTGCAAACAAGTTTATCGCAATATCTTATCTTGTGAGAAGCTAAGTACACGTAAAGCACAATAAAAAAAGGCTTACAAATATTGGACATTGACCCGCTTAATGTTTAAGAACACAATGTTAGTATATTTTAAATAAACAATTTCTTATTTCAACAATGTTACTTCTATTTTTTAATGATTTTGCTTTATTAATATTTTTTGTTTGGTCTAGTAAATTAATGTGTAGAATGATAATATGCAAAACAATAATTTCCAACAGAATGCACCCACATTGAGGGCACTGGATAATATATATGATCAATTAGAAACATTGTAAGATTTTTAATATGATGATAAAGCTTTTTTCTTTGGATGAATGTATGAATTCATTATTTTAGCTTTTACTTTTTTAAGCAAGTCTACAGGAAAAGAAACAAAAGAACAATGCAATATCTCAAAAAATAGTTTATTGATAGTATCATGGCAATGATTATTTAGATAGTTTTGAGACTTAGGTGCTTGTAATATATGCAGTAAATTAATGTGGAACTTAATTTTGCAATATTTAGTGTGAAATATTTTAAATTGATAGGTGATTAACTTCATTTTGTGAGTTCTTAGCTATTTATATTTTAAGTGATAGAATTGAAATGATTTTTGTGCATTTCATTCATTTGTATAGGTATGATGAAAATCTTTTGATTTTGATATAACAGTATTTTAAGAAGTTTATTTTAACACATCATTCTAATTAAAATAAAAAAGTAATAATTCAAATTCAAAATCTTCAAAAAATAATTAATGAAAATATTTTTCATCAAATCATTTCAATATTTTCTGATGCAAGAATTACTAATAATGGAAAAGTAAAATAAATACTAATTTTTTTCTCTTATCATATTATGCAAAGTTGCATGCACTTTTTTAAGAAATAGCTTAGATTTTAAAGAATAAAATTACCTTTTGCATTTAACAATTATCATCAAATTAATTGTATATGATCAAAAAAAATTATAATAGTAAAAATTATGGAACCAAAAAATGAACAAATTGTATGAGTCAATAGACCATTTTAGTAAATTTTTTATTAATTTTGTGATACAATAACATACTAATTTCAAACTAAATCTATGTTAGATTGTTAAGTGACGTCAACATTTTAAAAGATTTATTAATTAATAAATTGATTATAGCTCCCTTCATCTAGACAATTCAAGTGTTTAATTCATTTATTCCATATTTAAACCTCTCCCAAGTTTTTCTAAACAAGTTTATTAACTTAAGTATACCATTCACTCATTTATAGTTGATTACCATTTCATTTTGTATGGTTTATTTATATCATGTAGTAAATTATCCTTAGGATAGTTTTATTTTTTTATTGCATTTTAGTGTGTGATCATGATTTATTTATGCATTATGGTCAATTATCCTTAAGACACATTTGTTTCTTTGCATTTTGTATGTATCCCAAATCATTTGAATGGTTGGTAGGATATATTCTCAACAGATTAGCTCCTATTTAAGATAACTGTTGACTTTGTATTGGTATAGTAAAGGCATGTAGATATGGGGAACAACAGTTTTTGTGGAATTTAAAGTTCTATTGAACTGCAAGCTTTGGATTATATTCAAATTATAGAATTTCTGGAACATAACTGAGCTATTTTGTGCTAATTAAAGTTACTAATCTAGGGATAAAGGTATTAAGAAAATTAACAATGGCATGTAATTAATACCTTCAGATTGAAAAAAACTATTCTTGCTAGTTTCTATCATGTGAGCACAAAATAGACGTATGGCTCATTCAAGCACAACACAAATTAGATGCATCACTTATTCCAGGCCATATCATCGATCGATAGAGGCCTTTTCTAAATTCAGAGGCCTTGTTTGCTGAATTTATTGCTTGTTTTATGTGAGTACAAAATTTACTATTGATTATTTTAGTGTTCTATTTTGATTAAAACAATTTTGCTAATTCCTTTCTAAAAATCTTGAACATTTTTTAATCATTTCATAATAATATTTTTAATTATTTCATAGTAATACGGTCTCTAATTCCAGCATTAGTGTTTCGCTTTAAAGAAAGTGAGCCGTTGTTACCAATTAAACTTCCCACTTATACTGCATAAGCATTCTGTGCATCTATTAGTTCATTAAATGCCTAACTCTAATTTACACGCCCATAAAAGAATATTCAATGCGAGATGGCTTAGTATGTGCTTTTAGCAAATGGCATAACTCAAATTAATAAGACAAACTAAGTACATAAATATTTTAAAAAAAAAATAAATGTTGAAGAGATAAACTATTTAAAATCAGTGAAAGAAATACCGATTATATCATATACATAATTATAGTGGTTATGATTTATTTGTGAGCAATCATTATCATTAAAATAAGGTGGAACTTAAATGTGGAGAACTAAAGCATTTATATCTATTATATATAAATATGACAGTTTCTAAAGCTAGAATTGAACTTTCACTCTACAGCTTTTAGAGTTAGAGATGGATTTATACATACCCTTGTAAGTACCCACTCAGACATGAGAATCCATTTCAATGAGCTTTTTTAGATTATTACCATAAGCTCGATGATTCTAATTACCAAATCATTTTAGTGGACAAGTTCAAAAATAAAGCGTTAATATTAGAGTACAGTATAAATGAGAATGTTAATACAAATAAATTAAAGAAAGATTAATTAAAAGAACGTTGGATAACTATAAAGTTAAGATGGCTAAATGTAGATTAAATTGTTTGAATATGCAATAATAAATAGCAGAAATTAAGTTCAGTATATGACTTGATAATATTAGTGCTAGAGGATTAGGATTAGGAAAAAAATCTAGTAGATCTAATATTAACAAAATGAAGTTGAACATGATTTGAAAAGATTAGATTTATTGCCCCGAATGATAATTTAAAAAAAAAAAATTCATAATGTCAACCCAGGATGATTGGGATAACGCTAATGATGAATGATGGTTTTCATCACCTTGTTGCAATAAGAAGAATCTTAAAGTAAATAATATAAGTCAAAATTGAAACTCATGGGAAGGCCTCCATATGGTATGAGACCCTCAATTTCTTAACAAAAAATACATTTTCAAAACCCACTGCACTTTAAAGAACTTGTTCAAAAAACATGCTAACTTGCATTATAATTATGATGCGAGAGGTTGAAATTGATAACCATAGAATTTATGTAAGAGCAGCAATTTTTAGATATATTAAAAGTGTCAAAAAGTCACGCAATAATAAATCACTAATTAAAATGTTATAACTTTGTTAACCATCGATTAGCTAATTCATGTATATAGACATGATAGATGTGCATGAATTCTTCTGAAAAAAATTTTGTATCCTTTTAAATGAACAATAAATTCATAAATTATAATAATCAAATATAATGCACATATTCAAATATTAAACTTTAGCATGAATTAAAAATACACGAGCAAGCCTCATTTTAGCATATCAACTATGCATATTAACCATAAAAAATTTATTAATTTAATTTTAAAGAATAAATTTTTTTTTAAACAATAAAACTAAAAGCGTACAACACATCTATGTGTCAAAGATCATTTAATACCCTCCCACATTTGATAGCTAAGTTTATAACTATGAAGTAAGAAACTAAGATTAACCTCTAAGACATTCATGTAAGAGATTAATGTTGTAGCCAAGTACTAAAACTACAATATGTGCAAAACATAGTAACTTCAAATAAAAATAGATGTTGAGCTTGAATATAAAAATAGATACAAAACAAATGACATTCCTATTAATGTGTAATAATGCTTTCAATGATAAAACAACTAGATATAAAAATAGATAGCTTGTAGAAGTGTTTTCATCTATTGTTCTGTCTTTTTTTGATATGGATGAACTATTTTCATATGGTTTTCAATGAACATAACAAGAATGTGACAGATAACATTAATTGCAATTCATTCAAAAGGTTAGTAAAACTATGATTTTGAATACATTAAGAAAAATAAAGAGTAAAATAGCTGTATAATCAAATGACATCCCTATTAATGTGTAATAATGCTTGGATAAAAAAAAAGTGAAGTGGCTCGCCAGCTTACTTGTGTCAACATGAAAAGAAAACAACTATGTGGCATTGCTAACTCATGCTAGTTTCTAAATGTGATAGATAACAAAGTAATAATGAAGGGATACTAGTATTAAACTAAATGTTTCGGGTTGTAGCAGTCAGCAAATATAAGTTGGCAATCATAGTTTGGAAAATACAGGTCGACCTAAGTAGCTCCGCCAATGTAGGTCGATATAATTAACTCAAAAAGAACATTAACTCAGCAAACCAAGGTTAAAGAATATTGTGGGAAAAAGTTGATTAATAAATGCAAGCAGTTTAAGTCAGCTAAATAGCAAGAAAAAAAGTGGCTTACCACAAAGATAGCTCAACTAAGTAAAGAGTAGGTCAATGGAATAATGAGGATGTCACTAATCTAGAAAAAAGGAATTAGAGTTTGTGTAATCTTAGAATAAGATTTGCTTATAAATTAATTTGATTATCAAATCAAGCACTTGTAAAACTCCCTTAAATCTATGTCCTCTTCTTACAAACCTGAGTAGACCTTCATCATCAGATTCTCAATTAGCAATAGTCAATGTGTGGAGAAATTTTAAGTGATAATTTGGCAATGTGCTCCTTATAGAAGACAAAGGACAACACTCAGTGATTCATTATGGTTCGCTCGATGATTCCACTCAGCTAATCATTTGAGTTCCATATTATATCCAATCAATCCATTACATTCTTAATGCTTGAATGCCGCTCAATTGTTCACACAAATTCGTTCAATAATCCACGTCAGATTCTATATGTGAGTAGGTGTATATCAAAGTTGATAACAATTACATTGCAAGATACCACTTGGTGATATCAAAACACCAATCAGCGATCCCTTTAAGTCAACCTTGACTTCTATATATATATATATATATATATATATATATATATATATATTCCTGAGTTTCGAATCCATATCATCTCTCGAACTTTTAGATTTGCAATCCCATTGTCTGCATAGCTATTAGAGTTTGATCGTGCAATATTGGCAACATTCCAAGTTATTTGAGAAATATATTAAGTACTCAAAGTGATCAAAACACCAAATCAAATTAAGACACCTACCAGATATTTTATGAAGAAAAAAACTTGCAATATTTTTAATTTTTGGTTGTAGGAAATTTTACATAGGTAGCACCCAAAATTTTATAGCATTAGAATCCAAGAACCAAAATTTAAAAGTTACAAAAAATCAATTTGATCTTATTTTAAGGTGCAAGACACCTCATATATACCTGCAACTAAAAGTATTTAAGATAAATGAAACAATGATAGTTAATTTGTACATAATAAAATATGGGTGCTTGTTTATGTATTAACAAAATTCTCTCTAAAATTTATTTTTGAAAAGTTTTAAAGTAATGATGAATCAAGTGGCTAGCTTACACAGAGGCTAGATTGTTAATTTAAAACTTTTGTTGATTATTTATTTATGGATTAGGTGGGAAAATCCCATATCAATATTTGTCCATGTGGTGAATGTAAAGTCGAATGACCTAAACCTCATGTTAGCTTATTTTTATTTTACTAGGAAACTCTATACTGTAGACATTTTATGCTTATATCACAAATATATTTTTTCAACTAATATTTTATAAACACACTACTATTGAGGTTCATGTGATCAAGAAGAGCAAGAGATTCAAAAACCTTGTTTCTTTTTTTCAAAATAAAGGTGAAATAGAGAGCAATGTGACTAAGAGAATCCAGGTTGGTTGGATAAAATGGAGGAGCACTTCTAGAGTATTGCATTAAAAAAATCCCACTCAAAAATTAAAAAACATTAAGAATAGTTATTCAAATGGCTATGTTATATAAGCTGAATTTTGGACAACAAAGAAGAAATTTATCAACAAAATAAGTGTTACAAAAATGAGGATGCTAATATGGATGAGTGGTCTACATGAGTGAAAATATAGAATGAGAAATGATTTCATTTGTGCCAAGGTTAGTGACTCCAATAGTGGATAAGATCAAGCATGTTGTCTCAGATGGTTCGGGCATATTAAGCGTAAACCGTTCAATGTTCCAACAAAAAAAATTGAGTATATGAACTATTATGCCCATGTTAGAAGAAGTGGAAAACAAAAAAAAAAAACATTAGAAGAAACCATTAGAAAGGATCTTTTTATTTGAAGCTTAAAGAGGAGCTTCTATTTAATCTGTACAATGTAAGAAATGGATTCATGTATTAAACTTCACCAAGTGGGACTAAGGCTTAGTGTTTTGATTATTGTTGTGCATTTTAAGTACACACAATTCACCCCTTGTGTGTCGTTCAGACCCATAAGGTGGGGCATCAGGGCAGGTTACAAAAAAGAAGCCTAGCATCCTTAGGTAATTCAATCATGTGTATGGCACTCTTTGAGCATAAAAGCAATGATGAATTCTCTCACATAGCTCATATATCTCCAAATTTCCTACAATTAGATAATGTGGATGGTTAATGTCATAGCTATAAAGCATGTAAGCCACTCAATATTCAACTATTTTATACATGTCATGGAGTTCCTCAAACATCGGTATAAATTGTTTGATAGGTGGACAATAGCTAAAATAGAATTAGATTGCCTAAATTCTAAATGAATGAATTATTTATTTTATGCCCATACTTCAAATGATTATTCCAAAGTTTCTCACCTCAAATCGATGAAAACATGTGGGAATTTTTAAGTAGATTGTTAATGGTACTAATGCTGTAAAAAGCAAATATAAATTATATAATAGATGAGTTTGCGATATTTAAAATATTGCAGAATGAGTTAAGTTTTGAAATGCAATCCTACATGATTAAAAAATTATTAACTCTTAGAATCACTTGAAAGAAGGTTTAGCAATATGGACCAAATTATTAAGGTCATACAATGCTTGTCATCTTCATAAGAATTCATGACAAATACTACAAAATCCAAGTATTTAGATATATTTGATCAGCTTCATACCCTTTTTTAACTTCAAAGTGGAACCCCGTGGTTGGAGGAAAAAAAATAATGTAATATTAGCATTGTAACAAACAAGGTCACCTCAAGTTTGATTGGCACTATTTGGAAGAAGCACTTTCTATATGATACAAGAAAAAGACAAAGAAAGAGAAAAAACAAGAGCTCAAGGTAAAAATGCCCAAGAGAGGATAGAAAAATTAAAAAAGACAAAATTATGTGGGCCCATTCAAATTCATAGAAGACATCATCTTCAACTGGGAAAGAAACAATCCAACGCTTGCAATCATATGTTTATGATCTGTAAGTTGAATGTAAAAATAATTTACTTTAAGCAAAATGAACACTACTAAATTTAAAATCGAGAAAATTATCAAAATGGTCGATTGACTCTTACAAAATATTCAATTTAATCCTTAACTCTTGCAAATAATTTTTTAGGTCCCTTAATTTTTATGCAAGTAATATTTTGGTCTCATGTTGTTAATTTGAATGAAAATTGCTAAATGTGAAGGGTAAATTTGTTCAAATATGATTTAGCTAATCAAATTCTTGAAAAATAAAACTCTCATTTTTTTAAAAATAAAAAGTAGAAAATGCTTGCTTAGGTGCTCTGCAAGTTTGAAGGCTAGCATTAAGCCTGAAGAGTGGATGAAGAAAATTTGCAGTTGTGCAAAAAACCTTAAATTGCAACAACAAGAAACAAAATCTAGCCAAGGCAAAGGAAACCCCAAAATCACAGTGACGAAGCTTAATCACAGATAGATGGATGAGACACCCAAAACATCGACGAAGACAAAAAATAGCATTCGAAGAGGTAGACAATAAAGACAAAAAGATGCATAAAATGACGTTCACGAAGGCGCGGGTGAAGACGCCAAAGAAGACAATATATGGCATAGATAGAAACGAGAAGTGTCTTGTCATGATGAAATGGCTTTTTTGCGAGAAATGGCATCGATGTAAACGAAAGCCAGAGCTGCGGGATTTCCACTGCGACAAAGAAGATGTCGCGTCGGACATAAAAATTTGGCCGCTTGATATTTTATCCTCACTACTTAATATTAAAAAAATGAAAGTATCATAAAATTTTATTAGCTAAATCATAAAAGGACAAATTTACCCTTCATATAATGTGTCCATCCAAATTAACAGCATAGGAAAAAAAACACTTACATAAAAGTCAAGTGATCAAAACAATTATTTACAAAAGTCAATGACTAAGTTGAATATTTTGCAATAATCAAAAGACCGTTATGATAATTTTTTCATTCAAAATCTTATGATCATTCTTTAATGTTACATAAGAAAAAAATTTCTAAAACAAAAAGTTGTTCAGACTTGCCATCTTTTGTATTAATCCAACTCACACTCCCATGGGAACAATATATGTGGAACCACTAGGTAAAACATGATCATGTGTTTTACGATTGTGAGGTGCATAAATACACATAAAATCTTTTTATATATGCATATCAAAAGGTGATCAAGCATACAATGGTAGATTTTAAAAATCATGTGGTAGAAAGGGAGATAAAGTATGAATCCCTTAAAAATCATTTGATTTGATATGTGCAAAACTGTCTAAAATCAACAATAGTAGAAGCAAATGGCATTTGTATAGTTGATATTGAAAGCATATGATTGATGAATCTCTCACAAGTCTGAGGAGTTTGATCCGAGTTCAATGATAATGATCTTATGATATATATATATGATAGGCACTAGCCTATTTTCATGATTGATGAATCTCTCCATCTTGTTAGAAGTCGATAAACATATGAAAGATTAATGATATTGGAATTATCACTATTGAATTTCTCAACAATTGATAAAATCTATCGGTAAGAAAAATCAAATATAATCTCATTCTATTTCTCAATTACATGATAAATGCTTCAAAGTAAATTTTGAAGTTAATGAATAAATAGTTATGGATTGCACTTTGAATGATACCTTTAATGGATCTATGCTTATAAATATTTATTTAATTAATATATATACTTTAAAAAATAAAAACTTCATATATTTAAAAATGGATGTGCATATGCTACTCTGCTTACAAAACAATATCATGTTAGTATGGGTACAATGCATATATTTACTAGAAATTCTTTTACAGATTATCAAAATATTAACTTTAAAATTGAGCACTCTTGTGATTATTGTATGCATAATAAAAAGTTAATAATTCTTTTAAAATAAATAAGGTCATAATGACAACAAGATCTTTGGAGTGCTTGTATATAACTTATTCCAATCAAGTAGAACAACAAGTTTGAAAGTTAAATTTAATGGCTTTAAGATTATACAATTATTGTTGGTACTTATGAGCATTCTTCATAACTAATAAGATAGATGCATTTATCGAATTTGAGAATCTGCAAGATAAATTCGATGAGATAAATTGGAATATTTATAAATTCCAACTAAATCATTGAGATGAATTTGATAATAATTTAGTTAAAAATTTGTATAAAAAATATGTAATTAAACAAAAATTCTCATTCTAAATCTTCATGAGAATGGAGTCATAAAACATATGAAATATGTTGTCATAATTAACTAGATATAATGATTAAGTAGTATATGCTACCAAAATACTTTTGAACAAAAATAATGAACACAACATGCTATACAATAAAAAGAGTATCTTTATAACATCACTCTAAAATATATTTGAAAAACTTTTATAATGAAAATATTTTTAATACTATAATATATTTTTATAAATTAAATATACCAAAATTAAGAATATATTCTATTAAATGTTCTGTAAATTTTGGTAACTTTTAGAATTACATACAATTTTTAAATAATTAATAATGTTTGAAAGTTTAAAAAATTAAACAAAATATAATAAATATCCAAAATAAAAACTTTTGGATTCAACATATTTTTCTTAACCTATATTCAAATTTTCATTAAATTTGGAATTAAAATGAGAGAAATATTCAATTAATTTAGATTAAATTTTTATTTGAATTTTATTTACAGAATTTTTAATATAAAACCGTAATAGCGATCCAGATTGTTAGATTAGTCGCAGAACTTAGGGAGTGACCCCAATGGCCCGAAAATTATTATAATGGTTTAGCGTGTTAACTAAATCAAGTTGTCGAATCGCATTTGATAGCATGTCTTTTCAAAAGATATTACTTACGACACAGATTTATTTAGATGAAATCAACAGCTGAGATCAGAGCCGCGTAAATTAAAACGTGAAACCAATTGGATGGCCGAAATTAATTCCAAAATAATTGGTGTAATGAGTTTAATAAACCTTGGATTTCAATGGGCGATCGAGAATAAGTGGGTTGTATTATTTAAAAGTAACGACAAATATTAAGAACTACGTGCAACCCGACCCAATTCAAAATCGGCCTTTTGCTGTAGTCATCTCTATCCCCTCGTTTCGACTGCGTCGCCGTAAAAATTGAAATGGTGGAAACAGCGATCGTTTGGCTCTCAAAAGAATTAGATCGGCTTTTGAGGTTCACTTAGTCTTGACAAAGCCTTAATTGCACCTCAAATGAATTAACTATTCCTAATTAAATGTTTACTAACTATTCAAATTTTGAGAAATATTTATAATCCCGCCCTTCCCCTTCTCTTTGTTACCCTTCCTTACCTCCAGAAAACCTTATAAGTGATATAGGAATCGAGAGAAAACTCAGTGGAGAGATTAGATTGTTCAAGAATTTATCTTTTGGTCGAGAGACCAACCCAGCGAGTCAACCTACACTAGATGCTCCTCGGATGTGCCAGCTAACTCTACTTTATATTATAAGTTAATGGTTGGTAATGTAAAGTATTCTATTATTTCCATGTTTAAATTAATTATAATTAATAAATATATATATATACATTTTTTTAATATATACATACATATATACATTTTTATATATGAGAATCTTAAACTAAGTTTTGGATCACAAATTTAAAAGATAAATAGTAACCATAGTTGGATACTTGGATCAATCTATTGAGTAAATCAAATCTAAGCCTAATCTTGGATGTTCTCTCTTCTTTCAATCACAATAATAATGATTACGGGCAATAAGATTGTCTTGTAGATTGTGCATTAACACTCAATCCCTTGATGATTCCTCTATCTAAATTAGTTTGATCTCACTAACATCTTAAGGTAAGACCCTTCTCTCTCTCTTGATCAATTTGATGACTTATAGCTTAACCTATCATCTAGTGTTTTTCAGATTTAAGTAATGATTGATTTAAAATTCAAGATGATAGATTAGAGTGAAATATCTCATCAAATTTATGGCAAGATTAGTTAATATTTGCTCAACCCTCTATGAATACCCTTGTATATATCTAATCACCAATGCCCGTCTTGAATCCCTAAAACCTTAATTAAAATCATTACAAGAAGAGATTATTATTATTCTTAATTGAACCTTTAAGATAAAGTTAGTTTAATTTCATACTCAATAATAGATTAAGAAACCCTCATCATCAAAGCTTTAGTAATCAGCTTACTCCTTCCCTTTATCCATTAATTAACCACATTCTTGATCATTTAAAGATTTAATCACTATTGGAACTTAATACTAGGACCCTAAAAAAAAATTTAGCAAATTACTATGAAGTATTGTCATCATTTTATTTGACCCTTCTCACTATGAAAATTCATACTTACCTAAACTTCCATCATCATTTCCAATAAAGATTAATGATTCTTTAATCTAATATAGAATATTCTTAATATTGAATTGTTGTATGATTCATCATTTTATGACTTAAGATAACCCTTATTCATATTCTATTTCCAATGTATTAAATCTACCCCTTAAGACAATCTTTAGTCCTTTTCTTAAAAGACCAATCTAACCCTAAAACATCTTGGAGATGACCAAAATTTGCATAAAACCCTAAATTTGGAGTTTAGATTTGATTAGTAAAGATTGAAAATTTAGACACTTTTTGACAAGGTGATCTGAGATTCTGCAACTTAACCCTAAGGAGGATCCTCTAGCCTAGATTAACTATTGGGAGACCCAGATTCATGCTTAAGAATCATTAGAATACTCCGTAAATACTTATTCCTAAGATCAATTTTAGGTAGATCATAAAATTTAGTAGTCATTAATTTAGTGATCAAATGACTTAAAACCCAAACTTACTAAGATGATTAGATCATTAAATATCTTATAACCTTATAAAATGTATATATGTAAGAACAAATAAATTAATTTTACACAAATAAAAAATTATTTTTTAAAATTATTCTAACATCATAAGAATTTAGCATTTTTTTAAATAAAAATATTTGTTCCAAAATTACATCTAAAACATTTTTAAAGCAAATATATGGGTATTTCTCTCTTTATATATTTTGGCAAGATATCATGTATGTAGATTTTAAGAAAATTTATTCTTTGCATTGTTAGCATTTCTCTAGAGCATGATAGTTATTTATTTTACTAAACTTTGCACATAACTTACTGCCACACCCAATATAATCTACCATGTATGCTTATGACTAAGTCTTTGGGGTGAGATTCATATGATGAGGATATTACTAGTGATATGTACAAGCAGAGCTGCTAACATACAAAGAAGGATCGTGTCCACTAGGAAAGGGCCGGCGACCTTTGGTTTATAACTCATCATGACACATACTTTGGGGCCACTACCGACAAGTAGTGGATACCTTCCTAATACGCATGTGAGCCGGATCTCTCAATGAGGAAAACAATGGAAGTCCCATTTAGCTAGTCACATACACAGTGATAGAGATCACTCTTGTTTAAATCTACTCTTGTTCAATATTTTATAGCTTACATGTAGTACTACAGCTTATATTTATTTGAGGCATACAATTTTACATTATTGCTTTATACATATTTAGTTTATAATAATATTTTATAAACTCTTGTTTAATTGATAAACATTTTTCAGGTATTAAGAATTATATAACCTACTTCATGAGAGAGTTGTTCGGTAAGTAAATGAATATTATTTATTTATTAATTATAAGAAATGTGAGATATTATAATTTATAATTGTTTAATTTAGTTTTGTATTGTAGTTTGGGCATTCATTTTGGATCTTACTGCAAATAATTTTTTTTTAATTATACTCTTTTATTCTGGACCTTATCCCTAAAATGTTACAACATTAGACTTAAATTAAAAAAGATATTATACAAATTATTTAGAGAAAAAATAAATTATTAGTTTAAAAGCAATATCTTAAACAGCAATAAGAAAATTATTTGGGCAAGTATGAAGGTAAATCAATAATGAATTTTACAATATTATAATGTTGGAAGGCCCAATAAAACATTAAATTAGAGAATATTATAAATTTATAAATCTTTAGAATTTCACATTAGGATTAAAAGTGATGATAATTTAAATTAAATTATTAAAATATACAAGGGGGAAAATGAGCCTTGAAAATTAAAGTAGAAAGCAAATCACCTCAAAGAATTAAAAACAAGACACATCTTCTAGAGTTAAAATAAAAAGACATTTTACTAACAAAAAATTACAACATTCTAAATTTATTTTAAAGATAAATCCATAGAAATTATTAAAGCTTTGAGGAATTAATATTAGATTAGTGATGATAATCTAATAGAAATGATTAGAAAGATATAAGGGGGGAATAAGAAAAGGAATTAACTATTAAAGTGTAACAAATTATCTCAAATAATAAATAAATAGACATTTTATTGAGTTAGAATAAAGAGACATTAAGGAAATATTAGAACATTCACTATTTATTTTAAAGATAAAACTAAAGTATATTAAAAAAATTTCAAAGAGTTATTATTAAATCCTAGTTATGAATGAAGAACCAAAATTAATTTGTAGGCAATGATCCATGAAAGTTAAAACCTACGCAGAATAATTAAATCATGATAACTTTATTAATATACTAAATAAAGATTAAAAATTAAATTAGATGATTATAGACTCATTATTAAGAATAAAATCAATTTGTTTTCTTAAGGATGTTCCAAAATAAAATGAAATAATTAGATAATTTGGTTATACCTATAATTGAGTTTGAAGCTATTAGAATATTGATTGCATCTTCATTATTTAAGACTACTAAATTCTTTTAATTAATGTAAATCTATATTTTTAAGCTTATCATTCATGAGAATGTTTATGTTTCACAATTCCCTAATTTTGAAAAGAATGAACAACTCAATTATGTTTTTAAACTCAAAATATAATAAACCTCACAAAAATTTAGAATTTTTTTTTTTAAATCTTAATAGAAAATAATATTAGTACGGGAGAAGTAAACACTTCAAAATTTACCAAAATTATAAATAAATCTATAATTACTATTTAAAATTGTACAAATGATATTCAATTTAGAAGCTTAAATTAATTTTCGAACACTTAACTCATGATATCTAAAAGATAGAGAATTCACTTAATTCATGGGATTTACATGAAGCATCAAGACAAAGACATAATTTATGTCAAAAAATATGCAAATAATATATTTGATAACTTGATACGAGGATATTCAAATCTATTAAAACACATATTTTTACTAAGCTAGATTAAAAAGGAAATTTGAAAACCAATTGGAATGCACTTAAATAGAAATATGATTGGATTACTTAAATTTATCAGTAGATCCAATAGTGTATATATAATGTGTTTATACACAATTTCAAAATAATACCAAAAAATAACTTATCTGACTCCTCATAATATCTAAGGAATTCTATCCTTTATGATTTAATTGTTTAATTAAATGTTAAATTTGGAGAAAGCAAAATCAATAAAAAAAATACATCTGATAGTTATCACTTTTTACACATTTAATCATATCTTGTTCACTTAAAAAGCAAAATTCTTTAACCCTATTTACAACAAAAGTACAAAAGTTGAGTTCATTGTAATAAGCAGCTGTGTTTAGCAAGTACTTTTAATTAAAGCAACAAACGTTAAATTTAAATCATCTATTAGAAAGACGTAAAAACATAAATGCAGTTAATCTACTAAAAAATCTGTTCCAATATTCATGCATTAAACATATACAAATTAAACATCATTTATCAGATACAATATACAACACAACACAATCTCACTTGAATGCATCAGCACAAAAATCCAAAATGGACTTTTTATTATATCATTATTTTGAATTCTGTGAACTTAGATGTCAATTTGAGATGTAACACCTAACATAAATTTTTATTTTAGATTAATAGCAAATGGAAGAGTGTACATGTGTGTGTGTGTATATATATATATATATATATGCATGTATATATGATGATTTTGATCACTTTATCCTTTGCATAAAACAGGAGAATTAGCATGTGTTTTGGTCAAACTAGACCTCACTGAAGTTTGAATCAGAAATACGGATTGGGAATGAGAAGAATGCACCTTTGAAAACAAGCATTTGATTTGTTCTCACTGTTTAACCATTGGGCATGGAGTTGAAAATTGTTATCGTCTCCATCCGCATCTCGAAGAATCAAAGGCAAAGGAGTTTTCCTCCCTTAAAACTACCAAAAAAAGAAGTTATACGCCAAGAGGAATGTTAACATTACGGTGGATAAAGCTCCAAGTGATATCGTGGAGGTCGAAATGATGGGTATTCATTCGGTAGTGGAAGAAGGGAATACAAACAATGTTAACAATGTTGAATTTTTCCCCTCATGAAATGAAGTGGTTGATCTACTCATCCTTTTGGTTGAAAATAGTCATGATAGATTGAGTACAGATCTTGCAAATACGGTGATGGAGGTCTCTATCCCTATAGCCATTTATTTTGACTGTTATGGGAGACCATGTCTCTTTTGAGGAAAACCCTCAGTCGGATGTTCTGATTGTTGGCTTGAGGCTTATTGTAACAACCCAAGGTTGTTAATCACTATTTAACAACCCAATTAATTGAAAATCTCTTCTAATAGTCTTAACTAGTCATTAGAAATAAATTATGAAGTTTGAGTCCAATTTGAGAATCAAATAAGCGAAATCCTAATTTTAAGTAATTATTTAAATCAAGAAAATGAGAAAAATATTTTGATCTCCGATTAAAAATCGGACTTCGCCATTACGTTCCTCGCCTCATAATTAAGTAGGGGTGAGAAATTGGCAAGTTTTGAAGAACGTCAAAATGTCCCGATTATTTTATCGCAATTTCAGTACCCTGAAAAATGAAATAATTAAGAACTTCTTCCAATTGAAATTA
Source organism: Gastrodia elata (assembly GCA_016760335.1). NCBI lineage: Eukaryota > Viridiplantae > Streptophyta > Magnoliopsida > Asparagales > Orchidaceae > Gastrodia > Gastrodia elata. The sequence goes on along the minus strand of CM028671.1, from coordinate 48,742,176 downwards.
TGATCTCATTTTTTAGTTCGTTATCCCCGATTTAGTCATAAGGTAAAGTTTTAAAATTTTTCCGAAAACATATAATCATATAATTCTAATTAAATGAAATCATTAAATTAAATAATGAAATAATAGATTATATATATATATATATATATATAATTTCATTTTATCAAAACCCTCTGCCCTAATTCCTTACGCACAACAAAACCCCCCATCCTTATCCTTCGAGCGGCGCACGGATCGTGTGAATGATGCCACTTGATCAAGACGAGAGGTCGACGATGCGTGGCTCGCGCCGTTACCCTCGCCAATGGGAGAGCTAGCGAGGAGCATGCTGCCATCCCTATCTCAATCAATCCCATACCATTCCTCTCGTTATCAATACTTCTCTATTCTCTCGGCATGAAGGGATCAATCTAAAGGAAATCATCGAAGTCTAGTACCGAACCCTAGCAGCAAAACTCTCAATTTTCTAAAAGGTACTCCACTTAATTTCTCCTATCTAATGTTGTTTACATAAGAATCAAGTATTAAAAGGGGTTTGAAAAATGTAAATAAGGAAGCTTTAGATGTTATGAATACAAATTGATTCAATGATAAAATAAGTAAAAGCTCAACTCCATTTAATATAAATTTTTAAATTGATCCAATAATTGGCTGCTAATTCATATTTAATACGATGAGCTTAGTGTTTTGTTAATTCTTACTCTCTGTTGTTATTTATTAGTTGAAGGTTTTATTAAAATAATCTTGTCATAAGGTGACCGATTCATTTTATATAGGAAATCTTTTGTTATCATACCCATTAATACAACTAAAGATATATAATTTTTTTAAACAAGCTTTTGCCAAAAATAAATTTATTAAAATTTTAGTTCTGTGAACTATTTAAAATATTTTTAATCAGAATGTGAAATGTGCTGGTTATTTATTCAAAATACTTTAAGATAAATGGAGATAAATGTTGATATATTTATTAATTTATATGGAAAAATGAACCTGTGTTTCCCTTGACTTATTAAGTTTTATTCACCTGCTTTTAAATATACTATTAGTATTCAACTAATAATTGACTAGCCCTTTTCTATATGAATAACATATAATCTGCAGCAATTGAACATTCAGTGGAGCTCATAATTCTATGATTCCTACTTTCTTACAATGCTATGTTATGTTCTACATCAAAAAGAATATAAATACTAGCTGTTTGAATAGTTTTCATATAATTAGAAGTTTAAAGAATATAGTTCTGCAAATCAATACTTTCAATAATTCATTCAGCAATATTTTCAGTCAGAATTTTGTAATTATTCTCTTTTCATTCCTTTCTTTAGAATTCTGGTTATATTTTTTTATGCATATTAATGACCTCATATTGACTTAAATATTTGTTAAAGTGGGCAAGTACTAAGCATCATTATCATCAAGAAGAAAAATAAAGAGGAATTGATTTAGAAAGGTATTCTAATATATTATTTCAACTGTGGATAATGTATTTGCTGAAAAGAAATCTGAAGTTGGCTTAGATCATAAAAGATTGCTATGTAAATAGAGCATGCGTGCAAATTGAAATAAATATTTAACTGTCCAATTATATAAAAATTGGTTAATTAGTTGATAATATTAATTATTGTCGATATATATTGTATGTTTAAGAATATATATTTACTGACCAAAGCAATTATTGATATCATATACTTTTCTTCCATAATTTCTTCAATATCTACCAAAAGATCAATATATTGATGGAGGTTTCAATTCAAATGTGCAAAAAAAAAAAATTCTTACAACAAATATTAATATGCGTACAAAGAAATTATATTTGACAAAATGGAAAGGATGCTATCATTACAAATTCTCTAAAGTTTTTCTTTATTATGTTCTTAATTGTCTTTATTCTCATTTACTTGCTATTTACTTTTGATGACTTAAATTTATTTTATTCATATTGAAGTAATTTAATGATTTAAATTCTGCATGCTTATGTTTAAATTATCATACAGCATATGAGGTATTCTCACTTTTGTCACATTAAGAGCGAGATATGCTAAATGATATCTCATATTGTAAGACTTAATATTTTGTCTTGAGTAATGAGCTTATTTAAACTCTATTGACCGGCTTAAATGTGATTAAATGCATATCGGATTTCATTCATTCTATTTATGACTTTATGATATTAGCTGCTCTTTCCTTTGAGAAAATAAAAATCATGAAAATATCTATGGTTGAATAATAATTGCACGTGGAAAGAGTAAAATGAGTTATCAATAATAATGGCTTAGGATAGGAATTGAAGAGTTTAATACTGCATATTACTATTCTACCTTATAAAACTATTTTGGTTACTTATGTTAATGTTTACACAGCAATGCAACAATGCTAAAGAAGGTGATTTTGATTTCCTTTAATCAGTGAATATCCACTCATGCTTATATATTCAGTTTGAAGGAAGTTCTTATATTAAAAGCTGATGTTATAATTGGATATACAAATATGCAATGAAATTGGAGCAAGCATTTATTCATGCAATCTATCATTTATTGTTCTTATGGTCCGCAATATCTAATTACATATTTTAATCTTCCATTAATTGCATGTCTGCAATACAAACGAAAATGGTTGCAAATATTTATTAAGGCATTGCTTTAGATGTCAATCCTTAATGATTTTATACTATATTGCTGAAAGAAATACCTAATTTGTACTATCATGATGATTGGTATGAAAAGAAAAGATGTGTTGATGTGTTTTGAGTTGATATAGTGCTTTTGGCTTCTTGTATTTAAGAGATTGAAGCTGAGAAAAACAAGCAGAAAACGATGAATGGTTTTAGAAATTCATACAGAAATTGAAAGATTTAGCATACTTTGGTAAATTATTTCTACTAACATTTGGTATTATTTATGCTTACAAGAATAAATCAAATTTCGTTCATAAGGGTTATTTTTTTTTATGCTACAAGTCAACTTCGAATTAGTTTATTTTGATTTAATCCTATGTTAAGTTTAGCTTGTTTGAACTCTCAATTCTTTAATTCATGTATCTTCATTAAGTTTACTTATATTCGAGAAATAGGCAAAATGTGTATTTGAAGGAAAATAAGAATTTCACCATATGCTGTCCACTCTTGTCAAAATCATTAACCCGTACCTTGTTGCTGAAATCATTTACAGCTCATTATTTTCATGCTGCTATCCTATTTTTATGATATTTTAGTAAAATTATTTCATTTGTTGATTTACAATACAGATTTAAAACAATAATTAAGAAAGTAGCTATTGTGAATCAATGTGTTGATGAATAAGGTAACATATATGAAACTTGTAATAGCAGCTTTATGTCTCACCCATGTTCCTTGCCGCATGAGACAATAGCTTGAAGAATGAGTTTATTTATCATGTCCTGATTTTACCATTATAAACTCTAAGATAAAATTTTACATTTTTGTTCATTTCGCAATTTTTGATCTTAATTGCTGATATCCTTATATTTTTTTACCATATCTGACAATTTTTGCAGCCGTTTATTTTCCAACTGCACATTATATCATAATAATAGTTAAATATAGACATTGTTGCTATTCTTGATTTGTTCAAACCTTAATTCTTAGTTTTGTTATCCATTTTAGTTTGCATAAATAAGGAGTGTGTATGACACCCTAGGCTTTATTCTTTTATTTTGAAATATTTTTTATTATATGAAGGAGCTCATGCAATACTATAAATGCAATATAACTTAGAGTATTATAGATGTAAATTGTCGATTGGTTGCTTTTGCTTCATCTTACTTTTTAACATTAATACAAACTGTTATTGGAATCACAAATGATTGTGTTAAGCGGCTCATCCTCTACAATCTCATTCATATATTTTATGCAAGTAAGATTTTTATTACATTAACAGTATATTCTGTGTAAGTGTTATTATTGTTAACTATATCATATTTAAGAATCAACATCGCTAAACTGCGAAATAAATAATAAACTGTGAAATGAATAGTAAACTGCGAAATAAATAATAGAATGTGAAGTGGATAGTGAGCATTGCAAAATGAGGAAGTATTGCTGATCTTACAAAATGAATAAATATCCTTTATAATTGTTCTACAAATAATAATAATTATTTTGCTGTACAAAATTAAAAACAAATTATAAAGTATTATTTCATAAAGTAATTATCTTTTGTTTAGGGCTTCTTATAAAGATATTGATAAAATATATTTTTAAAATCATCCAAATCACTATCCTTAAATTTACTAATTAACTTGAGAATATATATATTATCTAAGTTAATTAGGGACTTTATTAGTCCCAAATCATTAGATTAGATAATTAGAAATAGAAAACAATAGATATCACATGGTTTACAATATTTTGATAATATTCTTACTATGCTACAACGCATTGAACCTAAGCCTTGAATCATACATCAAGATTTTGTGCATATAATAAACACTTTAATAAAACCTTTTAGAGGGGTTTATATGGAGGATTTTAGTACAGCTATCAAGCCTGGGCAAGCTATTGGTGTATTCGGAGACCACATAATTGCTTTGAGGGGGAATGTGTGTTTATAGTTGACCCCACTTTCAGATAAGTTGAGTAGACGTACTCAACTCCTCACTTGTTCTGCACCTACAGAACAAAATATAAGATAAATAAATCATAAATTGTATTTTCTCACAATCTTATTGATTGTGAATGATTAAGTATAGCCTGATGACTATATATATATATATATATATATTTATATATATATTCAGTCTTTAGACTGAAATTACTTATTTTACTGCTTTATAGCATTTTAAATTTTTCAGAATTATTTATCCAGTGTAAAGTTTCATACAAGAATGCAATTTTATTTCTTACATTATTTTTCTTATTTAGCATACAAAATCATTTGAACATATTCATATTTTCTTCAGTTGCAAATATTTCAAATGCTATGCAAGCCTATTTGTTGCAGGATTTATAAAAATGCTTAAGTAATGTAATAATTTTTTTTTTACTTTACCTCCTATTTTTATGCTTTTTGCACCGCTTTTACTTTAAATTATAAATGGCTAATGTAATATCCACTTAATAATGTGTTTAGCCTATTTTTAAATTGTATTTAGAACTTTTAAAGTCTAACCACCTTTTTCTTTTTTTGACTGTGCCCTACCGTATTTAAAAACTAAAATACGATAGATCAAGAGCATGGATCAGGTGCTGCAATTAAAGAAGAACCTGAGTATTAACTGGATTAAAGAACTTGTTCACTTATTTTTTTTATTTTATTAAGTGAGGATGAGAATTTTTATTTTCAAGAACTTGTAACTTAAATATGTTGTGAGGTTTGTAAAACTATTCTTTCATGTTATTTATAGTTTCGTATTTTGGATAATGAATGTTTAATTAGAATGATTGAATTTTCTTTCACCCATAGATCCTTATAATATAAAGTAATATTTAATATTGAGTTAGAATCCCCTAACTCAATATTAAATATTATCGTAACATCCGTTATAAGATTTATATACTTAATCTAATAGTGAGGTGTCACACTTGTCCTCCCCACCTCACTTGGAAGGGGAGATTGTGGATGATTTGGTCACTCTGTGGTTAGATACTTTTGGTGATGGTGGGGAGTTTGTGGGATACGAAGTGTTTTTCATACAAAATCTCCAGGACATTATTTTAAGATCAACCCAAAATTTGAGTAGGAGGGCTGAGGGGTTTTTGATGAGGAACAAAAGGCCATTCCTTAAGAAGTGCTCTGTATCTATATTGATTAAATTTCGATCATCTTGCATAAAAGAGGCTTTGATCCTTCCTCCGTGGAGGCTTCTTCCCGGAACAGTTTGAACTTAAATCCCCTCGCTTTGAAGTTTCATCTACTTGACCCTGGGAGATCTCAAGCTACATCAGCTTCTGAAATTGTATCGGAATATGAGGACTCTAAGGTGAGCTCAAACGAGGAATTCAAAAACAATTTTTCAAATTCAAAGCTATTATATGATTTCCTTGTATAATATAAAGGGAAAAAGAAAAAGAAGCAGAAAAAAAAGAAAATATGGCAACTCCAAGCAGTAACCAAAATCTAATCTCCGGCATAGACGCAACCATGAACTGAGACCCTGTTGCACAGTTTTATTTAACTTTAGATGGGATTTTGGATCCTTAGGAGTTTGTTGACGGTTTCTCATTTTTGCTTTTTGTTTTATTTTTTTTTCTTTTGCTAGCTTTTGGTTTTGAGTTCTCAAACTCCCTATCTATTATAAGTTTTTTAGCTAAATATATATAATGCAACAGGTTAATATATATATATATATATTAAAATTTAATAATTATGAAATATTTTATATTAGCATTTAGCATTGTCAATCTACAATTGATAGGGAAAAACCCTAAAACTATTGATCTTTAATGCATCTATTAAGGGAGAGCTATATGATACATACAACATTTTTCATATAACAATCAACAGTTAATATCCATAAAATTATTAACAAATTGTAGCAATTTTCTATTAAATAAATATTTCATTAAGAGGAAGACATCACATTGCATATCCACCCTTATACTTGGCATTATATGTTTATTACTATAAAAAATAAAGAAATTGTTGATACAATAAGAAGCTAACATGCTTAATATTAACTCTTACAATTTTCTTAATTTAATAATAATAAAGCAATGATAATATTATACAAGCATTTAATATAAATGTTTGCAGTTGTATTGATCGATAAATATGCATCAGTAAATATAGCACAAAAAAAGTTCAGCTCAAGTAGAACAACCAACAATGTTGTTACAATGAGCTCGACAAGAACATCAGCTCTACAAAACAAAATAGAGAAAAAGCTAATCAAATAATGCAAGTAACTCAATACATAATTCAAGTGAGCTCAAATAACTCAGCAAAAGCGTGTCGGCACAAAAATTGCTCAGCCAAGTAAAGAACAAGTCGGCAGAGCAACAAGATAGCAAACTAATCATGGTGAAGCAAGAAATACCAATTTGGGCAAATTAAGAAATTATGTTGGCTAATCAAATCAAGCGCTTGTAAAATTCCCTTGGATCTCTATAGCCCATTTTCTAGTAGGTTTCTTTGTGATCATTAGAATTCTGCTCAACAAGAACCATCATTAAAAGAATCTTGTGCAATAATTTGACAACATACTTTGCAATCCATTATGATCTACTCTATGAATCCACTTACATGTTTGTCAAACTTCCCAATTATATTATGAATTTATTATTCAAACTTAAATTTTTGAAATGCAAATACACCAACTATTAAGAGCCTTTGAAACCCAATATATAAAAAAAAACTAACATTAAAAAATATTGAAAGAATGAACATGTTGTGATACCTATTTCAAGACTAAAAGCAACATACAAGACTGCATTAAATAGAGGAACTAGATTGATGAGACATTTTGAAACATTAAGAGAAACTAATTAAACAAGAATTGTATCAAGTTACCAAATATTCATAAAATTAAACTAATTTCATGTCAAAGGGGTTGACCACTGAGGCCATACATTTGTTGAGAAGAGGGGTTTGTGGAAGATATTTAGAGAGAAAAGTCTTCATTTAATCTTTTATCAAATTGTAAAAACCATATGATAACCTAAAAAAAAAAAAATTGAAGCGTAATAGAAAATGAAAGAAATTGTGTTATCTGTATTAAAATTATAAAGGAAATATATATTGGAGCATATATGTGCTCAACTACAAAGCTGTTTGCAAAATGATTCCCCTTTCAAACAAACTACATCAAGGATCAATTCTAGGGTTCACATCTCTTTTCATTAATTATTCTTATTGATAAAATTTCTAAAAAGAAGCTCAAATTCTAGAAAATTTTCCTAAATAATAAATGTTCATTATATTATAATTTGTGTATCCAAAATTGGATGTGAAATGCAAGTTTAATCATAGTAGAATTTATAATATTGATAATCGCCTCGATGAAATTCAAAAGCACTTTGAATGTATTGTGCGATCAAAAAATTTTATTTAGTAATAATAAAATCAGCCAGATTAAATAAAGTTGAACATTAATCAACAAATCTGAAGTTTATGAAGAAAATAAATATTGTTGAGATGAGGATGCAAATGTGATTAAACAGGTATCCATAACATGAAATGATAAGAAATGAGCACATTCATAGTGCATTTGAGTAGTTCAACTTAAGGATAAGCTCAAAGTAAACCATCATAGATGGTTCAAACAAATTATGGATACTGTGGATGGCTGAGATAGGAAAGTAAGATTAATCAATTTTTCTTATATTAAAAGAAGATAAGGGGGTCAAAAAGCACAGTAAGAAATTATTAAGAATAATCTCATATACTTGGAACTAAGTGTTATTTGATCAATCACTAAGAAAACAATTTATTAATGTACCCTATGAGTATAGTCAACCCAACTTTTGAGCTGCTCAAATTAAATTCAATAAAATGGTTTGTGAGTTGAGCCCGATGACCTAATGAACCCATGACACAGCTTATTAGCTCATGATAGGCTAATTTAAAAACTATAAATAAATTATAATATTAAAACATAAAAACACTTTAATAATTTTTTTTAAATTAAAATAAAATACCTAAAGGTGTGCAGTTGAATGATTTTATTCAAAATAGAACTAATCAAATAGAACTAATCAGTTTTGCATTGTAAAAAAATAATTGAACTGACCAAACTATTATCAGAGTCGAACTGGATCAATTTTTTTATTCTATTTTAGGTTTAAGTAAATTTTGTTAAATGTTTGAGCCAAAAACTTTTCAGTTTAATTAAAGCAAACCAAAATTTTTTATCAAGCTAATAGCTTTTAACTTAATTAATTCCAAATACAAGAACTCAACTCAATCATTTAGATAGACAATGTAATGATTATTGTAACAAAAATCAACCTCCAGTATTTTAAAAGCATGTTCTTCCAAAATATTTTTTGTTAAAAGAGCCTTAAAATGCCAATAAAAAAAATTGTGCGCAAAAATAAAGTGTTGCAATAAGAATACCCTTTCGCTATAATACGTGAAGTACAAAAAAGCCTACAAAGACTGGTGGTTTCTTAAAGAAGATGCAATCACACGCACACACACATACACACAAAAGATAATGCAAGCATAAGCGCAATCAAAGAAATAAAGTACTTGTTGAGTGATCCTCATTTTGCAATGGAGAATCGTCAACTTCCTTATGATTTTGCATAGTAATAAAGTTAAATAAGAAATGTGATGCATAATGAAATCAGTATTATGTATATCATGAAGAACAACCATCAAATAAGTACAAGAAGCATTGCATATCATTTTTAACAAATTAACAATAAATTCACATAGCCTTTGCTTCATTCAGAAAACATAAGACATTTTTAAAGTTGAAGCCAAATTGTGATTAGGCCTATAAATGAGATGGGCCTTGACCTGACCCGATTTAATTTTGATCCATCTAAAATATTAAATTGTATGATATTTTGACCCACCAACCCATTTAGTGACATGATTCATTTATTTTAAAATAGGTTGGGTTTGGAATTGGCCCAACCCGATCCATTTAAAATCTGATCTGATATAAATATTAAAGCATGTTTAATATGGCTTAGCCATCTACATGAGTCATGACACCCATGTTGCATGTGCTAAAATAGCATATAAAATGAAAGATTTTAAATTGTATATATCTTCCTATATTTTTCTCATAATTATCAAAGAAAATCTAGATAAAATGGTAAAGTGAAATATTGGAATCAAGCTTATATACAAATTATACTAAATCTAATAATTTATGACTAAAAGGCAAATTATAAAAATAAAATAAATTTATTAACAGATATTAGCTTGTAGGTAATATCTATGTAGGTATGATGTGGTCAAGCCAATCTCATTTTATAAAAGTTATTTTACTAGATGAACTTATATGATCGACTCAAATCTGGACCAAATATTCCACAACCCAAAGAATGTCATAAATCGAAATCGAGCCGACCTCAACCCCGTCCATGAGATGACCTGATCTGATGAGGATATGAATCAGAACTAAGTCAAAAGAGGTTCGATCCAAAGCCGACCCATTGGCATTTTGCAACTTGTTAGCTAGTTGAGAGAATTAAAATCTCGAGCTGGAAAAGAGTGAAAAGCTATCATTGCCAAAGTCTGCATTACAAGCTTTTGTGAGCTTCAACCAATAAATTAGTATTGCATGCCATCTAATGTCATTTCTTTTATGCTCCTTATATAATATTTCCTATGACATGATATATTAATAATCCCCACTGATGAAGTTTGCAATGTTTACCATCATTCAGGGTATTGAGTCTTGAAGCGGTTTGATTTTCACTATTTTTAAATCAAGTAAGATCCTAAAAGTTTTTGAATGAAACTATTAGAAAATAAAACTTCCAAGAAAAGAGATTAACAACGACTAACAGGTAATCATATCAAATTAAATTTGCCACGGAGAAAAATAGTGAAAAAATATACAAATTGGACAGCAAAAGACGAGCTATAAACTAACCATTAGCCCTCTGCCGATAGGTGTCTGAAGAAATCCGTTAAGCTCCCTCCGGTACTGCCGAAAAAAACACAAAAACATAAATTTAGGTTCAAAAAACAATCGAGTTCGGCAAGCAAGCAATCAGCGAAACGGAAAAAGATCAAATACTCTGGGCAAGTTCCTATAGAAATCCATGGACAAGGAACGCCACCGGCGGCTAATCCCGATCTCGAGGTCAATCTCATGTGCCCTCATGGAAGCAGCACGTGCGGCAGATCCTATGCGTCCAGAGACGGCATAGCGGCGGTTGATTCGCTCGGCGGCCCTCCGGGCTTCGAAGGCGAGGCGCTCAACCCCCTCGTTCGCGCTCAGCCACACGTCACGCAGCGCTTCGCCTGACACCACCCGCCGCGCGAAGTCTTCGAAGTCGTTGCTGCGGAGCGCTCTAATAGCCGCCTGCGAAGGACGCGAAATCGGGGCGATGCTGAAGCGATGATTGAGAGGTTTGGGTTTTGCCGGGAGGAAGAGAGGGCAATGGCACGTGATGCTTGCCGCCATTACTCAAGCTCGAAGGGGAAGCAGGGGTATGTACTGCAGTCTCCACTCGCAGGCAGTAGTATCTCGTGTGGTCTACATTCACGGACCACGCCGCGGCTTGCTACTGCACCTTTTCTGCACGGAAGAAATAAGTAGGTGCCGACGACAATCAGATTCGCATTATCGGCATACAATGGCAATGCGTGGAGTCTGCTTAGCTCATTTGGTTAAACTTAAGCTCTTTTTTTTATTCTTGAAAAATGCTAAGTTGCCATTAAAATGCCTCCAAAATTCTAAAATTTCATTGGAGAATTTAAAAAGAGGAGTCAGAAATACAGGGCTCAAGGAGAAATACAGGGCTAAGTACAAGTGCATAGCATTAATTTTAAATTTATATTTAGCAAACTTAATTTATTTTTTAGATTTTTTTTTTAAGAAGTTAGGTTATTACAACGATACTTATTTTTATTTTTATTTTGTTAATTTTGTCAACAAAAAAGATAAATAAATTCAATGAGTACCCCCACAGAGCATGTAATCGCAATTATTTGTGATTCCATCTCATAATTACTTCTGACTGTCTTAGCCCCATGCTTGAATATACAAGGCAAAGGTTAATGGTCTCTACTCGTCTCTAAAATTTTTTTGAAATCCCTCCTCTCCAATCTTTAATGACAAAGTCACTCGCTGTCTCTATCTCATTTTCATCCTTGCATGTCACCACTTTCTCTCAAAAAAGAGTTATTGAAGGATCTTGGCTATGGAATAGTTATATAATTGATCTTCTTTGGAAAAGCTTTGTTCCTACGAAACATTATAGGAAGTTATGTTGATATTATGAAAATTAAAGAACTCTCTAACCTTATTTTCTCTATTATATGGGTGCTATCGTCTAAGCTCACATGCGATGAAGAGCTGGAGTTTAACTTACATTGCGATTCTTGGTTTTCAATGGTTTTCAACTACCTTTTCTTAATGAAGTCATGGATTCAAGATTTTTCTTCCACCAACCTTGGCTTTTCACTTGTGTACCTATTTGGGTAATATTTTCAAACTTGCCTTTACATATGTGCACTCAATACAGTATCTCAAAAATTGTTAGTGCGATCATATTGCCAATACGGCGGATGATTGACATCCAAGCTATCATAGCTGACATTTGCACGTGTCTATGTGGAAATTTAATTTAGCTCACATCTTCCAAAATCATTAAAGCATTCAATCAATAGGAAAGCTATCGCACAATATGTAATTTACAATTTGGCACCTAAGGCATGTGATGTTTATTGTTTCTTTTTATATTTGGATTATTGATGCTCTTCGATAAGTAACTATATTCCCTCCCAAGAGAATGTAGCAGATCATGGTGTCCCTATCATTAATAATTAAAAATTCTCAAAATAAAGTAAAATATCAATATTTAATCATAAAATTAATTATTTATGGTATATATAATGATCAATATTCTTAGGTTGTAAAAAAACTAAATATTGAGAATGAAGTATTATTCTTGTGAAATACTTAAATTTGGCTAAATACGTAAATTTGATTCTTAGTAAAATTTTAAGCACTTAAGATATTATCTTAATGACATATTTAACTCCTATAACCAACATTAAGTTATAATTATCCAAACATAAGAAAAAATCAAAATTATTGTTGAAAATTTTAAATAAAAAATTAGATTTTTGTGAATCTTTAACTATAAATTTGAATATCTAAATTATATGTTTAGGTGTTGTGATCTAAAAGTGTTTTTTGCCAATACTAACAATAATAAGCATACCAAAAGTTAGCACTTGATTATGCATAGAATAAATATTATAGTAAGCTAAAGATGGGATAAAATTTTAGGAAATTTTTTTTTTTTTTGTAAAAATTTAAGTTTTTGATAAATTTGGAGAATTTAAATTAAGGATTTAGAGTGCTCAAATCTCTTTAAAGTCTTACATGTGAAGTTGTTCCCCATACATAGGAGAACTTACATAAATTTCAACTATTAATACATATTGGTTACAAAGTTAGATGGTTTCAAAATTTGCCAAAAAAAACTTGAATTTTGAAATGTTTGATAATCTTAGAGACAAAAATCATATATAACATAATATTAAGTGAACTTTGGAATCAACTTTGATAATCTTAGAAACAAAATAATATAATACTATCATCTAAGAATTTGTAGCCAATGAAAAGGAGAATAAAAAAAATAAATGTTTGAGTTATATAAATACTTGACTAAGATATTGGTGTTCAAAATTGACTAAAGAATCAATATAACATAATATATATATATTTTTTTTAAATTAAAACTTTGATTTCTAAATTGTATTTAACAAATATTTATAAGGTATATTGGCATTATTAATCATGATCTTGAGTTATTCAACATAAAACAAAACTCCTCATAATATAACCAAATTATTTGAATAATTAAAATTTTGAATTTTTTCCTTTGAAAGAAATTAAGGATATTTTCATGATCTCTTATTAAGTTTGAATTTGATCTTAGATAAGTCTAAATCAAATTCAATTACCCATCATGAAATCTTTTGATCAAAAGAGGGAACATTTTTAATGACTTTTTTTCTTAAAGGAAAAAAGGGGTAAGGAGAGTTTACCTTAAGAAGGTTTGGAATGATAATGTAATAATCCAAGTTGTTACTATAGTTGATTAAGACTAATCCTAAGTCTTAAACACAATTATAAGTGCTATTTAGGTCAAATAAAGTCAACCTTTGAGACCTAGTCCAAATTAGGAGTCAAACGGATCGAATCCTGATTTCTAGAAATCCAGAAACCCTAGAAATTGACCTATTTAAATTGACCTCCGATTGAAAAATGGACACCGCCATTATGTTCCTTGACCCCAAATTAGCTTGGGGTGAAGTTTTCGTGTCAATTGGAAGTCGTCGAAATTTCGACGAATATTTTAATAATAAAAATATCACGGAAATCGATGTATCAAAACACTCGTCGGATCGAACATCTGACTGCGCCATTGAATTCATTGACCCCAAATTAGCGAAAAAACATATGTTCAAAATTATATGGATTTTTTTTTAAATATTATTTTAATACTTAACGGCGTGCCGTTAAGTATTTAACGGATTCGTCAACTGTAGCTGACGGCGTCGTCTATCCAGACGGCGCCATCTCAGCCGTTGGATCGCGCCCGGATCCAACGGCTGCGGAGCCGTCGTCATCGATGCCTCCGTCCGCGCGCCACGCGGCAGCCCCGCCGCGCGCCCGGCCAACCGCGGCCTCCCCCCGACCTCGGCGCGGTCGCCGGAGGTCCTATACGACCTCGGCGCGGTCGCCGGAGGTCCTATACGACCTCGGCGCGGTCCCCGGAGGTCCTATACGACCTCCGGCGAGCTCGGGGCTCCGGGTTTGCGAAACCCGAGCCCCGACAGCCGTCCGCATCCAGGTACCCCGATCTCCCCCGTTCCTCCTTCGATTGTTGCAATTTTTGTTTCGAATAGCTATTCCAAAGTCCCGATTGTCGATCCAACGGGTCTGATCACGGTTAGCACAACCGGATCGACGGCAATTAGGTGTAGGGCTACAGTAGAAACCGTTAGCCGTAACCCTAGAAAATTAGGGTTTCATTTTGCCGGCGATCCCGGCCACCTCTGGCGAAGGTCCGCCCACCGGCGTGTCGCCCTCGTTGAGGGCTACCGGCGTGTCGCCCTCGTCGAGGGCTACCGGCGACCGTGCGGGCCGAGGTGGTCCGGTGCCGGGAAGGCCGGCGGAAGCCGTGCCCTAGCCCGACGCCCTCGGGCCGTCTCCGCGAAAGAGACGAAGTCCGGGTCGGGCCGGGTCGACCCGAGCCCGACCCGCCCGAGCCGGGTCCACGTCAGCCGGGTGGGGCCCACTAGTGCCACGCGGCGCCTTCTGGGCCTGCCACGTGTCCAGTGGGACCCACCAGCCGAAGCCCGCGATGCTTCGGCTTCGGCCGTGGGCCCCCCAGTGCCACGTGGCAGCCAGCCGGCACGCCACGTGTCACATGGGGCCCACAGTCTAAGCCCGTGTGGCGGTTCAGCTCCCCAGTGGGGCCCACAACGCCACGTGGCAGCCTCTGGGCCCGCCACGTGGCAAGTGGGACCCACTGCCCGGTCAACCGCGGTGGTCTGGCTCCCATGGGGCCCACAGTGCCACATGGCAGCCTCTGGCAGTGCCACGTATCAGGTGGGACCCACTGCCCAGTCACCCGAGCTGAGTCAGCCCCTGTGGGGCCCACAGTGCCACGTGGCAGCCCCTGGCAATGCCACGTGTCCAGTGGGGCCCACTGTCTGTTAATTAAAATTACTGTTAGTGTTAATTAATTACTGTTTAGTCTTAATTAATTACAGTTAGTGGTTAATTAAATTATGATTAGTACTAATTACTTTTGAACAATAACCTTAATTAATTAAGAGATTAATTAGGGTTATTTAAAAGGTTAATTAAACCCTAAATAGTAATTATGATAATTAATTACTAATGAACAGTAAAGTATAATTAAATATTCTTAAATAGATATTAACAGGTAATTAAGACTAATTAAATAGTGATTAGCACTAATTATTTTGCTACAGTAAAATATTAATAAATATAATTTAATTAATTAAATAATAGATTAATTAATGTTAATTAATAATTAAGCCTAATTAATTACAGATTAATTAAAGATTAATGATTTCAAAATTTGTATATAAAAACTTTAAGAATGAACAGTAAAATAATGCAATTTGAATAAATAAATAGTAAAATAATTCAAATTGTATTTTTGAATAGTAAATTTTAGAAGTTTAATAACTTTTTATAGGATGATCTAAATATAGACAATATAGGTATTAAAATACTCAGAAAAATATAAAGATTCAAATAACATAATATAAAAATTTGTTTTGGGGTACTATAACGAGATAATATTTTATGACATATTTAGAGCACCATAACTTTTTACCCGGTTATCGAAATATAGTCAATATGGGTCTTAAAATGCTCAAGAGAGCGGCCCCATCACCGTAGTAGTATTAGTTTTCCCATTCGGACATCAGGATAAAAAGTCAACCCTAGAACTTAAAGTTGACTTTAGTGAAAAATGACCAAAATGCCCCTTGACTTTAAACGACCATAACTTAGTCAAATCAACTCCAAATTGAAAAATTCAAGATGCTAACCAGCCTAAAATTTCAATGTCATCAATATAATAAAATAATATTTAGGATCTGAATCCTAGAAATTTAGATAAATGACCAAATTACCTCTAGCCTTATTTTAGTCATAACTTGACCATTTCTCGCCCGATTTAGGCGTACTTACTGTCTATTTTCAAGTTAGATAGTAAGAAATCAATTGGATCTAAGAGAAATCAATTCTGACCACTAAGTCAAAAGTTGACTTTTTGACCCTTAAAGTAGGGGCAAAATGATCATTTTGCCCTAAGATTGGGCTAAGTACCCTTACCCTTTGGATAACATCCCAGAATGCCAAGATTAATGTTATAATCATCTTAGTAATGTTTAAGCAAGTGAAATTAACCCTTAAGCTATACTTCAATAATTTATGTTAAGTCTTAAGCACTGTACCTTAAGGACCTTTCCTGAGACTAGGACTAGATCATAGGTTAGAGTTCACTCATTGGGTAAAATGGGTTACTCAACAGGTGAAACCTTGGTTTATTAGTTTCTAGACTTTCTTTTATTTTACAACTCGTTCTGATTATTTTGTCTTTTAACTTTAGATTTAAGTTAGGAGATTCATCCTATTAAGTTTGATTACTTAATAGGATTTGCCATAACTAGTAGATCACTAATAGAATAAAACCTAGAACTTAGGTCTTATCCTTTGGATTATGTGATTAAACCTAATTCTCGTAGTGTTTAATCCATAATCTATAGGTTTAGAAGATCTTGATCAGATCTTAGTTAGAACGTCTAAATTTACAAAACTAAGACGTATGATTCATTTATTTAACTCGTAGTCGTCTATCTGATTGAGCTAGATTGGAACCTGATCAATTCCAATCATTTTTAACTTATAAGGATGAATTTTCGGGTTACACTCGATAGTAGGAAAATGGTGATCCTGAACTTGTGTAACTTGGAATAGTTAGATGGTTAAGTTAAAAACAAATGATATCACCATATTTAGTAGAGTCCCTTACTTACTTTGATACTTTGTTGCTTATGCATTCATTGTATTTTGTGCCATATTTTTTTGAGTATATCATATAACACATTTGATGCATGAATAAAATGTTAGGAAAATATAGAGACTCCTTAGATTTCTTGTGAAAATATTAAAGTGATTTATGAAAAGATAATGATTTTATGAACTGCCTCTCAGTTATATCCTTATTGCCTAGCCTCCTTATGTCGCTAGGGGAAGAATCTATTTTATTGTGTGCCTAGTTTACTAGCCTCCTTATGTTGCTAGGGGTACACCGTTGGTGCCTTAGCCGTACTGGCGTTAATGTTGCTTTGTATGCTTAGTTTACTAGCCTCCTTATGTCGCTAGGGGCATACAGTTGGGCATTAACCGTACTGGTGCTAAGACCCTTCATTTGCTTTGTGTGCTTATTTTGCCTAGCCTCCTTATGTCGATAGGGGTACACAGTTTATGACTTAGCCGTGATGGTGCTAAGCTTCTTTGGTATTCGATGGGCTTGAGTAGCTCTTTTTTGTATGGCAGTCGATGCACGTATGGCTTTATATGCAGTTGTTGTAGTTTACCTTTCAGTATTCTATTCCGTCAGCTATTTTCTTGTACTACTTTTATATATATATATTTAGGATGTTAGAATCTTGTTGCTATTTATATGTACCACTGCTGAGTTATTTATTTTAATTGGCATGTTTTCTGTTGATCACCAGCATATTTAGGATGTAGAACTTTTCTTACAGCACATGACAGTTATGTATATTTATATGCCTTTCATTGCTTAGTTTGTATGCAAGGCACGTCTCAGCCTCTTTCCTTTTCTTTGCTTAAGTTATAAATGATGATTTATAGCTTCCCTGCTTCCTTTGTATTGCTTGCTTCCTGTGGCGACCCTCACCCTTAACCCTCAATAAGTTTAGATTAAGGGTGGACTGTCACTCTAGTTAACCCCTCACTTAGCATTGGATTAGGATAAACTCCACAATCCACTTGATTAGAGAAAGGTTAACTCAGAATCAATCAAGCAGTCACTATATAAGTAAAAATACAGAGTGCGAAAGCGATAAATAAATGACATCCAAACATCATAATATATATAAGAAGAGAAATATAACTCAAAAAAGTAGCATAGTGAAATCTGAACACACAGTCATAGGTACCTGAATTATTACATCAATTAAAGTTTAACAAAATAAATGTTCAAAATCCACACATCCTCACAAGCAGTAAATGACTAGATATCTTCTGGCCCCAACTGTTGTGCCTCCTCTAAGTAAGGCTCCTCCTCGGGTGCAGGCTCCTCAAACTGCTCTAAGCCTGATATTGTCAGTTTCACAATGTAGGGCCCCAGCCAAAAAAGAGAAAATCTGATCAGACAATTGTCTAAGTACATTTTAAGCTGAATTTTTAATAAGGTTATATAATATCACAATTTTACCATTTACTTCTAAGCATGATGTGTAAATACAGGAGCAATAAGCAACACAAGTAAAAAGGCAAACTATAGACTATGCTCTATAGTATAAACAAGGTAAAGAAAAGAGGCTGAAGCATGCCTCGCATAATAAGTAAACAAGGAAAAGCATATGAGTGTAAATATAACTGGATAATACTGGAAGAAAAATTCTACATCCTAAATATGCTGGTGATCAATAAAAATAATATGTCAATTAGAAATGAATAACTCAGTAGTGATATATACATATAGTATCAAGAGTCTAACATCCTAAATATATATAAAGCAGTACAAAGAAATAGCTGACTGAAAAAAAAAAAGAATATACTGAAATAACCACAACTGCATATAAATCTATAATACGTCAACTGCCATACAGAAAAGAGCTACACTAGCTCGCCAAAAGAAACTGAAGATCTTAGCACGATACGGCTAGGGCTACTCCTAGCTCGATACGACTAAGCCAACAACAGTCACATATATGGCCCTTACACGATACGACTAGGGCTACTCCTAGCTCGATACGATTAGGTCACCAACTATCATACTGAAATATCCTAGCACAGTACGACTAGGGCAACTCCTAGCACAATACGGCTAGGGGCAACATTCGGTCTAATCAAAAGAAAACCACTGAGAGGCAGCTCAATCACATCACTTTATTATCATTTCACTTATTTACTTAAATATTTTCATAAGAAATCTAAGGAGTCTCCATAATTTCCTAACATTTTATTTATGCATCAAATGTCTTATATGATATGTTCAAATAAAATATAAGGCACAAAAATACAAGGTATGCGTAGCAACAAATAACAAGTAAGCAAAAGACTCGACTACACATGGTGATATAATTTATTTTCTACTTAACCATTCTAACTATTCCAAAATTACACAAGTTCAGGATCACCATTTTCCTACTATCGAGTGTAATTTGGAAACTCGTCCTTATAAGTTAAAAGGATTAGAACTGATCAGGTTTTAATCTAGATCAATCAGATAGACGACTATGAATTAAATAAATAAATCATATGTCCTAATTTTGTGAATTTAGACATTCTAACTGAGATCTGATCAAGATCTTCTACACCTATAGATTATGGATTAAACACTACGAGATTTTAGGTTTAATCACATAATCCAAACTGAATAAGACCTAAGTTCTAGGTTTTATACTATAAGTGATCTACTAGTTAAGGCAGATCCTATTAAGTAATCAAATTTAATAGGATGAATCTCCTATCTTAAATCTAAAGTTAAAAGATAAACTAATCAGAATGGGTTGTAAAACAAAATAATATTTAAAAACTACCAAAACTAAGATTTCACCCATAGGATAACCCAATTTTACCCAATGAATGAACTCTAACCTAGGATCTAGTCCTAATCTCAGGAAAGGTCCTTAAGGTGGGGTGCTTAAGACTTAGGAAGAATTATTGGAATTCAATTTAATGACTTGTTTTATTTACTTATATAGTACTAATATTATTACATTATTAATCATAGTATTTTAAGATTTTAATTAAGGGCTAAAGTTGAGTAATCTCCAATTTTAAGGTAAAATAACCACTTTGCCCCTACTTTAAGGGTCAAAAAGTCAATTTTTGATTTAGGGGTCCAAATTGAGTTTTCTGTTCTCCAACTAATTCCTTACTGTCTAATTTGAAGATAGACAGTAAGTACGTCCAATTTGGACGAGAAACGACCGAGTTATGGCTAAAATAAGGCTAGGGGTATTTTGGTCGTTTCCCTAAATTTTAGGGTTCAAATCCTAAATATTATTTTTGTGAAAATGATGACATTGAAATTTTAAACTAGGTAGCTTCTTGAATTTTTGGATTTGGAGTTAAATTGACCAAGTTATGACCATTTGAAGTCCAAGGGCATTTTGGTCATTTTCACTATAGTAACTCTAAATTCTAGAGTTGACTTTTTGTCCTGATGTCCAAATAGGAAAACTAATACTACCACGATGATGGGGCCGCTCTCCTGAGCATTTTAAGATTCATATTGAATATGTTTCGATAATCGGGTAAAAAGTTATGGGGTCTTAAAGAGGTTCTAAAATGCTACCTCGTTATACATACCCCAAAATAAATTGTTACATAATGTTATTTGAATCCTTACATTTTTCTGAATATTTTAAGACCTATATTGGCTATGTTTGGATCATCCTACAAAAAGTTATTAAACTTTTAAGATTTACTATTCAAAAATACAATTTGAATTATTTTACTATTCATTTATTCAAATTGTATTATTTTACTGTTCATTCCTAAAGTTTTTTATATATATTTCTGATTTTTAAATTAATTATATTAATTTACTGTAGCAAAGTAATTAGTGCTAATTACTTTTTAATTAGTCTTAATTATCTATTAATATTAAATTAAATTTAATTAATTAGGTTTTATTGTTCAAAAGTAATTAATTATCCTAATTACTATTTAGGATTAAATTAATAGTTAATTAATCCTTAATTAATCTCTAATTATAATTATTTAATTATGGTTACTGTTCAAAAGTAATTAGTACTAATCATAATTTAATTAACCACTAACAGTAATTAATCAGGGCTAAACAGTAACTAACAGTAATTAAATTTTAATTAACTGACAGTGGCCCCCACTGACACGTGGCACTGTGGGTCCCACGGGTTGCTGACTCAGCTCGGGTGACTGGACAGTGGGCCCATCTGACACGTGGCACCGTCAGAGGCTGCCACGTGGCACTGTGGGTTCCACGGAGTGCTGACTCAGCTCGGGTGATTGGACAGTGGGCCCACCTGACACGTGGCACTGCCAGAGGCTGCCACGTGGCACTGTGGGTCCCACGGGCTGCTGACTCAGCTCGGGTGACTAAGCTGTGGGCCCCACTTGACATGTGACAGTGCCAGTGGCTGCCACGTGGCACTGTGGGCCCCACTGGGAGGCGAACCGCCGCGGGTAAACCTGGGCAGTGGGCCCCACTGCCACGTGGCTCGGTGAGCCCCACTGGGGAAGCCGAACAGACGCGGGCTCGGGCTGTGGGACCCACATGACACGTGGCGTGCCCAGAGGCTGCCACGTGGCACCGGGGGGCCCCACGTGACATGTGGCGGGCCCGTAGGCCACCACGGGGCTGGGTGGGCCCCACCCGCGCTGACGCGGACCCGACCCGAGCGGGTCGGGCGCGGGTCGACCTGGCCCGGCCCGAAGCGGCGACCGTTCGTCTTCCAGGGGTTCGGCGGACTGAACCCCGACCCCTTCGTGGGTCTGGTGCGCCCGATCGGGTGGGTTTGAGCTCGATCAGAATGGTGGATGTGAAGATGACATCCTAATCTACCTATCCTACAATTATTTCAAAGATCGAACGGTAAACGAGGGAGATCGAGGTACCTGAAGGTCGAGACGGCGAAGTTAATCGGCAGAAAAATAGGGCTGACTTCGGGGCTTGATTTCGGCTCGATCCGGGCTCCGATTTGTGAAAAATCGGAGCCTAAGGGTCGGCCGAGGTCTTATAGACCGAACAGTGACCTTGCTGAGGTCTGGATGCGGCCGGATTGGCCAGAAAACGCGACAGGCCGCCGCGTGTCACGTGGGAGGAGAGGGCGAGGAAGACGCCTCCGGACCGTCGGATCTGTGCGATCGCGGACGGTCCGGATCGCTCCATACCACGTGATGCGGATCACGGCCAAGGGCCGTGGGATCCACGCGTGATCGGATGGTCCGGATGGATCCATTCGAGATGACGGCGCCGTTAACTTAAGTTAACGGGTCGTACGGCGCCGTTAATTAATTAATTAATTTTTTTTTTTAACATTTTTCAGAAAAAATTTTGAACATGTTTTTCCTAACTAAATTGGGGTCAAGGAATCCAATGGTGTAGTCGGATTTTCGATCCGACGAGTATTTTGATACCTCGATTTCCGTGGTATTTTTATTATTAAAATATTCGTCAAAATTTGATGACTTCCAATTGATACGAAAACTTCACCCCAAGCTAATTTGGGGTCAAGGAACGCAATGATGGTGTCCATCTTTCGATCGGAGGTCAATTTAAATAGGTCAATTTCTAGGGTTTCCGAATTTCTAGAAATCAGGATTTAATCCAAATTGACTCCTGATTAGGGCTAGGTTTAGGAGGTTGACTTCATTGACCTACTTAGCACATTTTAATTGTGTTTAAGACTTAGGGTTAATCCTAATTATCTAGAGTAACAACTTGGGTTGTTACACTGCCCCCCTTTTCATTTATATATATGTTGCTTAGATGTTGTCAAATGGTGATATTACTTAACACTTATAATGATTCATCAGCTTAAAATATACTTAGACAATTATCTAACCAGATTTTTCTTTTCTTTGGCTGGGGCCCTACATTGTGAAACCGATAATGGCAGACTCCTTTCAGTTAGACGAGCAGGAGTTAGGTGTGGAGCCTTACCCAGAGGAGGAACCCGTGGAAGAAGCTGCCGTCTAGTTCCTTTATACTTCAAGTGAGGATGAGTGGTTTTCATTCAATTTAAACATTTTAAATTATGTAATAATACATGTACTATTGATTGCGATTTTGGATTGTATACTTATATTCTGAGTTCTATTTTTCTATTCCTATTTGCACTATGATACTTGGATGGTTTACATTTCCTTAAATCACTTCCGTACTCTGTTTGTTTACTTATACAATGACTATTAGTCTGATTCTGTGTTAATCCTTCCCTAATCAGGTGGATTGTGGAGTCTATCCTAATCCAATAATAAGTGAGGGGTTAGCCAGAGTGACACCCCACCCTTAACCTAATCCTTTGACGGATTAAGGGTGCTGGGCGCCACAAATAATCCTTGAAGGATGTTAGGGATTTAATCCTTTCTCCTTAGGTGTTTTGAAAAGTTTTAATTGCTTTCTCAAGGTTTTGGAATTTGGATGAGGTGAATTTGGAGGAGATGAAGAAAAAAGAGAAGATAAGATTTTGCCTTTTGGGCTTGGAAGAGATGTCTAATTCAAACTCTAAGATGGATGAAATAAACCTTCATCAGCCCCTATAATGTTTAATTAGACATTGGATATCAAAGGATCAAATCAAGGCCTTGATTAGATCTTAAAGGCTTGGATGGTTGAGATTAAGGGTATAATTTTTTGTCTTATAATGGTCAAATTTTATGTCCCAATCTCTTAGAAATATCTTATTAGGTACTTTTGCAAAAGAATTTTTTTTGAAATTTTTACAATTTTTCTCCCAAAGTAGCAAAAATGTAAAATTTAGTTTTTTCCCAAATTAATTTTATAGACAACCAAACTGCAAGTTAAGGATCTCAGATGAAAGGTCTCATCGAGAGGATTCCATATACACTAAAACCTCCCAATTGGTTAAGCGGATGAGCCAATTTTGACTCCGGAAGTTGGCCAATTTCGGGTTCGTCAATGCCGTTAACGGCGCCATCAACAACGTTAATCTCCATTTGACCTGTTGTTTTTACTATTAACATCATTAGATGGTTGGCGTGACTAACATTGATGAGTTGAGTGACAAACGACTCGATTTGTTGGATCGGCCGTTAAGAATAAACTGTGTTAGCCACCGTCATTGTCGCCTTTAAAGTATTATTTTTGTCTGTCTTGAGCTACTTTCATTCGATGTTGAGTTAATTTAATTTTCTTTGTAGCTTGAAAAATTAAATCTGATCTCAGTTTCTTATTATCTCCAACACTATTTCTAGAAAGTGGAGTGATACACCTTCTTCTATAAAGAGTTTCATAATGAACCATTTCAATGCTTACTTAAAAGCTATCATTGCAAAAAAATTCAACAATGGAAGATTATCATTCAAACTTCCTCCAAAGTCTAAAATACATAAATGGAGAAGATCTTTTAAATTTTAATTCACTCTTTTGGTTTGCCTATTCATTTGTGGATAAAATATTGTGCTCATACAAAACTGAGAACTAAGGTCTTGCTGAACCATTTTCCAAAATCTTGAGATGAAATAATATTTTGGAATACCACACAATTTGACTATTTCCTTAAGAGATACATTGGCTAGCTTATCCACTTAGTTTAACTATTTGATGGGTAAGAAGGGTGCTGATTTGTAAGTCTATCTACAATTACCTAAATAGAATCATTATATGATTTTGTGAGAGGAAACCTGGCTATCAAATTCATGGAAATATCTTCTCATTTCCATCATAGAATAGCTAAATGTTGCATTAATCCTCATGGATTTTGATGTTCATCCTTGATAAGGTTACAAGCTTCACATTTTGATATAAATTCAACTACATTCTTCTTCATCCTGGGCCATCAAAAATGAGACATCATGTTTTGATACGTCTAATTACTTCATAGATGAATAGAATACATGGAATGATGGGCTTCCTTCAATAATTTTAATATTAACTCAAATTCATTGGGTATCCAAATTTTGAAATCCACATCAGATATGTTTGTTTAAATCTTGATTTAATTTTAAATGTTTTCTTATTTGAATAAATATAGCTAATAGATTATACTCTTTATTATTTTAATATGCTTCTTTAATATCATCAAGTAGTGAGCATCCCACATTCATTTAAAATAGCTCAGCATTTGATGGTAGCACCACTTCTAGCTCAAGTTCCTCCACCTCTTTGAGTACAATAGGATTAGAGGCTAGTACATGCAAATGTGAGGCTACTTTGCAGCTCAACACATTTGCTACAATATTTGCTTTCCCCGGGTGGTGCAGAATTGGTAAATCATAATATCTAATTAGTTCTAACCATCTCCATTATCTTAAATGTATTTCCTTTAAATAAAGATGTACTTTAAACTTTGATGGTCGGTTAAAATTTCATACCTTGCTCTGTATGAATAGTGTCTCCAAATTTTAAGTGCAAACACTATTGACGACCAACTCTAAATCATGAATTATATAATTTTTCTCAAGAATTTTTAATTTCGTAGAAGCAAAGGCTATGACTTTCCCTTCTTGCATAATAATATAACTTAAACCATTCCAAGAAACATTATTATAGATTTGATAATCTTTTTCTTCTATTAGCAGCACAAGAACAAAAGTCGTTGTTAAACATTCCTTTAGTTTATGAAATGTAATCTCACATGATGAATCTCATATACAAGGTATACCTTTCTGTGTAAGACGTGTGAGAGGGATTGTAATTTGGAAGAAATTCTTAACAAACTTGCGGTAGCATCCTACTAATCCCAAGAAACTACAAATTTCAGTCACTGAGGTAGGTTGGGGCATTCTTGAATCACACTAACTTTGATAAGGTCAATAGATATTTCATCCTTACTAATCACATGCCTCAAGAAGGCTACTAATTAAAGCTAAAATTCATATTTAAGGAATTTGGTATATAAGTGATGTTGCCTTAATAAGCTTAAAATAGTCCAGGGATATTCTTCATGCTCTTTACCATTTTTGGAATATATTAATATATCATCAATAAAAATAATAATAAATGAGTTTAAGTATGGCTTCATTATTTGATACATTAAATCCATAAAGTAAGATGGATCATTAGTTAATCCGAAAGGCATCACTAGAAATTCATAATTCCCATACTACATTCTAAAAGCAGAATTAGAAATATCCTCTTCTTTAATGTAAAGTTGATGATTGTCAGACCTTAAATGAATTTTAGAAAATATTGAAGCACCAACTAATGGATCAAATATATCTAAATTCCAACAAAAGGATATTTATTCTTAATAGAACTTTAGTAAGTTTCTGATAGTCGATGCACAAGCGCATACTCTCATTCTTTTTCTCAACAAACAATATTAGGGCTCCCCATGGAAAACTACTATGTCTAATAAAATTTTTTTTGTTAGTTCTTGAAGTTGATTCTTAAGCTCTTCTAATTTCTTGGGTGTTATTCTATATGGTGCTTTAGATATAGCGTTTGTCCCATTAATTAAATTAATACTAAATTTCACCTCTTTTTGGTGTTTAAATATAATAAATCAAATATTTATGAGAATTTCAAAATTATCAGTATTCCCCCTTATTTATTTAAACAATAATTTTTTATTTAAATTTAGAATTTTCTTTTTGTAACATAATAATTTATATTAAAATGAGTCTCTTTATAAAAATAATGAAAGATGATGTTGAAATAAATTTCAAATATACATCATCAATTAGTCTAAACATCAACTATACATCATCAATTAAATGGGGCTTATGAGAGCATGATCAAAATGAGAGGATAATGGAACAACAAATCGTACCACTAGAAGCATGCTAGAATGGCTAGGATATCCAATGGCACTACACCGATGTAGTGACAATATGATTATAAAACACCAAAGGAGGATTTCCATCACTCAACAGCTCATGAGGGAAACATGCACATCAAATAACATTTTGATAAAATTTTAGGCACAAAAGAGGCAAATGTTAAATAGAGCGATCATGTAAATTAGGCAAAACTTAGGATTGAGGAAGAGAGGCGGCGGTCAAGAGTAGCTGAGGAGGTAGCAACCAAGGGTGGCTGAGGAGTTGTGTAAGGAGAAAAGGGGAAGGGTGAGGGATATTTATAAGAAGATGGGAAGGATAAGGGAACTCAGTTCAGCCAACCCGATCAATCGATCATACGCTGGCTGACCGGGATGTGCAGTGCGCCGCATGGCGTGACATTTGTCGCCTCCAGTGCTTTAGGGCATGCGGACTGCGTACAGCAAGAGGACAATAGGGGAAGGAAGAGAGAGAAAATGAAAATTTTTTAATAATTTGTTTGCATTTTTTCATCTTTGATGTTCAAAATTAATAAAACTTGACCAAACAGTATATCTTGACGAGATGAACACACTCGTACCAAAATTTTTTAGTTTGGAGCTATATTTTATTTTATATTAATTTCTGAATATTAAAAATTAAAAATTAATTACGAATAATCCATAGTTCCAAATTTGACAAAACTTATTAATTAGCATTTTTCTAATATTCTTAATCCAAGGATACTAAATTTATTGAATTAGGAGAAGTATTTAATTTTCTTAATTTTAAAATTCAAAAATTAATTTAGAAATATCTGTTATTTAGATTGCTCCCAAATTTGGGAATTACAATCACAAAAATATATTCTATATAACTGTATTTTTAGTTTGACCTAATTTTTATTTTACCCATGATCCTGATTTTTGAGTCGGGTTTAGTTCTAATTAGTTTAATAATGACTTGGGTCGTTACATTCTGTGACTTGGGTTTTAGTAGAGCCAGACATCAGTTTTGAGTACTCTCATCAAACATTTTTAGCCATTAGCTCTCTGATAGTTTGGTAATTGGTCACCTTCAAGAATGTCCCAAAATATGACATAAACTACAATACCATTATTTATGTTGAGGACACTTGTTTCAGGATCAATCCTAAGTTTTGCCTAATTTGGTTTCGCTTAAGGAGACTTGGTTTGTTAAAGCATTGTTCAATCAAATGGGAATAATTTACATGATCGCTCTATTTAACATTTGCCTCTTTTGTGCCTAAAATTTTATCAAAATGTTGTTCGATGTGCATGATTCCCTCATGAGCTGCTGAGTGATAGAAATCCTCCTTTGGTGTTTTATAATCATATTGTCACTACATCGGTGTAGTGCCATTGGCTATCCTGGCCATTCTAGCATGCTTCTAGTGGTACGATTTGTTGTTCCATTCTCCTCTCATTTGATCATGCTCTCATAAGCCCCCATTTAATTGATGATGTATAGTTGATGTTTAGACTAATTGATGATGTATATTTGAAATTTATTTCAACATCATCTTTCATTATTTTTATTAAGAGACTCATTTAATATAAACTATTATGTTACAAAAATAAAATTCTAAACATAAATAAAAAATTATTATTTAAATAAATAAGGGGGAATGCTAATAGTTTTGAAATTCTCATAAATATTTGATTTATTATATTTAAACACCAAAAATGCATATTTAATCAAAAATGCATATTTAAAATATTATTTATTTTGTTAGAGACATTTATATTTTGTTCACTTATTTTATTTTAAATATGAAATCAAGAGTAGCAATTTATTAAGAGATATTAAATGTGTACTTGTATAGTGCACTTAGATGTTTAAATCTAATTTAAAGTTCATGTTGTTCGATACTGGGGCGTGCTCGTCAAGTTCTTGTTTCGTATTTAGGCGCTACCATAAGTATTTTGTAGACATTTTGTGTCATTTGGGGTCTAAATGAAGCCTAAATATATAAAGAAACATGTTCTAATGTTTCCTACATGTTGAGAATGAGAAAATCAACCATAATGAGGTTTTGACTATTGCTCCTGTAACAACCCGAGTTATTACCATAGTTGATTAGGACTAATCATAAATCTTAAATATTATTATAAGTGCTAATTAGGTCAATTGGAGTCAACCTCTGAAACCTAGTCTAAATTAGGAGTCAAATGGATCGAATCATGATTTCTGGAAATCCAGAGACCCTAGAAATTGACCTATTTAAATTGACCACCGATTGAAAACGGACACCACAATTGCGTTCCTTGACCCCAAATTAGCTTGGGGTGAAGTTTTCGTGTCAATCGGAAGTCGTCGAAATTTCGACGAATATTTTAATAATAATAATACCCCGAAAATCGAGGTATCAAAATACTCGTCGGATCGAAAATCCGATTTCGCCATTGAATTCCTTAACCCAAAATTAGCTAGGAAAAATATGTTCAAAAATTTCTTGAAATTTCAAAAAAAAAAAAAAAAATTAATTACTTAACGGCCGCCGTTAAGTAATTAACTGTTTCGTCAACTGTAGTTGACGGCACCGTCTATCCAGACGGCGCCATCGCAGCCGTTGGATCGGGCCTGGATCCAACGGCTACGGAACCGTCGTCCTCGACGGCTCTGTCCCGCGTGCCACGCGGCGTCCCGCCGCCCCGCTCGGCCAACCGGAGCCCTCCCCGGCCTCGGTGAGGTCGTCGGCCTCCCTTTAAAGCCTCCGGCAGCTTCTGGGCTCCGGGTTTTGCGAACCCGAGCCCAGATCGAGCCCCGAAGCCCCGTTCGACTGCGAGCCGTCCGAATCCAGGTACTGGATCTCCCCGGTTCTCCATTCAATTAATGCAATTATTGTTTCGAATCACTATTCCACGAGCTCGATTGTCGATCGAACGGTTTCGATCGGGGCTAGCCCGACCGGATCGTCGGGAAAATGGGTTTCGTCTACAGTTGAAACCGTTAGGTTTCCGAAACCCGTAACCCTAGGACCTAGGGTTCCACTTTGCCGGCGATCCCGACCACCTCCGGCGAAGGTCCACCCACTGGCGTGTAGCCCTCGTCGAGGGCTACCGTGGGCCGTGCAGGCCGATGTGGTCCGGCGCCGGGAAGGAGACGAAGTCCGGGTCGGGCCGGGTCGTCCCGAGCCCGACCCGCCCGAGCCGCGTCCGCGTCAGCCGGGTGGGGCCCACCAAGCCACGTGTCTAGTGGGACCCACCAGCCAAAGCCCACAACCCTTCGGCTTCGGCCGTGGGGCCCACAGCGCCACGTGGCAGCCAGCCGACACGCCACGTGTCCCGTAGGGTCCACAGCCCGAGCCCGCGCGGCGGTTCGGCTTCCCAGTGGGGCCCGCAGTGCCACATGGCAGCCTCTGGGCCCGCCACGTGTCAAGTGGGACCCACTGTCCGGTCACCCGCGACGCTTCGGCTCCCCCGTAGGGCCCACAGTGCCACGTGGCAGCCTCTGGCAGTGCTACGTGGCAGCCTCTAGCAGTGCCACATTTCTAGTAGGGCCCACTGTCTGTTAATTAAAATTTAATTAAATTATTGTTAGTGTTAATTAATTACTATTAATGATTAGTTTATTACAGTTAATGATTAATTAAATTAGGATTAGTGTTAATTACTTTTAAACAGTAACCTTAATTAATTAAGTAATTAGAGATTAGTTAGGGTTAATTTAAAATTAATTAAACCTTAAACAGTAATTAGGATAATTAATTATTATTAAATAGTAAAGTATAATTAATTATTCTTAATTAGATATTAACAAGTAATTAAGATTAATTAAGCAGTGATTAGTACTAATTACTTTGCTATAGTAAGAAAATAAAATTTAAAAATAATTATAACTAATTAATTAATGGATTAATTAAGAGTTAATTAATAATTAGGCCTAATTAAGTACAAATTAATTAAGATTAATTAATTTCAGGAAAATTATATATAAACTTTAGTAATGAACAGTAAAATAATTTAATTTGTATAAATGAATAGTATATTTATTCAAATTGTATCTTTGAATAGTAATC
This sequence comes from Gastrodia elata, assembly GCA_016760335.1. Lineage (NCBI taxonomy): Eukaryota > Viridiplantae > Streptophyta > Magnoliopsida > Asparagales > Orchidaceae > Gastrodia > Gastrodia elata. The sequence goes on along the minus strand of CM028671.1, from coordinate 48,711,299 downwards.
TTAAAAGTTTAATAACTTTTTGTAGGATGATCCAAATATAGCCAATATAGGTCTTAAAATACTAAGAAAAATGTAAGGAATCAAATAACAGTAAAAATTTATTTTGGGGTACGTATATCGAGGTAGCATTTTAGGACATCTTTAGAGCCCCATAACTTTTTACCCAGTTATCGAAACATAGTCAATATGGGTCTTAAAATGCTCAGGAGAGTGATTCCATCACCATAGTAGTATTAGTTTTCTCATTTGGACATTAGGATAAAAAGTCAACCCTAGAACTTAGAGTTGACTTTAGTAAAAAATGACTAAATTGCCCTTGAAATTCAAATGACCATAACTTAGTCAAATCAACTCCAAATTCAAAAATTCAAGAAGCTATCTAACCTAGAATTCCAATATCATTAATATACTGAAATAATATTTAGGATTGGAACCCTAGAAATTTAGGTAAATGACCAAATTACCCCTGGCTTCGTTTTGGTCATAGCTTGACCATTTCTCATCCGAATTGGACGTACTTACTGTCTATCTTCAAGTTAGACAGTAAGGAATAAAATGGAACTAAGAGAATCCAATTCTAACCCTCAAGTCAAAAGTTGACTTTTTAACCCTTAAAGTAGGGGTAAAATAGTCATTTTGCCCTAAGTTTGGGCTAAGTACCTAAACCTTTAAAATTAACATTCAAAAACACTAAAATTAATGTTATAATTATATTAGTGACATGTAAGTGAGTGAAATCAACCTTTAAGTCAATTTCCAAGAATTCTAAGTCTCTAACACTACACCTTAAGGACCTTTCTTGAGAATAGAAATAAATTATAGATCAGAGTTCATTTATTAGGTAAATGGGTTACTCAATAGGCGAAACCTTAGTTTTAGTAGTTTTTAGACCTTTATTTTATTTTACAACATGTTATGATTATTTTGTCTTTTAACTTTAGAATTAAGATAGGAGATTCATCATATTAAGTTTGATTACTTAATAGGATTTGCCATGACTAGTAGATCACTTATAGTATAAAACTTAGAACTTAGGTTTTATCCTTTTTGGATTATGTGATTAGGCCTAATTCTCGTAGTGTTTAATCCATAATCTATAGGTTTAGAAGATCTTGATCAGATTTTAGTTAGAACGTATAAATTCACAAAATTAGGACGTATGATTTATTGATTTAACTCGTAGTCGTCTGTCTGATTGAACTAGATTAGAACCTGATCAGTTCTAATCCTTTTTAACTTATAAGGATGAATTTCTAAGTTACACTCGATAGTAGGAAGATGGTGATCCTGAATTTGTGTAACTTGGAATAGTTATAATGGTTAAGTAGAAAACAAATAATATCATCATGATTAGTAGAGTCTCTTGCTTCTATTTGATGCTTTGTTGCTACACATTCCTTGTATTTTTGTGCCATATTTCCTTGAGCATATCATATAAGACATTTGATGCATTAATAAAATGTTATGAAAATATGGAGATTTTTTAGATTCCTTGTGAAAATATTAAAATAATTAATGAGAAGAAAATGATTTGATGTGTTTGAGCTGCCTCTCAGTGTTCTTTTGATCATACCGATTGTTGCCCTAGCCGTATCATGCTAGGAACCGTCCCAGCCGTACTAGTGCTAGGATCTTTCAGGTATGACTGTTGGTGACCTAGTCGTATCGTGCTAGGAATCGTCCTAGCTGTACTGTGCTAGAGCCTTCTATGTTGACTATTGTTGCCTTAGCCGTATCGTGCTAGGAACCGTCCTAGCCGTACTGGTGCTAAGATCTTCAGCCTTTTTGGTGAGCTAAAATAGCTCTCTTCTGTATGACAGATTGTACACGTATGGTTTTATATGCAGTTGATGTTGTTTACTTTTCAGTATTTTTATTCAGTCAACTATTTCTTTGTACTGCTTTTATATATATTTAGGATGTTAGAATCTTACTGCTATTTATATGTACCACTGCTAAGTTGTTTATTTTAATTGACATATTTCGTTTGATCACCAGCATATTTAGGATGCAGAATTTTTCTTGCAGCACTTGTTTGGTTATGTATATTTATATGCCCCACCTTGCTTAGCTTGTATGTGAGATATGTCTCAGCCTCTTTCCTTTTCTTTACTTAAGTTATAAATGATGATTTATAGCTTTCCCTTTCTTTTATATTGCTTACTGCTCCTTTATACACATTATTGCTTAGAAGTAGTAAAATGGTGATATTACATAACATCTATAAAAATTTATCAGCTTAAAATGTACTTAGACAATTGTCTAACTAAATTTTTATTTTCTTTGGCTGGGGCCCTACATTGTGAAACCGACAATGGCAGACTCCTTTCAGTTAGACGAGCAGGAGTTAGGTGTGGAGCCTTACCTAGAGGAGGAGCTCGTGAAAGAACCTGCCATTTAGTTCCCTTATACTTTCGAGTGAGGATGAGTGGTTTACACTCTATCTTATTTAAACTTTTTAAATGATGTAATAATACATGTACTATTGACTGTGTATTTGGATTGTATGCTTATATTCTGAGTTCTATTTTCTGCTATTTATACTGTGATGCTTGGATGATCATCATTTTCTTAAATCACTTCCGCACTCTATATGTTTACTTAGATAATGACTGAATGCTTGATTTTATGCTCACTCCTTCCCGTATTAAGTGGATTGTGGATTTCATCCTAATCCAATTATAAGAGAAGGGTTAGCTAGAGTGACACGCCACCCCTTAGCTTAACCCTTGTGGGTTAAGGGGTGGGGCGCCACAGCTCCTCTCCTATAACCTAGTGTGAGAGCTGGTGTTCATTGGAGAAGAATAAGTTGATCGAGAGGTTGAGTAAACGACAAATCCTTCTTGTTCTTGTGAAGCTTTTTGTAACTCTGTAATCATATTGTTTCATAGTGAATTTTTATGTGTTGCATGGCTCCGTAATTTTTCCCGTCATTGAGTTTTTCACGTAAAATTTATTGTGTTTGGGTGCTTGTGGTTGTGGTGTGGCTTTATTTTATTTTGTTTGTGTTTAGATTATTTCGTCTATTGCTTGATAACCATTAACGTAACCCATCCGCATCGCTTCCTCTGCGTGTTCTAACAACGATTTGATGTATTCCAAAATTTAAACTATTTAAAGTATTTATCATTGAAGTATAAGCACACCGAGCCTAAAAATTTGATGTATTTTTAAAAAAAATTTACATTGTTTTTTTTTCTCAAGACATGTGAAAATTCAATTTTATTTTTGATGCATTGCAATAGTTTTTCACATTCTTTGATTTATAGCAATTTGCAAATTAGAATGAATCAAACTATCAAATCAAATAGATTTTGTAGGTTCAACAATATCTAAATTTCCTTTTTTTAATTCAGGCCCCGCCAACCCGACCCGACTCGAACCCGTGGCTAGCCAGTTTGAGCCATAATGCGAGCATAGTTGGATTAGGCTCAGCCAAGACTATGGATTATTTACCATTGACCCATTAAGGTAGCCCATGCTCGTTCAGGTCCCGTGCCCGCACAATTCTACCTTGCCCAAGTCTAATTGTAGCATAAATCTTTTAAGATGTATAAATAAAAGAAGGGTAAGCTGCACTTTTCAAGCTCACGTCCAAACTAGGTGAGTCCAAACTTACGAAGCTCTTCAATTTTAGGCGCAAAATAACTTGCATAAGAATATATATCAAAAAGTATTCAGAATTAATATAATTATTTATTTATTTATTTATGTATATAAATCTCACCAAAAAATATATTCAAACAATAATTTATTTGCACATTAAATTGATACATCATATATATATTTGATGTATAATAATGTGTAAATATAACAATACTCATCACAAAAATAGCTAATATCCTGAATCCAAATTATTTATTTATTTGTGCACCAAAAATACATTTTGCGCTAATTTTACAGAGAAATACTATTTAAACCCGTTAACTTAATATCCAAAAAAATCCATCAAATAGGATTTGAACATCATTTAATTAGTGTTTATTTATTTATATTAAAATAATACAAAAATTATTTTTAAAATTTGTATTGAAATGATGTCCAAATCCTATTGGATGAATTTTTTTTGGGTGCGGTCAGCGGGTCTAAATATCATTTCTCAATTTTATAATAAAATTTAGGAATTTTTATTACTTATCATAATTTTTTTTTATTTTAGATATTTAACATAATATTTTAAAGGAAAGTATTTCTTATACCCGTTTACGTGACATCCAAGAAAATTCGTTCAATGAGGTGTGAGCAGCATTGGATGCCACATCATTAGGAGGTAGACATCTAATAAAATAAATATTTAATAAAAATGTAATACAATGCTACTCATACTTCATTGGACGAATTTTTTTGATTGCTACGTCAGCGGATGTGCGCAGCATTACTCTTTTTTAAAATATTATATATATCACAAATAATAAAGAAATTATATTTTAACTTCATTTAATCACATTTAAATAAATCATATTTAAAAAATTTGTGATATATATAATATATTTAAGAAAATATTAAAATTGTAAATAAAAAGGATGTTTTTGGTATCTATTAAAAAAACCCCAAATTTAAGAATTTTTACAATCTTACGTAACACAGAGAATCATAGGAAGTGTTTTGGTACCTCTAATGCCGTATTTCACACTACGGCAGCGACGCATTGTCCCTACGTTGAAACATGGAATATACAATGACGAATGGTGGGGCAGCAAAGCATTATCGTTTATGAAAATTAGAATCAGTGGGGGCGGGTGCATGCCTGAGGGCGAGTGCGAGCATCTTATCTGAAGCGCTTTGTCCTCTCTCTTCTTTCTTCTTGCTTGTTGGGATCGTCTGTAGGTTAGGGTTCCAAGATGTCGACAATGGAAAGCTTGATCGGTATGGTTAACAAGATCCAGAGAACGTGCACTGTTCTGGGCGATCATGGCGGCGCTGATAGTGCATTACCGACTCTCTGGGAGGCGCTCCCTTCCGTCGCTGTTGTCGGTGGACAGGTGCCGCCACTTTCTCGTTGCTCATTCTTTCTCTAATGGATTTAATTAGAACTGCTTTCAAAATATTCGTGCATTTGCGATCATCTGATGGTTTTTTGCGCAGACGCGGCACAGAGTTCGGGAAAATCGTCTGTCCTTGAGAGCATTGTTGGGCGAGATTTCCTTCCACGTGGATGGGGTTAAATACTCATTGCTGCTGTTTTTTTTTCTCCTTTTTTCTTTTCTATTTCTGCTGGACTGTATTTCGCAAGTTTGGGGTAAAAAATTATCTGGTTCGCTTCAATTATATGCAGGGATTGTGACAAGGCGGCCTTTGGTGCTTCAACTACACAAGACGGAGGATGGACAGCCGAATTACGCCGAGTTCCTTCATTTGCCTAAGAGGAAATTCAATGATTTTAGTACGTTAATATAACGTTTAAGGAACTGTTTGGTTCAGTGTTATTTGAAAAGTTATTAAGATAGTATATTATTCAGATAATATGTTATTGAGATAACAGTATTATTCATATAATAGTGACTGTTTGGTTCAGTGTTATTTAAATAACAGATGTCAGTATTATTCAGATATATCTTGTTTAGTTCAATGTCATTCATGTTATATTACACATAAGATAAGAATATCCCCAAACAAGAAAGAGCATATTTCACAAAAGGTCCTATAGCAGCAAATCCAAAGATTCAGTAGCAATATTCTTCATTCAGAATGAACAAATATGCTTCACGTCTAATAAAATAAAAAAAAAATGCTGTGCTAGTGTTATCTAAATTCAGAAATTATGAGAAAAGTGCATAAGTAATATAACACCAATAATTTTCAAAGTTTTTTCTTCAACTGAATCAGCATTTTTGGTTCAATTTAAATGTTAACTAACAATACTAGCATTGAGAATATTTAGGCCATATCCATAAATGCACAAAGTGAACAAGCGCACCTGAACAAACTGAAGATAGTGTTGAAAGCTCTCAGTATTTCCTTCACCCTCGTATGTGCACTTTTATTTGCCCCGTTGAATGGCTGTCCTGAGTCTCCACATTCTCAAGCCAAATTTATCAAACCACTCTCAGCTTTGAAAATGGCGATTACAAGAAATTGGCCCCAAGAAAAACAAAGTGAACTACCTATTGCAAAGATCGGTAGATTGTCGACTTTACTAGAGGGAGTCGGGCGTCTCGGCGACCCTTTCCGTGCGTCTCGGCGACCCTTCCAACCTCTGCGAAGGCAACGAAGCAACCCTTCCGTGCGTCTCGGCGAAGGCAGGCAAGGCTCGGCGTCGAATCTCCAAGTCGCGCGCGAAGTACCCTACCTCTCCCTCCTGCGAGCGATAGATTGGCGTAATGTTATCTGAATGTCGGTTGATTTTCGACCGACATTCAGATAACATTATACAATGGCATTTTTGTAGTTTTTGAGATGTCATTACTCAAATGACATCAAACCAAATAGCTACTTTCTTATGAACAGTTTTAAATAACATCACATAACACTCAATAACATCAAACCAAACAGCCCCTAAAAATTTTGCGCTATTATTGTTATTGGCTTTAATAGCTGTATTCAGATCGAATATGATGATTTTTTTTTGAAAAAATTACGAGCAACACTTCTTCGTAAGTTGCGATTTCTTTCGGATTCTTCTACAGGTTGATTGTGATTTCTACCTGTCTCATCGTCTCTCTTCTACGCGCAGAAGGTCTCGAAGAAGTGGCTCAGCCGAATTCTTACAGTAACTTCTAATTCTAGAGACAAGCGGCCGATTCCAGAGACTCATATAACAATTATACGCGTCTCTGGAATCGACTGCTAGTAACTGGAATCGGAAGAAGTTACCGTAAGAATTCGGCTGCTATATGCGTCTTTGGAATCGTCGCTTGTAGTCGGAATCGGTCGTTGCAGTCAGAATCAACTGCTCGAAGCTGGAATCGTCCGCTAGAATAGAGATGAAGAAACGGGAAGAAATCACAATTAATCTGTAGAAAAAATAGGAATTTGATTCGAAATATGTAGAAAATCACAACATGTAGACGAAATGTAGAGGAAGAAGTGCTCTACTGGAATTCACCTTTACCTATAATTTTTGAACGTTAGGAACTAGGTGTTAGGGGCAACTAATGGCATCAACTAAAAAAACTACTTAAATAAGAGTCAAGGGATAAAAAAAAAATATTTACAATAGTCAAATGACTATTTTGAACATTTTGATAGTATATATTATTTTATTGGTGAAGGGCTGAGCCTCATTCTAATCCATGCATATAATTTGTAGCTCTCGTGCGGAAGGAAATTGCTGATGACACTGATAGATTAACTGGGAGAACTAAACAGATTTCTCCTGTTCCTATTCATCTTAGCATTTACTCCCCCCTTGGTACAGCATTTTGATCATCTTTGTAGTTATATTTTAATACACTTGTGCTGTTATAATGAATTTTTAGCACTGAATCAATCTGGATTTGGTCATATTTGATGACATAATGATCATTAGTAATGTTATTTTTGTGCATATATTGAAATTTTATTTTGTTGCATTAACAAGTTTTTCTTAATTCTTAAATAGTTTGGCTTGCTTCTATATGATGCAAAGATTTTTGTTTCTCATAAGTGTAGTTTTCAAGTAGTGCTATCAGTTATATGGCATGAGTGTATTGCGAGGAACTATGCTTGGATATATGTATTATTTTGACTTATGTAAAGACTGTGATATCTTTTTTATCAAATGTATTTACTTCTCGCTACAGCCGTGTCAATAAGCTAATTAATTGCAGGCATGCAAAGGGTTATGTCTTTAAAGGCTTTGGTTGTGTTAACAAAGGGATGGGTTGATGGACCTTTGGGAGTATGATTTCATGGAGGTTCAAAGGGCATGAGGAAAGGCAATGTGTAACCTAGGTTAGTTTGAGGTGTTATTTATTGAGCAATAGAAGAATGCACTATTGCAAATTTCCTGTAGATTTGTTGAATGAAACTGAAATATTGGGATTGACTGGAGACTGGTGGAACCAGTACAAAGTAGGCCATGTGATCTTGGCTTTTGAGATATTAATAAATGTTTGCTTTCACCAAGAAATATGTTAAAATTTTGACGGTCATCTTATATGAGATCAAAGACACGAAGTAGAGGTTGTGGAGGATGAGGCAGGATTGTCAGAAAGGTTGGACATAGGTAATTAGGGCTAATACCATGCAAACAACTAAAATCAATGTCACCAAGTAGAGCCAGTAAGTTTCATGGCGAAGTGAACTAATAATTTATTAATCTAACTGAATGTCAATGCATACTGACAGGTTCCAAAGCTATGAAAACTTAAATTTTTTTTCAAATCCAAAATCTCCTGAGTAGAGTGTCAGCCCATCTTTTGACTTTTAGGCACCTGTTTTAGATCAATGACATTGTTCAATGCATACTAGAGACCCCAAAGCCAAGAAAACTTAATAATTTTTTCAAATTCAAAAATCTCCGAAGTAGAGTGTCAACCCATCGTTTGACTTGAAGGCACCTGTTTTAGATCAATGACATTGTTCAAGTTACTCTATGCTTTTTTTGGGTCTTGCCAGTGGGCTGCTGCATGGCATTTGGCTTTCCAAATTTTTTTTCTTCAAGAGAATCAATTAATGAAATCCTTAGCCTCAAATCTAAAGGCTCTTGGCACCCACTATATTGATTTAATAAAATATAATTTCTCGTTTGTCTAATACACAGCTTCTGTCATTAAAATCTCTAAGTAAAATAAATAAATAAAAAGATGGTTTTCTTTTTGTAGGTATGATGATGATGGATGTGGTCATCCATGTAATAGGAATTTTTCATGCAACTTGTTACTGTTCTGCATCAAATTTATTTTACCACAAAAAATCTACTTTATAGGCTTGAAAATTGGGGGTGGTCTAAAATTGAACTACATATTTGAATAAAAAAATTGCTCACTCATTTCCACAAATGGGTCGGTCTGCAAATTTATATTTTAATAATACTCTGATGATAAATATATTATAATATGCAAGATATGTCAATCATATTGTAGGAAGTCATTGTAATTAATGTAAGAAAATAGACAACCATGTCAAGGGTCCTAACATAGTTTTAAGCAAGTGAGGTGACGGTTGGATACACATCATAGTATGAATATTGTCATCTTATACTTTGTAGATTAACTGATCCATATTCACTATTGGATTTGATAAGGCAAAAAGGTGTGTCACTGTTGTATAGAAAGCCATGAAAACATATTTAAGCATTCATGCATGTTTAGGATAAATGTGATATGTTATTTGATATGCATCAATCAATGTGTCATGGAATATAGCATGCATGAATAATCACCTTGGTTACCAAGGAGTTTAATGTAGTGCAAAGTATTTTGAATGTCCTAAAATGCATGGTTTGGTCATTGGGATCTCTTTTGGGTGGAGTTATGAGGAAATCAATATGGAACAGTATGATGTTCATAATAGGATCAAAGTGTTCACAATGTGTATTATTTGGGAATGTTCGATATATGTCATAAAATTTGATCCTTTGAGGGTTACATCAAACAAAGTGTCGGAGGAATGTTAGAACTTGGATCAGCAGTGTAGCTTTAAAGACTCCAAAGGTGAAGAAACTAAGATGGATATTGGATAACAAATGCTAATATGTTTGGGTTCATTGGATACTGCAATTGATATGTAAAACTCGATGTTTAGCATGCTGATCTCATCGTCATATATATTAGGAAGTAAAAAAGCTTTGTTATCAATGAGTGTAAAAGGTAGGTCATTCAGTTCTTTAGACTGGATATGTAATAATTAGTATTTATGTTACTTTGAAACTTTGGTGTGAGAACAGCAATAGGAGGATTTGAGCTCATAGCAGAATGGTTAATAAATGTTCTCAAGAGTTATTGTTTCTTTGAAGGTCAGGGCAGTTCATACTTCTCTAAGCTTTCTATACTATTAGAAGGATGATCAGGGCGGTTGAAACGTTTGATGTTCCTGCCTGGAAGGTGGTCCTGTGATAATTTTGGGGAAAATGTACTAGCAAGAGGACTGCTTGTATGTTTTTATTTCAAGATTTTTGTTTGTTCACTCCACTCTATCCCCACCAAAAAAAAGGGTGATACTTGAATTTTAGGATGATGTTGTGGGTCTGATAAGAAGAACGAGACAAGTATTAGTTCATGACTCTCAGGTGTATTTAAAGATTTAAAGGCTTACTTGTATTTGGTCTATGGGATGGTGTCAAACTAGGTAACTTCATTGCAACAGCTTTAGGATGGAAATAGCAAACTAGCAAAGTATTTTTTTTGTTCCCAAAGTAGGCATTAAACTCCCTCTTTTACAATTTGAGTCTAGCAAAATTTGTATAATCATCTGTTTCAAAAGTTTTGAGGTGTTGATCATGTTTCTAAGCAAGTTAAGAACTCGTAGCTGTTATTCATACATAAAAATTTTACTTTTTCGAGGTAGGATGGTTGCGATAGGTTGCTAGGGTATTTCTAGTATGCAGTGTATGTAGATGAAAATGTTTGTTGGACATGTTAGTGATTAATGGTGTATGGAGCCTTAGTTTATTTTTGTATGGATGCTATGATGTTGTATGCACACGCCACCAATGTGGGGGAAGACTACGAGTTCGAACTACACAGCTTCAAGAAAGAGAACGAGATAGAACTCTTTGCACCAATGACTCAAAATACATAAAATGCAACGCATAGTTACAGCCATCTTTACATAAGCTTAGTTCTAAATAAAGAAAGAATAAATTTATAAACCAACAAAAACTTATTAAAGGCCATTAAAAATACAAAAAATAATTAAAAAAACATGACCTGGACAATATCACTGGATTGTCTTTGATGAACTGTTGAAAAATTTCTGATTTTTTATTTCAACAAAAGCTATTGCCACCGGGAAACTCGACGGATTTCAAAATTGTTAAAAATAGATAATTTCACCAATCAAGTCTGCATGCCAACACATGCTTAGAGGTTTTATATTTATGTATTTCATGAGCCTAAGAAAACTAAAATTATCTGGTTCAAAGGCTTACAAAATCAATCTCAGGTCGACCTGTGGTTCTGTTTCACTAGTGGGTCTGATGCATGTGATTTTTCCAAAATTGCTACTTCAAGGAACTTAATCCTATTGTTCCAGTAGTAATCCATAGCTCCAAGCCAAAGGCTCTTGATGCATAATCAATTTATTTGGTGAAAAACAAATTCTCTTTTGACAAGGAACCACTTTTGCTCATCAAAATTACATAGAAAATAAAATACAAAAAGATATGGCCCTTCTAATGCTTTTCTTTTGAAACACCACGGCTGAAGTGAACTGTCTTGCATCTCTTTAACTGTAATTGCACATAATCGATGTATTTGGTGAAAAGCAATTTCTCTTTTGACAAGTGAATTACTTTTGCTCATCAAAATTACATAGAAAATAAAATCAAAAAGATATGGCCCTTCGAATGCTTTTCTTTTCAAAACAGCACGGCTGAAGGGAACTGTCTTGCATCTCTTTAACTGTAATTGCACACAATGTAGTTTTGTTTCTCTTCCTAGTAAAATATTAATGTAAGCTTCTTTGTTTGGAATCATTGACCTATGGTATTGTTTTCCTATGCTTAAAAATTAAGTCATTGTGATATCTCTCCCTTTGAGTAATTTACCAAAGCTGTCCCTTGACTATTTCAGATTTCAATTTAGTACTAGACTATTCAATCGAATTCATTTCGTCAACTTAATCCTATTTAATTTTCCAATTATTCAATTTGAGCCCAATTTAGTCTTTAGTTTTTTTCATTTCTTGAACAACATTGGCTCAAAATGGTAGTTACTAGTTATGGATTCCATTGCATAGATTATTTAATTTAGGAACTTAATTGGTCAGAAAATATTGTCTACGATTAAGTTGATCTAATTGAAATAATTGAAGGACTACTTTGACAACTTTCATCATGCTATTTTGTGCATTGGGAAATGACTTGTCTTTCTTTGACTCATTTTCTTATTGCATTTGACAGTTGTCAATTTGACGCTGATTGAACTTCCTGGTTTAACTAAGGTTGCTGTTGGTATAACACCCTGACTTCTTTCATCAACCATTAACATTATCATTGATGTTGCAACATATATATATATATATATATATATATATATATATATATATATATATCTATATACACATACATACTGTCTTGACACAATTGGGTTTTTTAGTTTCATAATACTACTTTGCAGAGGGACAGCCTGACAGTATTGTTCAGGAAATTGAAAGCATGGTTCGCTCATATGTTGAGAAGGTATTTAGCTTCAAGAATAATCCCATGCAATGTGAATATTCTGTAAAGTACTCTATCTGCTGTTGCTATCTGTTCATGCATTGTTTGTTTTTATATCCTTTATACTAATAAACATGCTGCCCTCCAAAAAAAGTTTTTATTCAAAATATTGAATGCATATTTGTACAAATTTTAATGACAGAATTTGACATGCCTTTTTTTGTTCTGTACAACAATAGCAGCAACAACAACAAAAACCTTAATCCCACTAGGTGGGCTCTGCTACATCAGTCCTTTATTTCTATTGTGCATGAACAAATAGCAGCCCCTCCCTAAGTTCTAACTTGAAAATTTTTTTTCTAATAATTTCTTCCTGTCTTTTGGATCTTTGTCTTTTGGGTCTTCCTCTTTTAATATGAGCAAAATTCATAAACTCAAATTTTCTAACAGTATCATTGAATGGTCTTTGCTTAGCTTGATTTTCATTCAAAGGGCTGCTTGTACTCCTGCCATATCACATAGAAAAATTAACTAGTAATTTGCTGCATTTGACCAATTTAGCAGAAAAATTGATGAATAATTTACCAAATTTTTTTTTGAGAATTTTCAATTTGGTAAATTTAATTTTTTAGACTAATCAGTGCCTATTTTGTTTTCTCAACTGTTAATTTTGAGACCAAATTAGTTTCTAATTTATCATTTTTTGAGAAAGACTCAAAATGAATGGTTGGGGGATTCAATCATATAGATTGAATCTTTGAGCGATTAAACTAGACACAGATTGAATAGCTCTGGATTAAACGTCATACTAAATAGTGGCTAATTATTACAATTATTTGAATTTAATGCTACAGTTGTGGCACCTTCTTAAACTAGTTATAGCATTATTTTTTTTTATTTTTGGTGAATTGTTTTTCTTGCAGCCCAACTGCATTATTTTGGCAATATCTCCTGCTAATCAAGATATTGCAACATCAGATGCCATTAAACTTGCTAGGGAAGTAGATTCTTCAGGTATGATGCAACTAGAGCATCCTTGACACTTGCATTCAAACTATCAACGTTTAGTTTTACCCACAATTAATTTTTTTTATATAATTTTTAGTAACCGGCCTAAGATCTCTACTGTTACATGGCCAATGTTTTATCTCCAGATCAAAACTATATCTTTTTATCAACATTGCATATTCCTTTTGAACAACTTATTAGGAGAAAGGACATTTGGAGTTCTGACAAAGCTAGATTTGATGGACAGAGGAACAAATGCACTTGATGTGAGTTATGTGTACTTTTTCTTCTTAAAATTGATTAGGAATAAAGCTAATACGAGATAGTTCACATTAGGGTTGATAATTTGACTCGAAACTTGAACTAAAATATTTGACCTGGCTCGAACTCTAATCGAAACTTTTTAGTCGAGTTTTAGTCGAACGACTCAACTCGAACACTATTTGTCTCAACTCGAAATGAACTCAAACTCGAACTCGAACTTGATTCGAACTTAAATTCGAATCTCGAACAAATTCGAGCTGGACTCAACTTGAAAATTTCGATATCGAGTCGGACAACTCGAAAATATCGAGTGAGTCAGATTCAACTCGAAAATTTTGAGTTCGAGTCTGGACTGACTCGAACTCAACTCGAGCCGGCCCTTGTTCACACCATTATTCAAGTTTTAAAACTCATGTTCACTCTTTATTTGTGGTTCCTTCTGCTACTGTTAAAATTACTTAATCATGAAATTTATCATTTCAAGGTTTTAGAAGGAAGATCTTACAGGCTGCAACATCCTTGGGTCGGCATTGTTAATCGATCTCAGGCAGATATAAATAAGAATGTCAACATGATAGTTGCTAGACATAAAGAGAGAGAGTATTTTGCAACTAGTCCTGACTATTCTCATTTGTCCAGTAAAATGGGATCGGAATATCTTGCTAAACTTCTTTCTAAGGCATGTGCTATTTCTTCTTAGTTTTGTTGAATTAGCAATGGGTGGTCAATTCAATAGTTTTATGCTTTTTTTTTCAGCATTTGGAGTTAGTAATCAGATCTCGAATTCCAAGCATTTTATCAACTGATAAATAAGACTATTGTAGAACTTGACTCAGAGATGGATCATCTCGGTAAACCTATTGCTGTTGATGCTGGGGTGAGTACATAATAAAGATTGTTGAATGTTTATCGATTTATGATGATTACTACGCATGTTGTGTTTTCTTCTCTTACCAATTTATTGTTTAAATTTTTATTTCAGGCACAGTTGTACACTATATTGGAACTCTGCCGTGCTTTTGACAAGATATTCAAAGAGCATCTAGACGGAGGGTAAGGACAATCTTCTGCCTTCTCTATGGATTTCTCCCACGTTAGTCTATCTCCATTTCTGATTTTACTTAACCCAAACAATTGCTTAAGAATGACAAGACAATATAACCATCAATTTGAAGTTTTATTTCATGAAAGCATTCTAGATTGCGTAATGCTTTATGTTAAGCTTACGGTATTTGTCTCAAATATAACGTATTTTCAGCGTCATTCAATTATCTAAATGAGGGAGTACAATAGTAGAGAACCATTATGAGTCATCTACATCTGTATTAGACATATAATAAGTTACTTCAAAATCGTCGCTTCCCTTTCCACCAACTTCCCACTCTCTGAACTGATGATGGTACATTTTTTCTTATCTTCTTTTTAATAAATATACTATGGGCTCCACCCATTTACTAAACTTTAGACTGTTTATTAAATGTAGGTTTTGGGAACTGCACTGTTTGTTTGATGAACTTCATGTCTTGAGTTTTTCTCAGGCAATTTCATTACTAGACTCTAAAGCTTTTGCACTTGGTTATTCGCAGGCGACCAGGTGGGGATCGAATCTTCAGAGTTTTTGATAATCAGCTTCCCACCGCTCTGAAGAAACTTCCATTCGACAAGCATCTCTTGGTGCAGAATGTCAGGAAAGTGGTCTCGGAAGCAGACAGGTATCAGCCCCATCTGATTGCTCCCGAGCAAGGCTATCGTCGGCTTATTGAAGGATCACTCAATTACTTCAGGGGTCCAGCCGAAGCGTCAGTAGATGCGGTGAGCCATCTAATCCCAACGCTCTATATCTCCTGATGAACGATATATAAACCAAACCGATGAGCTTCTTTATCCACTCTTTTAATCGCAGGTTCATTTGGCTTTAAAGGAATTGGTGAGGAAATCTATCGGTGAGACTCAGGTAAGGGTTTATCAGAGGCTACCTGGAGTGTTTTTATATTCAAAAAGCTCTGCGCTGGACTGTTATTATTATTATTATCCTGATCAGGAGCTGAATAAGTTTCCAACTCTCCAATCTGAAATAGCAGCTGCTTCCTATCAATCACTGGAAAGATTCAGGGAAGACAGTAGGAAGACAGTAGCGCGCTTGGTCGACATGGAGGCATCCTACTTGACCGTTGAATTTTTCCGCAGCCTCCCGCAGGAGGCGGAGAAAGGGGGCAATCCGGCTGACTTGAATGCATATCGATATGCCGAAGGGCACTTCCGGAGAATCGCCTCCAATGTTTCCTCTTATATAGGGATGGTGTTGAAAACGTTGAGGCTCTCCATCCCGAAGGCAGTGGTCCATTGCCAAGTGAGGGAAGCCAAGAGATCCCTGCTCAATCTCTTTTATGCTGAACTGGGGAAGAGAAAGGTGGGTATGCTCTATGCTTTTTTGATTAAAATGTGGTTAGTGTTCAGAGCAAGCAGTGGTGAGCAGTTTAATTTTATGAAGTTTTTTTGCTGTGCAGGGCAAGCAACTGGGGCAACTCTTGGATGAGGACCCCGCATTGATGCAGCGCAGACTGCAGTGTGCAAAGAGGCTTGAATTGTATAAATCAGCCAGGGGTGAAATTGAAGCCGTTTCTTGGGCTAGATGAGCCACTTATGTTTGTTGTTTGGCATTTGTGACTTCTCTGATATCTATTTGAAACACCAAAAGTATAGATAGCATCATCGCTGCTTGCCTGCCAAGTCTTTTGATCGATTGCGTCTGTGTGCAGAAGCGCAAGTTGAAAATGCATTTTTTTGATTATTGTTGTATGTTTATTAATTTTATTAATAAGCACCTTCTTAAGATTTTTGTAACCAGTATTTGGGATGATGTCTTAAATAAACAGTAGATGCCATATTTGTAAATATATCTAATTTGAATACATTGAGTTATATATATATATATATATATATATATATATATATATGGGTGGGTGGTATGATTGTGAAAGTTCTTTTTGTTTTTTTTAATGCTCCCTTGCCCTAGTGGCCTTGTGCTGTTGGATCTCGAGATATCTTTGCTCTTTCTTCTTAGGCTTGTCTCGGCATGATTTCGGTGATTTTTTATCTAGTCTCTTCATAATTTTTGTGTGCCTCCTCCCTTTTATGTCATTTACTTTTCTGTTTTAAGGGTGAGTCACCCTTGTTTTGATCATTTAAGGATGTTATTATGGTGGGTAACTTTGTGAGGCCGAGACCGAACATTTCCCTTTTTGTTCGTAGATTGAAACTTAAGAGTTGGTGGCTATTGGACATTTTTCGATTCTTGTAGAGCATTCCTCTCTCGAGGTTTATATGATATTAATAGACATTTGTGTTGGGTTCTTTCATTGGTCTCCTTTAGATATTGCTCTGAACCCGTTGGTGGTGCATGTTGGGTTCATTTCCTAACCTTCAATTGCAGATAATTAACCATGAATCTCTATTCTGATATATAAAGCTATTGTATAGCTTTTGTAACTAGATAAGTACACATCTATGTTACATAACCTATATGATCTTTGAGTACTTGTGGATCATGATGTAGTTGCGAAGTTACCAAACAAAATTTGGCTGTCTTGCCTATTTCTAGATACTTCCAATTGGTTTTTATGAAATTATCCTTGCCTTTGATATTTTTTGTTCTTCTTTTAATCATGATAAATCTAATTGTTAAGTGCCCAAGAAAATACTTTTAATTAATTGGTGAATGATGGTACTCAAACTATTGTTGTTGAGCAACTTCATGAAATGGTCTCTCTAATTGCAAATCTAGTAGAAGATAGCTTAGTACAAAATCAAGGAATTGATTGTATAACCCTAATTTGGTAGTATATGGTGTTTTTAGTTCTTATTATTTTGATTTTTACTCTATTTTTCTTGGCTTGATCCCCAAAATATTGTAGTTAAATAGATTGCATACAAAGTGAGATGGAAAAGAGAAAGATATGTGAAAATAATATTTTCATCTTTAGTCTGTTCTAGTACATTACTCTTAAGACAACAACTTTCAACTTAATACAGATAATGTCTAAAATAGATGCGGGGGAGTATGTAACAACTCAATATTATATTAATAACTCACTCTAATTGTTATGTTAATATTAAATTTATAATTTTGATATCAATTGTATCCCTTGTGTTGGCTGGTACTATAGACCACAATTCTAATAATTATTGTAACAGTAGATATCGGAAATTAAATCCTAATATTGACTGATATCCACCACATAACCATATTGAGGCACTTAATCATAGAGAAACTAAAAATAATTCAATTAAACAAAATATGCAATCACATGCCCAACATATGCCACTACTGTAAATGTCATAACCCAATAGTTAGCAAGCTTCAAGAATGTCAAGAAACAAAAAAAAAAAAAAAAAAAAAAAATATATATATATATATATATATATATATATATATATATATATATATATATATACTAGATTATCTCACAGTAGAATGTCAAGCAAGTAAGGCCTCTTAACCTCTATGCCTTCCTCTATATTATCATTCATCTATGATACCTGGCATGATATATGAAAGGTACTAGGGAATTGAATTCGATTAGAGTGATCTAAATATATATTAAAGAGACTTACAATTAATGCAGAAATTGGGCAATATATGATGCTAACATAAAAATGATGCAAATTGATTTCTCTCCTTGCAAGTGAGTTCTAGGATTCTGTACGAAGCAATTAATTTGCTTAGCGTTAAGGATATTGATCAAATAGCTATTCAATAATGCTTAAACAATCATGCAATATTCTAAAAAGAACAAGATTTATGATTACTTAGTTTATCATAGGTACAAGGATATCAAAACTCACACATTCAATTTCAAGCTTTTTAAAAGCTCATATTTCAACAAAACTAACTAAATGCAATAATGGTAATATCCTATCATTTTTTATTGGCTGTACATACTTTGTATGGATGATTTATTATGCATCAGTACATCTACTAGGATGGTTTATATTATTTTCTACTTGCCTTAATCTTTCATAATAAGTCATACAAATCTTTCTTATCACCTCGGTGGACCATTGTATATCCAATAATCTGTACAAATTTGAATTTAAAACTCATGTAGAACAATCTTTATTTCACATTTGTTCAACCATAATGTTTATCATATACATGCAATTTGGGGTAATGAAATGTATAAGCTATATGTAACTCAAAAAATTTCAATTCAAGTGTCAATAAAAGAGGGTCACACACATTTCAAAATTCACCGAAGGAATGAAGTGAAAATTAATTGTACATATAAAATATACATGTACCTATTACTTAAGAGTAAGAGTAAAAAATAGGGCCCTAGATATCTTTAAAGTCTATAAATCAACCATAATCTTGGGATAATTAATTGTGTGAGTGTTCTCCTTAATTTGGTAGTATACGGGTATTGAATATTTCTTATTTTGATTTTTACTCTATTTTTCATTATTTGATCCCCAAGATATTGTAATCTCTGTTCAGAGATCTTTTTTAGCTTGATTTGAAGAAAGTGAAAGAGAATCAATGCATCATTGTTTGCTTTGCAGTAAGACCATTATGATGGTCAAAATGCTGTAGAAGAATCATATAAACTACAGATGGAGTGATATGGAAGAAGGAAGAAGATACGCAAAAATGGTATTTCCATCCTTAGTGTGATCAAGTACATCATTCTTAAGACTTAAGCCCTCTTAACTTAATACAGATAGTGCTGAGGAAAACAATTATTTTAAATGAGGGAGTATGTAATAGCCTAGTATAAGAATAGCTCTAATATAGACTGCTATGCTGATATAATATTTATAATTTTGATACAAATTGTAACAATTGATATCAGACTTATAGCTCTAAAATCCCTTTTACTGGTAGGTATTAGAGACCACATTTCTAATATAGACTGTAATAGTCTATATCAGAAACTAAGGCTTAATACCAACTATTATCCACCATAGGACCATTGTAACGGCCCCAATATTGAATAGGAACTAAATTTAATATTGGAGCGTTACCATAATATTTAATATCAAATTAGAAGAAAGCTAACCTAATACTAAATGCTATGTTGGCCAAGTATCTTTGTGAGAGTGTTACAATGAAAGTAATATGAAAGATATGGAACAAGTACAAGTAAAATATGTAATATTATTTACTCATTCAATCCAAGCATATATAGAAAGATAAACTCAGCACAGAATAAGTAAGAACATTACAGAAGATTTAACTTAATATTATATGCCTTGATAAATGAAAGAGTAAAAGCATAAAGATCACTCTCTCACATAGCAAAATGTACATAGACGTAAAGTGCGGAAGTAGTAATTCAAAATCTTCAAGTGCTAGGTCCAGCTCCACTTGAATTATATTGCTCCTAATCTATCATATTTTGGTATTTAAATACGATAGGGCAAAGTCAAGAAAAGAAAAAGAGTAGTTAGACTAAATAGTCTAAGAATATTTTAAAATTGGCTAATTATTCATTGAAGTTTAATTGGATATCACAAGCTAATTTACAATTTGAAAATTGTAGCAAAGCATTTAAAAGCATTCAAGTAAGGAAAGAAAGCAAATGTAACTGTAAAGAAGAACAGTATGAAAGAAGAGTAGTAAAAGAACTCACAAGTATAATCGTTCTAGCATGCAACTAAAAAGGTAAGGAAAAAATATCCTAAATAAGGCTAGAAACTACAAATGTTCATTTAAAAGTTAAAAAAAAGGAAACATGCATATGTCCAATATAAATTATGCTAAGAAAAAGAAAAGCAGTAAGGCATTTAAATAAAATTAAAGCAACATACATTACATTCTATGTTAACTGTAAGTAAGTAAAGCACAGTATTGAAAATAGAAAGTGCTAAGCATAGTAAGTAAAGGAAAATCTTAGCCTCTTGGTCTAAGATATACATAGCATAGGACTATAGAAAGTAACATAGCTAGAAAGTTATGATGAGATCTTACAATCAATAAAATTGTAAAAGAACTCATATTTTATTAATTGAAGTTATTTTATGAAAATATTCATTCAGTAGGCACATACAGAATGAAGAGAGGTGTTAAGCACGTCTGCCTAACTAGTAAATGAAAGACAGGTCTCAATGAAAATAAACACTCACATTCATTATCTGAGAGTTTGAGGTCTCCTTATATCTCCTATTTAGCCTGCCATTGGCTATCCACCAATATAAAACCACTATAAGTTTATGAAAGTTTTATTTATGCACTAATCTTGTATGTATGTTCAAAGGAATATGCGCAAAGCTAAGAAAACATTTAAGAAAATTCAAATAATTGTAAGATATGTGAAACTATTTGAGGATCTACTTAATAATTGAAACTATTTGAGCTCCCAATTGGCTTATAGATACTAATTTTTAAGTTAATTGTAAGTAATAGTAGAAGTGAAGAAGTTTAGGAAAATACTAGTTTGAATTAATTTATAAAATGAGAAAATAATTTATAGTAGATTCATGCAAATTGGGAATTATTCTATACTAGTCATAAATTGATCAAATCAAATAGATTAATGATTAAAGTCTAAGAAACTAATAGGAAAGAGTGAAATTGAAGGTTTACTAAACTATTTAAAGTGAAGGTTAATGCACAACCTACTAAATTTATTTAATTAGTTTATAGAATGAAAGGTTTCCAATCAAATCATTCACTAACCTAGTTAGGATCAATTGGTAAGAAATGTTTAAATATAAGGAAGATGATAGATTATCATCTACAAGTACTAGTTCATTCTAAGTTGTAGGTTTAAATAAAATCTATAAATCATTTTAAACATAATTAGAAGTTAAGGGATCCTTAAATTATTCCTTAGAGAACTTAAGTAGGAAATTAAAAGCTAAAGAAAAGTGTATACTAAGGTTCCAATCAATTCTTGGGTGCTAGTATTATATAGGCCACTCAGTGAAATTAAGTATACTACTAGCAAAGTATATGTCAACTTACTAGAGGACTTAAGGTAAGATCTAAGAGTTATGGGATTATCACTAAGTCTCATTCAAATTAAAGTGTACTAGTTCTAATAAGTTCTCCTTATGAATTTAGGCACACTATTAGTATACCATTAACATGAGATAGGTTAACTACACCATAATAGGAAATTAAAAGTTCTCAAGTCAATCATTTGTGTACTTAAAAGAGAACAAGAACTAATGTAATAGTATAATAAGATCCACTCTAAATGCTAGGAACTAATTCTAACAGTTTCATAACATTACAATTATATGAGTGTAAATATTATTAATATTAAGTGGAATTAATCTAACTCTAAAGATCACAAGCAATTCATACTTTTCAAATCAATCCAATAGCAATTCTACTAAGGATGAAGATTAATTCAAGTAAATTGCTAAGTGTTCAAATTATCAAATTAGTGAAATTCATATCTCAAACATACAAATTTAAAGTACGAGGGAAGTAAGTAAAATGAAACATATTTGCTGCCCTAGGATTCAATAAACTTAAAACATACATACATGAAAATCATGAAATTACAAAATTACCTAATTGGAGGAGCTAAATACCTAAAATCTCAAATTGTTGTCCAAATAGAATGATATATATAAATATAGAATCCTTATAGTATAAGGAGAAGAATGACACTAAGTAGGTCAAAATTGGACAACATTGGAGTTTTAGGGTTTGGAGGGCTCCTGATTAGGGTTAAGAAGTTATTAATAGATTTAGGATTCAAAATTTAAATTTGATTTCATATTATTGCCTACATATTTTTGTGAGTGAAATAGACTGTTTAATCATCAAATTTGGACATCAATCATTTAAGTTATGTCACATACAAGGTTATAATTAATTACAAATAATTAATTGTAAAGACCCATAGTAATAAGTAAAATTCTTAAATATCGAGGAGCCTTTTCAGATAATGGTGAAGTTTCTGATAAGAACTCAAAAGTTAAGTGTGCTCATGTAGGAGCACTCCCAGGATGGGTGACCTACTAGGAAGTTGTCTTCTGAGGATAAAACCATGAGACCTTTCATGCTAAAGTGAACAATACCTTGGTGCTTAAGAATTTGAGCTATTATAAATGGTATCAGAGCAGGCCATAGGATGTTAGATAGGTGCTAAGTGCCATACAGAGTAAAGTACTGCTTTATGTGAGCTATTTCTTGAACCTATTATGGTTAAGGTGCTACATATTGTGAGTACCTCTTGAGCCTGTAGGGGTCACCTTTAGTCCTATCTACCTAATGGATGGTTCTTGGATCTGTGTGTGGATATTAACGAGGACATCATTTACTTAAGTTGGGGAGATTGTAAAGACCTTAAGTAGTAATAAATAAAACTCTTAAATATTGAGGTGCCTTTTTAGATAACGGTGAACTTCCTAATAAGATCTCTAAAGTTAAACGTGTTAATGTGGGAGTACTCCCAGGATGGGTGACCTGCTGAAATGTTATCTTCTGAAGGTAAAATAGTGAGGCCTTTTAGGCTAAAGCGGACAATACCTTGGTGCTTAAGAATTTGAGATGTTGCATTAATTAACCTAAAATAGTAATTCATGAAAATAATCAGTGAAATAAAAATTAAATGACGTATTATTATTCTACGCATTCTTCTGATTGAAATGATATATAATATCGCATAATTTGAATGAATATTAATAAAGTTATTAATGAAATAAAATATGCACTTAATTAACATTAATTAAATTAAAAGAAATCAAATACATAATCAGTGCAATTTAACTACCAACACCATATTTGAGACGATGCAAAAATTGAAGTCGGCTGGACTTGTGCAGTAAAACGGCGCAATTAAAATAAGGCACTAATGGCGAGGGCAATGACTAGACAAACGTCGAGTCAGCCGCACAAGTATTACGGGCGGAACGTGGGTCAGCCCGCATATTCGGCCCGTAATGCCTTCGAACCCATAAATGTTGACCTTTTGTAGAGGTTCGGGTCAAACTTGACCCGACCCATGTCTTCGTCTTCACCGAGGATGTAGTGTCGAGGAAAAATAGAGCATCCTTACCCTGGACGACCGCGGGCTCATCCAGTCGAGGCTCGCATGCCGACTGGTGGCAGGCTTTGTCCCGATCGACATTTCTGAGCCCATGACCATGCATATTGGTATCTCCCGTGCCAAAATATGTGATGCCATAATTAGTTTATTTTTGATTAGGGTTCACAACATAGTGGTCGGGCGCTAATTTCATATGAGATGGGATCGATTCGAACTCTTGAGAGCTTGATCGATCCTCACCGCAGACAATGGAGAAAAACCCAAAATAGAAAACTTAAAATTAATTGCAGTGGTATAAGCGATGTACCTGAAGGTTCTCACTACCCTTGCTATAATGGCAGGAACTTAAGGTTCCAAAGGTCAATCATCCGTCGCCCACAATGAATCGTCCAGCCAAACTAGCTCACAAAAGTAAGGAGGGAAAGAAAAATGGAGGTAAGGATAAAATTCCTAAGACTAAAGAAGGGCTGGCAAGGTTTGGCAGAGCACCGTAGCATGGACGATACCTGCATAGAGGGCACGATCTTAGGCCACGAGGGAGACGTACAATGAATATGTTTGGGTCGTTGGATCGAGTGTTGATCTGACAGCCAGATTTGATCCTATGAATCTAAGCTGTCTGATTTTGATTATCAAGTGATCAACAGCTCTGATACGGGCTAACAACTACTTTGGTGCTTTGTGCACATCGGCAGATTTCCGCCTTTTGTAATATGGCCGTTTGGATATTTATAATTAATATATATATATTAAATTTTTTTAAATTCAATATTTAAATATTAATTTAAGAAATTTATTTATTCAAAATTAAATATTCAAATGGACTCCGAAAAATCCCAAATTTTTACCCTTATTTAATTGAGGGATGAGGAACTCAAAAATGTAATTAGATTTTTGATCAGAGGTCAATTTAATTATCATAATTTTTTGAGTATTTAAATAATACTAAAATAATTTAGAAAAATTTGATAACTTCCAAACACTCCCAAAATACCACTCCTAAATAATTTGGGAGGGATGGGTCCAATGACGGACTTCGTTTTTGAATCCAAGGTCAAAATAAGTAGGCATTCTCAAAATTATCGAGAAAATCAAGAAATATTGGAAAATCTCGAATGA
Source organism: Gastrodia elata (assembly GCA_016760335.1). Classification (NCBI taxonomy): domain Eukaryota; kingdom Viridiplantae; phylum Streptophyta; class Magnoliopsida; order Asparagales; family Orchidaceae; genus Gastrodia; species Gastrodia elata. The sequence goes on along the minus strand of CM028671.1, from coordinate 48,686,660 downwards.
TCTCCAAATCGCATGAAATTTGAGGTGGAGACTCTTAACACTATTATAAGTGCAATGGAAAAAAAATTAAATTGATTTAGCAAGTATTTAACAGGTAACAATACTAGAGTTGTTACAACCATACTGAGGTACTTAAGCATTAAGAAACTAGAAATCGTTCAAATTAAATAAAACATGCAATCTCATGTCTAACATATACCACCACTATAGCTTAAAGTTACAACCTAATAGTTTGTAAGCTTCAAGAGTTTTTCAAATATTAAAATCAATGTGTTTATATAAGTATGTATCTATATATACTGATACTTGAATATCTCATAGTAAAATATCAAGCAAGTTGTGCCTCTTAATCTCAAAGCCTTCATCTATATCACAATTAATCTATGTTACCTTTCCTAACACATGAAATATAGAGGGAATTGAATATGATTAGAGTGAAATAAGTGCTTGGATATTAATGAAATTTACATCTAATGTAATATTGGGCTCAATATGAATGCTAATGCTAAAGTGATGCAAATTAACCTTCTCTCCTTACATAAGAGTCTAAGGATTCAACATAAAACAAATAGTTAGCATAGCATCTAGGATTTTAATTAAGTAGCTATTCTAAAATGCATAAATATTCATATAATATTCTAAGCAATTGAATAAGGTTCAAGATTACTCAACATATTGTTATGTATAAGAACATCAAGAAGCTATATTCAATTTCAAGCTTTGAGAAATCTCATTTTTCAATAAAATTAAGTAAAAATAACATGAGCATGCAAAAAGCAACATCTCATAATTTCTCTTGGAAGTACATGCTTTGTTGGAGGATTTATTATGCTTAAGTACATCTACTGGGACAGTTGGTTCATATTTATATTATTTATTACTTGCATTAACTCTCCTTATATGTCATACTGTCTTTCTTATCATTCCGGTGCGCTATTTGTCATCCAATAATTTGTATAGATTTTAGTTTAACACTCATACAAAAACATATTTATTTCTTATTTGTTCAACCTTAATATTTATCGTATTCATACACATTGGGATAATGAAATGTATATATTATATATAACTCAAATAAATTCAATTCAAGTATCAATAAGCGCTTCATGCATACTTTAAAGTTCATCAAAGGTATATAATAATAAATTAATTTTAAATATAAAATATATACACACCTATTACTTACAAAAAGTAAGAGTATAAAAAAAGGGCAGTAGAGTCTTTTGAGCTTATAAATCAGTTATAGTTTTGAGATCATCAATATTAGCATATTTTATCTTACTTTTAGTTAATTTTATTTGATTATGAGGTTCTTATGCATGAGCATTAAAAGTGTCCACTTGAGAAACATAGATTTGACATAATATCAGATATACAAGTGTAACGATTTTATTATTACCATATCATATTAAGAGTATTTATTAATTTAAGATAACACAAAAAGTACTAGTGCACAATTATTATAAAAACATATATTCTCATTTCAGGTTCTTCAGGATTCTCTTTATTTGAGCATTTCTTCCAAGACTTCTTGAGGGTTACATTTCCTTAGGTTTGCTCTTGGGCCACACCAGGAGGGAAATCTCATATCATTGATACATATCTTCACTTTAGTGAAATAGTAAAAGTTTTGGGCTCTGATATTACCTAGAGGGTATAAATGTTGGTATGCCTTTGTCGAGAATTAAAATAAATGATCAAGGGTTGTAAGGTCTTGCATTATTTGGTAGCGTAACCTTCTAACCAAACCTTACTTTGATTGTCCATGTGGCTAATTGTAAAGACACACCTAAGTAATAATAAGTGAAACTCTTAAATATCAAGGCATCTTTTTAGATAATGATGGAATTCCTAATAAGAACTCTAAAGTTAAGCATGCTCAAGTGCACTCCTAAGATAGATGACCTACTAGGAGTTACTGAGAATTTATCTTCTGAGGAAAAAATCATAAGGTCTTTCAGGTTAAAGCGGACAATACATTGGTGTTTATAAGTTTGGGCTGTTACAAATAATATCAAAGCAGATCATAGGGTGTCAGATAGTAGCTAAGTAACATATAAGGCAAAGTACCACTTCATGTGAACAACCTCTTGAACCCATGATAGTTAATGTGCTACATGGTTGTGGGTACCTCTTAAGCTTGTAGGGGCCACCTCTAGTACTATATATCCAATGGATGGTTCTTAAATCTATGTGTGAATACTGACAAGGATGTTTGTTACTTAAGTTAGGGGAGATTATAAAGATCCCACTTAAGTAGGAATAAGTGAAATTCTTAAACATTGATATATCTTTTTAGATAATGGTGGAGTTCCTAATAAAAACTCTAAAGTTAAGCGTGCACAGGTGGGAGCACTCCCAGGATGGGTGAACTACTCGGAAATTATTTCCCGAGGGCAAAATTGTGAGTTCTTTCAGGCCATAGCGAACAATACATTGGTGCTTCAGAGTTTGGGCCATAATAATTGATATCAGAGTAGGCCATAAGGTGTCAGATATTAGCTAAGTGCCATATAGGGCAAAGTACCACTTCATGTGAGTGGCCTCTTGAACTCATGATGGTTAAGGTGCTACATGATTGTAAGTACCTCTTGAGCTTGTATGGGCTACCTCTAGCCTTATCTACCTAATGAATAGTTCTTAAATATGTGTGTGGATACTGATGATATCATTAGTTACTTAAGTTGAGGAGATTGTAAGGACCCACTTAAGTAGTAATAAGTGAAACTTTTAAACATTCAGGTGCCTTTTTGGATAATGGTGGAGTTCCTAATAAGAACTCCAAAGTTAAGCGTGCTCAGGTGGGAGCACTCCCAGGATAGGTGAACTGTTGAGAAGTTATCTTCTGAGAGCAAAATTATGAGATCTCTTAGGCTAATGCGTGCAATACATTAATGCTAAAGAGTTTGGGTTGTTACACTAATGCCCAAGGGTGGAACTTAGATATCTAAAGGTGGGCTATTATAAGTGTAACAACCCAAGTTATTACTTAGGTCAACTAAGACTAATCAAAATCCTAATTATGATAATAGTGCCTTAATTAAGTCATTAGAAGCTCACTACTAAGACCCAATCCAAATCAAAAATCAAATGGATCAAATCCTAATTTTGGGAATTTCTAGAATCCCTAGAAATTGACCTATTTAATTTAATTTGAAATCAAAAATCCGACTTCGCCATTGTGTTTACCACCCCCAAATTAGTTAGGGCTAATGTTTTGGAAGCATTTGGAAGTCGTTGGATTTTTGGCGAATATTTTAATATTATTTAAATACCTGAAAATTGAGAAAATTAAATACTCATCAAATCAAAAATCTGATTACATCGTTGCATTCCTCACCTCTCAATTAGCTAAGGGTGATTTATTGGGAATTTTTGGAATACATTTAAGTGATTAATTTTAATTATAAAATATCAAATTTAATTAAGAAAATAATAATTATATTTAAGTAAGTAGCAACATTATCTATCATCCATGCCGTCACCTCCCATCTGTTAGATCAAACAGAAAATCATAACCGTCTGATCATCAGATCAGACGGCGAATCGACATCATCCCCGTTTCCCTCTCCACGTGTCACAAGCTTTGACGCGCGGCTCGCAGATCTCCTTCTGCGCGTCTATCACCGCTTCCATTCTCCATTATTGTCCTGATCAACCCTCAGCCCGACATTTTTGGGTTTTAATCTATCCATGAGCTTTGAATCAAATCATCAGTGGAACCCTAAAGTTTTAAACCATTCATTTAGGTACGACTTATAGTACTTCATTTCCTACTCAAATCGTATGGTTTTGATGCATAAGTCTATTTCACTTCCTTGATTGTCATTCTAGCGGATCTGATCGGCTTCATCCGAGTTTGATCTATCAAATTTGAGGAGTCATCTTGTGGCGACCCTCACCCTTAACCCTCAATAAGTTTAGATTAAGGGTGGAGTGTCACTCTGGTTAACCCCTCACTTAGCATTGGATTAGGATAAACTCCACAATCCACCTGATTAGAGAAAGGTTAACTCAGAATCAATCAAGCAGTCACTATATAAGTAAAATTACAGAGTGCGGAAGCGATAAATAAATGACATCCAAGTATCATAATATATATAAGAAGAGAAATATAACTCAGAAAAGTAGCATAGTGAAATCTGAACACACAGTCATAGGTACCTGTATTATTATATTAATTAAAGTTTAACAAAATAAATGTTTAAAATCCACTCATCCTCACAGGCAGTAAATGACTAGATATCTTCTGGCCCCAACTGCTGCGCCTCCTCTAAGTAAGGCTCCTCCTCGGGTGCAGGCTCCTCAAACTGCTCTAAGCCTGACATTGTCGGTTTCACAATGTAGGGCCCTAGCCAAAAAAAAGAGAAAATCTGGTTAGACAATTATCTAAGTACATTTTAAGCTGAATTTTTAATAAGGTTATATAATATCACCATTTTACCATTTACTTTTAAGCATAATGTGTAAATACAGGAGCAGTAAGCAACACAAGTAAAAAGGCAAACTATAGACTATGCTCTATAGTATAAACAAGGCAAAGAAAAGAGGCTGAAGCATGCCTCGCATAATAAGTAATTAAGGAAAGGCATTTAAGTGTAAATATAACTGAATAAATGTTGGAAGAAAAATTCTACATCCTAAACATGCTGGTGATCAATAAAAATAATATGCTAATTAAAAATGAATAACTCAGCAGTGATATATACATATAGCAGCAAGATTCTAATATCCTAAATATATATAAAGCAGTATAAGGAAATAGCTGACTAAAAAAGAATATACTGAAACAACCACAACTACATATAAATCTATAATACATCAACTGCCATACAGAAAAGAGCTACACTAGCTCACCAAAAGAAACTGAAGATCTTATCACGATACGGCTAGGGCTACTCCTAGCTCGATACGACTAAGCCAACAACAGTCACATATATGGCCCTAATACGATACGACTAGGGCTACTCCTAGCTCGATACGGTTAGGTCACCAACTATCATACCAAAATATCATAGCACAGTACGGCTAGGGCAACTCCTAGCATGATACGGCTAGGGCAATATTCAGTATGATCAAAAGAACACTAAGAGGCAGCTCAATCACATCAATTCATTATCATTTCAATTATTTACTTTAATATTTTCATAAGGAATCTAAGGAGTCTCCATAATTTCATAACATTTTATTTATGCATCAAATGTCTTATATGATATGTTCAAAGAAAATATAAGGCACAAAATTACAAGGTATGCATAGCAATAAATAACAAGCAAGAGACTCGACTAAACATGGTGATATCATTTGTTTTCTACTTAACCAGCTAACTATCCCAAGTTACATAAGTTCAGGATCACCATTTTCCTACTATCGAGTGTAACTCAAAAATTTGTCCTTATAAGTTAAAAAGGATTGGAACTGATCAGGTTCTAATCTAGTTCAATCAAATAGATGACTACGAATTAAACAAATAAATCATACGTCCTAATTATTGTGAATTTAGACATTTTAACTAAGATCTGATCAAGATCTTCTACACCTATAGATTATGGATTAAACACTATGAGGTTTTAGGTTTAATCACATAATTCCAACTGGATAAGACCTAAGTTCTAGGTTTTATACTATAAGTGATATACTAGTTAAGGCAAATCCTATTAAGTAATCAAACTTAATAGGATGAATCTCCTATCTTAAATCTAAAGTTAAAAGATAAACTAATCAGAATGGGTTGTAAAATAAAATAATATCTAGAAACTACCAAAACTAAGGTTCCACCCATAGGGTAACCCAATTTACCCAATGAATGAACTCTAACCTAAGGTCTAGTCCTAATCTCAGGAAAGGTCCTTAAGGTGGGGTGCTTAAGACTTAGGAAAATTTATTGAAATTCAAATTAATGACTTTTTTTTATTTACTTACATGGTACTAATATGATTATATTATTAATCCTAGTATTCTAAGATTTTAATTAAGGGCTAAAGTTGCGCATTTTTAATTTTAAGGTAAAATGACTATTTTGCCCCTACTTTACGGGTCAATCAACTTTTGATTTATGGGTCCAAACTGAGTTTTCTCTTCTCCAACTAATTCCTTACTGTCTAATTTGAAGATAGATAGTAAGTACGTCCAATTTGGACGAGAAACGACCGAGTTATGGCTAAAATAAGGCTAGGGGTATTTTGGTCATTTCCCTAAATTTTAGTGTTCAAATCCTAAATATTATTTCTGTGAAAATGATGACATTGAAATTCTAAACTAGGTAGCTTCTTGAATTTTTGGATTTGGAGTTAAATTGACCAAGTTATGGCCATTTGAAGTCCAAGGGCATTTTGGTCATTTTTCACTAAAGTCAACTCTAAATTATAGAGTTGACTTTTTGTCCTGATGTCCAAATAGGAAAACTAATACTACCACGGTGATAGGGCCGCTCTCATGAGCATTTTAAGACCCATATTGACTATGTTTCGATAATCGGGTAAAAAGTTATGGGGTCTTAAAGAGGCTCTAAAATGCTACCTCGTTATACGTACCCCGAAACAAAATTTTACATTACACCATTTGATCCTAAATATTTTTCCGAGTATTTTAAGACCCATATTGGCTATGTTTGGATCCTCATACAAAAAGTTATTAAATTTTTAAGTTTTACTATTCAAAAATACAATTTGAATTATTTTACTATTCATTTATTCAAATTGAATTATTTTACTGTTCATTCCTAAAGTTTAAATGTAATATTTCTGATTTTTAATTAATTATTAATTGATATTAATTAATTAATTAATTTTACTGTAGCAAAATAATTAGTGTTAATCACTTTTTAATTAATCTTAATTAATCTCTAATTATATTAATTATTTAAATTTACTGTTCATTCATAAAGTTTTTATTTAATTATTCACTGTTTAAAAATTAATTAATTAATTAATTAATTTTACTGTAGCAAAGTAATTAGTGCTAATCACTATTTAATTAATCTTAATTAATCTCTAATTATATTTAATTATTTAAATTTACTGTTCGTTCTTAAAGTTTTTATTTAATTAATCACTATTTAATTATTAATTAATTAATTAATTTTACTGTAGCAAAGTAATTAGTGCTAATTACTGTTTAATTAATCTTAATTATTTGTTAATATTAAATTAAATATAATTAATTAGGTTTTACTATTCAAAAGTAATTAATTATCCTAATTATTATTTAAGATTTAATTAATAGTTAATTAATCCTTAATTAATCTTTAATTATAATTATCTAATTAAAGTTACTGTTTAAAAGTAATTAGTACTAACCCTAACTTAATTAACCACTAACAGTAATTAATTAGGGCTAAACAGTAATTAAATTAACCTTAATAAAAATTTCTAATTAATCAACATTGGGCCCCACTGACACGTGGCACCTTCAGAGGCTGCCACGTGGCACTGTGGTCCCCACGGACTGCTGACTCATCTCGGCTGAATGAGCTGTGGGCCCCACTTGACACGTGGCACTACTAGAGGCTGCCACGTGGTACTGTGGCCCCACAGGCAACTGACTCAGCTTGGGTGACTGGACAGTGGGCACACCTGACACGTGGCACTGTGGGTCCCACGGGCTGCTGACTCAGCCCGGCTGACTGGACAGTGGGCCCACCTGACATGTGGCACTGTGGGTCCCATGGGCTGCTGACTCAACCCGGCTGACGGGGCGGTGGGCCCCCCACTTGACACGTGGCGGGCCTGTAGGCTGCCACGTGGCAGGGTGGCCCCACCCGCGCGGACGCGGACCCGACCCGGACGGGTCGGGCTCGGGTCGGCCCGGCCCTACCCGAAGGCGTGACCCTTCGCCTTCCGGGGTTCGGCGGACCGAACCCAGTCCACTTCGGGGACCTGGTGCGCCCGATCGGGTGAGTTTTAGCCCAATCGGAACGGTGGATGTGAAGAGGACATGTTGATCTACCTCTCCTACAATTTTTGCAACGATCGAACGGTAAACGAGGGAGATCGGGGTACCTGAAGTTCGGATCGGCGAAGGTTTCGGCGGAAAAAAAGGCTGACTGCCGGGCTTGATTCCGGCTCGATCCGGGCTCCGATCGGTGAAAACTCTGGTAGGCCGAGGTCTTATAGACCGGACGGCGACCTCGCCGAAGCCTGGATACGGCCGAATTGGCCAGAAATGGCGACGGGCCGCCGCGTGTCACGCGTGCGGAGTCGTCGAGGAAGACGACTCTACAGCCGTTGGATCTGGGCCGATCCAACGGCTGAGATGGCGCCGTCCAGATTGATGGTGCCGTCAGCTACAGTGACGGGTCCGTTAAGTACTTAACGGCACGCCGTTAGCTACAGTAAAAATATTATTATTTTATTTATTTATTTGTTTATTTATTTATTTTTTTATTTTTTTATTTTTTTGAAAAATTTTCAGAAAATTTTGAACATGTTTTTCTTAGCTAAATTGGGGTCAAGGAATTCAATGGCGTAGTCGGATTTTCGATCCGACGAGTATTTTGATACCTCAATTTCCGGGATATTTTTATTATTAAAATATTCGTCGAAATTTCGACGACTTCCGATTGACACGGAAACTTCACCCCAAGCTAATTTGGGGTCAAGGAATTCAATGGCGCAGTAGAATTTTTGATCCGATGAGTATTTTGATACCTCGATTTCCGGGATATTTTTATTATTAAAATATTCGTCGAAATTTCGACGACTTCCGATTGACACGGAAACTTCACCCCAAGCTAATTTGGGGTCAAGGAACGCAATGGCGGTGCCCGTTTTTTGATCGAAGGTCAATTTAAATAGGTCCATTTCTAGGGTTTCTGGATTTCTAGAAATCGGGATTTGATCCGTTTGACTCCTGATTTGGACTAGGTCTCAAAGGTTGCCTCCACTTGACCTAATTAGCATTTATAATTGAGTTTAAGACTTAGAGTTAGTCCTAATCAACTATGGTAACAACTCGGGTTGTTACACATCTGTAGTACTGCATAGTATTTTCTCTTGTTTTGCTCATAACCATAACTAGTTGACTAGGATTAAAAATTATCGCCAACCCTGAGCACCTTCATCGTTGATCTGCACATCATTGAGTAGCCTTCGATGAGCCCTTTCCATTTCCGTGTGGTTGGCTTCCGATATCGTCGTTAGGTTGCCAAAAGTGCATGCCCTAATTCCTCCTCCACTTTCCTAATTCGGGAAGACGATGGAGTGGGTCAGGCCGGGTCGACCCGAGCTCGACTTGGTAATCATAAAGTCGATGCATGTCGCTCTGTGAGATTCGCGGGTCTCACCATTTGCTGTTATAATAATCCTACGTGGGGCCCTCCATCATCTTCCGTCTGGCGATTCTGTCCCGTAGGACCCACTGTGTAGATATTAATCTTATGTGGGTCCCGCCTGCATAATAAAACAGTTAGTTGATAATAAAAATTAAAGTTAATTTATTTAAATTAATTTAATTTAAATTCCAGAACATTAAACATCCATAGTTTGAAAATTAATGATCCAAATGCCTTGAAATTATGTCATTTTGATCAATAAAATTAGAGGAATATTATGGAGTAGTCAAATCTCTGTTTGGATGAGTATTTCACCTAATGATATTTATGACTCCACATTTTGACCTAAATGTCCCAAAACTCTATTTAGTCATAACTTTGTGGGTGCTTGCTCAAATATATCCAATATGGGTCTCATTTTAATCAGCAAACCCTCAGGAATATTCTATGAGGGTTAATTTCTCTATTTGGATAATATTTAGCTTAATCACTTTTAGGACCTAATCCTAAACTTCCATGGCTCATAACTTTTCATGCACTAGTCTAAATATAATTAATATGAGTCTTAAAGTGATCAGGAAAACCTTTAGAATAATATAGTAGTATTCATTTCTCACTTTGGATTAGAATTTGCTTAATCACTTTTAGGACATAACCCTAATTACCCTAATTAACCATAGAACTTTAATTGACTATAACTTGGTCAATTAAGCTCCAAATTAGGTCTTCCAATATACTATTTTGATCAAGAAGACCTAATAAACAGTAAACAATAAAAATATATAGGATCCAATGGCTAAATCTCTTAATCAACCATAATCACCTTAAAACTTGATTAGTAAATATTAACATAATTAATGATCCAAATTGAGTAATTTTACTTTTTGATAACTCATATAGTAGAATAAAACTTAGTATTATGGTTGGTTTAGTGATTCTATGATTATTTTTACTAATCACTCACTAATCACCTAGACCCTAATTAAGCTATAACTTAACTAAATGAGGTCCAATAGGGAAGCTATAGTCACTGAGTTTGCTAAATTTGAACTTTAAATGAAAAAGTTAGGTTTTTGACCCCCATTTATGAAACCCTAATTTCCATTTTTGAACCCTTAGTTTGTTTTGGCTATAACTTAGCCAATACTTATCAAAATTTAGTAATTTTAGATTCTATAGAACCCTTAGATAGTAAGCTTTAATAAACTGATAGAAATATTAGATTCCATTAAGTAAAATTACCAAATTGCCCTATGAGTTAAATTCTTTAATTTGATGTCATAAGGCTTAGTAATTATCCAAAATTGATGTACTTACAGTCTATCTTCATATTAGATAGTAAGTAATCATTTGCCAATAAAAAATTCCAATTTAAAGCCTTAAATCAAAAAGTAGATTTTTAGACCCATAAGGAGGGGCAAAATAGTCATTTTGCCAAAATTTAGGATTAAGTGCTTTTAAGCCTCAGTTTCTTATTCTAATCACTAAAATTAATGATTAGAATGATTCTGAGTTTAATTTAATTGATTAAAGCCCTAAAATAAGTTTCTAAGTAAAAATCCTAATTTCTCCTTTAGGAAAATTCTATATAATTTATTAGCTATATGATGTGAGATTCATCTCACATCATACCTCTTCTTTGAACCTCCTTAATCTATCCTTAATCTTACTTATAATTTTAGTTAGGTTTTGTGTCTGAGAGTACATCTTAGTGCTTAGGAGCTATTTTCTTAAGAATAGGAATAAGACTTAGGTTAGAATTCATCTATTGAGTAAATTGGGTTACTCAATATGTGAAATCTTGGTTTTACTAGTTTATAGATTTTTATAGTCTGTTTATGATTATTTGATCTTTTAATCTTAGACTTAAGCATAGAGATCCATCCTATTAAGTGTTACTTTAGTTAATATGATTTGCCTTAAATCTTAATCTGTGAGATTGGGTTTTAAACCTTAGTCCTTTAGGATCACCTTTGGATTAAGTAATTAAACACCAATATTTAGAGTTTAATTCTTAATCCTTCCATATTAATTTGGTCTTAATCAAGATGGGCTTGGGATTTCTTAATTCATTAAAATAGGTCGATTAATTTATTATTTAACTTATAATCATCTGTAATTTAATTAAATTAGCACTTGGCCAATTCTAATTATTTTCAAATTATAAGGTCACAAATCTGAGTTGCACTTGATAGTAGGAATTGGAGATCCTGTACTTGTGTAACTTGGAGTAGATAGAATGAATAAATTAGATAATAATAGATATCACCTGTGTCCTAATAGAGTCTCTTGCTCACTTTGATATTTGATGTTTTGCTTGCCTTGTATTGAGCTTTATACCTTGGTCACATATATTGGGCATAGGATATTTGATGAGTATCTCGTGTCAACTTTGAATTTGCATAAATATCATTCATATTTTTATCAGTGTTTTCAGTTTTCTACTTTTCAGTTTAGTTGGTTGTGACCTAACTAGTGTGCCTCTTCAGTCTGTTGGGTCTGGCATAACATAGTGGCAGCTAGTGTTCAGTAAGTCTGTCCATTCCTGGTTGAGCATTGGCTGCCTAGGGTGGCGAGAAATAGACTTTGCGCCCATGTGACTTTATTAGTCAGGATCTGATATGGTAGTACTAGTTGAAGGTGCACTTCTACTCAGTGATATTCAATTCAGTGTTTCTACTTTAGCTCATCAGGCTAAGTGATTTCAATAATATTCAGTTTAGTATTTCTGCCTAAGCTCATCAGGCTAAGTGATATTTTGTGCATATTCAGTTCAGAGCTTCTACTTTAGCCCATCAGGTTAAGTGAGATTGATTTATTGTTTTCAGTTTGAATGGCTTTAGTAGCCATGAGAGTTTTCAATTTTTAGTTTTATATTTACTGTCTTTAGTTTACTTTTCTGCATTTCATCACTTTCTTATTTACTGTCTTACTGTATTTACTAGCTTATTTATTTATAGGATGCTAGTTTTGCTCGCTGCTTATATATATAGGATGCTAGTCTTGCTTTCAGTTAATTAAATATTTCACATGTTCTTTTACTTTATGTCAATTAGCATAAGTTTATATTGATCATAAGTATGTTTAGGATCAATTTTTCTTTTATTATTAGTACTTAGTTTTTATTTTATGCGTAACCTTATTGCAGCTATAGTTGGAGGTATGTACTTACTTCCTCTTTTGTTTAAGTTATAAACTTATTATTTATAGCTTCTTGTTCTCTACACATGCTTTTCTGCTCCTATATTGTGCCTAGTTAAGTTTTAAATGGTGATATCTAAATAACTTAATAAAATTGCAGCTTAAAATATACTTAGACATTTTGTCTAATTAGAATTTTCTTTTGTTGGCTGGGGCCCTATCATTGTGAAACTGACAATGGTATACTCTGAGCTATTTGAGGTTATGGAGCCTTCTAAAGACTGGATTCAGGAGGAGGATCGAGCTATTGAAGACCCTTAGTTCTTTTACTTTCTGCATTGTGAGGATGAATGGTTTACTTATTGCATTTTTGCTTAATCTTTTAAATCATATTGTAATAATACATGTTTAAATTATATTTTATTTTACTATTATTATTCTGAGTAGTATGTTCTTAATAATATATTATGATGGAATGGATGTTACTATTTTACTTCTGCACTCTGCTTTTATGTACTTTTCATTTAGTGAAATAGCCCTTAAATGGCAAACTCCTTGATTATAACGGGTTAAGATATGTGCTTAATCTATTCATAAGTAAGGATCTTATCATTTGGTGACCCCTTCACCATAATCATGTTAACTTAAGAGTTAACATGACCACGATGGGGTTGGGTCGCCACAATAAGGTTCCAAGGTTTTATGAAGGTTTTCTAGGTTGTAATGCTCATGTCATAATGCTCATTCCATTAGTTAATTATCACTACTATCTTTTTGAAGATGTCTTCATTTGGTATCCTTAGCTAGCCAAGGTGGCATAGCTAAGGTTATTCTTTAAGCTTACCCTTTAGACCATCAAAAAAGAAGATATGTAATAATATGTGGTTGTTACCTAATTATTAACAGCCTAATTAGTTTAGAAATCCTTCAAATTGTCTTTAAGAAGTCTTAAAATCAAACCCCAAAATTTTGGGGCATTTTGGAAGTCATTTGACTAAGAGGAATATTTTGATTAATTTACATAAATAAAAAATGAGATATATATTTTAACATCCAATAAAAAATCTAACTTTACTTTTGAGTTCCTCACACCCAAATTAGCTAAAGGAAAAATTTTGAAAATTTTTGGAGCCCATTTGGTCAGACAATGGAGCTTAATTTAAACTATATTAATTTATAATAATTTTTATTAATTATTTATATTTAAAAAATTGAGTTAATGATTTTAACCATTGCAGTGGGAGATCCGCTGTTCGACTCCAAACATTGAGTAATGAATCTGCAGCATACATACCGTCCTACGTTTCGTGGCAGCCGATCATATGACAACTGCTAATCAGCTGACAGATATGGATCTTAGCTATCAGATACAGACCTGGATCTGACGACACTAATTAAACCTACATAAATCATGTTTTACCTGATCGAATTAGAGCCATACGATGGATCGGATGACCAAGATTTGACTTGAGCCATCCCCTTGAAGCCCAACCGCCCAAGGCATCGCGGCGGTTAGGGCAGGTCATCAAGCCATTGTTTCTCCTCCTCAAGACCTGGCCAGACTCCCCTCTTGTGTTGATTTGGAGAGTTGACTGCGATTGGTAAGGTTACCGAAGCTCAAAGCCGTTCTGAGTGCACGCATTGGCTCGTTGAACTTAGCAAATAACGAACAAGGTAGTCCTCGTCCCATCCTTTTTCTGAGTTTAATGTTGTGTAGAATCACAATCTAGCATTTTATCTATCAATTTCCTTCAATATATGATTGATCGATGAACCTGATTGAGTTTGATTAGACCCTGTAGAACCGATGGCCTCCAAGCATGAACAGTGGACTACAGTAAACCCTAGCTAGACCACATCTCTTGAGTGATGGCTAGGGTAGTAGGAGCTAGGAGGGATAGAAGTTCTTGGCCATATGGGTAGGTGTTGTCATGCTAAGGATTTTGATGGTTATTTTATGCCCAAATTCCATTAGTAACATGGGAGATTAGGGTTTCTTCGAAACCCTAACTTCTGAGTTATGCCTACGGGGGAGACTAGAGACGAAGAGGTGCTCGGGCTCGTCAGGCCTGTGGCCCGGTTGGCCCGAGTGAGCGATGCGCTGTCAGCCGCTGGAGCGCTCGGTTCGGCCCGACTCGACCGCACCTTCAAGAATCTAATGGAGAATATTCTTCTAAATATTCTCTATTTAATTGAAAATTATAGAATAGAATTTAGGAAAAATTAATTGCATAACCCCCAAAATAATGATCCAAATAAAGAAAAATTATATGTAAAAATGATTAGAAAAATTTGTAGAATGTAATGGTGACATTAATCTTCTTTTTGACAAAAATTTTCACTAATGATATTTTAACCATAAATAACTTAGGTTAGTGCACTTAGCCCTCATGTTATAGAGAAGGTGGATTTACTAAACATAATCAAATTGGATGTTAAATGGAGAACTTGACTTATAAGAGCTTAATTATATTAGTATTTTGGTCATAAAACAAAATTTAGTCCACTTAGCCCTTTAAAACCTTAGGAGAACTTAGCTTGAACCATACCTTGCAATGATTGATTATTAAAGGAGGTTATAATAAGGGAGAATACTTAGATCAATCTATCAATTTCAACCTTAGTCTAATTAAGTATGTAGCCAATCTCTTAAAAGAAAGAGATAGAGAGTAAATAATGGATGGTAGAGTGATTTGATTTTTAATTGAGTTGGACCAACAAGTAGAGATGTGGGTCTTTCTAAGCAAGTTACAAGTCCAATTAATTGAACATCATGTTTAGAAAATCATAAATAATATATTAATAGAGAATAGACTTTCTCTTTTATAGGATATTAAGAGATGGAAATTTGGCATTAGTAAATTAGATGTACAAGCATTAGTAAATGTGATCGATCATCTAGATCATAAACATATCAATCCCTTATAGAACTCTATGGGTAGGATTTAGGTTGTGAAGAGGAAGAACTTAATAATTTTTTATTGATTAACCTTCATCCTAGTGATTGCATTAATTAAGAGAACTTGAATTTTAGAAACCCTTGAGATAAAGATAAATTTAGAATAATAACTAGTCCTCTTAGGATAGATACTACATCCTAAGTATGAGAGTAGTGGTCAAGTAAAAGACTTAGAGGAATTTAGCTCTTAAAATTAGGATATATTTTAAAGAGAATTCATACGATAATAATTAATTTATCCCTAACAATAATGTTGTAATAAGACCTTATTTTAAAAACTACAAACTATATATATATATATATATATATATATATATATATATATATATATATATATATATATATATATATATATTCTTCAATTAACTAAAAGCATGTGGCTAATGTCTTAAGTCAATAAAGGGTTCAATTGATCCCAATCATCAAGATAGATAATTTAAAGTAGTTAATAAATGTATATCATATGATTTGTAAATTAAGTTTGGCAATTCTTTGAAATGTTGTAACACTTTGAAAACCTTACTCCTTTGATCATAACAAAAAAATGTGGTGCATAGTTGTAATAATCCTAGGTTGTTACTTAGTTTAATCACATTCTAATTATTATTCTATTGAGTTCATTTAGTCATTAGAATCAAACCTTGTGATTTTGGAGTGATTCGGAACTCAATCGAATAATTAGAATATTTTAATATATTTAACTAATTAGAAAATTGAGATATTTAATTTGACTTTCAAATCAAAATCTGACTTCACCATTGCGATAATCCCTCCCAAATTAGATAGGGGTGATGCTTTGGATGTGTTTGAAAGTTGTCAGATTTTTGTGAATATTTTAATGTATTTAAATACCCAAAGAGTTAGTATAATTAAATAATCATTGGAATCAAAATCCGACTTCGTCGTTGAATTCATCACCCCAAAATTAGCTAGATGTGAATTTTTATAAATTTTCAGAGTGCGTTTATCAAATCTGAATTTTTAATAAATTAAAAATTAGAAATGGATAATTATTTATTCATTGAAATCCATTTAAAATTTCCATTCTCTTTCTTTCCCTAGCTGTCCCACTCGCCCCCATACCTGCGATCGACGCCCCTACCCTACGCACGCAAGAGGGCTTCAGCCCCTCTGCTTCCCTCCTTGATGATGTGAAGGCTCATGATGGAGCCTTCCCCTCTTCTCCTCCTTTAAGAAGGAAGCTCAGCTCCTCCTCCTCCGTCCTTTGCTCTCAAGCTGAAGTCCCTTCTTTCTCCATAAGATTCTCCTCTTTCCTCTATTGTTGAGCTTGTTGCTGAAGAAAAGCTTTCAAGTCTCCAAAGTTCTTGAAGAAAGTAGAGTATTCTTCTTCCATTCCAAGGCCAATGTACCAATTTGCTACACTATTCCTTGTACTATTCTCTTCATTTGATTTAGCAAAGTGCTGTGAATCATATTTTCATTAGCTATGAATTCTATGCATGATCCTTGAGCCTCAATCGGACTCAAATGAGTCTGATCAAAGCTCATTTTCTCCATTGAAAATGCTATAAAAACTGTATGATTTTTGTATATATGTAGCTAGGGATCTATTTTCTAAATGTTAGAATAATATTTTCATACAGATTTTAGTATCAATGGAAAGGTCTCGGAAAGACCTTTCCATCGGTATATGGCACGACACATAAGGTGCCCAAAATTGAGAGTATTTGGGTGCGAAAGGAGACTCGTCATGGTTTTCGCACGGGCGAAATCACCGTCGTAGCGCCTGAATTTTCGAATTGAAATTCACCACAACGCCCCGCAGTGGCATATAAATATGATGAAATTAAATTAAAGTCACCGCAACACTGAAATTCGTCGCAGCGTGCTGTCGCATCTGCACCTCGGGAAAGCAGGTACCGTAGAGCCTGAAAGCGCTGCAGCGCGCCACAGCGTGCTGTAGTGCTAGGCTTTTGACCATAAAGCGCTATAGTGCACGGTAGCGCCCATAATTGTCTGAAAATGCCCATAATTATTCGGAATTACCAAGAATTGTGATTTTTCGTATTTTAATGACTCTAGAACTCTAATGGGGACTATATATATGAAAACCAAAACTGGATTTAGTAAAATTAAATATTGTATGAATGTGTAGGTGAATTTCAATGAGAAATTCACAATCTTACACTAAAATGGCATGTCCTAAATTTCTTAAGTATTTACTTAAATATTTTTGTGCCAAATGTTAATGTTAGAATCTTTGATTGCTTGTATGACCAAGTAGAGCTTAATAATCAAACTATATGGAATTTAATTGCTTTTTATTTGTAATCAAGTGCTAATCTCATTTGTATTTTATTTAAGATTTATTTAGCCTTAATTACTCATTGTTTAATCAATGTAATATTTATATGTGTTAGAGAACCTTAACTTTAATTAAGACACCTTGATTTACTTAATTTGATGTTAAACTAAAATTAAATATAAGAATCCTAATAACATGATTAAGTAAATGATACTTAATCTAAATTTGAAATCTTCTATCAATAATACATTAATAATGCATTGATTGGTCATTGGTCTATAAATCAACAAATTGGTCTTAATTAGGTAAGGATAGGGGTTAAATCTTAACATGTTTGATTAATACTTGAACCCTAAATCACTTAATTAATAAACTTGATTAAAAGATAATTAAATTAATATTATTCTAATAATGCATCTAATTTAATATTGACCTTAAATTATTAAAGTAGAAGTGCTAAGGTTAATAATAAACTTATGTGATTAAAACATCTGAATCTAAGCTTAAGATCCTTAATTTTCTCTTATATAAGACTCTTAGCATAAGAAATGATAATAATACTATATTGATTTATGAAATGATCTAATCATAATAATAATCTTGATTTTATCCCATTATTATAGAATAAGATGTGATCAGATGGGTCTAACCATATAATCTGATCAATTTAATCCAAGCCCAATAAGTGAACCTTATGAATTTGGTTTAATTGCTAGAAGTGTAAGATCTTGATGATCTTGCTATAAGAGTATTTTGAAATAGCTAAAAGGCCTAATCAAATCTAATACATTAAGGTAGGAAAGGCTTATTGTGACATATTGAGGTAGGAACTTGGATGATGCTCTATAGCCTTAGAAATTGATCTTAAACCTTGTGGTAGAATTCACCTAAGACCTTAGAATAAGATTTATCCCATGTGGTAGTAACTCATATTGAGTGACCTTTTGGTCACATTATTGGAGCTTTGAGTAAACTCACCCAATTAGAGTAACGATTTATAGTTTTGATAAATCTTTGGTTATTAAATAGAATTGACTGAGCTCGGGTTATTGGTTGGTTATGATCATGTATACCTATGGTGCTGTCACTTTAGTAATATTCAGGTTTGGATGACTCACTCTAATGTGGACTTATAACCAGGTGCTTTCCTGAGGGATAAACTGAATACAGTCCCACTAGAGTAAATCCTCCAAACTTAAGAGTGTGAACTAAATCTTAGTTTGAGAGAATAATAATTACAATAGGGTTCTGCCTTCTATCTTGTGTGCATCTTGATAAGTGCAGTTATAAGCAAACTAAGTGCTAAACTCACCCTCTTAGGAATATACAACCATGTGTATAAAACTTTTCCAATTGATTATTTTAAGAAAAAACCCTAAACAAGAGAAACTAATTATTGAAATTAGAATCTAAGAGTCAGAATCTTTCTAGCAGGATTCTGCACAATGGAGACATTTGAGTCATAATCTAATTTTAAAGCATTTCTGGATTTTCTAGATTTTTAAGTCATGTAGTGTAGAGGAATAAGCATGAGCATAAGCATAATGTATGAGTATCAGTGATGATTTATGAGTTATGGAATGTTGCATATATCAATAGGGTAAACTCAGAATGTTCAGACATCACAGTAAACTGTATTTCCTAACATAATATATGTAGACATTGAACCGCACAACTCATATCAATTCAGTGATAGTTCAGTTATAGATCAGTGGTATACAGTATTATGGCATATTCATATGCATTATTTCAGTGGCATACAATATAGTTTTACAAGCTATTTATCAAGTTTTAAATTAGATACTATTTTTATTTATTTTCAGTATTCAATATATAGTTAGCTTTACCTTACTTAGTTTTATATAATTTCAGTTATTCAATTACTTTTATAATCTTTCTATAGCTTTGTTTACTTTACTATTTTATATAAATAATTAGAACTGTTTAGATTAGTTTCGATGTGTTAGACTTATTATCTAACACATGGTACTTTTGGGATCCGACAATTTGCTAGATCTTGAGCAGCATGTTGAGCTAAGTTAGGAGGACTCCCAAGAGATTCAATAGGAGTTCTTGAAGCCTTAGTGGACCCTCCTTTAGCCTTACTATTTCTTTTTGTTCTTAGTTTAGTTTAATATTTAGACTTTATTTCAATAATATTTCAGTAAACAGTTTGTAATAATTCTGGATATATTTTTCTTTTCTTTTCTTTTCTGAGATAAATTTTTATTTCAGCTTCTATGATAATATTTTTTGAATGTATGCTTAGCTTCTGCACTTTGCTTATATATTTCTTGTACTTAGTATTATGATGTGATCAACATATTAGAATACTGATATTTTATACATATATTGGACTCCTCACATTGTATATTAAATTCAATGTATGTTTCTAATACTTAAGATAATGATACTACTCTTTTCTTAAGTATTAGCTCGACCCTCCTTTGGGGTTGAGTCAGCAGCCATTCAGATGAGTTTCTTTTTAGCTATTTGGGAAGATGGGAAATTCCTTCCCTAGTAACGCACCGCTCCGCCGCCAAAATTGATTATGTTATCACTTTTGCGCACGGTGACGGGGCGGGGCGCTACAATAGCATAAATGATAAATAATACTGAGAATGGGTTTCATTCAGGATGTATTAGTCTGTACATACATTAGTAGGCTAAGGCTGGCAATAGAGTGATCATGAGACTACTGTTAGAGATAATGTGATGACCCAGTTAAATAGTAATAAGTGAAGCTCTTAAACATCGATGCACCTTTTCAGATAACGGTGGAGTTCCTGATAAGAACTCCAAAGTTAAGCATGCTCAGGTGGGAGAATTCCCAGGATGGGTGACATACTAGGAAGTTATCTTCTGAGGGCAAAATCATGAGGCCTTTTTAGCCAAAGCAGATTATACCTTGGTGCTTAAAAGTTTGGGCTGTTACAAAATAATATTAGAGCAAATTATAGGGTGTCAGATAGGAGCTAAGTGCCATACAGGGCAAAGTACCACTTCATATGAGCAGCCACTTGAACCCATGATAGTTAAAGTGCTACATAGTTGTGGGTACCTCTTGTGCCTGTAGGGGTCACCTCTAGTCCTATCTACCCAATGGATGGTTCTTGGATCTGTGTGTGAATACTAACAAGGATGTCAGTTACTTAAGTTAGGGAGATTGTGATGACCCACTTAAGTAGTAATAAGTAAAACTCTTAAACATTGAGGCGTCTTTTCAGATAACAGTGGAGTTCTTGATAAGAACTCTAAAGTTAAGCGTGCTCAGGTAGGAGCACTCCCAAGATGGGTGATTTACTAGGAAGTTATCTTCTGAGGGCATAACCGTGAAGCCTTTCTGGCCAAAGCGGATAATACCTTGTTGCTTAAGAGTTTGGGCTATTACAAATAAACCGAAATTTGAACGCTCTATTACTTAGCAGAAGCAGTTTGAGAAAGAGGGCACACATTGATTCGAGGATCGGGGTTGCGTTGATGATTACCAAACAATCTTAGAAATTACAAAATTCCAAGAGAAAAGGCACAGTGCATGCATGCAAGTTCATAGCACACAAAGAACATTCAAACATAAAAAAATACATAGAAAACCCAAGAATGGGAAAAACACGGAGCTACACAACAAAAGAATCCACTAAAAATCACTAAAGGTTATAGAGTTGCAAAGAACTTATCACCTTAGCACAAATTCTCAAGCTCTTACTCTAATATGGAGAGGAGAGGAAGTAGCCACCACATAGAGTATCTCCTCCAACATGCATGAGCTAACTTGCACTGCAGCTCCCTTAGGGTTCAGCCTAGGGTTCTTCTCCTCATAACAACCTTTGCCTCCAAATTGATATGCAAACACTTAGGCTTTCACTCAACATATTTTTTTAAGTAGCCAGCTAAGAAAATAAGCCCTAAAATGTCCAAAATGCCCTCCAAATTTGCATAGGACGTAACCTGGACCATGCATATTTCTGCCTGAAGCTACAACACGTCGTAGCACCCGCGTTCTCGAATTGAATCCGTTGCGGGGTGCCACGACACACTGTAGCACCCACAATATCGAGTTTAAACTGATGTGGTGCACTGTAGCGCCCACGCCTTTGGATGGACCCACATACTCACTACGACGTGCTATATAGCGCTTATTTCCGCTGGTGCACGCTGCAGCACCTTAGGATCCACTTGACTGCATCTCAATGGTGCTTCCTTGGGTTTCCCATGAATCTGCTAACCACTCCCACAGCATGGGCAATGTTCAGTCTCATGCATATTATTGCGTACATCAAGCTCCCAACTGCTGAAGCATAAGGAACATTAATCATATTCTTTCTCCTCTTTAGACTTTGATATCTATTCTTTCGATAAGCTGAAGTGACTTGCTAGGGGAGTGTCCACTGGCTTCGCTTCATTCATGTTGAACCTCTTTAGCACCTTTTCAACATACTCCTTTTGCGACAATTTCAGAATTCTAGCACTTCTCTCCCTATTGATTCTCATTCCAAAAATTTGCTTGGCCGGTTCCAAGTCTTTCATGTCAAACTCCTTTGACATCAGTTCTTTTAGTATCCTTATCTCTTCCATGTCAGATCCTGCGCTCAACATATCATCTACATATAGTAATAGGATGATATATGAGGACTTACACTGCTTTATGTAATAGTAGTAATCCACCTGGCATCTCTTGTACCCTGATTCTGATATGAACCTGTCAAACCTTTTGAACTATTGCCTTGGCACCTACTTCAAACTGTAGAGGCTCTTCTTTAGCTTGCACACTAGCTCAAAATTTTCTTTCTCTTGAGCTTTGTACCCTTCAGGTTGTTGCATGTATAGCTCCTCTTCCAGTTCTCCATGAAGGAATATAGTCTTAATATCCATTTTCTATAGATACAAATCTTCAACTACAACTATGTTCAGCACAATCCTGATGGTTATCAACTTCACAACTAGGGAGAAGATCTCACTGTAGTCGACCACATGCTTTTGTTGGAAACCTTTTACTACAAGTCTCACCTTGTAGCTCTTGCTCCCATTTAACTCTTCCTTCACCTGATAAACCCACTTGTTCTGAAGAGCCTTCTTCCCAACGGTTATGGGTGACAACTCCCATCTCTCATTTGACACGAGTGATGCCATTTTATCATTCATGGCATCCTCCCACTTGTTTGAATCTTCAACTTGAAGTACATCTTCCAAGCTTTCTGGTTCACCACCATCCATTAGTAACAAATAGAACAAAGAAGGAGAGTACCTTTGTGGCAGTCTAGAGACTTGTGGATCTTCTTAATATGCGTGTTTGTGGTTCAGCATTGACAACCTTCTAAGCTTCTTCATATTCTCCAACATCTGGCTCAATGCTGCCATCAATCTCTACATGCTGGGGTTCTCCATCTGAAGTATCCTTGGAGTCAGTTTTGACTCCCATACAATTCTTGTACAACTCATATTCATTGAAAGTGACATCCCTGCTTCTGATGACTTTCTAGTTCTGATTGTCCTAGAATCTGTAACTGAATTCGTTCGCGCCATATCCAACTAATGTTCACTTGATCACCTTAACATCAAGTTTGCTCTTGGATCTTGCATCAATATGCACATAAGATGAGCAACAAAATACCTTGAGGTGGTTTAGTTTCACCTCCGTTCCGCTCCAAGCTTCCTCGAGAATCCTTTCATTCAAGGGTATGGAAGGCCCGAGGACGTCAATTACTTAAGTTGGGGAGATTGTGAAGACCCACTTAAGTAGTAATAAGTGAAACTCTTGAACATCGAGATACTTTTTTAGATAACGGTGGAGTTCCTGATAAGAACTCCAAAGTTAAGCGTGCTCAGGTAGGAGCACTCCCAAGATGGGTGACCTGCTGGGAAGTTATCTTTTGAGGGCAAAATCGTGAGGCCTTTCAGACTAAAGCAGATAATACCTTGGTGTTAAGAGTTTTGGGCTATTACACTTTGCCCCTCATAGTACTTAATAGTGTGTTAAGATATACTAATCCAATATTAAGCACTACAGTAATGCTCAGTGTTGGATCATAATATTTAATATGACATCAAGTTGTTATAAGATAACCTTTCATTCCTTATTAGATGACTTAAGTCACTTCCCAAATTCTTAAGAACCAAGGTATTGTTTGCTTTGGCTTGAAAGACCTTATAATTTTGCCCTCAGAAAATAACTTCCCAGTATGTCACTCATCTTGAGAGTGCTCCCACAAGAGCACACTTAACTTTAAAATTCTTATCAAAAACTCTATCGTTATCTGAAAAGGCAACTCGATATTTAAGAGTTTCGCTTAATACTATTTAAGGAGGTCATCACAATCTCCCAAACTTTAGTAATTAATATTCTTGTCAGTATCGACACACAAATCCAAGAACCATCAATTGAGTAGATAAAACTAGTGGTGGCCATTATAGGGCCAAGAGGTACCCCCAAAAATATAACAACACCTTAGCCATCATATGTTCAAGAGGTTGCTCACATGAAGCGATGCTTTGCCCTATATGACATTTAGCTCATATCTGACCTCTGATACTATTTGTAAGGCCCAAACTCTTAAGCACTAATATATTATCTGCTTTGGCTTAAAAGACCTCACATTTTTTCTCTCAGAAGTTAACTCCCCAGTAGGTCTATGGGGAGAATTGACTCCCCATAGTAAACCCTAGAAATTTCTTAGGGTAGACAAGCTGCCGACATCTCCGGCATTCTCTTTTAAGGCTTCTATGTGTAATCGGAGTGAATGGAGGTCTAGAACATTTTGTGATAGAGGTCAGTACGTGGGGTGGACCGGTGGTCGAGAATCGAGCGGAGGATCCTAACCCTGGCGCGTTATTGTCGAGAGAAACACCGGGAGATAAACAGAATTGGGTCGAGTCGACCCCTGACCAATGACTTTTGACTTGGGTTATCTAATTAACTCAATTTTCTGTAATTAAAATCATTCTATTAAATTTAGCAGAAATATTAAATCATAAGGTTTATTACTTATAATTATTTCATTTAAATTAATAAAATAAAATGTTCAATTTAAATCCAAATTGTATGATCTAATATATCATTTTGATCAAAAAAATATGAGAAATAATAAAATGCAAGAATATTTTAATTTATATATATATTTTTTATTAATTTTGCCTAATTACATTAGAAAATGGATTAGTGAATATTAATCTCATTTCTTAGCCAAAATGCATGATTAAGGTCTCTAAATCTTCCTTGGACGGAGGCAAACTTATATTATGAGGTTAGAAATATTTTTCTGTGATTAATTTTACTAATCACTACTTAGTTATCATAAATCTTGATTAATAAATAATTAATCTAATTAAGTTTTGATTTCGGTGATCTTAGTACCTATGGACTCCTTAAGCAGTATAAAACCTATTAGTACATTCAAAATTTAAGTATAGTCAAATTTTGTTAATCACCTTTTAATGACCTAAAACTTGATTAGCACTCTTTAAGCTCAATTCTAGTCCAAATTAGATGTTTAGGGTGTCTTTCTTCTTCTTAGATAGTAAGGAATCAATTGGAATTGAGTATATTAAATTTAAAACCATAAAGCTCAAAATCTCCATTTAGACCCTTAAAGATGAGTATTTTGGTCATTGGGTCAAAGTTTGCTTAAAGTGCAATTAAGGCCTAGTAACCAGCCCATTACCTTTAATATCAGTAAATTAAATGTTTTGAACCAATTTAAGGTCAACTAGACTTGTGATATAGCTTTAAAGGCATAATCCTGATTTTCCCCTAAGATTAATTAAGCTATTAGGACATCTAATGTGGGTTTAGAATATATATTTTCTTCCTTAAATGTTTATAAAAAATGTACTAAATCAGTCATAGTCAAGCTTAGATCTCATTTAGAATTTCAAATATCTTTAAGCAGAATCTTAAGTGAAATTCTTAGAAAATTACTAAATGCTTTAGTCTTAGAATTTCATTTCGTATTCTATTAAATTCAATTCTATTGAGCAATATAATTACTCAATAGATTGAATCTTGATTAAGATTAGTTTCCAATTAAGAATTAAGAAGTCTGATTATTTTATCTTTTGACTTTAGTTATTCAGCCTACTTTGAGACTAAAACTTTCCATCTTATTGAATTTGAGTAATTCCATTAAGATTCTTAAGTCCATAGAATGAGAATTCATGAGAAACCATAAATCCTTATATGTTAACACCTTGGGTTTAGAGGTTTAAACCTCATATTTGGAGTTTAACTCTAAACCTCTAAATTTTGATTTATTTGATCAAAATTGGTTATTGGGTTAATGAATACGTCAATTAGGATGATTGATTATTTATTTTAACCTTTATAGGCAATATTATCTGATTTTAAATTAAAACTTGCTAAGTTCTAATGCTTTAACATTTTATGGCCGTGAATCTGAGATTTTACTTGATAGTATGATATTGGAGACCCCGAGCTTGTATTCTCTTAGAATAGATAGAATGATAAATTAGATAACACCGAATATCACGTATGTCATTAGTAGAATCTTGCTTATTCCTTGGTTTGATGCTTTGCATATCTTGTTTTTGAGCTTTTTTGCCTTGAACATATCACATAAAAGTTTTGATGAAAATAAAAACATAAGAAATTAAGATAACATTTGTATCGAGTTCATATCAGGACAGATGATAGTGCATACACATTACTGCTAATGGACAGATGATAAAGAGAAATCGAGATACTTGACACATACTCATCGGGGAGAGTTATGTCTAGTTTGAAAACCCACCTCACTCTTGCCGTCATGCTTCTCCTCAGCTACTTATGGACATGTCCACATGAGTAAAAGTAAAATAACTAAATTAACTTGTATATATATTTATTCTTCTTCAGTTAAGTTTAATTTTTACTTACACTTTGAGAAGCTAAATGACTTGCATGATATGTTACAATTACGATTTCAATATAGTTATAATGACTTTATTAGCCATGCTTATGATATAGTAGTTTTATTAGCCAAGCTTCTTATATGTGCATTTAGTGAATCCTTTTCAAACAGGTGGCATATCTTACAGTTATCGATATATTAAGGAAAAAACCTAATATGGCTTTAATTGAGGATCTATCACACTGACCACTCTACCGTAATCATGTTAACATACGTGTTAACATGACCATGAAAGGCTGGGGCTCCACATTTATGACACAAAAAAGTAAATGATTTTGCATACACCTTTATAATTGTAGGAATCCTTTTAAATCAACTTCATGCAGTTTAATGATGGCATGAAATTAATAAAAAATCAAACTTTTTTATTTTCCATTAGTCGCATCGAGATAGTTCCAGGAACCACTTAGCAGCTCTATTTAATCCCTAGACATGACTAAGAAGCTTTCATACTGTCCATTATCCATTTTATCCATTGTAAGATCCTTTCGATACCACCAACTTGATGGCACCTTAAAATTATCGGCCTTGAAGAACCACCACCCATAGCGGTTCAAACTTGCTAGAAAGATCAAGTAGCATTCCTTATAACATGAGGAGATTTGTGGAGCCATGAGTTAGACTTGATCAGCACATATCCCTATACTCAAAAGCTTGGTATTTTCTCTCTCCTTAATAGTTTTCTTCTTTTCCCCTATCCAATTAATTATCATGCTGAGGTTAGTTATTCTGTTGTATGGATCGTTGGAGTCACCTAAATCTTAGTTCAAGTCTCCCTAATTCTAAATCTCAAACCCTCCTCTCTCTAGAATTATCTAGTCTCTTGAAATTAAGACTTAAGCTAGAGTGCTATAATTTCAGGCCTTAATATTTATGCTTAATTAAATCTAAGTACAAGCCACTTCTAGTCTACAAACCTCACCTGTATAAGCCTCTCTCATTCCTCCTTGCTCTCTCATTCTTACTTTAAAGAATTATAATAACCCAAGTTATTACCTAAGTTAATTAAGACTAATCTAAGTCTTAATTAGTGTTTTAGTACACTAATTGAGTCATTTAGAACTCATATCTAAGATCTAGATCAAATCAGGAATCAAATGGATCAAATTATGATTTTTGGAAAATCCCAAAAACCCTAAAAATTGACTTATTTAATTTGACCTTAAATCAAAAATCTGACTTTGCCATTGCGTTCACCACCCCCAAATTAGATAGGGATGATGTTTTGGAGGCATTTGGAACTTGTTGGATTTTTGGAGAATATTTTAATCTTCTTTAAATCCTCAGAAAAATCAAATATTAAATACTCGTCAAAGCTAAAATCTGATCACGCCGTTGTGTTCCTTACCTCTCAATTAGCTAGGAGTGATTTATTGAAAATTTTTGGTATGCACTAAATCAATTAATTTTAAGTGATAGAATGAGTTTAAATTATTTAATTAATAATCTAAATATTTATATTTAAATGGTGCCGTCCACTAGCTCCTCACGTCGTTTCCCTGCATTCTTCCCCCGCTGTTAATCTTGGCGGTGCGTCCTGACCGTTTGATCTGAGATCGAACGATGGGCGTTCTTCGTCCCTCCTACTCTCCCGCGTGCCGAAGGACAGGGCACGCGTCACCCTCGTTGCATCGTGGCTACCTCCACAAACGATCGAGCGCCGTCTAAGGCTAAATTAAAACCCCAAATTGCTCGGTCATGCAAGTTTGGCGAAAGTGAAACCTTAAGGGAGTCAAAGAAACCCTAAACTGGATCCTCATTTTTCTGCCGCCTTCCATAAGGTACTTCGATCACCTTCAACTCTTGCCCTATTTTCCCATTTGCAATTTCAAATCAATCTTTAACATCTCTCTTTGCATATGATTGTTATGCTCGGATACGATCGTGTCCAATTATGAATTCGATCGGTCAAATTTTGTGACCCAGTTACGCTTGGATTCAGAAATCGCATGCGTCTCATAGATAGAATCTTAGGGTTAGGAATTGCTTCGACCACCGACTACCTCTGTTTGCGTTTCGTTCGTTTTAGGGAAGAGCTCACTGAGCTCTTCTCGATTTCTTGCGGGTCAGGGCTCCCCGTCACTGGGAAGAAGGTTTTTAGGGAGCCCTCGATCACTGTCTTCGGCTTCTTGGCAAGGAGGTCATGCAGAGTCTGGGCCGGGTTCGGGTCAGTTCGGCTCGCATCCAGAACTGCGGGTTCTGTCTGCATCCACAGACCAGTCAATGGTGTGGGACCCGCACGGACGACGGATCGTGTAAAGGTGCCGCGTGTTATGTGATGGGACCCACCTTTCTCTTCTTCTGGCGCCTGGTGGGACCCACTGCAGAGAGTTAATTTAGATGGATTTTTAATTAATATATAAATTAATATAATTCAGCTTAATTAAATTAGTTTAATTACCAAAACTTTAAGCTTCAATAACTTATAAAATATATGTCCAATTAATACAAATAAATATACCTTTAAAATCAAAAAAATTTGGAAATATCAAATTGCCATTTGGAGCTATAAATCACCTAGTGACATTTAGGATCCCTAATTAAATCCTAATTATCACAAAATTTCATTCAATCATAACTTTGCACACACTACTCTAAATATACCCAATATGGGTCTCAAAGTAATCAGCAAACCCTAAGGATTAATCTAATAGTATTCATTTTACTGTTTGGATTAATTTGAGCCTAATCACATTTAGGACCTAACCCTAATTAGGTCAATTAACCATATAACTTCAATTGACCATAAGTTGGTCAATTTAACTCCAAATTAGGTGATCCAAATATCCATTTTGATCAAGAAAACCTAATTAATAGTAAACTATATAAATATTAAGGATCCAATGGTTAGATTTTTTAATCAACCATAATTATCCTAAAACTTGATTAGCAAAGATTATCAAAATTAGTGATCCAATTTGAGTGATTCAAATTTCAGAGAACTTCTAAAGTAGATTAGAACCTAGTAGTATGATCAGTTTAGTGATTTATGATTAATTTCACTAATCACTCACTAATCACCCTAAACCCTAATTAAGCCATAACTAATCCAATTAGAGTCCAAATTGAGACTATCACTAGTCAATATAATCAGTAGATCAATTGTAATCTATATCCACTGATTTTCCTCAATATGGATACTAATTGGAAAAGTTATGATTTTTGACCCTTAATTAAGAACCCTTAAATTACTATTTTTACCCTAGAACTTGTATTGGCTATAACTTAGCCAATACATATCAGAATTTGATGATTTTAGGTTCTATGGAAACCTTAGGATTTAATCTTCAGTAAGCTGACAAAAAATTTAGGTGTCATTAAGTTAAAATTACCAATTTGCCCTCATAGCTTAAATTCCTTAATTTGACCTTTTAAGGCTTAATACTCAACCAAAATGGAGGTACTTACTGTCTAAGCTCATATTAGACAGTAAGTAACCTTTCCATTTCAATAAATTTCAGATTTAAACCTTAATTCATAAAGATAAAATTTTAGACCCTTAAGTAGGGGCAAAATAGTTATTTTGCCCAAATTTAAGCTTAAGCATCTTAAAATCTTAAATATATTCCTAAATCCCAAAATCAGTAATATAACTAATTTAAACTCAATTTACAATATTTAAACTTATTAAAATGATATTTTAGGAAAAAACCCTAAAATTGGCCTAAAATTAGGTCTCATAAGGTGAACTTAGTTCACCTTATGCCTCCTTTAAGTTGATTCTTCATTATAATAATAAAAAAAAATATCAAACCTAAAAGTTTAATTATTTCTCTTAGGGTTTTCCTTCAAATTTTAGGATCTTAATTCCTTAGGATTAGATTAGAAATTAGGTTATAGTTCATATATTAAGTAACTAGGTACTTAATAGATGAAACCTTGGTTTTATAGTTTTCTAGATTTCATCCTTTATTTATGATTATTTTGTATTTAAACTTTAGATTTAAGATTAGAGATCCATCTTATTAGGCTTGATTTTGCTTAATAAGATAGCCTTAATTATAATTCATGAAATTCGAGCTTAACTTTATACCATTAGGATTAGAACCTATTAGATTAAGAAGTTAGAATCAATACTTGGATTTTAACTTCTTAATCCCCCAATTTTTGATTCATACTAATCAAGATTGATTTGGGATTCATAAAATCATTAATTAGGACATTTAATTTATTCTTTAAACTTAATTAAGCATCATGTGATTTATAAATGTTAGAACTTGATTAGTTTCAACATTCTTTTAACTTACAGGACTGATACTTTAGATTTATACTCGATAGCTGAATATTGGAGATCCTAAACTTGTATAAGTTCAGATTAGATAGAACGACTTAATTAGAAAACAAAGTCATATCACAAAGTTGTTTAGTGCTATATTATTCACTTGAAATTGTATGATATGCTTTCCTTGCTTTGGATTTCATTACATTTGGACACATTACATTAAACATAGAATATTAGATGAATATTTCTATGTTAACTTTGAATACATTCATATGGAATTTTCATATTTGCAGAGGAAATTTGATGAAAATGGCTTTATTAAACTTTATGAGATATATCTTTTTAGTCTGCCATTTAGTATAACTTTACTTTAGGATAGCTTTTGCCTATGACTACTTTCCTAGTGCGTGTTACTTTTGCCTAGAACTACTTTCCTAGTGCATGTTACTTTTGCCTAGGACTACTTTCCTAGTATTTGTTGTTTCTGGCTAGAACTACTTTCCTAGTACTTGCTGTTTCTGGCTAGGACTACTTTCCTAGTACGGACTACTTTAATCTGGGACTACTTTCCTAGATGAGCAGATGTACTTTACTTTTTGGCAGGACTAAGTAAGAATATCTCACACATTATAGTTACTTTACAATTACTTTATTTGTACTTTACATTTACTTTACAGTCACTTTACAGTTCTGGCATATCTTTTACTTTACAGTTCAACATATTTACATTCAACAGTTCTTTTAGTATTTATAACTTAAAATATCCATTGTACTTTTCAGTAGTTCACTTTCATTTTTGGCATGTTAGGATGTTAGAATTTTATTTTCAGTTCAGTACTTTCTATTTATCTTGTAAATCAGCATGCCTTAAATTGATCATATACTTAGGAATTTTCCTTGTATTTAGTAGATTTCTTTATGTATTACTTAACCTTTTCTGCAGCTTGAGTTGAGGTATATGTTTACCTCACACCTTGTTTAAGTTATAATTATGTTAATTATAACTTTGTTACATTTCTTTGATGCTTTACTACTCCTATATTGCTTAGATATTATGATGTCATTTAACTTAATAATTTACAGCCTAAAATGTACTTAGACATTTTGTCTAACTAGATTTTTCTTTTGTTGGCTGGGGCCCTACCATTGTGAAACTGACAATAGTAGATTCTGAGCTGTTCGAGTTTGTGGGACCTTCTGGAAATCCGGTTCAAGAGGAGAAGCGTGCAGGAAAAAGACTCTCTTTAAACAATTGGTTCACAAAGACTCGTAGTTGCTTTCTATTTCTTTGTGAGGACTGAGTGATTTTACTTTTCATTACTGCATAAACTTTAATGTCGTTTTGTAATAATACAGGTCTAAACTGCTTTACTTTTCATGCTTATGTATTTTGAGTTGTATAGTTCCTCTTTGGATTGTATGGATGTTATACTTGTTTTTCTTCCGCACTCTGATATATTATAGTATGCTCATTTAAGTGATTGGTTCATTTGCAGCTCTTTACTTATTAAAACATATCCTCCCTTGGCATTTGATTAAGAAGGTCCATTCTTTAATCTGAATGCTAAGTGAGGGTCTGCCGTTGACGACCACCTCTTAATCCGGATGATTAGGGGCGGCCGCAACAAGAATGATTAAAATTTAATTAGTACTTATAGGAAGTTGAAACCTTAACATTGGAGACTAATTAATACTAATATTATTCTAAACACCATGCTAAGCTTAAGGATTGGGCATTAATCTCAAACACTAAACAATTAAAACAGCATGAGTATGCTTATAACAATTGTCCTTAACCTCACTAAAAACCTTAATTAATATCTAACTCAATTAAAATTAGAGCTAAATCTTGCCAAAATATTTTGAAACACAGTATGTCATCTTATAAAGTCACATTAAAATTGAACATGCGCTTTTACTAAATACTCCAAACCATCAAATCTCTCATTCACGTACATGTGTTCTAACTTCCCTTAAACCTAAGACTTAACTTACATTTCCCGCCATCGTACACACGATCCTATCTTTATATTCTACAACTCAATATTTCTTTAACAATTTTAATGCAAGAAAAACATTATGTATTCCATTAGAAGCATAATAATTTTTAAGAAATTTAATTTCAAATTCGTTACCATAATCAAGTGAATTATAAAAATTAAATAGACTAAATTTTCTGAAGTTAATTTGTAAATTTCTCAAATTCACTATAAGCCTCATTGTTAGATAAGAAGACCTAAACCCTAGAAAACCTCACATAATCATATAAAATAAAAAATCTAAACCAAAATTCTCATATGCTTGCATGATTAACTAATCCAAATAAATTCAAATGCAAAATTTAGTGATCATTAGTGCTCCAACACTAAATGGAATAGAAGGAATGATCCTTATATTCTTACCAATATGGTAAGCATTATAATGTGAGATTTCAAAAATCTAATGCAAGCAAACCAAAAAATAAACCTAATTTTAAAATCTTCTAAAATGTGTGAAATCTAGCAATAAAAACGTATATGCCAAAATCACAAACCAATAATTTTAGTTTAAAGATATTTTATTTCAAAATCAAAGAACTAAGATTAAGTTAATATACATTGCATATACTAATTTCTTTAATTATAGTTTTGCTATCTTTCACCTTAGGGCTATTTGACATAAGATAATATGAAAAATTTGAGTGTAAAATAATTTGATTACATTAAAATTTAATTATATTGAAACCAAGTTATTTTACTATTTTTGGTAAATTTTAAAAAAATTTAATATTTTTCTGTTTGGCATGAAGAATCTGTCAGTATGATATTTTGAGTAAATTGAAGGAGGGTAAATTTATCCCCCTAATTTTTTGAGGGTACACGAACGAAAGAATCATTCGTTCGAGCGATTCGTTCGAACTTCGTCGGAGAAGGCGATGGATCCGTTCAAACTTCTCCTCGCTCAACTGCTCGAACTTCACTGGAGAAGACACTGGATCTGGAGAACTTATCGCTTAGATGCTCAGCTTCTTCCATGTAATCGCGAGTTACATCCGATTTGGGGTTAACTTGATTTCCATGTTTCTATATAAATTAATACAAAATTGAATTATAGTGTAAATAATTTTCACTTGTTTTACTTCATACCAAATGCCAATAATCTCAATCTACCTGAAAAATTTTACTTTACATCCTAACAGCCCCTTAGTACATTATTGGGATGTAATTCATTATAAAACCTTTATTATAGAGTTGATTAATACTAAGTAAAATATGTTTTATGGCATTCACATATATCAAATTATCAATAAAGAAATTATCATCTAACCCTATTTTGTCAATTCCTTTTATTCTCATATTTATGTTGTCTCATAAAATTCTTTCCACTTACTAAATTTTGCTATCCCTTGTCATAACCTGATATTTGGTTAATGAGAACCAAACCAATATTAGGTTCACTAAACCACATGACTATTGGGTTATCTAAATGAGCAATAAAGATAAAAAAAATTATATTTCATTCACAAAGAGAGCCATACCATATAAGTAATGGCAACATTCATTTATTCAAATTATTCAGCATTTCAAATCATAGCTCATAGAAGTCCACATGCAGAGAAATGATTATGTATGGATTTTTGATTAAAAATGAAAATATAAATAAATTGCTAGAAAATCTAATATTATAATAGGTCCCTTTCAAGGGCTATATTCTACTGCTCAAGTTGCCCATGTACTAACACATTTAAAAGTGCCTAGAATACGAATACACCAATAATTGTAAACTAAGTACCATACAATATCATAATAAGTGATATACAACAATGGGAAAAGAGAAATATAAGGAAATTAAATAACACTGAATAAAATTATTGTGCAATAGGATTTAAAAATATATATAAAAGTATATTCTTGCAAAACAATTTATCAAGAATAGGATTTTATTTTATTTTTTTATTTTTTTTTCGAGATCACCAACAACATCTATTATACTTTGTTCGAACAAAAATCTTGATTGAGGTATAGTACAGAGAAGGTTGGCGATAACAAAATCAACTTTAAGCTGCTTGCAAATAGGCACAAGAGGTAAACTTCATAATATTTTCTATAAAAATCTCTTTCCTTTTGCCAAGTGTGGTTGGACCTTGCTCATCCTATTACTCAATTTACTACAAGAAATACTCTTATAATTAATGAGAAAATTGATTTTATTCCTTACATTCCTTCTTATACCAGAAACCAAGGCACAAAAGCATGCTGTTTAACATTTGTAGCACATTCTACACAGAATATTGAAAACGCTGAACTCTCTCAAAATGGATGTAAATCAATTCCATGGTTGAATCATTATAAAAATGTACTTAACATTCTCATATGTAGCATTTCTTTTATATTTTTATTACTGTTTTTTGTTGTTTGAATGATCAAACCTTACACTTGGAGAAGCTCTGCACTCAGTCGTGCTTCATTTGATTTGGCTACTGGGGGCACTCAGTTGATCACTCGACTGCTCCTAATCCTAAGATCATAACACTCAACTTCTAAGGCTTCCTGCCAAGATTGAATAATACCGTACTGCCCAGAGATGAACGTTTGTATGGACCACTAAACACATTGAAATGTCATATTTTCAGTCCGTCCTGTAGACCAACGTTGGATATTCTGGCACCCACATATTGTTCTTCACATATTCCAACGTCTCTTCCTGAATGTCATGAAACATAAGAAAATGAAAATATTTAAAAGTGGTAGTATATATATATATATGAAAAAGGCAAAAAACCTTGTCGAGTCTCAGAAGCTCGCGAGCATCCATGTCCCGGTGTCCTTCAGCTAGATCCTCTTCTACAGCTTCCCTGATCACTGCGGCAGCTACTTCTTGCGTTATATCGCGTATCCTGCAATTAAGGTTTCATGCTTTCAAAGTTATCGCATAAAGACAAATTTGCAATGTCAAACAAACTGAAAAATAACAGACCTGGATGTTGAAGGGTATATGATTCCTTTAAGAACGTCCTCTTCTTTTATATAAGCAGCAAGACTGGTACCAGCAGTAGCAGAGCAAACCAAGGAGAGAACGGTTTATAAAGATTAGGTTAATGATGCCTCTCAAATTTCATCATATATTACATATATAGCGTGAGTGTCTAGGTGATATTTTGTGAAAAAACAAAAGGTTTAGGCCTTAGAGATGAAACTAGATGATGAGATTATTCCTTATATAACAAGGTGGTCAAAGATCACCATTCAGCTGCAGCTTGAAGCATGCCATCTGAGATAATGCGTGCACCAGATAAAAGTGTGCCAAGACCTATGCTGCATAAGATGAAAACAAATAAAGCAACAAATAAGAAGGCTTTCTGCTATGCTTTTAAGAAATAAGCTGATCCACTTACCCAGGAAAAAGGTACATATTATTTCCCTGGTTGCAATGCCCAATCTTACCATTTCCTGCATCAGAAACAGAGACAGAAAAAGAGGGGGGGGGGGGGGGGGGGGGGGGGAAGGGATGTAAGTCTCAATCACTATGATCGAGGAAAATAATAAAATTCCTTTAAATTTCATCAAAATAAACTTTTTCATTGATTGGATGGATGCAAGTGTAAGTTGCCTTACATGTGGCATCCATCTAATGGTCGAAGAGACTTTTCATGTTAATTTTAAAAAGTAGTATGGCAGTCCACATTGTAATGGAAGCATTTCATGCAAGTCAAATTAAAATTACAAAGAAAACCACAACACATTATAGCTAATCATAGAAAATGCTTGCTGCCCAAAGTTTTGCAAGTATCCAAAGCCAACAAGATAATACTGCATTTATCTTTTTATGAAAAGCCAACGCAAAACATATATCCTACAAATTCCATGATTACATAAAGGCTTGCCCACCACATCGTAAAAAAGATGGGCTATGATATGGATACTGTGGCAATGCCCTTGGGAGAGGGAAAGCAAACACATGAATATGATCATTAAGTTGACTAAGTTTCATTCATTCAAAAAGCTTTTTCTAAAAGGGATATAAATATAAAGAATATAGTTGTAAGAAAAAAAGAACACACGAAAAAGATTTATTTGCTTTGAAGCTTAAAACAGTTAAATTCCATCATTTTTGCGTTGCAATAAACAAAATATTTTTAATGGGTCTAAAAGTAGATAAAAAAATAAAAATATATCAAAGAATATATAAAAGAATAGAACATCCTCAGTTTCCAAGGAAATTATCCATATAGAGATTCATATAAGATATTTTTTTTATTAAGGTCATGATCTAAATTGGATTTCCCAAGTAATTAATACAAAGGAGAACATGAGTCGAAGGATTACAAATAAAACGTACTAAGAAAGTTTCCTTAGACGAAAAAAGATCAAATGTTTTGAGTGGATCAAAGAGGCTCTGATTCAACTGTTATAATGCAAAAAAAAAAAAAACTGGCAAAATCCTGAGTAGATTTGGGCAAGAAAAAGGATAATACACTAGTGTCAAAACTCTATGCTAAAGTTATGCTAATTTTATGAGGATGCATTGGTTCAAGTGACAATGATATTATAATGCAATCCTATAAAAACAAATTAATAATGAACTTGTAACTGATTAAGCAGCACAGGTCTTTGATTTGCGGTGTTCCATATTTGCTCGATCTAAATTTCAACCCAAATAATTTGTCTAATCTACTGCAACAACATCAATTATAAGGCTTAGTTCAACAAAATGGTCGGCTACATGAATCCTTTGTGTCCATTGTGCACGATCAAATAGAAGCCCCTTAAGTTCTTCGCATGTTATTTTTGGTCTTCCTCTTCCTATGTTAATGGGTAAAACTCGTATACTAAAATTTTCAAATAAGAGCATTGAACAGTCTACACATAATATGCCCAAACCATCTAAGAGACATTCTCTAATCTAATCCACTAATAGAGCCACTCTGGCCTTGCTACTAATAAACTCATTTTTCATTCTATCTTTTTTGAGTATACCCACTCATTCAACTTGACATCCTCATCTAAAGTGCTTATTGATAAGTTTCTTTTTGTTGGCCAACATTTAGTCCCATATAACATAGCCGATCACATAGCTGCTCAATAAAATTTTCCTTTAATTTTGAGTGGGATTTCATATCGGACAGCACTCCAAAAATGTACCTCAATTTCATCAAATCAGCTTGGATTCTATTATTCATATCTCTTTCTAATTAATCATTTTTTTTAATATTTAAGCCAACATAGTTGAATATCTCACTCTTCTTGATCACATAGTCCTCAATAGTTATGTTCATAAAATTATGGCTTCTATTACAATTAAACTAACATTTAGATTCTAAAGTAATTCTCGATAACTCGAGTTTTGCTCTTTCTTCATCCATAGTCTTATCAATTAATATAACGTCATCTACAAATAACATTAGCCAAGGAACCACCTTTTGAATGTACACAGTATGAGCATCCATAATTAAAAAAAAAATGAATTGAGTTCAAATCCTTGATGTACTCTAATAGTAACAAGAAAATAATTAAACAAACCACCTTACAATCAAACACATGTGCCTGCCCCCATTTTACATTTTTATTAACATCAACAGATGCCACAAATTATTTTTCTCTATTTTCTTAAAAAAGGTGAATATGTGAAAATCAACTCAAAGATCAAAAGCAAACTACAAAAAAAAATATCCAGAGGCCAACTACGTTATCGTATTATTTCATGCCATCGTCTGCATCAGTGATAAATATCCAAGACAAACTGCATTTGAAAGTACCAAAACAATGACAACCCCACAAATAATCTCTAATAAATGATGGCATATAGTAGAGACAAGAAACTATAATATGAATACACAAACTTATCCTCTTGTGTGAGAGGCAAAGCAAACTCACAATCCACTAGTTCATGCATGCGATAACTAATTGTGAAAGTATGACTATCATGTGTTGCATTTGGCTCAACTTATATACGTGGATGCGCATCATTGTCAGTGTTTGGATAAAAAGGAGTAGACATTGGCTGTAGATGTGTCTAACTCAAGGTCAATAACTAGAGGTGGTGAGGCAGCATGCAGCTCATTTGGAATTGATAGTGGTTAAGAAAGCATTTTTAATTGCATGGTAAGAAATTGAAAGGGATAAAACTGAAAACATGATTTAAACACAAGCCACAGCATAACATAGCATAATATTGCACATGACTGACTTTTTTATTCTATGATATATATATGATACCACACTAAATGCCTAATATACCACTTTGACAGTAAAATTCAAATTAAAACATAAACTTGATAACTTGCGGTCATAGTGAGTAAAATACTATTATAGCAGTTCAGATATTATAATGTTACTCTCAATAACTATAATAAAGTGACCAACACCGCAGCAGAGTTTTTAAAACAAGTGATAAAATATTGACAGTTCATTTGACATTAAAATTGATAGATTATGATTTACTTTTTCAGTATTATTTCTACTTCAACTTTGTATCACTAGTGGCTTTCGTCATAGTATCTGCTATTACAGCTTATTGATTGTTTCTGTTAACTGCTGAGTCAATGTTGTATTCAGCTTTTTTGCTCTATTATAGGCTATCGTAAGTGTATCTCCTCACCAGCTCGTCTATCATCCACTATAAGAAGTATCAAGGGCATACCAAGGTTAACATTTTTGAAAGGGCTCCCGCTAGCAAATAGAATCTGTTCACCCAAAATTGAGAAGGCCTCCTCAGGCGTGCATTCAGCTGCCATAAGGGAATCAAAAAAACATATTTCAGATGAACTAAACATGAGTTTGCATTAAACAAAAACAGAGTACTAAGCCAAGAAAAAACAAAACAAAGACAAGTAGAGCATACCATTTTTTGTGGGATTTGACAACGGGAAAATTGCAGGCCTAGTAGATGTTGAACATTTCAGGGCTTCTAGAACCTAATCTTACGCAATCAAAAACCAAAATTTCAATTCTACAGCACATATCTACTACAGGTGTTGGCTAAGCATCGAGTAAAACAGAAAAATAAACAATAAATTACCACATGTGATTAAGAAATTTAAGTGTAAAAAAGTACGAGGAACATTTGTCACATGTAGGAAACTTAAATATCTGATGAAACATTTGCATAAGCTTTTCAAATAGCAAAAATGGGGTATAAATAACTACGGTTGCAGTATGGTTGATACAAACCAACCAGAAAAGTTTTAACTGGAAGATCATGGTGAGTTTGAGAACTAAAGAAGCAAGTATGCCTAATTTTTTAAAAATTGACTTCAACATAACAGTGCACCAAATGCTAGATTTTAAATGCAAGTCACAGATTGTGTTTAGCTATTAGACCCCAGCATACTAGCAGTGCAGGATCGCGATCCAGTTGGGCTCCCGTAGAGGATCTTCTCTTTGACACTTGGGTGTTACAGTTACTGGTCGACCTCTGCAGAGAGCAAAATTTTCTAGCTGTCACTGAGCAGGTTCATGGCAGAATTGGCTCCTGGGACAGTCGTCACCTTTCTCTTGTCGAAAAATTGTGTTTGGTCAGATCAATGCTCGCTGCGATCCCCAGCTACCAGATGCTGGTGGCCCCGATTCCGGACTCCTGCCTCTCGGGCATTGAGGCTATCCTTTGTAAGTTGCTTTGGGGAGGAGCAGAGGGTAGCAATCTACCCTACGTTAGATGGCAGGAGGTCTGTAGACCACTTAAGTTCAGGGGACTCGGGATCAGAGATCTGAGGCTCTGGAGAACAGTCTTAGTCGCTTGTCACACCTTTAGCTTTGTCTATATAGAGGATCTCCTCTGGGTGAGAGCCATGAAGTTCTGCTATCACCACCGGGGGGAGGACTTTACAATTCAACGAGCTGACTCTACAGTCTGGAGGCTTCTGAGATACGGTTGGCTGATTATATAGCGCCACACTCAGTGGGAGGATGGGACATTGTAGTAGTAGGTTGACGACTTCACAAAGAGTCGAGCCAGCCATATTTATTGAGCGGAGAGAGGAGGTCAGCCTTGGCAGTTTGCGGCCATGTGGGAGATAGCCCTGGGCCCCAGGGAGGCCTGTTTTATGTGGAGGTTGCTTAGTGAAATTATCCCGACGGGCTGTTGGTTACTCAGGAGAGGGCTTACGCAGTCTGCAGCCTATGTTTGGCGCTGTGATTCAATGTAGGACAGAGAGCACTTGGTGATACATTGCAGTTATACAAGGGCCATTATGGAGATTTTTGTGCGTTGAGGCTTGCTTACATCTATCCTGACCTCTTGGACCAATATATTGCTCTGTTCTCGATTGCTACTGCGTCTCATCGCCATCATTTTAGCTTCCAGATTGTGGCATACTCCCTCTATCAGGCCTAGAGGAGCAGGACTGCGCATTCTCATGGCTGACCGTGCCCGACTCCGCTAATTTGTGCAGTTTTGATTCTCTCTACGCTGGTTCATGTTGGGGCTACATGATTGGTCAGACTCCTGGGGTTCCAAGGCCCACCAAGGCCCCTCCACCTCCTCTTCCAGAAAGTACCCGCCACCCCGACCCGTTGACTGAAGGCCAACATTGATGCTGCATACAGATATGGAGAGCCTGCTACTTTTGGTGGGGCTGTGGTCCGCGACTCACCTGGCCACCTACTTGCTGCTGCTAGAGCTCGTTTACATGCTGTCTCCTCTTCAAGCGGAGATGCAGGCAGTTACTATTATGCGACAGGCCCTCCTGGCCGGAGATGCTGATTCTGACGGACTCATTATTGAGGGAGATTGCATGAGAGCTATTCGAAGGCTTAGACGTCATTGGGAGAGGACTCTCCATTCACGAGGCGGAGAGCATCACGCCGATCACCTCGCTTTTCTGCTAAATCTCCCTCGTGTTATTTTTACTCACCGATCGCGTGATGTAAATCGTGTGGCGAATTTTTTTGCCATGTATGCCCAATAGGGTGATTTTTCTTTTGTTATGGGAGATGTGCTATCTGGGAGGCTTTTGGACCTCATTGCTCAGGAGACCGTAGAGTTTGATCCTGGTTAATTTTGTACTGATGATTTTATATATATATATATATATATGCTTAGACTACGGCCATATTTCATGAAAAAGCAAGTTTCAATTTTGAAATTCTTTTTTGCAACAAACATCACCAGAAAATTCTTAAAATTTATAAAACACTCTTGGAAGCTACTTCAATGCAATGTATAATTTTCAAAATAATAAGATTAGTATCAAAAGTTAAGTCTTTGTGCTTGCAATTGTTTCTCTCTTCCCAAATATGCCATAATAAGAATAAGTCAGATCAACCAAATATGCCCACAAGAATACAAATTTCTCAAGAATCACCAAGGCAAAATGAATGCTTTTAAATAAAAATTAAATTTAAGTTTTAAACCAAGCAAATTAGCAAAGAACGTCCAAAAGATTTTAGCTTTACCACGATTTATAACAAGATGTTCATAATTTTCACACGAAGAGCCGCAACAGTAGCAATTGGAGGTAATACAAAAGACATGCTTAAGGAGATTATCATGCACAGGGATCCAATTATGTTAAACCCGAAGGAAATAGAAGGCCTAATAGTTTTATGCCAAATAATACCTCCCAATGTAAAGTAATCAGCTTTAGGTCTAATGAAAATAAAGTATGCTTAAGAATAAAATGAGAAAGAACATTATTTTTCCAAGAAGATCCATATGCCTAGCATTAATGGGAATAGAAGCAATTTCATCAATGATATTAAAATTGCTATTTAAAACATCCCTTAACTTATTAATAATTCAATGGTCCAGAGAAAAAATATGACACTTTACATGAAGTGTGAATGGCAATAGGGACACAAACAACCAAATTGATATCCACAATCAACATTCAAACCAAAAAAAAATTGACCAACACCAGCTTCTAGGGCATGTGGTTCTCGAAGTTGGATTTAAGAGAATTGATCCTTTTCCATGAAGGAGACCCCCACCCTTACAATACTTATCTTCAAGGAAAATGGCCCAAGGATTATTGGATCTATAATCCCACCAAATTTTCATATTATAAGTTTTAATAATATCTTTTAATTGTATAAAACCATGCCCCCCCTCAAAATGGAAGCAAAGATCTCGCCACTTATACCAGTACTTCTTATTATCTTTCGAGTTAGTACCCCAAATGTCTACTGAAAATTATTTTCAATCTCATTAACACTGCAATAGAGGGATTCAAAATCTGAAGTAGATGAAGGGCATATAGGATAGAGTGCTTTTCAGCAAGGTAATCCTACTGCCAAGGTAAGGATCTTATGCTCCCACTACATACATTTGTTCATAAGCTTAGTAATAAGGCTGTCATAATAAATAATTTTT
Source organism: Gastrodia elata (assembly GCA_016760335.1). Taxonomy (NCBI): domain Eukaryota; kingdom Viridiplantae; phylum Streptophyta; class Magnoliopsida; order Asparagales; family Orchidaceae; genus Gastrodia; species Gastrodia elata. The sequence goes on along the minus strand of CM028671.1, from coordinate 48,643,610 downwards.
TGCACCTCTAAAAAGAGGAATGCAAAGATATAAAAAAGGTAACTTTCATGCTCAAAACCTAACACATTGGAACCCGCCTGCACTTATTAACATTAAAATTATTAAGGGAAAAAATAGTACTTGTTCTTATTAAAACTCAAGCTAGATACCCTTTCAAATTAGTGCAAAAGATTCATGAGCTTTCTCAAGGAAGAAGAGGCACCATTAACAAAATACTGGCAAGTCATCAACAAAAGCTAAATGAGAAATGCTCATCGAGGCTTTGGTGATATAATACATTGAGGGACATCTAGTAAATAAATGGTTTAGTTTTTAATGTAATTCTTAGGTGAAATATAAACATCCCCTAAAACGTAAAAAAAGGAGATAGTGGGTCTCCTTGATAGAGGCCTGTTTTGCTTTGAAAGAATCCAACTTCGGTATCATTAATGAGAATGGAGTACCAGCAAATATTAATGTAATTCTTGATAATGTTAGTAAAGTCCAAGAAAAATCCACAAGCAAAAAGCACTTTATAAATAAAATCCTGATTCATGGTACAATAGGCTTTGGAGTTATTAAGTTTAATAAGAAGGCTACCTCCACGAGCAATTATAATATTAGAACTCCCCAAATATCTAGCTCTAACAGCTAACCACAACAGCTGTTGTTGCACCCTAAAGGCTGAAACTACCCATTATAGTAAGATATCAAAAGTTCGTACTTACTAAATGTGTGTACACTTGCAAGAGATGATTAAGATATAGTATTATTGCTTGATTATATATCTATGTAAAAACAATTCAACATTTAATGGCAATTGATATACAATACCCTCAATTTAGTAATGGATAATGGATGTATGAATGTGTGCAATGGATTCAAAAATTTTAACTCAAGATTATTTAGCATATGAAGATCACATGATCAAATAACAATTATTGGCCTAAAGTTGTACCCAAAAGAGGGAAGTGAATTGTGCTCAATTCGAAATTCCCTTGAACAAAATTCTATCAAATTATATTAAATATGCGAACGCCAAGAAGTTGTTTAATTTAGAGCAAGGAAATAAAAGACTAAACCAGTTGCATTATAAAATACATTCAAATAAAATAATTTAGTTTATTTACATTTTAAATTTTTGAATATTTTCTGGAATTGTTTATTTTGATGTTGATTTAGAGAAAAATGAAGCTAAAATAAATTAGAAAATAAGTCAGACCATGTACTAAATTATGATTAGGAAATTGGAATTCAGGCACTCTCTGGCAAACTTTTGAAGTTGCTAAATAGATTAATAGGGGTGTTATTATTTTCTGTCTACAAGAAATCAAGTGGTGGAAAAGAAAGTAACAGAAATTGATTATCTAAGCTTGAAGAATTGGTACTTGGGAAAGAATTGCCATACGATTGGCGTGGTACCATCCTAGATAATAATTTAAGGAATAATATAGTAGAAGTTAAAAAATTGGAAATAAAATTATGTCTTTAAAGATTATAATTGATAGAATAATTGTTAATATTACAAGTGTCCATGCTCCTCAAACAAGATTAGATATGAGCATAAAAAATTTGGTATGATTTGAAGTTGGTTCAAAAAATACCTCAAGAGAAAGTGTTATTTATAGAAGGAGATTTATATGGGCATGCTGAAAAAATGATTGAAAATTTAATAATATTCAAGATGGTTTAGGTACTGAAAAAATTAATGCAAAAGAAACAAAGATTTTGACATTTGTTTTAACTTATGATTTTATAATTGCTAATACTTTAAGAATAAAGAACAATATGTTGTCTTATTAAATTGGTGCTTCAAAAGCTGAGATTGATTATTCCCTCTTAAATAAAAAAATTCATAAATTGCAAGGAATGTAAAACTTTCAAGAAATTATTTATTATATATGTGGAAATAATGAATAAGGAAAATAAAACTAAATCTAAAATAAGACTAAAGTTAAATGGTGAGATCTTAAGAAAAGTAATTCAAAAAGATTTTTGAGGGGAAAGCCTACTTAATGTAAAATTCAATTGTTAATTGTACTCGCAAGGTGAATAAAAATATATTTGATGAATCAAAAGGGAGAGCATTTGGCAATAAAAATGCTTGATAATAGAAAATGAGTTCAAGTAAAAATTAAAAAACTATACTGTAAAATAGTTTGAATATAAGAAAGATAAATCATTTTAGTATCATAATGATCATCAAGCTTTTACAATAAGATAAAGTAATAATTCATAGCAATTGCTGGCAAATGAAAATTCCAAAAACAAAATAGCATCTAGATTCTAAAAAGACAATGACACCCAGACAACAAGAAAACAAATATGCAGGGCAAGAACACAAATATGACAGCGATTGGCATAACATTTATTGTGTTTTAAGGCCTTAAAAATAAATAATCATAGAAATAATGGAGTCAAAATGACAATTCACATTTGAGTAAAAAATGTCTTAAAAAAGGTTATGGCAGTAGCAACATTGAACTGGATTAATGAATTTTTTTCTTGATTCTAAGCTGTGGCAGTAACTAATCATTACTGCTCATAATGGTTAGTTGAATAATTGTTCCACTGAATCATACCTTTTCATCTTTAGAAGTGTCAAATACTATTTACTGCTCATAACCGAAAAGAAGTGCGCCTATAAGCAAACACCTTCCAAACCAACAAAGCATTAGTCATTTACAGCTTGCTAGTGAACTTGAATAGTGACTCATAGTTACAACATCACATGGTGTATTTAAGGGAATGAAACCCATCGCATTGTATATAGAGCTTAAACATGGAAGAATTCATAAGATAGATTTCCAAAATACTAAAATCTAAAACTAATGGTAGCTGCAGATAATTTCAACGATGGGGCTGTAACATACTAGCATACCAAAAAGACTTAATATGTTATCAAGAATGAGACTAGAATGTAGCGATAAAACAGCAATATTGAATTTTGCCTTGGATGAATAAATAAAAAGCAAGCTTTCCATTATTACAGAGTAAATTTAAACGATATAGATTGAATATTTTAAGCGTCAACAGATAGTATTATAGTGCCAATCATAGTGCACAGATTTACAATTTACAGATCATACTATGAATCTGATTCAATAATTTACAATAGTTTATAGTGCAATAATTTATGCAATTTTACAGATCATAGCGATTTTTAAGATAATGGATAGATGATCAACAAAAATATGTACAAAGTAATAAATTATAGTACACGTCAGTTTATTGACTGCAGAACTGCATTCTTTTTTTAGGAGCATCTCAACAATATTTCCAGACATATTCAATTTAAAAATATTAAGAGGTAAATGCATATCCTCAATCACAGTTTAGTAGGTTTTATCAACGGTGGCAGCCATTAACACAATATTCCACTCTACTTTGAAATAACATATGGCAATTCTTTGCAAGTTTTAAACCAAGCAATCTTTTAAGGGGCTATTTGGATTTTAGTAAGAAAAATGCCAAGATAACATAATTGCAGTGCAAAATAGTTTCAGATAATACAAAATTTAAGTTTTCGGGTGCAAATCAATAATATACAGTTATTAAAAATCAATGAACAAAATCTCAGGCCCATGGAAACCTCCAACAATGGCTGGTTAGGGGAAGGCGAGTAAGAGCTGACAAAGGTTGACAAATTCGACAAAAGCTGACAGAGGCTGGAAACGACCAAGCGGGTTCGACAAAGACAGCGAAGGCCTGCTAACACCCTACAAAAATTGCCACAATATATGCACTTGGATGGTCTTAATGATCTGGCAAATGGTGCAATGGCCAGAGAATGTTGGAGAATCTCATTCGATTAGTTGGAAGGAATTAACATTTTTTTTCTCTTTATAAGGCTTGGTACAATAAGTTTGCCAGATTCGGGTGTAATAATTTCAAACAAAAGATGGGCTTTTGAGGTAAGACTTTAATCTCAAAATTTTACTCCGAAAACATTTTATCAAAAATATAATATATGAAAAGTAAAATTCATGTAAAAAAAATTATTTTACACTAAGATTTCAGCAAACCAGATGGCCCCAAAAGCATCCTAAACAAAAAAGATAATGAAAGATAATAAAAAAAGTGTTACTATAACTTTCATACCTCAGCAGAAAACAAGCCACCAACTGCAGATAATCCCAAAAGGACATCCGGCTTTACTTTTTTGACCTGATACACACAGCAAAGACAGCTTGTTGAAAAGTCAGCACATGACCCAGGAAATGTAGAAAAACCAAAAAATCAATCAACGAAATACAACTCTACATAACATTACAAAGCATAAGCAAACACAGATACCAATGCAAAACATGAACATTTCAGTACAGGCACTAAATATTCAAGCACTTTAGGGGTTTGGTATTATAAAGCGTTTTGTGCTTTATAACTTTTAATTTTTAAAATCAACAAAGCGACAAAGGTAAGACAGCTTGTTGACATGCTCTAATTTTTGTTTTTAAACATAAAAACTCATTTTTTTTAAATTTTTTACATAAGCTTTAAAAATTAACTACATATTATGTATAATTTTCATATTTAGTTTTAACACCCTAATAAGAATTATTATAAAATGATTACCCAAATCAACTTAGTCATAAAAATCATAGATATTTGTATATATGGTACTTAAATCTTAGATTTTAAATTTCTTGTACATAATTCTTAATATTTGCTAAATTACAAATAAAACTTATACAATATGTAATTATAAAAATTATTAAATTATTATTCAATATAGCTACGATGGTTATCTGTAAATATTATAGTATGGCCTTTGGTTATATAAATGTCTTATAGTTGATATTAATCCTAGATATATAAATATATATATAGATAGCACTCTAATCATTGATACTTACATATGCATAAATTATAAGAACTGATAATTTAACACTCATATTTATAGAACACCTAAATCAACTCTATATGATATACAAATAATATGCAAAGTAAATAAATATAACAGCTAAGTCATCATATCATTATTTTGACTAAATACCATAAGAACTTTAACAGAAGACCATCTGATCTTGTTGAGCCGTCATCATTGCCTTCAAACAAACAACTACCCACACATTTCTTGCCAACAAAAAAAAAACCAAAAATTGCCAAAATAATACACCCAAGATTTTACTTTTTATTTAACAAAATTGAAACAAAAAAGCAAATAATAAATAAAAACCAAAATGATTTCCAATTCTTAGTAAACAAAAGTAGCTTGCAAAGACTAAGGAGAAATCATTGCAAACAAAAGATTTACAAGCATAGATTTTTATTATTAAACTAAGAAATATAAAAAAGTCTCAAGTTCAGAGTAAAACATTTCAAATTAAGAGATGAATCAAAGCACATTTATCCTCCCACAAACACAATAAGCAAATGCAAGAAAATTGAAAACTCTCTATATAGCTGGTCTGAATGCACTATAGAAAAATAGTTTTTATGCAATTTCAAACATGTCATGTCTAACAAAACTAGATGTAGTCTAAACCAACAAACCTAAGCAATTTATGTAAGATAAGACACAAACTTTATGTTTTGGTTCAAGGTCACCGTCTATTTAGCCATGAACAAATTTGTTCAATGCTTGATAAGAAGTTCACTTTTATCAACTACGAAGAAACAAAAAGAAAATCAAGCCAAGGAAAAATCCATGTCAATTAAAATAAAACTAGCCAGTAAAGAAGTGATCTAGAGCAAATGTGCAATCTAAATTCAAGAAAATGACTTCCTATAATCCAAGTCGTTGAGTCTATGTCAATCTTCACGTAAGAACCCTTAAGAAAATGACGAGTGATACAATTGTATCTTTAAGATTAGTGGTGCATAAACGTAACAATCCTATGCAGTTATTACTTAGCTTAATTTTAGCTTAATCACATCCAAATTATCATTCCATTATGTTCATCTATTTATTAGAACCAAACCCTGAGATTTTGGAGCGATTCGTAGCTCAATCATATTTTTGGAATATTTTAATATTTAAATTAATTAGAAATTTGAGATTTTTAATTTGATCTCAAAATCGAAATTCGACTTCGCCATTGCGATCATCACCCCCAAATTAGCTAGGGGTGATATTTTGGAAGTATTTCGAAGTCATCGGATTTTCGTGAATATTTTAATGTATTTAAATATCTCAGAAAAATAGAATAATTAAACAATCGTCGGAATCGAAATCCGACTTCGTCGTTGAGTTCCTCACCCCCAAAATAGCTAGGGGCGAATTTTTGAAATTTTTCTGAGCCCGTTTATAAAATCTGATTTTTAGAGCATTAATTAATAATATAAAATTAAATTAAGAAAATCCTTTTTCTACATTCTTTTTTCTATTTTTCCTTCATGGCTGGGACCTGCAGCTGCATTCAGCGCCTCTCCCTTTTCTTCTCAGCGCACGCAAGCCATAGCTCCCTCTCCTCTCCATTTGTCTGCCAAGACTCTCCCATGTTGTGATGGGATGAGTCAAGCTCATGCCATCCAAGAGCCATGCCTTCATCTCCTTAAGATGGAGCTCCAACCCTCTCCTTCCTCCATTTGGCCACAGCTGAGCTCTCCTCCTCTTCCCAAGTTCCTGCTCTTCCAAGCTCATTCCCAAGGAGGAACCATCAGCCCTCTTCTTCCTCATGATAACAGCTGAAGAAGAAGGAGAAACTTCTCAAGCTCAAGCTCCCAAGGATCCTTATAGGAAATCTGCTTTAATTTGCAAATCCAAGGTACCTCCATTTTCCCACATTAGTTGATTCAATGGCTACTCCATGTTGTTCTAATGCTTATTTCATCTCCTTAAAAATCTGTGGTTAAGATATGGAATCCATTAGAACTCATTAGGGTTATAAATTTTTGTGGAAGAAGTATCAGTTCTGTAAATAGGTTTTGTATACCTGGACCTTTAAACTCCTTATTCGCGTTGTTAAAATAATCGCTTCGTCTCAATGTTGGTATCAATGGAAAGGTCTCAAAAATACCTTTCCATCGGTATATGGCCCACACGTGAGGTGCAATAAATTGAGAGTATTTGAGTGCGAAAGGAGACCTGTTACGGTTTTCGCACAGGCGAATCACCGTCGGGAGCTACAACGCGACGTAGCGCCCGAGTCTCGGGTTGAATCCTCTGTAGCGTGCCACCGCGCGCCGTAGCGCTTGGCTCTCAGCCAAGGGGCGCTACAGCGCGCCGTAGCATTCAGTTCTCGGGAAATCGGGCGTCGTAGCGCGCTGCCACGCCTAAAAGCGCTGCAGCGCACCACATCGCCGAAATCCAATGTAGCGCGCCACAGCGCCGAAATCCGTCGCAACGCCTAAAAGCGTCGCAGTGCGCCACAGCGCCGAAATTCGTCGCAACACCTGAAAGCATCGCAGTGCGCCGCAGCGCCCGCGCCTCTAAAGAGATAGAGCCACAGTGCGCAGTAGCGCCTGGCTATTGGCCAGGGACCGCTGCAGCGCACCATAGCGTCTGGCTCTTGGCCAGAAAGCGCTACATCGTGCCGTAGCGTCCAGAACTGTCCGGAATAGCCCATATTTGTTATTGTTCGTATTTTAATGACTCTATGACCCTATTGGGGCCAAAAAATATCAAATTTAAACCTAATTTTAGTAAAATTAAGTATTGAATAAATATATAGGTGATTTTATAAAATTCATACTTAGGATGCTAATAAATTTAATTGTTTAATTAGATTCAAAATCTAAATTCCTTAAATTTGCTAATTAAAGCGCCATTTGTTGTAGTGTATAGATAGTTAATGGTAGTATTCATTTTTCCAATTAACATCGTTCATATATCATGTGATTTAGGTAGCATTGATTGTGACCTTATTCAACCTTATTTAGCCTCAAGGGAAGTTGATCTAAATTGAACTTCTTAATTTGGCAATTATTAATGAATTCATTCATCAATTGTTGATTTAACTTTTGAATCTAATCTAGTAAACCATAAGTCCTTAAATCTTATAATAATTCATGTGATTTACAATCTTAACTAATCCTTAAGATCTTAGATCCTTAGAAGTTCATCATTTTAGAAATCCAGTTGAAATCTTAAGTGATTAAGCCTAAGACTTAGATCTTAGATCCTAAATTATCCTGCTTGTAATAGTATTATCTTATCCTTGGAAATCCTACTTGATTTAGTTCTATGAATCCTTTTGAATCTTCCTTGTAGGTTTAGGTTGACTCAGCCTATGGAATAGTGTGATTATTCTATAGATTGAGTTTAGATCCTAGATTCCAAAGTTCTTATTTGATTATTTTGTCTTATAATCATAGACTTAACCTTTCCTTATGATCGTAGCCTCTTAATCCTTCAGCTTCTAAGTTTTTCTATCTTTAGAATAAGAGTGGGTGTGAACCTTTAGATCCTTATAGGATTAGCACCTTGGATCCAGATTTGAACCCCAATTGGAGTTTAAGTCCAGAATCCTTAATCTTGATTGACATAATCAAGATTTGGGCTTGAGTTATTAAAAATACATTAATTAAATCGTTGATTTAATTACTTAACCTTTATAGTTGTCACTCCTGATTACAAATTAAAACTTGTTAAGTTCTAATATTAATTGTAAGGTAGTAAATTTGAGTTGTACTGAATAGTTGAATATTGGAGATCCTAAGCTTGTACTAGCTCAGAATAGATACAACGTATTAAACTTAGACAACAACATATATCATATATATCTAATTGAGTCTCTTACTTACTTGATTATTACTGCTTCGCATACCTTGTGTTTGAGCCTATTTCCTTGGATATAATAGTTGGACATAGGATATTTGATGAATACCCTATGTTAGATTTGAATTTTCATAAACATGATTTATAACAGTTCATTCAGTACAATAGAGTAAGTTCTAACCTAGTCTGCCTCTTCAAATCAGTTCTTTATTTATAGATTAGACTCGGACCTAGCTCTGCGGATGCCTAGGGGGATACATGTCTAGGTTTATAAGTTCAACTCGGACCTAGCTCTGCGGATGCCTAGGGGGATACCTGTTGAACTTTCTGTACAGTGGCTCGGCTGGCCCTTTTCTGTTATGGCAGTACTATGTTAGGCATACCTTTACTTCCAGTTCAGTTCCAGTTTAGTGGCTTGTTTAGCCAAATGTTTTACTTACATTTTACTATTTTCTGAACGCTTTTACAGTTCATTTCAATTCAGTACTTTCAGTTCAGTGTTTTATTCAATGTTTGCATATTTATGAAGCTAGTCTTATTTCAGTTTTCAGTTCAGATTTCTTTTATGTAAATCAGCACGTATTCAAATGATCATAAGCATGTCAGGATGAGTTTACTTTCAGTACTTTCATTTATTATATATTTACTGCTTAACCTTGTTACAGCTTCTGGTTAAGGTATGTTACTTTACATACTTTGCTTTTATTAGTTATAAATGTTAATCATGTTGGTCTCAGTATTAACTTTCCGATTATTTTCCATGTCCTCCATGAAATTGATTTTAATAATATTTTCTTTTATTTATAGAACATAACAATTTTTCCAATTTTTGAAAAGCTTAAAATTCCTCTATTTATAGGTTGAGTCGATGCCAAATCTAATCAAACCCTCCCCGAGTTTTCCTACAAAACCCTAATGCAATAATTTTGTATATTGTTCTAAATATTATGCCTGTACAATTGAATCACTTGTCAAACCCTACTATTTGCTACCCAATTAGATCTTAATTGACAAGCATAACCCGTATAAACCCCTTACACAGTCACCAAAACCACAGGATATATTGGTATTATATTATTTTAATTATTTGAATAACTAAATAAACATTAGATCTATGATTAATCCTCCAAATTAAAGTCAGAGTAGCCATTCATAGAATTGATACTTTCAAAAATTTAGAATCCAAATAAGAATGCAAGTACCTTCATAAAAAGCGCTCTAACCCTGAAACTGGACATATTCCTAAAAGTTGAACTAATTCGATTTATCTTCAAAAATTTACAATTTTGCCTCGGTTGGACCAATTTTGTGAAAACATAAATTTTGCATCAAAAGTATTAAATTTTATTTTTAACACGTGGGAAATAAAATTGAAACCTTTGTACGCAAGTTTCATTCAAATCAGATTTTAAGTGGATTTTTAATGACTTTCAATTAATCCCCATCCTTTTAAGAAAAAATCTACTAGCCCCATATATATAAATCGGCCTTCCCCCGCTTTATTTGCTTTCACACATGAAAAAAAACAGTAGTCGAGCAGCCTCCTCCATGTAAAAACAGTGCACACTGCTGTCCCAGTTTTTGGTGCATTGGAAAACGAAGCCGACACTGCCTAGAACGTCGTATCAGTGAGCTTCGCCACCAGCTAGAGACACATGGCCCGCCAGGTTCCCTCGATATTTGCACAACCTCCCTCCCATCTCTCTTTCCCTCATGCAAGGATCGGCCAACCCACGCCCTAGACAGCCACTGGGCCAGCCAACCCAAACTCTAGCTAATCTATTCCAAGGCCAAAACCTCTCAGCTGTATCCACCACCAATCAGCAGCCTCTTGTACCTCCAAAATTGCTGCCAAACAGCACTTGACAACAACCATCCTTTTCCCAACTTAACCCTAGCAGGCCATAACCCTCCGCTATCCTCACATGCGAAACACACCGTATAGCTACTAGACAGTACCCAAAACAAAGAAACAGCGACCAATAGCCCCTGAACAAAGCTTGAGCTGTTATCGTTACTTCCCAAGCCCTCTAAATAGCTTTAAACAGCCACTATTGCCTTCAAAATACCCTACATCAACTATAAGTTGTTGCCAAACAGCAAAAACTGTTTCCTAAACAGCCATCCAAACCTCCCAAGACCACCAAACCCTAACCCTAAGATATTCATTTCTTCTCTACTTATTTACAACTTTTGCATGCAAATAGATATGTTCAAAAAACTAAAAATCTGATTTATTACAGTTCTACTATTGTCCTGATCAGCAAAACTTAGCCTTTTATTGAGAGTTTTAGATTCACCAGAGGCTCAAGTATAAATTTTCTTTAGTTGCGGTGTAAGCATTTAAATGATTAGATAAATATTGAATTGAATCTTAAACCCTTAATTAAATTGATTTTCAAAATAGAGAGATCACTTGCTAAATCGATATTTTAAACTTTCATATCTCAATTTAAGATGAGTAATTGTAATTTTATTTAATGATTATTCTTTCTTTCCTTCCGGTTGGAATTAAATCTAGCATTTAAAATTTTGTAGTAGATACTAGAATTCAAACCTAGAATCCAATAGGATTAAACCCATATACCAGCTAACTATTATTAAATTGATCATAAATCATATATTTGTGTCTCTACATTTTTAAAAATAAGATTAAATGAAATGGCTAATCTCTTTATTGCAAGATAATTATAAAGGTAGAAATGAACATCTCATATAATGTTGCATGACTTATATTAATATTTTAGCAAATTATTGAAGTTCCTACACCTATGAAATGAATTTATTAAATCAATGAAAAGTCTATGTAAATGGCAAGGGCTATGAGTACGCTAAAATATGAATGCGAGCTTTTATATAAGTATGTGGCAGAGACTTATGTGTGTATTACTTCCACAATAAAATCTTCCTTATAGATAGGACCATCCCTTACAAATTACTTCTCAATATTGGTTCATTAAATGGGGAGTCGCTCAACTGCATATGAGTTATTCCATCCATAATGCAAGTGATAACAAAAGTTAAGTGAATAAAATATGTAATTAGAACTCAATCCATGTTGACTGCATCTATTTATTCATGTTACAACTTTAGCTGCTAGTATTTCGGCATTTAGCACATTATTTTTGAGTTTGTCTGCATTACAATCATTAGATGAACACACGCTCTTTTTTCCTTGATAATTATCAAATAAAATTTATAATTATTCACTTTAAGAATTTTTATTTAATATCAGATCATGTTTAGATGGTTGACAATTCATTGACGACCTACACCAGTCATCATGCTCAGTGCATTTGTATAAATTATTTTTCTTTCAATTCTCATTTATGATATATTGTACTTCTTTCAACTGTGATGTGAAAGACTCATTGAATGTTATAAAATTTAAGTGTTTTTAGATATTTGGTTAGCTCTTCAATTTATTTGGATGATGTTTTTAGTTTTGGCTCCAAGTATTTAAATGCTAAGTCTATGTTTTTAGTCGTCCGACATTTGTTTCCTTATATTTATCTAGCTAGGTTCAGACAGTGTACATTATAAGTTTTACTGAATAATTATGGGCTATTCTATCTTGATAATAAGTATTTAGCATTTATTAATTTTATGGAATGAGCATGCAGTATAACCTAAAATCTAACTAGATTAAACCTAAATTTCAGTTTATATATTGTTAAATTATAATGATTCATATATCATTATTTTTATATACTTTAAACAAAACTATATGAAATTAATTAACCTCTTAACTATATAACTACCAATATATAATTAATTGTTCATGTAACTTGATATTTGCATGAACTACCTACATGTTAAATGATTAACTAATTTATCAAGCTATTGCAACTAAAATATATTAAATCAAGAAAAAGTTAAATAAAATTTTATTATTTATGAATATGTTTAAATAAGGATGCCCAACTATATGTGATACAATGCGCCATTGTGTATAAATATGTGAAAGATATATACGCATATTACTTCTAAGAAAGATAACACTTCCCCTAGAGTAAGGCCCTCTCTTAATTCAGAAGGGATTCACATTACGGGATCTTAAAAGAAGTGTCACTCAACTTTACTATAGAGGTATTTCATTATCATTTTAGTGAAGACTAAAATTAATATTGTGAAGGCTCGAACCGGTTCAGCGAGAACTGTCCCGACATCGGGTACTCACATATCGCAGGATCATATTGAGCAATTTGAGAAAGAAAAGGAACACATAAAAACCAAAAGATATTTCTCATTTAATAATATTTCAAATTTTACAATGTAGTCAACAAACTTCTGACAAAATTTATCTTCTAACACAAGATGAACTTTAAAAAAAGTAAAATGTAAAATAAAATAAAAGTAAAAGTTGCGTTGTAGATTCTTCCACCAGTGAAATTTTTTTTTTAAGGTTCTTGCTTAAGCTCTCCCAGAAGTACTAGACTTGCTATTGAACATAAAACAATACCGGGATTAGAATTCTCAGTACTTAGAGAATACTCTAAGTACCACAATAAGCAATAAAGTATTACATTTTATAATAGCAGAATGCGATTTGCGGAAAAAATGCAGGAAAAATAATAAGGTAAAAGCACAAATGAAATTATTAATTTCTGACATATTAGCTCAAAGTTGTAGGTTACTGATATTTTTTTTCCAGTAACCCATCACGAATATTATTACTAATGTTATTTTTCCAGTAACAATCCACAAATACTATTACTGATGTCATTTTTTCCAGTAATTAGCCATGAATGCCGTTATTAATGTCATTTTTCCAATAACTAGCTACGAATGCTATTACTGACGTCATTTTTCCAGTAATTAGTCACGAATGTTGTTACTGATGTCATTTTTCTAGTAACTAGCCATGAATGTTATCACATTGATTCCAAACAACTAACCAAGCTTCAAATTAAATTTGGCTCAAAGCAAATAAGCTAAGTAGCAATAAAAATACAAAATATAATACATGTCATGTACTGGGTACCTTTGTTCTTTAAGTTCGGATGAGTGACAGTTCGCTCAATCTGCATTTAAGTTTCTGATATTTTAGTATTTAGCCAATATTTTTAGAAATATTATCTTCAAGTCTTTGTTTGATATTTTTATAGTTTTTCTCTTTAAATGATAATTCATTATGATGAAGTCATTTTATTTTATCAATTACAAATTAAACAACTCGTAAGATGATTCGCTCTTAAAAAAAGAATTAACTCGAGCATGAGATTGAGCTCAATTAACAAATCGAGCTCAAGCTCAAGCCAGAGCCAACTTAAGCTCAACTTGGCTTGCCACTTCGCAAAATACAATGTGCGTTAAAACCCATTCTTTTCCTACAACATTAAAAAGTTAAGAGAAGAATATCTCTTACTTTCAAGATTAGGATTGCCGAAAAAGGAGAGAAGTCGAAATGGGTGGCTGTAGCAAGAGGGCTGGTTGGCTGCAGCAAGAGGGGGCTGCTAGGTGGCCGACAACTTGCTGGCTTGCTGGCAGGGGGTAGCTGGGTGGCCGGCGGCTGGCTGGCTGGCAGGGGCTGTTGGAGGGCTGGCAAGGGGGCTGTTGCTGGGTGTGGGAGTTGGCTGCTTGCTGAAGGCTAGTAGAGGGCTGCTGGCTATGGGAGAGGGAGGAGAAAAGAGGGCTGGCAGGTTGAAGGCTGGTTGGCAGGCAGGGGCTACTGCTGGGAGGGTGTGAGTGAGAGGGAGGGAATGGTTGGGAGGGGGTATAAGTAGAGAAGAGTGAAAGGGAGAGGGAGGGGGAGAATTAGCGCACGGGGGCATTCCCATAGCATTAAATGTGCAGGTCACGCATGGGAGCTCTGGTGCGGAAGCTTCTTTCGCCAGAGGCGGAAGAATCCCGCACGAGATCGTAAGTCTGGCGAGGGGAGGGGGAAGAAGAATTCTCAAGGAAAAATAAAAAAATACTTAAAACTTAAATTATTCGCATTTTTCACCGTTTGACGTCCAAGAATAACGAAACTTGACACCGAAGTACGTTATAATATAACAACACCTTTGCGCCGAAAATTTTCGATTTGGAGCAATATTTTATTTTATATTAATTTTTGAGGTTAAAAATATCAAAAATTAACCACGATCAAACCAACACTCAGAATTTGATGAAACTTCTCGAGCAGCCTTTAAATAATATACTTAATATGACGATACTGAAAATGATAAATTCGGACACATATTCCAATATTCTTGATTTATAAAATTAAATAATTCAAAAAATAATGTGGGAGCTTCCGTTATTAGGATTCCTCCCAAACTATGACACTTTGATCTTAAAATTATTCTTATCTAATGATAATTTTGTTTGCCCTAATTTAAAATTTCCCGAGATCTTGATGTTAGAGTTAGGATTTGACCTAATTCACAAAGTAACGAGATCGGGTCGTTACAAATATAAACATGTCATTTATTTTAAAATCCAATTTATTTAACTAATAGTTATTTTCCACATGTATGATTTACTTCAAGTTTAGTACTAATTTCTCCTACTTTTAGATGCTAGTATAGTACACTGTTTAATCTTTTATTGCCTTTGAGCCTACTTTGCATTTTTTATTTTAGAGCATACATGCTATTTTTTTTCATAATTAATTATTACTTAAAATTGTAACTATCTAATCTAGGTTCTTTTAATTAATATCTTTTAAGCCAGTATTAGATGATTTTGTGTCCTTTCAATTTCTGGATGTAGTTCTGTGTTAACATTTTTATGTCAATAGTTGTACTCTTTTACCTACTTGTATTCAGCTTCACAATATTTTATTATCACCATTATTTAATCAAAAGTTTTGGATGATTAGTTGACTCTTCAATGCATATTTTGAATGACATACTTGTATTCAGCTTCACAATGTTTGAATGCAATTCATTTCCTAATGCTTTATCGGGAAGCATCTTAACACTCCCACCAACCCTAACCCTCCGAACCAAAAAGAATCGCATGTAAATTTTCCAATCCAAACATAGGTTAACCTATGACATACCTAAGTACCATTTTCCTTCTATGCCTTCTCCTTTTCCAACAGTATGCAGTCCCTCTATCCTTCTATGCCATGTATCCTCCTTTAGCTAGTACATCCCTCTCCCTCTATCCCCCAGTTTCCTCTTTAGGCAAGCAGCAGCTCACAACTTCTCTCTAAAACCAAAAGCAACTCTCTCTTCCTCTTGCTTTTTCTAAACAACAATAATACCACCACATTCTTACCCCTTCATAATAAATAATAAAAAGGCAAAAGGCTTGCTGCTTTTAAATTCCAGCAAGGGTTCCGATATCAATTTCCATCTTGACCAGCTCTTACCATCCATTGCCGATTTTGAAATAAAAATCTCAGCCATTGCCTTTCCATTTTTGCAAGGCCAACATGAAATTTTCCTAAACTTGAGTTTTTCCATCTCCAATCTAAAGTTAACTGAGGATACCAAAACCGGTATCAACCATGTGAGATTTTGATTGACCTTATTTTTTTGATTAAATTATTCATAACTTAAATGGTTGTTAACAAAATGACAAATCTAATCTAAAGGTAATGTTGCAAAATTCTTGAGAAATACTTTCATTTTACTTTTATAAATAGTTTTTTCAGTAATCTTGTATTACTATAGTTCTTATTATCTTTTGTTTTTTATTTTGTGGGGCTGCACCTCTATTATTTCAATTGATGTAATTACAAGACTTTAATTTTTATTAATACTATTGTTAGTTTTAGTGATCTTTCCATTCTTTTGAATGATATCCTTTAATGTTTTTAGCTCTTGAATGTATGAGAAGTTTAAACATCAGGTTGTTAGATCCCCATCTCAAAGATTTCCTTCGTGAGTACTCATGAGTGATATCACAATCAAAGTTTGGATGATATTGAATTTCAATAGTCATTAAGGTGAATTTAATTTGAGATTCCCCTTACAAAGTCTTACAGATCAGTTTCTCATTTAGAAGATCTTTATACTCTTCTTCATATTTATGAAATAAGGCGGTAGAACATGGCCACCCCAATAATTACATCAGAGTTGAATATGCAGTTTCAATCAATGCAGAAAACTTTGCTCAAATGATAGTTGTAATGATTCAACTAATGCAAAACGCCTAACCCAAAGTACTGGAGCCAACAACACAGCCATGGACAGGTACCCAAAGTTGTTTCAAGATATGCAACGTATGCAATTCATTATAATTAGGCCTCCTACTGTATAACTCAGGACAACTTACGAAAGTTGAAAAGATAATAGAGTGTATGATGCCCCTAGATAGAAGATAATCAGCACTTGCAATTTTTGTTTAGCATGAGGTTGAGCATTGGTTCAAGAGAAATTCAGTGAACTTCCCAATTATTCAATCACTAGACAGAAGTTTTCCACTGCATTCAGAGATTGGTATGCATCACCTATGGCAGTGTGTAAAATGCAGATGTAATTTTAAAGTTTTGCCAAAAAGATTATGCAGTCTCTCAGTACAAGGAATGTAACAACCAATCAAGGAATGCTCCACATACCACACTCACGGTAATATAAATCTTTCTTGGTCTTAGAGGCCACTTTTAAAGATTTGTACAAATATATTTTTTCAGAGTTGCAATGCCATTATCTAAACTTACCCGGAGGGTAACGAAGTTTAGTTGGTGCAGTAAATGTGAAAAAGCTTTATAAATTTTGAAGAACTCTAAAGATTGCACAAATTCTAACAATATATCACCAGCCATCAGTAACTTTTTGATTTACAATGATGCATCTTTCAGCAATCTAGGTTGTCATTTAAAACATCATATAAGAGTAATCACCAACACCTCCAAAAATTTAAATCCTCACAGAAGAAACTACCTAGCACATGATTTGAAACTATAGCAATGGTTTTTGCATTTAAGATTCAAGGCACACATGTATGGAGTCAAATCGAAGGTATTAAAAAACCAGCCCAGAACTGTCCTAATTTGAGGCAAAAGACATGATCTGAGTAACAACCAGTGCCACTTGTGAAGGCAAAATATGGTAGCAAATGCTTTAAGAAAAACGTAGACAGTTAAAGCTAGTTGGGAACTACTCGGCATGTAGAGTTAATTAAATCTATGAAAGGTTTGAATTGTTATTAATCGTGCTGGGTTGAACAGATGTCGGTACAACCAAACTTGAAGGCCAGGATCCATAGCACCTTAAATCAAAGGTGAAGAAATTCAAAAGATTCTCAATCATAAAGGTTGGTCATATATATAAATTGGTAATTAATGAAGAACATTTTTAAGATACAGGAGCAAAGTTTGCATTTCAGATATTGAGCATCTATGAAAGGTTTGCAAGAAAGGCACTAATCCGATTACACAATCAATCAAACAACAAAAAGATTAAAATCTAAAGTGCACATTTTATTGTGGTATAGTGTCAAGTTCAAGTATCAAAAGTGACTGCATGAGAATCAAAATTAAATATATCAAACATAGACTCCACTACCGCCGCAATACTTATTTTATCAATATGCTCATTTTGTTGTCAGCATTCTATCCCATATAACATTATTGATCTTAAAATTGTTCTATAAATATCTCTTAAGCATTTAGTGAATTCTTTTATTGCAAAACCTCACAAAACAGCTCCATAAACAGCTCCATATTTCATCCAACCAACTTGAATCATGTAAATCACATCACCCTTTTGCATTGCTTGGTATGAATCAACAACAATACCAAGCATAAAACCCACTATGTGAGGTCGGCTACAGGAATCCTTAATTTCTAATATACACGATCAAATAGAAGCCCCTCCCTAAAGTTCTAAATAGACGAGATCCTTTCTAATGGTTCTTCCTAGGTCATTTTTGGTGTTCCTCTTCCTCTTTTATTATGGGTAAATAAATTCAAATTTTCTAACAAAGGTATTGAACAGTCTACACTTAATATGGCTAAACAATCAAAGGTGGCATTCTCTAATCTTATCCACTATTGGAGCCACTCCAACTTTGCTATCGATAAACTAATTTCGCATTCTATCCTCAAGACTATACCCACTCATCCACCCAAGCATCCTCACCTCTATAACACTTATTTGATCAGCAAGTTTCTTCTTTGTTGGATAACATTTAGCCTCTAGCCTCATATAACATAGCTGATCCTATAGCTGCTCATTACAATTTTTCTTTTATTTTGAGTGGGGTTTTACGATCACACATCACTCCAGAAGTGCTCCTCAATTTCATCAAACTAGCTTGAATCCTATTAATCACATCACTCTTTATTTCACAATTATTTTGAGTAATCCAACCAAGGTATATGAACCTCTGGATCTTCTTGATCAAATGGTCCTCAATAATTTTGTTCTTGAGATTAAGGTATCTAATATAATTGAACATACGCTGCATCTATCCTATTATAGATCTACTAAGATAAAAATATTTAGATTCTAAAATAGTCCTCCACAACACGTTTTGTTTTAGCTTGGTCCCTAGTCTAATCATTTAACAAAATGTCATCTATAAATAATACGCACCAAGGAACCTTCTTTTGATGCACTTAGCAAAAACATTCATAATTTTAATATAATTGTGTAGAATTTTTTATTCTTTATCTTTTAATTTGGCTAGTTTGTAAATTATCTATCTTCCTAAGCAATTTCTAATTTATTATCAAATGATGTGCTCTTAGCATTGCAAACTACTATTTTATATTCATAAAAAGCTAATTTACTCCTTTTAATTCTCCTCAATTTCATATATAAATCATTTTTATAGCATTATATTTATATTTAATCTTAACATGGATATCTTGTTTCTGCCACCATGCATCTTTATTATTGGATATTCTCCATTTTAATTCATCAAATAAACTCTTTGTTATATTGCGAATACAACTAACAATTGAATTCCACTTAAATTGGTTTAACACTCAAAATATTATTGTCTTAGTTTTAAAATTTCACTCCTAAAAAAATCTATATTACCTATCTTAAATTTCACCATCTAATTTTAGGGCATATTGTTATTTTAATATTACTTTTATTACTCTTTATTTGCAATTCCAAAATAAATAAAGGATATTGGCTTGTCAAACAATCACTTGAAATAATCTTACAAATTTTAACAATACAAACAATCCCTTTTCTTTTAAGAAAAAAAAATCAATATTAGTTTTAAAAGCCCCATTTTAAAAAGTGATAATATGTTTCTCTTTCTTTAAATAAATATTAGCAATTATAAAATCATAAGCTAAAGCAAACACTCTAATCATTCTTCTTTATTAATCTTTCCAAAATCAAAACTTCTATGAATATTATTAAATTTCTTAATTAGCCTTACAACATATTCATTTAAATCTCCTTTTATAAAAAATATCTCTTGAGATATCCATTGAACCAATTTGTCCAAATCATACTAAAATTGTTCATTTATACACATATCTAATCATATTTAATTGGCAAAAATATTTGAAAAAATTAAATGGTACAATCTGATAACTTCTCAGGAAGTCACCCATCCTAGTGCTACTCTCTCACCCAATCATGCTTAATTATAAAGTTCTGATGGGATTCAATGCACTAGTTTTGGTATTATAACACCTCTTCTAAATATGACCCTTTCCCTATTCAAGATAACATGATCTTTGACTGTTTTATCCTCAATACTAAAACACCTATTAAGATTAACTTACACTCTGCGTACTCTATTTTGTATCCATGAAAAAAAAAGTTAGATTTTAAAGCTAACACTTCATAATTTGAGCTTCTCTACAACATAAGTTTTACCAATAAGAAAAATAACGTACAAATAAAATACACTATGGCACCTCTTGCATTTGTTTAGTTACAACATTCATAAATAATGCACGTAAATCTTAAGAGCATGTGTTTTTAACATTCAAAAATATCTAACTCTCATGTTCAAACATGTAACTGCTCCATTATACTTTGTTTATAACAGCTACAAAGAAACACAATATCTGCTACCATCTGTCAACATAGAATAAAGGGGCGTGCCTCATTCTACAATTCAAGAACTTTATTTTCACATACCCCTATCAACTTTATAATACACAGAAGAATTCAGCAAGGTGGATATAACTAGAGGAGAGGTAAAAATAGTACTGCTTGTACAACTTATTTTAGGGAACCTGTGATTATTCTGCTTCATTGCTTCCCATCAAAGGCAATCAAGTTTATCCAAGAAAAAAAAAACTTGCATTTCATAGAGGCAGCTGATCTTACATTTTTTACAAGTTATTAGTTAGAAATGGTAAGAAATAGATACAATCCTCGTCAGATCAAGAAGAAACATTACATTTTGAAAAGAGGTTCGGAAAGAACACAACATATTGGCTGGATACGCCGAGATCTCCAAGAACAGAATGACTGAAGCAAGAAAATTAATTACCAATACAATGAAATCAACAAGAGATGCAGTAGAGTCAACAATGCACGGAGAGTGACAGTTTGGGCCTATAGTTTAATGATCGCACTGCACTAAAATAATCACAATCCATATTCTAAGAAAACTATTGCAATCATTTTTCAAGCATACCTTTAGCACATGGTGAGCAAAATAATATAATGAAACATGAAAATAACAGTTCCATTGATAACATTATTGGGACTATTAAAAAGTGAACTTCTTTGCTACATGCTTACCACTTCTATTAGGTTTGACCCTTCTCGTAAGCCATGCCTTTCCATTTCATTTGCCTTTCTGGCGAATCGCAGTGAATCTGCATCAATATCTCGCCTCTCATCGGTAATTAAACCCTGTACTTGAGAAGAAGCATTGAATTCAAATTAACGATAAAGCTACTGTCAAAATAAATCTACATGTGAAAAACAAAACTTCCATGCAATCAACTAAGAAATTAATGCATATATATATATATTAATTTTTTTTTCTTATGTGTGGCCGGTGGTATTTGAACTTATGACCTAGATTAACAAATCTGCAGTCTCAACCACTAGGCTATAACACCATTCACTATATATATATATATATTGTGTGAGTGGGTGTACGCAAGCAAAGTTTAGTTCTTTTACTCAACTACTTCGCACATCAAATGTGTACTTTTCAAAATTAAAGACAACTGTTGCAAAACTGGTATGCAAAACAGAATATAATGTTAGAAGTAATCGATTATAAAAGAAATTCATCATAAACATTAAAAATATGACCATTTGGTGAAAGCAAATATATATATCTATATATATGTATATATTTTAAACTAGCAGCATATCCCTTGGCTACATAAACTTTTTCTTAGCCAAAATAGCAGGAAATTAAATTTTAGTGAAAGATAATTAAGACTCATTTGTAAAATTAAATGCAGAGAAAACTAAATTAAATGCCTCAGTGAGTACTAGTATGAACTCAAGTTTAATCTCAAGTTCATCTTAAGGAAACTTTGATTTAATTGCATGAAATTCCATATGAACTGTCGTATACATAACTATTAATTAAAGGTAAGGATAAATCTCTCTAATATAATTAAACAGGTGTTATGAGGTGAACTGGCGAGAAATTATCAGATTGCCTTATCTCTATTATAATTAAATCATAGGTTAAACAAATTTTGTACCACACAACACAAGGCAAAAAATATATAACTTGTGCATAGCTTAAATAGACAACAACTTTATCTATAAGTTTAATCTTATTATCCTTAGCAAAAAATAAAGCCAGAGAAAGATGATTCCAAGAAAATACCTTATAGAAAACAACAAATAAAGACAATGAATTGTAATCAACAAACCTCAGCATCAACAATCCAAAACTGTCTCCCAGCACTATCAAAGGCAGATTCATTATTGCCCAGCATTCTTGCCATTGTTTTCCTCGCAGCATTAACAACACCTAAGCCAGCACTGTAGATGAAAGGAAAAGTTCACAATAAGTAGTTATAAACCAGATATGATTGTGCAGTAATTGTTCAAAATACTCGCTATGATACAAATTTAAGAGAATTACAAATCACTAAGTTTAACTACTAAAGAACCAAACTGCCATTCGCAATAGTTTATCAAAAAAGAGGTTTGAAGCTTCAAAACAGAGCAATATGGCGCAAGTTCAAAAAAAGTTTAAAAATTGATGTTATAAATTGGCAATCGCAGGCTACACCTGAAAAACATATTTAATTAAGTGAACTATGATTTGATTTACTAATTTGGAGAAAGAAGTCAGTGTGAGTATTGGGAAATTTTATACAATTAATCCAATTTTGAGTAGATGTGAAGGTTGGCTGAGACAACACTTGTGTAACATGTCACAATTTACCAAATTGGGGTGAAAAGAGACTTTTGGGTTCACAGGGCTTAAAGTTAAGTTATGTTTAGTTGTTCAGAGTTTGGGCATTTCAATAAAAGGTCTAGAAAAACAGTTGATATAATATCTTGCAAGGGAATAAACAACAATTGTTTGTAATAAACTACAAGATAAGAAAAGAAATTCAAAAACATTGAGGCAGATACAAAGAATTGAATGTTATGATATACAAGTGATTAATGAAAATGTAGCACGGAAAGTGGGAAAAAAAATCTGAAAGATAAATCACAACAGTAAAACAGAATTACTGAATGTACAATTATAATAACTATGAGTCAAAGATTTTGTAGATTTTTTTAGTAGAATAACCACTGAAAAATGATAGAAATCAACATTTACAAGAACTAAAACAAGAATACAGAGATCAAGATTTGATCAAATTAAATTAACTAAGGTTAAAATAATAAAATGCAATAATGAAAAATTAAGAATATCAAATGGTGAACCACAATGTTCAAAAGTTACTAAAAGGGTTTGATAAATTTTTCTATAAGAATATAGGTTAAAAAACAATAACCCAACATATTATGAACTGATTTAAAGATTATAGTTGACACAGTTTTGAAGAAGGGGCATAAATAAGTTTAAGAATCAAAGAAGATCTTTATTATGAATTTGCAAGTGAGATGTTATTGCAGTTTAGTTCAAAAATCCTGTTAATGAAATAAAAAAGACTTAAATAATTTCAATAATTAAGAAGAAATAAACATGATGTTAAAGGATCATGAAAAAGGTATTGGTTATTCTTCTAATAAAAGAAAATAGAATACTGTAGTTATGGTAATAACAAAAGAGTAAACACATTGACTCAATAAAATAATAAGAGAGTGGCAGACACAAAAGTTTAGGTCACATCTAAGTTGGACAACCATTTTGATTAGTTGTCAAAAAGACCAGCTTACTCTGATATATTTTTATCCATAAGAAATAAATTAACCTACAAACATATCTGCAAATGTTTTGATTATTTTCGAAAAGGATACAATCAAGTGCAAAAATTTATTATGAAAATATTATAGAAAAAATGTTTATGGTAATGCAAAACAATTAAAAATAAACATAATGAAAATATATACAACATTAAAAATAGTTGTGGATCCCTGCTAAATTTTCTATCACCATTAAATTACAAAAGAATAGAGATTAATTAAATTTTGCTTGCTAGTAGTAATAAAAATGCTAACTACAACAACACTAAACTTTAATCCTATTATGTTGGATCAGCTACATGAATCATTTGTTTTCATTATGCACCAAATAGAAGCCCCTCATTAAATTCCAAATAGAGAAGATTCTTCTATTGGTTTCTTCCCATATCTTTTCTGGTCTTCCTCTTCCTGTTTTAACATGGGCAAAATTCATAAGCTCAATTTAGTATGCTTGAACCATCTAAAGACAACATTCTCTAATCTTATCTAGTATTGGAGCCACTATAACATTTCTCATTCTATCCTTAAGAGTATACCCACTCATCCATTTTAGCATCCTCATCTTTGTACCATTAATTTTTTTAGTAAGTTTCTTTTTTGTTAATCAACATTCAACCACAATAAAAATGCTAACTAAATAGGCACTATTTTAAACGAACTTAATTCTTAATATACATATTCAACATCCAAACTTTAATATTTACAAAACAAGCACTACCATCTCCTCATTTTAAATTTCATGACATCTTATGATTGGTGAAAATTTTCTTTATTTGTAAATATTAAATTTTGGGTTTTGAATACATATATTTTACAAATTTGGGTAATATGTATTTGAATACCTATTTTAAAATGAAAATAAAAAATAGGCTATTCCCTAGTTGGCTCCCACTTAGTTTAGTTTAGCTTAACATAAACCTTATAATTTCTATTAATATATCATATTTAGCTCAACTTAAGCTTACGTAGGTCTAGGCAAATATCTCTAACATAAATTAGCTTAGCCTGAGTTATCAAATTAAATAAAATAATTATTACCAATAAATTTATTATTTAATTTTTATTAATTAATTATATTATAGCATTTAAAAAATGCTAATTAAAATAATGAATTAATTATGTTAATTGCATAAAATACTTAATTACAATAAATAAATTAAAATATTAATTTAAATAGCTAAAATGTTAAGTTATTATGTTAAATATACCTTCAAATTTTAAATTAACAATAATAAATGAAGCTTTTTAATTACAACTAATTATATCTTATCCAATGGGTTGGCTACACAAATAAGGTCTCACTATACTCAATCATGTAATAATCCACCCCAAAGCTTCATAAATATAAAATTATTCTTAATAGTTTCATTGAATGTTTTTACTATGCTCTTCCTCTTCTTCATTAGCATGGGTAAAAATCTTTAACTTAATTTTCATAACTTGGGCAACTTATAATGCACACATAACATGCTTGAACTATCTAAAGCGACTTTCTTTAATCTTTTCCTCGATTGACATTGCTCCAGCCTTACAACGAATGTACTCATTTCATATCATATTCTTGTGTATACACACTCATCCACCTTAACATTCTACCTCATAGCATTATATTTCTATAGAATTTTTCATTAAATTTAAGTGAATTTTTAAATCATGTAACACACTAATAAAAGAAATCATCCATTCCATCCAACATGCTAGAGAATCTTACTAATTGCAGCATCCGCATAATTATCAATTATTATAACTTCGTAAGCAATAAACTTTAAATTTGAAAACTCATTTTTCAACTAACTCCTTCATGAAATACGGTCGTAACCTATGCATACATATATATAAATGCATCAGTACAAATCAACCGGTATCAAACTCCATGGTCTTTGCGGCAAGGAGGTCCAAGAATCTCCCGGGGACCACATCTCCCCTAACAAAGCAAAAATTACCCTGTCAGAAATACATCGCACACAAATCAACTACCCGATTCGCATCACGCGATTGGTGGATAAAAATAACACGAGATAGATCCAACAGGATTTTAACAGCCATGTACCTAATGGAAACTACTGCTTGTAAAAGACTCGGCAAGTGCCTCCCAATGATGCCATTGCAGCTTGAGGCTGGTACACAAATGACAACAAACTCCTCTTTACGGGCTTCATAATCTTGGTCGATACACAAGATAGTAAATCTTCTCAACAGGAGCACATGTCTCCCCACTAAACTAGTTAGTCAACGAGATATGTTGCAAGTTTTTGAGAAAGATATTTAACAAAGTTAGATTGCAACCCAAGTACGTTGGCAGTACTCGAGAACACCTGCGACCCTCGTAATGCCCATTATAGCTTGAATCATTATGGCATCATGGAATGAGAAACTCAACATATTGACATTGTTGAACTCATTTCTTCCCAAGGCTAGGTAGAGTATAGCATGATGCTTCCCTGCCAAATGCTTCACACTGCATGCCCAAAAAATGATAAAGAGGGGGTTTCCACCCATGCCATTTTCCAACAAAGAGTCAGACTCTGAGTTTCCAAGGTCAGCCACGAGGTTGACATTTATAACCAATAAGGATGTAAAGCAAGATTTGTCTCCTCTAATCCTTGATCGAAACCTTTTGTTATTATTCTGTTCGACCATAATGGTTGTCTCTCCATTCAAGAATGAACTCTTTAAACTATCCTACATGAATTAGCATGTCTAAAAATGCCTTTAAGCCAAGGCTATTATAGATATTATGCCCTTCAACATCGTTGTTAAGAAAAAGCTTCCTTGTTCATGCATGCACTTCTTTCCATGTTTGTGGGGTGGTTGGTAGTAGAGTTTGCTCTTAAGATCCCAATCAACTCAACAAGTTTGCATGTGAACTCGGAGAGTACGTTGATCCAATGGACCTTCTGGTAGGTCTATGTTAAGATCTCTTTCACAACATTAAGCTCTCGATCGAATATTTCCTTACAAAAAGTTGTATATTATTTTATAAAGTGCTTATATTCACTTGATGGGGCATCTGGAAGGATATTTCCCCCATATGGCTTGTTATCGATGCACCTATGATGCATCGTCACCTCAGTAGTGTTGATGTATTTAGCGATTCTCTCTTCAATCATTCGACCATGATTACTAAAAAAAATTTCATCACCCAAAATGAAATATCGATTTGCGAAGGCAATGTATGAACGCAAATCAAACGATGGATTTGTCTTTCATTATGTACATCATTCAATGCTTGGGTGACCGAGAAATATACCGACAAAAAGACTCACCATCCTCTTGCTTTAAGAACAAATAAAAGCATAGAAGACTTCAAGGAACTCCTAACCACGACAAAATGGTTCGCAAATACCTCAGCAAGCTGAGTGAACACTCTCTAGAAGTAACCATTGTAATGCTGTGTAACTAGTTTTTTTTTTTTTAGAATGTCCTCAAAATTGGTATCCAAAGTAACATTGTTGTTAAGTGGAGCAACTTAGTATTATTGTTTTAGATAAGAGTTTGATAAGAAAAGAAAAATTTCAAATTTTCACAGACTAAGCTCAGCCACAAGAAAAAAAATTATAGTGGTTCAGCTCCATCAGATAGGCACATACATCCACTAAAAGAGTGTGGTCTCCTTATTTCACTGTGTAATTATGTACAATACAAATGATTAAGTCTCATTGTGAGATTGTAGTCGAGTTATAAGAGCAACTCAAGTGTGAGAGTATGAAGAAAGTAAAGAAAATTCGCCCACAAGTTCATTAATTTGAGACTCAGTTGGATAGTGTGATAATAGAAGCCTATTTAAAGACCATTGAACTGTTAAACAGAAGCCAATAGAACAGTTTCGCCGCATAAAATCCTCATGATCCCTGATTGCAATTTTTCTCATGGAGAGGGTTATTTATAGATGCGAAAAGATAAACATGCCATTGAGACTTGACTGATGTGGTAGCATCTCATATGCTGTCAAAAGCACATTCTCTGGCATTGAAATAGCCGGTAAATGCTGTTGGGAAGGTAGAAATTGGAGACACGTGCAAGAACCTGTCGACTGCCAAAGGTTATTCTGTTGGCGATAGTCCAATACGGTTGTAAGGTTTGGAATTCAGCACTGAGTGTAGAGAACATGGGGAACCGTTGAGTCGACTCGATTTGCACCTACTCACTAATAAAGTAGCCGACCAAACTGAGTAAACTAGTAAAGAGGTGAATAGTAACAGCATTAACGATTAGAAAATTTTAAAATAAAGCAATTTGAAATAAAAAGACGCTTGTGCTACGTGATGGCCCAAATAGAGCATGGTAATCATGCATACCAACAAAACTAAGAATATTTGATCATCAATCGAGTTCAACATTTTCCTTACTTAAAAGTGTTACTATCATTTTATTCAAAAACTCAAACAAAAAATCTATAAAAATATCAAACAAACAAAGTACAATCAATATAGTGAAGGTTGAAGTTATATTTATATTCACAAAACAAGAGGAAGAGATTTTTATTATAATTAAAAAGAGTGTTGAGTTCCAAATCAAACTTAGTTCAACATTATCTACTACGCAACATTCAAAAAACATGCATCATGTAAAATTAAACCAATCAAACCTTCCAGCTCCAGCAACAACTATCTTCTGTTTTGGAAAGTCTATCATCGGTCTTCCCTGTGCCCTAACAGCCCCTAAAAGTCCTGCAATTGCAATTCCAGCAGTTCCCTGCTCAGATTACAGTAATAGCTGTAAGATTCCAGTAAAATTAAGAAGATTTCTATCTTCTATGCAGGCATGAACGTATGACAAATAAGTACAAGTGAAAACCAAATGTTGACAAGTTATGGTCAACAGTTTTTTTCTTTGTTTTGTACATCATAAAGCACATGATAAATACACACTAGCTTAAAACTCAAAAGTTGGCAGGCGCTGTGGAAGAAGTTTCCCGTTATATCTAAGAACTCCAAATGATTTACATTAAGAATTTTATGCGTACAGTAAAACAAAATGCAAGCTGCATGAGCACTAGCTCAAGCGCAAGCAAATGTCTGAGTACGACTGCTTTAAGAAAGAAATAAAACTGCAGATAATTACATAACATTTCAATGCGAAAGCAAATGTACAGTGCAAGCATATTCCCTGCTTATCTTTTTATCTATAGTAATATGAGCATCTGTGAGCTTCATATAAGACATTGCATAGAAAACTCACGCTTAAAGAAGGTTTATACTACAGGAACTGCATCAAGAAAGTTATCATTAACTGCCTATATAATTCAAGAACCCTTAAATGAGCATATCATCAAGATTTAAGGCATACCTGGACATCATCATTGAACATTCTATATGTGTTTCGGTAGCGCTGCAACAATTTGAATGCCCACTTACTCTGAAAGTCTTCAAACTGGGAAAAACGATAATATCAAAATTTGTGATCTGCTGAGCCAATAAAGTGAAAGAAGGCAGCAGTATAAATGCTACCTGTACTATGACATTGGGCCAACGAGTAAAAACAGCCTCCATGAATTCATCAATAACAGCAAGGTACTCTTCACCATCGAGGCGATTTTGCTGGAGCCCCAAATCTACTCAAGCACGTATTGGTAAACAAATGAGTGGCAATTAACAACTTAGGGCATAAGCAGAAATTTCAGAAAACGGGTATAACTTTTATAGTTAAAATGAGAGGTAAAAAAGAGAAATCTCGGGAGTGGTATAAGATGAAAGAATCCAGAAATTTTGAAGTAATAAAACTAGAATTAGATTGTTAATGCTATGAAAAAAAAAGGATGATGGTTTACATATGCTCAATTTAGATGAAAGAAGAAATCGTTCAGAGGGTTCATCTACTAGTTAAAATAAGGGCTTCCAAGTGAAATATTCTGATTCCAGGAAAATACTTTTTCATGGATAGTTGTGTATGTTCATGAAAACCAGTGCCAACTCAATAAACAAATAAATGCTACTTCCCCAGACCCAAATCTTCTTTTTTAACATCTTTCCATGAAAACTATCTCACATAGAAGTCATCTACATATATCAAGTCTTACCGCATATGCATCCCACTATTTTACAGTTATTTGTAAAGCAAGGACATTTAAAGCATGAAAAAGTTTGCCCAAAACAAGAGGTACAATGATATAGCAATACATCATGTAGTATTATCTATGCACATAAAACTGATTGATTTTGACAGTTTATTTAGAAAACAGATGATTCATTGATGTTAAATTAGGACTAATAATATGATTGAGCTTTTTTGGTGTAGCATCCAACGCTGTCATTAAACCATTAGCACATGTAGCGTATCATTTTCTTTACAAGCCAGCTAAATACTGTGAGCAAGTCAAAATCAGAGACTGATCTATAATCTCACTAACACAGTCACATCTTTGTCTCCTCGTCTATAGATGTCATAAAACAGATGGTTAATAGAACATTTCGTTGCTCTGCAGATCATCATCCAAGGTACTGAAAAAATAACTATCTCATTTTGAGGCAGGGGAATTACAAAAAGAAGAGAACAATATTGTTTTCTTTGAATCCATCGTTACTTCAAACTCCACACATTTCAAGGTTTTTATGAGAAACCCCTTACCTACGAATTTCTTCAATAAAAACTTTTTAAGGTATCACAAGAGTTAACATGGTGAACTCTCCTTTCCCAAGTTTTAGCAGCCAAGTTACCAACCTTTTTCAGTACAAACATCTCATCTTGTCACACTTTTATCTAGCAAGATAGGAGTGTAATTCCAAAGGTACTACCTTATAGAGGCAATTAAATAATTAACAAAAAATTAATTGTGACTTAATAAATAGAACAATCATAGTATATAGTCCACAACAATATATTTCTTTACAAAATCACTAAATATAATTGTATCAAGCGATTTATGTAATTCAAGCGTTCCTAACAGATTTCACAACATACTAGGTAATATAATACCTAATATAATATTTTCCAAAAAATAAGGTAAATTGAAGCTATACTTCTTGCATAATCTTAATAGCCAATGTACCAATATTCTAAATAAAAAATAAAGCGCATATTGAAGCACGGTAGAGGTCTCAAGATACTTTTTCCAATTGACAAATATATTTGGAGTGATAGTCTTTCTAATAAGTTGTATGCAAAATGTCAGTCACATCTTCAACTCCTTATCCACTAGAATATACCTACATGCATGGTTACAAAATGTAAGGTAATTTTGCATTAAAAAAATATAAAAATCAAGGTAGAATGAGACATGAACTAACGGAGGCAAGGGCTGGCGAGGCGAACAGGACTAGCAAGGAAAGGGCCGAAGAGGCCGACATGACCAACTAGTGTCGACATGGACCAATAATGCCACCAACTACGGTTTATTCAATTTTACATAGAGGTCAAACTGGAGTGGCAAGGCCTAGAATAACTCTAGCTAGTCAAATTTGAGTTGAGTAAGATAAAACTCGAACATAAACTTTTTGAGTTTAGTTCTATTCAAACTATAATTTGATTCAAATCAAATCAGCTCACTCAAAATGAATTGATTACCCCTAACTAATAAGAGAATGGTGGAGACTAAATTTTCAAACATGGGAGTATGAGCTATAAATAGTGCAGTCTACTCATTGTGCCACATGTCTCACTTAAGCATATAGCATATAAAATAACTTTTATAATTAATATCAAGTCCACTTGAATCATTATTCGAACGAATTAACCTAAACTTGAAAAAAATAGTTGATTTTTAGTTTATACTAGAATTATTTGTATTCAATTTTGAATTGAAACAAAATTTGAGAGTTTCAAGCAAGTGCCAATTTAATCAGGACAGAGCCAAAAAGTGTCGTTAAGGGTCAACATATGCGTATGTTGCCCAATTGCTTTCGTTTTTCTTTTCATGTTTAATTTTTAAGCATAAAAAATAGCCCCATTCAAGTGTATACCTATAAAGTGGAAAAAGGAGTTGACAAAATTGAATTATCTAAAACTTTACACAACAATTCAAGTACTATAAAATAAACATGTGTAAAATTTAATTACACATATAAATGCGCCTTGATTTCCCCCAACTTTGCTACAAAACAAACATCCAATAATGGTAAGTAAATTGTATTCCATGAATCCATGATTTGAGTTCAACATAAAGCTACTGCTAAGACTAGCAGAGCCATCATTAGCCAGCCCAGGAAACCAAACTTACCATCTCTTGGAAATGGGCCAGATCACTTGGCAAGAACCTAGTTGAGCCATAAATCCTGAAAAAGAGAACCAATAATCAACTAATCAAATGAACAAACGTTTTTGAATATAAATACCCAAGACTAGTTAAGCTTATCATCTTATTATGCCATTGTATGGAATATAACTATCCCATTTTAATCAATGAACATAAATTGTTGAATCTTCTTCCACAAATATGCTTTTCTTCTTCATCCTAATCCTAACCCACTAGCTCTCCCTCTTTGAATACAAGCTTAACACCCATCTATAGCATTTAACTTAAGCAAATAAGGCCTCTTAGCATTAGAGCACAAAGTTTGTACTAGAGAGAAGCCTAAGAATATTTTTGACCCATGGTTACAATGCTCAAGAAATAAAGCTAATTCTGTTTGAAGAAATGCAAGATCATGGGTTGAAGAAGAACTACTAAGGGCATCAATCAACAAAATAGCATTGAAGAACTTGCTGAGGCAGCAGCAGTTATGAAGACGTAATCAGACAAAATGATGGAAACATGATGAAAATAATTCAAAAGCACTTTCAATACTAAATTCAAGTTTCAAACACGCTTCTCAGAGTGCGAGAAATAACATGAAAAAATATACAGAAAGTCTAGTAAAGTAGAGTCATACAATGTGAAGATGACAGACAAATAGGTAAGGAAAAGCTGAAATGATGAGAGTTCCTTGAGCAAAAACAAAGATCAACTTGGTGAACTATGATAGCACCACTGATGTTAAGAAGGTTTATATATGGCCGGAGCAGCTATAGACCTACTTTGATCTCATGAATTTTCAAGTTGAAAATGAGTGAACTTCCAATACTAAAGTAGCTATGAAGAAGTAATCAGACAAAATGATGGAAACATGATGAAAATAATTCAAAAGCATTTTCAATACTAAATTCAAGTTTCAAACACGCTTCTCAGAGTGCGAGAAATAACATGAAAAAAATACAAAAAGTCTAGTAAAGTAGAGCCATACAATGTGAAGATGACAGACAAATAGGTAAAGAAAAGCTGAAATGATGGGAGTTCTTTGAGCAAAGACAAAGATCAACATGGTGAACTATGATAGCACCACTGATGTTAAGAAGGTTTATATATGGCCGGAGCAGCTATAGACCTACTTTGATCTCATAAATTTTCAAGTTGAAAACGAGTGAACTTCCCAACTAGAACTTACAAAACTTGCACTAACCTGGTTAAGAACTCAAAATAAGGAAAAACAAGAGGAAATTATCAGGGTAAAATTTAATGAGCTTTTTTAAAAAATATTACTTCATGGATTATGAAGATGAGAAATGAAATAAATTGCATGATTTACATCACCAAAGAGATCAGTCGGTGCAGAAGTATCAAAAAAACCATATGAAGCCTAGAACAAAGAAAACCACTGAGAATAGCCACAAAGGGTATGTTAAGGGAATGAAGTTACAACATCATATGGACTAATCGAGCCACCTAGGATGCTAGAAGAAAATTGATTGTGATCACTATAAGATCACTGGACACATGGATAGAAACTGTTGAAAACTGCATCCCAAGCTCTATCTGTCTAACTTTTCGAAGAAGTTTGCCCTAACCAAAGTAGGATCCACCAAGTTAGAGAATCTTTGAAATGCCAAAAATAATATTTTCTTGCTGGCATTGTTGAAAGGGAATAGCTTCAACAAGCAAACCACACAATGAGCCAAGAAAAACTCTTCACCATTAGAATTCAAGTCATGGAGAAGATCATTATAGCCATTTTAGAATAAGAAAGCATAATCCTTGTATCTGAGGAGAAAGAAATTAAGGTTGGGTACATTATCAAGTTTCACCCGAGGTCCTATCCCCTCGGATTGATCCAAAATAAAGTTGCGATGCTTATTTCTTGTTTATTATCACTTCAAAATTCATTGATGAAGTTGTTTATGATATGCCAAATTGAATTTGGAACCCCTACCTATAAGAGCATGAACCAATTTTCATTTGGAAATGACAATGTTATTGCATATTGAAGAATATAGAACCATAAACCCTATAAATGAACAAATCTGAGTTACTTTTCAAGCTTATCAAGAAACTAGAAGTAACAAGAATTAAACATACACAAGATAAATAGTTTTTTTTTTACTTTTCATTTGAGAAGCGAGCAGAGGGATTGGTTGACAAGTAGGGTAGTGGCTAACTCCATTAATTTACTCTAAGCATAATGCTTAAGAGTAAATTAAAGGAGTTAATCGAAAGATATGTTGAAGTGTTCAAGTACCAAAAGGATCTGCCACCATGCTGAGCCATAGAACATGATATCCAACCATATTCAAACACTACCCTACTAAACCTGAATTGTGCAAAAGCTATGTTACAAATTATGAAATGATTAAAAAGTTGCTAAGATACTATAACAAAGAGTGAAAGCCATGTGTCTCACTCTATGGAGTGCTAATGGTATTAGTAACCAAGAATAATAGTTGTAAAGACTGCATTGACTATCGTGCATAGAACAATATTGCAGCAAAGAACTACCCATTGTAACAAACAGAAAAGCAATTTGATCAGCTATGGTAGAAAACAATTTACTAAATTAGACCTTAAGTTACCACAAATAAGGGAAAATGATTCGAGTAATTAGAACACCATTTAAGACTTGATAAAAGATCTATAAATGACTAGTGATGTCATTTGGGTCACACCTGCTACATTCATGAAGTTGATGAATGGCATACTCATGACTTCTATGAAAAAATTTGTGTTAGAAGAATTTGTGCTGGCGTATTCATACAACATACCCATCAACAATAACACTGAAGAAAAACACATTGAGTATTTGGAGTTGTTATAAAAGCTTTTTCATCTATATTAACTATATTAGAATTCCAAGAAATGTGAATCAGGAAAGAGAATTTACGGTATCTTGGATTGGAGATCAAAGAAAGGAAAATACAAATAGATCTGAGCAAAGTAAAGGAAGTATATAACTTGCCTCTGCTGACAAATGTGACAGAAATTCAGAGCTTTATTGGAGCATGTCAATACGTTTAAAAGTTCATTTAGTACTTTTCAATATTTGCAACACCTCTATGGCAACTCATAAAAACCAGAAAAATATTGAGAGGGAAGGCAAGTAAAATAAAGTCTTTAAAGACTTGAAGAATAGGATAAGTTCGCCACCTGTATAAGCCCTTCCCAACGTTTAAAATCCCTTAGAAATTGGAGCCAATGCCTCTAAGTATACCATTTGCGCAATGCTAATGCATGATAGGGTGACCAATAGCCTATTATTTTAAGTTATTACAAAAAGCGCAATTGAACTGTTTGGCCTAGGATAAGAGCTCTTCACAATGTTAAGGATAGAAGAAATTATCTACTTAGGAAATAGTAATTGACCACTCGAATTCATCAATTACAATTTCTTGAATCCCGCAGCAAAAGCTGCAACAATCAACACAAATGAAGTAATTATCATATTTGCAATAACTCAGCTTGATGATTGTTCATAAGAAGAAAATGTAAAATAAAATGATTGATCTACTGTCCAAACCACGAATAACAACAGCACGCATAAGGTCAAAAACTTATTATTAAACATACAGAGAAGTATATAACATGGACAAAGACTTTCAAACCATTGTCAATCAATTGTGGTAGACAAACTAAGTCAGGCAGCTTATGTGGAGGCCCGTCATTGGTTCAGCAAGAATTGTCCCGACATCGAGAACTCACATACCGCAGGATCATATTGAGCAATTTGAGAAAGAAAATGAACACATAAAAACCATAAAACATTTCTCATTTAATAATATTTCAAATTTTACAATATAGCCAACAAACTTCTGACAAAGTTCATCTGCTAGAACACGAGATGAACTTTGAAAAAGTAAAATAAAATAAAAGTTGCGTCGTAGATTCTTCCGCCAGTATAAATTTTCAAGGTTCTTAGTTAAGCTCTCCCAGAAGTACTTGACCTGGTATTGTACATAAAATAATATTATGATTGAAATTCCCAGTAATTAGAGAATACTCTAAGTACCACAGTAAACAAAATATATTACGATTTTATAAAAGCAAATATGTGATTAGCAGATATAAGGATAAAAATACAGAAAAAGTAAGGTAATAGCGCAAAATGAATAAAAGTTTCCTGTAACAAGTATTATCACAAAATGTAGGTTACTTATATCATTTTTCCAGTAACCCACCACGAATATCACTGATGTCATTTTTTCAGTGACCTACAAATGTTGCTGATATCATTTTTCCAGCAACCAACAAATAAAAAAAATATTAATTTCTAACAACCAACCAAACATTAATATTACTAATGTCATTTTCCAGTAACCCATGAATAAAAAGGATGTTGGTTTCTAACAACCAACCAAGCATTAATGTTACTGATGTCAATTTTCAGTAACCCGCGACTGTCATCATGTTGGTTCCGAACAATCAACCAAGCTTCAAATGAATTTGGCTCAAAGCAAATAAGCGAAGCTAAGCAGCAGTAAAAGTGCAAAAATGTAATACATGTCATGTACTGGGTACCTTTGTTCTTTAAGATCGAAGTTTGACAGTTCAACTTTTGGATCTGCATTTAGATTTAGACATTTTAAATTAACTTTTAGCCAATGTTCTTAGGAGTAATATTAATTTTCATTTCGAATATGTTCTTCTTTCGGTTTCTCATTATGATTGAAGTCCGATTTTTAAGATACTGCGATAGCAGTAATATTCATTGTAGCATTATTAAGTCACTGAGAATAGCAATTATATTGATATATAATATTATTATTATCATTATTTTAATGATCATAATAATATAAGAATGAAAGAGGAACATAACAGAAATGACTGTCGAAATGAAAACGCTTGAATTGAAATAATAGTGTCATTATATGTACTGTTTATCATTATTGATTAATGACAATAATACTAATGTGATGACATAATCTTATCTTCATAAAGATAATAAAGTATATATAATAATAAATAGCAAAATCTCCTCTTTTCTTCTCCCTTTTTCTTTCTCTTATACTTCTCTTCCTACTTTTAGTTTAGGATCAGGATTTTCGGAAAACGGAAGGACCCTGGAGCGGGGTGGCCAGAGGCTGACAAGTTGCTGGCCGGCTGGAGGAGGGCTGGTTGGGCTGCTGTTGGCCGGCCGGAGGAGGCAGGGAGGGGATGGGTTGGCTGCTGCTGACTAGCTGGAGAAGGGGGCTAGCCGGCGATAGGGTAGCTGGCTGGAGGGGCTGAGGATGAGAGCTGACGGCAGAAGACTTGGCTGGGAGGGAAGGAGATGCTAGCAATAGGCAGGGAGATGAGGGGGAGGGGCTGCTGTTGTGAGGGTGAGAGGGAGGGAAGGGGGTGGGTTTAAATAGAGGAGGGTAGGGTGGGGGTGGTCGGCCAAAAGGGCCGACCAACCTACGCCAAAAACGGCGCAGGTAGCAGGCAGAACCTTCCCCCTGCAGAGCAGGCTCTGTCTTGCGACAGAGCCTGCAATCGCAGGATCTGCGATCAGGGAGGGGGGAATCGGGAAAATGGGGGGAGGGAAATGTGAAGGAATTTTTAGAAAATTACTTAAAATTAAATTTTTCGCATTTTTCCTTCATTTGACTTCCAAAAATAACGAAACTTAATACCGAGGTGTGTTATATATAATGAACACTCTCGCGCCGAAAATTTTCGATTCGGAGCAATATTTTATTTTATATTAATTTTTGAGATTTTTAACTTCAAAAATTAACCACGATCAAACCGGCACTCATAATTTGATGAAACTTCTCGAGCAGCCTTTAAATAATATACTTAACACAACGATACAAAAAATAATAAATTCGGACACGTATTTCAATATTCTTGATTTTTAGAATTTAAATAATTCAGAAAATAAAGCAGGAGCTTCCGTTATTCAGATTTCTCCCAAATTAGAGCATTTTGATCCTAAAATTATTCTTATCTAAGTGTATTTTTGTTTGCCTTAATTCAAAATTCCCTAAGATCCTGATTTCTAAGGCGGAATTTGACCTAAATCGCAAAATAATGACTTTGTGTTGTTACAATTTAGTATTCAACATCAAAATGGAATGTTATATAAAAACAACTGACACTGCATGCCAATAAAAACCACCCAACTCCAATGGATTTGGGAATGTAAAATAAAAAGATTGATATACTGTCTAAACCACCAATAGCACCGCAACATTAATCAGGTCAAAAATTTAATTATTAAAACTTATAGAGAAGTATATAACATGCACGAGGACTTTCAAACCATTTGGAACCATTGTCAATTAATTGGTAGCCAAACTAAGACAACCAACTTAGTATTCAACATCAAAATGGAATGTTATATAAAAATAACTGACATTGCATGCCAATAAAAACTACCCAACTGACAATGCATGCCAAACTAAGCCAACCAACTTAGTATCAACATCAAAATGGAATGTTATATAAAAACAACCGACACTGCATACCAATAAAAAACACCCAACTCCAATGGATTTGGGAAGCTCATTCCTCAAAGAAAGAGGTGCATTTGGTGTGGGAATGACTGTTATAGTTGAAGAGATGTCTACTGGCCAAATATGAAGATATCACCTGATTCATCAAGGGTTGTGTACTTAGCAGCACAACCAAACTGAGAAATAGCAAATAGAACATATACACTCCATTGCTTGTGCCGACCTGATTTTGGGAGAGCATCTCAATGGATTTTATTAGAGAACTACTTGTTATAGAGACAGGCCATGATTATGTCAATTTTGTAATTAGCAAGCTTTCTAGAATAATAATTTTAATGCTAACAAAATATAATCATATAAAAGAAGATTTCCGACTACTCGGCTAGCATGTTTTGTTCATTTGAACTGCCCTATACTATTATATTCAACCACGACTCGCATTTTCTAGGTGATCTTTGGAAACACCTATAAAGCATAATGGACACACCCTCAAGATAAGTATAACTTTCCACCCCTAGAAAAATAGCCAAACTAAGATGGCAATAGAACAGTGGTAATACTACAAAGAAATTAAACAATGAAAAATTAAAAACATAAAATTAAATCTTATCATACATTAAGATTGCTATTAATAAATCTATCCATGGATCTACAACCATGACACCCATTGAGGCTGACTTAGGTTACTTACCAATGATATACAACTCTATGTAAAGTGTCTGAGTATTAGCTGAATGATTGATTATATCATTGAGGACAACAAACTCTTGAATAAATCAAGAATACACACTAAAGAGTAGCTAAGAAATTAAAAGTCATTCAACAACAATATAAGGAATTGCATGATTATCACATGCTAAAGAAAATATTTTATGTTACAAATATAGTGAAATTGTACATGGACAAAAGAAAAGCACAAGTGAGAAAGAAAGATACTACAATCACTTAGATATGGGTCATTTAAAGTAATAAGGTGGATCAAAGGCAATGCACATAAAAGATACTTTCAACAAATATGCATATCTGCCATATGATCAATATGAAACCCGTTTACTATTGATAGCATAACTATTTTTCCCCCAATCGTGCCCCTAGAATAGACAGCATTACTCATTCCTTTACGAGATATTGGAGCATCACCCAGGCTGAAGCCTTAGCGGCAATTCATCATGTTTTTGAGGGAGGTCATATTCCTTAGCATTGTCATGGCACACATGTTGTGCTCATCCCGAAGGAAGGAGCTTCCACTCCGAGACAACTCAGACCAATCAGCTTGTGCAACAGTCTATAAAGTGATTGCCAAGATTCTGGTAAATCACCTTAAAGGTGCTTTTGTTCAAAGGAAAATGAGAATTGTCTCACTGTTTAGGAGATTCTAACGAAGTTCTCATACTCCACCTGACCTGTTGGGAACATGTCAATCAAGGTGGATATAGAGCAAGCTTACGACAGGATAGAGTGGGACTATCATCGGATGGTGTTAGCCATGTTTGGTTTCCCCCAAAAGGGTTTTACTGGGAGTTGTAGTGTGTTCAGTCCCCCAAATTCGACGTACTGGTGAACGGAAGGATGCTCCCATGGTTTGTGGAGAGAAGAGGCCATAGACAAGATTGTCCCCTATCCCCATACATGTTTATAATGTGCTCTGATCTACTTTCTTACAATCAGGCATCTGGAGAGGATTGAGCATCCCATTGGTATTACCATGAACAGAAGAGGCTCAAGTTCTCTAATCTTCTATATGCTGATGATATCATAATCTTTGCTCAGGTAACTTTAGCAGTTGGCAGGGGGGTCCAACATTTCTCCAAGACTATGGGGATTGGACAAGACAATTTGTGAATGCCAAAAAGTTAGATATTGCTTTTAGCAGGAGGAATCCAGCTTATAGGCAGCAACAACTTGCTTCACTGCTAGAATTTGAGGAGCATTGTACGTCAGTATTTGAGGATCACAGTGATGGGTAGACCCAAGGAAAAAAATCTTTCAAGATTTGTTCAGCTACTTCAGCGGGTTGTTCGGGAGGAAACCTTTGCAGTTGCTAGCAACATCATTAAGGGTGATTGTTTCATTGCTCTTCGTCGAATATGGCATGCCTGGAAGAAAACCCAGAGAATGAGAGGCATTGCTGACTCTTCAGCCTGTCTAGCCTATATATTTGGTTTCCATAGTATACTCTTTATAAATCGCGCAACAAAACATTTTTGCCGAGCAGGGTGATTCTACAAAGTTCGAGGGGGATGTACTCCCTCCTAGATTGTTGAATATCTTCAAGGATGAGTTTGAGGAGTTTGATCCAGATTGATCTGTATGTTGATCTTTCGATATATATATATATATATATATATATATATTAGTCTCCAACCGATTTTCATGAAAGCCATTTGAGCCATTATTGTTAAATGAAAAAATAAAGGAGATTTTATGACCCAATGGTGAGCTATTTTATGGTTGAGACAAGTCACCATTAGCTAACGAAACAAAGTTAAAGATAAAGAAGTCAATAATTTAAGGAGGCACCCAAATGACTAACAAAGTTCGCAAGATGAGGGATACAAACAACAAGCTATATATATAGAAGAAAATGATCTAAGAAATTTTTCTCTGAGCTAGATGACTCAAAGAGAAAGTCAATTCTCTCAAAAGAAGGGCCTATGATTAAGAACTCAACTCTTACGCTAGTAACAAGGCTAGTCGAGCACCTACCCAAGCCTTTCTATGAAATAGCAGAGTTTACTTAATAAGCTCCCAATCCAAAGAAGATTATCACTCAAGGTTAGCCCACATTGCTCAGTAAGAACCTAGCTAAACTATAAAGCTTGCAAGAAAGAACCTATGTATGACCAATCAAGAAGACAAGAAGTAACATTGTTGTGTCATTTTTAGCTCAGTCAAGACTAAGCTATAGCCTAGGAAAATACTAATGACAAGTGAGCCTACTATACTATATGTAGTTCAGCTGAGCCAAGTAAAATTGCTTGACAAAATATTACTAAGAGAGTTGTACCACTAGAAACAAACATTGAATATCCAATAAGAAGATGCCATTTAAATTTACCAAATCATTTGTGCATAACCCTTGGAAACAAAAGTTGATAAATCTTTGGAAATGATTGTTGGTTACAACAGCTATAAAAATACCATGAGTACTATTTTATCTTCTTCCTCCATTTGTCTTATAATGGCATTACAAGAGTAACAAATACCATGTTTAAATCCATGAAAAGGAGTTGATTAGTATTCTTCCATCAATATGCTTGCCAACTTCATCCAAAAACGAGCCTATTAACTATCCCTCACCATGTAAAATATTTAATCTCTCGAGTACAAGAAGCTAAGTAAGACCCATACGAGGTTATGACCATAGTTGAGCAGAAACAAATCAATCCCCCTCTTCCATCAAACTCCATGCCTTTCAATTCTTTTAAAGAAATGGCCTAGCTAAAATTTCTTTAAACTCTCAGTATTTCTCTATCAAGTACGAGAAAGCTAATAGACTTTTTTTCTCGAAAGCTTAAAAATTAGTAAATTTATCAATCTCACAGTTTTATCTTTATAAATCGAAAAACATAATTGTAATGGTGTTTTAGTAATTGCATTATAATAGAAATTTAGTAATTACAAGTATTTGTCAAAATAAAACATTTTGATAATGAAATTCGACAACTCATAGCAAATAGGATAAATTGTTCACAAAATGTTGGAATAATGTGTGTCAAAATGGTTGAACTAATAGTAGTACCTACAAATTCTTCCATATACTTGATATGTGGTTACAATATAATATGGTTCCCCATAGATGCTCAAGCTTCAGCACATTTTCCAATAATTTATATACACATAATGCAGATTCAAAAATGGAAAGAAGTCTAAGTTATACTCTTGTTTAACCGTATACTTGAACTGATATAATCAT
Source organism: Gastrodia elata (assembly GCA_016760335.1). Taxonomy (NCBI): domain Eukaryota; kingdom Viridiplantae; phylum Streptophyta; class Magnoliopsida; order Asparagales; family Orchidaceae; genus Gastrodia; species Gastrodia elata. The sequence goes on along the minus strand of CM028671.1, from coordinate 48,601,228 downwards.
ACCCAATTTGCTAAAATATAAAGTATCGAAATAGAAAATTGAATTTAACTCAATTTTTTAGCTTTACTTTTCTCCAAATACAATACAATTATTGATCAAAAAGTGGAACTTACGTAGCACTTGTAACCTCTATTAATTAATTCATCTATCATACTCATATAAGATGTGTATGTGTGCATTATATGAACATGTCATTTTAAACCTACAAAATATAATCTTTCATGTATTACACTTCCATGTTATAATAAAGTACTTGTTCACCTACTCAATTCTATCATACTAATAACATATTTTAAATAAATTAAATTACTAAATTCACATAATTTATGTTTTTACTCGAAATATCAAAATAAAAATCATATTGTACATGAATATGTTAATACATGTAAATACATGTTAATGCATGTTAATACATGAATTGTTTACTAGTACCAAAGATACTTATTATGATTATAATGAATCCAAGTAAGAAATGATATCTTTTTCTAAACTAAATTTTTACTTATTCCAAGAGCGTGTCGAGCCATCTTTTTTGTGATGCTAAAGTTCAATCGCATGACTTTCATAATAATACCAAGCTTCAAACATTACCATGTCATGATTGAATCAACAAGTTTTAAGAAACAATTTTATAATGTGATAGAATACCTAGAGTTGTCAAAAAAAAACAAGTAAAAAGATAAATATTATGTAGTGTTTAAAGTAAATCTTACAAAGTGGGTCTTTGAGAAGCTTTTCATTGTTTGTTCCAACATCAATCATGATAGGAAGTACCTGCAACACCAAAAACAATAAAAAGCAGAAAACAAAGTATGCCTTCTACTGAGCTGTAGAAATGACAGCCAAGAAACAAATTCATCTTCAAAAAAGCTACATTATAACACTATAAACAAAGTAAAGCTAAAAACATTCAAACAAAATTATTAAAGCAAATATGCTTAACTACAGAAACAAGATCATTTTTGGAATATTGATTAACTTTAGTATACATATACAAGAGGGTACCATTCTTGAATGGAATAACAAGAATATATGTGTAGTATATTACAAAATTAGTGCAATTTAAAAAAAACAACCAAAACAGAGCCAATAAAAAGCAAATACTCCACTAATTGTGACATGACCCTAAAATTATACAAAAAAAAATTACAAATCACCATCATTTCTTCCTCAGGCTGAACAATAGGCACTTCCAATCCTATCAAGGGTAAACTCATATCCTGATCCTGGCAATGACTGTTAGAGTATAAACTTCTTGAAGTTTACTAGGAGTATAGCATAGATCTATCATTCCGGTCTCAATTTCAATTTTGATGAAAATTCAAGCAATTTTTACAAGTTGTATTCCACCCATAGAACTGGAATTATAACTTTTTAATAATTTGAAAGTCACCCATTAACCTGTTTAGCCAAATAACTTCACATATCAGTGAGAAATGGCTCAAAACTCTCAACTTTGGCACACTACATGCAATTATTGTATGCCTTTTTATTTTTCCATATCACTAGATTCTCGCATATTTTGTTTATGTAATAAGAACAAGATTTATTGTCTTCAATACTACAGACCTAATCAACATTTTTATATCTACCGGTAACCCCATCTATTTTATTTTTTTGAATAAGAAACCTTTCCTAAGTATTTAAAATTTATTTTTTTGAATAAGAAACCTTTCCTTCTGAGTATTTAAAAAACTGCATAACATGGTCAGTGGTGACGAACAAAAGAAGTGAGAAAATAAGTGGCAATAGATGCCAACACGTGGGGAAGATGGACAGCATCAATATCCCACCGAAAAAATGAGCAAACCGACCCTTCGTGGACAATGGAAATCTCACAATTTTGATGTGCGAAATATATTTGTTTAAACAGTAGACATTGAGAGTGGAAATGAAATTCAAATATTATACAAGCTTTCTAATATTTAAAATACACCATAAAAACAAAATTATGAAGATAGCAAATATGCTAGCAATTATAACATACAATATATAATATGTGCTAATCAAGGAGTACATATCTCATAAAGTTTTGATGATTAAAATATATAATCATCAAAACTCCACCATTGCCAGGTCCAGAGTCCTGATCAGAAATAAGGTTGTATTAGGTAGTCGACAACTACAATAAAATTTTGTCGAATCCGACTATGTCATGAATCATTAAGAAATTGTTGCTGTATTTATTTATTTAAATTATAAATTAATAGTATTTTATTTAAAGCTGCATTAGTGGTTGATAGCTATCAAAAGTCTTTATATACATATTCAAATATAGTTGATTGCGCTAATCAAGGAGTAAGTATCTCATAAAGTTTTGATGGCTACAATATGTAAGATTACTTTTGCAAATTTTGACTGCATATTTTATTTGGAATATGTTTCAGCTCATTCTAAAAAAAATAGAAATTAGCTTACCAAGCCAGCTGATCAAGCTCACTTTAAGAAGAATTGGACTCCATCACGTTAGCATGCATATGGACTTGCTTTTGGATTGGAAAACTTTGATTTTAAATTAGTTTTATTGGTGCTTGGAGAAGTCTTTCACGTGAAAGCCACACACGTGAAGGAGAACCAAGAAGCCACGGTCACTATCACCCTCTTAGTTTTACTCTAGAGGAACTGTATGCCACTTAAAAGAAGGGGAGCAGTTACAGGTGAGGCTCTATGGTTATTATCCAAAAAAAAAAACTGTTTGGAGAAAAAAAAGGTTGCACGTGCCTGGGAGTTTTCACAAAGACAGAAAAAGACGGCCTATCAAGTTTGGAGAAAAGAACCACTGTCTTGAGGAAGAAAAGAAGCTGCAAGCCATCTGAAAAAAGGGCAGCTACACTCGGAATTGCAAGCTTCTTTAGAATAAGATTAACAAAAACAAGTAGAGCGCTTTTCAAAGTGTTGTTAAGAAACAACACCCGCTTGAGTTTCCTCTGTTCAAACAGCCGTAGAAGATCATTATCGATATACAGAATGTTGCACGATCTTCTAATCATTACAAGACGAAACCCGAATGATGTGGGAGGCGCCACCCAAGCACTGCAAAGCGTTTCGCCCCAACTTCGTCTGTCCTATCCCGAACTAGCCGCTCTTATGTTGATACATATCGCGTTGCATTTGTGACTGTATTGGTCACGTAAAAAGTCCGTGCTATGTTTTGTCTAGCCCCAAGCCATGCGATCGAAGAGATGCTTTGTGTTGCTACAAGAGGAGATAAAACCTTAGACTTTGGGGTTCAAATTAAAAAGATGAAAAAAACTGTAACTTTACGTTCTTAATAAATTTTTATACAGCATAAGTTTAACTTATTTTTAAATGGCATATACCCTACGATAAAGTTCATGGATAACTCCTCTTACTACTTAGCTATCTTTATCTTTCAATTTTTCAATATAAAAATTTTCTCTATTTTGCTCATATCAAGATTCGAAACATAAACCTGCAATTTCTCTGAATATTAATAACATAGCTGCTAGTTGTTGTTGGAATTTAACCAATGCAACAATAATAAAAAAGGCTCTTTATTCTTTATAGAATGCATAAATTAACTAATTTAAAAAATACTACACCAGTATAAATTATAACATAGAATAATTCATAATTCGTAGGTGTAACTGAATGATTCGATGAGTCATCAAAAAAAAATAGGGCTGTATTATTAAAATTGAACGAGGGAGTCATGACCGTAGTGTAATAAAAGTTGTCAAAATCAGTATATCTATATCACAGAACAAAGTTGATCTCAATTTAAATAGATTTTAAGAATGCTATTGTATCAGTAAATGTTTCTTATTCTTCAATGATGTTAATGGGGACCTAAAATTAAGAAAATATGAGAAACAAAATAAAGAGTTCGAAATCTTATTTTAAGGTTCAATCTTAATGATAAGAATAATGTAATTATAATGATACTAAATTTTTTTATAATAATAATACTTAGATGAAAATATGCATAATAATAATAATAATAGTAATTGAAATGAAATTAACTTAATTAAATAAATAAAAAAAAATGATAGTAAAAAGAAAAATGCAGTAATAATAATAATTGTAATAGTAATAATAAATGTAATAATAATAATTGATGTAATTGAAATGATATAAAGAAAATAACAAAAAAAAAATTGCAATAATAATAGTAGTAGTAATAATAATAATAATAATAATAGTAATAATCATAATAATATTGACATAAATAAAATGACATAATTAAAATGACATTTAAATTGCAAGAATGGAAATAATAATAATAATAATAATAGTAATAATAATAATAATATTGACAGAAATAAAATGATTGAAATGTAAATTATAAAAATGAAAATAATAATACCAATAATAACAATAATAATAATAATAATATTATTATTAATTATAATAATAATAATAATAATATTTATAGAAATAAAATGATAGAATTAAGATGATAGAAATGCAAATTGTAAAAATAATAATAATAATAATAATAATAATAGAAATAAAATAACAAAAATGTAAATTCAAGAAAATAGAAATTATAATAATAATAGTAATAGTAACAATAATAATAATATTAGTAATAATAATAATAATAATAGTATTAATAATATGATTAATTCATAATAATATTAACATTAATATTAATAATAACAATATTAATGATAATAATATATATTTGTTTTTTATTAACATGTAATAATAATAATAACTTTATTATTATCGTAAATAATAATAATAAAAACCATTATTATTATTATTATTTTTATTTATAATTATTATTTAAAATAAATTTAAAAAAAAAGAGAAGAATAAAAATTCAAAAATCTTTCTCACTTTCAACGTTTGGGAGGGGATCGTCGGCAATCGGAGCTGGAGCAGGTAAGGCGGCGGCAACGAGATAGGCGATGAAGGCCAGTAGGAGTGGCGGTAGGTGAGGATTAAGGAGGAGAGGTTTGAATGTGTGAAGAAGAGGGGAGGGGTTAGGGTCTCTTTATAAAAGAGGAAGGGAAGGGGAGAGCTCGGCCCGGCCAAGCCGGTGGTCAGTGGTCGCGCAGCACGGCACTAAGCTGCCATGTGTGCCCTAAGGCATGCGAGCAGCGTATGGGATGGGGTGTCGTGTCGATGGGAGAGGGAGAAGAGAGAAATAGTAGAAAATTTTAAATAACTAATTTTAACTAAATATTCGTATTTTTTCATCGTTTGATCTCCAAAATTAATGAAACTTGACCAGAGATGTATTTCAACAAGATGAACACATGCACTAAAATTTCTCAGTTTGAAGTTATATTTTATTTTTTATATTAATTTCTGAAGATTTAAATTTCAAAAATTAATTACGATCAATCCAGAGCTTCAAATTTGACAAAACTTTTTGTATAGTATTTTCCTAATATTCTTAATACAACTGCAATAAAATCATTGAATTGGGATTTACTTATTTTTTCAATTTTCAGAATTTAAAATTTCAAAAATTTATTTATGAATATTTGTCATTCAGATTGCTCCCAAACTCAAGCATTATGATTACCAAAATATAATTTATCTAACAGTATATTTGGTTTGACATAATTTTAAACTAGCCTAGGATTCTGATTTTTGCTTAATTAGAAGACTTAAATACCTTGTCCATCACACTAACCCTCTCATGAAAGACTAAGATGTTTTTGCACATAAAAGACCAAGTCAATTTTTTCTTATTACTCTCATAATTATCATATGTTATTTGACCAAGCTCTTATGCATGACAAAAATTAAATACAATAAAGCATAAATAAAATACAATAAAGCACATTCTCAAGTCTTCATGCTTCTGGCATAGGCATGTGTTATTACTCGTGACCGTTCAACTTGTGGTTGCGATGCATCAAATTCTCCCACACCAAAAGAAATCGGCTCTGTAGAGTTAAAATTCATATAATCATCCAACAAGCCAGAGTTCAACTTCTGAAGCTCCATCTTTGCCATCCAAGAGTCCTCAGAAGGTGGCTTATTCTTCCACCAAATCAAAAACTTGTGAACTCGCATCAATCTAACCAGTGACAATAGATTCAATTTCAAAAAGGCAGGTAGGAAACTTATAAAATGGCTTGATAGGCTCCCTTATACTAGAGCTAACTTTTGTATTCTTTGAAATAAAGTCAGTAAAAAATAAAATCATATATTCTACATTGAATACAAGACTAATTAACATATTAGATGGCAAATCCAAAAGATAAGCATTTGGCTCAATTTTCCTAATCACTCTAAATGGACCGATAATCCGAGCATCTTATACTTGGCGGTGGCATACCTCTTAGGTCGAATGCGCACCAACACATGATCCCCTTCTTTAAACTCCTTTTAGATCTATTTGCATTTACTTTATTTGCATATTTACTATTTGAAAGTTCTATTTGTTTTTTAACTTTATGTTGAATATTAGTAGCAAAAGAATATGCAACATCAAAATAAAGATGACTTCAAAGTTTTAAGAGATCAATAAGCTTCTTAGGATTAAAACCATATACGACATCAATGGTGTTCTCTTAGTAGTTCTAAAGATAGTACTGTTGTAAGCAAATTCAGTGGTAGGCAGATGAAGGTCACAATTCCCTAAGCTCTCCCGAGCTAAACACCTTAGTAAATTTCCCAAACTTCTATTTATTACCTCAGTTTGCTCGTCAGTCTAGAGATGGAAACCAGAAAAAAATTTAAAGGTAGTGCCTAACAATTTCCAAAGTGTCTTCCAAAAGTAAGAGAAAATTTACATCTCTGCATGATACTATAATATTGGGTACCCATGCAACTAACAATTTACAACTCTAAAGAAAAAACTTGGTCACGTGAAATGCGTCGGTAGACTTGGAACAAGGATTGAAATTTGTCATTTAGAGAAATTATCCACAACACAAATACACTGTTATTTTGATGAGCTATCTTAGGTAGCCCCAAAACAAAATTCATAGAAAAATCTTCTCATGGGGATAAATATATTTGCCAAATTTTTGCTTAGTCATTTTGGCCCTCCTAGATGTGAAGCATTGTGAAATAAATCTTCCCACATCTCTCTTTAAAGATGGCCAATACAATTTCTCTTCTACAAGGCGAGTGGTCTTATCTCTCCCTAGATGTCCTGCAATTCCACCAGAGTACAGTTCACTAATCAAATAAATACTAAGTAAAGTTCTGGGGATACACAAGGCTGGTCTTTTAAGAAAATATCCTTGAACGATGTGATAATCAAATCTAGTAGGTAGCAAATAATCATTTGATTGGCTATAAATGAGATGGAAATCAAGGCAACCCTCATAATCACCTTTCAGTCTTTCAAATCCTACCTCACCCGACAAAGAAGATACCATTAAAACTACCCGAGATAATGCATCGGCAGATTTATTTTCAACACTCGACTTGTGCTTGAGAACAAATGCAAAGTATTGCAAGTATTTTTTCCATTTTGAATGTTGATGGTTTGATTTCTTTTGGGCATTGATGAACTTTAATGTTTGTGGTTTGTATAAAAATATAGTGCTTAAGAGATGCCAGTGCTTAAGAGATTGAATATAAAACTCTTTATCATATGTGGAATATCGTTATTTTGCTTCTTTCAAATTTTCACTAAAATATGCTACAGTGTGGCCATCTTGCTGTAACATCTCTCCAATGCCAATCCCTGAAGCATCACAAACAACCTCAAATATCTTTCTAAAGTCTAGAAGCCTAAAAAATGGCGATGTGGTCATGATCCTCTTAATATGATGAAAAGCTTTATCAGAGAAGTCCAAGAGAATCTATCATGCTTTAGAATTTCAGTAATAGGAGACATGATTGTGTAAATGTTTACAAACCATCTATAGAAGCAAGTTCATGAAAACTCTTAATGTTAGTAAAACTCTTAGGTGTATGCCCATTTAATTATAGCTTAAATCTTGGAAGAATATAGCTTTATACCTATAGAAGATACTATAAAACCTAAGAAAATAATCTCAGACTACATGAATGAGCACTTCTTATTTAAAAATAGCTTCTCCTCATGAAGCTTCTCTAGCACCAGTCTCAAATGTTCTAGGTGTCTCTCCACATTGTTGCTAAAAACAAGTATATCATCAAAGTACACCACCACAAATTTTCCTAAAAAAGATCTCAACACCGTATTCATCAATCTCAAGAAAGTACTTGGTGCATTTGATAATCTAAAAGGCATAATGAGCCACTCATACAATCCCCCTGGTGTCTTAAAAGCAGTCTTCCACTCATCACCTAGTATGATCCTAATTTCATGATAACCATTCTTAAGATCCATTTTGGAAAACAAATTTGAGTTAGCTATTGAATTCAACATGTCATCCAATCGTGGTATAGGAAACCTATACTTGATAGCGATCTTCTTAATGGCTCTATCGTCTATGCACATCTTCCAAATGTCATCTTTTTTGGAGTTAAAAGTGCTAGTACAGCACACAAGGACTAAGACTCTCTCTCAAGAAACTCTTCTATAATAACTCATCTACTTGGAGTTGTTACTCGGCCTATTCTACGTACTTTAAGCAATAATGTGGTAGATTTAACAATTGCGTACCTGGGATTTGATCAATAGCATGTTGGATATCTCGCATTGGTGGTGATTCATCGGGTAATTCATTATATTTGTCACGGTAAAATCCTCCAATAATTTTACTACAAGTGTCGACATAGCTACATCATCCGGATCAGACACTACTTCTTTCACATACAAAATGTGCAAGAACAAGGGATTTATAAATTTTCTCTTTAACCTTTTCAATCCAACAAACTCAATATGCTGATTCAAAGTAGGAGATCCTATGGTAAGAAGCGAACAATCTATAGAGGGTGGAGTTGAGATGGTAATGGTAATCAATTGAAGTCTAGCTCCTTTCTTTGATTGAAGTGGAGGTTTGTCACTTGGGAGCTGACTAGATGTGAGTTTGGATGTCATAGGACCTACAGAAAGTGTGGAAGTCAAACTAGTGGCAGTCTGTGGTATTTTTGTTAGATGGTTTCATAGGATTCAACTTTATTGTCTTTTGCATAAACACATAAGTATTTCCCTCCCATAATGAATTACATCCATATCAAATAACCACAGTCTTCCTAACAAAATATGTGCTAGGTCCATGTGAAGAATATCGCACCAGATCTAATCCTCATAACTCCCATTTTGAAAGAAACTAGACACTTGATTTACCCAGATAACTTAAAAAAGATTTGGGTGTGATTCAGGAGTTAATTTAGCTCACTATAATGTGTGGGTAGACACTACAGTCATGGTACTACCACCATCTATAATCAATCTACATCCTATCCCATTGCAAGACATTGATACACTAATATATCTCTCCTCCAATCTTCCTCACTAATAGTGGTACTCAAACAACAGACTACACCCAAATGTGTCTCCTCTCTAATAACAAGATCCTCATCTTCAATTTGATCAATACCATGGCAAGATTCACATTTCTCCTCTGTGGCTTGAGAAGTGGATGGCTTTTGAATTAGCTTAAAATAGGCAGAACATAATTCTTCAGCCAATAAGATGATGCCTTTGATTGAGATTCTAATAATAAAGTATCATGTACCGCTTCTTCTATTTTCTGTGGGTCTCACAATTTACTTGATGCCTAAGATCAATTCTTAAGCCCAACACAAACTTATTCAATAGCTGCCAATCTGGATCCTGACAATTGTCTTAGCCACTAAATTTTCAAATGTATCAAGATCAATCACACTTAGGGATCTTTGTCTCAATGTCATTAACTTAGTGTGAAGTTGCTTATGATTATAATGAGGGTAATAATTGTCCTTAAGCACCTTTTTTATTTCAACCCAGCTTTGATAATCATCAAAGTCGTGTCATTCGAAAAATTCCTCATGTTGTGTCACCCAATCAAGAAATTTGTCTAAATCATGTGTTCCATCATAAGTGGGTGCTTCAGTACTCAGAACCTTCTCTCTCTCTACTTCTTCATCCAATAGTTCTTCTAAGTTCAACTCTAGGTCACTCTTGAAACCTTGGCCCCTAGCTCTCGATCATCATCAAAATCATCAAAATTAAGTTCATCTATATGAATGCATTGTCTCCTATAGTTGGGATTCCTCCTAACATCAAATTCTTCTTGATCATTTCTATAGTGTTGAGGTGATTTTGAACGTTGGTTTTGTTGTGGGTTTGGTTGGGTGAGGGGTGGAAGGTGCTTGTTTTCCCTAAAGGTTGTAGTTAGTTGATGCAACTGCTGTTCAAATCTTCCCATTGAATCCTCAAACCCTTGCACCCTATAACCTATATCGTCCCTAAGATGTTCTTGTAGGTTATTTTAGCTACAATTTTTTTTTGCTATAGATTTGCACAAGTAAGAAAAAAATGAGTAGTAACAAACAAAACTATTTTACTAAACAAATTAAATGCATTGAGAAACTGAAATTTTCATTGGCTTTATAGAATTATATGTTGGCTGCACTCTATGAATATTTACTTATTAGTAAAAATAATCTCTCACAAATGATCACTCAATTTGCCAAGATTGGCTTGGTAAGTGGCTAGCTTGTGATGGTGGAGCTTACTAGTGGAGCACAATAGCAAATTAACTTTAAAAACTTGCAACACAATATGCAATAGCTCACAATTCAATAAGAAAAACTTGATAATTAAATTCCGATAGATTTTCAAACAAAATATGCCAAAATTATACTTTCGTGAAGGGCGAATGAATCACTAATCACAATGAAGCTCCAAGGCACACTTCTCAAGATGAAATTGAAAGTATTTCACTTGTGGATTGAAGGTGGAGAATCCAACGGCATAAACAACACTAAAATTGGAGGTCGAATGGCGAAGAACAAGGCGTCAGAAGTAGAAGAGACGATATTGTGTACTTGTGTGCGAATGCCATAAAAAAATTTCTCACTTTTTTTTTGTCTCCTTGGTAATGAAAGAAAAATGTTTTCTTTTTCTTTCTCTTTTTTCTTTTATTTTCTTTTTTTTTCTTCGAATTTTTTCTCTTTTGCTTTTTTTTTTCTCTTTTTCTTTTCTAAGTGCGTGGCCACCAAATCAAGCACCCAGGGCAACGACGAGAGGAATCGCTGAGTTAACGTGTCGACAGCGGGTTTGTTGGCAAATCAGCTAGTTCGATAAAACATCGGGTAATAAGATTTTGGAATTTTCACGGCCTAAAAAAATTCCAAAACAAATTCAAAAATATTCGGTGATAATTAGGAATGAGTTTTTGACATAATAGCTATGAAACCAAAATTTTAGTGGCATATGGTGAACTTAGCTTTAGGATTATTGGATTTGGCCTTTTGAGTTTAATGGGCAAACTTGTGGGTAGGGTTTATAGGGTTGTTTGAAATCGGATTGAGGTGAAATTTTGGGAGAGGTTATAAACAATATAAAAGAACTCAAATATAGAAAAATAAAGATAAATGCTAAAGTTATGCACACCTTGGTTCAACGGAATTATGCACAACCTGTTGCTCGTTGATTATGCACACCGGCGAGAAGACTTGCCACCAATGAAAGCCAAATCCGTGGAGAGTAGCTTATCAAGCATTCAAAGACCTCTTATTATCTTTGTGTACCATACAAGAGGATGGTAATTTTATTTATAGTCAAAAAAGGCAAGCCAAATTATAATAAAAATTATAAATCAACCCAAACTAACTCTCTCATAAAGGACTAAGATGACTTCTGCACACAAAAGACCAAGTCAATTCTTACATACCACTCTAATAATGATCATATGTTATTTGATCAACCTCTCGTGCATGACAAAAATTATATTCAATAAAGCATAAATAAAATACAATAAAATCTAACACATTATCAAATCTTCATGATTTTGGCATAGGCCCGTGTTACTGTTAGTGTCAGGACCTCTTTAAAGAAAATAATTTTCACTATCCTCTTCATTTCAATGCATAAACTTAAACATTGTGAGAGTATTACACTGAAATAGGCTCTTGTTTATTATATCTTAAACAAAAGAAATAAAAATATTTATTACTAATAATATGGTCAACCAAAAATAATCTCAATTTATTTTACGATTAAATGCACTACAGTTGCGCATTATTTCCTATTGTATTATAGTATCTTCTAAGAATAGAGATATATCAAGCATTAAGTTTGAAGTTGTCAGTTAAATTTTAAGATAATTTCAAATCTATCATAATATGCTTCTATAATTAAAATACACTAATACTATTGACATAGAAACATGCACTCTTAAATGGTTATCCTTCAATATTAAATATGTTTATCACTAATCTAAATTAAGAAAATAAACAAATGTAAGAGAAGAAAGAATCCATCACCATCCATAAAGGAAAATCATGCTAGGAAAAATTATTTAGGGATTGTTTGGATTGAAGAAAATTAAAATAAAATTTTGACCTAAAATTTCAAATTTTAGTTGTTTCGAATGAAGAAATTGCAGAGGTAAAATAAAATTTGGGAGTAAAACTTTACACCCCTATAAAAGAGCCCGCTTAAGAAACTTTCAGCCAAATCGGTCGATTTTCTACTTTACACAAAGCATGCCTTCCGCTCTTCACAAAGACCGTGTTTTGCTTACGAGAGCTCCACCTATGCAGCACCGCAGGTCGAATAGAATCGGACCTTATTTGCTTGGAGAGTTTGGAGAGAATCGGAGAGCTTCGTTACTTCAAATCGTCTTCGGAGAGCTTCAAAAGAATTGCACCTTCTTTGAATCGAATTGAATCGTCTTCAAAGAAGAAAAGGAAGCGTCCGGTGAATGGGAGAAAACAGAATGTGAACGGGCCAAGAGAAGAAAGGCATCTGATGAGAATGATGAAGGGAAGAGGATGTGAAGAAATAATTGTGCTTGTGCAACAATTATATTCCACGGAGTCAAGTTTTTTAGCTACTGTTTGCTAAAGGCTTCTCCTGCTTCACAATTTCAAAATGAAGAGTTTTTAAGCAATCTATATTCTCTCTCCTTGACTTTTGGATAATATAGGAGAGTAGTTTTAATAACCGCAGCATACATGCAACGAACAACAAAGAAAACCGCAAATTGTTTTCTCACAAAAAGTGTCACTCTGGGCATTTGGGACGCTTCCCTGCCTTGAGAAGTTACACACAAGCTTCTAGTATAAAAGGGAGGGGAGTTTTAATGTGTGATGAGAAGCTTTTCACAATAAGCAGATAAGGAGACAGCAATTCTGCTGAGAAAATTCACTTTTGTTCTAAAAAAGAAGGAACTGGATGCTGGTAGTTGTGAAGAAGATTTGAAGGAAGAAAAACTGCACACTACGAAAAGAACTGCTGAAATGTAGCTTGTCGAAAGAAACAAACTCTGCTCTGATAAGGCAGGTGCTAAAGAGACCCTTGTACATTTCTCTGTTCAAGGCAACAGAGAAGTACTGGGAAGAGAACCATTTTGTTCTGGTTTAGTAAAGAAGAACCGAACCTTGATGTAGGGAGGAAGTAACACACTCAAGATGGAAATATAAGAAGTGAAGAGAGTTTGGGGCTTCAACATACATAAAGATTTGTTGTAAAAACCAAACCTACATACCATTTAGTTAGTTAGCCTCTTCTATCATGGCTTGCAATTTAGATTTTGTTATGGGGTAACACCTGATATCAGATTGCGATGTGTTAGACTTCAATTGTAGTGAACGACTAGTAATTTTCTTAATATTAATTTACAAATCTGTCATATTTATTTGTGTTTAATGCTTTAATTATGTGGCCAATAGTTACATAAATTGTGAGTGATTTTAACATTGATAGATTTATAATCACTTAGACCAAGTGAATTAACACATGAATTTATGGATTGAGAGATGCCTTAAATTTTAGTGCAACCAAGGATTTGTAAAGTGTAGTAGCAATAGACCTAAAGAGAGTAGGTTCTTATAATGCTAAACAATTCATAATATCGAGAGGAATTGGGGAGTGTTAATAATTTTACAAACCACCAAGAGGTTGTAGCAAATGGAAGAGAAATTTCTGTTGACACATTGTGAAACAATTAAAATTTAATGAAGTTCATTACAATAATCTACATATAATCACAATCCAACATAATACTTATCTAGTATTGTTTACAGTTATTTAATTAAAGCACCATAATTTAAACTGTTTGTATTTAAAATCTTTTTTTAGATAAAACTGGGAAACTAAAAATTAATAATCAACAAATCAAATTGATCAATTCTCTTGGGAACAATACTGTACTCTCATTTTATTTCTTGGGGGTGACATGCGCACTTGAATGCACTAATTTTTTCAACACTTATAGATTTTGATAAAATGCTCCTCTTTTAAAGCAACAATTATGACTATGCATTGTACATCAAATGATTTTGGTGGAAGGGAACTTAAAAATGAATATGAAACCATCAAGAAGAACAATAAAATGTGTTCTTAACCCAATATATTATATGGTTGGAAATTGTTAAAATGCTTCCCCAAAAAAAGTTGGAAATGGGATAACCAAAAGGGTACCAAATGCTTGTTTTTCATAAGTGGCAACATTTTGCGTGGAGACAAACTCTAAAAAAATACTTGAGATCTATAGATGATGTGTAGTAAAAATTACAACCATTGGAATTGTTTAATTAAATTGCTAAACAATGGCATTCACTTTTTTTTTTCCTTCATGGCATAGACACTAGGCATATGGGTATTATGATCAGCGACATATATTAAACCATCTAGAACTAGATGGTTTAAAGAATTTTTTACCCTTAAACGTAATTACATATAAGATGAAAAGATTTTAAATACTTGATATACAACAACACCATCCCTTAATCCCACTAGGTGGGAAAGAAAAATATAATTTGTGCATGATTGCTTCTACAAATCCTGTGCCCACAATGTAAAGGACTTAAATTTTCATTGATAAATGAATGTAGGTACAAAAAATCCAAATATGAAAACACTGGAATGACCAATATGATTATTCCTAAGCAATAAGTTTAAACTTGAAATGATTCATAAAAAGAGATACATTACTATTAAGAATAAATAAGTAGTTAATATAATTGAAGAGAAATTTACTTTATGATGCAACAAAGCACTTTCTTAAGAGTTGAGTCCTGATAGAATATCACGACTTACAGCAAAATTTTGATTTCCAAAGAATTTGCAAGTGGAAAAAATTATGTTGAAGTGATGGAACAAAAAGTATAAATTATAATTGTTGACAAAACAGCTCATCAATCCTTTTGTGTTGCATTTAATATTTGATTCATCTGCAATTATAATTTTGGATACCATCTTCATGTATTTTATACCTTGATGAGCAACTTTACTAATTGATGGAGAAGATATGATTCAACGTTAGCCATTGTTTTCAACAAAAAGCTAAAGAATGGAAGCAACATATTATTTTTCTTTCTATCAAAATGCAAAAAGCACAGTGATAACTCCTTTCATTAGATTTAGTGTGGTGACCTAGTAAGATCGAACTTTCCTGACAAGGAGCTATAGAATTCATTGTGCTAGTGAGGTGATGTATTCATTGCAAAAGCACGTAGAGTTCTTCAAGATCATTGCCTTTAAGAAAGCGTTTAGTTGCTTCATGCCAGTAGTTATAGCAGATGTGAGCAATGGACGTGCAAATCTACAAAAGGATAAGCAATGTTGCAGCAAACTTTTATGGTGGAGGACCTTACAATACTTGTAGCATGCAGACATTTGTAGTCACAATGTGGAGACTTGTGTATGCTTGTCAATAACAAGCATATCACACATCATCATCATATATGTTATGTCAACAAGAAAGGTTTTATATGACTGAATCGAACCAATTATTGCTTCAATTAGAGATCAATTAACCTTATTTTGATTCGATCTAACCTCAATACAAGAACTCAAATTAATTTGATTTGATCGCAAGCCCAGTTATGTTTCGTAATAGGACGTTTTGATCCAAATTTAAGTTTCCAAGTTATCAGAGGATCATGCCAAGAATATAACCGATTGAGCCAAAGGCTCGGTCAAGTCTGAAGACCAACATAGTAATAATATCCTTCAAGAAACTACTATACAAGCATCCGAGTATGCAGTCAAGCAACCAAAAATAGAAAATTATCTCTAAGAAGTTGAGGAAGAGGTCAAAGTTAAGTTGAACAAAGTAAGTTAGCCATGTAGAGATAAATTGGATGTAATCAAACAACCAGACAAGAAAATACTAAGGACAAAGTTAGGGAATCTTGTTAAGCAAAACCAAGTTAGACAAAGTCGACTATAGCATGATAATACCAAGTGACAATACTCAAGTCTTATAACTGCTATGAATAATTATTTGTGCATTTCAAGCTCTTCAAGTTATACTCCCTCATCAACAACCCTAAAACAACGTCACCACTTCAAAAAGTAGAATGATCACCTCCCTCAACTATTGATCATGAGAATATCATTTGGCTAGCATTCCTAATTGTCTGTTATCTTTTCAAGAAATCCGATAAGACAAAAATAGATCAGGTTGGTATCACAGCCAAGACTAAAGTAGAAGTCAATTTATAGTGTTGACCCAGAATGTTACAAAGCACATAGATAAGAGCAAACCCCATTTGTCAAAGTGCCAAGAAGAAGACAAGAAGAAGAACCTCAAATGTCTTCACCAAGTAGAAACTCAAATGGAGAAATCGCCTGCACTAGCACTTACCCAACAAATGGTGAGCATAATGAGGGAGCATGCACAAAAGCAAACTCAGCAATCACCGCAGAGAGAGAAAAAGGATGCCTAGTGATGTCAAGTATAGCAAAATGAGCGAGTTTGAATGGAAAGAAAAAAAGCCAAGAAAAAGAAGAACGCCCCCAGTTGCCTCAAAAATTGATTAACTGTCTTATGATGGCGTACTGAATGTTGGGGGAGTACACATATTGATCGATCAAGATAAAAGCTAAGTTGAGTAAATGACTACACTAGACAAAAGAAATTGAACTTCAGCCAACGACAGCTAAAATAAGGCACTCATTTGGTGAAATAGACAAGAAAACCCAAGTGAAACACCATTGAATTAATAAAGTTCAAAGTCTTTCGAGAAGATATAACCGAAGAATCATGAAAAGAAATGGCGGAGAAGATGGCACACCTTATCAAACGAAGGATCAGGTTGTCTAAAAGTAATCCACTAAGCATAGGAAAATAGCCCTAATGATAGTGCAATCCTTGAACAAGATTAACAAAATATACATCCGAACATTACCAAGTATAGTAGGCAGTTTGTTTTTTGTTTACCATGAAGAATTTTAGCTGAAGTAGTAACATGACTACGACAATTAAAAAAAAAAATCAGGGATATCAGACTATTGTCAGTTGACCCATCGAGCGAACAAGTTATATAGAATGGCTAATAGAACCAGTCGAGTGATAGAATCAATCGACTGCCATAGGCAGATAATCATTTGTGAGCACTATAAGAATAAAGACATGAACAACAAAATTGTTAGAAGTCACACCAAGAATTATGCTTCAAGAGACCCAAAGAAGGCCATGGGAAGAAAGGAGTCATGGTAAGAGTTGTCCTACAATGAAGCAGAAGATGCAAAAGTCACAGACCCAGAAATTTGCCTAACAATCGCAATGATATTTTTGAACAGCACTTTCAAGAGTGATAATACCATGAAGGTTTGCAACAACAAAAACACTGAAGAAATCAGCACCGAACATGTCAAACATAAATTAATTAGCTGTAATTAAATCGAGAGAAAAAGACAATCAGTACCAATCAAGCCAAACAAAGAATGATTGGCATATCTATAACTACACTCTAGGAAGCTGGCACATGTGTCAAGGGAAATCCATTGTTGAGCTTCTCAAAATAGAAAATGACCCTGCCACCAAATGTGAAAGGCTGAGGATTCAAAAGTTGTCATCGAGAAAGAAAACCCATAGATTCAAGTGACTGAGTTCATTCTTTTTAGTGAAGGGGAATGTTATCAAGAGATCAAGCCAAAAATAAAATCAACTCCCCAAGGCCTCATCCTAATGATCTCAAATACCAGCTAAGTAATATTATATTTTGCTCAAGCTATCGTCCAAGTAGCTGAGTGATTAGCTTAGCCACCCAAGTTTAGGAGAGAAATAGCCAAGCTAACGAGAATAAAAGGCAATCATCAAAAAAGTAGAAGCCTAGGATATATCAAGAGGAGAAAGAAGGTCCAGTAAATATATGTTAGTTGTAGTTGAGCAGTCAGCTGTAAAGACGGTAGAGATGTAAAAAGGGATCATTTCCAAGCACTAAAAAAAATTCAAACATTACCAAGCAGCACCAACAAGTCAAGCATAGCACATGGCTGCCAAGAAACTCAACTTAAACCAAAAATCAAACCCTCTCAATTAATTAATTGATTCTCCAAAACAAATTCATATTTCAATGCATATACGTTCATTCATTCCTAAAATTATATATAAAAATACATGCATGCATGCACGCATTAAATTAAATTAAATCATACCTAAGCATATATGTGCATTTATAGAATCTCGCATAAAAATTCTGTCTAGATCTTGAGCTAGTATAATTGAATCCAAACTCAACTCATTTTGTGTAAAATCAGCTCACTAGTCAGCATATTGATTTTGATCCTGGTTTGATTCGAGTCACAACACATCCAAAATTTAAGTATCACAATTTTTAATTTAAACTAATAATTGTAGCTTCAAGTAGTGAAGACTTTTGCTCCAATAAGGCATCCCTGCCAGATGCATCAACAATAATAGGATATGCTAAATGTAAAAAAAAAATGGATGGAGATTAGCCGGAGCCATACATCGCAAGGCGGGGCCTGCTTTTGGGTATTCACGCCGACGGACTCGTTCCGATTGATGATCCGACGTCACGAATGCGTCGGGCTCGTCGTTTACATGCTTTTTCATATACTACTTGTACTATTTGCATTATTATTTAGGAAGTTTTGGACCCCAGCAATCTAGGCCAATCATAGCTGTCGATTCCGAGTGCCCTATCATTTGTTTTCTATTTAAGGGTGAGGGCTGCTGCCATTTGGGGTATTGCTGATTTTGGAAAAGAAAGCCTCCAACAGATAATCAATTTCCTTCCGCGGTGCCGACTCCGTGGAAACCTAGGTGACTACTCCTAGGCTACTATCCCTTCCCAACAGCCACCCCTTTCCTTCCACCAACAGCCGCCCCCTTCCCTTCCCAACAGCCACCCCTTTCCTTCCACCAACAGCCGCCCCCTTCCCTTCCCAACAGCCGCCCCTCCCCTTCCACCAACAGCCGCCCCCTTCCCTTCCCAACAGCCACCCCTCCCCTTCCACCAACAGCCGCCCCCTTCCCTTCCCAACAGCCACCCCTCCCCTTCCACCAACAGCCCTCCCAACCGCAGCGCTCTCCTCGGAGCTGCACCCACTACCGCCCAGTCCAGTCGCAGCAAGCCCTTCGCAGCAGCACTCGCCGTGTCCTCGTGTATGTGAGTTATTTCTTTGGAACTGAATATTTGAATATTACTGTACTTTGAGTGAATTGTTCTATTACTACAAGCTTTAGTCCCGCAACGTATTTCAAAGAATTGCTACAGGTTTCAGTCGCCACCCGCTCTTAAAGATTGGCCCACCTCTGTGTGGAGGAAAGCCAACGCTTGAGAACTTGTAAGGGGAATATATTGCTTTCTAACATTTGTCTGCAGGGCTTATTTATTAAATATAATTGCATGTATACTCTTGCGTCTAGCCTACCCTACATCAATTGGTATCAGAGCCGCAGCTTGGCACACTAGTTTATGCTTCGTAGTGATAGGTCTTATAGGTTCACTATGTCCGATCCCCACGTCACAGATGAGAGAGCCACTAGCTCCAATTCAGGTCTTTCCCCAGCAGAGTTCCAGAGGGCCATCCTAGACCGTCTAGATGCGTTGAGTACACAGGTTGACCACTTTCACCATAGTATGACGGATGTGAACACCCGCTTAGATGGTCTAGAGGCATAGCGAGAGACATCTACCCCGAGAGCTGACCGATTCGACGCAGAACCTGACTTGCACATAGGTCCTAATCGTCGCCCAATAGGTGTTACCATCCCTGTTGGACCCCCACTCCGTGAGCCCCCTCACAATGGATAGACCCCACCTCTACGGAGGAACCCGGAGCATACCCGTGATCGACGACACGGTCCCGCCAACATAAGGAACGTGCCTCATCATGAGGTGCCACGACCACGACCACCTGATGACCGTGGTTCCCCTCTCGGTAGTCTAGGACTAGCACGCGACCCTTACTACAACCCTGGTCGTCATGAGCTTGATCGTTTCCCAGGCAGAGATGATTTTGCACAGGATGACTACTATGATAATTACCCTGACCACTGCCGAGGCGACCGCCCCCAGGAGAACGATATTACTCGGCGTATTCGCGTTGATGCTCCCACCTTTGATGGTCGCCTAGACCCGAAAGCATTTAGTGATTGGTTCCTAGACATGGATCACTATTTTGAGTGCTACGACCTGAGTGATGAGCGTTGTGTTAAATTTGCAAATATGAAATTGCAGGGTCAGGCCAAGATTTTCTGGATTAGTGTAGAGAGGTCGTTGGCGAGAGAAGGTTTCTACCCCATCACCCGATGGGCAGAGATGAAGCAAAGATTGAAGGAGAAATACTTGCCTTCATACTACCGAGACCAGCTCCTCGATCAGCTATACAGATTACGACAGGGGACGCTCACAGTAGCTGAATACATGACCAGATTCAATGAGCTCATGGTCAGAAGCGATATAGTGGAAGAGCCTGTGGCCACTGCTTCTCGCTTTAGGGCAGGTTTACGTGATGATATCTGTAGGGAGCTGATTCCACACCACCCCGAGAGTGTGGAGCAGATTTACCAGCTTGCCCTTGAGTACGAGCAATACCATAGGACCTCAAGATTTCGGCAGGGCCCTTCTCGAACGGATCCTGCCACCCATAGGAAGCCAGCTCCTCCGCAGGCCCCGTCGATCGCCCCCCAGAGCGTTGCAGCAGACACGAAGGGCAAAGCAGTTGCCACGCCAGGACATGCCCAGGGTGGTATACAATGCTATAGATGTTTAGGTAGAGGACATGTGGCTGCTCAGTGTCCCACCAGGAGCCTCCTAGTTGAGGAAGGAGATCCCGAATCTGGGAAAGATGAGGAGGTTGAGGAGGTTGTAGCCACTGTCGAGGAGGGTTGGGGGAGTGATGCTGAGAGATCTCTGGAGATAAGGGCAGTCCATTGGTTACTTTATACTCCCCAGGATGATGAGGATTGGAGACGCACCACTATCTTTTATATCTATTTCCCTAGCACATGAGGTCGCTGCAAATTGGCTATATATAGTGGGAGTTGTGCGAATATCATCACCCAGCGTGGTTTGGAACGCATGCAGGTGAAGCCTGAACCCCACCGCCACCCTTACCGAGTCATTTGGGTCGATAAGACCGCGATTCAGGTCACACAGCGATGTTTAGTCCCGATTACTCTTGCCACCTTTGAGGACCGAGTCTGGTGTGATGTCATCCCCATGGATGTCGCACACGTTTTACTAGGTAAGCCTTGGCTCTACGATAGAGATGTCACGTGTTTCGGGCGATCGAATACATGTGTCTTCTTCGATGAGGGCAAAAAGATTACGCTATCCCTGACACGACCCAAAGAGAAACCTAAGGGTCGAATTGAGCCATCTGTGAGCACGAGCACTTCACGATCCCTCCACGTACTTTGTCGTAGCAAGTTTTTGAGAGATTGTGCCTACTCAAGGGTCATCTACATAGTTGCAGCCACTTCTGCCACCACTGACTCTATAGAAGCCCCTGACGTACACCCTACCGTTCAACCCCTCCTAAGCGAGTATGCAGACATTATGCCAGAGGAGCTTCCGGATGCTTTTACGCCTGCACGGGACATACAGCATGCCATTGACTTAGTCCCAAGAGCTTCTCTCCTGAATCTCCCTCACTATAGGATGCACCCCGATGAGCATGCCGGAGGGGCCGCAGGACATTTTGGCCGGGATAAATTCATAGTTATAGTTGAGGATCGCTTCTATTGGCCAAGCTTGAGGCAAGATTTCGTTCGTCACTGTCATATCTGCCTGTCTGCAAAGGGAACTAAATGAACCTTAAGGAGCTTAAGGAACCTTTTGAGATGTCTGGTGGGAGAACATGTTACTAGTTGGGATTCCATACTCCCTATAGGGAAGTTTACGTATAATAGTTCCGTCAATAGGTCTACTGGGATGAGTTCGTCTCAGGTAGTATTAGGATACGACCCTAGGAAACCCATTGACTTGATACCTATTCCCCTAGAATCTCATCTTAGTGAGTATGCCGACTCATTTGCACACATACATGAGTTGCATGGGTCTGTTCGATGCAAAATCAATACAAGTAATGAAATTTATAAACCCATGCTGATGAGCGTAGAAAGGACAGTATTTCTTGCAGGTGAATAGGTGATGGTCCGAATCCGTGCAGAGAGATTCCCTCAAGGAACGGCCAAGAAATTAAGTGCTCGGCGAATGGAACCTTACACGGTTTTGAAGCGCATCCGGGCAAATGCTTATGAATTAAACATTCCTCCGAGTATGGGTATTCATCCCGTATTCAATGTCCAAAATTTAACTCCATACTTTGAGTAGCCCTATTACTTGAACCCCTACAGTGAACAGCCCCTTGAGCCTTTACCTTCCTCTTCCACCTTCTCCAAGCCATCTACGCCGGAGGGACCACCTCAATTGGTTCCACCAGCTACACTTGCGATTTCACCAAGTCCACTTCAGAACGATCAGATTACAGAAATTGTCGCACATGAGCTTACATCTTCTGCGGACGATGCTGATCACCGCTACCTAGTGCGGTGGGAAGGACAGCCTTTCATAGAAGATACATGGATTACAGCAGCAGAGTTAGACCGACTTGCCCCTAGACTTCGACGTCAGTATGATCATCTCCATTCATCGGAGATGAAAGCCTTTTAGTCGGGGGAGCCCATACATCGCCAGGCGGGGCCCGCTTTTGTGTATTCACGCCGACGAACTCGTTCTAATTAATGATCCGACGTCACGGATGCGCCGAGCTGGCCGTTTACAGGCTTTTTCATATACTACTTGTACTATTTGCATTATTATTTGGGAAGTTTTGGGCCCCGGCAATCTAGGCCAATCATAGCCGTCGATTCTAGGTGCCCTAGCATTTGTTTTCTATTTAAGGGTGAGGGCTGCAGCCATTTGGGATATTGCTGATTTTGGAAAAGAAAACCTCCAACCGGTAATAAGCTCCTTCCGCGGTGCAGACTCCGTGGAACCCTAGGTGACGACTCCTAGGCTACTATCCCTTCCCAACAACCACCCCTTCCCTTCCACCAACAGCCGCCCCCCTTCCCTTCCCAACAGCCACCCCTTCCCTTCCACCAACGGCCGCCCCCTTCCCTTCCCAACAGCCACCCCTTCCCTTCCCAACAGCCACCACTCCCCTTCCACCAACAGCCACCCCCTTCCCTTCCCAACAGCCACCCCTCCCCTTCCACTAACAGCCGCCCCCTTCCCTTCCCAACAGCCGCCCCTTCCCTTCCACCAACAGCCTATGAGGACCCCGACGCCGGTTTAAAAGAAACCGTTCCGACGTCGGGCGTTCACTTGCCACAGGATCATATCGAGTAACTTGAGAGGAAAAGAGCATACACATACGAAAGCCAAAATATATTATTTATTTATTTAAATGTTCACATTACAAGGTCTTTTCAGTGTTCGTCGTACAAAAGTAAGAATAAAGAAAAGATAAAAGATAAATAAGCAAAAACAGCGCCGTCGCAGATCCATTTGCAGATTGAAAATTTCAAGCATTAGGGTTCTTGCTTAAGCTCCTCCAGAAGTACCTGACCTGGTATTGTACAACAAATAATACCGGGATTGGAATTCCCAATAATTAGAGAATACTCTAAGTACAGCAGTACATAATAACATTTACATTTTTAAATGATGCGATTAGCGGAAGTAAGACGGAAATAAAATGCAGGAGAAAATAAGGTAATAGCGCGAAATAAACAATTTCCTGCAACAAATAATGTTCGTCAAATAAAGATTACTGATGTCATTTTCCAGTAATCTACCCCGAATGTTACCGATGTCATTTTCCAGTAACAACCCCGAATATTGCTGATGTCATTTTTCCAGTAACCCCCGAACGAAAAGGATGTTGGTTTCTAACAACCAACCAAGCTTCAAATGAATCTGGCTCAAAGAAAAATACGCGAAGCTAAGCAGCAGTAAAAGTGCAAAATGTAATACATGTCATGTACTGGGTACCTTTATTCTTAAGTTCAGAAGTTCAACGGCTCGAATGAGTGACAGTTCGCTCAATCTGCATTTAAGTCCCCGATATTTCTAAGTTAGCTTTTTTTTTTTTAATCAATGATTTAGGAGTTTAATTTCTTTCATTCTGTTCTTCTTCCGCATTTGAAGTTTGATTGATTTAAGCTGCTATTAAAACAGTTATAATTATTAAAGTGTTTTAAGATTATCAAGGATAGCGATTATAATGATACAATAGTATTATTATCATTGTTTCAATGATAATAATATAAGAATAAAAAAAGAACATAATAGGAGTGGTGGTCAAAAATGAAACTGCTTAAATTGAAATAATAGTCATTTTATAATATTTGTATAGTTTTCATTATTAATTAATGAGAACCGTATTAATGTGAATGACATAATCTTATTTTCAAAAAGATTATTAAGTAGAAAAAATAGCAAAATAACTCCTCTTTTCTTCTCTTAAACTTATCTTCAAACCTTTAAGGATTAAGACCGCCGAAAAACGGAGGGAAGCCGGAACGGGGTGGCCGGAGGCTGGCAAGGGCTCCAGCTGGCTGGCGGGGCTGCCGGGCTGCTGCTGGTCAGCCGACAAGGAGGAGCTGGCTGGCTGGGAAGGGCTGTTGGTGGCCGTCGAAGGCTGCCAGAAGCTGTTGGTGGCTGCTGGAGATGCTGGAGGGGATTGCCGGGCTGTCGGAAGTTGCTGGGAGGGTCTGCCGGAGGCTGCCGGGCTGCCGAAAGCGGCTGGAAGGGGGCTGCCGGGCTGCCGGAGGGGCTGGCCGGCTGCTGGAAGGGCTGAGGAGGGGTGGCCGGCTTGCTGGAAGGCTGAGGAGGAGGCTGGAAGCTGCTGTGGGGAGAGGACGGGGAGAGATGGCTTCTTATAGGCGTACGAGAGGCGCCACAACGTGCGCCAACTGGCGCCATAATGGCACCAGGCGGCGCCTGGCGCGGAAGCTTCTCCCGCCAGAGGGCGGGAGTGGGGCCGGGAGTCAGTATCGGCCCTCTGGGCCGACAACCTGCGCCAAAAACGGCGCAGGCAGGCGCCAGGCTTCCGCCTGGCGCGGAAGCTTCTCCCGCCTGGCGTGGGAGAAGAGATCGCAATGCGCGATCGAAACAGGGGGGGCGTACGAAGAAAACAGAGGAATAAAATTCAAAAAAAAACTTAATTTAAAACCTTCTCAAATTTCCGTCGTTCGCCATCCGAATACAACGAAACTTGACACCGAGGTGTGTTACAATATGACGAACACCCTCGCGCCAAAAATCCTCGATTCGGAGCAAAATTTTATTTTATTTTAATTTTAGGGGTTTAAAACTTCGAAAATTTGCCACGATCATATCGACGCTCAGATTTTGATGAAAACTTCTCGAGCAATTTTTAAATAATATACTTAACATGTCGACACTGAAAACGATGAATTCGGACACGTATTTTAATATTTTTGATTTTCAGAAATTACAAAAATTTCGAAGATAGAACGGGAGCTTCCGTCTTTCGGATTTCTACTGAATTAGGGCTCTTTGATCTTTAAAGTTGTTTCTATCTACTGGTAGTTTTGTTTGCCCTAAATTGAAATTCCCCGAGATCCTGATTCCTAAGACGGGATTCTGACCTAATTTGCAAAATAACGACTTTGGGTCGTTACACAGCCGCCCCTTCCCTTCCACCAACAGCCGCCCCCCTTCCCTTCCCAACAGCCGCCCCTTCCCTTCCACCAACAGCCGCCCCCTTCCCTTCCCAACAGCCGTCCCTTCCCTTCCCACAGCCTTCCCTTCCCAACAGCCACCCCTTCCCTTCCACCAACAGCCGCCCCCTTCCCTTCCCAACAGCCACCCTACCCTTCCACCAACAGCCACCCACTTCCCTTCCACCAACAGCCGCCCCTTTCTAACATTTGTCTACAGGGTTCATTAAATATAATTGCTTGTATAGACTCTTACGTCTAGCCTACCCTACATCAAAAATCACAAGCATGACCTAGTTTAAAGAATTCCACTAGAACAAGTTAAGGATGCGATTGTGCCAAAAGAACCAATGCTAGCAGTATATGCTTGATTTTGGTGCGATCAAACAATTTGAATTTCTCAGTTGAAATGTTTGCTCAATGTAATCAAAATACATGCAATAGGATATTGATTACTGATTAGAAATGATAAAGATAACTTTATTAAAAATCAATACCTATAAGAAATCACTCAAAATAAAATCACATATGGGATGGAAATCCCATGAATGGCCAACTTGATGTCAAAATCATGGGAAGGGAATCCCCTAATCATTAACAATGACATTAAATATCCCAAAAGTGAAGCAACAATAAAAATTTATAATCAAATTTTGCAGTATCTAAAGAGGCTCTACAAGAGAATTTATTAATAAAAAGAATCTGATGATAAATACATATGTAAATTAAAAAACTACATGTGAATTCATGAATGATATTTATTTTCACTGTGGAGGAATGGTAAAATGAACTCCAACTTAAGAATCAAATAAGCACAAAAAAAAAAATCATGCCAATATTGTTGTTCAAACAGTTTACAACCCTAAATCAACAATTAAATCACAATGTGTAATAAAAATTTGCAATAAAATTTGTTGACAATAGCACATTATTCGTATAGAAGAACTGATAGAGGTGCGAAAATATAAAAGCACCCAGGCAGTACACACTTTAAAATACTCACACATTCCTGCATAATAACATGTCTATGCAAAACCAAATAAATAACATGCATAGAGGTGATATTGTAATCTTATCATGGCTTCCAGGTGGTAAACAGACAGAAACAAGCTCTAAAAATACCTTCTAGTAAGATAAAAATAAAGTTGGACAAGATAAGAAAAACTATAAACTTAACTCTTTGAGGATTTATTCCGGCAGCAGCAACATATAAATCCAATTTCCCAATAGCAATGCCAATACCCTGAACCCCAAGATCACCAAGACCAAGTATCCGACTCCCATCAGTTACCACAATCATATCAACCTAAAACAATAAATCATGTAAGCAAGTCTTAATTCAATATAAAAAATAAGAATTTGATTACCCATTTAAGTGCCATGAAGAATAAAGCTTTTAATTGTGAAGTTGAAATTTTCATACAATCAGCATAACAAAAAATAATAGCAGCAATTTTTTTTGTGAAAGGAGCAGTACCATTCTTTTTGCTAAGAAATACAAAATTAGGGAACTTGAATGGATACCAAACTGCAGCTAAGAACTTCAATTCGGTCACGCCAGACTTGAAACATTTAAGAAAAACAACATCATATATGAGCAATTAACAAAACACAAAATTAAGACAATCCAAAAAAGCTGGTAAGAAATAATTCTTTGTGGGTTCATGAAAGCAACAACAAAAAGTATCAAATTTTCCACAAACCGCTTGCCACAAGCAACATTGATATCTTTGTAATACCAATGCAATTGACACAGCTCTCGTACGGGTTTTAGCCAACAGCTATTTTAATATAACAGATTTTGCTTACCGAAATATCTGTTTAAATTGCATATACCTTTGTATAGCTCAAGGCAATCCAAATAAACAAAAGTTTCTCGCAGGTGAACTTAAATTTTGTATCATTGCATAAAATTTATGAGAAGTTTCATGTGTAAGTACTAATGATACAAAAATTAACTGCCGTTTAAAAACTACTTCGCCGTTTTATTTTGTTATATATACATTTTTAAATGTTTAGCTTTTGTGTTGCTCATATTATAATATGGCAAAATATTTGGCTTTTGTGCAAACATTTTTTCATAAATAAATTGGGGAATCACTACAGCCACCTCGTTCAAGCCATTGTTCAAACTCCACTTGCTCACTTGGAAATTGCTCGAATATGTAATTGATTTCAAGCTTTGTTCCTAACTAGAAGTCAACTTTGCTTGGTGTTTTCCTAGGATCACTCCACTGTAATTTGACTATCAACTACATAGTCTTCCAAATGCATTTTGTGTCAAAGTCAAACACGACACTCTGTCATCGTGCACCAAAGATTTTTGACATATCAAAATTTGTTGGAAATATTAGAAAGCCAAATAAAAATTGTGTAAAGGCCAGATATGCCATTTTTTGTTATTTTTAAGACTAAGCAATGTATATTTTAATTATATATCTATTGAATTAATCAAAATCATAAATGAGCTTCAAAACTCAAATTCTTTCTAAAAAGTAGCAATATTTTCATTTACTATTGAGAAAGAGAGTGTTTGCAACATCTCACTCAAAACTTTAAATGAAGAGCTTGAACAAGCTTCTCCGTTTGTCAGTGAAGGAAGGAATGTTTGCTCTTTGTTTGAATAGATTGCTGGAGAAAAGATCTTTCAAGAGTGAGTGCACCAATAGATGGATCCAAGCCATTATAAATTAGATTACGCATTCTCAATTTAGTTTATATAATTTTTTTCTTAGTTTTATGATTGGATGTAGGTGATCTTAAATTTCTTCTAAGTTTTTAGTTCTAATAATCTTATTATTATTAATATTCTAAGAAATCATCACTCTTGTGGTTGGTGATATAAAAGCTAGCAAATGCTACTATTTGTCAAATTTATGGAAGAATTTGGATATTGAAATGTTCAATATTACCTATACCAAAAGGTACCACACACATTTTAAGAATAGATGGATGCATGAATTAAGTGCAATATTTGAGAGTTCGGTTTAATTATTATTCAAGTGATTGCTCATAAATACTGGGCAAGCACCGAAATGGGTTTACTTGAGTATTGAAAGAGACTTGCAGCACGCTATGTGTTCATGGTTATCTAGCATTAAATTTTGGGGAAAAATTTTAAATTAAATATTTACAATTAAAAAATATTAATTCATAGCTAATCTATGTATCATTCTTCTTCAATTTAATTACTTTGAATAAAGAAGATGATAAATGTGTGGCAATTATTCATGAGAAATCTTTTCTAACTACAAGGAGAACATTGATTAATGATCGAAATAGTAACTAAAAGAATGTTGAACGAGGAGTTGATATTTTTTAATTTTAAGGCTACTAAATTTCCAAATGAAAAACCACTGAGTTGATAATTCAAAGGACTGTATAGAAAGAGATATAGAGAAAAGTGTGATGACAAAGTCGGTTGATATGGCTTCAAGAAATGAATTTGAAAGTGAGGCAAAATTCATAGTAAAATTTTTTAGAAGTGAATCCATCAATTTACAAATCTAGGTTGCCGTTTGAGCCATTACATTTATCATCTTTGAACCATCAAAACTTATGCAATCTAGATTCTCATACAAATTTAGGTTTTCATTTGAGCCATTAAATTCTCTTACCCCTTCATGAAATACGGCCATATCCTAAGCATATATATATATATATATATAAAAATGTATCAGTACAAAATCAACCGGGATCAAACTCCATGGTCTCTGCGGCAAGGAGGTCCAAAAGCCTCTCGGGGGTGCACATCTCCCCTAACAAAGCAAAAATCACCCTGTCGAACATATATCGCACAAAAATCAGCTACCCGATTCTCATCGCGCGATCGGTGAATAAAAATAACACATGGAAGATCCAACAGGAAAGCAAGGAAATTAGCATGACACTCCGCCTCGAGAACGGAGAGTCCTCTTCCAGTGACCATGGGGCCTCCAGAGCGCTCCAAAGTAGTCGCTCTCAATGATAAGTCTATCAGTATCAGTATCTCTGGTCATGAGGTCCCAGTGGAGAATGGTAATCGCCTGTATCTCCGCATGAAGGGGGGCGAGGCCTGAAGAGAAGCTCCAGCGGTACCGAGCAAGTGTCCTCTTGAGTCGCGAACCATAGCACCACCAAAAGCAATAGGCTCTCCACAACTGTATGAATCGTCAATATTGGCCTTTAGCCAACGGGTCTTGGGGCCATCATCTGAAGGAGGTAGAGAGGCCCTGATGAGCCATGGAACCCCAGGACTCAGACCTATCATGCAATCTGACATTGACTAATGCATAGAGAATCGGACCCACACAAACCAACAGTAGGGTAAAGACGGCCATGGTAATGCGCAGTCCTACTCCAAGCCTGGTAAAGGGAATAGGCCACAATCTGACAGCAGAAGCGACGGCGGTGAGACACAGTGGCAGTCGAGAACAAGGCATTGAACTGGCCTCAAGAGGCCAGAATGGTCGGGAGCAAGCCCCAACGTACAAAAATCTCCAAAATGACCCTTGTATAACTGCAGTGTACCACAAAGTGCTCTCTGTCAATATCGCAGCCCCAGGCACAAGTTGTACACTGAATGAGCCCTCTCCTGAATAGCCAACAACCTGTTGGGATAGTATCACTAAGCAGCCTCTATAGAAAACAAGCCTCCCTAAGGCCCAGGGCCATCTCCCACATGGCAACAAACTGCCATGGCCGACCGCCCCTCTCTACTCTGTAGATCTAGCTGACCCGGCTCTCGGTGAAGTCGTCAACCTGCCACTGTTTACTCCCCCACCTCAAGCAAAGTGTGATGCTGGAAAATCGGCCAGTCCTATCCCAGTAACCTCCAGATTGCAGAATTAACTCGCTGAACTGCAAAATCCTCACCCCATAGCCTCAAATCTCTAATCCCGAGGAACTCCATGGTTCTCACCCAGAGAAAAAATCCTCTCTACTGACATAGTTGAAGTGTGGCGAGCAACTAAAACTGTCCTCCATAGCCTCAAATCTCTAATCCCGAGTCCCCCAGACTCAAGCGGTCGATAGACCTCCTGCCACCTCACGTAATGTAGACTCCTACTCTCCGCTCATCCCTAAAGGAACTTACGAAGAATAGCCTCAATGTCCGAGAGGCAGGAGTCTGAAATCGAGGCCACCAGCATCTGGTAGCTGGGGATCATGGCGAGTACAGATCTAATCAGACACAATCTGCCAACAAGAGAGATGAAGACTGCTCCAAAAACCAATCCTCTCTCGTACCTACTCAGTGACCACTGAGAAGTCTACTCTCCTCGAAGGTCGGCCTGTAACCGTGACACCCAAGTATCTGAGTGAGGATCCTCTCTGAAATCCCAACTGAATCGCGATCCTATGCTGGGGGCAGGCTGGGGTCTGACGGCTGAAAATAATCTATGACTTACGTGAGTTCACAGACTGTCCGGTCCAGCATTTTTAAGAAAATCATACCCCTCCTTGCATGTTAATAAACTATCTAGAGTGTTGAGGAATTTCAAGAATACTTTAGATTAGTTCATTTACAATAGCAAAGCATTTGGTACATTTATTTGTATATATAAAATTTTGCTCAAGATTGATAGTAAAACTTCAAATGAAAATTATAATAAAAAAATACAAAAATATGGAAGGTTATATAAAAGCCTTTAAAGTAATTGTATGTAGAGATCATTTATTAATTTTGATAGCTCTTAAGTTAGTCTAATATAGTGAGTACCCAAGAAAACAAAGATGACAACATTGTGCAATAAGAACAATGAACTCATTTCCCACTAAAGTTGTGAATGAAGAAAGAGTGCATGAATTAAGGTAAGTTGAACAAAAAAGCAAGAAAAGATGAGGTTGGATAATGATTTATTGTTTTTAAGGTGATTACTTTTGCTATAATTGTATAGTTATAGCTTTAAAAAATCAAGATAAGACCAATTTCATATGTCACTATTATCTTTTGCATTTAAGAGTGTCATTTAGATTATGCATTGATCTTGCTAGTATAGGGTGTGATAATTTTATTAAATTGAGATTTTTATGAATATTTTTTTTCTATAAAGAGTTTCTTTTGAGCACTATTTAGATAATCTTACCTTAATTTTTTCAAGGTGTGAAGAGACCAATCTTGTGCAAAATTAGGAGATACGTAACTTTATGGTACCAAAAAAATTGAATTTAGACAATTATTCTTCCAAGAGTATTGAGATAGATCAAAGTTAATATAGAAACTATAGAAACTTTCATGACCATTTGTTAAAAACATTAGAAGATTTTTAGGATATGCAAGATTCTATAAATCACCAAAATAAGCCTTTTGTCTAGTTTGTTAGAGAACAATATACCTCTACATTTAATAAAGCATGTTTAGAAGCCTATCGAGTGGAAGGCTGGCAATGAGAGGAGCAAAGCACAGCGTTTAGATCCCACATATAGAGCTACAAAAAACATATACCATGGTGAAAAAAAATTAAAAATTAATGAGTTAGGAAATAACGAAGTAGTTGACAGATAAGAGAAAATGAGAAAAGTTAAAGATATGCTCATTTTATACTTAGCATGGTTGTGACTCAAAGTTGAACTGAATGGCTTTTGCGTGTAAGCGACCGTTCAACTTCGGGAATGCGTTTGGTGGGGCAAACAATGTCAAAAGAATTGAAATTTTGGGAGGATGCTTACAAAAATGTTAGGAATCTATGAAATATATATATATATATATATATATATATATATACTTTTTCTTCTTTTTTTATTTAATTTTTGTGGTTGCTGGAGAGGGTTATGAACAGCAAAACAAAAGGCCGTCGGAGTTTACGTAGGTTTCGTTGGAGGGATGTTTGACCGCCAAATGAAAGCGAAATTTGGCGAAACAAAGTGGAGATGAAAGATAACAAAGGATGCTATGAAATAAAATAGAAAATACAAGAAAGAATACAACATAGATCTAAGATGGATCACATTGGATTCTTGAAAGTTACCTTCAAATCCTTCAATTGTGCACACAGAAGAAAGAAATGGCTATCCACACCACCAAGAGCTCTCAGGTATCTCTTTTCATAGAAAATAACATTCATTCAATGCCCCTCCAAATGGCATTCAGCAAATAGATAAAAATGTGAGGCACCCCTTCATTCCTCACAAAATAATAAAGCATAAAAGAAACTATATCACTACTAGCATGGAAAAAATAGATAATATGACCCAAAATAAAACAAATACAACTTACACAACTTGGTTTAACTTAATTTAATAAAAGTTAAATAAGCAATAAAAAAGTGGTATTATGAATTAAATAATGCAATAATGTAATCATTTAATTAAATATTTAGTTAATTAACATAGCTAATTAATTAATGCAATAAGAAAAATATTTAACATAATTAATCTATCAAATATTAATTGATACACTTTTAACAATATTTAATTAATAAACATAATTAACAAACCTTAAAATATTTTATATAATCTAATTAAAGGATTAAGTTAACATAATTAGCCTAATATAACTAATTAATATGATAGTTAATTAATCTATTGATTAATTAATGATATCAAATATAATTAGTAAACATAATGAATTAATTAATTAAAAAATTAACATAATTAAAATAATTAATTGATATAATATAGATTGAAATGACTAGTTACTATAAATGATTAAACTAAATAATTATCCTAGCATAATTAATAATTAAGACTAATTAATTAACATAAATCTTGATTATATATAGTAATTATTTGAAATAAATATCATAATTGATATACCATAACTAATTATTTAATTAACATAATAAATATAATTATTTTATTAACATATAAATAAAACTAATCAATTAATATAATCAATCTAATGTAATTAACTATTGAATATATATATATATATATACATACACACATATAAATATATATCATAATTTAAATTAAAATACATAATTAATGTAACTAATTAATAAGTTAACATATTTTTTATTAATGTATTTACTTAATTGAAATAATATTATTAAACATAATTAATATAATTATTTATATTATTAAAATTATAATTAGCTAATTAAATAAACAAATTAAAGTATTAATATTCATTAATATAATTAGTTCAATAGGTAATTACTTAGGTAATTAATAATGCAATAATTAATACATTCAACATACTTAAATATCACAACAAATAAGTAGTTAATTACTTAATAATGAATAATTTATATAGATTAATATTAGTTTTATTTTTCATAATTTTAGGCTTATTGCTATTATATAACAATCAATTAAAATATTTATTTATTATAATCATAAAAACATTATAAAATCAATAAGTATTTTAAGCTAATCTTAAACAAATAAAACTTTATTTTATCAAACTTAAAGAGCTTTAATCCAACTTAAATAAATACATCAAATAAATAGCATGGCTCTGCTTAGCTTAACAAAGAATTAACTCAATTTAATGTTATGTGAAGACTAATTCGATTATCAAGGAAAGAGTAAACAGTGCTTCGGTGGATTTCAGACGGATTCATAGAAGCCAACAACAAAACTAGCACCAGCAGACAATAAGTCTGGCGCTCAGGCGCTCCCCAAGCTCTCAGCCATCAGAAAAACAAAGTCCGGAACCCAGCATGCAAGTATGGTGCCCAAGCGCCCCATAAACAGCAAGACAGATGCCCAGGGGCTCGCAGAAATCTCAGCTCGGGTGTGACATATCTTGAACGGTTTATGGCACTTTGACAATTGATTTGGGATTCCATATAAAAGCTAACATATGGATTAGGGTAAAGTAAGTGTCATTTCTGTGTGATAGCTCTTTGGAGGCTTGGAGGCTTACAATCCTAGAGTGAAAACAAAGAAAATTTTAGGAGAGAAGAAGAAGAAGAAACTCAAGACAGTGAATCTTTTCTTCCTCTAAGAGATTGACAAATTCTCTATAACTCTGTAACATTCTCTTCAACAGTGAATTTTTTTGTGGTAATGTGGCTTCGTGATTTTTCTCATACTTGATATTTCACATATATCTTTGTGCCTGTATGCTTGTGTGCTTGTGACTATTTGTGCTCTGATTTTTCAATTGTTTGTGTTGGTATATTTCGTATTTGCTTCGATGAATCTCAGCAGAGATTTCATGGGAGAATATCTCCTGGTTCTCAAAATTTAATTATTAAAGCTAATCCTCTACCAAATAGACCCTAAAAATAAATCTCTTGCCTCAGCAATTAGAAAAGAAAAAATGAAATAAACTATGACATGCCTCATGTTTGCTCCACTCCACCCAACCACCTCTCCGACACGTTCATTGAGCCACATCCCAGACTAGCCAGCTCATTATTGACTATCTGCCATATCTCAAACAATAACCCAATAACATTAGGTTTACGTTTGTTACAATAATAATATTTATGAAGCTTTTATATATTGAACACTTTACATTATGTATGTAACATTTATACATTGTGTTAAATATGTAAAATAAAAAATGCATAATGTACATAAGAAACCTCTTATTTTAATATATGTTTTTTAAGAATTTTCAGAATGTAGAGTAGGAAAGAAGAATTTTATCAGTCCTGTTGACCGAATTTGTGCAGGTGAGTATAATTATTGCAAAGTTTAATATCATCTAAAACTTGCATGCAATTTGTTATGCTATATTTTTTATTTAAGAACAGTAACCATGTGGTAAGGTATTTCAGGAATTTTGGGTAGTTTCTATTTTTCTAGATTATTTATTCTGAGTGAAATATATCGTTGAAACTGCTCAAGTACTTGTAATTCTAAAATTTTAAGAATATTCAGTAAATTTTTTCAGTCTTGATCAATGAATCTATTAATATTAAGTTGATAAGGTCAATCTATGATGTTGCATCATAGAATGAAGCTATGCACTATGGTCAATAGATAATTTTTACATTAAATTTAAAATTTATATAAAAGCTGCTGAAATCGTATAAGCAGTAATATCACCATGAAATAGAATTGTCGATTTTGCCAGCTGTTGTGACAAATGTCAAAAAACTTGTGTAAAGTTTAATTAGTACCTGTTCAGCCGGCCAGTTGTAAACCATTGACATCATCTCCCCACGATCTGCAGCACTGAAGTACATTCCCCTTGGTCTCCTAAATAGTCCACTATAATTTTGGCAAACAAGGCCAACAGTTGGTGTGTACACTATCGGTGCATATTCTTCAATATTATCAATCAAGACCTGCCAATGAAATAGAAGAAAACTTAAAATATTTCAGTTTAGCAAGCACAAGTGCATAATAAAAATCCCCAAGCACTAACTATTAAAATCATATAGCATTTTTATCCTAAAAATTTTTAGTCATAGTTGTCACAATAACAATGACTTTTTTGATACTTAATAGAACAGCATCTCATAAGGTTACAATTAGTTTTTAATATATAATGTCCATCATCACCTATATTAGTAGGTAAGCTAAGAACACTTGACACTTTGATGTAAGCATCAACGTTCATGAAATAGAAAATTAAAGAACCAAAAGGAGGCAGTAGTTTTAGGACATTCACTCACTAAAAGTCTTACTTATAACTTGCCTTATAATACATGGTTTCATTTCTGTCATGTAACCTGTTAAGAATGCGCCATTTTGCTAAGGAATTGGTATCTGACGGTCCATCTCTTGTATTCATCTGGAATCTTTTCAAGTCAACCACTGTCATCAAAACAGTAAATTTGTCATAAAAATGGGAAAATCCGATGTAAATTTTCCGCAAATTGCTAATATTTTTCATGACATGCCAGTTCTAACTAGCAATCTACTCTAATGTCCTGTAGTAATCACATTTATGTACAAGGGCATTCTTTCAACAGGAGAGCAGAAGTACAGATATTATAATATCACAACCAGAAAAGAAAAAAAAAGCAAGAAATGCTTGTCATTTATCAACAATTTATAGATCAAATAAATGGCCATTGTGCTCTCAAAACAAATTACATTGAATCACATGTGTTTTTGGAACATCACAATTAGTATCATCTTCTTCTCTAGTGCAAAACTTTTATTGTGTTTACAGACTTGCTCAGGTTAGCCCAAGGAAATTCAAGAACTTCAATATCTTTTCTACAATATTGCAACAACTATGTTTTAAAAGGTCACTGTGCATCATTTGTTTTAAATGCACTTTCATGAACAAGAAAACTAATAAAAATTATACTTTCTGTAAGACATGTTCACCTTTTACCGAACTGTGCTGGGAGGTGCTGGTCCTTGGAATTTTACTCATCAATCAGATATATTAAATTCATAATCCTCACTGGAATACCATGACACATCTTTTGGTTTCATATATACACTAAACAGAGAAATACAAAGACCCATCAAATGGCAGATTTTGCAATCATCTTTAACATTCATCTTCGTGTATTGCTAGTTATCATAAATTAAAACAACCAAAATCTATGTACACTAAACATTTTTATTCTTTACATTGAGTCAGTCAGGAGAGAGATCTATAATTGTAATGAAATTCCTAGTTTCTAAGTCCCTTCCATTAGGACCAACAAATCAGCTTCCAACCTTTAAGAATCTCACAGTCTACCTAGCAGCTAATTTATAATCCTTAAAGGCAGCTACAGGTATTATATTACAGTTTTTAAGAGTCTTCCTTGACGGTCCCGAAATCAATTTATGACACGTTGGAGTCCTCACACAAATCCAATAATTTGTTTCCCAAACATAGGGAAACCTTTTCAACAGCCACAGTTCTGAAATCCATGCAACGTACATATATCTCAACCTAAATATTTCTCAGCAGAAAAGGAATCCTCTCATAGTTGCTAACTTTGCCGTTAAAGAGTACCAAGGGGGAACCATCGGATAGATGCAAACCTCCTACTCCTGGCTGTTGAGATGTAAAGTAATGCTTCATGTTGAAAGATATTCAACAACAAAACTCTGCAAACATCAAATCCATCTTCTGCCACACAACAATTCTCCCACAAATCTAATTTATAAAATTTTTAACATAAAGCTCAAAAGATAAAGAAATTTGACAAAACCTAACTTGGTCTGTTTGGTGATCTGCTTTAATGGAATGTTCCATGGATTTAATTAAACTACAATGCAAACTCTCTTTCCTTGCTTTAAATGTGGAAAATTTTCCAAAATAGTCCCTTGACTATTTTAATTTGGCCACTTTAATCTCGAACGATTAGATATAGCCAATTTAGTCCTTTGACTATTTTTAATTGTTCAATTTAGTCCAACTATTCATTTTAAGCCTAATTTAATTCTATGGAATGAAAATTTAGAGACTGAATTGGTCTTTAAAAATAAATAGTTGAATGACTAAATTAAACATATTTAATCGCTGAGAGACTAAAATAAATATATTTAACAGTCTATGACTAAATTGGCAAAACTAAAATAATTGAGGGACTATTTTGATAAATCTTACCTATAAATATATAGAACTATTTGAAATTTAATTCAAGACGAATTTAATAAATCTTTATACCTATATTTAGTAAAACATTACTTCTTATTATGATGTTTGTTAAATTATAATATTAAGTTTGATATGAATCTAATGGAGGTTAAAGGGTTTAATAAAATAATGTGTAAAATGCACATCATTTTCAACCCAAAATAAATGACCAATGTCAGGTTGTCAAACTTTTACTTAATTAATATAAAGAATAAATGACAAATAATTATAATGGCTTTTAAAGAAGGTGACACATAAGAAATTGGCACGAATGAGTGCAAGAACTTAAGAGTCTAAAATGAATGTTTGATTGTGCAAGGAACAATAGCGTCAAAACAATTTGACAATTTTGAAGTCATGCAATAAATGGGATATAAATATTAAGATTAGTAATGGTATTTAATGGTACTGAGCAAATGAATATTTAACAAAGTAAAATAATCCAAATTCCAATTTTTATAATTTTGATTAAAAAATCATCTAATTTTTCTTGAGTGAAAATGGGTAAATCATTAATTCACATCCAATGAGATGCATATTATCATAAGAATCTATGTAAAATTGCAAAAGTCATCATAAGAGGATTTATTATGTCATCTGCAATTAAACACGACAAGTAGCCAATTAATCAATGTTAAATTAAATAAGACTTTACATAGTAATGCCAAGACTAATCCCAAAGTAAGAGAATAAGTAATGTAAAGCAATTTCGTGTATAAGAGGAAGGAGCTTGAATCTAAAAAGAAATATAAAATGTCCATCAAAAATCAAGAAAAAAAAAATATATATATATATATATTTGTGATAAATATGATATTAAATATATTTCTAAAAAGGTAATTGACTTTGAAAAGGTATTGAGAAAAGCTCGCAAAAGATACTATCATATTAGTGATCAAAGTTAAATATGTTTCACAATAAAAGAATTGCTAGAGCATCATCAAAAGCCTAATATCTCTACTCACTGAACTTTTCTCTTGATTCTTTTAACTAGCACATTTTAAGAGTTTTAAATATTTCAATCAATCACATAGATAAAATCTATAAAGTAATAATAAATAATTAACAATTGAAATTTGTCTTATGGCTACAGTAATGATGCTCTTCTTACCAATCACCAGTATATCATATATTGAGAAGCATTCACAGTGTGGAAGCAAACAAATAACAGCCATCCTTTGGGTCATAGAAGAGAAGGACAATACGAAAGAGTTCATAAGGCACCATCAAGGAAAGTAGAGGATGGTAAAGTAGGAGTTAGGATACTACTGTGGAGCTGTTTGTCGAGGTGTTCAATGAAGCAACATTTGGCGAGGAGTCAAACAAAGTGTTGATAAAAGAGAACTGTTGTCAACTTAGCATTGAACAAATAGCAAAGGCAAACAAAATCAGAAAAGGGAAATATTTTGTTTATTAAGAACATTAAAGATAGTTATACCTAGGATATCACATTAAGACATCAAAAGAGTAATATCATTAAGAGGTTATTTATTTTGTTGCATTATGAATGCAAAGTACTATGAATCCCTAGCATTTTATAAATATAGTTATTTGTTTAGTGATATTTAGAATGCTGATAACATTTTGGGGCTTGCAAAAACTAAAATGACCAAGTTAGAAACTTGCCAATATGGGTGACTTTACGAGTAGAGTTCACAAAAAAAGAGAAATATCATGCCGCAAGTGGCCCAAGTCAGTGACCAAACCTCAGTCAACCCTTGTCAACCAACATGCGACCAAGAAATCCAACAAAAATTCTAATCAACGTTGAACCTAAGGTTTTAGGTTAATTTCTCATAATTAAATTAATTTTAATGACAGCAAACTATTAAATTTTTTGAGAAATTTTCTTTTTTGTCCCTACGGTTTTTATTTTATCTCAAATTTATCCGTAAGACTTTTTTTGTATTAAATAGATCCTCAAGTTATAAAATGCTATCATTTTAATCCCTTCCATTAGCCATATCACTAGATTGAGGAGGGCTCAGAGAGGTGATGAGCAAGGCAGAATTGTGGGCTTGGAGGGAGGTGATGAGGGGGGGAATCGCGTTGAGCATCACCAAAGTCTGCCTGAAATGCGGATTGTTCTTTTCAAGGGTTCTCACCTCTGGTGTGCCTTCCTCTATTTTTCCAAGACAATGCAAGATGCTCCGCAGCACTTCCATTCTTCGGCTACGGTAAGATGCACTACTGAGCGTAGTTTGCAAGAGCTAGCAGCGAGTTTTGCATCCTGAGAATGCCACTCGAAGTCCTCCGCTGCGAACTGAGCATTTAAGGGGGAGTATCGTCGGCAAAAAAAAATCTGTATCACGCTTTCACACCAAAGGCATACAAAGATCTTCCAAAAAGCATATGAAAATTTAGATCCTGTACACCTATCATGAATGCTAATTAAAGATCCTAAATCGAGAACCAGAAGCCAGCCATCTTTCTTCTCTACACTTGCAAAATAGGATAGGTCACCCAACCTCTACAATGCACAAATGTCGGGGGAAAAAACATTAGCGTCTTCTCTCGAAGCAGGGGCCTGAAATAAATTGAAGTTGTAATCTTACACTACCCTTTTCCAAAGACAAATACCCCGTGAACTAGAACAATCGACGACGGAGGAGAAACGCTGTAACCGCCATCTTCCCCTTTGATTCTTCTTCCTTCACTGCTTCATTAAGCGGAGAGAGAGGACGAAAGCCATCGTAGAAAGGCTGAGAAAGGTCGGAGGCAACAACCGAGCTAAAGAATCAGAGTTCAAAGAGAAGATGGACGGTCACTCTTAGAACAACTCATTCAAGCCAAGGGATCCAATGGAGAGCCTTCCCATTTCCAGTGAAGAGAAAATTGAAGCATATGATGAGAAAGCAAAGAGAAGATTAAGAAACCTTCCTCCCCACCTCCGATCATTGCCTCTTTCTATGCTCTCATTGATCTCGCCATTGCCAGGGATTAAAATGATACCATTTCATAGATTGAGGGATCAATTTAATATAAATAAAATTTTAAGGATTGATTTGAGACAAAAGAAAACTATAGAAGCAAAAAATAATTTTTCCCATAATTTTTTGTAAATATAATGATTTAATATCTCATTTATATTATAAAATTTTAATTTGGATAAAACTTTAGATGAATCAAAATTCAACTCACATCATCTACTTGATCTATATGTTAGAGAAAGCTTGATTCAAGTACTAGATGGGAACTTATAAAAGTACAAAGAAGGTCAAGAGAGCCAAGCCATAGCACCTCAGGGCTTGTAATCACTTTAGAAAAGATTGGATTTCATTCAAAAGCTCAATCCTTTGGATTTCTTGATAATTAAAGACTTGTTTTGTTATTGCCTCAACTTATCTTTGTTTCATTGAAATCATTAAAAATGCACTTTTATTAGACTTATGATTAAATTATCTAAGAACTTGAAAAAATTGGAAAACATTCGGAGCCTCCAGGCACCCAGGTTGACCAACCCAAGCTCTCAGTACCAAGCACCTGATGACAAGCTCCTGGGCGCCCTCACTTGCCAAGAAAATAGTCATGGATCCACCTAAAGGCCTACATGCCCAGATATATTTTAATAGCCATATGAGAGAAAATAATCCTATATGGATCCTCTTTTGTCCATCTATAAATGCCCCCTTCATGCTTGCCTCAAACAGTTAATTTTCATTATAAGACTCTCTCTCTCTACTCTTTAAGGCAACCCCAAGCTAAATTTCAAACTCTCCCTCTCTAAATGCCTCATCATGCTTGCCATGGATCCACCTAAAGGCCTACATGCCTAGACATATTTTAACAGCTATAAGAGAGAAAATTACCTTATATGGATCTTCTTTTGTCCATCTATAAATGCCCCCTAATGCTTTCCTCAAACAATTAATTTTCATTAAAAAACATTCTCTCTCTCTACTCTCTAAGGCTAGATTTCAAATTCTCCCAAGTTTTATAATTAGTTATGAATCTTGAAGATTCACTCTAAGACATTGTGACAATTTTTCTTTCTTTGTTTAAGCCTATATCTTTTGAGTTGTACAAAAGAAATGAGGTAGCTCTAACTAGGTAAGGCTTTAAGGAGGAAGATGATCCTAGCAATTTTGCCGCCAAAGTTTGTGAATGATGGGTTGTACAGCCTCTCCTCCTTCTCGTAAATAAGTGAAGAAGCTATAGTACAAGTGGATTCCAAAATGAGTGAACCTTCAAAGAGTGAATGTAAGATCTATGATAGATCTAAGCCATTATAAATCTATAGTGTGTTATTTTATTTGATTATTCTCTTTCTTTTATTGATTTATTGTTGTTTTTCAGCATTTTATTAAATAGTCTCAAAATTCTTCTAAATTCTATAAAATAATTAAGTTGCCCCCATCTTGGGTTGTGCCAACGCCAATCAATAATCGGGCCTGCATGACCAGCATTTATTGTTGATATAATTAAGCCCTGCCATTTTTGTTTTTCTATGTTTGGGTTTACTTTCAATCCAAAGATTCATCAAAAATAATATTTGAAAATATGTTAAAATATTTTATTTTACTCCATCCCCAAAATAAAATAAATGTTAACATCAAAATAGCATGTCATCCTAATAACATTGACAAAATAATAACACCATAATGTCATTGAACCAGCCTATTCTTTAATCGATCCAGAATTTGATAATGGTCATTAACAGATTAAATCCTACTTGATAGACAGCCCCATCTAGTTATGCGCCATCGAGAATCCGAGAATCATGTGTTCCCTAAACTGTACACAACACAAAACCTGTTTCATATAGCAATTGTGCCTGTATTTACGAGCTCCCAAGAAAATACTTACAAGTTGGAATATTAATGGGAATTTCCATGAATCAATGAATCGCAAATATATATATATATATATATATATATATATATATATATATATATCAAAGCTTAAACTCGAAAACTCAGATATCAAAGGAGTGCCAAAACTTACTGAACCTGTCGATCTGCTGCTGAGGAGTCATAACGTTAGGAGGAAGAAGCCCGCGGAGATCCAGCCTGTCCCGCTCTGTCATCGGGAACGCAGTGCCCTGAAAAGGTGAAACAACAGCTACTGGGCAAAAGGCCTTACATTGGCAGTGCTGAATTGGATCAAGGTCAAACCTTATTAAACCACGGATCGTGGAGGATATCAAGGCTGCGCTTCGGGACAATTATCGGCCTCGATCCCTCAGAAGTCGCGAACGATCTCCAACCCCTGGCCACAGCAGGCCGACTTATTCGCCGGGAGAGCCTGTAGGAGATGAACGCCATGCCGCTGGTAACTTGATTGGTGAACGCTATATCTGTAGAGTGCTGGACGATACCGGTATAAATCTCGAGATATTCCTTACATTATATGTTGGCTTTTGACAACTAAAATTAATATACTTTTAGGATGTGGCGTTAATATTAATCTTATATACAATTTATTTTTGAGTATTGTTACTCTTGCATATTAATATAGATCAAATATATAAGTGATGTATAAATTTAGTGTGTAAATAGATTATTGATTGAATATATTTTTTATGAGATTTATATATAAAAATAAAAAAAAATTTATTGATCATAAATATTTTTTTATTGTATATTCTTATATATACATAATATTTTTTTTATTTTCTATTTAAAAAAATAGTAAATAAAAATTTTAATCTATAAATATGATTATATATATATATAACACTTTTTATTAATTAATATTTTTGTTTGATGAATTAATTAATATAATTAATAAAAAATGATGTGATTTTCCAACTAAACGATAAAATTGATCAATCAAAATAATTAATTATTTTGGTAGTTAAAAATTAAATAATTAATATAATAAATCAATTAAATAAAAAAGATATACATAACTAATTATTGCAATTAATATATTTATATAGTTAATCGATTCTTGCATAATTATAATAGTTATGCAATTTTATATCATATATAATAAATGTAACTAGTATATTATATATGATATAAAATTCGTTGTCTAATTGATGCACAGTCGGGTAAGCGAACTTCCGTACTTCCTCCACCTCTAATGGCGGCCCTTCGATGTCGGAACCGCCAGAAGTCCGCCCAAGTTCCTTGTCCTCCTTTCCTCACTCTAACTCCCCACTTTCAAACTCTCCTTCTACCCCTATCTAATTGATTTTTCTATCTCTTCCCAGCATCTAAAATGTAAATCTCAATTTTCTTTCAAGGAGAAGAGCATTCGTCCATCTTACTATTCACCGTCAGCGAAAGGAGTTGAACTCACTGATGAGGACGTCTCGGAAGCCACCCATACGTGGGCAAAATATCTAGTTGATTGCTCACTAGCAAAAATCACTCTTGCAGATTTTTTATTGAAGCCATGAACAAACTTTTGAAGCTCAAAGGTTCATTCTCCATCTACACAATGGCGGAAGGGTTTTACCTTCGATTTACATGTCCCGAGCAATATGTGCTTTCCGCTAGCCCCTAGTTCCTTTTTTCACTACCACTTTCATCCTTCGACCCTGGTCACCCGACTTCATTTTCTCTCAAACTTCATTTGCTTCCCTACCTTTATATAGGTCAAATTCCCAAATCTCCCCCTCAATTTCAGGCCCACAGCAGCCTTATCAAAAATTGCAAGTGCGATTGGCAAACCCCTAATGGCAACAAAC
Organism: Gastrodia elata; assembly: GCA_016760335.1. Classification (NCBI taxonomy): domain Eukaryota; kingdom Viridiplantae; phylum Streptophyta; class Magnoliopsida; order Asparagales; family Orchidaceae; genus Gastrodia; species Gastrodia elata. Next base: position 48,556,260 of record CM028671.1, on the reverse strand, counting down.
TCACTTCAGCAAAAACAAGGATCATTTTCACAAGAATATATGTCGAGGTGGACAACAAAGCAGCCATACCAGATTCAATTTCGATTACACTGAATGGAAAAACTCATACTCAGCAAGTGCAATATGATTGAATTTCAAAACATTGTGAGGTATGCCAATCTTTTTTTTTTTCAAATGCTTGTTGATGTGTCAAAAAAATGCCTGCAGTTTCGGTTCGAGGTGGGAGTTGCAATCGAATAAAAAAGAGATTTCAATTCAGTTCTCCAAGTTTCATGCCACGACCCAGTGTTCGGATTAGCTATCTTGCCCTGACACTGGATGCCACTGTAGTACTTAATAATGAATCAGTATAAGCAAATGATCTATAAGTAAGAGAAAACATAGATGCATTTCTAAGTAATGTTAATAAAGTAATCATTCCATTACAAATCATCCACAATAAAAAAAAAATTCAATTCAGAGTCTAATAATTATTATAGCTTAAATTATTCCATTAAATATTTATAAATAGATAAAGATCACTCTCCTTCTCACATGATAAATAATGGAGTAAAAAGAATCTTTGTAAGTCTTCAAAATTGTCCTTGGAAATCTAGCTCCTCTCTATGTTGGTCTATCAGCTTCACTCCAGGCTACTGATCTACCGTGTTTGATTTTTAACATGTTATGGCACAACTAATAAATTAAAATTTTAGTTAGACTAATAAAGTCTAAGTACATTTTATAGTTTTTTCCTTATTTAGCTTAAGAACATCACATGAGTTTAGGCAGTAGGGTTGTAACAACCCAAGGTTGTTACCATGTCATTTAAGTCTAAATGTGATCTAATTAAAACAAAAATTAAGATCCTGCTTTTAGTCGAATAAAAATTAAATAAAAATATCCTTAGATAAAGTGCAATGAAGGGAACTTTCTTCCAAAGTTTGAGAGCGATTGGAATTTCGAATCGTCCTAAATAAATTCGTGAAGTTTAAAATTCAGAAATTAATAATAAATAAAATATTAATTAGAATTTAGAATTTTTTATTTTTATGTCAAGCATCAAATGAAGATGCTATGTTTTAAGTTTCGTTAATTTTCGAGCGTCGAATTTTTCATAGTGAATTTTTAAAGTTTTTCACTTAAAAAATTAATATAAAAATAAAATACTACTCTAAATTAAGTAATTTTTGAATTGTGAGTTCGTCTCGTCGAGACGTTCAAATGGGCCAAGTTTCATGAAATTTGGAACTCAAATGTCGGAATGATAAATACGAATAAATGACAAATTCTAATCAAATAATATTATTCTTTTTTTTTTTTTTTTTTTTTTTTTTTTTTTTTTTTTTTTTTTTTTTTTTTTTTTTTACCTTATTTCGGCTGAATAAATACTCTCTCTCTTCACACATTATTATATGGAGGCATTTAGACCATTAGATTTAAATCTAATGATTGCATGTTATTTTTATTATCTAAGCATCCATATATATAAGCAAAAAAAAAAAACTATGCCTTCTTTCTTCCTCTCAGCCTACCGACAACTTTTCCCTTTGCAGAAAATTTTATTCATCTTCATCCTCCTAGCCGAATCCCCTCTTCTCTCCCACGCAAGCCGCAAGCCTCTCATCCTAGCGGCGTCAGCTCGCCCTCCCCCTCTCAGCAGGAGGCCGAGAGGCGCTTCCTGCTGCTGCTGCTACCTCCTCTCTCGGCTAGAGGTCGTGAGTTCAGCGAGCAGCCCTTCGTCGAGCGGCAGCAACCATCTCCATCTCCTCAGCTTGAGTGATTTCTGTATGGCTAGGAGCAGCCCTCTACTCCTCCAAATAGCCATTCTCTTCCTCTTGCAAGCAATAGGTGTAGATCATGAACCCTTGGCGAACCATGGAGAATCGATCGTAGGTGACACTCCGATCGGTTTCGGCAAGATACTAACCTACCTTGCTTTGATCTGAATTCTATGGATTCATATTTTTGTTTTGTATTTTAAACTTTATGCAATGTGTTGTTTTCTATTTCTTATGTAATATTAATAGCTTTTATCATTATATAAACTTGTCTAAATTGAACATATTTTAAATTTCTTGCAAGCAATAGACCTTAGTTGTTAAGCAATGTTTATAAAAGTACTAGAAACTTGTGCAATAGTTATAAATTTTTAGTAATCTTTATTACATCATTATATTATTTAAGCTATGAATGAATATGCTTCCATCAAATTGGTGTGTTTTGTTTTATGCAAATCTGACAAATTCGGTAAATCATATAAATGATTAATCTCACAAAAAAAAAAAAAGAGAATAACGAAAATAATTAATTATAACCATGACTAATATATAGATATTATATTGGGTTGCTAAATTAAGTTATATTAGACATAATTTTATTTTAAGTTTCAAATCTTTTTATAATATATAGTAATTATGATAATCTCATACATTATGGTAATTTCTTATTTACATTATAATTCATATGTGATTCCATGCTCTGTGTCGATTTTGAAACTTAAATTATAGCTTCTTGTAAATAGGATTTATTTAGTTATAAATAATTTTTATGATGGCATGTGCTCGGCATTCTAATGACTTTTGGTTTGGGAAGGTTCCATTGGGCGTATCAAGTTTTTTAGTAGGAAACATAAAATCATTGTGTTAAGTCATATAATACTTGCATGATCTATAGTTCATTTCATCTCTTATTTCTCATTTATAATTTTTAATAAAATTAATGATGATTAAGTTTAGTCCCTAATAATATATACTTGTGTATCTATAAATTTTACAGAATATTCAACCACAATCAATTTTAATAAGCTTTATAAGATTGACATAAATGAAATTGAAAGTAGGCTAATAAATAACGACTTCTATTGACACATAATATGTTTATACATTTCAAGTTATAATCTCGATTTTATTCATTGTATTTCACTAAATCATCCTTCAATTTTTCATACAAATAATATCCGTGTTATTTTATAGCAAGTAACTTGTGAAGTTAAAGTTATGCTTCATGGATTACACGCTTTTATTTCTCATCTATCTTTTCATACACTTATCTATGATGTGAGAACACTTGGTCAATTAAGACTACCCATGAGGATCTTGTGGTAGTATTTGATCATTATTTTTAGTGTTTAAGTAATGCTACGATTTCCTTTTTAAGATACTTCTTAATGCTTGCAAATTATTTTGTTGATCATAATATTATTATCCAAATTTTTAAGTAATTCCTTCTTCTAAAGCAGAATTAGAGGTCTTTTGATTGAATAAGCTATGCTAAGCAAGTGTCAAAGAGGATAGGTTCATAAGACTTGAGTCTCTAAGCGGTTGATTGCAAAATATTGTGGACGAGTAAAATGTACGTAAGTACTTAAAACTTATATTGAGTTCTATATATTAAATTACTTATTTAGTCCTATGTTAAGTGCCTACATCATTTACATAGTTCTTATTACTGTTTTTGTGTTTTTTACTTTCTCAAGTTTTATGTTAACTTTAAGTTATTTTGCAAGTTGTGTTAAAGGATTGAGGTGTTTTGATTCTATCTTGAATACTTAATTTCATTAAACTCTCATTTATCCCTAATTAAACTTAAGAGGTCTTAAGGGCTTGATCAAGTGATTTACACTTAATCTGGATCTTAGATCACCATCAATAATTCATTTGATTTATCATTGATCTGTAATGTAACTATTGGTTTTCAATTGATAAGGTTAAGGGTTAACACCTAATCTGTCTGATTTAGACTCAAACTCTTAATCACTTAAACAATCAACTTGATTGTAAAATAATTTCACTAACATGATTTTAATAATCTATTTGATTTAATATTAACTTTAATTCATTGAATTAGAAGTGCTAAGGAAATTAAAAGAATTAGTATAATTAAGCATTTGGACTTGAACTTAAGATCTTTGATTTTCTCTTAAATAAGATTATTAGCATAAAATCAACTATAAAATTTATGATGATTCATCACAAAATCAAATCCTATTAAGATTCATGATTTTATCTCATAATTATAATCTAAGACTCGATCAGATGGAGCTACCCACCTAATCTAGTTAACCAAACTTAATGAATAATCCCATATGATTATATTGAGTATTTAGATATGTGAGATCTTGATGATCTTACATTAAGTTTTATGTGATAATAAAACTAGCCTTAATCATCTTTAAACCAATAAGATAGGAAAGACTTATTGTGTTACCATGAGGTAGAAGCTTAAATAATCCTACTTGACCCTAAAAGTTGATCTTAAATTCTTATGGTAGAATCACCTAAATTACTTAGAATGAGATTTATTCCATATGGTAGTATCCTATATTGGGTGACCCCTTGGTCACATCCTTGAAACCTAGTGTAGGATGTATCCCATTTGAATCTTAGATTCATAATTTTGGTAATCCATGCTCATTAAATAGTATCGATATAACTCAGATTGTTAGTTGAGTCTAGTGTTGTAGATCCATAGAGCTGGGTTACTCCAGTAATATTCAGTATTGGTGAGTCACTCTAAGTAAGACTTATCTTGTGATATCCTGCAGGCTTAGGCAGATACAGTCCACTTAGAGTAAATCAATCAATCATAAGAGTGTTATAATTAGTGAACTAGATCTTTAGTTTGAAGAAATAACTGTGACAGGGTTCTGCCTCTTATCGTTGTGCATGGCGATAAGTGCAGTTATGAGCAAACTAAATATCTAAAGTTACTCTCTTAAGACACTTAGTATGTTATATTTAGGGAAATTGAATCTTTAATTTGAAGGAATAAGTGATGAGTTCTGCCTCCTATCGTTGTGTGTGGCGATAAGTGCGGTTATAAACAAACTAAGTATTTCAAATCACTCTCTTTAAAACACTAAGTATGCTTATAATTTAGGTATTTAACAGCTTAGTTTGAAGAAGTAACTATGATAGGGTTCTGTCTCCTATCGTTGTGTGTGACGATAAGTGCAGTTATAAGCAAACTATGTGTTAAATTCACCTTTCTTGGAAACATACAGCTATGTGTATACAACCTTCCCAGTTGATGTTAAATAAAGTCCTAATTAAAACTAATTATTGAAATTAGATTTAGGAGTCATAATTCATTTAGATGAATTATGCACAATGGAGACTTGATTCATTGTTTGATTTATATCGTTTTTTTCTAGATTTTGAGCTTTAAGTCATGTAGACATAGAAGCATAAGCATGATCATAAGCATGATATATAATTATCAGTGAAGATTTATGAATTACATAATATTGTATATATATCAATTATGAAATTTGCAGAATAATTAATACTGGATTCCCAACTGGATATATATAAGCATTGGACTGTACAATTCATAGCAGTTCAGTGATATATTGGTTACATATCATGATATTCAGTTTAGTGGCATATACAGATATATTTGTTCAGTGGCATATAGCATACCTTATCATACACCTTATTCAATTTCAGATAATTTACTGTCTTTTCTATTTTTCAGTATTCAGCTTTATATTTCAGCGTTACTTTACTTTACTGCAAATTTCAAACAATTTTTGTTATTTCGTGCATTTACATTTTTTTTTTTTGCAATTTTAGTTTACTTTACTTCAATTTTGTACAGCTTTATACTTTCAATTATTCTACAATATTTCTGTGGCTTGATGTCTGTCTTACCATTATGTTGAATAACATCTTTTAAATACAAGTATATGTTATTTTACAGTTTTATTGTACTTAGACTTTATAAGTCTAATATTATTTTTCCTTTGTTAGCTTGGCCATGTCATATATGTACATATGACAGCATCAGATATTAGCTCAGACCTTATGCTTGGGGGTGTGCTGGTGATAGAAGGCTGGGTGAGATTGACAGTCTGCAAAGAAGGAGATCTTGCTCAGTTATTAAAATTTATATTGCTCATATTTAATTAAATGTAATAAATGAGTTTCTTTCTTATTATTCTGCATTTTCTATATTGTATATGAATGAATAGATGTGGATACTATTGAATGCCTTTTTCCTTATTTTCTGCACTGCTTTACTCATATTTCTGCCTAAGACTTGCTCACCTTTAGATTAATGCCATGGATATAATGTTTATTATCTGTGGTGTTAGTGATAACCATCACTTGATCATAGTTGAGTTAGTGTTACTTGACGACGATGAAGGGGCGACCATTACAAGGGTGCACAATGCATTTAAAGAAAAATAAACTAATAAATAAAATATACATTATGAGCATTTAAAATAAATAGTATATGTGCTAAGGCACACTAAGTAGCCCTTCAAAAGAATGGTTAAACATGAATAACATCTATATGAAAGCTAAATAAGGTGAAAGCTAGCATCCTATATGCGAGTAAGGGAGTAAAAGATATTTTTCAGATCATATAAACAAATATAACAAATGAACAAACTGAACTGTAATATGCATAAATAAGTGTAAAAATGTGTAATGCAACTGATTTATATTTAATATATTAGTTAAGTATGTTGTATTATATTCTGTGGGCTTTATCAAAACAAAAAAAGAGTTAGGTACGTCTACCCAACTATCTGAGATGGGGTTTCCTTTATAACTACATACACTCCCCCTCAAGGACATATGTGGTCTCCTGATCTCTCCATAACTAGTTCTGGCTCAAATTGTCTATACAGACTGATTCATCCTGAATTGAAACCCCTTATTTAATTGTATTTGTTATTATGCAATGATTATAATCAATAGAATAAGGCTTCAAAGTATAGTAACATTCAATGGGAATGCCAAATAAACTAAGCAATGATATCCATTTATTGTCTAATTTTATTATCTACCTTAATAATTGGGGTTAATTAAACCCCCAACTAACTTAAGATATTGACCTTAAGTCAATTATTAGATACTTATATACATAAAAGTATGGCTTTATAATTTGAAAATAATTTATAATAATAGACAAACTTAAGACTCTCTAACCTAACCTTAAGGTGACCATTCTCAACTTCATCAATTTTCATTCCTTAAGCTTCTAAGACAAAATATACTATCTTAATAATCCAAACTAAAGTCTAGGTTTAATCTACCTCAAGAATTCCTATGGCTGAACCTCACAGGTGCTTACTCAATACTAAACTCACTTCAATTAACTAGATATTACCAATATTTAGACATTTGCCTAAGAAATCCCCATATAATATCCTAAGAACCTAAAGCCACGATTCCTAACAATTCACATCTAAAGATCTAAACTATTTACTAATCTAACCACTTTCTAATAATGCATACTTTATCAAAAGTAAAATTCTCAGTACAAGTATACATATTCCAGTGACCTGATTTTCCCAAACCTTCCCTCTTTTTACTTCTCCATAACTCCTCTAAGGGTTCATCATTATTGCTCTCTCACCTAAGTTGATTTATTTGATATGTAGAGGTTCAAGCTACTCTACTTCTAATACTGAGATCAAATATATGACAATCTTCTCAAAACCCAACATCAATAAGTATTTTGGCTCCTAAATGTAACATTCTAAATTTATTATCCAATCTTTAGATGAAATTAGTTTCTTAACACTCCTTATAGCACAATAGGAATTAGAACAAAAAATATATTCAATTGAGAATTTAGTTGAGCATTTTAGGGTTTTGACATAATTATTGAAAATACCAAAAATATGATTTTGTAAATAGTTAGCAAATTGTAAGTTATATGTCATCATACAATTCTATGCGATTTTCTGAGAATAATGAAATATAGTATGGATATGTTTTGATTACTAAATTAAGAGATATTAAATTTACAAAATCTGAATTTAATTTTAATTACTTATTTCCTAATCCATTAACTCCCTTCTCTGTTAATAATAGCCCGACCCACTCCTTGTGCACGCGAGCCGCCTTCCATCTAAGCTCGCACGCGATCCCCTCTATGAGGACCCATTGCCAGGTCAGCAGGAGCTAATCCAGCACCGGTGGTTGTGGGTGAGATAAAATAACAACAACAAGTCCTATAGTCGCAGGATCATATTGAGTGATTTAAGAGACAAATATATAGATATCAAATATAGCTCATTTATTCATTAATTCATAAGTCTTGGATACAAAAAATTAAAATAAAAGAAAAGTTATAAACTTTGTAAAAATAAATAGAGACAAAAGAAAGTGGTGGATCAGCAGGTAGCAGTATCAGCGCTGCTCAGTTCTTAGCACATTTCCTCGAGGATGAATTCTTGATCTGGGCATGTTTCAAAAGTGCAGGCATTTGAATACAGTTAGTTGTGAAACTAAGTACTGATAGATGTCATCTTTACAAATGTTAAATAATAATCAAAATAATTAATATTTGATAGGAAATAAAAGTTGTACAAATATATCCTTACAAACCTGTTTCAATTGCACTTGAAACTTAGCATAAAAATAATTGCAGTCACAAAAATAAATACAGAAGTTTAGTATTTGATATCTGAGGTAAAATATGATTTTATTTGGCAAGTACAAAATTGAGGAAAAGTAGGGTTTATTTTTGTGTTACATATCCCAACTTCCCTCTATACCTCCCCACAAAGGCTTATCAGTATAGGCTCCTTATGACTCCCGATGTCGGACAACCCCGTCCTAGCAGTTATCTGATCAGACAAAATGTATAAATCAACATGGAACCCTTGCTTCTCACTTATCCAAACTTGTTCATATATCATTTTATGTGACTTTAAAAAGTACTTTTATCAAATTTGTTCGATGGTGAACAAAATACATATTTAAACACGAGTAATAAAATACATCTGGTACATTGTTCTATAAGTTCAAATGTTCAACAGTTCGGATGAGTGATAGTTTGCTCAATCTGCATTTAGGTTTTAGACATTTTAAAGTTAGCTCTTAGCGAATGTTTTTAGGAGTAATATTTATTTTCATTTTAATTATGTTCTTCTTTCGCTTTCTCATTATGATTGAAGTCCGATTTTTAAGATACTGCGATAACAGTAATATTTATTGTAGCGTTATTAATTCATTGAGAATAGTAATTATATTGATATATAATATTATTATTATCATTATTTTAATGATCATAATAATATAAGAATGAAAGAAGAACATAACAAAAATGATTATCGAAATAAAATGCTTGAATTGAAATAATAGTCATTATGAGTATTGTTTATCATTATTAATTAATAATAATAATACTAATGTGATGACATAATCTTATGTTTATAAGATAATAAAGTATATATAATAATAAAATAACAAAATAAGTTCTCCTCTTTTCTTCTCTCTTTTTCTTTCTCTTATACTTCTCTTCCTACTTTTAGGATTAGGATTTTTGGAAAACGGAGGGAGGCCGGAGCGGGGTGGCCGGAGGCTGGCAAGTGGCTGGCCGACTGGAGGAGGGCTGGCTGGGCTGCTGTGAGGGGGAGGAGAGGGCTGCAAGAGGGGGAGAGGGAGGGCTACTGTGAGGGAGGAGGAGGAGAGTTGGGGGGGGGGGGGGGGTTATAAAGAAGAGAAGGGAAAAGAGGGAGAGGGTCAGGAGGGGGAGAGGGGGAGCTGGTCGGCCAATTTGGCCAACCATTCCTGCGCTGTTGACGCGGAACCTTCCGCTCAGAGGCGGAAAGATTTCGCAAGGAATCGGGGGGGGGGGGGGTCGCAGAAAGGAAAAAGGAAATATGGAATTTTCTTTTAAAGAAAAATTAAATAATACTTAAAGTTAAAATTTTCGCATTTTTCCGTCGTTTGGCGTCCAAAAATAACGAAACATAACACCGAGGTGTGTTATAATGTAACAAACACCCTCACGCCAAAAATGTTCGATTCAGACAAATATTTTATTTTATATTTATGTTTGAGGTTTAAAATTCAAAAAATTAACTAGGATCAAACTAGCTCTCAGAATTTGATGAAACTTTTCGAACAGTCTCTAAATAATATATTTTGCGCAGCGATATTGAAATCGATGAATTCTGACATAAATTTTAATGTTCTTGATTTATTGGATTTAATTAATTCAGAAAAATAAAACTGGAGTTTCTGTTATCTAAAATAAAAAAGAAAATATGGAATTTTCCTTTAAAGGAAAAATTAAATAATACTTTAAGTTTAAGTTTTTCGTATTTTTCTGTCATTTGACGTCCAAAAATAATAAAATATAACACCGAGGTGTCTTACAACGTAACAAACACCATCGCACCAAAAATGTTTGATTCAGACAATTCTTTTATTTTATATTAATTTTTGAGGTTTAAAATTTCAAAAATTAACCACGATCAAACTAGTTCTCAGAATTTGATAAAACTTTTCGAACAACCTCTAAATAATATACTTTGCACAACGATATTGAAATCGATGAATTCTGACACGTATTTCAATATTCTTAATTTATTAGATTTAATTAATTTAGAAAAATAAAGCGGGAGTTTCTGTTATCTGAATTCTCTTAAACTATGACACTTTGATCTAAAATTTATTTCTATTTAATGGAAATTTTGTATGCCCTAATTTGAAATTTCCCGAGGTCCTGATGTTTGAGGCGGGTTTTGACCTAATTTGAAAAGTAACAATATTGGGTCGTTACACCCTCAACATTATAGGAGCCTTCGATCAACTAGCACGAGGTGCGGGGACGCTCAGCTCTCGATCAATTTAATACGCGCGACTCCACAAGTAATTTTAATTTTAAAGTTTATTTATGGCATGAATATAAAACTCAAGATTGATTATTGTGGATGAATCTCTTGAGATTTAAATTGAGATTTATGTACAATCTTTATTTATTCTTCTTATATGGATTTGAATGAAGGATTGTTTGATATATCTTATGTATTATGCCACATTTTATTTAAATAACCAAATAAAGTCCTATGGCTTAATACTCAGCATTTGATTAGTTTCACTAATCTAGTACCAGATTATCACAGTAGAACATGGAGATATCTTATCTTCTTTAATTTACAATTGCAAACTTTTCATGATAATAATAAAAAATGGTACATCTTATTTAATTTTCTTAAGAAGAAGTGAAGAGTAATTAGATTCTTCTAGAGATTTTGTTAATAAATAATATTGTTTATGCATTATCATAAGATTTATATGGTATACCCCCACTTAAGGAGTTAGTAGATCTACCTATTATATCCTTAAAGAGGTAGCAAAGTTCATTATTGAACTAATGTTTGATGCTAAATAAATCTCATAAACTTTATACAAATGTCCCCAAATGTGCTTAAAAATTTATAAGAAAAATTAGACACTACATTATTATGTTTTTAAGAGCCTTAGCATCTATTTATATAGAGCACATGCGTTATTCATTCAGAAGAAGACAACACTCGGATTTGCATTGATTTTAAGAGATTAGCAAAGTAACAAGAAATAATAAGTTCCCACTTCTAAGGATAGACAACCTCTTTGACCCAATTGCAAGGAAAATAACAAGCAAAGAAATAGCAAAACGACACATCGACGGTAGGAAATGGGGTACTTGTCGAGCACAGTATGAAAGTTCTCCTTCCCTTGCTCTGGAAACTCTTACGCTCTAATAGTTTGCCTGCGGTACCTTCTTTTTTTCTTCAGGTAAGCAAACGTATGCCTAGGAGGGGTATGATCCTTATTTAAGCGACTGAATCGACGGCATGGCCATCGATTCAGAGGGACGCATGCGTGAAATGACGGTCCAGATTAAATCTGGACCGTCCGATCCTTTCTGAGGTTCAGCGGCTAATCTCTTAACGATATAAGCACTTAGTTAATTATTTAATTAGCTAGTTATTTATACTCTTTAAGTGAAAGGAAATGTATCAACCAAACCTCCTCCAAATCTTCTCAAACTAATTTGGTGGCTAAGTTCTTTTTTTGTAACTACACCGGATTTTTACATCTCAACCCTAATCCAACCCCCCCTCCGACTCAACATTGTAACTCGCTTGTCACCCTCTCTCCAGTACCCAAAACTCCCTCGAAAAACTTCCGTAGTATCTAGCACAAAAGTGCCTAAATTCTCAGCCCAATCTAAATCGTCTAACTCTAATTACACAAATTATACCTACGCTTTCTAAATCCTTCGAGACACTACCTATGTAAATTGACTCTATGCTTAAATTTGTATATGGGACTACTGCACCTCCAAACCTCTCTATAATTGAACCTCCAATGCAAAAGCTGCTCCTCCTGAGTCTATCCTGCCACCAGTACTTCAAACCACTCCCAAGCGTCCCGCTTCTGCCTCTTCTCCTTCCAGTTCACTGAAAGCACTAGCTCTGCCCTCGAGTCCTCGTTTCTTTAATTTAATTCTCTTCTTTTTTTTCCATTTAATCAATGCTGGAAAACCACCTCATAGCCTCCTGGAATGTCCGAGGGGCTTCACTCTGATTTACGTCAATTTGTGAATTCTAACATGTTTAATTTTTTTTTTTATTGAATCTAAAATCAAGCTCGCCAAGCTCTTGGACCACTTATACTTCCATAAGTTTGATACGTTGGACAATGAGACAAATTTCCACAACTTCAACCAGTATGGACCGGGAAAAATTTGGCTCAAATGGAATTCAACTTTTATGAACTGTTTCCCAATTATCTCCACAGTATTCTATATCCATGGCCACTTCATGCTCGGCTAGCCAAGTTCTAGCTCCCAATCAAGAAGCTACTCGCTCATCTCTCTAGCAAGAGTTATCTACTGTTGCGGAATCCATCAACGAACCTTGGTTGGTGATGGGAGACTTCAATTCCATCAGGTGTGCCAAAGAAAAGAAGGGCGACACTAACACCCTGGAAAATAGATGCGACAGTTTTAACAAATTCAGCTTTAAAGCCGGTCTTATTGATCTTAATGCTCAAGGTCTGGATCACACTCGATTTAATCAACAAAAGCACAATCCTATCTTTTCTAACCTGGACATAATACTTTGTAATTCTCAATGGCTTCAATTCCATCCCACCTCATTATATCAGCTGATGCATCAACGCACTTCAGATCACGATCCTCTTATCATCTGTTTAAATAACTCCCAGAACAAAAATAGCAACAAATTCCTATTCAAAAACCACTGGACGTAGTAATCTGACTTTCATTCAACTTTTATAAGTATTGGAATACTAACTAGTGTAATCTTATGCCAACGTTTCTCGAAGCCTGTAAAAGCACTAAAGTTGCTATCAAACTTAAAAAGCATTTATAGGATGGTAACTCATCTTCTCAGGCGAGCTCTGGACAACCAAAAGCAGCTTATCCATCAGCTTGCCAACCCGACTATGGGCATACCTCTTTGTCAACAGCTGGTCGACAACCTCCACCAGTTGAATGTAGAAAATAAGCAAGAAATTATGTGGGCTATGCAACGTGCAAAATGGCTGCTTCAAGGTGAATCTGACCTCAAGTTCCTTTATGCCCATATCAACGCCCGTCATAGCAAGAACATCCTCAGCTTCACTACGTCTAACAACCTATCATTGCAGGCCATAAATTTTTTCAAGTGTTCTACAACTCGCCAATTTTGCACCAAATGAACTCTGGTCCTTTCTTCTCCATCCTTCCAGTTGAAGCAACAAACGCCATATGCTCATACCCATCAGAATTGAAGATCCAAAATGCTCGGGATCTGATGGGTATAATCCTTTTTTCTTCTAACATTGCTGGCAAATGGTGCGTTTTAGTAATTTCCAAGCGATTTAACAGTTCTTTCAATCAGACACGCAACTCAGATGGCTAACTCACACAGCCATATCTTATTCCTAGGAACAAGAACCCCAACTCATTTTAGAACTATCGCTCCATTTCTCTTTGCAATACTCTTTACAAAATCATTTCCAAAGTCATAGAAAATAGACTCAGATCTTGTCTTCCTGATCTGATCAATCCTGCCCAATCGAGAGCTTCATCCAGAAAAGATCTTTGTCATATAACATTCGCCTACAAATCTTTTTCTGCACGGTTTCAATGACACTTCAAAAAAAATCTTTTTTTGCATCAAGATTGGACATATAAAAGGCATTTAACTACATTAATATAAAGTATATTCTCTAACACAAGAACTAAATGGGCTTCCTGGCAAACCTTATTTCCTGGATCAAAGGAGGTTGTATCACGAATGTCCACTTTTCAATTTTTCTTAATGGCAGTATGTCGGGCTTCTTTCCCTCATCAAATGGGATCCATCAAAGCTGCCTTTATCTCCAATACTCTTCTCCATTGCGCTTTAATGGTCCATCAAATTTTTTATAATAATCTATGTAATGATTTTAAACCCATCAAAATCAAAGATTTCAGTTGTTCTCATCTCCTCTTCATCGATGGTCTTATTTTTGGAGAAACAACCTTCCACAACCTAGCCTTGCTCCAGCGTTGCCTATCCAAATTCTTTATGATGTCGGGCCTTCGATTGAACCATAGCAGGTTCTCAATTTTCTTCTCAAAATAAGAAAAGGATAAGGAACAATTAGCCAACATCCTTAATATTAGGAAAATGCTACACTAACACCACTATGTATATCATCATATAATATCAATTAAGAAAAAAATTCTTTTTTTTTACACATGAGCTCAAGAAAAAATATATTTACTCAAAAATTCTTAATTAAAATTGACATTTTCTTGTAAAACATAGTTAAGACAATTTATAAATCAAAACTTGCAACAACTTATTTCAAATTAAAGTTCATCATATTAAAAAAATACATTATATATATATATATATATATATGAATTTTGTTGCAGCCCAGTGGTTGAGGTACATGATTTATTATTCAATACCATGAGTTTAAATCCCACTAATCACACATAAGCACAAAAAAAGAAAAAAAATAAAAGTAATATATATATATATATATACATGATAAATAGCATAACTAGAGGATCAATCATGTATGATGTCATAATTTGAGTTATATATCATCTTCATATACTTACCCCCTTTTAGTCTAAGTTTAGCTCCAATATCATAGATATCAAAGTTGCTCGTCCTAAACATTTGCTTATAATGATTGTAAAATACTATTTGTGGTGAACCCATTTTATTTACTTTTCTTTTCTCAAGATATTCTTTGATTATTATACATACTAGCATCAAAGATAAGAAGGCTTAAATTAAGACTAAAGTGGCAAGTAGGAAATGACATAAAAATAAATGCAAATATGATATTCTTGTACATTTCTTGATTCATACCCAAATTATATAACCAATCTTAGGTATCTAAAAAATCATTATTAAAATTTATTAGTGGCTAAGCTATTGGTTTCTTAATATTTTATTCTTTTATCTTATCATTTCTTTCCATGATAAGTATGGGATCATTACTAACCAAAGTTCTAAATACTAGATTTATTATGTTAAAATAAGTCTATTTTAATCCTTGGTAATTATTATTATTATTATTATTATTATTATTATTATTATTATTATGTACTGATATTCTACCACCTTTATAGTAAGTTAATTTAATAAGAAAATCATAAGAAATTATATTTCATGATTATGAAATAGCTTACATATATCAAAGGGGAAATGGGATTACTATATTTAGGTAGAAAGAGGTTAATCTTAGAGTGCTCACAAGGTTTTAATGGTTTGGATCATATACCATTTACTTTATTGTTAAAGGTATCTCAAGGTTCCCTTATGTGTATTTTTAGACACATTGTGGATATATTAACAATAGTTTTAACATAAGATTAGCTTCCATCAATGTACACTCATTAAATTCTAGCACTCTACTCTTATATATATATATATATTTACATCCTTAAGAGTTTGCCAACAAGTTTTACAACACATTTAAGGTTATTTTACTTCCTCCAACCCCACATTTGCCATGGTAAATTGATATTTGTAAATAATTTCAATCAAATTGTCCTTATTTAATTTAGCCTTTGTTTAATATAAATTTAATATGTAGCATTCTATCAAGATTGGGTTTGTGCTATCAAAATAAAATAATTAAGTCGTTGATTAATTATTAAACCTTTGTAGTCATCATTCTGATTATAATTTAGAATTTATTAAGTTTTAATATTAATTGTAAGGATGTAAATCTGGGTTTATACTGGATAGATGGATATTAGAGATTCCAAGCTTGTACTATCTCAGATTATATAGAACGAATTAAATTAGATAACAACAGATATCACATATATTTAGTTGAGTCTCTTACTCGCTTTGATTATTGTTGCTTCGCATATCTTATGCTTTGAGCTTTATATCTTAGACATAATAGTTGAATATGGGATATTATGATGAATATCTCATGTCAGTCTTGAATGTATAATACCTCATCACTTAAATCAGTAATTCAGTTTATTCAGTATATTCAATTCATTCAATTTTTTAGTGCTCAGTTTAGTAGACTGCAATCTATTTAGTCTATCTCTTTAGTTCAGTACTTTTGCAATAAAATAGGCCAGGCCTAGCTCTATGGTTGGTTAGGATGGTATTTTTTTGTTTCTATAAATTTAACCAGGCCTTGCTCTATAGTTGGTTAGGATGGTATTCGTTAGCCTTTTCGATTCAGTGGCTTCATTTAGCCCATTTATATTATGTCAATACTAGTTTAGATACATTTCTCTATTTTGATCTTTTAAGTCTAATCAGGCCTAGTTCTATGGTTGGCTAGGATAGTATTTGTTAGACTCTCTTTCAGTTCAGTGGCTTCATTTAGTCATGTTATATATATTATCAGTTATGCATATTTCTTATTCTCATTTCATTTTCAGTTCATTTCAATATAATTATTTTAGTTCAGTGCTTTTCATTTTCTGTTATTTGTATATTTTAGGATGCTGGTCTTTATTTCAGTTCTTTTATGCTTCAGCACAAATTTTCTTTATGCAAATCAATACGTATTTAATTGATCATAAATATGATAGGATGAGTTTATTTTCAGTTCTTTCAGTTATTATATATATATATATATATATATATATATATATATTGCTTAACCTTGCAGCTTCAGGTTGAGGTATGTTAATTTACATACTTTATTTTGTTCAAGTTATAAATGCTTAATTTATAAATATCTTACTCTTCTTGCTTGTTGCACTTTAACTACTTACATGCTTAGTAAAATGTGATATTTTGAATATTTAGTCTCATTTAATCAGCCTAAAATATACTTAAACAATTTGTCTAACTGTAAGTTTTCTCTTTATTGGATGGGGCCCTAGCATTGTGATATCGACAATGTCAGATTCGGAGCTGTTCGTGAGGTTGCTTCAAGTGAGGAGTTAGGTCATGAGGAGGATCTTCCTACTGCTGAAACTTAGCTAACTTCTATTTTTGCTTGTGAGGATGAGAGAGTTTTTTTTCATTAAGCTTGTTTGTAATAATTAATTATTATGGATGTATTTCTTCTTTCTACAGTTTTATATTGAGCTGAGTTATTGTCTTTTCTTTTCTTTACTGTACTGTGATGTGGATATTATACTCTTATTTGCTTCTACTAATTTGATATTTTGATGCTTGACCTCCAGTTCCAGGTGGCAAGGCTCTCAGCTAAGGCGGGCTGAGTTATACTTGACTCAACTGCAGTTGGGAGGGTTGTCGCGCGAGGACCGTACTCTCCGTAATCATGTTAATTTCAGTATTTGCATGATCACAGGGGGGCACAATTCCTCCCTCTATTGTTGCATTGGAGACCATTGGTGAGACTTGAGGCTACCTCGTAGAGATGACAGAGGGCGGCAAAGCAGCGAACTCACGGTGTCTAGGTAGGCTCCCTCAGCCCGAATTCCCTCTATATTATTGTAATTCTCATTTTGTTTTGCGATTTCATGTTGATTGCTATCATTCTATAGGTTCAATTGAGCTCAAATGAACCCAATTGAATCCCAAGGAGCTCGGGCATGTACATTCCTTGTACAATGCCCGAGTCTCATAGACCCCTCTTTGCGTTCCTAGCGAATATGTTTTCTTAATATTTGACACATTTTTTTGACATTTCTATGTTAATGATTCTTGTATTAATAACTTTTTATTATCTATGGCTTATAAAATCTTTTGAATAATACTCATATTCTAACTTCTTATGTTGTAATAAGCAAAATAATGACATTCATAATTAATTTGCTTAACAATGATCACAAAATATATATTTAGACATAATTCAATTTAATGAGAGGTTTGCTTCATAACTTAAATGCAAAATTCTGATCTACTTAAAATATAATAGATTTGCTATAGAAAAAATGACTAATATTGTTATTTATTAATTACAATTTAGATTGTCAAAAAATGTAATGAACCAAATTAGCTTATTGGCTTTGACTTTTCTACTTTAAAATCAGTATTGATAGGTTGAAATATAGTTCATCAATAAAAGTAGATTTTGATATGGTACTCTATCGGTGTCACATTCATAGCATCAATACAATTAATACATTTGAATTTAGTATTAAATCAATAATAATTAAGATTCACTAGTCAAAATCACTATTATTGCTATATTAAAGGCATTTAATTACGTGAACGGTGGGATTTGCAAATATGCCAAAACATTAAAAAAAGAATCAATTTTAAGCCAGCATTTTATTAGCCACACATATGCCACATGTAGCTTTTGAAATTATGTGAGTTTTAAATCTGAAGCAAATATGTGATTGGTTAGATTTGAACCTAAAATTTAAGATAACAAATTCTGAATATCAATCACTAGGCTATAAATAACTGATCAATTATTGTCTTAGTAGTGAAAAGCACATTAAAAAAGATTCATAATAAATGCATCGAAAACAAAAAATCACTTGCAAAAATCTCAAGCCAATCAAATAGTAAGTTGGTTTATGCTATCATTATTGTTGTTGAATTATATAGGCCAAATTCATCAAAAGTAATAAACAATAAAAGATGGACTTATGTTATATTTTGTAATTAAATATTTTTATATTGTTATATTGTCTCAAACATTTGGTAAGGCTATTTTTTGGCAATCATGCTATAGTTCAAAAGAATTTTATTTATGGCCTATAAATACATTATGTTATAGTAATGCATATTCTTTTCTTGTGGTTTAGGGTTTAGGGTTTAAGGCTATTGAGATTTAATGTTTTTTGAGAGAATTGTTGTTATGATATAAAATTTTGAGATATTACAAACACATCACTAACAACTTACATATTTATATATTAAATGCCCAAAGTATTACAAAATAAACATATATACAAAACTACAAAATTAAGATCGTAATGCAGAAAAAATGAATAGGAAAAAGAGAATCAATTCTAGAACATGAGAGGACTTATAATAATTGTGTTATCGTACATCAATTTAGAGAAGCCAAGACTGTTGAAGAACCAGCCAAGCTCAATGCCATCTTACTAAGTGCCAAAGAACATATTGATTTCTAAAGAAAGAGAAAATCTGGGGCCGAAAGCCATTGAATTAAACCAACCAAAGAAACATAACACCTTCTATGAGTGCTCACACGCGGAAGACAAGAGAAGCTTCACCATTGAGAGCAGTCCAGAACTGGTGTAGCTAGTCAGCCAACCAGCAATACCCCAAAAGATAAGGAACTCGCAATACATAAGCGATCCTTGATTCCGGGTTTGGATGCCAAAAAAAGATAAAATCCGAGAATCTTGCTCCATAAACAAAGAAAAAGAGCGCATCAATCATCTGATGGACTAATGGGAGCTGTATTTTTTTCACCATACAAAAGCTTAAAAGCAGAAAGAATTCTGTTCCTGATAGTAGAAATGCATAACATGTGAATTAAAACCCTTTTGTTCCTCTCTTGCTATATAGGATAAACAACTATTGCCACTAATGTTAGGTGTCTCGTTTTACTAGCACAAGTTCCATTGGTTGCCATTTCCAACAGTTGCAGAAAACATGTAGGAAGAAAAAATAATTGGCACAGGTCAAAGCAGTTTTAGCAAGTCAAAAAAGAAGCTACTATAAGAAAACAAGTATTCCACTGATTCTTGAGCAGCGTTACAGAGATGACATGTGACATTACAATTAAGACCATCGTGTGCAATTTATCAGCTGTTTTTAATCCTGATTGAAAACAACTCCAAATGAAACTAGCATATTGAGCTTATGTAGTTTATGCCAAACCCAAGTGTACCAAGGTACTATGGTTGGCCTGCCAAGCACCATTATTTTTTCTCTTGCAAGAGACAAGCTAATGGGAGCGGTGGTATTGCATTCATGAACAGGGTCTCAAACCCAGTTATCAAAGCTCCTCCAGTAATAAGATAACTTATTGTTTCCTCCCAGGTCTCTTGAGGCCCCCGAGTTTTCCCATCATAAACTGATGGGTACTAGCTTTCAAATTATTGAAATTGGACATTTTGCAAGCTTTTTGCATCATTGCCGCATGCAAAATACTTAGCCCATTGTACTTCTTTAGAGTCATCGTTTGGGCCCAATAATTCAAATGCAATTTCCTCTTATACCACATTACCATCATAAATAAAACGAGAAGCGATTAGAGTTAATTTTTTTGATAACAAATGCAGGGAAGTGGATACCTTTTGCCCAAAAAGCAAGTATATTCCAAACAGAGATTTTAAGTGATTAAAGCCAACCTGTAAAAGAGAAATTTCTGCTCCAACCCATGAGCCAACCATTAATTTTCCCAAGGAGAAAAACAAAAGCAACAACTTTCAATTAGTTCTTAGAAACCATTTGTAACGACTCTAATATTGAATTAGGAACCCAATCCAATACTAGAGCGTTACCATAGCATTTAACATTGAATTAGAAGGATGCTAACTCATTATTAAGTGCTATATGATCAATAATCTTTTTGAGGCAAATAAGTTAGAAGTAAAGAAATGAACAAGTAAAGAATATAAAATAGGAGCTTCTATATCCATCATCTAAACCAAGTAAGTAAAATAAAAATACATCCATCACAAAAATAAAGTAAAAACACCACAGAAATTAAATTATTATAGACTAATTTAACATAATTAAAGTAAATTCACTCGTCCTCACTAAAATGCAGTAAAATGGAAGCAGAATCTTCAAGCTACAAGTGGCCGGTACTAGTCCCAGCTCCAATGTCCAGATGATGCTCCTGATATATCGTATTTGATTTTTAATATAGGAGGGCATACAACAAAGTAAAAATAAGAGATTAAACTTAAAAAGTATAAGTATATTTTAAGATTACATTAAGTTATATATAATTTTAAATGGATATCACATTAGTTATTTACAATTTAAAATGAGTAAGTAGAGCACTAAGCATCAAAGTGGGGTATGTAAAGCAAGGAAAAATAGTAAGTAAAGTAAAAGACTAAGAACTCACTAGTAGGTTTGATTTAGCTTGCAACAATAAGTAAGGCAAAATATATATCTTACATGGGCTAGAAACTACTAAAGTGCAAATGAAAGTATAAAATGAAATATGAATATGTTCAATAAAATTAAGCCAAGTATTAAATAAGAGGAAATAATGAAGTATAAAATGTAAGTAAAGCAACATACATTGCAATAAAATAAAGACTGTAATGTGAAGTAAATAATAATAAGAAGTAAAACTATACAGTAAAGTAAAGTAAAGTGAGACTTAGTCATATCGACTGAGTAAAACATAGGAAAAGAATATGACAAGTAAGCATAGCCAAAAAGACTATGAAAAGTAACTCACAATCTATGAGATTATGATAAAAGAAATATTAAGTTATTTAAGTTATATAAGATATTGTCCTACAAGTATAAATTACAGAACAAATTAGGAGTAAATTACTTCTGCCTAACCAAGTAAGAGAAGTGGGGTCTCCCAAAACATACACACACTCCTCTAAGGTCTCCTTTTTACTCCGTAGCCTACTTGGGCTTGTAGTCCCCATATAAAACCCCTATGTTTAATATTTTAATAATTCATTTATGTACAATATTTTTATGAATATTCAAGGTTGTAGTCTCAAAGTAAAGCAGCATTCAAGAAATTTAAGTTAATTATAAATTATGTGATATCTATTGTTGTTTAAATTAGTTATTTAACTTAATGATTGTAGTTAATTAATCTCCCAATTGATTTAGACATATCAATCTCTAAGTCAATTACAATGTAATATTATATATAATAGAGGTTTGGAAAATAGTAGCTTGATTGAGATTTATTTAAATGGACAAATAATTTATATGTATACACATGCAACGTGACTCTAATCATATCATATTTCTTAGCCATATAATCTTTATTGGATACTAGACTTAAGGCTAAGTTCTATAATTTGGAGATATAGGTTGTAGGTTATATAATTAGGAGATGTAGTTTATAGGTTCACTACCTTAAGCCTTACTAAGGCTACTTAGATTGGATTAGTGTTAGCTCAATAGTCCACTAAGCTAACTAAATACTTTATTGGGAGGTACTAGATGTAAAGTTAAGGGAAATGTTACAATATAGAAGTGCTAGGTTTACTTATGTCAATAAGGGAGCTAAGGCTTAATAGGAAACTTGATCACTTATAGAGAGCTATATGACGACCCGTGTCATCATTAAATAAAATTATTGTTAAAAAAAAAAAAACTTGGCAACTATTTAGTTTCCTATATCACACTGAGCACTTTAACTGGGAGTAGACCCAATTTGGATTCCATTTGGTTAAGTTATAACCTATTTAGGGTTAGGGGTATTTTAAGCAACTTAGGGTTTCTAAGGTTCAAAACTTAAATTTTATTGTAGTTTACTGTTGGCATTAAAATTCTAAGCTAAGTAGTACTTTGCATTTCTTGATTTGGAGTTCAATTGACCAAGTTATGGTTAATTGAAGATCAAGGGCATTTTGGTCATTTTGGGAGAGAGTCCAAAATGTCACTTTGCAAACTAAGCTCCAAATGAGAAAACTAATACTAACACAGTGATATGGCTGTTCTCGTGAGTATTTTAAGACCTATATTGCCTATGATTGGATAACTAGGTAAGAAGTTACGGAAGTTTGTTTAGGACCTAAAATATCACTAGGTTAAATTATCCCTGAATCAAAATTTTGAATTACACCATTAATTCATTTTATTTTCTGAGTAAAATGAGACCTAGATTTGATATGTTTGGATCAATATATTCAAAGTTATGATATCCTAAAGTTTTAATTAAACAAATAAATAAATAAATAAATAAATTAAATATAATATTTCATCCCCAAAAAATTAAATTTTTTTTTATTATATCTCAAATTTAAATTTTGACTGAAAATTTAGGTTCGGAACGTCGAAATTAGTTAGGAGGGAAAATTTCAGATTTTTTGGAGCTCAAACGGATGAAAAATACGCATAATACATTTGGAATTAAATTTTTCATAAAGTTTTAAATTAAATTTGTATTTTTCAGTATTTAAAAATTCATTAATTAAAAATTGCGGGAAATTCGTTGTCCGGGTCCGAACAGTGGACACCGGATCGGACCAATCAGCACCGTCGGATCGCCAGAACCAGCAGGATCATGCCACGTGGCAAAACACAGAAATACCATATGCAACGTGGCGCCACGTGGCAAAATGTCTGAAACTCGGGTGCCACGTGGCAGCACGTGGAGGCTCGGGTGCCACGTGGCAGCACGTTGAGCTTCGCACGTTGCCACGTGGCAACGTGCGAATCTTCGGGTGCCACGTGGCAGCACCTTGTTAAGCCGCATCATCAGGTGCCACGTGGCGCTCCCCTGTTTCGCCGCGCAATCGCAGCGTCACGTGGCAGACTCGTGGCTATCTATTATTGCGTCGCGTCACCGTGCGCCACGGGGCAGCATCCCGTTGTGCCGCGCAACCGCGGATGCCACGTGGCAGCCATGTGGCGATCTATTATTGCGCCGCATCACCGCGGATGCCATGTGGCAGACACACGGCATCTTCGCGGAACCCGTGATGCCCCGTGTTGACGCCTGATTTCACCACAAACCAGTGGGGTGCCACGTGGCAGCTTCATGACGCATCTGGTCCACGTGGCGGCACCGACGCACAGGTGAGTGCCACGTGTCATGCCGGGATTTGGCGGCAGGCGGCGACGGAGCCTACGAGGGGGGTGCACCCGCCTATTTAAAGGCCTCAGTGAGCCCGAGGGGAAGCAACCATCGGATCGTCAGAAGATCGCCGGAGTTCGCCGAAAAAATCTCATGAAGTTCGACGGAGAAGATGAACATTAACTACCACGTGGCAGCCACGTGGTAGTTCGGAGGTCCACAGTGCCACGTGGCAAACAGGTGGCTGCTAAGCAGTCTCTATCTGTACAAATGTAGCCACGTGTCACCAGATGGCACGTGACAGATTTCTGTGTGCCCGCAGTCACGTGGTCGCCATGTGGCACCCGTCATCCACCGTTAACGGATTCCGTTAACGGAAATGGAATATTCCTGGAATATTCCCTTTTCGGCAGCTACAATACCGTTACCGTTAATGTTAACGGTAACTTAACGGAAACCGTTACCGGTAACAGAATATTCCGTCAACCCAAAAATAGTAAAAATTCAGACAATTCTCAAAATTTTAAAAATTCATATCTTTCAAAATAGAAGTCCAAATATAGTGAAATTATATATTAAAATGATCAGAAAATTTAATGGATTCTAGAAATATTATTAAATTTTTGATTTGACATCAAAAGTTTAAAAAGTTATTTTTGCCTCGTAAAGCGTGTTATTTTCAGATTTTGACAAAAATACCATCATTGTGCTCGTAATCACCTGTATAACCTAATAAAATAAAACTTACACCCACTAGGATGATTAATCAACTAGTCACTAACTAGATTAAGTACTAAATATACAGGTAGCATGAAGATCACACAAGAAAAGTACCAGATATTTTCTTATATTTATTTCTTAGTTACTTTCTTTTAAACGCTTTAGCACTGCTTTGAGCCTTAAATTCAGTTTTACTTTCCTTTTTAAGTTATCCATTACTGTCACTAAATACTGAATGAAATATCTTGGGAATGCATGCATTATTTTAGGTTCTTGAAACAGTGGCTTGGGTGGGAATTATGGCGGGGCTAGTCAAGAGGGGATATAAGAGAGCTTGCTGTAGCCTACGGGGGGGGGGGGGGCACAGTACAGTATACTGTTATGATATGAACCCACATTCTGTCTGACCCCAAGGTTCTGTGTTTGCCCAACAAAATAAATTATTTATGATTATACTTACTGATGCAAGATATATCATATTATACTAATTCATGTGATATATTGAGATAAAATTTAGCACTCCTCTATTATTTTTTGTGAACCTAACAATTTGCTTTGCAGGATAAAACCTCCGCATATTTTCATGTATTTATCCATTTATTGCTTACCGTTAATGCTTTTATAAATGTTTGCTGATATCTTGTACTTAGTATACGGGACTAACCGGCATTCCAACGCCAGCACTTTTATGTGCCAGGTCAGGAGCTAGTGGAGATCGAGGTAGCTGAGAAGTGAGGAGGATCAGCTCAGCATATATCTCTCTTATTTTATTTTTTTTATGCTGTTATAATAAATTAAACTATGTGATGTAATCTTATTTTAATTAAATGGATGATTTTATTTCTGCTTACTTGCTGTACTACTTAAACTGCTCAATCGGATTCCTCGACTGGGAGTCTCATGCGGGGCTGATCCTTTGATATCAATCCGGCATGAAGAGGGTCCCCACAAGCTAAAAGGTGTTAGGTTAAGGACTAGAGTGGTTAAGGTGAGGTTTGCAATTGAAAGGAAAGGTTAACTAAGTCTAAAACTAAGTTATTGCTTGTGGCACCCCAGCCCCACCTTGATCCTATTAACACTTAAGTTAACATGATTACGGTGAAGTGGTCACCTAATGGCAAGTTCCTCACTTGTAGATAGATTAAGTATTTACCCTAAATTCATTATAATTAAGGAGTTTGCCATTTACAAGACCTATTCACTAAATATTAATATATAAAATATTTAGAGTACGAAAGCAAAAATATATACATCCATTTCATCACAATTCAGTAAGTAAATACACCCAGCTTAGAATAAGTGCAGTAAAAGAAAATACAAATTAAAACTGAATTATTACAAACATTAAAAGCTGTAATTGAATTAAAATAAAATACTCATCCTCATTAACAAAAATAAATAATAAACTAGCTAAGGATCTCCAGCAGCACACACTCTTCCTCCTGAATCAGATCTTCAGAAGGTTCCACAACCTCAAATAGCTAGGAATTTATCATTATTGGTTTCACAATGATAGAGCCCTAGCCAAAAAAAGAGAAAATCTTATTAGACATATTGTCTAAGTACATTTTAGGCTGATTATATTTCAAGTTCTTTTAAGATTTCACCATTTCTACTTAAGAACTAAACAAGCAACATAGGTTCAGGAAAGCATATGAAAGAAAGAAAAGGAAAAATATAAACAACATGTTTATAACTTAAGCAAAAGGAAGTAAACACATACCTCCACCCAAAGCTGCAACAAAGTTAGGCATATAAATAAATATAAATCTAATAACTAAACAACTGAAAATAGAACTCATCCTAAACATGATTATGATCATGTGAAGTTATGCAGATTAATATAAGAAAATGAATAGGTGATACATATAAGTAAGTTGAAAATAAGTCTAGCATCTTATATATACACAAGTGAGCAAAGCTAGCATCCTAGCATATAAGTAAACAAAATAAAATTATGCTGCAGTAATGTAACAACACTAGTTATTACCATAGCTAAGTTCAGATTAATTAAGCTAAACTAAGTTCTAATTTTGATTCCATTAGACTTAATGGATAATTTAAATCTAACTCTAGAAGTTTGAAATTAATCGGAGCTAAATTGAGAAATTTGATATTTTTACCTATTTTTGAGCCATAGAAAATATCTAAATTAATTTGATCTCCAAATTAAAATCTGATTTTATTTTTGAATTTCTCACACCTCAATTAGCTAAGGATGAATTTTTGGAAATTTTTGGAGCTCATTTAAGCCTAAATTAGATTTAGAATTAATTAGAATTTATTATATTAATTAATTGATTTTATATTATTTAAATTAAATTATTTAATTAAAATTATTAAAGCCAGTATTTGCTGTCGGAACCACGGCAGATCCGCTGCGGGGTCCCGACAGCGGCTCAGCTATGCTAGCCAATGGATGAGTTTGCACGGATCACGACACAAAAATTAAACGGCATAGGATCTTAGTGCTGAGGAGTTACATCGCCCATCAGATCAAATAGCCGATCCAACGATCAGTAACGTGCTCCGGTCTATTATCCTAGATCACCATCAGGCCGTCCATCTCCAATAGCTTCACAATTAAACGGTCGCCGAGGATCCAGCCCTATTCATCATCGTCTTTGTGTGATCCTCAGCTAGACAGCAGAGATTTTGCCCGTACCAGCCACGTCAGTGTTGTATGCCACTCCTCTACCCAATTCTGCAAGCTATTAGCATCTTCTCCATTAGTGGCCAAACCCTAGGGGCGAGTCGGGATGGCCGAGCCAATCCAAATGGGGAATGGCAATTGAGCCTCTCAGTCTGAGTTGAACCTCGAACCTCAGCCATGGCTTCCACCCCTAAGCCTCCCTTGGCCTATAAATAGCAGTCCCTTAGCTTGGTGAGCACCTTTGCTCTCTTGATCAACTATGAGGTTGCTTCTTCTTTCCCGTCAGTCACCATTGGTGGAGCTCGCTGCCGAGTGGTCTTAGCTGAGTGTATCGCTGATAGAGGGTGAGGTCTGGAGTTCAAACCCCCTTGTTGAGCTCCTGCGATCATCTGGAGTACTCTGAGCCGCTCAACTCTTCTCTGTCGCCTCTGCCATCCTTAGTTCTCAGGTACAACCTTTTCCCTTCCTCCTGTTGAGCTAATTTCAGCTCAACTCATGGCGTTTCACCCCTAGATGCTATGATAGGATCATACCCTTGTGTGCTGCTCATATGCTGAAGTAATGGGAAGGGCTGGCAGTGGACCAGAGGGCATGATCGTCCTCTGAAAGTGCACTGCCAGTCGACCTTCGTCCAAGGATTAAGGGGTGATCCCCTCGCAGCATTGAGTCCCCAATTAGCACCCCCAATCCCTTATGAAGTGAATGTATCCTCGTATCGATGGTTGGGTTCGATTGGATCTATCAATTCGATTGTAATCGATCGACCTAGTGAGAGTTCCCGTCTGGGGTCCACCGCAAGTAGCATTCCACCAATCCAGGCCTCATCGGGACTCCTCGTCTCACCCGATCATTTTCTCTTCAGTCCTTGAAGGTGTAGGTCTAGAAACTAGCTCGCATCATTAGCTTTGTGAGAAGAATTCAATCCTCACAGGTGGGCCTTAGGAGTCGCCTCGGTCAAGCAGCACTCCAGCGATCTGACATCTCCCAGACAGGGCTTCATAGTTCATTCGATGCGTCTTGACTCAAGGAGCGTGTAGGAATTAATTGGAGCCGTTGGCGTGGCCTGAGCGAGAAGAATTAGTGCTGGGAGTTAGCCTTAAGGATCATAGCATCGGGGAAGACAAATAGTGCCGGGTCGGGCCGGACCCCGTCCCACGCCTTTTTCATTTGGGCCGACAGTTAATATAAGGAATTTTGAATAATTTCCTTAAGGAAATTAATTTAGTAAATCAAACCTATAGTTTTAATTTAAATAAAAATACAGAATAAATGAATAAAATAACTTTAGCTATACCTATCCTAAATGGTATGATCTAATTTACCATTTTAATCAGAAAAATATAAGGAACAATAATATAAAATAATATTAAAGATCCCATTGTTAGATTTTAAATAAATGCATAATCTTTTTTTGTTTGTATTTAAATCACATTAAATTCATTAATTATCCAAAAATATTAATTAAGGTCTCTGATTGCTCATGAGACCATAAAGAACTTATATAAACTATTAAAAGTAATTTAAGATCTTTAATTTTGTTAATCACTCCTTAATTATCCTAAAATGAGATTAGTAAATTAAGCCTTGATTTAACCTCTAATTTTAGGGAACTAAGTTTCTAATGCCTTATTAGGATAGTAGAGCCTATAAATACAAAGGGATCACTCTAGGATGCCATAATTTCCTTAATCACCTTAATTGGCTTGACATTGAGATTAATGCTAATTAAGCTAAATTAAATATTCAAACCCTAAGATGAGTGTTTATTCCACTTCATTAATCAATATGAAGCTCATTAAAATAGATTTGAATCAATTTGGATAATTAAATCATAAAATCTCATTTTTAGCCTTAAGAGGGGTATTTTGGTCATTTTGAGCAGAATGTGTTTACGCACCCCTTAAACCTTGAAAATTTAGTAAAATATCTCTAGTTAGACTATTAGCACTTTTCTGAAATCTTATGTTAATAATATTGATATTAAGTGAAGAAATCTTAAGTTAGTCTTATTAAGATCTAAAGTGATTAAATCTTAGATCTTGGATCTTAGACTTTAGATCATTCAATTGAATTGAACTATATTCATTTGAAATTCCTTACTTGATTAACTGTTTAATCCTTTTCAAGCCTCTGTGTGGGTGCAGGATTGATTCAATTTATAGGATAATATAATTATCTTAAAGATTGAATATAGATCTTAGCTTCTTAGTTCTTAATTGATTATTTTATCTTATAACCAGTAGAGTGACCTTTCACTTAAGATCTTAGTTTCTGAATTATTCAGCTTATAAGATTCCTTTTTTTTAATTTGGGCTTTAAGTGTGAACCCTAGATCCTTATTAAGATATTACCTTGGATTCAGGATTTGAACTCTAAAGTGGAGTTTGGATCCAGAATCCTTAATCTTGGTTTACTTAATTAATATTTGGGTTAAGAGAGAAAAATAATAATAATTAAGTCATTGATTTATTTACTTTAATTTTTTATAGTCGTTATATGATTATGAATTAGAACTTGTTAAGTTCTAATGTTAACATTAAGGCCGTGAATCTGGGATTATACTCAATAGTTGGATATTGAAGATCCTAAGCTTGTATCTTCTCAGAATAGTTAGTTGGACAGATTAAATATCAATAGATACAACATAAGTCTAGATTGAGTCTCTTGCTTACTTTGACTTGATTACTTTGCACACCTTGAATATTGAGCCTCATTCCTTGAGCATAATAGGTAAACTTAGGATATGGGAGATACATCCTAAGATAGTATTTGAAAAGCATAGCACTCATTCAATTCTTTCAGTACTTTCTATTAGTAGAGATGTCCTAGCTTAGTCTGCCTCTTTAGTTCTAGTTTTATTATAGAATAGACTCAGACCTAGCTCTGTAGATGTCTAGGATGGATACATGTCTTATTCTATAAGTTCAATTCGGACCTAGCTCTGCGGATGTCTAGGATGGATACATGTTGAACTTTCAGTTCAGAGGTCCTGTAAGGCCTGTTTCTGTTATGGAAGCACTATATCTTAGGCTTACTTCTAGTTCAGTTCAATTTTTAGTATTTGTTTTACTTTGCCACATGCTTCAGTGGCCTTACTTTAGTGCTTGGCTTACTTTGCCACATGTTTTAGTGGCTCTACTTTTTGCTCATTCATGTACTTAATTTACTTTTAATTGCTACTTTGTATGTTAATTTTACATGTTGATTAGCTATAAATGATTAGTTTATAGCTATCCCGTTCTTTATAGCTTGTAGCACGTTGTAATGCTTGCATATTTAAAACCTTTAAATGTGATATCTTAAATATTCAGTTCACTTAAATAGCCTAAAATGTATTTAGATAATTATCAAACTATAACCTTTTTTTCCTTTGTTGGCTGAGGCCCTGTCATTTGTGATACCGACAAATGTCAGATTCAGAGTTGTTCGTTGGCAGTGCTGCAGGAGAAGAGCCGGTGCAGGAGGAGGATATTCCTACTACTGCTTAGATAGATTTTCATTTTCTTGCAGTGAGATTGAGAGATCTTTTCTTTCATTTTATTTAATTTGTAATAATAAATTCTAGATATATTTACTTTTCTGCATTTAATCTGAATTACTATTTCTTTTACTCTCTTATACTATGTTGTGATGTGGATGTTATATTATACTATTTCTTGCTTTCTCCACTTTGATTTATATTGATGTATATTCATAGTTGCAGGTGATAAGTCCTTGGCTTAAGGCAGGTTGGGTCCTACCCAACTTTACTTAAGTTGGGGATTTGTCACAGTTGGAGCACTGTACTCCCCGCGATTATACTAATATCAGTATTAGTGTCACAGCGGGAAAGTATGGGGCCCCATAAGTAAAAATAAATAGAAAGCAAGAAGAAAGAAATATAAAAATTGCCATGGCTAAACAAGCCACTGAACTAGAACATGTATGATATCACTTAGCCTACTGGGCTAAGGCATAAAAACTAAACTAAAGAGTTGAAGTGTACTTAAAATTATTACTGCCATATCAAAAATTGGCTAAATGAAGCCACTGAACTGAAAGTTTAACGAATATCATCCTAACCAATCATGGAACTAGTCCTGGTTAGACTTATAGAAATAGACAAATACCATACTAACCAACCATTGGGCTAGGCCTGGCCTATTCTAAAACAAAAGTACTGAACTGAAGAGGTAGATTAGTTAGGTCGCGCTTTACTGAGCCGGAAATCAGGGAACTGAAAGCATCAAAGTAAATGCAATGATGTTTATGAAATTCAAAATTAACATATGATACTCATCAATTATCTTATGTCCACCATATATGTCCAAGGTGTAAAGCTCAAATACAAAGTAAGCAAAGCATCAAAGTTCAAAGTAAGCAAGGGACTCTACTAAATAAAAGTGATATCTGTTGTTATCTTATTTATTCGTTCTAACTATTTCAAGTTATACGAGTTCAAGATTTCCAACTCCTACTATCAAGTATAACTTAGACCCATAATCTTATAAGTTGAAAACAACTAGAACTGATCAGGTTCTAATATGATTTAATCAATGTCGACTGTATAAGTTAAATAAGAAATTAATCGATTTATTTTAATGATTTAAGCAACCCAAACCCATCAAGACAAATCAAGATGGAAGCATTAAGAATTTAAACTCAAATTATTAGGGTTTAATCACTTAATCCATAAGTGATCTTAAAGGCTAAGGCTTAAAACCTAAACCTCATAGACTAAAGATTAAGGCAATTTCTATTAAGAACTTAGGAGAGACATAATGTGAGATGAATCTCACATTATGAAGCTTAAATAATCATTTATGAATAACTTAGGATTTTATCTAAAAATATAATTAATAGCTTAAATTAATGAATTTTAATTCTAAATTACAAAATTTATTAATTTTAATGATCAGACTATAATTTTAAGGTCTAAAAAAGGCTTAAATCTAAATTTTGGACAAAAAGACTATTTTGCCTCTACTTAAGGGTCTAAGAAGTTAAAGCTACTTTAGGGCACCAAATTGAAATTTATCAATGAAAAATAATTATTTACTGTTTAACATGATGATAGACTGTAAGTACACCCAATTTGGATAATAATTAAGCCTTATAAGCTCAATTTAAGAAAATTAACTTATAAGGGTAATTTGGTAATTTTATCTAATGAAGTCTAAAAATTTAGTCAGTCTAATGATGCTCACTATCCAAGGATTCCGTAGAGTTCAAGAATACTAAAGTTTGAGGTCTAATGATTAAGTTATGATCAAATCAATATTATGGTTCCAATATATAAATAGGGTTTTTAAGAATAGGTCAAAAATCTAACTTTTCAATTTGATGTCCAAATTTGGTAACCTCTGTGGCTATAGCTTTCCAACAACACACTGAGTATTTTAACTGGGAGTAGACCCAATTTAAAGATCATTTGGTTAAGTTATGACTTAATTAAGGTTAAGGGTGATTAGCGAAATTAATCATAAAATCACTAAACCAACTATACCACGAGGTTCTAATATGCTCTAGGAACTATCAAAAACTTGAATCACTCAATTTGGATTACTAATTATGCTAATTTTTACTAATCAAGATTTGGGGTGATTAGGGCTAATTAAGAAATTTAATCACAAAAACCTAAATATTTTTACAGTTTACTAATCTACATATTTTTCTGATCAGAATGGTAAATTGGATGACCTAATTTGAAGTTCAATTGATCAAGTTATGGTCAATTGAAATTTTCCTAAAATTAGGGTAATTAGTGAGGGGTTATAAAAATGGTTAGCCAAAATACACTTACATTAGGGTAACTAATACTATCAGAACACTCCTGAGGATCTCCTGACTAAAATGAGACCCATATTGGCTATGTTTGGATTAATGTGTGCAAAGGTATGGCTAATTGAAGATTAAAGACATTTAGGGAATTTATTTGGGATCCTAAATGTCACTAGGTTAAATACTCACTTTACAAGAAAATTAACACTGCCATGACGATCCTCTAATTTTGTTGATCATAATGATATTGCTATATTTGGAGTTATGGATTGAGAGTTATGAGTGCCTAAAGTATAGGTTTAAATCATTTGATTTAATTTAATTTAAAAAATTCATATATATATATTATATGTTTTATTTAATCTACATGTTAAATCAATTTGGCGGTAGCAGCGGGCCCCACATATATGTGGCATCCATCCGCGCGATGGGGAGGTAGAGGCGGACCCACGGTGCAAAGCACGGAGCGGACACGTGGGCCCCCGCTGTTGACTGCACAAAGGGACGTATGACAGCGCGGAGTGGGCCCCATCGTGACATGCCAGCAGGCATGGCAACCGAGGGTGGACCCCACAAGGACACCTGGGTGACTCCCGCAGAGTCGCATCGAGAGGGATGGCCCCACGAGCCACGGGGGCACTCTCCTTCGTCAGGACTCGACGGAAGCGAGGGTTTAAGGCATCAGAAATGGCGACGAGAACACCATCACTGGGAGAAGAACCGCACGACGCTGGGAAGGTTTTGTCGAAACCTTGCATTTAGTATATGGGACACCACCGGAGGACGACTGTACCGCCGATGACGATGAACCCTAGGAGGCTAGGGGCGAAGGTGCGTGGGGGGTAGAACTGTGTATTACTGTAGGTCCTTAGCAAAATATTGACGATCGAAGCCATTTCAGCTCGATCGGAACACACACATCGCAATTTGATTTATAGGAATAAGCAAATGAAATGACAAATTACAATTTGAATGAACAAGATGGGAGATTGGTGTGTACCTTGATCGAACGGTCGGGATATAGGGAAGTCAAGATGGTTCGAACCGGACCGTCGAGCTTCTTCCAATACAAAGTTAGGTAGATGGGAGAAGGAGTAACATTGAAATGAGACAGGGAAGAGATTAATTGCTCCCTTTGAAGCGGCGAGCGAAGCTCGCGGCGATTTCCACGCGCTCTGCGAGTGGTGAGATTCGGTAGGGACGATACATCGATCATCCAATTTTTGGTCGGACGGTCGAGATCGACCGTTAAATCTAAGCTAAAAAGGTGGACGACATTAGCTGGAGGAATGACGTCGGTTAAGAATTTATTAAATATATTAATATTTAATTAATTTTAAACCTATTTTCTTAATTAAAATTAATTAATTAAATGCATTTCAAAAATTTCCAATAAATTATCCCTAGTTAATTGAGAGGCGAGGAACACAACGGTGAAGTCAGATTTTTGTTTCGATGAGTATTTAATTTTCTCATTTTTAGGGGTATTTAAAATATACTAAAATATTCACCGAAAATCCAACGACTTCCAAATGCTTCCAAAACATCACCCATAGTTAATTTGGGGGTGATGAGCGCAATGACGAAGTCGTATTTTTGATTTGAGGTCAGTTTAAATAGGTCAAATTTCTGGGCTCCTGAAATTTTTAAAATTAAAATTTGATTCATTTGACTTCTGATCTGGACTAGTCATTGTGGTGAACTCTTAATAACTTAATTAGAGTATTATAATTAAAATCAGAATTTGATTTAATCATAATTGACTAAAGTAATAATTTGGGTTATTACATAGCTAATAGTGCTAATAAGGTTCTATCCTACTTAGCAAAGGCAAGCTATTAGTTATCACACATAAAGTATAAGCTTACTACACTTAAAATAGGTGAATAATCAGGCCTAGGGTTTCTAATAACCACTATATCTTCTAATGTTAAAGGCTTAAATTCATATTTACTAAGCTAATCAATTGGCATTTAATTATGATATCCAATGCCTAAGCTCATTTTCTATTGTGACATAAAAGTCCATTTATGAAAACAAGCTCATTGTCTTAGGGCAAAAAGCCTAAAATATGCAAGTAATAAAGTCATGAAAAATCATATTAATAAAGAATTGAAGAGCCAAAAATCTATTTTCTCCAATTGTTGTCCAATCAAAACAAAATAAGCAAATATGGAATCCTCACATTACAGGGAGTAAAATGACACTAAGTGTAACAACCCAGGTTATTACTTGGCTTAATTAAGACTAATCTAAGTCTTAATTAAGGTTCTAAGTCACTAATTAAGTAATTTAGAACTCATCCCTGAAACCTAGGTCAACTCAGAAGTCAACTCAGTCAAATCAGAAATTCTAGAAAATTCCAAACCCTAGAAAATTGACTTTTTATCTAGACCTCAAATTGAAAATCTGACTTCGCCATTGCATTCAGAACACCCAAATTAGCTAGGGGTGAAATTTTGGAAGCATTTGGAAGTCGTTGATTTTTCATCGAATATTTTAATAATATTTAAATACCCCAAATAATCAAATAAATAAATACTCGTCGAAATAAAAATCCGAGTGCGCCGTTGCGTTCCTCACCCTTCAATTAGCTAAGGGTGATTTATTGAAAATTTTTGTGATGCATCTAGTAGGGTAAATTTGATTAATGAAATCTGTATAATTTAATTTAAATAATTATTTAAATTTTTAAAACTTAACGGTGCCGTCAGTATTAATGTAACGCCGTCTATTTTCTTTTAATTTACCATTTGATCGAACGGTTTATTCAGACCGTCTGATCTGGAAATCAGACGGTGGGGAGATCATCCCCTCCGTGAGACTGACGCGTGCTAGGGTTTCGGCACGCGTCGTCTTACCTCGTCGCCAGATGGAGGAGCCACGACTTCCACCGCTTGGTAAGCAGCCGTTAAGACCCCCACTCATCTCCTTCATCCAGTTTCACCAGTTTTGAGCGGATCAAGTTGCGAATCAAACCCTAATTTTCGGCAAATAGCAAACTCTAATTTCCTTCGGCGACTCTAAGGTACCCCTACATCTCCTAATTTTTTTTATTGTTCTTATCTTAATCATTGATTTCATGCATATTTAGGGCTCGATCGATCGAATCGAGCCTCGATCGATCGAGCCATTCATCTGTAAAGAAGGTTAGGGTTCGTTGGTTTGTCGAAGAGGAAGATGAATCGCCTTTCGATTCTAGCCGTCTGATTCAAATCCGATCCAGCCGTTAGATCTAGGATAGATTAGATCTGATCCGATCGTTCTGGACCGGTTCGATCCAGAACGGTTCATCTAGACCAGTCAAACCGCGCCTCGGTGAACCGGCCGCAGTTGACGTATTGTGATGGACGGTGGGCCCCGCTTCGCAGCATGCAACCAACAGCAGAGCGACGCGTGGCATGTCCCGCTGTCGCTCTGACCTGTGGGGCCCGCTGCAGTCTGTCCAGCCAATACCTCTGCGCCACGTGTCCTGTAATTATAATTATATATACGTTATATATTTAACAGTTTTAATAATAAACGAATTTATATATATATATATATATATAAATTAAATCATAATAATTAAAATGATTAACAGAATTAATAAATCAATTATATCAAATCTTTAAACCTTGATAACTTGCAAAATAGACATCAAAATCATACAAAATTATATATCATTGGATTCAGCAAAAATAGAGGAATAATTTGACACTATCAATTTTGCATTTGGACCTGTATTTAGCAAAGTGATATTTAGGGTTTAATTAAGTTCAAACTTATGTCACAAAATTTCATTTAACCATAACTTTGTGTAGATTAATCCAAACATACCCAATATGGGTCTTAAAGTGATCAGAAAATCCTAAGGATTATTTTGGTAGTATTCATCTTGCTGTTTGGATTTGTTTTTGTTTAATCACATTTAGGACCTAACCCTAATTACCTTAATTAAACCTAGAACTTCAATTGACTATAACTTGGTCAATTGAACTCCAAATTGAATGATCCAAAAGTCCATTTAGATCAAAAAAACCTAAGTAACAGTAATCTGTAAGAATATTTTAGATCTAATGGTTGGATTTGCTAATCACCCCCTTAATTACTCTAAATGTTGATTAGTGAATTTTAGCAAATCTAGTAACCCAAATTGAGTGATTTAAGTTTCAGAGGAATCATAGAACCATTTAGAATTAATCTATAAGGTTGGATTAGTGTTTGAGTGATTAATTTTACTAATCACTCACTAATCACCCTAAACCCTAATTAGGTCATAACTTAGTCAAATTAGATCCAAATTGAGTCTACCACATGTCATTGTGATCAGTGGACTATTTGTAAACCATAGCCACTGATTTTTCTTAATTTGGACACTAATTGGCAAAGTTAGAATTTATGACCCATAATTAAGGACCTTTAATCACCCTTAAACCCTAAATCTTGTATTGACCATAAATTAGTCAATATTTATCAGAATTTAGCAAATTTAGATTTTATGGAAAGCTTAGACAGTAAAGAATAATAATCTAAAAGAAAATTTAACTTTTACTTAGTTAAATTACTAATTTGCCCTTATGAGTTAAATTCACTAATTTGATCTCATATGGCTTAATAATCACCCAAAATTAATTTAGTTACTGTCTAATCTTACATTAGATACTAAAAAACACTTTCCAAAAAAAAATTTTAGAATTTAAGTCCTAGATCAAAGTTTGATCTTTTGAACCTTTAAGTAGGGGCATAATAGTCATTTTGCCTAAAATTTAGGGTTTAGCCTTTAAAAGCCCTAAATTCAGTTTCTAATCACTAAAATTAGTAAATAGAATGATTTAGAACTGAAATTAATCAAATTCAAGTCTAAATTAGATTTTGATTAAAATCTCAAAATTTGCTCCTTAAAAAAAAATCCTAAGTCCTAAGTGAGTGTTCTCCTTCTTTAAATCATTCTTAGACCCATCCTTAGGTCTTATAACATTAGTTAGGATGTGTGTCTTGAGAGATACTCTTAGTAAATTAAGAGCCTTATTTCCTAAGATTAGAAATAGATATTAAGTTAGAATTCATCTATTGAGTAAATTGGGTTACTCAATTAGATGAAACCTTGAGTTTACTAGTTTCTAGATTTTCTCAATTTATTAAATGATTATTTGATCTTTAAACTTTAGAACTAAGAATAGAGATCTATCCTAATGAATTTGATTTATCATTAGGATTTGCCTTAACCTAATTTGTGAGTTTTGGGTTCTAAACTTAGACCCTTAGATTACACATTTAGATTAAATGATTAGACCCCATCATCTAGAGTCAAATTCTTAATCTTTTCATCTTGATTTGGCTAATCAAGATGAGGTTGGGATGAAATAAATTACAAAATTAGGTCGATGATTTATTCACTTTAACCAAATAGTCGTCTTTTGATTAAGTTATAATTAGGACGTGACCAGTCCTAATTATCTTCAACTAGTGGGATTCGTGATTCTAAGTTACAGAATGTGTAAGAATTGATGATTCTAAAACTTATGTAACTTAGAGTAGATAGAACGAATAAGTTGACAACAACGGATATCACCTGTGTTTTAGATAGAGTCTCTTGCTCACCTTGAATTGATGCATTGCATACCTTATTTTGAACCCCTTACCTTGTACACATATATTGGACATAGGATATTTGATAAATATCTCATGTTTATTTTGAATTGCATACGTATCATTCATAATTGATCGATGTTTTTCAATTTTTTTTCAGAAAGTTGTGGTTTAACTAGTATGCCTCTCCAATCCTCAAGTTCGGCATAGCACACTGGTTTGTTACTGTCAGTAAGTCTATCCATATCTGGTTGAAATAATTCCCAGGATGGTGAGAAATAGATTTTGCGCTCTTTAATCAGGATTGGACATGGTGAGTACTAGTTGAGAGTAATTTTGGTAAGGTGTAGCTTGATTAGTATACCTCTTCGATCAACTCGTTCGGGGTCGGTAACCTTTCGAGGGTTTAATGTCCGACAGTCTATTGGCCATGCCTAATCCATAGGATAGGATGGATAGACTCTCGCCCTACTGACTATATAGTCAGGATTCTGATATGGATATACTAATTCAAGTACACTTACGTTCAGTTCAGAGTTTTTTAGCTCATCAGGCTAAGATTTGCTGAGTATGTTTTCAGTTTGAGTGACTTAGATGGTCACTGCAGTTTTTGTTTTTAGTTACTGTTTTACTTATATATTCTGCATTGTAGCACTGTTCTATTTACAGCTTCCCTACACATGTTATATATAGGATGCTAGTTTTACTTACTGTCTTTATATGCTCACCTAGGATGTTAGTTATTTTCAATTTTATACTGTTCAAACTATGTATGTCACCTAGCATATTCTGTTTGATCATAAGCATGTTTAGGTTATACTTTTCTTACAGTTTTGTTTAGTTTTTTGCTTACCTGTCTTTGTTACAGTTGCTTGGACGAGGTATGTATTACTTTATAGTTGCTTTAGTTATAAACTGTTTGTTTATAACTTATTACTGTTCTTTTTGTATGCTTCTTCTGCACATATTTTGCTCAGTTCTGTTTTTATGGTGATATCTATTTAACTTAATAAAATTATTTTCCCTAAAATGTACTTAGACATATTGTCTAACTAGTTTTTCTTTTATTGGCTGGGGCCTTACCATTATAAAACTGATAATGGTAGGTTCTGAGTTTGTTGGAGCAGCAGATCCAGTAGAGAGCTTGCCTTTGGGAGAGGAGCCCATTCTTGAAGATTTATAGCTTTAGTTTTCTTTCTTTCAGTGAGATTGAGAGTTCCTTTCAGTTCTTTTAAATTTATTAAATGTTGTAATAATACAGGATAATATTTTCTCTTCAGCTCTTTACTCATTCTGTATTATTGTATTTATACTGTATGGATGGATGCTATACTTTTATTGCTTCCGCACTCTGAGTTCATGTATAGTCATTTAATGAGAGTTCTTATGGATTGAATGTCAAAGTTCTTATTTAAGTTGGATTAGAACACGTGTCAAATTGAATTCTAAATGGGGACTTTTGTCATTTGGTGACCCCTCCACCGTAATCATATTAACTTAAGGGTTATCAGGACCACGGTGGGGCAGGGCCGTCACACTAAGTTAGTTCAATTTGAGCAACATTAGGAAATTATGATTTATGGGACTCTTAATTGTAATTAAAAAGTGAATAAGAAAATTAAACATCCGATTA
This sequence comes from Gastrodia elata, assembly GCA_016760335.1. NCBI lineage: Eukaryota > Viridiplantae > Streptophyta > Magnoliopsida > Asparagales > Orchidaceae > Gastrodia > Gastrodia elata. Next base: position 48,516,083 of record CM028671.1, on the reverse strand, counting down.
TAAATTTGTTTTTATAATATTGCTCCTCTCATTTTTTTTATTATAAAAATATATAATTTTGTATAATTGGATGAATATTTTTAAATTTATTAGACAAAAAAATTTTGAATCAATTATTATAATTAATATATTGAAAATCTAAAATTCATTAACTAATCTTACGGACGACGCTTACACTCTGGCAGATTGACCCGTATGAATCAGTGGCATGATTTAAAAAGGCACTGAACTGACCAGTCTGAAACAACGGACCGCACAGTGCCGCAGTTCAGCTCGAACCGCGGCACTGTTCATCTTCTACCGGATGAACCGCTGAGAGAAGAAAATTAGGGCTGAACGATACTGTAACAATCCATAGTTGTTACCCAGCTTATTTGTTTTGAATTTAATCAAGTTAAGATGAAAATTAAGATCCAGATTTACAACGAATAAAAAACTAAATAAAAATATTCTCAAATAAAATGTATTGATGGGTCCTCCTGCGAAAATTTGAGCGTAATTGGAATCCTGGATCATCCTAAATAAATTCATGAAGTGTAAACTTCAAGAGCAGTTAATAGATAAAACATAAATTGAAATTTAGAAATTTTTATATATTTAAGTTAAGCGTCATATGAGGATGCTATATTTTAAGTTTCGCGAATTTTTGAGATTCGGTTTAATCATAGCGAATTTTTGAAAATTTTCACTTAAAAATTAATATAAAATAAAATACTCGTCTAAATTCATTAATTTTTAAATGTGTGCATTTGTTTTGATACCAAGTTTTTAATTTTTAGAGTTCAATTGGCGATTGAGCGAAGTTTGGAAGTTTCAAGCGAATTATGATCGCTTGATCGCGATCCAATGCTCCTAAATGCTTAGGCTGTTTATATTTAACTCCTCCCAAACCCTAAATAACGAACCTAATTCCCCTCTCCTAAGTTCAGTCGAAATTTTCCTCTCATTCTCACGCAAGTCGCAAACCACTTCCTCCCTCTCACTTGGAGCCGAAAAGTTTCTTCTCCCTCTCGGCCAAGCGGGTGTGAGCGCCTCCTCTCCTCCGCGGCCGAGCAGCAGCTCTCTTCTTCCATGGAAGAGGAGAAGCCCTCGTCTTCCATGGCCGAGCAGCAGCCCTCCTTCTCTTGGCCGAAGTTCTCCCTTCTTGACCGATCAACCTCCACTTCAACCTATCTCCATTTAGGTATAAACCTTTAGTTTTTTTTTATTTTATTCTATTGACCTTCTTGCAAAGCAAATGGGTTGGGAAGTGTATTGCATATAAGGATCAAGTATTGGTGAGGCATGACATACTAACAGATTTGATCATCTTTATAGAGGCCACTCGGTTTGTGACCTCTATGAAATTGCTATTGCCTTTGTTAATCAATAAATTTATTATATCCATGGCACTTCTTGCATTTTTTTTAGCATATTGTTTACTTGATTTTTCTTTAAAGCTTAATAATCATCGTCTAGTCATCAATGGTTATCATGTCCTTGCTAACTATACATTTTTTGTTCATTTAAACTCAAGTTATCATAAGGGAGTGAGAATAAAATAGATGCTTATATGTATGTTCGTCATATATTTTTAGTTTTATAATTTTATATTAAATATATAGTTTACATAGCTTGAATTTAACATATTATAATCAGTATATTAAAATCTTTGGCTCATATGAAACTATTATATGTCGATAGCATTGTAATTTTGCGTTAAATTTGAGTTATGCGTAGGTAAAACTATATTGTTTAGTAAATTGGAATTGTTATAAGCTTAATCATTGCATGTAATTATAGCTGTGTAATATTAATTAGATATATTTGCATGTAAATAATAAATTTACATAATAAACAAATAATAATGTATAAGTTTAAATATTCTATTTTTATTACAATTGGTAGTAAATATATTTAACTAAATTTATAATTAAATAAAGATATAATTATTATAAAATAATTAAAATTAACTAGCCAATTATAACGCAAAGAGTTGAATAAGATTAAAAATAGATTTATACATGTAATTATTGTTTTGTATCGGCATTTTTATTTTCTATCTGCATGCAGCTCTCTTTTCTTAGTTAATTAATCAGTTCAAAAATGGTTTCTATTAGCAACATATTTGCATGTTTCTCTTTTAGCTAGACAAGTATAGTTTATTAAATTATTGTGGATTCCATCTTTAAGTTTTGATTAAACCCTAGTATTGTTGTATACACTTTTATCTATAATTCATCATCTAAATTGTCTTGAAAGAAGAGCTATTGTTTGTAGCTGATTAGCTATTATGAGTGGGTTCCATTCATATTTAAGCATGCAACCTCTTAGCAATTATTGGTCAATTTATGGGATTATATGCTTGCATATCTCTTAGGAAAATTAATCAAATGACTTAGGTTAGTTGTCATCTTAAAGATTTTGAATAAATCATATCATTAATTATGATTAAGCTATTATGTTTTATTTTGTAGATCCCGTCTCTAGCTTATTGTAGTTTAGTCTTCTATCTTGTAAATTGGAGTATGAATTGGTTTGGTTCCATGTTTGTCAAGGACCAAATAAAGTTATCAAAAGAGAGTATAATTTAGATGTACTTTGCTTAATTATTGTAGATGCTGTGATTTTCATTCAATCGTCGAGCTTCAAGTTCGAATCGCTAAAGGTACCTTAAGTACTTATAATTTTTTTGAGTTATGTATTCATTTAATTATATTATTTTTTTGAGCTCTATGTACAGTACATACATAATTTGCATAGATCTTAGCATCATTAGTGATTGATTTGTATTTGAAAACTTTGTCATTAGGAGCTTCTTAAGAATTTACACTTCACTTTAGGATCTTTTCCTTAAGATTAGGAATAGATACTAGGTTAAATTTTATTCATTTAATATGTAGTTTATTCAATGAATGGAACCTTGATTTTGTTAGTTTCTAGAATTTTCATACTTTACTTTTGATTATTTTATCTTTCAACTTTAGATTAAAAATAGGAGATCCATTCTTTTAAGCTTGATTTTTACTTAATAGAATTTGCCTTAATCTGATGTTCATATTTAAATTGAACCATAGATCTTAAGCTTTACCTTTGGATTATGTGATTGAACCTAAATTTGTGGTGTTTAATTTATAATCCCTAGCTTAGTAGATCTTGATTCATATCTTAGAATAGAACGTCTAAATTCATCAATTAGGACATGATGATTTATTATTTAACTTATAGTCAATTTTGATTGAATTAAATTATAACCTAATTAGTTCTGATTATTTTTAACTTATAAGGTTATGTTTCTAAGTTGTTTAACTTGGAATAGTTAGAATAGTTTAATAGATAACAAATGATGTCACATTGTGTAGTAAAGTCTCTTGCTTACTTTATTACTGTTGCTTCGCATACCTTGTATATCGAGCATTTTTCCTTGGACATAATAGATGAACTCAGAATACTGATGAGTATTCTAAGTTAGTAATTTAATATCATAAACATTCATTCAGTTCATTCAGTGCATTCTATTCAGTAGAGTGTGTCCTAGCTTAGTCTATCTCTTCAGTACCAATTTTATTATAGAATAGACTTTGACCTAGCACTGTAGTTATCTAGGTTGGGTACATGTCTTATTCTATAAGTGTAACTCGGACCTAGCTCTGATGATATCTAAGATGGATACATGTTGAACTTTCTGTTCATATGCCCTGTATGGCCTATTTCTATTATGGCAGTACTATGTTTAGGCATGCTTTTACTTTCTATTCAATTCTAGTGTTGTGGCTTTCTTTGCCACATGCTTTAGTGGCTTTTACTTTCAGTTCAGTTCTAATGCGTTGCCTTATTTTGCCACATGCTTCAGTGGCTCTTACTTTACAGTTTCTGCATACTTTTATACTTATTTCCATTCATATCTAGTATTTGCACGTTTAGGATGCTAGTCCTATGTTCAGTTCCACATGTTTTAGTATAGTTTTTCTTTTATGTAAGCATCATATATTTATGTGATCATAATCATGTTAGGATGAGTTTACTTTCAGTACTTTGAAGTTATTTATACATTATAGCCTTACTTTGTTTTGCTTCATGTATGGTATGTTATTCTACATACTTCGCTTGTTGGTTATAATGTGTTTGTTATAACTAATTCTGTTCATTGTAGCTTGTTGCACCAATTTAATTTGCTTGCTTAGTAGTTTAAGTAAAATGGTTGTATCTCTAAACTCATAAAACTTTTTAATAGCTTAAATTATACTTAGACTTATTAAAGTCTAACCAGATTTTCTTTTTTTGGCTGTGCCGTGTCATATATGTACATATAGCAGATCAAGAGTATATGTTAGATCTAGCGCTTGAGGATTTAGCTGCTAGCAGGTTAAAGTATGGTGCGACTCATTGAAGGAGATATGCTTCAATCTTCTTAACCTGCATTTATTAAAAATGTAATAATTAAGTTTTATATTCTTCTGCATTTAATATTTTGTATGTGAATGGATTAATGTGGATTGTGTCTGAATGCCTCCTTTTACTTACTTTGCACCACTATACTATATACATGTTTTTGATAGATCTTGCTTAGCTCCTGATTTGTATCATGAATAAAGTTATGGTTTAATATCTATGGTACTAATGACGACTACCTATTAAACTTAGTTGATTAAGGGGGTGGCCGCCATAGTTGCTATCAGAGAGATCTATAGGGTGTCAGATAAGAGCTATGTTCTATCTACATAATGCTTTATTCTTATGTTGAGCATGATTAGGGAAACATTAGTATGGTAGTATTTGAATATACAATTTACTCAATATAAAACTAAAATGTTAGGATGATGAGAACATCATGAAAGAGCAATATAGAAATACTAGGACTTAAAAAAGAGTCAAGTTAAAGATGTTAGGAAAATAATATGAGAGAAACATAAAGTGATGCATGCAGTGATATACTTAGTTAACCTCAACCACTTCATTGTTCTATTATTTCATTTTTTTTGTTATCAATAAACTCAATTCTAACTTAAACAGGTTAGGTAAACTTTGATTTGTAAAATCAACGTGGAGAGCTAAATAATTTATGCATCTATATTTGACTTGCAAACTTGTCGTAGAGTTGCCACGCATCGAACTAACTTTTAGATAAGCTCGATATCCAATATGAAATTCTAAGAGATGGTGGCGAGCATCATGATATTTCTTCTATCTATCTTGAGCTGCCAACATATTACGCTTGATTTGCAGAACATTTCTGTTTGTTTTTTGACTAACTTAGAACATAGTGCTGAGTATCTCCACTTCAATTCAAGCAACATGAGTATTACATCTATTTCCATAAATTTCTTCATATGTAGCCATACAAATGCTGAACCGATAACTATTTTTGTTGGTGAATTTAACTAAGGTGAGATGATCTTCTCATGATCCACTGAATTCTACTATACAAAGATGTAGAAGATCTTCTAAAATTTGGTTAACTCGCTCAGTTTGACCATCAGCATGGGGATGAAAAGCAGTGCTCAAGGCTAAGTTGGTCTTCAGGTCTTGCTAAATAGTAGACTAAAATCTAGATGTAACTCTACTGTCTCTATCTGAAGCAATGCAGTTTGGTGTTCCATGTAAACGTACGATCTCTTTGATGTAGAGCTTGGCCAGCTTCTCTACATAATTAGTCTGGCGAATCAGAAATAAATGAGAGGATTTGGTGAGTCTATTGACAATCACCCAAATCACATTAGCACCAGACTTACTCTTTGGTAAACCCATAATGAATCATGAAAATGTCTGACCATTTTTAGTTAGGAATCTCTAACGGTTTGAGAAGTCCACCAAGCTTCTGATGTTTAGCCTTTACCAAGGAACATGAATGACACTTAGAAATAAAAACCATTATGTCTCTCTTAATGCCAGGCCACCAAAAGACTTCTTCAGATACTAATACATCTTACTGCTACCAGGATGGACAGTTGTGATGACCCCAATATTGAGTAATAACTAAACCTAACATTGGCATGTCACCACAACATCTAATACCAGATTAGAAGGAAGCTAACCCAAATCACTAGATGCTGTATTTGGCCAAGGATCATGAAGAGGGTCTTAAATTAAGATGAGAAAATAGAGGAGGAGAAAATGTACATGATGAATGTGATATGATAAATATAATTTCAAATGTATACATGGGATTCATAATTATATGCAAAGACAAGTGATCATGTGTTTAAGGAAGTAATTGAAATTTAATCATTAATAGATTATATGTAAGGAGAATACATGAATGGGATTCATTACAATTATGAGTAAAAGAAACAAAATAGATATACTTACAATCACTTGAAGTAAATGAAAGTTATAATCATAATTAACAATAAGAGTTTAGAGTAATTGTAACAAACATGTAAAAGTAACATTGCAAGTAATAGTAGAAGTAAACATTCACATGTAATATTATGAAATTTATAATTATGATGACGCGTCTACAAATCAGCTACAAGTAGGGATGGATACAATTAATTACATGTAGGAAATGATTTCTATGAGCATATAAAAATGCATGAACAATTATGCAACAATAAAAATATATGCAATATGCAATAATTAGTTCAATGAGCAGGACATAATTATATCATTCATTCACCTATTTATCTAAATTTCCATTTAAGTATCTATTTATTCAAACCAAGCATTTAAGTAGGAAGGAACTAATTCCAACATAAAATAAGTAAAGACAAAACATTTTAATTATATTATTACATGGCATTAACTAAGCAATAAGCAAGGGATAAATAAATATAAACTCTTTCTCACATTTAACATAAAAGACAGAAACTATATAAGACAGAAGCAATAAAACTTTACGCACTTTGTCCAGCTCCACTAGCATCCAAGTGCACCTAGTTTATCATATTTTTGCATATAAATGTGATAGGGCAAAGCTAATAAAAAAAAAGCATAGTCAAACAAAACAGTTTAAACACATTTTAAGATTAGGCTAAACATTTTTATATTTAGTTTGGATATCACAACTAGTTACAATTTAAGTATATGCAGTAGTGCAAAATACAAGCATATGAATATGGACGAAAAATATACAATTGTAAAGAAAGACAATTGAAATAGAAGAGTGAGTGAGAATACTCACAAGTATAGATATTCTAGCCTACAATTAAAATGAGGGTAAACGCATCCTAGATTGGCTAGAAAAGTACTAATGAGCATTTGGAAATAAATAAAAGAAGCATATAAATGTTCAATGAACTTATGTTAAGTAAAGAAAAGAAGGCAATGAAGCATTTAAATGAAATTATAGCAACATTCACTATAATTTAAATGAATTGTAAATAAGTAAGGTACAATACTAATAAATAAAGAAAGTGCAAAGCATAGTAAATGAAGAAAGTTTTAGACTATAAGTCTAAGATACACATAGCCTAGGACTATGTAAAGTAAAATAGCTAAGAGCTATAATGAGTTTTCATAATTAATAAGATTATAGAAGAACTCATATTTTATAAAATTGAAGTTGTTTTATGAAATTACTCATTCTGAGTGCAAATACAGAATGAAGCGAGGAGTTAAACACTTCTATTTAATAAGTAAAGGAAAATGGGGTCAAAATAAACAATACTCACATTCATCCTTTGAGAATGTGGGTCTCCTTATTACTCCTAATTAGCCTGCCCTTGGCTTAACTAACAATGTAAACCCCTATAGTCTTAATGTGTAAGTTTTATTTATGAACAATGACTTTTATGAATGTTTTAAATGAAATAGGCTCAAGGCTAAGCAAGCATTCAAGAAAAAAATTTAATAATTGCAAACTATGTAATATCCAAAGTTATTTAATTTAAATGATCACATAAATGATTGGAGCTAATTGAGCTCCCATTAAATTTAGAGATATTGATCTCAAGTTAATTGTAAGTAATATAAATAGTTGAGGTTTTAGAAAATAGTAGATTATTTTCATTCTATAAGATGCTAAAATAATTTATAAATATAACAATACTAAATGAAACTAGTCCCAACCTTATCCTAAACCACATATTGGTATAGGTTAACTAAATCATGGCTTAGGAGACTAATTAGGAAAAGGATGGTTATAAAATTATTATAATTAAAGAATATGGATGTTAAGATTCTACAAGCTCAACTCATCTAATTAGGTTGTATTGGAAGGTCAAATCAAATATATTATTAATCTAGCTAGATTGAAATAGTTTGAGGAAGATCTAAGTGTATAGGAGAGGAAGGAATTGTAAGCTACAAGCTCTTCAATTTCTATAAGTTAAAGGTTAATAAAATCAATAGGATTCCAAAATTATACTAATGAGTTTCAAACTTTTAATTCAACTCCTTAAAGGACTTAAGTGAAGATTCAAGGGACAATGGTGATTTGAGTTAGGATCTAATCTAGGTACTTAGGACTAGTACTAATAGGTTCATATCCAATACTACTCAAGCATTAAGATTAAATATGCTTAATGGTTACAATATCTAGTTCTAGAGGATCACCTACAAATCAAGTTGTGAATCTATCCTATCGCTTCTCTCCAAAGGTTGAAAGGTTAATTGTACAATTGCTAAATATTCAAGGATCTAAAATTAAGGAAACTAAGCTCAGATCATGCAATTAAAATTCATAAGTGAAGAAATTTAATGTGGCATGTTAGCTACCCTAAGGTTCAAACACCTAAAATATGAAATTATGAAATTAGATAAATTATCCAAAATTTCCCTAATTTAGGAGCCAAAAACTTAAAATCACTAAATATTGTCCAAATGAAATAATCTGCATTAATATGCAATCCTTATAACATAAGGAGTAAAACGACACTAACTAGGTCAAAATCAGACAACAATGAGATTTTAGCGTTTTTGGGACACCTAATTAGGGTTAAAATCTCATTATAAGATCTAAGGTTGTAAACATACATTTGATTTCATATTAACATTCCTCACATTTTATGAGTGAAATAGACTATTAGATCATTTAATTTGGACATGAAATGATCAAATTAGATCACATACATTCTTAAAATAAAATTGCATTTAATTAGTTAATCTAAAATAATGACTAAATGAAAGAATTATCCAAATAGAAATTAAATGGCATATTATTAATCTATGCATTTTTGCAATCAAAATGTCATATAATTTTGTATAATTTGAATTAATATTCTTAAAGTTATGATTAAACTAAATTTTTGCATTTGAAAGATTATTTAAATGCATTAATCATTAATACAGAAAAATGTGCAGCTCGGATTTTTAAGGAAACAACGGAGACACTATATACCACAACGCAGGATTCTGTGCGGCACTAAAATCGACGTGCTGCCATGACACGCGGCGGCTCCCGCGAGGGCTGCGTGTCGACGCGGGGCCCGCTGTTTAAATGATGCGGTCCATGGTCTACTGGTTGGACCAGTCCGGTTTAGAATAATAAGCCAGACAAAGAATCCAACCTGAAATTAGGGTTTGCAGTACCGCACAATCCTGACATTTTCTGGGTATAGCTCGCACACCGGCGAGAAGACCTTGCCGAGGCCGTTCACCTAAGACTAACATCGGGACCCAATGGTGAGTATATGCGTATTATGGTGATGCCCTAAATCCAAGCTGCGAAAACCCTAAAATTTCATTTAGAGATTTAATTAGCACGAGCTCGACCAGCTTCAGTCGAGGCCGATCGAAGCTTGAAAAACCTTGTATTGAAACAAAATGAATTTAGATTTAAAATAAATAGGAGAAGAGTAAGGATCTAGTACCCAAAATTAAGAGATATGTTGGCGGAATTTAGGGTTTGCAGAAAGAGTTTCGAAAATGGTGAATAGCCTCTCCTGAGCTTCCTAGTCCTATTCATAGCAACAGATGAATGTCAAAAGAAGAGTAGAGAAGAAAATGGATCTTAATTTCGTTGGACGGAGCTTGCTGGCCGCTATACCCCACTCCATTCACGACAAGGAGGTACATCTACAACATGTGGGAGGGAAGTACCTGAGGATGATCCTGGCCATTTGTTCGATTGCTCGATCGATAGCCAGATCAAGACAATGGACCGTGTCATTTCTTGACGTTGGAACGTGTTTTTAAGAACACGCAACAGCTCCGATTAACCCGTGCTGCTGATCGGTGCAATGCGCTAAACACAGGATCTCCGCGGTCCGAAAAAAAAAAAGAAACCATTGGAATTAATTATTAAATATATATTATTTATTTTATTTACTTAATTTAATTAATTAATTATACACAATTTATTACTCAAAATAAAATAATGAAACAGATTCCTTAAAATCCCAAAAATTCACACTTACCTAATAGAGGGGTGAGGAACTCAAAAATGCAAATGGATTTTCGATCAGTGGTCAAATTTAATTATTTTAATTTTCTAAGTATTTAAATATTATTAAAATATTCGTGGAAAATTTGACGACTTCCAAACACTTTCAAAATATCGCCCTTAGCTAATTTGGGTGTGGCGAGTCCAATGGTAGACTCCGTTTTTGATTCTGAGGTCTAAATAAATTAGACATTCTCAAAATTATTAGAAAACTATGAAATATTGGAAATTGCCAAACAATATTCAAATCACACGAATATTGAAATGGAGGCTCTTAATACTATTGTAAGACTAATGAAAAAAGATTAGAGTCAATTAGGTCATTAATTGACAGGTAACAATACTAGGGTTGTTACAGACTCCCATCCTTAAAAGGAGTGTCGCCCACGACACACAACAAATAACAATAAGAAATTGGAAATGCACGAAGGAAGTCTAAAGAAATAGTAGTGAAAATAAAAGAACTAAAACTACCTTGTTAAGAAAAGAATTATCGAAATTTCTTCTGCATATCCTCTTCTTTCTCCCACGTGGCTTCACCAGCTGGATGATTCAGCCCATGGACTTTGATCATAGGAATGCTGCAGTTTCTTAACTACTTAAGATCATACCCCAGAATTATAGCAGGCTTAACGACAAAAGTCAGATTAGGCTGCAGCTTGATTGCTGGAATCTAAACTTGCTGACTAGGATCTAGCAAACACCTTCTTAATGACGAGATGTGAAACATATTGTGCACGACTGTGTAGTCATCATGCAACTCCAACCTATATGTAGAGGTTCCAACTTTTTTGCTCACTTCAAAGGGTCCCAGATACCTTGGACTCAACTTTCCAGAAATACAAAATCTTTGCACACCTCGCATTGGAGTTACCTTCAAGTACGCATGATCACCAACTTGAAATGGATGATGACAAGCATCGTGATACTTTTTCTATCGATCCTGAGCTATCATCATATTACGCTTAATCTGAAGAACTTTTCTAGCAGTCTCCTCAATCAGATAAGAACCATAAAGCTGAGAGTCTCCTACTTCAGTCCATGAAATAGGAGTTGTGCACCTCCTTCCATAAAGAACTTTATAAGGAGCCAAACCAATATTGAACTGGAAATTGTTGTTGTCGGAGAACTCAACTAAGGCGAGATGAGCTTTCCACGATCTGCCAAAATTAAGAACACAAAGACGCAGAAGATCTTCTAAGATCTGATTAATCCTCTCAGTTTGACCATCTGTCTGGAGATGAAAAGCAGTACTCAAAGATAAATTTGTCCCCAAGTCTTGCTGAACAACAAACCAAAATCTAGAAGTAAATATACTGTCCCTGTCAGAAACTATGGACTTCGGTGTACCGTGTAAATGAACGATTTCCTTAAGATAAAGCTTAGCAAACTTCTCAACAGGATCTGTCTGACGAATTGGAAAGAAGTGAGCTAACTTGGTGAGTCTATCGAGAATCACCCTAATCGAGTCAGAACCATATCTACACTTAGGCAGACCCACAATGCAGTCCATAGAAATATCTTACCATTTCCAATCAAGAATGTCTAAGGGTTTGAGAAGTCCACCAGGCTTTTGATATTCCGCTTTAACTAACAAATAGTAATGGCACTTTGAAATGAAAATGACAATATCTTTCTTCAAGCCAAACCACCAAAACAATTTCTTTACATCTGATACATCTTACTGCTTCTGAGATGAATAGTGTAACCAGAGTTATGGGCTTTTGATAGTATTTGCAATTATTGGCTTTTAGGAATCAACAACCTAGCCTTTTGAAAGATTACACCTTCAACATCAAGATGTAATTCGGGTCTCTTTCCACTAATGATATTAGAAACTAGAATAGAATAACATAACTCGCATCTTCCTTTTGAGCTTCAACAATCTTAGACCTCAGAGAATCATCTGACTGAATAACAAATAATAGAGTGCTCAAATCAGCGGATTTGATTAGCATAAGATACAATCTGACAAAATCTTCGATCAAAGATTCATTGCAATAAAGGGAAGATAAAGTTGCTTTACGACTCATGGCATTAGCTACTACATTAGCTTTATTTGGATGGTACTAGATTTCCAATTCACAGTCGTAAAGTAGCTCGAGCCACCTGTGTTGACGACAGTTAAGTTCTTTTTGAGTGAAGATGTACTTCAAACTTTGATGATCAGTAAACATCTCAGACTCAACTCCATACAGGTTGTGTCTTCAGATCTTAAGAGCAAAAACTACCCCTGTAAATTCAAGATCATGTACAGGATTATTATTCTTATTGGGTTTAAGCCGCCTCGAGGCATAGGCTATCACACGACGATCTTGCATAAGAACACAACCAAGTCCTACCTTAGAGGCATTAGTATAAACCTGAAAATCTTTATCCTCTTGAGGTAGAACTACAATAAGAGCAAAAGTTAATAATTGCTTCAAATTCTAAAAAGATACTTCACAGGCTATGTTCCAGATGAACATAACTTATTTTCTAGTTAACTGAGTTAACAACGAAGTAATTAGAGAAAATACAGAAAGAAACCTTCTATAATAATTAGCAAGTCCCACGAAACTACGAATCTTGGTTACAGATTTAGGTTGGCCCCACTGCTGAACAACTTGAACTTTCTATTGGTTGACTCTAATGCCTTCAGCAGCAATCACATGACCTAGAAATGCCACAGATTTGAGCTTAGACTCACACTTAGAAAATTTAGCGAACAACTTATTCTCTCTTAATAACTCAAGAATGGCACGCAGATGCTCTTCATGCTCAGTAGCCGACTTAGATTATATTAGAATGTCGGCGATGAAAACGATGACAAACTCATCGAGATATGGCATAAGGATATTTACATTAGGTTCATGAAAATGGAAGCAGCATTCGTTAGTCCGAAAGACATGACTAGAAATTCAAAATGCCCATAACGGGTCCTGAATACAGTTTTAGAAATATCTTCATCCTTAACTCGAATCTGTTAATAACCTGATCTTAAGTCAATCTTGGAGAAGTCTTTCGCTCCGGCTAGCTGATCGAACAAATCGTCAATCCTAGGAAGAGGATACTTATTTTTCACGATCACTTTGTTAAGCTCGTGGTAGTTTATGCACATTCGCATCGATCCATTATTCTTCTTGTAGAATAGAACAAGAGCTCCCCAAGGTGACATACTAGGGTGAATAAATCATTTCTCTTACAACTACTCTATAAGCTATTGCAATTCTTTCAGTGCCATTCTAAAATGGAGCCTTAGATTTAGGTTGACTCCCAGGAATAAGCTCATAAATTACCCTACCTCATGCAAAGGTGGTAGTCCAGGCAAGTCTTCAGGGAACACATCTAGGAACTCTCTAACGACGGTAGTCTCTTATGGACTCTTAACATGCCTTTCCTCGTCGATTAAGGTTACTAAAATTGCATAGCAACCTTTACTAATGAGACGCTTGGTTTCAATTGCATTAATTAAGAATGTAATTAAGCTGAGCTTTCCCATGAAAACTTCAGGTTTCTTTCCATTCTTAAGAAGAACTCTCTTTCTAAAGCTGTCTATAACGGCATTAAACTTACTAAACCAATCCATACTTAAAATTATGTCAAAGTTTGTATTTGACATAACAATAAGTTTGGATTGAAAGAATTAGTTACTGATTGGGATGTCTAGCAAATAGAACTAACTAGCACACATTTCAGTACCAGATGACATCTGCACTCTCAAGGCATTACCTAGGCTGAAATATTAGAGATTAAGGGAAGAAGCACAACTCACTGGCATAAAAGAGTATCTAGCACCCGTGTCAAAGAGTGTGTCACAAAACTGCTTCTTAATAATTAAAGTTCCTATAACAGGGAAAATAAACTTTAAATATAACTAATGAAAGATAAAGTAGAAAATATTAAAAATATAATGTAGAGGAAATAAAAGACAAAAATAGAAAATTAAATGTAGAACGTACCGATAACAACGTTGTTGTCGTCTTGGGCAATAGAAGGAGAAAGAGCGTAGACACACGGTACAGCAGGAGGTTGGAAAACAAACTTTCCTTTGACATTCCTACTAGCTTGACTTTGCTTTCGAGGAAATGGAGGTACACTCTTTTGATGTTGTGCACTTCCACTTGCAGGAGGAGGCATCACGGCAAGTGCTGGAGCTTGGGAGTTAAGAGGAGCAAGGCTTTGCACGGAAGGCTAGCAATTAGTCATCATCTTATCCGTAGTCAAATTTGTTCAACAGTCCCAATGACGATGATTGGTTCTTCGACCCGACCACCAGTATGGTAACACTTCCCATAGGATGCGGCCTGTTACATCTAACACCAGGTCTTCCTTGCTGAATCTATTTCTGATTCTGATTCTGATTTTGACTTGGAGTGAGCTGGAATACCTTAGGGCCATGAGGATGATTTCTCTTGAACGATTCATATCTAGAAGGTTGGGGGTGAGAACACTTCTTCAACTCCATCTGAGCTTGGTGGTACTCGACCATGCGGGCACCTTCCAAAAGCTTAAGGAAATTATTGTGATGTTGAGACATCAGATGACTTTTGATGGAATCCTTCAGATCGGATAAGAATCTAGTACATGTTGTCATATAAGTATGGACTAGATTAGGAGCAAAATGATAAATCTTACAGAATTCCATCTCATAATCGTGCATAGAATGACTTCCTTGAGTAAGCTGCATGAAGTCATTCTTGATTATGGTTTGGGCAGACGGAGGAATTAATTCTTCTCAAAAAACTTTCTCGAACTCATCCCACGGGATATCCTATAACAGAACGTCTGAGAAATGAGTCTTCAACTCACCATCCCACTGATATTCAGCCTCGTCATAAAACATATAAGTGGGAAGACGAAGCCATTCACTTTCAGGACATTTAATAATGGCTAAGGTTTTCTCTATTGCCTTTGACCAGTCAATAGCTTCGAAATGTGAAATGGAGCCATTGAATGTCGGAGGGCTTAGACGAAGAAAGGTGAGGAGAAAGGCATTCACAATTGGGCCAGCAGTTGGCTGTGGAGTCACAGGAGCTTTGGGAGAAATTGAAAAAGAATCTTGGGGAGGAGTTGGGAATTGTTGAGATGGGGTAGGAGAAGGTTGGGAAAGATTAGGAGAAGGTTGGGAAGGATTAGGATAAGGTTGGGAAGGGGTATAGGATGAGGCCATCCTTTTTGCAGCACGGGTTTGAGCTTCAATCATAACCCACATCATCTCCAATAGATTCTGCATTTGATCTGTATGGGAAGTTGCGATAGAAGTAGGTTCTTCCACTACATGTTGAATAGGGTTGTTTGAATTGGGATTCATTCTAAAGAAAGAAAAGAAAGTATAATTCAAGAACTAAATAAAAATGGAAATAAGATTCTTATTAAACTTAAAATATTTAAGAGATACAACTTTGGAGGAAAGAAGAGAAAACATAAGTAAAAATAGAAGCTATTTACAAGAATCTACTAATGAAAAAGAAACTAGTGCATAATGAATCTAGCACTAAAAGCTACAAAATTTTGCATAAAACATGAATTCAAAGTCTTCATAGGAAGGAGCATGGTGGAGACGTCTACTCCCACTAACTAGCACCTCATGAGCATGGCACCAGCAATCCATGGCATATTTGCTGTAGAGTTTGTCCAAAATTTGGAAGCGTATGTGATCGGGGCAAGCTATAGCATTAAAAGTTGTAGAGACTCGTGAGAGCCATTCTCTAGCCAATTGTGAGATGCAGTTGCCTCGAAACACACAATACTTCAAAGTTTTATCCAAAACTTCACCTCTGACTTGAGATACACCAAAGTACTCACGATCATAAGCTGAACCAAACCAATGATTATCCTCCCAATAAAGGAAGAACGATCTGGAAAAGGAGCTTAGTTCATTTTCACTATTTGCCATCTGAAAATTTGATTAAAGTTTAAGTTAGAAATTTAAATCAATTATTAGATTAGTAAGGCGTTTACTATCCTAGGATATCATTTCAAATGTCATTACTATTTTATGTTATTTGCTTTTGGATAATCGGATATCTTTATCTTAACTTAAGGATCTCAACTTGGCTTTGATACTAACTGTGATGACCCCAATATTGAGTAGTAACTAAACCCAACATTGGCATGTCACCACAATATCTAATACTGGATTAGAAAGAAGCTAAACCAAATCACTAAATGCTGTGTTTGGCCAAGGATCATGAAGAGGGTCTTAAATTAAGATGGGAAAATAGAGGAGGAGAAAATGCACATGATGAATGTGATATGATAAATATGGTTTGAAATGTATATATGGGATTTATAATTATATGCAAAGAAAAGTGATCATGTATCTAAAGAAGTAATTGAAATTAATAATAGATTATATGTAAGGAGAATACATGAATGGGATTCATTACAATTATGAATAAAATAAATAATACATGTGAATAGATATACTTATAATCACTTGAAGTAAATAATAGTTACAATCATAATTAATAATAAGAGTTTAGAGTAATTGTAACATACATGTGAAAGTAACATTGTAAGTAAGAGTAGAAGTAAACATTCACACGTAATATTATGAAATTTACAATTATGAAGATGCATCTACAAATATGCTACAAGTAGGGATGGATACAAATAATTACATGTAGCAAATGATTTTTATGAGCATGATGAAATGCATGAACAATTATGCAACAATAAAATATATGCGATATGCAACTATTAGTTCAATGAGCATGACATAATTATACCATCCATTCACCTATTCATCTAAATTTCCCATTAAGTATTTATTTATCCAAACTAAGCATTTAAGTAAGAAGGAACTAATTCCAACATAAAATAAGTAAAGACAAAACATTTTAATTAAATTATTACATGCCATTAATTAAATAATAAGCAAGGAATAAATAAATATAAACTCTTTCTCACATTTAACATAAGCAAGAAACTATATAAGACAGAAGCATTTAAACTTTAAGCGCTTGGTCCAGCTCCACAAGCATCCAAGTGCACCTGGTATATCAAATTTTTGCATATAAATGTGATAGGGCAAAGCTAATAAAAAGAAAAGCATAGTTAGACTAAACAGTCTAAGCACATATTAAAAGTAGGCTAAACATTTTTATATTTAATTTGGATATCACAACTAGTTACAATTTAAGTATAAGCAACGGTGCAAAATATAAGCATATGAATATGGATGGAAAATAGACAATTATAAAGAAAGACAATTGAAATAGAAGAGTGAGTGAGAATACTTTCAAGTATAGACATTCTAGCCTGCAATTAAAATGAGGGTAAGAGCATTTTAGATAGGCTAGAAAAGTACTAATATGTATATAGAAATAAATAAAAGAAGCATGTAAATGTTCAATGAACTTATGCTAAGTAAAGAAAAGAAGATAATAATGCATTTAAATAAAATTATAGCAACATTCACTGTAATCTAAATGAACTGTAAACAAGTAAGGTACAATACTAATAAATAAAGAAAGTGCAAATCATAATAAATAAAGAAAATGTTAGACTATAAGTCTAGAATACACATAGCCTAGGACTATGTAAAGTAAAATAGCTAAAAGCTATAACGAGTCATCACAATCAATAAAATTGTAGAAGAATTCATATTATATAAAGTTAAAGTTATTTATGAAATTACTCATTCTGTGGGTAAATACAGAATGAAGAGAGGAGTTAAACACATTTATTTAATAAGTAAAGGAAAATGGGGTTAAAATAGACAACACTCACATTCATCCTCTAAGAATATGAGGTATTCTTATTACTCCTAATTAGCCTGCCCTTAGCTTAACCACAATGTAAACCCTTATAGTTTTAATGTGAAATTTTATTAATGAACAATGTCTTATATGAATGTGTCAAATGAAATCGGCTCAAAACTAAGCAAGAATTCAAGGAAAAACTCAATAATGATCAAATGTAATATCCAAAGTTATGTAATTTAAATGATCACCTTAATGATTAGAGCTAATTGAGCTCCCAATTGATTTAAAGATATTGATCTTAAGTCAATTGTAAGTAATATAGATAGTTGGGGTTTTAGAAAATAACAGATTATTTTTGTTCTATAAGATGACAAAATAATTTATAATTAAAACAATACTAAATGAAACAAGTCCTAACCTTATCCTAAACCACATATTGGTATAGGTTAACTAAATCATGGCTTAGGAGACTAGTTAGGAAAAGGATGGTTATAAAATTATTATAATTGAAGAATATGAAAGTTAAGGTTATACAAGCTCAACTCATCTAATTAGGTTGTATTGGAAGGTCAAATCAAATATATTATTAATCTAGTTAGATTGAAATAGTTTGAGGAAGATCTAAGTGTATAGGAGAGGAAGGAATTGTAAGCTACAAGCTCTTCAGTTTCTATAAGTTAAAGGTTAATGAAATTAATAAGTTTCCTAAATTATACTAATAAGTTTAGGACTTTTAATTCAACTCCTTAAAGGACTTAAGTGAAGATTCAAGGGCCAATGGTGAATTGAGTTAGGATCTAATCTAGGTACTTAGGACTAGTACTAATAGATTCATATCCTATACTACTCAAGCATTAAGATTAAACACACTTAATGGTTATAATGTTTAGTTATAGAGGATCACCTACAAATCATGTTGTAAATCTATCCTATAGCTTCTCTCCAAAGGTTGAAAGGTTAATTGTACAATTGCTAAGTATTAAAGGATCTAAAATTAAGAGAATTAAGCTCAAATCATGCAATTAAAATTCACAAGGGAAGAAATTTAATGTGATATGTTAGCTACCTTAAGGTTCAAACTCCTTAAACATGAAATTATGAAATTAAATAAATTATCTAAAATCACCCTAGTTTAGGAGCCAAAAACTTGAAATCACTAAACATTGTCCAAATAAAATAATATACATTAATATGCAATCCTTATAACATAAGGAGTAAAACGACACTAACTAGGTCGAAATCGGACAATATTGCAATTTTAGGGTTTTCGGGACACCTAATTTGGGTTAAAAAATCATTATAAGATCAAGGGTTCTAAATATACATTTGATCTCATATTAATATTCCTCACATTTTTGTGAGTGAAATAGACTATTTGATCATTTAATTTGGATATTAAATGATCAATTAGGTCACATACATTCTTGAAATTAAATTGCATTTAATTAATTAATCTAAAATAATGACTAAACGAAATAATTATCCAAATATAAATTAAATGGCATATTATTAATCTATGCATTTTTGTGATTAAAATGACATAAGTTTGTATAATTTGAATTAATATTTTTAAAGTTATGATTAAACTAAATTTTTGCATTTATATGATTATTTAATCATTTATTTAAATGCATTAATCATTAATACAAAAAAAATGTGCAGTGCGAATTTTTAAGAAAACGACAGCGACACTAAATACCACAACACAGGATTCTGTGCGGCACCAAAATTGGCGCGCTGCCACGACACGCGACGGGTCTTGCGAGCGCCACGTGTCGACATGGGGCCCGATATTTAAAAGACGTGGTCCGTGGTCTACTGGTTGGACCTGTTCGGTTTAGAAAAATAAGCCAGACTCAGAATCCAACCAAAAATAGATCGCTTCGTCCACGCAAGGTAGCCGAAAGAGGCGAATTAGGGTTTGTCGTACCGCATTGATGTAGGATGGGCGGTGATGACATGTAATATAATCAAATCCACCAATTAATTAACGAAATTAACCTTGCATATTTAAGTTACTAGAAGATATGCGAGTCGCTTGTTGAGAATAAAGAAAAGTGTTGTAAGCATTCACAAGTAATGAGAGCTGAAATTAAACGAGCACACTTGTAAGGTAGGAGGAAAGAAAATAAAAATAAATGAAGAAAATCTTACGGAGCCTTATTACCGAATATACCGCTTACGATAAAGAAGATTAACTTCTACGAGCAGTCCTTCACCACAGATCGAACCTTCTATTCTTGGAAGTCCTTCTCCAAGAAACCACACCTCAAGAAGTCCTTCTCTTAAGAATGAATCTCACATAACACAAAGAAGAAGAGAGTATTTTTTATATCACTTGTAATGCCATAATACATGTGAGGGTGGCCAATTTTTAGCCATAAGATACATACCAAATGACCATAAAAACCCTTAACCAACCTCTCATGAAGGACTAAAGTGTCCTTTCCTCTAAAAGACCAAAAAAACCATATACTTACTCTCTTATGAAGGACTAAAATGTCCTTTCACACAAATGACCAAATAAACTATAAACCAACTCTTTCATAAAGGACTAAAGTGTTCTTTACAAAAAAATACTCACATGATAATATAAGGGCTAGGATAAAGGCCCCCATTTATGGAACAAATACAAAAGCCCATAGGACTCAAAATAGAAAAATAAAACATAGTACCATTAAACTAATTTATAATCTGGCGCGTCGATGATGATTTCGTTGATTCCCTGCATCAGCACTTCTCGGCTTTGAAGGATTCGCCTCTGGTGAATAAAGCTCATTATATTCTTGAAGTAGATCTAAATCAAGTTGCTGTAGTTCTTTATGCGTCAACTAAGAGTCTTCTAAATATGAAAGGCCTTTCCATGGAACGAGATATCTTTGAACCCCACCATTAGTACTAGCAATTATTTGATCATCAAGTATTTGGGATGGATGATGAGAACGGAGGCGACGAGTCGGTAGTGGCAATGGTAATACTGGTTCTTTGTTTTGTGGTTCTTGCAGGTTAGTAATACAAGTAGAAGCATCCAATATATCAGAAGAAGTATAATCATGGTACAATGTAAGGTCTGCCACATTGAAAACTGGAGATATTCCAGCATCATTCGGAAGATCAACTTCATAAGCATTTTCATTGACTTTCCTTAATATCTTAAAAGGTCCTGCTAACCTAGCATTCAACTTTTTGAATGTTCCTATTAGAAATCTCTCAGATCTCATCCTTATTAGCACCTTATCACCATCTTGAAATTCAATAAATTTTCTTCGCTTATTTGCATTAATTTTATACTTATTGTATGTAATAGTTAATTTCTGTTCAATTTCTTGGTGGAGATCATGCATGCTTTGAGCAAATGATGATGCAAACTCACTAGCTCTATATGTTATGGGAAGATCAATTAAGTCGATTGGTTTTCATGGCTCATAACCAGTTACAATTTGAAAAGGACTTTTACTAGTAGATCTATTAATTGAACTATTATAAGCAAACTCAGCAGTGGGTAATATAAGATCTCAGCTAGCAGAATGGTATGAGATTAAGCATCTAAGCAGATCTCCTAAGCTTATATTTACCACTTCTGTTTGACCATCTGTATGTGGATGATATGCTGTCGAAAAATGAAGTTTTGTGCCTAGTTTCTTTCAAAGAGTCTTCCAAAAATAACTCATAAAGCGTACATCTCGATTAGACACAATTGTTTTAGGCAAACCATGTAACTTGACTACTTCACAAAAAAATAATGTCGCAACATGAGATGCATCGGAAGTTTTATAGCATGGAATAAAGTGTGCCATCTTAGAAAATCGATCAATGACTACAAGAATAGAGTCGTAGTGTCGTGTTGTGCGAGGTAATCCTAGTATAAAATCCATACTTAGGTCTTCCCAAGGTTTATGAGGAATAGAAAGAGGAGTATAGAGTTTAGAGTTATTCTGCTTTCCCTTTGCAAGTTAGCATACACAACATCGAGAAACTATACGAGCAACATCTCTCTTTAGACTAGGCCAATAAAATCGATCTTGAATAATTGCAATAGTTTTGTCACGCCCAAAATGTCCTGTAATTCCTCCTGCATGTAGCTCGTTAATGAGAAAAATACGAAGAGATGAATCAGGAATGCAAAGATGAGTGCCATAAAAAAGATATCCATCTTCAAATTGGTAATTTGAATCAATAACTCGCCCCTTTTCAGATAATGAAGAATAAATTTGACCAAAATCTTTGCATGTAGAGTAATCAGAAATCATTTTATCAAACCCAGTTACTTTTACTTTCATTGTATGTAAAAGGAGAAACATGCGACTCAAAGCATCTGCGACTTTATTCTCAATACCGGCCTTATGCTTTAAAACAAAAGTGTATTCTTGTAAATATCGAACCCATTTAGCATGACGAGCACTTAACTTTTTTTGTGAGTTTAAGTATTTAAGGGCTTCATGATCAGAGTAGAGAACAAATTCATGAGATAAAAGATAATGTCGCCAGTACCGTAGAGTTTAAATGACTGCATAAAACTCACGATCATATGTGGAATATTTTTGGCTGGCATCATTTAACTTCTCATTGAAAAAGGTTATCGGATGGCCTTCTTGTTTAAGCACTCCACCTATTCCTACCCCAGAAGCATCACATGAAACTTCAAGAACTTTATCAAAGTCTGGCAACTTCAATATTGGTGGACTAGTGAGACGCTCTTTTATTTCAGTAAAAGCCTTAGTTGTTGCAGGAGTCCATTTAAAATTACCTTTTTTTAGGCATTGTGTGATAGGTGCTATAATGGTATTAAATGCACAAATAAACCTTCTATAAAATGTGGCCAACCCATGAAAACTCCTAACATCATGAATGGATCTTGGTGTAGGCCATTCTTTAATTACTTTTATCTTTTCAGGATCAGCTGAGACTCCATGATTTGAAACAACAAATCTTAAAAATATGACAGATGAAGTCATGAAAGAGCATTTCTTCATATGAATATAAAATTTTTCTCGATGAAGTGTTTCAAATACTTTTCTTAAATGACTTAGATGTTCTTCTTGGGTCTTGCTAAATATTAAAATATCATCAAAATACACAACTAAAAAGACTCCAATATAAGGTTGAAGTATATGTGTCATGATGCGCATAAATGTACTAGGAGCATTAGTTAAACCAAAAGGCATAACTAGCCATTAATAAAGGCCATTTTGTGTTTTAAAAGCAGTCTTCCATTCATCACCATCATGTATTCTAATTTGATGATATCCACTTCGAAGATCAATCTTTGAAAATATTATAGATCCAGTCATCATATCAAGCATGTCATCCAACCTTGGAATAAGAAATCGATACTTAATGGTGATCTTATTAATTGCCCTGCTATCAATACACATGCACCAAGTTCCATCTTTCTTAGGTGTAAGAAGTGCTGGAACAGCACAAGGGGACAAGCTCTCACAAATGAATCATTTGCGTAATAAATCATCAACTTGGCGCTTAAGTTCAGCATGCTCAATTGGATTTATTCGATAGTGTGGCAAGTTGGGCAAGGTAGATCTAGGTACCAAATTGATAGCATGTTGTATGTTTCTCAATAGGGGTAGTTCACTAGGAAGTTCTTCAGGACATAAGTCATGAAATTCAGTCAAGAGTTAAGTGACTTCATAGGATTGGGTTGAATTTTCATTCCCTTTTAAAGATTCCATAATAATTAGAGCATAGACAATATTATTTTCACTAGAATGCTCAAACTCTTGCTTACTAATTATAGTTAAAGGTCGCTTCTCTTTTGGTGAAGAAGAGTCTCTTGGATTCTCAATCAAAAGTTCCTTTGGCTTTGCCGGGTTTAAGATAATTTTCTTTCCACCAAACATAAAGACGTAAGTATTAGCCCGTCCAAAGTGAGTAACGTCTAAGTCATATAGCCAAGGTCTCCCTAAAAGTACATGTGCAACGTCCATAAAGAGAACATCACACCAAATGTGATGTTGAGGGGAACAAGACATCTTTGGGTAATAGAGATACTAGTCTTATCTACCCATGCAACCTTATATGGTTGTGGATGAGGCTCCGGGCTTAGGTTCATTCTTACTAATGCACTAGTTGAGACCACATTCATGCAGCTACCACTATCAATTATAAGTTTACAAGGCTTATCTCCACTTTTAAAGTAAGTGTGAAAGATATTTGTTCGTTTCCAATCTGTAGTGGTTTGGGGGGTAGTTAAGACACAACGAACTACTGTTAAATGTGGATTAATTAAGGCATCATCAGCATCATTAACATCTTTATATGGATCACACTCAACATCATTATCTTGTTGATCATCTTGTACTTCTGGATTGATGGAATCTACATGAAGATTTTTTTGTGGACAATTATTTGCATAATGTCCCATCTTTCCACAAGTAAAGCATGTGATGTTTGATTTAGCATTTGAGTTTCTAGATATGGGTTTTACTCTTTGATCATTTGGTACTTTAGGAACAGATGGTGGTGGTTGATTTGGCTTAAGAGGTGTACCTTGCACATTGTTAAATTTGCGTTGAGAAATTGGCCTTAAGTATTGTTCTATTTGGAGGGCTCTTTGAAATGCTTCTTCAAGTATATACACCTCTCGAGTCAACATCTCTTGATGAATGTCAGGTCTTAATCCAGCTCGAAACCTAGCTATAGTTGCTCTAGAATCTTCAATAATATCACAGCAAATTAATAACTCATCAAGGTGAGTCATATAATATGCAATACTCATAGATCCTTGCCTAAGAGTTATGAGTTTATCTAAAAGCTGGTCTTGAAATGTTGAAGGAAGATATTTTTGCTTGAGCATCTCTCTCAATTCTTCCCAAGATCTTACAAATAATTGGCCTGATCGTTGTTATTGTCATTCTAGATTTACCCAGTAAGTTTTAGCATGACCAACAAGTTTCATACTAACAAATCTAACATGACGATTTCCAAACATTGCTATCCAATCAAAATACTAATCCATTTCTACAAGCCAATCAGAAAAAATTTTAGGGTCAAGACGCCCATCAAAGGTCGGAGGGTCTACACTAACCTTTCTAGTAATGTCTATATCTTGGTCATGTTCAATGTGCCTTATGGTGGCGTAAAGTTGATCATAACCTTGATAAGGTTCTTCAAATCGTAGATGATTTTGGTTTTGTTTAAAACCTCCTAGTAGACCCAAAGGTGCATTAGCTCTACGAAGAGTTTGAAATGGAACATTGTTTGCCTCAGGATATTCAAATAAATCATTATGTGAAAATGTCCTATTTCTTTGTATTCTAAACGTAAGTGGAGAAGAATTTGTGTGTGGGTCATAAGGTGTATTTTGCTCACTATTTTCTAGTGGGGCATCTGGTGTCGGGTTAGGTTCCTGAATTGTGTTGTTATTATTTTTATTTTCTAAGGCCTCCAATCTTCCTCTGAACTCTCTACAAGATTGTTGATAAAGAAAAGTTAAATCATCGAGCTGCTTTTGCAGATTAAGAATAGTATTCTCACATCTATGACCGAGCATTTGATTTTGATATGGGTGACCACTACAAGTAGTCATAGCTATCCGAGTAGATGATGAAATAACCAGCTATGAAATTGTAAATCTCTTGTCGATTACCCAAAAACTAGATTTTTAATGATAAATATAAAAACTTTTTTTTTTGATGGCTAAGGATGATATAAATTATAATCCTACTAAATTTTAATTAAATTAATGAACCTTTAATATTTATTAAAGTAAAAATTATTATGAATTAATATAGAAATGTAGGACTATATATGAGGATAAATTCTCTGATACCAATCTGATGTAGGATGGGGGTGATGACATGTAATATAATCAAATCTACCAAATAATTAACAAAATTAACCTTACATATTTAAGTTACTAGAAGATATGTGAGTCACTTGTTGAGAATTAAAAGAAATATTGTAAGCGTTCACAAGTAATGAGAGTTAGGATTAAACGAGCACACTTGTAAGGTAGGAGGAAAGAAAATAAAAATAAATGAAGAAGATCTTACGGGAGCCTTATTACCGAATATGCCGCTTACGATAAAGAAGATTAACTTCTACGAGCAGTCCTTCACCGCAGATCGAACCTTCTTTTCTTGGAAGTCCTTCTCCAAGAATTGCAAACAACACCTCAAGAAGTCTTTCTCTTAAGAATGAAGCTCACATAACACAAAAAAAAAGAGAGTATTTTTTATATCACTTGCAATGCCATAATACATGTGAGGGTGGCCAATTATAGCCATAAGATACATACCAAATGACCATAAAAACCCTTAACCAACCTCTCATGAAGGAATAAAGTATCCTTTCCTCTAAAAGACCAAAAAAACCATATACTTACTCTCTCATGAAGGACTAAAATGTCCTTTCACACAAATGACCAAATAAACTATAAACCAACTCTCTCATAAAGGATTAAAGTGTCATTTTACAAAAAAAAACTCACATGACAATATATGGGCTAGGATGAAGGCCCATTTATGAAATAAATACAAAAGCCCATAGGACTCAAAATAGAAAAATAAAATATAGTACCATTAAACTAATTTATGATATGGCACATCGATGATGATTTCGTTGATGCCCTGCATCACGCATGATCCCGACATTTTCTAGGTGCGACTCCACCGCACACCTGCGAGAAGACCTCATCGAGGCCGTTCATCTAAGACTAACATTGGGACCCAATGATGAGTATATGGGTATTATGGTGATACCCTAAATCCAAGCGGCTAAACCCTAAAATTTCATTTAGGGATTTAATTAACATGAGCTCGATCGGCTTCAGTCGAGGCCGATAGAAGCTCGAAAAGCCTTATATTGAAACAAAATGAATTTAGATTTAAAACAAATAGGAGAAGAGTAAGGATCTAGTACTCGGAATCAAGAGATATGCTGGCGGAATTTAGGGTTTGTAGAAAGTGTTCGGAAATGGCGAATAGCCTCTTCTGAGCTTCCTAGTCCCTTCCACAGCAACAAATGAATGGCAAAAGAGGAGTAGAGTAGATAATGAAGCTTAATTGCGTTGGATGGAGTCAACTGGCTGCCGTAACCCCACTCCATTCGCGACAAGGAGGTACAACTGCAGCCTACGTGAGAGATGTATAGGAGGATGATCATGGCCGTTCGTTCGATCGCTCGATCGAACGACAAGATTGAGACAACGGACTGGGTCGTTTATAGACCCCTGGATTGTGTTTTTAAAAACACGCAACAACTCCGATTAACATGTGCCGCTGATCGGTGCAACGCGCCAAATACGGGATATCCGTAGTAAGAAAAAACCATTGAAATTTAATTATTAAATATTTATTATTTTTTTATTTACTTAATTTAATTAATTAATTATACACAATTTATTACTCAAAATAAAATAATGAAACAGTCTTTAAAAATTCCCAAAAATTCACCATTACTGTAACAACCCAGGTTGTTACCTAGGTCGATTAAGACTAATCTTAGTCTTAAGAATAATCATAAATGCTAATTAGGTCAATTGGAGTCAACCTCTAAGACCTAGTCTAAATCAGGAGTCAAATAGATCGAATCCTGATTTCTAGAAAATCCAGAAACCTAAATTTTGACCTATTTAAATTGACCTCTGATCAAAAAATGGACTTTGCCATTGCGCTCATTAACCCTGAATTAGCTAGGGGTGAAGTGTTCATGTCAATCGGAAGTCGTTGAAATTTTGATGAATATTTTAATAATATTTAATGCCTCGAAATTTGGGAAATAAAATACTCGTCTGATCAAAAATTCGACATTGCCGTTGTATTCCTCGCCCCTCAATTAGCTAAAGGTGAATATTTGGAAAAATTTGGGGGATAATTAGTTAGTCAAAAATAATTATTAAGATTAAAATATTTAGAATTATTAAATTAATTAAAATATTAATTTTAGATCCTTAACGGGTCGGATCCCCATTGCCTTCGGATCCGACCCGTTAGCACTAACGGATTTGGATCCGCGAACCGCGGATCCGAAGCCCGCGGGAGCCGTTGATCCTGGCCATATCCAACAGCCCGGAGGCGTCCCCATCGTCTTCTCCGTCCCCGCGCCACGCGGCGTATCCGCCGCCGCAGTCGCCCAACTCCGGCCTCCCGGGCCTCGGCCACTCCGCCCTGACCCCCCTTCATCTACCAGTCGAGGACCTAAGGGCAGAGTCTCTCCCAAGAAGCGAAGCCCGAGCCGAAGATCAAGCCTCTGTAACCCTAAGGAACCTCTGCCGTTGACCAGGTACCTCTGAACCTCCCAATCGCTCCGTTCAATTCGTAATCTAGTGTTCTACATGTCAATCATTTGAGCCTGATTAACGGTTGATTGGCTCGATCTGGTTAGGTCGACTCCGATCGAGCCTTCTTCGAGGGGTTCGGGGTTTAGCCGGGCGGTCTGTCTCGTCCCGAACCCTAGCGACCTAGGGTAGGTCGTAGCCGGTGATCCCGGCCTCCTCTGCCGGAAGTCCAACTGCCATTGGGTAGGCCTCACCGAGGCCGACCTCTGGCCGTGCGGGTTAAGCCCTACCGTCGCCGGTGGAGGCGCAAACCCGGAACCCTAATTTCCTCTGCTCGGATCGTGATGGGGGAGCCGAAGAGACGGCCTCTCTGGGTCGGGTCGGGTCGACCCGGGCCCGGCCCGCGTCCTCTCGGACGCGCGCGTGCGTCGCCACGTGGCGGCATTTGCCGCGTCTGGTGGGCCCCACCAGTACCCGCGCGTCAGCGGGTGGGCCCCACCCGCAGGGCTGCGACCAATCCGGTCGTGCCACGCTTCCTGGCGGGCCCCGCACCCTCTGCCGAGCCCAATAATAGCTCGCCACGTGTCCCTGTGGGCGGCCGCCTTCATTAAAACAGCGTAATAAAATATTATTAAGTTAATAATTAATTAGATAATTGCAATTAACAGTTAGTTCATTAATACTAATTAATGATAATTAGCTATTAATCCATATTAAATAGTAAGATAATATTAATATTATTTAATTATAATATTAATTAATTAGTAGTTAAGTTAAATTAACAGATAGATTAGCATATTAATTAAGGAATAATTTAAGCTTAGTAGTAGATTAGTACAGTTAATTATTATTAAA
Organism: Gastrodia elata; assembly: GCA_016760335.1. Taxonomy (NCBI): domain Eukaryota; kingdom Viridiplantae; phylum Streptophyta; class Magnoliopsida; order Asparagales; family Orchidaceae; genus Gastrodia; species Gastrodia elata. Next base: position 48,487,000 of record CM028671.1, on the reverse strand, counting down.
CAGTAAGTAGATAATTAATAAATTAATAGTCATTAATTAATTAATTAGTCATTAATTAATCAATAACGAAACAGTAATTATAATTAATTAAAACTTCTGTTAAATAGTAAATAAATAATTATTAATTGTTAATTAACTAATAATATATTATATTATGTACAGTAATACTAAAAATTTAAATTTAATTAGATTAATAAATGTACTTAGGACTAATTAATTATCAACATTAAAATAGGTTATTATGAAGATAATTAAGGATGGATTAGTACTAATCTTAATTAAACAGTAATTAAACTTAAACCTAATTGAACAGTGATAAATATAATATTATATTAATTAATATATTAATTGATAAATAATTGGCAATTAATATTAATTATTCACAGCTTAATTAATTAATTATGAAATTCAGGAAAATAAAATCTGAACTTTAGGAATGAACAGTGAATTAATGCAATTTGAACAAATAAATAGTAAAATAATAGCCAATATTTTTGAATAGTAAAACTTAAAAGTTTAATAACTTTTTATAGGATAATCCAAACATAGCCAATATAGGTCTTAAAATACTCAGAAAAAAAAAATAGAATCAAATGGCATGATGCAGAATTTAGTTTTGGGGTACGCATAACGAGGTAGCATTTTAGGACCTCTTTAGGACCTCATAACTTTTAACCTAGTTGCCAGAACATAGTCAATATAGGTCTTAAAATGTTCAAGAGAGTGGCCTCATCACTGTAGTAGTATTAGTTTTCTCATTTGGACATCAGAACAAAAAGTCAACCATAGAATTCCTAGTTGACTTTAGGAAAAATTGACCAAAATACCCTTAGAATTCAAATGACCATAACTTGGTCAAATCAACTCCAAATTCAAAAATTCAATATGCTAACTAGTTTAGAATTTTAATGTCACCAATAAACTGAAATAACATTTAGATCCTAAACCCTAGAAATTTAGAAAATGACCAAATACCCCAAATCTTAGTTAGGTCATAACTTGACCATTTGAGGTCTAAATTAGGTTTACTCTCTACCAACATACTCAGTACATTATAGGGAAGCTATAGAAACTGAGTTTGCTAAAATTGGAGTTCAAACAGAAAAGTTCGGTTTTAGTCACCCGTTGACCGACTCGAATTTACCAAATTGCCCTTCAAACTTAAAACGTTCATAACGTAGTCAATTGACCTCAGAATGTAGTGTTCTTGGACTCTATTGAACTCTTGAATAGTAACCTACAATAAATTGCATAAAAACTTAGTTTTCAATATAGTAAAAATTACTTAAATGCCCTTAAGTCATAAATCTTAGTTTGAACCTGTAGGATCCGTTTCTCGTCCAAATTGGACATACTCACTGTCTATCTTCAAGTTAGACAGTAAGAAATCATATGGATAAAAGAAACTTCAATTTGGACATTTAAATCAAAAGTTGACTTTTCGGACCCTTAAGTAGGGGCAAAATGGTCATTTTACCAAAAATTTAGGATAAACACCCTTCACCTTTAATTAGTCTTTTAAAACACTAAAACTAACGTTAACCATATTAATGACATTTAAGTAAGAAAAATCAACAGTTAGGATAGATTCCAGAATTTTCCTAAGTCTTTAACACTATACCTTAAGGACCCTTCCTGAGACTAGGACTAGATCATAGGTTAGAGTTCATCTATTGGGTAAATGAGTTACTCAATGGGTGAAACCTTAGTTTTATTAGTTTCTAGAATTTTTCAACTTATTTTTGATTATTTTATCTTTTAACCTTAGATCTAAGATAGGAGATTTATCCTATTAAGTTTGATACTTAATAGGGTTGGCCTAAATTACTAGATCACTTTTAGAATCAAACCTAGATCTTAGGTCTTACTCTTTTTGGATTATATGGTTAAACCCAATCTCGTGGTATTTAATCCGTAATCTATTGTTTAGTAGTTTTTAGTTAGAACGTCTAAAACTATTAATTATGATGTAATGATTTGTTACTTAACTTTTATAGTCGACTATGATTTGGTATATTATGACCTAGCTAGTCTTGATATTTTGTAAATTGAAAGGATGAATTTCTAAGTTACACTTGATATGTAGGAAAATGGTGATCCTGAACTTATGTAATTTGGAATAGTTAGAACAGATAATAGAAAATAGATGGTATCACCATATTAGTAGAGTCCCTTGCTTATTTTGATACATTGTGCTACGCATTCCTTGTATATTTGAGCTTACTTCCTTGGACATTTTGTGGCGGCCCTGCCCCGCCGTGGTCCTGTTAACCCTTAAGTTAACATGATTTCGGTGGAGGGGTCACCAAATGACAAGGTCCCTACTTAGAATTGGATTAGACACATATTCTAATCCAACTTAAATAAGGACTTTGCCATTCAACCCAAAATACAATCACTAAATGATTATACATGATCTCAGAGTGCGGAAGCAATTTAAATATAACATCCATCCATACAGTATAAATACAGCAATACAGAATAAGTAAAGTGCTGAAAAGAGAATGTTAACCTGTATTATTATAATATTTAATAAGTTTAAGAGAACTGAAAAAGGAAACTCTCGATCTCACAAGCAAAAGAAACTAAAGCTAAAGATCTTCAGGAATGGGCTCCCCCTCCAATGGTAAGCTCTCCACTGGGTCAACTGCTCCAATAAACTCAGAACCTATCATTATCAGTTTCATAATGGTAGGGCCCCAGCCAACAAAAGAAAAATTGGTTAGACTATTGTCTAAGTACATTTTAAGGTAAACAATTGATTATGTTATTTAGATATCACCATAAACCAGTACTAAAGCAAATAGGAGCAGTAAAGCATAAGAAAAGAATGGTATATAAGCTATAAACAACAGTTTATAACTAAATCAACTAGGAAGTAAGCACATACCTCCTCCAAGCAACTGCAACAAAGTCAGGTAAGCAAAAGAAAGACTAAACAAAAATGTAAAGAAAATATAACCTAAACATGCTTATGATCAATAGATTATGCTAAGTAACATATAGAAATTGAACAGTATAAAATTGAAAACACTAACATCCTAGGTGAGCATATGAAAACAGTAAGTAAAACTAGCATCCTATATAAAAATATGTGCAGGAAAGCTGTAAGTAAAATAGTGCTACAATGCAGAATATACAAGTAAAACAGTAACTGAAAACAAAAACTGCAGTGACCATCTAAGTCACTCAAACTGAAAACATACTCAACAAATCTTAGCCTGATGAGCTAAGAAACTCTGAACTGAACATCACTGAAAACTCTTAGCCTGATGAGCTAAGACAGAACCGAATGTAAGTGTACTTGAATTAGTATAACCATATCAGAATCCTAACTCTATAGTCAGTATGGCAAGAGTCTATCCATCCTATCACTCGGACTAGGCATGGCCATAGACTGTCGGACATTAAACCCTTGAAAGGTTGCCGACCCGAACGGGTTGATTGAAGAGGTATACTAATCAAGCTACACCTTACAAAATCACCCTCAACTAGTACTCACCATGTCCAATCCTGACTAATGAGCGCAAAATCTATTTCTCGCCATCCTGGGAATTATTTCAACCAGGCATGGATAGACTTACCGACATTAACAAACCAACGTGCTATGCCGGACTCGAGGATTGGAGAGGCATACTAGTTAGGCCACAACTTTCTGAAAAACTAAAAACATCGATCAATCATGAATGATATGTATGCAATTTAAAATTAACATGAGATATTTATCAAATATCTTATGTCCAATATATGTGTACAAGGTAAGGGGCTCAAAATAAGATATGCAAAGCATCAAAGTCAAGTGAGCAAGAAACTCTATCTAAAACACAGGTGATATCTATTGTTATCTACTTTATTCATTCTATCTACTCTAAGTTACATAAGTTTCAGAATCATCAATTCTTACACATTCTGTAACTTAGAATCACGAATCCTACTAGTTGAAGATAATTAGGACTGGCCACGTCCTAATTATAACTTTAATCAAAAGATGACTATTTGGTTAAAGTGAATAAATCATCGACCTAGTTTTGTAATTTAATTCATCCCAACCTCATCTTGATTAGCCAAATCAAGATGAAAAGATTAAGAATTAGACTCCAGATGATGGGGTCTAATCACTTAATCTAAAGGTATAATCTAAGGGTCTAAGTTTAGAACCAAAAACTCACGGATTAGGTTAAGGCAAATCCTAATGATAAATCAAATTTATTAGGATAGATCTCTATTCTTAGTTCTAAAGTTTAAATATCAAATAATTATTTAATAAACTGAGAAAATCTAGAAATAATAAACTCAAGGTTTCACTTATTAAGTAACCCAATTTACTCAATAGATAAATTCTAACTTAAGATCTATTCTTAATCTTAGGAATTTAAAGCACTTAATTACTAAGAGTATCTCTTATGACACACATCCTAACTAGTGTTATAAGACTTAAGGATAGATCTAAGAATGAGTAAAGAAGGAGAAATCACTCACAATTTACTTAGGGATTTTCTTAAGGAGCTAACTTTGGAATTTTGGTTAAAACCAAATTAATGATTGAACTTATACAATTTCTATTCTAAATTATTATATTAATATTTCTAATGATTATAAAGATGATTTTAGGGCTTTAAGATGCTAAACCCTAAATTTTAGCAAAATGACCATTTTGCCCCTACTTCAGGGTTCAAAAGATCAAATTTTGATCTAGGGCTTTAAATTCTGAAATTTTCTTTTGGATTATGTTTCTTACTGTCTAATATAAGATTAGACAGCAACTAAATTAATTTTGGGTTATTATTAAGCCATATGAGATCAAATTAGTGAATTTGACTCATAAGGGCAAATTAGTAATTTGGCTAAGTGAAAGTTAAAATTTTTTTCAGATTATTGTTCTTTACAATCTAAGATTTCCATAGAATCTAAATTTAGTACATTCTGATAAGTATTGACCAAGTTATGGCCAATACAAGATCTAGGGTTAAAAGGTAATTAAGGAATCCTTAATTATGGGTCAAAAACCTAACTTTGTCAATTAGTGTCCAAATTGAGTAAAATTAGTGGCTATGGTTTACAAATAATTCACTGATCATAATGACATGTGGTAGGCTCAATTTGGATCTAATTTGACTAAGTTATGACCTAATTAGGGTTTAGGGTAATTAGTGAGTGATTACCAAAATTAATCATTCAAACACTAATCCAACCTTACAGCTAGGTTCTAAATGACTCTATGAGTTCTCTGAAACTTAAATCACTCAATTTGGATTATTAGATTTACTAATATTTACTAATCAAGATTTAGAATAATTAAGGGTGCTTAGCAAATCTAACCATTGGATCTAAAATATTTTTACAGATTACTGTTAATTAAGTTTTTCTAGTCTAAATTGATATTTGGATCATTAAATTTGGAGCTCAATTGACCAAGTTATGGTCAATTGAAGTTCTAGGTCTAATTAGGGTAATTAGGATTAGGACCTAAAAGTGATTAGGCAAATACTAATCCAAACAGCAAAGTGAACACTACCAAATTAATCCTTAGGGTTTTTTGATCACTTTAAGACCCATATTCAATAGGTTTGGATCATTGGGTACACAAAGTTATGGCTATTTTAAATTTTGTGACACTTAGGGTTTCTAAAAGTCATTTGTGATATACAGAACTAAATAGAATTTTGACTGTGTCAAATTATTCCACATTTTTTATTGATTAAAATGACCTATAATTTCAATATTTTTGGAGCAGTAGATTTAAAGATATGAGTGATTTTGTGTTTGAATTTTAATTAATTAAGCTATGATTTTAATTAATTCATTTAAAGCATTTGATTTTAATCTGTATACTATTAATCCATTTAACAGAGGCGGGCCCTACACTAAAATTGCTGGCGGGTCCCTCCACGAGACTGAAAAGGCATAGCGGACGGGCCAGACAATGGGACCCACCCTTCATCCACACGGCAGGACCCGGGCGAAGACCCGGCTTGCGATAATGAGGGTTGGGGGAAACGGAACCCGTCGGGCTGTGACGTGGGTCAGAGCCACGCCATCGTTCGCAAGTGGGTCCCGCTTTCGGCATGAATGGTGACAGCGGGTCGGGCTCTTCTTCGCCTCCTTCCAGCTGCAGACAAGGCAAAAGAAATTAGGGCATCACCCTAATCGATGATCACGGCACTTCCAGAGACCGAACTCATACTGGACGCAAGGCCTCGATCCCTTCTTCATAATGAGCTAAAAGAATCGAGATAAGCCGGCCTCCATCATTCGAACTTATGATACCCTAAAATCGACTTAGGGTAAGAGGAGATATCCTAATTAGCGATTGACTGAAGAAAACATCGATTCCAAATGCAGAATAATTGCCGCAGATCAAAATACATTAGAAGCGAGGAAATGAAATAACTAAACACAATAATTATGAATTCGAAAGTGAGTAAATTGGAGAAGTGAGGTACATAAGTGAAGTACCTTCTCGATCGCAGGATGGGTTTTAGGGTGTTCGAGGTGCTCTGCCGAGACGTGAAGATCCCTCGCAAAAGAAGCCTGCCATGAGTTTGAGCGAGAGCCTTAACCATTCCTTGGAAGCGGCAAGCTGCACCTGTCGAGCAGAGCTCTGCGGTGCGATCGGCGGTTGCCACGCGAACTACGCGTGGTGCAAATCGGTAGGGAAGGATCATCACCGTTCGATCAAACCTAGATCGAACGGTCCAAAATGCATGATACACGACCAAACGGCGCCAAAGGAAAGCGACGGCGCGTTAGGGAACTTAATGGAATTCGTTAAATGCTTTAATTAAGTTTAATATTTAAACACTTTTCACACATTTTTATTAATTAAAATTAATTAATTAAACGAATATCAAAATTTCCCAATAAATCACCCTTAGCTAATTGAGGGGTGAGGAACGCAACGGCGCGTTTGGATTTTCTATTTGACGAGTATTTATTTATTTGAATTTTCAGGTATTGAAATATTATTAAAATATTTGACGAAAAGCCAACGACTTCCAAATGCCTCCAAAATTTCACCCTTAGCTAATTTGGGTGTTCTGAATGCAATGGCGAAGTCAGATTTTTAATCTAAGGTCTAGATAAAAAGTCAATTTCTAGGGTTTGGGATTTTTTAGAATTTCTGATTTTGACTCAACTGACTTCTGATTTGACCTAGGTTTCAGAGATGAATTCTAAATTACTTAATCAGTGATTTAGAACCTTAATTAAGACTTAGATTAGTCTTAATTGAGCCAAGTAACAACCTGGGTTGTTACACATTTCATATAAGATAGCTTTGTGCATGAAAATGAAAACTTAGAATAATAGGATAACAGTTGCCTTTGGGTCCGGTTTGTGGAGATTATGGTGCACTTTTTCCCCGATGGACAGGGGTAAGGTGAGGTCAGGATGCCTAACATTCTCATTGAGGAGAGTGTGTTAGGCTTGGGACCTGTATAGTCTTGCAGATGTGCTTGACTCCTTAGTTATTTCTAACAGTTATCCCTAGAAACAAAAGTAAAACAACTAAAATATATTGCATAAGTATTATCTGCCTCTTTAGTCATGCATTATGTTCAGTATGTTTATAGATTGAGATGTATATATATATATATATGTGGGCCAGTTTGGCCAAGTCTTCTGATATGGCAGTCAGTATACAGAGTATGATGTGTAGTTTTAGTATTTGGCTATGTTTTGGTATTGCTTATTCAGTCAGCTATTTCTTTGTACAGCTTATATACAGTAGGATGTTAGATTTTGTTGCTATTTATATGTATCACTGCTGAGATTTATTATTGTAATTGGCATATTCCATTTGATCACCAGCATGTATTAGGATGTAGTGTTTTCTTTTAGCATATGTTTAGTTACTTATATTATATGCCTTACCTTGTTTACCTCATTTTTGAGGCATGTCTTAGCCTCTTTTTTGCTTAAGTTATAAATATTATTTATAGCTTTTCCTCTTTCTTATTGTATTGCCAGTCGCTCCTTTATATATTGTTGCTTAGGAAAATTGTGTAAAGTGGTGATATTATAAAACATATAGAAATGTGTCAGCTTAAAATGTACTTAGACAATTATCTAACAAGATTTTCTCTTTTTTGGCTAGGGGCCCTATATTGTGAAACTGACAATGGCAGGCGTAGAGCAGATAGAGGATCCAGCACCTAAGGAGGAGCTATATCTAGAGGAGGAGCAGCAGCTTGGACCAGAGCATATCTAGTCCTTAAAGTTTCTTGTGAGGATGAGTGCATTTACATTTCCTTTTTATTTGAACTTTAAATGTTGAAATAATACAGGTATCCTTGACTGTGCATTTGAACTTATATGCTTATATTCTGAGTCATATTTTGCACTCATGTTATATTGTGATGCTTAGATGTCATTTATTGCTTCCGCACTCTGTACGTTTACTTATATAGTGACTGTTAGATCGATTTTGTGTTAATCCTTCCCTAATAGGTGGATTGTGGAGTTTATCCTAATCCAATGGTAAGTGAAGGGTTAGCCAGAGTGACACTCCACCCTTAACCTAATCCTTTGGCGAATTAAGGGTGCAGGTCCTCACAATTACCTAATTGAGGGGTGAGAAACTCAAAAATGCAAACAAATTTTTGATCGGAGGTCAAATTTAATTATTTTAATTTTTAACTATTATTAAAATATTCAGGAAAAATTTGACGACTTCCAAATACTTCTAAAATACCACTCTTAGCTAATTTGGGTGTGGTGAGTTTAATGGCAGACTCCGTTTTTTATTTTGAGGTTTAAATAAATTAGGTATTTTTAGAATTATTAGAAAATTAGGAAATGTTGAAAATTGCCAAATGATCTCCAAATCGTATGAATATTGAAATAGAGGCTCTTAATACTATTATAAGACTGATGAATGAAGATTAGAGTTAATTAGGCCACTGATTAATGAGTAACAATACTAGGGTTGTTATAATAGTGTAACTAGAGCTATGAGCTTTAGATATAATTTCCAACTGCTGACACTTAGGAACCCATAACCTTTCTTTCTAAAATATTACATTATCAGCATCAATACAAAACTAAGATCTCTTTCCACTAATGATATCAAATGCAAGCTTAGATCAACCTTCATATTCCTTTAAAGCTTCAATAATCCTTGATCTTAGAGAGGATTCTGACTGATAAGCAAACAAGATTTTTTGCAAATCAGCTAATTTGATCGGTTCAAGGTTCAGCTTTTCAAACTCTTTGATCATAGTATCATTGCCATAAAGAGAAGAGAACATCACTTTACGACCAAGGGCATCACTTACTACATTAGCTTTACTTGGGTGATAGTAGATTTTCAAATTGTAGTCATAAATCAACTGAAACCATCTTTGTTGATGACAGTTAAGTTCCTTCTGTGTGAAAATACACTTCAAACTCTGACAATCAGTAAATATTTAACACTTAATACCGTATAGTTAGTGTCTCTAGATTTTGAGGGCAAAAATTGCCTCTGTAAGTTTAAGATCATGTACAAGGTAGTTTCTCACATTGGTCTTTAACTATCTGGAGGAAAAGGCTATTACTCTACTATCTTGTATTTGAACACAACCAAGCCCCACTTTAGAAGTATCTGTATAAACCTAAAAATCTTTACCCTCTTGAGGTAGTACAAGGTCTGGCGCAGATGTTAACGAATATTTCAGCTTCTGAAAAGCTTCTTCATAGTATATATTCCAAACAAACAATACTTCCTTTCTAGTTAATTAAGTTAACAACACTGTAATTTGAGAGATTCTTGGAACAAACCTTCTATAGTATTTGGCAAGTCCTAGGAAACTATGAATCTCGGTTATAGATTTGGGTTGCACCCAGTGCTGATTAGCTAGGATCCTCATTTGGTCAACCAGAATCCCTTCAGCATCAATCACGTGACCCAAAAATGTCACAAAATTGATCCAAAACTCACACTTAGAGAGCTTAGCAAAAAAGTTCATGGCTTATAAGTAGTTCAAGAATGGTATGCAGATGCTTTTCATGCTCAGTGTCTAACTTGGAATAAATCAAAATATCATCGATAAATACTATGATAATTCACAGCTTCAGGATACACTACATCATTTCCATGCATATGGATGGAGCATTTATCAGTCCAATGGATATGACTAAAAACTTGTAATGACCATAATGTGTCCTCAATGTAGTCTTAGGAATGTCTTCATCCTTAACTATGATATGGTAGTAACGTGATCTCAATTTTATTTTGGAAAAAACTTTTGCTCCTGCAAGCTGATCAAATAAGTCATTGATTCTAAGCATAAAATACTTATTATTCACTATCACCTTGTTAAGCTTGCGGTAGTCTATACACATCTGCATCAAACCATCCTTCTTTTTCATGAACAGAATGGGGGCTCCCCAAGGTGACATGCTTGGGCGAACGAAACCTTTTTCAAGTAACTCTTGTAGTTGCTCTCTTAGCTCTTGCAACTCATTAGGTGCCATTCTATATGGGGCTTTAGACTTAGGCTAAGTTTTTGGGATCAGTTCTATAGAAAAATCTACCTTTCTCAAAGTAAATAGTCTGGTAAATCTATTGGAAAGACATCCAGGAACTCTCTAATGACATTGGTGTCCTCCAAGGATTTATCTTCCTTGAATTCACCAATCATGGCTACAAAGATTGCATTACAACCTTTACTAATGAGGTACTTAGCCTTAACCATTAATTAATGATGCAGTTAAACCAAGCTTACCTATGAATACTTCGTGTTTCTTCCCTACTCTTAGCATAACTTTCTTCCGATGTAAGTCTATGACAACATTGAGTTTACTCAACCAAGCCATGCCTAAGTTTAGGTCGAAGTTCGTAATCGACTAACTATAAGTTTTGATTGAAAATATTAGTTGCTAATCGGGATGTCTAACAAACAAAACTTATTTGCACACATTTGAACTCCAAATGACATCTGCACATGCAAGGCATAGCCCAAGCTGAAATGTTGAATGTTGAGAGGAGCAGCACAATTCTTAGATATGAAAGAGTGACAAGCACCCATTTAAAAAAGTGTATCACAAGATTGATTCTAAGAAAATAGGTTCCTATGACAGAAAATAAAAACTTATTTAATGACTATTGCAGTAAAAACAAAAATCATGGAAGAAAATATGCAGTAAAGAAAAGGCAGAATAATGAAAATAAATGTAGAACGTACTAGTGACAATGTTGTTGTCCTCTTGGGCTACAACATATGTTAAGGCATAAACATGGGGAATTACAGAAGATTGGGAAATAACTTGGCCCTTTGAATTGCTCCTAGCTTGAGCTTGCTTCTGGGTAGGTATAGGTGCTCCACTAGGGTTCTGAGCACTTCTACCAACTGGAGGTGTCATTAAAACGAGTGCTGGAGCTTGAGTTTTGATAGTAGTAGGATTATGAACTATAGTTGGGTGATTGATCTTCACTTTATCCATGGTCCACACCACTCAGCAATCCCATACCTGTGGTCAGTTCTGCTACAAGTATAACATTTATTACTATAATGGTAACATTTATCATAGGCATGCAAATTTTGGCAGCAAACACCCTGCCTTCTTGCTTGAGGTTATTCATTTGATAGAACTTAGTACCTTGAGAACTGTTATGCTTGAACGGTTTAGACTTGGAGGTTGATGGATGTGCTCGCTTCCTCATCTCCATCTAAGCCTGGTGATGCTCAATCATCCGAGCTTCCTCCAAAAGATTCACAAAATTATCATAGTGCTGAGACATCAGGTGACCCTTAATAGAATCCTTCAGTCCCTTAGGAAAGTCGCTGCACTTAGCTATTTTGGTATGCACAAAATGGGGGCAAAACTAGACAACTTCTTAAACTCCATTTCATAGGCTAAGACTGCCATATTCCCCTGACTTAACTGCATGGACACATCCTCAATGATCGTCTGAGTAGACAGAGGAATGAATTTTTACCTGAAGACTCTTCAATTTCTTTCCAAGAGATACCCTCAACACTAATTTCAAAAAAGCAAAACTTGAGCTCACCGTCCCACCAGAATTCTGCTTCTTCCATGAATAAGTGAGTGATAAGATGGATGGCCTCACTCTCGGGGCACTTGATACTGATCAATTCATTTTCTATGACTTTAAGCCAATTAGCAACTTCGATTGGAGAGGCATAACCATTGAAAGTTGGAGGGTTTAACCTTTGGAAGGTAAAGAGAAAACTGTCCACAACGGGCCTAGTTGCCGATTGCGGACTAATGTGGATAACATGTAGAGTAGGAGTAGGAGTAGGTAGAGGTGGACGAGATGGTAAAGCCATCCTCTCTATAGCTCAAGTGTAATGACCCAAGGTCATTACTTTATTATATTAGGTCAAAACCCATCACAAAAATTAGGATCCTGGGGAACTTCAAATTAGGGCAAATAAAAATACCTTTAAATAGAAATAATTTTAGATCAAAGTGCCATAATTAGAGAGAATTCACATAATGGAAAATCCTGCTTTATTTTTTAAAATTATTAAGAAAATTAAATATGTGTACAAATTCATCAATTTTTATGTCATTATGTTAACTATATTATTTAAAGGTTGTTCAAAAAGTTTCATCAATTTTGGAGCGCCGGTTCGATCTTATTTAATTTTTGAAATTTCAAACTTTAGAAATTAATTAAAATTAAATATTTAAAAGAATTGAAATTTTTTTGCGCGAGAGTGTTAGTTACATCATAACATACATCAGTGTCATGTTTCATTATTTTTGAACGTCAAATGACAGAAAAATGAAAAAAATAAGTAATTATTATTATTTTTTCTTATTCCTCTCTAATCCCCCCCTTCGATCGCAGCCCTCCCTCCCTGATCATAGGCTCTGTCGCTCGACAGAGCCTACTGCGTCGCAGCCCCTGCATTGTTTTGATGGAGGTTGGATGACCCACTTGGCCGACCAACATCCCTCCTCCCTCCGTCTATATATTCCCCACCCAGGACCATCTCCTTCTCCTCCCCAAAATAGCAACTCCTCCTCCCTCGGCGCTCCATTCCTCCCCCTCATAACAACCCCTCTCCCCTCATCTTTCCTTCCCCAACAACAGCCTTCTCCCCCTCAGTGTTTATTACCAATAGCAACCCCTTAGTCAACTGCCGCTTGTCAGCCATCTGGCCACCCCTCCGGTCACCCCATTCAGTCACGTTTGGCTCCTGGCAAGCCTAACCCTAGGTTAGAGGAGAAAGAAAATAGGGAAAAAAATGAGGAGAAATTATTTTGTTTTATTTTCTTTATTTATTTTTATTATAAATAAATATACTATTTCTATTATGTCATTGCATTATTATTATTGTCATTAATTAATAATGAATAACAGTACAAATGTTATAATATAACTGTTATTTCTATTTTGTCAATTCAATTCAAACATTTTCATCATGTCATTTTATTATTATTTTTTGCAATTTTACAGTCATTTCCATTCTGTCTTTTTTTTCATACAATATTATCATCATTAAATAATAATAATTATAATAACATATAATTATTATCTTCAGTGACTTATAATTGCTACATTCTATAAAGTAGAGAGAGTAAAAGAAAGACAGAATAGAAAAGAGGAAAGTAAATATCCCTTAAAGTATCACTTTAATTATAATATTGGCTAAAAGACTAATTTAAAATATCAAAAATCTAAATGCAAATTTGATCAAACTGTTGCACTTTTGAACTTAAAGAAAAGGGTACCAGATGTTTTTTATTACTTTTGTTTAAAATTGCTTTTCTGCTCAGTATCGCACAAATTTATAAAAGTGATTTTAAAAGTCACATAAAATGATATATAAAAAAGTTTAGATAATTGAGTAGCACAAGTTCTATGTGGATATATTTTTAGTCTGATTAGATAATTGCTAGGATGGGGCTGTCCGACATCAGTAGTCATAAGGAACCTATACTGTAAGCCTTCGAGAGAGCAGATATAGAGGGAAGTTGAGATATGTAACACAAAATGAACCTTCCCCTTTCCTCAATTTTGTACTTGCCCAACAAAATCATATTTTGTATCATATATCAAATGCTAAAATTCTATATTTATTTTTATGACATCAATTATTTTTATGCTTTGGCTTCAGTGCAGTTGAAATAGGTTTGTAAAGATAAATTTATAAAGTTTTTATTTCTTATCAAATTATTACTTATTTTTATTATTAATTAACAATTATAAAGTTGATATTTATCAATACTTAGTTTCACAACTAACTGGTATACAAATATCTACACTTTTGAAACATGCCCAGATCAGGAGTTCGACCTAAAGGAAAGATGCTAAAAACAAAACAATGCTCATACTACTACCTGCAAATTTATTATACTTTTTGACTCTTCTTAAAATTTGCAACTTTTATATTTTGATCTTTGTAATCAAAACTTGTGATTTATAAATAAATGACTTATGTTTGATGTATATATATTTGTCTTTTAAACCACTAAATATGATCTTCTGGCTAAAGGATTTACCCAAGAAAAACTGGTGTTGGATTAGCTTCCGCTAACCCGGCATTGGGTCTTTGCAGTTGGTATTAGAGCAGAATTGATTGTAAATTTAAGATATATTATATAAAGGTCAAGTCATAATTCATTTTGAGAGCGAGGAAGGATAACATAAACCTATATAAATTAAGCTTTCAACTTTTAGGCAAAAAGATGGATTCAGACGAAGGATTATGAGCACCCCATCAAAACCTCAATCAAGGCACCTATATTAATGGAGGTTCCATGAAGTACCAACTTCATGGAAGCTGTCTTAGAGCTCCTAGCAAACCTAAAGAAAGCAACTCTATCAGACTTCGTTCAATTACCCCAAAAACATCATTCCGTGAGAATTCTCCAATCTTTCCTCAAATTAAATCAACCAGTATTTCATGGGACTACTTGCCCTATGGAGGCAGAATACTAGCTAATAGAGATATAGAAGACATTAGAAAGTAAGGAGTGTCTAAATGAAAAAACAGTACGAGTGAATCGCTACCTATTTAAAGGAGAAGCTAACCGATGGTGGGAATCCATCGCCAACACTGATTTCACTGGTATAGAAGTGGAAAATATAAGTTGGGATGCATTCTTTGAAGTATTTAGAACCAAATACGTCCCTCAAGCTATCCAAAACATCATAGAAAACCAATTCATGAACTTGGTTAATGGTAGCAATTATGTGGCCAAATATGAGGCCGAGTTCATGAAAATAGTAAGGTATGCTCAAAACTTGGTAAGTACAGAGAAAGCAAGGTGCAAGTATTTTTTATTAGAGATGAAGGACATCCTTCATTGGAGCCTGCTTCCATTTAGGCATACTCATTTCTCCAAACTCTTAGAATGTGCCTTAATCATGGAACACGAAGAAAATAGTAAGCCTTCTAATCACTCCAGACAAGTGAAGAGGCAAGATTATTCCACAAAGGACCAAGGGACTTTCAAAAGACAACAACACAACTTACTTGCAAAAATATTTTAGCTAACTTCTAAGAATCCAGCAAAGAATGAAAGGTGATTGTTGGAGACCTCATCCCCATGACAAGTGCTACCATGATGACAAAATGTGTTTTATGTGTGGCAAGTCCAACCACCAAATTCGGGAATGTTGATTCATGAGAGCATAGATAAAGTTACCATTAGAAGAGGCACAAACATAGCAATCGCTGTAACCCCATTCCATGCCCAAACAAGAGGAGCTACCCCAAAACCAGTCAACACCCCAAGGCCACCAATTGCACCACCATTCAATCAAAGGAAAAGATCCGCACATCGTAACCCAGCTCATGCAATTACTTACATGCTCACTCTAGTCTTAACACTTGTAAATAATGATGTAGATACAAGTATTTCATTCTTCTCATGCTCTTTTTTTTTTCTTTTGCACTTATATAAATTAGTACAAAATGCTCAAAATTCATATTTAGGTATTCATTAATGATGTATCATGTGATACCTTTTTTGATATGGGGGCAAGTCACTCCTTCATATCATAAAAACTTGCAGCCATACTAAAACTACCATCTTCCCATAAGGCAACAACACTAAATATTGGGTTACCTTCTGGAGCTAGCATGGCAGCTTAGAAATTTTGTATTTTTAATATCCCATTAAAAATGAAATATTCAAGGTTATGTTAATAATTCTACCCATCACTAACTTTGATATTATTCTAGGGATGGATTGGTTAAGTAAGCATGATGCTATAATCAACTGCTAGAAAAAAAATTTCACAATCAAAAGTGGTAAGATATCAACAGTATATATAGGAAGACAGAGCCTATTAGCTTCCCTAATAAACCCGATGAAGGCAACAAAACTGATTAAGAAAGGATGCAGAGCATACTTAGTAATAATGATGTGATAAAGAAATGAAGTTGTGCTTTTATCATAAATGCATATTGCTTGACATTTGGATGATGTATTTCCTGAAGATTTACCTGGGCTACCACCTGTAAGAGAAATTGGGTTCTCAATATAATTAGCTCTGGGAACCCAACCCAAGTCAAAATTACTATACTGTATGGCACTAAAAGAGCTCCAGGAATAGGACAAATAACTTTAAGATCTAACCAACAAAGGTTTAATCCAGCAAAGCTTGTCCCCATGGGGAGCCCCAGTTTAAAAAAGAAGGACAGATCTATGCGCATGTGCATAGATTATAGGGAACTCAACAAAGTAATTGTGAAAAATAAATATCCTCTACCCCGCATCGATTACCGTTTTGATTAACTGGCTGGAGCCAAAATATTTTCCAAGATTGATTTAAGGTCTGTATACCACTAGATGAGAGTCAATGAAGAAGACATACCCAAGACTGCATTTAGAACTCGCTTTAGAGACTATGAATTCTTAGTCATGTCCTTTGGAATCAGTTAACGTGCCTTCTATCTTCATGTGTTTAATGCAGAGAATCATCAGGCCATTCTCAAAAAATTTGTAATAGTCTTCATCGATGATATCTTAATATATTTCAAGTCTATGGAGGATCACGAGATTCATTTGAAAGTAGTATTGGGAACGCTTAGGGAGAATCAATTATTTGCCAAGTACTCGAAATGTGAGTTTTGGTTGGACTCAATAGCAATTTTAGAACATGTAGTAAATGCTAAAAGAATTAAAGTAGATCAAAGAAAGATTAATACCATACAATAATGGCCCCAACTAACATCAGTGGCTGAGATTTGCAACTTCATTAGACTAGCAGGATACTTACAAAAATTTGTCAAAGGTTCTCAAAACTAGCCAAACCTTTAGCACATCTAACACAAAAGGCAATACCATTTTTATGGAGTCAGGAGTGCAAAGAATCATTTCTAAGAATAAAGCAATCTCTCACCACTGCACTTGTCCTGATCCTACCTCAAAAAGGAAAGAACTACAAGGTATGCATGGACGCTTCATTAACAAGACTAGGGTGTATCCTCATATAATATAAGTATGTTATTGCTTACGCTTCAAGGCAATTGAAGACTCACAAAAAGAACTGCCCAGTTCATGATTTAGAGCTAGTCGCAATAATTTTTGCCTTAAAGATATGGAGGCACTATCCTTACAACGTGAAATGCGAGATCTTCATAGATCATTAAAGTTTCAAATACATCTTCACATAGAAGGAACTAAACTATTGCCAAAGGAGATGGTTGGAACTACTCAGCGACTATGACATGGATATTCAATATCATCTTGGCAAAGCTAACTTGGTCACAGATGCTTTAAGTAGAAAGGAAATACTGAACACTTTAATCTCAGCAAGTCCATTTGAAGAAGAATTTCAAAATATTAATATAAGACCCATCATGAAAGATCAATTAAATGAATTTCTTAACATTAATACTGCAGGACCTACCTTCGTGAAAATCATATTGGATGCTCAAAAAGTCAACTAAGAATACCCCAAGTTGAAAGCAGAAATATAAGATGGTTGTAGAACAGAGTTGTAGCTATGAAAAGGAATTCATATTTATAATGACACTTAAATTTGGGTTTAGAATAATTTTCACATTCAAAATCAGATATTAAATGAAGCCCATAACTCAGGTTATACACTACACCCCAGAAGCAACAAAATATATCAAGATCTAAAAATAGCCTTCTCATGGCCTAGGCTCAAAAGAAAGATAGCTAAATTTGTGGCTAAGTGCCATGTTTGTAGCCTAGTCAAAGCAAAGCACTAAAAACCTGGTGGACTTCTGCTCTCACTAGAAATTCTAGAATGGAAATGGTCAGATATCTCCATATATATCATAATGGGTTTGCCAAAAAGAAAATCAGGTGCAGATGCCATTTGGGTCATAGTTGATAGATTAATAAAGTTAGCCCAATTTATCCCAATAAAATAAATAGACTCAGTGGAGAAACTGGCAAGATTATATATCTGGGAGATCGTCAAACTGCATGGGATTCCTAAAACTGTTTTTTCAGATCGGGATGGCAAGCTTACTTCTCGATTTTGGCAAGTAGTATGCACGTGGTCTGAAGTAATAAGGGATTTGAAGTTCTGAGATTTATCGTCCACTGAAAATGAAGTGTTTTGTTACTAAAGTATATTTGTCTTCACTAATGTTTGAACAATGTTTTAGTTTGTGTTTTTGGTTCCAATTTAGTAATCAAAGTTTTTTTGATTAGAAACTACAAGTTGAGAAAGTAAGGAGAGTTGTATTTAACAGGCAATTCATTGAAGGGTTTCATGTAAGTACTCTTCTTTGCCAATTTTAAATGCCAAATTACTCGAATGTTTTTGTTATAATCAAGCAACATTAGTCTTCCTTTGAGTGTATTCTAATTTGGACTAAGTTATGTCTAATGCTCAAAGATGAACTCAAGAAGCTTCAATCCTGGCACATAAACCCTCACGTGATAAATATTAGTTGAATCTGATACTTACATCTAAGTATTCAAATCTAGAGTTTTAATTGTGTGATCACGCAAATTTGAATCCACCAAATAGCATCATATGCATTGACTTTAGTTTAGCTAAGGGAGAGAGTCATTGGGCTAAACAAGTTATATCACATCACCCGTAAGCACTCAACACTTCATCTTCCTCCATTAACTAGAAGGAGCCATGGAGCAAATTTGGTGGCTCTCGACTCACACGCATCAACTTCTTAGCTTAGCTAGAGGAACAATGCTACAATGCTCAAAAGCATGTCACTGGCTCTCGGTAGTTGTGCACATGTTCCTAGCTTAAGCTGATGGCGAGCGGTGGAGCTCTAAGATTATTTAATTTCCTATCACTATGTTTATCATTTCAAACCCTAAAGATTTTCATTGATCATCCTCACTCAATGAATATTGTCACGGATATCCATGGCGATGATGCTTTATGTGCATGTCCTAGGTTTAAAAGGATAAACTAGCTTGATAATTTTATAATTTAAAAGCATTAACTTAAATAGATACATTTATGACACATCATTCATCCAAGCAATTTTTCATATCAATAATCAAGAAATGACTAAGGAAATTTATTCATTAACAAATTGAGTACAAACATTTTTAATTCCTTCAAATCATTACATGTTTAAGCTCAACCCTCCTCAAGAAGGGTGTAGGTTTCCAATACAAAAAAAGCATAGGAAAAGAAATTCAAGGTATTGAACCCTTGCATGGCTCTTTTCAAAAAAGAAATTAAGGAGCTAGAGATACAATACTAGGAATTGTTGTTGCGTCACCGGATCTTCTCTCAATCACCAACCTCTTTCTCTTCTCTGTTTCCTGAGCTCGATTTCTCTTTCCTTTGGTGATAGTCTATTCCTTTGTTGGACAGGGCTTCTCTCTTTGCTCAGCTTTTTGCACCTTCAAATATTTAGAAGATTCAATGTCAAAATGGGGAACCCCTCTCTAGCCTTTCTCCTTGGCTTTTATAATCCTTGAAATCTTTCTCAGCATTTGTGCAAACACCCTTTTCCTCTTCTTAGGAATTATTTTGCAATTAATATTTATTCTTTTATTCCATTGAAAATGAAAAGGTTTAGCTAAATTGTTATTAATTCCTGATGTGGCAAGGAGAAAGATTAAGTCTATTCCTCTCCCCAATTCTAATTTGGATGCCTATTCTAGAGCAATTTTATGGCGGGCGCTACGGCGCGCTGCAGCAGTTTTGCTTTAGAATTTTTGCTAAGTGAATTTCTGTTGCAGCGCGCAATAACATTAGGCTCTCTATCTTGTGCCCACTATGGCGCGCTGTAGCACCAAACTTTTTGTCTTGGGCTCACTATGGCTGTAGTGCTGAGCTTTTTGTCTTGTGCCCGTTTGAGCGTACTGTAGTGCTGAGCTATCTATCATGTGCCCATTTGAGTGTGCTGTAGTGCCGAGCTCTCTGTCTTGTGCTCGCTTGGGCGCGTTGTAGCGTCGTATTCTCTGACTTGTGCCCATTGTGGTGCGCTGTAGCACCGAGCTCTCGGCCTTGTGTTCACTGTGGCACGCTGTAGCACCGAGCTCTCTATCTTGTGCCTGCTTGGGTGCACTGTAGTGCCGAGCTCTTGATCTAGTAATAACTGTGGTGTGTGATAGCGCTGAGCTCTTGGTCTTGTGTTTGCTACGGTGCACGGTTGCACTGAGCTCTCGGTCTTGTGTTCGCTACGGCGCGTTGAGGAGGTTCTCTTCCCAAATTTTATATTTAGGTCAGATTTTACTTTGCTCAACTTTTATCCTAAAAAAGCATTGGAAAAACATCAAAATACACATTTTTAATAGAAATGTGTTTTTTTTATTCACTTATTTTACTATAAATCTTAGATTTATCATACCTCCACACTTAAATTCTTGTTCGTCCTTGAGTAAGCTCAAAATAAACTTTTTTAATTTTTTAGATCACATAATTTAATAGAATATATGTGAAGTGCTTTTTTCGCATATAATGTTTTACTTAATAATGTGACCATAGAAACTCAAATTCTACCAAATACCATGCTAATGTTACCCTCTCTTTTTATTATTTTAGTTTCCTCCTTCAAAATATATGATGCTTGACTCTTAAATTATGGGGGGAGTTTCTAGGATTGCTTAACTAAGGCAGCCATATTCGGTGTGTTAGATTTTTTTTTGTGTCATTCGTGCTTCTTCTTATCAACAGTAATGAATTTTTCAGGAGAGATATTTTTTTTCCTACTATTTTTCTCAGTTTTTTACTTTGGGAGAGATTTTTTTTTTTATATTTGAATTGTTTTTTCATTCAGTCCAAGAGAGACATTTTTCTTCATCCCCATCTATTATTTATTGCGTTCAATAAGTCCTACAGAAACCTAGCACATTGTTAGTTTCACCATTTCTCACTTCTCTAAATCAAGTTCCTTAACCCCACCTCATACTTAGAATTATAGCATCATATACTTTTGATTTGTGGAGACTATATTGATTTGAGAGTAAATCAATTTAATATGAACAATTTTAGAGCTGATTTATTTCAATTGGTCACATTTTGTTTAAGTAAATTAAGATATTGAAATTCTTCACATCATGCATTGAACTTAGCTCATTAAAAACTTAAGGAATGCTGAGATTAATATTCAATTGGTACAAAATATGAGAGAATTTAATGCACTAAGATTTATTAAACAAAAACAAAAGTACAAAATAAAACAAAAGAAAAGATAAATGCAACATATTCATCATATTCATCCTCTTCTTCTTCTTCTTCTTCTTCTTCCTAAAGCTGAGTGGAAATCATGCTAAAATTTGAGCTGTTGAGACAGGATGGATTGGTTATACCTCATTTGGTTTAGATATGCCCTCATTTTTGACATTACCTTTTTCAAATCTTTTAAAGTTGAAATTATTCCAAAAGAAGATGAAGCTTCTGCTTCCTTCCTTTTTCTCTTCTTGCTCTTCTTACCTTCTTGAAAATGGGAGTGTAAGTTATTTCAGGTAAGAGGAACACGGGGATAAATTGCTACATCACAAGATGATACTGATAAGTCCAAGATTTATAATAAAACAAAAGAACAAATACAAAAATTTTCATTATAGAATGGGATTTTCACTATTTTCAGGCAAAATGACAAGCTGAGCAAGATCTGGTAGAAAACTAAAATTCTAGAAGAAAACTGTTGTAGGGCGCCCAAGCGCGCTACAGCGCGCCAAGGCAGGTCGAACTTGAAACCTCATTACTACCGCGTGCCACCGCAGAGTAAAAATAAAATGAAGATTAATGGATTCGCTACTGCGTGTTGCAGCGGGTTCAGTTCAAAAGTTTAGCACTACCGTGCTCTACAGTAGAACAAAAGGGTCGAATATAGATAAATAAAATGAAATTTAATACATCCACTGTAGTGCGCCCAAGTGCTCCACAGTGCGCCAAGGCAGATTGAATTCGAAAAGCTAGGCGCTACAGCAGCGCCCGCCATAATTTCAGCCTGGATCAAGCATTAAAGCCAGCATAGGGAAGGCCACAACTTAAATCTTTTTCCTTCCTCAGACATTTAAAACCCCAATTCCATTAATTTAATACATTTTTAGGAGAATATCAGAATATTCTTAAATGCAAGTCATTAAAGCAAGGGAGTTGGAAAGGTGACAGCTTTGATTACAAAGAAGGCTAAGGGCTATTCTATTTAAACTGGCTAGCAGGACTAAGAGAGGGTTCCCCTCTTTGACATTCCAAGATATAGTTTTTGAGGCTGCTGTAAGAAGGAAAGGAGAACCCCAACCAAGGAAGGAAAAGACAACCATTCAAGGAGAGAAAGGAAATACAACTCAAGGAGCTGGAAGAGAAGAAGTTGGAGAGCAGGGAAACATCTGGAGAATGCCAAGGGTTATTCCTAGCATTTCTCAAAAACTCTTTTTGATATTCTTTTAGTAGAACCATGCAAAGGTTCACTTTCTTGTATTTTTTTTTTTTGCATCTCTTTTGTAATGGAAGGCTAAACCCTCCTTGGGGAGGGTTGGGCTAAAATCATGTAATGAGTAAAGGGACAAAATGGTGTTTGTATAAATCTTCTTCAATAAATAAAATATTTATCTTTTGGATTGCGATATATTTCTTGTGAATGCATGCTTGTGGAATTAATGTATATTTTATTTTAAATGGTTTTATAACAAAAATAATATCAAATCAACTAGTCATACCAAGCTCAAGAGAATGCAAATAAAGGTCCACGCCGCAAATATATATTCATTGTGCGAGAATTCTCGGTGTAAACACCTTGAGATTGGAATGATAGATTGATTTGGTAACTTAACTCTCTTTGAGCTCCATAGCTCACAAATTGGCTGTAAAGCTAGAAATATGCGAGTTAGTGCTTGGAGCCCAGTGACAAGCTCTTGAGCTTAGTAGCACTATTCTTTGAGCTCAGTCGGGAGGTCGATGCATGTGAGCTGAGAGCCACGAATCAAGTTCCGTATCTCAATAGACATTAAAGGAAGAAGTGGAATTATTGAGTGCTCATGGATGATCGTGACATAATCCATGCAGCCCAATAATTTACTTCCTTAGCTAAACAATGCATATAGCATGTGACACTAATTGTGTGGGAATCAAGTTCATGTGATTGCTAAATTAAAATTTATTTTGATAACTTAGACGTAAGGAATCTTAATTAGCTTTTGTTGATCACATGAGGAACTATATGCCAAGATTGAACTTTGTGTGTCCATCTTGTATACTAGATATGAAATAGTTAGAATTAGAGGACCAATCTAAGGAATGTTATCTTCACTTGATTACAATCAGCATGGAAACAAGTTTCATTAAAAGTTGAATTAACTTAATTACTTACACTAGTCCCAATACAACTTGCATGATTCAGACCCAACTCTCCCTTCATTTCAAATAGTATCTTCAGTTTGATATATTTGAATTATAAATTAAGAGCCCCATAAAACCCAAAAATATCATTAGCTAAACATTATTGAAAGTAGATAAACTTTAGTAACAAAAACACTGTTCTCTGAGGACGATAAATCTCAGAGCTTACCTTTCAATTATTATTTTAGACCACGTACACTTGTGTGTGAGCACAGATGTGTATTTACAATCTTTTAGATACGTTTACCCCTTAGGCAAGGCATATCCCATAAATCAATGATCCAAAAGCTAAAGCGGCACAAAACTCGGTCAAGGCATTCCAAAGATGTCAAAAATAACTCTGGAGATATGAATTTCTCCAAATTGTTCAATCACACAGATTAATAATGCTCTTGACCTAGTCACCTCACTTAAAATACCCAATTAGCATTATTAAGCTTGAGATATGAACATGCCATGCATTGCATAAGTCCCTAAGGAGAGCTCATAGAATGTTGGTGAGGTTCCCTCTCCAGCCAGCTTCATAAGAGGTGATGGCGCTTGATATGGCTGTATAATCATACTCAAAATTTAGTAAGGCTTGGTAGGCACACTCCTATATCATCTTAAGTCTGTAAAGTTGCTCGATCTGCTCGAGCTTGAAACTTATGTCCTTCCTTCGCACAAAAATTTTAAGCCCGCTTGCATTTACTGCGTTTGCGTAAACTTCTTGCACGAGGGAAATGTAAAAATCAGTCTGCAGGCAGGCCAATTTTTCCCATATTCGATATGATATATCACATTGAAAAATAGGGAAAGGGAATTTATACCCCCTCTCCTGAATGAGCTTATGTCTAGATGTTATTTGGTTAAAGCGCTGCTCGACCTCCACTGAGGAGAATATTTTTTTGTTGAAGGAGCCTCCAGAAGTAGAGGCTGCAGCTTCCTTATTTGCAACACTCTTCTTTTGTGATGCTATTGGTGTAGGAGAGGGTTGAGAGTTATGTGAATTCAGGCATAAATTTTTCAAGCACAAAGAGTGTGTAAGCAACCCTCTCCAATCCTCTATATTTATAGGTCCATAAATTATTAACATTTTCTCTTAAATCATCTTTCATATCAAATTTATGGCTGATCAAAGATGGTCATTAAGTCATGCCATAAGTGTGATTGATTTCAACCTTTGAAAAGAGGGAAAAAGGCATATTTTCAACAGTTTTTACCAGGATATAAGTTCCAAGGTGCGCTGTAGCGATTTTGATTGCTTGAGAATTCCCAAGTAGTCGATAAAGGTTCCAACTGTGCATCGCGCGCTGCAGCGCGTGATAGTGCCAAGGTTTCTATTTAGGCATGCAATAGAGTTGAATTTTGCTCCAGCATGCTACATCATTGAATTCCGCTGTGGCGCACCGTAGCGGCAATTTCTGCAACAGCGCACTAGAGCATTGAAATCCTCTACGGCGCACTGTAGCATCTGCTGAAAGAGCTTTTCCTTAAGTTTAACCAATTTCTTAGAATTTCCAATTATAAAGATCAGGTTGCATTTCTTTACTGCTAAGTAAACTAACTATTCTTACACACAATAAGGTAAATATACTTCAATATATATATATATATATATATATATATATATATATATATATATATGGGTTGCTTGCCTCCCATAAGTGCTTGGTTTAGCATCGTCAGCCCGACCAATTTAAAAACTTAAGTTATTATTTATTTGGGGGTCTTTCTTTCTAAATTTTGGAAGTATATGGATGAGCACCAACAAGTGCTGTGCTCAAACCCATCACTTCATATTTTCCTTTTTCTTCTTCTTTCCCCTCAGAGTTGGGTTTAGGTGCTCCCTTCTTCATTCTCCTTTCCCTTCTAATTTTCTTCTTACTTTTTATCTATTCCTGAGCATTTCCTCCAGATGAGGTGCTTTTGTTACTCACATAATTTTGATCAGTTAGCCTAAGATTCTCTAGTTCAATATTCCCTTGAGAAGATTCAATCATGAGTTTTCTTTTCTAATGCAACTCCATATTCTTTTGTTTATTAAATGTGGGCTTAAGATTTATATCTTCAGTTTTTCCATTTATTATAATTGTTATTATCCCCCATGCTACGTCTATGATTGCCTTGGTGGTCACAAGAAATGTCTTGCAAAGATGATAGTAGAATTTTCATTCTATCTATCCCATTCACAAATTGTAAAATTAGTAAGAACTATAAAGCTTCCCAACCCATAACAATATTTTTAACCACACCTAAATGGGCTATTGAATATAAGTTAGCAAACTATCAAATGGTAGGGGTGCTCTCCATTCCCCACATTCCCAATCTATTATATATGTAACAAGGCATCACATTGACTGAGACTCCTAGATCACATAAGGGATCTAAAAGAACCTCACCCTCAATGAAGCAAGGAATATTCATTAGACTAGGGTCCACACATTTTTTTGCAATTAGGATCTCTTCTAAAATCTTAGCATTGATTATCCCAGCTCCCAAATCTTTAGTTTCCCTTCCATGGCTATTTTCCAAGAAATTCTTTTCTATCTTATCAGAATTAATGACGCTAACCATCTCCCTAGGATTACTTCAGTCGAACAAGCTAAAGTACCCTGCTGGTAAATGGACAGTTGTTGAAAAATTTGTCCTAGTTGGGCTTCAATATTTCTAAGGAACTTGGATTGAGGCATCTTGATGGCTTAAAGTCATTCGGTCCTTCTCATAAACTGAGTGGTTTCTACCTTGAAAGTATTAAATGTTCCTACTAGGCTTATATTTTGGGGTTGCTGGTTATTGCTATAATTTTGCCCTTCTTTATTTTGTGAGTTATTTCCATTAAAATTTCCATTTGTGTTGTTCCTGCTCCAAGAGAAATTTGGATGATTTCTCTATCCAGGATTATAAGTATTAGAATAGGGATTATTTAGCCCAAGATTTTGGTTCACATTATTGTTCCTTAAGTAATTTACTTGTTTAGTGTTTGAAGGTGCGAAAGGGTTATTTAAGTTATAGTTGCCATTGCTATGTTTACCCCCGCACAAATCACAATAAATTTCATGTGCATTGTTTAAGTTTATGTTACTAGTTATTTGATTCAAAGCGTTTATTTCATTCTAGAGGGCTATAATTTAGTTTGCCTCGTCAACATTGTTAACTTCTTTCTTGTTAAGATTAAGGCTATGAGTAGGCCATTGATAAGCATTATTTGCTATTTCCTCTAACTGGTCATAGCCCTCTTCCTGGGTTTTGCTACTTAGGTACCCTCTAGCTGCCGCATCAATCATGGTTCGAGTGGGTGCATTCAATACATTATAGAATGTCTGAACTTGCATCCATTGCAGGAACCCATGATGAGGACAGCACCTCAGGCACTCAAAACGTTCCCAGCTATCATAAAGTTTCTCCCCCTCATATTGGCTAAAGTTGGTTATTTCAACCCTTAACCTAGATGCCTTCATAGGTGGGAAATATTTGGCTAAAATTTCCTAGCCAAATTATCCCAGGTGCGAATCAAATCACTAGGCAAAGAGCTGAGCTAGCTTTTTGCTCAGTCCTTTAGAGAGAACTGAGAATAGTTTAAGTCTAATGGCATCAATAGTAACGCCATTATATCTAAAAGTATCACATATCTCCAAAAAGTTGGAGATGTGTGAGTTTGTATCCTCAGTGGCTAACCCCCCAAAATAACTATTTTAAATCTTATTTAGGGTTGATGGTTTTATCTCAAAGTTATTAGTAGCTATGATTAGCCTAATAATTGCATGAGGGATTCCCCTCATAGTAGGTAAAGCATGGTCTCTCAATGCTCTCCTCCTTTGCTCTCTGATAAATCCAAGATTTATGGCAAAATAAATTATGAAAAATATACAAAACATCACTTGAACAAGCATACTTTGAAGTAAATTTATTGAATTTCAGGAGAAAGCTGGAGAAAAAAAATATGAAGCAAAAATATGAAGCAAAATTATAAATTCTAGAAGAAAATCGCTGTGGCGTGTCGCAGCGCGCCCAGCGGGCCATGGCAGTCTACTTATTAGGCTCACCTGGAACATTTCTACAAGCTTGGAAGGAAAACTGCTGCGGCGCACCCTAGTGCGCTCCAGCGGGCCACAATGTCATTTCCGGGGAGTAATATTAAGACTTTGGGACAACTAATTAAACAGTGACTCTTCGCTTTCACGAAAGATTAACTGCCACAGTGCGCCTATGATAATGAACAAAAGCTATAGACCTTGAAGGAATTAGTTGTAGCGTGCTATGGCTGGCCACAATGACATTCAAACAAAATAATAATGAAAACTATATGGGAAGTAATTGAACAGTAGCTTTCCGCATTCACAAAAGTTTAATGGCCACAGCGTGCTTGCAGCGCGCTACAGTGAAGCGCAGCAACATTTTGAGTAAATGGTGTAAATCAAGGAGATTGAATGTATAAATAGTATTTGGATCGAGGCTGCCACAGCGCGCTACAGCGGAACAATGTTTGGATTGGACCTGCCACAGCGCGCTACAGTGGAACAATGTTTGGATTGGACCTGATGTGATTGCTATAGCGCACCACAGCATGCTGTAGCATGCCATAGTGGTGGACACAGAAACCTCCAGAAATTATATTAATAACAACATAGGGAAGGGCAAAAATTTCTGACCTTTAGGCTTCCTCTCCCTTTTTGAAAATAGAATTAATATTTAAGTCTGCAGAATTGCAAATGATTATTAGAATAAAACATAATGGATTGCATTGAAGGAAGGGAAGATGAATGGTCACTTAGGATAAAGGCAAAAAGGTTGAGAGCTTTCCTATTTAAGGGACATTTTTAGGCTATTCAAGGGTTCCCAATTTCAATATTCATTGATCCAAATTATAAGTTGTTGTGAGAAAGAGAAGGAGAACTCTCCAAGGAAGGAAGTTTAGAACCACCTTACTAGTTCAAGAGGAAAGAGAAGTTGAGGAACTTATAGAAAAGGAGAGAAGTAAGGAGAAGGAACCAAGAGAACCCTCGAAATTCAGGGCTGTTCCTAGTACCATTTCAAAGCCCGATCTTATTTTCTTTTCTTGTGAACCGATGTCAAGGTTCATTTTCTTTTACATATCTTGCTGTATTGAAATTGTGATGGAAGGCAAAACCAACTTTGGAGAGGGTTGGGATGTAATTATGTGATGAGTAAGGTATAAGGTGTTGTATGTTTAATTTGCAATTGATAAAATTTGAGCTGAACGTTTTGTTTCATTTTGTTGAATGCTTAGAATGATTATCCAATGTAAATCTTAATTAAACCAAATCTAGAATGAAAATCTTTGTATAAGACATTAAAAGACTTGTGCTCTAATGCTTACTAATTGGATTAGAGCAGGGAGTGAGTGCAATAGAGCTGAGACCTACGTGACAAGCTCTCATGCCCATTAGCATCATTTCTTAAGCTCATCCAAGAAGTTGAAGCTTATGAGCTGAGCTAAGCCCCCCTCCAATCATGCTCTGTAGCTCAGCAAAGTAGAAGGAGGGAGAGATCATCGATCACCCATGGATGATGTGACATAGTCTATTGGGTCCGATAAATCCTCTCCCTTAGCTAAGCAGCGTGTGTAGCACATTATGCTGATTGGTGGGAATCAAGGCTTGTGAGATCATAAAACTAAAAGGATGTTTTGATAGCCTAGATGCAGGAAATCAAAATTAACTTAAATTGATCTCATAAGAATTTATGTACAGAGGTAGAATCCCTAGGGTGTTCTCCTTATGCACTAGATTTGAATTAGTTGGAATTAGAGGACCAATTTAAGGAAGGCAATGTTCACTTGATTGATGAGGCATAGTATAATTACTTTGTAAATTACAATGACATGATTATGACACTGAGACCTTATGAGTCACATAACAAAATCCCAACTCTCTCTTCTTAAATCAAATTGTATCTTCAATTAAATTTTTGTTTATTAAATTAGGGACCACACCAAAATCCAAATAAGAATTGTCAAAACATTATTGAACATAGATAAAATTTAGTATCAAAACCACTATTCCATGTGGACAATATAAATCTGTAACTTACAATTCCAAATTGTTACTTTAGACCACGTACACTTGTGTGCGAATATAGATGTGTATTTACAGTCTATCACTCCCCTACTCCCCCCACCGGACTGTCATCTATATTTTTCATATCTAATTAAGCTTAATTTAAAATTAATTATTCTCTCGTTGCTTATAATTAAGCTCTTTCAATTTCTGGGTCAAAAAGTGTGGCGGCCATCCCTTAATCAACTAAGTTTAAGAGGTGGTCGTTATTACTACCACAAATATTAAACCATAAATATATCCATGATACTAATCACAGTTGAGCAAGACTAGTCAAAAACATGTATATAATATAACAGTGCAGAAGATGAAAAGTAGGCAACTAGACATAATCCACATTTGTCCATTCACATACAAAACATTAAATGCAGAACAATAAGAAAGCTTATTTATTACAATTTTATTAAACACAAGCAACGAAAATATCTCCTTCAGCGAGCCGCACCATACTTTAACCTTCTATTTAGCTTAATCTTCAAGCATTGAATCTGACATATACTCATGATGTACTATATATGATAGGGCACAGCCAAAAAAAAATGGTTAGACTTTAATAAGTCTAAGTACAATCTAAGATATTAATAAGTTTCATAAGTTTAAAGATATCACCAATTTACTTAAACTACTAAGCAAGCAAAATAAATAGGTTCAACAAGCTACAAAGAAGTGGAAGGAGCTATAAATAAAGGCATTTATAATTATGCAACATATGAGATAAAAGAACATACCTCAACACCAAAGATGTGGTAAGGTTAGGCATATAAGTATAATTAAAGTAAGGAAAATACTGAAAGAAAAGACTCATTCGAAACATGCTTATGATCACCCAAAAATACTGAATTATGCATATTAAAAGAAAGTCATTTAACTGTGGTACATATAAGTAAGTAGAAAGAAATCTAGTATTCTATAAGTATACAAGTAAGCAAGTAAGGTAAAGGCTAACTGTAATAAAAATAATAGTAAAATAGAAAGGTAAGTATATAAAGACTATCATATCAGAAGGGTTGGCTAAATGGGCCACTGTACTGTAAATTCCCATAGCCTTTCTGGGCTAGGTCATGATTCCCAAAGCCTTTTTGGGCTAGGGTAGGAACTATACTAAGGAGGCAGAAAATACACATACTGTAAGATTTTAGTTATTTTACTTGACTTTTGTGGACATGTCCAGAAGTAGCTGAGGAGTCAAGCACATCTGTAAGATTATTTGGGTTCCAACTTAACATAACACTCCTCAATAAGTAATATTAAGTAATTCTTATTTCTTCATACCCTCTATCCAGTAGAGGTAAAATGTGTAAGATCAACTAGAAATTAAACCCAATGCAAATGTTATCTGATATTCTTATGTTTTCATTTTATGCCGCAATGTTATCTTGTATGATATGTTCAAGAAAAAAGGCACAAATTACAAGGAATGCAAAAGTAATAATAATTCAATAATAAGCAAGAGACTCTACTGCACATAAGTGATATCTATTGTTATCTACTTAACTCATTCTATCTATTCTAAGAGATTACAAGATTAGAATCTCTAATATCCATCTATCAAGTATAATCCCAAATTTATCAATCTTATAAAGTTAAACATTTGAACTTAACAAGTTCTAATTCATAATAAAAAAATGTGACATACAAAGGTTTAATAAATAAATTGATCGACCTAATTTACACTTTTCCATTTCTACCACCAATCTTGATAAGATTTGTCAAGATTAAAAGCTAAGAGATTAAACTCCAACATGGGGCTTAAGTCTCTTAACATAGGATTCTAAGCATCTAAAGTCTAAGTTATTTAATTTAATATAATACTCAAACTTTGATCGATAGGGATTTCCATTAAGTTTAATTAGACTCAATGAAATGTCTAAGTTCTAACTTTATTGATGTTAGTGCCATGGGAAAAATCAATGAGTTCAACTAGATTATACACAATTACCCTTATTCCCTTAAAACAATAACATTGTAAGGGTCTAAAAGATAATTTTGATAATTATATTCTAAATGAAACCTTTCTAATTCTATAATATGACTATTGTTTAAGGAGTAATCAACTCCTCAAACATCCTAATTGGACATCCATCAATCTTAAAAATGATTAAACAATGTCAGCCTAAATGCAAGAGTAATTAATAACATTACTCATTAAACTCTAAGTTTTAACTCATGATTCTATATTTTGTAATTTCAAAGGTAATAATTACTGCTTAGTTAGCAAAAAGTTCCTACATCCTGATGTCCTGGTTTTCAAATAACAATCAATCACTAATATTCCCAAGATCTATGCAAGTGATGTACGCATTGTATATAGAGCTCAAGAAAATAATATAATTAAATGAATACATAATTCAGTAAATTTCTAAGTACTTAACATACATTTAAAGTGATTCGAATTTGAAGCTCAATGATTGATTGGAAGGAAACGGCAATCATAACACCTCTAATAATTGGGCAATGTACATCTAAATTATACTCTAACAACTTTGCTTACTTCTAGATGATCATAGATTAAAACTAATTCATTCTCCAATATTGAAGATAGAATGCTAAACTACAAAATGCAAAAGAGGACCTACAAGATGGAATGCAACATTTTAATCATAATCTATTCCTTGTAGATGGATGGAAGTATAGGAGCACGATTCCTAAATTTGAACTCAAGAGAAGCGTCGAATCAACAATGATGAGTATCATTAAGATTCTAAACAAGCCATTTATAAAGTGTGTACTAAATATATTTAGAAAAATATAAGTGCATCTAATTTATGTGTATGCTAACAATTATTGAATTTATTGTATTTGTGTGGATGTGTAATTGGGTCGAGCTTGATAATTGGCTCTCATTCAAGCTCGATAAACCAATAAAATGAGTTGTATGATAACTTAAAGGTTAAGCTTAATAGTATTAATATTTTAATTAAGTAAATACATACTATTAAAAATATCATAATGCTTACTTTAGTATTACAAAGAAACTAGCTAGCTGTACATGTATTTATTAATAATGATACAAATGAGGGATTTAGACATTGAATAATCATTGCAAGGGTATACAAGAATGTTAGCATAAATCAATCTTATAAGATCAATTAACAAAGAAAAGAGAGATGCATGAATAAATGTCAACAACCTATCATCCTATTAGAAATAACAAGCATCATGAAGTTATCATCCAGAAAATTAGATTATTTCATGCATGCAATGTGAAATAGAAACAATCCATCACTAAAGTATCTCCAATCATGAATGGATAGGATCAATAGCGTTGCATAACCCCTCAAAACCCATATGTGAAATCGATGTAATGCATGCAACAGAAGAAGATCCCTAGAGCTAATGAGCCACTACTTGCACAAGCATGAAATTGATAAAATTACGAATAATGAGTTTAACTTGAATTTCCCTAAACTCTAACGATCAGTGATATGATACACGCAACAAGAAATATATACTGAAACTAGAGCAATGTACAACCTGATATGCAAATAAAAATAATAAAAAAATTTGACAGAGTGTTCATCAATAAACTGCATGCAATAATAATCAATATTGTACGCATAATCATTAATAAGAATGAACAAGTCAAATCTTTAAAATTATGCGATGCATAATATTCTCATTATCATGATTGAAGCCTTAACTTATTCTAAATGGCATGCAGCTATAGTAAATAAAATAGAAGATTTGAAAGTATTCATAACTAAGATTTATGTACTCTCTGGCTAATCAAAATATAAATGGATAATTTTAGTAGATATATTATTATACCATCATAATAAAGGGGCTACAAGCATAGGTATCACTTAAAGAAGCCATTAATGATCACAAGAATACATGCACTTTTATTAAACTTAGCTCAGCATAATAATAAAAAAATTCAGATTTCTTGAAAGTATGGAGAGTTGCCCAAAATAATTTTCATGCGATTAAATGTAAATCAATAATGCTTATGATCTTCTAACCTTAAGATACTTACTTAATAACTAACTAAGCTTGCAATTGATAGATAAAATTACAACGATAATTAGATTCATAAGATTCAGCTAAAGTGGATTGATACCTTGCCAAAATCGACCAGAAAACTTGCCAATGAATAAGAGGGCTCCATACATATGGATATACAAATGACCAGCAACTAATACCCTAAAGAAAACGAAACACATCATTCCATGAACAGCTAGTAGAACATAACTCCTAATAGTAGGCAAATGAACATACAACTTAATGGTAATTAAATCAATAATGTTAATGAACTTAAGCTTAAGGTTTGGTTAGGTAAAATTCAGTACCTTAATGGAAATTGATTAATGAAGGTGTATTGATGAAATCGCAGCGGCTGAGAGGAAAAATGACTGCATGTTTATTGGTAGCTAAAGATGGGTGTTAATCTAATCGACGAAGGGCTGCACTTTCGATTGGAAGGGAAGATCAGACTAACCTCCTACCGAGAGGGGAAGGGATGGTTCTTGGCCTCCTGCCGAGAGGAAGGAACTGCGAAAACCTCTCGGCCTCCTGCCGAGAGGAAGGAACTGTGAAAACCTCTCAGCCTCCTACCGAGAGTAGAAAGGCAGCGAATGCCTCTTGGCCTCCTGCCATGAGTAGAGAGGCGGCGAATGCCTCTTGGCTTCCTGCCGAGAGTGGAGAGGGGTTCGAGCGGCTTGCGACTCTTGGGATCGTGCGAGAGGGAAGAGGAGGAAGGCTCGAGCGTAAGGGGAGGATTTGGTCTCATAAGAGGGAAAGAGAACATTTCGGCTGAGGGAAGGAAAAGAATGATTAAGTTTATAATATTTAGGATTGAGATGAGATATATAAAGCAAAAATCTAAAATCTAATCCAGCCATTAGATTTAAATCGCACGACTGAAAATTCTCGAGCTAAAATCTATAGCCATTTGTACTACAAAAATCACAATCTTGGTATCGAAACGAGCGTCCTCGATGAGACGAACACGCGCATTCAAAAATCATCAAATTTGGACTAGTATTTTATTTTATATTAATTTTAAGAGAAAAAAATTCAAAAATTCGCTACGATTAATTCGGAGCTCAAAAATTTGTGAAACTTAAAGCATAGCATCCTTGTAAGATAATTAAATTAAATATACAAAAATCTCTAAATTTCAATTTATATTTTATTATTATCAGCTTTTGAAGTTTAAACATCACAAATTTATTTAGAATAATCTGGGATCCCAATTGTGCTTAAAAAATCATAAGAAGATCCCCTCAATATACTCTATTTGAGGATATTTTTATTTAATTTTTATTCAACTTAAATCAGAATTTTGAATTTTGTCTTAATTTGCTCAATAACAACGTCGGGTTATCACAAAAAGTATGTCAGAACAGTCTGTTCTATTCATGCAAGACTAGTTTCTAATTTAGAGGGTTCACAACAATATCAAATTAACATAAAGAAAAGAAAAAACTAGTTTAATAATAAATAAGCTAAAAGCAATAACAAATGAAATTACAAAAATAGCTAAAATATGTGCAGTAATAAAAATTTCAAATTACCAATTACAAATAAATTATTCTTAATACGTAACAAATCACCATTCCCAGGCAACGGTGCCAAAAACTTGACAAACTGAAAATACACATCTGCGCTCACACGCAAGTGCACGAGGTCTAAAGTAATAATAGATTTGAAGTCCCGAGATTTATCGTCCATTGAGAATGGCGTATTTCGTTACTAAAGTATATTTGTCTTCACTGATATTTGAACAGTAGTTTAGTTTGTATTTTTGGTTCCAATTTAGTAATCAAAGTTTCGTTGATTAGAAACTACAAGTTGAAAAAGTAGGGAGAGTTTGATTAAACATGCAATTCATTGAAGGGTTTCATGTAAGTGCTCTTATTTGCCAATTTTAAATGTCAAATTACTCAAATATTTTAGTTATAATCAAGCAACATTAGTCTTTCTTCGAGTGTCCCCTAATTCGGACTACGTTATGCCTAGTGCTCAAAGATGAACTCAAGAAGGTTCAATCCCGGCACATAGACCCTCACATGATTTATATTAGTTGAATCTGATACTTACGTCTAAGTTTTCAAATCTATAGTAATATTTGTAGGATCACACAAACTTGATTCCACCAAATAGCATCATATGCATTGGCTTTAGTTTAACTAAGGGAGGAGTCATTGGGATAAGCTGGTTATGTCACATCATATATATGCACTCAACACTTCATCTTCCTCCATTAACTAGAATGAGCCATGGAGCACATTTGGTGGATATTGGCTCACACACATCAACTTCTTTGCTTAGCTAGAAGAATAATGCTACAATGTCAAAAAGCTTGTCACTGGGCTCTCGGTAGTTGTGTATATGTTCCTAGCTTAAGCTGATGGTGAGCGTTGGAGCTCTAAGATTATTTAATTTACTATCGCCTTGTTTATCATTTCAAACCCTAAATATTTCCATTGATCATCCTCGCTCAACGAATATTTCACAGATATCTATGCCGAGGATGCTCTATGTGCATGTCCTTAGTGTTAAAAGGATAAACTAGCTTAATAATTTCCTAATTTAAAAGCATTAACTCAAACAGATACATTCATGACACATCATCCATCCAAGCAATTTTTCATATCAATAATTAATAAATGACTAAATAAATTTATTCATTGATAAATTTAGTACAAAAACTTTTTAATTCTTTCAAATCATTACATGTTTAGGCCTAACCTTTCCCAAGAAGAGTTTAGGCTTCCATTACAAAAGAAGCACAGGAAAAGAAATTTAGGATACTGAATCATTGCATGGCTCTTTTCAAAAAAGAAATTAAGAAAAGAGATAGAGATACAATACTAGGAACTGCTATTATGTTCACCAGATCTTCTCTCAATTACCGATCTCTTTCTCTTTTCTATTTCTTGAGCTCGATTTCTCTTTCCTTTGGTGATAGTTTGTTTCTTCCTTGGGAAGGTCTTCTTTCCTTCCTCCAGCTTTTTGCACCTTCAGATATTTAGAAGCTTCAATGTTAAAATGGGGAACCCCTGTATAGCCTTTCTCCTTGGCTTTTATAATCCTTGAAATTCTTCTCAGCATTTGTGCAGCCACCATTTTTCTCTTCTTAAGAATTGTTTTAAAATTAAGATTTATTCATTTATTCCATTGAAAATGAAGATGTTTAATTGATTTGTCATTAATTCCTACTCTAGGAAGGGGAATATTAAGTTTATTCCTCTCCCCAATGATGATTTGGATGCCTATTTTAGAGTAATTTTACGGTGTGCGCTTGGGCTCGCTGCAGAAGTTTTGCTTTAGAGATTTTGCTAAGTGAATTTCCGATGCGGTGCGCGATAGCGTGGGATTCTTTGTTTTGTGCCCGCTGTGGCACGCTGTAGTGCCGAGCTCTCTATCTTGTGCCGCTGTGGCGCGCTGTAGCGCCGAGCTCCCTATCTTGTGCCCGCTTGGGCGCACTGTAGCACCGAGCTCTCTGTCTTTTGCCAGCTTGGGTGCACTGTAGCGGTGATCTCTCTGTCTTGTGCCCGCTTGGGGGCACTGTAGTGCGAAGCTCTCTGTCTTGTGCTCGCTTGGGCGTGTTGTAGCGTCGAACTCTCTGTTGTCTTGTGCATGCTTGGGCGCACTATAATGATGAGCTCTTTATCTTGTGCCCTCTTGGGCGCGCTGTAGTGCCGAGCTTTCTATCTTGTGCCCTCTATGGAGCGCTTAAGCACCGAGATCTCAGTCTAGTGCCCACTGCGACGCACGATAGCGTTGAGCTCTCGTTCCTATGTTCGTTGCGGTGGGCGGTTGCATTGAGCTCTCGGTCTTGTGTTCGCTGCGGCACGCTGTGGCGCGCCGGAGCACGTTGAGGTGGTTCCCTTCTAGAATTTTATATTTAGGCCATTTTTTACTTTGCTCAACCTTTTTCCTGAAAAATACAGTGAAAACACATCAAAGTATACATTTCTAATAAAAAAATATTTGTTTTTATTCAATTATTTTATTATAAATCTTAGATTTATCACAGTACACAAAAATTTAGGAACAACTTTAGCCATGAGCACGATAATCCACCCTCAGACTAATGGACAAACAGAGAGAGTCAACCATGTGCTTGTTAAACACCTTCCCTTATAGAATTTTTTTACAATAATAGCCACTAGTCGAGCATTGGGATGGCTCCTTATAAAGCTTTATTTGGGAGAAGATACAATACTCCTCTAACCTGGAGACAAGTTAAAGATGTACAAATTTATGTGTCTAAGTTGATTGATAAAAT
This sequence comes from Gastrodia elata, assembly GCA_016760335.1. Taxonomy (NCBI): domain Eukaryota; kingdom Viridiplantae; phylum Streptophyta; class Magnoliopsida; order Asparagales; family Orchidaceae; genus Gastrodia; species Gastrodia elata. The sequence continues at coordinate 48,448,986 of CM028671.1, read as the reverse complement.
GAACAAAGAATAAGGCTAATCAGGCGCAGAATTGTGGCAGCCCTGGACCGATAAAAGAATACTTTAATGCAAGACATCAGAGGTAAGAATTTCACATTAGTTAGCCTTATAAAAGGAATTTATCGCTTTGGGGTAACTAGAAAACTGAGTCTTAGATATGTTGGACACTTCGAAGTAACTGTAAAAATTAGAAGATCGGCTTATACACTTAAACTTCCTGAAAGATTTACAATTGTGCAAAGTGTGTTCTATGTATTAACACTCCACAAATGCCTCTAGAAATCCACTTAGCAAATTTTAGATTCGATAGTCCAAATTTAGCCTAATTAAACTTTTGTCGAAAAACCTCTTAAAATCATTGAGAAAGATTGCCAAAAATTAAGAAACAGAACGATCTTGATGATTAAAGTTCAATGGCATAACTAAATTGCAAAGAAAGCCATATAGGAAAGAGAAGGTGATGTGCAAAGAAAGTATCCATAATTTTTTCAGAATCAAGGTACCCCAAAACTTCGTTAAAGACTTTATTTTCTTGATATCAAGGATGACATCATTTTTAAGTAGGGAGTTTGTAACAACCCAAGGTTGTTACTTCGCAAATAAGGTCAAAACTCGCCTCAAAAATTAGGATCCCGGGGAGCTTCATATTAGGGCAAACAAAAATACCTTTAAATAGAAATAATTTTTAGATCAAAATGTCATAATTTGAGAGAATTCGGATAACAAAACTCTCACTTTATTTTTCTAAATTATTGAGAAAATTAAATACGTGTCCAAATTTATCGATTTTTGTGTCATTATGTTAAGTATATTATATAAAGGCTGCTCAAAAAAGATTTCATTAATTTTGGAGCACCGATTCAATCTCAGTTAATTTTTGAAGTTTTAAACTTCAAAAATTAATTAAAAATAAAATATTTGTCCCAATTGAAATTTTTTAGCACGAGGGTGTTCATTACATCATAACACATCTCGATGTCAAGTTTCGTTATTTTTGGACGTCAAACGGTAGAAAAATACGAAAATTTTAATTTAAGTAATTATTTAATTTTTTTTTCTTTTTCCTCTCTGATTCCCCCCCTTCAATCGCAAGCCCCGTCCCTCCCCCCCACAATCACAGACTATGTTGCTTGATAGAGCATGCTGTGTCACAACCTTTGTGCTGTTTTGGAGCAGGTTGGTCGGCCCACCTGGCTGACTAACACCCCTCCTGCCTCCCCCTATATATTACTCACCCAACCCCCTCTCCTTTTCCTCCCCAAAATAACAGCTCCTCTTCCCTCAGCTTTCCCTTTCTCCCCCTCACAGTAGCCCCTCTCCCCCTCAGCCTTCCATCCCAACAATAGCCCCTCAGCCAGACCTCAGCCAGCAGCCGTCTATCAGCCGTCCAGGCACCCCTCCAGCCACTCCCTTCAGCCATGTCTGGCTCCCGACAACCCTAACCCTAGGTTAAAGGAGAAAGGAAAAGGGGGAAGAAATGAGGAGAAATAATTTTATTTTGATTTATTTATTTCTTTTTATTATTAATAAACATATTATATCTATTATTTTACTGCATTATTATTATTATCTATAATTAATAATGAAAATAGTATAAATGCTATAAAATGACTATTATTTTCATTCTATCAAATTCAATTTAGGTATTGTCAATCTACATTTTATTATTATTATCATAATAATTACTTTCTATAATTTATATAGTCATTTCCATTATGTCTTTTTCTTTCATATATTATTATTATTATTAAATAAATGATAATTATAACATAGAATTGTTATCTTCAGTGACATAAAATTAGTACCTTCTATTAAGAAGAGAGAGTGAAAAAAGATAGAATTTAAAAGAAGAAAGTAAATATCACTTTCATTATAATTTTGGCTAGAAGGTTAATTAAAAATATCTAAAATCTAAATGCAGATTCGATCAAATTGCTGCACTTTTGAACTTAAAGAAAAAGGTACCAGATATCTTTTATTACTCATATTTAAATATGCTTTTCTGCTTAGCATCACACAAATTGATAATAGTGCTTTAAAAATTCACATAAAATAATATATGAAAAAATTTGGATAACTGAGTAGCACAAGTTCCATGTTGATATATATTTAGTTTGATCAGATAACTATTAGGACGAGGCTGTCTGACATCAGGAGTCATAAAGAGCCTATACTGATAAGTCTTTGAGGGGGCAGGTATAGAGGGAAGTTGAGATATGTAACATAAAATGAATCCCTATTTTCCTCGATTTTGTACTTGCGCCCAACAAAATGATGTTTTGGGCTAGATATAAAATGCTGAATTCTATATTTATTTTTGTGACAATAATTATTTTTATACTTAAGTTTCAGTGCAATTGAAATAGATTTACAGGGATAAATTTATATAAACTTTATTTCATGTCAAATTATTGCTTACTTTGCTTATTATTTAACAATTGTAAAGTTGGCATCTATTAGTACTTAATTTCACAACTAACTGGTATGCAAATGCCCGCACTTTTGAAACATGTCCAAATTAAGAGTTCATCCTACAGCAAAGGTGATATGAGCCAAACAATGATGATACTACTACATGCTGATTTATTGCTCTTATTGACTTTTTTAAAGTTTGGAACTTTTGCTTTATTTTGATCCTTTGTAATCAAAACTTGTGATTTATGAATAAATGATTTATGTTTGATGTCTATATATTTTTCTTTTAAACCACTCAATATGATCCAGCGACTGGAGATCTTACCCAAAAAAAAAATAGTTCTGGATTAGCTCCTTCTGACCTAGTATCGGGTCCTCACAACAAGTCTACTCTTCTGCCATTACTTTTATCATCTATATCAGAGTTTTAAGCTCTTCTACAATTGATGACAAAATGGAAGAAGCTTCCTTAGCCACAGAAGGAATAGGGATATCAGGTTCAGAATTCATGCTAAGAGAGAGAGAGAAACAATCCAAGAACTAAGAAAATAAATGATTCTCATTAATACATAAGCTTTTGGAATACATGATGGAAAAATGCCAGAAAGCAATAAGAGAGAGATGAAAGCTACTACTACAAGACTATTACAATCATTTAAAGAAGCAGAGTAGAAGAGATTCTCAAGGATATGATATATAGAAGCATGATAATAAAATATCCTACTATCACAAACCATCATAGGGTAGGTACGGACCCACCACTCCTCAGCATAATTATCGAAAAATTGGTCCAAGACTCTAAAACAAATCAGGTCTTGACATTCAATTACACAAAAAATGCCACGGACGCACTCGTGAAAGCCACTCTCTTGCTAGCTCACGAATGTAGTTCCCTTTGAACACTGGTGTTGAGTACGTCACCACCCGCTTGAGATACTCCAACATAGAGCCTTCCATACTTGAGTTCATTGCGGTGATCTTCATCCCATTGCTCAAAAAACAACATAGTGTATTAATCTAAATCAAACTTTCAACTCGCCATATGAGATTATTTAATGATTTAAGTTAAGTTAGGTTCATTATTGATTTATTATGGCATTTACTAACTTAAGGTGATATTCTTTAATGCATCTATTCCACTTTTCTGGGTTATTTGATTTGGATAGATGGATGTTCATTTAACTTGTTCTCCTCAACTTTGGCTCTAACACCAATTGTAATGACCATAATATTAAATTAGAAACTAATCCAATACTAGAATATTATCATAGCACTTAATACTAAATTAGTAGGAAGCTAACTCACTATAAGTGTTATGTGACTAAGAATCTTTTTGTGGTAAATATGCTAGGAGTAAAGAAATGAATAAGTAAATAATATGAAGAAGGAACTTCTATATCCACCATCTAAACCAAGCAAGTAAAATGAAAATACATCCATCACAAAAATAAAGTAAAAATATTATAGAAATTAAGTTATTATAGATTGACTTAAAGTAATTAAAATAAATTCACTCATCCTTACTAAAATGCAGTAAAATAGAAGTAGTATATTCAAAATATAGGTGGTCGGTACTAGTCCTAGCTATATTGTCTAAATTCACTCGTCTATTTGGTTTTTAATATGGTAGAGCACAAACAACAAAGTAAAAATAAGTGATTAGACTTAAAAAGTCTAAGTACATTTTAAGATAACTTTAAGTTTTTTATAATTTTAAGAGAATATCAAATTAGTTATTACAATTTAAAATGAGTAAATAGAGCACTAAGCATCAAAGTAGGGTATGTAAAGCAAGGAAACATAGTAAGTAAAGTAAAATAGTAAGAACTCACTTGTAAGTTTGCTCTAGCCTGCAACAATAAGTAAGAAAAAATATACATCTTAAAGGGCTAGAAACTACTAAAGTGCAAATGAAAATATTAAATGGTACATTAATATGTTCAATGAAATTATTCTAAGTATTAAATAATAGGAAACAATGTAGCATAAAATGTAAGTAAAGCAACATACACTGTAGTAAAGTAAAAACTATAATGTGAGGTAAATAATACTAAGAAGTAACACTATACAATAAAGTAAGGTAAAGTAAAACTTAGTCACATGAACTAAGTAAACATAGTCAAATATTATGACAAGTAAGCATAGCTGAAAAGGCTATGAAAAGTAACTCACAATCTATAAAATTATGATAATAGAAATGTTAAGTTGCTTAAGTTAAATAAGATATTGTCTTGTGAGCATAAACTATAGAGTAAATGAGGTGTCAAGCATGTCTGCTTAACTAAGTATGAAAAGTGGGGTCTCCCAAAATACAGACACTCCACCTCTAAGATGTGTGAGGTCTCCTTATTACTCTATAGCTTGCCATAGATTATAGTTCACCATATAAAACCCAAATATTTACTATTTTAATAATTCATTTATGCAAATGTTTTTATGAATGTTCAAGGTTGTAGTTTTAAAGAAAAACAACATTTAAGACATTTAAATTAATTGTAAATCATGTGATATCCAATGTTGTCTAAATTGGTTATCTAACTTAATGATTGGAGTTGATTAAGCTCCCAATTGACTTAGACATATCAATCTCTATTCAATATAAAGGTAATACTATATATAATAGAGGTTTGGAAAATAGTAGTTTGATTGTGATTTATTTAAATGGCAAATGAATCTATATGTATACACATGCAATATGACTCTAATTCTATTATATTCCTAAGCCATATAATCTTCATTGGATACTAGACTTAAGGCTAAGGTTTTATAATTTGGAGATATAGGTTATAGGTTCTATAATTAGGAGATGTAGTTTGTTGGTTCACTGCCTTGAATCATGCTAATGCTACTTAAATTAGATTAGTGTTAGCTCAATAGTTGTAACAATCCAAGGTTGTTTCCCCAATCAATTAAAACTAAACCAAGACATAATCTTTGTTATATTAGTCTTAAAAAGTCATTAGAAGCAAACCTTGAAATTTTGGTCCAAATTGAAAACTAATCAGACCAAACTAAAATTCTAGAAAATCTAGATAATTAGAAAAATGAAAATATTAAATTGACCTCATATCAAAAACCTAACTTTGCCATTGTGCTCATTACCCCCAAAATAGCGAGACTTTATGTTTTGGAAGTTCATGGAAGTCATCAGATTTTCTAGAATATCTTAATATATTTAAAATACCCCAAAAAATAAAATAATTAAATTGACCTCGAAACCAAAATGCGACTTCGTCGTTGTGTTCCTCACCCTCAAATTAGTTAAGGGTGAAATTTTAGAATTTTTTTGAATCCCATTTAATAGTTTAATTTTAACACTGAAATTTGATATAATTTAAATTAATAAATAATAATTTATTTATCGGTGGAGCTCATCGTTTGCTAAACGGGTCGGGTTAGGCCCATTAATTGATGGAATGACGCATTTTGTGCTATTCAATCGGTTTGTCCCGATTGGACGGTCCCAGTTCCTTCATCCTCACGTAGCAAATGCGAGCGCATGTTGACGTGTGGCACTCTCACCCCCGCCACAAGTGGTAGCCACAATTTTAAGATGTTACAAGCCCCAAATTTATCTCCATTTTGAATCTAAGTATTGGTTATATCGATTGGATCTCTTTGGAATTTTGAAGCCATCCCAAAGCTCGTCCCAAAACTTCTGATCCCTTGGTGAATCACTCGGCAAAGGTACCTCCATTCCTGACTCTGCTCATTTTAATTCATGTTATATTAACTTCGAATGCTTATTCAACATGATTGTAAGTCATATTTTAATCAATCAAATCCTATTGATCTCGAATCGATCGTAAATTTTGCCCGATCGCTAAAATTTTCTACAGTCTCACTCTCTCTGTCATTGTCCTGTGCATAGTTATCTAGGGTTTGGATATGCCGGAGATATAGTCCTTCTCTGGTGATGGTCCAACCACCAATTGGAAGGTCTCTTCGAGACATTTCCAATGGTGGGCGGGCCGGCCTCTGATGTTGATGGGAAGGCCATTAATTTTGATGCCCTAGCCTGACCTCCTCGGTTCTTGTTGCATCTCCTCTATGGGTTTATCTAGGGTCAGATCTAGTCGGACCCAACCCATGTAATTGCTTCCAGGCCGCATGCTTTCTTCTCTGCTGAGCTGTGGAGTGGGTCACACCAGTAGTTAAAAGCCGTTAGTTTAGGAATAATTTAAAGTTAAATTAATTAAGTTAATTTAATTAATTAGTAAGTATTCAAACCTCCATAACATTGAATCCATAAATCTAAATATAACAAAAGCATATCTCATTTTGCTCAGAAAAATACAACGAATATTTTGGTGATGTAAATATTTTTGCTTGATGCTTAATTTAGCTAATGGTCTTCTTAGGCTAATTAAACCCCCATTAAGTGCTAGAATTTCATTCGCTCATAACTTGACCAATTCAACTCTAAATCATATGATAAAATATACCATTTTGATCAGAAAAATACAATGATCAAAAAATTGTAAGAAAATTTTAATTTTAGAGGGTGGACTTCTTAATTTTGCCTAATTACTTAAAAAAATAGATTAGTGAATTTTAAGCTCATTAATAATCCAAATTTCAAGTTTCAAGTATTTAATCACTCATAAAATAGAGGAGAATATTTTGGCAAAGTCAAAATAATTTTTTATAATCAATTTCACTAATCACTCACTAATCATTAATCATCCTAAACCCTAATTAAGAAATAAAATAATTAATTGATAGCCAAATTTTGCAAACTCATAGCCACTGATTTTGCTTGATTTGGATACTAATTAGTGAAATTAGGTTTTTGAACCCCCCACCTTTAATTACCCTTTTAAAGAAATTCTTGTTTTGCTCATAACTACTTCATTTGATCTCATAATTTAGCAAACATAGTATATGTATTTTCAGCAATTTTTTGGTTTCATGTAATATTTTCTATGCAAGCATGTTAGGTTGCTTGTTTCTGTATAATTTTGCCTATATTATATTTTTATTAAAAAATCAGCATATGTATTGATCATATCTGCTTAGAATCTTTCTTTATATTTAGTAGTTTATTTTTATACCATGTTTGACCATTTTTGTAGCTCTGGTTTGTGGTATATTTTCTTATCTCATATTTTGCTTAAGTTAGAAATGTATGGTTTATAGCTTTTACATGTCCATTTAATGCTTTGTAGCTCCTATTTTCTTAGGATGATTTATGATATCTTAAAATATAAGAAATTATTAGTCTAAAATGTACTTAAAAATTTTTTCTAACTAAGATTTTTTTTTCTTGGTTGGGGCCCTGGCATGTGAAAAAGAACATATCAGTCTTAGATAATTTAAAGAGCAAGGTTTAGGTGAGGAGCAGAAGCTTAAAGAAGACCCTTCTAGTTTTTATTTCTATTGGAGTGAGAGCATTTAATTTCAATTTCATTCTTTCTTTCCCTAAGAATTGCTTAAAGGACTTGTAATAATTTAATTTATGCACTGTATGTTATTATTTCAGTACTATGCCAGGGATGTAATAAGTACTCTCCATTCTCTATTATTTTTGTAATGGGATGAATAACTATATTTATTTCAACTAGCTTTCGTACTCTGCTTATTTATTGCACCTGCCTATTTGTACTCTGAATTATGATTATCCTTATATGATAATTCGGAGCACAATTGTGTGTCTAAGTAGTTGAGTACTTGGACACGTTAGAAATATTAGCATTAGCAAAGTAAATTGCCTCTTACTAGGCATTTGCTTTGTTAATACTAATCCCAGGGTTATCCCTTAGTGATGGCCGCCCTATCACTTAATTACACTCCTCTTTGCGCAGAGCTGCGGGGCGGGGCACCACAGTTGGTATCAAAGAGTACCATAATGTGTCATATTGGAATTTCATTCTTATCTACCTAATGGGTTATTTTTTAATAGGATGCAATCATATTAGGTACAATTACTTACATCCATAATATCACATTTATGTTATCCCAGGACATAAGCTGAAAGGAGAAATGTATAGTATCCAAACATCTTAAATAAAATTGTAATGAAATCATTAGAAGAAAACTTAACTACTGAATGTTTAATATAACAGTAAGAGATCTTAAATCAAATAGTAAAGCACTTATAATATTTTAAAATTGTATAGGATGTCATTTAACTTCTCTGTTAATGAGTACTTTCTCAAGAGATTCGATTAAGCATGGGAAGAGGAATTTTAATGTGGCCAATTTCATGGAAGATCGATAGCGGGAGTCTCTCAAGAATGAACTTTTATTTTGGATAAGGTGTTAAGCAATCCCATCTATAGAGGACTATATTTCCTCACATTAGCCAAAGAATGGTTGTAACATGCCACTTCTGCTTTTAATATATTTCCATGTCCTGATAACGTTTGCCTTACTATTCTGCTTTATCTCCTTCAAGATGAAGTAGGGCATTGATGGGAGAAAACCTACTCAAAAATAACAAAAGACTGTCGTAAGGAACATCATTAACCCAATTACCAAGACTTTGTGCCTCATTTGCTGCAGAATACTTCGGTGACTTTGCTTAGGACAAATTCTGTATTTATCGCTTTCTTTTCTATTTTTGATAATTTGGTAAAATATCTTTCATAATCAATGTGTTGTCTGGTCTTTAGCTAAATTAGGAGTATTTCATCTAGGCCGTGTTGAATTTATACAAATGAATTTTCCCCCCTTTTATTTTTCACTTAGTTTAAAATATATATTCATAGAGCTTATTCTATTGCTTGTAGGTTTGATCAACACTTGGGCTCATTCATTATACAAAATTTAGTTTATTTCTGAACTTACTGACATTCATTTTATTCTATCTATTGTTGCTGCTTACGACTGACAAGTGTTAATTAGACTTAAATAATGCATTCATAGATTAAAATCTTTAAGAAACCATCTACATGATTCAATTGCCAATATTCATAGATCTCACTTATCATATTTATCTATGGCGTCTAAACAATATAATCAAAATGCTTTCAAGCAATTGCCTTATGCTTGGTTTTTCCCAAACCCTCATTTTATTTTATTCAATACTTGAAGTAGTCAAAAAGATTAGTCATGGTTCCATTATACTTAAAACTTTTACGCACTAGCAAACGTCCTTATCCAAATCTGCACTTGTACGCCGGCAATATACAATGAAACATGCGCTTATATAATGGGATATTATAAGTTTTTCTCATATTCATAGATAGATGCTTATTTGATTAAGGAGTCTTTTTTTTTTTTTCTTACTGAGTTTATAAAACTCTGGCTTTCCCTATCTATAAAATGCTACCATTTTGTCAGGGTGCATTCTTAACTAAGCTCAATAATAAATACTGTACAATGTCAGCCTTTAAAGTCTTGGGTTATGGGATTGAAATGTTCTTGTTTACAAATAGTTAGCACATAAAGATTATGTGTATTGCTATAAGAGTATGCATAGTCTTAGTAGTGGTCAACTTGTTTTTATTATTTCATTTTAATTTTAGTATTGCTATTATTATTATTATTAAATCTAAATTGATCAAAGGCATGCTATCCCTTTTTCTCTTTGCTTTTATCTATTGTTCAAGCTTTATAGATAGGCTATGACTTAGTCTAATTGCGCCCCGCCTTCATAAATATTGCCATTGTTGATCAATTTGAAGTACTTATAATTCAATTTTATGTGGTTGTTTATTTAATCAAGGGAAACATCTCATAGATTTTTAATTGGCGTATGTTCAACCATTTGATTCTTTTCTACTCAGTTAATATGAATTCTTAGGACCCTACTTGAACCTGAGCACTACGCACCAATGTGATCATGGAGATGCTACACTTGTCTAGTAGGAAGTTTTCAGCCTTATTGAAAGGGGTGGGGCTGTTATATAATATGGAGTTGTTAAAAATGAGGAGAGTTAAGTACTAAATTAATGACTGAATTAGAGTAATCAAAGGACTAGTTAACATTTTTTATTATTATTATTGTCAATCCGACTGAAGTTTGCCATCACCCAAAAGCTTATAAAAGCTGCTTTGTACTTTTATAACTCTTGATAGTTGCCTTGCGTTCTTATGCTAGCTACTGTATAACATTGTCAAAATGATTTAAAGTACTAACTCTTGATAGTTGCCTTCATTAAAGTTGTGGTGATTCTTAGAAACCTTTTTCTTAGAATCATGTCATAGCAGAGCATGTTGAGAATGTATTTAGTTACTTAGATTTAAAGTTTTCAAATGGTACACTGCATTCCTCATTATAGCTTAGTTACTTAGATTCAGTGAAGCTTTTTTTATTTTTATTTTTCTTAAACATTGGGGTGGAGTTTAGAGCAATCACGACTTTTGAATAGTTAATTGTGAATTTGCTTTAGTGATGTATATTCATTGTTTCTTAATTTAATCCATTGTTCCTAGAAATTTGCTTTAGTGATGTATGCGAATCTTAATTAGAGCATATATATAGGTAATGGGATCATAATTTGAATATGATATTAGAAGTTTAATTGAAAAGTCCTTGTTAAATTTGTTGTTGCTCTTGATTCTTATTATTCATAAATATGGTGTTTAATCTAATTCCTTCAATGATTCCAGCATATTAATTGCATCTCATATGCAAGAATGATGATACTGCCATGTGCTCGTGCGCATTAAGAAATTTGACCGGCTATATTTTTGCAATGTACTTTGCACTATTGTTTTTACTATAACTATTTCTCCTTGATATCATCCTTCTTTGGTACGCGCTTATTCTTATTGATGCATGTTTCGTCACCAGTTTTATTCTTCTCGAGTCTAGCACAGTAGTAGCTCATTGAGTGGTTAGTAGTGTTTATTGCTGGTTTGTTTCCCTAATTAATAGAGGAAAATGTAGTGGTAGCATACACTACTACGCCTCCCAACCCAGCTGCTGATGTTAAGCTCTTCGACATCTTCCTCAAAACTATCCCTCTCTTTCAAATGCCTTATTTCACACATTCTCGAACTTGCAACTTCAACGTCTATTTCAGAAGAACATGCAATTGTCTTCATATCACTCACTTGAGAAATATTAAAGATCAGGTTCTAAGTTTCTTATGCTTTCAATAGAATTAAGATAAAATGTATACAACTTTCCTATGCAACTAATCCCATAGTTAATGAGTATAATACCTTTATTCTATAATAAATCAGTGGTGTGTAATGATCATTAAATCGATTGAGTCGGATCAATTACTCTATGTCAAACTCTCTATCAGAAAGGAAGTTAGAAACATTATTGAGTCAGTTACCAGCATCAAATTCGATTATTGCTCGTATCATATAAACAGTGATGTCGAGGACGACAACGTTCTTTAGTGGGCGAGTCTGTAATAACCCAAGGTTGTTACCCAATCGATTTGACCTAAATTTGATCAAATTAAGTCAAAATAAAGATCCTGATTTAAGTAAAATAAAAATTAAATTAAAATTAAATGAAAAAAATCCTCAAATAAAGCATATTGAGGGGGATCCTCCTGTTCAGCGCAATTGGGATCCCAAATCGTCTTAAATAAATACATGAAGTTTAAACTTCAAGAGCTGATAATAATTAAAATATAAATCAGAATTTAAAAATTTTTGTATATTTAAGTTAAGCATCATATGAAGATGCTATGTTTTAAGTTTTGCAAATTTTTGAGCTTCGGATTAATCATAGCAAAATTTTGAAGTTTTTCACTTAAAAATTAATATAAAATAAAATACTCGTTCAAATTCAATTATTCTTAGACGAGTACGTTTGTCTCGCCGAGACGCTCGTTTCGATACTAAGTTTGTAATTTTTGGAGTTCAAACGGCTATAGATCAGGGCTCGAGAATTTTCAGCCACCCGATTTAAAACCAATAGCTGATTTTGTTTAGAGTTTGGTTATATATAGCTTTCTAAATCAACTCTAACCTAAATCAGCTACAACCTAATTACTTCCCTCTCTTTTATTCCTTCAGTTGACAACCTCTCTCCCTCCTTTCAGCCAAATCCTCTTCTCTCCCAACGCAAGCTGCAGACTCCTTTCTCTCGGGAGAGCTGTCGGTTCTCTTCGATGGCCCAGTGGCCCTTGACTCCTTTTGCTCTCAGCAGTGGCTGAGAGGCTGCTGTCTCATCCCTCTTGGCCGAACCTCTTCTTCCTCTTCCTCGGGGAGATTCGAACCTACTCCTTCCCACAGCCGCAGCAGCCCTTCATCGAGTAGATCAGCAGCCACAACTCTCTACTCTTTCATGGACGAATTATCGTTATGGAAAACTTCACGATCAAGTTGTGCAGTAACAACTTATTAATCAAGTTTTAGTCCTTTAAGAACAAATACTTGGGATTATATTGATATCGCAAGGCGTGACAAATCACATAATACCAATATATCAAGCAGATGCCTCAGTCATCAAAAGTAAACATTTTTCTATACATCAGAGTAATTTATAAAAAAATGATATTCAGCACCAGTTGCACTTCTCCTCGCCAATCTCTTGCATTGGCTGGGGACAATAGCCCTTGTCGTTGACAAGCCTACTTGTCGATGTCGACGAGGTAATAATTCCTTATATAAAAAAAAAAACTAAATCCTTTGGATATTATTATCTCTTGCAATCAATATCAAATGCATGTTTGTATAATTAGTGGATTGTTCGTACTTTTGGTCGGAACCTATTGGCATATAACTCATATCTAATGGATGTTAAATTATTGATCCATATGCATTCAACTCTCTTTTAATAGTTAATCAAATATGTATTTTATAATTGAAAATATATGACTGCTCAGCATATATATATATATATATATATATATATATATATATATTGAATAATCTTTTTATGTATTTTATTCTTTTTCATTAATTTGTACTAATATTTAAAGTGAATAAGGGCAAGCAGAAGCAGTTGTTAGCACAATATTACTTATAAATTAATTAAGAATAAATTAATAGAAAAATAAATTACCAAAGTGATTTAATTCTATTATTTAACATTTTCTATTCGCAGTATATATGTATAATTGTTTGCATTGAAGTAAAGAAAGGAAGAATATGCTGATTTGATTTCCTTTCTTCTAACGAATCATGCATGGCTGCGTTAACATTCTTTTGCTTATCAAATTATACTAATAAAATCTTATAATAGAAATATTTATGCGTAAATTGTATTGCTATCCTTCATAGCTTAGGTAGTTTGTCTTTTTTTTTTTTAATATGTAATATCCTATGCATGCATCCGCTTTGCAATGATGGATCAATCCTATATATTAGGTGCTTGCATGTCTTTCAGAATAATTAACCAATTGGCTTGTGCTTATAGGTTATCATCATTATAATATTGCATAAAAAAATTCATATCCTTGATTGTTGGTAAATAGAGGAATTCTAGTAATACTCATGATATCGTTCATTTAAGCTCGTATCATATAAACAGTGATGTCGAGGATGACAACGTTCTTCAGTGGGGGAGTCTGTAATAATCCAAGGTTGTTACCCAATCGATTTGACCTAAATTTGATCAAATTAAATCAAAAATAAAGATCCTGATTTAAGTAACATAAAATTAAATTAAAATTAAATGAAAAAAATCCTCAAATAAAGTAGATTGAGCGGGATCCTCCTGTTCAGCACAATTGGGATCCCAAATCGTCCTAAATAAATTCGTGAAGTTTAAACTTCAGGAGCTAATAATAATTAAAATATAAATTAGAATTTAGAAATTTTTGTATATTTAAGTTCAGCATCATATGAGAATGCTATGTTTTAAGTTTTGCAAATTTTTGAGCTTCGAATTAATCATAGCAAAATTTTGAAGTTTTTCACTTAAAAATTAATATAAATAAAATACTCTTTCAAATTCAATTATTCTTAGAAGAGTGTGTTCGTCTTGTCAAGACGCTCGTTTCGATACTAAGTTTGTAATTTTTGGAGTTCAAACGACTATAGATCAGGGCTCAAGAATTTTCAGCCACCCGATTTAAAACCAATAGCTAATTTTGTTTAGAGTTTGGTTATATATAGCTTCCTAAATCAACTCTAACCTAAATCAGCTACAACCTAATTATTTCCCTCTCTTTTATTCCTTCAGCCGACAACCTCTCTCCCTTCTTTCAGCCAAATCCTCTTCTCTCCCATCGCAAGCTGCAGACTCTTATCTCTCGGGAGAGCTGTCGGTTCTCTTCGATGGCCCAGTGGCTCTTGACTCCTTTTGCTCTCAGCAGTGGCTGAGAGGCTGCTGTCTCATCCCTCTCGGCCTCGTGGGGCTCGAATCCTCCCTTGACTGGAGGCCGGAAGCAGTGGCCTCGTGGGGTTCAAACGACTATAGATCAGGGCTTGATTCAATTTCAGTAAGGATGTGGAATTCCTTATCTAATATTTGAGTATAACTTCTTTGATTGCTCATATAATCATTGTGTAATGCTTGTTTAGGTTGTTAATCTCTATCCTTGTAATGCCTCCTTATAGTAGTTAATCAATTCTGTAATAATGTCTTATCTGATCACTCATGAAGTAATATTTGTTACTCTTTGATGTTAGTTTAATGATGTCTTTGGTTCACCATAATCAACTATGAAGAATCATATTATATATGCTTCCATTTAATTTCCCATAAAAATATTGGTTATCACTCTCATCAAGCCATTTGATGTTATCTTGTAGATCCCTCTCTAACATGTTGTAGACTAATATGTTATCTTTGAGTTATGGTAAATGAAATCCAATGGGGTCCATGCTAGCTTAAAGTAAGCATCGCTTGTAAAAGTAATTATCATTTAGTTATATTTTTCCCAATTTCTGTAGGTGTTGTGAGTGCTGCCTAGTCCCAATTAGTTATTAAATTGCAAACTTATATCGCTTGCGCAAGGTACGTAAATACTTAGAACTTGTATTGAGTTCTAATATATTAAATTATTTTATTTACTTCTATGCTAAATACGTACACCACTTGCATAGCTCTTATTGCTGCTACCGTGTTTTTGTTTTTTTCTTGAATTCTATGATAACTTATATTTATTTTGGTAAATGTCTTAAAGAATGTATTATGATTGGCATGTTAAGATTACCATCTTGTTGAAATGTGAGAGCTTAGGAGGAATCACATTGACTATTATTTTACACTTGGATTTATCAATAATGAACAAATCAATAGCATGTAATTTATCTCTTGAATCAACTTTTGCATGTTAGATCATTAAGTCTTGTAAAGGATTAAGGTGTTTTGATTCTATCTTGAACTTAAGCTTACATCTTCTTGATTTTTCTCTTAAATAAGACAACCAGCATGTAATGATCTTCAATTAACTAATAAGAGATAATGATTCATCAAATAACCAAATCCTAAAATTATAATAACTTATCTTATGAATGGAATTAAAGGAACATTTGATTGGGTACGCTCCATAACCTGCATAAGTTCAACAACTCTGGCTGATTTGTCATTGATCTTAGACTAGTAAACTAGAAGAATTTAAGAGCTATAACAAACTTATGTGATTTATTATTTGAACTTAAGCTTGAGATCTCCGATTTTCTCTTATATAAGATCGTTAGCATGAGAATAACTATAAAACTACAATGATTTACAATATGATCTACTCCCAATAATATTCTTAATTTTATCCCATGATTTAGAATAGGATGTGATAAGGGTCAAACCATCTGATCTGAACAAATCAATTCAAGCGTAATAAATGAACTTATGGATTTAGCACAAATGTTAGAGGTGTGAGATCTTGATGATCTTGCTATAAGAGTGTATGTAAAATCTGAAAGGCCTAATAAATGTTAATACCTTGAGGAAGGAAGAACTTATTGTGACATATAGAGGTAAGAACTTAGATGATCCTCCTTAACCCTAGTAGTTTGATCTTAGACCCTTGCGGTAAACTTCACCTAAATACTTAGAATGAGTTTCTCCCATGTGGTAGTAACCTACATTAAGTGATCTTCTGTCACATCCTTAGAACCTTATCTAGGATTCACCCCAATGGATTATGAATTCATAGCTTTGGTAATCCTTATTTGTTAAATAGAATTATTAGAACCCAAATTATTAGTAAGGTATAATAGTGTATATCCATAGTGCTGAATTACTTCAACAACATTTCAAGATTAGTTGAGTCACTCCAAGTAGGACTGTAGAGTCTCGATCTTATCTGTGATTGGATAAGTACAATTTCGCTTAGGGTAAATCTTCTAAGCCTAAGAGTATTATAATTAAAGAACTAAGTCTTTAGTTTGAAAGAATAATTATGACCGGGTACTGCCTCTTATCATCGTGCACCTCGATAACTGCAGTTATAAGAAAGCTAAGTATTTTAAGTTATCATTCTTAGAGCACTAAGTATGCTTATAGTTAAGGTATTTAACAGCTCAGTTTGAGAAGATAAACTATGGCCAGGTAGTGCCTTCTATCATCATGCACCTCGATAAGCGCAATTTTAAGCAAACTTAGTGTTAAATTCACCCTTTCTGTAAATATACCAGCTATGTGTATACAACATTTCCAACATATAATTTTAAGTAAAATCATTTATTGAATAAGAATTAGGAGCCAGAATCCATTTAGGTGGATTTTGCACAATGGATACAATGGAATAACTACCTAATTTTTAAGTAGTTTTTTGGATTTTTGGATTTAGGTCATGTAGTATAAAGGCATGAGCATGAGCTAAATCACTCTAGGCATAGAAAAGTTTTCAACCATAATCTTATAAATTGTAGAGATCAAAACTTGGCAATAATGCCTCCTCCCAGGAAGCAACTCAAGTTTAGAAGAAGGAAGAACCCTTTGCACCTCGAACTTTTATTGCCAAACCTCCTCAAAAGCAGGTTTACAATAATAAACCTGTTGGTTCAACCATAGTGTACAATCTAACTCCAGTAGAAGCGGCTGAAGATAATAATGTTGTATCAGGTACACATTCCTAATCCTTATCTTTTCTTAACAATTTTCATTATGCAAGTTTCCATGCCTACTATTACATAATGGTTAAATGTTTTAAAAATTAGAAACCATTTGCATTACCGATAAGCCCTATAAGGTATTATTCAATACCTGGGCCAGTCATTCCTTTGTATATGAAAGTATTTCCAAGTTTGTAAACTTACCCTCCTACAAGTTAGCTCAAATCTTAAATGTTGGACTTCCTTTTGGAGCCCAACTCAGAGCAACCAAATTATCTGATCTAAAGATACCCTTGAATAATAAAACATTTCAAGCAAAGTTGGTGGTTTTTCTTAGAACAAACTTTGATATCATATTAGGCATGAATTAGCTCAGCATGGATGATGCCACCATCAATTGCCAGAAGAAAAAGATAACCTTGCATTTGCTTGGTACTTCTGACTTTTGTAGGAAGGCTTAGTACCCAAGCCTCATTAATCAATGCGATTAAAGCTAAGACAGTAATAAATAAAAGTTGTGTTGCCTATCTAATCACCATAATGAGTAGTGCTAAGCAAGATGTTTCTCTTTCTGATAATAAAGTCGACAACGAATTCATGATGTCTTTCCTAAAGATCTGCATGTGATACCTCCTGTCAATGAGGCAGAATTTTCTATTGAGCTAATTCCTGGAACCTAACCTATATCTAAGGCTCCTTATTGAATGGCACCCAAAGAACTGCATGAATTGAATGAGCAACTGCAAGAGCTATTAAACAAAGGATTTATTAGGACAAGTATTTCTCCTTTGGTATCACATGTTCCCTTTGTTAAAAAGAAAGATGGTTCTATGCGAATGAGCATAGATTACCATGAATTAAATAAGGTAACCATTAAGAATATATACGCACTTCCTAGGATCGATGTTTTATTTGATCATCTTGCTGGTGTAGTTATCTTTTCAAAGATTGATTTGAGATCAATATATCATCAACTGTGAGTAAAATATTTTGATGTTGAGAAAATTGCTTTTCATACTTGCTATGGCTACTTTGAATTCTTAGTGATATTATTTAGACTCACTAATGCTCCATCAATCTTCATGGATCTAATGTAGTGTGTGCATAAACCATATTTAGATAGTTTGTTATAATCTTCATTGATGAGATTGTTATCTATTCTAATAGCCAGTCAGATCATGAAATCCATCCTAGATTTATTCTTGAAAGCCTCACTCATTCGCTAAATGTAAAATATTCCAAGTGTGAGTTTTGGCTAAAATTAGTTGCATTCTTGGGGCATGTTGTAGATGCCCAATGAATCAGGGTTAATCAGAATAAGGTAAGTTCCATTCAAGATTAGGCACAGCCTAAGTCAGTAATAGACATTTGTTGCTTTTTGGGATTAGTCGGCTACTTTAGAAAGTATGTCAAATCTTTTCTCAAATAGCATCACCATTAACCATGCTAACTCAGAAAGTCGTGCCTTTTATTTGGGACTTTGTATGTGAAGAAGCATTTCAAAGGCTTAAAGATGCACTCTCATTTGCTCCAATGTTGGTTCTACCAAAAGAAGGACTAGATTATCAATTCTACACTGATGCATTTGGAATTAGTCTAGATTACATTCTACTGCATAAAGGAAAGGTCATTGCATATGCTTCTCGTCAGTTAAAGCCACATGAGAAAAATGATCCTGTTCATGACCTTAAGCTTGTTATCGTCATCTTTGCCTTGAAAATTTAGTGTCATTATCTGTATGGCGTCCAATATGCCATATTCACCAATCACAAAGTTTAAAATACATCTTCACATAACATGAGCTAAACTACCATCAGATAAGGTGGTTGGAATTAATCAGCAACTATGATCTAAGTAATCAGTACTTTTTTGGAAAAGCAAACATTGTAGTCGATGCTCTCTGCTGTCGTGCTACATTAAATTCCATGATTGCTAAATGCCCTATCATCAAAGATACTTGTAAGTTGCACATTGAGCATATCAGAGGTGAGATGCTTAGTCAAATGATAAACTAAGTTCAGTATAACCAACTTTATATAGAGATCGTTATCTCTCAAACTAAGGATTTAGACTATCTTAATCTAAAGGAAGAAATAGATAGTGGTTGTCATCATGATCTGCACTTGTGTGGAACTGTGATTTATCAAGGAAATCATCTTTGGATCCCAAAATCTATGCATCATGAGATTCTTATAGAATGTCACAATCTTGGATATAGCATTCATCTTGGAAGTGCCAAGATGTATCATGACATAAAATAGTAATTTTGGTGGCCAGGTATGAAGAAGAGCATAACAGATTTCATAGTAAAATGTCATGAATGTAATTGGGTTAAAGTTGAGCATTAGAGGCATAGAGGTCTGCTGCACCCATCAAATATTCTCAAATGGAAGTGGTTCGACATCTCGATGGACTTTGTAATAGGATTGCATAGCACAAAGATTAGGTGTCGATGCAATTTGGGTCGTCGTTGACCATCTGACCAAATATGCATGCACTTTATTCATATCTGTCAGACTAACTCTGTAAGGAAACTTGCTAAGCTCTATATAAAGAAATTGTTAGGCTGCACGACATTCCAAAATAGATCGTATCGGACAGAGACGGTCGATTCACTTTAAAGCTTTTGCCAGTAGTGCATTAGAATCTGGGAACTACCCTAGCAATGAACATGGTCTTTCATCCCCAAACTGATGGCCAAATAGAAAGAGTGAATCATCATCTTGAAGATATGCTATGACTTTATATCTTAGATTTTAATGGAAACTGGGAAGAGCATTTGCCGCTAATTAAATTTTCATATAACAATTATTTCCAGTTTAGCATAAAGATGGATCCATATGAGGCACTGTATGGGAAAAAAATGTTGCACTCATTGTCTTGGTATGAAGCTAGAGATGTCCAGTTATATGGGTCTGAATTAGTAGAAGAAACCAATAAGAAAGTTAGACTTATTCTGTAAAGGATTAAGAGAGCTCAGAACTAATAGAGTAAGTATCATGACTCTCATCATCATCCTCTCGAATTCAAAGAAGGTGATCTTGTATATTTGAAAGTTTTCCCAATGAAAGGTTTCTACCATTTTGGTGTCACTGGAAAGCTTAGTTTAAGATATGTTGGACCTTTCAAAATTCTTTCTAAGATTGGATCATATGTGTACAAGATGGAGTTGCTTGATGACTTCTCTATCGTACATAATGTGTTTCATGTTTCAACACTCATAAAGTGCCTAAGAGAACCTCATCATCTTATTTTTATTCATCCTATAAATATATAGGCGGATCCCTCTTTCATTGAAGAACTTGTCAGAATTATGGGTAAAGATCAAAAGAAGCTTAGAAGTTGATCTATCCCAATGGTTAAAGTGCAGTGGCAAAATCGCAGTACTGAAGAAGCCACTTGAGAGAAAGAATTTGATACGCAAGCAAAGTACCCGAAGTTATTTGAAAATTTGGTAACTCATCAACTCTTCTTTTATTATCCATGTTGAATATATTCCTGCATTCTTGTTCCAACTTAAGCGATGTTGAGGACGACATCATTTTTAAGTGAGGGAGTCTGTAATAATACAAGGTTGTTACCTGATCAATTAGGACTAAATTAAGTCATAATTTTTGTTCAATTAGTCTTAATAAGTCATTAGGAGTAAACTATGAACTTTTAGTCCAAATCAGGAATCAATTGGACCAACCCTAATTCTGGAAAATCTAAATTATCAGAAAAATGAAAATATTAAATTGACCTCAAATTTAAAATTTGACTTCGTCATTGCACTCATCACCCCCAAAATAGCTAAGGGCGGTGTTTAGGAAGTTTTTAAAAGTCGTTGAATTTTCCTAAATATTTTAATATATAAAATACACAAAAAAATTAAATAATTAAATTGACCTTGAAACTAAAATTCGACTTTGTGGTTGCATTTCGAACCCTCAAATTAGTTAGTGGTCAAATTTTGGAATTTTTTGGAGTCCATTTATAGTCCAATTTTAATTATGAAATTCAACATAACTTAAATTAATTAATATTTATTTATCGGGTGGGGCCCGCATATTCGATAAACGAGTCAGGTCGGGCCCATTAATTGATCAAATGGTGCCTATTTGCTTAGGATGATTTGTGATATATTAAAATATAAAAAACTATCAGTCTAAAATGTACTTATACAATTTGTCTAACCAAGATTTTCTTATCTTTGCAGGGGCCCCAGTATGTAAGAACTAGTATGTTAGTCTTAGGGCAGTTTGAAGAGCAATGTTCAGGTGAGGAGCAAGAGCTTGAAGAACACCCTTTTACAATTACTTAGTTTTTCTTTCTATTGGAGAGAGACTATTTATTTCAGTTTCAGTCTTTCATTCCTTTAAAACTGTTTAAATGGCTTGTAATAATTTAATTTCTGCACTGTATATTTTTATTTTAGTACTATGTTTGTGATGTAATAATTACTCACTATTCTCTGTTATTTCTTCATGTGATAAATGTATGCATTTATTTCAATCAGCTTTTGCACTCTGCTTATTTATTGCACTTGCCTATTTGTACTCCAAATTATAATTGTCCTTATATGATAATTCTAGGAATAATCGTGTGTCTAAGTAGTTGAGTACTTGGACACCTTAGCAGTATTAAAATTAGCAAAGTAAGTAGCCTCTTAATATATATTTGCTTTGTTAATGCTAATCCCAGGGTTATCCCTTAGTAATGGCTGTCCCGTCGCTTAATTACACTCTTCCTTGCGTGGAGTGGCAGGGCAAGGAACCATAGTTGGTATCAGAGAATTCCATAAATTATCAGATTGGAATTCATTCATATATTCCTAATGGGATATTCTATAACAGGATGCAATCATATAAGGTTCAATTACTTATATCCACAGTATCACATTTCTGTCATCCCAGGACATAAGCTGAAAGGATAAATGCATAGTATCTAAACATCTTAAGTAAAATAATACTAAAATTATTAGAGGTAAACACAACAACTGAATCTTTAATATAATAGTAAGAGATCTTAAATCAAATAATAAAGCACTTATAATATTATAAAATTATATAGGATGTCATTTGACCACTCAGCCAATGAGTACTTTCTCATGAGATTTGATTAAGTATGGGAAGTGGAATTTCAATATGGCCAACTTCATGGAAGATGGATAGCGGTAATCTCTCAAGAAGGAACTTTAGTTTTGGATAAGATGTTAAACTGTACCATCTATATATAACTATATTTCCCCACATTAGCCAAAGAATGGTTGTGATGTGCCACTTTAATTATTTTGCCTTTGATATAGTTCCATGTCCTAATAACATTCACCTTATGATTCTGCTTTATCTCCTTCAAGACGAAGCAGGGAATTGGTGGGAGAAAGCCTACTCAAAGATAACAAAGGATTGTCGTAAGGGACGTCATTCACCCAATTACCAAGACTTTTGTGCGACATTTGCTGCAGTATACTTTGGTGGTTGTGCTTATGACCTTCAAGCTAGAATAACACTTTCATTAAAATAATGATGTAATCTTAGTTTCATTCTATCATTTTATGTCCTTAAGTTTTTTTTGCATCTACTTGTATTTCAAAAAGTATTAAATAAAATGTTATTTTGAGAGTCTTCCTTTATCACTAAGCAATTGATTATTTTAATCCAGCAAGAATAAATCCTGCATCTACTTATAGTTTAGAAAGCATTAAATAAAATGTTATTTTGAGATTGAATATCACTAAGAATTTAATTCTCTTAATTTTCTAAGCATTTAAATATATTAAAATATTCAATAAAAATTTGATGACCTCTAAGAATCTCCAAAATACCACCCCTAGTTAATTTGGGGGTGAGGAGCCTAATGGAGAACTTCGACTTTGATTTTGAGGTCAAAATAAATTAGGTATTTTCAAGTTGATTAAAATAATCAAAAATATTCATCGATCGTAAATGATCTCCAAATCACACCAAACTCTAGGTGTAGTCTTCTAATGTTATTATAAGTGTATTGATAGTGAAATGGAGCTAATTGGGTAACCCAATAATAGTTAACAATAATAGGGTTGTTACACCATTAGACCCAGATAGATGAAGAGCATATTAAGTTTTTGAAATGAAGAAATCTCCAACAAATTTGAAATATTATTGATAGATCTAGAGAATTTAATTTAAGGAAAAGAAGCTATATATTCTTCAGTGACAATATAAAAACATAGCAACTTATCTACAAAGAGAATGTGAGAGCATTTGAAGTGCTTATTCTTATAAGGTAAGTAGGCGCCTTCAGAAATAGCTTTGTTAAATAAAGCAGATAAGCCATCCATAATAATAGAAAATAAATAAGGTGAAAGAGGGTGCAGCAACCTTATTGCTAAATTAGTTAATATAATCAAACACTAGGTGTTATTATAGTACTTGATACTAGGTTAGTTTGTCTTAACCCACTATTAAGCACTACGGGGATCCAAGGGTCTCTAAAGTAAAAAATTAGATGCATATTATTATATAAATACATATACCATTTCAGCCATCCTGAAAAAGAAGAAAAAATATCACAAAATTGTAAAGTAAAACATCTAGAGTTTAATTAAGTTTATACAAACATTTATGACACGACACTCGTGCTCACGAAATAATAAAGTAAAAATGACAGAAAAGAAAGGGTCTTCTAGCTGCATCTACTGGACTCGATCTACCTTAAGTTTAATATCCACTGCAAGCTCTTGATATATCGTATTTGGTACTTAATACGTTAGGGCGCATCCAATAAAAAAATTAAGTTATTATACTTAAAAGTCTAAGTACATTTTACAGCGACTAAGTTACTAAGATTTAGTGGATATCACATTAGCTATTTCAATTGTTATAAGCGGTGCATAATATAATTAAAAGGGAAAGTAAATAAATGATTATAAAATAATAAGTAAAAAGGGTAAAAGCAATAAATGGGAAATATTGATCACTATCTACATCAAATATGTAAGTAAAAAGGGGTAGGTACAGCTATACATACAAGTGTACATCAAAATAAGTAGAAGCATGTACAACATGATATATGCTAAGTAAGCATAGCAGTATAAAGAAATGAAAATATAAGCTAATATACACTATAGAAAAGTAAGTAAGAGAATTGTAAATAGAAGAAAGCTATAACATACAAAAGTTAGGGGATCTCAATCTCAAGGATTGAATAAACTGTAAATACAGTTATAAAGACTAAACTTTAAATGTTATTTATTTATCTTGATTTAAATATATGTTTTGTTCTGTGGGAAAAATTATAAAATAAATGAGGAGTTAAGCACGCCTACTTAACCAAGTAAGGCTACATTTTCCAATAGCACACACACACTCCCCTTCTAGGATATGTGTGGTCTCCAGATCACTCCATAGCATGACTTGACATAATAGTCCACCATATAAAATGTTATGTATAATGTTAAATGTTTAATTTATGCACAATATATTTAATGAATGTTTTCAAGGGTTTAGTCTCTATACGTTGCAACATTCAAAGATTTTCAAAGCTAATTGTAAACCATGTGATATTAATTGTTATATACTTTAGTTATCTATCCTATTAATTGTTATATACTTTAGTTATCTATCCTCAATTAACTTAAACATTCATTAAATATTTCAGTCAATTGATACATAATATATATATATATATATATATATATATTCATGAGATTTGAAAAATAATAATTTGATTAAGATCTTATTCATGTGACAAAATAATTTATAAAGATAGTTTCAAGATTAAAAAAAAATATCATATCCTAATTCTGATACTACAATTACCTAAGCCATCTTCTATTTTACAGAATAATAGAACAACCTAACTCTTATACTATAGGTCTAATTACTTAGGTTGTAGGTTTTCTATAACTACATGATTCAAACTTCTAGGTTTTCATTACTCTCTCTAATCTTTCTATTTTTACTAATTATCTTAATGTTCTATACTAAAAAGGTCCTTTCATCTAATAACTTAAGTTATCTTCTCCTTATATATACCACTAGTAGGTCAATTCTACCATATCCTTAAATTTTAATAGTTTTACATGGCTATTAATCTAATGTGATAAGGCTTAAGGGATGGCATTACTTAAGTCATAGTTATTTAGATCTATCTCACCTTAATATACCAATTTAAACATCAAGTCTCTTTTCTTAATCCTAAGGTTCCAAGTTTTAGTATTACTATTAATAAATGTAATGACCCCAATATTAGATTAGTTAATCTAATCCAATATTAGGTGTTATTGTAGTACATAATACTGGGTTTGTGAGTTTTAACCCACTATTAAGTACTACAGGGAGTCAAGGTTCTCTAAAGAGGAAATTAGATGCATAATACTAATTAAATACATACCATTCTAGCCATTCAGAAAAGAAAAAAAACACATCACAGAGCAGTAAAGTAAAATATCTAGAGTTTAATTAAAATTATACAGATATTGACGTAATGACACTCGTGCTCATGGGATAAATAAAGTAAACGAAAAGATAGTAAAAGTAAGGGTCTTTAATTAGCAGCTATTGAACACAATATACCTCAGGTTTAAGATTCACTCCAAGCTCTTGATCTACCATTATTAATATTTAATACGGTATGGCACAACCAATAAGAAAAAACCAAATGATTAGAATTGAAAAGTCTAAGTACATTTTATGTACTTAGACTAAGTTATTTAGATTTAGTGGATTTCACATTAGCCATTTCCAATTATTATAAGCGATGCACAAATCAGTAAAAAGGGAGAAGTAAAGTAATGTATGTAAGTAACAAATAAAAAGGTAAATATAGTTAAAGAGAGAAGCTAGTCACAACTTGCTTCAAATATATAATTAAAAAGGGGGCAGATACAACTATAGATACAAGTGTGCAACAAAAATAGTAAAACTATGTACAATCGAACATATGCCAAGTAATTAAGACAGTGTAAGGAAATGGAAATATAAAACTGAAATACATAGCAGAAATATAAATAAAAGAACTGTAATTGAAAGTAGACAGTAATATATGAAAGTAAGGAGATCTCAGTCTCAAGGATTGAATAAAATGTAAATACGGTCATAAATAAAAGTAATTATAAATGTATTTTATTTATCTTGATTTAAATATGTATTTTCTTCAGCGGGCAAAATTACAGAATAAATGAGGAGTCAAGCATGGCTACTCAACAAAAAGTAAGCGGGGTTTCCCGATAACACACACATTCCCCTTCGTAGGATATGTGTGGTCTCTTGATTATTCCATAGCATGCCTTAGCCTAGTAGCAGCTGTACAGTATAGTTCACCACATGGAACCCCCAAGTAAATGTTATATATTTAAATTATGCATAATATATTTAATGAATATTTTCAATGATTTAGTCTCAATGTGCTGCAGCATTCAAGGATGTTCAAAGCTAATTATAAACTATGTGATATATGTTGTTATCTACTTTAATTATCTATCTTATGACTGGGACTAATCCAACCCCTCAATTGACTTAGACATTCATCAAATATTTCAATTAATAGAAACATAATAAAATATAAATTAATGAGATTTGAAAATAGTGATTTAATTAAGGTCTTATTTAAATGACAAAATAATTTATAGATATAGTTGCAAGAT
Source organism: Gastrodia elata (assembly GCA_016760335.1). Lineage (NCBI taxonomy): Eukaryota > Viridiplantae > Streptophyta > Magnoliopsida > Asparagales > Orchidaceae > Gastrodia > Gastrodia elata. Next base: position 48,422,105 of record CM028671.1, on the reverse strand, counting down.
TATAAAATTAAGATATCATATCCTAATGTTATGTATTACAATTATCTAAACTATCTCATAAAACTTTTATTCTAATGGAATATTATAACTTACAAATTATAGGTTTCAAACCACTTCCAAAGTTACTTGATTCCTATGATTTAAGTTACTTAAGGTTTTATCTTAAATATTTATCTAATCTTTCAATGTCTCCCTAACATCTTAATGTCTTTTACTAAAAAGGTTCTTTCGTCTAACAACCTAGGTTTTTCTTATTCTTAAATGTGACACTAACAGTAATTACTAGACTATCCATATGCTTAATGGTTCTGCAAGACTACAAGTTTAATATGGTAAGACTTAAGGTTTGCTCTCACTTTGGATACACTTACCTAGATTTATCACTCATTAGCTTACTAATCTAAGCACAAAGTCTCTTCACTCAACCTGAGATTTCAAGTTTTAATGCTATAGACATTAAGTCTTAGGATTTTATATGATAATTAATACTCGAAGGATTCTAAACCTTATTAATGTTTCATCCTAATTGATTCTAAGCACTACACTTTGCATGGTATGACCACATATACTACACTAAGAAGGTTACATTTAGCCCCTTAGGCTATTTACTAATTCATTAATTATATACTGATCCTCCAAAGGTGATTTTTTTCTATAGTCTTAGTATTCTTTCTTAGCCACAAGGACTACACAAAAGCCTACTCATTATTATACTAATGATTGATCACAAGATCAAGGCATGAAATTGCAATACAAATTCTCTCTCCTAAAAGTTAGAGTTCAAACTAGGTTTACTAGTACTAAGCCAACAGTAGGTTATTCTAGTTATTTTCCTAGTTAAGATATTATCTAGTGTTGGAACATATCATAAGTTAAGTTTTCTAAGGTATTCTAGGGTTTAGGAAACCTATTTAGATAAAAACCATAATTTGTGAATTTAATATTAATTAATTCATGGGTCAAAAACTCACATTTTTTATTTGATGTTCAAATAATATAAATATCATGGCTATAGATTCCCTATAACATCATAAGTACAATGACAGTGAGTAGGGTCAAATCAAATAGCAAATGACTAATTTAAGTATAATGACTCTTAATGACAATTAAAAACTAATTAGTAAAATCAATTATCAAAATGGAAAATGAATATCATATTAATGTCCTACATATTTTTTTGATTAATTTGGTATATAATTTCAATATATTTGGAATTATATTATTATAATTATTAAAATTATTTAAATTGAATTAAATTAATTACAACACTTACCGTTCATAAGCCTCATGCCTGCATGCATGGCTCACCCGCATACACGCTACTATCATGGCTCATGCGTGGGTCAGGCCGCGTGTATAACCCAATGATAGTACCGTATGGGTCAGGGCCAATCTCACATCTCCAAACTCCTCGGGACACGTGTCTCACCTCGATGTGTAGCTCTCACCATGGCCTTCCCTCTAAGCCCAAAGCCCCCCATGTGTGATTGACCCTGTTGTCCTAGATTAGGTGCCCTAAATCTAGGGTTATGGACTACTGTTAAGCACTTTTCAACTCGTAACTGTTGAGTGTCAATCGAGCTTGATTGGAGCTCGATGATCATTCCCAAAGTTGAGAAATATGAATGTAAAATTGAATCGAAGGAAAATACGGCTAAATTACTGGGAATAAAGGTACCATTGGGTTCCATCGCATGCCTATTAAAGTTGGAGATTTCATCGCCTACAATAGCTCCTCTCCCTTCTTGACATCCCCAGTGGCTAGCATTCTCCAAGATGAGTGCCAAGAGCCATTGGGAATGCTTAATTGCATTGGGAGAGGGCTTGAGAGAGAATAGTAACACGACACTCTGCGGCTTTGTGCACGCAGAGATGCACAGTAGCACAGTGCTTCTCGTGTGTGAAGCCGTTTGATCCAACACGGATACACAATGGAAAGGTGGATTGAGCCCGCCATTTGATCAAACGACAAGACAAACGCCATTGACCCGAAGGTGGAATTAATAAATTTTAAATTTCTTAAATAAATACTATCTTTTTAATTAATCAAAGTTGGTTAACCAAATGAGCTCCGAAAAATCCTAAAAATTCACTCATAGCTAATTTGGGATTGAGGAACTCAAAAATGAAGTCGGATTATTAATCGAATGTCAATTTAATTCTCTTTATTTTTTGATTAATTAAATATATTAAACTATTCAATAAATTCAAACGACTTCTAAATTGCACCAAATTTTCAGGGATTGCTCCAAATATTATTTGGAGACTAATGATGAGTTTAACTTCATTAGCTACTCCATAAAGGTTCAAAGTCCTTGTAATCTTTTCATCTTAAGTGATTCTAAGCTTTACACTTAATATGATATGGTAGCTTATTCTACACTAGGAAGGTCACACTAGGTCACTTAAATTACTCACTAAGTTCAAAAGGAGTCTAACCACTAACTATATTGGAATGAGCATTACACTAATCCTCCTAAAATGATTCCATCTTATAATCGTAGGATTCTCTCCTTGCCGCATATACTACACTATGCTTGCTCACTACTAACTTAAATAGCTTACTAAGCAAAGACATGAAATTGTCATATAAACTCCTCTCTTCTAAGAATTATGGTTCAATCTAGGTTTTCTAGTACTAAGTCAAAACTAGGTTATTCTAGTTATTTTCCTATTCAAAATATCATCTAATGTTGAAGCATGACATGATCTAAATCACCCTAAGATGTCCTAGGGTTTAGGAAGCCCAAATAGGGAAAATCCTAATTATGTGAATTTATTATTAAATTAATAAAGTGTTAAAAACTTATTTCCAATTGAAGACCAAATGGCATATAATTAGTGGGTATAGCTTCCCTATAGTATAATGAGCACAATGACTGTAACTATAGTGAATTTGAACTTCAAATGATTTAATTAAGTCTTAATTGCACTTAATGATAATTAGGAGGTGATTAAGAAGATTAACTTGACACATTTTTCTAATCATTTTGGTATATAATTTCATTATATTTGGATTTATATTTTAAAAGTTATTATATTAATTTATATGAATTAAATAAAATATATATACTACTATTCCTAAGACTCTGCCTGCACACATGACACACCTGCGCATGGCCCGCGATCGTTGCACGCACGCTGGTGGCCTACAGCGCACGTAGGACCGATGGACAGTGCCGCGAGGGTTGGGCCGACCCGCCCGGCACTGTTCATCTTCTGTCGGGGGACCAACCATCCGATCCTCTGCATTGCGTGGATGGACGACGCTGATCGAACCCGCTACTTGATTGAATGGCGGGTAGAATGCTGTTAGCCAAGAATTATGATTTAATTATTATTTAATTAAATTCAAAAACTTTTAAATTTCGCCAAATTTTCAGGGATTGCTCCAAACATCATTTGGAGACTAATGGCGATGGTTTTAACCCAATTTGAATGCCTAAAACTAAGTAACAACGACGAGGTTGTTATTGAGGGCCTTGCGTAATTCCATTAGAGGAAGAAAAATATCCTTCCAAACCGCCATTTAACGCAACAGAATAGTTCGTATGATTAATGCAAACAGTAATGTAGTTGATAAATTGAATAGTGAAGCCTTTTAAATCCAATAGAAGCTGAAATGATAGTTTTTGGTCCTTACTTATTTTAATAATTTTTATTTTTCTTGGAACTATATATTGAATAGAAAAATAATTACAATCTCAACAACAATGAGTCCAAACTAAAAAAAAAAGCAAAAGAAGTAAAATTGAAACTAAAATGTGAGACAGAGGATTCAATTTCTCAAGAGAGAAGGAAATAGGACCCATGACCCTTTAGGGATCCTAACCTCGTAGTATTAGAGTATTATTTGTATAAGGCTAAAATCAAGGGAGGTAGTGTTCCAGACCAAAAAATATGGTCCTAATAAAATCATAATCCATCGTCATCCCGATCGAAAGCAAACATAAGATTGAAGTGTACAAAAAAGGGCAATATATATGCTACCGGCCATAAGAACAATATCCAAAATAACGTGCAGACGATAATAAGAAAGCCATTCTTCATGCTCAAAAAGGTACTAAGTAACTTGCCATAAAACCATCTAATTGATAAAATTCTGCAATAAGCCATGAGTATTGAGTATTGACCAACTTCCAACCATTAAATCCACATGTAAGCTCATGGAAAAATAATTTGCAGGCAATGGAAATAAACTTCCTTCTCCATATGCATTTATGCAATCCAGACAGATAAAACAATATAAATGAAAGCAATTAGCAAATAGGCCCAGCCAGATTTCCTTTTTAATCATTTCCACAATAGAGTTGGTGTCAACAATGAGAAGAAAAAATATAACATAATGCATCAAAAAACAATATGAGATTCACCAAGAAAAACCTCCAGCATCAGCAACCACCAGCTTAAAATAAAAAATTGCCTGCAACTTGATAGGAGAAATTGTAAGCGGAAACCATAAACCAAGAATAAACATAAAGCAACAGAGACCATAAAAATTAGGAGCATGAAACGCACTTTTTCCAATCAGTAAGCTGATTAAAAACACCACTTAAACCATCCACCAGCCCCTTCCAGTGACCAATAATGGTATAAATGTCTGCTTACTTTAGAAAACAGATGAGTTGGAACGACAAAAGCATTCGTCTCCCATCAGATATTTTAATCATAAGCTCCTTTCATCCATTTTTCATAACCCGGAATATCACCAAGCAATTGATAAACAGATGGTGGCAATAAGTAATTAGCAGAATAAGGCAAAATATTCATGAGGATGAAGTGAGCATAAGAGCATTGAAGAAAAGATGAATATGCGATTCATCCTCAACTTTACAAAATAAACAAGCCTTATTACATGGAATGCCACGTTTCACAAGAAAATAAGTGGTCTTAAACATGTGATCAACCGTTTTCCACAATACACATTTATTTCAATTTGGAGCCTTTAGACCATATCAACTCAGAGCACCAAACATGGGATAGTAGCAAAAAACAATTCTTGTGCGCTTTTGAAGGTGAAAACAACACTATTTTTAAGAAGAGGAAGATTCTAACTTTTATTTATAGTGATGTGAGGAGCTAGAATATAAGACGCCTTAACTAATTTTCTCCAAAAGGGCAAAGCAAAGCTATTAGATGCAGCAAAAATATCAAATAAAACGCAATCTGTATACTTTTCACCACTAAGTAAGAAGAGAAGTATTGCATAATATAAACTAGCATAAGGCCAATTTGCAACTAACAAGGAGCTTGCTAGGACAAGCAAGACAAATTCCACCTTTACCTTTAGGAGAGGCAACCTTTTCTCAAGCTAACATGTGAGGTTTACTGAGATTTGAACCATATCAAAAACATAGCACAAATGCTTTTAATGAGTTTAATAATATTCAAAGGAATATGAGTTTCTCTAAACCAATGAAGAAGAAGATGCTAGATGGAAAATTTCAAATTTTGAAGCCTGCAAGGGAATGGAAGATGTTTTTGAGTCCAACATGTCGTCCATGATCTAATTTTGTCTATGAGTGGAGTGCAGCGTTCGACTTTCAATTTATAATGTATAAAAAGGAAGCCCAAGTTGTTTCATAGGGAAAGTGGAAACATTAAGCTTCCAAATGTTATATAAATTGTCATTGTTAACATTCTTGGAAAAGAAAATGTAGGATTTCCCTTCATTATATGATAGTCCAAAGGCGTCAAAGAATTCCTCCAAACATTTTTTAAATCCAATAATGTTAGAAAAAATTGCTTCACTAAAAAGAAGAATATCATCAGTAAAAAGTAAGTTTGAGCATTTGAAATCTCCAAATGAAAAAAGGCAAATTTTTATTATTACAAACAACCTCATCCAATATAGTAGAAAGTGGGCTAATAGCTAGAATAAATAATTTAGGAGATAGGGAGCAACATTGTCTTAGCTCGAGCGAGGAAGAGAAGTAACCACATTGAATGTTAGTTGTGAAATAAACTTGATTGATGCAACCTGAAATCCAATCAACCACTTTAGTAGAAAAGTTTAGCCTCTTCAAGGTACTGATAACAAAACAATGATTAATACTATCAAAATCCTAGCGAAAATCAATTCAATTTTCGCACTGAAAAAATGTTTGGAGTTAGAATTGAGCATTCGTATAAATTCATTAGCCAGAATAATATAATTAGAAGTTTATCGCCCTCTCACAAATGCAGCCTGGGCCCTGATTGATAATATTTCGCTAGTAATGAGAAATTTTTCCAACAATAATTTTAGATATAATCTTGTACACAATATTACAGAGAGATATGAGGCAACATCTTCAATAATGTTGCCATTTCTAGCTTTGAGAACTAACGTGATAAAAGTATTATTTTCGAAAGAGTAGAGAATGTCATCACAAACATAATTTTTCAGGTGCATTCCAACTCTTTATGAAGAAATAAAAGAAAAAATTATACGGATGCATTATCCTATATAGAGAAATTAGCTCTTTTAATTTCAAATCATTGATCAACCTGCACATGCCAGCATGACTGGATGAATCAAAAGTAGCATGAACAGGAAATTGATGAATGCTATGGCCGATGTTTTTATTGAGTAAAGATGAAAAATGACAACCGTATCTCTCAACTGGGGAGAGCAAATATTAGAACAATTTTTGTTCTTCCAAATAGCCATCTGAGTGTAGAAGAAATTCAGATTATCTTCCCAAGAGAATGTTAATTTGCTTTAAATCTTTGCTTTGCTCAAAAAACTATCTTAACAATAGCAGCTTGTAAATCTAAATAAACTCTATGAACTTACTGAGCATTCATTTTATGTGTTTGATATATTTTTATTGGCCAGTGACAGAGCATCCCTTACATTAAAAAAAGTGAACGAAAAAGAATTTTTTTCCTTTGATTCTTAGGAAAAAGTGGATTTTTAGAATAGTACAAATACAAAAGTTTTAATTTATAATTCGTGCAAGAGCACTAGAGCTAAAGCAATGCAACGGAGGCACTCTTGTCTTCGGATTCCAGCATTAAAAATAGTTCACTGCTGTTTGGTCAACTAACCCTCAGTCAAGTGCTGTTGGAAAGTTATTTTTTTTAAAGTGCTAGCTGAGTGGATTTTATGTGCAAAAGCAACATAACCGCACAAAATAAAGTATATATGATGTGTAAGTTTATATGTAAATATATAATCTGTAAGATAATTTTTTTGTGTGAGCTCATACACAAAAATAAAAAGAAAATGAACAGTTTTTTTGTTATTCTCATAGTGGTTTAGCTTATTCCTATCCTACACTATCGAGGGATGAGATTCTTACGTCGAACGATACACGCAAGCAAAAAGCTTGATGATGATTACGAAATTCTAGTAGAAGGCCGTATTTTTGGATATCTTATTCTTTCCGGCAGTACTAAAATGTACCAGGATTTAAAGCAATCTTTTTGGTGGCCCGGTATGAAGAAGAATGTAGCCAATTTCGTGGCTAAGTGTCAGGCTTATAATCTGGTGAAGGCTGAGCACTAAAGGCTTGGTGGTCTTCTGCATCATCTGGAAATCCCTGAATAAAAATAGTTTGATATTTTAATAGATTTTGTCATGGGATTTTCTCGCACGAAATCTAGTGCTGATGCAATCCGGACTATTGTCGATCGATTAACTAAATCAGCGCATTTCATTCCTATCCGTCAGACCGACTGTCAAGAAGCTCGCAAAGCTTTATATTAAAGAGATTGTCAGGCTGCAAGGTATCCCTAAGTCAATAGTATCCGACAGAGACAGCAGGTTTACTTCTAAGTTCTGGCAAGCATTGCACCAAGATCTAGGGACTACCCTAGCTATGAGTACAGCTTTTCATCCTCAAACGGATGGTCAGACTGAAAGAGTTTGCGTGGCAGTGCCTGTAAGTTTTTGAAGATTTGCTTAGGCTCTGCATTTTCGATTTTGCCGGTTCCTAGGAAGATCATATCACCTTAGTGGAGTTTGCATATAACAATAATTTTTTAGCCAGTATTAAAATAGCTCCCTATGAGGTCTTATATGGCAGAAAGTGCAGTATTCCTCTGGCATGATCAGAAACAGGAAGCGTCCAGCTTTATGGATCTGAATTGGTTGAGGAAACTAATAAGAAAATTCGTCTAATTCAACAAAGAATTCGCTCTGTCCAAGATTGTCAGATCAAATATCATGATGCTTGTCACCGTCTTTTAGAATTCAGTGTTGGAGATTATGCTTATTTGAAAGTAAGTTCGATAAAGGTGTCTATAGATTTTGCGTAGCAGGGAAACTCAGACCCCGTTATGTCAAACTTTTTTGAGATACTCACCAAGCTAGGATCATAAGCATACAGGTTGAATCTTCCTGATGATTTTGCTGCTGTTCACAATGTGTTCCATGTGTCGTCATTAAAAAGATTTCATAGAGACACTTCTCATCTAGTTCAGCTTCCAGCAATAGAAATTCAGCCCATGATCAAAAGCAGCTAAGGAATCGTTCAATTCCAATGGTTAAAATTCAGTAGAAGAATCGATCATTAGAATAATCTACTTGGGAAAAAGAAGTGGATATGCGCCATAAATAACCGCAACTATTTGCAAACTCAGGTACTTTTTCTATTCCTTTCTTTTTAGTTGTCATTCAATATTTCATTTTCGTATTACTTTCTTCACTTGAGTGATGTCGAGAACGACATCGTTCTTAAGTGGGGGAGTTTATAACAACCCTAGTTGTTACTCTAGTTAAACTAAGTTAATTTAAGCTAAACCAAGCTTTGATTTCCATTCCATTAGACTCAGTGGGTCATTTTAACCTAACCCTAGAAGTTGAGAATCCGTCATAGCTCATTTGAGCATTTTGGCTATTTTGCCTATTTTTTGACTGAATATTAGCAAAAATAATTTGATCTCCAAATTAAAATTTGATTGCATTTTTTAATTCCTCACCCCCAAATTATCAAAGGGTAAAATTTTGGGAATTTTTGAAGGTCATTTAGGCTATTTTGAATTTAATTTAAGTTGATTCAATTACAATTTAGGGTATAATATTTCCTAATTGCAAATATACCCTCCCTCCAACGGTCGGCTTCCTCCAAATCGCAGGCGCCATCCGAGCCATTGATCCAGCAGATATGATCTAATAGCCCGCACCTTCGATCGGATTTGTCTTATCTTGACCGTTCTGCAGTTCTGAGATGGGATATGACGGCATCTAGCCATCCACCTTAAGCATCCTCGATTGCCTGTTGGATCTCTTGATCCAATCTGATGATTGATCTAGCGTCAATGCTTGGCCATTAGCTGTCTGAAGATCATGACCGTTCTGCTCCAACCGAAGATCAATCATACAGTTTTGGAGACTCCCGTAACTATGGATTATCTCATTCCTCGGCTCGCGCCCAACAGAGAGATCCCCTTGTACAGCCACATTGCCAGGCTAGTCTGCCACTCTTGTGCCATGTCAAGGAAGCTGTTGCAATCCTTGTCTTCACCACCAAGCACTCCCAGCTGAGGTCGAGGCCTGACCCACTCCAATTGAGGTAAGTGATGAACCACCCTTGGGTCGAGCATGTGAAATGGTTCCTAACCTTGGCAGCCATCCATAGGCACTCCTGCAACTATAAATACCCATCTTGAAATTACAGTGAGACCCTTTTTCTCATTGTGATCCCTTAATTTGAGTTTCTTCTCTTCCCAAACTCCTAGCAAACTTCAGCATTCTAGCTACTACGTACCACTGATAGAGGGCTAGGTCTGGTGTTCAGACTCTCTGTAAATCTCTCTCGAGTCGCCTTGGAAGCTCCAGCTTGCTTCTGCCCTCCCAATTTCCAGGTACCAGCCTTTCTTCATTGAGCCGTGGGGGCTCGACGTCAAATTGAATGCTCTATGAAAGTTCTGTGATGTCGTCTAGTTCTCCTTAGCATCCTAGGGAGATTGTGCGTGTGTTGGAGATTGAATGAGCCTTGTCTAGACAACAGTCATTCATTGTCTAGGCAATGTTGGGGTTTAGTGAGGCTAAAGTTACCCCACCATTTTCTTGAGCTCAATCATGCTCAATTCCACCTCAGACCTTCTCCTCATGACTAATCGAACCTTCCCCAATTGTTGTTAGGGACTAAGCTAGCTCAGACCGATTGTAAGAATCAATCGAGCTAGTAGTAGCTAAACTAGGAGCTGAGTCCGAGTAAGGACCCAGTTATTGGCTACACCCCAGGTTGCATAACTTTGGGGGTTTGACTCGCCTCAACTCACTGATGGTGTAGGGATTAAACACCATCCATTTGGGGGTCTCTGTGAGGAGAATTAACCTTTTACAGTAAACCCTAAATATCCTCTCTTAGGCCATTTCAGTGGAGTGACCATCTGGCATTCTACTCCATCCCAGTTATTGCTTCTAAGTTTAATCGACGTGCCTTGACTCCCTAAAGTTGTGGTGATTGAATGATGGTCGCAGCATGGAGTATCGGCGGTGAATTTGGCGGTCCAAGGCACCCTCTAGCAGTTGTCTGCGAAAGGGGTATCGGGACGATGACAATGTCGCTTCGAGCCCACATGGTGCAACAGTGCCGACCTAGTCATATGGTTTGATTAATGGGTTGGGCTATTCAATTTAATTAGGAATTTTTTCCTTCTATAAATTCAATTATAAATCCATTTAATTAAATATCATATGGTTTGATTAATTGAAAATATTCAAACTAAATTACTTAAATAACTTAATCAATACTTATCTAAATGGTATGATTTAATATACCTTTTTAACAAAAAAATCATAAGGAACAATAATATGCAACAAAATTCTAGATCCAACAGTTAGATTTTTTGATTTAGCTTAATTTCTCTCTAATCTTAATTAGTGAATAAATAATTCATTAAAAGTCCAAAATTCATGATTTAGGTCTCTGATTGTTCATAAGACAGAGGAGAACAACGTGTTCCATGTGTCATCATTAAGAAGATTTGATTTTAAGGCAATAATTAAATAATTAATTAAATCAAATTTACTTAAAAATCATTCTTCCTCCTTTCTCTCTTCTGGCTGGCATTTCCTTTTTCCCCATTCTGCACCTCTCCTCTCCTGTGCACTCAAAGAGGGCAGAGCCCCTCTCCTTTTTTCCATTTTCTTTCTTTGCCAACATCTCCTCCCCATGCTTGTGATGGGATGAGTCAAGCTCATCCCATCCAAGAGGCATCCCTCTCCTCTTCTATATAATAGAGCTCAGCCTCTCTTCTCCTTTATTTGGCAAGCTGAGTTATGTATGGATGTATTCTTTAGCTTCCGCACTCTGTATTTACTTCTACTTATACTTAGTATTATGATTTGATCAAGATATTTATAAAATGCTAATATTCATGTAACTTGGATCATATTTGTATTTATAATCTAATATACATGAGTACTATACATAATACTTAAGATAATAATACTAACGTATCTTAAGGATTAGTACTCAGCCCCCTCTTCTTGAGGTTGAGTTTCAGCAGTTCTTCTGCTCAGCAGTTTATTTGGGGAAGTTGTGTTTCCTTCCCGAGTAATGCATCGTTCCGCCGCCAATTTGTCATTCCTTAAATTAATTGCACGCGATGATGGGACGGGGTGCTACACTAAGGGAGTGGGGGGTAGGGCCTATGATTGGCTATATGGGGGATCCTATTGGTCTGGGACACAAACGAGTGGGGACCAAGGTCCACACTGTCAGGACCCTCCGCTACCGTCTAATCTATCGATCAGATTTACTGAATGGTCCTGATCCTTCGGATCCTAATAGCTGGACCCAGGATGATTTGAGCCGTGGGATCCGTGAGGTGGATCTAACGGCAGATCAACGCTTCCACGAGATTATATCCACGCCATAGGTTTAACTAGCGCAACTGTGAGATGGAGCAGGGCTCCGCTATCGCGCAACCCAGACTTTGCACTAGATCCCAAACAGATTAATTAGTAGATGGTATATTTGCAAATCAGAATTGTTATGAACCCTTATGTGCAATTTTTTAATTTAAATTAAATTCAATTATGGCCTAAATGACCTCCAAAAAATCTCAAACTTACACTCCTAGCTAATTTGGGGGTGAAAATTTCAAAAATACAATCAGATTTTGGATTGGAGATCAAAATATTTTGGCTATCAATTAGGGTTCCTAATTTGACCAAATTCCTATTTGACCTAGTGAAGTTCGATTAATCCTAAATTCTTAGGGTTAGCTTCTAATGACTATGTAAATTCAATGGGATTAAAATTAGAGAGAATGGTTAAGCAAGTGATTAAACTAGTAACAACTTAGGATTGTTACACCAAGTCACCCTTGGTGTATGCAATAATTATAGTGTTATTTCCATATAATTAGAAGCATAATTAACTCCATTTCACTTCTAGTACTCTTACAATAGTATTAAGAGCTTGCACTTCAAGTTTGATGCAATTTGGAGATCATTTGAGATTTGTAGATATTCATAGTTTTTCCGATAATTCTGAGAATGCCTATTTTATTTTAACCTCAGAATTAAAATCAGTGTTCATCATTTAACTCATCACTTCCAAATTAGCTAGGCGTATTTTGGGAATGTTTGAAAGTCGTCAAATTTTCACTGAATATTTTAATAATATTTAAATACTCAGAAAATTAGGATAATTAAATAACATCCGATCAAAAATTTGAGTGCATTTTTGAGTTTATCACCCTGAATTAGGTAAGGGTGAATTTTTGAGATTTTTCAAAGTCTATTTGATTATTTAATTTAGAGTAATTAATTTAGTATAATTTATTAATTAAATAATGTATTTAGGAGCTATTTAGTTCACCAACATCTCTCTGTCATGCTATGTTATTTGAAGATGTTTTTGAGATAAGAGCTGTTTGGTTCAACATTATCTTATTAATGACATCTCAAAAATTACCAAAATACCACTTGATAATGTTATCTGAATGTGGGCCAAAATTGACCAACATTCAAATAACATTGCCCGACAATCTATCGCAGGGAAGGGGTTCTTCGCATTCTTCTTGAAGCTCACCTTTGCCAGACGCAGCTCCGGTGCTGAGTCCCTCGCCTTTGGTTTGCCTGACGCAACGCCGGTGCAGAGTCCACGACTTCTCTTCATCTGACACAGTGCCAATGTAGAGGCTCGACGCCTCGCTCGCCTCGCAAAGGATCGGCCGACTAAGAGATAGAAATGCGATTTTTATATGATTTTTCTGTTTATTTTATTAATATTGCCCTTTGATTTTAATAATTTATGGTTATATTTGCTTTTTGATTTTTAGTGTTTATTAAGGTTGATTTAGAACAAATTTATCATTGGAGTGAGTATATGTGGTCATTAATATCAACAAATAATGATTCTTTCTTAGTCATTTGTATAGTTTTATCAAAATTGTTTACATAATTATTTGTTGTGCTATTTTTAACATATTTAAATCTCAGTGCTGGTGGTAATCTTACATTATGTATAATATAACATAAATGACAATGAACCAAACAACATATATCTCAATAATATTGGCATATGTTATTTAAATAACACTAAACCAAACAGCCCATATTGTTTGAATAACAATGCTATCTGAATAACATGTTATCTGAATAACATGCTATCTTAATAAATTTTCAACTGACACTCAACCAAATAGCCCCATAAATTAATTTAAAATATATAATATTTATTTTAAATCCTATGGCTAATCTCAGGTCCACGCGGATCAGGTGCGAGTGCCTGAGGCACGGGGAAGCAGTCTGCCTCCATCAGGACTGTTGTCCTTTTTTGTGATCTAATAAGACATCGCCGGTGGGATCTTTTAATCGAACCGTCGGATTGAGACCCAATCCGACAGTTAGGAATTGAGTTTGTATGCCTCTGTCAGGCGTAATGGCCTGCATGAGCCTTAGGCATCGTACGTCTGTTGTCGTTCTCCCCTCCGGCATTAGGCTCTGAGGCCCATCCCAATTGCATTTTCCCCTCTTCTCCTCCATTCCCCGTATGCAGTGGAGCTGTGAGAACCTTGAACGCTCTCAATTCTATTGCGATTAAAGGAGGAGCTTAAACCCTAATCATCATCGGAGTTGTGTCCTAGCCAACAGCCAGGTACACCATCCATTCTTTCTTTTGATAGATTAATTTCTCCTAATGCTATTATGTGATCTGATTTGTGTGATTGAAACTTGATCGAGCTCGATCGAGCTTCAATTTTTGGACTCATCCACAATTGCATACATTCTTTGCCTTTACGCCAAACCCATACGCCCCTATCCAATTAGGGTTAGGTTTCGTCAATTGTGGAGGTAGTCTCATGCAATGGTGAGGGCGTCATAAGAGAGATCTCGTCAAAATCTTCCAAACGGCATGCGAGCTGAGTCGAGTGTTGATTGAAATCGCCAGGATGCTTGTGCCCTAGTTCAGTCATCATCCCTATCGGGGAAGAACCCCTACATTGGGTCGGGTCAAAGTCAACCCGAACCCTTACACTACTGGTCACATTTCCTCTGCGAGCGAGTTGCGAGCCGAGAGCGTGGCCGACCCACGAGTGGCCCGCGTGCTTCATGCGTGTGCCCGCCGTCGCATGAGTCCCATGTTCTGATTTCAGTGCCGTTCGCTAGCGTTGCTTTCTAAGCCGTCGGATTGTGCCATTTTCAGTGCTGTCCGAAAAATGATGTCGAGCGGTTGATTGACTTCCAATAATTAAATCACGGATTTTTATGTAATTAATTAATGCTTACTTATGCAAAATTTCTTTGAGCCATAACTTTAATAATACACATCCAAATCATACAAAATTATATATCATTTCTATCAAAAAAATGAGACGAACACATTGGTCTAATTCAAATTAGGATTTGAATCCTAATTTTCATATACACTTTTTAACCTTAATTAATAGTCCCGAAAACCCTAAAAATCCAACGTTGTTCAATTTTGACCTACTTAGTGTCATTCTTCTTCTTATACTATAAGGATTGCATATTTGCTAATATCATTTCATTTGGATAACAATTGTAAATTTTCAATATTTGGCTTCTGAATTAGTGGAACTTTATAATTTCTCAACTTCATATATTACATATTTTAAGCTTTTAAATCTTAGGACAGCAAATATATTTCATTTAATTTACTTCCTATATCATTTCAAAAGTATGTTCGAAGCTTGAATTATCATAATTTAGATGTTTGTGTACTTAGCAAAATCATTTATTCAACCCTCAATTTTAGGAGAGATATCATAGGATTAGTTTATTAACCTTAAGTTGCTTGTGCTATTAAGAGTTTGATAATACTCTCATTTGATGTACTTAACATTAGCACATGTTTAATTTTAGGATATGAACCTAATAGGACTAGTGCCCAACAATTATAATAGATCTTAGGACACATTCCCTTTAGATCTTAATTCTCATTTCGGCTCTCTAGTAATTGAATTAGAAGTTCTATAGCTCTATGATGTGAGTTAGATATCCTATAATCTTATATAGCCTATATCCTTTAGTGAGCTAGAGCTTATAATTTATAACCCTTCCTCATCCATATGCTTAGACCTCTCTTATTAATTGATCTTAGCTAGTTTAAAGATTGCTTAGTCTAGATCCTTTCATTTACAAGATAATTTAGATGATCTTTAGTAGTGATATTTAACCTTCAATTCTTTAGGTATAGTAATTCCTTAACTTTACGTTCCTCCACTAGTTAACTAAACCTTGAATCTAATAACTAATATTGATTTTGTAGTTTAGGATTAGTGTAGGATTAGTCTCATTTTGCATAAATATACTTATAAACTATTTGTCATTTCATAAACTAAATCAAACTACTATTTTCTAAAATCTAATTTACTTGTAGTATTACTTACAATTAATTTAGAGATCAATATCTATAAAGTTAATTGGGATCTTAATCAGCTCCAATCATTAGGTTAGATAACTTAAATTTAAATAACTTTAGATATCACATAGTTTACAATTACTTGAATTCCTTGAATACATTCTCTACTTTGAGACTATAATCTTGAATATTCATATAAGATATTGTGCATAAATAAAATATTCATAATAAATTATAAAAGTTTCTTGGTGATGGCCAGGGCAAGCCTAGGGGGGATATAAGAAGACCTCGCATATCTTAGAGGAGATTTATTTTCTATGAGACCCTGCTTTCCTACTAGCTAGGAAGATGTTCTTAAATCCTCGCTCATTCTGTAACTTTGCCCACAGAACATCAAACATAAAATAACTTCATAAATAATTGGGTTATTACAATCATATTGATTGTGAGGACTCATCATATCTCTCAAGTTATGCTTACTTTTTATAGTCGTTGACTATGTCTTCTCAGCCCAAGAGGTTAAGGTTCTTCCTACTTTACTTACTTTGCACTTTCATTTGATGTACTGTAATTTACTTACTTATAGTATCTTATTCATTCAGCGTATGTTATTTTAATTACATTTTATGCTTCATTGCCTTAGTTTCCTTACTTAGCATAATATTCATTAAACATATACATATTTTTATTTCATATTTTTATATGCACATTAGTAATTTCTAGCTTTATTATGATGCTTTTTCCTTTACTTATTGTTGCAGGCTAGGAAAAACTTACTTGAGAGTTTTTACTCTTTTTCTTACTAACTTTATCGAGAAAGATTGCTTCTTTTAGGACAAGAGATTGATAGTGATATATCAAATCAAATTGTTGGTCTTATAGTCTATCTAAGTATAGAAGATGAAATTAAAGATATTTATCTATTTATAAACTCTTCGGGAGGTTGGGTAATACCTAGAACAGCTATTTATGATACTATGCAATTCATCTCACCAGATATAAATACTATATGTATTGGATTAGCCGCATCAATGGGATCTTTAGTTCTGGTTACCAAACGTTTAGCATTCCCTCACGCTTAGCGCCAATGAGTCTAAAACAAAATGCCTTCGCTTTTAAAAAAAAAATTTAATATTAATAAATTAATGATAAAAAATAAAAATAAGAAATAATTTCGTAAAATTAGTAAAAATAGCATGCCACTTAAAATTTGATATCTTAATAAAACATTATATTAGATATTTATATAATTTATATATATTTTAATTATTTTTTCTTACATATGATTTTATATTAAAATATAGTAGACAATAATATGAAACAGTTTTTATTCTTATCTTACACATAAATATTAATATTTATGTGTAAGATAAGAATAAAATAATACGTCATATATATATTTACCAAATTAAAGGTCTTTTATATTTATATTTTGAATTTAAAAAAATAAACTTAAAGAAACTTTGGGATTGCGAAATTAAATATTTTAAGTTAAAATATATATTATAATTTAATAAAAAAATAAAAATAAAGTAATAGAAACATCATAGTACGGCTCTAAATTAAAGGAAGGATGTAAAAGGGTATAATTCTTATTCGATCTAATAAAATAGATTCACTTATAGAGCCGTATGCAATGCAAAATGAATATGACAATATGCATGTACGGTGTATGTTTAATTTTTTTGTTTTATGAAAACTAAAATACTAAATATCAGGGTTATGATTCATCAACCTGTTAGCTCTTTGTACGAAGCACAAGCAGGGGATTTTATTATGGAAGCCGAAGAGATATTAAAACTTCGTTAAACTCTAACACGAGTTTATGTACAAAGAACGGGTAAGCTTTTATGGGTTATATGATCTTAAATTTTTCATGACATGGCCAGTGGGGGAAGTGACCAATACAACAGTATTTTGTTTAGAACATATTTAAGAAGAATAACAATTATATTTCATTCCGCTACTTTGATGTTTTACATGCTCCACTATAGAATTTAATTGCAAATTAGCATATATGATATTCAACTAAACTATAATTAAAATTTAGCCAATCTTAAAATATACTTTGACTTTTTAATATAACCACTTATTTTCCTTTTCTTAGTTGTGCCCTACCACATTTTATAAATAAAGAATATGATAGATCAAGAGCATTTTTGAAGTAGTGGAGCTGGACCTAGTTCTGAACTCTAATTGTATTAAAAAATTATCTGCTTCTGCATTTCATTTCACTTTAATGCTTTTATGTGAGAGAGAGAGAGAGAGAGAGAGAGACTTTATTTCTTTTACTCTCTAAATTTCAAGTTTGTAATAATTTAATTTTTGTAACATTTTTACTTTATTCTGTGATGAATTTACTTTCATATAAACTACTTAGTTTGGATAATGGATAGAATACAATTTCTTCTTGTATATTTTCCTGCTTTACTACCTCATTTCTTAATTTAATACCTTTACAAAGATTCTTGGCCACACATCACTCAATGTTGGGTTGGTTTCTTTCCATCTCGGTGTTAAGTGCTGTGGTAGCGCTCCAGTATTGAATTGGGTTCCTGATCTGATATTGGGGTCATTACAATGTTATTCTTAAAGGCAACTTTCGTAGTAGTTGGAGGAAAAGTTGGGCCCGAGTCCACTACCCAGGACTTTGTAATGATAAGTGGTAGGATCAATGCATCCTGATCTTCTTCTGCTGAAACATTTATAGTGGGGCACATATCCATATCCCACCACTTGCCTTTTTTAGGATAGGGAATTCCTTCTTGATGTGACATGCCTTTCCATAGTTCTATCAATTTAGCTTTGCTTTTCTAGGTCTGAATATTCTCTCCTAGACATTGACCTAATTATATTATGTCTCCTAATTATATTTATTTCTTGGCTCTCAGCATTCAATGCTGAAGTAAATGCCTCCCCATGGGTTATTTTCTGCATCTCTTCATTTAGCACCAGTGCAACAATGTCATCAAATTTTAATGACGTATTTCTTAATGAATTGCTGACGGATGTGACTAGCTCATCTGAACTGTCTTGCAGTGAAGAGAAAAATAACAGAGGTCGAATCTAGTCATCAAACTTGATGCCCACCGAACTCAACTAAGTTATCATAGTAATAAACCCATTCAAATGTTCCATCACTAAGCAGTCATCCATCATCTTCATATTGAACAATCATTTCATAAGGAAAATTTTGTTGAAAGCCAAAGTTTTCTCATACATCTTTGTTAGAGCAGCCGTGAGATCTATAGTAGTTTTTTCATTTACAATATTAAATGCAATAGAAGAAGACAATTAAAGGTGAATCAAACCCAAAGCAGTTCTTTCAAGAACCTCCCAATCTTCATCAGTCATAGTGGCTAGTTTTTTATCAGTTCCACTCTGTGGTAAATGCAACTTCTTTTTGGTAAAGCATATCTTCCATTTGCATCTTTCAAAAGGCAAAAATAGTGCTGCCAAACTCTCTACTTTGTGCCTCATTTCTTCGGCCATTACTCCCACTCAAACTGTAAACCATAGAACAATAACTATCTCTCTATTATCACTTTGCAACTTGTCTAGGAACATCTCAGGACCTCCCGAAAGCCCACTAGAGCTCCATTAGGACTCGTACAATGATCTGAATGGTCTCCACATCCCAATAAATGACCATTAACCCGAGACAAAAATTTTAGAAATTTATAAAAATTTTAACAAATACAAGTTTAATTATTTGAATAACTTAAAAAATATAATTCCAAATATAATCAAATTATATGTCAAAATACTCAGAAGTTGAGAGGAATATTCTGGTAGGTTGCAATTTTAATCTCGTCGGGTAGTTTTAAAAATGACATTTTAACCCTATGTTAATGTGTCTTGTTTAACATGCTGACATCGGAACTTAATAAACAAGGTGTCTATGAATTCCTTGTGATGTAACTTTATAATGATAGTAATATTGAGTAGTTTATGTGGCTAATTTGTAAATTAGTTTTTTGAGCCCTAATTAGATTAATATGCCTTGATTAGCATGTCAAACTCCAATTTTAACAAATAGGGTGTCAACGGACTCCTGACGATGCAACTAACTCAATAACTATAAGAATGATTGATTTTGAACACTTGATTTCAATTTGACATTTCTAACCCTAATAAAGTATGATTTTACCTTATAAGGCGTGCGAACTCTAATTTTACCCAAACAACATATCGATAAAATCCTAGTCATATGAGGAATCCTAATCCATCCTAACCTATCAGATTTGATAATTTATTTTATGAGTCTAATTTTCGAGGAATTTAATTTACATAATTTAGTCGGTTGGAAACTAGATTTATCGTAAAATGGTATGTTGTATATTGTTGGTGCTTTTATATCAAGATACTTAATACATAAACTTCCTAATACTATTTAGGTGAATTAAACTTTAAATATTCATCTAGATTATATCTAAATTAGACATTGTAAGGAAGATTTGTTAAGTCTTGGTTTCGTTGTAAGGACAAACAACTTAGTACATAACAGAAGGATGTTGCAAATTATAATTAACTGTTTTGATTATTCTATTATCGCTGCTACGCATTTGTGTCGAATCCATTTGAACATATTATTTAAATAAATATTAATGCATGAAATAAAGATAGATATGAAATGTATATATAGAGGTTCACTTATGGATGATTGGAGTTTGTAGAGACCATTGATCTAGGGCAAGCTATGGAGAGATCAGGAGACTGCATATGTCCTAGAGGGGGTGTGTATGTTATTCATAAACTTTGGATTGACATGGTTGGGCAGACATGCCTAGCTTCTCAGTTGTTCTGTATAGTGTCCACATAATACATTAGTAAAATAAGACATAACTTTAAATACTTATATTTTTATATAATCTCTTAGTATTGTACACTTCAGCTCAGATGCAATCTAATAGATTGCATATTCATATACAATTTTCAAGAACTATATTATTTTCTTATAGTTTACTTACTTGCTTCATACTTATAAATTATTTTATGCTTTACTATATTTACTTTTTAGTAGATTACTTTTTATACAGTATATGAGCACTCAGTTTATATTTAATTTGAGCATAATTTTGCATTTTACTTATTCGTTTACAACACGTTTGTATATATATATATATATATATATATATATATATATATATATATATATATATATATATATATATATATTGATATATGAGAGATAATATGGAGAGAGTGTGAGAGGGAGCTATTTGGAAATGGTGAAATCTTATGAGGAGAGAGATTTTATTTTTTTTTTGTAGATATTTTTTATATTTGATGTTATTGGATTTTCTTAAGAAAATATTCTCATAAATTATTTTAATAATAATAATTTAATTTAAAAAAATTACTTTAAATAATTTAAAATATTAAAATTTTAAAATTAAATTTAATAAATAACAAAATTGATTAATAATCTTGAGAAATTTAGTATAACACTTATTTAATTATTTATTTATATGTAAATATATCTCTCAGTAAATGATATTATTTTTTATCTTTAATTTCGATTAATCTTAATTATTATCAAATTATTTTATAATATTCCAAAAAAATTGAAAATTATGACCATATTGAATAATATGAATGAAAAAATTAATCAACATACATATATATACATACATATGTGCGACGAGAGGAGATTTGGAGGAATGTTTTGCCTCTATTTAAGCAGAAAGACAAGAAGTCAAAAAAGAGTTTTATTTATCTATAAGAAAATAAATTAAAATTAGAGAAAAAAGAAATTCGGATGAGAAAATTTTACCACAAATTTTTCTAATTTCTCTCATATTTATTACCACAATTTTGTGTATTTTCAGAGTTCAGTAATGGGATTATATTTTTTATAAATAAAAAATACAAAAATTTAAGAAATTTTATTTATATTTTCTAAGTTTATACAAACTTATATAGACTATATAGAAGTATATATAAATTGTACTCATCCAATTTTAAGAATTGTTTGTAATATTTAAATAAAAAACTATTTGCAATTTTTGAAATTTTTTCCATGCATTGCAATGTTTTCATGCTTATATATATATATATATATATATATATATATATATATATATATATATATTCACTATTATTAGTTTTCTACATATTATCCACTTTATTGAGGATATACAATATTAAACCATCTATCATGTTTACCTTTCTCTTACTTTTAGTTATTTAATATTTTGCACTTGCTTATTAAATTAATTGTAAAAAAAATATATCACAAGCCTAAAATGTACTTTAATCATATTTTTTTTTTTTTTTTGCCCTAGTATATGATACCGATATGTTAGATCAGGAGCTTGAGATCTAGTTCAGGAGTAACCCTCTATTTGGTGTCTCCATCTTCGACGATGCAGCTCTCTTTTGCTCTTTTATTTTAATGAGGATGAGAGATATATTTTTATTTATAAAGCTTGTTTGTAATAAACAATTTATCTATATGTTCTTACTTGCTTTTTGGGACACATGTATATTTATTCATGATGTATGGATTATAAATGTTATTGTTTGTATATTATTTCTTTTTCTCATTTATCATTGTGTTGCACCTCGACAGAATCTTTGGACATACGACCCCTATCTTAGACCGGCACCTCTAACCCAATGGGAGGAGTCGCAGTAACCCCCAATGTTGGGTTAGTCGCATTAACCCGGCGTCGAGGCGTTACAGCAAGCCACTTGAAAAAATTTGTTATGAGATCCACGGTGAGAAACACATCAGCGACCAACTCAAGAGATGATCTTTGACAGTGTCAAAATCCTAACTCAATGTTTATGAAGAAAACCCTAATTCTAATGCTAAATTTTGGTTAAGATTAATAGTTAAGCTTGTCCTGAAGGTGCGGGTGGTGAAAGTTAGGGATTAGTCCACTAGCAAAGGACAATTACTAGTTTTCAATCATTCGCTAATTACAATTATATATGGGGATTCATTAGCTAAAACCTTTCTCGTTTTAGTTTTAAAAATCTTACGAATTCATTTTGAATCATTTATTTCACGGTTACCAACCCTTATGTAAAATTCTCTTATTTGGGAATTGGGTTGTCGGGATCTCTCATTTGGGGATGATGATACTATTCATTCTGGTTGGCGGATCAAGTTTCGAATTTTAATTGTACAATGGCTAAGAGATTATACGTCGTTCGATCCTTCTGCTACTTAACTCCAATGGTGATCGATCATTTGGCAGTTTGAAATTAGTATTTGTAGTGAGATGCTAACTAACGATAGGATAGCTAGGATTTTATATAAAATTGCAGGGATTAATTAAAAAAAAAAAAAAAAAAAAAAAAAAAAAAAAAAAAAAAAAAAAAAGCATTTAATACTCCGACGCAGATGTTATCAGAGATGAGGATAGTTTCGGAATTGAGAAAATTGACCGAAAGAGTCGCAATAATTCCGTATATCTTCAGTGTAAGTTGCGCTGGAAGTAACAAAGCACCGTATGGCAAGGTTCCCCATATAAGCAAGAAAAAACTCCCGATAGGGTTTGCCTTCTTCAAGTTCAAGCCAAATATACTGCAAAATCAGCAGATATCTCCAACTCCCAAGAATAAACTTCCTCGGAGGCCCCAACGATCGATTACCTAATCAAAGAATCAAGCAAGCATTTGCCGAAGGAACCCTAGATTTCCTTTCCATCTATGGCGGAAGCAAGGGAGGAGAAATGAGGTGTAAGATCCACCCGTCGAACCATTCCCCTGGTGTATGCGCCACGTGTCTCCGAGAGCGGCTCAATGCCCTAGCCGCCGCCGTCGCCAAAGCCGGTGATGGGGATTCTCACTCTGCCGCCAAGCCCTCGAGATCGAGACCACGGCTTTCGCTGATCCTTCCGGGCTGGATGATTCATAAGGGGAAGACCCAAAAGAAGAAGAAGACGAATGAGAAGAAGAGCATGAGCGGCCGCGGAATGTCGCCGGCAGAAAAACAAGAGTCCGCGGGGGATCCATTGCCGGTGAGACGGCCTGAGGTGAGGCATTACAGAGATTGCAGATTCACGGGTTTGGCGATGTGTTTCAGCCCTTTGTTCAGACCTATTCCGGCGAGGAATCAGGTGCCGTCGGAAGTTGGCTTTTCCGGCGAGATCCGCGGCGGTTCCATCCTCATCGGGCCGAATAGATCTAGGAAAGTTGCTGATGTTCGTAAGCTCCGGTGATCTTTATTTTTTCTTATATAGGTTTTTAGTTGGAATAATTTCATTTCTCGCATCGCGGTTGGGCAGCTGTTATTGCTGCTGTTATTAAGTTGGAAAATTCAATTTTTATGTTTTGTTTAGTTTTTTATTTGAGAAGCATAACTCTGTTCAGTAATAGCACCTGAATGATAGGGAATAGGTGTTGTTTGGGATGCTTTCATTCAATTGCGGAGCTAAAGATTTTGACTCTTTTTAAATTTCAAAGTTTTTATTTTTTATTTTGTATTAATGTGATTGTGGAAAAAGCTCTCATCTTTCTTTCTTTCTTTCTTTCTCCTTTTCACCAATGCCAGTGCTTCTTCCCATAAAAATAGGGTTTTTGGCATAAAAGTAGGTTTATCTAAGAGATATTTTCATATAA
Source organism: Gastrodia elata (assembly GCA_016760335.1). Lineage (NCBI taxonomy): Eukaryota > Viridiplantae > Streptophyta > Magnoliopsida > Asparagales > Orchidaceae > Gastrodia > Gastrodia elata. The sequence goes on along the minus strand of CM028671.1, from coordinate 48,397,758 downwards.
ATAACAGGATCTTTGGCATTATTTATATAAATATTGCACATTACATACAAACAAACTGGCACTAACATTTGGCGGGTCGCATTGAGTGCTTGCGCTGTTCTGAGCTTAAAAAATAGAAAATTGCTATAATAATACAAATTCTTACAGCTTTTACGGCGTGGAGAGCAGTGGCGATCACTACGCGACGCCTGCTTCTTATTTTGTTGCTTTACCTTCTTAGTAAACCAGCTAATCTAGTGATTAAGACTAAATTTTCTCAGTCACGCAATTATTTTATATTTAGTTTTAAAAAAATATATAGTAAACAACCGTTTGGTAAAAACTGAGATTCTGGTTGTTTGGTAGATGGTAGTAGCCTGGTCCAATTTATCATCCTCCTCTCAATCCAGATTTTAAAAAGTTTTATTTGTCAACTAATCAATCAAATGAGTTACAACTAGGGCTGGCTTCAAACTCAAATCAAACTTGTTGAGTTTGAGTCAAGCTCTAATCGAGTTTATGTCGAGTCTAAGCATTTTAAAGAGAGTTCGAGTCAAAATGTCTCAAGTTCGAGCCAAGTAGAGCTCGAATTTCAAGTTTTTGGTCAAATTATCAGCCTTAAATGCAACTAGTTTTTTTAAAGGATTTTGCAACGGCTCAACGGTAAGAACGAAAAACATCTTAAACATAAATTCTCTCTTGCCTTATGCTTCTTCCTCTAATTTGTGCCGAGCTCTCCTTTTCGCTCTTCTTCACTAATGCAGCTAGTTATGTAATTTAGGTTCTTCTCATCGACGGATTCAGTGTTGGGTTATAGCAGCTTGCTCGCCACTTCCGTCTCTTGCCACTGGTCAATTAGCCTCCCTTTACTATCAGTGAGAATCTTTTCATTTTTTTTTGTTTAACGGCTACATTGCTTTTTTTTTTTTTTTTTTTTTTTTTATGAATGTTGTGCTTTCAAGCTGCTCTTTATTCATATTCCTCTTCTCCATGAGAGCTAGACCTACAGATTCAAGATTCATTTTATCGAGAATTTAACACTTTGTAAGAGTAGCTTACAAATCATCTCCTCCTACATCTAATCGATTATCCTCTGCCTACCATTGGTGAAAATGTCTCCACTTATTTAAAAATTTGATCGTTTCATTGCTATTTTAATGTTTGAATCTTATTGTGCTCTAAGCCATGTTCATTCTGTGTCAATTAGGAAAGATAGTGTGGGATTCTTAAAGTTGCATTAGTTTGTTTGTGTTTTTTTAGTGAATGCTGCTGCTCTCCAAAATTTTGCTTGATTATCACAACATCTTTGCGTACTGATTATGAAAGATTGTCTAGCTATTATTCGATTCTCACAATACTTTTATGTGGAAATTAGAGTATGTTGTGTAATTCTTAAATGTGCATTATATTATTTTTTAAATGTGTTGTTGCACTATAAGATTTAGCTTGAGTATTACAATATTTATTGTTATGATAGTTGTTATGTTTTAGAGACCATTCAAATCATCATGGAGATGCTAATAGAGCTCCGGTGAGCTACCGTGAAGTTCCGAGGCAATTTCTAACAAAGTTCGAAATTCAGTTGCAGCATAGGCGCCACAGCCACCGTGGCGCATGCTGTAGCCGCAATGGCGCCCAGCAGCCGAGAGAAAGGCGTCGTGACGGGCCATGGCGACCATCAAACAGAGACTAGGGCGCTATAGTGCACCCTGGCTAGTGGAGTACAGAAACTGGGGTGCTGTAGCGCCCCGTAGCGCGCGTTGTAAAGCGCACCAGCGGAAACAGACAGAGACTGGAGCGCTGAAGCACGCCCCAGCGGAAAATATCCCGAGAACAGAGCTCTATAGCGCGCCTCGGCGCGTGCTGTAGTGCGCCTCGGCGCGTGCTGTAGCGCGCCTCAGCGCCAGAGCACCTAAGAGCAGGGCGCTGCAGCACGCCCTGGCTGCCTGGCTACCCGAGGCTTGGCGCGTCGTAGCGTCTGGCGGAATTCTACTTCGGTTCAAGTTACGCCCCAAGCTATTTGAGGAGTATTTTGAACTATTAGGGGTTCAAATATCAGCTGGGTACTTAAGGAAAACTTATGGAGTTTTCAATGCTATTGCAAGTATTTGCTAGGGTTTTGGCTGTTGTTGGAGATGAACCCTGAGGGAGATAGCAGTTGTGCAAGGGGGCTCTTGCAAGTGAAGGAAATCTTATCCAAGTGGTGGTTACTTATTCTCTCATTCATCGTAGAGTAAGAGTTAGTGTTTCTTATTAAGGTGAAGGTCTTTGTAACTCCGTACTCTTCAAGATTCATAGTAGAAATTTCTATATGGTGCGACTTCGTGATTTTTCTCATTCTTGAGTTTTCAATGTAAATCTTTTGTCTTTGGATGTGTTGTGTTTTTGATGCATGCATGTGTTGTGATATTTACATTGATGTGTTTGTGATTTCGTATATTGCTTGGCAACCGTAAACGCATCCCCGATCCTTGAACCAAGGCAAAAGCTTGGAAGGAGGGTTTTGTAATGTTGTTATGCGATCAAATTTTGCAAATGAGGGGATTATTTTTATTTTATTTAAATATTTACTAAAACCCAAAGATATTTTATATTTTTTATTTTTTATAAATTATACCCAATTCACCCGTCTTAGGTAGTGCCATCAGAGTCAAAGCCAACAAAATGCACAAAAGAGAGTTTATCTCTTATTATAAATCATAGTGAGTTCAATATTAAACCAACAATTAGATTCTTATAGTTTGTGGTTTTGTTTGCATTCGTCCAAAGGGCTGTAATGGCATATAACTAAATTTTCTAATTTTTTATCTATCAAGACTCAACAGAAGAAGGCTGCTCCTTAAAATTTTGAGTTTGAGTTCATTCTATATATATGGGTAGGAAATTTATATGGGTTTATTAATTTTCAAATTATGACAAATAAAGCTCTTTTGGTTTTATTTGTGGGTATTATAATTGAGGACTATCTCACATATTCTTGGCTATGATCACTGATGTAGCCTTTCATTATAATTTTATGTATATAAATATGTGTAATTTTATTGTTTATTTATTAAACAATTATTCTCAAATTCTTCCATCAAACAAAAGTACTTTTTTTTCAACATAAGTACTTTTATAATAGTGGAGATCGGAGAGCAAACACGAGAGTGTTTTTTAGGGTTTGTCTCCATAGACGACTCGATAGGGTCACTGACCTCGGCGCTCCCACCTCCTCTACAAGCAGGTATTCTCGGTAGATCTCCCTCTCCTCCGCGCCAAGGCTTTGGTCTCTCCACGAGTATGTCGTGGAAATCCCTCTTCTCTACAGTACACATGCACGAAAAATCTTTAAATATGTATTATTGTCCTTTTTCTAATATTATTCATATTGTTGATGAAGAAATTATGTTTGGTGAAAAGCAATGGGCTAATTGTATTGTTGGATTCAGTTAGGATAGAATGCATACCTATAAAGCTATCCTAAAAGCTATGCAAAAAGCATAGAAGACTAAATATGCTTCTCTCTATTTTCTTTTTCAGATAATTGTTATTTGATTAAGCTTAATTGAGATGAAGATATAAATTTCTTTAAGGAGGCTCCATAGTTTTTCATTACCTCCCCCCCCCCCCCCCCCGTTCCTTGTAAAGCTATGGATGAAAATTTTCCTCCCATCAGATTCTACTTTCTCCTCTTTACCTATATGTATTAGATTTGAATGGATTGATACGGTAATATCTAAACTTGCTAGCACAGTTGCAAACCTATTTTGGTTGATTCCTTAATCATAAGTCAATCGAGACTTACTTATGCGAGGGTGTGTGTGCGTAAGTCACCACTTTGTTAGATCTACCAAAAATAGTTCAATTTGAGTCAAATGGGAAAGTTTTCAATCAAAGAGTTGAATATGGCTGGACTCCTAAAGTCTGCTTGTCCTATAACAACTTCATAAATTCTAAATGTGTATGTAATGCCACTGAAACCTCTTCTTCCATTAGGGGATGTAGCCGCTCCCGTAGACCAAGACATGAAGCTCCTCAATCTGTTTCTACTTCAACTAGTAATAATGAATACCCTCCTCTCCCTGTGATTGTGGAATCTCTTATTCCTTCCCCTCCTCTTCTTCCCTAATTTTACTGGATGAATCTCTCTTTAGGCTGCAAGTCTTAGAGATGGAGACAGTTACTCCCCCTATTATCCTAATTGATTTTAATTTAGCAAAAATGGATGCAGCACAAATCCCTTCTTTGTTTAGTCCTCACTCTCCTAGTGTAATGTTCACCTCCTAACCGCCATCGAGTTAAGACTAAGTCAACTAGAATTAAGTAGTGGTCATCATTAGTATCACAGATATTAAATGAGATATCCTTGATATTAATTATAAGATGAGCAAAATCCTGTCAGAAATCTATATAGTACAGCCATGCAGTAAATTAAGAAAAGGCATCCAAATAATTTCTGCATTTTATCCATTCACATACAATACAGTTAATGTAGAATAATAAGAAAACTCATTCATTATATTTAATTAAATGTGGGAAAAAGAAATTTAAGACAATAATTTCCTTTTGCAATCTGCATACTTTACTTAACTTCTCTTTCATGCTTAGTCCTCAAATGCTGAGTCTAACCTATAACTTGATCTGTTATATGTATATATATGATAGGGCACAACCACAAAAGGAGAAAATCTTGTTAAACTTATAAAGTCTAAGTACAATTTAATTTATAAAAAAGGATTAATATTTTAGGATATTATTACTACTTTACAGAAAAAAAATAAACCATGTAAGAATACATGAAAATTCACAAAACTCAAACTGCATAAAATTAAGGGTAAAGCTATAACTGTAAAGTAAAAGTTGCTGAAAATAATATTGTAACAAGTCGAGCACCGTAGCAGAAGCGATTTTGAGCTTTCAATCAAGGACCGGGGATGTGTTGACAAATACCAAGCAATATACAAAATCACAAACACAGCAAATAATGATCACAGCACATGCATGCATCAAAACTACAGGCACATCCAAATAACATAGATTTTACGTGGAAAACTCAAGAATAGGAAAAACTATAGAGCCACACCACACAAAAATTTTCACAATGAATCTTGAGGAATACAGAGTTACAAATAGCTTCACCTTAATAAGAAATACTAGATTTTACTCTAAGATGAAAGAGAGAAGTAGCAGCCACCACCTAGAGTATTTTTTATAGCATGCAAGAGCTCTTTTGCACAATTTACTCCCTTATGGTTCTCCCTTGGAATCTCCTACAATAGTAGCCAAAGTACTTGGAATCACTTGTAATGGCATTGGAAACATCTCTTTAAATTTTGTAGTGCCAAAAGAGATAACATACTCAATTTCAGCAGCGAAGGGGTGCACTACTTGGGGTGAAATATCCCATCTCCCCGAATAGTTGTAACTAAAACACTAAAAGCTGCTGACTCAACCACAAGAAGGGTCAAGAGCTAATACTTAAGATAAAATTAGTATTCTTATCCTAAGTATTAAGCTAATACATATATTGGAGTATAAGTATAATAATATCAGTATTTCCAGTATGCTAAACACATCATAATACTAAGTATAAGTAATAAAAAGATAGATTAAGGAAGCTAAAGCATACATCAAAAAAATATTCATCACAGAAGCTGAAATAAACATTCATCTCAAAAAAGAAAAAGAAAATACATCCAGAATTATTACAAATGGCTTATTGAAAATATAAAATAGAGTTTAAGTACTGAACTGAAACAAAGCTAACAAAATAATAAAAGCTGGAGGTGAAGAATCCATTAATGCTCCACAAACTCCTTCTGAATCTCTTGAGTGTCTACCTGATCTGGCTCAACAAGCTGCTCAGGATCTAGCATATTACCAGATCCCAAAAGTACCGCGTGTTAGACAATAAGTCTAACATATTGAAACTAATCTAACAAATAAAAATAATTAGAAATGTAAAACTGAAATATCATTGAAATATTATGTATTATCAGTTGTATGAAAACAAATAAAAATAATTATCATGTATTATCAGTTCAATGATATTTCAGTTTCATATCAGTTGTATGAAAACAAATAAAAATAATTATCATGTAAAACTAAGTTGTATGAAATATCATTGAACTTCTATGAATCATATGGTCCAATGTCTACATACATCCGATTAGAAATATAATACTAAACATCCTGAAATTCCTCAATTGATGTATGCAATATTTCGTAATCCATAAATCATCACTGATACTCATACATCATGCTTATATGTCCATGCTCATGTCTCTACACTACATGTCTAAAAATTTAAAAATCTATAAAATATTTTAAAATCAGATAATGAATCGTCTCCATCGTGCATAATCCATCTAAATGGATTCTGACTCTTAGTTTCAATTCAAATAATTGTTTTACTTAGGATTTTACTTAAAATTATTAGTTGGAATTGTTGAATACACAGATTTGGTATGTTTCCAAGAAAAGTGAATTTAACACTCAGTTTGTTAAAGCTGCACTTATTGAAGCATTCTTCGATAGGAGGCATCACCCGATAGAGATTTATATTTCAAACTAAGCTGTTAAATACCTTAATTACAAGCATACTCAGTGTCCTAAAGATGGTGACTTGAATTACTTAGTTTGTTTAAAGCTGCACCTATTGAAGCGTTCTTCGATATGAGGCATCACCCGATGGCTTTTATTCAATAAAACTAAGGATTTAAGTCCCTAATTATAGCACTCTTATGATTGGATGATTTATTATAAGTGGGACTACATCAAACTAAACTCGCAAGATAGAACACATATATAGTTCTATTTTAAGGTGAATCAACTAATCCTGAAAACTGCTGAAGTGATACAACACTATGGATATACACTACTATACTCAACTAATAATCCGAGTTCAGTCAATTCTATTTAATCAACAAGGATCACCAAAGCTATGAATTCAGACTCCATTGGGGTGAATCCTACACAAGGTTCTAAGGGTGTGATCAAAAAGTCACTCAATATAGGTTTCTACCATATGGGAGAAATCTCATTCTAAGCCTTTTTAGAAAATTCTACCACAAGGATTTAAGATTAAATATATAAGGTTAAGAAGGATCATCTAAATTTCTACCTCAATATTCAACAAGAAGTTCTTCTTACCTCAATGTATCATCAATTAGTAGGCCCTTCCAATTACTTCATTAATAAGCCTATTGTAAGATCATCAAGATCTTATACTACTAATCATTAAGTTAAGTTCATAAGTCTTACTGATTAAGCTTAAATTGATTAGATCAGATGGGTAAACTCATATGATCAATACCTATGATACAAGTATGGGGTATATTTAAGAGTATTATTAGATCACCTTGTAAATCAACATATTTTTGTTATTTTTCTCATGCTAAAGTCTTATATAAGTGAAAATCAAATATCTCAAGCTTATATTCAAATGCTTAATCACATAAGTAATTTAATAATCTTATCACTTCTAATTCAATAATTTAAGATCAATGTCCAATTAAATGTGTTATTGGAATCATGTTAGTTGAACTATCTTTCAATCAAGGTTTATTGATTAAGTGATTAGGAGTTTATATATTAATTATATAGGTTAGGGTTTAACCCTTAGCCTCACTAAATTAAGACTAATAGTTAATTTATAGGTCAAATGACATATCAATGCATTATTAGTATATTATTGATGGCAAACTTAAGATTTAGATCAAGTGTTAATCACTTGATCAAGATCTTAAGATTCTTAAGGTTAATTAGATATTTAATTCAATTTTATCAATTCAATTGCTTAAGTTACATAAGAAATGTTATTAACATTCAAACTATTGCCATGAGTACATAAAAGCATAAATTCATAGGAAATAAAAAGTAATTAAGGCTAATCAAACCCTAAATCAATCTAAATGGATTAGCACTTAATTACAAATCCAACCATCATAAATTTATGAAACTTAGCATTTACATTCTACTTATTCATTTGAATAATCAGAGACTGAGTTTACTAAATTTGAATAATTAGAAAGCCTAATTTTCACTAATCATATATTTATAAGATTAGGGCATAATTTAGAATATAATAATCACAAAATTTATCCACATAGTATCTGAATTTTACAAAGCATAAGGAACACTATGGAACCTAAATCATGAAATTTGTCTAAGTATACATGCTAATCAACCCTAATTAAAATTTGAAGTAATTAGGAAAAATCAAAAAATCTAACTATTAAAATTACAATATTATTTTATATTCTTATTCCTTATGTTTTTCTGATCAATTTGGTACATAATATCCTAGCCGTGGGATCCGTCGAGTAGATCCAACAATGGATCTTCGATCATGTGGGATTAAATCCTAGACGTAGGTTCAACAGACGAGACAGTGAGATTAGCGAGAGCACCACTGTTGCGTGACCCGGGCTCCACAGCAGATTGCTCACGGTCCGCACAGCAGATCCATACCGTTTAATCGGCTATAAGGGTATAAATGTAATTACCAATTTATGCAAACCATAATTTGCAATTTCCTTGATTTAATTTAAATTGAATTCTGGTTCAAATGACTTTCAAAAATTCTCAAAATTTCACTCCTAGCTAATTTGGGGGTGAGGAATTCAAAAATACAATCAGAATTTAATTTTGAGATCAAAATATTTTTATTAATATTTGGGATATCTAAATTGATAAAATATTCATTTAAATCAGGAGAGGTCTGATTGACCCCAAATTTTTAGGGTTAGGTTCTTATGATGCAATGAGTGTAATGAAACAAAAATTAATGTATGGATAAGCCTAGATTAAGTTGGGCAACAACCTAAGGTTGCTACCGACTCCCCCACTTAAGAACGATGTCATTATCGACATCATCCTAAGAAGAAAAAGATAAATATATAATTCAGAAACATTATTTAAAATTTAAATGTCCTGAGTTTTCAAAGAGACTTAGATATCTTTTCTGCATATCGGCCTCTTTCTCCCAAGTAGATTCTTCGAGAGAGCGATTCCTACACTGAACCTTCACCATGGGGATAAAGTGATTTCTTAGCTACTTTTGGTCATGAGCTAAGATTTTTATAGGCTCCTCCGCATAGGAAAGATCTGGCTGAAGAAAAAATGTTGGAAGTTGAATCAAATGGGAGGGATTATAAAGAGATCTCTGTAGAGAAGAGATGTGGAACATATTATGAACTGCATAGAAATATTCAGGGAGTTTCAATCTGTATGCTACAGAACTGAAACTTTCTAAGACTTCAAAAGGTCCAATGTAGCGAGGACTGAGCTTCCCAGCTACACCAAAGCGATATACATCTTTCATCGGACTGACCTTAAGGTACGCAAAATTTCCAATATTGAATTCCAGAGTACAATGATCAGCATCATGATATTTACTCGGGTGATCTTGAGCTATCTTAATTCACTGCTAGATTAACTATACTTTCTTATTTATTTCTTCTACTAAATTGGAACCCTACAATTGAATGCTGCCTATTTCAGAGCATACTAAGGGAGTACTACATTTTCTACCATATAACGCTTCATACGGAATCATGCCAATACTCGCTTGGAAACTGTTATTATACACAAATTCTACTAAGGGAATATGATCTTCTGAGAGACCTCCAAAATATAGATTACATAAACAAAGAAGATCTTCAAGCACCTTATTTACTTGTTCAGTTTGACCATTTACTTGAGGGTAAAAAGTGGTGCTCATGGCTAGGCTATTTCCCAAGTCTTGATGCACTGCTTGCCAGAACTTAAAAGTAAATATGTTGTCACAATCAGATAAAATAGACCTCAAAATCCCATGAAGCCTGATAATTTCCTTAATATGCAGCTTCACCAATCTTCTTACAGAATCGGTTAGATGCATAGGAATAAAATATGCCAATTTGGTCAGTCGATCGACAATGAACTAAATTGAATCAACACCAAACCTTGATTTAGGTAAACTCATAACGAAGTTCGTAGAAATATTAAACTACTTCCATTCAGGAATTACCAAAGGATGGAGAAGTCCTTTGGGCTTTTGATGTTTGGCTTTGACCAAATTGCAAGCATGGCACTTTGCTACGAACTCAGCCACGCTTTTCTTTATTTTAGGCCACCAAAATGACTTCTTTAGATCTTGATAAATCTTAGTACTATCAGGATGTACTTGGTAACCAGAATTATGACCTTCCACTAAAATCTCTTGATGCATGAATTTGGAAATCCATAGGTGATCTCCTTGATATATTACATTTTCTCATAGTTGCAGGTCGAATCGATGACCACTTTCAATTTCTATTTTAAACTTCAGATAGTCTTCATCCTTTATTTGGGAGATGGAGACATCATGATAAAATGTTGGTTCAATGGTACTCATAGATATCAGTTCGCTTAGCATAGCACCATGAATTTGCTTGATATTGAGCTTTCTGAATTCTTCTTCTAATGAACCTGACGCTATTATTGAGGAAAGTGTATAATGATAGCTGAGCGCATCAGCCACAATATTAGCTTTACCAGGATGATACTAGATACTTAAGTCATAATCACTTATTAGTTCGAGCCATCTCAGCTAATGATAGTTGAGCTCGCACTGAGTGAAAATATACTTTAAAATCTGATGATCTAAACATATGGAATATTGGACGCCTTACAGATAATGGCACCAAATCCTTAAAACAAAGACAACGGTGGCTAATTCTAGGTCATGAATGTGATACTTCTTCTCATGTAGTTTTAATTAACGAGATGCATAGGCAATAAATTTTCCTTCCTGCATCAGAACACATCCCAAGCTTATCCCAGATACATAAATATAGAATAGGTAGTTTAGACCTTTCTTAGGTAAGGCCAGTACTAGGGCAAAAGAAAGAGCATCTTTTAACACTTGGAACACATTCTCACATTTGAGGCTCCAAATGAATGGCAGTGCCTTCTTAGTCAACTTTGTGAGAGGAAACACTATCTGCGAAAAGCTTTTGACAAATTTTCTATAATATTCTGTCAGACCCAAAAAGCTTCTGATATTAGCCGTAGACCTTGGTTGCGAGCAATCTTGAATGACGCTAACTTTATTTTTATCAACTCTGATTCCTTGTGCATCTACGATGTGACCCAGAAAAGTGACTGAGCCAAGCCAAAATTCACACTTGGAATACTTGGCATATAATTTGTGACTTCTAAGTTCTTCTAACACTATCCTCAGGTGATTCTTATGATCAGCCTTGCTCTTTGAATAAATCAAAATATCATCGATGAAGATGATGACAAAATTATCAAAATATGATTTCAGCACTCGCAGCATCAAGTTCATAAAGATGGATGGCACATTAGTTAAGCCAAATGACATTACCAAAAATTCGTAATGCCCATAACACATCCTGAATGCAATTTTCTCAATATCAAAATCTTTGACTCACAACTGGTGGTAACCTGATCGCAAGTCAATTTTAGAGAATACTATATCTCCGGATAACTGATCAAATAGATCATCGATACGCGACAATAGATATTTGTTCTTGATGGTTACTTTATTCAATTCCTTATAATTGATGCACATCTGCATCGAAAGATTTTTTTTTATATGAATAAAATTGGCTCTCCCTAAGGAGATAAACTCGGTCAAATAAGACCTTTCTCTAGTATCTCTTGAAGTTCCTTGTTCAACTCTTATAGCTCCTTAGGCATCATGCGATATGGAACCTTTGAAAGCGGTTGGGTTCCAGGGATTAACTCAATCGCAAATTCTACATCTCTAACTAGAGGAAGACCAGGTATATTTTCAGGAAAAACATCAGGAAATTCACAAACTACCCAATTCTCAAAAATGGGGATGCCTTTTTTCTTTTGTCCCAACATTGTCACGAGATACGCATCGCATTCCTTTCTGACTAACATTTCTACTTTCATTGCATTGATCAACAATGCTTGGATACTAAATCTTCCAATGAAAGTTTTTGACTGATTTCTATTGCCCAAAGTGATTTTCTTCTTTTGGCAATTTATGGAAGAATCGTGTTTGCTTAGTCAATTCATGCCCATAATTATATAAAAATTTTTGGCCGGCAATATAATTAATTTAGCTTCATACGGTAACCCGATACTCAACAAGTTTGCAAATCGATATGTTGGTAACTTAAGAGTTTTCACTCAGCTTTCTAATACGAAGAAATGATTCGCTCCAGTATCGAAAAGAATATTACAAGATTTAAAATTTATCATTAAGGTACCTAAGATTGTAGCAATTTAATAAGAATTGCTATTCAAACATTTAAAAATATTGAAACAGCAAGGACTGAATAAAATTAATTTAAGACATACCTAAAATGACATCATTATCTTCAAGCACAGATCGGGGGTTAGCATATATACTCTTGCAGGAGCTATTGGTTGCTTGCCCTGGGGTCGTTGGCCTTAGAGATTATAGGCCAGCTTCTACGTAGGTACAACTTCCTTAGCATTTGAGGTAGGTGCTGGGATCACAGCTAGGGCAGGTTCTCGACTGTTCCTCAGTTGTTCACAGAATACTTGTTTATGATGAGAGTGGGTCAATGAGCACTTCATCGATTGTTGTTTTAGAATCACAATCAAAATAACGATGGCCACTTTAACCACATGTAAAACACACACCATCAAAGTGGTAGCATTTCCCATACAGATAGTACCACTTGTATCCGAAATTTTGGGGTTGGGATTGTTCAGCTTCGATGTTATAAACTTTCGCCATCTTATGATGACCAAAGTACTCTTTCCTTGGCTGCACAAATGTAGCCTTACCCTTCCGATTCATTTGACTGTGGAATACTTCTTAGAGATGAGCCGCCTCGATCAATTCTGCCAAATTCTTAACTTGGCAGGACACTAGATGAGCTTTTATAGAGTCCCTTAGCCCATTCCAGAATTGGTGGCATCTGGTTGCCTCAGTTCTAACCAAGTCCGAAACAAAGCGTGATAGTCTCCAAAACTCTTATTTATAATCCAACACAGATTTGTTTCCTTGAGTAAGATGGAGGAGTTTGTCCTCCAGGATTGCCTGAGCTGATGTTCGAATAAAAGCCTCTTTAAAGAATTCGAGGAACATACAGGGGATATCTTCCAATTTATAATCGACAAATTTACTGTTTCGCTCATTTTCCCACCAATATTTTGCCTCTTCTTGGAATAGATGGGTGGGAAGATGGATCGCTTTAGAGTTCAAACATTTGATGCTAACCAAATTCTTCTCATCCATCTTTAACTAGCTAAAGGTATCCATGGGGTTTAGAGCCCCATTAAGGGTAGGTGTCCTTAAACGCAAAAAACTGTGAAGAAGTCCATCTCCCGAGAAGTAGGAGGAAGATGGAGCTCCTAATTGTGGAAGAGATTGCTGGCGTATACTTAATATAAGGGTACAAGTTTCTCGCATCTATTGTGCATTACTCTCGATAAGAGCTTTCATAAAACTAGCCATATAATTCATTTCATCGGGTCCGCTGATGAATCCATAATTTATATCTAAAATAAAGGGATATTTCATTCACTTAAGATCTTTTAAGCTGCTCCTAAATCAATATTTTTTATCTTTTTCAGGGAAATGGCATCCAAAGGAGTTCTGAGGCATATCTTCAAAAATTTTAAAATTTATTAAAGGAATCGGCTACAGCGCGTTGCCGCGCTACAGCGCGCCGCAGCGCTCCAGCGCGCCGCAGCGAAATTATTTAAACTTTATAAATATGATGCTCACTAATTGAATAAGGCTTTTTGCAAAATGAGCCGCTCCAGCGCGCAGTCGCGCGCTGCAGCGGAAATATTTCCAACTTTATAGAATGGGGAAAATCAATTAATTGAACAGTGTTTTTTGCAAATTGAGCCGCTACAGCACGCGGTCGCGCGTTGCAGCGGTCTGCAGCGAAAATATTTCGAACTTTATAAAACGGGGAAAATCAATTAATTGAATAGTATTTTTTGCAAAATGAGCTTCTACAGCGCAAGGTCGCGCGCTGCAGCGGTCTGCAGCAAAAATATTTCGGACTATATAAACAGAAAAATCACTTAATTGAATAGTGTTTTGCAAAACAAGCTTCTACAGGGGGCGGTCACGCACTGCAGCAGTCTACAGCGGGACATTTTTCAAAGCTCAAATGCGGTAGCGCGCGGCAACGGGGGACTTGGCGAATTTGCTAAGGACCATTTCACGCCGCAGCGCGCTGCAGCGGCCCGCCGCAAACTTTTCCAGATAGCATTTATTGCATCTAGGGACATGACCTCTATCATGCAATTTGTCCCCAGGCATCATTCCTTACACATGCTACGTTTTTGAGGTGATATTTTGGTTAAATAAATGAGATTTTTGTCATCTCACCATCAATGGAGGATTTTGCCATCATGACTTCAGAATTTTAAATGTCATTGCTAGTTTTGAAATGAAGGAAGATGAATGCAGCCCCTCTCCTATAAATACCCCTCCTCTTGACTAGAGGGGGGTTCACAATTTTAGCCAAAAGTCCATTAAGTAAGGAGGAGTGCCAAGGAAGAGAGGAACTCCCCAAAGGTGGCAAACCAAGCCCTTGCATTGGAAGATAAGGAAGAAGGCAGCACTAGCGACCTAAGAAGGAAGCATTGAAAAGGAGAAGAAGGATTCCGGAGAACTTCTAAGGAGCGTTCCTAGTATCTTCTAACCTCTAATCTTGCATTTCTTTTTAGTTGATCATGAAAGGGTCTTTATCCATGTATGTGTTTTTCTTCTTTTCTTTTGTGATGAGTAGCTAAACTTCCTTGGGGAGGGTTGGGGTGAAGTCCCATGTGCATGATGTAATATTAATGTATGAAGTTTTATTTTCTCAAGCATATTATATTTTTGATCTTAATGCCTTGCTAAGAAATATTTTATTTAATTTAGTCTTGAATGTAGATTAAGAGAAAAGAACTAAAAAGGCTTAAGAACTAAATTGTCTTGTGCTCCTTAGCTCACCTTAGGTTGGATGCTAGGTTATGAGTGCATGAAGCTTGGAACTATGTGACAAAGCTCTTGAGCTCAATGCACCTCAACCTAAGCTCAACCAAAGAGTTGATGCAAGTGATGCTAAGACCCACTAAATGAGCTCCTTAGCTTAGCATAATTGAGGTAGAGGAAGGAAGTGTTGAGAGCTCATAAACTAAGTGACATAGTCATTGAGCCCAACATATGAATCCCTCATCTCAACTATGTGAGATGCGTGTGATGCTCGTAGTGGAAATCAATGCTTGTAAGATCCTAAGATTTAATAATCAAACTCTCCTTGATCAAAAGAATAAGATTAAAAAAATAAAATCCAAAGAATCTTATAAGAGTCTTTGTGCCTAAATAAAACTGAATGTGAGTTCATTTTGTGTATGTGATTTGAACTTGTAAGACCTTGAGTAAAACTCAAGAAAGAACAATGTACACTTGATTTTAAGTTAAAATAAAAGATAAAGCTTGAGAAACTAATACGCATAAATATTATATCATGACATGTAGGATGATCCTAACTCTCCTCTTTCTCTTATCTTGCTATTTCGACTTAGTATTAGTGTGCTGAATTAAAACCAACTCATCCATTATATTGTAGCTTAAATATTATTAAGAATAGATACGCCTTAATGCCAAATCAACCAATTCTCTGAGGACCGATAAATTCCTGGAAAATAACACTTTCCACTTATTATTTCAGACCACGTACACTTGCGTGTGAGCGCAGACGTATATTTATAGTCTGTCAAGTTTTTGGCACCGTTGCCAGGAAATTTGTACTTGATTTGAATTAAGTACAATCTATAAGTAACTAGCGATTTAAGCATTTAATTGCATATATTAGTAGTTTTACATTTTTTTTGTAATTATCAAAGATAACATTTTATATTTTTGTTTATTTTATTTCTGCAAAATTGTTTGATCTTTATTGCCAACTTGTTCTCGATAAGCCATATTGTTATTTGTATGAGTAAAAAGTTTGTACTGAATATCTTTTTGATCCCGAAATTGAGAGAACATACTTACAATCTATGCGAGAACAAAACCTATCAAATCAACAAGCTGTTATGGACAATTACACTGAAAATTTAGAAGAGCCTAGGAGAAGAGCACTTAGAGACTATGCACTACCCACTGTTAGGGGAATCCCCCATGTGATTGTACGGCCAAATATTGAAGCCCATAATTTTGAAATTACCTTCCACATTGAGTATAGTGCACAATAAACAGTTTGGAGGATTAGCCACTGAAGATCCTAACTCACATATTTCAACCTTCCTTGAACTATGTGATACCTTCAAATTTAACGGTGTCTCCGAAGACGCGGTTGAATTGTGGCTTTTTCCTTTCTCACTGAGAGATAGAGTGAAGAGTTTGCTCAGTTCTCTACTGAGTGATTCTATCCGGACTTGGGATGATTTGGCTAAGAAATTCTTAGCCAAATACTTCCCTCTGGCTAAAACAGCCCGGTTGAGGATTGAGATCACCAACTTCACTTAGTGGGAATGGGAGACTCTCTATGATGGGTGGGATTGTTTTAAGGAGTGCCTTAGGCATTGCCCACATCATGGGTTTCCTCTATGGATGCAAGTGCAAACCTTCTACAATGGTTTGAACGCTCCCACGAGGACACTCATTGATGTAGTCGTCAGTGGCTCCCTTAGTGGAAAAACCCAAGAGGAAGCTTACGACCTCTTGGATGAAATGGCCAATAACGCGTACCAATGCCCTCTCCAAAGGAACGATCACAAAGATAAAAAAGAGTGTAATTCACTAGGAAACTCGCAGCAAATCCTAAAACTGCAAAATCAAATATCCTAACTTAATAAGAAGCTAAAATTTGGATATGTAAGCTCTTGTCAGGAGAATGATGGAGAATCGAGAGATGTTAATATAATCATGAATCATGGAAGGAATGGAGAAAGATTTGAAAACTCGCTTAAGGAATTTAGAAACTCCACTATAGAATTCATGAATAAAACTGATGCTACTCTAAACAGGCATGAGCACACTCTCCTTAGATAAGAGGAGATGGTCAAAAGAATTGAACAAAAATTAAAAAACATAATTAAGCAGTTATAACAACCTTCACTAGTCGGGGTGATAGGTGAATATGGAACTGAAATGGGGAACGCAATAACCTTAAGAAGTGGAAAGGTTACTCATGAGATTCTGGGAAAGAGAATAGCAAAGACATTGCAAAAATAAGGGAGGAAAAGGAGAAAGGAGAAACAATCAGGATAGAAAGAAGTGTGGCAAGGGACGCCGAGAGGGAAGAACTTAGAGATCCACCTAAGGAAACCCCTCATATACCTTATCCTCAGCGGATGGCTAAGGAGAAACTTGATGTCTAATATCAAAAATTCCTTGAAACCTTTAAAACTCTTCATATCAATATCCCATTCGCAGAAGCTCTAGAGCAAATGCCTAGTTATGCTAAGTTTATGAAAGACATCTTATCCAAGAAAAGGAAGATTGATGAAAAAGAGACCGTGGTATTAACAGAAGAATATAGTGCAATCCTCCAAAGAAAAATTCCCACTAAAAAGAAGGATCCATTGAGTTTCATTATCCCATGCATGATTGGATGCCAATCTTTGCAAAAGGCCCTTTGTGATCTTGGTGCATCTGTTAATTTGATGCTTTTCTACATATTCAAGAAACTATGAATTGATCATTTAAAACCTACCTCTGTTTTGCTCCAATTTGCCGATAGGTCAGTAAAATCCCCTTTAGGAATTGTGGAAAATATTCTTGTAAAAGTTGATAAGTTCATCTTCCCCGTAGACTTCATAATCTTAGACATAGAAGATGAAAATTAAGAAATTCTTATTATTCTAGGTAGACCTTTCTTGGCTACAGGATGAACCTTAATTGATGTAGACAAAGGGGAGTTGATGCTGCGTTATGGGGAGGAAGAAATTAAATTCCATGTGAATGAGTCTATGAGACACCCTGCTAAATTAAATGAGGATTGTTGGGAGATTAATTTAATAGAAGAAGTTGGGTTAATGGAAGATGTGGGAGAAGAGGGAATGATAGAAAATGAGGAAAATGAAGATTCCCTTGATACAGAAGCTATTGAAGAATTGATTAAGGAAAGAAAGATGATTCAACCTTCAATAATTTGCCTTCCCAAAATTGAATTAAAACCTCTTCCCTCACATTTAAAATACACGTACCTAGGAGAAGATGAATCACTTCCTGTAATAATCTCCTCATTGTTAACTCAACATCAAGAGAATCTTTTATGTAACATTTTAAGAGAACACAAGAGGGCAATGGGGTGGAGTATTGCAGATTTGAAGGGGGTTAGCCCAACTCTGTGTATGCATCGTATCCTATTGGAGGATAACTCCAAACCTTCAATTGAACCTCAGTGGAGATTAAACCCTAACATCAAAGAAGTAGTTCACAAGAAAATCATCAAGCTCTTAGATGTTGGGATCATTTTCCCCATTTCTGACAGCCCTTGGGTGAGCCCTATACATGTGATTCCCAAAAAGAGTGGGAAGACTATTATTCTCAATAGCAACAATGAGCTGATCCCTACTAGGACTGTGATCGGGTGGAGAGTTTGCATTGATTATAGGAGATTAAATAAAGCAACTCGAAAAGACCATTATCCTCTTCCATTTATCGACCAAATGCTAGATAGATTGGCAGGAAATCTTTATTTCTATTTTCTTGATAGGTACTCAGGATATAATCAGATTCTGATTGTGCCCGAAGACCAAGAGAAAACAACTTTCACTTGCCCCTTGGGAACATTTGCCTTTAGGAGAATGCCATTCGGATTGTGCAATGCCCCAGCTACGTTTCAATGCTGTATGATGGCAATCTTCTCTGACATGATAGGAGAGTTCTTAGAAATTTTTATGGATGATTTTTCTGTTGTTGGAACCTCTTTCGATCATTGCCTAATTAATCTGGGAAAGGTGTTAAAAAGATGTGAATAGTCAAATTTAATCTTGAATTAGGAAAAATGTCACTTTATGGTTGAAGAGGAAGGTATTGTTCTTGGTCATTTAATTTCTAGGAGATGGATCGAGGTCGATAAAGCAAAGGTTGAAGTAATTGAAAAACTTCCTCTTTTTCAGAAGCTTCCTAAGGCATGCTGGTTTTTATCGAAGATTTATCAAAGATTTCTCAAACATAAGTATACCTCTCTGTAAACTGTTAGGAAAAGATGTCGAGTTCAACTTTGAAAATTGTCTAAAAGGATTCAATACAATAAAAACTGCACCTAATAATTTCTGCTCCAATCTGGGATTCACCTTTTGAAATTATGTGTGATGTGAGTGACCTTACAGTAGGCGCTGTTCTTGGGCAGTGAAGAGAGCGAACCTTCTATTCGATCTACTATGCTAGTAAACTCATTGATAATGCTCAAAGAAACTACACTACCACAGAAAAGGAGCTTCTAGCCGTCATTTTTGCTTTCACTAAATTTAGGTCGTATCTCATCGGGTCTAAGACTATCGTTTACACAAATTATGCTGTTATTAAGTATCTCCTCCAAAAGAAGGAGGAAAAACCATGCTTACTACATTGGGTGTTGCTCTTACAAGAATTTGATCTCAAAATCCAGGATAAGAAAGGGAGTGAAAATATGCTCGCTGATCATTTATCTAGATTGACCCACATTGATCACGATAAGTCGACCGATATTAGTGAATCATTTCCCGATGAGAAGCTTTATGGCGTGGCTACAAATGATACTCTCTAGTTTGCTGATATTGCAAACTACTTTGCAGGAGAAATTATACCAAAAGATATGAGTTACCAATAAAAAAAATTTTTTTTGTGGATATAAGAAATTACTTTTAGTATGATCCCTTTTTGTATAAATGTTGCAATGATCAGCTCCTAAGAAAATGTGTTCCTGACTCTAAAACTAGGAATATTCTCTTCCATTGCCACATATCTCCCTATGGAGGGCACCATGGGATTAAACGATGGCTGCAAAGGTGCTTCAATCCAGATTCGTTTGGCCCCATTTGTTCAAAGATGCCGCTGATTTTGTTAGAAATTGTGACAAATGCCAAAGAACAAGGAATTTAACAAAAAGAGATGAGCTTCCTTTAAATGGGATTTTTGAGGTCAAACTATTCGATATTTAGGGAATCGACTTCATGGGGCCTTTTCCATCGTCTCAAGCCAACCTGTATATCCTTGTGGCAGTTGAGTACATCTCAAAATGGGTTGAGGCTATGGCATGTGTTAACAATGATGCTAAAACTATGATCAAATTTCTTAAGGAACACGTGCTAGCTAGATTTGGGAGACCCAGATTCTTGATCAGTGATGGGGGAAAACACTTCTGCAATAGGCAGTTAGAAAATATATTAAAAAGCTATGGGGTAAGACACAAGGTGGGTACTCCCTACCACCCTCAAACTAGCCGGCAAGTTGAAGTCTCCAACAGAGAACTTAAACAAATTTTAGAAAAAACTGTGAACCAAAATAGAAAGGACTAGACTCAAAACTTCATGATTCCCTTTGGGCTTATAGAATTGCCTTCAAGACCCCTCTAGGAATATCTCCCAACAAGCTCATTTATGGAAAATCATGCCACCTTCTGGTGGAGCTTAAGCACCATGCCTTTTGGGCAATAAAAAAATTAAATCTTGACCACCAAAGGGCAGGGGCACAAAGGCTACTGCAACTAAATGAACTTGATGAATTTAGGCTAAATGCCTATGAGAGTGCCAAGTTGTATAAAGAAAAAACTAAAAAATAGCATGATAAGCTGATTAAACCTAAACACCTCCAATTAGGAATGAAAGTATTGCTTTTTAACTCCAGGTTAAGACTTTTTCCTGGAAAACTAAAATCAAGATGGACAGGACCATTTACCATCACAAAGATTTTTTCCTCATGGAGCTGTCGAAATCACCTCCAATAACTGCACTTTCAAGGTGAATGGAAATCGTCTAAAGTTATACTTGGAGGAAGGAGTCTTTCAAGAGAAGGGCGGATGGACCCTTCAGGACCTTCCTGATAAGGTTATCACATAAGATCTCTCTTGTGTCAGGCTGAGACACTAAACCAAGCACTTATTGGGAGGCAACCCAAAAAAACTAAATAGGCTGTATTTGTTCTTTTTTATTTTTTGTATTTCTTTTTCTTTTGTATGTTTTAGTATGTTTCAATTTTGAGATTTTAATTCATGAATTTTTCTTATCCCCTCATTTTTAAGGTATTCTTAATTGACATATTTTTTTCTGAATTTCTCAAAAGAAATGAAAATCATTAAAATGTAAAAATTGAATTTGATACAAGTAAGAGAATGCTTAACAAAAATGATTAAATGTATCATAAGCAATAAAATGTTGTAATTGAGGAATGAATAGAAGATAATCTAATCTCCAAAAATTTAAATAAATGCTTGAGCTAAGTGTGGGGGAAGGCATAGGACTTAGACTAAAAGACATGGTACGTATTCTAAAAAGAGTGTGCTAGGCTCCCGTAGGACTTCATGATCACAAAGATGTATATTAGCGATGAAGAAAAATGTCTCTCCTTAAAGATGAAAAGAATAAAATATTTATGAAAAAAATGGATGATGAAAAATATCTCTCCTAAATGAACAAAATGTAAAAGGATGAAGAAAAATAACTCTCCTTTAAACTTTTCATCTTTGTGACTCATAAGAAGGAGCACATATGACACAATTCTTGGAATCTTTGACCATTTCTATAGTCTAGAGTTCACAATGAATTGTACCCATCACCAAATATCAAGAATTGAAAAATTCAAACATTTGGAGATTCATTGATTAAACCATCTTAGTGCCAAATTAAAAATATTAATATTGCTAAAATGTTCATTTCATTTTTGTCATGCCACATCTTGACTTATACATATTCTAATTACATTGTTGTTATTTTCATCCCTGCAAAAAAAAAATATCATTTTGAGCTCACTCGAGGACAAGCAAGAATTTAAGCGTGGGGATGTGATGAATCCCATAAATTATATCTAAAATAAATGGATATTTCATTCACTTAAGATCTTTTAAGCTGCTCTTAAATTAATATTTTTATCTTTTTCAGGGAAATGGCATCCAAAGGAGTTTTGAGGCATATCTACAAAAATTTTAAAATTTATTAAAGGAATCCGCTCAGCGCGCTGCAGCGGAATTATTTAAACTTTATAAATAGGATGCTCACTAATTGAACAGTGTTTTTTGCAAAACGAGTCGCTACAGCACGCGATCGCGTGCTGTTGCGGTCTGCAGTGGAAATATTTCCAACTTTATAAAATGGGGAAAATCGATTAATTGAACAGTATTTTTTGCAAAATTAGCCGCTACAGCGCGCGGTCGCGCGCTGCAGCGAAAATATTTCGGACTTTATAAAATGGGGAAAATTGATTAATTGAACAATATTTTTTGCAAAATTAGCCGCTACAGTGCGCGGTCGCGCGCTGCAGCGGTCTACAGCGACAATATTTCGGACTATATAAACAGAAAAAATCACTTAATTGAACAATATTTTGCAAAATAAGACGCTACAGCGCACGGTCCTGTGCTACAGTGGTCTGCAGTGGAACATTTTCCAAAGCTCAAACGCGGTAGCGCACAACAACGGGGGACTTGGCTAATTTGCTAAGGATCATTGCATGCCGCAATGCGCTGCATCGGCCTTGCCGCAAATATTTCCAAACATCATTTATTGCGGTTGGGGACATGACCTCTATCCTGCAATTTGTCCCCAACCATCATTCCATGTAGCTGCTACATTTTTGAGGTGATATTTTAGTTAAATAAATGAAGAGTTTTGTCACCTCACCATTAATGGAGGATTTTGTCATCATGAGTTCAAAA
This sequence comes from Gastrodia elata, assembly GCA_016760335.1. NCBI lineage: Eukaryota > Viridiplantae > Streptophyta > Magnoliopsida > Asparagales > Orchidaceae > Gastrodia > Gastrodia elata. The sequence continues at coordinate 48,374,995 of CM028671.1, read as the reverse complement.
TTTTAAATGGCATTGCTAGTTTTGAAATGAATGAAGATGAAGGCAGCATCTCTCCTATAAATCCCCTCCTCTTGACTAGAGGGGGGTTCACAATTTTAGCCAAAAATACATTAAGTAAGGAGGAGTGCCAAGGAAGAGAGGAACTCCCCAAAGGTGGCAAAGCAAGCTCTTGCATTGGAAGATAAGGAAGAAGGCAGCACTAGCGACCTAAGAAGGAAGCATTGAAAAGGAGAAGAAGGATTCCGGAGAACTTCCAAAGAGTGTTCCTAGTATCTTCTAACCTCTACTCTTGCATTTCTTTTTAGTTGATCATGAAAGGGTCTTTATCCATGTATGTATTTTTCTTCTTTTCTTTTGTGATGAGTAGCTAAACTCCCTTGGGGAGGATTGGGGTGAAGTCCTATGTGCATGATGTAATATTAATGTATATAGTTTTGTTTTCTCAAGCATATTATATTTTTGATCTTAATGCCTTGCTAAGAAATATTTTATTTAATTTAATCTTGAATGTGGATTAAGAGAAAAGAACTAAAAAGGCTCAAGAACTAAATTGTCTTCTGCTCTTTAGCTTACCTTAGGTTGGATACTAAGTTATGAGTGCATGAAGCTTGAAATTATGTGACAAAGCTCTTTGGCTCAATGCATCTCAACCTAAGCTCAACCAAAGAGTTGATTCAAGTGATGCTAAGACCCACTAAATGAGCTCCTTAGCTCAACATATATGAGGTAGAGGAAGGAAATATTGAGAGCTCATAAACTAAGTGACATAGTCATTGAGCCCAACATATGAATCCCTCATCTCAACTATGTGAGATGCGAGTGATGCTCGTAGTGAAAATCAATGCTTGTAAGATCCTAAGATTTAATAATCAAACTCTCCTTGATCAAGAGAATAAGATGAAAAAAATAAAATCCAAAGAATCTTATAAGAGTCTTTGTGCCGAAATAGAACCGAATGTGAGTTTATTTTGTGCACGAGATTTGAACTTGTAAGACTTTGAGTAAAACTCAAGGAAGAACAATGTGCACTTAATTTTAAGTTAAAATGAAAGATAAAGCTTGAGAAACTAATACGCATAAATATTATATCATGACATGTGGGATGGTCCCAACTCTCCTCTTTCTCTTATCTTGCTATTTCTACTTAGTGATTATTATGCTGAATTAAAACCAACTCATCCATTATATTGTAGCTTAAACATTAATAAGAATAGATACACCTTAATGCCAAATCAACCAATTCTCTGAGGATCGATAAATTCCCGGAAATTAACACTTTCCACTTATTATTTCAGACCACGTACACTTGCGTGTGAGCGCAGATATGTATTTCCAGTCTGTCAAGTTTTTGGCGCCATTGCTGGGGAATTGGTACTGGATTTGAATTAAGGACAATCTATAAGTAACTAGCGATTTAAGCATTTAATTATATATATTAGTAGTTTTAAATTTTTTTTTGTAATTATCAAAGCTAATATTTTATATTTTTGTTTATTTTATTTCTGCAAAATTGTTTGATCTTTATTGCCAACTTGTTCTCGATAAGCCATATTGTTACTTGTATGAGTAAAAAAGTTTGTACTGAATATCTTTTTGATCCTGAAATTGAGAGAACATACTTTCAAGCTAGGCGAGAACGCAACATATCAAATCAACAAGCTGTTATGGACAATTACACTGAAAATTTAGAAGAGCTTAGGGGAAGAGCACTTAGAGACTATGCACTACCCACTGTTAGGGGAATCTCCCATGCGATTGTAAGGCCAAACATTGAAACCCACAATTCTGAAATCAAACCTTCCACACTGAGTATGGTGCAAAATAATCAGTTTGGAGGATTAGCCACTGAAGATCCTAACTCACATATTTCAATCTTTCTTGAAATATATGATACCTTCAAATTTAACGGTGTCTCTGAAGACGCAGTTAAATTGCGGCTTTTTCCTTTCTTACTGAGAGATAGAGCGAAGAGTTGGCTCAGTTCTCTACCAAGTGATTCTATCTGGACTTGGGACGATTTGGCTAAGAATTTCTTAGCCAAATACTTCCCTCCGGCTAAAACCGCCTGGTTGAGGATTGAGGTCACCAACTTCACTTAGTGGGAAGGGGAGACTCTCTATAATGGGTGGGATCATTTTAAGGAGTGCCTTAGGTGTTGCCCACATCATGGGTTCCCTCTATGGATGTAAATGCAAACCTTCTACAATGGTTTGAACGCTCCCACGAGGACACTAATTGATGCAGTCGCCGGTGGCTCGCTTAGTGGAAAAACCCAAGAGGAAGCTTATGACCTCTTGGAGGAAATGGCCAATAATGCGTACCAATGGCCTCTCTAAAGGAACGATCACCATGATAAAAAAGAGTGTAATTCACTAGGAAACTCACAGCAAATCCTAGAACTGCAAAATCAAATATCCCGACTTAATAAGAAGCTAGAATTTGGATATGTAAGCTCTTGTCAGGAGAATGATGGGGAATCGAAAGATGTTAATATGATCATGAATCATGGAAGGAATGGAGAAAGATTTGAAAGCTTGCTTAAGGAATTTAGAAACTCCACTATAGAATTCATGAATCCAGCTCCATCCTTAGAACATTCTCGAGGTTTTCCTAGCCCCTCTCAACTTCAAGTTTGAGTCCTCCAAAACATTCAAGTCTCACAAAGCCTCCAAGTTTGCCACCTCATCCACAGCCAGTCGCACATTTTCAAAGATGTTACCAAAATGGTCTTTGTTCCAAGAAATAAGACAAAATTTTAACCATTTTAATTTGCTATAAAGTGGAGACATGGAGTTTCCTCTAGACGATGCAGGGAGAGTCCAATTCGATTTAACCAAGTCAAGAAAACTCGAGTGTTGAACCAACATATTCTGGAAGCTAAACGCCACCCAAGTAGGAGGAAAGGGAGCAACTAAAGAGGGAGAAGCAGATGAGAGTGATCCGAGCCCAATCTATTTTGATGAGACACCAGCAACGGGCAAAAAAGGCTCAAGAACTTTGGATTAGCCAGAAATCTATCCAAGCGGTTTAGAATTGTTTGACCAAGTAAAATGAGATCCCTTGAAATCCACCTCAATTAAACCCGAATTGCAAATAGTGGAGTTTAAATCCCTCATGGCACCGGCAAAACTGCGGCCACAGCCAATACGTTCTGAAGGGCGCCTTGCCACATTAAAATCACCACCTAGCAGACAAGGAGAGTCATCCAACGTACACTAAGCTTCCAAGGACTGCCAAAGAGCTCTATGCATCAGGTAGGAGCAGCTGGCATAAACCACCAAAAATTTCTAAGAAAGATTGTGCCATGAAAAAAGGCCTTGAATGCATTGGTCTTCGTCAAGAACCACCTCAAAAGACACCAGGGCCTTCCAAAACATCCAAATTTTGCTGTTCTTATTTGAGAAAAAATTTGGGAAACCCAAATTCCTCGCATAGAGCCCAATCACCTGGCCTTGGAGAAGAGGTTCCAAGACAGCCAAAAATATGACCTGATTCCTTTTACATAGAGAAATAATTCTGGATTTGCTCAAATGATTTGTAATACCTCTAATATTCCAGATCAAAATGGACTTATTAAGCATAGATGGATATGATTCGATTTCCTGGAACCAGCCCTCAAAAGGCCCATTTCGGCCTTCGTTCTTCGAACAGCCCTCTTTTTCTTTGGCGAAATCCACCCTTCCAGATCCACCGAGGAGAGAACAGAGTTGTTTTTCGCCTGCAAATAAAAAACCTCCTCCCTATAGTGGATCACTGCTAGGATTACATCCACCAGGCTTGGTTGTGAAAAAACGAGTTGCCTTTCCCCTTCTAAAGGAGACTGCTCCATCAGGGCAGACCCCTTTGTAGGATCCCACCCCGAGGGAGAAAAAGAAATGATTGTCAATGCTTGATTAGAAGGACCATCCTCGAAAGGGGGCAAGGGAGTTTGCTTCAGCCTCCATTGGAATCTGGGTTTTTCGATTTTAGTTCGACACTCTTCCTTTACATGACCACATCTAAAGCAATGAAAACATTTGACAAATTCTTGTTCCACTCTCACCTTTTGAAAATGATTGAAAATATTTCCAGTAATATGAATCTCCTTAGGGCATCACCACGAGATGTCCAAATCAACTAAAACTCTAGCTTTCGGGGCCCGCCAAAAACTAGAATCTATGTCAATCACAATCGAAACCCCCACCACGCTCGCCAGCTGTAACAACCCTAAGTTGCTACCCTAGCTAGACCTGGATTAATTAAGCTAAACCAAGGCTTGATTTTAATTCCATTGGATTCAATGGGTTATTTAAACCTAACCCTAGAAGTTTGGGATCATTTGGAGCTAAAATGGAAAATTATGTATTTTTGGCTATTTTTAAGCCCTGAAAAATACCTAAATTATTTTGATCTCCAAATTAAAATCTGATTTTATTTTTGAATTTTTCATACCCTAATTAGCTAAAGGTAAAATTTTGAGAATTTTTGGAGCTCATTTGGTTCTAAATTAGATTTGGATAATTTAAGAATAATTATATATTATTTAATTAATTTTATTTATATTTAAAATTAATTTTTATTTAAAATAAAACTCGGGATTCGCTGTCGGGACCACGACGGATCCGTTGCGGGGTCCCGACAGTGGCGCACGCGTTTCGGCCACCCGATGCGTTAGCACGCATCCTGGCGCAAGCCATCGAACGATGGGACCTCCTCCGTATTAAGATTAAATCATAGGCGTTGAATCCATCCGCGTATCCAACGGCTACCATCTTATCCCATTAAGTACCGCATCAGAGCCGTTCGAGACCAATGGTCGCTCCATCAGACGGCGGAGACGAACCCGAGCAATGTGGATCGTCTCCCTCGCCTCGCTCGTCTGCGTCTAGTCCCCACCCCCGATAGCCAGGATTCTCCCTATCGCGTGGCAATATGGGAAAAACCACCGAATTTCCTCTCTTGCCCTCGACGCATTCGTCTGGCCGGCTGTCTTCTTTCGAAATTTCCCATAGCCGTTAGTCCGAGCCATTTCCTTCGGCCCGAGCCTCCTGCCATTGCCAAGCTTTGGAAAGCCACCCCCAGAGCTTCTATCTTCCTCGGTGAATTCCGGCATTCCTGAAGCTTGAACTGCTGATAGAGTGTCCGTCTGGTGTTCAGACCCCGCTGTGCACCTTCGTCTATCCTCTAGGAAGCTCAGGCGCACCTCAATTTTCCTCGGCCATGCCTGCAGCCCGACTTGAGGTACAGCCTTCCCCCATTGAAATTTCTTCAGCTCATTTCCCTTAAGTCTTCTGGATTGAGCCCTGGATGTCATCGAGTAAGGACCCAGCAATTGGCTGCGCCTCAGGTTAAGATAGGTTGGGGGTTCGACACGTCTCGACTCTCTGAACGTGTAGGGATCGAACCCCGGTCGAATCGAGGCCTCTATGAGGAGAATTGTCCCCTCACAGTCGGCCTGAGATGCCCATATCGAAGGCATCTCGGTCAAGTAGCACCTCGTCGATCCAGAGGGATCCAGATGGGGGTTCTTGGTTCCATCGACGTGTCTCGACTCCCTGAATGTGTAGGGATCGAGTTGAACCTCTGTCGTCGCCAGAGCGCCGAGAATTTTGGCACTGAAGCTCGGCTGACTCGGGACCCATCGAGAGGAAGAAGATGAAGTTGTGGGTTCTGGGCCGGGCCGACCCGTGACCCGCGCGGTTCTGATTTTGGGCCACGCCTAATTAATATTTATTGGATAACATTTTAAATGATTGCGGATTAAATTAATTAAACCCTATAGTTTTAATTTAAATAAACATTCAACTTAAATTAATTGAATAACTTTGGCTATACTGATCCAAATGGTATGATCCAATATACCATTTGAATCAAAAAAATATAAGGAATCTAAATATAAAATAAAATCACAGATCCAATAGTTGGATTTAAAAATATTTACCAAACTTTTTGCTGTCCTTAATTAAATCATATTAAATTTAATAAATATCCAAATATAGAGATTAAGGGCTCTGATTGCTCCTTACACCCTAGAGAACAATTAGAGACTCTTAAAACATATTTTGGATATTTATTTTTCTTAATCACCCCTTAATCACCCTAATTAATGATTAGTATATTTAACCTTAATTAAGTTTCAGATTTAGGGTAAGTAAGTTCCCAATGCTATACTAAGTCTATTAGAACCTAAGTGTAGGGTTGGATTTCCCTAAAGATGCCTATTTTCACTAATCACCCTAATATGCTTAATTAAGTAGTTAGTGATGATTAGTTTAATGAAGTGGTCAAAAATTTGAGATAAGGGAAACTCATACTCTATTAATCAATATGAAACATATTAAGATAGATTTGGATTAATTTGGATAAATAAACCATAACATCCCAATTTTTGCCTTGAGAGGAGCATTTTGGTCATTTTGACCAAAAGGTGATTTGATTCTCCTTAAAACTTGGAAATTTTAGTGAACTACCCTCAGTTAGATTAGAAATTGTCTCTGAACTCTTAGATTAATAATAATGTTAATGTGATCATTAATTTAAGAAATCTTCAATTTAGCCCTAATTAAGACACAGATCTTAAGTGACCCTAAAGAAGCCACTTAAGCTTAACCCTTAAATTTAATCATTTTAATTATCAAAACCACTTTGATAAGTTCAATTTAGTTAACTTATGAACTTAAAATTCTAAAAGAAACAATAATGGAACAGCCTAAATTAAAATCTAGCTTAAAGTCTGAGGTGATCAAACATCAGATCCTTAGATCTTAAGTAGCCTAAAAGGATCAATTGAGTTTGATGTTTAATTTAATACTTAAAATTGTCAATTTCAACCTTAATAAGCTCCATATAGTTTAACTATGAACTTAGATTCTGAAAGAATCACAAATGGAAGCTCTTAAGATAAAACTCTAAAGTGATCAAACGTCAGATCCTTAGATCTTAGATCTTAGACTTAGATCTTCAATTCGAAATTGAGCCATCTCCAATTGAAATTCTTTAATGATTGATTGTTTAATCCTTTGAAACCTTTCATGTGGGTATAGGATCATTCAATCTATAAGATAACAAAATTATCTTAAAGATCGAGTGTAGATCTTAGATTCTCAAGTTCTTAATCGATTGTTTTATCTTATAATCAGTAGAATAACCTTTCACTAAGTTCTTAGTTCCTGAATCTTTTAGCTTATAGAATCCTTTACCTTTAATTTGGGTAATAAGTGTGAACCCTAGATCCTAGTTATGATATTACCTTGGATTTAGGATTTGAACTCAACATAGGGTTTAAGTTCTAAATCCCTAAATCTTGATTTACTTAATCAAGATTTGGGTAAGAGAGTAAAATATTAATAAATTAGGTCATTGATTTACTTACTTAAACTATATAGTCATCACATGATTTTGGATTAAAACTTGTTAAGTTCTAATATTAACTTTAAGGATGTAAATCTGAGATTCTACTCGATAGCTGGATATTGGAGATCCTAAACTTGTGCTCTCTCAGAGTAATTAGATTTGGAAATTAGATAACACCAGATATCAAATAAGTCCAGATTGAGTCTCTTGCTTACTTGACTAGATTGCTTTGCATACCTTGGATATTGAGCCTTATTCCTTGAGCATAATAGGAAAACTTAGGATATGGATGATACCTCCTAAGTTAGTATTTGAATTGCATATCATTCAATTTTGTCTTGTTTGCACTTGGTAGAATATGTCCTAGCTTAGTCTGCCTCTTCAGTAGTAGTATTGTATAGACTGGACTTAGACCTAGCATGTTTGGATGGTTAGGCTGGGGATTGATTGATTGATATTGAAGGCCCTGTATGGCCTATTGGCTGGTATGGCAGTACTATATCTTTGGATTATTACTATTTTAGCTGGATTGTTCAATATTGTTTGTTGTTTTGCTTTGTCACATGCTTCAGTGGCCTTATTTTCAGTATTTGCTCGCTTTACCACATGTCTTAGTGGCTTTGCATTTTATAAATTGCGTTGATTTTTGCCACATGTTTCAGTGGCTTTTCTTTTCTTTTCCCGTTCTTGACTAGCATGTTGTATGTATACTCATATGGCTTACTTATATATATTTTGGCATATTTAGGATGCTAGAATTACACATTTTTAGTACTTGTGTTCTTTTATATACTCAGGATGTGTAACATGATCATAAGCATATTAGTTTCAGAATTGTATTGTAGTTGCTGTTTCTTTTAGCTTTTAGCCTCACCTTGTTTATTTTGTATTGTATGCTGGCTATAAATGGATAGTTTATAGTTACCCATCTCTTTCATAGCTTGTTGCACCCTTTACTGCTTGCATGTGTAGTTAAATTAAAATTGTGACATCTTTAAATGTTCAATTTATTAAAATAGCCTAAAATGTACTTAGGCAATTGTCTAACTGTAACATTTTTGTTTTGTTGGCTGGGGCCCTGGCATTTGTGATGCCGACAAATATTAGATTCAGATGTGTTAGTGGGCACTGTTGCAGAAGAGGAGCAGGTTCAGGAGGAGGATCGTGCTAATGTTGTTTAGTAGATTTTGCCTTTGTTTCAGTGAGATTGAGAGATATTTTCATTTTCTTTAAACTTCAGTTTGTAATAATTAATTCTGGATGTATTTTATTTCTGCATTGCGATGAGTTACTATAGTGCATTCTCTTTTCCTACTATGTATGCTTATGGATGTTACTCTATTATTCATTGCTTCCGCCACTTTGATACTTGTATATTGATGATGTTATAGTACATGGTGATGAGTCCTTGGCTTAAGGCAAGTTGGGTTTACCTAACTTTACTTAAGTTGGGGATTTTCTACAGTTGGAGCACCGTACTTCCATGTTGCCAGTACGGGGGCCCCACAGTTGGTATCAGAGAATACCATAAGGTGTCAGAATGGGATCTATGATTCCTTTCTACCTAATGGACCATTCTTCTGAAATACAAACATCAATATAAGTGACATCCATAATATAGTAATGTCAGTAACTCCATGCAAAATGTAAGAGGAGAATACTCCCATCCTAATAATTTAGTCATCTGGAGTCTAACACAAATATAATAAAATTCTATCCTCATAGTCAAATGGATTCTGAAGAGTCCGATATAGATTATTATCAGCGTGCCTTCAAGGGAGTTTGGAGTTGTAGCTTCAAATGGAGGCAGGAAAGCAACTGGCAAATTGAAGTAGTTTCAGCAAAAGGGATTTTGGTCCTGGAGAAGCTTCTACAGCAAGCTGTATATCGAGGGCTCAACTTTCCCATATGCGCACAAGAATGGTTGAGCTGGGTGGAGTCCATTCTGGTATACATAGAGTGTCATGAGTCACTTTATGTAGATATTGTGATAGATCTGATGGTGGATTACGCCGGAGTTTGGTGGTATGAGACCATGGCAAGGCTCGAGAAGAAACGTAACAGGAAGTGTCGGGAAGTCACATTTGAGGACTTTTGTGTAGCCTTGAGGGCAGAGTACATTGATAATGTTTGAATGATAGTTAGGATAAATGTTATTTCATTTTCAAGCAACTCCATTGATTTACAATTTTGGCATTGTAATCCCTTATTTCTATAATTAATGAAAGATTTTGATTTCTCTTCCTCAGAGTAAAATCTGAGTTTGTCTTTTTCTTTAAACTTAAACTAGAATGGATTTCGGATCACCACCCACCATTATTCCTATCAAGAATATTGTTGCCTCTAGTAGTTCTAATGATGAGGTGGCTCATCTGCGAGCCATGGTGGCAACTTTATTGGAAAACCAAGCTCAATAGGCGCTCGTTATGCAGAAATTACTGAATGATCGTACAACTCCAGTCACTATCGCTGCTTTGGCAGTTCATGCTCCACAAGTTGCTTCTTCTTCATATCATTCGGTAGATAATCTCCTCCACAATTTTCTGAGGTTAAGACCTCCAACCTTCGGTGGGACTGTATCCCCAATGGATACAGTTGACTGGCTGAAGGCTGTGGAAAGGGATCTTGTTAGTCTTAAGGTCCCGAATTCAGAAGCTGTTCGCCTCGCCACCCGTATGTTTCATGCAGAAGCAGAATATTAGTGGGAAGAGATCCGAAACACCAAGTTTGCTGACTGCGAGTTAGAAGACATCCCCTGGGATGAGTTCGTTGAGGCCTTCAAGACTGAATTCATTCCCCCATCCGCACAAAATATTATTGCAGATACAATCATGAGGTTGACTCAAGGAAGTCGTTTAGTGGCGGAATATGAAAGAGAATTTTGTAGATTGATTCGTTTCGCGCCAGAAGTCACTCATTCCGAGTCAGCAAAGTACTACCTCTTCCTTTGTGGACTCCGAAGTTCACTGAAGAACCAGATCGTGCCGCTCTGTCTGCTAGCTTTTTCAAACTAGTGGAAACGACTAAGGTGATCGAGCATCACCAATCTGAAGAGGATCTTAAGCGAAAAGTGCAAACAACTCTGAACCCGCGAGAAAACTTCAAGAGACACGGATCCAACCCCGTAAAAGTATATTAGCTGGAAGCAGCACCTATTGCCGAACAAGCTCAAAAGTGTACTAAGCCACATCCGTATGGCAAGTGTTACCATTTTGGCCAGAGGTGTTTTAATTGTAGGCGTACAGGCCACCGGTTCTATCAATGTGACCACATGGAAATGGTAGACGGAGTTCAAATGAAGCCTTACCATAAGAAGCAAGTGTTCCGAGCAACTCCACTGAACCGGAAAGAACCAAATCTGGATATAATGCCAGCCCCTGCTTCTGAAGTTGCTCACATGCAACCACCAGTCCCTAATTCTCAGAACTATCAATGATGGCAATCTAACAATCATCTTGCTGGACCTGCACGAGTATATGCCTTAACTCCTATTGAAGCTGCCGAAGATAACAATGTGGTTTCTGGTACACACTCCTAAACCTCTCTCCTGCTGCATTTCTGTATTTTAACTCTTTTCAAGTTGTTAATGCGAAACTGTGTAAATTTAGGCACACTTTACTTCAATAACCAACCTTGTAACGTATTGTTCGATACTGGTGCCAGTCACTCATTTATCTCTGAACGATTTGCTAATAACCTTAAACTTCACGCATGCAATCTAGCACAAAAGCTGAGTGTTGGACTTCCATCGGGAATCCAACCAAGTGCCCATAAATTTTGCAATATTAAAGTCCCAATAAATGATCAGGAATTTCAGGCCAAACTAATCATCCTGCCAATAGCTAACTTTGATATCATCCTCGGGATGAATTGGCTCAGTGACAATAATGCGGTGATAAATTATCATAAAAAGAGAGTCACTCTCCATTCTCAGGGCAAGCCTAAAACATTTGTAGGAAAAACCAGCACGCAGTTATCCTTAATAAATGCCATTAGAGCCGAACAATTGATTGTCAAGGATTGTAATGCCTACTTAGTCACCATGATGGGCGAAACAAAAGAAAATATCTCTCTTGCTGATTGTAAGGTAGTCAAAGAATTCACCGATGTATTTCCAGAAGATTTGCCTGGTGTACCTCCTTTCAGAGAAGTATAATTCTCTATTAAATTGATCCCTGGTACCCAACCGATATCCAAAGCACCTTATAGAATGGCAACTAAGGAGCTTCAGGAACTCAACGAGCAGTTACAAGAACTCTTGAATAAAGGTTTTATTAGACCAAGTATGTCTCCTTGGGGAGCGCCAGTTTTATTTGTGAAAAAGAAGGATGGATCTATGCGTATGTGTATAGCTTATCATGAATTGAATAAGGTCACCATAAAGAACAAATACCCACTGCCTAAAACTGATGACTTGTTCGACCAGTTATCCGGAGCCGTTATATTTTCCAAGATTGATTTAAGGTCTGGATACCATCAGCTGCAAGTAAAAGAAGATAATGTAGGGAAGACCGCTTTTCGTACCCGTTATGGCCACTTTGAGTTTTTGGTAATGTCATTCAAACTCACCAATGCACCATCAATCTTTATGGATTTGATGCAGCGAGTGCTAAAACCGTATCTAGACAAGTTTGTAATCGTATTTATTGACGATATCCTCATTTATTCTAAAACTCTGAAAGATCATGAAGAACATCTGAGGTTAGTGTTGGAAACTTTGCGTGAGCATCAACTTTATGCCAAGCTCTCCAAATGCGAGTTCTGGCTTAACTCCACTACATTTTTGGGGCACGTAGTTGATGCCCAAGGTATTCGGGTAGATCAGAGTAAAGTAAGAGCTATTCAGGACTAGGCTCAACCTAAGTCTGTCACTGACATTAGAAGTTTCCTGGGATTAGCAGGATACTACAGGAAGTTTGTTAAGGGCTTTTCCCAGATTGCTTCGCCGTTGACTAAACTGACTCAAAAGGCTGTTTCGTTCATTTGGAGTCCAGAATGCGAGGAAGCATTTCAAACTCTAAAGGATGCTCTTTCTACAGCTCCAGTTCTTATTCTACCTAAAGAATGTTTGAACTATCAGGTATATACCAATGCCTCTGGAATCAGTCTAGGTTGTGTTTTAATGCAAGAGGGTAAGGTAATTGCTTACACCTCTCGTCAACTAAAACCCCACGAACAAAATTATCCAGTTCATGATCTTGAACTTGCAGCCGTAATATTTGCCTTAAGAATATGGCGTCACTATCTGTATGGAGTGCAATGTTCAATTTTCACTGATCATCAAAGTTTGAAGTATATCTTCACCCAGAGAGAGTTGAATTGCCGCAAGAGAAGATGGTTGGAGCTCATCAGTGATTATGATCTCAGTATCCAATATCATCCAGGAAAAGCTAATGTAGTGGACGATGCTCTTAGTCATCGTGCTACTTTAACCTCTATGATTGTCCTCTAGTTTCTTAGAACCTGAATTTCATAAGAGATTTCTCCGGTAAGTGGCGATATGTTGAGTTCACTATTAGCAAATATTAATGTGGAACCCACTTTCCACCGAGATGTCTCTATCTCGTAAACCAAAGACGATGAGTATCTGAAATTTAAAGCAGATATTGAAGGTGGTCTTCGTCAGGATTTGCAGTTGCGGAATGGTGTAGTTTATCAAGGTAATCGATTGTGGATTCCTAAGTCCATGCATCAAGAGGTTTTAGTCGAAGGCCATAATTTTAAGTATCACATTCACCCAGGCAGTACTAAGATGTACCAAGATATAAAGCAATCATTTTGGTGGCCAAGTATGAAGAAAAATATAGTTAACTTTGTGGCTAAGTGTCATGCCTATAATTTAGTAAAGGCCGAACACCAAAGACCTGGTGGTCTTCTACATCCATTAGATATCCCAGAATAGAAATGGTTCGATATATCTATGGATTTTATCATGGGATTGCCTCGTGCAAAATCAGGTGCCGATGTGATCTGGGTGATAGTAGACCGCTTAACTAAATCAGCGCATTTTCTTTTTATCCGTCAAACTGATTCAGTAGAAAAGTTAGCGAAACTCTACATCAAAGAAATTATCAGATTGCTTGGGATCCCAAAGTCAATTGTATCGAATAGAGATAGCAGGTTTACTTCTAAGTTTTGGCAAGCTGTGCATCAAGATCTGGGTACGACTCTAGCCATGAGTACAGCCTTTCATTTTCAAACAGATGGTCAAACTGAAAGAGTGAACCAAGTGTTGGAAGATTTGCTTAGGCTCTGTATTCTTAATTTTGCTGGTTCATGGGAAGATCACATCCCGTTAGTGGAGTTTTCCTACGATAATAGTTTTCAAGCCAGCATTAAGATGGCCCCTTATGAAGCACTGTATGGTAGAAAATGCAATACTCAGCTAGTTTGGTCAGAAACAGGAAGCGTTCAGCTCTTTGGTTCAGAATTAGTGGAAGAAACTAGTAATAAGATCAAATTAATTCAGCAGAGAATCCGTTCAGCTCAAGATCATCAAAATAAGTATCATGATTCTCATCACCGTCTCCTAGAATTTAATGTGGGAGATTCTGCTTATCTAAAGGTCAGTCCAATGAAAGGTGTCTTCAGATTTGGCGTAGCCAGGAAACTCAGTCTATGCTATGTGGGACCTTTCAAAGTTTTGGCCAAGGTAGGACCATCTGCCTATCGGTTAAGCCTTCCTAATGGCCTTGCAGCTGTTCACAACGTATTTCATGTATCATCATTGAGAAGATGTCTTCGAGACCCTTCTCACCTCGTTCAACTTCCGGCAGTAGAGATTCAACCTGATCTTTCGTATGCTGAAAAACCTATCAGAATCTTAGCTCATGATCAGAAGCTGCTGACGAATCGTTCGATTCCTATGGTTAAAATTCAGTGGAAGAATCGATCGTTAGAAGAATCTACTTGAGAGAAAGAGGTGGATATGCGCAATAAATATCCCCAGCTCTTTATAAACCCAGGTACTGTTCTTTTTTCCACTATCAATTGTATTTAAACTCGTATTGTCTCAGTAGAATAATTCTTCACTTAGGTGATGCCGGGGACGACATCGTTCTTAAGTGGTGGAGTCTGTAACAACCCTAAGTTGTTACCCTAGCTAGACCTAGATTAATTAAGTTAAACTAAGGCTTAATTTTGATTTCATTAGATTTAATGGGTCATTTAAACCTAACCCTAGAAGTTTGGGATCATTTGGAGCTAAAATGGAAAATTGGGTATTTTTCGCTATTTTTAAGCCCTGAAAAATACCTAAATTATTTTGATCTCCAAATTAAAATCTAATTTCATTTTTGAATTTCTCATACCCTAATTAGCTAAGGGTGAAATTTTAGGAATTTTTGGAGCTCATTTGGTCCTAATTGGATTTGGATAATTTAGGAATAACTATATATCATTTAATTAATTTTATTTATATTTAAAATTAATTTTAATTTAAAATAAAACTCGGGATTTGTTGTCGGGACCGCGGCAGATCCGCTGCGGGGTCCCGACAGCGGCGCACGCGTTTCGGCCACCCGATGCGTTAGCACGCATCCTGGCGCAAGCCATCGAACGGCGGGATCTCCTCCATGTTAAGATTAAATCATAGGCATTGAATCCATCACGCGTATCCAACGGCTACCATCATATCCCGTTAAGTACCGCATTAGAGCTGTTCGAGACCAACGGTCGCTCCATCAGACGGCGAAGACGAACCTGAGCACTGTGGATCGTCTCCCTCACCTCGCCCATCTGCGTCTAGTCCCCCCCCCCCCCCCCGATAGCTAGGATCCTCCCTGTCGCGTGGCAGTACGGAAAAGCCACCGAATTTCCTCTCCTGCCCTCGGCGTGTTCATCTGGCCGGTTGTCTTCTCCCCAAATTGCCCATAGCCGTTGCCCGAGCCATTCCCTTTGGCCCGAGCCTCCTGCCATTGCCAAGCTCTGGAAACCACCCCTAGAGCTCCCCCAGGCCTATAAATACCCCCAATGATTCACAGTGAGTCCCTTTGCTCACTGTGAACCCTCAATTTCCCCAATTGATGTCTCTGGAGCTTCCGTCTTCCTCGGCAAATCCCGGCATTCCCGAAGCTTGTACCGCTGATAGAGGGCCCTTCTGGTGTTTAGACCCCCCTGTGCACCTTCGTCTATCCTCCAAGAAGCTCAGGCGCACCTCAATTTCCCTCGGCCAAGCCTGCAGCCTGACTAGAGGTACAGCCTTCCCCCATTGAAATTTCTTCAGCTCATTTCCCTTCTGTCTTCTGGATTGAGCCCTGGATGTCATCTAGAGCACCTTATCCAATTAGGAAACTCGTGATAATTATCGTCTGGGGCTAAGCTAGCTCAAGTCGATCGTATCGATCGACTGAGCTAGCAGCCGAGCCAATGGCTGAGTCCAAGTAAGGACCCAACGATTGGCTGCGCCTCAGGTTAAGATAGGTTGGGGGTTCGACGCGTCTCGACTCCCTGAATGTGTAGGGGTCGAACCCCGGTCAAATCGAGGCCTTTATGAGGAGAATTGTCCCCTCACAGTCGGCCTGAGATGCCCATATTGAAGGCGTCTCGGTCGAGTAGCACCCCGTCGATCCAGATGGGGGTTCTTAGTTCAATCGACACGTCTCGACTCCCTGAACGTGTAGGGATCGAGTTGAGCCTCTGTCGTCGCCGGAGCGCCGAGAATTTTGGCGCTGAAACTCGGCTGACTCGGGACCCGTCGAGAGGAAGAAGATGAAGTTGTGGTTCTGGGCCGGGCCAACCCGTGACCTGCGCGGTTCTGATTTTGGGCCACGCCTAATTAATATTTATTGGATAACATTTTAAATGATTGCGAATTAAATTAATTAAACCATATAGTTTTAATTTAAATAAACATTCAGCTTAAATTAATTGAATAACAACTTCATCTTAGACTTAGATCTTCAATTTGAAATGGAACCATCTCCAATTGAAATTCTTTAATGATTGATTGTTTAATCCTTTGAAACCTTCCATGTGGGTATAGGATGATTCAATCTATAAGATAATGAAATTATCTTAAAGATCGAGTGTAAATCTTAGATTCTTAAGTTCTTAATAGATTGTTTTATCTTATAATCAGTAGAATAGCCTTCACTAAGTTCTTAGTTC
Source organism: Gastrodia elata (assembly GCA_016760335.1). NCBI lineage: Eukaryota > Viridiplantae > Streptophyta > Magnoliopsida > Asparagales > Orchidaceae > Gastrodia > Gastrodia elata. Next base: position 48,358,555 of record CM028671.1, on the reverse strand, counting down.
CTGAATCTTTCAGCTTATAGGATCCTTTACCTTTAATTTGGGTAATAAGTATGAACCCTAGATTCTAGTTAGGATATTACCTTAGATTTAGGATTTGAACTCAACATAGGGTTTAAGTTCTAAATCCTTAAATCTTGATTTACTTAATCAAGATTTGGGTAAGAGAGTAAAATATTAATAAATTAGGTCATTGATTTACTTACTTAAATCATATAGTCGTCACATGCTTTTGGATTAGAACTTTTTAAGTTCTAATATTAACTTTAAGGACGTAAATCTGAGATTCTACTCGATAGCTGGATATTGGAAATCCTAAACTTGTGCTCTCTCAGAGTATTTAGATTTGGAAATTAGATAACACCAGATATCACATTAAGTCCAGATCGAGTCACTTGCTTACTTGACTAGATTGCTTTGCATACCTTGGATATTGAGCCTTATTCCTTGAACATAATAGGAAAACTTAGGATATGGATGATACATTCTAAGTTAGTATTTGAATTGCATATCATTCAGTTTTGCCTTATTTGCAGTTGGTAGAATATGTCCTAGCTTAGTCTGCCTCTTCAGTAGTAGTATTGAATATACTGGACTCAGACCTAACATATTTGGATGGCTAGGCTGGGGATTGATTGATTGATATTGGAGGCCCTATATGGCCTATTGGCTGGTATGGCAGTACTATGTCTTAGGCTTAGTACTACTTTAGCTGGATTATTTAGTATTGTTTGCTATTTTGCTTTGCCACATGCTTCAGTGGCCTTATTTTCAGTACTTGATCTCTTTGCCACATGTCTTAGTGGCTTTGCATTTTATAGATTGCGTTGATTTTTGCCACACGTCTTAGTGGCTTTTCTTTTCTTTTCCTGTTCTTTACTAGCATGTTGTATGTATACTCATATAGCTTACTTATATATATTTAAGCATGTTTAGGATGCTAGAATTGCACATTTTTGGTACTTGTATTCTTTTATATATTCAGCATGTGTAACATGATCATAAGCTTGTTAGGTTCAGAATTGTATTGTAGCTGCTGTTTCTTTTAGCTTTTAGCCTCACCTTATTTATTTTGCATTGTATGCTAGCTATAAATGGATAGTTTATAGTTACCCATTTCTTTCATAGCTTGTTGCACCCTTTACTGCTTGCATGTGTAGTTAAACTAAAATTGTGACATCTTTAAATGTTCAGTTCATTAAAATAGCCTAAAATGTACTAAGAAAATTGTCTTACTGTAACCTTTTTATTTTGTTGGCTGGGGCCCTGGCATTTGTGATACCGACAAATATTAGATTCAGACGTATTCATGGGCACTATCGCAGAAGAGGAGCAGGTTCAGGAGGAGGATCATGCTGCTGCTGTTTAGATAGATTTTGCCTTTGTTTCAGTGAGATTGAGAGACATTTTCATTTTCTTTAAACTTCAGTTTATAATAATTAATTCTTGATGTATTTTATTTCTGCATTTCGATGAGTTACTATATTGCATTCTCTTTTTTTACTATGTATGCTTGTGGATGTTACTCTATTATTCATGGCTTTCCGCCACTTTGATACTTGTACATTGATGATGTTATAGTACATGGTGACGAGTCCTTGGCTTAAGGCAGGTTGGGTTTACTTAACTTTACTTAAGTTGGGGATTTGCCACAGTTGGAGCACCGTACTTCCATGTCCCCCACTACAGCAAAGATTCAATAACTGATTTAACTTGTCGGTAGCTACCCATCCTTTAATAGAAACCCCTAGGATCGAGAAACTGCCCCTCTCGCGATAGGGCACAGAGAGAAAAGGATGGGAGGGAGTTCCTAGCTGCACCCGGGGCAGGACGCCAGGGAGGGGGGGGGGGGGAACTTAACCGCATTGCTTCCCACACCCAACGGCATACCCGTCGGTACCCCAAAGGAAACCCTAGAAAAGCCATCCTCTCGCCTTTGAGCCGCGCCTCCAGAAGATTCCGCCATAATATATTATTATTATAAGCAATAATATATATTTAATATATAAATTTATATACTATTACTTATAATAATAATAATAATATATTATTATTCTTAATATATAAAGATAAATAACCAAGATAATATTAATATTGATATTTTTACTAAAATAAAATGATGAATATTATTCTTTTCATTTAATTATTTTATTTGCAATATTTGCATCGCTATTAAGCTTTGACCCACTTTGATATATTTTTATAAGATTTTATGCGCAGAACTTGAAATAAATGATCAAAAATCAGTAATATGGGTTCATTCAGATTGATCTCAGGTCTGTGCAAATAATACATTAGGCTAGGACAGGCTATGTGGGCCCCCCCCGTACTAACAATAGGGAGTACGGGGCTCCAATTGTGGCAAATCCCCAACTTAAGTAAAGTCAGGTGAAACCCAACCTGCCTTAAGCCAAGGACTTGTCACCTGAATACTATAAACATTCATCAATATATATACGTATGTTAAAGTGGCAAAAGCATAAAAATATAACGTAACATCCACAAGCACAACATAGTAGAAAGAAGAGAACAAAATAGTAACTCAGCTCAAGTGCAGAAAGTAAAATACATCTAGGATTTAATTATTACAATCTATATTAAATGAAAAATATAAAAGTCTCTCAATCTCACTGAAAGAAAATGTAAGTCTATCTAAGCTGTAGTAGAACGATCCTCCTCCTGCACTGGCTCCTCTACTGCATCACTGCCTACGAACAAATCTGAATCTGACATTTGTGAGTATCACAAATGCTAGGGCCCCAGCCAACAAAATAAAAAAGTTATAGTTAGACAATTGTCTAAGTACATTTTAGGCTATTTAAATGAACTGAATATTTAAAGATATCATATTTAATTAATTAAACATACAAGCAATTTTATGGGGTGCAATAAGCTATTAGGAAATGGAGTAACTATAAACTAACCATTTATAGCCATTCAACAAGTGTTCAGAACATAAAAAATTACCAAGGTAAAGCTAAAAGCAAAAGTGATTGTGAGTACTAAAAGAAATTTGATCCTAATATGCTTATGATCATATGGAAATATGCTGAGTATAAAAGAATACAAGTGCTAAAATAACAACCAATTCTAGCATCCTAAACATGCAAATATCTATATATAAATACTATCCACAAGAGCATACATACAACATGCATATAAATTATGAAAAGAAAAGGCCACTGAAATATATGGCAAAAGCAAGCTGGGTAAAATAAAGTAAAGCCACTAAGACATGTGGCAAAGCAAGCTAAGCACTATAAGTAAGGCCACTGAAGCATGTGGCAAAGCAAAACAAAAATGAAAACTAAATTAGAGTAGCAGTAAGCCTAAGACATAGTGCTGCCATACCAAAAATAGGCTATATAGGGCCTCTGAACCGAGAGTTCAACTATATCCATCTTAGACATCCACAAAGCTAGGCTTGAGTTGAACTCATAGAATAAGACTATAACCATCCTAGACATCTGCAGAGCTAGGCCTGAGTCTATTCTATAATAATACAAGAACTGAAGAGGCAGACTAATCTAGGACATACTATACTAATTGAAAGTACTAGAAGAACTAAATGAATGATATGCTTTACAATCACTGACATAGGATGTATCATACATATCATAAGCTCTCCTATCATACTCAAGGAACAAGACTCAATATTTAAGGTATGCAGAGCATTCAAGTCAAGGTAAGCAAGTGACTTAATCTAGACTTATGTGATATCTGTTATTATCTAAGTTATCCAACTAACTACTCTGAGAAGATACAAGTTTAGGATCTCCAATATTTAGCTATCGAGTATGGTCTCAGATTTATGATCTTAAAATTAATATTAGAACTTAACAAGTTCTAATTCATAATTATGTGTCGACTATAAAGTTTAAATAAATGAATCAATGACTTAATTATTAATATTTTTCTCTCTTACCCAAATCTTGTGTAAGTAAATCAAGATTTAAGAATTTTGGATTTAAACTCCACTTTGGTGTTCAAATCATGAATACAAGGTGATGTCCTAATACAGATCTAGAGTTCACACTCTAAAACTCAAATTAAGAGTAATAAGTCCTATAAGCTGAAGGATCTAAGAACTAAGAATTTAGTGAAAGGTTACTCTACTAGTTATAAGATAAAATAATTAATTAAGAACTTGAGAATCTAAGATCTATATTCAATCTTTTAGGATAATTTTATTATCCTATAGATTAAATCAATCCTATACCCACATGGAAGGCTTCAAGAAAATTAGACAATAAATCACTTAGGAAATTTCAAAGGAAGGTAGTTCAATTTAAGTGAAGATCTAAAGTCTAAGATCTAAGATCTGATGTTTGATCACTTTAGACTTAAACTGGGTTTTCAACTTAGGATTTTCTAAATGTGTTTCTTTTAGAATTTAAGCTCATTAACTAACTTAATTGAACCTCTTAAATTAAGATTTAGCATTTTAAGATTGTTAGATTCAATTACTAAGGCAAAGTGACTCCTTTATGATCACTTAAGATCTAAGTACCTTAAGTAAGGCTAAATGAAGATTTCTTAACTTAATATCCATACTATTAACATTATTAGTCTAAGAGTTCAGTAGAACATTAATAATCTGACTAAGAGTAACTTACTGAATTTTTTCCAAGGTTTAAGGGGCACTTAAGCACATTTTGGTCAAAATGACCAAAATACCCCTCTTAAGGCTAAATATGGGATTTTATGATTTAATTAGCTAAATTTATTCTAATTTGTTTAATGAATTCCATATTGGTTAATAAAGTAGAAAACACACTTATCTTAGGTTTTGGGCAACCTAATTAGCACCAATTACCTTTTTAGGCCAATTAAAGTGATTAAGAAAGTTAGGATATTTTAGGGCAATCCAATCTTATCCATAGGCTCTGCTACACTTAAGATAGCATTAGGAACTATACTTAGCAAAATTTGAGGCTTAATTAGGGTTTAATTTACTAATCTTTGATTAGGGTAATTAATGAGTGATTAGGAAAATTAAATATTTTAAATTGGTTTTAAGGGTCTACAAATGTTATCTAGGATTATATGAGTAATCAGAGCCCTTATTTTCTATAATTGGGCATTTATTAAATTTAATAGGATTTAATTAAGAACAAAAAAGGATTGGGCAATTATTTTAAATCCAACCATTGGATCTGTGATATTATTTTAGATTTAGATTCTTTGTATTTTTTGATTCAAATAGTATATTGGATCATACCATTTGGATCAGTATAACTAAAGCTATTCAAATAATTTATTCTGCATTTTTATTTAAATAAAAACTATAGGAATTGATTTATTAGATAATAACCATAGAAAATGCAATCCTATAATTCGCTATTAGCCGTGGCCCAAAATCAAAAGGCACGGGTCGGGGTCGGCCCGACCAAATTCCGTCGTCTTCTTCGCGGAGAGGCGCCCGACACCCGAACCCTAGGGTTCTCTTCCAAAGCCAAATTCTCTGATCTTGATGGCTACACCATCCCCGCCTCTAGATGCATCTAATGGACCATGAAGCCCCATCTGGGAGGCACCAGATCGCTGGAGTGCTACTCGACCGAGGCGTCTCCGAAGGCGCACCTGTGAGGAGTGGATTCTCCTCACAGAAGGCATGCTATGAGCCCTTGTCTATTTCTACACGTTCAGGGACCTAAGGAGAAGTGATAGGGTGAGTCGAGAGATTCTGGGATGGTCTGGATCAACAGGGTGTTACTCATGGTGGAGTGCAGACGGAAGCCCGAAAATGGGTCGACTGATTTTTGACAAATCAATCGATCTGATCGAGCCCGGCCATCGATAGGGGTTCGCAATTATTGCCGAGAGGTTCAGGCATTACTTAGCTAGCTAATTGCTTAAGGGACGAGCAGCATTTGGCGAACCCAAAAGCCTACTGGCAGTGAACACTCAGATGATAATTCACCGTCTAGTCCACTGCCAGGCCTCACCAGAAGACTCAAACGTCTGCTAAGGAATTAGGGAGGGATCCTAACATAGCATCTAGGCTCAATTAAGTGCGAGTTGAGCTGAATCTAGCTCGATGGAAGGTTCGAACAGAGGCTGTACTTGAGGATGGACCAAGTGACAGAAGCAATGCAGGTAGCTCGGGTCACTCCAGATGGTCGTAGAGGCTCTAGCAAGGGGGGTCTGAACGCCAGACCTCGCCCTCAATCAGCAGTATGCAGCAGGTCCAGAAAAATGCCAGGGATTCGCCAAGAGCTTCAGAACTAGCAGCTGGGAATTGAGGGGGATCACAGTGAGCAAAGGGACTCACTGTGATTCCCGGGAGGTATTTATAGGTCGAGGGAATCCCTAGGGTGGACACTGAGGCTCGGGCACCAGCGTGAGGTTCGGCCCGAAGGGGAGGATGGGTTTAATCGTCTGAGGGTAGATTGGGGAGAGCACCGCCGACCAGCCATTGCACCGGAGGGCAAAAGGGGGAAGAATGCACAATTTCCTGAGGTGGACGATGGGGAGGATTTGGCTGTCGGGGGGGACCAGCACGTGTGGGAAGATCAGGAGGTGGATGATGATCCACAGTGCTTGGGGATTTCAGAGCCGTCGGATGGATCGACCATTGGCTCTGAATGGCACTGATGAAGTACTTAAATGAAATAGATAGAGGCCGTCGGATGCGAGCGATGGATCCGACGCTTAGGATTAGATCGCCCCACGGAGGAGATCCCGCCATTCGATAAATAATCAAAAATTCCATCATAGGGAGCAGCGGCGCGCTGCGGCAATTAAACTTTTGTGAACGTGGAATAATAACTATTCAATTAGTTCACATCAAGTTTTTGATGATTAATCAGATATGCCGTCGCGGCGTGCTGCGGTGCGCGGCGGCGCGCGACAGCGGTTTTGTCTTCGGTCAGTATTAATCCTTATAAGGCATAGTGTGCTGTGGTGCGCTTGGAGCACGCCGCAGCGGTTAATCTTTCTAGAGAGCAGATTGGCACTGTTCAATTAATTCATATAATATTTTAATATTTCTCCAAGTAAATGATGTTGTGGCCCGCTGCGGTGCGCTGGGCCGCTCTGCAGCGGTCTTCTTTTTAGGCCTTTAGGTGTGCTTCCAGGTGAGGGAATTTAGTGGACCGCCATGGCATGCTGTGTTGCGCTGCAGCGTACCACAACGGTTTTCATCCAGAATTATTCAATTCAGCTCACGCTTCCCTTTTATTCAATTTTCCTAAAAATGTATACATTCTTCTCAAAGTATACTAGTTTATATGATGTTTTGAATATTTTTTAATACATAATTTTGCTAAAAATTTTGGATATATCACACCCCCACACTTAAATTTTTACTCATCCTCGAGTAAGCTCACAAATGATTTTCTAAAATTTTTAGTTAATGGGTTCAATGTGGGATATCAATGTGAAATGTTTTAGACACTGAGTACTACTCTAGATTATGGTGACTTTGGATTTCCAACATCTACTACCCTCTTAAATTAAGCTGCAAACTCTAGTTACAATCTGGCTCCAATCTTAAATGTTTTATGCATAGGTTTTCATTATGGGAGGGGTAATAACCTTAGGAAATTTAAACCTTAGCTAAGCATTTGGTGAGTGACAAGAGTGTTGCGCCATGTGTGCCCCTTCTCATAATTTACAAGGAATATTTATATTTTTAGGAGAGATATTTTTTTTATCCTAAATTCTCAATTTTTTTCACCTTGGGAGAGATATTTTTCATCATCCCTATTTTTCTCTTTTTGAAAATTCAGCTCAAAGGAGAGACATTTTTCTTCATCCCTTAATCAGTTCCTTGTGGTCATTAAGTTCTATAGGGGCCTAGCATACTCATTTGTTCACTCATAACTTGCCATATGCTGGTTTTAATTCCTTAAGTTTCCTCACCCCCACACTTAAACATAAGCACATATTCATTTTAATTTGTTGGAAACTAAATCTCAATAGAGCTTTGCACTTATATAAGAGGTGCATGATTGAAACATTGATTTATCACCTTGATATCAAGCACACTAGTGTATTTAATATCATATATTTGAATTTTGTATTGAATCCAGAAAATAATTATGTTCTGAAAATTTAACTCTTAAGCACATTCATAGCAATGATGAGGATGCCAAAGATTTGAATTTATTTTATTGAATTGAATAGCAAACCAAGAATAGAAATAAAAATGAAAAATTGAAAACATAAAAAAGTAAAATAAAATAATACAACCTTATTGGAATGGGTTGCCTCCCACTAAGCGCTTATTTTTATGACTCAGCCCGATGTCATTGGAGTCTACTAAGTGATTCCTTCCCCGGGAAGGTCCTGCAATATCCATTCTTCTTTTTCCTGCAAGTCAAGTTCATCTAAATAAGGTTTTAGATGTTGCCCATTTACCTTTAGTGTCCTCTTAGTTGAAGTGATAATAACACTCCCATGAGGATATATTTTCTCTATTGTGAATGGGCTCGTCCATCTTGACTTCAGTTTTCTTGGAAACAACTTCAATCTGGAGTTAAATAATAGCACTTTAATTCCAGGTTCAAAATGCTTTAGTTTTATTAGTTTATCATGCCATTTCCTTGTTCTCTCATTACATAGCTTAGCACTCTCATAAGCATTCAGTCTAAATTCATCTAATCTTTCAGTTGCAGAATTCTTCTTTCTCCAACTTGCTTGAAATCAAAATTTAGCTTCTTAATTGCCCAAAAGGCCCGGTGTTCCAGCTCAACCGGCAAGTGACATGACTTCTCATACACTAGCATGTATTGAGACATTCTTAAAGGGGTTTTGAAAGCTGTCCAATAATCCCAAAGTGCGTCATTCAGTTTCATTGACAAGTTCCTTCTATTTTTACTAACCGTTTTCTCAAGAATTTTCTTTAATTCACAGTTAGATACTTCTACTTGACCGCTAGTTTGAGGGTGGTAAGCCGTGCCTACCTTATGATTTACCCCATACCCTTTCAAAAGGGTTTCTAGTTGTCTATTGAAAAAGTGTTTTCCTCCATCACTTATTAAGACACAGGGTGTACCAAACCTAGCTAGGACATGATCTTTCAGGAATTTATTTACAATTTTTGCATCATTATTTGCACTTTCCACAGCTTCAACCCATTTAGAAATGCACTCAACCCCCACTAATATGTAACTGTTTAATTTAGAAGCAGGGAATGGTCCTATAAAGTCAATGTCCCAAACATCAATAGCTCTACTTTAAAAATTCCATTAAGAGGTAACTCATCTCTCTTACCTAAATTCTCAGTTCTTTAACATTGGTCACAGCTTTTTACAAATTTAGCAGCATCCCTAAATAATTTTGGCCAGTAAAACCCAGATTGCAGCACCTTTGCCGCTGTACGATCTATCCCATGATGCCCTCCATAAGAAGATGTGTGGCAATGATATAGGATGTTGTTTACTTCAGACTCAGGCACACATCTCCTTAGGAGTTGATCGGAACAACACTTGTATAGGAAGGGGTCGTATCAAAAGTAGTTTTTAATGTCAGCAAAGAATTTTTTCTTTGTTGAAAATTGAACTCTTTTGGGATCACTTTTTCTAGAAAATAGTTAGCATAATCGGCAAACCAAGGAGGTTTACTTACGGCAATCGTGTAAAGCTGTTCGTCGGGAAAAGTCTCACATATTTCTTTACCTTCTTTATGAGTTAAACGGGTAAATCTTGAGAGGTGATCAGCCACCACATTATCACATCTGTTTTTGTCACGAATCTTTAAATCAAATTCTTATAGAAGCAAAACCCAACGTATGAGATGTGGTTTTTCTTCTTTCTTTTGAAGAAGATATTTGATTGCAGCATGATCTGTGTATACGATTATTTTTGACCTAATAAGATAAGGCTTAAATTTGTTGAATGCAAACACAATTGCTAATAGTTCTTTTTTATGGTGGCATAGTTCCTTTGGGCTTCATCCATTAATTTACTCACATAATAGATGGAATAGAAAGTTCTCTCCTTTCGTTATCCTAAGACTTCTCCCATAGCAAGATCACTAGTACCACACATTATTTTGAAAGGATGATCCCACCTAGATGTAGAAATTACAGGGCTGAGATTAAAGCAGATTTTGTTGCATTGAATCCCTTTATGTAGCTTTCATCAAATTACAATCTACATCCTTTCCTAGAAGCTTGCACAACAGTTAAACTAATCTTTGAGAAATCCTTAATAAACCTTCTATAAAACCCTGTGTGCCCAAGAAAACTTCTAACTCCCTTCACATTGTCAGGTGGTGGCAACTTTTTAATCACCTCAATCTTAGATTTGTCTACCTCAATTCCTTTTCTAGATATAAGGTGGCCCAAAATAATCCACTCTTCTACAATAATTTGACATTTTTCTCAATTTAGGATAAGATTAGTTTCTTTGCATTTTCTTAGAACCTTACCTAGATTTGTCAAACATTCTTCAATAGATTTACCCACTACTAAAAAATCATCCATAAAGATTTCTAAAAATTCTCCTAACATATATGAAAAGATGGCCATCATACACCTTAAAAAGTCGCAGGTGCATTGCATAACCCAAAGGACACCGTTCTAAAAGTAAATGTTCCATATGGGCAAGTAAATATTATTTTCTCTTGGTCTTCTAGGGCTATCAAAATTTGATTGTAACCCGAATAACCATCGAGAAAACCGAAGTATGGATTTCATGCCAACCTATCGAGAATCTGATCAATGAATGGGAGAGAATATTGATCCTTTTAGGTTGCTTTGTTTAGTCTCCTATAGTTTATACAGACTCTCCACCCCGTCACTTTCCTAGTTAGAATCAATTCATTATTTTTGTTAAGGATCACAGTTATCCCACTCTACTTGGGAACCACATGAATTAGGCTTACCCAAGGGCTATCAAAAATTGGAAAAATAATCCCAGCATCAAGGAGCTTAATAATTTCCTTATGCACCACTTCTTTTATGTTTGGGTTTAATCTCCTTTGAGGTTCTATGGATGGTTTAGAATTATCTTCCAATAGGATGTAGTGCATGCACACAGTGGGGCTAATCCCTTTCAAATCAGCAATGCTCCGTCCAATCGCCCTCTTATGTTCTCTCAACAGCTCACACAATTTATTCTCCTGGGTTGGGCTTAATAAAGTAGAAATAATTACATGTAGTGATGTTCCCTCCCCTAGATAAATATACTTTAGGTGATTGTGCAATTATTTTAGTTCCAATTCAAGAGGTTCATCAATAGACAACTATATTTTCTTCTTTTCTTAAATTAATTCATCAACCTTGTTTCTTACCTCATAATCTATAGCTCCTTCTCCTTCCTCTAAATCAGATTCCCCAACATCTTATAAAATTGATACCTCCTCCATCACATTCACTTTCCAGTATTCTTCATTTGGTTTAATAGGGTGCCTTATCGAATCTTTTATATTAAATCTTATATCCTCTCCCTCACTGTGAAAACTCAATTCCTCCTTGTCAACATCTATCATAGTTTTGCTAGTAACAAGGAATAGTCTTCCCATAATTATAGGAATCTCTTAGTTTTCTTCTTTCATTTCTAAAATAATAAAATCAGCAGGGAAGATAAACTTGTCAACCTTGACTAGAATATTTTCCAAGATTCCCACGGGAGTTTTCACGGATCTATCTGCTAGCTAAAGAAGGATTGATGTAGCTTTTAAGAAATCAATTCCCAATTTCTTAAAGATGTAGAATGTCATTAAATTTATTAAAGCCCCTAAGTCACATAGAGCCTTTTAAAAAGAGTGATTTCTTGTACTGCAAGAAATTGTGAAACTCCCTGCATCTTTTCTTTTGATGGGGATTTTCTGCTGAAGAATGGCACTACATTCCTCAGTTAAGGCAACCGTTTATTTCTCATTTATAGTCCTTTTCTTTGATAAGATGTCCTTCATGAATTTGGCATAGCTGGGCATTTTCTCTAAGGCTTCAGCAAAATTAATGTTTATATGAATGGTTTTGAATGTTTCTAGAAAGTTTTAGAATTGGATGTCTAATTTTTCCCTTGCCATTCCTTATGGGTAAGGAATGTGAGGGGTGTATTCAGATTGTTTAGTTAACTGCATTTGATCTCCCTCCCTCACTTTATTCTATTTTTCTTTATTAATTTCCTTTTCCTCCATTGATTCCTCTCTCAAAACTTTAGATGTATTTTCAAATTTTTTAAACACAACAGGTTCTATAGTTTTACCACTTCTTAATGTTATAGAATTTCTTGATTTATTCTCACTATCCTTTATTGCTCCAACTATGATAAGTTTATTTAATTGGCTCATTATTTCCTTTAATTTCAGCTCAATTCTTTTAGTAATTTCTTCTTGACTCTAGAGAGTGTGTTCATGCTGATTTAAAGTTGTGTCGATTTTGTTCATGAAATCGATCGCAAAAGTTCTAAACTCTTTAAGGGAGTGCTCTAATCCTCTTCTATCTTCACCTTACTAATTTCTATAGTTTAGGATAGCATTGACACCTTTAGTTTCACTACTATGAAATGAGTTTAGTTGCATGCTCCAAGTCGTTGGGTTAATTGGGAAATTTGATTTCTTAATTCAAAAATCTAGTTAACTTCCCTTTTATTAGGGTTGATTCTCTCAGTGGGCCATTTGTGGGCATTACTGGCCATCTCTTCTAAGAGATCATAAGCTTCTTCCTGGGTCTTGCTACTAAGTGACCCTCTAGTCGCTACATCAATGAATGTCCTCATTGGTGCATTCAAACCATTATAAAAGGTTTGAAGCTGCATCCATTCAGGAAACCCATGATGCAGGCATCGCCTCATGCACTCCTTAAATTTTTCCCAGCTATCATACAAAGCCTCCCCCTCAAATTTGTTGAAATTAGTTATCTCAATTCTCAACTGGGCTATTTTTGCAGGCAAGAAATATTTGGATAGGAATTTCCTAGCCAAATTGTCCCAAGTGCGAATAGAATCTCCCGGAAGTGAACTGAGCTAACTCTTGGCTCTATCTCTAAATGTATCACAAATCTCAAGGAAGTTGGAAATATGTGAATTAGGATCCTCCATGGCTAATCCATCGAATTGGTTATTTTGAACCATGCTAAGCATTGAGGGTTTGATTTCAAAGTTATTTGCTTCTATATTTAGTCTAATAATCGCATGAGGGATGCCTCTACAGTATGCAACGCATAATCTCTTAATGCTCTACCCCTAGGTTCTCCTAAAAATTCTCTGAGATTTTCTTCTATATTTACTCTTTGTACCCTGCCCCAGTGCTCTCCTAGATGCTTAGATTCTAGATTATCCATTTCAACCTGGTTCCTATTCAGCAAGTGTTATTCTCTTCTAGCTCTCAATTACATTCGCTCAATTTTAGGATCAAACAAAATATCAACATTTTCTCTCCTATTCATGAGGTTCTTAAATTCAGCTAGATAAAATGATCACAGCAATCAAAATGAACAATTTAGCAGTTCAAACACTCTAAGAGAGCAAATAAGCACTACAACTCTAGTTCAAACAAGCACTACAAATAAACTAATATAAAATTTAAGGTACGCTACAATTAACACAATGTGATATAATTATAAAAAATGAAAATATATGCAATTAAGTAAAAAAAATATCCAAATCACTATTTACTTGAAGATTGTACTTAGTATAAAATAAAATCACTACCCGGCAACGATGCCAAAAACTTGACAGATGTAAAATACACGTCTGCGCTTGCACGCAAGTGTACGTGGTCTAAAGTAATAAGTGGAAGTTTAATTCTGAGATTTATCATCCTTTGGGAATGGTGGTTTTGATACTAAGTTATGTCTTCCTTTAATAATATTTAGAATATTTATTTTTGATTTGAATTGGTTCTTAAATTAACAATACAATTTGTCTTAGGATAAAATACGATATATTTAAAAGGAGAGAGTTGGGGTTTCATTGTAGTACTTGTAAGGACTTGGTCTTGTCACTTCTTGTCATGCTTAATTAAATCAAGTGAACACTATTAGAATTAGAGTTATCCTCTAATTACAATAGGTTCAGATTTAGTGTTACAAGGAGAACTTCCCTTGGGGTTCTACCTCGGCACCTAAGCTTTTATGAGGTCGTGGTTTAAATTTATCTTTAATTTCCTACATCTAGGTTACCAAATAATTTTCTTTAAATTTTTAGATCTCATAAATGTGATTTCCATCGACATTGCATCATGCGCTTACACATGTGGTTTAGCTAGATGAGAGGATGTGTTGGGTCTACGGACTGTCACATCATCCATTGGATTTCCAACATCCTTTCATCCCTTTTACTTTGCTAAGCAGCATAGCAAAGCTGATGGGAACTTTATTCATAAGCTTTAAATCTCTAAGTAGATCTCTTAAGGAAAGGTGCAAATGAGCTTGAGAACTTGTCACATAGTTCTCAGCTCTACTTGCACTACCTTCCTTGCTCTTGGTCCAATTGATGAGCTTAGAACTCAAGTTCTTTTCTTAATTGATAATTTACTTAAGTTTTATTTTAGCAAAGACTTGTAATAAACTTTCATCTAGGCATTCATTCACACTAATATTAAATATTAAAATATAAATCAATTTTGTTCATTTAAACATCTCTTACAACACCAATACAACCTTACATTTTCCTACAACTACACCTCAACCCTCTCCAAAGAAATTCAGCTTTCCATTACAGGATAAATAAAAGCATACATGCAAAAAAAGAAATAAACCTTGACATCGATTTACAGCAGAAAATAGTAAGTAAAGCTTAGGAACATAACTAGGAAACACCCAGAGGTTTTCTAGGGTTCTCTTGATCTTTCTCCTGTACTTCAACTTGACTTCTCCTCATTTCTCTTATTGACTTCTTTTCTTCACTCCTCACGGTCTACTGCTTGCCCTTTAGAGAGTTCTCCTCTTTTTCTCCCTACAGCCTCTCCTCTTAGTCTTTTGAATATTGAAAATTGAAACTCTTTTTTGTTTTGAAATAGGCCTTTAAATAGGGAATTTTTTGCCCCATGCATTAATCACCAATGACCCTTCATCTTCTTCTTTTTTAATGAAAGTCATTTATTTTATTTTAATTTAATCTCTTTGGTTTTCTTAGAGTTATTATTTAACTCAGGTTTCAAGAGGCAAGGGAAAGCCAAAGGTCTTAATTTATGGCCTTTCCTATGCTGCATTCAATACAAATTCTGAAATTTTTTGTAACGGGCACTGGGGCGCACCGCAGCGCGCTTGGGCGTGCTGTAGCGGCCTGATCCAAACACTATTCTGCCGTGGTGCGCTGCAGCAACTAAAGTTCAAATACTGTTCCACTGTATATTTCGCTCGTTTACCTTGAGGCCGCTGCTTATCCGATGTGGCGTGCTGTGGTGGTTAGACTTTCGTGAAAGCGAAATAGTAACTGTTCGACTAGTTCACATAAGATTTTCATAAATAATCAGAAATTTCACTGTAGCACGCACTACGGCGGTTAAACTTTTATGAACGCGGAATAGTAACTGTTCAATTACTAAACATAAGGTTTTTCATGATTAATTTGATATGCCACTGAGGCGCGCTGCCACGCGCGACAGTGATTTTATCCCAAGTCAGTATTAATCCTTATAGGGCATAGTGTGCTGTGGCGTGCTTGGAGCGCGCTGTGGCGCGCTGGGAGCGCGCTGTGGCACGCTGGGAGCGCACTGTAGCGATTAATTTTTGGGAGAGCAGATTGGCAATGTTCAATTAATTCATATAATATTTTAATATTTCTCTCAGGAAATGATGTTGTGGCGCGCTGGGGCGCGTTACAGTGGTCTTCTTTGTAGGCCTTCAGGTGCGCTTCCAGGTGAGGGAATTTAGTGGACCGCCATGGCACGCTGCGGCGCGCCCAGTGGTTTTCATCCAGAATTGTTCAATTCAGCTCAGGCTTCCCTTTTCTTCATTTTTCCGGAAAATGTATACATTCTTCTCAAAGTATACTGGTTTATATGATATTTTGAATATTTTTGAACACTTAATTTTGCAATAAATTTTAGATATATCAGCATGCTTAGAACTTTCTTTCCATTACTTTCAGTCTTATATATATATATATATATATATATATATTTTTTTTTTTTTTTTTTGTTTTTTTTTTTTTTTTTTTTGCTTAGAACTTTCAGTCTTATATATATATATATATATATATATATATATATATATATATATATATATATATATATATATATTGCATAATATTGTTATAGCTTCTGATTGAGGTATGTTTCCTTACATACTTCATTTTGTTAAGTTATCAATACCTTATTTATAGCTATCATATTTTTCTTTATTACTTGTTGCACTCTATAGTTGCTTATATGTTCAATTAATGTGATATCTTCAAATATGTAGATTTCATTAAATCAACCTAAAATGAGGACTTAGACAATAGTCTAATGCAATTTTTTATTTTTTGACTGGGGCCCTGGCATTGTAATACCGACAATATCAGATTTAAAGTTATTCATGGAGGTAGCTTCAGGTGAGGAGCTTAGCCAGGAGGACGACCTTCCTACTATTGCTGAAGCTTAGCTAGTTTTGTTTTCTGCATGTGAGGATGAGCGTTATTTTCCTTTAAAACTTTACCTTCTTGTTCATCAATCTCCAATCAAGAAAAACCGGGCACTACGGTTAGACGTGAAAACACCCGATCCCATTCTGACCTCGATATGTGGAATCATTTTTTTTTAATTCAATACTGTAATAATAAATGTTCTGGATGCTTTTACTTTTCTACACTTTTACATTGAGTTAAGCTATTGTTCTTTGTTTTTGCACTGTGTGAAATACTTATTTTTCTTCTGCACTTTGCTCTCTTTATATATGCTAATGAATGAATTACAGTAACCAGTGGCATATTCTTCAGTTATTGGCGAATTAGGCTATAAACCTAATTTGACTACAATTGGGAATTTTTCACATGGTGACCGCTTTACCATAATCATATTAATACCAGTATTAACATGACCACGACATGGACGGGGCTCCACATGATTAGTTTAAGGGCTAGATGGTTTACCCAAACTATTCTAGAATAGTTTAAAAATATAAAAGGCAAGAAGTTAGTGGTACATAATCAATAACACCATGCAAACCTTTCTTTAGTGGAGTTGCCAAAAGGAAAATAAAGGTGCCAAGCACCTAAAATTTGAGCAGCCAAGAAGAGTTATTCACTATCCAAATTTAAGCCAAATAATTAGTGGTCTTTTTCAGTATTAATGGGAGCAAGTTGAAATAATATGATTTCCAAAAACCTAATGAATAGATTGAACCTTGACAAAATACTAGCATTCAAACCCCCCATCCATTGGGGAGAATACATAAAGATATTAAGTTGACTACGTATAATAATTCTAATATTGTTACCCATCAATTTGTGACCTAATCGACTCTAATCCTTTTCCATTACTCTTAAAATAGTGTTAAGAATCTCCATCTCAAATTTTGTGCAAATTAGAGACTGTTTGATAATTTACAATATTTCATGATTTTCTGATAATTTTGAAAATACCTAATTTATTTAGACCTCATAATCATGTCGTTATTGGACTCACCACACCCAAATTAGCTAAAGTGGTATTTTAGAAGTGTTTGGGAGTCATCAAAAATTTTGCAAATATTTTATTAATATTTTAAATACCCAAAAAATTAGGTAAATTAAATATACATCCAATAAAAAATTCGATCGCATTTTTTAGTTCCTCACCCCTCAATTAGATAAGGGTAGGTTTTTTTAGAGTGCATTTGAATATTTAAATTTGACTAAATAAATAGGTAAATTTAATATTTAAATATGGCTTTTAAATTAATTAAATTTTATATTAAACAATAATGTTCAATGGGTAATTTATATAATAGCGGAGATCCGCTATCAGGCTCATAATGCGAAATAACGATTAGCCCGTATTAGAGCCATTAATTTCTATTAAATTAAATTAGACGACTTAAATTCTAAGGATGGAATATGGCCATCGGATCAACACTCAATCCAATGGCCCAGGCGTATCTACTGTACATTTTTTCTTTTATGCGCTCAAAGGTGGATGGCAGAGCAGTACACTCAGCAGAGTCCTTACCTTCACTTGTCCCTGCCGAGCCTTATCTTCCCTCTTCAACCCTAAGGAAACACTTTAGCATTCACCTTCTTTTCTTCTTCTTGCTGAGAGCTCACGAGTGTGCTACGAGCTGAAGATCCCATCAGAGAGCTGCGAAACTACTAGCATTAAGAACTGGAACCCTAACCTAGGATGTTTCGTCAATGCAGTAAGGTACTCCACCTCCTGCTCTCCTTGCTCCAATTATGTTCTAATTAACATCTTAGTGAACTCTACTCTCATCAACAAGCTCCTCCTAGTTCAATCGAACTCTTTTGGAGTTCAAAAAGTCAAAACAAAGTATTGCTAATCATGCCTTTATTTTTTTTACCCATTTCATTATGTATTCATCCCTATTAAATGCGAATAAAATTCTTTCATTTGAAATAAACTCATATAATTTCTTTACGGTTACTAATTCTTGCCTGCTAAAAGTTGACATAATGTGAGTTAATGTCGACCTGTCTGTTACCTTTCAATATTAAGATTTGCAGATTTATAAGGAATTTCGAAGGCATAGTATTGATACTGTCAATTAATATTAAATCCAAAGTTTCTTTTGGTTTCATTTCTATGTTTACAATCCTCCTTCATTTCTTTCCTAATTTAAGTATGATTGGAACTTAAAACATGGGGATTTTGTGTTATTCGATTAGAGTATATCCTCAGCTTTCCAACGGTGGGTCATATGCTATGTGGCATCACCAAATTTCAAAATTAGGATTAATCCTAATCCCCCTCCCTCGCCGGCTCCATCTGTGGAAGACGATGCACATTGTACAATTCATAGGACCGCAACACTGTGCGGTTCATGTCAATAGACTACGCTGAACCCACCCAATTTTCTAGAAGTTAGGGATCCCACATGTCGAAACTTCATTCACTCCGCCGACACACTGGGGTCCACCTCGACACATAAGGTGACGACGGCCCTCTATTTTCTTCGCCCATCATTTCCATCCTTTCGGCACCTTTTAAACATCAGTGCCGACTGTCCTTAATTAAATGAAATGGATGTGATTTGAAAATTTTTAGCATTATGATTTATAATAATATTGTTAATGATTATTTAATATAGATTTTCATTTGAGTATATCTTGTCAAATACTCAACCAAAATATGCAATATTATATACTGTTTCGATCACAAAAACTTGTAGATTAATAATATGTCGTTTAATTTTTATTTTAATGAATATTTTATATAATCATTATATTAGATTAATTAATTAATTATAATTATATTCTAGTATTCCATGTGACATATTTTGATCAATAGATGTCTAAACTTAATGATCATATAGTCCATTTCACTCAAAAAAATGAGGAATAATAATGTGAGATCAAATTTATATTTTGAACCCTAGATCTTCTAATGAAATTTTAGCTCTAATTAAGACTCCTCCAAACCCTACAAAATTAAATGTTGTTCAAATTCAACCTAGTTAGTGTCATTTTACTCCTTAGGGTATAAGGATTACATTGACATGTATAATATATCATTTGAACAACAATTGAATATTTCACATATAGGTTTAAATTATATGTTTAAGTATTACATTTTCATGGATATGATGATTGAAAATGTTTAATGTTCATTTAAGTTGAATTTCTTTTATTGTAGAATTACTTATGAAGGATTTGAATTGAATGAAATGCATGTATCTTTTCAAATTGGATTATACATAATATTATTGATAGTTCTTATATTAATGTAAGTTATGAATTAAAAATATTTAGAATTTCTGTAATTAATTGTCTTCATATGTAGAATAATTGTATGATTGAATTGAATAGAATAGGTTGCATGAGATTATCTAATTTAGGATTATCTCTACTATTGTGGATAGTCTTCACAACTCATGTAATGTAAATGTTATGAATGTAACATGAATAATTACATAGCACATGCTAAGTTTAATTCTTATATTTTAAATATACTTCATATGGAATTTAGAATACTTGAATTGAATGAATGTCATATTTTATGTAATTAGAATGTAAAAGTTACATGTAAATTATTTGTCATTAAAACTAGTATACTATACCTTAATTTAAGTTAATGATAGCTTTTTAATGAATTGTTCTTTCATTCTATCTTCTAATAAGTTGAGAAACTAGATGAATATCCATGTCTTATTTCATTTGGAAAATGTTGAATTCACAATTTTAGAATATAGTTCCAATTACTTATGTTATGCTAGACTTAAATTGTAATAAGTGTTTTATGTTTGAATTAACTTATTCTTAGCTCTTTAATATTGATCTTTCCATCTAATCTTTTATATAATAGAATACTTGTGTGTTAATGTGGCACCCCTTGCTCCCTAAATCCCCAATGATTAGACTAAGGAGCAGACTGTCACTCGTGCAGATCTCTCACTCAATATTGAATTAGGTAAGATTCACAATTCACTACTAAGGGAAGGATATGCACAGATTAAAGAAGAGAATCAGTCACTACATCTATATATACAAAGTGCGAAAGCATATAAAAAGTAAAGGCTACATCCATTCATCATGCATTGTACATGAAGTAATATAAGATAGCTCAAAAAATAATAATCACAGTCATAGTACCTGTATTATTACAACATTTAAATAAATAGCTTTAAAATACTAAATAAAATCGCTCATCCTCACAAAGAGCTAAGAAGGAACTAAATATCTTTTGATTCAAACTGTTGCACCTCCTCTATGAAGGGATCCTCCTCAAGCACAGGCTCCTCAAACTGCTTAAGTTCTGACATTATCAGTTTCACAATGCCAAGGCCCCAGCCAAAAAAGAAAAATCTTATTAAACAAAGTGTCTAAGTACATTTTAGGCAAGTAAATTTTATTAAGCATTTATTAATATCACCATTTTACTCTAAATAAAGTCAACATCTATCTAACATTGGAGCAAGTAAGCATATAAGGGAATGAGAATAAGTTATAAATATAATATTTATAACTAAGCAAGGATTGAGGTAAAAGCATACCTCAAGTAAACTAAATAAGGTAGGGCATACATATGTAATACAATAAGTAAAAATACTGAAAAGAAAAGTCTAAATATAAATATGATGATGATCATATGACATATGCTAATTTAAAATATTAATCTGAACGGGTATATATAATAAGTAGTAAAGTCTAGCATCTTATATATAAGCATCTACTCAAGCAAACAGGTAAAATAGAAAAATACAGCTAACTGGAATAAATACATCATCAACATAATAAACAGTAAGCTGAAAACTGAAGGAAACATATAACTGTCACATCAGAAAGAATTAGCCAATCTAGCCCAATATATATATATATATATATATATATATATCCATCCCCATAGTCTTTATGGGCTAGGGCAAATATATCATAATAATACTATATGGCTGAAGAGGCAGATAATATTATGCAAATATTTTTTTAGTTATTTTACTTTTATTGCTGTGGACAATTTCAAATATAACTGAGGAGTCAAGCACATCTGCAAGACTAAATGGGTCCCAAGCTTAACACACTCTCCTCAATGAGTGGTGTTAAGCATCTTGATCTCTCCTTACCCCTGTCCATTGGAGTAATGTGCACCATAATCCACCATAAACTGAACCCAAATGCAAATATTTTCCTAATATTCTTTTTATTATATGATATGTCCAAGGAAAATAAGCATAATTCAAGGAATGCGTCACTCAAAATCAATAGTAAGTAAGGGACTCTACTAAATATAGTGATATCATTTGTTATCTAATTTAAACATTCTAACTATTCCAAGTTACACAAGTTCAGGATCTCCAATTCTTACTATCGAGTGTAACTTAGAAGTGCATCCTTATAGGTTACAAAATATTAAGACTAGCTAGGTCCTAATATGCTTAATCGTTATCGACTATGAAAAATAAACACGACCTAGTTTATGAGTTCAGACGTTCTAAACTATTAATTGACCAAAATCTACAACCTAAAGATTATGGATTTAACATCACGAGATTGGGCTAAATCACATAATCCCAAAGGTAAAACTTAAGATCTATGTTTCAGTCTAAAAGTGATCTATTTATTAAGGTAAATTCTATTAAGCAAATCAAACTTAATAGGATGAATCTCCTATCCTGAATCTAAGGTTGAAAGATAAATAATCAAAATAAAGTATAAGCTCTATAAACTAGTAAAACCAAGGATTCATTCATTGAAAAACCCCATTTTTTAATGAATAAAATCTAACCTACAATCTAATCCTAGTCTCAGGAGTAGTCTTAATATGAGGTGAAAAGGATCCTAAGGGAAAAAGCTTAGAGAAGATTAGAGAATTTTACTAAGTTGATTGAATTATTGATTTTGATTACCTAAATGATCTTATTAGAGTTCTAACATAGGTTTAACTCATTTAGAAGCTAATTTAAGAGTAGAAGATGCTTAACCTAAATTTTGGGCAAAATGACCATTTTGCCCCTACTTAAGGGTTCAAAAAGTGAATTTTTGAATTAGGATTCCAAATTAAAATTTCTTATATCCAAATGATTACTTACTATGTAACATGAAAATAGACTCTAAGTGCACTCAATTTGAACCAGAAACGGATCCTGTAGATCCAAATTAAGGTTTTGACCTAAGGGGAAATCTTGAAATTTACACCTAATGGAATCTAAATTTTTGTACAGTTTACTGTTGGTTACTATTCAATGATTCCATAGAGTCCAAGAACACTGCATTCTGAGGTCAAATGACTAAGTTATAGCTATTTCAATTTCTAATGGCAATTTGGTAATTTTGTCAGTCAACGGGACAAAACTGAACTTTTCTGTTTGAAGTCCAATTTCAACAAACTCAGTTTCTATAGCTTCTCTATAATATACTGAGTGTGTTGACAAAGAGTAAACCTAATTTGAACTTCAAATGGTCAAGTTTTGGCCTAACTAAGGTTAGATATATTTTGATCATTTTCTGATTTTAGGGTTTATATACTAAATATTATTTCACTTTATTGATGATATTGAAATTCTAAGTTATTTAGTACTTTGAATTTCTGAATTTGGAGTTAAATTGACTAAGTTATTGTCAATTGAAGTCTTGGGGCATTTTGGTCATTTTTAGGGTAGGGTCCTAAATGTTAATTTTCAAACTAAGCTCCATATGAGGAAACTACTACTGTTATAGTGTTGGAGCTATTCTCCTGAGTATTTTAAGACCCATATTACTTATATTTGGACAACTATATTAAAAGTTGTGCTAGTTTGTTCAGGTCCTAAAATGTCACAACATTATACATACCCCAAAACTAATTTTTGAATTACGTCATTTGATTTCTTTTATTTTTCTAGTAAAATGAGACTTATATTCAATGTGTTTGGATCATTGAATAAAAAGTTATTAAACTTTAAAGTTTTAATTAAATTATTTAAATTAAATAAATTATACTATTCATTTATTCAATTTAAATGAATTTGTTATTGATACCTATGGTAAAATGAATTTACTGTATTAATTAATTAATTATTACTAATCTATTTTAATTATCATTATTTAAATATATGAATTATCAATTATTATACTTTAATATTTAACTAAATTTAGCATTAATTAGTCACTATTAAACTTAATTAATATCTTATTTAATTTGTTAATTTTTTTATTTAAATAAAATATTAATTAATTTAATTACTTATGTGCATAATTATTTTACTAATATATATATATATATATATATATATATATATATATATATATATACCTATAGTTTCATAATTATTATAAATTGAATAATTCTTAATATTCTAAGGTTTAAACCTTAATTAAGTGTATATATACAAACATCCATCATTTAATAACTTAAATTTTTGTTTTTGAGTATATATACATATATACATATATGTTATATGATTAATACTCTTCATTTTATTATTTATAAATATATTATGTGTATATATATATAGCTATTTAATTAATCCTAATTTTTTCATTTCTTCCTACTTAACTTAAATAATCATTAATGTACATATATTTATCTGACTATAATTTTGTTATATATATATACTTTATATTTATTTTTTGCAGAGTAATCATGCGGCGAGATCCTCCGGAAATACGTGGCAGCAATCTATTGGCCGAGATTTTGGGGCGGGCCCCACGGGGCTGGCAGCAGCAGACCACGAGGCAGTCTCGGATTGGTTACGGGACTGCACACGGGCCCACAGGGATGCTGATTCTGAGCAAGTGGGACCCGATTCCACGGACGCGGCAGAGGGGACGTTGTCTGCCCGAGCGGCCAACAGCACGCGGAGGTGGGCCCCATCTTTTTCACCCCGTGGAGACACGTGGGGGGAGGGGAATCATGGGGTCACCGCGGTCGAACCGAATTGCGCGAACCGGACCAGGCCTGAACCCGTTCAGCTGCCTCTTCGACTCCTTCGCCTCGATCCTGAGCCGTCGGGGCTAGGGTGGGCGACTGCGGCGCCGACCGGCGACGAGGGGCCTCGATCCGCACTCCAGCGGAAAGGGATCGACGAGATCTGTCCATCCGCGGGTGAGGCGAGAGTTGGGATGGCCTACGACACGAGCATTATCAAACCCTAGGTCCTACTCTATGATGAAGATCGAACCTACCGGGCGGGTATCGAAGTCTCGAGTTGACTAACTTCGATCGAATCAATACATACAATAAGCATGCAATATGAGGAGATTGAAGGTGAGGGAAGTACCTGACTTCGATGGCTCGAAGCGACGGGGGTTCGTGCGGAGTGCAGACAAGTTTGGAAACCTTCAGGAGCGCCACCCGAGAACATCCATCGACACAAGCCGCATCCAGGGGACTTAATGGAGCTCGGCAGAGGCTTCTAGGTTAGTGGTGACATCCGTCACCGGAGGAGAGGGCCGCGCGTGCTGCGCATGCCACGCGTCCCAGGCGCGAGAGGGGTAGGGAAGGCGGAACCGTAGCCGTTCGATCGAGCCGATCGAATGGCTCGGATCACCCGTTCGAACAGACGGGATGATGGAGCGGCGTTAGGGTTGTTTGACGGCGCTTGGAAAACTTGACGGCGTCGTTTGAATAATAATTAATAATATTATTATTATTAAATTTAATTTAGTTAATTCCTTATTAAATTTAAATAATTAAATTGAATTTAGAAAACTTTCAAATATTCACCCCTAGCTCGTTGAGGGGTGAGGAATGCAACGGTGATGTAGGATTTTTAATCCGACGAGTATTTTAATTTTCTAATATTCGAGGTATTTAATATTATTAAAATATTCGTCAAAATTTTGACGACTTCCGATTGACACGAAAGCATCACCCCTTGCTAATTTGGGGGCAATGAGCGTAATGGAAAAATCTGTTTTTCAATCTAAGGTCTATTTAGACATGTCAAATATTATGGTTTCTAGATTTTCTAGAAATCAGGATTCGATCCATTTGACATCTAATTTGAACTGTGTTTTAGAGGTTGACTTCTAATGACTTGATTAACACTTGGGATCAAGATTAAGACTGAGATTAGTCTTAATTGACTAAGGTAACAACTTGGGTTATTACAATTAACTTTCTATTAGTAAATACAATAGAGTTCATATCAAAATTATTATAATTAAAATTAAATTCTTATGTTTCTACATGCTTTATTTCTCCTTTAAGTGCATGATAGATTAACTTGATGATCTTTCAACTTCTTTATATTATTATTAGCTTAATTCTTTTAATTTGTACGTTAAAGTTCTTTAAAAACTCATAATTAGACTAGTGCCCAATCAATTACTTAGATAATTAGCACATATCTCCATAGTCTTTAACATTTCAAATTAATTCTCAATTGATTTTAACTTGCGAACAATAGCTTCCTTTCATGCTTTAATAAGCTAATAGATTTCCATTAGCCTACAACTATAAATAAATTAGTACTTGTAGGAAATATTCTATTTCTTTCCTTACACTTTAAATGCTCAACATCAATTAATTTTAGTTAAGTTTATGATTAAATTAATTTGACATTCTAGTTTGTAAGCTAACTAGATGAAGCTAATAGAATACCCTTTAGCTTATACTTTCTTTAGCTTAGTAAATTATAAATCTTACTCTTCCTTAAGCTTTAATCATTAATCTATTGATTTTATTAGTTTAGGACTAGTATATGATGAATTCTAATTACTTGAAAATACTATTTTCCAAATTTCTCTTTCCTCTACTATTAATTATAATTGACTTAAAGATCGATATCTATAAGTCAATTAGGAGCTCAATTAGCTCCAATCATTAAGTATATCATTAAAATTTAGATAAGAAAATGATATCACATAGTTTACAATTATTAAAATTTCTTGAATGCTTGCTTAGCTTTGAGCCTTTTCCTTGAACATTCATACAAGATTTTGTGCATAAATAAAAGTTTCATAAAACTGTAAGAGTGTGGGGCCTCGTACCCTCCGCGGCCATGCTAATACTGATATTAACATAATCACGAGGAATACGGTGCTCCAACTGTGGCAAATCTCAAACCTAAGTAGAGTCAAGTATAACCCAACCCGCCTTAAGCAGAAGACTTGACACCTGAAACTGAGAACATACATCAACATATCAAAGTAGCAGAAGCAGAACACAGTAGAACATAATATCCACATCAAAGCATAGTATAAAAAGGTAAATGTAGCAGTAACTCAGCTTAAAGTGCAGAAAATAAAATAAATCCAGATTTAAGAATTGTTAGAGTGAATATTTAAATGAAAAAAGAAGAGCTCTCATCATCACAGCAGGAAATGAAATCTATCTAAGCAACAATAGGAAGATCCTCCTCCTATCCCAGCTCCTTTCCGACAGAATCACCAATAAACAACTCCAAATCTAACATTTGTCGGTATCATAAATGTCAGGGCCCCAGCCAACAAAAGAAAAATATTACAATTAGACAAATTATCTTAGTACATTTTAGGTTGATTAAGTGAGCTGAATATTTAAAGATATCATATTATTACTTTAAGCATGCCAATAGTTTAAGGTGCAACAAGCTATAATAAATATGATAACTATAAATATTACATTTATAGCTAAACAAGAAAGTATATAAAATACATACTAACATGAAGCTGAATAAGGTAAGGCTAAAATACATAAATATATGTAAGGTACTGAAAGTAAAACTTATCCTAACATGCTTATGATCACATGAATACATGCCAATTTCATAAAAAAAGTTGTACTGAAACATGCTGAAGTAAGTAGACAACACTAGCACCCTAAGATGCACTGAATCCACCCTAAGCATAAACATCCAAGTTGAACTTATAGAATAAGACATGTATCCATCCTAGCCAAGCATATAGCTAGGTTCGAGTCTAATCTATAACAAAAATGGAACTATAGAGGCAGACTAAGCTAGGACACACCTTACTGAACTAAATGCACTGAATGAACTGAATGAATGTTTATGCTTTTAAAATACTAACTTAGGATACATTATCAATATCCTGAGTTCATCTATTATGTCCAAGGGAAGAGGCTCAATATATAAGGTGTGCAGAGCAACAATAGTCAAAGTAAGCAAGAGACTCAACTAGACTTATGTGATATCTGTTATTGTCAAATTTAATTTAATCTAACTATTCTAAGAAAAATATAAGTTTAGGATCTCCAATATCCATCTATCGAGTATAATCCCAAATTTACGATCTTAATGTTAACATTAAAACTTTACAAGTTCTAATCTAAAATCAGATGATGACTATAAAAGATTAAACTAAGTAAATCAATGACTTAATTAATATGTTTTACTCACTCAACCCAATTCTTGATTATGCAAATCAAGATTAAGGATTTTAGATTTAAACTCCCAAAGTTGGTGTTCAAATCATGAATCTAAGGTTCAAATCTACTAAGGGTACAAGGTCCACTCCCAACCTTATTTTAAAGGTGAAGAATCTTAGGAGCTGAAAGGTCAAGAAGCTAAGATCTTAATGAAAGGTGATTCTATTATTAAATAATCAATTAAGAACACACGAATCTAAGATTTGCATTCAATCTTAGAATATTCACATTATCTTAAGGATTGAATCAATCCTGCACCCATAAGAAGGTTTCAAAGGGATTAAGATAATAAATTAATTAAGGAGTTCCAAGATGGTAGCATAATTAGATCAAAATGATTAAGAGTCTAAGATCTAAGATCTAAGGTTTGATCACTTGTGAAAAAGGAATTTTAAACTTAACTCAATTTAGTTAATTAGGCTCAAAAGTTGAGAAAATAATACTAATAAATTTCATTACTAATTAAAAACACTTTACTAAAATTTCTAGGGTTTAAGGATGCTTAAATAATATTTTGGCCAAAAATAACCAAAATTGGAAATTTAAGATTTAAACATTCAAATTGATTCAAATCAGTTTTAATGGACTTAATGTTGGCTAATGAGATGAATGGAACACTTAACTCAATAATTGACTTTCATATTAGCCTAATTAGTACTAATTGCATATTAAAGCTAATTAAGTGATTAAGCAATTTAAGGTTCCATAAGATGATTCAAGCATAGATATAAGATCTATTATACCTAAGAAGATGATAGAGACCTAAATCACCAAAATTTGAGGATTAATTAAGGCTAAATATACTAATCAAGGTTTACACTAATTAAGAGGTGATTAACAAATTTAACATTCTTAAATTATTTTTAAAGGTCTAGATAAGTTCTACATAGTCTTATGAGCAATCAGAGACTAAAATCATAATTTTTGGACATTAATTAAATTAATTATAAATTAATTAAGTTCAGAGAAGGATTAGGAAATTTTATAAAATCTAACCACTGGATCTTGAATTTTATTTCATATTACTATACCTTGCGTTTTCTGGTTCAAATAGAATATTGGATCATACCATTTGGACAAATATAACTAAAATTATTGATGCATTATTTGTGTTCACTTAAAGTTCAAGATCAAGCATTGATTAACTTAATCAATTCTTAAGGTTCTTAGGGTTAAACATTGATTAATGTCAAATTAATTAAACCAAGGTGTCCAAATCAAAATTAAAGTTCTTAAATATTCATAAGAATTGCACTGATTAAAACAATGAGTAATTAAGGCTAATCAAATCTTAAATCAACCAAAAAGGGATTAGCACTTGATACAAATTTAAAGCACTTAAGTTCTATACAATTTGGTTATTAAGTTCTACTTGGTCGAATAAGCAATCTAAGATTCTAACATTTCTATTTGCCACAAAATATTCAAGCAAATCCTTAAGAGATTTAGAACATGTTATTCATGGTAAAATGGTGGATTTCCCATAGAAATTTACCTACACATTCATACAATGCTTAATTTTGCTAAATTCATGTACAATTTTGATATATTTTAGTCTCATGAGGGTCTTAGAGTCATTAGAATGCAAGAAATCACATATCTGGGCAATTCCGGATAGTTCTAGCACTTTCAAACATTTCTGGGCATTACGACGCGCTGTAGCGCCTCCTGGCCGAGAGTCAGGCGCTACGACACACTGTGGTGCCAGTCCTTCCGAGACGCGGGCGCTACGACGCATTGTGGCAGCTTTCAGATGCTGCGGCGCGCTACGACGCTAGAATTTGGTGAGATCTTGGTACTACAGCGCGCTGCATGTGCTTTCAGGCGCTGCGGTGAGATTTCAGCGTTGTGGCGCGCTGTAGCGGAGAACTACAAGTCGAATCCACTATTGCACGCGATAGCAGATTGATAACTCCAAGATTTATAATAAAATAAGTTAATAAAAATAAACATTTTTCAGTTTAAAATTATATATTTTGATGGTACTTCCGCTGCTTTTCAAGATAAAAGATGAGCAAATTAAAATTTAGCTTAAATATGCAATTTGGAAGAAAACTATCATGGTGCGCCCCAGCTACATAGAGCAGCTTGCAAATCCTGAGCAATTCTATAATTCTAGAAGGAACCCGTTTGTAGCGCCCCCAGCCCGCTAAGGCGGCATTTGTGGAACTTAGGCAGAGGAAATAAAATTTAATTAAGCTACCACACGCACTAAAGTGGACCAAAATCGAAACTCAATAGCTACAGCGTGTTGCGGTGGAATGAATATCAAATTTAGATTTATTTGATCCACCATAGCGAGCCACAACGATGGGGCCAATTCAAAACTGAGATGTCACAGCGCGTCATAGCGCTCGACGAAGTTTTTGCTAAAAATAAGCATTCGAGACAGCATATGGAAGGCCAAATAATTGAATTCTTACCCTTCCCATGGCTGAAATTAATATCAAATTAATTTAAACTTCTCATTCTCAAGGAATAATTCATAAAGAAATAAATTAAAATTATGAGGAAGATAGAAGGGGTGGATGCAATAAAAACTGAGGAATCATTATTATAAATATTATTATAAAAGATACATATTGAAGCCATCATGGGGAAGAGCAAGAGGTTAATTTAACTATTTTACACAATAAAACATAAATGCAAATAACTTAAATCCCTTCATTACCAAGGAAATAAATGAATAATTATTTAATAAAAGCACAAATTTCAAAATGAGATTTATTTGCTGAATTAAATTTTAAACAGGTGAAAGAAAGTCTATAAAAGGGAGATTTGAAGATTAAAAGAGGGTTCCAACTTTTGACATTCAAGTGCCCATAAGAAAAAGCTGCAGAAGGAGGAGAAAGGAGAACTCTCTAAGGGGAAGAAGGTTTACCAAGAATAGTAAGGAGAAGGAGACAGCAAAGGGAAAAGGGCAGAGCAATCAAGATGAAGTGCTGGATGAATCCAAGAGAACCCCAGAAAATATCCGGGTGATTCATAATATTTCTTTCAAACCTTCTCTGATTTCTTTCTGCTGTGAACTGATGTTAAGGTTCACTTTTCTTTGTATGTGTGCTTGTGCTTATTAAGTAATGAAAGGCTAAAATCCCTTTGGAGATAGTTGAGATATAATTGTATGAAATTATAAGGGGTATAGTACTGTTGTAATGAATTTATTTGAATGAATGAAAAGATGTTCTTATTATTTATTATTAATGCTGGAATGAATGCTTGGATGGAATAAAGTCTAAATTATTTTTTCTAAAAACAAACCTAAATGAATCATTAATTTATTTAAAGAACTTATGTTCCAAGCTCATCAATTGCGTAAGAGCAAGGAAGGCTGTGCAAGTAGAGCTGGAATCATGTGACAAATTCTCATGCTCACTTGCACCTTTCCTTAAAGGCTCTACCAAGAGATTTGATGCTTGTGAGCCAAGTTCTCCATTAAATATGCTCTGCTGCTCAGTATAGTATAAGGGATGAGAGGATGTTAGAAAACTCGATGGATGATGTGATATAGTTCATTGACACAATGCATCCTCCCATCTAGCCAAACTACATGTAAAGCGCATGATGCATGGTTAATGGAAATCTTGTTTGGGAGATCAATAAGAACAAAAGATATCATTTGGAAACCTAGACATAATAATCGAGTCTAATTAACAAATCATGATCTCAAGAAAGTTTATGTGTTAAGGAAGAGCCCAAATGGGAGTTCTCTTTGTACACTAAACTTGAAGCTATTGTAATAGGAGGGTGTGGCGCCTCGCTCCCCTAGGTCCGCAATCATTAGGCTAAGAAGTGGAGTGTCACTCTGACAAATCCCTCACTTATCATTGGATTAGGTAAGGTCCACAATCCAATAATAGGGGAAGGATGTGCATAGAATATTTATGAAAATCAGTCACTAAATCTATATATTCATACAGAGTGCAGAAGCAATAAGAAGTAAGAATTACATCCATTCACCATACATCAACCATGAAATAAAATAGAATAGCTCAGAAAATAATAATGTGCAAAAAATAAATACAGTCATGAGTACCCGTATTATTATATCATTTAATTAAAATTTAAAAGAATAAAAATAATAATATCACTTATCCTCATAATGAAAAAAAGGTAACTAGAGGTCTTCTGCACCAGGCTGCTGCACCTCTTCTAAATAAGGCTCCTCCTCAGGCACTGGCTCCTCAAACTGAACAAGATCTGACATTATCAATTTCATAATGCCAGGGCCCCAGCCATAAAAGAAAATTCTTATTAGATAAATTGTCTAAGTACATTTTAAGCAAGTAATTTATTAAGCATTCATTAATATCATCATTTTACTCTAAACCAAATGAAACATCTATCTAGCATGAGAGCAAGTAAGCATATAATGGGATGAGGATAAGTTATAAATGTAATATTTATAACTAAGCAAGAATTGAGGCAAAAGTACACCTCAAGTAAACTAAATAAGGTAGGGCATGCATATGTAATATAGTAAGTAAAAATACTTACAAGAAAGTCTAACCTAAACATGTTGATGATCATATAATATATGCTAATTTAAAACATAAATCTAAAAGTAATATATATAATAAGCAGTAAAGTCTAGGCATCCTATATATGCATCTACTCAAGTAAGCGGGTAATATAGGAAAAATGCAACTAACCGAAATAAAATGCATCAACAACATAATAAACAGTAAGCTGAAAAACTATAAAAATATACAAACTGCTATATCAGAAAGAATTGGCCAATCCGGCCCAATATATTCCCGTAGCCTTTTATGGGCTAGCGCGGACAAAATATCACAATATAGTACAATATGACTGAAGAGGCAAATAATACTATGCAAATATCTTGTAGTTATTTTACTTTTAATTATGTGGACAATTTCAGAAATAGCTGAGGAGTCAAGCACAATTGCAAGATTGAATGGGTCCCAAGCTTAACACACTCTCCTCAATGAGTGATGTTAAGCATCCTGATCTCTCCTTACCCCTATCCATTGGGGTAATGTGCACCATAATCTACTATGTACTGAACCTAAATGCAAATATTTTCCTAATTTTTTAAGTTTTCTTTTTTCATGCAATAATGTTTTTCTTATATGACATGTTCAAAGAAAAATAAGCACAAAGTCCAAGGAATACGTAGCACAAAATCAAGTAGTAAGCAAGGGACTCTACTAAATATGGTGATATCATTTATTATCTAATTTAAACATTATAACTATTCCAAGTTACACAAGTTCAGGATCTTCAATTCCTACTATTGAGTGTAACTTAGAAGTACATCCTTGTAGGTTATAAAATATTAGGACTAGCTAGGTCCTAATATGATTTAATTAATGTCGACTATAAGAATTCATCACGACCTAGTTTATGAGTTTAGACATTCTAAACTAAATGCTTGTCCAAAATCTACCAAGCTAGAAATTATGGATTAAACACTACGAGATTGGGCTTAATCACATAATCCTAAGGGTAAGACTTAAGATCTATGTTAAATTTAAATGTGAACTACTGATTGAGGTAAGTCATATTAAGCAAATCCAACTTAATAGGATGAATCTTATATCCTAAATCTAATGTTGAAAGACAAAATAATCTAAAAAAGTTGTAAAATCTAGAAACTAATAAAATCAATGATTCATTCATTGAATAATCCCATTATTTAATGAATGAAATCTAGCCTAATATTTAATCCTATTTTTAATGAACAAATCCTAAGGTAAAGGGAGGATTCCTAATGATAAGACTTGGAAAATTTCTAAGAATTGATTGAATTCTTTCACACTTGCTGATTTTATTTAACTAGGGAGATTAGAAATAGATTTTAGCTAAGTAAGGCATATTAACCTTACTTAGGGATTTTCAAAAATTTAGATGTTTTATAAATTATCTCAATCGAGGAAGTTATAACTTAAATTGATCCTAAATCAGTTCTATTATTAATTTTAATAATTTCAAATGGTATTTTAAGGGTTAAGGATATGTAACTTAAATTTTGGGCAAAATGACCATTTTGCCACTACTTAAGGGTCCAAAAAATTACTTTTGATTAAGGGCTCCTAATTGGGAATTCTTATTGTCAAATGATTCTTTACCATCTAACATAAAGATAGACAATAAGTACACCAAATTTGAATAAGAAATGAGTCATGTGGGTCCAAACACTGTTTTTTTATCTAAGGGGCATTTTAGTAAATTATACCGAATGAAACCTAAATTTTTATGTAGTTTACTATTGGTTGCTGTTCAAGGATTTTATAAAGTCCAAGAACACTAAATTTTGAGGTCTAATGAATTAGTTATAACTATTTCAATTTCCAATGGCAATTTGGTAATTTCCTAACCTAAGGGGGTCAAAAAGCTAACTATTTCATTTGATGTTCAAATTCAGCAAATTTAGTGGCTATCGCTTCCCTATATTACACTGAGTACATTAACTAGGAGTATACCCAAATTGGACTTCGATTAGTCAAATTATGACCTAATTAAGGTTAAAGGTATTTTGGTCATTTCTAATTTTTCTAAGGTTTGGAACCTAAATATTATTTTAGATTATTATTAGCACTGAAATTATAAGCTATCTAGCACTTTAAATTTTTGTATTTAGAGTCTAAATGACTAAGAAATTGTCAAATGAATTTTCTGGACGCTACGGTGCGCTGTAGCGCTCGACGGTGATTTCGCTTGTGCAAAAACCTGAATGGTCACATTTTAAGCTCAAATACTCTCAATCTAGAGTATTCCATAAGTAGTGCTATATATCAATAGAAAGTTTTTTTTGATACCTTTCTATTGATACTAAAATCGATATGAATGGATCATCCTAGCTATATGAACAATGGTGATAAAGGCAGGGGTGTGCAGAATGGATGAAAAATAGAGCATGAGGTATATTACTTTGAAAAACTATAATGGCTTCCATACTTAATCATGGATGTCTAAATATGTGAATAAACATAATAAATGAATGAAATGACCAAGGAAGGAGAACAAATTGGTACCTTAGCCTTTAGAAGAGGAAGAAGGAACCTTGGAAAGCTTAGAGGATGAACTTCTTCTTCTTCTTCTTCTTTAGCACAAAGCTCAACAATGAGGGGAATGGTAGAAGCCTAGGAGCTTTATCTTGATAGTCAAATATGGAGAGGAAGAGCTGAGCTTTCATTTATAGGAGGAGAAGGAAGGGGGAAAGCCTCATGAGCTAGGAGGGAGGGAAGGAAGAGGGATGGTCATAGCCATCAAATCTTGTCATTAAGGAGGGGGTAAGGAAGAGGGATGACCATAGCCATCAAAGCTTTCAATTAATGAGGGAGAAGGAGATGGGTTAGCCGAAAGTGGAGGTAAGAGCCAGCCGAATGAAATAGCCAATTAGGAGAGAGAAATATGGAAAAGGAAAAAAATACAATTATGAATAAATAATTATTTATTCCTTTAATTGATTAAAAATTCTGATTTAAGAAACGCACTCCGAAAATTCTCAAAAATTCACCCCAAGCTAATTTGGGGGTGATGATAGCAACGACGAAGTTGGATTTCGATTCCGATGATTATTTAATTATTTTATTTTTTGAGGTATTTAATTATATTAAATATTTGCGAAAATTCGATGACTTCCAAATGCGTCCAAAACATCACCCTGAGCTAATTTGGGGGTGATGATTGCAACGACGAAGTAAGATTTTAATTTTTGAGGTCAAAATAAATACCTCAATTTTTTAATTAATTTAAATATATTAAAATATTTAAGAAAATTCAACGACTTCTGAAAAATCTCAAAAGTTCACCCTTGGCTAATCCGAGGGTGAGGATCGCAATGGCAAAGTCATATTTTAATTCCAATGAGTATTTAATTTTCCATTTTTTGATTGATTCGAAAATATCATCCTTAGCTAATTTGGGGGCAATGAACGTATGGCAAAGTTTGATTTTTAAACTGAGGTCAATTATATAGGTCATTTTCCAGAGTTTTTGGATTCCCCAAAAATCAGGACTTGATCTATTTGACTCCTGATTTGGACTATGACTTAGTGGATGACTCCTAATGACTTGATTAACACTTTAGGATCAAGATTAGGATAGAGATTAGTCTTAATTGACAAGGGTAACAACTTGGGTTGTTACAGATTTCCCCACTTAAAATGATGTCGTCCTCGACAACACTCAAGTGGAAAGAAAAGTCAAGAATAAAAATATAAATTGATTTTGAAGTTTAGAATGCTAAGAAGGAATACCTGGATTCTTAAAGAGTCTAGGATATTTGACTCACATATTGGCTTCTTTATCTGTAGTGGCTTTATTCTGAGAATGATTCCTCCACTACACTTTGATCATTTCAATAGTACAACTTCTAAGCTATTTGTGATCGCGGGCCAAAATTCGAATTGGTTCCTCGTCATATGATAGATCGAGTTGGATCTGAATTTCTTAGAGCTGCATGAGGTGAGATGGATCTCTAAGACACTTTCTTAGTGATGATACATGAATTACATTGTGGATTGTTGTGAAGTCGCCTGGAAGATTTAGTCTGTAAGCAGAAGAACCTATTTTGGCTGCTACCTCAAACGGACCCACATAGCGGGGACTGAGTTTCCCAGCTATGCCGAATCTAAAGACTCCTTTCATTGGACTGACTTTCAGGTACGTGAAGTCTCCAACTTTAAATTTTAGCGGGCGATGGTGCATATCGTGGTATTTTACTCTGG
This sequence comes from Gastrodia elata, assembly GCA_016760335.1. Taxonomy (NCBI): domain Eukaryota; kingdom Viridiplantae; phylum Streptophyta; class Magnoliopsida; order Asparagales; family Orchidaceae; genus Gastrodia; species Gastrodia elata. The sequence continues at coordinate 48,322,043 of CM028671.1, read as the reverse complement.
CGGTCTTGGGCAGCACAAATTCGCTGTTGAATCAACTGAACCTTCTTATTTGTCTCTTTTACTAACTTAGATCCATATAGCTGAACACTGCCTATTTCTGACCATACTAACGGAGTACTACACTTCCTGCCATACAAGGCTTCATATGGAGCCATCTTTATACTAACTTGAAAACTATTATTGTAAGCGAACTCCACTAGTGGGAGGTGATCTTCCCAAGATCCAGTAAAATCAAGGATACATAGTCTAAGTAGATCATCAAGAACCTAATTTACTTGTTCTGTCTGACCATCTGTTTATGGATGAAAGGCTGTACTCAATGCTAAGGTTGTGCCTAGATCTTGATGCACGGTGTGCTAGAATTTAGAAGTGAATTGGTTGTTTCTATTAGATACAATGGATTTGGGAATTCCATGCAATCTGATTATCTTTTTGATATACAGCTTGGCAAGTTTCTCAACGGAGCCTGTTTACCAAATGGGAATAAAATGAGCGGATTTTGTTAATCGGTCTACTATAATCCAAATTGCATCTGCTCCAGACCTTGCACGAGGCAATCCCATCATGAAATCCATAGATATATCTATCCATTTCCATTCAGGGATATCTAGTGGATGAAGTAGACTAACGGGTATTTGGTGTTCTGCCTTAACCAGACTGCAAGCGGCACTTTGCAATGAATTCAGTCACACTTTTCTTCATTCCTGGCTACTAGAAGGATTGCTTCAAGTCTTGATATATCTTTGAGCTTCCAAGATGGATCTGGTATCTAGAATTATGGCCTTCAGTCAGCACCTCCTGATGCATGGACTTAGGGACCCATAAGTGATCTCCTTGATAGGTAGCACCTTTATGGAATTGAATGTTGGTGTGATGACCACTTTCGATGTCTTATTTAAAATTTAGGTACTCATCATCCTTCGTGTGAGTAATAGATATGTCTCTGTGGAATGTGGGTTCCACATTAATTATTGAGAGCATTGTACTCACCTGGTCACTATGCACTGACTTATCCATTTTACGGAATTCTTCTTCAAGAGGACTCTTAGAGATAAGAGCATTGAGAGTCGCATGATGGCTATGCACATTAGCTATGACATTCGCCTTTCCTGGATGGTACTGGATGTCCAGGTCGTAGTCACTAATCAGTTCTAACCACCTTCACTATCAGCAGTTCAACTCCCTTTGAGTGAATATATACTTCAAACTCTGACTGTCTGTGAAAATTGAGCATTGAAATCTATACAAATAGTGATGCCAGATCTTTAAAGCGAACGCTACAGCAGCTATACATAAATGCAGGAGATCTTCAAGAACTTGGTTGACACATTCTGTTTGTCCTTCTTTTTGAAGATGGAAGGTGGTGCTCATGGCCATAGTAGTTTACAAGTCTTGATGTACAGCTTTCCAAAACTTTGATGTCAACCTGCCATCTCAATCAGAAACTATCTACTTTGGAATACTGTGAAGTCGGATGATCTCTTTGATGTAGATCTTTGCCAACTTCTCCACAAAATCAGTTTGGAGCATAGGAATGAAATGAGCTGAGTTGGTTAATTAATTAACTATTACCCAAATTGAATCAGTTCTAGATCTTGACATAGGTAAATCCATGATGAAGTCCATATATATATCAAACCATTTTCATTCAGTAATTGCCAATGGATGAAGGAGTCCTCCAGGCCTTTGGTATTTGGCTTTGATGAGATTACAAGTATGACACTTTGCAATGAATTCTGCCACACTTTTTTTTATCCCAGGCCACTAGAATGATTGCTTCAAATCTTCATACATTTTCATGCTTCCTGGGTGGACCTGATATCCATAATTATGACCTTCAATAAGAATCCCTCGATGTATGAATTTTTGAATCCATAGACGATTTACTTGATAAATTACATTTCCATGCAATTGCAAATCATGGCGATGATCACCTTCAATTTCTTTAGATAGTCCTCATTTTAGTTTGAGAGATGTATGCATCTATGTGAAATGTTGGCTCTACAGAATTGTAACAGCCTAAGGGTTGTTACCCAGCTTAATTTAGCCTAATCGTATCGTAATTATCATTCCATTAAATTCAACTAGTCATTAGAACCAAACCCTGAAGGTTGGAGCAATTCGGAGCTCAATCGATTATTTTGAAATATTTTAATATTTAATTAATTAAAAAATTAAGATATTTATTTTGACCTCAAAATCGAAATCCGACTTCGCCGTTGTGATCGTCACCCCCAAATTAGCTAGGGGTGATGTTTTTGACGCATTTGGAAGTCGTCAGATTTTTGCGAATATTTTAATATAATTGAATGCGTCAAAAAAAATAATTAAATAGTCATCGGAATCAAATTTTGACTTCGCCGTTGAATTCCTCACCCCCCAAATTAGCTATGGGTGAATTTTTGAGATTTTTCGGAGCACATGTATTTAATTTGAATTTTTAATAAATTAAAATTAGGAATAATACTTAATTATTCCTTAAATTGTATTTATCTCCTCTCTCTCTTCCCTTACATTTCAGCTGGCCATCCTCCCATTTATCTCCTATACAAGCAACTCAAGGCCACTCCTTCTACTCTATGCTTTGATGTGAGGTCACATCCTCATCCCCTCATCCTAGCTCCCTAGCCTCCCTAACTCATGATAGAGCCTCCCAAGAAACTTCTAATATTGGTAACAGATTTAGGTTGAACCCAGTCCTGAATAGCGCTCACTTTACTCTGATCTACACAATTCCTTGGGCATCGACTACATGTCCCAAGAACGCAATGGACTTAAGCCAAATTATACACTTAGAGAACTTGGCATACAATTGATGTTCACGCAGAGTTTCTAGCGCCAATCTCAAGTGTTCTTCATGATCTTCCAAGGTTTTAGAATAAATGAGGATATCATCGATAAAGACGATCATGAATTTGTCTAAGTATGGCTTAAGAATTCGCTGCACATCAAATCCATGAAGATTGATGGTGCATTAGTGAGTTCAAAAGACATCACCAAGAATTCAAAGTGGCCATAACGAGTACGGAATGCAGTCTTTCCTACATCATCTTTTTTTACACGCAATTGATGATATCCTGATCTTAAGTCGATCTTGGAGAATATGATAGCTCCGGATAGCTGGTCAAATAAATCTTCAATTATAGGCAATGGGTATTTATTCTTTATAGTGACTTTATTTAGTTCACGATAATCTATACACATACGCATAGCTACATCATTCTTTTTCACAAATAAAACTGGTGCGCCCCAAGGAGACATACCTGGCCTAATAAAGCCCTTACTCAAGAGCTCTTGCAATTGCTCATTGAGCTCTTGAAGTTCCTTAGGTGCCATTCTATAAGGTGCTTTGGATATAGGCTGGGTACCAGAGATTAATTCAATAGAGAACTCTACTTCTCTGGAAGGAGGTACCCCAGGTAGGTCTTCCAGGAATACGTCGATGAATTCTTTAACTACTTTACAGTCAGAAAGAGGGATACTTTCTTTTGTTTCACCCATCATAGTGACTAAATAAGCATCGCAACCCTTACTGATCAATTGTTCGGCTTCAATTGCATTTATCAACGATAACTGTGTACTGGTTCTTCCTACAAATGTCTTAGACTTGCCCTGGGAATGGAGAGTGACCTTCTTCTTAAGGCAGTTTATCACGGCGTTATTGACACTGAGCCAATTCATCCCAAGGATGATATAAAAGTTTGCTAATGGCAGGATGATTAATTTATAGTGAAATTCCTGACCATTTATTGGTATTTGGATGTTACAAAACTTTTGAGCACTTAGTTGGGCTCCAAATGGGAGTCCAACACTCAAAAATTTGGCTAAGTTATATGAGTGTAGCTTAAGGGTGTTGGCAAATTGTTCAGAAATAAATGAATGACTAGCACCATTATCGAATAATACATTATAAGGTTGGTTATTAAATTGTAGAGTGCCTAATTCATATGAATAACATTAACAACTTGCAAGAATTTAAAGGTACATAAATACAATTATCGAAATAGGAGTTTAGAGATGTGTACATGAAACCACATTATTATCCTCTACGGCTTCGATAGGTGTTAAGGCATAGACTCGCGTAGGACCAGCCGGACGATTATTGGTCTGCCCTCCTGAGATAGTTCTGAGAGTTAGGAGGTTGGTGACTGTGCCGGAGCAACTTCAGATGCACATGCTAGCATTATAGCCAGATTTGGTTGTCTCCAGTTCAGCAGAGTTGCTCTGAACACTTGCGTCTTCTAATAGGGCTTCATTGGAACTCCATCCACTGTTTCCGTGTGGGTCGTAGTGGTAGAACCTGTGGCCTGTACGCCCACAGTTGTAGCACTTTCTGGCCAAAGTGGTAGCACTTACCATACGGATGAGGCTTGGTACAGCTTTGAATTTGTTTGGCAGTCAGTGCAGCTTCTAGCTGATAAACCTTCGCAGGATTAGATCCGTGTCTCTTGAAGTTTCCCTGCGGGTTCATAGTCATTTGTGCTTTTTGTTTGAGATCCCTTTCAGATTGGTAATTCTCAATCACTTTAGTCATTTCCACTAGCTTGAAGAAGTTAGTCAGGCAAAGCGGCACGATCTGATTCTTCAGAGAATCTCGGAGTCCACAGAGAAAGTGGTGGCACTTAGCTGACTCAGAATGAGTAACTTCTGGCGCAAAGCGAATCAACCTACGAAATTCCCTTTCGTATTCGGCAACCGAACGACTCCCTTGAGTCAACCTTATAATCGTGTCTACATTAATGTTTTATGCAGATGGGGGGAATGAATTCAGTTTTGAAGGCTTTGATGAACTCATCCCATGGGATGTCCTCCAATTCGTAGTCAACAAACTTGGTGTTTCGGACTTCTTCCCACCAATATTCTGCTTCCACATGAAACAGACGTGTAGCGAGACGAACAGCCTCTGAGTTTGGGATCTTTAAACTAATGAGAACCCCTTTCCACGGCCTTCAGCCAGTCGGTTGTATCCATTAGTGACAGTTCCCCACCAAAGGTTGGAGGTCTTAATCTCAAGAAATTGTGAAGGAGATTATCCATCGAGTGATGGAAAGAAGAAGCAGGTTGTGGGGCAGGGACAGCAATAATGGCTGGAACAGAATGATCACTCAGCATCTTCTTCATGACGATCGCTTATTGGGCTTGGTTCTCCAGCAAGGTTGCTACCATTGCACGCAAATGAGCCACTTCATCGATAGAACTACTGGATGCGATAGTGTTCTTGATAGGAGTAACGGCAGGTGGTGATCCAGGATTCATTCTATTTAAGTAATACAAACCATGTCTAAGAATTTTATTGAATGAAAACAGTCGATAGATATCAAAAATTTTCATTACTTGTTGAAAACAAAGGATACATAAGATTTAGAAAATGTTAAGAAGCATATGTAACAACCTCAGGTTGTTACTCTGCTAAATTATAAGCTTAAGTAGTCATTATTTCATTCTATTGCTTTTAGAATATTAAATGTAAACCTATCCCGAAAATTTGAAGTCCATTGGACTCCTCTAAATCCAAAATGATATTTTGATCAGTCTAGATACTCTAGTCTAGACCTAAAATATTTTGACCTCAAAATTAAAATCTGATTGCATTTTTGAATTCCTCACCCCCAAATTAGCTAGGGGTGAAAATTTGGTGTAATTTGAAAACCATTTAGGCCATAATTCACATTTAATTAAAATGGTCTAATTGCATAAAAGGGTTTCTAACAATTTGATTTTGCAAATCTACCCCTTATACCCGATTATACGGCCGGGATCCACTGTGCGGACCACGGGCGATCCGCTGCGGAGCCCGGGCCACACGACAGCGGAGTCCCGCACATCTAGCCGTTCCGGCTTTTTATCCAACGGTCGAGATGCGATCCCGCGGAACCCCGGATCAACTATTGGATCTACCCGACAGATCCTACGACCCGGATCACTCCCGCGATTGGCCGTTATGATCCTAGCGATCCGAGACATTTCGCCATCTGATCGATAGATCAGACGGCATCCGTAGGTCCCGCGACTGTGGACCTTCGTCTTCCTTTCGCCCGCGCCCGACAGAAGGAATCTGGCGGATTCCAGGCAGCCAGGTCCTGTCCCCCACTCCCACGTCCACCTCAGCATGTCGTTAGGACCCCTCCCGTAATGGATTGGAGCCCTGATCGGGCCTCGTGACCCGGCCAAGATCGAATTAGAAATTCGAGAGCTCGGCCATGGCCCGACCTCTCGGGTCCTCTCCAGCCCAAGCCAGCCCTCCATAAGCTTCCATAAGCTCGTCTGAGGCTATAAATAGCCTCAGCAATCCTTTCCCTATCCCTTTGCTGCTCAATTTCCCTCAATTCTCCACTGTCTTCTCTTCCACCATTGCCGTCTGCCCGAGCTTGCACAGGCGATCCAGGAGCTTCTGAACCGCTGATAGTAGGCTCTCCTGGTGTTCAGGACCCTTTGAAGTGTCTGGAAGCTCAGCCAAGGCCAGCCGAAGTCCCAATCGACCATCCCGAGTTTCCCCGTCGAACCAGGTACCCTCGTTTGCTGGTTTCGAGCCACTGAGGCTCGAACCTCCTTCCCTTTGATTCGTATGCCTGCGTATTGTCAATTCAAATCTAATGCAATCATAGCTAGGACCTAAGCTAGCCCCGATCAATTGATACGATCGATCGGGCTAAGTCGCTTAAGGATCATCTCGGTCGAGTAAGGACCCGACGATCCAGACCCTCCCAAACCCTTGGACCCGAGGGACTCGATCCGTCTCACCTCCCTGATGGTGTAGGAATACATCCCGGGGCCTGGCGTGGTCTCTGTGGGGAGAATTTCCTCCCCACAGTAGCTCCATTGGAGGAGCTCTCGGGTGAGTAAGATCCGACCGATCCAGACTGTCTCACAGAGGGCTTCGGGTCCACTTCGGTACGCCTGGTCATGGTGAAGGTGTGGCACTCTTTTGCCATGCCTGCCGTGGTCTGGTTGTGCCAGAATTTAGTGATTAGGGTTCCCCTAATTGGCCCTCTCCATCGGGACGAAGGCACAGGGATGAACCCCTGTGCGGGTCGGGGCAGCCCGTGACCCGCGCGGTGCGACAGTCTCGGGTCTTCGGCCCCGGTCGACCCACGCGGTTCGGCTAATGGGTCGAGCCCGTTTTAATAAAATCCGAATAATTGGAATTATTTTCCTTAAGGAAAATAATTCAATTATTCAAATTATAGGAATTTAATTAAATAAAAATACATAATGTATTAATTGCATTACTTTTAATTCACTCGACCAAATCCTATGATATTATATATGAAAATGATCAGCAAAACATCAGGGATCAAAATATAAAATAAAAATTGACATCTACTGGTTAGATCTTTAATTATTACTTAATTACAATGAATCTTAATTAGGGTATTTTAGTAGTTTTACTTAACCAAACTTCATGTTTAGGGTGCCATTAGTTTACTTATGATGAGTAGAATGCAGGTGCTAAGTGGATTATTTTTCTGAGTTCTGAAATTTTAGTTATGCCCTAATTTTGTTAAAGTATGATTAGTGATGAAAATTAGATTTTATACTCACTAGATTTTAGCAAACTTAGGCTCTAATTAATTAACCTATTAAGTAGAACTTGTGTGCCAAATTGCAACTGGTTGAAAAGGCTGGATTTATAATTAAGTGTTAATCCATTTGAATGGATTTAGGGTTTGATTAGCACTAATTACTTTCTATTTTAAAAAACTTTTTGTTTTTATGTTTCATAATAGTAGGACAAATGTATTGGAAACTTTAGATATTAATCCATAATGTATAATTTGGACAAAACAAAATTAGAGATCTTAACTTCTTAATTAACTTAAGAAATCTTAAGACTTTGATCAAGCTTTTAAGACTTGATCTAAGTTTGAGGTTGCCACCAGTAATACATGATTAATCCATTGATTTTACATTGATCTTTAAATACACACTTGATTTTACTTAAGGCATGAGAAGGGATCAAACCCTAATCTACTTAAGAAATATCCAAATCCTTAAAACTTAACTTAATTAACTTGATTATAAGATAATGAATTTGACATTTTTCAATAATGCATCTGATTTCATATTGACTCTAAACATTCAACTTAGACATGATAATGTTAACAATAACTCTATGTGATTTCCTAATCTAAATCAAGGCCTTAAGATCCTTGATTTTCTCCTAAGTAAGAGGATTAGCATAAGAGGTTAATAAAATCTTGATTAAATAATTGATCTAAAATCTTAATAACATCTTCTAATTTAAATCCCATAATCTTAGATTAAGTTATGATCAGGTGACTTGATCATCTGATCTGATCATTCTAAACCTAATTATGAAATGGAACCCAATATAAATATCAGAAGATAAAATGAGGAGTCTTAAGCATCTCTTCATAAGATCGTCCTAAAATATTAAAAGACCTAAATTCACATGCTTTGAGGTAGGAGACCTTGTATGACTCTTTGAGGTAGAAGCTTAGATGATCCCATAACCTTAGAGATTGATCTTATCCCCTCATGGTAGAAATCACTTAAAATATTAGAAAGATACATCTCCTTGTGGTAGAATCCATATTTAGTGATCTTTAATCACCATTTTGTGAAACCTTGTATAGGACTTACCCATTAGCTTAGGCCTTAGTAGTCTTGATGATTCCTTGCTTTATTAAGTAGACTTGATTGAACCTTAATCATTGGGTGGTGTAATATAGTATACCCATACTACTAGTTCCTAGTAGTATTCAGGATTGGTTGATTCACTCTAATAGGGACTTATGAGCGGGTGCTAACCTGAAGGATTAGACGAATGCAGTCTCGTTAAAATAAATCATTCAAACCTAAGAATGTATTAAATGGGTATTCATTTCTTAGTTTGATTGAAATACAATTTGCCAACGGGCAATGCCTCCTAAAGAAGATAGCTTCAATAGGCCTGGCTTAACCAAACTAAGTAACTGAAGTTACCTCCTTTGAAACACTAGGTGTAATTATGAGTGGGGCATTTTAATAACTTAGCTTGAGATACAAATCGCCAATGGGTGATGCCTCTTATCAAAGATCACTTCGTTAGGGTGACTTAATCAAACTAAGTGATGAGAATTACCTTCCTTGCAATGACACTAAGTATGTGTATACCATCATTCTACCTAATAGTCCTTAATTAAATCTACAACTTTAACTAATTATTGATCTAGAAATTAAGAGCCAGAATCCTCTTAGCAGGATTCTGCACAGTGGAGACTTAGAATTTATTATCAGTATTTCAATCTTTCACGAATTTTTGGATTTTTACTCATATAGAATAGGAGCATGGGCATAAGCATGAGCATGAACTTGAAGTATTATTTCAGCGGTAACATATGAGTATCAGTGATGAAGTATGGGTTACGGAATGTTACATACACATACTGGGGAATTTTGGGGTGCATCTGCGTCACCATACTGTATTCCCAACCGGGTGTACATTTACATTGGCCCGTACTACTCATAGTCTTTCAGTGATAGTTCAGTGACATATGACATGTGGTGTGGCATATTTGGGTGCATCCTTCCAGTGACATACAGTACATCATTTGACATTTCCTTCATCTTGATTTATGAATATTCGATGTTTCCTTTACTTTCAGTTCTCCCTTTATTGTCCTACTTACTCAGCTGTTTCAGTTTTTCCTTACTTAGTTTCTTTTCCCTAGTTTTCATGCAATTATACTTTACGTTACTTATTACTTGTATTTAGCTTTATTACTGTATAGTTAGTTGCGATGTGTTAGACTTCTTGTCTAACACGGGGTACTTTTGGGATCCGGCAATTTGCTAGATCCCGAGCAGCTTGTAGAGACAGGGCAGGAGGACACACAGGAGCTCCAAGATGAGTATGTGGAGCCTTAGTGGATCGGACATCTACCTTTACTTTCACCTTTATTTCAGAACTACAGTAGACTTTATATATTTATGCATTTAAAATAGTATGTAATAAATTATGGATGCATCTTTTACTTTCTTTTTTGAGACGAATGTTTACTAGTGCTTGTGATGAATGTAATCTGGATGTATTGCTTTTAGCTTCCGCACTCTGTTTACTACTATACTTAGTATTGTGATGTGACCAGCATACTGGAAATGCTGATACATTGATGACATGTATTGGATCCTCACTCGTTCTTTAAATCTAATGTACGTGTCAGTCTAATACTTAAGGTAAGTATTCTACTCTTATCTTAAGTATTGGCTCTCGATCCTACTCTTAGGATCGAGTCAGCAGCCCTCAGCATGGCTCAATCTTAGACCCGCCTATTCGGGAAGATGGGTTCTTGCTTGTATACCCGTCCCTCGAGTAGCGCACCGCTCCGCCGCAAGATGTACACATATCTCTTCTCTTTTGCGCGCGGCGATGAGGCGAGGCGCTACATCATATTCTACTAGAATCATGTAAACCAAAAAGATAACAATTGTCCTACCTAACACTCAGATATCCTTAATATACTCAGCCCTAAAGTCCATACAAAAGTCCTTAAAAGTCACTTCTTGATGCTTCCTATTACGCTTCCTCTCGAGCCTCCTCATGGTGTCGTACCACCAGACTCCTGCGTAATCCAGCATCAGATCCATCACAATGTCTACGTAGAGTGACTCGGGACACTCTATATGTATCAAGATTGACTCCACTCGGCTCAACCATTCCTTTGCGTATATAGGAAAGTCAAGCCCTCGGTACACTGCTTGATGTAGAAGCTTATCCAAGACCAAGGTCCCTCTTGTCGAAACTCCTTCAATCTGCCAGTTACTCTCCTGTCTCCATTTGAAATTACAGTTCCAAGCTAACTTGAAGGCATGCAAATAGTAGTTCATATCAGACTCTCCAGAATCCATTTGACTCTAAGGAAAGAATTCTATTAGGTTCTTATTAGACTCAAGATGACTTGATTGTTAGGATGTAAGTATTCTTCTTCTACATTTTTCATAGAGTTACTGATACTACTATGTTATGGATGCTATATATATTGACATTTGTAATTTAGAAGAATGGTCCATTAGGTAGAAAGGAATCATAGATCCCATTATGACACCTTATGGTGTTCTCTGATACCAATTGTGGTGCCCCCCGTACTAACCCTAGGGAGTAAAATGCTCCAACTGTAGTAAATCCCCAATTTAAGTAAAGTCAGGTGAAACCTAACCTGCCTTAAGCCAAGGACTTGTCACCTGAATACTATAAACATTTATTAATATATATTTATACGTATATCAAAGTGGCGGAAGCATAAAAAAATATAACGTAGCATCCACAAGCACAACATATTAGGAGAAGAGAATAAAATAGTAACTCAGCTCAAGTGCAAAAGTAAAATACATCCAGAATTTAATTATTACAAACTAAATTTAAAAGAAAATATGAAGGTCTCTCAATCTCACAAATAAAAATGCAAAATCTATCTAAATTGTAGCAGAGCGATCCTCCTCCTGAACTGGCTCCTCTCCTGCAGCACTGCCCATGAACAAGTCCGAATTTGACATTTGTCGGTATCACAAATGCCAGGGCCCCAAGCAACAAAATAAAAAGGTTACAATTAGACAATTGTCTATGTACATTTTAAGCTATTTAAATAAATTGATTAATTAAAGATATCACATTTAATTATTCTAACATACAAGCAATTATGGGGTGCAAGAAGCTATACAAGAAATGGGGTAACTATAAACTAACCATTTATAGTGATCAATAAGTATGTGAAATAACATACAAAATATGAAAGTAAGTAAGTGAAGCTAAAAGCAAAAGTAAATGCAACTACTATAATAAATCTGATCCTAACATGAATATGATCACATTAAAATATGCTGAGTATAAAAGAACACATGTACTGAATATAACAAGAAATTCTAACATCCTAAACATGCCAGTATGTATAGCTAATCCATAAGAGTATACATACAACATATAGATTATTATGAAAATGAAAGACCACTAAGACATGTGGTAAAAAGCAAAACAATCAATGCACCGTAAAGCCACTGAGACATGTGCTAAGCAAGCCAGTACTGCAAGTAAGGCTACTGAAGCATATGGCAAAGCAAAAACAAGACTGAAAACTAAGCTAGAGTAGCAGTAAACCTAAGACATAGTACTATCATACCAGACAACAGATCATATAGGGCCTCTGAACTGAGAGTTCAACTATAACCATCCTAGACATCCAATATGCTAGGCCTGAGTTGAACTCATAGAATAAGTCTATAACCATCCTAGACATCCAATATGCTAGGCCTGAGACTATTCTATAATAATACAATAACTGAAGAGGTAGACTAAGCTAGGACATACTCTACTAACTGAAAGCACTGCAAGAACTAGATGAATGATATACTTTACAAACACTAACTTAGGATGTATCGTCCATATCATGAGTTCTCCTATTATGCTCAAGAAATAAGGCTCAATATCCAAGGTATGCCAAGCTATCAAGTCAAGGTAAGCAAGAAACTCATTCTAGACCTATATGATATCTGTTGTTGGCTAATTTGTCCAATCTAACTATTCTAAGAAGATACAAGTTTAGGATCTCCAATATCTAGCTATAGAGTAAAATCTCAGATTTACGATCTTAAAGTTAATATCAAAACTTAGCAAGTCCTAATTCAAAATTATATGAGGACTATAAGGTTTAAGCAAATGAATAACGACTTAATTATTAATATTTTTCTCTCTTACCTAAATCTTGATTAAGTAAATCAAGATTTAAGGATTTGGACTTAAACTCCACATTGGTGTTCAAATCCTAAATCCAAGGTGATGTCCTAATAAGGATCTAGGATTCATACTTAATACCCAAGTTATAGATAAAGAATCCTACAAGCTAAAAGATCAAGAGCTAAGAACTTAGTGAAAGGTTACTCTACTGATTATAAGATAAAATAATCAATTAAGAACTTGAGAATCTAATATCTTTATTAAATATTTAGGATAATTTCATTATCATATAGATTGAATCATCCTATACCCACATGGAAGGCTTCAAAAAGGTTAGATAATAAATTATTTAAAGAATTTCAATTAGGGATAGTTCAATTCAAGTAGAAGATTTGAAGTCTAAAATCTAAGATTTAAAATTTGGTCAATTTAGACTTAAGCTAGGTTTTAGAGTTTTTTTCTAAATGTGTTTCTTTTAGAAGTTAAGCTTATAAGCTAACTTAATTGAACTTATTAATTTGAGATTTAACATCTAAAATTATTATATTCAATTATTTAGGCAAAGTGATCCTTTTTAAGATCACTTAAGATCTAAATGTCTTAATTAAGGCTAAATGAAGATTTCTTAGCTTAACATCCATATTATTAACATCATTAGTCTAAGAATTCAGTAAAACATTAATAATCTAACTAAGGGTATTTTACTGAATTTTCCAAGGTTTAAGGGGCACTTAAGCACATTTTGGTCAAAATGACCAAAATACCCCTCTTAAAGCTAAATATGGAATTTTAGGATTCAATTATCCAATTTATTTTAATGAGTTTCATATTAGTAAATGAAGTGGGAAATATACTTATCTTAGGTTTTGACCACCTAATTATGCTAATTAGCACTAATCATATATTTAAGCCAATTAGGGTGATTAAGGAATTTATGACATTCTAGGGAAATCCAACCTTACCCATAGACTCTACTACACTTAAGATAATATTAAGAACAACACTCACCAAAATCAGAGGCTTAATTAGGGCTTAACTCACAAATCCCTAATTAGGGTAACTAAGGAGTCATTAAGAAAATTATATATCCTAATTTAGTTTTAAGGGTCTACAATTGTTCTCTAGGGTTTAATGAGCAATCAGAGCCCTTAATCAATTAATTTGGTTATTACTTGAATTTATTTGATTTAATTGAAAACATAAAAAGGATTAGTAATTATTTTAAATCTAACCATTGGATCTGTAATTTTATTTTATATTTAGATTCCTTGTATTTTTTTGATTCAAATGGTATATTGGATCATACCATTTAGATCAGTATAGCTAAAGTTATTCAATTAATTTAATTTGTATTTTTATTTAAATTAAAACTATATGATTTGATTTATTTAATTAATAACCATATAAAATATCATTATATAATCTCTAATAGCTGCGGCCCAAAATCAAAAGGCGCGGGTCACGGGTTGGCCCGACCCGGACTTCATCTCCATCTCTCGGCGGCTCCATCCCAAACGAATTTCAGCTGAAATTCTCGACACCTGGACGACGGCGGTGGCTCAACTCGATCCCTACACATTCCAGGAGTCGAGACGTGTTGATTGGACCAAGAAGCCCTGTCTGGGATGCACCCGATCATCGGGGTGCTACTCGACCGAGACATGCTAAGGGGCGGGGACTTAGGTTCCCTGTGAGGGATCAATTCTCCTCACAGGGCCACCAAACTGATGGGGTTCGATTCCTACACCATCAGTGAGGTGAGGCGAGTTGAACCCCCAAGATTTCACAGCATGGGGCGCAGCCAAACGCTGAGTCCTTACTCGGACTCAGCCTCGGCTCCGCTGCTAGCTCAATTGATCAATCCGAGCTAGCTCAAACCCTATAATCAAATACATTAGGTTTCCTAGGTGGCTACGATACGAATCTAGGCGACATCTAGAGGCTTATTCCAGAGATAGAAATGGAGAATTGCATCGAAGAAAATTAATGGGAGAAGGCTGTACCTGAAGTCAGGGTTGCAGGCTTGGCCAAGGAGAAATGAAGTGCTTCCTAGCTTCCCTAGAGGCAGACGCAAGTTCACAAGGAGTCTGAACACCAGATGGACCCTCTATCAGCGGTTCTGAACTCCAGAAAATACCAAGAATTTGCCGAGATGACAGGAGCTCCAGCAGACCTTCAGCTAGGAAATTGGGGATTCACAATGAGCAAAGGGACTTACTGTGAAGTCCTGAGGGTATTTATAGGCTCTAGGGAGTCCTAGGAGTGGAGACCAGGGCTCAGGGACGGCAGGAGGCTCGGGCCGAAGGTGAGGCTGGGTTCTAACGGTCGTGGGCAATTTGGGGAGTCCACTGCCGGCAGGAGGTCGCGCGAGGGCAGAAGGGGAAAATCTGTTCCTATACTGCCACGGGGGCTGGAGATACCGGGCTGTCGGGGGGGGGGGGGGACCAGACGCAGACGGGGTGAGGCGAGGGAGATGATCCACAGCGCTCGGGATTGTGTCCATCGTCTGATGGGTCGACTATTGGCCTCGGACGGCTCAGATGCGTTACTTAAGCGGGAGGGATCATAGCCGTCAGATGCGAACGACGGATCTGATGCTTAGGATTAGATCCTACCTCGGAGGAGATCCCGTCGTTTGATGGTTTGTGCGCTAACCCATCCATTGGCATCGATTGGTGTGCCGCTGTCGGGACCCCGCAGCGGATCGGCCGCGATCCCGACAGCAAATCCCACCGATTAATTTTAATTAATAATTTAATTTAAATAATATAAAATCAATTAATTAATAATTAATTAATTCTAATAAATTTTTAAATTCAATTTTGGCTTTTAAATGCACTCTAAAAATCCCAAAAATTATCCTTAGCTAATTAAGGTATGAGGAATTCAAAAATAAAATCAGATTTTGATTTGGAGATCAATTTAATTTATGTATTTTCTAGGGCTTTTAAAAATAGCCAAAAATATCAAACTTTCCATTTTAGCTGCGATTGATTTCAAATTTCTAGGGTTAGGTTTTATAATGACCCAATTGAGTATATGGAATTAAAATCAAATCTTGGTTTGGCTTAATTAATCTAGATTTAGCTATAGTAACAACTAGGGTTGTTACTATTAGTTAGCTTTTAATTACTTTCCATTTTATGTCACAATTTACATTTCTATGCTTTATTGATTTTAGAATATATGTTAGAGAACTTTTAACATTATTTGGACACTAAAGGTGCTTAATTGACATTGAACTATAATGGAACATAATAATCATGATAACTTGATTAAGTAGAGTGAATACTTAATCCCAACCTGAAATTGCCATCAATAATACATTAATAATATATGATTTATCATTGACCTTTTAAAAGTAACCTTTTGGTCTTAATGGGTTAGGAAAGGTTAGGGGTTAACTCCTAACTTATCTTGATTAAGATCTGAACCTTAATCACTTAATCAATTAACTTGATTAAAAGATAATTTAATTGACATTGTTCCAATATGCATCTGATTTAGTATTGATCTTAAATCATTAAATTAGAAGTGTTAAGGTAATATCAAAAATGTGTGATTGAATCATCTGAATCTAAACCTTTAGCCATGCTTACTTAGATAATTCCTTCCAAGAATCACGTCAAAATTCATAATGGGAGAACGATTAACTTGGCTCTTTAAACTTCGCTCACCGATAGGGATTACTATAGTACAAAATTGTTGGGCGTGCATGCTAGCTCCAAAGGGTTAGCCCTAAGCTTAAGAAATTTGCTAAACATAGAAAGGTCTTAAGAATTTTAGCCTAGCTTTCTCGATACGAATGAGTGACTTGCTCCAGTATCAAAAAGAGCATTCACATTTTTGCCAGTAATTTCTAGAGTGCCTATGTTTGAGCAATAACATAACATTACCCTGTAACATCCAAAGGATAAGACAGTAAAACAAAAACAAAAATTAAAATGAATTTAAAATGTATCGGATACAACTTCATTATCTCAAGGGCAGATGCGGGGATTCAACATGTAGACTCTAGCAGGGGCAAAAGGTTGTGGTTTCTCCTACCCAGGCATATGCATTCCTGGGGGCTACAGCATGAACAGGAGGTAGCATAACATCCAAGGCAAGGATATGACTGCTTAGAGGTTGAGGACAAAAACTTGATCCTGCTTCGAGAAAATGATGGGAACTCCATCAATGGTATTCTCAACGATGCACCAGTACAAGCGATGACTTAACCTGCTACAAGTAAAGCAAACATTTCCTTGGTGGTATCATCTCCCATATGGGTGGGGATGTTTGCATCCTGATGCATCAACTGGGGATTGATCGGCTTCGATATGGAAGACATCGGCGACCTTCAATGCTCAAATATTTCCTTCCTTACCAGGGTGAAATGAGCTTTCCTTTTTCTTTCCATCAGGCTCTATAAGTGTTCTTGTAATCGAGCCACTTCAACCAGTTTTGAAAAATATTTGAACTGATGAGAAATGAGGTGTGCTTCGATCGATTACTGATGTCTTTTCTAGAATTGATTACACCTTGCTGCTTCTGATTTAATAGATTTGGGGTGAAATAGGACATGCGCCAAAATTCTAGTTCATAGTATGAGACGGATCTCCCTCCTTGAGAGAGATTAAGTAGTTCATCTTCAAGGATAGTTTGAGCTGATACAGTGATGAATGCCTCCTTGAGTGCCTGCAAAAATGATTCCCACAGCATGTCCTTGATCTCAAAGTCAACAAATTTGGTGTTTCTCTCATTTTCCCACCAATATTCTACTTCATCTTGGAATAGGTGTGTGAACAAGTCGATAGCTTCAGAGTTGGGACACTTAATGTTGGTGAGGTTCTTTTCTGCAAGCTTCAGCTAACTAATAGTATTCATGGGATTCATAGCTCCATTGAATGTTGGTGGTCTTAGTCTTAAAAAGATATGAAGGAATCCATCTACAAAGAAATGAGGGGCAGATGGGGCTGCCACATGGATAACAAACGGTTACTATGTTGTTAGGATGTTACGGGTTTTCTGGGATTATTGGGCATGACTCTTGATTAGAGTCTTCACCAGGCCAACCAATGAGTTAATGTCATTGGACCCACTAGATGATGAAATAGTGTTCTTAAACGGGATAGTCATCGAGGGGGATGCTGGATTAATGGTTGCAATTTCCAGGGATACATATTCAAAAACAAAATAAGTAACTATTTCTCAATCATTACTTCTAAAAAGGAAAGTACATGGATAAGCATGAATGATTGAAATGCTATGAAAGATGAATACAAGAAACAATCAACAAGATCAACTACAAATTCAACTATAAAAGAAGTACATAAGTCATTATATATGGCGCCCTGCTCCCTAAGCCCACAATCACTAAGCTAAGGAGTGGAGGGTCACTTGTGCAAATCCCTCTCTTATCATTGGATTAGGTAGATCCACAATCTACTAATAAAAAAAGGATGTGCACAGAACATCTGAGGATCAGTCACTAAATCTGACATACAATATAGTGCAGAAGCTAAATGAAGTAAATAGTACATCCATTCACCCATGCATCACATAAGAAACAGTAATAAGATAGCTCAGAAATAATAAAGTGCATAAAGTAAATCACAGTCACTGTACCTGTATTATTACAATATTTAATAGTTTAAGAGACTGAAACATAAATCACTCATCCTAGCAAGCGACTACAAGGAACTAAGCAATATCTGGCTCTCCTAGCTGAAGCTCCTCCTCTAAGTAAGGCACCTCTGCTTCAGCACCTAGCTCCTCAAACCTATCTGAATCTAACATTACCAGTTTTATAATGCTAAGGCCCCATCTAATAAAAGAAAATCTGGTTAGACAATTTTCTAAGTACATTTTAGGTGAATATTTTACATGAGTATTAATGTCACCATTTTTATACTTAAGCACCAACACAAAGGTAAACTTAAACGCATATGTGCAAGTAAGCTAACAATAAACTAAGGATAGCTATTAATATAATATTTATAACTAAGCAAGCAAATGAGGCAGAAGCACGCCTGCAATAACTACGCCCAAGAATGGGCAATGCACATGTATAGTCTAGTAAGTAAAAGTTGATGAAAGTAAAGTCTAATCCAAACATACTGATGATCATATAACATATACAAATTAATGACAAAAATTTGAATCTGGTACGTATAGTAAGCAGTAAAGTCTATCATCCTATAAATATACTAACTGAGCAAGTAAGGAAAAATAGCTGACTGAAATATGCATCAAATACATTACACAGTAAGCTTAAAACTGAAACAGGTGTGTAAAGACTACTGTATCAGAAAGTGGCCATTCATGCCAGTGAATCCCCAAAGCCTTTCTGGGCTTGGGGCAGACAGAAACCCCCATAGCTTTTCTAGGCTATGGCAGACAGAATACAGCAGCAGAACTGAGGAGGCAGTAAGTAAGTAGTAGAAGTATAAGTAGTAGTAGTAGTATAGTAGTAGTAAATACAAATGCAAATCTTTTAGTTATTTTACTTTGTTTCTGTGGACATGTTTGAAAATAGCTGAGGAGTCAAGCACGTCTGCAAGACTATATGGGTTCCAAGCCTAACACACACTCATCAATGAGTAATGTTAAGCATCCTTATTACTCCTTACCTTTATCCATTAGGGTAAATATGCACCAGAATCTACTAAATATACTGAACCCAAAGACAACTATTATCCTATTTATTCTAAGTTTTCATTTCATGCACAAAGTTCTCTTATATGATAAAACAAGGAATTTAAGCACAAATACAAGGAATGCGTAGCAACAAAAATTAATCAAGTAAGCAAGGGACTCTTATATACATGGTGACACTCTTGTTATCTAATTTAACCATTCAACCTATTCAAGTTACACAAGTTAGGATCTCCAATTCTACTATCGAGTGTAACTTAGAAGCACGGCCTTATATGTTTAAGAGATTAGAACTTGATCATGTTCTAATCTAATTCAATCAAGTACGACTATAAGTTTAATTAATAAATTCATAACGTCCCTAATTTGATGAATTCAAATGTTCTATCTAAGATGTTATCAAGATCTACTAAACTATAAATTATAGATTAAACACCACAAGATTGGGCTAATCACATTATCCAAAAAGGTTAAGACATAAGATCTAGGTTCAGTCTAAACGTGATATATTGATTAAGGTAGACCCTATTAAGCAAATCAAACCTAATAGGATGAATCTCTTTATCCTAAATCTAGGGTTTTAAAAGATTAAAATAATCAAAATAAGTTTGTAAATTTTTAGAAACTAATAAACCAAGATTTATTCATTAAATAACCTACATATCTAATGAATAAAATCTAACATATGAGCTAGTCCTAGTCTTAAGAGTAGTCATAATGTGAGATAAAAGATCCTAAGGAAAAGACTTAGAGAATTTTTTATAGGGATTTTAACAGATTCAACCAATTAACTGGTTTTTTCTCACTTAGGTGATTCTAATACAGTTCTAATACTGGTTTGAGTGATTTAAAATACAAATTAGAGGTTAAGGGCACTTAACCTAAATTTTGGGCAAAAATGACTATTTTTTTTCCCTATTTAAGGATCCAAAAGTCTACTTTTTGATTTAGAACTCTAATTGAAGTTTCTTAGTACCAAATGATTCTTTATTGTCTAACTTAAAGATAGACAGTAAGTATACTTAATTTGGATGAGAAACGGGTCATATATGTCTAAACTAAAGTTTTTGACCTAAGGGGAATTTTAGTAAATTGCACTTAATGAAATCTAAATTTTTATACAGTTTACTGTGTGGTTGCTGTTCAAGAATTCCATAAAGTCCAAGAATAATAAATTTTGAGGTTTAATGAGTTAGTTATAGTCATTTGATATTATAAGAGTAATAAGTAATTTTTCCTAAGTTAAGAGGAGCCAAAAGCTAACTCAGTGGCTATTAGCTTTTCCTATAACACACTAAGTACTTTAACTGGGAGTAGACCCAAATTGGACTTCAAATGGTCAAGTTATGACCTAACTAAGGTTAGGGGTATTTTGGTCATTTCTTTTAATTTTCTAGTGCTCACAAACCTAAATATTATTTTTGAGTTATTGTTGGCACTAAAATTCTAAGTTATCTAGCAATTTACACAATACATTTAAGGTACAATGTAGGTTTTGAGCACTTATAAAAATGTCAAGGTTTTCAAACTTAATTTCCATATAGAAATTTATGCAATATTTAATTTTAACTAAAATAGGTTCACATTTGATAAAATTCAACCCCACTAGGGTCCTAGGAACCTTAAAATACCAAAACAGGAAAGTTTTGGCCATTTCAGCAAAAATTGAGCAATTTTAAAGAATTCAAGGCAATTTTTGCAAGTTTGGGCGCTATAGCGCTTTTCGCGCGGCAGCGCTGCGGCCCACTGTTGTGCGCTGCAGCGGTTCAATTTGCAAAATTATTGTTCAATTAATTTATTTTTCACATCTCCTAAAGTTTTGCTCAAAATTCCGGCTGCAGCCCGCTACATCACGCTATGGCGCGCTATAGCACGCTATGGCGCACTACAGCGCGCTGTAGGGGTCCAACTTGCGATTTTTATTGTTTAATAATTGATGTTTATATGGTTCAGCCGAATACCGCTGCAGCCGCGCTGTGGCGCGTTGGCCGCGCTGCAGCCGCCAGACGGCGATTTCGCTAGAGACGAAACCTGTAAGGCATATTTTCAAGCTCAAATACTCTCAATCCAAAGCATTTCATGAGCAAGTGCCATATATTAATGGAAAGGTCTTTCTGATACCTTTCCATCGACACAAAACGGAGGCATCCAAGCTTTATGAAATATGCTTGACAAATACAAAGGTATGCAGAATACAATAAAAACAGATCAGTTTTTCTATGATGCTTTTAAGAGCCTTACTGGCTTCCATACATGCTTATGGACTTCTAAGGATACATTCAAGCATTATAACAACATGAAGAAGGCAAATGGGCACAATGAGAGAACGAGTACCTTTCAGTCTTGCGAGGGAAGGAGGAAGGAGACTTGGAAGGCTTGGAGGATGAGCTTCTCCTTCTTCTTCTTCAGCCCAGGTATAGCAATAGAGGGGAGGGGAGAGAGCTTTAGAGCTTAGCTTGACAGAAAATGAGGAGAGAGGGCTGAGCTCACTTAATATAGGAGGAGAGGAGGAGGGGAGTAGGTGGCTAGGCCATCATGAGCCTAGGGAGGGAGGCCATCAATAAGCCAACCAAGGGGCATGGGGGCGCCGACTAGGGAGGGGAGCTGACAAGATGCATTAGAAAATTATGGGGAAATTGCAATTTAAGGGCTGGGTAATTACCTATTTATTTTCCTTGATTATTTAAAAATTCAGATTTTAGAAACGCGCTCCGAAAATTCCCAAAAATTTACCACTAGCTAATTTGGTGGTGATGAATTCAATGGCAAAGTCAGATTTCGATTCCGATGATTATTTATTTATTTTATTTTTCGGTGCATTTAATTACATTAAAATATTCGTGAAAATCTGACGACTTCCAAACGCATCCAAAATATCGTCCCTATCTAATTTGGGGGGTGACGATCGCAACGGCGAAGTCGGAATTTTGATTTTGAGGTCAAAATAAATACCTTAATTTTTAATTAATTAAATATTAAAATATTCCAAAAATAATCGATTGAGCTCTGAATTGCTCCAAACCTTCAGGATTTGGTTCTAATGACTAGATGAACTTAATAAAATGATAATAAGGATATGATTATGCTTAAATTTAAGTTGGGTAATAACCTTGGGTTGTTACATTATACGTGACTACATGACGTCCTCTCATGCGCTTTCCCTCCCTCGAGTCTTCGGTAAGTCCAGAACCACTATCTTTCAGCTGGTCCATTGAGAAAAGCTCACAATATCTAAAGACGATAACCGCTAGGGCATGCAGTTTCCCTAAAGGTGAAATTCTCTAACAAGGACTGGAAGGCTGGTTCCTCGGAAGGTTGGATGAACTAGGATCTTATCAAGCACTTTAACTCCCTTAGGAGATACTCCACAAATGGTCCTATCATAAATCTTATCGTCCTAAAAATCATCCGTCTAGTAGTCGTCGAAGAGTCTAAGGTAGTATCTAACCTCATAACATTGATACTCCATTCCTAAAATTTTATTTAAAGATCAGCCTTAATTTTAATTTACTTATATGTATTTTATTCCTTAAAGTTTGTTCAAACCCTAAGGTATCCTTTTCAAATATTCTTAATTTATTTTTGAAATTCAATTTGATGAATTATGAATTATGCCTTCTTACACTTAGTGATTGAGATCATACATGCTCCATAAAATAGATCATAAAGAAGATATGAACACTCTCCTTATATGACACTTTATGATTATTCTTTGATACTAACTGTAGCGCCCCATCCCGTTGCCATGCGCAACAGTGATATAACTAAAATCCAATTGGCAGTGGAATGGTGCGTTACTTGAGAAGGGTTGCTAAGTCTCCCTAAATGCGGCTAGGACTCTAGCCAAGGTAGAAATTGAGGACTAATCCCTAAGATAAGTACGATATTCTTATCTTAAGTATAGATAAGGTACTTACATATATTGGATTTATGAGAGGTGGTTTAATAGGTATCCAATGTATATGAGTATTTGCATATATTACATATCAATCACATCCCAATACTAAGTATAAGTAGTAGTAATAACAGAGTGTGGAAGCTATAACATTTATCGAGAGCATTCATCACAGAAATTAAGTAAGAATATTCATCTTAGAAAAGAAAGATAAAATACATCTAGAGTTAGAATTATTACAAATTATTACTTAAAATGAAAAGGGCAATAAATGAAAGTATCTCTCATCTCATAACTAAAGTAACTTAAAATAATAAGTAAAAGCTAAGCAAGTTAATGCTCCACTAGCTTCTCCTAGATCTCCTGGGAAGCCTCCAAAGCCAGCTCCTCAAATTGCTACAGATCTGACAAATTGTTGGATCCCAAAAATGCTGATTTCCCAAACAAAAGAAAAGAAAAGCACCTCATGTTAGACAATAAGTCTAACACATCAAAAGTTATAATATATTTTATTATAGTTTAACATTAAGTAAAATAAAAAACTACTACAAAAAGTACTTAATTAACTAGATGATGTAAGACTATACAGAATTGAAGTAAAGTAAAACACTAATAAAAAGATAGGGTGCTAAAAATAATAATTTATAAGGAAATTGAAACTAAATAAAATACTGAGACAAAACTATGATGTATACCACTGAATATATATATATATATATCAGAATATACAATAAAATATTATGCCTCAAATATACATAACCTTGATGTCACATGACATCCCATAGATCCTAAGTGAGCAGAACCTCTCTGTTAACATATCATTAGGTGAGCATAACTGCTCCACTAATGCCATGATATGCTTATGCGATTCATGATATTCCATGGGATTTAATAGATGAAAGATTTTAAATCATTGAAAACTAGAAAAATAGATAAAAGCTAAAGAAAATATCTCTTCTAATTCCTTAAACACATTTACCATCACAAATCAAAAGTTTAACTGTATGAACTATATCATTCTATTTTAATTCAACTGAATAATTTCACATCCTAATTCATCACATGTTAAGAGTATATATGCATGATCAATATGTCCAAGGAAGGGTGACTTTAAACACTTAGTTTTTTTTTAATTGCACTTATAAATGCACATAAGGATAAGAGATATAATCCTCTTATATTTTATTCTCTCAAACTAAGCTGTTAAATTATTAATTTATAACATATTCTAAACTTGGTATATTTATCATGAACTGAATTATACTTATCTAATTACTTAACATAAGATCAAAACTTTATAGTTATATTTATGGTAATTCAACCAATTCCATGTTCTACTAAATAAATTAGTTCTAAGAATATGCATTACAATCTCCATATAATAATACTAATATTCCCATTCTAAATATATATTTAATGATCAAGGATTTACAATCAAATGAATTCTTCTCTACTATGGTAGGTCCTACATTAAAAAGGCTCAAATGAAGTGACATATAAGTCATTTAATTTAGGATAACTACCATAAAAGATAACTGTAACGACCCTAGATCATTTATAAAAAAAATATTAATATCCCGTAAATTTCAGTTTTCTTTCTGTTAAAATCTCCCGCAATTTTCAGTTTCCATTCAGTTAAAAATCTCCTGCTAAAATAACTCTTCGGTTACAAATATTGATTAAGGAAGTTTTCAAACTCAATGCTGAAATAGGAATTTATATTTGTCATTAAAACTATCTCCCGCTAAAATAACTCTTCGGTTTATAAATATTGATTAAGGAAGTTTTTCAAACTCAATGATGAAATAGGAATTTATATTTGTCATTAAATACATCTCCCATTAAAATAATTCTTCGGTTACAAATATGATTAAGGAAGTTTTTTCAAACTCAATGATGAAATAGGAATGTATATTTGTCATTAAAATCATCTCCCGCTAAAATAACTCTTCGGTTACAAATATTGATTAAGGAAAATTTTCAAACTCAATGCTGAAATTGGAATTTATATTTATCATTAAAATTATCTCCCACTAAAATAACTATTTGGTTACACATATTGATTAAGAAAGTTTTTCAAACTCAATGATGAAATATAAATTTATATTTGTCATTAAATACATCTCCCGCTAAAATAATTTTTCGGTTACAAATATTGATTAAGGAAGTTTTCAAACTCAATGCTGAAATAAAATTTATATTTGTCATTAAAACCATCTCTCGCTAAATTCGATTTTCAGTTTCAATCCTTAATTTAAAAAGTTTTTCAAATTCGTTTTAAAGTTGAAATAGAAATTAAGACCCGTCATTAACGCATACTTAAATTAGTAAAGCATAAATTGCCTCATTATGACTCATATTTAAGGCAAGAATTGGTCGTCCCTTTTAGAAACTGTTTAAACAATTAAATCTCAGTTGTATTAGGAAGGTATGCATAGAGTAATAAAGGTAATTATCTGTAACTTACCGACTAATTAGCCTGAATGAAATAGACGAGCGTTACATATGCACGTCCTATTTAACCGGAAGGAGCCGAATGACTCTCACCACTCGAGCAAGCCTTCTCTCCCTCTCAGTCGCTCGACTCTCTCCCGCACGGACAAACCGCACAGCACCCGACGGAAGCTCACAGTAGGCAAGCGAGCAACGGGGGACTCGATCCTTGCTTGCAACTGACTACAAAAGCCGACAAGAGCGCAGTTGACATCCCAGCACGCTACGATCGTTTCTCCTCTGCGCCGATTTCTCTTCAGCCCGATCGTCTCTTCCGCTCGATTCTGCGATCCCTTCGTCTGTGCGTCGATCCTTCCTCTCCTCTTTCGCTCGATTCGGCGCCGATCCAGCGCATTCGATCGAGGAGTAAGGTACGAACTCTTGTCGCTTCCTTTATCTTTAGCCGATCGAGTGAGATGGAGAGAGCGAGAGAAGGAGAGTCGAATGATAGAAATTCTTGAGAATATTTTATATGTATAATCTTTAAATCTTGCATTTAAATTTTAAAATTTATCTTATATGCATCATATTTTTATCATACATCAAAGGAAGATGCAATATATTTTTAATACAGCTCATATTTTATTTGTTGACTAAGAGCATAAAATATAATGCAAATAAAGCATAAGAGAAATGTTATCTTACGAGGGTAATAACAACTTTTATGGTTTGATAAATTTATAAATTTCCTATGGTATCCTTTGATATTTTTGTCTATGAATGCTTGTTGATGTTTCATATGATGATTAGTTACTAAACTAGGTAGCGGCCAAAGATATTTCATTTTGAGTATAAATTTATTATTATTTTTATTTTTATTTTTTTGTAACCTGGTTTAACTTGATGATAAAACCACATGTACACTGCAATAAGGTCAATCTCAGTTTTCTAGTCTAGTGAATAATGATAAACCTTAACCTAAAAGTAAAATAAATTAAAGATTATGTATCGATGTCATATTATTGAAACATGCAAGGGAAATTCGGAATTTTAGGAAAAATACTATTTTAGTTTAAAATTCCTTAAGATAATCATCTTAAAGAGATCCTAAGTTTGTTAGCTAAAATCAGGCTTAGGAATAAGAATATAAGTTTTAATCTTATAATTAGATCATGGCAAAATTTAATAAAATCTTAATTATAAATTTTGTAGACACATCGAATTTGTGAGTGAATCGTCTTGAATAAGTCAAACACAAAAGGTACACTAGATATTATTTTTATACTTTTTACTATCATTTACTGCTTATGCCTCGCTTTGAACTTATTTTGTATTTAATATGTTATTCTTACTACTAATGATGTGTAAGAGAAATTGAATGATGTTTATGTATCCTGTGAATGTTGCCATGAAGGATTTCGAAATGGAGCATAAATAGGTTATGGACGGGGCTAGTCCTCGGGAACTATAAGGGTGCTATCTGGAGCCTTTGAGGGAGGCACAAGTAAAGGTTGCTTAAATGCACATTGCCATCTGAGGCCCTTAAGGGGGGTCCAGTTAAAGTTTATGCTTAAATGCATATGAACCCAGCCTCATAATTCTGGCTTTGCCCAACAGAACTGTTATTATTATTTCATAATATCAAGTCATAAGCATAAACATAAATTTTACGCTATTATTGTTTTTTCTTTTGACACTTGGCATTGTGAACAGAACATTTATTTTGCAGGGTGACATGATCATCTTTTATTGAAACACATTGTATTTCCCTGCAATTGTTATCTCATTTTTCTTTAACTTTCGCTATGTTTTAAGTATATTTTTAATATCCTTTGTATTTAGAATGTGCACTAATGTATTATTTTTATAATGCTTAGATCAATTACAACTGGAAGAAGCTGAGATAGTTTAAAGACATGGCACGACAAATTAACAGAAAATAACTGCCCCCCTTCAAGGGATATATTTTTTTTTGTAAAATGAAAGACATGTAATAAATTCTAGATATTATTTATTTTAAGTTGAATGAATATTATTTCTCATATTTGAATGTCTATGGATGTTTGTTAATTGCTATTTTACCTAACTAAGGTATTATTTTTATATCGCTTGGCTTGAAAGCAAAAGACGTGGGTCGGGCCGGGCCCGACAGCTCACTACTATTGAACAGCGCGGGTCGTGGGCTAGCCCGACCCGCACTGTTCGGCATCTTCGCCCGTCTGGACTAACAAAATCGATGCTGGCTTGAGCTATAAAAGGGGTTCCAGGGATTAGCGAAGCTTCAGGAAGTAGCTAGGGAACTTGAACTCCAAGTCTCGCCCTTTGATTACCACTGGTTGGAGCTGGGGTTATTGAGAAAGCTTACGGGACAGCAGGGAACGAGAGTTTGGGAAAAGGAAAAATTGGAACCACACAGTGAGCAAAAAGCTCATTGTGAACTTCTTGAGGCTATTTGTAGCCTCATGGATTGAATGGGATGTAATAGGGGGCTTGGCTTGGCCTGAGGCTCGGGTCGAGGCTGGGCTTTTAAATTTCCAAAATGGGGTATGACGGTCTTCAGGGCCTGCTTAAGGAGTCTAATCGATTCGAGAGAATCCTAACGACATTGTTGAGGTGGAGGAAGAGTGAGGGACAGGCCTAGCGGTCGAGGGTACAACATATTTCCACTATTGGGAGTGGGGCTCTTCCGAGACAAAGATCCACAGTGCGATAGCACTGTGGTCCATCTAATCTATCAATCAGAACCATGGAACGGTTATGATCCTCAGGATCCTAACGGCTGGATCCGAAGTGATCCGAACCGTGGGATCCTTGGGCCCGATCCGATGCTTGATCGGCGCCCGCGCACGATTAAAATTAGGCAATGAGATGCGATGGAGCGATGACCATTTTGCGATGGAAATTTACTTTCGCAGGACCCTAGCTTCGCATTCAACTTGCCCGTGGTCCGCCAAGCGGATCTTAGATGGTTAGCGACTGTTGGAGGGTTAATATACAAATGTAAACTGTTGGAAGCCCTATTATGCATGTTTTCTATTAAATTAAATTCAATTATGCCGTCTAAATGCTTTCCAAAAATTTCCAAGCTTGCATTCATAATTAATTTGGGGGTGATGAATTTAAAAATGCAATCATAATTTGATTTGAAGATCAAAATTGGATAAATTTTAAGGTTCATAATTTGGCAAAATTATCAATTTGACCTAATGAGGTTCGATTGATCCCAAAATTTCAGGATTAGGCCCTTATAACCATATGAATGCAATTAAGTAAATCTTAAAGGGTGATTAAACTTATGTTAAGCTTGGTAACAACCTAGGGTTGTTACAGAATATCTCCATTTCTTTCAGAGTTAATTAGCAATTCATAAGCACTATTTTCTAATGACATTCTTTTATTTAGTGAGGCCTCTATCCTTATTATCCAAATTCCAATCAGGTTCTTAATCATTTCTTTGAAGCTACATGTTTGAAATACAACGCTAGAAAATCTTCCATATTTGTCTCTAAAAATGTGGCTAACC
Organism: Gastrodia elata; assembly: GCA_016760335.1. Lineage (NCBI taxonomy): Eukaryota > Viridiplantae > Streptophyta > Magnoliopsida > Asparagales > Orchidaceae > Gastrodia > Gastrodia elata. The sequence goes on along the minus strand of CM028671.1, from coordinate 48,292,883 downwards.
ATTCTGCTCTCGCTGACATTATGAAGCCGAATATCTCCTCTTTTTCCCACAAAGTATTTGGGTCTTCTTATCTTGTCCGGCAAAACAAAAATGGAACATTGTATATCTCTTAATGATAAATTTGAGCTTGGACTACAGGATGGGCTTAAAAATCTCTCTATTGTTGGCAGGCTTGAATTACTGAAATTTTTCATATAGCCCCTTTTTCTACACTGGTTTAGAGCAATTAAGGCTCAGCTGAGTATTATTAAGGTTATAAATAGAATATGCTCTAATTTTTTAAACTATGGTTCCACTAAAAGTTACATATTCCAAAATAGGTTGTGGCTGCTTCTCTCAAAAAAAAGAAGGTATAGGTATTACTCATTCAAGTAAGCTTATTATTAGCTTCAAATTAGCTTTATGTTGGCACGTAATACCTAATTACTAAGTGAGTAGTGGAAAGTAAAATATCTCCGATTGATGGATAGTGGGCATAGGTGTAATTATGCTATCTCTTCCTATTGGAAAAACTTGGTATTTATCGTTGCAATTCTGGCTCCTTGTATTATAGTGGATGAGGAAACTCAAACTTTACTTTTAAAGGAAAATATGAGTTTAACATTAAAGATGCCCACGAATTATTTTTTTCATCTTCCTGGCGTATCATGAGTTGCCACATATAGTCTAAAGGTTATCACTTAAAATCTAAGTGCATCATATGGAAAGCAGATTGGGAGGGCTTTAAAACTAATAATATATTATCCAAGCACAATTTGAATTACAACCTCAATTGTTTCTTTTGTAATGAGGGGATGGAATCACACCATCACATGATCTTTGAATGCCCCTACATTTTAATATTTTGAAGATTGTGTTTCCAAATTTTGTAACTTATCTTTTCCCTCCCTTAATATTGCAAGTTTTGGAAGATGTGACAGAGTATGATAAATGATTAGAACGTGCTTCTTTACTTTATTAGGGGTTGCCATTAAAAGTATTTGGTTGGAATGAAATGCTCAATTGTTTCAAGATTCTTATTGCTATCATACTACTCTTACCATTAAAATAAAACAACTTACTGTTACTATAATGAATGGATGGACAAGCATTGCAGATGTTGATCCCTCAAATTTTGTAAAATTCTGCCAATTGAGGATTGATTAACTCACCTTTTAATTGTTGGGGCTGTTGATATTTTCCTCACTTACCCTTTTGTCCAGTGATTTTCTTATTGTTGTGATTGACCGTTGCTAGAAGAATAATCTTAAAAAGGGTTCGTATACTTATGGGGGTTTTCAATCATCGCAGCCATAGAGTTTTGAATGCAACCGATAACGATTCCTTGCAAAATCTATTATTAACTTACCGCTAACCTGCATTGATTAATTGGATTTGGTTACTTCAAATTGGACAGAACTGTGTGTTTTATGAACTATGATATAAAGACTTTTGCATAAAAGTTTGTTTCTGCTTTTGGTTGTTTTTGATTGGGAGATCAGATCTATTGTTCTCGCCTTTTCTGATTTGGTTGAGCGGTCTTTGTATTTTTTAGCATTGGTTTTGAGATGATGGATGATGATCTTTTCATGGGCGACATTTGTCGATTCGGCGACTCTCCTCTTGATCTATTATTGAACAGATACACACTTCAGATACCACTGCGTCAATGCCCCGGTGAGTCATGGGCTCAATGACGGCCTTAATGGGAGGATTTGAAACATAATATCTTTTCATTGATTTTTCTTTTTTCTAAATATCTTTTCTTTAATTTTCTTTTTTCTTTGTATGATTGTAATTTTTGGCATGCTGTTTTCTCTTTAGTATGGCTATTTATGAATAGGGACTTTTTACATATTTAATACAAACTTAAGAGATATATTCAACCCAACATCTTTAAATATTACAAAAAAATTACTTTTAAACTCAAATTTGTCAAACAACCAAGTAGTTGAAATAAGACGAACTCGAGCTTGGGCACCTAACCGACTCGGGCTTGGGCACCTAACCGACTCGGGCTTGGGCACCTAACCGTGACAAACAACTTCAGAAATTTGGTGGCGGGATGAAAGTGATGAAGAATTTGAATTAAAATATAATTTTTGTAAATTTTTTTATGTTTGTAATTTTTTGTAATATTTAAAAAAGTAATGTTAAATATTCCTCTTAAAATTGTATTATGTTATCTACATATACAAGCGCAAACCTTATTTGCTCCGCTACATCTCAAATTCCGGTCCTCCGGTACTCCGGCCAGACGGGTTACTCCCGCTCTTCTCCTTCACAGGACACAGAGTCACGCAAACTAGGCCTTGACTTGCTACTCCCTTGCTCAACAGCGGTCTTCTTCTCCGCTTCACATCTCCGGCGGTCCGGCGGATCAACGTTCAAACTCTCTGAATCTGGTGCTCATTAATCGTCCAAGGTAAGTTGTTCGTTCTCAAAGTTTACTTGTGTGTCTATATATAGCCATTTTACAAGCTTTGATGCTTTATTGTTCTTTGATTATAGTTTCTTAATCATGTTTGAACATAAATTTTTAATATACTTTATAAAATTAACATCCCTGCTTTAATCTCCCCTTTTAAAGAAAACAAATTGAAATTGAGAGGAACCATCAAAACTTAAGATAAAGAAGAATTAGATTTCTTCAATTAATTGTTCTTTTCTTATATACTATCTGCAATGTAGCAATTTGAATATTCTATTTTGATTGTTTTGACTAGCGTTATGAAATTCTAGTTTCAATTGAATTAAGAATAAATTTTGTAATAAAGTCTAACTATGTCGTTTAGTGAGGGTTTGTGGAAGCTTTCATTGTAAGCTAAGGTGCAATGAAGGGTGTTTGTTTACAATGAGTAGTGGAGAAGGTGACTTTCCAAGAGTGAATACAGGTTTTGGTATTTTTGAACAACTTAAAATCTTGATTTGAACCTGTATATAAAGAACTAGAATCCTATATAGAAGGACACATTTCTTATGGCATATTGACAAATGATTATAACATTTTTCAACCAAGATTTTGAAACTGGCAGGGAAAAGTGAAATCCTCAGGGATGTGTTTGAAACCCAAAAAGCAAATCTGTTGAACTAACATCTAAAAGTATAAGCAAATGAGGCTATATAGTAAAATATTAGACTGATAGAGAAATTATGAAATTAAATTTATTTACAAAACATTTTAAATAAACTTAATTGCATTGAATTAAATTACTATTTAATAACTTGGCACCTAAAATGAAAAAGAAACAAACTCATGATTTTCTCAAGTTACTTCATCAAATAAGAATTGACCTAACCCAAGATTGGTCTTCAAAAACTAACAAATTTTCTTTATTTCTTAGGGATGTCTTCAAATTAGATAGAGCGAGGTATGCAACACTTATTGGATAGGTGCTTGAAACATTTGATGGGTGATCATTAAAAATTTTCAAGTTTGGAGCTGAAAAGTGGATAGGTGATTTTCAACAACATCACCAAGATGAAAATACTAGGAATTGGGAACATTGCCAAGAGCACCACTTTCATTACTGAAAAATTATTATTTGTGGAAGTTGGATTAATTTATGAGTATAAGTTGAATATTGTGATGAATAATTTGATGTTCTTTTTCTTTCTTAACAATATTAATAAAATTAAATTATAATGTCTTTGTAGAAGGCTTTAAAAAGGTAATGTTTCATGCTAAACCTAAACTCCTTTATAATAATAATAGTAATTTAAAATGCTTCAATATTTCTTGTGTTGGAACGTGTCTTTGGTAATATAGACATTATCATGCTACCATGCATGAATTAAAAGATATTTCAAATTTAGAATTGGACAGTTTTCTTAGATTAGGTTTTTCCAAATTACAAATGTATGTGCCTTGGTATATACTAAGAAAATGTGTTTATCATTTCACTTCATATAGTTCTCATATCTAGGCCCTTAAAAGTCTTATATTTGAATTTGCTTGCCCCAACTAGTCCATTTAGTTTAAGAGGGAGTGGTATGGCTTGGTTGTTGTAAACAATTATACTTATTCACTTGGGTTAAGTTTTGAACACAAAGGACCAATTTTTTTGTGAGTCTGAGAAGTTTGCAAATTATTTTTAGAAAAATATAGATTATATAATCTTAATCATACATGGTGTTCATGATGAATATTTTGAGAATCATTCCTTTCAAAATTATTGTAGTTTTTATGGAATAAAATTTAATTGCTCAGCACCTAAGATATTTCAATAAAATTGAGTCACTAAAGAAAATAATCAGATTCTATGTGAGATAACTAAATCTATATGATGCTTGAGCATATGTTACCGAAATAATTTAGGACTAAAGCGGCTAGCATGCATACTATTTCTTCAATAGAGTGAATGCTAGTACGATATTAAAGAAGACTGAATTTCTTGATAGGATAAAATCCAAAGTTTTACATTTATATGTTTTTGTTGTAGATGCTTTATCTCTTATTAATGGCAATATTTGTAGGTTATTCGAACTTAAGGAAAAGCATATAGGTTTGTAAAAAAAGAATATGACAATTGAGGAATCAATCAATATTATTTTTTATTAATTTAATTATGCTCATTAAAAGATCTGTATATAAGAAGATATAATATATGAATCTATAAATCTTGATTTAAAAGATGAAAACATTGACGATACTAGAAAGAATATATCGAGGGAGTGGGTGTATGATCATAATCTCTTTATGAAGCAAACTATAATAGATGAACTTGTTTATCCCAACTAGCCCATTAGTTCAAGAGGGAATGAGTATGGTTTGGTAGTTGTAGACGATGGTAGTTGCCAGATGATTACTTGGTTCACTTGGGTAAGTTTTAGAACATCAAGAATAATTTTTTTAGCGAATTAGAGATGTTTGCCATTGTACTTAGGAAAATGTAGTAGATTATATAATATCAATCATTACACATTGTTCATGATAAGTAATTTGAGAATTATAGGTTTCAAAATTATTATGCTTTTGTGGAATAAAAATTAATTTCTCGACATTAGGACATTTCAATAAAATTGAGTCCACGAAAGAAAATTATCAGATAGACTATATGCGAGAAAGCTTAGTCAGTTTACTATGTTGGCAAGGGCAAGTTTAAGTGTTTTGGCTGCTGTTGGAGAGAACCCTAAGAGTGGGTGGTTGTTGCTCTCCCTTTCTTCATCCTAGAGTAAGAGCTGATTATTCCTTTGCTAGAGAAGAAAATACGATCGGGGAGACCTGTTGTAAGCGGTAGGATCTTTCTTGCTCTTTGTGAAGGTGAAGCTCTTTGTAACTTTGTAAATCCTTTTGATTTATAGTTAAATTTATGTGTGGTGTGGATTCGCGGGTTTTTTCCAACTTAGGGTTTTCCACATAAAAATCCCTATGTTTGAATGCTTATGGTTGGTGCATATGTATGTGGCTGTGATCTATATTTTGCAGTGCTTGATGATTTCATATTTGCTTGGTAATCGTCAACCACAACCCTGGTCATCGAGCGCAAAATCATTTCCCTCTACGGTGCTCAAGGCAGTTCACAACACAAAATTTCACAATTTTATGTTTTTTGTTGCAAGTTGCTTTATCTCTTAGTAATATCAAATTTAAATATGAGATTAATAAGCATTATTTCTTAAAAAAAGATTATAGTAGATGAATCTATAAAGGCTTGATTTAAAAGATGGAAATATTGACAGTAGTGGAAAGAATATACTGAAGGAGTGGATCTATGATTGTAATCTTTTTATTGAAGCAAATTTTAAGAAATGATTTTCGAGGAGCATAAACAAAGAGTGCATCTAAGAACGAAGTAAATCATTCAACACTTTTATCATTGATGAAGCCTGAGATTATAAAAAGCACTTAGTGATGATAATTGTATAGTGGTAATTCGAGGTTAAATCAATTTAATAGAAAGGTAGTGTGAGATTTTGAGCTAAGAGTTGACTATCAAATTTGTAAGTAGAACTAGTGAGTCTTCAAGAATAAAATGAATTGCTTATAATTTAGTTTTTTAAGAAGCATGATTAAGCTTGTGGATAAGAGTTTAATCAAATTGAACACATATTTTTGAAGAGAATTTGCGCTATTGCTAGGTTAGAGGCCATTAGTTACTACTGCATTTGTATATCATCAAAACCTTAAATAAATCCATATGAATGTGATAATTGTGTTGATTTCTTAGGATTCTTGCCACATCCAACTTGGTAGATATTTTCTTTTTTGATGATAATAAACCATTTAACATAATAACTTTTGAATACTAATAATTTTTGTTTATGTTTTTTTCAGGAATAATTAGTATTATAGGAAAGTGGCATCACAAATTAGCAGGCAACCGGAATCCAAACCACAATTTTGCAGTTGATTTAGAAGACATTTTATTTTTATGTTTTATTTAATTTTATTGTTATATTATTGGTAATTTAGAATTAATTGCTTACTTTGCAAAGATATTAAGCTTCGAGCTTTTAATTAAAGAGTGCGTAATTAAAAGTTAATTTTGGCTTGCTTCCATACTCACAATTGCTCGCCTAGGCGCATCGCGCTCCCAAACGCACAAACAATGCTCCCTAGATGCATTATTTATTTTCACAGTGGGTTTTACTGGTAAGGGAAATATTTAGATCCATATATTATAGTGTGCGTTTAGAGGCATACATACGTGCCCAGATGCATATATACACGCTCAGAATGCCTCTATAGTTTCAAAATATGACCAGTGCTATATTTTGAAACAGGACCTTTGCAATATAAATAAGGACCTCATGCCACGTCCCCAAGATGCAACCAAGCCTTAAAACCTGAACTACTATAATTTTTATATGTCGTTTGTTCCTTTATTTTCTTTTATTTTTCTGGGCTGCATTATTTTCTTTATCTCTTAGTTGAGTATTTGGTAATCTCTTAATCTTTCATTATATTAAATAAAATTTAAGTTCTTATTTTTCAAAAGAATTATCAAAAACCCAACTTTCAACCCTCCTTTTGGATAGTGTCATTGGCTTCTATAGCCAACAAATGGCATTAGAGCATATCTCTATGATATTTGATCTCACGATCAGTGCCTATAAATATTAGCTGTCTAGACGGGCGGTGTCCCCGATGCGTAGAAAATCGCGTTGAAACACTCTTGTTTAGGATCTAAATTTTGAGAAATTTTCTTAACGTCTAATTGGAGTTATCTTGGTTTTGTCTTCGACTTTGGGTAGAAGAATATTCCAGAGAACAATATGTGGTTTAAGATTTTGCTAACAGAGTGGTTATGAGAAGAGGAATATTCAAAATTGAAATTATTAGTGACATTCTGAAATAAATTTAATTAAATCAAAAGGCTTTGAACCAAAAAGGGAGTTCCCTAGATGCTCATTCAAATCATCGGAGGTAATGATTTTATCTTTCCCTCGATAAAATGAATGTGACGAAGGGTCTCCTTTGACAACAAAAGATTAGGGAAAATTTTTGTGGACAAAGGCGAAACAATAAGTATATGTTAAGGTGTACCTATAAAAGGTGAAGATGAAGTAGGAAAAAGGGAAAATTATTGAGAAGGGAAGGTCACGAGGAAGATGACCAGGTTGGTGTGATTGATTTATGATATGATGTCGTGAGCTTGCTGCGACTTCTCGTCTTTGGATCTTGACTCCTCCATAGGTAGATCGACAAATGATTTGCTTTGGAAATTCTTGATGAAAGAACCAAGACCAGCTACAAAAGCTTAACCGTTTGACTGCCCGAATTTCTAGTAACAAAAGGCGCCGAGGAGAGGGTTTTGACGCGATTTCTACATGTTAGGACGTCACTTGTCTAGACACGCGAGAGAGAGCAGGACAACCCTAAATTTTTTTGTTGTTATTATTAAATAATAATATATTTATTCTAATATATAAAGACAAATTAAACAACTCTAAAGAAAACTAAGCTATTAACTAACAACCAAATCACAAAAAGGCTAAAAATTAAATTAAAAACCTGAATTTTCGAGTATGAAATAGAAATAGTTTTTTTTTTTTTATTTGTCCATTGCTCCTTATGAAGATTAAAAATGTATTTGCAAGAACACTTATGTGATGTTTTGTTTGGACCCGCCTAAAGTCAGGTCCACTATTGTGGGTTTATTATTAGGCTTCAAAACCAAATTTAATTATTATTAAATTGACACATACTTAAACATGGCCAAATAATCCACAGTGTTACAATGTTTGTTTGATAATTATTTTTTGTAAAGTATATCTCAGTTTCTTTTTAGTAAATCATGCCAATTGAGTGATCCTAGGCTTAGGTTCAAATTGTTTAACTTGTATTCAAATGATTTACAGTTAATTTTAAGTTCAGTAATTTTTTTGTCGAACCTTAAATTTTTATGCATGAATTATTTTATTTGACTTCTTGACTAGTTTCCAAACTTTTGAGTTAAAGACTTAAGGTTCTCAATTTATATTTTTTGCTACTCACTCAAATTTTTAGATTTTAGTAACTCTTTATGTAGAGTTTTATTATTCCTTTTAATTTTATTGAAAGTAAGATAGAGTCTTCTGTTCTTGATAGTGTCCCTATCTAATTCTACTTCTAGATTTTCATCATTAGTTCCAAATTTTTTTTCTAATTTATCCCAAACTTCTTTACTTGTTAAGTATAATGGTTATACTTGTATAAAAATATTCTCTTAAAGCATAAGGAAAACAGGTTAATGCTTTAGTGTTTGTTTGAGCATTTTTGAAATTTTCTTTTAGTCCAATTAATGTGTAGAATTGATTGTTTGATATAACCTTCTTCAATTTGAATTAACATAAAAAACCAATAGATCGTAAAAAAGTTTATCATTTTTTTATTTTCCAAAGATTAGAGTTTGTTCATCAACTACTGGGGGTCATGAGAAGGAAGCTTCGTCTATCAACTGATGATTGCTATTCCCAAATAATGTCAATAAAGGACGGATCTGATACTCTTATTGGCTACAGAAGCTACTGGCATTACCTAAGAAGGGGTGAATTATATTTTAAAATGGAAAATAAAGAATTTAATTTTATTTGATTATAATGAAAGGTTAAAAGATTACAAAATATTCAACTAAAGAGATAAAAAAAGAACACAACACAAAAAATAAAAGAAATAAAAAGGGATAAATGAACACATAAATCATAGTGGTTTGGGTTTTCTTGACCCTACATTTATTATTCGGGAGTTCCCCTCTTCCGGAATCCGCTTCAAAGGTAGAGAAGCTTTCTCTCATTCGAAAAAACTTGGCCATGGGCAGCAAAACAAACCCCATTCCCAAGTGTTTTACCAGATAGAGATGCCTAAAAAAATTTTCTAGCACAACTCACTAGGGCTGGGTTAAAAAAAATACAGACTTATAAAACTTTTTAAGTAATGCCAGATAACTTCTTATTCTATGAGCCTTTGAACAAAGAGAACTTTAAGTAAGAGAACTGTTTTCTTTTGCCAAATGGAGGTTAAGAAGATTTTAAAAGCTTGAGTTATGTCTTTGGGACATTGCTCGGTGCCTCTATTTAGAGTGGAGAGACACGGTTTCAAAAAATGGCAACAATCATATTTTGGAAATAGAGATGCGTTTTGGGCACGTATATACGTCTGGGTGCATAGTATAGTATCTGGATCTAAATATTTTCTTTTCGCGCTACCGTGGAAATATATAATGCGCCTGGGTGCACGCACGGTTTGTGCATCTCGGCGCAGTGTGCTTGGGCACACAAATGTGAGTCTGGGCATGCAAGCTATGCTTCAGATAAGTAAACTTTAATTAGGCTTTTTTATGTTCTCTTTTACAAAATTCAAAGCTTAGCAGTTTTACAAGTAAGCTACTTAATTTAAATAACAATGATATAACAACAAAATAAAAGATTTTCTAAATCAATTGCTGAATTTTGGTGGCTCGATTCCTACTGCATTTGCTAATTTGCAAGTGCCACTTTCTTAGAATACTAATGTTCCCGAATAATAAATACTTAGCCAAACAAAAATGATTAGTACTCTAAAGCTATTGCTTTAATAATTTATTGTCATCAAAAGAGAAAACATAAAGTTTGCTAGATGTGCAAGACTCCAAGGTCAACAATAACATGTACTAAGAAACCTTCTCTTGAATATGCTAAGTAAGAAAATCTGCAACTCATGTTTTGCTCAATTGATATTGTTGCTTAAATTACTATACTCTAGAGCCTAAGATTGGATGTGCCTAGGTGTATCTATGCACATTAGCACATACTTTTAACGAGGTGTTCCCCCTCACATAAAGCCCCCAAATTATCTAAATAATCTCAAAATTTTAAAGTACAATTAAATGAGCAATACTACATATATTAAAGATTACAATGGTTATTTTAAAACCAAGTTATAATAGAGCAGCAACTGATTGAGGTACGATTTTCATTTGCTTATAGATCAGCACCTTCCGATGCTAAGCTATCAAAAGTTATTTATAAGTTCTTTTAAGTGGCCTGAAATTCAAATATGTATCACTAGTTTAAAGTTTTGTTTTAGTTGTTATCATCAAAACTTGCCTATAATGAATGACTCATGGGGTCAACAACCAAAGCAGGATAAAATAATGGTGGAGTTTATAACCAAAATTCTTAAGTATGCCCATTATGGAGTACTCCTAGGATTAGTGGCTTATTGGTAATTTTTCTTCTATGAACAAAAATTGTAAGGTAACAAAGGCTAAAGCACACATCTTCTTAGTTAAGAGTTCAGGTTGTTACAATTTGAGGAAGGTGTTGGACTTGACAACACTTTTTTCTTTCTCGTTTCTACAATTCCACTTGATTTTGCAATTTTGATGCCAAAAGGCCTCAAGATGATTGTTATTTTATTTGTTTTAACACTACTTCTAGAGAGTCACTGCTCGCAATTATCTATTCTAATAAATCAATTAAATTTTCAATTTTGTTAATATTTGAGTGACATTACCAAAATTCTTGGTCCAATTATTTGCTACAGAACAGTCCTTCAAAATATTGGTATTATGTTAATGCAAACTAGTTAGCTTATTTTTATTGGCATTGATTCTCTGAAGAAATTTGAGCCATTTCATATGCATTTCTTATATAGTTGTTTGTGTTGATTTCTTTCAGCGTGGCTCAGTTGGTACATAAACATGATTAGATATAAAATGTTAGGAATCTCAGTAGTCTAAGAATTGTATAGACCCGTATGGGATGCATATATATATTGAGCCAGTCAATTGTATTTGAGGATGAGTAATAAAGATCCATTCTCTCTATTATTCTGCTCGTTGGGTCTAAACGCCCACACAAGTAGTTTCATTCTTTGAATCTTTTTTTTTGTAAACTTAATTCAATTTTCTTATACTAATATAGTGGATAATAATATTTTTATTATTTAATAGTAAGGATATAAAAAATTGACAAGTTCAAAAGTATCAAGATGTCTATTATGATTCTTTCTCTACTTTTTATCTAATGACTTTAATTCACAAACAATATTGCTGATTTTTAATCATTAATTAGATTATGTTTTAATATTAAAATCAAAATAAAAGGATTAAGTTATTTTATCTTATGTGCGTACCTTGTGTTGTTTTGAAACCTGACAAATGGTGAGTTGTGCTACAACAATGCAATATCGAGGATTAGTAATGGGTGGTTAAAAAGATGCTAGATAAGCGGAGTAATTAATTGTATCTATTTATAAGAATAAGGGTGATGCTCAGAATGTGCAAATTATAGGAGAATTAAATGAGTCATACATTAAAACTTTGGAAGAGTTATTAAATACATAGTACAAAGGGATACTTGTATTTTACAAATCAAATTGTATTTATGCTAGGTAGATTTATCATGGAAGCATACATTTTCTAAGAGGTTTAATAGAGAAATTTAGAGAAAAATGAATATATATATTTTGATGCTATTAAATATATGTATAATGGGGTTGTAACTTGTGTTCTATCTCAAGGTGGCTTGGCTCATGATTGTTCTTTACTATTGGGTTACATCAAGGTTCTGCTCTTGTCTATATTTTTTTGTTTTAATTATGTATGTTCTATGAATACTTTCAAAAAGAGGTTCCTTGATGCATGCTATTTGCAAATGATATTCTGTTAATCGATAAAACTAGGGATGAAGTTAAAACAAAACAAATGAACATTCAAAAGCTTTTCATGTTAATGGATCGATGCAGAATATATAGAGTTTGAGATTATTCGTAATAGAGTTCATAATCTCAAGGACATGATTATTGAGGACATGCGATCAAGAAGAGCAAGAGATTCAATTACCTTGGGTTTAATTATTCAAAAGAATGGTGAAATAGTGAATGATGTGATTAATAGGATCCAAGCTGGTTGGATTAAAAAAATAAATGAGCGCTTCCAGAGTCTTGTGCGATCGTAAAATTCCATTATAAAATTTTATAAAGCAACTATTCATCTAACTATTTTGTATGGAGCTGAATGTTTGCCAACAAAGATGAACCTTATAAAATAAATGCTACCAAAATGAGAATGCTGAGGTGGATGAGTGGGTATACATAAAAGGATAGAATGAGAAATGGTTTCATTTGTAGTAAGGTTAGAGTGGCTATAATAGTAGATAAGATTGGAGAATGTTCCTTCAGATTGTTTGGGCATATTAAGCATAGATTGTTCAATACCCCATCATAGAAAAAATTAGTATATGGATTTTGTCCCTGTTCAAAGATGAAGAGGAATATCAAAAAAGACATGGAAGAAAACCATTAGAAAAGATCTTTATTTGGAGCTTCTAATTGATCATGCATAATGGAAACAAAGGATTCATGTAGCCAACCTCACCTAGTGGAACTAGTGCTTAGCGTTGCTATGCTGTTGTAATTGAACCTTCATGAAGATGATGCACTTTTTGTGGGAGCCAATGGCAACCTATAGGCTAGTTCTTCATTGGAGGCTTAGCTTCTACTCAGGCCTTTAGTTAAAGACTAGATGAGCGATCGGTGGATAATCTTGAGGGTGACTTCTGTTGTATTCACAGAATCAGGTTAAGGATTTGAATGCATTAGAATGAAGATAGAATATTTTTTTGTTATTCATATTAATAATACATTAGCGTCAACTTAATTTCTATTTATTTAATTATTACAATTCAAATTAAAAATACATAATTTTCTCAATATTGATTCTCTATTTTATGATTAAAAGAACATCTCATCGAGATAGTTTTGAATCTAAATCTTGAATTACGTCATGAACTACTGGTGGCTTTCTATATTTGAATCAATACCTTGTGATAACACATGGAAATTTAAATATTGTTAGACCATGAGGCTCATCGCATAAGTTTAAATTATTAATTTAAATGTAATAGTCAGAATACAAAATAAGATATGAAATAAATACAAGGGCTGTATGGAAATGCAAATAAGTATTTATAGTGATCTTGAATACTGTTAATTGTCATCTCATAATGAGGATAACTGAAATTTTGCAAATAATTCATCAAATATGTATTACGGGTCAATGTTCAAAAATTCCATATAACCAAACATCATTTATTATAAAAAGTGAACCTAAGAAAATATTGAGGATAAACAATATGATTTATTGTTCTAGTGGGTGTTCTCCAGGATAAGCATAAATTTCATAAATATACCATATCATCAACTATCTCTTATTAGAAATCAAGGTGGCAAAAATAATGTCACTATATATTTGGAGCAAACAGAGTATTTAAAATAGGATATTGATCGAAATAATCTCTTAATTTTGATAAGTTGTCTATTTTAGTCATTGACTTGCAATGTTATTTTTTTAATCCCTTAACTTTTATTTAAATATTTTTTGGTCCCATTGTTACGATTTCTTCACATTCCATTTCATGTACGGCTAAATAGGGAATTTTGCTCCAATATGGTTTCAAAAGGTCGCTGCTTTGCCGCTGTCATTTTTCTCTCCTCACTGTGGTTATCTTTTTTTCGTCATGCTACTTTCATTTTCCCCCTTTCTCCCCAGTTGTCACATTTCTGCATCTCACTAGCTCTAGCTCCATTTGAAACCCTTGGATAGAGCAATTGACGCTACCAAAGAAGGCTCAGATGGTGGTCAAGATGTGACCGAAGATAATGAAGCTTTCAACATTGAGGGTGCTCCTGGCGTCGACAACACTTTCGACACTGACAACACTTTTGATGTTGACGAAACTTTCGACTTCGATGATACTTCAGAAGTCGACAAATCTTCCAACATCAATAATTCTTCTAACGCCGTGTTTGTGAGTTACTTCAGATAGATGTTGTAAGTTTTGCAAAAATGCTTTCATTTTTGAAGTAATTATAAACATCCTATCATATGAAAATATTTGATTTGAAATTTCTTTTATGATTCTTTTGAAAGTTATAATCTATTATAACTATTGATCTTCTATAGTCCTCTTTGAAAATATAATAAAGATTTTTGTTGTACATGCATACATTTTTAAAAGATTACTAGTTCTCTTCTTTAAGAAAGTCTATGTAACTTCTATTATTTTTATTTTTTAAATATGATAACTTAGTAAGGGCACAAAAGAAACATTTCTTTTATAATTTTGTTAGAATACTAGATCGAGTAATTTCATGTAATAAACTCTTACAACTGCTTTTAAAAATTCAATTTTTGAGTTACTTGTACTAAAAATTATTCAAAAATAGATTATATGGCTTTTAAAGCTGACTAAATATAGATGGTATAATTGATTTAAATTTTTTTAAAGTCAACGTATTAAAATAAGATAATTACTTATTTTTTCCTTATCATATCATACAAATTTACATGTATTTAAAAAAAAAACTTAGATTTTAAAAAGACAAATTTACTCTTTCTAGTTAATAGTTTTCATCCAATTTAATTATTTAGGACCAAAAAATTAAAAAATTAGAAGTTAAGTACAAAATAAAATTTATATGCTAGTCAATGACTAAAATGCACACTTTGCAAGAGTCGGATAATTGCTGTGATTCATTGTTCCAATTGGTGCTCTCTAAAAAAATATTTTGCTTTACAAGCGAGCTTGCCCTTAGTATTACTTTTTGTCTTTTGATGCATAGTAATATTTTGGCCAGCTTTTACCAAAAACAGTTTTTTTGATTATTTGGTTGCGTGATATTATTTTACTATGGATTATAAAAGCATTTTGAAGTTCTTAAATGCCCATTTTCATCGAGTTTTCTTTCATCAATTTGAATAAAAAAGGATTCACCATTTGGTGTAGATCGAGTACATTTTCTTGTGAGCTGAACCTCCACAGGTAACTTTTATTAAACCTTTACAAGCATACCTCCAATTACCCCCAGTTTTTATTGCCTATTTTAGGCTTTTGACTGTTTATTTGCCTTCTTCGATTTTCACTGCTGTTCAACCTTTGGAGCTCATTACCATCTGCATCTATCGGCTTTTGGTTTTCACCAATCTATAGCCCTCATTAGCACTTTGCGAGGAATACATAACCTTTGCCTTAGCTCAATCACCTTTGAATCACATTCCCCTGACTTTGGCTAATGCTTTAGCTTTGAATTTTATATCCAACAGCCCTTTTCAGTCCTTGTTCATTATCAACGATCATTAAACCTATATCTGAACTTTGTTGAGCATCGCTCCTCCTTGCACAGCCCTTGGTGATCCTCTTGATCATACTCCAAATGCCAAAGGCCTAATGCATGACTGTTTTTTTAATAAATTAGATTTTGTTTTACAATGCACCGGCCAAATATTAAATAGTAATTTGAAGCAGTCTAACCAATTAATTAAAGCATTTTGCATTATTTTTTTAAATTTCTTGAAATTATTCAACTAGTTTAAAGCACATGCATTTTTAACTATTCTTAGGAAAAATTAAATCAATGATTTATCAAAAAAAAAATGACAATTATACATTATTTGCACAAACCATTTGGAAATTTTTATTTATTTAGCTTTATAGGGTTTATAATTTATATATAAAGCATATTAATTTTGAAATTTTTTAATTTATCACATTCTTAACTATGTATGTAATTTTATACTTGCTTATTAATTTACGTTTAAGTGATGATAGTTTAATTGTATAAAATGTTTAAAGTGCTGTATTTGTATTTATTTATAAGTATTTAATTTTGGATATTGCATATGTAAATTGTGAACATATTGGTGTAATGTAAGTTATTGTCTTGGCATCAAAATATTAAAAAAAAATTATGGGTAATTTTAATAAAATATTATGTACGTCCTTTATATTAAAATAAAAAAATAAATTTTTTATAAGACAAATCTTGTAAAAAAAAATTGAAAAATCATTTTATTTTCTTATATTTTACTATTGCATTATTATTTATACATATCTTGCAATATTACAACTATTTATACATTTAATGGATTATAATTACAACATAAATTCCTACATTTATAGTTATATTATTATTTTAAACAAATGGATGAGAAAAGTGTGCAAGTGTCAATTTCGCACATCCTAACCGTTCACATGTACAAGTGTTGCATGTATTACAAGGACACCCCAAAACCGCATGTGGATCCAAATATCCATACGCATTGACTCGACCTTCACTAACAATACAATCCTTGACAAGCGTGTTATTGCATTCCTGTGCATGATTTTTTATGCCACCCCAAGATGGGACTTCTTTATGGACCATACTAGATCTACTGTCAGTAGCCGTTACAAACGCTACTAGCATCCCCATGTACATCAACATGTGAGACATACCCATCAAGTCCTTGCGCACTTTTTCAGGTGTTGTGCTCACTGTCTTTGCCATTAATGCGCCATGTTCGTCATCATTATACCACATCTGCTATCATTACACTGCATCCATTGTTAATGCGCACCATTGGAAGTATGCCATGATCCATTTAATGTTCATCTATTCTAGATTAGGCCTAAAGCTCAATGAAAAAAACATCCGACTCTCCTAACACAAGGGGGATCTTGACAAAAATTGAGTCACACTTATAGAGGAGAATTCCACCTAAAACGACAGACACACACATACTCAAAGGATTGACACTCTAGAGTTTTCATGAAATACAGTCGTAGCCTAAGCATATATATATATAAAATCATCAGTACAAAATCAACCGGGATCAGACTCCACGGTTGTAATGACCCTAAGTCATTATAAAGGCAAGCATTGAAATTCTGATTCGTTAAATCTCCCGCAAATTTCAGTTTCCTGTTAAAATTCCCGCTAAAATTCGATTCTTTAGTTTCAATACTTAATGTAGAAAGTTTTAAAATTCGTTTAAACTGAAATTGAAAGTTAAAATCGTTGTTAACGCATATTTAAGTTAGCAAAACGTAACTTCCTCATTTAAGACTCCTATTCAAGGAAAATAAATTCAGCCGTAACGAAAAAGTATTAAATCACCGTTGTTTTAGGAAGGAATGTTTAAGGAAATACCCGTTGCCTGCTGTTAATGGACCGAATAAATCGGACGTGCGTTACATACGCACGTCCTATTTAATCGAGAGGATACGGAAGGCCCTCACCACTCGAGCAAACCCCCCTCTCCTCTCAGTCGCTTGTTCCTTTACTGCACGGACACACCACGGAAGCAGGCAAGCAGAAGAGCAACCAGGACCCTTACCTGCGATCGACGGAAGGACGTAGACGGAAAGAGCGCAGTCGACACAACACGATCCGGTCTTCCCGCTTCGGCGTCGATCCTTCCCCGCTCGATTTCGCGCTCGATTCCTTCCTCTTGACCGTTTCCATCGCCGATTTTCCCCTCTGCGCGTCGCTCAACTCGCTCGGCTAAGGTATGGACTCGGCTGCCGATCCTCTTAAAGGAATAATATATAAATACATATAATATGTATATATATATATATGAAATATAAATATATGAATATATATATATGTATGTATATATATATATATATGAATATATATATATATTTTGTATATATATTTATATAGGTATATTTAAATAAACAATAATAATCAATAATAATATTAATAATAATAATAATAATGATAATAATAATAATAAATAATTGTTATAAATAGATTAAATAACTTATTTTGATATCATTAAAAAAATAGTTTTAATATTATAATGATTTGAACTTAAAAATTATCAACAATTAGTCATATTTAATCACTTAACTTAAGACTAGGTTTTTGATTATTTTGCATTATGAAGAATTAAAATGATTAAATTACAGCACTATGATTAAATCTTATTAGCTAACATTAGGAAGATCTCTAATATGTTCAAATCAACTATTTGATAAATTTTGGAGTCAGTTATAATATTAATCAAATATTATCAACCTCATATCCTAACTTATAGCATGGAGTTCATACCAAAATAGATCATAAATAATAGCTCAAGAGGTTTTGAAATATTGCTTGAATGAAGCATGTTTTCTACCCTAAGATAATAGATGGGTTCGGTATTGATAAAAGAAAGGTTTAGTAAAATATGATAAATTAGAATTATGAACATTTTCATTGTATAATCTACTCTTATAAGATTTAGATCTAAGTAACCATCTAAAGGTAAACTAGGGAGCACGAATACTAGTTCTAAATCTTGTAAATAGATAGTCTCATAGATTAATAAAATCTCAATTATAATTTTTGCAGACACATCAAGTTGTGAGTGATTCATCTAGTTAAGTCAAACATAAAAGGTACACTGGATATTACTTTTATGCTTTTCTATGCTTTCTATCTTTTTGCTGCTTAAGCATCGCTTTGAACCTGTTTTATATTGTTGCATTTTTCTCTTACTGCTAGAGAATTAAAAGATGTTTATGTATATTGTGAATGTTGCAAAGGGTTCCAATACGGAGGTTAAAATAAGTTAGGGAGGGCTAGTCCATTAGGAGTCATAAGGGTGCCATCTAGAGCCTTGAGGGGTCTAGATGAAGGTCATGCTTAACTGCATATATGATTTCATCTGGAGCCTTTAACGGGGGCCCAGGTGAAGAATACCATCTGGAGCCTTGAGAGAGGCCCAGGTGAAGGTGCCATTTGGAGCCTTTAACGGGGGCCCAGGTGAAGGATACCATTTGGAGCCTTGAGAGAGGCCTAGATGAAGGTGCCATCTGGAGCCTTTAACGGGAGCTCAGGTGAAGGATACCATCTGGAGCCTTGAGAGAGGCCCAGGTGAAGGTGCCATCTGGAGTCTTTAATGGGGCCCAGGTGAAGGACATGTTTAATTGCAACCTCACGGTTCTGGCCTTGCCCAACAGAACCACTAACATTGCTTCATAATATCAAGTCATAAACATAAACATGAATTTTATGCGATTATTGCTTTCTGTTTGAAAACTTGGCATGTGCAAGAACAATTATTTTGCAGGAGACATTTATCTTCTTGTTTTTTAAACACACTATTTCCTGCAGTTATTATCATTTTGCTTCCCGCTCTGCTTTAAGTATATTTTTAATATCCTTTGTATTTAGAATGTGCACTAAGGCATTATTTTTATAATGCCAGATCAGATACAGTTGGAGGCGGTTGATATAATTTAGAGGCGTAGCGCGGGAAAATAATTGCCCATTCCAGGATTAATAATTTGATGTATATTGAATTTCATATAATAAATTCTGGATGTTGTTTTTATTTTAAATTGAATGAATGATATTTCTTATATCTGAATGGCTTTGGATGTTTGTTTAACTACTATTTTACATAACTGTCAATATGACCCTGCAGAAAGATGCATCCGATATTAGTTTGGTTGTTACCAACCTAACATGAGTCATCACAGTTGATATCAGAGCAGGATTGGAAGTGTTAGAGTAAAATAGTATTTAACATAGAAGCCATAGTTGAGGAATCATTTAATTTAAAAATATAAATACACTGGAATGAAATACAGGATAGGAAACTAGTGACATAGTAAGATGGTGGTAGAAACAAAAACATCTTATAGAAAACTAGTGACACGATGAGACTATTATTAGGGCAACATTTTGTAAAAAAAACTAGTTATATAATAAGGTCGTTATTTCAACCAATTATAAGTTTGACCTTTAACAGATGAATTCCCCAAATCATTCGGCGGAACACTCAGAAGTTGACTTAAGCCAAGAAGGACCTTGGCAAATGGACTTCAACCCCCCTACTCTTGAAGATCGGATTCGGGAGTTGAAGGACAAAGAAGGGACGCGCAGTGAAACCTGACAAGGTTCATGTGTGTCTCTTACGAGAAAATCACCAATCTCCAAAATGAGGTACAAGAATTGAAGGAAACACTGAGGTGGGTGCTTCCTAAATTGGCTGAATTCACTCTAGAGAAAGAAGAAGAGCACGAAGAGCGTATTTCAGTGGTTGAAAGGAAGGTGCACCAAACGAGGGATGCAGCCTCAACTTTTAGAAAGAAGAAAGTAACCAATAAATATAGGAAGCTTTGGGCTAAAAGCCTTAAGAAACTCATCTAAGATTTATTATCTCATAGGCAAAATTTTTATAACAAAATGATTGTATCTTTATTGTTCTGTTTTTATGCATAAAAATATTAGTTCTCTTCTAAATTATACATTCAAGTCTTTAATTATCGCAATCACCCTCCTTATAGATGAATCCGGAAGAATAATATCCAGAACTACCCGCGGAGACTCCAGTAAAGGTCTCTCTACCTCAGGGACCATCAGAAAACAAAACAGAAAAGCTGTTAGAAATGATGGCACAAATCTTTGCCAAACAAAATGAAACCGCTGTTTATGCAGTTAGATCTATGCCTGCACCTCCCTCAGAGCCACATCCTAAAACCAATGAAGCCTTAAATGCCTTCATGAAGCTGAAACCGCCGTCTTATGACGGGACTGCCCGCCCAATGGAAGCGGAAGATTGGCTTCAGGAGGTGGAGGGCAAGTTGGAAAATATGAGGTGCCCGGCCTCAGATGCAGTAAGGCTAGCCAAGAGCCTGTTTAAAGGAGAAGCAGAACGGTGGTGGATAGTCACCTACAGGACCAAGTTTGCTGGGCTAGACTTGGAAGACATCAGTTGGGAGGAATTTGCTGAGGTATTTAGAGCCGGTATATACCCCTCTCTGCGCAAAAGATCTTAGAGGATCAATTTATCCATTTAAGTCAAGGGGAAAGGAGCGTGGCGGTCTATGAAACCGAATTTACTAAATTATCCCGTTACGCCCACAAGCTGGTAGACACTGAAGCCTCCTGGTACACAGCCGATTTCTGGATGGGTTAAGAGACGCAATTCGGACCAGTTTAATACCATTCAGACACACTAACTTTGCGGAGCTGCTGGACTGTGCAACTATGCTAGAATACAACGAGCAGCGGATAGCTAAACGCCAAGGGAAGATACACCATTCTTCCACAGACTCCCAAGAGACTTTCAAAAGGTCTCGATCTGGTAACCAAGCTAGAGTATACCAGATCACTGGGGAAAAGAAAAACTCGGAGTGTCAGCGATCGCACCACAACGGCAGATGTTATCACACTGGCAACAAGTGCTTCCGATGTGGCCGACCAGGTCATAATTATCGAGTCTGCAGAGCCATCAGAACCATTGATGGGGATGTCCTTAATACTCGTACATCAGCCCCAGGGGACAGGCATGCCCAAGCATCTACCCCCACCACTACACCAACTCGAAAGAAGGGACCCGCTACGGGACCTTCCGCCACTGCAAGGGTTTATACTCTAACTCCAATGAAGGCTCCGGAGGACCACAATGTCGTGACAGGTATTTCTTATTACTTGCTCAATAATTTATGTTCTGAAGGTATCATTATCATATCGTTAAATATTAGGTACCTTATATTTTTCCGAGCACCCGTGTATAACTCTATTTGATACGGGTGCAAGCCACTCATTTATTTCTGAGTCATTCGCTGGGAAGTTACACTCGTCATGCCTCGAATTAGAAGAAAAATTAACTGTGGGATTACCATCCGGTGCCATCATGAGAGAAGGAAAATTTTGTGAGTGTGATATTCCAATTAGTGGTGAAGCATTTGAGGCCACCTTAGTAGTCCTCCCCATTGCAAACTTTGATATTATCTTGGGGATGAACTGGCTAACATGCCATCAAGCAGTAATTGACTGTCAACGTAAAAAAGTCACCCTCAAGAAGTCAGGGAGATCAGTGGCATTTGTAGGAAGGCTAAGCACCACCGCATCACTCATCAATGCCTTACAGGCAATCAAATTAATAGAGAAAGGATGTGAAGCTTATCTAGTGACGATGATGGGCAATGATGAGGGAGCTACTACATTAAATGAGACAAGAATTGCAAGGGAATTTCCAGATGTGTTTCCGAAGAATTGCCAGGAGTACCTCCTGTGCGGGAAGTAGACTTCACTATTGACCTAATTCCTGGAACGCTACCCATATCAAAAGTACCCTACAGAATAGCTCCCAAGGAGCTACAAGAGCTGGACAATCAACTAAAAGAGTTACTTAGCAAGGGCCTCATTCGCCCTAATATGTCACCATGGGGAGCTCCTGTGTTGTTTGTCAAGAAGAAAGACGGTACCATGAGGATGTGTATTGATTATCGAGAGTTGAACAAAGTCACAATCAAGAATCGATATCATCTTTCCTCGCATTGATGACTTATTCGATCAACTCGCTGGCGCGGTGGTATTTTCTAAGATTGACCTTCGATCCGGATACCACCAGGTGAGAATAAAAGATGAGGACATTCCAAAAACAGCGTTCCAAACAAGATACGGACATTATGAATTTCTAGTAATGTCATTTGGGCTGACAAACGCCCCATCGTTATTCATGGATTTGATGCAAAGGGTCCTAAAGCCTCACCTGGATAAATTTGTGATCATCTTCATCGATGACATCTTAATATACTCTAAGAGTAAAGAAGATCACGAAGTGCATTTGCGAGCAGTCCTTGAGACCCTGAGATCTAATGCACTATATGCAAAATTCTCCAAATGTGAGTTCTGGTTGAATTCTTTAGTTTTGCTGGGGCATGTGGTAAGTACCGAAGGAATCCAGGTGGATCAAACGAAAATTCTTGCCATTCAAGAATGGGCGCAACCTAGATCTGTGATAGAAATCAAAAGCTTTCTAGGTCTCGCTGGCTATTATCGAAAATTGTGCAAGGGTTTTCTCAAATTTCAGCTCCACTTACCAAATTAACACAGAAATTGGTACCCTTCGTTTGGAGCTCAGAATGTGAAGAATCCTTTCAGAAATTAAAGCATGCCCTTACAACCGCTTTTGTTCTTACGTTACCTCAAGAAGGGATGGACTACCAAGTTTTTATCGACGCGTCTAAGGTAGAACTTGGGTGTGTCTTAATGCAAAATGGGAGAGTAATTGCTTATGCCTCATGTCAGCTAAAGGTGCACGAAAAGAACTATCCAGTGCACGACTTAAAATTGGCAGCAGTAGTCTTCGCTCTCAAGATATGGAGGCACTACTTGTATGGAATAAAATGTGAAATTTTTACAGATCACCAAAGCCTCAAATACATCTTCACTCAGAGAGAATTAAACTGTCGGCAGAGGCGATGGTTAGAATTTATTAGTGATTACGACTTGGATATTCAGTATCACCCCGGCAAGGCAAATGTCGTAGCTGACGCACTGAGCAGAAAATCAGTCAATACACTCGGAAACCTCAGCATAGTCACTTTCAACAAGTACCTGGTTAATGAGCTAAACAAACTAGAAATAGAATGGGTAACTACAAGCCAATTGAATGCCCTTCTGGCTGCTGGAGTTACAGAAGCTACAGAGTCACGTTGGAACAGCGCATAAAATTTTGTCAAGCGGCTCAGAACCCAAGGCAAGGCTTACTACTATACTCACAAGTTGCTTCTTTAGAATTCCTACTTTGAAGACTCGGATAATGAGTTTTCATCTTCGATCCTGTGGCTCGCTTCTTCGTTCGCCGCGGCTCGGCTCGCTTTAAACTCACGCGTCAAAATGGAACCCCCCCGACACTTGGAAGGAATGTCGCTTTCAACCTCCTTCTATCGACATCGACGGCTCCGAGGAAAAAAGAGGCGCGTAGCTACAGAGAAAGTCTTGTATTTCAAGGCTACGTAGTAGATATGCTTTTGTGAGATTCAAAGACCAGAGTTTGAAAGACCCAGTCGCGTAGCTCCGAAACTCCTCGTTTTTGGATGATTGAAGTTGACTTCTTTCTCAAATCAAATTATTGAATTGACTTCTAATATCTATTGTTTAGTAGACCGAAGCCATTCATTCAGTACGATAGTGACCCTATTAAGCACGCACTAGAAAGCTGGTACTGGCTAACTGGAGCTCAACTTCAACTCGTTTTCTGTTGTCAAACACTTGAAGGAAGAAATCCGTTCAGCATGGTCACAGAATGTGTTTGTAGTTTTGAAACTCAGCACGCACGGGTTGTTCGATCATGGGTCAACAACCCTCTTTCAAAGCCTCCATCCACAGGCTAGAGTCAGATTCTCGTTCGTCTCGACCAAAAAGAAAAAAGCACTTCAATTAGTATGCAAAAATACACGGAGTATCTAAAGATGAAAATTATTTCGGAAGGGAAAAGTAAAGATCTTCAGGAAAAGGATGATTACATTTATCACGGAACTCAATTATGGGTACCAGAGGATAAGGAGTTAAAAATGGCAATATTGCAAGAAGCACATTGTTCTGGTTATACTATTCATCCGGGAAGTTCCAAAATGTATCATGATTTGAAGAAAATGTACTGGTGGTCAGGACTAAAGAACAATATAGGAGAATTTGTGGCACGTTGCAACTCTTGCAATTTGGTAAAAGCAGAACATCAGAGGCCCGGAGGACTCTTGCAACCTCTACCAATCCCGGAATGGAAATGGGTTGATATTGCCATGGACTTTATAGTAAGTCTACCCCGAAGCAAATCAGGGGCAGATATCATATGGGTGATCATTGACAGGCTTACAAAATCTGCGCACTTTCTCCCAATAAAGCAAACTGATCCAGTGGAGAAGCTCGCCAGGATATATATTAAGGAAATTGTTCGATTGCACGTGATTCCAAAGACGATTACGTCAGACAGAGACAGCAGATTCACTTCTCGATTTTGGAAAGCAGTGCACGACGATCTAGGTACTACCCTTGCAATGAGCACTGCATTTCACCCTCAAACAGACGGACAAACAAAAGGGTAAATCAGGTTCTAGAAGACCTTCTAAGGCTATGCATACTTGACTTCGGTGGGAGCTGGGAAAAATATTTACCTTTGGTTGAATTTGCTTATAACAATAGCCATCAATTCAGTATTAGCATGGCTCACTATAAAGCCTTATACGGAAGGAGATGTCTTACGCCCCTATCATGGACAGAAGTCGGAGATGTTCAGATTTACGGATCTAAATTGGTGGAAGAAACTAATAAAAAGATCCAACTAATAAAGAGCAGGATAATGGTGGCTCAGGATCGCCAAAAGAAATACCATGATTCCAGGCACCGAATGTTAGAATTTCAAGTCGAAAATTTTGTATACTTGAAAGTAAGTCCTATGAAAGGAGTATTTAGATTTGGGGTGACCGGTAAAAAGTCATCGGTATATTGGACCTTTCGAGGTGATAGCTAAAATTGGAGCTGCTGCTTATAAAATCAAACTACCTGAAAATCTTACGACAGCTCACAATGTATTTCATATTTCGACTCTTCGCAGATGCCTACAGAAACCGTCTCAACAAATAATAGCGCCCGGTATTGTTATCCAACCAGATTTGACAGATGTTGAATTGCCTGATAAAATCATAGAACGAGATTGTGATGACCCATGTTAGGTTGGTAAGAACCAAACTAACATCGGATGCATCTTTTCGCAGGATCATATTGGCAGTTAGATAAAATAGTAGTTAACGAACATTCAAGCCATTCACATAAAAGAAACGACATTCATTCAATTTAAAAAAAAATAACATCCAGAAATTATTACATAAAATTCCATATACATCAAACTATTAATCCTGGAAGGGGAAATTATTTTCCCGTGCTACGTCTCTAGACTATATCAACTGCCTCCAACTGTATCTGACCTGGCATTATAAAATAATGCATTAGTGCACATTTTAAATATAATGGATATTAAAAATATACTTTAAGCATAGCGGAAGGCAAAGAAGAAAAAAATGAGATAACATTTGCAGGTAAATATAGTGTATTTCAAATAAAAGATAATCAGATCACCTGCAACAAGTAATGTTTTGTTCACATGCCAAATGTCAAAAGGAAAAGCAATAATTGCGTAAAAATCTATGTTTATGTTTATGTCTATGATATCATGAAGCAATATAGCAGTTCTGTTGGGCAAAGCCAGAACCATGAGGCTGGGTTCATATGCATTTAAGCATAAACCTTCACCTGGACCCACTTAAGGATCTCAGATGGCAACGTGCATTTAAGCAACCTTCACTTGTGCCTCCCTCAAAGGCTCCAGATGGCACCCTTATAGCTCTCGAGGACTAGCCCCGTCCTTAACCTAATCATGCTCCGTTTCGGAACCCTTCTTGCAACATTCACACGACACATAAACATCATTCAATTTCTCTTACCTCATTAGTAGTAAGAATAACGTATTAAATACAAAATAGGTTCAAAGCGATGCATAAGCAGCAAATGAAAGTAAAAGCATATAAAGTAATATCCAGTGTACCTTTTGTGTTCGACTTAACTAGATGAATCACTCACAAACTTGATGTGTCTGCAAAAATTATAATTAAGATTTTATTAAATTATGAAACTATCTGTTTACAAGGTTATAACTAGTATTCGTGTTCCCAAGTTTGCCTTTAGAAGGTTACTTAGATCTAAATCTTATAAGAGTAGATTATACAATGAAAATGTTCATAATTCTAATTTATTATATTTTACTAAACCTTTCTTTTATCAATACTGAACCCATCTATTATGTTAGGGTAGAACAACATGCTTCATTCAAGCAATATTTCAAACTCTCTTGAGCTATAATTTATGATCTATTTTGGTATGAACTCAATGCTATATAAGCTAGGATATGAGGTTGATAATATTTGATTAAAATTATAACTGACTCCAAAATTTATCAAATAGCTGATTTGGACTAATTAGAGGTCTTCCTAATGGTGGCTACTAAGATCTAATCATAGTGCTGTAATACTATTATTAATCATTTAAATTCTTCATAATGTAAAATAAAAACCTAGTCTTAGGTTAAGTGGTTAAATATGTCTAATTGTTGCTAATTCTTAAGTTCAGATTATTATAATATTAAAACTATCAAAATAAGTTATTTAATCTATTTATAACAATTATGTATTATTAATATTAATATTGATATTAATATTAATCTTATTCTTCTTATTCTGCTTTTTATATATCTATTCTCTCTCCTCTCTCTGTTCTCTTGTCTCTCTCTGTCTCTTCTCTCTCTCTCGCTTTCTCTTTATCTTCCCTCTCTCTCTATCCACCGTATTTCATTCTCTTCTACTCGACATGTCGAAGGGCTTACCTACGGACGAGCCGAATGCTTCGAGCAAGAGAGCCAAGCGACACGTAGAGGGAGTCGACGCAAAGGACCGAGCGGAGAGGGTTCGGCGCTTCGTCAATTCGGCGAGGGCTACTGCGAGTGTTACGAACCGTCTCTCAATGCCGCAGCGGGAGAGAGTCGACGCAGAGGGCAGAGCGGTAAGGATCGACGTGCGTACCTGAGCCGACCAAAGTGTGCCGCAGGCGAGCAAGCAAAGGCATTGTGATGACCCACTTAAGTGTAATAAGTGAAACTCTTAAACATCGATGCGCCTTTTCAGATAATAGTGGAGTTCCTGATAGAACTCCAAAGTTAAGCGTGCTCAGTGGGAGCACTCCCGTGAGGCTTTTTTGGCCAAAGCAGATAATACCTTGGTGTTTAAGAGTTTGAGCTGTTACAAATGGTATCAGAGCAAACCATAGGATGCAGATAGGAGCTAAGTGCCATACAGGCAAAGTACACTTCATGTGAGCAGCCTCTTGAACCCATGATGGTTAAGGTGCTACATGGTTCTGGGTAACCGTACTCTGAGCCTGTTAGGTCACCCTTCTTATCTACCCAATGGATGGTTCTTGGATCTGTGTGTGGATACTGATGAGGACGTCAGTTACTTAAGTTGGGAGATTGTGATGACCCACTTAAGTGTAATAAGTGAAACTCTTAAACATCGAGGCGCCTTTTCAGATAATGGTAGAGTTCCTGATAAGAACTCCAAAGTTAAGCGTGCTCAGGTGGGAGCACTCTCAGGATGGGTGACTTACTGGGAAGTTATCTTATGAGGGCAAAACCGTGAGGCCTTTCTGGCCAAAGTGGATAATACCTTGGTGTTTAAGAGTTTGGGCTGTTACAGAGATAATCATCGATTAAGGAAAAGGACAATCCCTATGGTCAAAGTACAATGGAAGAATCATAGTGCGAAGGAAGCAACATGGGAAAAAAAGGAAGATATGAAGAAAGAATATCCCAAACTCTTTCAGAACTCAAGTAACTTTAATTAAATCTTTTTGCATTCAACTAAATATTTTCTACTACGGTGAAATGTCGAGGACGATATTATTTTTAAGTTGGGGAGTTTGTAAAGACCCTAGGTCATTAAAAAGGCAAGCATTGAAATTCTGATTCGTTAAATCTCCCGCAAATTTCAGTTTCCTGTTAAAACTCCCGCTAAAATTCGATTCTTCAGTTTCAATACTTAATGTAGAAAGTTTTAAAATTCGTTTAAACTGAAATTGAAAGTTAAAACCGTTGTTAACGCATATTTAAGTTAGCAAAACGTAACTTCCTCATTTAAGACTCCTATTCAAGGAAAATAAATTCAGCCGTAACGGAAAAGTATTAAATCACCGTTCTTTTAGGAAGGAATGTTTAAGGAAATACCCGTTGCCTGCTATTGATGGACCGAATAAATCGGACGTGCGTTACATAAGCACGTCCTATTTAATCGAGAGGAGACGGAAGACCCTCACCACTCGAGCAAACCCCCCTCTCTCTCAGTCGCTTGTTCCTTTACTGCACGGACACACCACGGAAGCAGGCAAGCAGAAGAGCAACCAGGACCCTTACCTGCGATCGACGGAAGGACGTAGACGGAAAGAGCGCAGTCGACAACAACACGATCCGGTCTTCCCGCTTCGGCGTCGATCCTTCCCCGCTCGATTTCGCGCTCGATTCCTTCCGCTCGGCCGTTTCCATCGCCGATTTTCCCCTCTGCGCGTCGCTCAACTCGCTCGGCTAAGGTAAGGACTCGGCTGTCGATCCTCTTAAAAGAATAATATATAAATACGTATATATATGTATATATATATATATGAATATACATAATATGAATATTATATATATATTATTATATGATATATATATATGTTATATATTTTATAGGTATATTTATAATAAACAATAATAATCAATATATATTAATAATAGTAATAATGATAATAATTAACAATAATTGTTATAAATAGATTAAATAACTTATTTTGATATCATTAAAAAAAATAGTTTTAATATTATAATGATTTGAACTTAAAAATTAACAATTAGTCATATTTAATCACTTAACTTAAGATTAGGTTTTTGATTATTTTGCATTATGAAGAATTAAATGATTAAATTACATCATTATGATTAAATCTTACTAGCCAACATTAGGAAGACCTCTAATCTATCCAAATCAGCTATTTGATAAATTTTGGAGTCAGTTATAATTTTAATCAAATATTATCAACCTCATATCCTAGCTTATAGTATTGAGTTCATACCAAAATAGATCATAAATAATAGCTCAAGAGGTTTTGAAATATTGTTTGAATGAAGCATGTTGTTCTACCCTAACATAATAGATGGGTTTGGTATTGATAAAAGAAAGGTTTAGTAAAATATGATAAATTAGAATTATGAATATTTTCATTGAATAATTTACTCTTATAAGATTTAGATCTAAGTAACCATCTAAAGGTATACTAGGGAGCACGAATACTAGTTCTAAATCTTGTAAATAGATAGTCTTATAGATTAATAAAATCTCAATTATAATTTTTGCAGACACATCAAGTTGTGAGTGATTCATCTAGTTAAGTCAAACATAAAAAGTACACTGGATATTACTTTTATGCTTTTCTATGCTTTCTATCTTTTTGCTGCTTAAGCATCGATTTGAACCTGTTTTATATTGTTACGTTTTTCTCTTACTGCTAGAGAATTAAAAAGATATTTATGTATATTGTGAATGTTGCAAAGGGTTCCAATACGGAGGTTAAAATAAGTTAGGGACGGGGCTAGTCCATCAGGAGTCATAAGGGTGCCATTTAGAGCCTTGAGGGGGCCTAGATGAAGGTCATGCTTAACTGCATATATGATTCCATTTGGAGTCTTTAACGGGGGCCCAGGTGAAGGATACCATCTGGAGCCTTGAGAGAGGCCCAGGTGGAGGTGCCATCTGGAGCCTTTAACGGGGACCGAGGTGAAGGATACCATCTGGAGCCTTGAGAGAGGCCTAGATGAAGGTGCCATCTGGAGCCTTTAACGGGGGCCCAGGTGAAGGATACCATCTGGAGCCTTGAGAGAGGCCCAGGTGAAGGTGCCATCTGGAGTCTTTAATGGGGCCCAGGTGAAGGACATATTTAATTGCAACCTCACGGTTCTGGCCTTGCCCAACAGAACTACTAACATTGCTTCATAATATCAAGTCATAAACATAAACATGAATTTTATGCGATTATTGCTTTCTGTTTGAAAACTTGGCATGTGCAAGAATAGTTATTTTGCAGGAGACATATTTATCTTCTTGTTTTTGAAACACACTATTTCTTATAGTTATTATCATTTTGCTTCCCGCTCTGCTTTAAGTATATTTTAATATCCTTTGTATTTAGAATGTGCACTAAGGCATTATTTTTATAATGCCAGATCAGATACATTTGGAGGCGGTTGACATAATCTAGAGGAGTAGCGCGGGAAAATAATTGCCCCTTCCAGGATTAATAGTTTGATGTATATTGAATTTCATATAATAAATTATGGATATTGTTTTTATTTTAAATTGAATGAATGATATTTCTTATATCTGAATAGCTTTGGATGTTTATTTAACTATTATTTTACCTAACTGCCAATATGATCCTGCAGAAAGATGCATCCGATGTTAGTTTGGTTGTTACCAACCTAACTTGAGTCATCACAATGTTCTCTTGAGCAAGGAAG
The DNA here is from genome assembly GCA_016760335.1 of Gastrodia elata. NCBI lineage: Eukaryota > Viridiplantae > Streptophyta > Magnoliopsida > Asparagales > Orchidaceae > Gastrodia > Gastrodia elata. The sequence goes on along the minus strand of CM028671.1, from coordinate 48,261,798 downwards.
TTCAAAAGCCTCCCGGGGAGCACATCTATCATAACAAAAGAAAAATCATCCTATTGGGCATACATGGCACAAAAATCTGTCACACAATTCGCATCACACGATCGGTGAGAAAAAATAACACGAGGGAGATTTAGCAGAAAAGCGAGGTGATCAGCGTGACGCTCTCCGCCTCGTGAACGGAGAGTCCTCTCCCAATGACGTTTAAGCCTCCGGATAGCTCCCATGCGTCTGCCAGAATTAGCATATTCGGCCAGGAGGGCATGTTACAGAATGGTAACTGCTTGCATCTCCGCTTGAAGAGGAGACAAGGCCTGTAAACGAGCTCTAGCAGCAGCAAGTAGGTGGCCAGCTGAGTCGCGGACTACAACCCCACCAAAGCAACGAGCTCTCTATATCTGTATGCAGCATCAATGTTGTCCTTCAGCCAACAGGTCGGGGGGTACCATCTGAAAGAGGAGGTGGAGGGGCCCTGGTGGGTCGTGGAACCCCAGGAGTCTGACCCGTTGTGTAGCCCAGCATGAACCGGCGTAGAGAGAATCGAACCGGCTATGAGGATGCGCAGCCCTGCTCCTTCATGCCTGATAGAGGGAGTAGGCCACAATCTGGCAGCTAAAGCGACGATGACGAGATGCAGTAGCAGTCAAGAACAGGGCAGTAAACTGGTCCCAAGAGGTTAGGGTGGCTGGAAGCAAGCCCTTACGCACAAAATATCCATAATAGCCTTCGTATAACTGCAATGTATCACCAAGTGTTCTCTGTCCACCTCTGAATCACAGCCCCAGACATATGCTGCAGACTGCGTAAGCCCTCTCCTGAGTAACCACAACTTGTCGGGATAGGCATCACTAAGCAACACTCTGGAGCTTTTTTTGTCCTCGTTTTCTAAAATATACATTCATGGCTACTCTCATTAGAATATTACAATTGTAACTTGTAATAACTAAATAAATAGTTAAAACTTTGGAGGCTTCATCTCTTAAAAGTGAACATAGGCCCTTTTGCATGCTGAACCATTATAATTTTTTCTTTTTTTCTTCTTTTCTTCTTTACTTGGTTTGAGCTTCATCTTTTGTATGTGGATTCATCTAGTATTACAGATTACAAGCTCTATGAGAATCACAGATCTAAAGGTTGCATGGATAATTCTCTATTTAAATGATCCCCACAAATACATTTAATTTCACATAAGCAATGTGTTTTAAAGCTTTAAATTTTAGAATGGAAAAGTTCTTGGAAGATTAAAAAAATGGCTTGAAATTCATGGTAAAATTGTTTTACACGATAGTTTTTTCCCACTTTTTGATGGTAAGTGTTAACTAGGAGGCCATATTCTTGATAGTTTTTTCATGAAAATCTATGAAGTTTATCTTGGTGCTGCAGCTTTGAATGAAGCTTTACAACTACATTTCTTAATATTGATATCAGCTACATATCTTGAGAAGACATTTATTCATTAAGCAATGCTGATGACGCCCTTCATTCACAAATTTGCTGATGAAGAAAAAATTCAACATCGATGAAGAACATAATCAATCTGTTGATGATAATTCTTTGGAAATGCCAATTACTTTACTTTGGAAACGTTCATAATAACTTCTACAAACTACATACTTCAGGTGATGACTTATTTGATAAACATGCCAACACCTTTCATTGCTTAGTTTCTCTCTAGCATCATTGTATGACACCTCAGTTAATCATTAGTCTTGACATTTTTTAGCCATCTACTTTCTTTTGCCTGCATAGGTAACATTACATTATTAATGTAATAGTTGGAACACTCAATTATCAATGTATTATTCTCTTTGGATTATTAGTATTACGACTTTATTCTCAGATGGCCAGTCAACTTAAGAGTGCTCCATTAAGAGCACAATTAATATGCATTTTTAATTAGAACTCCAGTATCTTCAAAGACACTTTGATGTAAGAGTTCAATTTCACTATATTTAGAAGGCTAGGGGATTTACAATCTCATCACTTAAGCAATTGATAATCTCTTCAGTTTCCATACACGTCTAAGAATCATCCACTTAGTAGATATGATTTTTAATATGATACAATCTTAAGTGGTGGCCCCACTATGTAGTGCTTTGTTCCATCATGGGTTCAAGAGGCTCTTATGGCATGGCATTTTGCCATGTATGTCACTTAGCTCCATCTGATACTTAGTATATTGTTCTAATTTCATTTGTAGGCTTTTGAACTCTTAATTAGCAATGTATTGTTGGATTTAACTTGGAGATTTCTTGTCTTTGTTCTCATTCGATACATTCTCAAATGACCGTTCATCGTAGGAGTGCTTCACTAGGAGCACACTTAATCTGAAAGTATTTATTAAAATTTTACTATTAAATTAAAAACACTTTGATATTTGTGAGTTTTGCTTCACTATACTTTACTAAGCCTCATTATAATAATTGTGAATCCCTTAAATATATTGAAGCTTAACTTTTAATTATCAAGGTGTATTTTGAGATAGTGGATGAGTGTTTAGAAGTTATATTTGAGGACAAAACTGTGAGGTTTGATGTGGCATGGGATGGGTTGGGCATAGCGAATAATTTATTTTAACTCAGGGTGCTTAAATGGTATTAAAATGATACATTTGATGCAAGAAGCTAGGTGCTATGCTGGGTAAAGTGCCATACCATGGGATCCATCTCTTAAACTAATGATAAGTCAAAGTGCTATGAAGTGTGGCAACCTTTTGAGCTTATAAGGGCCACATTTAGAGCTCTATTTATCTTGTGGATGATTCTTGGTTATGTTTGTGAAAATTGATGAGAACTTAAGTTGCTGAAGTAGCGGAGATTATGAAGCACCTTATATATGGTGAAGCAGTGCACTTAAATTTTAAGACACTGTGAGATAATGGAGTTTTAATAAAAATGCATAAGTATAGCATGCTTGTAGTGTAGCATTTTTATGACAATGACCATCTAGGAAGTTATTATTTGATTATAAAATCATGAATTATTTGATAATTAAGAGCTCAAATTGCTACCATTATTTTGAAAAAGCCAAATTAAAAATTGTTCAATTTAATTTTTAATTATTCATTCATAATGATCAATCTCGATGCAATTTCACAAATTAATTAATTAACCGAATGCTCATACGATGTGCAGAGATATCTATGTCGGATTATCTTATTTCATTATTATTATTTTTATGCATTTTCTTTTGTGTTTTTTAATCGTGTTTTCTTTTTTGCTTGTATATTTATTTAATCAACTGCTAAAAGAAACAAAGGGTGATTTCAAAGTCAGGCTTTAAGTGAGAATTTGAAATGCTGAATTGCTATTTATTTTTTAAAATAAATGAAAATTGATATTTTAAAATTTTCAAAAAAGCTAGAGAACATGATAACCATTACCATCCCAAGCTTTTCTGCTTGTCTCAAACTTAGGGCTTCTATTCCTCGTGCATTTAATTGATCTAATACCTTTTTTTTATATTAATGACGTCTCTCTTTTTGCAAAATCTGAATGCTCGAATACCCTTCTCCGCATATCATCAAATGACTTGGATCAGAGCTCCGTGAACCTTCTTGTCAAAGAGCCAACCCTCTTGCAGACTAATGTAGAATGAGGTTTGGATTAAGTAGATGAAAGTTGAGTATAGTACTTTTTATAGATGACCTCCACCAAATGATTTAAGTTTTGTTTTCTGATAACGCTATTGAGTTATGTGTGATATATTTATTTTGTACTTATGTGTTTTATTATTTTATGTATTTTCTTTGCTATTTCATGATGAGATTGTGTGAAGAAGAGTATTTCTTTAAGGGCACCTTTAGGGGCTAAACTCGTACTATTTATGTTTGTGCATATAAAATGAAAACATAATTTCGGTGTGCTATGAAATGTTGAACCACTTTGTTTTCATGGAGTGATTTAGTGGCCTTCTCCTCCCATTTCTTTGATGTGGTCTTGAACTCTTATTTGATGACTAGTTATTTGTGTTTCTTTGTGCATCCTCATCAACAATACCGCTCTTCTTATTTGCTCCAATACTTCATGACGTCTCTTGCTTCACTAACATCTGTTCTGAAACGATGTACTTTATCACCTCTTTCAATGTCAGCAAGTTAGGGTTGATGAGTAGTAGCATTGTTTCAAGTTCAGTACTAGCGTTCACCTAGGTTCTAAAATTTTTTATTGCTTTGATAAATTTGCAACACTGATGTATTTTTTGTTGATCGTGTAACATATTATATCCATCTACATGTTCATAAGAGGAATTTTTATTGCACTAATTTTGTGACTGAATAAAATTTTATCATAGTTTGTTTTAGAATGATTAAATTAATGATTAAATTCAAAATTTAATGTCTTTTTTTTCTACATGAAAAATAATTTAATTTAGATTTTTTGAATAATTTTCTTAATAATAAAAGGAATTATTTGCTGTTGCATTGAATTTTCCTCTTCAATCTGTTTTCATGATAATGACGATGTTCAATGTATGCGCACATATTTGAGCTTTTGAATTATTTGTTTATTTTCTCAGTCTCAAGGGTTTTAATTGAATGAATATTTCTGAAACTTGAAAAAATGGGAAAAAGTTCCTCAACTTTAAACCTTTCTTGATTTAAGAGAATTTCTAATGCATGGTATGTGAATCTTTCTTTCAATTGAAGGTAGAGATTCCTATGATGAAATGAATTGTTATGGAACACTATTTTATTGTGTGAGTGGCTTATGGTAAATTTTTCCCTTAAACAAATAAATTGCTTCAGTTATTAAAAGTTCAAAAAATATTTATTCTTACAATGGGTTCTTACCTAAATTTACTGTCAGACTGCAGCTGCCCTTGATTGATGAGAAGGAAAAGGACGGGAGAGCAAGCTAGTGCTGGTTCTCTTAAATTCTCAATGATATGATGCAAATGTTTCAGATGAAAATTTCATCAGAATTCTCATTGGAACTATGATTGCTGTCTTTGTGATTCGTCCTAGCTTATGTATTTTATTGGAGCTGTAGGCCGTTTCAAGCACCACAACATGTCACCACCCTAATTATACTTGGGTCAGGTAAAATATTTTCTTTAGAAAAAATTCTCTTTAAACATCTGAGTTTTTAAATTTGATTATTGAGCTGTGGTTTTGAAGGGGGACACACTGCAGAGATACTTGACATTGTTAATGTGCTTCCAAAGGACAAGTTTGTACCAAGATTCTACATAGCGGCCACCACTGATACCATGAGCATTCAGAAGGCTAGGTTTCTGGAAGAATCCCTGTTTCAGAAAGAAAAGGTATGCTTCACCATAATCTTACTATCTTCAAGTGTTCAAATGTGTCTTTCTCAGATATTTTCGTTTAATGAATGTTTAGATGTGTAGTTGTTGAATGTTTTAGTTGTTGAATGTTTAAGATTTCATTTCTTCATTAAAAATTTCTTCTCTTTAATTTTTGCATTTATCAGTGGTTTATGTTCTTACCATTACTGATGTTGGTTACCTATGTGATGGCAAAGATTTCACTGTGTTTTTGGAACATTTAATTGAAGAATGATTATATAGTTTAATTAATCTTCATCGATTGTTTCTTGTAAACGCACTTGTGAACTCGCCTATGCTTGTTGTTCCCATTCTTGCCTAAAATAAATAATTGCACTAAAATTTATATGCTTAATTTCACATGTGACAAATTACTACTTCGAAGTACTTTAATTTAAGACAAACTTTTATTCATTTTTACATCTGAATTATTGTTTTTTGTCCATATGTCCATTCATACAAAGGTTATATTTAAAATATGGCTTTTTATACTAGCCAGATATTGCTCAAGTTACTTGTCTTTGACTAATGTAGCCATCTCTGACTCTTATGAGTTGTTGCCGATAGATAAGAATACTTTATGCTTTGATGTTTTCATTGTGATATTTTAATTAGCTGAATATCACTCGAATTAAGCGTCTGATCTTGAGACGAATACTCTTTGAGTATTTAAGGGCGGTTATATTGTGACTCTGCTGTCACAAAATTTCATCAACTTGAATATGGGCGGTTATATAAACAAACGGGCGCATCTTCTCAGGGCAATTGCCACGTCTATTTTAAATCCCAACAGTTACCATTGAAGATGCATGCATTATTACTCGCCCTATTAAGGCTGACACCTCAAAATGGCCTAACGTTAGATTAACTGTCTTGGGCGCTTTAAATTTCACTATTGCACAACAAATGGTATCTTTTTGAATTCCAGAACTTAAAACGATTGTTGTTTCTCTTTATTTCTTCATTGCAACTCTGCTGTCACAAATAACATTAAATGAGCTATCATCCTATAAACAACCCAAGTCATTCTACTAGATTTTGCTTAATAAATGAGCAACAGACTCTTAATCATTCTAGGATATATTTTATTTTAGGTGTTAGATGTTTACACTGAAACAGTTTTCTTACATGAATGCCTGTATTGCCCATATCCCTCGAATTGTGAAAAACTTTCTGTTCATATATATCTATTGGTTCGTTTACATTTCCTTATCTGATTTTAGTTACCTTTTTCATGAAGTATTGCTATTTTTATTGTACCCTGTGATTAAATTGAAACATGAAAAACCGACATTGCAGGCTTCTGATAGTAAAAGAATCTCAGAGGTTGCTCATTTTCAGAAGATTTATCGGAGCAGGGAAGTTGGCCAGTCATATTTGACCTCTGTTGGCACTACTTTGATTGCAGTGGTGCATGCTCTGTGGCTGATACTAAAAATTAAACCTCATGTGGTATATAACTTATTGACTTTAAAGTTAAGAGAATACAGCTGATTATTGAATTCCTAGTTTCTTGAATTAGTTTCTTGAATTGGCTACCCATTTCTTCAGATTATTTGCAATGGTCCTGGAACCTGCATACCTTTATGCTTTGCTGCATTTCTCATCAAGGTTAGAACCTTTCATTTTGTACCATTGTAGTAGATCATTTATTTCCTGAATGATGGCCGTAGTCTAAGCATATATTTATAAAAGCATCAGTACAACATCAATTGGGATCAAATTCCACGATATCATCAGTGATGAGGTCCAAAAGCCTCTCAGGGAGTACATCTCCCCTAACAAAAGAAAAATTGCCATGTTAGGCATACATAGCGTAGAAATCAGCCATCCAATTCGCATCGCGCGATCGATGGACAAAAATAACAAGGGGAAGATCTAACAAGAAAGTTAGGTGATCGACGTGACGCTCTTCGCCTCGTGATCGGAGAGTTCTCTCCCAGTGTCGTTTGAGCTTTTGAATCACTCCAAAGCAGTCATCCTCAATGATGGCTCCCTCCGTATTCGCCTTAGTAGTCAGAAGAGCCTGATGTAGAACAGTTATCCCCTACATCTCCGCCTGAAGAGGAGAGAAGGCCGGGATACAGGCTCCAACAGCAGCAAGGAAGTGGCCCCCATAGTCCCGTACCATAGCACCACCAAATGCAGCAAGCTCCTCATAGCTATAAGAAGCGTCAATGGTGGCCTTCAGCCAACCTGTCAGGTGGGCACCATATGAAGAAGGTGGAGGGGCCCTGGTGGGCCATGGAATCCCAGGAGTCAGACTCGTCATGTAGCTCAGCACTGACCAATGCAGAGAGAATCGAACCCGCACAACCCAACTGAGTCGGGTGCGGGCGGCCATGAGAGTGCTCAGTCCTGCTCCTCCAAACCTGGTAAAGGGAGTAGGCCACAATCTGTAGCTGAAGCGACGCCCGTAAGCTTCATTAAATAGATCATTTTTTTGTTTGAATATTTGAAATTTGCATTGCCTTATTTATATGTTACTAATTGAACGCTAGTGCTGAAACATTGCTAGTCTCAGGGAGGACTAAGGGAGTGGTGAATTAAAAAAAAGAAAAAAAAATTAGAATGGGAAATAGTAAAGTAGGGAGAAATTTGGAGAAATATTGCACAAAAGAAATAGTAAAAATCATAATTATAAATTAGGGAAATACAAAAACTGATTCCTCCCACATAAAAATATAAAAAAATAATTAGTGCACATTCATTACTCAAATATTTATAATCTATATTTTAAATATCCTAATAATTTCTAATCAAAATTTGAAAGGATAATTTTTATAATAAACAATTATTTATCTGCACATGAATCAAATATTTATAATGAGGCACCTATTTAATAATTTTTTTTCTACTGACATATTAAACCCTTAAAAAGGGGACAAGGTGTGATGCATGAACAGGGTGTGGCATCATGATACACGTGGCAAGCCCAGACCTGGGGTGAAGCTGAGTAGGCCATGAAGCCGGGTGCAAGGGTGGCTCCCGTGGCGAGCTAGGGGTGCAGCCTCCTCAGCATTACGACACATTGTTGTAAGAATACTATAATGAGTGAGGATATTTAAATTGCTCTGAGATGTGTGTGTGACACGGGACTAGGAAGCCCTTTGTGTGGCACGAGGCTCAACAATGCCCAGCACATGCGTGATGCGGCATGCAAGTTTATGTATGAGCAGGTCCAGGTGGGAGGAGGCGGAGATGGGACAGAGCGGGGCTGGCGTGGCGCTGGGTGGGAAGGGGAGCTGGGTGGGACAGGGAACTAGGTGGGATGGGGTGCTAGGTGGCATGGTGTTTAAGGCGTTATTCGGGTTTCGTTTCGTACTAAATTCCTTTATCTTGTTTTCGTAAGAATTTAATTTATGCTTGAATCACTGTATTGTACTTCTTACCATTATGTATTCTGTCTGTAGGTTGCTGGCATTAGATGGGCATCCATCTTTTACATAGAGAGCATTGCAAGGGTAAGGAGGCTCTCCTTAAGCGGCCTGTTGCTCTACAAATTACGCCTAGCTGATCAATTCTATGTCCAATGGCCTCAGCTCCAGAAGGCATATCCCAGGGCCCACCATGTTGGTTGTCTCATGTGAAATGTTCCAACTAAGTGATAAATCATTGCTATCTATATCTAATTATTTTTGTTTTTTTAGTTCATACTTCTGCCATTGTTTCAATGAAAACAATTATGATTAGCCTGTTGCAGTTATGGTTGTTTCATTGGTCGACCACTGAGATGCACATCTGGGGAATCTTCAAGCTGCAGGAACATGCTGTCTTATATTTCATCTAAATTGTAGTTTTAATATTTGTCATACCTCAATAGTTGAAACCAACTAACAGTTTTTTATTACTACTTCATAATTACTTTATATATTTTTGTAGTAAGATAACGGTTCATTAAGAAGTAATTTGTTTTCCTTTGTAATTTATGGATATCCTCATAAATATATAAATTTTGTGCCTTTAAAAGAATAACCAAGGCTAAGGTCTAGAGTTGAGAACTTGTATGTCACTGAATGAACTCATGTAAGCACTTAACCTAACAGGATGCCTGGATGCCCAACATGAAAAATGAAAGATATGAACAGTTTTAATTTTTAAACAACCAACAAAACTGTTTTGTATTTTGAGTATTTTTTGTGAACTGTTGCACTTTAAGAAATTCATGGTGCTAGTGATTTGAATTACATTTTTATATAGAACTATCATATATGAATATAACGAAATACAGGCACATAGCGTACCAATCTAGAAGGTTGCAGCTTTTTTATGTGAAAAATATAGAAATAGAAAATTCACGTGGTATAGGCTGCTTGAGAAAGATTGGCCGGCTTTACTTCAAAAATAATAAGGACCCACCATTCCCTATTACTGAGAAAAGAAGAGATGCATTATATTAAAATTCTGCTGGAAATCATATTCTGGGATTGAAGCAGCTGAACTGTCAGTACTGTTGGATGGGCGGGAGCCAGCAGATGATATGTGGATTCTTGGTGTAACGACTTTCTAGGAATACCATAATATATTAGTTTTTTAATTATTCACAAAGTTTTCAGAATTCTAAAATTTTCCATGATCTTTAAATCCCCTAGTTTTTAATTAGTGAAGGAGAATTGAGGCTACTTTTAAATTTTAGAAGGCTAATTTGGTCTTCATCCAGAGTTGTGCCAATTATTACATCAATGGATGCATAAGATCACAATATCAAGTGATAAAAAGCAGCTGAATGTTCCCTCCTCTGAGTGTGCTAATTTAACCCGCACAAATCATGATCAAAGCGGATGGAGATTTGGCAGGTTTGACAGTGTAGTGGGGGTCAATGGTGTTCGCATCTTTGATTAATTAATGGAAGGCACCATTTGGAAGCTCTCAACACTATGAGTGCAATGCCATTGATATTTAAAATTCAATGGTCTGGTCGCTTATGAAGAAACTTGAAGACCTGGTGATGGCACATTGATTAAGCAATTTTACACCATTACTTTTTCATCTATTGAATGCCTGTGGGTAGTGCAAATATTCCAAGTTGTATAGATGAAATTTGACGTTGACAAAAACTTGTTGTGCAACTTTGCCCCTCTTGGAGTGTCTGTGTTCAAGAGTGTCTGCGATCTTGTTGGCTCATGATTTTTTCATTTGTAAAAATTTCTGTGGTACTTCAGTTAAAGAAGCCATAGATGATATGCTTTTATTGAATATACTCAATGGTTAATTCTGTTTTAAATTGTATATTTTATTCGCACAATCAGAAGACGTAAGGCATTTCCTGAAAAGTTACTGGTTATCAAGTTTGAATAATCAACAATAAGTCAAATGTGAAAAGAAAGAATATTGATGCAGTTGAAGTGCTACAAATGACTTCAAGAAGCTTTTATCTCCAAAATTTTATAATTAGCGGAGTGTAATTCAGAGAGTTTTGTTGCAGACAGGACACTTTGTAATTCTCATGACCAGAACTTGTTTTGATATGGATTGCAACTTGCTGGCTGGTAAGGTCAGATGTATGGAGTTGCTTACCTTGACAAAAAAAATTAAATGCCATTGCAAATTGGTCAATTTGATGCTGTTTGCGATACAATAATTCTATTGGGATTGGCTGAAATTTAGGGTTGCTTTGAAAGTGTAACTAAGCCTTTGTTTTTGGTTAAATATTCTTCCTGGAGCATCCAATTTCATTGATTGGCTAATAGTTTTCTAACTATAAAATCATTTTTAGTTACAGGAATAATGGATGTATAGTTTTAAACAAGCTATTATGCTTAGGCTGTTGTGGCATCTTCTTCCCATGTTATATTTGCATGCTAGTTCCACCCACATTGGGTAGTGGGGGTGGTTGCAGAAACAGATCTTCAGTACTCCATATCCAATCTTTGACCTCTCTCCAACTCACTCTTCTTGATAATTAATCTTCTCATCTCACTCTCAATGACATTGAGCTGCACTGACAGCAGCACCTACTCATCTCAGACCTTTTTTGAATCCCCCTCCTTGTCACGGGTAGCTTTTCTGTTCTTTACTGTCAATCTGTGGTTGCTGCCTGTAGCTCATATCCTTTTTGCTTCTCCATTCTAAACATCCTAATCGTCATTACAATGACAACACTAAGTCCATCTAAGTGAGTTCGGCTACGTGAATCATTTATTTCCATTTTTTAGAAAGAGAACCATTGGAAACGCTTCTTCCCATGCCTTCTTGGGTTTTATGCATTAAATCTTTTTAACAGGTGTGTTGATCCTAATCGTTATGTTTGTTTGGCTTGTCAAGGACAAGTGGCGCCTTTGCAATCAATGGGCCTATTGTTCTGCTCGAGTACTTATTATCACAAAACTAAAAAGGGTGAATCTTGAGAATGATTCTTTGTTACGATGATCTGAGTTGTTTAGGAATGCTAGTAGGAGAATTAGATTTATTGTAATAGAAATTTCAAGGATTAAGAAAATGTAGAAGTTTGAATAGTTGCATTGATTTTTCCATATAACATTGTTGTGTCCCCGCTCAATTCAAATTTTAGTTCTGTTTCTGATTGACCTCTTGTAAGCTAACCTGTAGCCTGATTTTTTCTGGACATCCTAAAATTTTGTGAATCAACATGACCAACACAACAATCACAAATTTACATCTTAGGTACAAATTGTGCTGATAATGGAGTTCAAATGTATTGCGAAATATTTTTGAAGTTTATTCCAGATATGAACTTGTTCTATTCTATTTGTAGTAGTTTTTTGAATGACATCAGTTCATTAATGATTTTAGTAGCCACAATGTAGAATGACACCAGAATATGAACCTGTTTCAAAACACATCAGTTCATGAATGACACCAGAATCGGTTGTAATAATTTTAGTAGCCACAATGTAAGATTATAGTGAGCTTTCACTAAATGATTTATGTAATTTTGAGCAACCCAAACTATTTTCTATCTTGCACTTGAAATACTCGCTACTTTTTTATTTATATTTTCAATTTGCTCAAGTATTTAGTCGTATTAGCTTTAACTAGTTTTTTTATTCTAGTAGTTTCACAATTGTTTATCAAATCAATAGCCCTAAGTAGAGCCTTAGGCTCCACTCGAGGTAGCTTTTTTTATTGCTTTACTGTTAGAAAATTGCAGTTTTTTCAGAGATCCTTAGGGGATACTGTTATACTATTTCTTAAAAAAAATAGCTTTCTTTCTAAAAGCTCATACTGCAAATTTAAGACTGCCGGACTCAATAGAAAGTTCTTGAAGCAATTTTATACTAGCAAATTTGCTACTACACTTTCATCAAAAAAGCTTCACATGAAACAGCGCAAGTAGTTTTTAATTTTAAATAACTGTGCTAATCACCAATTTACAGTTTCAGATTTCCTATTTTTTTATCAATAGCTTCACACAACATTCTATTTAGATAGCTACAACTGTCCCAGACTGTTCCTTAGGTTTTCACCTGTTTGCGAACGAATACTTGGGAAATCCATATACATCAATTTTCTTAGTATCATGGCACATGCGTACACACTATAGACATTTACACAAAAACAAAACAAAAAATCTATACCTCGTCCCTAAAATAAATCTCCTCCTGTATCCTGGTTGCTTCACTAGTTATATTTCGTAAATCAGCACATCCCCCATTCTCAATGGGCCCTCCACTTTCCTGCAACTCTTCCTTCTTCTCAGTCATGTAATCATTGTAATGCTGGTAAAAATATGAAGCAAATCCCCACAAACCCAACAGAAGCGAGATAAGCTTCAATCCATCCATCTTATCGTGAAACATAAAAACTGCAAACACAGGCACTATCGGTGAGCCGAGAGTGCTAATGACATTAGAGAAAAGCGAGGACACCTTAAATATCAGTCCTATCAGTCCCACATTAGTAACCTGCCAAGCAACTGAGGCCCAAACCAATGTCATCACATAACCCACCCTTCCCTTCCCAAAACCCTCCATTTCTCGCCTCAATCCTCTCCATTCTCTGCTTGCAAAGAGCCCCACAAGTGCCCCCACAGTGGATACAAGCGCAGTGTATATTTGCATCTCTAAAACAGCCTTAACTGTTTGCCTTTTAATCACTTTCTGGAACGCCAGTTCCATCAGAGAGAGTATGAAGGAATAAGTAGCAGAGGCTGCCAAGGTTAGCATGAATCCGAGCACATAGCTCCCCCCTGATATATCGGAAGCTGATGAAAGCGAGTCCCGTTCAGAGTGGATGCCGAGTATGGCAGCTGAGAAGGTGAGCAAGATGATGGAATTGAGTGTAAGGTGAGTGAACCTTTCTGAGTTGATGAAATAGGAGAAGATGGCATTGAAGGCCAGTTGAGTCGTGCTTACGAGGGAGTAGGTGGAAACACTGAGGAAGAGAAGACCATACGAGTACATTAGGCTATCTGCTGTTGTAATAACGCCTATGACCATGTATATGAGAAAGATCTTGATGAATGAATGGTTGTTAGTTTCAGTGGTAGAGGATGAAAGGAGAAGAGGAATGTAGAGAACGGGGAATCCTGCTGAGAAGGTGAGAGTCTGCATCCACTTGCTGCTGCCTCCTTGATTGTAGTAGAATCTTTGCAGCAGAGTGGCAGCTGTCTGGCCGGCTAGGAGGAGGATGATGTAAAAGGCCACCACAAGCCACCAACTCCAGCTGCGGCACATGGCTGTGGCTGTCGATGGAGGCCGCAGGATTGGCAACAGGGGTTGCAGCTGTTCCTCAGCTTCTGCTTCTTTCCTGAGCTGATTTGAGGGACACAAGTGAGATTTGTATCAGAAGGCATCTCCCAAAAGTTGCGCTGACGTTAAAATGCGCAAACTAATAAATAAATTCTTGCACAGACTAAAAAACATTGATGCTGCTAAAAAATTTCGCTGCCAAAAAGCCATCTTTGCCTGCTTTTTAAAGCAGTGGGTCAGAATCTGATGCGGAACTGAAGAAGGAAAAAAGAAGAAGGAAGAAAGAAAGGCCGGAGCTTATCAGGATAGAACCTTTTAGAGGCAAATTGTGGTGAAAAGTTTCATTCCAAGTGGGCGGTTGCTGAAGAGAAACTGGAAAGCTCTAATGATGCCGCAGTATTTTCCATTATTTGTTTTGTATCAGCATATATATCCTAGAATTATTAAACCCAAGATCATCCCTGATACAACAATGATTTCCCCTGGCTGAATCCTTAAAGAGAGTTCGTTTGGGTGGACAAAGAAGAAGTGAAGACTTGCTGACCTTTGAGGTGTTCATGATTTTGCAGGGTGAAGCTGGGCTGCAAGTCATGAGCGCAGGGGATGAGAGAGGAGGAAGAGGGCGAGGAATGTGCCTTCTTTTCTACTTTATTTTATTTTGTTGTTTGACCGGCTTATGCTTCATCTTAAGCTTTCGTGTTCTATTGAAAATCTTTTTCTATTTATTTATTTTTTATAATAAGAGAATGGTTTCTCTTCCAATAATTTGAGCATGAAAATGAAAAATAAAATATGATCTATCAAAAATTTAATATTATAGCCACAAACATTAGCTATATAACATCATTCTACAATTTATTTTATAAAATAATAGTTTATGAAGCCTTGTGCCTGAAATATCTTAATGTGTAGTGAATGGTGATGATAGTTTTGTTGCACTATAAAGAAGTTAAAAAAGTGATCACAAATGATGGTTCAGAGCATAAATGAAATTAAAATGAAATAACACATAGCTGAACACAACAAGGGACAAATTGCACGTACTGAAATAAACTATAACGTAAATGAAGCCACTACCCAAGAACCATATCAAGCAATCCCTATTGACACCAACAACATGCATAAAGGGCTGCAACTAGATCAAAGAAGAAAGATTGATGTTCGAAGATTTTCAACCAACAATGTCGTGATTTGAGTACCCAAATCACATCTCACCTCATTTAAAATAAATGAGAAAGCCACTGGCGTTTCGAGGGATCTTTCTACTTCACTGCCTTTGAGGGCATAAACATAACCCAACAAAATATGAAGAAAGATGCATCCCCGAGCACATTTTTTATGTTGACAATCTCAAAATATGAGAAAAATTATAGAATCACACTATTAATATTTCGCTATGATAAAAAGAAGATACAAGAGAGATTTTACACTTTGAAGGAGTTCTCAAGCCTTTCCTAGCCCTTCTACAACTTCTCCTTTTTCCTCATAACAAACATCCACCACTCAGCCACTACCTCATATCATAACCCACATCGTTTGCACACACACCCTTATCTCCAAACATTAGCACTATCTTATAGCATAGGCAAATGTCTTTATTATTCAATAAAAAAACAGACAAGTCAACCTCCAAGTTGATCCCATAATCATTGCACATTGGTCATGTGTCCCTCATGTTTCATATGGGCCAACCACATCCAATCACACGATCTTAGCCTTTCAATTTTATCACATAAATTCGTGTTCACTGTATGCGTGTAGGTGCACCCGAGTGCCAGGCTTTATGGTTCCTTCGGTTGATTGTAGATAAGATGGCACTAGGGCACGCCAAAGCACCTGGACTATTGTCTTAGCATTCTGCTAGATTAGCTTGTTGGCGACAGAGTGAGCGTAAGTGACTAGGATTCTGCCTTTGGCCCCGGTGTCTAAAGAAGTGTCAACGCCTGGGCACGCCCAAGGTTGGGCTTGCTACATCTGCTTAACACTTATAGTGGTTGGGAACACCTAAGCGCCCAAACAACCAAGCCACACGCTCTGTTGACTTTAAGAACAACTTTATTAAATAGAAAATCTAAAAGCTTGCAAAAGTATATGGTAGGAATCAAATATATAACGATATTACTTGATATTATAATTCTAGTTGATCAGAAGCAAGATTTTTTAAAGTTTTTTGAGAATGTTCTTTTTTAGGTATTTTATCAATTTGTTTAATTGATATAAATTGCCAAAGACTCAGTCCAACTGAGAATAGAAGTAACCTCATCAGCGCTTGGGTGCGCCTAATTGCCCAAGCCTCAGCTAAAGAACTTTGGTCAAGCACTTGGGCGAGCTCATGCATCGAATTCTTTGCCTTTTCAGCTTCTTTAGCAACTTTCAGGCTCAATTGATTAGAATAGCATCTAACTTACACCCAGTGATTTGTAGCTAACCTGAAGTCACTCCAAGTTTTGCAATTGATCCAGGATCCATTCGAAGGCCATTCCATTGCACTTGAGACTTCACACTTCGATTTTTGCTCACATTAACACACTTCAAATTGTAGTCATGCGCACCCAACCGATCACACCACTTTTGGTTGCACTCGAGTCTCCATAAATATAACCACATCCTAGGTTGGTGTTAAGTGTAGGTCACAATCTTCTTCTTCTTCACCTTGGCAATAGCTTCATAACCATCGAGGCGTGGTGTGGCCCAACACTGCCTCCCAATCACATATCGAACCCCACCACTAAATTAAACACAATTGAGTAATCAATTCCAGGTTCGTATCAAATGCCTTGTACCTACTACCAGTGTTATCATCCACTTCCGAAGAGCATTCTTCCTTTCTCTAATGGTCTGGGAATCCAAGTCACCTGTTAGACTTGGTGTTGATGGATGCATCACCTTACCATGCTTGGTCATTTCTCAGTTGCTATTAGCACATTAAAACTTGAAAAACTTCATGGGCTCACTCCTTGTTGCCTGAGGCTCGACTTGCCTCAACAGAGCACCCTCTTTATCTCTACATGACCACTAAGCTTCTTGTCAAGAGCAAACTTGACTTTCCTTTGTTGCATATTCTCATTTTCATTTGAGATGGGAGATTCAGACCCTCTTTTTTGTGCCCTTAAGACTAAAGTGCTGCTACCAAAGTTGGGCTCTCACGTGTAGTGACCCAATTTTCCTCTTTTGTGCAGTCCTAACACTCACTTAGTCACATTTCATGTGCTCTTCATGAACATTATTGCAAATCCAACTTGTGCTAGCTGACTGATAGAGATCATGTTCTTCTTCATGCTCAGAACATGGTGGACATCCTTCAGCTGCCACATTACATTGCTGGGCAGACCAATATCCACGTCTTCTCGTGCTATAATGCTGCATGCAATATCATCTCATATGCTCATGAACCCCAGCTACCCTAAAAGGTAATTTATGAACAATACCTTGCTAGGCATTACCTTACATAAAGCTCCTAAATCCACCACCCAAGACATTGCCCTATCTTAAGAAATGATCAACAGATCTTCAAGATCCATTATTGCTAAGCTCACTGCACTGCTTTTATCCTGGTTTGTGCCTCTATCTATTCTCAATTGCTTACAACCCCATCGAAGATGGCCCTCTTCACTGTAGTTCTAGCATTTGGATCAGCTCATTGACTTCTCTTTTCTTGAGTTGATCTGCCTCGACTTTGAGTCTCACTGTAGTCCTTGCTCTATTTTCAACATTTTAAGCTTTGAATGTAAAAACCTGACAGTTGAATAATATCCTTGCCTCTTAGCTCAGGATAAGTGTAGCGCCCCGCCCCGTCACCGCGCGCAAAAGAATTAAGTACAATCATATTGGCGGCGGAGCGGTGCGCCACTCGGGGAAGAATAACCCGTTTCCCAGAATAGCTGAAAAACTAGCCCATCAAAAAGGGGTTGCTAACTCAACCTCAAGTAGGGTTAAGAGCTAATACTTAAGATAAGAGTAGTATCATTATCCAAAGTATTAGGCAAATACATACATTGGATTTAACATACAACAAGAACCCAATATATGCATAAAATATCAGCATTTCCAGTATACTGATCACATCATAATACTAAGTATAAGTAGTGTAGTACAGAGTGCAGAAGCTTAAAGCATACATCCAGATACATTCATCACAGAAACAGTATGAAAATATTTATCTCAGGAAAGAAAAGGAAAGTACATCCAGAATTATTACAAACATTTACTAAATAATAGACATAAAACTAAATACTGAACTGAAAGTAAACTAAGCAGCTGAAGAAGAGTCCACTAATGCTCCACGGGCTCCTCCTGGATCTCCTGGATGTACTCTTAACCTGGCTCAGTATACTGCTCAGGATCTAGCAAATTGCCAGATCCCAAAAGTACCTCGTGTTAGACAATAAGTCTAACACATTGAAACTAATCTAACAGTTCTAATTATTCATTTAACATTTACATAATACGAGTAAATCTGCAGAAAAACTGTAAAGATAACTGAAAGTACAAATCTGTCTAAAACTGTACAAAATTGAAGTAAAACAAAGTAAAACTGAACTGTAATTGAATACTGAAAATAAATCAAAACAGTACTGGATCTGAAACTGAGTAATCATATATACAACTATACTGTATGTCATGGAAACTGTGCATCTGAATATGCCACATTACGGTATGCTACTGATATGCTACCAAAATATCACTGAACTGTTATGAGCAGTACATACACCCTGTTGGGAATACTGTTTATTGATGACACTGATGCATCCAGAAATTCCCCCGTCAATGTATGCAACATTCTGAAACTCATAGATAATTACTGATACTTATACATCATTCTGATTCTCATACATCATTCTGATATTCACACATCATGCTTATACCCATGCTCATGCTTCTAAACTACATGAGATAAATCCAGAAAATACTTTAAAATCTGATAATGAATCCAAGGTCTCCATTGTGCAGAATCCTGCTAAAATGATTCTGACTCCTAAGATTCTAACTGTGGTAATTTGTTAAAGTTGAGAGTTTGCTTGAAAATCATTAGCTGGGATGATTGTATATACATATTTAGAATGTTTGCAAGAAATGTAGATTTAACCCTTAGCTTATTTAAACTACACTTATCGAAGCGTACTACGATAGGAGGCAGAACCAGGTCACAGTTTACATCTCAAGCTAAGCTGTTAAATGCCCTAATTACAAGCATACTTAGTGGTCTACGCAAAGTGACTTAAGATACTTAATTTGCTTAAACTGCACTTATCGAAGCGCACTACGATAGGAGGCAGAACCCGGTCGCAGTTTACATCTCAAACTAAGGATCTTGTTCACTAATTGTAACACTCTTAGTCTTGGAAGATTTACTTTAATGGGACTATATTCGGCTAATCTCGCAGGATAGCACCTGGTCATAAGTCCACATTGGAGTGAATCAACCAATCCTGAATATTATTGAATTAATCCAGTAATGTGGGTATTCCCTACTATACCCAACCAACAATCTGAGTTCAGCGGATTCTATTTAATCGACAAGAATTTATTAAATCTATTAATCCTTACTCTAAATAGGTGAATCCTACATAATGCTCCAAAGATGTAATCAAAAGATCACTCAATGTAAGTTGCTACCACAATGAATATGTCATATTCTAAGTAATTCAGGTGATTCCTACCACAAGGTATCAAGTTCAACTTCTAAGACTATGAAAGATCCTCTAAGGTTCCTACCTCAATAGATTACAAAAGTTATTCCTACCTTAATGTATCAACAATTAAGGTCCTTAAATATTTTTAAAATGATCCTAAAGTAAGACCCTTAAGATCTCACTCTTCTACACCTTAAGTTAACATCTAAGGCTTACTTATTAGTTTTGGACTAAAGTGATCAGATTAGATGGCTAACCATTCATCTAACCCATTTCTATTCTATAATCATGGGATGGAATCAAGGATATTATTAATATTAGATCATCTCATTAATCATTAATATTTTATTATTCATCTTATGCTAGTAGTCTTATATAAGAGAAAATCAAGGATCTAAAGTTTAGGTTCAGATGGTTCAATCACACAGATTTAATGTTAATCTTAACACTTCTAATTCAATGGTTTAAGATTAATATTAAATCATATGCATTAATGGAATAATGTCAATTGAATTATCTTATAATCAAGTTAATTAAGTGATTAAGATTTAGATCTTAATCATGACAAGTTAGAGTTTAACCCCTAACCTTTCTATCATTAAGACCAATGTTAATTTAAAGGTCAATGACAAATTAATATATTATTAGTGTATTATTAATGTCAAACTTTAGGTTTGGATTAAGTATTATCTACTTAATCAAGTTATCAAGACTCTTATGTTCAAGTTTAGTTTACATATCAAGATGTCCCATTTAAATGTTAAAGTTTTCTAACATACACCCTAATATCATAAGGGCATATAAATGGAAAGATGACATTAGATAAAAGGGTGATTAATGCTAATCAAATCATAAAACAAACAAAGGGATTAGCACTTAATCACAATTTTAAAAGATCTAAGTTTCATACCATTTATGTTATTAAGGTTTACCTATTTGATACGTGCTTTCAAGGGTCCTATTACTTAGCATTTGGCATGATACATTTAGAGTTACAAAGTAGGTTTTAAGCACTTTTTAAAGATGACAAAATGTCAAACCTAATTTTCCTATAAAATTTTATACAATGTTCAATTTTAGCTAAAATAGATTCAAATTTAGTATAACTTAGCCCCACTAGGGTCCTAGGGGTCTTAAAATATCAAAATAGTGAAGTTTTGGCCATTTCAGCCAAAACTGGGCTAGTTTTACAAAATCTTGGCAATTTCTGGAATTTCTGAAAATTTTGCAATTTGGGCGCTGCAGCGCACTGTAGCGCTTTTCGCGCGGCAGCGCGCTGTAGCGCTTTCCTCGCGACAGCGCGCGGTAGCGCCATTGCGCTGCGATTCGCTGCAATCCGCTGCAACGTGCTATGGCACGTTGTAGCGGTCCGATTTGCAAAATCTACTGTTCAATTAATTTATTTTTTCATTTCCTATAGTTCCAAAAATGTTTCTGCTGCAGCGCGCTACAGCGCGCTGTAGCTGTCTACTTTGCGATTTTACTATTCAATTAGTTTTATTAATGTTTATATAGTCCGCGAGCTTACCGCTGCAATCCGTTGCAGCGCACTACCGCACACTGTAATGATCCATTTTACGAGATTTACTATTCAATTAGTTCCATTAACATTTTCCCTAAGTTTTCATGCCCGCTGTAGCCCACGGCAGCTCGCTGCAAATTTCGCCAGGTGCGAAACCCGTGAGGGCCTATTTTTGAGTTTAATTACTCTCAATCCAGAGAGTTCCATGAGTGTTACCATATATCAATGGAAAGGTATTTTCGATACCTTTCCATCGACACCAAAATCGACACAAACGGAGCATCCTAGCTATACTAAAGATGACAATGAATACAAGGGTATGCAAAATATATGAAAAATAGAGCATATTTTTGTGAGTTCTTAAGAGCCTTAATGGCTTTCATACATGCACATGGACTTCCAAGGCTGTATTCTAACATCATAACATCATAAGAAAGATAAGGAGAGGAGCAAGATGGTACCTTTATGTTCTTGAAAGGAGAGGAAGAAGAGAGCTTTGTTTTTTTCTTCTTTTTCTTCTTCTTCTTCTTCTTCTTAAGGTGTAGCAATGGAGAAAGAGGATAGAGTGGAGAAAATTTCAGCAAGTGGAGAAGATGGCTGAGCTTTCCATTTAAATGAGAAGGGAAATGATAGGGCTTCATTATTAGCTAGGGGGCTATGGAGCTAGGATGAGGTCAAGGCATGGGAGGGAGGAAATGGGAGGTGTGGCCAGCTGAAATGCAGGAATGGTCAGCCGAAAAAATATTTTTGAAATAAATGGGGAAATTGGAAATTAGGGAACCAAAGATTTCTTAATTACGCATTTATTTTCCCTAAATATTTAAATATTCCAATTTTTGAAATGTGCTCCGAAAATTCTCAAAAAATTACCCCTAGCTAATTTTGGGGTGAGAAATTCAACGGCGAAGTCGAATTTCAATTACAACAATTATTTAATTATTCTATTTTTCGACGCATTTAATTATATTAAAATATTCGCGAAAATTCGACGACTTCCAAACGCGTCCAAAACATCACCCCTAGCTAATTTGGGGGTGACGATCGCAACGGTGAAGTCGGATTTTGATTTCAAGGTCAAAATAAATATCTCAATTTTCTAATTAATTAAATATTAAAATAATCCAAAGTATTAGATTTTGCTTCGAATCGCGTTAAATCTTAAGGGATTGATTCTAATAGCTATATGAACTTAAGGGAATAATAATTAAGATATGATCCAACTAAAATTAAGTTAGGTAACAACCTTGGATTGTTACAATAAGCTAGACCATGTCATTGAAGTTCAACCCTATAGATACTCTACTTCTAGAACTACATACTTTCCATTACGAATCCCATTCACCCAAAAACCTCCCTACCAAACTCTTGACAACCCTTTAGATGATACTAAAATAGAATCATCTAAACTAAATGATCTTTCTCTTAAACAAAGACCTAGAAAAGATATGCCCAAGTCCTCTTCCCCGACTTGACCTAGATTCAAGGGCATTATCATCTTAATGTATGTTCCATTCATTGCTTCTTGAAATGTAAGAGGGTTTTATTTGAATGTCAGAGTCTTAAATATTAAAATTTTTGTTAATGCTCATAATGTTAAAATGATTTTATTTCTTGAATCCAAAGTCAATTTATATCATACTATCAAGACCCTTACATCTTCTCTAAATTCTTGCCATTTGATAAAGAAGGTGATTCCCACAACTTTGACTGCTCTCTTATTGGTAGTATTTGGGTTAAGTAGAACTTCTCCAATATCACATTTCAGCCCACTTAAGTGCATGTTCATTACATTCACAAGAAATTCTATACTAACGTTAGTTGCTTCAGCATAACTTTTATTTATGTAAGTAATTCTGAATTTGAAAGACTCATTTTATGGAAAGAGCTTTAAAAAATTGATGATAACTAATATAAGCCTTGCATTGCCCTTGGTGATTTCAATTGTATTAGGTAGGCCAAAGAGAAAGTTGGTGCTCCCCCACCTCTCTCACAATTAGATTCCTCTACTGCATTTATTAAGGAATTTGGTTCATTTGATCTTTAAGCTGTTGGATTTGAATTTACTTGGTTTAGTCATCAAACTCTTAATCTGATTCATGCTAAGTTAGATAGGATCTTATGCAATGTGCAGTGGATCAATTCTTATCCTGCTTATCATTATAAAATTTTTGCTTCCTAATTCATCTGATCATAATCTCCTGCTTCACTAATAGTCTATTGCCCCCTATCAAATATAGGTGCTATTTTAAGATTTATTGGACTTTATTATCCGAATTCATGAATATTATAAATGGTATGTGGAATGGTAATAAAATAAGAAATCTTATATACATTATGTCTAATGTTTGTAAAGCTACCAAAAAGTAGTTGAAAGTTCTAGATTGGAATGATAATGAATCTAAAGGTACCAATATTGCCAATATGCTCTCTAGATAGTAGCATATTATCAACTTGTTAGCGACTAATCCTCATGATCACATGACAAATGCGGATTTGATTTCCTTGCAACACTTCTTAGCATTGGCATAATCTTATCAGGTTAGCTGGATTGCTCAAAAAGAAAATGTTCATTGGCTCAAGTAGGGGGAATTTGATTTAAAATTTCTTTATGCCCATATCAACTTCAAGAGAAATAAATATACTTTATATTGCTCTTCTTCAGATGGTCTTACTTTAGTGGATCATGATGTGAGGTACTTCTTTGAACTTTATAAGAAATCTAGCAATACCTTTGTTGATCTAGGTCCATGCCATGAAGTTGTCCCAAATGATGTCCACTTGGCCTTAATTCGTAATTTCTCTAAGGCAAATCATTTTTAGCTTCATCAAAAATGCTTCTCTTGGCCCTGATGACTTTATTAACTATTTCTATCAATTCACTTGGAATGTCACTGGACCTTTGGTTCTCCAAGCTATGTATCAATTTCGCAACAAATCACATGCAAAGATGTTAACTCACGCTACAATCTAACTTATACCAAACAACAAAAATGCAAACACCATTCAAGAGTATAGGCCAATTTCTATTTGTTATACCATTATAAAATCTTTGCCAAGCTAATTGCTAGCCAGATTGCTTCCTTCTTCCAGATCTCATGAACCCGACTTAGTTTGGATACCTCTCGGTAGCTGATAGCACAGTCATCGCTAATTCTATTTTACATGCCTTTAACTCTCTAAAGAGATCTCTTTTTTGTGCCAAAATTGATTTGCGCAAGGTTTTCAGCTCAGTTAATACAAACTATATTATTTCAAGAATGAAAAAAATGAGTTTTATAAGTGCTATGATAAATTGGACCTCTGCTTGCATTTTAATGGTTCATTATTTACTTATTCTTATAAGTGAGTCAAAATAGAAGTACTTCAAGAGTTATCAAAAAAGCTTGTGATTCTCAAAAAACTAAACACAAATATCCACATATTTGGTTAGGCTGACTTATTAAAGATTTATAAATATAATATTAATTATTAATTTAAATATACAAAAAGAGTATAATTTAAAAAGAATATGCAATTGCATATAATTAAAAATCTATTTATATTTGACTGTTTAATTCATGTGATATAAAATTCCACACTTTAATAATTATAAATTTTTCTTTTTTTATAAATATTAATGATTTAATGCTAGATATATTATTTTAAGAATTTCAATGTTATATTTATGCAAAAAAGCTCAATTTTAAATATGAATATTATTTTTATTGAATCATATGCTATATTAAAAAATGAGTTAAGCATAATATAAAACTCTCTGCTCTTTAGAAGAATGTTGCCCACAATATTATAAAATAGTAAAGCAAAGCTAAAACCATGACATTTAGAATGAAAATTCTACATATTATATGATTTATCAAAATAGAACTTAGATTTCAAAATAGAAACATAAGAATAGAGCTATAAAGGTTTCCCTAATAAATCTTTGTTATCTTATGTAAGAATTGACAACCAATACTCACACATGTGATCTTAGAGATGAATCACTTTTGTGTATGCTATATTCTGAATATAGAACCACTCTAGAGTATCATATATAGAATTATATGAATAACTAGAGCCACTCAATACTTAACATTACAAAACCAAAAACTAAGAAAAACTTAGAATTGCATAGAAACTTAGAATATGTTAAAACTCTAAGAATTTAGAATACATAGTACATAATCTATAACATTAAATATGGAATGCTACAAATATATATAAGATTGTGTACTACAAATATCACTTTTAACCTCTTGAGGTTATGCCTCCATTAAACATAGAATAATGAAAGGGCTTGGATATGCACATAAAAATAACTTCATTATTATTAAACATTTATCTGTAGTTTTGATGCTCATAAATCAAAGGACATTTATTACAATTTCACAATTTTGAGACAGAATCAAATGGTATGCAGAAAGTTTGTTGCATTGTATTACCTCATCATTATTAAAATAATACATATCGAGCTTTTTCTCATGATTGAAACCATGCACTCCCTTCATAGGGCTCACGTACAAGTTCAGAAAATCATTGATACAACAATTGGTTTGTGCATCTCGTTAAAACACTACTTCTAATAATTCTAAGCTTCACTCATTAGGCCATGAACAAATAGAACCTTCACAGTGACATTGTCCACCAGATCTAAGAAAAACAGTAGTTGCTCACAAACTTCAATCTAAGATATATGTGTATAACATCTATATTTTAAAGATCCTCATGCAGTGTAATACCAATATTTTCCAACTAGATTTTTTTATAAGCTAATTCAATCAAACAGATGTGATCCTCCCATGACCCCACAAAGTCTAGAGCATATAGAGGATCCTATAAAACAGATTGAAACACCGTGTTATAATATAGATGGGTACCAAGGTCTTGCTATATGGCTCTCTGAAATCTAAAAGTTATTCACCTGTTATAACTAAAGTGATCAACTTTGGTACACCGTGCATTAATAATCTCATGAGCTTACACTTGACCAAGCTTCAATATAAAGTCTAATACTCTAATAATGAAGTTAACTAACTTGGTCAATA
The DNA here is from genome assembly GCA_016760335.1 of Gastrodia elata. Taxonomy (NCBI): domain Eukaryota; kingdom Viridiplantae; phylum Streptophyta; class Magnoliopsida; order Asparagales; family Orchidaceae; genus Gastrodia; species Gastrodia elata. Next base: position 48,235,682 of record CM028671.1, on the reverse strand, counting down.
AACAATATCAGGGCCCTACTACAAATGAGGATAATTAATCATTAAACCCATTAAGATTTTTTCCTACTTTCACTCTAGGATAGAAACATGCTAAAGACATTTTTTTGGTCTTTAGCACTCAGCCTTAACTTATTAATAGGCTATGCATTAGGACAAAATATATGATACCCCTCTTTATTTTGAGGCAATAGGATGTCAGAAAAAGGTCTCAATATAAGTTGATTAATCTAACATAAAGAGTATACCCAAAATGACAAGCCATATGCAAAAGCAACTAACAAAGGTCATCACAAGATGGAAACTAAAGATGATTATCATAGAAGTGATCTAGATTAATTGATAGACCACAAAATAGTATGTCTTTTTGATACACTCAAGTGCACGTGATCTAAAGTAATAAAAGAATGGTTAGTTCTCGATTTATCGTTCTCTGCGATCAAGTGATGGACACTGGCTACTAATTTCACTGTTAATACCTAAACGGTTGATTAATGGTTTGGTTTTAAGCTAAAATAACTCTATATTGCAAATAAATTAAATCTGCAATTAAATGATGATCTTAATGATGTTTAGGGAATCGAGAAGAATTAGGCCAATCAACTATGGTCCATGATTTTCAATACATGTTTAACTTAATTTGAATAGCTTGTGTGAATCAAAATTAGTGTTTCAAGGGAATATAGATTTGTGAACCCACTAGTGTTGTCTCACTGGGTCACTCACCACTGAACCCTAACTCATCTTTATCTGATCTCCATAAGAGATTCATTGACTTCAGACCTTAATGTCATAGCGGTGGTTTCTTAATGAGCTATCGACATTCCCTATCAAGTGAAAATAGAACTAGATTTCCATCTATGTTCTCACATGCACATAGACAAACTCATGTTCAAAGGGAAGTGTGCAGATGTCTCTACTCCGACATCGCTTTACTCAATCTAGCATTATATTTAAGTGAGAGATTGCAACTAACTGAAGTGCGATAAAATAAGAAATATTTATGTGCACATAAACCCTTGTTCAGAACTTTTTCTTTGATCAAGAATTTAGTGCAACAAAAGAGACAAACATTCATGTGCACATAATCTATTGATAAGAACTTTTCATTCAATCAAAGGCAGAGTGTGGCATGAATGATGTCAAGAAAAGATTGTTAGTTTGTAAAATATACATTCAATGATTTTATAATAATAACAACAACAACCAGAATTAATCACAAAATTATCACAAACTAAATCTTAGTATTACACATTAAAATCTTACATAGGTCTAGCCAAACCTTCCCCAAAAGGGGGGTTTAGGCTATCATTACTAAAAGATTACACAAACAAGTGTTCTTTGAGCATGAATCAACCATGATTATAAAAATAAAAGTTAGAGATAAGAATTGCTAAAGGAATGACCTTTAGGGTTCACTTTCAGCACTCCATTTCTTCTTCTTCTCCTTTGGTTTTCCTCCATGGAGGCTTTCAATTTTTTTTCTAATTCCCAATCATCAATTGATGTCTCTATGTTTGGTTAGCACTTGATGAGCCCCACATATATAGTTATTTTATTATCCAAAATATGTATTTTTTGTAAGTTTAATTGCTGGTTTAGTTGCTTTTTGCATTACTTCACCTCAAAATGATCAAAACACAAAAAAATGGAATTTTCATGAACAAATGTGCCACAGTGCGATGTAGCGCCAAAAATTCGCAAGTGAGACACCACTGTGCACAACAATGCTGGATAATTCACAAGGAATCTGCCAGTGCATGCTACAGCATTGGACAGCTCAAAAATAACCCACCACAACGCAATGCATGAGTATATTGGTCGATGCCTTAGTGTGATATAGTACCTAGTGCAAAAACCATGGAGCCACGATGTGTCACAATGCAAATGACTTGAGACAATAGCGCTACAGCACGTTGCTGCACCAGATGACTCGAGACCTAGGCCCCACAATGTGCCATAGTGTGCGCCAACGAATCTGCATTAAAATCTAAATCAATAAGGAATTTAAAAGTACCAAAGAACTCAATTCATCTAGCTCCCAACATCAGAATTAAGAGAAAAAATTAATTCCTTAGTTTTCAAGAGGGAATGAAGGAACATTCCAAGCATATTAACTTAATGAATTCAAATTTTAAGGAATTTACTCAAAGAGAAATTAAAATCATTAATTGGAAAGAGGATGGCTGGGGAGAGAGAGATACTTAAGGGAAAAGAAAAGGAAGTAGAGGGGTCTTTAATCAATTTGAAAACACAACCTAAAGGGAGGAACCCTAATTGAGAAGAAGTTCCTAAGGAGGAAGGAACATCAAGAGCTAAGAAAGTACAGTGGCAAGGAGAAAGAGCAAGGCATAGTGAAGGAGAAGACAAAATGAACGCCATAAGTGTTCATGAGTATCATCTCTCTAACTTAGTTATTATTTTCTTTAATTCTTGTAAAACACAAAGTATGCTTATTCGAAGTTCTGTATTTTTCTTATTGTAATCATCGTGATGGCATCCAAAACCCCCCCTTTAAGGAGGGTTTGGCGGAGAACATGTGGCTAGTATAGATTTTGTATGAACTTGAAAATCCCCTTCATAATGAAATGATATAAATTTGAGCTTAATATTGTCTTTAACTTACATGAATGAATGAATGTTGAATGATTAGAATATATTTAAAATATTTGAAATATATATCTTATGAAAAACTAATTGTGATTGATGATCTTCTTGACTTAAGGGCTATGCTATTTGAGTGTCTACATCGTGAACAGTGTGACGTAAGTTCTCTATACAAGATTACTCATGCTTAAATTATAAGCCAAAAGAATTGATCACATGAAACTATAAGAACCATTTAAATCAATCTATGAACTCCACATCTCATTCCATAACACATAAGGGTGGCATGCTAGATAGTGGATGAAGTGGCATAAGTTCACGTAGGCCACTGCTTATCCCCATGTTAAGTTAGGAATTTGATGCATGTGATATCTTGACCCATCCATTGAGCTCCACTGCTCACTCATGATTTAAGCAAGATGATTGAGTGTAATAAGCCGTGAGCGAGGTGACATAAGTTTATTGAGCTTTGCAACTCATTACCTTAGTTAAGTCATGAGTATAAACATGTGAGCCATAGATGGAATTAAGACCTTGTGATTGAAATATTAAATATGGATTTTATCACTTAGACGTAAGGATATCTTTTAATAGCAAAAGGATTACAAGGATATCTAATGTGCTTGATTTGAACCGTCTGGTGTTCAAGACAACACTAGATAGGGTGAAATGTTTAAAGACAAAGTAATAAAATTTAACATCTTGATTACTAAAATAAATAATGAAATGAAGTAATAATGAATATGACATTTGAAGAAGAATTCTCTCGCACGAATTTATAATAAGTTGCATGTTTAAACCAAACTTTCCACAATTTTGTCCAATTGATTAAAAACCAATTTAGGAAATATATAGGTCTAATTTAGAACAAAACCCCCATTTTTATTAAGTTTAAACATTATTAAAAAAATATACTTTAATAATAAACACACACTATTTCAGGGGATGATAACTCTCAGATTACAATCTCATATTATTTTAGACCATGTTCACTTGCGTGTAAGCGCATACAATGTAATTTAGGTTTGTCATTGCCCAAGGCACACCTGAGTGCCTGGCTCTTTGACTGCTGCTCAAGCACTGGCTTGAAATGCCTAGGTCCACTTGAGCATCTAACTTCTCTCCATAGCCAATTTTGATGGTAAAATTGTTGGATTGCTTTGAACTGTTGTGAAATAAAAAGCACAAATAATATATATATATATATATATATATATATATATATATATTAATATTAACTCATTCTAACTTAAATAAACATAAAGAGTTGTGGTTACTTGGTGTAAATGCATGATTTATCACGCCCCCATACTTAAGCACTTGTTGTCCTCGAGTAAGATAAATTATAGAATGTGTCCTGGTGATAAAAAGATGGCTATGCTTGTAGCGCTCCGCCCCGTCACCGCGTGCAAGAGAGATAACATAATCAATTTTGGTGGCAGAGCGGTGCACCCTCTGGAAGGAATTTCTCATCTTCTCGAATAGCTCAAACTAACATTGAAGGCTGCTGACTCAACTCCAAAGGAGGGTCGAGAGCTAATACTTAAGATAAGAGTAGTATCCTTATCCTAAGTATTAGACAAATACATACATTAGATTTAAAATATAAAATGAAGAATCTAATATATGTATAAAATATCAGTATTTCCAGTATGCTGATCACATCACAATACTAAGTATAAGTAATATATAAACAGAGTGCAAAAGCTAAGCATACATCCAAAATATTCATCATAGAATTAAATAGGAACATTCATCTCAGAACAAAAAAGTAAACGCATCCAGAATTATTACAAATTATTTACTAAAATAGTACCAAAATAAAGTCTAACTACTGAACTGAAATAAACATAGAAAAAAATAACAAGGCTGAAGGAGGGTCCACTAAGGCTCCACGAAATCCTAAATCTCCTATGTGTCCACCTGACCTGGCTCAATATGCTGCTCAAGATCTAGCAAATTGTTGGATCCCAAAAGTACCACGTGTTAGACTTATTCGAAACTAATCTAAATAGTTCTGATTATTTACATTTAATAGTAAATTAAACAAATCTGTAGAAATAAAGCTGACTATATATTAAATACTAAAAACAAATAAAAATAGTATATGATCTGAAACTGAGTAAATAGCAAATAAAAATATGTTGTATGCCACTGAAATTATATATTTGAATATGCCATAATATTGTATGCCATTGATATGCAGTTGAACTATCACTGAACTGCTATAAGCTGTACGGTTCAATGTCTACATACATCATATTGGGAAATATAATTTACTATGATGTCTGAATATCCTGAGTTTCCCTTGTTGATGTATGCAATATTTTGTAACTCATAAATCATCACTGATACTCATACAACAGGATTTATGCTCATGCTCATGCCTCTACACTACATGACTTAAAAATCTAGAAAATCTAAAAATGCTTTAAAATCAGATTATGACTCAAATGTCTATATTGTGTAAAATCCTGCTAGAAGGATTTTGATTCCTATATTCTAATTTTAATAATTAGTTTTTCTTGTTTAGGGTTTTTGCTTGAACGGATCAATTGGAAAGGTTGTATACACATAGTTGTATATTCCAAAGAAGGTGAATTGAGCACTTAGTTTGCTTATAACTGCACTTATTGAGGTACACATAAGATAGGAGGCAGAACCTTATTACAGTTATTATTCTCCCAAACTAAGATTCTGGTTCACACTCTTAAGTTTGGATGATTTACTCTAGCGGGACTGTATTCAGCTTATCCCTCGGGAAATCACCTAGTCATAAGTCCACCTTGGAGTGACTCATCCAACCCTGAATATCACTGAAGTGACTCGGCACCATGGGTATGCATGATCATAACCAACCAATAATTTGAGCTCAGTCAATTCTATTTAATAACCAAGGATTTATCAAAACTATAAATCCTTACTCTAATTAGGTGAGTCCTTGTAACAATCCAAGGTTGTTACCCAGCTTAATTTTGGCCTAATTGTATCATAATTCTATTAAGTTCATCTAGTCATTAGAACCAAACCCTGAAGGTTTGGAGCAATTCGGAACTCAATCGATTATTTTGGAATATTTTAATATTTAATTAATAGAAAATTAAGGTATTTATTTTGATCTCGAAATTGAAATCCGACTTCGTCATTGCGATCGTCACCCTCAAATTAGCTAGGAGTGATGTTTTGGACGCATTTGGAAGTCGTCGGAATTTCGTGAATATTTTAATATAATTAAATACACCGAAAATTAGTATATATAAATAATCATCGGAATCAAAATCTGACTTTGCCGTTGAATTCTTCACTCCCAAATTAGCTATGGGTGAATTTTTAGGATTTTTGGGAGCACGTTTACTTAATCTGAATTTTTAATAAATTAAAAATTATGAATAATATTTAACTATTCCTAAATTTGCAATTATTTTCTCTTTCCTCCTTTGCATTTATTCGGCTGGCCATCCTTGTAAATTTGGTTGGCCATCCCTTCCATTTCCTTCCTCCCATGCCTCTCCCCTCACCTAGCCTCTCTAGCCATGATGGAGCCTCCCTTCCTCTTCTTCTTTAAGAAGAGACACAGCCCCATCCTCCTTCTTTTTGCTGCAAGAGCTAAAGCTCTCATTTCCTCCTCCTCCCTTGTGCTGGAAGAAGAAGCTCATCTCCAAGGCCTTGAAGAAGATAGAGTTTTCTTCCTCCTCCTCTTGCAAGATCTAAGATACCTATTTGTTCCTCTCCTTGTCTCCTTCATGTTACTACAATACTTGAATCTATCTCTAGAAGTCTATAAACATGTATGGAAGCCATTAAGGCTCATTGAGGTAGCTCATTTATTCGAAAAATGAATGCTCTGTTTTCGGCCATTTTGTATACATGTCCTTTATCTATCTTTTTTGTATATCTAGGATGCTCCGTTTGTGCCAATTTTGGTGTCGATGGAAAGGTATTGAAAAGATCTTTCCATTGATATATGGCACCACTCATGGAATGCTCTGGATTGGGAGTATTTGAGCTCAAAAGTAGGTCTTACAGGTTTCGTTTTGGCGAAATCGCCGTCTGGCGCTTCAGCGCCCAAGGTTGCAAAACGGGTCGCTGCAGCGGGCAACAGCGGCATTTCGAGAAAATCTTAGGAAGTCAATTAAATGACTAATTGAACAGTAAAAATCGCAAATAGACCGCTGGAGCGTGCTACAGTGGTATTTTGGCAAAAATCATATAAAATCATTTATTAAGCAACTTGAACAGTAAAATCGCAAATGGACCGCTGTAGCGGGCTGTTGCGGAATTTAGGGAAAACTTTAGGAAATATGAAAATTAAATTAATTGAACAGTAATGGGGATTAAAAGAAATCAATTTGAAACCTTAAAATATTAAATCTCATTTTTAATCCTTAAGGAGTGGCTTTTTGGTTATTTTGACCAAGTGTGATTTTAAATGCCCTTAAGACTTAAAATCTACATATTTCTCTAAGAATTAATAACTTGAATGATTAGAATTAATTAAAAATATTTTAGACTTGTAAAATTAGATGAGAGGGATAAACCCTAATGTTTTCCTTAAGTTAACTTAAGTGGAAGCTAAGATTCTCAATATAGATTTAAAATTCACATTGTAACATATTTAAATGCTATTCAATAATTAATAATTCAATTATAATCAACTTACACTTTTGCTAAACTTTTCTTAATATCACTCCTAAGTGAACCCTTAAGCAAATTCCTAAGTAAAAAATCATATGAATAGTGCCTTGAACCATAAGTTTTCACTCTTAATTTTTAGTTAATTAAATTCTATTAAGTAATGGGGATTATTCAATAGATTAAGTCTTATTTAATATAGTTTGATTATTTTATCTTTTGACTTCATAGCACTTACAGCTGACAAACTTTTTTTTTTTGTAGTCTGCGCTTACACACAAGTGCACGTGGTCTGAAATAATATTGGGATGATGAAATCCTGGATTTATTGTCCTCTGAGAGCGGTATTGGTTGTGTTAATAAAGTGTACTATAATTCACTAAAGTCTGAATAATGAATTGAGTTTGTTGATAGTTTGGTTCTCAATTTAATAATCATGGTTTCTTTGATTTGAAACTACTATTTAAAAAGTAAGGAGAGTTGGGTTTAGCATGAAATTCATTTAGAGTTTTGTGTAGGTACTCATCTTTATCAATTTTAAGTGTCAAACTACTTAGATATTTTAATAATAATCAAGTAACATAATCTTCTCAAGGGTGTCCCCCAAATTGAACTAAGTTATGCCTAATGCTCAGGGATGAACACAAGAGGTTCGATCCCGTCACATAGACCCTCATGTGATCAATATTAGCTAAATATGATACTAACGTCTAAGTTATTAAATATACTATTTTAGTTGCACAATCACATGAGCTTGATTCCACCAATGGCTCACATGCATCAGTTATATGTTTGGCTAAGGAAGAGAGTCATTAGGCTTAGTGGGTTATGTCACATCACCCACATGTAGTCAATGCGTCATCATTCTCACACAAGCTTAGAACGAGCTATGGAGCTCAGTTGGTGGCCCTTTGCTCACAAGCATCAACTTCTCAACTTAGTTAGAAGGACAATGCTACGATGCTCATAGAGCTTGTCACAAGGATCTTGGCAATTGTGCATATGTTCCTAGCATAAGTTAATGGTGAGCAGTGGATCTCAAGATTTTAACATTTGTTCCACCTCCATTTATCTTATCAGACCTAAGGATTTGCTTTGATAATCCTTGAACAGCGAATGTCATCACAGATATTCACGGCAAGGACGCTCTATGTGCATACCCTCAGTTCTAAAAAGCTAAACTAGCTTGATAGTTTTTCTAGTTTAAAAATATCAACATAAATAAAATATATTCGTGACCATCATTCATCCAAGCATTCTTCACATCAATAATCAAGAAATGAATAAAGAAATTTATTCATTAATAATTTTGAGTACAAACATGTTTCAATCATTTAAATTATTACATGCATATACCCAATCCTCCCCAAAGAGGGTTTAGGCTTCCATTAGAAAAAAAATACAAAAATAGCACAATAGAACTGAGAGCCCTTGCATGACTCTTACAAAAAAGAAGTTGAGAGAAAGATCGAGATACAATACTAGGAACAGCTGTCGTGCTCACCTGATCTTATCTCTATCTCTAATCTACTTCTCCTTTCTACATCTGTTCTGGATCTTCTTCCTTCAATGCAAGCCTTCCTTCTCCTTGGGCAAGAAAGACTCTCCTTCCTTATTGCTCAGCAGTCTCCAATCTTCTAAAACCTTAAATATCCAAATCTGGAACCCGGTCTTAGCCTCTCTCCTTAACTTTTATAATCTCTAAAATCTTTCTCAGCATTTGTGCAGCCAGCTTTTCCTCTTCTTGAGACTTGAATTATAATTAAATGTTATTTTATTTATTCCCTTTTGAAAATTGAGGAAGTTTTACTGTTCTGCTTTTAATTCTTGCTAGGGAAGAGGAAGAATTATTAACTTTGGCCTTCCCTATGTTGTTTTTAATACTTTTACCTGGCAGAAATTTTGGCGGGCACTACGGCGCGTGGTAGCGCCCGAGTTTCTGTTTAGAGAATGCTACAGCATACGATAGCGTGTTGTTTTCAAGTTCTGTAGGCTACGACACACGGTAGTACGTAAGTTTCTATCCTCAGATCACTGCAGCGCGGCCAAAGCCTATGTTGGTTCCCAATGCAGTGCGCGGTAGCGAAATGCTGTTGAATTATGTTCAAGTCCTGGCAATATAATATTTTCGTTGTGGCGCGCAGTAGCATTAAAGTCACTGTTGAAGGTCAGCTACGGTGCGCGGTAGTGCCAGAGTCTCTCTCTTGAGACCGCTGTAGCGCGCGGTAGTGTTAGGTCTTCTGTCTTAGGGACTGCTGCGGCGCACAGTAGCACCAAAGTCTTTGTCTTTGGTCCGCTATAGCCCGCTGGGGCGCGCCGCGGTAGTTTTCTTCCAGAATTACAAATTTTTAGCCCACACTGCCTTTAGCTCTTTCATGCCTTGAAATCATAAAAACACATCAAAGTACACTGGTTCAAATAGAAAAATATTTATTTGTATTTGCCTATTTTACTATAAATCTTAGATTTACCAATAACCTATCTTTAAGATTAGTGATCATTCCACCTTAATGAAATTAAGTTAATATTTAGAATGAGATTTGTGAGAAACTCTAGCTCCTTAGATGTTAGCACCTTTAATTTAGAGCTTGAATCTCATATTTGGAGTTTAATTCTAAAATCCTTAAATTTGATTATCTTAATCAATATTGGTATTTGGGATGAAAATATATCAAATTAGGATGATTGATTATTTCTTTTAATCTTTGTAGATGACATCTTTGATTTTGAATTAGAACTTGATTAGTTCTAATGGGTAACTTGATAAGGCCAAGAATCTGATTTTGTACTATATAGTAGGATATTAGAAATCATGATCTAGTATTCTCTCATAATAGATAGAATAGATAAATTAGATAATAACAAATATCACATGTATTTTAGTAGAGTCTTGCTTACTATTAAAATTTCTTGCTTTGCATTCCTTGTCTTTGATCCTTTTTGCCTTGAGCATAAACCACAAGATAAATTTGATGCATGAATGAAAAGGCCCACTTAAGTAGTAATAAGTGAAACTCTTAAATCTAATAAAATATTCATTTTATCCATATGACTTTCAATTTCTCTCAAAGTTTCATGGCTTGCTCCTAATATTATTTAAAGTCTATTGGTGGTATCCCTATCCCAATTAGTTATAACAATAAGTTAGAATGCCTTTAACCTTCAATGTTTCATAGTAGCATTAATTCAAAGGTAACTTGCCAGCATTAGTATAAAAGGCTGAGGTTGCGGTTTGGTAGATGATTTGAGAGATGAATTAGGATGTTGACAACTATCTATTATTAATGGTATCTTATAGTGTCTTAAAGTGTATTATACAATATTATGGGTATCTTAGAGGAATTTAGATTTTTATTAGGACATCAGGAGGGTTAGGTAGCTCTATTCTCTTTAATGTGCTAGGGAATTGGTTGAATGGCTCAATTTATACCAATAACCTATTTGGTAGTTTATGCGTATTATTATTATTAAACTTCTTTTTCTGCTAAAATACTTTCTGGAGCATGAGTCTCCTACTTTAGTACTTTTGGCTTTGGGTGCTAGACTAACCAACAATACGCTAAACTTTCATAGTGAGAGGAGAGAGCATGAAGGTTACTTTTTCTGCAAATAACCAGTTGGGGTAAAGGCGCTTTTGACCTACTAACAAGCGTTTAGACTTGACTAAAATGTAAAAAGAAAGATAGCAAGATTAGAACTATAAATAAAAATGTCGCATATGAATAGAGCTCTAGCTTTGACCCTTTTTACTAATCTTACGATTATGCTTTGTTGCATAAATAGAATATCATATTCATATGCTAGATTATCTTATTCATTTTAATGAATATATTACTATTTATACAAATCATCAACTCTCAGCTTATTATCCTATCCGCCAACGCTTTGTAATATTCATAGCCTTTATTCTTTGCTACAAGAGTGAAAGATCGCTTCTTATCCAAATAGTTTCAAGAGCACTTATGACCCGAGAGAGTTACTTTCAAGAGTCAAGTCAAACTAGTTCAATATGAATTGAGTTCTTTGCTTATGCTGTACTTAGGTACCAGTAATTACTTAATGCTTCACTAGAGAAGTGAAATGTTAAACTTTCACTAGAAAAGTCAAATGCTTCACTCAGTAGCTGAAGCAGAGTTCTTTTTTGTCATGTTGTTGTAGAATCAAGTATCTTTGAAACATCGTTCAAGACAAGTGTTTCTGCACTGCCTTTCAAGAAGGGCAAGTGCATATGGCCTGCTCTAATCGAATGCTCTAATGGTCCCTATTAGTTCAACTGAAAATACTAATCATAATCAAGATGTGACTTTCTGTGGAGCCCCGCCCCCACCGTGGTCTTGTTAAACATGTATGTTAACATGATTACGGTGGAGTGGTCACCATGACAAATCCCCCCTTTATAGTTAGATTAGGACTTCGCCCTAATATACTAATAACGGAATGATATGTCTCATAACTGAACTGGAGTTTGACTAATTGTACATACAAGAAATGTAGAGTGCGGAAGCAAGTAAAATTAATATATATTTAACTATAATACAAAAAGAAATATAGTCCAACTCAGAATAAAAATGTAGCAAATAAAATACATCAATCATGTATTATTACAACATTTAAATAATAAAGTTTAACTAAATGAAAAACACTCGTCCTCACAAAATAAAATCAAAGGACTATCTAAATATCCACAGTATAGGGAAGGTTCTCCTCTGTAACAGCCCAAACTCTTAAGCACCAAGGTATTGTCCGTTTTGGCCAGAAAGACTTCACGGTTTTGCCCTCAGAAGATAACTTCCCAGCAGGTCACCCATCCTGGGAATGCTCCCACCTGAGCACAGTTAACTTTGGAGTTCTTATCAGGAACTCCACCGTTATCTGAAAAGGCCCACTTAAAGATTGTGAAGACTCACTTAAGTAGTAATAAGTAAAACTCTTAAACATCGAGGCGCCTTTTATACTAATGCTGGCAAGTTACCTTTGAATTAATGCTACTATGGAACATTAAAGGTTAAAGGCATTCTAACTTATTGTTACAACTAATTGGGATAGGGATTACCACCAATAGACTTTAAATAACATTAGGAGCAAGCCATGAAACTTTGAGAGAAATTGAAAGTCATATGGATAAAATGAATATTTTATTAGATTTAAATAATTTATATATTAAGAAAATATTGTGACCTTAAGGAAGGAAGGAGGCTTGAACCTCAATCCCAATATCCCCATTCTCAGAGTCTCCTATCAGCAGCATTTCAGCGAAGCAGAGGCTAAGGTACCCCATACTAACCCTTTTTATGTTGTCGTTGGATCCAATAACCTACTTGAATCCCATTCATATTATGATTGTACATCCTATGAAGTTTAATTGAGCTCAAGTGAGCTCAATTGCGATCTGATTCGATTAAGCTCAATAATGGCATACAGTGCTTTTTCACCGAGTAGGATTACGGGGAATGAGACCACCACCATTGGCACTCTTAGGTTCCATGGAGTCAGCCCGACCCATGGAACATGTAGAGATCTTAAGGGAGCCAAGTGGTTCATTGTGAAGAGAATATTGTTCCTCCATAATAAACCCTAGACGTCTGAACTTAGGATGTAATAAATTAGGCAATTAATCATATGGCTTTTAGGTTTAGAGGAAAGATCTTGATCAAATGATTGATTTGAATACTAACGACCATTTGAAATCAGCCATAGTCTTAGAATTTAAGGTTTAAATGGAACCCTAATTTCTCATGTGTCTGTCTCTCTGATGAAGGCGATATACAGTATTGACCAGGTTAGCTCGTGATTCGTGCGGTACTGTGAAGCAAATATTTTGAGAATATTCACCAGCTCGTCGGGTCTAGTGACACGACGAACTCAAACCCTGTTGTTTAAAGAAATCCCATGTTAATGAATTAGAAAGCTTAGGAGAGATTAATTCCAAATAAAATAATGAATAAAATGAGAAATATAAACTCAAATATATTATTATTATATATCAAAATGATTAGAAAAATGTGAAGAATAATAAACTGAAATAAAATTTTACTTTTGATTATTAGAATCACTAATAATCTTTTAATCATCATTAAAGGTGATTAAGATGCCTTTGAGCTTAAGAGCTCATATTTCAATTAATAATGTGTCAATAGATTCCTCGTAATTTGGAGATTTATAAGCTACCCAAAATATTAAATTCTGATATCAAATTAAATATATCAATTTTAAACCTTAAATTAATATTTTTTAATCATAAATACAACTTATTCTCCAATTGAACATTTGATCTTTTTAATTAACCTGAGAATTAGTTCAGCTCATAATATATTAGACAATTTTATTAGGAAATTTTGTAGAATTTTATCAAACCCTAAGAGCCTAAATTGACCAAGCCTTAGAATTGGGGTTGATCAACCTTAGATACTTATCTATTAGGTAGTAGTAGCACTATTAGAGGATTGAATTCAACATACTTTAATAGCATAGAATGTTGACCATAGTTTAATAATAAGATTGCTATTTAATGAACTTGAGAGATTAAATAGAGGGAGATCAATAATTAATTAGTAGATTTAAGGCATTTTAATAAAAATTAGGATATTGAATTAAATAATAATAATTAGATTATATATATTAGTCTTAAGTAATACTTGTATAATCTATTAAAACTTAACATTCTTAATCTTATAAAAAATATTATTAATATGTAATGAAATATAATTACTCAGATTAATTGACTAAGACACTTAGTTTGTCTTAACTCAATTCAGAATTTGATTAGTCGCAATTCAACTAATGATAAATAACAATTAAATAACAAAAATTATCATACATTTTATAATTAATCTTAATATTCATTGTTATTGCAATGCATTGAACATAAATTCTTGTTCATGACATTTAGACATTTGGTGCATAAAATAACATATATAACATATATAAGGAATTTCACTCAAGGTGGATCAGTTTGTACAGACATTTGAGCTAGGACATGCTATAAAGAGATTATGGGACCACCTATCTTAGAGAATGAATGAGCAGTTGTACAAGAGACACCGCTTTAGACAATTGGGCAAATGTGCCTAACTCCTCACCTTGCTATGTACGTGCTCACATAACACAATAAAATAAATCAAAATTTTCATTTATTAATTGTGCAAGGTCAATTATTACATACAATCTAGATGATTGTATTACTTTAAGTTTGACGGATATTGCAATGCGTGGTGCTGCGGCTCGGTGTAGCGTCTGGCTTTTGTAGGATGGGCACTGGGGCATGCTGTAGCGCCTAACATTATATTTGCATAAATGTCAAGTTTCTCTTTTATTGCGCGATATTGTCCAGCTTCTCTTTTCTAGCGCAATATTGTCAATTGTGCTATAAAAACATAAAAATACACAAAAATGGCTTAAAGTGACAGATATTGACTAAAAACATGAATTAATACTAGCAAAATATATATAAAATTTGGGTTCATCACATATCATTAGTTGCAATATACCGACAATATCATTAACTTGAGAAATTGGAAAACTTCCCTCGATCTCTAGATTTATTGCTCTATTGAATTCCAATTAGCAAGTGCTCTTTAAATTGATAATTCAATCTTGCTTATTGTTGAAAGTTGCAAAATGCTGTTACTCTATTGTTAGTTTTGGGAGTTTGGCTATTTGCTTGATAAGTTGGCTTCATGTTATAGTTTAAATCATTTGATTGGCTGACAATCTAAGTGCTTGTTTGCTATCAATTATATAATATTGCTCTTATTGGAGGGAGAAATGCGAGTAATATTTCTGCATCAAATGGTTTCTAGCCCTCATATGACGAAAGGTTTGCTTAATCTCATTAAGTCTTTGCATAGCTGGAAAAGGTAGCTTAGCTGCTTTTTATATGGTTGTCATTGTGCCCTCATAGTGCTGTCTTTGTTTCTTTTGGCTCAATTGGCCTTGCACAGAATTGTAATCGCTTTGTGCTATTTTATATTTAGTTTCCCTTGGTTGTAAGTTGGCTTGATTGAGTTTCACCATGGTTTCAGAATTTTGTTATATATAACGTCGGTTGCACCTATTCTACTATATCATGCTAGCTTGAAATTGTGCAAAGTTTATTACATGGAATTAATAGCGATTTCACTGTGTTTTCTTTCAATATCATTTGGCCCAATGTGTTACAGTAACAGTCATTTCATTATTGTTTGTTGGCCTCATTTCGATGTTCAATTTTGAAAGGTGGCTCAGATTTCCGATTTTAAGTATCATTTTATCAGGATGATACTTAGTATTTTATAGTCTTTTCTCCTGGATGTGGGGAGCTGGCCCAATTGTGATTCACTACAGTTACATATTTCATTACAGTTTGGTTGATGAATTCATCATTCAGGATTGTGAGATTTCATTTTTTTGGAGCACAAAGAAAAAAAAAAATAATCCCGCAATTCTGAATGATGAAATCATCAACTCAGCTGTAATAAAACACGAATTACAGGATTTCTAAAGATTCTACCTGACTTCTTTCTCTTGATTTGGAGTTCATGTTATCTCATGCATATTCTCTTGGAGACAATGATAGATTATGATGGTCTATGAGCTACATTCTTTGGTTTGGAGGGCTTTTCACATGATTTTAGCCTAATGAATATATACTCTTATTCAAATTCTACTTTGAAAAGAAACCCATGTGGGTTACGGGCTCCGCCCTGCTTCTCCTGGAAGCACAGAATCCAAAGTCTCTTTTACTTTTAGTTTTGTTTTGTCTTTTATTTGATTTAAGTTTAGCCTTTTTGCTTGTAATTGTAAGTTTTGGTAAGCTTTGATGATTAATCCCTCACATGCTTCAAGAAAAAAAGTACGTTGCATAATAATTAACCGAAAGCAACAACTTTCTCAGAAATTGTAACGCTCTTAAGACAAAATCTTCAAGCTATAAACTGGTTTTTGAAATAGTTAACTTTAATTATGTTATAGTTGACTTGATAAAAGAGGAACAAATAGCATGACAGAATAATAGATTTCACCTGTACCGGCATATGATATAACAGACTTTATTGTTATCATACAATACGGACAGTTGCAATTGCCTGGAAAAGATCCCAATCTTTTGTAGGGTCAGTGTCAAGATTCAGCTATAGGAAAGGCAGAGCCAAACTTGTCCCTTCCAAAGCGATAGCATTTAATGTTGACAGAGTATGGTCCCAAACAAACATGGTTATCTTCTCTACCAACAAAGAAACAAAGAGTGTAGAGAGCAACTTCAAATTCCGGGCTCACCCCTACTATAGTGCTAGATACAGACTTAAGGATGCCGTTCCACTTAAATTGAATGGTTAGCAATTGAGTTTCCCAGTTCGGCTGCATTTAGGAAATAAAGCGTATATATATAATGCTATATTATGACACATATCACATAAAAAAGAAATAAATTTCAGAAGTTGGCAAGTTCTTTAAATTATACAGCATATAACATCAAGACAGAGCTATAACAGATATCACATATATAGGAAAAATTCGATTCTCCCAAAGTGCGCTCTGCTTTAGCTATCAGTTTATATTTAGTACTCAATTTTTTATAAAACACAAATTTAGCACCCAAATTTTGGGCATGTTTTTGGTAACAAGCAGGATCTTAGTAAAATAAGATTTACTAAATTCTTAAATCCAGATTTAATTTAATCCTAAAGCCCTTAAAACTTGAAATTATTTGATATGTTATCTGTTAAATTCTGTTAAATCATGTGAAATTGTTTGGGATTTAAATGCCAGTCTTCCCCACCCAACTGGTATATGTGGTTACTCGCCAAAAGATAAACGGAACAGCAAAAAGATAACAGGCTCGTTTTTTCATGAAATATTTCAAGAAAGATTACTACGGTTTCAAATCATAATTTAACAGCAGAAGCAAATAAAGCGATTTGATCATAATTTAACAGCAGAAACAAATTAAGAGAAAAAAAGTAAATGAAAATAAATCCGTTAAGCCTCCAACTTGACCTTCTTCCTCCCCATCCAACTGGTATATGTGGTTACCCGCCAACGTTCTTATCCCTCAAACAGCCACTTGCTAGCATAGTAAAGCCCACTAACGCCCATCTGATCGAAATCAACGTGAATTATTAAGAGTTCTTTCACACCTCAAAATATAGCCCAACAACCAGACAAAAATATTTTAGAACTAATTAACTCAATTAGTTTGTGGAAATTTCTCAATATACCCTTCAAGCTCAAATTACTAATGCAAGTGATTTCCAGTAAAATGTGTGCCTCATATTTAACTTTCCATAGTAAGATACTTATATGTGGAACTGACAAATTAGGTTTAGTAAATAGAACACACTGAAGCTTGAATAGACGAAGATCTGTCCACTGTCTTGTATATATAACCACCAACATTATACCTATTTTACTTCAAAACATCCCGTTCATTAGCCTCGGTAAAATTGCCAGGATTATCATATGCATGTAATAGAATGTGTTTCTAGTAATCCTTGCTTGATAAATTGTGTGCTTCTCTTAAACATGTCAAACCCCATAACAGACAGTAAAGAAAAGAATGTGTATCAAAGAGAAATGAAACAAATTTCAAGTTATGATAAAAAGCCTTTTCAATCCAAAAAATAGCAAGATTAATGATGTAGAACCATATTTGCTACTTATTATTCCTATTTTCAAGGATTCCTGGTTCCGCACTAAGGTTCAGGATTTAATTCAAGTAAATTTTCTGACACACCTTCAAGATATTTTAATTTATTTATTTATCACAAACTTTCGATAAGAACTTGCAATCTTTTGAACTAAATTTATAGATATTTTCAAAAAACAATTCATGAGAATTGAGTTATTTAATAACTTAATCTATAACTTGTTTTATAAAATATGGTAAATGTTTCACACAAACTTTCAATATTTTTGAATTTATTTATTTATCACAATTTTTTGATAGAAGCTTGCAATTATTTGGATTAAATTTATGCATATTTTCATGAGAATTGTGTTATTTAATAACTTAATTTAAGAATATATAATTATTAGATTTATTAAAATTTTGCAATTTCAAATAACTAATTACTTCATTTAACTTTGTATATTATTATTATAAAGAAAATTATTAAAAAAGTCGCTTAATTCTTACAAATTATTTTTTTGTCTTTTGACTTTTGAAAACAATTTTTAATCCCCCAACTTTGAGTATAGGGTTTGTTTTTAGTTTTCCATTAATTTAAAATGAAACCGTTAAATATAAAGGATAAATTTATCCTTTATATAATTTAGCTAATATTATTTCATATAAGCGTGATTACTAATTTTAGTTAAAGCCACTGCAGCATTTGGAAAAACTTAAAATTTCACCCCTCGCACTGAAACACGATTCAACGTCGCAGATCTCAACATCGACGTAGGGAAGACGACGTCTCTACATCGAAGAAGAAGACGGTCGGCGTCGACACCGCTTGCCTTTTTCTGTGTCGACCATCTAAGCCTTCGTCTGACCGTCTGGGCCTTTGTATGATCGACGCAAAGAGGGCTTCTTCAATGCAGAGATGTCATCGACGTCGTCTTTCCTATGTCTCTCTGCGTCGACACCACGTCTCTCTTCGTCCGACCATCTGAGCCTTCGTTGATACCAACTACACGTGGAGCAGAGAAGATAAGCGGAATAAGCATCGACGCAGACAGTCAACACAAAGAGACACAGGGTCGGGGCATGGTTCGCTTGGAGAGTGATAAGAAGACATGCACAGTTACCTGGAAAGGGTCAGTGCGTGGTTTATGTAGTGAATCTTGGAAGTATAGTCTTGTGGTGTGTGTGGAAAGACATAAATATAATAAATATATGGTGTCATATCAGAAGATATGATATGAAAATATGGGAGATAGTACTCACTGAATAAGATTTTAGCCTCACTCAGTTCTTGATGGTAATATTGCATACCTTAAGGTTTACATTATGGAAATTCATTTACATATTATTTCTAAAATTAATTTTTTGATTCTTTTTTTTCTACTATTTATCCTCACTTGAATCTATAAAATATAAACCAAAATCTTGTTGCTTGTAAAATCATATAACAAGTTTGAACGCATGCAAGAACTTTTTTTGTTATTTGAAAAAATATTTACAAGTTTAAAATGCTTAACATGATCATGAAACCCCACAAAAACTGCCAGGTGGCCTAGCACTTGAACTCGCCAATGCACCCAAAATTGGCTCATTATTACAATCTGATCCTCGTCCAATTTACCTCAAATCGATATGAAATCTTCATTTGCTCGTTCACACAATAATCATTAGCCATCCAATCAATGGAAAATACTAAATTTGCAAATGTTATTTAAATCTAATGGCTCAAATTAAACACATGTAATGGAAATAAATAATGTATGGGTTTAATCAAACAGCTTGGATTTAATCAAAAACTCATTGCTCAATCGTGCGATTAGAACATTTCTGTGATGGGCTGACCTGATGTGAGCCTAGCCCGCGATGACCCGATGCTACAAGGCCATATACCCTACCTCGTAGCAGATACCGAGCTAAGCCAAAATCCTAATTTAGAACCAAGGCAAAATGCGTACAAATTGAGCCAAATAAATTTCAAATGGACGCTTTCCTAAATTAGAAGTTCATAATTATAAAATTAAGGTTTACTTACATCGCACAAAATTCCAAACTTCTTGTGGACTAATTCATGTAACGCCTATGTAATCAAAACCCAAAGCAGTCCTAGGGAGCTTAGAAACTAAACCAAATTCAAATCACATGGCTTTCTAATACATCCCTTAAATAGGTTCCAGACATAATTTGACCACTTTTCGGTCTTGTCACATCCCACTTACCGTAGTGCCCCCAAGCGATCTCAAGCTTGTCCCTAGCTTCTTACTAGCCTTCTAAAAACATCCAAAGGCTTAACCTCTGAGATAATTTGATTTCAATCAGCAATCTTGATCTTTGTTGTCGTCACCAACATCACCATAGCACTCATATAGATGACTAAATAGTTCAAGGCCCACTGACAAACTCAATAAAAGGGTTGGTTTGACCCTTAGCTGGCCAAATTTTGTGCCTCTTGTTGGAACCAAGAAGTGAGTTTTGGTAGATAAAACCCTCCGAATGACTTAATCTATTCATTGAATCAGGTCAGCTTAGAACCCTTTGCATAAGTTTTTGGAACCATTGGTTTACCTTGGAACTCTCTCTGTTGCACTAACCAATCATACCTAATAAGTACTTAAGGTAAACCGTAATCTGTTTTTTTCACTGAATACTTGAGCTTTTAATAGATATATCAATTCCCTTGCGTACATTATAAACATTAACCTATACGAGCCTTAAACCTTAATTTTTTCTAGAAATGATAATCCCACTTAGATGACCATAAAGCCCCTAATTTCCCTATTAATCTCTCTTGTTTACTTAAGGATTTGTTATATTGAAACTCTAATTTCTAATTTATATTGATATTTGGATAACTACAATGGCCTTGATAGAGTAGCGTTCCATTCATGATTCATTTAGGGCTTGAACACTAATTGACTCTAAGGGGATCTAATCAATCTTAATTATTTTTAGTTACTTCAATATATACTACAATGTTTGTACTCTAATTATTTTAATTGTTATATACAGTAGTTTTATACTACTTTTAATTTAATAATGTCTAATACATAATAATATTTTTTAGGTGTTGAGAATCTTTAAAAATTTTACTATGGCTTACTTTTGAAGAGAGCTATTTGGTAGGGGTAAGGAAATAAGACATTATTTCTAGATTCATGATTTGTAGCTCATCATCATAGTTTATGAGATTATATATATATATATATATATATATATATATATATATATATATCTGATATATATATATATATATATATTAATTTAATTTGGCTCTGTATTATGATTTAGAAGTTTAGTTTGTATATTTTTTATCATAATACTGTGTAATTGAGATTTTATATTAATCTTATTATTCTTCTTTTCCTCAACCTAATAGCTATTATATTACAATATCTAAGAAAGTTAAATGTGTAAAATTTGTACATCAAAAATCTAGAAAATTCATCTAAATCTAGACTTTCAAGAATTATGCCTGTGCACATAATTTACAATGTACTGCAAATAGATATGTTGTGAGACACTAGAACCTAAGATTCTAATCCTCAAGTCTCATGTTTTTAACAACATCAAGGTTAGTTTAGCAATGAGCTACTCAATATTTAGTGACAGCACATACCAATATTTCAAAACTCTTGTAAGATTTTATTTTATTTAATGTTCTATAAATTTTTGAAAAATAAAAGGCTATTAATTTGATGTGATCTATATTATGATATGTTGGTGGGTTCAACTAAGTCAGTTACTACCATATTATTCCAATTCTCCTTGAGTTTTATAGTCAATTTCAATAAATGCCATCAAGACTTTGCCTCATTTCTCACCGATCTCTCAAACCTTAGTTCTGATACCAGAAAACTATGATATGTAAATTGCCTATCAAGTCTCCTCGAGACTCAACTAATTAACAATTACAAAAACAATTATTTACCAAAGAAAAGAGAAGAATAAGTGTAACAATATAAAGGCAATTTTTAAGGCTATTTACTACCATTAAATTGAGGGTACAACTATGCATTTTGGGCATTAAGATGTCTTTTGGGTACGTTCCAGGCTTAGGTAGAGCCTTAAATAGCTCAACCAAGCTTTTTTCTTTGCTGTAGATGAGTTTGGTATTTTCTGGCAAACTTTTTAGAGCCATCAATAACTTGATACTCCTTGAAAAATATTACCAAGTAACCCCATTATGGGAATTTCTAATTTGAGTCAGTTTCGTTCACTCAACTGATAGTCAGCTAGGTTTGGTACTAGCTTCACTCAATTGGAGATAGTTGTATAAATCCTTTAGATCATCTATGGTTCCTTGTATTAAATAAATAAATACTGTTCTTTTTTATTTTTGTAACTAATTTCTCTTATGTCCTTTTATTTTCACCGTTCGTGGTGTACGGCTCAAACAGAGCCTCTATTGCTAACTATATATATATATGTACGCTTTCCCTTTATCAAATATAGAAGAAATGTTTACCTAATAATCGACGAGAGCTTTTCATAATATCAGAGAAGAGACAAGCCGAGATGAGAAGCTCAGCTTCCGTCCAGATGCCAATCATGATGGAGGAGCATACAACCCTTGATGCGTAACTAGGTGAATCTCCTATTTTCTCCATGGAGTCATCGAATCCTTTTTCTACGAACACCTTTTTCTTCTTCCACCCAAATTGTCGATCCTCCAACCCTAACGGTGATCCACCACCTCTTTTTCCTGTCAAACTCGATGGCACCAACTACATCCTCTGACGATCACAGTTTCTCCCGATCTTCAGAGCACATGGACTGCTGTCATTCCTGGATGGATCGCAAGCTGCATCGAACCCTACTCTACCGAACAACGACCTACCAAACCCAATGTATGTCACCTGGTTTAAATAGGATCAAATGATTCCTAGTTGGCTCATTTATACCCTAAAATAGAAAGTCTTTGCTCAAGTTGTTGGGAAAGAATCTACTGCAACAATGTGGAATGCATTATTTGCTACATTTTGTATCCACTTCTCAAGTTCAATTGCAACAACTTGAATTCCAACTCAAGAGGCCATATGAAGATGCAAAAATTCATTCAGCATGCCAAAAATCTTGCTCAACAGCTTCATATCTTAGGATCTCCCATCTCAGATCAACAACTGATCCTCAACCTTCTAGCCGGTCTTGGGCCAGAATACGCCTCACTCGCTGTAGCAATTACAGCATGCATTGACCCCATTCCTCTCAATGAGCTCACAAGAATACTCATCAATCACGAATTGATGTACTGAGTTTCATTCCTCAACTAAGAGGTCTACCTCCCTAGCTAATGCTACCGAAATCCAGCATCCCATCAGCCTCATATCTCCTCAAATGTTAACTCATTTCAAACAAGAACAAGAAATTACTGAGGGCGTGGATGAGGAAGCAGTAGAGGTCACTCCTCTATCAGTTGCCAGATCTGCAATCACAATGGTCATCTTGCAATAAATTGCTATCACAGGCATAATTTTGCTCAGTTCCCACCATGCGTCCACCTCCAGCATTGCAAGCATCCCCTATCTCGTATTATGTCATTGTGCCGAAGACAGAACTATGGATACTTGATACAGGTGCAAGCCATCATGCCACACCTCACACCAACTCAATGCAAACTATCACTCCATACCGAGGAAATGAACAACTGCAAATCGGAAATGGTAACACGCTGGATATAGCCAACACAGATCACACATGCATAAATCATTCTTCTCGTCCTTTCCATTTACAAAACATTTTACATGTTCCTCATCTAACCAAAAATCTCATTTCAGTTAGTCGGTTTACTATTGACAATAATGTTTTCATTGAATGTCACTCGTCTTATTGTGTTATCAAGGATACGCTTAGAAATGAAGAGATCCTACGGGGAACACTTTCTAATAGGCTGTACGCCTTACCCACTATCTCCACCCCCATCGCAGCATACCATACGCAGCTCACCGCATCCAACCTTTGGCACAACCGTCTTGGTCACCCATCAGCCGACAAACTGAAGCATCTCTCTAGTTCTTTATATTTTTGTTGTTTTTCAAATTTTATTTGTAACTCATGTCAAATGGAAAAACAACACAGAATTCCTTTACCTGCCTCCACTACTACATATATGAAACCACTCGAGTTAATCGTTACTGATATTTGGAGTCCAGCACCCGTTGCATCTACATATGGTTATATTACTTTCATTGATGCTTGCTCTAATTTTACATGGCTATATCCTCTATGTTACAAATCTAATGCGCATTATGTTTTTCTTTATTTCAAATCTATGATTGAAAATATGTGAAGTACCAAAATTTTGAAGTTTCAGTCAGATGACGGGGGAGAATACAGAAAATTCACTAAAACACTTCAACAACTTGGCATCCAACATATGTTGTCCGCACCCTACACCCCTGCTCAAAACGGGAAAGTCGAAAGAAAACATAGGCACCTTGTTGAAACGGGACATGCCCTATTCATTCAAGCTTCTCTTCCTCATCAGTTTTGGTTAAATGCATTTCACACAACCAACTATTTAATAAATAGAATGCCAATAAAAAAGCTCGACAACAAAACACCATTTGAAGTGCTGTTTCAGAAATTTTCGGACTACAAATTCCTTAAAACTTTTGGCTGCCTATGCTTCCCATGACTTCGCTCCCATTCAAAGAACAAATTGGAACCACATTCCCTCCCTTGTGTATTCATCGGCTACAGCGGCCAGCACAAAGCATATTTATGCTGTCATATTGACAACACTCGGACATTTGTATCACGCATGTCACTTTTAACGAAACCCAATACCCTTTCCAAATGCAACAGTCATCAACTCAACAACCACTCCAACAGACACTTTTATACATGTTCCGAGTTCCTCACAGCTGCCGTTTGCTCCACCTCAGGCCATCAGCAAAGCTCCACAGTAGCAGGCCACCGCCACCATCATACATCCACCGATTCACCGCTCTACAGCACCTCAGCAGCTGTTGGACTGCTCACTAGTCGCTCCACAGATCCCGACAGCCCCACCTACTGTGCTCAAGGTCTATACTCGGCATCCTAACTCTCAATAAGATGCACAGCGCTCAACGAATACACACCCAATGCTCACCCGCAACAAAACAGGTACTCTTAAATCCAAAATCTTTTCAGCAATTCCAATTGTATCAAATGAGTCTATTCCTACCAACTTCAAGCAAGTAAGCATGCACATTGGATGGCTGCTAAGCACAAGGAAATCAATGCTCTTCTTGAAAACAATGTATGGAGCCTTGTTCCTAGACAAACAATGCTAATGTTGTTGATTGTAAATGGTTATTTAAAGTCAAGCATAATCCTGACCGCCACTTCAAAGCCCATCTGGTAGCAAGGGGTTTCACACAGCAAGAAGGCCTGGATTATAACGAAACATTCAGCCCGGTTGTCCAACCGGCCACCATTCACATTGTCTTTGGTAGTCACTTAAAAATGGCCAGTTCGTCAGCTCGACTTCCACAATGCCATACTCAATGACGATTTACAAGAAGAAATCCATTTGTCTCAACCACCGAGGCTCATCTCAAGTTCTGTTCTAGATTATGTATGTCGCCTACATAAAGCCCTTTACGGCTTGCAACAATCTCCACGGGCATGGTACCACCACAAACTGTTTGAAACTATAAATGATACCTCCTTATTTGTTTTCGTCGACACTTCGACACTTTGATTTTACTACTTTATGTTGATGATGTACTTCTAACCAGCAGCAATAACACTCTCATTCAAGAACTTATTGATCACTCGGTTGCCTCCTTTGCTCTTAAAGATCTCGGTTCAGCAGATATGCTCTTGAACATCAAGTGTTTCTTCACCTCAAATGCAATCCACCTGTCCCAACAACATTATATCAAGGAAATCTTGCGGTCTAGCAACATGCTTCACGCCAACACCGCTCCTACTCCTGCAGCCGTGGCTCATAGCACGGTAGCAAGGGGTTTCACACAGCAAGAAGGCCTAGATTATAATGAAACATTCAGCCCGCTAGTCAAACCAGCCACCATTCGCATTGCTTTAGTTGTCACTTACAAATGGCCAGTTCGTTAGCTCGACTTCAACAATGCCTTCCTCAAGGCGATTTACAAGAAGAAATCTATTTGTCTCAACCACCAAGGTTCATCTCAAATTCTCTTCTAGATTATGTATGTCGCCTACATAAAGCCCTTTACGGCTTGCGACAGTCTCCACGGGCATGGTACCACCACAAACTGTTTGAAACTCTTAAGGCATTCAGCGGTCATAGCACAATAAATGATACCTCCTTATTTGTTTTCGTAAACACTTCGACACTTTGATTTTACTACTTTATGTTGATGATGTACTTCTAACCAGCATCAATAACACTTTCATTCATGAACTTATTGATCACTTGGTTGCCTCCTTTGCTCTTAAAGATCTCAGTTCAGCAGACATGCTCTTGAACATCAAGTGCTTCTTCACTTCAAATGCAATCCACCTATCCCAACAACATTATATCAAGGAAATCTTGCGGTCTAGCAACATGCTTCACGCCAACACCGCTCCTACTCTTGCAGTCGTGGCTCATAGCACCTCTGCTAGCAGGGGGTTTCACACAGCAAGAAGGCCTAGATTATAAATGAAACATTCAGCCCGCTAGTCAAACTAGCCACCATTCGCATTGCTTTGGTTGTCACTTACAAATGGCCAGTTCATCAGCTCGACTTCGACAATGCCTTCCTCAAGGCGATTTACAAGAAGAAATCTATTTGTCTCAACCACCAGGGTTCATCTCAAATTCTCATCCAGATTATGTATGTCGCCTACATAAAGCCCTTTACGGCTTGCAACAGTCTCCACGGGCATGGTACCATAAACTGTCTAAAGCTCTTAAAGCATTCGGCTTTCATAACACAATAAATGATACCTCCTTATTTGTTTTTGTCAACATTCCAACACTTTGAATTTACTGCTTATGTTGATGATGTACTTCTAACCAGCAGCAATAACACTCTCATTCAAGAACTTATTGATCATTTGGCTGCCTCCTTTGCTCTTAAAGATCACAGTTCAGCAAACATGCTCTTGAACATCAAGTGCTCCTTCACTTCAAATGCAATCCACCTGTCCCAACAACATTATATCAAGGAAATCTTGCGGTCTACCAACATGCTTCACGCCAACACCGCTCCTACTCCTGCAGCCGTGACTCATCGCACTCCAGTTAAAATTTTCCACCATTTCTTGATACTACCCTCTATAGAAGTGTTGTAGGAAGCCTCCAAAATCATCAACATACACGATCGGATATAACGTTTAGTGTCAACAAAGTATGTCACTACATGCATAATCCCACCATTGAACATTGGCAAGCCGTTAAGCGCATCCTTCGTTACCTCTCCGCCACATCCAACTGTGGTTTGTCCCTACTTCCTGTTTCAGACTTCAAGTTTACTGTTTTCAGAGATGCAAATTGGGCAGGCAATGAAGAGGATTGAAAATCTACCATGGGATATTACATCTTCTTAGGTCCTAATCATATAGCTTGGTTATCCAAGAAACAACCGACGGTGGCTCGCTCAAGCACAGAGGCTGAATACAAAGTCATAGCAAATGCAACTATGTTTTATGGGTTCAGTCACTCCTTGCTGAACTCAAGTTTCCACTTACTACGACCCCCACAATCTTATGTGACAACCTGAGCTCCGTATACCTTACGTCCAAGCCTATTCTTCACACAAGAATGAGGCATGTCGAGATCGACTATCATTTAGCGCGCGAATTGGTTCTTCAAAAAGTCCTCATTATCAAACACATCTACTCCGACTCACAACTAGCAGATATTCTCACTAAAGCTCTCTCCATCAAGCCATTGTAGAAAATTGCCTCTAAGCTTATCTACCTGACACTATTGAATCAGAAGACAATCACAACAACACTTAAAACAGTTCTAATAATTGCTCATAATTCTACTGACCAAATCATAACATGACCTGATTGCAATGCATTATTGCTAGAAACAATTCCTAAACATCAAGGGAACGGCAAATGCTGTTTGTGCCGATTTAAGCAATTTCAGTTCTTCCACAATTCTAAGTAGGAAAGCAGCTGCACCTTAAAATATTAATTGCTATAAGAAAAAGTAAGATGAGATGCACATAAATATCAACAAAAAACAGCCCCAATCTATAAGCAAATTGAGATGTACAGAAATTATTAAAACCAACAAATTACACAACATTGCTAGCCATATTTTTCAGCATTGTACATTTTTTTATATAACAAGTGGTTCTTGATTTGATGAATACGAAGAAATTCAATTTAGCAGTTTTAGTGATAAATAATTAAGACAGATGTCTTGCAGCAATCACAAGGAATTAAAGAGAGGATCCAATATAATCATAACCGTAAATATTTCTTAAGCATTACTAATAAAATAATCAGTTTAGAATGCAAAAGAGAAAAGCTAAAAATACTCACATGCTCTCCATAGCTCCTAGGAAAAATATAACCTTGGTAGTCAACATTTCCTTTAGCCTCTTCAAGATAAAACTGCACAGGTGAGTGCACAATTGATGCAATCGTGTTTCCAAGAAAATTTATTAACAAAGTGGCAAATGCCAAGTAGCACTAATCATTGTTTTTGAAACAGATATAAATGCAGTAAATGCATAAGCTTTTATAATTTAAGAATTAGAGTTCAATAAATAGAACTCTTTTCATAAAGATTTAAATCAGTAAGCGATTAATTGTTTGGTCTGAATTTTCTCAGATTGTCATGTTAGAAAACAAAGGTCATAGCGATTTTAAGGAAGTGGGCAGAGGAAATTCCATCCAATTATGAATGGATGAATGAAATGTGGTTATTGCACCAAATCATAATCAATGGAATTGGAGAAGATACCAACACCCATTTTATGGATAATACATCAAATTTCCACAAAAAATGAAATAAGAGATGACACTTGACAGACTGTAAATCTGCGCTTGCACGCAAGTGCACGTGTCTAAAGTAATAAGTGGAACGACAAGTTCCGGGAATTTATATCGTCCTCAGGGAACGGTAGCTTTGATACTAAGTTTTATCTTCTTTCACTAACGTTTAGAATAATTGATTTTTTTGGTTTTTTGTTGGTTCCTAAATCAACAATACAATTTAATTAAGGTAAGATACTATTTGTTCAAGATGAGAGAGTTGGGGATTGGTTATGGGACTCGTAAGGGCTTGGTGCTGTCATTTAGTCATTGAAACTCATAAAGTATTTTTCTATGCATAAACAATCAAGTGAACATTGCTAAACTAGAGCAATCCTCTAATTCAACAAGTTTAAGTCTAGTGCAGTAAGGAGAACACCCTTAAGGTTCTACCTCGACACATAGACCCTTATGAGATATTTATTTACTTCAATTCTGATGTCTTACGTCTAGGTCACCAAAATGTTACTTTTAGTTAATTGATCTCACAAGCATGATTTCCATCAATCTGCATTATGCGCATACACACGCAGTTTAGCTAAATGAGAGAATGCATTGGACTATGTCACATCATCCAATGGATGTCCAATGTTCTCTCATTCCTTCTACTTTGCTGAGCCACAAAGCAATATTGATGGGGACTTAGCTCACAAGCATCAATCTCTCGGATGAGCCTTAAGGAATGGTACTAACGAGCTTGAGAACTTGTCACACAGTTCTCAGCTCTAATTTGCACTCATTCTTTGCTCTAATCCAATTGATGAGCTTTGGAGCATAAGTCTTTTTTAATGATAATTCATTTCTAGTTTGATTTAATAAAGATTTTTATAAGATACATCCAGGCATTTTCATTAAACAAGGACAAGAAATAATTCAGCAAATAGTTTTTATTCATTTCAAAATAGCATACAACACCAAAGACCCTTACATTGTCCCACAACTACAACCCAACTCTCTTCAAGGAGGGTTTAGCCTTCCATTTCAGAATTAATACAAAAAGACAGGCAAAATAAAATGAACCTTGATATCGGTTCACAACAAGAAAAATAAGACAGAGTTTAGAAAGGGTACTAGGAAATAGCCCAGAGATTTTCTGGGATTCTCTTAGTATTTCTCATTTTCTTCCCTTTCCTTCTCTTGAGATCTTCTACTATCTTTTTTTCTTAATCCTTTACAATTCTCTTTACTTTCTCTTTGGAGAATTCTTTCCTTTTTTTCTCACAGCAGCCTCCCTTTTAGATGTTAAAATATGGAAATTTGGAACCCTTATTTGGTCTGAAATTGCCCTTTAAATAGGAGAGTTTTCAGCCCCCATGCATTAATCACATGTGACTTTTCATCTTTCTTGATTCAATGCAAGCAATTTAAATTTTATTCTGTTAATCACTTGGGATTCATCAGATTTAATGTTACTTCAGGTTTCAAGAGACTGGGGAAGGCCAAAGGTCTGAAATTGTGGCCTTCCCTATGCTGGTTTAATTGCAATTTCTAAAACTTTTTCTGTATAGGGCGCTGTGGTGCGCCGCAGTGCGCTGGGGCGCACTGCAGCGATTGCATTTGATTTTGTTGAATTTAGCTCTAGATGGGTTGTTCTGCTGAGGATCCACCGTAGCGCACTGTGGCACCTTCAATCCAAACATTATTCCGCTGCAGCGCGCTGTAGCGGGTCGAATTAATTCGGTTTATCGCTACGGCACACTATGACGGTTTGAGTTTCAAAAATGCGGAATTGTCACTGTTCAATTAATTCATATAAGGTTTTCATGAATAATCTGAAATGCCGTCGTGGCGCGCCGCGACGGGCTACAGCTATTTTATTCCAGGTCTGCATAAATCTTCATAAGGCATAGCGTGCTGTGGCGCACTACAGTGATCAAAAGTTCGAAATCACGGATTTGGCACTGTTCAATTAGTTCATATAAAGTTTATATTAAAAATCTGAAATGTCGCCGCAGCACGCTGTGACGCTCTGTTGCGCGCTGCAGCGATTTGCTTCCAGTTTGACAGATCAAGTTCCAAGTTTTTGTTTAATGCACTTGTCCGCCGTAGCCCGCTGTAGCGCGCTGCAGCGATTTTCATCCAGATTTCTCCAATTTAGCTCTAGCTTGCCCTTTTCTCCATTTTTCCTGAAAATGTAGAAATTTCACTCAAAGTATGTTGGTTTGTATGATATTTTAAATATTTTTACCACTTTATTTTGCTATAAATTTCAGATATATCAACACTCATGTTCGTTTCTTAGCCTTTGCAATCAAGCATAGGCCCATGGGCCTTACCATGCCAACTATCCTTCTTTCAGTACAAATTTGCAGAGCAATATTTTCATTAAAACACTACCTGAATCCAGTTATGAAAACCTGAGACTGCATTTTCTCCATGACCCTTAATTTCCCCAACAAAAACATGCTCAAAGGCGCAAGAGGAACCATATACACCGCCTCTTGAATAAAGATCAAACCATAGATGCGTCAAAATTTCCTTAAAGTTTTCATAACTACCAGAAACTATGCCCTTTTCAAGAAGATATTTGTGGAGATATTTAATCGGAGGTGTTCTACTAATCTCCTGAACAAAAGCAGCCTGCTCAAACCTCTCTTCAGAAGTTACAACTTCTTTATATCCTTCCTGAGGAATGTAGTTATCCAAAAGAGAGCAAAAACGAGCATAAGTAGGGCGCCTAAGCACATCATCACCCAGCCATTTAAACAAGCTTCCTGATGCCATATCTCCCATTTGATAAACTCTTTTCCCTTCACCACAATCAATTTCATAGTCCTTACCAGGAACCAAGCGGTTTAAATCAATTTCCCACAGCTTGTTACATGCTTCAGACAAGTCAGAGAGCTCTTCTCTTGATGGATGAGTGTCAGCACCAGAGTGTACAGCAGTAGAGTATTCCTGTTCACTAGGAGGAAGCTTGAAGGCTTTCCAATTTTCCTTGGGAACCTGCAAATAAAGTAGTCTTTTAAATATCTAGCAAAACAACAATAGAAAAAATCAAACAAGGCAAGACTGCTATAACTAAACACACTTTCTAAGCAAACCATTTTTACATAATTGTTGAAGTTAAAAACACAAGACTATTAGCATCAACATGAGAATATAATATTTGCAAGCACAAATGAGGTTTTGTGCAAGAAAAAACCACAAAACTCCCCAAAATAATCTCTTATTTTAAGCAAATTAAATCCTTCTACTTTATCACACTATGTAATATATAAAGTAAGCAGCTATAGTATAGGCATTAGTTTGCTATAAAAGTTCACTCCTGGAGAAGCGTTTCTTCTTAAATTAGAAAAAATAATAAATGGCATAGCTGCAAGAGAGCTTAAAGATTAACAGCAAACTACAGCATTATTGAATGTTCACATTTTCCAACTAAAGTTTGATAAAGAGTGTACCAAAATCAGAAATCCATTCTAACCATTAATTTAGATTTATTAAATTAGTTAGTGTCATTTAAAATTGCAATGATGATGAATCAAACAAAAAAAATAGTAAAACCTTGTGCAGAATAGAAGGATGCTGCTTCTTGTTGTGAGAACGCTGACCAACAACCTCCCAATCACCATCTGTTTTCTTGTCATTCTCATGAACCTGATCCTCATCTTTCTGTTGCATAAATATCAAAAAAGTAAGAAAAAGAAAAAAAAAGCAGCATTCTGTCATAATATAAAATTGATACTTATCAACATAGCCTCAGTGCAGTTTCAGTTCAGTTTAATATGGAAGAGTACCTTCTTTGCCTAATTAATTCAGTCACAGACTACTCAGTCTGCTCAATCTAGTTCAATCCATTAAATTCACTTCCTTAACTATTCATTTTTTGACCACTTTAATCCCAATAAATAAGAATAATGAATGACTTCATTGAGCTCCCTAAAATGAATAATTGCAGAACTAAATTGCACATAATAAATATTTAGAGACTAAACTGGGCAGACAGAATATGTTAAACCTAATTAGATAAACGCACAAATCTGGTGGAAAGGCATAAAAAGCATTGGTCTTTGAGATAAAAAGATGCTCACCAGTCTTGAGCTCCAAGAACTAGATGAATTATGCACAAAACTGTTCCCCAGCTCAGCACTTTCGTCCTGTAACATTAATTCAAATACAGAAATCAGCATTAATAGCCAACGCATTCATAGCTTTGTTCAAGACCATTCTCAAAGATTTATAGATCAATATAAAGAGTTGAGACCTTTCTGGAACGCCGATGGTTAGGAATGTCGTCACAGCTGCTCTCTTTCACCTGCTCTTGACCTTCTTGCTTCCCAATGGAAACTACCTGAATCGCATCTCAAAGATCAGACAAGCAGGAAGATGAGGAAGAAGAAGGAAATTAAGAAACCTCAGCCCAAGTGGATCTTGATCGCTCTTCGCCTTCGGGGGCCCATTGGCGCTCCGGACGGTCGTCGCGATCCCCAGCAACAAACCCGAGAGCTACTTCCGTCAATCCCTTAATAAGCCCTTCCATCTCTCTCACTCACACACGCGCGCGCACACACAGGTCCGCTCAAAAATTGCACTATGAATCAGTTATTTTGACTACAAATCAGACGAAGGAAAGAAGAAAGAAAAATCTGTAATGAACCAGCTATTATGTTGTCATTGACCTTTTGTTGACAGGACATCAATTGATTAATATCTATTTTTTCAGCTCATGCTCTATTAATTTATTTTATTTTGCAATAACAAGTCTATGGGAATGATAGAAGAGGTGGTAAGTTTGCATTTAAGATGATGGGGTAAGTATGCTCTATTATGAAATGATGATACTTTTATGATTATTTTAGTTTATATGCATGCATTATATGGCTTATAAATAGTTTTTTCTTACATATTTAGAACTTATGGAATCAGAAATATCTACTTGCTTCATTGTATTCATATGAGTTTCCGTTTCCTTTCTTGAGAGAAGTAATGCTTGAGTGTTTGGTTCACAAACTTTGGAGGACCTCCATGGGAAGACGACTCCAACTACTATGATGAGATATTCCAATATGATCTTCCCATGGAGAAGCTCGAAATATCTCTTTAAGGGAGTGCCTTACGATAATGACTATTAAACATGGAAGTCCTTAATATCTTATGGGCTGCTCCATGGGAGTAGATTGGTTGCTCCAACTATAGTGACTGGTTGCTCCCATATGACGACGGGCTACTCGTTACCATAAGTGGCATATTTAGTATTAAATTTTCTCGTAATATCTTTTTTTATTCTCTCTCATTTTCATTTCTTTTATTTTATAAGCGCACTTGTCCAATTCAAGCTCATCTTATTCTTCAAAACCATCTCGATGCCTCTCTTTACTTTTAATTAAAACTATCCATATGCACTGGAACACATGTAGTTACAAATAATATTGTAAATTAAATGGTAAAGTTATATATGCATCAACACACCACACACCCTACATCAAAATGGCACTAATGTTAGACTTTGTTATAAGATATTTGGAATTTACCCTTTTCTATCACCTCATCTTTAGATTTACACTTAATAAATTTATCAAATGATCTTCGATTTATTTGAAATTTTGTAAGATTGATCATATCAGCTTATTTACATACTTAAACAAGATTCTAAACAATAATAATATCATCAAGCTTTAATCCCACTAGGTGGAGTTAGCTGCAAAAAATTCAAATTTTTTAGATATTATTTGATTATCAAATAAAGAAAATACTAAGTTTTTGCACAAATTCATATGCAAAAAAGTAAACATTGTTTGGTTATTAGCCATCATCATTTTAAAGCGCCATATATGAGGTTATGATCAACTTAACATCAAATAGGTTGATTGAGTATGACCAAGGTAATGACATTACTTGAATGGTTAGAGTTAGTCCATCAACCTTCATTGAGCATCTAAAGCCAAAAGCCTTTTCTGGTTGCTCATAAAAATGGATTAATAATTTGATTGGATAGCCATGTATGAGAATGTATAGGTTTGATTTGTTAACATGAAACTTGTGGGTCAAGTAAGAATTTATTGAGATAATTTAAAATAAAAAATCAACAATGTGGCCAATTTATTAATGAATATGTGGAAATGATTAAAGAGCTTCTAAAATAAAATTTTCTCCCTTTAACAGTTCAAGAGAAATTCTTAGATGGATTTACTATACTTATGCAATGATACATGATTATTGCAAATTGTATGACTCGCTTTATAA
Organism: Gastrodia elata; assembly: GCA_016760335.1. Classification (NCBI taxonomy): domain Eukaryota; kingdom Viridiplantae; phylum Streptophyta; class Magnoliopsida; order Asparagales; family Orchidaceae; genus Gastrodia; species Gastrodia elata. The sequence goes on along the minus strand of CM028671.1, from coordinate 48,200,716 downwards.
GTTATTCATTTAATGTGATAGTAAAAAGATCAAAGAACTACTCATGTTATGTTCAGAGCACAATTAAGATCTAATATTAATCAACAAGAATAAGCTTTTTCATCTTGTAAGATCGAACAGTGCTAATATCTTCTTACTATTAAGATTGTCAATTGTAGACTAAATAAGAAAATATTTTGATACTTGTTGAGGTTGGAGACAATCTCCTCAAATACAAGCAAACATCTTCCTCCAAACCAAAATCAGCTAGAGATTCACCGCTTGCATAAAAAATCAACACTATGACCAAAGTGTTTAGCGAAAGAAAAGTAACACATCTATCACATTGAAATTTAAAAAAAATCATAGTAAGGATTAAAATCTAACAACAACCAACCAGCACATCCAAATCTTAGAGCTAAAAGAAAGAAATAATCGTCCAAACCAATAAACCATTTAACCATAAAGCAAACTAGTTTAAAGAAGAGGTTGATGCAGCACTACCACTGGCTAAACAATCAAAAGTTGTGATATCTATGCTAGGAGCCTGAAGACTTGTGGATCTGCTAATTTATAGTTACTTACAAATTATTATTATTTTTGTCATGCATGAATACTTTGTCATATAACATATGATTATCATGAAAGCTCTAGGTATGGGTTGATTTAGTCTTCTATGAGTAAACACATTTTAGTCTCTTATGAGAGGGAAGATTTATAATTTTTATAGTAATTTGACATACTTTACATGACTTTACATAAGGCTCACATCTTCTTGTATCAACACCCAATAATAAGAATTATTAGAATGTTTAATATATTTTTGTCCACGGATTGGTTCCTATTGGTGGAAAACCTTCGCGTTGGTGCGCATAATTTTCGTGGAACGGGGTGTGCATAATCACATTGAACTAAGGTGTGCATAAACTTAGTATTTATGTTTATTTCTTTTATATTCTAGTTCTTCTATTATGCTTTAAAACTCTCTCAAAGTTTTATCTTAATCTGATCTCAAATACGCATTCAAATTCTGCCTACAAGTTCACCCTCAAAAACTCAAAATGCCAAATTCTATAATCCTTAAGTAAAGCCCACAATAAGCTACCAAATTTTGGTATCATAATCAAGGTTATCTCCAAAACTCATTCCTAATTATCCACAATTTTGGAGTTTCTTGGAATTTTTTAAGCCATGTAAGTTCCAAAATAATCATTACCCATGTGTTGGACTAGTTGACCCGTTGCTGCTCATCAACACCCATTTGTGTTTCCAAGTAGCCCATCATACCTCGCTTGATTTGTCCCAGCCCGCCAACCCAATGACTACTTGCATCATTGCCTAAGGTGTCCGAATTGCTACCCCACACTCTAAAAGAAAGCTAAGAAAAAAGGAAAAAGAAAAAATGAGTAAAAAAAAGGAATGCAAATTTTTTTTTATTACTGATGTTTTATTAAATTTTCTTTTATTGTAAGAAAAATAAGAGAAAGAGATTTAAAACCAAAGTTTATATTATTGTTATTAGTATTATTATTATTTTTATTATTATTATTATTATTGTTATTATAAGTGTTGTTATTGTTGTTATTGTTATTGTTATTATTATTATTATTATTATTATTATTATTATTACTGCTATACAAAAATAAGAGAAAAAAATAGAGTTAAGAAAATTACAGAATTTTTTTACGTCACACAGACACATGAGTGTGCAACTTTATCACGCCAACTTTCGAGTTCTCAACTGTCTCCGATTTTAGTAGTGTTTGCACCATTTGATTTATGAATGTGATGCATACACTTCAGCAACGAGTTTAATGGGATTTGAGTGCGCTGCCACAGAGGAGCACAACTAGAAACATTGCAGAATCTTTATTGTGATTGATGATTCGTTCGCCTTTCACGGGGTTCGCTCTTGATTATCTTTGATTTGAATAATTTTCAATTGCATATTTTTATATCATAAAATTAAATTGTGGTATAATACATTTGATAACAATTCTATATGTGATTTGCATTTAGCAAGTTTCACATACTAAATTGATCTTCTACTTTCACCTTAACCTTAACTCCAATTGAATTGAGTGGAAACTTGTAAGAGAGTGGTCCACTAAAAATTTGCTCACCCAAGGGCAATCCCAATATATAAATCTCTATTTTTAAACATTATTTTGCTAAATTTAGTTGTGTTCATTTGTGAGCAAATTTGTGGTTGTTTTAGCTTTATTTTGTGTCTTGCTTCATTGTGCACTTGTGAATATCAATATCTCCTTAAAAAAATAATACAAAATAGTGAAGATAATGCCCAAGAAATCCCTAAAGATGAGTTAAATTAGATAGTGCAAGCCCTAGAAGAATCACTGGGTAAATTAGAGTGCCAACTTCATCAAATCATTGAAGGTTTAAAAGGGGAACTATGAGCACATCCTAAAGCTAATCATGGCCAACCCCATCGCTTCCCATATATAATCAAATCTCTTAGAGAAGATCAGCAATACTTTGAGATTAGGAACAATAAAAATATAGAAGAGCTTACATCCTTAGAAATGTGAACAATTTTAATAGCTTTGGTAAGGACTACTTTGACAGGAGAGGATATAGGGCTAGAGATAGAGAGACCCAAGATAAAACCTCAACTTGGGGACACTACTTAGTATGAAAGTGGTGAAAGAAATGAACTTGACCTTGACCCTATGAGGAGAATCAATGTTAAGCACCAACATATGATAACACTAACAACCCCGATAAATTTTTGGATTGGATGATCCAAATAGAAGAATAATTTGAGTGGAATAGGTGATTATAAAAAGTATAATTTGTATGATTGAAATTGATAGGACATGCCAAGATATTTTTGGATTAATTTTTAATGAAGGAAGAAAGACATGGAAGGAGAATAATAGCTTGGAAAGAAATGAGAGATGCGTGCAGAGATAAGCATTGACCCGATTACCATCATAAACAGCTTCACACCAAGCTTATGACACTATATTTGTTACTGAGTATTTAACACATTTGAGGATCTTGTGGCCCAAACTAGTTGCCAAGTATCTGACTAGCAATTTACTAACAAATTTGTGTTAGGCATTAGGATGGACTTAAGACACCAAGTTGAGTTAAGCAACACTTAAATAGTGGAAGATATAGTATATGATGCACTCATTTTGGAATCCCAATCAAGGCTTCATTTTATAATATTAGAAGTGTCAATTTTTAATCTAAATAACAGCCTATCTAATAACCTCCCACACCATATATTAGAGTAGGTTATCTTAGTTGATGTCACTGGGCATCACAATTATATATAGATTATTAGTCATTTCTACTTAAACAAAATTTAATTTTTCTTAAAAATTTTATTATTATTTATTTAATAGATTTTATGCTAATAACTTCCTTACATGAACTTGGAACATGTTGGAAAGTTATAAGAACAATTATTAAAGACTATCAAATTCATACTGCAAAGTATTTGCGTACAATCTATCTAGTGTTATGAAATTTACTTTTTACAAATTAATTTATATTTTATTATTGCACTCTTATTTTAAATTATTTATAGATTTATTAGTAAAATCTGTCATATGAATCACTGTACAACCCTTGAGACGGTTCCTCCATAATTCTTCGAACTTCTTAATTTATTTCATTTGATTTGTGCTTTCGCATGTCCGCTTGGGTTTTAAACGACGTTGAGAGTCACAGCCGCAGTGGACGATTTATAGCTCAGGCGTCGGCATCTTTCTTCCTGGATGAGGACGAGGAGCGCATAAATCTAGCCTCACTGCCTCTTCTAGTACTGTTACATCTGTTCTCTTACTGCATCTGTTTCTTCTTCCGATGAAAAGGCAAGTGCTTTGAGATATTGCTCTTCTGATTATTCTTTTGACTGCCTTTTATTAGCCATTGATTCCATTTTATCGTTTATCGGAAGGCAGAACATTATTTGCACTATAAGTTTTGGGAATTTTACTTACATAGCAACATAATCTTCATATATTACTTATAATGCATCCACACCTTAAATAATCCTTTTTTGCAATGATGACGTTATGTGTAGTAAATATAGTGGATCATTTTTTATACAATAAAAATACTTATATTTTTTTGGACAAACTAACAAAAGCACATCTCTTTGAAGTCTAAAATGACGAATCCAAGTTTGAACATTATTGGGTTACACTTAGATGTTGTGTGGTGGAACTCAAGTGCTTTGGAATGAGCTCAAAGTGAGCACAAATTAATCAAAAGCGAAAAAGAAGTGAGCAGAATTTGAAATTTCAACAGGAAAACAATTTTGCTATGAAGATGGTAGACACTAGCTCAGTGAAGGGTATCTAAAGAAGTTCAATATTGTTGCATGTCAGTTAGGCTCACATGATATTAAATTTGATGGAGTCAATGTATTGTTGCTGTTATTTTCATTGCCAGACTGTTTGAATAGCTTCTTCTCGGCATTGATGTTATTGTTGGATTGATCCTCAGCAAGGAGATTTAGTGAAGATCGAATGGTGAGATGTCTACATTTGCATTGATTATTAAAGACAGGGGAAGAAACCTAAACTAAAATATGAACCAAATTGTCCAAGTCTAGGAGGGGAAAGCCAAGATCAACGGGCTGCATTAAATGCTTGAATTACTATAAGAAGAGTCACTTGAAGAAAGACTAGCTTTAAAGAAAGGTGGGGCAGATGGGCATAGCGGTGCAGCAAATTTCATAGCGAAATAGCTCCCAGATGCGTTGATTTTGTTGCTGGTCAATATTGAGCCTTGGCTTATACCTGGGGGGGCGTTATTTCATCTCACGCCAATAAATGCGTGGTGAAACACTGTTATTTATGAGTGTAGCTAGGAGACGACAAAGCTTGAATATTATCGGAAAGGGAGAGGTTGACATCAGATTGCCGAATGGTTCTATATGAATTTAAAGGAGGTTCAGCACGTTCCATCATTGAAAAATAACCTGATTTCAGTGAGCCAATTTGTTCAAGCTGGCTACAACAACACCTTCACCACAGATTCTGGTGGATGCGATGGAAAATAATGAAGGAACACTTGATCAATAAAATGTCAGATGCTTTAACATCAAGAAGCGTGGAGGACTCAAGTTTGTGGACATGAGGCTCAAACATATGAGCAAGAGCAGATTGAAGTTTCTCCTCTTGTGAGATAAACTTTATTAGTTTAAAATCAATTGATTTAGAGTTTTGCAAAAAAAGGTCAGTTTTATAAAAAATGGGAGAGAGCCCAAAGCGCAGAAGTTAGAGTTGGAGCATATAGACATATGGGGCCCAGCTTCAGTTTCTTCGTTGGGAGGTTCTAAATACTTTGTTTACATTCATTGATAACCCTAAATGAAAGGTGTGGGTCTATTTCTTAAAGAACAAGTTGGATATGTTCGAAACATTCAAGAATTGGTTAGATACAGTTTAGAATGGAATCATATTGGAATTGAAATGCTCGACGTCTAGTAATGAGATGAATTTTGTGACAAGGACATTATAAATTTCTATGTTGTAAGGGGGCTTAAGAGGGAATATTTTGTCGCAAGAATACCACATCAAAATGGTGCAGCGTAAAGGATGAACCAGATAATCAATAAATGCTCAATGTGAATGCAATAGCATACGGGAGTGCTCAAACAATTTTGGGCTGATGCTATTTATATAACAATTCACTTCATCAGTTGCAAACGGGTAGGGTTGCTGAAGTAAGAATTGATTGAGAAGAAGTGGATTGGTAAAGAGGTAGATCTCTCACATTTAAAATGTTTGATTGCACAACTTATGTGCACATAGCTGCAAGGAATTGTGCCAAGCTGAATTCGAGTGAGTTTGGGTACACATTTGGAAGTATAAAAACCATAACATTATTAAAGGCATACGTATTACATTCAATGTAAAAAAGATGTACAATGATCAAAACAACTCAATGCAAGATGATTCGACAACATTTAATGAGTACATTGAAGATGAATTGAAGATGAAGGCATTAGTCTGCTTGCAGTGCAAACTGAACTAAATGAAGAGATTCGAGTTGAATCTTGAACTCTGGTTGTAGAATTAACGGGGTTCCCCAAGATTTTAAGATCTCTGTAGAGGTACTTACTCGTTATTTTTTTTTACTGATTGATGGTTGTAAATTAAAGTTCTTCATGGTGGCTATATATGTGGAAGATTAGTGGGAGCTTTGGAGCATGAGATACAATTTTTAGCATCTAACCAAACTAAGGATATGATAAAGTTACCCATTGGATAGAAGGCGCTAAAAAACAAATGTGTTTACAGGTTGGGGTATGAACACGACATGAGATATTGGTCGTGAGGGGCTTTCAGCAAAAGAGAGTTGACTACAGAGAGCTTTTATTCAGTAGTCAAAATGACTACATTACATTTGGTACTGAGTTTAGTGGCAAAGGAAGATTTGCTCCTGAAGCAGATGAATGTAAAAATGGCATTCCTCGATGGCGAGCTGGAGGAGGATATTTACATGGTATAGCCACAAGGGTTTGAGGTAGGAGACATGCAAAAATATGCATTTAGGTTCAACAATAATCATCACACTAATACAATAGGTTAAGATAATGCGTTTCTATCAATTCATAGAAGATGTGTTACCCAATCCTCGGATATTCCATATATACATTTTAATTATTAAATTTGATGGAATTCAAAATATAACGAAGATCATAAAGTTTACTTCCTATATCAACTACCATCACTACCACTTGTCTTCATCTAATTCAAGTTCACCTTATCCACTGGAGCATTAAGTGTTGCCAAAGGCAAATTATATCGAAACTATCAGGTTTAGTTTTATCTTCAACCCTATTCTTGACAATACTGGCCTGCTCAAGTGCACAAACTAAACCATTATTGGAATATAAATACTTTCGCAACATGCACTTCCACAATAAGGAGAAATAATTGCATGGGTACGACAATCACTTGCCAAACGATGACTTATTACTACCTAATTACTTAATTACATCTACAATTATCATTATTATCACTTGCACCATCAGTATTCTCATTAATAAAATCCATATTACAACCAAGATCAGGGTTGGTACCATTTAGCATACTCGTTGAACCATGTGAATTCATAGCCAAACACGCTAGCTTCTATCAAAGACAAGGGCCACATGTTACAGTAAAAGTTTTTGTTCAATAAGAATGGGAGAAGTATGATTAATAACAGTTTGAGATGTTGCTTACGTTCTCCAAACCAATTTATTTGACCTGATTGCAATATTTTCATTATTGAGATTTTAATTAATACTATATTAAGTTTGTGTTGCAATATTACAAGAACTACAGAGCACTCTACTAAGGGAAATTTTCATTAATGAAAGTTCAAAAATAACCATTATTTTCAGAACTAGGCCACTCCTAACATAGCCTTTTATTTGGATACATTAACTTCTACCAAGGCATGAGGAGCAGAAAGTTATTAATCATAGTTGTGCTCTTATCCCTATGAAGTGGATTGCCCACAATTTTACCTATTGAACTCATGGAGGATTAGTTAATGAAGTGAAGCATCTACCCCCAAGTGACATTCACAAAGGCATAATAGGAGGATTAAATGACACATTCACAAATTGAGACCATTTTATGAAACAAGTTGCAAAACCATAGATGCTACAACGTCCTTAAAGTACTCTCACATACACAAATTTGTTTGAACGTTGAAATATATGATTTATATTATAATGTTTAAGGTTTTTGAAAATGGTCGTCGAATCCAACAGCTTGTTCCAGTGGGAATCGGTCATTGGAAATGGTTGCTGAATCCAACATCCGATTCCAGCTGCAAGCAGCTGATTCCAGTAGCCGTAATCTGCTGTTTGCAGCTGGAATCAGCCGCTGGCTGTCGAATCCAACGACTGTCGAATCCAACTGCAATTGGAATCAGACGTTGGATTCAGCGACCATTTTCAATGGCCGATTCTCGCTGGATTCGTCCACTGGAAATGGTCGCTGAATCCAGTGGCCGATTCCCTTGCTGAATCGGTTGATCGCTGGATTCTACGAATGGGTGGGAAAATAAACACTTAAACATAAGTCATGGAACCATAAAGAATTTTTACAAGAGTTAAGGATTATTTTGAACAGTTTGCAAGAGTCAATGAACCATTTTGATAATTTTCTCTTTGAATATATAATAGCAGGAGAATCATGCTTCGAAGATGTATCATGATTCGAATAAAAGGAAGCCGAGGGGCTAGAAAAAGCCACCTGCTTCCCTTAAAGATCTAGGATGTGGATGCTTGGCCATAAGAGCTAAAGCTAAACCCCACCCACATATCAACAAAAAATCCTAAATGAAAGAATCAACCTGGCTAAATCTTGGAAAAACATTACTTTAGATATGAACTAAAGCCAAAAGCGGAAAACCATAAACAAAAATATGTCGAGACAAAGTACAACATTAGAGTTACCAATGGGAAATGAAAGATCAACAATAGATGTATCGGATATGCAGGCATCATTGTGATTGGGAATACTATATGAATAAATAAATAAATAAATAAATAAATAAATAAATAAAAAAAAAAAATATATATATATATATATATATATGTATATATATATATATGTATATATATATATATGCATATATGTATATATATATATATATGTATATATATATGTATGTATATATGTATATATGCAAAAACAACAACAACAAAATCATCGAGCCTTAATCTGACTAGGTGGGATTAAAAACATTTTTTGGTGCTGCAAAGAGGCATTTTCAATTTCTACATTTCTTATGCTTCTTAGTTTGTATTGTATATATGCATATATACTTTATATTATATTACTATATATATAATGTTACTACCTCTTGTAATGCAAATGTTTCTCTTAATAAACCTCTCACTAATTATTTACTTGAATTGTTAGATGGAATAATGCAAAATTGTTTTTGAATTTAATATTCCATCGAAATCATATGATTCAAAACTCATGATGAATAGTGAAATATGAAAGAAAAAGTAGCTGTCCTTTTAAAAGGATAGTATTGCTCCTTTATATATTTATATTTTCTTCTCTTTATATGTACATATATATAATATGAACATTAGTATTTTCTTAGAATTCTATAAAAATTTATTTGATGATTAAATTTAAAGAAAGGCAAAAAAGATCTGAATTTTTTTGTTTTTATTGTTTGTAAATTTATTTATTAAACTTATTTGATAGATGATAAGAGATGTGCAATGAAAAGTATTATTTTCTTAAAAAATGAGTATTTCTCATATATAAGCTTGCACGTGATATCTCTTGTTCTTGGCAACTTTTGAATCTAATTGTGTTGCTCTTGTATGGAAGCTGCTGCACTGCAGACTAAAGACTGATGCTGGCATGCTTACTAATTGTGAAGTTTTGGACATGTTTCGTGCTCGAGGAGCGAAGAGTGATCCTTTGAGCTGTCTTGGTGCTGTTACAAGTACAGAGTGCAAGGTGTCTTATTAGTTGCTTCTATTGTTTTTTTTTCAAGTTTAAGTCAAATTTTTTTTTTTTTTTTTTTGAGTTTCGAATTGTTCATATAAATGTTATGATACGAAGGAATGCTATAATAATTTCAATGTGTTATGCTTACATTTAGGTTTATGATTACCTTATACAAGGAGCTGCTTTTAGTCAAACCAGAGAAGGAGTTGAAATTTTTAGGAGAAGATGTGAAGAGTTCAAGAAGGGAAATGAAAAGCGCAAACTTTCGAAGGCTGAAATCTTGAATATCATCAACTTGAGGCCATCCAGTCACGCAGAGCTGTATTCGGTACCATATCAATGAATTCTTATCAAATACTTTCTGATTTATGAAATTTTATAACTGTACTATTGGTTAAGCAGCCAATACTTCAATACATGTTACTTCAGTTTCACATTATTGTATCAACATATCAAAATGCTAAGGATCCTCCATGAAAGAAATGGAAAGAAAAGGAAACTGATAGAAGTAAAAGATAGTGCCAATATTTATCAGAAGGAATGTAAATATACTTATCTCTAATACAAGCTCCAATTTCTAACCAACTATCAACCACTAGAAAATTACCGCACAAACCGTTGCTCAACCGCAGGCTGTCCACACTCTTCTATAAATAACGCTAAACCTCCTTCCATTAAGGCACTGTGAAGGTGTACAAATAACATGATCAGACAATGAAGGCAAATAAAGCCGTCAAAGTACAAAAAAGGGGTAGTAAAATTTTTAGGAGAAAAAATTAAGTATAAAATTAGGATTAAAATAGGTCTTAGGGTAGAAATAAGTACATATATAAGTACATGTAATGATCCGTGTACTGTTTCTACTGGACGCTAACGGGGTGAAGAAGATTCTGAAGAGTCCACATATTGTTGCTCCTTGTGCCGACCAAGTTAGATGAACTAATTCACACTCGGTATTCTTTTTTCTCTTCATTTTGATGCTTAAGATCTATGTATAAGTTCGTTTTATCAATCACGATCGGCTATTTTTTTTTCTCAGCTTCGAAGTTTGCCTTAAACTTATCCAACTTCACTCGAATTTTAGATGTTCCTTTCCTTCAGCTTCTAATTATCCAACTTTACTAACATTTTAGATGATGCCTTTCCTTTCTTGTTTATTGTAATATTTACGTTTACCTCCATTACTCCAATGGAGGAACTTTATTCAACATTTTGCCTCACTAGATCGTTTAGAGTGAAAGTTGTGCCTTCAAAACTGGGTTTCTCAAGAGTATAACTCTTGGCTATGCCTATGGCAGCATTTGTGTAAATGCAATTCTCCTTGGTGCCTTTAATACAAGTGACTAAGAGAGTTTGATTCTCAAATCCCTGCCCAGTTTGGAAGATGGATGTTTTGTAAGGTCTTCTTCTGTTGCATCTTCTTTGAAAACGATTGCCTTAATTATGCTCGTCACTACAACTTCCCACATTTCCATTTATCTCTTCCACTTTTTAATCCCCAAAATCCAATTATTCTTTTTATTCTCAAATGATAATAAATTTGTCCATTAATATGAGATTGACGATCCACTTTTGTACCTTCATAGTATACATCTTAACTATTCTAAAATTCATTTCTAATGGTGCAAATAGAGATTTGTATGTAGTATTATTTGCTTGAGAGCACAATAAAGGATTTTTAATAACTTAGCATTTAATTGTGCTTCTTTGAGCTACTTATTAGTTTAATTATTATAAGTTTTGATGAGCTTATGATTTTCTTCTATTTGGGTTCGCATTATTAAGTTTTCAAATATTGGAAGTTCGTCAAATAGCGGCGAATGGGTATAATACTCACACTTGGACTCTTTCACAACACCACCATTAGTGTGCCATACTAATTATTTGCTTTTTAGACTAATGTAGCGTAGATATGATACTCTGATATCACTTGTTGATTATGAGAAAACATGTTATAACCCAAAAGAAGGGTGAATTGGGTTTAAAAAAATTGAAAACTTGCAAATTAAAATATTTAGAATGAGAAATTTTTGGCAAGAATCCACAGGAAAACTAAAGGAAGAAAATTTAAATAATAATGATAATGATTCATAGCTGTGGATTCTCTTGTTTCCATTCTCACACTTGAGTGATGTGATCTTCAGAACTATCACTCAAAAGGTGCGTGTAAGATTCTTTTTAATATATCACAATTGGAAAATCCTTTGTTAACCCTCATTTAACAAACAGTGATGGTAGTGTTGCTGAACAAGTTTTCTCCTTGTAGCCTTGCTAGGCTAGTTGCCAATGCTCTTGTTCAACCCTCAAGTACAAGATTTTTTGATTGTTGAAAAAAGGTGAATGTGAACGTGCTCAATTTCTATAGTAGAGGTCGGACTTTTGAGCAGTAAATGTGAAAACTAATTAGTATGAATTTTTTTCTATTAGGGGCAATTATAGAGGATATTATAGATTTAAATTTTGGGAACATCGTATTTATACATTGCTCATATTTAGGATATGGGATGTCAATGAATTGGAAAAGTCTGTACATATATTTTAAGAACTATTGATATGTATGATTGTATATACAAAATTGTTTCATTTTCATATCTACGTTTAGTTTAATTTAAATTGATACTAACTCAAATTATGTAACTATTGGGGTTCTTAGTGTTAGTTTGTTTATGTGATCTTACAAAGATCATTAAGACGACTCAGTTTGAAAGTACATTGCTCATATTTAGGATATGGGATGTCAATGAATTGGAAAAGTCTGTACACATTCTCATAGATTTGAACTTTCTGTTAAGTTAAAAAGATGAAATCACATCCACTTTGTATCATATAGATTCAACCTTTGTATGTACAAATCTTTGAGAATTGTATTTGCGAACACAACAAAATACAAGTAGCTCTTAAGCCTCTTAATATTCTGAGTGACTATCAATTCTCAACAATTTAGAAAATTTATAATATGCAAACACATAAAGTACAAGCAAATAAAACTAAGTACTATTTAAGCCTTCATTTTAAGGGCAAGTTCACATTTTTATAAACTTGATAGAGACCAATAGTGAACCATTCTCAACATTGGTGGATCATCTTAATATCAAATTTATTTTATACTAACAATAATCATTAGTTTATAGTAATATTAATTATAATTATAGTAGCTAGAGAAGGTATCTTACTCTCGGTGTAAGTTTGAATTGACTCTTGATCACTTAATTTCTTATAGGAAAAGCCCTATATCCATGAAAAGGTCTTATGTCAACCATTCTCAACATTGGTGATAATGGGATTGGTGCGAGATACACTTACCATTTTACCGGTCACTCAAAGAAGACAATTTTTCCTAGACTTGCTCACCTTTTACTTTAAACTTTTTTCTTACTCATGAATGAGATGGCATTGCCATCATTGGAATGAAATCATTAATTCTTAATAGGCTGTTTTTTTTTCTTAGAAAGGTAATGAAAGCATTAATCAAGTACATTGAATAAGACTCACTTATACTGTGATAATCTTAGTGTCTATATATCAACCGTTCCCTCAATAGAGGAAGATGCAATCCAAAGTGAAACTGAGGTGTATAACAGCACAATATATGTGGCACACACTATTTTATCGCTTGTCATGTTGAAATCATTTGGCATGAAAATCTAGATGTCTTTCATTTACTTGTGTGTTTGCATAAAGGGCGACAAGAAACTGAAGAAAGAACTTCGAGTATATGAAGCTATAAAGTCGTTCCACTAGCATATTAACCACGTGCGATAAACATATGATTTTCTTGTCATATTTAATTAAGTTTGGTGTAGAAGTTTTGTTTATGCAAGTGAAGCGTATTGTTAAGTGAATAATAATTGCAATCCATTAGTCAAATAAGAGAAAAATGTTATACTTATACAAGAATATATACCAAAAAATATTCAGGACCAGTAGAATTTTTTTTTAAAATTTTTGCATATAGGCCTCATAAAAAAGTGTATTCAATTAATAATTTTACTTGCACATTGGATAGACACATCATCTATATATTTTGGTGTATACTAATGTGTAAGTGTAGCAGTACTCATAATAAAACAATCAGAGGAAACTTTCCCGCACTTCTCCGGATCTATAAAACTTAAATGAGTAATCTTAATAATCATAATATTCAATCAGTTTGCTGACATAACATAATCTTTTTTTCAATACTCTCACTTACTTTTTGGAAAATTTGAGTCAATTTTGATCGTAGCATTATATCCATAAAAAAAAAAAAAAGGTTGCTATGAAGTAAATGCAGAATTACTTATTTGACACCGGAAGAAAAAATCTGCCTTGCATTATATATATGCAAGCCTAGTTTTACGTGACAAAAGTGATTTTTTTTTTCAATTTTTTTTTCATACATGACTAGAAGTGTGAAAATTGAAATGCCACATAATACATAGGGAGAATTTCTTTCATACCATGGAATTTGTGCTTTTTGCATATTTAATATCTAAATCTTAATTAATACAAAAATGTTTCTCAAATTGTATTATCACCAAAATCACCATCTTGCATACTATTATCTATCTATTCATAGCGTAGAAAGAAATTGATTAGTTTTGTAACCACCAAGTTCTAGGATGTGCTAAATATACAAATGCACTGGTTTAGTGTGTTATGCAGGTAATTATCCCAAACTAACACTTGTTGTCTCTCTTTGTTATGCTCATAATCATCGCTTCTCTATTTTATGCTATTATAGGTTATACCCAATTTAGAAAAGCGCTTTACTGTAAATGAAGATGGGAGCTCAAATGATGCCCAGGAACTCTTAAATATTGTGCAGGAGTTATTGCCACCACCTCCAGAAAAACCTGAACAGGAGGAAGAAGAAGCACCCCAGAAAGAAGCAATGTAACAGAGCTAGAGCTTTGCCGTTATTATTTTTTCTTTTCTTAGGGCTCTCTTAAATTTTAAATGTAAAAATAATATTTAAAAGGAAAAGAAATTTCCTTTTTTTTTTTTTTTTTTTTTTTCTTAAATTTACTTTAATGTTGGGGTTAAAAAATTAATTTTAAGCGTTTTAATAATGTTGGGGTTTTGAAGAGAATATATTTGAGGGTAGTGTAGTAGCTTGCATATGTATATATATATATATATACAGTAAATTTTGAGCTAAATTTGAAAAAAATGTATACTAAATATTTTTATTTTTAATTTTGAGCTAAATTTGAAAAAAAATATAGTAAATTTTATAGGAGAGATATGAGAACCTTTTTTTTGATAAATGTCTCAAACCACTTGTGATACATGTCTCAAACGACTTTATAAATGTCAAAAATATAGTAAAAATATGTTTTTTATAATTCTTGAGTTCATGAATCATAAAGGGAGTTGACAAATACTTGAAATTGATTCAAAATTATTTAATTTTGAGTAGATTTAAAATTTAAGTGGGTTTGTGCAAATTTTGAGTTTCAAACAAAAGTTTTAGCCCTTGCCATAATTGGTTTGGGTCTAGTATAAGTGATGATCAACTCCCATTTTGTGGGCTGTCACCATCATCTTCTTCCTCTCATTGCAAGCTTTCCCTCTCATTAAGCTTTTCCCTCTTATTTTGTAAAGTAGATCATAAGTGAAAGTTTATAACTATAAAAGGATTTGAATTAGCTTATAGTGTGTTTGCTTTGCTTTATTTTTTATTTGAATATTTAAATTGAGAATCGAATTCCTTCTAATTCTTCTCACTAATCTGTGTGCATTGTTAGTTTTTTATCTTTATTTGATAGAATTCATGTCAACCTTTTTTTTTTTGCTCTAGATTTTTGATCTGTGTGTCTCAGTGATTTTCACTCAAGACCTCTTTTTCTTCATGATCAAGTGCTTTCACATGATTTATATGTTAATTTGCAAAATTTTAGCAATAAACTTTGCATGCATCAAATACTTTGATTTATCATATGATTCTTGTGATTCCTATTATGCAAATACTATAAATGCAGCCAAAGGAGAAGGAGGAGCACAGAGAGCAAGGAACTAAAGAAAATTCGAAGAAGAGAGATTCAGGCGAATGCGATAGTTGTTTCCTAGTATTGTACTCTTTCTTTACCCTTTTGATTTATTATAAAAGTCATGCAAATGCTTATCATCTCTTATTGATTTCCTTGTGATTTTAATTTGATGGCAGCCTAAACTTTTCTTAGGAAGGGTTGGTCATAAGCATGTAATGATGTATGGATGTAATATTATGTTATCTTCATTATCAATGAGTGTTATTTAGTTATTTATGCTTGGAAAATTGTGAATGAATTAATTGGATAATTTTGAATCATAATATATAAATTTTGCATAAATGTTTTCATAGTCAAAACCCTATAGATCATTGATCTCCTAGTTATAAGGTTGCACATGCTTGAGTGTTAACGCCATGAATGTCAGTGACAACATTCGCTATGCGAAAATAGCCCGTGCACAACCTTGGACTTGTGCTGACCAATCGAGCCCTGGGAGATATCAAAACTCTCTAAGCTTCATAGCTCATTCTTAATTTATGCGAGGTGATTGTGCATGTTAAGCTTAGAGCTATGTGACAAGCTCTTTGAGCATCATAGCACATTAACGTGGCTAAATTGAGATGTTGACGCATGTGAGCCGAGAACACTAATTGAGCTCCATTGTTCACTCTAGATTTATGAGAGGTTCTAGAGCTCTAAGTGTATGGGTGATGTGATACAAATCCATTTAGCCTACCAGCTCTTCTCCTTAGCTAAACTTAGAGTTGATGCATGTGAGTCATTAGTGGAATCAAATTTATGTGATACTCCATCTAAATTACAGTTTTCATAAATTAGATGTAAGAAATGAATTTATTAAATAAAGATCACATGAATATCTATGAGCCGAAATTGAACATTTTGTGTTCTTTTATGAGTACTAAATAAGACTTAGTACATTAAGTAATTTAACTAAAGAAGACTAAGTCTTTTGATTATTAAATAATAGTTAATTCCATTCACTTAACACTAAAATGAGAAGAAGAGTACTAGCATGAACCCTCAAAAATTTGCATGTTAAAAAATCCAACTCTTACTATTTTCTCTAAAAGCAGTTTCAAATTAAGAAATTATGATCTTGTTAATTAGGACCAAATAACAACAAAATTGACCACTTAAATATTAGTGAAATTAAGCACACTCTAGTAGCAAAGCAGAACACTGTTCCTAGTGGATGATAAATCTCGGGATCTTACCATCCATTATTACTTCAGACCACGTACACTTGCGTGCAAGCGCAGACTGTGTATTTTTCGTCTATCAAGTTTTTGGCACCGTTGCTGGGGAATAGTCTATTTATTTGTATTAGAGATAACTTAAGAGTTATTAATGATTTAAGATCTTGATGCATATAGCTTTTAATTTCTGTAATTAAATGTTGTTTTAATTTTTTTATATTTACTGTTCTATTTTCTTTTATCCATTTCACATTTCCTGTTGTAATGCAAAATCTTGTTAATTAAGTTGCACATGCATGACTTGATCTTGGTAATTTTCTGTTCGACCATAAAATTGAATGAACTTTATTAAGATTAAGAAGATTACAACTTAGAACTAATCCTGAACAAAAGCCAATGGAAAACTTAGGAGGCAATTTTGGTGAGGTTCATGATTATAACAATTCTAGGTTGTTACCCTATTAAAATATAGCTTAATTATTTCCTAACTTTAACACCATTGCTTATAAATATCAAATTGACCCTATCTAAGAAATTTGAAGTCCATTGGACTTCTCTAAGTCCAAAATAATATTTTGATCAGTTTAGATGCCCTAGTTTAGACATAAAATATTTTGATCTCAGAATTAAATTCTGATTATATTTTTGAATTCATCGCTCCAAAATTAGCTAAGAGTGAAAGTTTGATGCAATTTGGAAATCATTTATACCATAATTCACATTTAATTAAAATGAGATAAATACATAAAAGGGTTCCTAATTTTTCAAAATTGCAAATATATCCCTAAAACCAAATTAACAGCCAGGATTCGCTGTACGGACCGCGGGCGATCCGCTGCGGAGCCCGAGTCGCGCGACAGCAGTGCTTCCACCATATCTGCCATCCGCCAATCAATCTGACGACTAGGATTAGATCCCGCAGGATCGCGGATCCGTTGTCAGATGCGCCCGTGGAATCCCACGGCTCGGATTAAATCCGATCCGGCCGTTGAACAAAAAGCTCGGTGCTACAGGGCGCTATAGCGCCCGTTGAACAAAAAGCTTGGCGCTATAGTGCACTGTAGCGTCTATTGAATAGAAAGCTTGGCACTACAACACAACATAGCTCTCATCAAATAGTAAGCTTGGTGCTACAATGCACCATAGCGCAAGCCGTCGAATTGCTTTAAAACGGGCACCTAGTCAGCAGCGGAAAGATCAATGGACTTAATGCTTTCCAATTCTCCACAATATAAATTGATAGTTTGCATTAAAAATCATTCATTACCAAGGGAATAAGGGAATAAAACTTAAATGGAAATTCAAATCTCAAGGAGGAGGTGGGCTAGTTATTTTGATGGCAAGTAGGGTAAGGGAAAGGCTATAAAATAAAACATTAAAGACTTTGAAAAGGTTCCCAATTTCAATTTATGAGCTCTTGATCCTGAAGGTTATTAGATAAGATATTGAGGAGAGTCCCATACCCCAAAGGAGAAGAAGGGTGCAGCTAACGAAGAGGAGAAGCATAAAGAGCAAGGAGCTAAAAAGATCTATGGAAGGAGAGATCTTTTTAGCTAAAAAGAGCAGATCCATCGTATTGTACTATAATTTATCCTCTTGTGTTTTTTTGGAAAATCCATGCAAAGGCTTAATTTCTCTTGTTGATTTCTCTGTACTTTCATTGTAATGGCAGCTTAAACCTCCTTTGAAGAGGGTTGGGCATAAGCATGTAAGAATACATGAATGTAGTATTTGTATTCTTCAACTCAATGAAATATTAATTAAATCTTGAATGTTTGAATATTATGAATGATTAGAAAATATGAATTCCTTGTATACATTTATACATATATAATTTTATCATATAAATATCATAGAGCTTAATGATCACCTTGTCTTAAGGCTGTGCATGCATGAGCGTTAACATCGCGAATGTCTGTGACAACATTTACCTTTCAAAAACTGCCCATGCTTAACCTTGAAAAGTGCTTGATCATTTGAGCCATGAGAAATGTTAATATTCACTGAGCTATATAGCTTATTCTTGATTTATGCAAAGTAATTGATGCATGTTAAGCTATGAGCTATGTGATAAGCTCATTTTGCTTCGTAGCACATTTCCTTGGCTAAATCAAGAATATACACATATGAGCCAAGAACCACTAATTGAGCTCCATGGCTCACTCTAGGTTTATGCGAGATTCTAGAGTGCTAAGTGCTATGGGTGATGTGACATAAGCCCATTTAGCCTAAGTAACTCATTTCCTTAGCTAAATCAAGAGTTGATGCATATGAGCTATTAGTAGAATCAAGTTCATATGATACTCAATCTAAAAGACTGATTTTATTCACTTAGACATAAGGGATGAACTCATAAGCTAATTATCACATTAATATCTTTGTGCCAAAATTGAACCTTCTAGTATTTATTTTAGAGAACTATACTAGATTTAGTACATTTAGTGAAGTTCACTGAAGAAGATCGAATCTCTTGATTATGAAGCAAGAAATTAATCCAATTAACTTAATATGAAATTGAGAAGAAGAGTACTTGCATGAACCCAAATTATTATCATGTTTAATCCTAACTCTTCTTATTTTTTCAAAAATAATTTCAATTAAAAGAAACTCTAAAATCATAATTTAGTACCATTACCAAAACCTATTTGATACTTAAATATTATTGAAATTAAGTAAACTATAGTAACGAAACTAAACACCATTCCCAGAGGATGATAAATCTCTGAACTTACCATCTCATATTACTTCGGACCACGTAAACTTGTGTGCAAGCATAGATTATGTATTTTCGGTCTATCATATTATTTTATGAATTCATCCTCCGCATGGACCACCATGCACTTAAGTTTATAAATGTACAAAATAAGTTTAACCATAGGCATAATAACTAGGTAAAGTTTATTCAAGATTACATTTTTGTTCTATAGCATAAACATGGGGTCAAAAATAAACATGATAATGCATTGTTTAGAGTTGCTTTGGTGGAATTGTCACTCTTGAGTTAGATTGTTAGCTTCAATGCTTAATAGTTGAGTTTGGTAGTTGACCCAATATTCATATTATTTACACAAAGTCTATAGAGAGTGTGCTGCGACTTCTCAAAAATGCACAACACATGATAGTATTTATGTAGTAGTTGATAGTTTTTTTCTTAAATGGCTCACTTTATACCCTGCTTAAAATAAATGATGTATCTCATATTGCAAAACTCTTCTTTAGGGAGATAATTAAGCTTCAGGGATATTGAGCACTATAGTTTCATATATGTATGTAAAGTTTGTCATTTTTTGGAAAACCTCATTGCAATTGTTAGGCACTAACCTTAAGCTTTCTTCAATCTTCCACCCATAGACTGATGGTCAAGCCAAAGTGCTAAACATTACCATAGAGGATTTATTAAGAAATTAAATGGGAGAATACTTAGGAACTTAGGTTCTACACCTTACTACTAAAGAAACTACATAGAATTCCATTATTTCTAGAATTACTTAGAAAATAAAAATTTAAATTATTTTTCGGAACAATATAAGAAACTAGTTGACTACGATATTTTGCTAAGCCATGCAAATACGATTATTATTGTTATTTTTATTACTGATTTTCATAAACTTTGTCTCAAAGTTGGAACCCAAAATGTGAGATCTAATAAAAATAATGCATTAAAATTTAACATGACTAGGTTTAATACAAGTTCTTATGAAGATGATTATGTGCTCATTCTCATTCTCCTTGAGAGGTATTCCATAAAAAATATAAGAAATTAGATGCTAGAGTGTCACCACCATTCAAGGTCCTTAGGAATATAGGGCTTAATTATTACTTGATTCATTTTCTTTATGACATGTTTATAAATCTTGTTTTAAATATTGAATTTTTAATTCTACATTCAAATGAACTTTTACATGGAAAATCATGTTCTCCATTAAAATGTAAGAGCATTAAATCATTTATTCAAACTCTCTAGCCTTCTTTTTCTAAGATTGATACTATTATCTTTGATAAGGCTCTTGCAGTAGAGAAGGGTGAGCACATATTCACTTAGTTGACACACAAGAAGTTACAGAGGCTCAACCCTGATCTACTTGATGACAATATAATTTCAACTCTACGAAATAAAGTTCATATAGTGTGGGAGACTTTGATGCAACACAAAGAACTACACAAGAGTGTGCGATGACACAAGCATATCCAAGGAGCTTGGGAGCTTATGGACTCGTCGACTAAAAATTATAGAGTCATGATAGTTATGTTGTGTTAGATTGTATTATGTATATTCCCATCTTATTTATGCAATTTATTTGTTTGTTTTAGCATATAGAATTTCTTTGTGTTGTTGTAATCTTCTTATGAAAAGTACATTTAAATCTAGATAAGTATGAGTTGGGAACATCAAAGGCCATCTTAAGAGGTGTAAAATGGCATTTATTATATTTTTATCTTCTCTAATTAGTATTAAGCTTTGGCTACTATGAATACTTTTTTTAAACCCTAAATTCTTAGTTAAATACATTTACTTACATAAAATTTGCGTGAGAGCAATTAGTTTGGATGTAGACAACTAAAAGTTTTGTTAATGTGCATAATTAGCGGGTTTCAGGGTGTGTATAACTCTGAAGAAATCAAGGTGCACATAATCTTGATTAAATCTACCTTTCATTCCATTTATTGTCTTATATATTTGTGTCATTCCATATGTTCCCTTCTATTCCCCGTCATTCCACTATGTTTTCTTTCAGTTTATTAACAAACTAACTTTTTAATATGAACTACACAAAATATGACCTTTTTCTCTTTGCTAATCACAAACGATAGAAATAATTACAAGAAAATTTAATATAAGCAATTTTCATATATTCCTAATATATTCATAAACATTTTTCCAAAATTTAAGTAATGTAGATTCCATTTGGGCTGCCAAACACCTTCCCAAAGTGGAACAACCATTTACACACACATAACCATCTTCTTCAACTTTATGCCACCATGTACATCACTTTTATGCATTTTAGGATTTTTTAGAGATAGAGATCCTCTAATATTTTTAAAGCTAAAATCAAAAATAATTTTTTTGTGATGAATGCAATTTTCAATTTATTTTATTAGTGCACTTCATTGATGAATATATAATAAAGTATGTATATACATTTCTAGCAATTTGGGAGAATCATGATATATATATTTACTTTCTAGTATTTTTGAATTACTAGAGATAGAGATCCTTGAATATTTTGAAAGTTATAACTGAAATTTATTTACTTAATGTTTCCTTACTTATGCTGACTACAGTTAGAGATAATTTAGTTAATATATTTAAAAACAAAACTAATTTCAATTCAACTGCATTTTATCAAATGTGACAAGCAAGGATTTAAACAAACCCATTAGCATGAATCCATAATTCTACCTTTGATAATTTCTCTCAACAAACTTAGACTCTTACTTATACTTGCTTGTTCAACTTTGAACTTTTGGTCTTAAGTCTTAAACACTTATAACATTTAAAATACTTAATAATGCTTAACTCTATAATCAAAACAAAACCCATAATAAATAAATGGCAATTAGTACCCTCCTCCTTGAGGATGATAGATACTCAACTTTATCTATATTACTTTGTCACTGTGTGTGCTTCATAATTCAAAGTTATGGTGTGTAGCTTAGCACACCCAAACACCCTGCAAACACACTACACACTCAGCACAAGCATTGATTGGAATTGTTGCCAGGGAGGAAATGTTCTAGTATAAAAGTAGATTTATGGAGGTTTTGGTTTTGATATTTCTTTCATTGTGTCCATCTTTTATTTTAGTTAAGGTAGTAGAATTGACCCCAATACTAAACATTTACTTAAATATGCCTTGCTGATAATTCTTGGAATTCCCTATACAATTAATTTATTAGGAATTCAAGAAAACCACTTTGAGATTAAACCTGCAACCTTGTAGATGGTGCAAAGCCCCTAATTATTTAGATATCCTTTTGAGGACCCTAACACATGCAATGTAAATTTCTTATAAATTTGTGACACGTTTAAATATAATAGTGTCATGGAAGATGCCACTAAACTTAGATTATTCCATTTCCTTGCATGACTAGGCAAAAAGTTGATTGAAATAATTATTAAGCAATTCCATCACTACATTTGATGAACTTGCACACAAAGTGTTTTTCAAATACTTTTTACCCAACAAGATAGTAAAAATTGCAGATAAAAATATCTAATTTTGCTTATATTTTTATTGAGAGATATTGTATGAGGTATGGGAATAATTTAAAGATCTTTTATAAAGGTGTTGACATCATGGCCTTTCGCTTTGGATGTAGTTGCAATCATTCTTCATAAACCACTACAAGAACATTAATCGATGCCACATTAGGAGGCAAAATCATGCTAAAGTTTCAAGAAGGAGCCTATAATCCTCTTGAATACATGGAAACCAATAAATACATGGGGCCATCTAATAGAGTTTATCCTAGAAAGAATGCATCTGCTCTTCAAGAAGAGTATCAGTTGGTAGTATTATCATCCCAACTAGCAACCTTGACACAAAAATGGAATAATTTTGGCATTAATGCCATTCAATATTTAAGTTGTAACTATTGGGAGGAAATCACATGATTTCTTATTGCCAAATAAATATCCTTTTTGATCAAAGCCCCATCGAGTAAGCAAATTTTATAAGAAATAAATAGATGGGCCCTCCTTACTTAACTCAAAATAACACGTATTCAAATACTTACAGTCCTTGGTGGAGGAATCATCCAAACTTTTTAATAGAAACCTAAGGTCAAGTAGATTTGTTTATTAATCAATAATTGACTTTTCCACCATTCCCACCTACATCAGTGGAATAAATAACCTTTAACTTGTAGGTTAGAATATGCATAGCCAAAATAAAAAATATCCTAAAAGAGAAATGTCCGTAGAAAGAGAAATAACTATGCTTGTGATCATCACAACTTAAGTTCATGAATAAAATAGATGCTACTCTTGATCGACATGAAGCAACAATGCAAAGATAAGATGTGTGCATCAAAAATACATAGATTTAGATAGGTAAACTCTCCAAGAAAATTTTATTGATACCACCAGGAGATATACCTAGTAACACTAAAGTTAACTCAAAGAAGAATATTTAAGAAGTGACACTTAGAAGTGAGAAGGAGCTCAAATTGCTTGAATTTAAACCCCAACTAGAATATGTAGAACTAAGAAGTGAAAGATAAAGATGGACATGTTGTCACTAATTATAGATTATTTTCAAATAGCAACGCCCCTATAAACAACATATTATATTCTCTTAAAGTTTTATAGGAAAAAAGTTGGATCATTAATGTTATAAGTTCTTTGAATTCTAAAAGAAGTTACACATCAACATCCCTTTTGTTGATGCCCTTGAAAAAATGACAAGTTATGTGAAATATATGAAGGATGCATGTCCAAATATGATGATTAGAAGAATACAAGACTATAACCCACACTGAAGAGTGTAGAGCCATTCTGCAAAGGAAGTTAGAGAGGAAATAAATAGATCTAGGTATTGTCACTATTTTATGTACTAATGGCCAAGTAAAATTTTGCTAAGACATTATGTGACCTATGTGCATCAATAAATCTGATGTTACTCTACTTGCATAAGAAATTAGAGATTAAAAAACTAAAACTATCTACAGTATCACTGCAGCTTGTTGATAGATCGATTAACAAGACATTTTATGTTGTGGAAGATGTGTTACTAATGATCAAAAAGTTTTAATTTTCTAGATGATTCCATTGTACATGATTTGGATGAGAATCAATAAATTCCATTAATTTTAGGTAGGCTATTTTTAATCATTAAAAGAACCTTGATAGATGTGCAAAATTGAAAATTAATTCTAGGAGTTTATGGTGTAGAAGTTACTTTTAAAGCTTTAAATGCTATTAAATAAATTATGGAAGAAAAAAAAGACTTGTTAGAGAATAGATATTCCATAATAAGTGCTTATTTTAAGAAATGATTCTATTTTATTTAGAGTTTTTGGAAGATGAATCTGATGTTAACCCAAAAATGACTTTACCAAGTGAAGAGAAATTATACTCAAGAACTGGCACATTCATTCAAAGGTTCAAAGAGGATCTAGAGAAAAAAAATGGTCTCACCATTCTACATGTAATCAAGCAACCAAATTAACAATTAAACCAACTTCCTCTCAATTTTAAGTATACTTTCTTACGTGAGGATTCCATATAGATGAAGACAAAGAGAATTAATAATTTGAAATGTTAAGCAAGTATAAAATTGCAATGTATGGACAATCACTAACATTATAGAGATTAGTCTATCCATCTGCATGTATGAGATTTTAAGATAAAATACTTTCAAACTATTTATAGAACATCAAAAATGGTTAAACCTTATTATGAAAGATGTAGTAAGAGAATAAGTTTTAAAGTTATTTAATGTTAGAATTTTTTTTCTCAATTTTGATATTTGATGGATCAACTAGAAAATAGTTCCTAAAAAAGGAGGTAGCACATTAAAAGCTAATGAAAGTAATGAGTTAATCCCATTAAGAACAATTGTAGGTTGGAGAGTATGTATTGACTGAGAAAAATCATTTTCTCATTCCTTTCTTATATGGCTACTCGTGTTACAACCAAATTCTTGTAGCTCATGAAGGAAAAAAAATAATAACATTTACTTGTCACTATGGAAAATTTCCTATTAAGAAAATTCGCTTAGGAATTTGGAATACTTCGACCACATTTCAATGATGTATGATGTTTATTTTCATGGATATGTTTGAGGATTATCTTGGACATTCTTATAGATGACTTTTTAGTTATTAACACATCTTTTATAATTTGAGAGACAAATCAGATTTTAAATTTTTTGAAATGTCATTTTATGTTAGAAAAATGTATTATTTAGAACACCAACTTTCTAAAGATTGTAATATAGTAGAAAAATTATAAATTGAGGTTAATAATAAGCTACCTCTACTACTTTGGTGAGAGGGATTCATAGCTTTCTTAAATATGGGGTTTCATAGATGGCTTATTAAAGATTTTTCAAAAATTAGCCTAGAACTCTTCAAGATTTGATGAAAAAAGATAAATTTAATTTTACTAATGAATGTTTCAAAGCTTTCAATTTACTTAAAATTGCATTTCTTTCAGCCCATAATACTATTTAACCTTATTAGGATCAACATTTTGAATTAATTTTTGAATATAGTGACCTTGCAGTGTGAGTTGTTTTAGGTCGAAGTAAGGGGAAGGTTTTCCATGTAATTTACTATACTATAAGGGATTTAATGAAGCCCAATAAAATTATGACATAATTGAGAAGGAATCCATAGTTGTAATTTTTGTGCTAGATAAATTTTGTCTCTAACTTATTGGATCAAGAGTTATTACTTTTACTAACCATTTTGCCATCAAGAATCTCATGGATAAAAAGGATGCTCATATAAAGAGCAGAGTTAAGATGGGCAATAAGAACTTAGTAGCTGATTATCTATATCGCTTTGATCACCCTAGTTAGATTTAGCATGATAGACCTCATATCATTAGACCTTTCCTGATGAGTAGTTCCTTGATATTATGACAAAATAGATTCCTTAATTGCTTATTTTGTCAACTTCCATGCTAACAACTTGTTTCCACCTGGCTTATTATAAAATGAAGTGAACGACATTATTTATCATTCTCATTCTTCTGCATATGGAGGACATCATGGCACAATGCGTACAACCACAAAAATTCCTTAATATAGATTTTATTGGCTGATCCCTTCCAAAGATAAAGAAATAGCGACATCAGAAATGAAAGGCACCTAAATATTATGTTGAAAGCTGAATTATTTGATATTTGGGGAATTGATTTCATGAGGCCCTTCTCCTTTTTTGGGAATAATTATATTCTAGTTTTTATTGATTATTTTTCAAATTGAGTAGAAGCTATACCCACAAAAACTAATAATTCATGTATCATTATAAAATCTTATAAGAAGAATATCTGCATTCAGTATGGGACCCCTAAAGTTTTAATTAGTGATGGGGGAAGCTAATTTTGTAATAGGCCACCAGAAATATTGTTAGCAAAATAAGGCATTAGGCATAATGGTGATCAACCCATCAGGTAATATAAGATTGAAGTTTGATGTCATTGTCAGAATTATCCTAGATTAGAAATTCAAAAAAACAAGTTAAGAGACATCCACATCCACCTTGATATCAAATGTAAGGGAAGTGGTTTTTATCAGGTCTCAAATCAAAATATATCCAACTCAAGAAGAGGAAACTTAAATGTAAGGGCTTAGTACTAAATTTTTAGAAGAAGAGGCATCTTCAGAAGTATTGTGCTACCCCCAAGAGATCTAAAGTAATGAATCAAATGAGAGATGGTACAACAAACATCACATGAGTCAACCTTCAAGATGCATTGATCATATCCTTAGGAAATACTAAGTTTATAGTAGTGGATTCGAGGTTTCATTCCACGTAATCACAAGCAAATATATATTCAAAACTTCCATTAAGGGAGAGGTTGTAGCATAGGCCTTGAAGATGACAAATCCTATACCACTGTGGGTTAAGGAGGTGAATATTAAATTTCATAAAGGGTCGATGTGTCTCATACAAGATCTCTAAAATGATCTTAGATTGAAGAAAACATGATTTATGTTGGCTTGATAGCATATATTAGATCCACAACCACATTTGTGAAGGACTCATTTAAGCTCACAACAGATGTAATGGTGACTTCACAAGGCATTACACTTTATAAAGTGTTAAGTTTTACAACCTCAGGGGAGAAAAATCATGGTTTTAGCTGGTGGCATCAAAAGCTTGAACATATAACCAAGAGAGGAATGTTGAACAAAAATGGGATAGTTATTTTGTATGAAATATGGCATCTCCAATGTGCAAACTGACTGAAGAGAAGGCCAAGAAAATTGAGCAAGCACAAGTTGTGCCTGAAACACTAACAATGGATCAAAGAAGGGCTTCAAGTTTGAGATACGTCTTATGAAAGTGGGAGTGGGTCAATGATGACAAGCTACAACCATTAGCGCCAAACCAAGCATGTGATATTTTGATGATGCTACACACTAGAAGGAAAACAACTCTTTGAAGGAACTGGGTGAACAAGAACACACCAGAACCAAGCGTTGCATGGTGGGCATGCAAAATACGTCCAACATGGGTAAGGAATTGTCTACTATGAGAATTTTTCTTCAACAGTTGCCTTGGAATGTGAAGAGAAGGCATGTGCTTCAATTGGGGATTGATGTGTATGGTAGATCGTTGAGTGCAGCATAAGAAGACACACCAAGACACATAAAAGGGGAGCCCATGCACGACATAAGGCGAGCCCAAGCGACAGGAACAACAACATATACCAGAGAAGGCAGAGCTTGAGCGCTAAAGCATCGACCTCTCACCGGAATGAACAACTTTAAGAAGCGCAACCTCTTTAGAGACGCTCACAAAGATGGCCTGACTGTGTGCACGTTATTCATGTAGCTCCTGCACAAACGTCGTTAAGTTTGGGCCCAGGTGTTAGATAGGATGCACACTGAAATGGATTGCCCGCGTGCGATAGCTGTTGCTGTGCGCCAAACCGCGATTAAGCTCACACCAAAATGCACATGGTCCGACATAACACACGTAGAAGCGACTTGGATGTGCAATGGGGAAATCATTGTAGTGTGTCCATGCTTGTATTAACTTGTGTCCAGGCACTTGAACAGTGATATGTTTCGGCTTATATAAGCTTGTGGTATGTCTGTTGTGAAGCAAGGAAAAATGTGTATTGGAAGTGTGGGCTAAGTTTGACGGTTGTAAGAGCTTGTACTTCTCTTTGATCCCCCGGCTATGATCAAGAGGAAGGCGTTGCAGCCGATGAATGTGGGCCAAAATCATCTCCGTCTATCTCAGTCTTTAACAAAAAGGTCCTAAACCAGACTACAACAGATCAGAAACAAATAACACAAAGGAAAACCATTCTAACATGGAGAGCAAGACAATAATAAAGTGAGATCAATCAAAGAGACCCACCAATAGCCAACCCAATAAACAATTGAAAGCCATTTATCTAATGGGTAACTAAAAGAAATAACTACTTTCAACTATGGGTTATTCAATAATCTTCTTATATATTTAACGACCAAATAATGTTTGAGCAACAGGAATTACTATAAACGGATCTGCCTTTTAATCTAATAACGTTTATACAAACAGTAATGCTTTGCTGTAATTGCAGGAATCTCCATCTTCAATGCATCCATGGTTTTTGTTTTCTTCAAAGAAAACAGAAAGCAACTTCAAAACTATCAGTATTTCTTCAAATGAAACAAAATGCATTAATTCACTAAACAACATTTACTTGTAGTTGTCAGCACCATAATTTATTTAGGAAATGCATGCCAAGGATTAAATAAACTACACTTCCTCAAGGGTAGTGTTTTGTTGTATATAGAAAGATTAGAAATATTATATTTTAATTGCAATTTTTTTTCTTAACTTTTTTAGAAACATTTAATTATTTAATAGCTCTTTTAATTAAAAATACAAATATTGTTTTATAAATTAATTATCTAAATAAAAAATAAATTATAATAAGAATAAAAATTTGAAATTAGAAATTCAAAATGGCAAACGCAATCTAGACTGTTAGATCAACCACACGACATTATCCAACGGCTCCACAACGATTGATAATGGTTAAAACAACTTCAGTTCGATAGGGCTGTCATATCGCATCAAACGGTTACAGTATTTTGAAAACACATAATTATCACCTAACATAGGAGTTAAGTAATCGTAGATCAAATGATTGTTGTTTAATCAATCAAAATTAGTTAAACAAGCCCAACTGTAGCTTGACGCCACACTTCTTATCATCTTCTTCCTCACTTATTTGATGGCAGCTAGCCCTAGTTAAATAAGGATCTTGATTATTACTCCATCAAATTGGCTAATTAAGATATCTTTTTCATCATTATGATGAGAGATTTATGTTAGCACATTAATTATTCTCTTAAATTGCATAGTTTTTCCTCAATTTACCATAAAAATGAATAGGTAAACTTTCAAAGATTTGAAGTTTCATGCCACCAACTGTTGATCCATTTAATACCAAACATTCCAAGTTGAATTGAATGTACATTAACTTTCATAACTCAAAACCATAGAAGTTGGCTATCTAAAACTTGAACATCCCATCGACTAGAACTTGACATGATTACCTAATGCTTCAGAAAGTTTCCTGAAGCACTTTATTGAGCCCATGCAACCCCAAATAGAAAATATCATTTTCTCCCTTTAGCTGTTGGCTTCTTCACTCTAGGCTAAACCACTGAGTTTATGTGGAACCCAAAGAGAGTTGCTGCATCTATAAATTCTACATAAAACTAGGAGTTTTTTGAAGATCTAATTTGAAGAAAACCCAAACAACCATGTTTTCTTTCTTTACCTTTGTTGGAAGATCAATGTACTCGTTCACTCAATTCTGCCTTTCTCTCTCAATTCCTTAATTATTATTAATGCCATCATAGGTTTTGATTCATAGAAGAATAGTATATGGAGATAATTTTAATAGCTTGATGCATTGACTTTTGGTGCACATAAAAAATTTAGTGTTGAGGATGATGTTAGAACTATTAATGGTTTTTAATCCCCTAATTTCCAATCATTCTATCATCTACCTTAAGACTAAGACTTAATTAGGAGGTGATTTAATCATATGATAGATTAAAGATCTCAACACTCTAATGCCTTAAATTTTTTATATTTCCTTAACGAATCTCACCAATCCTTGATAGGGATGGCTTTAGATCTGTTTAGTTTATGGGTGATGGCATTTTCATTTTAGCATCAATTATATAAAGATGAATTGCCCCAATGAGATTCTATCATGGCACTACAGAACTAGCAAAGCAACATATTCCAACACATGATAAATAACTTACAAATCACATGCATACTATAGCCCTTCTACATCAAGGTATAACGTAGCAACCAAATGAAAAAATGGAGGCAACCAATCACAACATGCATTACAAAAAAAGCATCCAGAATGTTAATTGATGAATCAATAAATTATGTCTAAAATAAAAGAAAACTCATTCATTTCTGACCTTTAAACTACTCATAAATCAAATTTTATCTATCTTTTTCAAAAAAAGGGCATCCAAAGGAGTTCTGACATATTTTCGCAAAATTCCTAAATTTTTCAAAGGAATCCGCTGCCGCGCGCTCCAGCACACTGTAGCGGGTCATTTTGCGAACCGCGGGCGCGGTAGCGCACTGCAGCGGGTCCATTTGCGAATCGCGGGAACGGTAGCGCGCTGCAGCGGGACCATTTGCAACCCGCGGGTGCGGTAGCGCGCTGCAGCAGGACCATTTGCGAACCGCGGGCGTGATAGCGCGCTACAGCGATCCAATTGTGAACCGCGGGCGCGGTAGTGCACTGCAGCGGAACGTCTTGCAAATTGAGCCGCTACCGCGCACTGCAGCGGAGCATTTTGCGAAATGCTCGCGCCACAGCGCGCTGCAGCGGTACGATTTGCAAAAAGAACCGCTATAGCGCGTTGCAGCAAGTAATTTTGCGAAATGTGGATGCGGTAGCGCGCGACAGCGGGAGACTTAGCATTATTTTGATTGCTCCATTGCGCGCCACAGTGCGCCGCAGCGGCCGCTGCCAGTTTTGCCAGTCAGATGCATTTATTGCAGCTGGGACAAGACCCCCAACCTGCATCTTGTCCCCAGCCATCATTCCCTGCAGCAGCTCTGATTTTCAATGGAAGATGGCCTCTTGATTTGATAAGAATGATAAACAAAGAAGGATATTGGTCACTTCATCTTTAATTTGGGATTTGCCATCATTACTTCATATTTTTTTTATCAAATTGCTGGTTTTGGAGAGGATGAAGGAGTATGCAGCCCCTCTCATATAAATACACCTCCTCTTGACTAGAGGAGGGTTCACAATTTTACTCAAGACACTAAATAAAAAGGAGTGCATAAGGAGAAGTGAGGAACTCCCCAAAGGTGGCAAGGCAAGCTCTAGCTAAGGAGGAGAAGAAAGAAGGTAGCACTAGCAACCTAAGGGAGGAGCTTGAAGAAGAAAAAAAAGAAATCCGAAGAACTTCCAAGAAATGTTTCTAGTATTTTCTAAATCTTACTCTTGTATTTTCTTTTCTTAGTTGATCATGAAAGGGTCTTTATCCATATATGTGTTTTTCTTCACTTCCTTTATAATGAGTAGCTAAATCTCCCTTGGAGAGGGTTGAGGAATTCTCATGTGTATGTGTTATTATTAATGTATGAAGTTTTTTTCAAGTGAAATTAAAGTATAAAGGACTTAAATGAAATATGTTTTTTTTTATTATTTGGTCTTGAATGTGGATAAAAGGAAATGAACTAATAATTTCAAGAACTAAATTGTCTTGTGCTCCATAGCTCACCTTAGGTTGGATGCTAGGTTTATGAGTGCATGAGAACTTAGAACTATGTGACAAAGTTCTTGAGCTTAATATACCTTAATCTAAGCTCAATCAAAATATTGATGCATGTGATGCTAAGACCCACTAAATGAGCTCCTTAGCTCAACATAATTGAGGTAATTGAAAAGCTTCCCCCTCCCATCAATATTAAAGGAATTAGAAGCTTCCTTGGGCATGCTGGTTTTTATTGAAGATTTATCAAGGATTTCTCAAATATAAGTAGGCCGCTTTGTAGACTGCTAAGAAAGGATATTGAGTTCAACTTTGATAAGAATTATTTAAAAGGATTCAATGCTATAAAATTTGCCTTAATCTCTGCTCCAATAATTTTTACCCCAAATTGGGATTCACCTTTTGAAATTATGTGTGATGCGAGTGACCTTGCAGTAGGTGATGTCCTTGGGCAGCGAAGAGAGCGAACCTTCTATTCAATCTATTATGCTAGTAAACTCCTAGATGATGCTCAAAGAAATTACGCTACCACGGAAAAGGAGCTTCTAGCTGTCATTTTTGCTTTTACTAAATTTAGGTTATACCTCATTGGGTCTAAAACTATCGCTTACACTGATCATACTGCTATCAAGTATCTCCTCCAAAAGAAGGAAGTAAAACCACACTTGATACGTTGGGTGTTGCTCTTGCAAGAATTTGATCTTGAAATCCGAGATAAAAAGGGGAGTGAAAATGTGCTTGCTGATCATTTATCTAGATTGACCCACCTTGATCATGATAAGTTGACCAATATTAGTGAATCTTTCCCCGACGAGAAGTTTTATGGAGTGGCCACACATGATCCTCCCTGGTTTGCTGACATTGCAAACTACCTTGTATGAGGAATCATATCAAAAGATATGAGTTATCAATAAAGAAAGAAATTTTTTACTGATATAAAAAAATATTTTTGGTATGAGCCCTTTTTGTATAAGTATTGCAATGATCAGCTCCTAAGGAAGTGTGTTCCGGATTCTGACACCAGAAATATTCTCTTTCATTGTCACACATCTCATTATGGAGGGCACCATGGTATTGAGCGAATAGCTGCAAAGGTGCTTCAATTCGGATTCGTTTGGCCCCATTTGTTCAAGGATGCAACCGACTTTGTCAAAAGTTGTGACAAGTGCCAAAGAACCGAGAACTCAAGCAAAAGGGATGAACTCCCTTTAAATGGAATTTTTGAAGTAGAACTATTCGATGTGTGAGGAATCAACTTCATGGGACCTTTTCCCTGGTCTCAAGCCAATATATATCCTTGTGGCGGTTGAATATGTTTCAAAATGGGTTGAGGCGGTGGCATGTGTAAACAACAATGCTAAAACTGTGATTAAATTTTTCAAGGAAAATATGCTAGCTAGATTTGGAATGCCTTGATTCTTAATCATTGATGGAGGAAAACATTTTTGTAATAGGCAACTAGAGAATGTATTAAAAAGTTATGGGGTGAGACATAAGGTGGGTACTCCCTACCACCCCCAAATTAGCGGACAAGTTGAAGTCTCAAACAGAGAACTTAAACAAATCTTAGAGAAAACAGTGAACCAAAATAGAAAGGACTGGACATCAAAACTTCAGGATGCCCTGTGAGCTTTTAGAACTACTTTCAAAACCCCTTTAGGAATGTCCCATTATAAACTCATTTATGAAAAATCATGCCACCTTTCGATAAAACTAGAGCACTGAGCCTTTTGGGCAATACAAAATTTAAATTTTGATCCCCAAAAGGCAGGAGCACAAAGAATGCTGCAACTGAATGAACTTGATGAATTTCAGTTAAACGCATATGAAAGTGCCAAGTTGTATAAAGAGAACAAAAGAATGGCACGATAAGCTGATAAAGCCAAAAAACTTTTAACCTGGAATGAAAGTACTACTTTTAAACTCTAGATTAAAACTATTTCCAGAAAAACTGAAGTCAAGATGGACAGGACCATTTACTATCATGAAAGTTTTTCCTCATGGAGCAGTTGAGGTCGCCTCCAAAGATGGCACTTTTAAGGTAAATGGAAATCGTCTTAAGCTCTACTTGGAGGAAGGAATCTTTCAAGAAAAGGGGTGATGGACCCTTCTGGACCTCCCCGATGATGGTATCACATGAGGATCTTTCTCATGTCAGGCTGAGACAATAAAACAAGTGCTTATTGGGAGGCAACTCAGAAATAAATAGATTGTATTTTTCTTTTTTGTCTTTTCCTGTGTTTTCCTTAGTATTTTTATCTATTGTGTGTTTTATTTTGAGATTTTAATTTATGAATTTTCATATTTCCTCATTTTTACGGTATTCTTAAATGACATATTTTTTCTGAATTTTTTAAGGAAATGAAAATCACAAAAATATCAAGATGGAATTTAATATAAGTAAAGGGATGCTTATCAAAAATGACTAATTACATCATAAGTACTAAAATATTTTAATTATGGAGTGAATGGAGGATAATCTAATCTCCAAAAATTTAATTTAAAGCCTTGAACTAAGTGTGGGGGAAGGCATTGGACATGGACTAGAAATATGGTGTGTACTCTAAACAAAAAAAAGAGTGTGCTAGGCTCATGTAAGATTTCATGATCACAAAAATGCATATTGGGGATATAGAAAAATGTCTCTCCCTAAGAATGAAAAGAATAAAATATATATTCAAAAAAAGGATGATGAAAAATATCTCTCCCAATCAATCAAAATGTGAAAGGATGAAGAAAAATATCTCTCCTTCAAATCTTTTCATCTTTGTGATTTATAAGAAGGAGCGCATATGTCATAACTCTTGGAGACTTTGACCACCTTTTCAAGTCTAGGGTCCATAGTGAACTCTCTCCATCACCTAGTGTCTAGAATGAAAATCAAAATATTTGAAGATTAATTGATTAAACCACCCTTATTGCCAAGGTTAAAACATTAAATGTTGCTAAATGTTTTGTTTCATTTTTTCTTTGCATAAACATTGTCTTATATTGACTATAATTGAATTTTTGTGACTATCATCTCTATTGGAGCAGAAAAAAATACCATTTTGAGCTTACTTGAGGACGAGCAAGAATTTAAATGTGGGGATGTGATGAATCCATAAATTATGTCTACAATAAAGGAAAACTCATTCATTCTGATCTTTAAACTGCTCATAAATCAAATTTTATCTATCTTTTTCAGGAAAATGGCATCCAAAGGAGTTCTGAGACATTTTTTGCAAAATTCCTAAATTTTTCAAAGGAATCCGCTGTCGCACGCTGCAGCGCGCTGGAGCGGGTCATTTTGCGAACCGCGGGCACGGTAGCGCGCTGCAGCGGGTCCATTTGCAAACTGCGGGCGCGGTAGCGCGCTGCAGCGGAACCATTTGCGATCCGCGGGAGCGATAGCACGCTGCAGCGGGTCCAATTGCGAACTGCGGGTGCGGTAGCGCGCTGCAGCGGGACCATTTGCAAATCGCGGGCGCGATAGCGCGCTACAACGGGTTCAATTGCGAACTGCGGGCGCGGTAGCGCGCTGCAGCAGAACGTCTTGCAAATTGAGCCTCTACAGCATGTTGCAGCGGAACATTTTGCGAAATGCTCGCGCTACAGCACGCTGCAGCAGGTTATTTTACAAAATATGGACGCGGTAGCACGCGGCAGTGGGAGACTTAGCATTATTTTGCTTGCTCCATTGCGCGCCACAGCGCGCTGCGGCGGCCGCCGCCAGTTTTGCCAGTCAGATGCATTTATTGCGGTTGGGACAAGACCCCCAACCTGCATCTTGTCCCCAGCCATCATTCCCTGCAGCAGCTCCGATTTTCAATGGAAGATGGCCTCTTGATTTGATAAGAAGGATAAACAAAGAAGGATATTGGTCACTTCATCTTTAATTTAGGATTTACCATCATTACTTCAGATTTTTTTATCAAATTGCTGGTTTTGGAGAGGATGAAGGAGTATGCAACCCCTCTCTTATAATTACACCTCCTCTTGACTAGAGGAGGGTTCATAATTTTTCTCAAGACACTAAGTAAAGAGGAGGAGTGCATAAGAAGAAGTGAGGAACTCCCCAAGGGTGGCAAGACAAGCTCTAGCTAAGAAGGAGAAGAAAGAAGGCAGTACTAGCGACCTAAGGGAGGAGCTTGAAGAAAGAAAAGAAGAAATCTAGAGAACTTCCAAGGAACGTTCCTAGTATCTTCTAAACCTTACTCTTGTATTTTCTTTTCTTAGTTGATCATAAAAGGGTCTTTATCTATGTATGTATTTTTCTTCACTTTCTTTATAATGAGTAGCTAAATCTCCCTTGGGGAGGGTTGGGGAATTCTCATGTGTATGTGTTATTATTAATGTATGAAGTTTTTCTCGAGCGAAATTAAAGTGTAATGGACTTAAATGAAATATGTTTTTTTTTTATTATTTGGTCTTGAATGTGGATAAAAGGAAATGAACTAATAATTTCAAAAACTAAATTGTCTTGTGCTCCATAGCTCACCTTAGGTTGGATGTTAGGTTTATGAGTGCATGAGAGCTTAGAACTATGTGACAAAGTTCTTGAGCTTAATGCATCTTAATCTAAGTTCAATCAAAGTGTTGATGCATGTGATGCTAAGACCCACTAAATATGCTCCTTAGCTCAACATAATTAAGGTAAAGGAAGAAATAGTTGAGTGCTCATGAACTTAGTGGCATAGTCATTGAGCCCAACATATTAATCCCTAATCTCAACTATGTGGGATGCAAGTGATGCTCATAGTGGAATCAATGCTTATAAGATCTTAAAACATAAATAATCGTAATCTCCTAGATCAAGAGATAAGATGAAAATCTAAAACCTAAAATCTTATAAGAATCTTTGTGCCAAAGTAGAACCAAATGTGTGTTCATTTTGTGCACAAAATTTAAACTTGTGAGACTTTGAGATAAAATCTCAAGGTGATCAATGTGCACTTGATAAACAAAATATAAATGAAAGACAAAGCCTGAGAAATCAAAAGTATATTGGTAATATATCATCACATGTGGAATAACCCCAACTCTCCTCTCTCTTTTATCTAACTTATCTTCATTTAGTAGTTACCGTGCTAAGTCTAGGACCAACTCATCAATTAAATCATAGCTTAAACATTAATGAGAATAGATAGACCTTAGTAACAAAATAACCAATTCTCTGTGGTTCGATAAATCCCGAAAAGTAACTCTTTCTACTTATTACTTCAGACCATGTACACTTGCGTGTGAGCGCAGACGTGTATTTACAGTCTGTCATTAATCTTTGGGAAAACATGCTGAATTGTATAACTTAAATTTGAGCATAAGTTCCTTTATCCACATTGTGCTAGATTAAGGATTTATTGGGCATGTTGGTAAGAAACATTTGAGTCTCGTTAATGATATTTCTGATGATTGCTCCTTGACCCTATGTTTATTGGAATACTTGGACTCATTTCTAAAATTTCATTTAGCCCAAACAATATTGGAGTCCACAAGGTTCCCCACATGAATCTTCTTTTTATTCTTAGAATAAAAACCATTGCTAAGGAAGTTAAGAATATTACCACAAGAAGAGTTTAGGTTATCAAATTTAATGATATCATGTTGGCTAATTCTATTGTCCAGAAAAACATGACCACTATTTCCATATTATCACAACATTGGAACTTAGAAGCTAGATGGAATCCTTTGAGTTGCAAAATAGAGTCAATTCTAATGTAGCATTTATGCTACCGCTAGATAAAAAGGCTGAGATGGGATGGGATATGGGAGTTTTAAAACTGAACGTCCCAACTAGGAATTCTATGCATCTGGGTCAAATGTCAGGCAAGAATAAATTAAATTTGTCATTCAATACGAGTTGAGAGGAGGTTTTTTAAATAACTTCAAAGTTGATGGTTTAGATGCTTAAGGATTGGACTAGGTTATTAGAGAGTAAATTGATAATGAGGTTCCAGTTCCACTGTTGATCAAAATTTAAGTGCTCCCAAACCCTTAAATAAGAATAAACATGATTGATAAGATGGCCAATTATACCTAACCCTGAAAAATTTTCCTATAAAAAAAGGAGGTAGCATCCAAGTGATCTCGGTAGATTAACTATTCCAAGGTATCCATGAATTTAGCTTTCTTCTCTAGATAAAAGAGTTAATAGGATTTGATAAGACAACAATGGGGTGTTTAGTAGCAAAGTACTCTAACACAATAATTTGAGCCCAAATAATAAAAGAAGTTCTAAATAACCACCAAAGCTTAGGAGAAAAAGCATTATGAATATCCTTTAAATTTCTAACACTCAAACTCCCCTCAACAGTAGGAAACACAATGTCCCTCCATTTGGGCCACAACATTTGGGAACCACCCTTCCTAAACTAAAAAAATTTGTTCAGCATAGTTTTGATACGACTAAAAACCCATTTATTATGAGTGGAAACATCCAACCAGTAAATCAGAATAGCATTGAGCATATAGTTAATTAAGGTTAACCAACCACCGGGAGATGTAATCAAACTCCCAACCTTAATTTTGTTGAAGATTTATATATGGGTTTTTTAAAATGTCATTTTGATTATGACCAATAAAGATGGGAATGCATAAATGAATAAAGGGTAGTTTACCTTTCATAAAACCAAGGTTTTGAGAAATATAATTGATGCAAGTCACATTAATTTTTCATACTAGTGCATGGAAAGGAAATTGAGACAACAACATAATTTTTTTTAATATTGAAAATAGATCAAAATATAGACATCCATACAAAATAAAAGAGCAAAAAAAAACAAAACAATAGATAGAAATATTGTCTAGTGCAAATAGGAAACTAAAAATTATTGCTAATAATAAAATTTGGGTCTCTGTATTCTATACCACAATCATAAGAGCTCTAATAACTTAGTAATGCAAAAGAGTGTAGGAAAGTATTTCAATAACTTGGATGATTTGATCTTTTCACCATGTATCATGACCCAAAAAGAGAGATTCCTCTTGCAAGTCTGACACAAATGATTTCAATTATTATTGGAGGATAATTCTTTTTATCAATCCAATACAACATGTTCATCGCCGATCTCTTATTTTTTATTATTGAACTTAGGTTCGCCTTTGTCATAACTTGAAATTTATATGTAACCAAAACCAAAGTACAATTTAGAGGATTTTTTTCATGGAGCTCAACCCAGTATGTCCCAAAATTGATATCCATTGTGAAGGTCATCCAATAAATAGGGTTGCCGTTAGAGATAAGAACTCCAAAATCTTAAGGGAGTAAAATCAAGTTTGAGTTTACATGCTTACACTCATTGCCCAAGATCAAGTTAGTTCTGCGTTGACCATTTAAAGTTAAACTTAGGGACTTAATGAAATTTAGTGTATGAGAATGCTCTAATTGTTAAGAGAATTCTCTACATTAATGACTAAAGACCATACAAACCAGGTTCTTATTATCAGTGCATGAAATGTTTTTGCAAAAATATTTAAGGCGATGCTCATATATTTACAGTAACATCAGAAGTAGTTAACAAGTTAAGAGCAAGGGATTATTATTTAGTATGTTTATGAAAGGAATTCTTGCATTTAAATGTCATGCATAAGAACAAAAAAGTTATCCCAATTTTATAACAAAATGATAAAAAAAAAGTAAATGAATTGTAAATTTTCAAAATCTATAACAAAAATATCATACTACAAAAATGAGACAAGGATCAAACATTGCATTATCATTACCAATAATAAGGTCAATTATACTCGAGAGATTTCTCATATAAAAAAATGTTCTCATTAAAATTGGAGCAATCAACATCCTAGGTAGCTAAAGAAATAGGTCTAGACATATTTAAAAAAAAAAAGCAAAAAGCTTATGAAATTAATCATTAGCAATATAAATATTCTGAATGACATGATTAAAATAATTGTCTATTAAATATGCAAGTATACATAGTCTGTAGCAATATAGGAATGAGAGTTACAGATTATATCCTTAAGAATTGATATAATTGTTGCCAACTATTTCTTATCTATTAATATTTAGACTGTCAAAATAAGGGTTTTAATTCTAAGTTAAATTAACACACTTAAAAATAGAAATCTTATGACTAATTTGAGGATTGTATTAATTATGAGAAATCATGGAGAATTAGCTTATTGGCTTAAATATTAGGCCTAACAATTGCATGGGGGATTCCCCTAATAGTGAGAAGTGCATAATATCTTAGTGCTCTCCCCCTAGCCACTCCTGCTAGCTCTCCTAATGGCTATACAGGATTTTCATTAGTATTATCCATAACAGCTTGTTAGTTTGAAAGGTTTTGTTCTCTCCAAACCTACAAGTAGGTTCTTTCAATTTCTGGGTCAAATAGATAATTCGTGTAAACTCGTCTACTCATACACTACAATAATCAGGCTATCAAGAACAAATTTAACAATAATGTTCAAAAAATTTAACAGAAATAAAAGGACAGAAACAAAAAAGTAAATGTTTATAACTATAAAAATCAAAAACTAAAAGTACATGCAAGAAAATACTTAAATTACTAGCTGCTTTCATTTACTGTAAATTAAATCAAGTGCACATTATTCATCCTTGAGTTTTATCTCAAGGTTTCACAAGTTCAAATCTTGTGTACGAAATGAACACACAGTCAGTTATATTTTGGCATAAAGATTCTTATAAGATTTTAGGTTTGTAATTTTCATCTTATCTCTTGATCAAGGAAATGAGAATTATTAAATTTTTAAGATCTTATAAGCATTGATTCCATTAGGAGCGTCACTCGCATCGCACATAATTGAAATGCGAGAATAAAATGTTGGGCTCAATGACTATGTCACCTCATTCATAAGCACTCAACTGTTTCTTTCCCTCCCTCAATTATGTTAAGCTAAGGAGCTCACTTAGTGGGTCTTAGCATCACACGCATCAACACTATAGTTGAGCTCATATTAAGGTGCACTAAGCTCAATAACTTTTCTCACATAGTTCTAAGCTCTTATGCACTCGTAAATCTAGCATCTAATAGTGGCATACAGTAATGTGATATATTCAGATGCATGATTTCAGTGGCATACAACATAGTTTTACATATTATTTACTCAATTTCAGATCATATACTATTTTTATTTATTTTATATATTCAATATACTGCTAGCTTTTCCTTCAATTTTATTCAGTTTGAGTTATTCAGTTACTTTTACAGTCTTTCTGTAATTTTTTTTACTTTACTGTTATATGTAAATAATTAAAACTATTTAGATTAGTTTCTATATGTTATACTTATTGTCTAATATATGATACTTTTGGGATCCAGCAATTTGCTAGATCCTGAGCAGTTTGTTGAGCCCGACTAGGAGGACTCTCAGGAGATTCAGGAGGAGTTCGTGGAGCCTTATTGGACCCTCCTTCAGCCTTACTATTTCTTTCTATTTATAATTTAGTTTAGTAGTTATACTTCATTTCAGTACTATCTCAATAAACTGTTTGTAATAAATTATGGATGAATTTTTTTTTTAATATGTAAGTTTATTTTAATTTCTATGATGAATGCATTCTGAATATATGCTTAGCTTCCACACTCTATTTATATATTACTTATACTTAGTACTGTGATGTGATCGATATACTGGAAATGCTGATATTATTATGCATATGTTGAATTCCTCATCTTATTTTCATAATTCAATGTATGTATTAGCCTAACACTTAGGATAAGTACTACTGTAACAACCCAATGTTGTTATCCTGTCAATTTAACTTGAATTTGATCAAATTAAGTTGAAATGTAGATCCTGATTTAAGTCAAATAAAAATTAAATAAATATATTCTCAAGTAAAACATATTGAGGGGACCCTTCTACCAAAATTTGAGCGTAATCGAGATCACGAATCGTCTTAAATAAATTCGGGAATATTAAACTTCTGGAATTGATAATTGATAAAATATAAGTCATAATTTAAAATATTTTTTATATTTAAGTTAAGCATCATATAAGGATGCTATGTTTTGAGTTTCGCAAATTTTGAGCTCCTGATTAATTGTAGCAAACTTTTTTAGTTTTTCTTTTACAAATTAATATAAAATAAAATACTTGTCCAAATTCAGAAACTTTTGAATGCTTGCGTTTGTCTCGTCGAGACGCTCATTTTGGTATCAAGTTTGTAATTTTTGGAGTTCATTTGGCCATCGATCTAGGTTCGAGAAATTTCAGCCACCATATTTAAATCCAATGGCTAGTTTTGATTAGAATTGCCTTAAATAGATCTCTAAATACCAAAACCTAAACCTACTCCTTTTCCTCTCCATCTCTCCACCTCTCCATCTCTCCACCTCTCCACCTCCTAGGCTGAACCCCATCCAGCCGAGAGCAACCATCTCCTTCCTTTCGACTTGGCCGAGAGCTCCTTCTAGCGCCATCAAGCCGGCTCTCTCGATCGAGGGGGGCGGCTCTCCTTCTTCTCATCCCGACCGAACCTCCATCCAAGCGTCTTCTTCCACGAACGTCGCCGGCGAGGTACTCCACTTCCCACCTTCTTCTTGTTTCAACTTAATCTAATATCTCTAGCATGCTTAAGTACCCCACACTGCCCTAAATATATAATTTATGCGACTTTCTATATTTGCCACTTTTTGTGCATTTCTATGATCAGCTTAGCATTATAACAGTTTGTCAAAGCCGAACATAATTCATCTCTTTCTTTGTCTGTGCATTTTGGTGCTATTAATATCATGCAATTTGTGTACACTTCTTCGGACATATAAGCTGTCCTTCAATGGAAGCGTCATAGAGGGTAGGATTTGTTTTTGGCATATGAGTGTTTCAATTCTTCAAAAGCACTACTCTTAGTTTTAGTGAGCCACAAATTAATCCTTCCCTCAAAACTGTGTTTTCAATATTTCACATTTAGCCGTTTAATTTATATACAATTTGACGTGTGATATAAATTATAAAACGTCATGCAATGAATAAATAGTACATCAAAGCACTATGTAGAAGTTTCATTTAGAGAATATATTTATTTATACTTTAATTAACCGAGTATTTAATATATATTGCAGTTGAACATATATATAAATAAATATATACGTAGGTATATATATATATATATATACACGAAATTGTTAAATTAAAAATAATTATGTATATTATATATATATACATATAGATTCTGTATTCTAAATAAAGATAAATCCTATAGTTAGAACTGAGTATATATATATAGATATATAATTAAAAGAACGTTTAGGATAGTATAATCATAATTAGTGTAACTAAATTAATTATTATTCTTTAATCGGCTTAAAAAAAATGTTCTATAATAAAATAGTATCAATTAATTAATGCAAATTTAATTGTGTGATAAGAATTAAATACTGTCACCTGTCTTTTCTAATTGAAAAATATTACTTAGTTTTTAAATATTTTCCAAAAAATATGAATAATTAGAATTTAAAATTTAAAAAATATATTTTTATGAGCTCCACAAACAAAAGTGGATTTAATAAAAATTTTTCTTTCTATGTAAATAAATTTTAAAAAGAAGCACACACACATATATATATATATATATATATATATATATATATATAGATATATATAACAGTGTATACTTAAGAATTAAATTTGAAATTCTGTTAATAGTGAAGTGGTTAGGTTATTAATTAAATAATAATTAATAATAATAAGACAATAATTAATATATATATATACTAATAAGTTAAATATAATTAAATGCTGATTAATCTAGTTAATAGGAATTAATAGAATTAACTAAACAGTAAGTAATTAAGTAAGCCATGGTTAATCAATACTAAACAATAGTCATAATTAATTTGATTATTTAACTATAATTAAATGATACTATAAATATAATCAAATAATTATCAAACAGTAAACTCATACTAATAATATATATATATATATATATATATATATATTCCTATAATA
The DNA here is from genome assembly GCA_016760335.1 of Gastrodia elata. Classification (NCBI taxonomy): domain Eukaryota; kingdom Viridiplantae; phylum Streptophyta; class Magnoliopsida; order Asparagales; family Orchidaceae; genus Gastrodia; species Gastrodia elata. Next base: position 48,156,719 of record CM028671.1, on the reverse strand, counting down.
AATTGGCTGCTGTAAACCATAAGTTGAATAAATAAGGTTCTACTAATTATAATTAACTTAAAATAATGACAGATAGATAAGTTAAATATATATATATAATATATGTATATTTATAAGTTATATATATATATATATATTTATAGATATAGTTATATACCTATATATGTATCTAAAGTTTAAACAGAAGCCTAAATTAGATTAAATAGTGGTGATTAACTTAGCTGTTAATTAATTAGGTTTTAGTTAGTTAAATAATATCAGTTTAGGTTAATAGTAGATTAAATTAATGATACACAGTGGCTTAATCAAATTCAATAAACTTAATAAATATCAATTAATCATTAATTAGTTTTTATTTATTAAAACAATATATATATATACCTATACATATAATAATTGCTTAGTATTAATTTGAGATAAATTAGCATAATACTCAGTTAATCAGTAAATAATTAGTATTAATAAATGAATTAGAATAAATTCATAAATATTTAACAAAATTCGGTAAATAAATATTATTATTAATATTGAGAGAAATCAGTCTTTAAGTTAAAATTGTAAAATCCCTGAAAATTCTTCTAAGTCCTGTTCTTTAGGATTGTACACATTACATAAGAACCATTCTTGAGATTAGGATTAGATCATAAGTTAAAGTTCATTCATCAGGTAAATGGGTTACTCAATAGATGAAATCTTGGTTTTATTAGTCTTAGAATTTTATAACTTATTCTGATTATTTTATCTTTTAACCTTAGAATTAAGATAAAAAATTCATCCTATTAATTTTGATTACTTAATAGGATTTTCCTTAATTATTAGATCACTATTAGAATAAAGCCTAAAATTTAGGTCTTATTCTTTTGGGTTATATGATTAAGCCCAAATTCTAGTGGTGTTTAATCCATAATATATAATTTAAAAGATCTTGATCAGATCCTAGATAGAATGTCTAAATTCATAAAATTAGGACGTATGATTTATTGATCCAACTCATAGTCGTCATTTGATTGAATTCGATTAGAACATGATTAGTTCTAATCCTTTTTAACTTATAAGGACGAGTTTCTAAGTTACACTCGATAGTAGAAAAATGGTGATCATGAACTTGTGTAACTTGGAATAGTTAGAATAGTTTAAATAGAAAATAAATGATATCACTATATTAGTAGAGTCCCTTGCTTACTTTTGATATTTTGTTGCTACGCATTCCTTGCTGTTTGAGCTATTTTCTTTGGACATGTCATATAAAAAAAAATATTGTTGCATGAAAATGAAAACTTAGAAAATTAGGAAAATAATTGCATTAGGCTCAGTTTATGATGGATTATGGTGCACATTTACTCTAATAGACAGGGGTAAGGTGAGATCAAGATGCTTAACACTACTCATTGAGGAGAGTGTGTTAGGCTTGGGACCCATTTAGTCTTGCAGACGTGCTTGACTCCTCAGTTGTTTCTAAAATTATTCACAGAAATAAAAGTAAAATAACTAAAAGATATTGCATAGTATTATCTACCTCTTCAGTCACACAGTATTATTGAGATATGTTGCCCTAGCCCAGAAAGGCTATGGGGATGGATAGATTGGTCAATTCTTCTGATATGACAATTAGTACACAAAGATTCATGTACAGTTTTGATATTTAGCTTACTTTTCAGTATTTTTATTTAGTCAACTATTCCATTGTTCAGCTTATATATATATTAGGATGTTAAAATTTGGCTGCTACTATATGTATCATTACTGAGTTAAGTTATTTAATTTGCATATTATTTTTTGATCACCAGCATGTTTAGGATGTAGTATTTTCTTTCAGTGCTTGTGTAGTTATTTATATATGCCTATCTTATTTAGCTCATATTTGAGGCATGTCTTAGCCTCCTTTTTGCTTAAGTTATAAATGATTATTTATAGCTTTTTTCCTTCTTTTTGTAATGATAGTTGCTCCTTTATTTCTATAGTTATTGCTTAGAAGTTGTTAAATGGTGATATTATAAAACACATAAAATATATCAGCCTAACATGTACTTAGACAATTATCTAACACAAGATTTTTCTCTTTTTTGGCTGGGGCCCTATATTGTGAAATCAACAATGGCAGATCCGCTTCAGTTAGATGATCAAGAGCTAGGTGTGGAGCCTTATCTAGATGAGGAGCATTTAGAAGAAGCAGTTGTTTAGCTTTATTTTATGTGAGGATGAGAGCATTTTACTTTTATTACTTAAACTTTAAATTGATGTAATAATACAGGTACTCTTGACTGTGTATTTGGATTTCTTTGCTTATATTCTGAGTTATATTTCCTTCCATTTATACTGTGATGCTTGGATGTTTTTCATTTTAAATTGCTTCCGTACTATGTATGTTTTATTAGATAGTGACTGATATATGATCCTACGCTTAATCCTTCCCTTATTAGGTGGATTATGGATTTCATTCTAATCCGATGATAAGTGAAGGGTTAGCCAGAGTGACACGTTACCCCTTAGCTTAATCTTATGGATTAAGGGGTGGGGCGCCACAACTACTCTTATCTTAAGTACTAGCTCTCGACCCTTCTCATGGTTGAGTCAGCATCCTTCAGTAGTTTAGTTATAACTATTCGGGGAGATGGGTTCTACCTTCCCAAGTGGTGCACCGCTATGCCGTCGAATTGAATTTGGTTCACACTCTTTTGCGCGCAGTGATGGGGCAGGGCACTACAGTCTCTCTGATAAATTATTAAAAGGAGAATGAAAGGATGAAGAAAAACATCTCTCCCCGAAAGTTAATATGCATTGCATTTTATAAGAAGAAGCACATATGATATAAAAAATTCTGAAGACACCATCATTCAAATATACCTAATAAGAAGCCTGAAAATTCCCCAACATGTGTTTCATGCAATCAAAAGGAAATAAAGAGAAAAGTTAAGAATAGTTAGAAGGGGAGTTAAATATTGAACCCAGACAAATTAATGTTACCCTCAAACAATTATCTAATTGTTGAATCTACATTACAATATAAGAAGAGTTTCAAATTTACTACAAATTAGAGCATGATTGTTTAATTTTTTTTATTCCAAAAAGGTTATCTATCACTTACTCCAGAATATGAAAAAAGTTAAGTGTGGGGGTGTGATGAGCTAAGTAAATATTTTGAATTTTGTATTAAAATCCATGTTTTTTCTTAAATAAGAAAGAAGAGCTAAAATTGAATTAAATAAGAAAGTTGAAGAAAAGTGGCACTATAGCATGCTACATCATGCTATGGTGCACCATAGCATCCTTTTTCTCAAGATGAAGGCACTCTAGTGTGCCATAGTGCTAGACACCATAGTGTGTCGTAGCGCTCAGCTCATGAGAGCCAGGCGCTACAGTGCGCTGTAGGGCCCAACTTCTCGGAAGCCAGGTGCTATGGCGCACCACAAGGCCCAACTTCTTAAGAGTTAGGAGGTACAACATGCGACAACACCCAACTTTTTGAAAGTCAGATGCTACAGCGCACCACAACGCCCAATTTCCAGAGGGCTTGGTGCTATAGCACCCAACTTTCTGATATCCAGGCACTACAACGTGCCACAGTGCCCAAAACTTCTTGAGAACCAGGTGCTACAGTGGCCACAGTGACCAAATCTCTGAGAGCCAACCGTTATAATACACCACAATGCCCCATAGCGCCAAAAATCTCAAGATCCAGGTGCTACAGTGCGCCGTAGTGCCCGTAGTCAAACTGTCTTGGAAACCTACTTGAAAACAGCATTGGGATAATCAAACTAGTTAAAATCCCCATTTTTTCATAGCTTGATTTAATGCTAAACATTAATCCTCTAATTTCCAAGAGAATAAAGAGAAGAATGCAAATCCAAGTTTTAAAGGGGATAAAGATGGCAGCTCAAGAGAAGAAAGGCTGAATGGATTAAAGACTAAAGAAGAGTCCTAATTTTGGTTGTAGAAAAAGAAAAAATATTCAAGAAAGCTTCCCAACCCAAGGAGAAGAAGATGATTATAGCTTGAGAAAGAGGAATAGCACAACGAGCAAAAAGAAGAGAAAAAGATCTAGGAGAGAAAAAGACATAGAGAACGCAACGAGCTATTTCTGATAATTGTATTTTTAACTTATTTCCTTATTATTTTTTTGTAAGAGCAATAAAAATGCTCATCATCTCTTGTTTTTTTTCTTGTGTATTTACTTTAATGGTAGCCTAAGCCCCCCTTAGGGAGGGCTGGCCAAGAGCATGTATAAATCATCTTGTAATGTTTGTAACTCTTCTATTAATGAAATGTCATTTAAATTTAAAAATATTTAAATGTTTATTGTGTGAGAATATTGGAGAATAATTGATCTATCTAATTGCAAATATTTTACTACATATTTAATGCAACTCTCATTGAGCTTGATGATCGCATTTGCCCAATAAGTTATGCACTCTCGAGCATGAACGCCACGAATGGCCTTGAAAATATTCACCGTGCAAAAATAGCCCATGCACAACTTAGGACAAAGGTTTGATCATTTGAGCCATGGGATGATATAACTTAATATTATTTAATTTATGTAGCTTTATTAAAATTATTTATGATATGAACTTGACGCGTTTGAGCTGAGAACTATCTTTACAGCTCCACAGCTCATTCTTAGCTTATGTGTGAAAATTGAGCATGTTAAGCTATGAGTGAAGTATTATAAACCCTTTTAACTTTGTAGCTCATCTCTTTAGCTAAATTAAGAATAGATGAATATGAGCCATTGGTGGAATTAAGATCATGTGATATTTAACTAAAATCGAGTATTTTTTCACTTAGACGTGAGAAATAATTTTATCTACTAAAAATCACATGGTTGTCTATGTGCCGAGATTGAACCTCATAGTGTTAATTTTAGAGCACTAGATAAGATTTAGTACATTTAATAGATTACTTAAGGAATACTAAATCTCTTGATTATGATATTAAAATTAATCCAACTGACTCGACATATAATTAAAAAGAAGAGTAACTTTCATGAATCTTGACAACTGCATGTTTGACCTCAACTCTCCCTATTTTTCCAAAACTATTTTCAAATCAAAATAAATCTAGTATTCATAAAATTAAAAATTTAAAAACCACCAATCAATTCTTTAAACATCATTGAAATTAGCGACACTATAGTAACAAATCTAAACACCATTCTCAGAGGACAATTAATCATAGGATCTTGCCATCCCAAATTATTTTAGACCACATACACTTGCATGTGAATGCAGACATACATAATTTGGGTCTATCAAAATGATAGATATGCATTTGCTTATTTGACTCTTATATACATTCTTTTTCCTATTCATAGATTCTTGGCCTACATAACACTTAATAGTAGGTTAGTTCTTACTAATCTAATACTAAATACAATAGTAATACTCTGTGTTGGATTAGAATACTTAATATAGCACTGGGGCATTACATAAAAGTAGTACTAAGGAGGAAGTTCAACAAATAGTAAGGAAAGAAAGTACAGTATAGCACATAAGTTGTTTCTTTAGTATCCTAATTATAACTTAGTTACTATTTTTATTCCCATTTTTTATAAGAACTAAATGAGTTTGTTGTGCTTTATTTACATTTCTCTCTATATTTTATTTGTAACAGCAGGTTAACCTCTTCTTTAGGAGGGGTTAGTGTAACAACCCGAGTTATTACCATAGTTGATTAGGACTAACCCTAGGTCTTAAACACAATTATAAGTGCTAATTGGGTCAGATGGAGTCAACTTTTGAGACCTAGTCTAAATCAGGAGTCAAACAGATCGAATCATGATTTCTGGAAATCCAAAAACCTTAAAAATTGACCTATTTAAATTGAACTCCGATCGAAAAAACGGACACCACCATTACGTTCCTTGACCCCAAATTAGCTTGGGGTGAAGTTTTCGTGTCAATCGGAAGTCGTCAAAATTTCGATGAATATTTTAATAATAAAAATACCCAGAAATCGAGGTATCAAAATACTCGTCGGATCGAAAATCCGATTGCGCCAATGAATTCCTTGACCCCAAATTAGCTAGGAAAAACATGTTCAAAATTTCCTGGAAAATTTCAAAAAAAAAAAAAATTAAAATAATAATTTAAATTTGACGGCGTTAACGACGCCGTCCACTTAAGTGGACGGCGCTAACGGCGCCGTCCGATCGGACGGATTCGTCCGGACCGTCCGATCGTGCGGATCCGACGACTCTCGGCCGCGATCCGCGGCGCGCGGTCTGGGCCGATCCGGACCGTCCGCGATCGCGCAGGATCCGACGGTCTGGAGCCATCGTCCTCGCGCGATCCGCCCGCTCGCCACGCGGCGTGCTCGCCGCCCGCTCGGTCCACCGCGGCCTCCCCCCGACCTCGGCGAGGTCGCCTGAGGTCCTATAAGACCTCAGGTGAGCTCGGGGCTCCGGGTTTGCGAAACCCGAGCCCCGAATCAACGTCAAACTGCCCGAACCCTGTCAGCTATCGACTCGAGGTACTCCCCGATCTCCCCCATCCTCCGTTCAAGTTGCAATTTATCCTTTGAATATAGTAGATTAGGACTTAGATCGACGATCCACCGGACCTGATCGGCCTCGATCAGGTCCGGCTAGCCCAGATCAAGGTTTGAAGCCGCGGGCCCGTTTTCTGCAGTCACTGAAACCCTAGGAGCTCGGGTTTAGTTTTGCCGGTGCTCCCGGCCACCTCCGGCGAAGGTCCGCCCACCGGCTTGTAGCCCTCGTCGAGGGCTACCGGCGGCTGTGCGGGCTGAGGTGGTCCGACACCGGGAAGGCCGGCGAAAGCCGTGCCCTAGCCCGGCGCCCTCGGGCCATCTCCGCGAAGGAGATGAAGTCCGGGTCGGGCCGGGTCGACCCGAGTCCGACCCGCCTGAGCCGGGTCCGCGTCAGCCGAGTGGGGCCCACCAGACCACGTGGCGGCTTCTGGGCCAGCCACGTGTCCCGTGGGGCCCACCCGTCGAAGCCGCGACCCTTCGACTTCGGCCGTGGGGCCCACAGTGCCACGTGGCAGCCAGTCGGCCCGCCACGTGGCAAGTGGGGGCCCACAGCCCGAGCCCGCGCGGCGGTTCGGCTCCCCAGTGGGGCCCACAGCGCCACGTGGCAGTCTCTGGGCCCGCCACGTGGCAAGTGGGACCCACTGCCCGGTCAAACCGCGGCGGTCCGGCTCCCCGTGGGGCCCACAGTGCCACATGGCAGCCTCTGGCAGTGCCACGTGTCAAGTGGGCCCTACTGCCCAGTCACCCGAGCTGAGTCAGCCCCTGTGGGGCCTACAGTGCCACGTGACAACCCCTGGCAATGCCATGTGGCAACCCCTGGCAATGCCACGTGTCCAGTAGGGCCCATTGTCTGTTAATTAAAATTTAATTAAATTACTGTTAGTGTTAATTAATTACTATTTAGCAGTTAGTGGTTAATTAAATTAGGATTAGTACTAATTAGTTTTGAACAGTAACCTTAATTAATTAAGAATAATTAGAGGTTAATTAAGTTAATTAAAGGTTAATTAAGCCCTAAAATAGTAATTAGGATGATTAATTATAAATGAATAGTAAAACATAATAAGATATACTTAAATAAATATTAACAGATAATTAGGGTTAATTAAAAAGTAATTAGTGCTAATTACTTTGCTACAGTAAAAATTAATAAATATAATTAAATTAATTAAATAATATATATAATTAATGTTAATTAGTAATTAAGCGTAATTAATCACAGATTAATTCAAGATTAATGATTTCAAAAATTTTATATAAAAACCTTAGGAATGAACAGTAAAATAATACAATTTGAATAAATAAGTAGTAAAATAATTCAAATTATATTTTTGAATAGTAAATCTTCAAAGTTTAATAACTTTTTATAGGATGATCCAAACATAACCAATATAGGTCTTAAAATACTCAGAAAAATGTAAGGATTCAAATAACATAATGTAAAAATTTATTTCGGGGTACGTATAATGAGGTAGCATTTTAGGACCTCTTTAGAGCCTCATAACTTTTTACCCGATTATCAAAACATAGTCAATATGGGTCTTAAAATGCTCAGGTGAGTGGCCCCATCATCGTAGTGATATTAGTTTTCTCATTCGGACATCAGGATAGAAAGTCAACCCTAGAGTTTAGAGTTAACTTTAGTGAAAAATGACCAAAATGCCCCTAGACTTCAAACGACCATAACTTAGTCAAATCTAATTCCGAATTGGAAAATTCAAGATGCTAACCAGCCTAGAATTTCAATGTCATCAATTTAATAAAATAATATTTAGGATCTGAATACTGGAAATTTAGATAAATGACCAAATTATCCCTAGCCTTATTTTAGTCATAACTTGACCGTTTCTCACCTGATTTAGGCGTACTTACTGTCTATCTTCAAGTTAGATAGTAAGGAACAAATTGGAACTAATAGAATTCAATTCTGACCCTTAAAGTAGGGGCAAAATAGTCATTTTGCCCTAAGATTGAATTAAGTACATTTACGTTTTAGTTAACATTCCAGAACCTTAATCAAATATTAAAATCTCCTTAATATCAATCAAGTGAGTAAAATAAACCCTTAAATTAGTTTCCAATAATCTTTATTAAGTCTTAAGCATTACACCTTAAAGACCTTTCTTGAGAATAGGAATAGATCATAGGTTAGAGTTCATTTATTGGGTAAATTAGGTTACCCAATGAGTGAAACCTTGGTTTTATTAGTTTCTAGACTTTCTCTTATTTTACGACTCATTCTGATTATTTTATCTTTAAACCTTAGATTTAAGATAGGAGATTCATCCTACTAAGTTTGATTACTTAATAGAATTTGCCATAACTAGTAGATCATCTATAGAATAAAACCTAGAACTTAAGTCTTATCCCTTGGATTATGTGATTAAACATAATCCTCGTAATGTTTAATCCATAATCTATAGGTTTAGAAGATCTTGATCAGATCTTAGTTAGAATGTCTAAATTTACAAAACTAGGACGTATGATTTATTGATTTAACCCGTAGTCATCTAACTGATTGAACTAGATTAGAACCTGATCAGTTCTAGTCCTTTTTAACTTGTAAGGACGAGTTTCTGAGTTACACTCGATAGTAGGAAAACTGTGATCCTGAACTTGTGTAACTTGGAATAGTTAGATGGTTAAGTAAAAAATAATGATATCACCATGTTTAATAGAGTCCCTTGCTTACTTTGATGATTGTTGCTTACGCGTTCCTTGATTTTTGTGCCATATTTCCTTAAGCATATCATACAGGATTTTTGATGCATAAAAAAACTGTTAGGAAAATATTGAGACTCCTTAGATTCCTTGTGAAAATATTAAAGTAATTTATGAAAAGATAATGATTTTATGAGCTGCCTCTCAGTTATATCCTTATTTCATAGCCTCCTTATGTCGCTAGAGGAAGGATCCACTTTTGTTGTGTGCCTAGTTTACTAGCCTCCTTATGTCACTAGGGGTACACCATTGGTGCCTTAGCCGTACTGGCATTAAAGTTGCCTTGTATGCTTAGTTTACTAGCCTCCTTATGTCGCTAGGGGCATACTGTTGGGCCTTAACCGTACTGGTGCTAAGACCCTTCACTTGCTTTGTGTGCTTATATGCCTAGCCTCCTTATGTCGCTAGGAGTACACAGTTTTATGTCTTAGCCATGATGGTGCTAAGCTTCTTTGGTATTCGATGGGCATGAGTAGCTCTTTTCTGTATGACAGTCGATGCACATGTGACTTTATATGCAGTTGTTGTTGCTTACTTTTCAGTATTCTTATTCCATCAGCTATTTCCTTGTACTACTTTTATATATATATATAGGATGTTAGAATCTTACTGTTATTTATATGTACCACTGCTGAGTTATTTATTTTAATTGGCATGTTTTCTATTGATCACCAGCATGTTTAGGGTGTAGAATTTTTTTTACTGCACTTGTTTAGTTATGTATATTTATACGCCCTTCCTTGTTTAGTTTGTATGCGAGGCATATCTCAGCCTCTTCCCTTTTTCTTTGCTTAAGTTATAAATGATGATTTATAGCTTCCCTGTTTCTTTGTATTGCTTGCTGCTCCTTTCATATTTATATATGTTGCTTAGATGTTATCAAATGGTGATATTACTTAACACTTATAATAATTCATCAGCTTAAAATGTATTTAGACAATTGTCTAACCAGATTTTTCTTTTCTTTGGCTGGGGCCCTACATTGTGAAACCGACAATGACAGACTCCTTTCAGTTAGACGAGCAGGAGTTAGGTGTGGAGCCTTACCCAGAGGAGGAACACGTGGAAGAAGCTGCCGTCTAGTTCCCTTTTGCTTCAAGTGAGGATGAGTGGTTTTTCATTCTATTTTTCCTTTAGACATTTTAAATTATGTAATAATATAGGTACTTTTGACTGTGATTTTTGGATTGTATACTTATATTCTGAGTTCTATTTTTCTTTCCTATTTGTCTTGTGATACTTGGATGGTTTACATTTCCTTAAATTGCTTCCGCACTCTGTTTGTTTACTTTTATAGTGACTGTTAGTTTGATTATGTGTTAATCCTTCCCTAATCAGGTGGATTGTGGAGTCTATCCTAATCCAATGATAAGTGAGGGATTAGCCAGAGTGACACCCCACCCTTAACCTAATCCTTTGACGGGATTAAGGGTGCAGGGCGCCACAGTTAGGCTGAGAACTATGGTCCATAAATGTATTTGTGCATGAAAGTAATGTTCCAATCCAATGAAATTTATTTAACATTTTGTGTTGAGAAATGCTTGCATCCTTTATAAGAAAAATGAAAGAAACAAAACTTTAAATTAAATCATTTTAAAGTATATTTTAAATAGATAAATCATCACAGAGCTTGATGCTGATGATTGAACTTGAATAAGTAAACTAGGAGCATTTTAATCATGAATGAAGGGACATAAATTCACATAGCTTCATGATCTTTTATTTCCTTAAGATCAAGAATTAGATGTATTAGTATCATGAATAATATCTCAAGAAATCCTCAAAGATGCATTGCTCAATTAAGGACTTAAATAAGGAAAATATGCATACTAAATCGTGAATGAAGTAACATAAGTTCACAAAGCTTCATTGCTCATTTACAAATTTAGGTCTAGAATTTAATGCAAGTGAGTCAAGGATAATTGATTAAATAGTTTGTAGAGTTTCATTGCTCATTATTGACTTAAATAAAGAAACCCACCCTTGTTAGCTATGGACGAAGTGGCATAAGTTCATAGGGCTTCATTGCTCGTTTTTTTTATCTAAGTCAAGAATTCGATGTGTGTTTAATCATGGATGAATCAAGATTTCATGATTTTAGAAAAATAATGTAAATTTTATCACTTAGATGTAAGGATAAAACATAAAAGGAGGAGTAAAAAGTAGAGCAATTTGCACAACTCCTTATGATCACAAAATTGCATATGTGCTTAATGCGAACCATAGTGAGTTCTATGTAGCACAAAAGTAGAAAAAAACCTTGAATAATGAAAAAATGTAGCTATACCCCCTTGTTAAATAAGGTAACAACAAATTAATATTGTAACCAATTATAAATTTGTATTGAAAGTGTTTGTGCATAGAATTTTTATATTCCATATGTTTTGGCTTAACACTCCCCAAACTTCTCCAACTGATCACACAAAATAGTATAATCTTAGATCTAATCAAAACCACATTTTTGGTTATTTGAACATGTAAAAAGAGAAAGTATTTAGTAGCTAATACAAGTTGTTCCCTAATGAAGATAAATCTCAGGAACTCACTATTCCTATATTACTTCACACCACGTGCACTTGGGTGTTCACACAGATGCATAATTTTAGGTATGTCATTTCACGCACCTCGACCACTCCCCATCCAAACCCTAAGGTTACCTTTAGCTAATCTTCTAACAAGTTTTCTTGAACTCAACCTTAACATTATGGATGATGAACATTTTACATTCTAAAGGCTATGCTCTATCTAGTGCAATGGGAACAACATCTATTCATAATTTAATATAGATAATCTTATGATCAATAGAAGTTATGTAGACATATCTACTCCAACATCCTCTTACAGAACCCAAATGTATAAGTGAAAGGCTTACTTAAATTTATGATTTACAAGAACTTGAAATACTATGCATATAGACCCTAATTTTAGAATTGCTTATCTAAAAAAGAATTTAAAGCAAATAAGAGAATTTTTTTAACTTGAGATGGAAACAAAGAACAATAATTCATAATTCAAAAATGAAAAACCTTAACATTCATCACAATAATTGACAAAAGAAAAATTAGTATGCACATGAAGACATTAACCAACATTGACCCTCCACGAAAGGGAGTTTAAATTCCCATCAAGAAGAATTTACACAAAAAACTATTCTTATAATTCATAATATTCAATATTTCTAGAGTTAAATATAGGGAATAAGGGTGACCAAGTGTTACCAAAGGAAACAACCCTTTAGGGTTCTTTCCAAAAGCTCTTATTCCCTCTTCTTCCCTTCTATGCATTCTTCCTATGACTTTAGGGTTTCTTCCTTTAATTTCCTCTGCCTTAGTTTCTCCAAAGTCGTACTCACCATTTTAGTGGCTGAAATTTGGCTTTTAAACCACCCAAAATTGCCCCATGGATGTCAAAGGACACTTCCATTCAAGGCTAAAAATGCTACGGGCACTAACAGACTATAAATATAGGCCTGCGCTCACATGAAGTGTACGTGATCTAAAGTAATAATTGGAAGGTAAGTTCTGAGATTTATCATCCTTAGGGAACGGTGTGTTTTGTTACTAAATTTTATCTACTTTTAATAATATTTAGACTAAAATATTTTTGGTTTTGTGTGGCTCATAACTAATAATTCAAATATATCAAATTAAAGATACTATTTGAAAAGAAGGGAGAGTTGGGTTTCAATCATACAATTAATATTGGGACTAGTGTAAGTAATTAAATTAATTCAACTTTTAATGAAACTTGTTTTCATGCTAATTATAATCAAATAAAGATAGCATTCCTTAGATTGGTCCTTTAATTCCAAATATTTCATATCAAATGCTCAAGATGAACACACAAGGGTTCGATCTTGGCACATAGATCCTCATGTGATTGACAAGAGTTAATTAATATTACTTACATCAACATTATCAAAATAATCATTTTAAATTAGCAATCACATGATCTTAATTCCCACACAATTTGCGTCACATGCTACATGCGTTGTTTAGCTAAGGAAGTAAATTATCGAGTTGCATGGATTACATCACAATCATCCTTGAGCATTCAATAAATCAGCTACCTCCTTTAACGTTGCTAATCCACAGAGCTTGATTGGTGGCTCTTGGCTCACATGCATTGACCTCTTGACTGAGCTTAAAGAATAGTGCTGTTAGGCTCAAGAGCTTATCACTGGGCTCCAAGCACTAACTCACATATCTCTAGCTTTATGCCAATTGGTGAACTATGGAGCTCAAAGAGATTTAAGTTACCAAATCAACATATCATTCCAATCTCAAGGTGTTTACATCGAGAATCCTTGCGCATCAAATATATATTCATGGCGAGAACCTTTATGTGCATTCCCTTGAGCTATGTATGAATAGTTGATTATATAATATTTTTGTTATAAAGCCATTTAAAATAAATAAACATTCATTCTACATGCATGCATTCACATGAAACATATCTAAATCCAAAAGACAGATTTTATTTATTGAAGAAGATTTAAACAAACACTATTTTGTCCCTTAACTCATTACATGATTTTAGCCCATCCTTTCCCAAGGAGGGTTTAGCCTTCCATTATAAAAGAGATGCAGAAAATAAAATACAAGAAAGTGAACCATTGCATATTCTTACTGAAAGAAAATCAAAGAAGAGTTTTTAGAGAAATACTTAAAATAGCCCTTGGCATTCTTTGGATCTCTCCTTGCTCTCTAACTTCTTCTCTTCCATCTCCTTGAGTTGTCTTTCCCTTCTCTCCTTGAATGGTTTTCTTCTCCTCTTTAGTTAGGGTTTTCCTTTCCTTCTTACAGCAACCTCAAAAATTATATCTTGGAATGTCAAAGAGGGGAACCCTAAGAGTCTTGCTTTCTAGTTTAAATAGAACAGCCCATAGCCTTCTTTACAATCAAAGCTGTCACCTTTCCAACTCCCTTGCTTTAGTGGCTTGCATTTAAAAATATACTGATATTCTCCTAAGAAAATGAAAGGAATTATTGGAATTGGGGTTTTAAATGGCTGGGGAAGGCAAAAGATTTAAGTTTCTTGCCTTCCCTATGCTGGCTTTAATGCTTGATCTTGGCTGAAATTACGGCGGGCGCTGCGGCGCACTATAGCGCCTAGCTTTTCGAATTCAATCCGCGTTGGCGTGCTACAATGGTTATATTAAATCTTCAATTGCTGAGTCTGGGTTTTATAAACGCCGCTGTGGTGCACGGTAGCGGTGAGGTTTCAATTTCGATCAACCTTGGCGCGTTGTAGCGCGCTTGGACGCGCTACAACGGTTTTCTTCAAGAATTTCAATTTTCTCTTAGATTTTGCTCAGCTTATCATTTTAACTGAAAATAGTGAAAGTCCCATCAATGTACACTATTCTATAATAAAAATATATGTATTTTTCTTTTTTATTATTAATCTTGAACTTATCACACTCCCACACTTAGTTTCTTTCTTATCCTCGAGTAAGCTCAAAATAATTTATTAAAATTAGAATTAAAGAACTCAATTATGATTACAATGTGAGATATTTTGTCAGTTCATAAATTGCTTAATTCGCATGATCTCTATAAATCGACATCTAATGCATTCCAAAGTCATGCTCAACTCAATAGCTTTTCCATTCTCCAAATTTTTTTTTCTTAATTTTTGATGTTGTTTCTTAATTAGGGGAGAAGTTTTCTAGGAATTTTCAAATAAGTTAAGCTTGAATGAGTGAATTAGATTTTGTGTGTCATATGTGCTCATTCTTATAAATCACAATGAACAATTTAAAATTCAGGAGAGATATTTTTTTCCTTCTATTTTACTCATTTTTTTTTATAATTAAGAGAGATATTTTTCTTCATTCTTGATTTTTAGCTTTTTTTTTTTCTTGTTCAGCTCAAGAGAGAGACATTTATCTTCATCCCTATTTTAGTTCATTATAATTATGAAGTCTTACAGAAGCCTAGCACACTCTTAAGTTCACTCATTTTTTACTATTCCTTTATCAAATTCCTTAGACTCTCCACCCCCACACTTAGATTCTTACCATTATTCTTTTTAAATTTTCAGAGACTTGATGTATCTTAGGAAGAACACTTAATTTGGACGGTATTATGGCTGTCATTTAAGTTTGATCACATATTGTTTAAGCAGATTATTGTGATAAAATGTTTCACACTTTATTTCTCATTAAGTCCATAACATTTTAAATTTTCAAAAAAATGTATGTTGCAATTCAACTTTTCATAGCAGATTATGGGGAGAGATAGTTTCCAATATTCATTTAAAATAAAAATCAAAAGATACATAAATAATTATAAATAGAAAAACAAAAGAAAATTCAAAATCAGAAAAAGATATAGAACTATTACAACCTTGTTAATTGTCATCCTCTTTATATTCATATTCATCATTGTTGTCTTCAAATTCCATGTCCTCTGGCCAAGGAATGTTTGGAATGGGATCGCTAGCTGGGGGATGCGGCATCACAGTATCGCCCGGTTCTCCATGCAAGCTCTAATTTTGGAATATGGTTCCAAAAGCTGCATGGAATTTCGTTTGGAATTGCCGTTGTCGGGCAAGTTCAGATTTACAGAACTGCATGTCTGTTGCTATGGACTTCCCTAGTTCCACTTGATAGGCGTGTATCCACGCCAATCATTTTTTTAGATTAGTTCAGCCATTGGAAGTTGAAGCTTCTCCTTCCTCTCCTTTTATTTTCTTGCTCCTCTTTCCTTCATGGGAGCAGACATTTATGTTCATACGAGAAAGAAGATCATGGGGAGAGATTGTGACATCAGAGGATGATACCCTGACCCCTTGGCTAGGTATATCCCAAAAATAAGTGACCCAAACACAAGTGTAGTGCACGACCCAATCAGGGCGTTCCAGAGCTGCTTAAGAATGATCCTGGAGATATGGATTTCACCAGGTCGTTGAATGGTGCACATGAGCAGCGCCCATGACTAATTCACCTCGCTAAGATTCCCATATGGCATGATAATGCTGGAGATGAGAACATGCCACGTAATGCTCGAGCCCATAAGAAGGGCTCGAGGGATGTTGGCTAGGTTCCCTCTCCAGCCTGCATAGCCGCGGGTAAGGACACTTGCAACTTCCACTGGGTCATATCTAGATCCAATGAGGGACAGGTATAAATAGTCCACTCCCTCCCTCAGCTCATAAAATTACTCGATCTGTTCGAGCCCGAATATCTCCCCTTTCCCTCTCACAAAAGTTTTATGCCCCCGCCATGTTGACTGCGTTGGCGTAAACTTCTTGGACGAGGGAAGGGTAATAGTCGGTCTTTGAATAGGCCGGCCTATCCCATTCCTAGTCATTGACTTGTTCGTAGGGCACAAGGTAAGGGTGCGTGAATCCCTTCTCCGGAATAAGCTTCCTTTTCGACGTCACCTGGCTGAAACTTTGTTCTGCCAATAATACACCTTGATTTGGCATTAATCTTAACTCATTAACTTAGAACTATTAAGATCTATAATGAAGTCATGTGATTGAAAATTTTGAATTCTTATCTTTAACTCTTTGAATTTCTCTTAAGTATGACTCTTAGCATGTAATGAATCATAATACTATATTGATTAACAAGATGATTAGTTCCTAATAATATACATGATTGAAACCTATGATTGTAGCATAAGTGGGGATCAGATGGATTTACCCATCTGATCTGATCAAATCAAATCAAATTTGAATAATATAAGAATTATAAAATCAGTAAAATTCATAGAGTCTAGATCTTTCTTTTATGTTATAAGTACAAGATCATTATGATATTGCCTTAGTATAAATAACTCAACTGTTGTTAAGCCATATTACTAAATAATTTATTGTGGTAGGAAGAGCTTATTGTTCACATATTGATGTAGGAACGTGAATGCTCCTTACTAGCTTTAAATACTTAATCTTAGACCCGTATGGTAGGATTACCTAAGAACTTAGCATGAGATTCTCCAATGTGGTCACATCCTTGGAACCTTATCTTGGATCCATCCAATGGAGTAAAGATTTATTAGTTTGATAATCCTTATTTATTAAATAGATTTATTGAAATCAGTAGATTGTCTATAGAATGTGATAGTGTATATCCATAGTGTTAAATCATTTTAGTAAAATCTAGGATTTGATGAGTCACCATAAGTAAGATTGTAGAGTCTCAGTCTTATTCTATGTGATTGGATAAAAATTTTCCAAGCCTAACTGTATTATAATTAGATAGCTTGAATGCTTAATTTGAGAGAATAAACTTTGATCAGGTTCTGCCCCTTATTGTCGTGCGCTTCGATAAGTGCAGTTAAACAAATTAAATATCTCAACTCATCCTTCTTAGAATACTAAGTATGTTTGTAATTAGGGTATTTAACTGCTTAGTTTGAGATAACAAACTGTGACCGAGTTATGCCCTTATCATTGCGCGCATCAATAATTGCAATTAAACAAACTAAGTGTTAAATTCACCTTTCTTGGAAAAATACCAACCATGTGTATACAATCCCTTCAGCTGATGATCCTATATAATATTAACTAAGATAATTCAGTAAATTATAATTAGGAGTCAGAATTCACTTAGGTGAATTCTGCACAATGAAAATAAATCAAATCAATATTTGATATTAAATTGATTTTGGGATTTTCAATGATTTAAAGCATATAATCATTAAATCCTTAGCATATCATAAATGCATATGTCATGTCAATATTAGCAGAGTACTTGGCTCACCTAAGGACTCTGTTAGTGGAGCGTTCGCTCACCTAAGAATATGTGGAATATCCATGAGACACCAAGTCAGCATATCAGTGGCATACAGTTATGTGGCATATTCAGATGCATAATTATAAATTTATTGGCTTACATCATAATTTTAAATCAGCATTTATTTAGTTTCAAATTTGTTTACCGTTTCACCTACATTTCAGTAGTTAGTTATAGTTTTAGATTTATTCATTATTTTCTCTACATTCAGTATTTAGTTTACAGTTTCAGTTTACTTTACTTTCAGATTTACACTATTTTAAGGTTTCAATTATTTTACTATCTTTTTTATAATTTTACTTAAACTATTTAAATGTTAAATAGTAGATAATTATAAAATATTAGAGTATCTTTCGATGTGTTAGACTTATTGTCTAACACGTGGTACTTTTAGGATTCGATACTTTATTAGATCCTGAGCAGTTCATGGAGCCAGACCAGGTGGATACTCAAAAGATCCAAGAGGAGTTTGAGGAGCATTGGTGGACTCTTCTCTAGCCTTTACTTTCTGCTTAGTTATTTTTAGTTCAGTGTTTAAACTCTATTATGTATTTCATTAATACATTGTATTAACTCTGGATGTATTCTCTTTTCTTTTTCTAAGATGAATATTTCAATTAACTTCTGTGATGAATGTTTCTGAATGTATGCTTTAGCTTTTGCACTCTGTATTTACTTTTACTTATACTTAGTATTGTGATGTGATTAAAATATTCATAAAATACTAGTATTTGTGTAACTTGGATCCTACTTGTATTCATAATCCAATATACATGAGTATCTTATTTAATACTTAAGATAAAAATACTACACTTATCTTAAGGATTAGTACTCAGCACTCCTCTTTTGAGGTTGAGTTTCAGCACTCCTTGTGCTCAGCAGGTTTAATCGAGGAGGTTATGTTTCCTTCCTGAATAACACACTATTTTGTCATCATTTATTATTCATTAAAATAATTACGCACAGTGACAGGACGGGGCGTTAATGTGTGTGTGTGTGTATGGGTGTGTGTGTGTGTGTGTATGGGTGTGTGTGTGTTTGTGTGTGTGTGTGTGCACACGCGTGCCTGTGTGTGTGTGTGTGTATAATGCCAAAGAATTTACTGAAAATAGGAAAATACAAAAAATACTGCAAAACTATAACCTAAATTGAGCTAAACTATAAGTAAACTGAACTGAAACAAACATTTAATTTGATGTATGCTTAGACTAACCTTCCATAACGGTAACTGGCTAAACATAACTGCAGAACAAAAATTCCCACATGTATTATCCAAATTACTCATGATTAGATCTGAACTGAATTATAGAATCGTACATGTATTATCCAGACCACTCATGGATGGATCTATGTCAATTCTACCACAACAAGAACTGGCGAGTAGATTATCTAGGATACACTCCACTATATTGTTATCTAAGTTACTGAGTTTTTAGTTAACTGATGAAAATGATGACATGTTTAACAAAGCTAATATGTAATATTCATCAAATACTCAATATAACATCTACATTTGTATAAGGTAACAAAGCTCAAAATCAAAGTAAATTAAAGCATTCAAATCATGTATTTTAGCAGTAAGTAATCAAGATCTATGATATCTTTTATTTTCTAATTTATTCGTTCTAACTATTTTGAGAATATATAAGCATAGAATCTCTAGTATCCTACTATCCAGTATAATCTCAGAGTTCCAGTCCTATAATGTCAAACATTAGAACTAATCAATTCCAAATCCAAAATCAAACAATATCACCTATAAAAGTTAAATAAATAAATTAATCATACTAATTGATATATTTATTACCTCAAACCAATCTTGGTCAAACAAATCAAGATTTATAGATTAAGTGTTACAATTGCAACATATGGTATTTGAGCATCTTAACCTAATGTTCTAAACATCTAAGTCTAGGGTCACTCAAGCTAGACTCTCCAAACTATAAGTTAAAGGGAAATCTTATTAAGAATAATTAACTCAATTAGAGAAGAAATTTCTTAATTAAATAATAGGGACAATTAATCAAAGATCAAAAGATAAAATAATCAGACTTTACTTCCAAAAGCTAAGGCTTAAGTTGAAATATCTAACTCATAGATTTAAGACACAGCCTATTGAGTAAATCCATTGCTCAATAGAACGAAACTACTAGAATATTGAATATAGATCTAAGAAGGAGATGGTGAAGTCTTTTCACCAGATCAATTATGCACTTCCCTAAACCATTATTAGGATTTTACTTTAAGAAGGTTTTACAAGTCCAAAATAAGGTTAAATTGGTTATAGATATTGTACTATGATTGACTTAAGAATTTTGAAGGGAAAAGTTGACTATAAATCCACATTTGCTTACCTTAGGATTAACTTAGCCTAATTAGGGCAAAAATTAGGGTTTATACAAATGGAACTAATAATGAGTTAAATTGATCTCAATAAGGTTCTAAACACCTTGCTTACTGATTTTAAGGGTATTGAGAGATAAATACGTTCTAATTGCACTTAAATCAAGATTTACTTAGAATTATCAAAATTCCCTTTATTAAGAATTTAAGAATTGATTTTAGGTTATAGTTCCAAATTGAAATTATTCAATGCCAAATGTATATCTATTGTCTAAGGAGAAGTTTAATACCTTAAACACTGAATTTGATTAAGAATTGGGCTTAATGAGCACTAATTGGGGTTTAGGCTCATTAAGTACTCATTAAGCAGTGATTATCAAAATAAAACCTAGAAAAGGAAATCATAGGTTATTCTTCAGTTATATGATTACTAAGCAATCATTAGACACCTTAATTACTAAAATTAGAGCTATAATGATCTAATTATTCACTAATTCAAGTGTAGAGTGATTAGTGAGTGATTAACCAAATTAAGCACAAAATATTCTCAACTTCATAATTAAATTCTCCTCAAGTAAATGAAAAGAATGAAACCTTAATCATAAAAATTGGCCAATGATCAATCCTAATATTCACTAATCCTTTTTTTTTGGTATTAAAGCTTGATTATGAAAACAAATTATAAAAAGTAAAATTTTATTATAGATTAAGATCTTACTCATTTTCTTGATCAACATAGTATATTATATCATTAAACTTTTACTTAAATTGATCAAGTTATTTTATTAATTTAAATGAAATTTTCTAATTAAATAGGTCATATGAATTATTTTTTTAGAGGGATTTAATAGAAATATTTTAATTTTAATAATTTGGGTTACTTAAATAACCCTTTCCAAATCACGTAGGTTAGGGCTCGGCCCGACCCATTACTGTTTTCCATCTTCGCTGAGGATCCCCAACAGATGAGTCGTTGGGGTTAGGTTCGAAGGAAAAATTCAGGACACATAGGCCACCTCGTGACCTGGTTTTGATCGCAAAACACTCCTTGCATCCAGATGTGCCGATTGCAACACGAATCCCCTTGCGGGAATGCCCGAGATGTCGGGATGTTTATTGTCCTAATCATCTTCTAGGGTTTACTGTGGGGAGTTTATTCTCCCCACAGAGATAACCAATCGCTCTAATTTCAATCTTGACACCTTCAGTGTGTCGAGACAGAGCGAAGCGCCATCCTAACATGTTGTGAGAAGTGATAGGATGCTGGTGCCTTCCTTGAACTCCAGTACAGTAGAGTATTGTCGTCACTCGGGTATGCCCAAAGTCAAACATGCAGCCTCAAATTTGAATGAATATCCTTATTAACTTTGCTTGATAATGAATACAATTTCTAGCAATTAGGCACCCAATCTGAGATTAATTGTAGGGAATTGTCACCTGGTAGTGTAGGCGATAACCCCGACCAGATAGAGATTTCCACTATCTGGTTCGCTATTGAATCACACAACTACAACCAAATCCTATCACAAATGTAAACCATTCATTCAGATAACAAGTAGGAAAAAGGAAACACAATGAATTGAAGGCCATGAGAGCCAATTCAGCTCAGGTAAGGTACGATACTTGGACAATAAAGGAGACAAGCAAACTTGGATGGATAGCTGGATTTTAAAGGCTGAAACGACTCACAGAGGCTTCCACAAACTATTAGCAACCATTAGGGGAATTGAACACAAATTCATACTGGGAGGATTGCCTGGAATATAAAGAAGGTTGACTAAATAGCTGGAGAAATTGTAGAGGAAACAAGAGGCCAGAAGAGAAATTGAGAGCTTCATAGAGTGCAAAGAGACTCTCTAAAGTTCTCCCAAGCTATTTTTGGCCGAAAGGGATCTCGAATGGTCAATCCATTGGGTTTGATCCAAGCCTAAAAACTTGGTTCTTCAATTTCCAATGAGAGATTAATCGGGCCTCATGGCCCATTGAAAGAGCTCAACCGAATCAGGAAGGTGAACAACTGCCTGGTGATGTCGCATGATAGTGGGGGATATGATCCATACGTCAAAGTACAAAGGTTCATTTGCTATCGGGGACGAGGGCAAGGATAACAAAGATGAACAGGATCGGGGGCAATGTAATATGTTTGATGTATCGAGCGAAAAGGAGAAATGACCCATATGTGATCCAACCATAATGGTCGATCATGGATAAGATCACAGTTGTTTGATCGTGGATGCAATCTGACGGCTAAAGATGGATCCGAACGAAAGAGAAAGAGTGTTGTTTGATCCAAGGTTCCAAGACCATGGGACAGCTGAGATTTCCTCAGGTTTCGATTGCCAACCGTTAGATTTAGGTTTAATTAAATAATATAATTATTTTGATTAATTAATTAAACTCAAATTATAATAATTCTAATTCATACTTAAATAACTTCCAAAAATTCTAAAAAATCACCCTTAGTTAATTTCGGTGTGAGAATTTCAAAAATATAATCATATTTTGATTTGGAGATCAAGTTAACTTAACTAATTTTCTAGGTTAATAAATAGATTAAATGATCAATTGATCTAGTTGAGCTCTGATGAATCCTAAATTTTTAGGGTTAGATCCTAATAATGATTAAAACTTAATGGAATAAGAATTAGGACTTAGTTTAGTTCATATTAAACATGATAACAACCCAGGGTTATTACATATATTTAAATAAAATAATAAAGATATCTAATAATTTACAATTAAACTTGAAATTTTCTTGTATTGTGACAATGCAATGAGACTACAATCCTAGTACATACATTCTAACATTATGCATAAATTAAATATTAAAATAAGACAAATAAGAGGTTCTATTCTATGTGGATCAGTTTGTATAGATATTGTTAAGCCATAGCAGGGTATGGAGTGATTATGAGACTACATATATTCTAGAAGGAGAGTGTGTAGCTATACAAGAGACTCTATTATATACAATTAGGCAAATGTGCCTAAGCCTCATTTGTTCAGTATGTGCTCGTAGAACATATTAAAATAAGATTAATAAAATAATGATATATTTCAACATAATCTCATTGATTATGCATGACTTTTATTGTAAACAATCTTTAGATTGTGCTAGAAAGTTTATTCAATCCAAGAGACTGAAACTACTTTACGTACTTTTATTTTTATACTTTACAGTTCAATTTTACTTACATTTCTGCAGTCACATTCATTACATTATTTTTACAATTGCTCAACATATATTTTGTTGAGAATATTCATTCTTATATTCAATTTTATATGCACATTTGTACATATATATACTTACAACTATCTGGCGGCCGGGGAATCGAGTTCGAGAAATTTTAATGAATAATTCATAATCAAGACATTAGCAATAAAAATAAAATAATACTAAGTTCATAATTGTTCATACATAGTCATTTACATAAACATTACATGAATTTTTTAATATTATAATAAAAGTTAAAAGTAAATTCTCCTCTTAAGGTCACTTCTTAAACTCAAGCTCCTTTTTATTAATTCTAGTTGCTCTTTTTATTGTCAATTATCAAAGCCTAAGAATTTAATAATAGTTGACAGTCAGGCAAGAGTATGAAGACTATTCTTATAAGATTTACTTTCTAGCATCATATATAATATATAAATCAATATAAAGAGTTATATAAACAGCCTTGCACCAAAAGTAAGAAAATATAAACATTTGCCAAATATAACAAAATTTTTCCATATATGTTAGAATTGAATTCAAAATATATAAGCATGAAATAAATTTCATTAAAATCATTATGTGACATAAAGTCGAGTCTGAAGACCTCTGAGCTTAAATGGGTAAGCTTATAGGCGTAGTCTTTAGGAAGCTTTAATTTAGCCCATTGATAGCTTATCAACCTTTTTGAAAATAATGGTGTGTCTTTCCTCTGGATTTGCCCACTTGCTAAAAGGGCTAAATCCCATCATATAACTCTTAGGGGCTGCTAGTCGGCTCAATCTGTACAATTCTCAATGTTATTTTTCTCCCTTTAAAAACAAACATCACAAATAATGATACAATTCATCTTTTTCTCACATGTCTTATGATAATAATTTTGTACTTCATTAAGCAGTAAGTGTATCAAAAGCATGATTCAATTGGAATTAGGCTCAAAATAGATACAATTAAGTAAAACTTACAAATAGATTTACGCACCTAACTGATTTGATAAAACACAAATATTTTCACTTGATTCGATCTGCCAAACATCATTTAAAACTTTACTATCTTAGGTCTTTAGAATGTGAAAAACACATTGATATAATATGCATGATTTTTATTAGTTTATAAGAGATATATTTAGCCATTCAAAACCTAAATTCAAAATATCCAAACATCAAAAATAATAAATCTATATTTATACTTCATGTTTTTTGTAATTCATTAAATGATAAGTGTATTTTTGTGTTATTTCTATTATGGAGCGGGCAGGTTGCAAAACCTGCAAAGATTTGGAAAATAAGGTACTGGAGAGCATTACAGTGCCTCCAACCTGAGAGTCGGGCGCTATAGTGCGCTACAACGCCCTCGACTCGAGAGGCGGGTGCTTTGGCATGCTACAGCGCTTCCGACCCAAAAGCTGGGCAGTACGGTGCACTATAGTTCCATCAACTAGAGAATCGGGCGCTACGGCACTCCACAGTGCCGCGTGGGTCAACCTATTTAGATGATAAACACGGTCTCCCTTAGGCATTCAAACTCTCTCAATTTAGGGCAACTCATGGAAGGTGTTATATATCAATTAAAAGGTCTTTCCAAGACCTTTTGATTGGTACCTAAATCGACATATTTGAACTACTCTAATGTTGCTAAAATTGAAGTCTTAGCTTCAAGTATCGGAATAGAAAAATTTAAGCTGCGATTTTAAAGAGCAATACAATTCCTCTTCATCAAAAATTGGACTCAAATTGAGCTTATTTGAGTTTGATTGATTACTTTAGGGTAGTGAAGAGTAAGAAGCTTGCGAACTTGAAATGATTGCATGATTAAATCTATAGGAAAGGAAATGTCTTAATTCACCTAATGGAGATTTTTCTTTTCTTAAGATGAAGCTTCTGTAAACCTCTCTTTCTCCTTCTCTCAAATTTCTAAGTGCAAGCTGATAGATTAGGATGGGTGTTGATAAAGGAGTGATGTATGCGCTGGATTAGGGGATATGCTACAAGTTTCTGAGTTTGCAAGTGGGAGAATAGGGCTTGACTATGGGATAAATTGTAGCTTTTAGAGTTTGCAAGTGGAGGAAGATGGATTTGATTAGAGGATGTGGAAAAACTGCACTGGGGAAGATAAGCAAGTGGTGGAACCTACTTGTTATTTTATTATTTTAGTAATTATAATTTATTTTAGTTTTGAAAAATCTAAAAATTTCACCTCTAACTAATTTGCGGGTGAGAAGCTCAATGCTGAACTTTGATTTTTTTTGAAGAATAAATTAATTATCTTAGATTAGAATTAAGCAACTATATTAAAAATTCTCCAAAAATTACCAAAATTTCTCTAAAAGTCTGCTTAACAATTTTAAAATTTTATTGTGCCAAATTATCACGTGATTTGATTAAATAAAAAAATTAGGATAAACAAAAATTAAAACATGGTATTTTACAGTCTTCTACTTATCATATTTTTTTGTAGAATCTCAACAGCCACATCAGTACATACTTTTATTTCTTTTAGATTATCATTTTTCAATTTTTTTTTACTTGTAGTGCTTTCTTTTTATTGCTTTTATGCACCTCTTTAATTAATTGTAAATCAATAAATGTGATATACATAATAATAAGAAAGCATTTAACCCTAAAATATACTTAAACTTAGTTAGTCTTACCAGAATTTTACTTCATTGGTTGAGCTTTATCGTATTAAAAATCAAATATGGTAGATCATGATCTTGGAGGAGATCTTGAGGGTGATCCAGTGGTGGAGGTAGATCAACAGTATCAGACTTGAAAACTTAATACATTTAGTTATCCCATGATAACGAGTGTCATTACATAGAATAATTTGTGTGTTCTTGCATTTTTTTCTGTGCTCAATAATTTTTGTTTGTTTATCTAGATGATTGGAATGATATATATAAATATTTAGCATACTCTTATATATTTATTTTTCTATCTCATAAATTCTTGGTCTAGGTAGTATTTCATAGTGGGTAAGTTACTATTAATCTAGTATTGAGTATTGCCATAACACTTAGTGTTTGCTTAGTGGGTAAGTTACTATTAATCATTACAATTTAAGATTCACATGATAAGATAGAGTGAAATTTGTCGCAAGAATTTCATATAACTAAATTCATCAATCACAAGACCATTTATGCTAAGTTAGCATTTAGGTTTAAAAGCATATAAAGATTCTAATTCATGAATCAAAGGTCTTAATTGAAGGTACGTTCCATTACTTAACTAAAGTGGATTGCAAGTTACTAGAGAAATATAATGAAACATTGAGACCATTCAAAATCATTTCATAAACTTAAGTGAAGTTAAATATTATAATGTAAAATTTATCGATTAAGAAAGTACTTTAGCAAGACTTAGGTTTCTAAAACTGAATCAAGGAAACATAATATCTCATATGCTTGACAAGGATTTATTCTACTAACCTTGTTATTTAAATATCATTTTTAATAGGATATATTATTGCCACATCAGATGAAGTTAAATTCGAGTTATATGTCTAACAAAATGAATTTATTAAAATAGATAAATTGGGGGCGGAACTTCTTACATCCTTTCACTTGTGTTTGGATGAAGACAAGGTTTAGGGTGAGCTCAAGAATATCAAGATTTGTCTTTTCTTCTCGTCGCAAATCACCAGTGGTCATCGGTACCATCAGGTAAGTTGAGAAATCGAGAGGGTGTCGAGTCATCCTCTGGATATTGAGAGGATTTCAAAAGTTGAAGGAATGATCATGGGGATTATGAGTCCTAAATAGAACTTTCTCAAGATGTGAATGGACTGCTCTCTCTAGAAACTATCGATATTTCAAAATTGTAATTATTTTTGGATTTTTAGATTTAATTTATTACCATATATTTTTCTTATCTATTTAATTATTTAAATAATATTAAAATATTTCCAAAAAAAATTCTTTTTGTATATTTCATTCCAAATTATTTCAAGATTAATCGTAAAGAGATTTTAGGTCTTAATTACCAAATATTATCATATAATTAGTCTAATAATGACCAATGGTCGTTACTCCTCTAGTCAGAGGTTGAGGAGTTGTTGTGTAGTTTTCTAGCTTAAGGTGTACCCAGTGGACTTGGAGACCCTAAATAGTGAGCATTAGGCTAAGGGATAACTAAGAAAGAGTAGAAGAGAGTTCTATAGTCTTGGAGGCTCTTAAGGTCTCAGAGAGCTAAGAGCACTTTCAAGAGAATGAAGGGGGTTTTAATATAGCACTTAGAGAGCCTTATAAGTTCTTTTTTATGGATCCAACCATCAAGGATGGGATTTCCTCCATGGCCATGGATAGCTTGATCCAATTGAAGTTTAGGCAACTACGAAAACAAAAATCGATTTCATGGAGCTCAAGAGGGTCTCAAGAAACTTCCCAATGCAGTGGGCTAGCTGGAAATGGCCATAAACTCATGGAATACAGCACTATTGACACTAAAAGTTGGGTTACCAACGAAAACACATCATCATGCGACAAATTTAGCCTTAAGCGTAAACTCTCCCTTGGTTGGACAAATTAAAGTAAAAAATCATGCATTGAGAATGTGGTGAGGTTGCAAACAATTTTTATTCCGAGCCATTTAAAATTTTTTTAAAAATTAATTAATTCTTAATTAAAGCTAGTTAAGCTTCCAAACAATCACAAGTTATTATAAGAATTGAGGTCTAAATGAATTCTTCTAGAGTGAATTGGTGGGTTGAATGTTGCTGGAAAGCCACTGGAAACTTTAGATAGAGGAGGTAGCGGAGAGGTGATGAAATGGGCTTCTCGAGAATATAGAGCCTTCCAATAAATTTAGGAGGTTAAATGTACAAATTTATGCCATGTAAGATAACCTTGTCATGATGGAACCATTACAACATCAATGGCTAGGATAGTCATTAAGGGAAGGATGACTCAAATGGAATGACCAATGTATGGAGAATGATCTCCCAATGAGAGCACATGGACCTTTAGAGACTTCAACAATGATGCTGGCAATAAAATTCTCATGGAAACCCAATGCGTAGCTCAGGTGTTCACTCCTGAATCTAGGTTACATATTTCTTTTCAACATTTTCAAAGACAAAACGTAATCCATTGTCCCAAACAAATCCTAAAGGGTTCATCAGCTCAAGGCAAACATAAAAGATTTAAAAATTGAGAGAAAAAGTATTGAGTTCACTAGAATTCTTTAGTGGATCATATGGGAGAGTCTATTAACCAATAGAGATTAGATCTTAATTAATACTTTGAATCAATCATGGGGAATTATTTAGCTCCAATAGGAATTATTTCCAATCGACTCCCCAATTTTAATGCAATTATAATAGTATTTAAATATAAAAAACAATAGAAAATTAAATTGAATTAATGTCGAATAATTTATGATTCTAAATTTTTCAAAATTTTAACCATTAGTAGAGAAAAAAAAAAGAAAAAAAAAAGTAAGAAATCTAAATATAAAAATTATTTATATCCTTGTATATAATTTAATATACTATAATTTTTTAAAATATTAAGAACATAATTATAGCTCATAAAAATAAAAAACTTGCACATTAATTTTATAAAATTATACTTCAAGTATGAACGACTTAATTAAATAAAATTTTAATTATATTATTAATGTTAAATTTTCATTAATTAAGTTAAGTATAGGAACAACCTAAGATTATCAAGATATTATTAAGTGTTTCGGGCCCGGCCGGCCCGCAAATGCAATGTAAAATATGGTGCTGCATGGGTCGGCTGCAGGCGGCCCGGCGGGTGCCTGGATCTAGTGCAGGCCCTTTTGGCTGTTATAAGAATGTTAAGAATATTTATATATTAAAATATTAATAATTAATTATTAAGGCAATTTATCAAATAAGTTCAAATAAAAATACGAATCGTCGCTATCACCGTCGTATAAAAAAAATGTATTCAACCAATTATCTACTTACACATTAGATTAACACATATCTATATATTATGATATATACATAAATGTAACAATACTCATAAAACATAGTGCCAAATTTATTATAAATGTTCTGAATAAATATTTATATACATTACCTTTTTAAAATAATTTTTTGCATATTTACAATTTTGTTGAGCATTATATTTATAAAAATAAGATCTATAGAGAATGAATGCTGTATTATAGAGATTAATTTTTCGGATTTAAATTCTATAGAATTAAATCAATTAAAAATGGAATGAAGGATATATAGATTCGGAAAGCGAAGGAAGAAGCGCTCAAATAAAGAGTAATTATTATACAGCAAGCAGCAGCAGCAACAGCAGCATCTGAGCATATCGCAATGGGAAAAGAACCTCAAGGGACTACGCTCGCAGTTCAATTGACGGCAGCCGTTGATCTCACTCATCGCCAACCGTTCGATTCGGCTCGAATCCCTACCTCTGTTCCAGCAGCTACGGTGAAATCATCCGCAAGAAAGAAAAAAAAAAAAAAAAAAAAAAAAAAAAAAAAAAAAAGCAAACGAAATTCAAAAAAGGAAAAATTAAAGAAAACGTGCCTCTCCCCACCCCTCGCTTTTATCCACAAGAAGCTTCTCAAGCAGGAAAAACCCTATATAGAAGAAATTACCTTTATACCCCCACTAACCACCTGTAGAGCCCTCCCAGCCCGGTGTCCTCCCACTCGACAAAACCGCTGGCCTCCAAATCCCGGCAGCTGTCGGCGGCGATGGCCGGAGGCGGATCAAATAGGTGGCCAGCGATTCTTCCAGAAAACCTCAGGGAATTGAAGGAGGAGGAAGCAGAGGTGGCCAAGCGATCGACGCAGTCACGAAGCCATCCGCGGCCTCCGGCAGCCTCGGTAACCTCCGTAGCCTGTAGTCTATCTCCGTTCACCGGCGGCTTCCCTTCCGGCGGTCCTCTGAGGCACTCCAAAACTGCCTCCACATCCTCTTCCACCAAGTACTCCAACGAAGAGCCCAAGGAATAGGCTCGCCCGTGCCCGGCCGGGACCCCATCCACCGACGGCCTCCTGCGGCTCACGCTTCCGATTTCGACCCGGAAGCTTCCAGATCTGGACGGATCAGATGGCGGGGGCAGCTCGATGGACGCTCTGCAGAGAGGACAGGAAGGAGTGGATCTCAGCCAGGTGTCGACGCATTGGGAGTGGAAGGCGTGGTGGCATGCCGGAAGCAGGCGGAGCTCGTCGCGAGGGCGGAAGTTCGACAGGCACACGGCGCAGTCAAGCGATTGGGATTTCCCAAAGGCGGAGACGGATGAGCCGAGATTGAACAGAGGAAGGGAGGAGATGAGCTTATCTCGATCGGATGCCGACGGCGGTGGATCCGCAGCATTCCCGGGGGGGGGAATAGTGCGGAGAAGATTGGATGACGACAAAGATCTGAACCGAGAAATAAGGCGGATGCAGGCCGAGGCTGCAATGATGAAGGCTATGATTGAGACGATGATGATGATGGTCGCCCCGCCGGAATGCCCATCGCCGGAGACGGCGCTCACAGGCGCATCGGAGATCGCCGGCGACGGCGGGGAAGGAGAAGGGGGAGTGGGGAAAGCCAGCAGCATTCTTTTGATTTGGCCCCTAACTATTTCAGTTTAGGTCCTTTGGGAGCATTCTCTTTTTTTTTTTTATTTGTTTTTTTGGGTTTTCGGTTTATATATCCATCCATCCATAAATATGTCATGCGGAGTGGTCGCAGAGAAGACTACGCAGATATAGCTCTAACATTCGGAAGGAGGGGTCTTTCGTGACACTAAAGAAATCATAATTAGATAAAATGAGATTGATTGGATTATTATTAAAGAGGATTTTATGTAATATACAATTCCCGATATATAAGTCAATTGGGATTTTTTAGACCTTTTTTGTTTTGTTTGGCATAAGTAAAGGTAGTTCATCGGCTAGCCAATTGATGTGATTTCTTCCGCTTTCGGTACTAACTTCAGACAAATTTCAGTTTGTTTGGCATATTTGTGCCATGATAACTAACGGATTTGTACTTTCTTGAACATTTCCAGACTCTCTCCCTTAGTTCATCGGCTCGCCAATTGATGTGATTTTTTAGAAATTGTAATATTAAGATTTCATAAAAATTTACGTGTCTACAAATCCTAAAATAATCTCATAACTTACTGTATATTTAAAATTTCTTAACAGTTTAAATCTTAATAAATAGACTTGAAAGAGGATCACAACTTAAGCACACAACTTTAACCCTAAAAAAAAGTGAATGCATATCTGTATACCCTAATAATTGAGAAAACCTAAACATTTTTAAACAAAATAAATAGACTATGCAGATGATCATAGCATCAGCTCATTGTTTTAACTATACAAATAAGTTCACATCTTATTGCATATCTAAAAATCTAATAAAAAAAGTCCTAAAAATTTTGAAACAAAATATACAGACTGTAAAGTTGACCACAACTTAAACCCTTCAAACAAGCTCACATCACATATCATTACCCAAACACAAAGTAGCATGCCAACAACCTTATGAATTCTAAAACAAAATAAATAGACTTGAAAGAGAATCACAACTTTAGCTCACAATTTTAATATTAAACAAAGGCTCACAGCTTAATACATATCTGATAACCATATCTTAAAAATAAGAAATCCTACAAAATTTTTAAACAAAACAAATTGAGTGTAAAAATAATCACAACTTTGATTGTAAAAATAAGTTCACACTTACTTTATGTTTGAAAATCCTAATAAAGTTTGAAAAAAAACTAACTAAATATATAGTTAAGAGAATAATAGTTTCTGCTCACAATTTTAACCATAAAAACAATTCACAACTTGTTGCATATTTGAAAATCATAACAAAAAAATGCACAAAAAAATTGAGAAAAATTAAATAAACAATAAAGAGAATCACAGTTTCAGCTCATAGCCTCAACCCTAGCTTACGACTTTAATCATAAAAATAAGATCATAGCTTAATGCATGTTTGAAAACCCAAAAAACAAAACTTTAAAGTTATTAGAAAAGTAATTAAAAGAATGTAAGAAGAATCATAATTTTGGCTCAAGAGTTTAATAATAAAAATTGACTCACAATTTACTGCATATTTGAAAAAGCTTAAAATATTAAGAAAATAGTTAAACATATCATAACGAGGACCATAGTTTTAGCTCATAGCTTTAACCATAAAAATAAGCTCACAAAAACTTGATTGAAAAATCTAAGAAAAACCCTAATAATATTAAAAAAAAAAAAAAACAAATCGTAAAGAGAATTACAACTTTAGATATTGTTTTAACCTTAAAAATAGGGCTCATAACTTATTACACGTTTGAAAACCTAAAAAAAATCGAGTATCACAATTTCAGCTCACGACATTAACCATAAATTCTAACAAAATAACCTTAAAAAATTTTAAGAAATTTAAACAAACCACAAAAAGAATCATAGCTTCAACTCATATTTTAGCCATATAGACATAACTTACAACTTACTGAATGTTAACAACTATTAAGAAAAATCTTTAAAATATTTGAAAAATAAAATAAAATAGATCTTAAAAAGAATAACGACTTCTGCTCATAGCTTTAACCATAACAACAAGCTCATAAGTTATTATATGTTTGAAAACCTAAGAAAAACCTTAATTTTACTTTCAAAACATTAAACATATCACAAAGAAGATCACAACTTCATATCATGACTTTAACCCTAAAAATACACATAACTTACTTTATATTTGAAAATCCTAAGAGAATACTAAGAAACCTTGAAAACAAATTTAAAGATTTTAGAGATTATCATCGTTTCAGCTAACAATATTAGCTATAAAAGCAAACTCACAATTTGCTGCATCTCAGAAACTAAAAAAAATAATTATAGAAATTTATATAAGCTATCAAACAACTTACAGAACTTCTGTAAACTTCAAAAGCTCACGATTTCAACAAAGAATGATCGTGACTAGCAAGAGCAGGAAACCATGAAAGTTAGAACTCATGATTGAAGGAGTCAGTCACCTAGAACAATTAAGAGAGAGAAGTTAAGAAGATTGGAGAATGAGAAATTATGGTGTTGCCAAATGATTTATTTTCTGCTCAATGACACCGTGATATGAAATTCACAGTTAATAAAATTTAAATCCACCATATAGTAGTTTATTGAAAAACAATTACATTCCAAAGAATTGAGCCCGAGATAGATCCAACATAAGCGCAGTAGAGGATTAAACCAATAGTTCACCGACTGAGCCACGACAAATTTTTGATATAAAAGTATGGTTCTTATATTTATATATTAACAGAACTATATATTTAACCCTAAGAAAAAAATTGAATTTTTTTTAGGGGGTGTAATTTTCCTAGTCATATCACTCGTAACACTATACTTTTAGATTATTTTATTCTAAACAAAAAATTCTAAGTTTCTTGAAAAACTACCAAACAATAATTAAGTCATATGATTAAGATATAATAAGATTATTTTACATTTAAATTTCTCAAATTTTCTCATGCTAAATAGTCTTTAATAAGAAGATATTATAAAGCATTTTTATTATTTAGAAGAATTTGAGAACATTGGCCTTATTTTTATTTAAACATTAAATGATAACAAGAACCCACTATTCTTCAACTTTTTTTTCAAGATAACGAGCTTTAAATAATAATTAAAGTGAGAATTAAACATATAACAAAGAATTTGGCACGGGATCGGGGGTCCGCAGCCTACAAATTAAAACTTCCAGATAACTTCTCAGTGATTCACGCCGTATTTAATGTATTATCATTCAGAAGGTGTCTTCAAAATCTTCTCATCTTATCCAACTTCCAGAATAGCTCTTTAGCTTGATCTCTCTTAAGTAGAAGAACCAATTAAAATCTTAGTGCACGATCAATGACAACTAAGGAGTTGCTCTATTCCTATAGTAAAAATTCAATGCAAGAATTATAGCCTTGAAGAATCTACCTAGCAAAAAGATGTGAACGAGCGCCTAAAATATCCAAGCCTATTCGAGAATCCAGGTATCCTTATTTCTGTTTTCCATCCTTAATTTTTCAAAATTCTTACCTTTCTTAACTATGATGTCGATGACGGCATCGTTCTTAAGTATGGGAACTGTATTAACCCT
Source organism: Gastrodia elata (assembly GCA_016760335.1). Classification (NCBI taxonomy): domain Eukaryota; kingdom Viridiplantae; phylum Streptophyta; class Magnoliopsida; order Asparagales; family Orchidaceae; genus Gastrodia; species Gastrodia elata. The sequence continues at coordinate 48,122,142 of CM028671.1, read as the reverse complement.
AAGTTGTTACAATGCCTAATTTGTGCTTAATTAGATCTTAAATCTTATGCCACTAAGATGTGAACATGCGTCTAAGCACCATTAGGATCAAACTTTGGTAATTTGGGATCCATGAGAGTTTGATTATATTAATTGGCTAATTAATCAATTATATAACCTAGAAAATTAGCTAAATTAAATTGATTTTAAAATCAAATTATGATTATATTTTTGATTCATCACATCTAAATTAGTTATGAGTGAAATTTTGAGAAATTTTGAAGGCCATTTAGGTCAAAATTAGATTTAGTTTGAATTGGGAATTTGAAATTTAGGGTTTGCCACAATTTTTAATTGCATAATTACCCCTCTAACGGTCAACTAGTTGCCCGGATCCACTGTGAGAACTCCAAAAGATTCAATGTGGAGTACAGTCCATGCAACAGTGGATCTGACAATATTGGGTCGTCCATCTGCACGGATCAAATGGCCCAGATTCCATTGTACTGGGTAGTTACAGGATGATGCATCAGATTCGATTTGCGCTTTCCTTCGATCAATCAGATAGCTCTCCTCACTCCGATTACGGATCACTTTCGTTGCAAGCTTGATCGCACATGACAAGAAGAAATTCTCTGTACTGTTTACATCAGAAGCTTCTCCCCGCTCTCTCTTCGCGTTAGCAAGATGTTAACCTCCATTTCAATTCTCGGAAAAAATCTTCTATTGGCTAATTTGGCTCGGTCCCACTCTATTTAGCGGCTGGGAGTCTGAATCTTGGGTCAGGCCCGAAATCCATAGCTCTACCTTCCCGAGCCTCCCCAGTCTATTCAAATGCCACTTGAAGCCTCCATGAGCTCCTTTGTTCACAAAGAAGCTTCTCCCTGAATTTCTCTTTAGCTCTTCCTAGTTGTAACCAGTCGAGCTCCAACTCCAATTCCTTGCACTACAGTGGGTGTAACTCAACATTTGATTCCCCAGGAAATCACTTCCAGCTTAAGAAAGCTCCAGCCATCGGCATCAGCTTCTAGATATCCATGTCAACCTGCATTCCACAATTCTCCTTCCCACCCCAGGTACACTATTTATTGTGTACTGAGCAGTAAATTTTGCTATGTACCATTTCATTTCCATATTGCAATGAATCTTAGGTTAGCTGATGTTATCCATCGGGTTGAATTGGACTTGATCGATAGGCGATTGGCTCGGGCTAGTACAGTTGGGTATAGTGCCTGAGCCTTAGTAGGGTCCGATCATTTTAGACAATCTCCTGCTCAATTGACACATTCTTTTGGTCATCCTTGATCCAAGAAATCTATAGGGAGTTTAATTAGGCCATTTGGTTAACTCTATAAAGAGAATTTATCTTCCACAGTAAACCTTAATACCCGTAAGAATCGAATTAGGATTGATTGAACTAGAGCACCTCAGATGGGCCTTCCTAATCCGTCGTATAGAGATCACTCTTAGGATTCATTTGAGCCATTGTACGCGGACTCTAATGATCATTGTATCAGGTATTTAGGGTTTTAGCCAAAACCCTAAATCCTCGACACAATTCTTCGTTCGTCGATATGATGAAGAAGAGTGCGGGTCGGGTTGCCCGCGTCCAGCATTGTTTGATAGTAGCGGATCGTCGGGTCCTGACTGACCTACGTTGTCCAGAAATAGGCGAGCCCATCGGGTCCCAACTAACCTGGCAGGACCCGAACCCTAAAATGTAAATTATGCGATTGAATAAAATGCAAACATAAAGTTTTAATCATAGTAAAATTAATGAAAACTAGGGTTTGAGAATTTTTAGCCATATAATATCCAAATTTAGTGATATTATATATCAAATTGATTAGAAAAATATGTAAAACATTAATATGCAATAATATTTTACTTTCTGTGAGTAGATTTCTTAATTATGCCATAATTATCCAAGAATATAATTAGTGAATATTAGGTTAAATCGCTGGCCAAATTGCATGATTAAGGTCTCATTATATTCCTTAGTCAGAGAAGAACTTAATCATGGAATTAGAAATGTCTTTCTATACTTAATTTTGTTAATCACTTACTAATCACTTTAAATCTTGATTAGTGAATATTAAATCCATTGGTGATCTGATTTTAGTAACTTAAGTGTCTAATAACTCATGCGACAATATAGAGCCTAATCTCGATCGCTACTCGTTCACTACATCAAGACGCATTGATTGCATTGAGAAACCCCTTGCGAAACCACTGTAGACATCAGGACCTTACTTTTCCTAATCCTAGTTTCTAGAGTTTACTATGGGGAGCTAATTCTCCCCATAGGGATGTTCTTACGCCTGAATTTTGATCTCGACACACTCAGTGTGTCGAGGTGGATCGATACCCCATCCTAGCCCAACCGGAGGTGTGCTAGGATGGTGGGTCCTTACTCAGTGTTGCCACTATTGAGCACTATCACAGCTCGGGAAGAATGGAGGTCAATCAGGCTAACCTGAATATCCAGAACCCTATCGATCGCTTGCGCTTGATAAGGAATAGGATCGTAGACAATCAAGCATCCTAATGTGGAGCCAATTTCATGTGAACGAAGCTGATGAGCCACTCAACTTAATAGCCCCAATCCAAGCAGTGGGCTTCACTGCATGGACTCCTGCTGGGCCAGGCTGATGCCTAAACTAGTGAGTTGTGATCACAGAAAGTTCACAGAACTACCAATAAGCTAATCAGCAAGCTATGAAGCATTTGGTGAGCCTAATTGGCTCAGGAAGAGGAAGTACTTGGCTGAGGGATTGCAGAGTGAAAATCTAAGGATTTAGTGCACCTCAGAGGCTAAATCTGATCCCTATAGTTTCCTTAGGATCTCAACAACCAAGTGGGAGTTTGAACACCAAGCTTATCCCACTACAGCGCTGGGGAGGTCGTCTAATATTAGACGGGTCTACTAGAACAATAGGAAAGGACTTGGGAAAATTGGAGCTGGTTGGAAGCAATGGGATGAAATTGAGATCTTTAGAGAGCGCAAAGGACTCTCCAAGGATCTAAGAGGGTGTTTAATTATTGATGTAGTGATCTATTAAAAAGAAAATTAAGCACAAAAGAAAATTAGAATGTAGTAATCTATTTCAATTAGTAAAACATTAATTATTGATCTTTTTATAAGTTATAATTTATCAAGCTCCCAAAAAAATAAATATTTTATATACAAATCCTGATAATTTTATATATATTTTTGAGATCTATTTTAGACAGTAGTTGAACCAAATTTGCAAGGGAATGAGGCAGCACCTACTGGTGTTTGTCACAAGATGCGACAAACAGAGCAAATAAACAACATTAGAATTCGTTGAAATGCTGTGGAGCAGAGGTGCCATCATCATTGACTGACCTCACAAAAGCGCAGATGGCCAACTCTCCATATCTCCAAGCGCAAGCAAGGATACACGTGACCGCACGTGAGAGGTGGCAGCGTGGGGAGCACCGCATGGTTATTCCTCTGCGTGGTCGTACAGCGGATGTTTGGTTACAAAGAATGACGGCATGCAGAGGGAAAGTAGTTCTCGACTACTCGAGTAGTTGATCTGATATAATCTGCGAACGAGGAAGGATGCACAGTTTCTATTATTTATATCATATAAGACTCTAAAAAGAATAGTGAAGTTGGCCATCAAAAAATAGAGATGTCTCTCTGTCAATTAGTTTATGATTGCTGTGTTTTATAATTAATTCTTGCAAAATTTGATCCTTATGAAGGGATTGCATGCACGAAGGCTCTTTGATCCTTAGGAGTGCCACCGTCCATTGGATCTTTTGCCTGTCATTAGTTCTCAATAGAGCTAAGTGACATTTACAAATTATTCAATGTACCTAGTGGACCTCGGCAAGCCCAGAACCGCCTCCTCGATGATCAAGTGGACCAATCGTGATGCTCAACCACTAAGAAGCTTCCTCATAGCCTAAGGAACAAGGCCTGCATTGGCCCCGAACCGAGGGTGCATGGTACCCCCATTCTGAGCACCATCTTATTTTATTTCCATTTTCTATTCAGTCAGTAGAATGCTATGTGATGCTTGGAAATCAAAGTATGATCAATGTAGCTTAAATACGAATCATTCAAGCTCAACAATGTGATGTTTAGGTCAGTGAACGAACGAGAAATATGGAATCATCTCGGCAGAGTATTTTTGTGTAATTCCGGTGAAGCAAACCCATGGTTGTTATCCTTAAGCATTCAATTCAAACGTCATAAAGTTTTGCAATTATTTTTGAGCTCATCTGGCCTTGAACTAGCTCATATGAGCTACAACACGATCGACATCCACAGTGTCGAACAATGGATGTCAGCCGAGTAAGCCCCTTGGCGTTCTGGGTGGGCTCAGACGCTGGGAGTAGGATCATTTGAACCTCCTCGGCTCATTGAAGGTGTGAGCATCTTAACACAGCTCTAGTGATGGATGTAGAGGGAGAATTTCACCCCATAGTTGTAATGATTCTAACATTGTTACCCAGTTTTAGACTTATATCATCAATCAGATTCCATTGGAATCAATCGAACCCGACCGAAGCTTGGTGAGCTCGGACATGTACAGTACTGTACAGTGCCCGAGCCCCCACCAAGACTTCCAGACACTCCCAACGACTCAGTAGCTTTCCCATGAGGTCTATGGTCTCCATGGATCGGTCATGATCCGAGGAGCAAGACAGGATTGTAATTGAGTCATTTGGTGCTTTGTGGAGGGATCATTTTTCCATCCACAGTGAAACCATTGGTGGTTTGAATTATGGTATATGGTTTGGCATTTTAGCCGATGCAAGTTAGGGATTTTGTAGGAATTAGAAAGATCTTGACATTAGCTTCATTTTGATTTGTGCTACGTTGACTGGAACGGTCTGTGCGAGGAGTATTTCGAAACCCTAGAACCTCCCTCTGTAATATTTGACGAGAAGAGTAATAGTGTCGGGCAGGTCGACCGCGACCACCGTGGAACTGTCATCGGGCCCGCACTCACGGCCCGATCCGCCTGCCGAATCGTTGACACACGCCGTTTGAAATTTAATAAGGAATATTCAAGGAATATTCCTTATTGAATATAATTAAGCCTATTAATACAATTTAAATAATTTAAATAACTTTATAAATCACCTCCAAAAATATTGATATTATATACCAAAATGATTAGAAAAATAAGTTGAACAATAATATAAAGCCTAATTTCTATTTTGACTATTAATTTGGTAATAACCTCCTAATAATCATTTATATTTAAGACCCAATTAAGCCATTTGAAGTTCAACTTGACCCTACTTACTGTCATTATGATCCTTATGCTATATGGAGTCCATATTCTTGATTCCATTTCACTTAAGACATCAAATGATGAAGTTGTTTTTGACACTTAATTAAATTATTATTTTATTAAAAAATTTAAGGTTTTCCCTATTTAAGCTTCCTAAACCCTAGGGCGGTATAGGTTAACTTTGATTATGTCATGACAGGTCTTTAGAGGTGGATTTGGTAGGGAAAATACTTATATTGGTTTAGCAATTGTCAAACCTAGCCTGCTTAGGTTGAATCTCAACCTTTATAAAAGAGATAGCAGATAATATAAATTGCATCACCCCTGAGATATATAATCATGGTAGATCAAATTTTAAGGCCTTAAATCCAGTGTGAACAAGTGTTAGGTCACCTTAAGCAACCATCTGAATAAGGAGATACTGATGAAATTAGCTAAGCTTAATTTAGTAAACTATGAAACATGAGATATTGATAGTACTAAAAAATATATAGAATCTAATTGAGTTAGCTAAAATCATAACCCTATATTTATAATTTAAACTTTAGAAAAGATTAGTGATCTAGTCTAATGAACCTTCCATTTGGAGAAAAGTACAGTAGATGCTTAAAAGATGGAGCAGTCTAAATATGTAGATTATTATTATACTTAAGATATAGTAACCTTTTTGGAAATAAATAGACTAAAACTCTAGTAATTCTCTTAATATAAGGTCCCCTATGCTATCTAAGGTTAGATCTTAGATATAAATGTAGCTAGGGTTTATAACCCATTAGGTTTAAAATCCTTAATGGGAGATTGTTGAGTAACTTACTTAAGATTAGCTAACAAGTAAGAGTTCAATTTAGGTGAACTTATCATAATAAGTCATCATCCCTTGAACCCTTAGGAGATCAAGGAATAAATTGCTAAGGACTTGTAACTTAGTAAAGAGTTACACTTATTTGTTCATAGCATAAGGAATACCTTTCTTTAAACCTTAGGAAGATGAGATTATATTTCAAATACTATAGTTAGTCATTATTCATGATAGAGTAAGTATAAAACATTTTTAATGCTTTAGTTAACATTAGGATCTAGTTAAGCCTTAGCATTCTATAAAAAAAAGATCAAAAGTTATTAAGCCATGTAGAATGGTGATCTAAATTAAGGGTGTAAGTAAATCTTATGCTTAATTAGTGGAAGCTATGCTTTTAAAGAGTTTGTAGAATTATTGGTTAGCAAATTATGATATGAGGACCCTTTTAGTCATTCTAGTTGATTTGGGAAATACTTAGAAACATAGAACTATGCTAGATTAATAACTAATGAGAATATTTATAAAGGTTTAAAGTTTAAGAATAGGGAAGATTTAAGTAGTCTAGAGAGTAGTTCTTCCTTCCTTATTTTGGAGGTATTCATTAGTAGAACCAGATAAAATATAGAAAACCTAAAACCTTATTTAAGCTAATCCTTTAGTATTCCTATGTAGAATTTAGGCTTAATAAAAGTTAAGGCCTAATAGACCTAGATTATTAAATCTCCATCATGTAGATCTTATTTAAGTTAATAAATCATTAACTTTATTATAGAACCTAATTTAAACAAGAGTGATTGGTTAATAGCTTTAGATTAATAAGTCATCATTTCTTATTATTTCCTTAATAAATGATAATAGGATGTGAATAATTAACTGGTAAGAAATAAATTATACTTGAACCATAGAAATCTTTAAAATGAAAGGTGAGTTAGACAACCCTTTATCCCACTAAAAGGTGCATTCCATCATCTAAGAGGAGATAGAAGCCTAATAAGGAAACTTTTAGAGGGCTTAGTCTCTAGATCTAGGATATGAATTCTTAGGAATATCTTTATTATGTATATACTATTTTGTCACTAAAGTAATATCATAATTAAATCATTATTTTCAAAATCACACACATAAATACACACACATATTATATATATATATATATATATATATATATATATATATTTATACTCATCAATTTTCTAAGACATTTAGTCAATATCTAAGTTAATTGGGGGCTTGATTAGCTCCAATCATTAAGTTAGATAGCTAAAATAGACAATAATGGATAACACATAATTTATACTTAAGTTTGAGAATCTTTAAATGCTGCATCGTATTGAGACTAAATCCTTGAGCATATATTTATACATTATGCATAAATAAATATTAAACATTTTACATAGGAGTTTCATCTAAAGGATTGTTCTGTACAAATATTATTGAGCCATGATAGGCTATGGAGAGATCAGGAGACCACCTATGTCCTAGAGGGGGAGTGTATTTATTTCTGAGAAATCCTATTTATATATTGTTGGGTAGATGTGCCTAACTCCTTTGTTGTTCTATAAATTTACCCACAGAACATATTTAAATAAGTTAAAATAATTAACATTATTTATGATACAATTTTAGTAATTGTGTATTTTATGCAATTATTTTTTTGTACCGTACAATTTATTCAATTCTTGAGATTGAAATCACTTTGCTTTCACACCTTACAATTTATTTACTTGCTAATAGTTCAGCTTCTACATTTACTATAGTATATTTCTCTTATAACTTATATTTACATTTCCTTACACCACTTTTACACTAAGTATTTATTCTGTTGGACATATTTTTTCTTGTATTTACTTACATGTGCACACATGTATGTATATTAGTACTTGATCCTTTTTACTTAACAAATTAGATGCATATTTTCACTAATAAGCTATTTTAATATGATTAGGAGTATTTAGTGAAAATTAAAACATGTATAAATCAAAAAATCAAGTTCATGGTGTCAATGGGCTCCTTGAACAATGAGGAATCATCCAAGGAAATTAGAAATCTTTGATATCAAATTTGCAAACAAAAATTTGGGGTATCAAAAATTTTTTTTTTAATTAAAATAATAATAAATTCCCAAAATATAGTAGTAGACTCACCAAATAATTTGGAATGATAAGAAGAGTGAATTGCAAGTTTAGATAGTACCTTAGATGGTTAGATCACATTTAAATCTAGAGTTACATAGGCTAAGTACAGACACTAAAGGATATAAAGAAATTAAAATGCAAACTTCAAGGATAAAGTCCAATAGGGCAATATCAGTAAATGAGATATATCAACCTCATAGAAGAAAGTACTCCCAAACTTTAAATTTTAGTTAGTTATACTAAGTGCTTGTATTAGTAATAATAATATATTAAATTGGAACAACATAATGATTAAATCAAAAATTAAATCAATTTTTAGGTTAAGACACATATATGTCTTAACATCAAAGCATATTAGTTAGTCTGAAAATGCATATCATGATATTAAATAAATCTTGAGTGTTTAAATATTTAGAGTAAATAACTAAATAATTCATCTAAAATAAGATTACTCATTAATGACAAATAATATAGGATAATTATATAATAATAAATATTATAGTTATACATAATTAGTTTGAACAAATTCTTGACACAACATTACTTTGAGCCAATTTTCTTATTGCACAACTATCATACTTGTGCATGAAAATAAAAATTTAGTGAATCAGGAAAACATTCAGCATCCCGAGGGTTTAATTTAGGAGGATCAGTCTGTATACTCTCTATAGCCAATGGGGAGGCTTATGGAGGAATAAGAAGACTGCATGTAGTCCTGAGAAGAGTCATGTATGTTGTTCCTACACTTTTAAGTAGTGAAGTATATGTGATTGACTTCTCACTTGCTTTTGTACATGCCTGTAGAGCAAGAACACAGTAAATCAAGATAAAATGTATAATTGCACATGCATTTTAGTTCACTTTTTAGTAGTTTTACATATAATACTATTTGCTTTACTTTAGTATTTTTAGTTAGTTTTTTTAGCTTATTGATACTTATTTTCGGTAATGCTTACTCTTAGTTTATGTTCAATTATTTTATATTGGTGCTCAATTTTAGTATAGTCAGATTAGCATCTATCATTTGAACATATTTAAATAACACTTTGCATTTCAATTATGTTATATTATATATGCTTAACCTTTCTTCTACATCGACCCAATCAGTATGGCATGTACATTCTTACTTTAATTACAACTATAGATTACAGCTTTTACTTCCAGTCTTTGTAGCATTTTAGTATTATTGCTTCAGTTTTAAAATAAATGTTTAAACAACGATATGCTAAAATTAAATTAGCGTAATCAGTCTTAAATGTACTTAGAAAATTGTTTAACACATGATTTTACTTTTCTTTATTGAAGCCCTGGCACGTGAAACTGATATGACAAATTAGAAGTGCTTTGAGGAGCTAGCATATCAGGAGGAGTAGATCTACAAAGAGGAACCAATGCTTAGATTTTATATTTATTGCATTTATTTAAGTTAGTAAGGATGAGAGCAAACATTTATTTTTATTTTAAATCAGCCTGTATTATAATTATTTTATGTTTTTTTTTATGAGATGAAAGCATTTTTATTTCTGGATGTATGGATATGGATACGAATGTTCAATCTCAATTTCCACATTTCATATTTCCTTTGTATGTGCTCTATTAACTTCTCTTTTATATGATCCTTAACTTGTTAACCATCCGGCATCAAATAAGTGGCACTAACCCGATAATGGATTGTTATAGGGTTTAACTTCTATATTTACAAGTTGAATTTTAAGAAATTCTTTTAGTGTACGTGTGATAGAAATATTGTTCAAAATGAAATGTTGCATGAGAAGTTGAGATTATTGGGGATAAATAATCTTCTTTTTGTTATACTCTTACTAAAATATATATAAGTTTATTCAAAATAATAATTAATCTATAAATAAGAATCTTTTCTAATATACTTCAAGTATGCTATGAAATTGGAGATTGCAAAAGTACATGATCAAACCATGATAATTATATTCCATTATTATAGCGCCCTGCCCTGTTGCCGCGCGCAATAGATAATTACAAACAGATCGGCGGCAGAGCGGTGCACCACTCGGGGAGGAATATCCCATCTCCCCGAATAGCTGCAAGCCAAACACATATGAAAGGGGCTGCTGACTCAACCTCAAGGTCGGTTGAGAGCTAATACTTAAGATAAGAGTAGTATCTTTATCCTAAGTATTAGACCAATACATACATTGGATGTGAAACACATGAGAAATCCAACATATGTATAAGATATCAGCATTTCTAATATACTGATTATATCACAATATTAAGTATAAGTAATATATAACAGAGTGCGGAAGCTTAAAGCAAACAGCCAGAAACATTCATCATAGAAGCTATATAAAAACATTCATCTCAAAAAAGAAAAGAAAATACATCCAGAATTATTACAAACATTTTACTAAAATCGACATAAAAGCTAAGTACCGAACTGAAAATAAACTAAGCAGAAAAGTAAGGCTGAAGAAGAGTCCACTAGTGCTCTATGGGCTCCTCCTGAATCTCTTGGGCATCCTCCTGACCTATCCAATATACTGCTCAAGATCTAGTAAATTGCCGGATCCCAAAAGTACCCCGTGTTAGATAATAAGTATAACACATCAAAACTAATATAAACAGTTCTAATTATTCATTTATTTACATAATGTAATTAAATTTGTAGTAATACTATAAAGTTAACTGAAAGTATAAAATTGTACAAAATTGAATTAAAGTAAAGTAAAACTAAATTGTAAACTGAATACTGAAAATAAATCCAAATAGTGATGAATCTGAAACTGAGTAATGATCTATAAAACTATGTTGCATATCACTAAAACTGTGCATCTGAATATGCCACAATAATGCATGCTACTGATATGCAACCAAAATATCATTGAACTACTATGAGTAGTACGATCCAATGTATACGTACATCTAGTTGGGAATATCGTTTACTATGATGCTGATATATCCTGAAATTCCTCAGTCAATGTATGCAACATTTCATAACCCATAAATCATTATTGATACTTATGCATCATTTTGATACTCACACATCATGCTTATGCTCATGCTCATTCTTCTAAGCTACATGAGATAAATCCAAAAATCTAGAAAAATTCTTTGAAATTCGATAATGAACTCAATGACTCCATTGTGCAGAATTCTGCTAAAATGATTCTGACTCCTAAAATTCTAACTTCGATAATTGGTTAAAGTTGAGATATTACTTAAAAATTATTAGCTGGGATGATTGTATATATATATTTAGTATGTTTACAAAAAATGTGGATTTAACTCTTAGCTTGTTTAAACTGCACTTATCGAAGCGCACTACGATAGGAGGCAAAACCCGATCACAATTTACATCTCAAGTTAAGCTGTTAAATATCCTAACTACAAGCATACTTAGTGTTTAACGCAAAGTGAATTGAGATACTTAGTTTGCTTAAACTGCACTTATCGAAGTGCACTACGATAGGAGACCAAACTCGGTCAGCAGTTTATATCTCAAACTAAAGATCTTCTTCACAAATTGTAACACTCTTAGTCTTGGAAGATTTACTCTAACGGGACTGTATTCATCTAATCCCTCGGGATATCACTTGGTCTTAAGTCTACATTAGAGTGAATCAACCAATCCTGAATATTACTAAAATAATCCAGTACTATGGGTATACTCTACTACACCCAACCAATAATTTGGGTTTAGAAGGTTCTATTTAATCAATAAGAATTTATTAAGGCTATTAATCCTTACTCTAAATGGGTGAGTCCTACACAAAGCTCCAAGGATATGATCAAAAGATCACTCAATGTAGATTGCTACCACAAGGAAATTTGATGATTTAAGATCAATATCAAATCATATGCATTATTGGAATAATGTTGATTGAATTATCTTTCAATCAAGTTACTTGATTTAAATGATTAAGGTTTAGATCTTAATCAAGATAAGTTAGGATTTAACCCCTAACCCTTCTACCATTAAGACCAAAAGTTAATTTTAAAGGTCCATGACAAATCAATGTGTTATTAGTGTATTATTGATGGCAATTTCAGATTTAGATTAAGTATCATCTACTTAACCAAGTTATCAAGATTTTTATGCTCAATTATAGTCTAATGTCAACTAAGCACATTTAAGTGTCCAAATAAATGTTAAGGTTCTCTAACATACATCCTAAAATCATAAAAGTATAGAAATGTAATGATGACATAAAATAGAAGGTAATTAAGGCTAACTAAATTCTAAATCAAACTAAAAGAGTTACCACTTGATTATAAATCTAAAGAACTTAGGTTTCATGCTATTTAGTTATTGAGATATACTTTGGTTAATATAAGCAATTAATATTCCTATTCTTTGACATTTGGCACAAGACAGCTAAAATACATAATAGGTTTTGAGCACTTGTTAAATATGACAAAGTTTCAATTTAATTTTAATATAAAATTTTATGCAATGCACAATTTTAACTAAAATAGGTTCAAATTTGATATAATTCAATCCCACTAGGGTCCTAGGGACCTTAAAATGCAAAAATAGAGAAGTTCTGGCCATTTCAGCCAATTATGAGCAGTCTTATAGTTTCTGGGCGCAATGGTGCGCAGTGGCATGCTGCTGCGCTTTTGGCGCGCTGCGACGTTTAATTTTTCGAAAGGCAGTCACTACGACGCACTATGGCGTGCTGTAGCACGCTATAGCGGACTAACTCACGAAAACATAGTTCAATTAATTTATTTTTTCTGATTTTATATAGTTTTCCTGGGATGGCACTATAGCCCGCTGTGGTGAGCTATGGCGCGCTGCAGCGGTCCACTTGCGGATTACTGTTCAATTTGTTTATTCATTGATTTTATATAATTTTTCCCAAAATGATGCTGCAGCCCGCTACAACGTGCTATGGTGCGCTGCAGCGGTCCATTTGCAACTAGAGGATCCAGCATGCGGGACATGGCGATCATTAGAAATTCACGAATTAGAGATGCTGTCGTAGGCTAGAGGCTAGAGCAGAAATATTCTCTCTGCGCTAAAAGTTATCGGCGTCGGTAAAGTCATTTGGGCGCTGCAGAGTGCTGTAGCGCCAGACGGTATTTTCGCCAGGGCGAAACCCGTAAAGGCCTCATTTCAAGCTCAAATACTCCCTATCCAAAGCATTCCATGAGTGGTGCCATATATCAATGGAAAGGTCTTTTTGATACCTTTCCATTGACACTAAGATCGACACAAATGAAGCATCTTAACTATATGTAAAATGGTGATAAATGCAGAGGTGTGCAGAATAGATGAAAAATAGAGCAGTTCTATTTCAAGGAAAATGTGATGCTTTAAGGAGCCTTAATGGATTCCATACATGCTTATAGATTCTTAATGAGACATTCAAGCATAATAGTAATATGAAGGAGGCAAGAAAGAGGAACAAATGGGTACCTTTAGTCCTTGGAAGGAGTGGGGAAAGAAGGGACATTGGTCTTTCTTCTAAGCCTTAGAGATGAGCATTCGTCTTCAGCACAAGAGTATCAATAGAGGAAAAGAGGAGAATGCTTCAGTAAGAAGAAGAAGAAGGGCTGAGATTCCTTCTTAAAGGAGAGGAAGGAGATGGAGGCTCTATCATGAGCTAGGGAGCTAGGATGTGAGGGGGAGTAGGGAGCCATCATAAATGAGCCTTATAAGGGCATGGGGGCACCGGCCATGGAAGGGGCTGTCAGCCGAATAGGAAATTAGAAAAATAGGGAAAATTGCATTTTAGGGACTGAATTACTTATTTATTTTCCTTAATTTGAAACGCACTCTGAAAATTCTTAAAAATTCACCCCTAGTTAATTTGGGGGTGAGGAAATCAACTGCGAAGTCAGAATTTGATTCTGACAATTATTTAATTATGCTAATTTTTGGGGTATTTAATTATATTAAAATATTTGTGAAAATCCGACGACTTCCGAACGCGTCCAAAATATCACCTCTAGCTAATTTAGGGATGACGATCGCAACGGTGAAGTCGGATTTTGATTTCGAGGTTAAAATAAATACCTCAATTTTATAATTAATTAAATATTAAAATAATCCAAAATATTTGATTTATCTCCGAATCGCACAAACTCTTCAATGATTGGGTCTAGCAATTGGATAGACTTAATCAAGATACGGTTAAGCTAAAATTTAGATGGGTAATAACCTTGGGTTGTTACAGACTCCCCCACTTTAAACGATGTCGTCCTCGATATCATTACTAAGAAGGGAAAGAAAATGCGAATAATTAAGAATGAAATTTTAGAATTTTAACGGTACCTGGATTTTCAAAGAGACTTGGATATTTCTATTGCATATCGGCCTCTTTTTCCCAAGTCGATTCTTCGATAGAGCGATTACTCCACTGAACCTTTACCATGGGGATAGAATGATTTCTCAGCTGCCTTTGAGCACGAGCTAAGATTCTGATAGGCTCTTCTATATAAGAAAGATCCGGCTGAAGAGATCCCGCTGGAAGTTGGATTAGATGAGAAGGACTACAAAGACACCTTTGCAGCGAGGAGATATGGAACACATTATGAACTGCAAAGAAATCTTCAAAAAGTTTTAATCTGTATGCTGCATAACCGATTTTCTCAATTATTTCGAATGGTCCGATGTAGCGAGGACTGAGCTTCTCAGCTACACGAAAACAAAATACACCTTTCATTGGGCTTACTTTGAGATACGCAAAATCTCCAGCATTTAGCTCCAGGGAACGATGATGGGCATCGTGATATTTACTTTGGCGATCTTGAGCTGCTTTAATTCTCTGCTAGATCAATTGCACTTTCTTATTTATTTCTTCAACTAAATCTGAACCATACAGTGGAACACTGCCTGTTTCAGACCATGCTAAGGGCGTACTGCATTTTTTGCCATAGAA
Source organism: Gastrodia elata (assembly GCA_016760335.1). NCBI lineage: Eukaryota > Viridiplantae > Streptophyta > Magnoliopsida > Asparagales > Orchidaceae > Gastrodia > Gastrodia elata. The sequence continues at coordinate 48,107,087 of CM028671.1, read as the reverse complement.
GGCTTCATACGGGGCCATGCCGATAGTTGATTGGAAACTGTTGTTATAAGCAAATTCAACTAAGGGAATATGATCTTCCCAAAAACCTTCGAAATCCAAAATACATAGGCGAAGAAGGTCTTTAAGAATTTGATTAACTTGCTCAATTTGACCATTTATTTGAGGGTGAAAAGCGGTGCTCATGGCTAGGGTGGTTCCCAAGTCTTGATGCACAGCTTGCCAGAATTTAGAAATGAATCGACTATCACTATCAAATACAATAGACCTTAGAATTCCATGAAGTCTAACGATTTCCTTAATATACAACTTTGCCAATTTCTCTACAAAATCGGTTTTACGCATTGGAATGAAATGTGCCGATTTAGTCACTCGATCGATAATGACCCAAATTGAATCAGCACCAGATCTTGATTTGGGTAAACCCATTATGAAGTCTATAGAAATATCGAACCACTTCCATTCAGAAATTGCTAGAGGATGGAGAATTCCTCCAGGCTTCTGATGTTCGGCCTAGACTAGATTATAGGCATGACACTTCGATACAAATTCAGCCATGCTTTCTTCATTCCAGGCCACCAGAAAAACTTCTCCAGGTCTTAATACATCTTAGTACTACCAGGATGTACTTGGTAACCAGAATTATGGCCTTCCACTAAAATTTCTTGATCCATGGATTTGGGAATTCACAGGCGATCCCCCTGATAGATTACATTACCTCGCAACTGCATATCAAAGCGACGACCACTTTCGATCTCCGTTTTGAATTTCAAGTAGTCTTTGTAACAACCCGAGTTGTTACCATGGTTGATTAGGACTAACCCTAAGTTTTAAACACAATTATAAGTGCTAATTAGGTCAAGTGGAGTCAACTTTTGAGACCTAGTCCAAATCAGGAGTCAAACGGATCGAATCCTAATTTATGGAAATCTAGAAACCCTTGAAATTGACCTATTTAAATTGACCTCCGATCAAAAAATGGACACCACCATTACGTTCCTTGACCCCAAATTAGCTTGGGGTGAAGTTTTCGTGTCAATCGGAAGTCGTCGAAATTTCGACGAATATTTTAATAATAAAAATACCCTGGAAATCGAGGTATCAAAATACTCATCGGATCGAAAATCCGACCATGCCATTGAATTCCTTGATCCCAAATTAGCTAGGAAAAACATGTTCAACATTTTCTGAAAATTTTTCAAAAAAAAAAATAATATTTTAATACTTAACGGCGTGCCATTAAGTATTTAACGTTACCGTCAGCTGTAGCTAACGGCGCCGTTAGATCGGATGGCGTCATCGCAGCCGTTGGATCCAGATCCAAGGCTGCGGGGCCAACTCCCTCGGCCCCGTCGCCCGCGCGTGACACGCGGCGGGCCGCCGCCGTTTCCGGCCAATCCGGGCCTTCCCCGACCTCGGCGAGGTCGCCGGCGGGTCTATAAGACCCCGACCGACCTCTGGGCTCCGGGTTTACGAAAACCCGAGCCCAGATCGAGTCCAAACCGAGCCCCAAAGTCCAGCCACCGTCCGCCGTCCAAACGAGGTACCCCGATCTCCCCCATCCTCCGTTCAAATTGCAATCTTTCTTTTGAACATTGGAGATTAGGACTTAGATCGACGATCAACCGGACATGATCGGCCTCGATCAGGTCTGGCTAGCCCAGATCATGGCTTGAAGCCTCGGGCCCGTTTTTCGCACCCGCCGAAACCCTAAGAGTTAGGGTTTCGATTTGCCGGCGATCCCGGTCACCTCCGGCGAAGGTCCGCCCACCGGCGTGTAGCCCTCGTCGAGGGCTACCGGCGGCAGTGCGGGCCGAGGTGGTGCGGGCCGAGGTGGTCCGGCGCCGGGAAGGCCGGCGAAAGCCGTGCCCTAGCCCGGCGCCCTCGGGCCGTCTCCGCGAGGGAGACGAAGTCCGGGTCGACCCGAGCCCGACCCGCCCGAGCCGGGTCCGCGTCAGTCGGGTGGGGCCCACTAGTGCCACGTGGCGCCTTCTGGGCCTGCCACGTGTCCAGTGGACCCACTAGTTGAAGCCGCGACCCTTCGGCTTCGGCTGTGGGGCCCATAGCGCCACGTGGCAGCCAGCCGGCACACCACGTATCACGTGGAGCCCACAGCCCGAACCCGCGTGGCGGTTCGGCTCCCTAGTGGGGCCCACAGCGCCACGTGGCCGCCTCTGGGCCCGCCACGTGGCAAGTGGGACCCACTGTCTGAGCCCGTGTGGCGGTTCGGCTCCCCAGTGGGGCCCACAGCGCCACGTGGTAGCCTCTGGGCCCGCCACGTGGCAAGTGGGACCCAATGCCCGGTCAACGGCAGCGGTCCGGCTCCCCGTGGGGCCACAGTGCCACGTGGCAGCCTCTGGCAGTGCCACGTGTCAGGTGGGGCCCACTGCCCAGTCACCCGAGCTGACTCAGCCCTTGTAGGGCCGACAGTGCCATGTGGCAGCCTCTGGCAGTGCCACGTGTCTAGTGGGGCCCACTGTCTGTTAATTTAATTAATAATTTAATGACTGTTAGTGTTAATTAATTACAATTAGTGGTTAATTAAGTTAGGATTAGTATTAATTACTTTTGAACAGTAACCTTAATTAATTAAGTATAATTAGAGATTAATTAGGGTTAATTAAAGGTTAATTAAAACTTAAACAGTAATTAGGATAATTAATTATTATTAAATAGTAAAGTATAATTAATTATTCTTAATTATATATTAATAAATAATTAAGACTAATTAAATAGTGATTAGCACTAATTGCTTTCTACAGTAAAATATTAATTAAATAATAAATTAATTAATGTTAATTAATAATTAGGCCTAATTAATTACAGATTAATTAAGTATTAATAATTTCAAAAATTTTATATAAAAACTTTAGGAATGAATAGTAAAATAATACAAATTGAATAAATGAATAGTAATATAATTCAAATTGTATTTTTGAATAGTAAATCTTAAAAGTTTAATAACTTTTTATAGGATGATCCAAACATAGCCAATATAGGTCTTAAAATACTCAGAAAAATGTAAGGATTCAAATAACGTAATGTAAGAATTTATTTCGGGATACGTATAACGAGGTAACATTTTAGAACCTCTTTAGAGTCTCATAACTTTTTACCCGGTTATCGAAACATAGTCAATATGGGTCTTAAAATGCTCAGGAGAGCGGCCACATCACTGTAGAAGTATTAGTTTTCCCATTCGGACATCGGACAAAAAGTCAACCCTAAAATCCTCGGTGAAAAATGACCAAAATGCCCCTAGACTTCAAATAGCCATAACTTAGTCAAATCAACTCAAAATTGGAAAATTCAAGATGCTAACCAGCCTATAATTTCAATGCCATCAATATAATAAAATAATATTTAATATCTGAACCCTAAAAATTTATATAAATGACCAAATTACCCTTTGCCTGATTTTAGTCATAACTTGACCGTTTCTCGCCCGATTTAGGCGTACTTATTGTCTATCTTCAAGTTAGACAGTAAGGAATCAATTGGAACTAAGAGAAATTAATTCTGACCCATAAGTCAAAAGTTGACTATTTGACCCTTAAAGTAGGGGCAAATGGTCATTTTGCCCTAAGATTGAGTTAAGTGGCCCTACCCCTTTAGATAACATTCCAGGATCCTAAAACTAGTGTTATAACTTTCTTAATATCAATTAAGTGAGTGAAATCAACCCTTAAGTTAGATTCTAATAAGTTTTGTTAAGTCTTAAGCACTACACCTTAAGGACCTTTCCTGAGACTAGGACTAGATCACAGGTTAGAGTTCATTCATTGGGTAAATGGGTTACTAAATGGGTGAAACCTTAGTTTTATTAGTTTTTAGACTTTCTTTTATTTTATAACTCATTCTGATTATTTTGTCTTTTAACTTCAAATTTAAGATAGGAGATTCATCCTATTAAGTTTGATTACTTAATAGGATTTGCCATAATTAGTAGATCACTAATAGAATAAATCCTAGAACTTAGGTCTTATCCTTTGGATTTTGTGATCAAGCCTAAATCTCATAGTGCTTAATCCATAATCTATAAGCTTAGAAGATCTTGATCAGATCTTAGTTAGATTGTCTAAATTCATAAAAACTAGGACATATGATTTATTGATTTAACTCGTAATTGTCTATCTGATTGAACTAAATTAGAACCTGATCAGTTCTAATCCTTTTTAACTTATAAGGACAAATTTCTGAGTTACACTCGATAGTAAGAAAACAGTGATCCTGAACTTGTGTAACTTGGAATAGTTAGAAGGTTAAGTAGAAAACAAATAATATCACCATGTTTAGTAGAGTCTCTTACTTCTATTTGATATTTTATTGCTTATGCATTTCTTGATTTTTGTGCCATATTTCCTTGAGCATATCATACAAGATTTTTTATGCATAAATAAACTGCTAGGAAAATATGAAGACTCCCTAGATTCCTTGTGAAAATATTAAAGTAATTAATGAGAAGATAATGATTTGATGTGTTTGAGTTGCCTCTCAGTGTTCTTTTGCTCATACCGATTGTTGCCCTAGCCATATCGTGCTAAGAACTGCCCTAGCCGTACTGGTGTTAGGATCTTTCGGGTATGACTGTTGGTGACCTAACTGTATCGTGCTAGGAACCGCCCTAGCCATACTGTGTTAGGGCCGTTTTCGTTGACTGATGTTGCCTTAGACGTATCGTGCTAGGAACTGCCCTAGCAGTACTGGTGCTAAGATCTTCAGCCCTATTTGGTGAGCTAATGTAGCTCTTTTCTGTATGGAAGATTGTACATATATGGGTTTATATGCAGTTGTTGTTGTTTACTTTTCAGTATTCTTATTCAGTCAGCTATTTCCTTATACTACTTTTATATATATTTAGGATGTTAGAAACTTGCTGCTATTTATATGTACCACTACTGAGTTCTTATTTTAATTGGCATGTTTTCTGTTGATCACCAGCATGTTTAGGATGTAGAAGTTTTCTTACTGCACTTGTTCAGTTATGTATATTTATACGCCCTTCATTGTTTAGTTTGTATGCGAGGCATATCTCAGCCTCTTCCCTTTTCTTTGCTTAAGTTATAAATGATGATTTATAGCTTCCCTGTTTCTTTGTATTGCTTGCTGCTCCTTTTTATATATATATATATGTTGCTTAGATGTTGTCAAATGGTGATATTACTTAACACTTATAACAATTCATCAGCTTAAAATATACTTAGACAATTGTCTGACCAGATTTTTCTTTTCTTTGGCTGGGGCCCTACATTATGAAACCGACAATGGCAGACTCCTTTCAGTTAGACGAGCATGAGTTAGGTGTGGAGCCTTACCCAGAGGAGGAGCCCGTGGAAGAAGCTGCCGTCTAGTTCCTTTATACTTCGAGTGAGGATGAGTGGTTTTCATTCTATTTTTATTTAAATATTTTAAATAATGTAATAATTCAGGTATTGTTGACTGTGTATTTAGATTGTATGCTTATATTCTGAGTTCTATTTTTCCTATTTGTACTGTGATACTTGGATGATTTATATTTCCTTAAATTGCTTCCGCACTCTGTTTGTTTACTTATACAGTGAATGTTAGGTTGATTCTGTGTTAATCCTTCCCTAATCAGGTGGATTATAGAGTCTATCATAATCCAATGATAAGTGAGGGGTTAGCCAGTGTGACACCCCACCCTTAACCTAATCCTTTGGCGGATTAAGGGTGCGGGGCGCCACAGTCTTCATCCTTCATTTCGGAGATGGAGACATCACGGTAAAACATTGGTTTTACGGTACTCATAGATATCAATTCTCTTAGCATAGCACCATGAACTGGCCTGATATTGAACCTTCTGAATTCTTCCTCTTAAGGGATTGAAGCTATTAAGGAGGAGGGTGTAGCATGACGACTGAGAATATTGGCTACAACATTCTCTTTCCCCGGATGATATTGGATCGATAAATCATAATCGTTTATTAACTTGAGCCATCTTCGCTGATGACAGTTGAGTTCACACTGAGTGAAAATATACTTTAAGCTCTGATGATCGATAAATATAAAATATTGGATGCCATACAGATAATGATGCAAAATCCTTAAAGTAAAGACTATGACAGCTAATTCGAAATCTTGAACAGGATAATTCTTCTCTTGTGGTTTCAACTGGCATGACGCATAGACAATAACCTTTCCTTCCTGCATTAGCACACAACGCAAGCCTGTCCTTGAAGCATCGGTATAGACTTGGTAGTTCAAACCTTTTTTAGGTAAGGCAAGAACTGGGGCAGAAGAAAGAGCATCTTTTAATGATTGAAAGGTATTCTCACATTCCGGACTCCAGACAAATGGCACTGCCTTTTGAGTCAACTTTGTGAGAGGAAATGCTATCTGCGAAAAGTCTTTGATGACTTTTCTATAATACACTGCCAGACCCAAAAAGCTTCTGATATCAGTCGCAGAATTTGGCTGTGACCAATCCTGAATAGCGCTAACTTTATTTTGATCTACTTTAATTCCTTGCGCAACATGGCCCAGAAAAGCTGATCGAGTCAAGACAAAATTAGCACTTGGAACATTTAGCATAAGGCTCATGGTTTCGAACTTCATGTAGAACTAATCTTAAGTGCTTCTCATGATCAGCACTACTCTTTGAATAAATTAGGATATCATCAATGAAGACGATGATAAATTTATCTAAATATGATTTTGGTACTCGCTGCATTAAGTCCATAAAATGGACGGCACATTAGTTAATCCAAATGACATTACTAGGAATTCGTAATGTCCAAAACGCGTCATGAAAGCTGTCTTTTATATATCTGCATCTTTAACTCTTAGCTGATGATAACCAGATTGCAGATCGATCTTGGAAAATACCTTAGCTCTAGATAATTAATCAAATAGATCATCGATTTGCGGAAATTGGTATTTATTCTTGCTAGTTACTTTGTTCAATTCTCTATAATCGATGCACATTCTCATCGATCCATCTTTGTTTTTTACAAATAAAACGGGCGCTCCCCAAGGAGACGAACTTGGCCAAATAAGACCTTTCTCTAGCAAGCAGTTGCTTGTTCAACTCTTCCTACTCCTTAGGCGCCATATGATACGAAACTTTTGATAATGCTTGGGTTCCTGGAATTAATTCTATAGCAAATTCCACTTCTTTGACGGGAGGGAGACCGGGTAGGTCTTCTGGAAAAACATCAGGAAATTCATAAACTATTCGGTTCTCAAAAATAGACACGACTTCTTTCTTTTCTCCCAACATTGTTACGAGATATGCATAACATCTTTTTCTGACTAACTTTTCTGCTTTCATAGCATTGATTAATGATGCTTGAGTACTAAATTTCCTAACGAAGGTTTTTGATTGACTTCCACTGCCCAAAGTTATTTTCTTCTTTTGGAAATTTATGGAAGCACCATGTTCACTTAACCAATTCATACCTAGGATTATATCAAAGTTTGCAATTGGCAATATAATTAATTTAGCTCCATAATTTTGTTCGCCCATAAGAATATCTATATTGCAGAATTGTTGGGATTGCATACGGGCTCCGGAAGGTAACCCGATGCTCAACAAGTTTGCTAATCGATATGTTGGTATCTTAAGGGTTTTCACCCAGCTTTCCAATACGAAGGAATGGCTTGCTCCAGTATCGAAAAGAATATTACTAAGTTTCTCATTTTTTGTTAAGGTGACTATGATTACAATTATTTAATAAGAATTGCTATTCAAACATTTGAAAATTTTGAGATAGTAAGAACAGAATAGAATTTTAATTTAAGACATACCTGAAACAACATCATTATCTTCAGGAGCAGAGGTGGGTGTTAGCATGTATAATCTTGCAGGAGCTGTAGGTTGTTTGCGCTGGGGCCGCTGACCTTAACGATTATAGGCCGGCTTTTGCGTAGGTACAACTGCCTTAGCATTTGAAGTGAGAGATGGCATTATAGTAGGACCGGGCTCTCGGTTGTTCCCTGGCTGAGCACAAAATGCTTGCTTATGACGGGAGTGATTGATGAGCACTCCGTCGATTGTTGACTTAGCATTGCATTCAAAGAAACGGTGGCCTTTTTGACCACATGCAAAACACACACCACCTTATTGGTAGCATTTCTCGTACGGATGGTATTTCTTACATTCAGAGTTTTGGGGTGGGGATTGTTCAGCTTCGATATTATAGACTTTAGCCATCTTGCGATGACCAAAGTGCTCCTTCTTTGGCTGCACAAATGCAGCCTTATGCTTACGGTCCATTTGACCTTGAAATCCTTCTTGGAGGCGAGCCGCCTCGATCAATTCTGACAGAGTTTTGATTTGGCTGGACACTAGGTGAGCTTTTATAGAGTCTCTCAGACCCTTCAGGAATCGATGGCATCTAGGTGCTTCCATTCTAACCAGGTCCAGAATGAAGCATGATAATCTCCGAAATTCTTGTTCATTGTCGAACACTATGTTATTACCTTGAGTGAGATGGAGGAGCTCATCCTCCAGGATTTCTTGAGACAATGCTGGTATGAACGCCTTGTGAAATGCTTCAAAAAACATATCCTAGGGGATATCTTCTATTTCATAATCGGCAAATTTGTTGTTCCGCTCATTATCCCACCAATATTCAGCTTCTTCATGGAACAGTTGAGTCACTAAGAGAATAGTTTCAGAATTAGGGCACTTGATACTAGTCAAGTTCTTTTCAACCATCTTGAGCCAATTTATTGTGTCCATTGGATTCAGTGCTCCATTGAATGCGAGTGTCCTAAGACATAGGAAGCTGTGTAGGATCCCATCTCCTGAGAATTCTGATTGTGATACAGGTTGCTGATGTGCAGACATAGGCTAGCTAAGGATCAAGGATCTCAAAGGTTCTACACTTAGGTGACATTCATCACTTAAAGAAGCTTAACTAGTTAAGTCACTATAAAACTTAACTAAGGCTAAAGAATAACTAATACTTCTAATTCAATGAATTAGAATCCAGAGGATTGGCATCAAAGAACTAAAGTTCTTTGACCACTTAAACAGTAAGGATCTAAGATAGAGGACTAGCTAAAGCACGATTATTAGACTTATATGAAACTTAGGGATTGGCTACTATGCTCTATACATGAAATTACACTAAAATGCCATATCCATTTAAATATGTGTGATCTCACCCTAAGGAGGGATTAGAATTAACTAATAATAGAATTAATCTATTATATCCCTTATACCACTAAAGAGATATTCATCTCTTGCTAAAGGATTCTCCTAAGGCAACAAGGGTAAATACCTAATTTGGATACTTTACCTTAAAAGGCATGGGAAAACCTAAAGCATCAAGTCATATAACATAACTTAACAACAAAAGGTTCTAAAAATTACTAAAGACTACCCACACAAGCCATAAACTATGACTTGATCAAGGGAAGGGGTTCACTTAATCCAATTGGATAAGTACTAGGAAGCTTATGGAAGGATTTAGGCTACAACCATATGTCATAATTCATGACTTATGCCAAAATTCTATGGCTATACTAAACTAATCAAATAAATTACAGAAATGTAAATTAAATAATGGAACTAAATTCTTCATGACATAATGAGCAACTTGAGACTCTAAACGAGACATTTAGACAAGTAAATTTGCTACCTAACATGCTAATTGGATAAGAAATTAATTTCATATTTAAAAACCACCTCTAAATTTTTGTATTATTAGAGTTCTAGAGTCATCAAAATACAAAAAATATGAAGTTTAAGCAAAACTGGGTAGTATTGTGCGCTACGGTGTGCTGTAGCACTAGCCTGGGCGAGAGCCAGGTGCTACGGCGTGCTGTGGCATTTTTTATGCTGCGGCACACTGCAGCACTTTTAGGCGCTACGATGAATTTTGGAGCTGCGGCATGCTGTAGCGCCCTCCTGACCGAGAGCTAGGAGCAACGGCGCACTGTAGCGCCATATTTCCTGAAGCACGGGTGCTGCGACACGTTGCAGCGCTTACCTGGTTGAGAGCTAGGTGCTATGGCGCACTGTAGCATTCTACGAACATTTTTCTTGGATGAAAAATAGGATGTCTTCCCTATTGCACCAAAATACTCTCGATGTAGGACACCTCAAGTGTGATACCATATACCGATGGAAAGGTCTCTCTTGTACCAAAATCGACACAAAATGATCATTCTAATGCTGTAAACAATGATGCCCTAACTGCCTATGCAAGTTTTCTCACTATACAGCACATTTTATCTTCTCTTTAAAATGGAATCGGATTGAGCTCGATTGCTCAAAATGCAAGTTTTTGAGGAAAAACATTAAGCATACATGAAATGAAGTATCAAGTGGATCACCCAATTGGCGAAAGGGAGGGTATAAGGAAGAATACAAGAAGAGTACTTTAGCTTGTGAAGTGAGAGTTCCAGCAAGGATTTTCTCTTGGAACTTTGGGAGGAAGGAGCATCTTCTTCACCTTGGGAGGATAACGAGCTTCAACTGACAGCAAATGGAGAGGGGAGCTAGGGCCAAAGGAGAAAGATAAGGAGAAGTGGGGGATTTCCTTAGTTGGAGGAGTATAGGCCATGCTGCACACACAGCTTTTGCATGAGGAAAGGGGCACCGAACAGGGAGTGGGTCCCAGTCTGTGACGACCCCAATTTTGAGTAGGAATTAAACCCAATATTGGAGCGTCACCATAGCATTTAATATCTAATTAGAGAGAAACCAATAGAATACTAGATGCTAAGTTTGGCCAAGGATTATGAAAAGAGTCTCAAGTTAAGATGAGAAAATAGAAGAAAAAAATGTGTATAATCAATATAGTTATAATTACATGTATGAAAATAATGTTTGAAGTATGTGTAAGGGCAAGTAATCATATAATAAAAGAAGTAATTACAATTACTTGAAAGCAAAAGAAATGAGATATGTGAATGAAGGTACTTGCAAATCATATGTAGGATTTGTAGTTATAATTAGAATCAATAATATGAATTTATCATGATTGCAATTACACATATGCAAGTAAGAGTAAAAGTGAACATTCACATATAACAATATAAGTTTACAATTATGAAATGCATGTATAATTATGCTACAAGTAAGAATACATGTAATTAATTATATGTAATAAATGATTTTATAAGTATGAACTATTTATGCAATTTATTCATCTATTTATCTAAACTAAGCATTTTAATAATAGATCTAAGTCCATCACAGAATAAAATAAAGACAAAAGCAGATAATTTAATTTATTACATGCTATTTAATTAAAGAATAAGTAAATAAGAAGCTGTCTCTCAAATAAAGTAAAAGCAAGTAAATAATATTTAGGCGAAAGAAAATATGAGACTTTAAGCACTTGGTCCAGCTACACTTGCATCCAAATGCACATGGTCTATCATATTTTGGCATTTAAATATGATAGGGCAAAACTAATAAAAAGAAAAATATAATTAGACTAAATAGTCTATGCACATTTTAAGATTGAGCTAACTATTTTACTATTTATTTTGGATATCACAACTAGTTTACAATATGAAAGTAAGCAGTGGAGCAAATGAAAGTATTTAATTAAGGAAAAGAAAATAAGGAAAATAATAAGAAAGACCAATGAAAAGCAAAGTGAGTAAGAATACTCACAGATTTAGACATTCTAGTCTATAAATAAAATAAAGGTAAAAGCATCTCAGATGTGCTAGAAAAGCACTAAAGTGCATATAAAAGTAAATGGAATGCAGCATGTATATGTTCAATGAACTAAAGCTAAGTAAAGAAAAAAAAAGAGACAATGAAGCATTTAATTGAAATCATAATAACATTCACTGCAATCTAAATAAACTATAAATAAGTAAAGTACAATACTAGCAAATATAAAAAGTGCAAAGCATAGTAAATAAAAGAAGATCTTAGACTATAGTCTAAGAGGTACATAGCCTTGGACAATGAAAAGTAATATAGCTTAAAAGCTATGATGAGATCTTACAATCAACAAGATTGTAAAAAACTCATATTTTATTTTATGAAAGTATTCATTCTGCAGGCAAATACAAAATGAAGCGAGGATTTAAGCATGTTTGCCTAACAGGTAAAGGAAAACTGGGTTCAAAACAGTTAACACTCACTTTCATCTTTTGAGAATGTGAGGTCTCTTTATTACTCCTAATTAGCCTGCTCTTGACTTAACCAACATTACAAACCCCTATTCTTTTAAATGTGAAAGTTTTATTTATGCACGATGTCTTTTATGAATGTATGAAATGAAATAGGCTCAAAACTAAGAAAGTATTCAAGGAAAAATTCAATAATTGCAAAATATGTGATATCTAGAGTTATCTAATTTTAATGACCTACTTAATGATTGGAACTAATTGAGCTCCCAATTGACTTAGAGATTGACTTAGAGATATTAATCTCAAGTCAATTGTAAGTAGTATAAATGATTTGAGTTTTGGAATATAATAGTTTAACTTAATTTATGAAATGAAAAAATAATTCATAAGTAATAATACTAAATAAAATTGTTTTATTCTTATCCTAAACCATAATATTGAAATTAGTTAACTAAATTAAGGCTTAAGAAACTAGTTATGAAAGGGTGAGATTATGAAAATTATCATATTGGGATAAGATGAAAGTTAAGGTTCTACAAGCTCAAATAATCTAACTAGGTTGTATCAGAAAGATCTAATCAAATCAATTACTTATCTAACTAGATTAAAGTAATTTGGAAAGGTCTAAGTAAATAGAAGAGAAAATAATAATAAACTACAAGCTCTACAAATACTATAAGTTGAAGGTTAATGAAATCAATAGGATTCCTAACTATACTAATGAATTTAGGATACCTAATTCAATTTCGTAGAGGACTTAGAAAAGGATTTAGGAGCTAAGGGTGAAGTGAGCTAGGATCCAATCTAGTTACTTAGGATTAGTCCTAATTGATTCACAATTTACAATTACACAAATATTAAGGTTAACTATACTTAATGATGTATTAACTAGTACTAAAGATCACATACAATTCAAGTTATTAATTAAACTCTAAACATAAATTTAATACCATGCGAAGTAAATAAATGTGACATGTTTGCTATCCTAAGGTTTAAATACCTAAAACATGCATAAATGAATTCTATGAAATTACAAAATTAACATTAACTGAGGAGCCAATGTGATGACCCACTTAAGTAGTAATAAGTGAAACTCTTAAACATCGAGGCGCCTTTTCAGATAACGGTGGAGTTCCTGATAAGAAATCCAAAGTTAAGCGTGCTCATGTGGGAGCACTCCCAGGATGGGTGACCTGCTGGGAAGTTATCTTCTGAGGGCAAAACCGTGAGGCCTTTCTGGCCAAAGAGGACAATACCTTGGTGCTTAAGAGTTTGGGCTGTTACAAATGGTATCAGAGCAAACCATAGGGTGTCAGATAGGAGCTAAGTGCCATACAGGGCAAAGTACCACTTCATGTGAGCAGCCTCTTGAACCCATGATGGTTAAGGTGCTACATGGTTGTGGGTACCTCTTGCGCCTGTAGGGGTTACCTCTAGTCCTATCTACCCAATGGATGGTTCTTGGATCTGTGTGTGGATACTGACGAGGACGTCAGTTACTTAAGTTGGGGAGATTATGATGACCCACTTAAGTAGTAATAAGTGAAACTCTTAAACATCGAGGCGCCTTTTCAGATAACGGTGGAGTTCCTGATAAGAACTCCAAAGTTAAGCATGCTCATGTGGGAGCACTCCCAGGATGGGTGACATGCTGGGAAGTTATCTTCTGAGGGCAAAATTGTGAGGCCTTTCTGGCCAAAGCGGACAATACCTTGGTGCTTAAGAGTTTGGGCTATTATAGCTAAGAACTTAGAATCACCAAACATTGTCCAAATGAAATAATACGCATTAATATGAGATCCTTATAGTATAAGGAGTAAAATGATACTAACTAGGTCAAAATCAGACAACGTTGGAATTTTAGGATTTTTGAGAGACCTAATTAGGGTTAAGAAGTGATTATAAAATTTAGGGTACAAAACTTAAATTTGATTATGCCATTTTGTATGTCTTATTTTTTTGATCGAATGATATATAATTTTGTATATTTTGGTAAGTAATTCAAGAAATATGATTAGTTAAAGTTTGCATACATAAATATTAATTAATTTAATCATTGCATTAATCATTAATTAATGAAATTAAATCAGATGCCTAAATTAAAATTGAGAAAGGCACAAAATCCAGAAAAGACACAGAAATTTAAAATGGTGAAATTTTTAGACAGTTGACGGTGCAATAATTAGAGCGTCAGATGTGGATCCCACTCGACGGTGGAAAGAACCGGGAGTCACCACATCGTTGCGCCGAACCCTGCGCTAGACTGGGTGGGAAAGGAACAGTTCAGGCGGGTTTTTCTCATGTGAATCGCACAGTGTCACAATTTGAATGAACCATGTGCTGTGCATTGTCATCTCCCCTGATGAAATCAGGAGGGGACTAACTAGGGCAAACCCTAGTTTCACGAACAGACAACCCCATGAGGCGTACAACCCCTCGATGGAAATTCATTGATAAGCTCTTGCGAAAAAAGTCAAAAGCTCTAAATGTAAAATCTTTTACCACCTTTAGCTTAATAATAGAAAAACCAAATAATCCAGCTAGGGTTAAGTTCCTTAATGGAATTACAACATGTAGATCGAGCTCTTAGAGTTCAATTTGGAATAATCAATAATAATATTTGAATATAATACGTTTAATATTACTATACGAATTTAAGGATAAGAATAAGGTGAGTACCTTTGCTAAACTCATCGGCAAGGGTTTTCCTTTTAGCAGCTAGTAGGGAAGGAAAAAATGAGGTACTCGATCCCTTCGTTGCCTTAGAGGCATGGCTGAGCAGACGTACGTGCTCGACTCATCGAGCGTACGCCCTAATCGTCTCTGAAATTTGGCAGAGAAGGCGTACAGTGGATCAAATATTGGTCATTCGTTTGATCTGTCAATTGAACGTCCATATCTGATAAATAAAAAAGGATTGATTTCAGGTCGTTTGATTAGATCCTAACACTAGGGACGGCATCAATTAAATGCACATGCAATTTCGTGTTTGGAGTAGTGCAGGGGATCTCGGCCTTTTTGATAAATAGCCATTGGGAATAAAAAATTAAATAATATATATATATACATATATATATATATATGTATTTAAATTACTTTATTTAATTAATTCAATACACAAATAAATACTAAAAATTAAATAATCAAACGGACTCTGAAAAATCTCAAAAATTCACCCATACCTAATTGAGGGGTGAGGAACTTAAAAAATGAAATTGGATTTTTGATCGAAGGTCAATTTAATTATCATAATTTTTTGAGTAATTAAAAATTATTAAGATAATCGAGGAAACAACTTCCAAAAACTTCTAAAATACTACCCCTAGTTAATTGGGGTGTGATGAGTCCAATGGTGGACTTTGTTTTTAATTCTGAGGTTTAAATAAATTAGGTATTCTTAGAATTACCAAAAAACCAAGAAATGCTGAAAATTGTCAAATGATCTCCAAATAGCACGAAACTTGAAATGGAGGTTCTTAATACTAATATAAGAGTAATGAAAAGAAAATTAAGTTGATTAGGTTACTAATTAATGGGTAACAACACTAGAATTGTTACACAGTCATATGAGAGATGAAGAAATATATACTTAATTATTAATTTTCCAATTTTTATTTAATTAATCTGCTTTAATAAATCAAATCAAATGGATAAACAAGCTCTGAACAAATTTCAAAAATTCACCCTTAGTTAATTTGGGGGTAAGGAATGCAACGATAAAGTCAGATTTTAATTTTGACAACTATTTAATTATTCTATTTTTTGGGGTATTTAAATACATTATAATATACGAGAAAATACGATGACTTATGATAGACTTATATGTTGAATTATAAGTGAAACCATAATAATTCTAAGTTGAATTATAAGTGAAACCCTAAGTTTTTTAAATCGATAAATATGTATAATTAAGATTTAATTAGCTTTAAATGCATAATAATGTAACCTTTTCATATGTAGTTTCTTATTAAATCTTTAGGATTATTTCTTAAAAATTAGATGTAGACTTAGTTTAGACTTCATTCATTGGGTAAATGGGTTACTCAATGGATGAAACCTTAGTTTTATTAGTTTTAATAATTTCATACTTTAATTATAATTATTTTATCTTTTAACCTTATATTAAGATAAGAAATCCATCCTATGAAGTCCTGATTTCACTTAATATGATTACCTTAATCTTTAGTCCGTGAGAATTGGGATATAAACCTTAGCTTTCAATATCACCTTTGGATAAAATGATTAAACCCCAATATTTGGAGTTTAATTCTTAATCTCTCAGTCTTGGTTTATTTTAATCAAGATAGGTTGGATTGATGGAAATTATAAATTAGGATAAATGATTAATTATTTAACTTATGTAAGCATCATCAATTGAATTTTATTAGAACCTGATCAGTTCTAATTATTTTTAACCTTATAAGGCTGTGTATCTATGTTTATACTGGATAGTAGAATATTGGAGATTCTGAGCTTGTATAAACTTATAATAGTTAGAATGGATAAATTAGACAACAACATATATCACACATGTTTAGTAGAGTCTCTTAATTACTATTAAACTTTGTGCTTTGCATTCATTGTGTTCTGAGCCTTTTTACCTTGAGCATATCATACAAGATTTTGATGCATAAAATGAAAATATAGAAAATTAAGATAACACTTGCTTTGGGCTCATTTCTGGATGGCTCTTATGTATATACATTTATTGCCAAAGGATAGGCGGTAAGGAGAAATAAGGATTACCTAACATGTACTCATCAGGGAGAGTTGTGTCAAAATTTGGAGCCCACCTCAATCTTGTAGACATGCTTAATTATAGCACTCCATCCCATCACCGCACACAACAAAAGTGTTTAAGAAGTAAGAACCCTAAATATTTGGTGGCGGAACGGTGAGTTACTTGGGAAGGGTTTCTAAGCCTTCCCATATGCGAAAGCTAAGAGTCTACAGAAGGTAGAACTAAAGGCTAATCCTTAAGATAAGTAGTATACTTATCTTAAGTATTAGTTGAAATACTTATATATATATTGGACTTCATAAGATAAGAAAGGTATTTCCAATATATATGAATACTATATATGAGCAATAACTATTGATCACATGAAAATACTAAGTATAAATAAGGATAATCAAAGTATGGAAGCTAAGAGCATTCATCCAAATATTCATCACGAAGCTAACCAGAATATTCATCTCAGAATATACAACTAGATAATTATTACAAACCATTATTTTAGAATAAAAAGAGCAAAAATAAAAGAAACTCAAGCTCACAAATAAAAGCAACTAAAAAAATAAAGTTGAGTCTTCTACTGCTCCACTAGATCCTCCTAAATCTCCTAAGTAACATTCAATGCTGGCTCACTAAAATGCTCAAGACCTAATAGATTATCAGATCCCAAAAGTACCACATGTTAGATAATAAGTTTAACACATCTAAGGCTACAACATGCCTTTATATGACTTACAGAATTTAACATTTAAATAAATTAGGAAGATACTACAAGAAATACTAAAATTACTAAAAACTATAATGTAAAGTAAAATAATAACTGAAAGAAAATGCTAACACAATCCACTATAAAGACAAAATTCTGAATAACTATGCGATAATAGAACTATGATGTATGCCAATGCAAACACATCTGAAATACCACTAAATTGCCGTGAATACACATTTTGATGCCTTCATACATCTTATTAGGAATTCAAATATCTTGATGCCCATTACATCCCATAATTCCTCTCATGATGTATGCCACATCCTGTAATTCATTAGGATTCTTGATACTCGTACTTATGTTTATGCTTATGCAGTGTATGCAAAAATGCTATTAAATCAACTATATATTATAATTTCCATGAGTTATCACATTTTAAGAGTGCATATACATAAATTTTATATTTCTAAGAAGATGACTTGAAATACTTGATTTGTTTAACTGCACTTATCAATGTGCACAAATATAAGGGACATAATCCTTTTACAGTTTATTTTCTCAAACTAAGTTGTTAAATCCCCTAATTAAAACCATAACTTTGAAGTATCCTAAGAAAGGTAACTTGAAATACTTAATTTGCTTAACTGCACTTATCGATGCTCACAAAAATAAAGGGCATAATCATTTTACAATTTATTCTCTCAAACTAAGATGTTCAATCCCCTACTTGTAGGATAACTTAAAGTGTCCTAAGGAAGTAACTTGAAATACTTAGTTTGCTTAACTACACTTATCGATGCACACAAAGATAAGGGGACACCACCCTTTTACAGTTTGTTATCCCAAACTAAGTTGTTCAATCCTTCATATATAACACACTTAATAAAATTGGGAAACTAGTATTATTGTAGATCGATCTAAGACAATATTAGGATAAACATTTCCATTTAAGATGCATTAACCAATTTCATATCCTTATTGAATCAAATGAGCTTTATGGATATACACTACAGTCTCCATATAATAATCACTAATGTTATTATTCTTAACCAACTACTTAGAAACCAAGGAAATTCAAACTAATGAATCCATTCTTTATTGGAGGTACTAATAATAGGATTCTAAGGTTGTGACATAAAAGTCACTCTAACTAGGTACACTACCTCATTTAAGCTCAAACTATAGTTCATTAGGCCAACCCTACCACAAAATAGAAGCTCAATTCTCTAAGGTTCAAAAGGTACATCTATAGGCCTACCTCAATGTATATTTAATAAGATATTTCCTACCTCAAAGTTTCCTTAGCTTAAGAAATATTTGCCATCTTGTCTTAATTATAATCTTTTATCTTAACTTGTCTAAGCTTAAGACTTCTAATAGTCTAAAGATCAACAAATTCAATCAAAGGTTTTCACAGAGTTCAATCCATAGATTCTTATACAAGTTCATTATATAATCACTTGATTAAGTGCAAATCAGTTATGCAATTATCAAGTAGTAAATAATCAAACAACTCATAAGAGAAGGTTGTGGTTTAAATCATTCAAACATCTATTACAGTTAAGATCAAGTTATGAGCCTCAGTCTTAAATGTATTGATCACATGGTCGAATAGTCATAGTTTACTATTTCTAAGATTAAAATGTCCATATCAAAAATGTTAACTTAATTCATGCCAATTGGTTAAGAAATGAAGTTCCACATTAAGAAATCACCCAAGACCTGGGTGCTATAGCGCGATGTAGCTCCTCCTGGCCAAGAGCCAAGTGCTATGGCGTTCTATGGCGTCCGACGTCAATTTCGCACTGATGAAATTGTAAGGTCCTCAATAGAGCATCCAATTACTCCCAATTTAGGGCACCTCATGGGTGGTTCCATATACTAATGGAAAAGTCTTTCTAAGACTTTTTCATTGTTACCAAAATTAGCAATAACTGACTGCTCAAACTCCACCAAAAATGATGCTTTATGTACGTGTGGGGCCCCCGTACTGACAGTAAGGAAGTACAGTGCTCCAACTGTGGCAAATCCCCAACTTAAGTAAAGTTAGACGAACCCAACTTGCCTTAAGGCAAGGACTTGTCACCAAGTGCTATAACATTCATCAATATAAATATCAAAGTGGCGGAAGCAATATAAAATAGAGTAACATCCACAAGCATACATAGTAGGAAAAGAAACTGCAATATAGTAACTCATCACAATGCAGAAAGTAAAGTACATCCAGAAAGTTAATTATTACAAACTGAAATGAATAACTAAAAATGAAAGACTCTCGTCCTCACTGGAATCAACAAGACAAAACTAGCTAGATAGCAGCTGGAAGGTTCTTCTACTAAACTGGCTCCTCCTCAGAGACACTATCCACGAACACGTCTGAATCTGACATTTGTCAGTATCACAAATGCCAGGGCCCCAGCCAACAAAATAAAAAGGTTACAGTTAGATAATTATCTAAGTACATTTTAGGCTATTTAAAGTGAACTGAATATTAAATGATATCACATTTAATTAAACTATACATGCAAGTAGTAAAGGGTGCAACAAGCAATGAAAGAACTGGAATACTATAAACTATCTATTTATAGCATGCAACATGTATGTGAAGTAACATACAAAACATTAAGTAAGTAAGGAGAGGCTAAAAGCAAAAATAACTGCAACTACTGGATAAACATGATTCCCTACATGATTATGATCGAGGTAAAACATGCTGAGTATAAAGAACACAAGTACTGAATATAATAAAATTCTAGCATCCTAAATATGTCTTTCATACATATATCTAAACCATGAAAGTATACATACAATATGCAGATTAATATGAAAAGAAAGACCACTGAGATATGTGGCAAAAGCAAAGTGATGTATAATATATAAAGCCACTGAGACATGTGGCAAAAGCAAAGCAATGTATAACATATAAAGCCACTGAGACATGTGGCAAAGCAAGCAAATACTGAAAATAGGGCCACTGAAGTATGTGGCAAAGCAAATCAGAAAACCAAAACAATTCAATATAGCTAAAGTAGTAATATGCCTAAGTCCTAGTATTGCCATACCAGCCAATAGGCCATACAGGGCCTCAAATATCAATCAATCAATTAATCCCCAGCCTAGCCATATAAATATGCTAGGTCTGAGTCCAGTCTATACAATACTACTACTAAAGAGGCAGACTAAACTAGGTCATATTCTACCAACTGTGTCAAAATAATACTGAATGATATGTAAATTTAGTACTAGCTTAGGATACATCATCCTAAGTTTTCCTACTATGCTCAAGGGCTAAAGCTTAAAATCCAAGGTGTGCAAAGAAATATAATCAAAGTAAGCAAGAGACTCAATCTAGACTTATGTGATATCTGTTGTTGTCTAATTACCAAATCTAACTACTCTGAGAAGGTACAAGCTTAGGATCTCCAACATCCAGCTATCGAGTAGAATCTCAGATTTTCATCCTTAAAGTTAATTATTAGAACTTAACAAGTTCTAATCCAAAATCATGCGATGTCTATATAGTTTAAGCAAATCAATGACCAAATTTATGAATATTTTACTCTCTTACCCAAATCTTGATTAAATAAATCAAGATTTAAGAATTTAGAAGTTAAACCCTATGTGGAGTTTAAATCCCAAATCTAAGGGGATATTCTAAACAGGATCTAGGTTTCTCACTTAAACCCAATTTAAAGGTAAAGAATCCTATAAGCTGAAAGATTCAGGAACTAAGATCTTAGTAAAAGGCTATTCTACTGATTATAAGATAGAACAATCAATTAAGAACTTGAGAATCTAAGATCTATGTTCAATCTTTAAGATAATTTCATTATTTTATTGATTGAATCATCCTATACCCACATGGAAGGTTTCAAAAGGTTAAACTATCAATCATTAAAGAGTTTCAAATGGAGGTGGTTTGATTCAAATTGTAAGTCTAAGCCTAGGATCTAAGATCTAAAGATCTGAAGTTTGATCACTTTAGACTTCTAATTAGAGTTCTGTCTTATAAGATTTCAAATTGTGATTTTCTTTAGATTTTAATTTCATAATTAATTATAAGGAGTTTATTAAGGTTAAGAATTTACAATTTCAAGTTTTAGATTAACATTAAACCCATTTTGACCTTCTTAGGTCACTTAAGATCTAAGGGTCTGAGTTTTGATCACTTTAGATCTTAAGCTAAGATTCTACTTAGACATTTCTCGTTCCTTTTTCTTTTAACACTTAACTCTAATATTATCTTAAATGAACTTAATAATGAGATAACTGACCATTTCCATTATTAAACTTAATTAAGTTAAGGTCCAATGATCTTTATAAGGAATGCTTAGATTTAAGTATCTTAATTAAGGAATTAATGAGACCTTATGGGTGGGTGATTATTATTGTTCTAGGATTTTAGAGACCATTTCTAATCTATGTTATAGTGGCTTACTGAAATTTTCGATCCTTAAAGAACACTAAATCATATTTTCGCCAAAATGACCAAAATGCCCCTCTTAAGGCTAAAATTGGGATTTTAGGGTTTCATTGTCCAAATTTGTTCTAATCTATTTTAAAGTGTTTCATATGACTAAATGAAGTTGGAAACACCCTTACTTTAGGTTTTGACGACCTAAATGATCTTAATTAGCACTAATCATTTAATTAAACCACTTAGGGTGATTAGTGTGATTAAGGCACTTTAGGGCAATCCAACCTTATACTTAGGTTATACTAGGTCTAATATGATATTAGGAACCATCCCCACCCAAATTAGAGGCTTAATTAGGGTTTAATTTACTAACCCTTGATTAGGGTGATTAAGGGGTGATTAAGAGAATTAATTATCCAAAATTAATTTCAAGGGTTTGAAATTGTTCCTTAGGGTACAAGGAGCAATCAGAGCCCTTAAACTCATAGATTGGATGTTTAGATGATTTTATATGATTTATTTAAGAACAGAGAAGTTTTGGCCAATATTTTTAAATCCAACCATTGGATATAAAATTTTATTTTATATTCAGATTCCTTGAATTTTTCTAATTCAAATGGTATATTGGATCATACCATTTGGATATGTATAACTAAAGTTATTTAATTAATTCATTCTGTATTTTTATTTAAATCAGAACTTTAGGTTTTAATTAAATTAAATCATAACTATTAAAAATACATTCCAATAATCATTTAATTAACCGCGGCCCAAATTCCAAACTGTACGGGTCGGGGCTCGGCCCAGCCCAAAATCGGTCTTCGTCTTTGTAACAACCCTAGGTTGTTACCATGCAAAATAAATGTTGATTGATTCAATTTTTAGCATCATTGCTTTTAGAACATTAAGATAAGCCTATCTGGAGAATTTGAAGTCGATTGGACTTCTCTAAGTCAAAAATTTCAATTTGATCAATTTAGATGCCCTAGTCTAGACCCAAAATATTTTGATCTCAGAATTAAATTATGATTACATTTTTAAAATTTTCACCCCCAAATTAGTTAAGGGTGAAATTTTGGGGCAATTTGGAGTTCATTTGGGCAATAATTCAATTTAATTTAAAATGGTGCAACTGCACTTAAGGGCTCCATACAATTAAAATTTGCAAATATACCTTCCGCCGTCTTCAAAACAATGGGCGCGATCTGAGCCGTCCATTTCTCGGATCAGATCGTGCGGTCCGCGCCTTCGCTCAGGATCAACCCATCTGGGCCGTTCCGCGGTTCAATCAAAGGATCGAACGGTACCCATCCACCCATAGTAAGTAGCGCGATCCATCCGTCAGATACAGAGATCCAGATCCAATGGATGATCCCCACTCCGCGTTCGGCCGTTACCTATCCAAGAATCTAAGCCGTTCCGCGTTAACGATCGATACATCAGACTGCTGCTATAAACCCCGCACTGCTCATCGTCTCCCCCGCTTCGCTCAGACCCCCCGACAGGAAAAAAAATGGAATCCCCGACAGGCAAAGCCTGTCCCCCACTCCCCCGCCAGCTCAGCATAGCCGTTAGGGGTTCCTCTATCCCGTGAGGCCTCTGAGACGGGCTCTCTAGCCTGATATCCCCATTTTTGGAAATTCGGAGAGCTCCTCTTAACCCGAGCTCTCGGGCCAAGCCAAGCTGAGCCCAGTCCCAGCAATTCCTCCCAACACCTCTCTGAGGCTATAAATAGCCTCAGACCTCACCTCTGGAGCTCTTTGCTATTGAATTGAGCTAAATTCCAATTTCTTCCTCCAATCGCCATTGCTGCTCTGCTAAGCTTCTCCAGACGCACCTAAGAACGCGTTCAGCTGATAGAGGGTAACTCCTGGAGTTCAGGACCCTTAAGAGCCCTCCGCTACTTCGTGACAGGTTCCGCCATCCAAAGCAGCTCAGTCCAGTAAAGCCAGGTATCCCTCTTACTGGAATCGAGCCAATGAGGCTCGAGTTCTCCTCCTTTTGATGCGCAAGAGTTTACATTGTCATTTCGAACCCACGGGTATAGAAATTAAGATCTAGGCTAGCCTAATCGATCGAATCGATCGATCGAAATTTGATTGCTGAAGGATCGTCTCGGTCGACCCAGGTCCCAGCGATCCAGGCAGTCTCAGGCCCTCAGACCAGAGGGCTTCAATCTGTCTCACCTCCTTGATGGTGTAGGGATCGAGCCCAAGGTCTGGTGTGGTTCTTGCAAGGAGAATTATCTCCCTACAGTAACACCATTGAAGGAGCCTCGGGTGAGTAAGGTCTAGCTGATCCAGGCCGTCTCACAAGGGGTTTCAAGTCTCAATCGACGCGACTGGACATGGTGATGGTGTAGCAAACGAATGCTAGCCGATCCGTGGACTGGATGCGCCGGAATTCGGCGATTAGGTTTTTCCTAATCGGCCTCTTTCCGCGGGCTGGAGGACTGGGGACGACGACACTGTGTGGGCCGGGTCAGCCCATGACCCGCGCAGTGCGACAGTGCCTGGTCTCCCGGGTCGCGGCCGACCCGCACTTTTTCGATTTCGGGCCGAGCCGTTTAATTAAATCGAATTAATGGAATTATTTTCCTTAAGAAAAATAATTCGATTAATCAAATCATAGGAATTTGATTAAATAAAAATACATAATATATTATTCAAATAATTTTTAATCCACTGGTCAAAATTTTATGATATAATATATGAAAATATTCAAAAAAATCTCAAGAACTTAAATATAAAATAAAATCATACATCTAATGGTTAGATCTTTAATTATTGCCTAATTACAGTGAGTTTTAATTATGGTAGATTAGCAAATTTACTTATCCAAATTGCATGTTTAGGGTGCCATTAGTTCACTAATGTTAAGTAGATTGGCATGTGCCAAGTTCAACATTTTTCTGAGTTCTACAAATGTAATTATGCCCTAATCTTGTCAAATCATATATAGTGAATTTTAGGGTTTATACACACTGGATCATAGCAAACTCAGTCTCTGATTACTTGTATAATTAATTAGGACTTGCATGCCAAATTTTATGTAATTTGAATGGTTGGATTTTTATTTATGAAATTATCCTTTTTGCTTGGAATTAGGGTTTGGTTAGCATTCAGTAAACACTATTTGTTAAACTTTAATCATTGTTTTGGCTTATAATAGTAAACCAAATGAAATAAAATCACCTTCCATAAACTTATTAAGTATACTTGAATCAACATAAAACTATAGAATCTTAAATATCTTAATTAACCTAAGAAATCCTAAAATTTGGATCAAGCTTTAAGACTTGATCTAGATCTGGGATTGCCACCAATAATGCATAATTAATCCACTGATTTGACATTGATCTTTAAATATACACTTGATTTGACTTAAGATTTGAGAAGGAGTCAAGCCCTAATCTACTTAAGGCAAATCTAAAACCATTACAACCCTAACTTAACTATATTAATTTCAAGACTTTGAATTGAACATTTTCCAATAATGCATTTGATTTACTATTGATTCTAAACATTTGAATTAGACAAAGTAAGGTAAATAATAATCCTTATGATTTTATAATCTGAATCGGACCTTAGGATCCCTGATTTTCTCTTAAGTAACAAATCTGCATAATAAGATCTTTAATACTAGGTTGATTTTAACAAGTGATCAAATCCTTAATAATATGTTTGATTTATACCCCATAATCTTAGTTTAAGTATGATCAGATGATTCCATCATATGATCTAATCATTCTAAATCTAATAATGAACCAGAACCTATAGTCTAATATCAACATCTAAAGAAGAGATCTTGATAGTCTCTTCATAAGATCATCTTAAATTATATAAAGGACCTAAATTTATATATCATGAGGTAGGAGGCCTTGCATGAATCCTTGAGGTAGAAGTATAGAAGATCCCTTCACCTTATAGCTTGATCAATTCTCCTTGTGGTAGAAATCCCTTAAGACACTAGAAGAGACACATCTCCTTGTGGTAGAATCCATATTAAGTGATCCCTGATCACATTAGATTGGTGAAACATTGTATAGGACTTACCTATTAGTCTAAGACTTGTAGTTTTGATAAATCCTTGTTCTATTAAATAGATTTGATTGAACCATGACTATTGGGTAAGTGTAGTATAATATACCCATATTACTGGTCCCCAGTAATAATCTGGATTGGTTGAGTCACACTAAGTAAGATTTATCTTTGTCGCTATCTTGTGGGCTTAGGCAGACATAACCTCACTTAGAATAAATCAATCAATCCTAAGAGTGTATTAAATGGGTACCCATTCCTTAGTTTTATTGAAGGACAGTTGCCATTAGGCAATGCCTCCTGGCGAAGATCGCTTCAATAGGTATGGCTTAAATAAAACTAAGAAAAAAGGAGAATTACCTTCCTTAATACACTAAGTATGATTGTGAGTTTAGTGACTAAATGCTTAGTTTGAGATATGAATCATCATCGGATGGTGCCTCCTTATGAAGATCGCTTTATTAGGGTGGCGTAATCAAACTAAATGTTGTGTCCTATGTTTGCAACATATTTAATATGTGTATACAATCACCCTACCTAGTGATCTTTGAAGTAAATAAGCAACTTTAACTAAATATCAATCTAGAGTTTTGGAGTCAGAATCCTTTTAACAGGATTCTGCACAGTGAAGACTTAGGATTCACTTATGTTTCGTACTACATTCTTCATGGATATGTTTGGATTTTCCATTCATATCATACAATGGCATAAACATGAAGTATAAGCATGAGTTGATCTCATTCCTTCTATTGTGACACATGGTTATCAGTGATACAGTATGAGATACAGAATGTTATATAGATAGACTGGGGAATTTCAGGGTGCATCTGCGTCACCATATCGAGTTCCTAACTGTTGTACTTATATTGGACCGTATGACTCATAGACCTTCAGTGATAGTTCTGTGGTATATCATGATATAGCTTATCTGTGAGCATTGTTTCAGTAGCATATAGTGTAGCTTATAGCATCCTTTTCAGCATCTGACATTTTTCTTTTCAGCATTTGGTTTTAATGCAGTTTTTCTTTACTTAGTTCTTACAGTTCAGTTATTCGATGCTTTACAGTTTTCTTGCATTTTTACTTTATGTTCTGCATATTTATTATATTTAGATTAGCTTGTATAGCTAGCTTCGATGTGTTAGACTTCTTTTCTAACATGGGGTACTTTTGGGATCTGGCAATTTGCTAGATCCTGAGCAGTTGTTGGAGACAGGTCAGGAAGATGTCCTAGAGACTCAGGAGGAGCACTTGGTGCTGTAGGGGATTAAGCACCTACTTTTATTTTGTTCTTTTCAGTATTCTGGCTAGACTCTTTATATTTCTACATTATTATGATTTGTAATAAAACTTTAGATGTATTTTCACTTTTCTTTTCTGAGATGGATATTTTCTACTGCTTGAGACGAATGTATTCTGGATGTTTTGCTTTTATCTTCCGCACTCTGTTATATTACTATACATAGTATTGTGATGTGATCGGCATACTGGAAACACTGATATATTTTGTAACGTACATGGGTCCTTCTCTCCTCCCTTACACCTTATGTAGTACTAAGTCTAATACCTAAGATAAGGGTTCCATTCTTATCTTTGGTATTGGCTCTCGAGCCTACTCTTAGGGTTTGAGTTAGCAGCCTTCAATATGGATTAATCTCTTTAAACATATTCGGGACGATGGGTTTTACTTGTATGGCCCACCGTTTCTCAAGTAGCGCACCGTTCCACCGCCAATCTATGAATCATACTCGTATTTTGCGCACGGTGACGGGATGGGGCGCTACAGTTGGTGTCAGAGAAGTATTATAAAGTGTCAGATAAGGAGCTTGTTCATATCTACTTTATAATATGTTCTCTGCGACAGTACAAGATCACAATTACTAAGTATAGTGCGAAGCAAACATCCAAAAGATTCACTAACCTGTCTTAGAAACAGAAGGGAAAAAATATGTCTACGATACTGACACCCTAGGAATTCAACGCACATAAGAAGATAACATAAAATGACATCTTAAGATCTAAACAAATTTTGAAGGAATAATGAATAAAATGTTTATGGGTTAAACTATTTTAGGGAATGGAATACTTGCCGTTAGCATTTCTGTTCTACCTTAGGAGATTTGATGATTATTGGATAGACGACCTTCGAGATGGTCAGATCTACGGGAGGAAGGTGGATGGAGTATCATCCCGAGGAGTCGCAGTACTGGACAAGATTCTGGTTCATTCATCATTCAGAGGCACCAGTCTTTCGACGCTCGCCAAAGAGTGGCTGGATCGTGTTACCACGGCACTTCGAGAGACATCCTGTCTAGAGAGGTACCGCCTGGAGATTGTAGAGATCCTACTGAGGGGATCAGCGAGTCGTTGGTGGTATTGGGTCGATAGGAGATTAGCTCAGAAAGGCTACATAGTCACATATGATGACTTCTGTGCTGCCTTCTGGGTAGAGTATTGTAACTAGACCCTAGGAATTTCCTCATGTCATTTCTTGCTATCTTGTTTTCATATTTTGATGTATCCAAGTATCTTCTCTTATGAGAAAGAACTTGAAGATGAATGAAAATTTTCTAAAAATTTGCATCTTAACTGCAGCTATGAATCCTGGTTCCCCCTCTGCTCCCACTCCTATTAAAAAGACGATCCCATCATCAAGTGGATCTGAGGAATCGAGTCTTATGGCTAATCTAATACAGGCTTTGATTGATAGTAATGCCCAATCAGCACAAGAGACACGATCTCTCATCCTCTCAGTCAAACAACAATCCTCTGGATCTTCTTCCTACAACTCAGGAGATGGAGTCCTACACAACTTCCTTCGTTTTTGCACTCCCACGTTCAACGGGGCATTGAACCCCATGGATATTGTAACATGGATAAAGTTAGTGGAGAAAAATTTGGCCTTGATTAAATGCCCTAATTCTGAGGCAATTCGTCTGGTGACCTATCTGTTCCAAGAAGAAGTGGAATATTGGTGAACAGAATAGCAGATTTGCGGACTTTGAGATAGAGGACATACCATGGGATATGTTCATGGAGGTATTTCGTGAAGCTTTCATTCCTGCCTCAGCTCAAGCAATCCTAGAAGATGAACTTCTTCACCTCACACAAGGGAGTAGGTCAGTATCTGATTACGAACAAGAATTCAGGAGACTGTCAAGGTTCGTTCCCGATTTAGTAAGATCAGAAGCATCCAAGTGCCACCGCTTCATGAAAGGTTTGAGAGACTCTATTAGAGCACACCTAGTCTCACGGCAGTTCAAAACCCTAATAGAGTTGATCAAGGCTGCCTATCTGCAAGAAGGATTCCAGAGTCAGCTGGACCGGAAGAGAAAGACCATAGTCACACACCCACTAGACGAGCGCTTTGGCCATCACAAAACGGCCAGAGTCTACAACATGGAAACTACACAACCACAGCCTCATATTTCTGAATGTAAGAAGAAGAATCTGTATGGGAAGTGCTACCACTTCGGTGGTGTATGTTTCACTTGTGGCCGTAAGGGCCACTGTTACTATGAATGCAGGGAGAAACAGACCATCGATGGCGTTTCCATCGACCACTCCCGCCATAAGCAAATCTTTCAAGCTCAACCCGTGAATCAGCGGGAGTCCGCTCCTGCCATAATGCCAGCTCCTACGACGAACTCAAGGGCAAGTGTACTGATGCAAAGGTCATCATAAAACCGCCAAGATTCAGTAACCCAGAACAAGCAACCCTCGGCACCTGCCCGAGTGTCTATGTTAACTCCAGCTTCTGCTCCTGAAAATAACAACGTGGTGTCAGGTACGCCTTAAATAAATTCTCTTTTCTTGCTGTATTAAATATTTGTCCCTTACTATTTCCATATTTAAATTCTCAAATGAGCTATCCTTACGTAACTTATCGCAACTATAGGCACATTAACCATAAACGAGACAACTTGTAATGTTTTGTTCGATACGGGAGCAAGTCATTCTTTCGTATCGGAAGAGTGGGCTAAAGCACTTAAACTACAGACACATCAACTAGCCAGTTCATTAAGTATTGGGCTACCTTCGGGAGCTCGTATGCAGTCTCAGCAATACTACAATCTAGATATTCCTATTGAGGGTTAAAACCTTAGAGCTAAACTAATTCTACTACCAATCACCAACTTTGACATAATCCTAGGTATGAATTAGTTAAGCCAACATGGTGAGTCCATTAACTGTCAAAAGAAGAAAATAACTTTGGGTAACGGAAGGAACTCCAAATCATTCGTGGGAAAATTTAGCACCCAATTGTCATTAATCAACGCCTTAGTGGCAGAGAGATTAGTAAAGAAAGGATGCAATGCGTACCTTGTAACAATGCTGGGAAAAAGAAAGAAGTCATACCTCTTTCGGAGAACCCTGTAGTTCGTGAATTTCCCGATGTGTTTCCTAAAGACCTGCCTGGTCTCCCTCCGAACAGAGAAGTAGAGTTCACCATAGACATAGTTCCCGGAACCCAACCCCTGTCAAAGGTTCCTTACCGCATGGCACCAAAGGAACTCCAAGAGCTGAACAACCAACTTCAATAATTATTAGAGAAGGGTCTCATCCGTCCAAGTTCATCCCCTTGGGGAGCACCGGGGCTGTTCGTTAAAAAGAAAGATGGATCGATGAGAATGTGCATCGATTATAATGAGTTAAACAAAGTAACTATTAAAAACAAATACCCTTTGCCGCGAATCGATGATCTGTTTGATCAGTTATCTAGAGCAAAGGTCTTCTCCAAGATAGACTTGCGATCTGGGTATCATCAATTGCGAGTTAAGGAGACTGATATTGAGAAAACAGCGTTTCGAACTCGTTATGGACATTATGAACTCTTGGTGATGTCTTTTGGATTGACGAATGCACCATCCATTTTTATGGACTTAATGCAGCATGTGTTTAAAGCATATCTGGATAAATTCATCATCGTCTTCATTGATGACATACTGATTTATTCCAAGAATAAGACCGATCATGAGAAACACCTTCGTATAGTACTTGAAGAACTCAGGAACCATGAACTCTATGCTAAGTATTATAAGTGTGAATTCTGGCTTGATTCTATCGCCTTTTTGGGTCATGTCATCGACTCTCAAGGGATCAGAGTGGATCAAAACAAAGTAAGCGCAGTCCGAGACTGGTTTCAACCAAAATCCGTGATGGATATCAGAAGTTTCTTAGGACTGGCAGGCTATTATAGAAAGTTCGTCAAAGGTTTCTCACAAATTGCGTCTCCTCTCACCAAACTGACTCAAAAAGCATTACCTTTCATTTGGAGTCCGGAATGTGAGAAAGCGTTTCAAACCTTGAAAGATGCTCTTTCCTCTGCCCCAGTTCTCGCCTTACCAAAGGAAGGATTGAATTACCAGGTCTATAACTAATGCATCCGGCATAGGTTTGGGATGTGTTTTGATGCAGGAAGGAAGAGTCATAGCCTATGCATCTCGATAGTTGAAACCAAATGAAAAGAACTATCCTGTTCACGATCTTGAACTAGCATCAGTAGTCTTCGCTCTAAAGATTTGGCGTTATTATCTGTATGGCGTCTAGTGTTCCATATTTACCGATCATCAGAGCTTGAAATATATTTTCACCCAACGTGAGTTGAATTGTCGACAGCAAAGATGGCTCGAGTTAATAAGCGACTACGACTTAAGCATTCAATATCACCCAGGAAAAGCGAATGTCGTAGCAGATGCACTCAGACGTCATGCTACACTATCTTCTATAATTTGCACTAGTACATTGGAGGAAGAATTCCAAAAATTTGAAATCAGGCCAGTGCATGGAGATATGATAAGCACACTAATATCTATGAGCTCAGTTGAACCAACCTTCCATCATGATGTCTTCATCTCTCAAACCAAGGATGAGGATTACTCGAAGTTCAAAGTCGATATCGAGAGTGGGCGTCACTTCGATCTACAGCTTCGTGGTAATGTAATTTTCCAAGGTGATCGTCTATGGATTCCCAAATCCATGCATCAAGAGATTCTGGTCGAAGACCACAATTCTGGCTATCAAGTACATCCAGGTAGTAGCAAAATGTATCAAGATCTGAAAAAGTCATTCTGGTGGCCCGGTATGAAAATGAGTGTGGCAGAATTTGTGGCAAGATATCATGCTTGCAGTCTAGTCAAAGTCGAGCATCAAAAGCCTGGAGGACTCCTTCACCCTCTAGCAATTCTTGAATGGAAATGGCTCGACGTTTCTATGGATTTTGTTATGGGTTTACCTAAAGCAAGATCTGGTGCGGATTCGATTTGGGTCATTGTTGATCGATTGACCAAGTCAGCTCATTTCATCCCTATGCGTCAAATTGATTATATGGAAAGATTGGTAAAGCTGTATATCAAGGAAATTATCAGGCTCCATGGAATCCCGAGATCTATCGTATCTGATCGAGATAGCCGTTTCACCTCTAAGTTTTGGCAAGCGGTGCATCAAGACTTGGGGACTACTCTAGCCATGAGTACCGCCTTTCATCCTTAGACAGATGGTCAAATAGAAAGAGTCAATCAAGTCATGGAAGATCTCCTTCGTCTCTGTATTCTAGACTTTGGAGGTTTTTGGGAAGATAACCTTCCCCTTGTAGAATTTGCATACAATAACAGTTTTTAAGCAAGTATCGGTATGGCACCATATGAAGCTTTGTACGGTAGAAAATGTTGTACGCCATTAGCTTGGTCTGAAACTAGCAGTGTTCAGCTTTATGGGTCAGAATTGGTTGAAGAAACAAATCATAAAATTCAGCTAATCCAGCAAAGAATCAAAGCTGCTCAGGATCGGCAGAGTAAATATCACGACGCTCATCATCATGCTCTGGATCTTGATGTGGGAAAGTTTGTGTATCTAAAAGTCAGCCCAATGAAAGGTGTTTATCATTTTGGTGTAGCCGAAAAATTAAGTCCTTGCTACATCGGACCTTTCAAGATACTAGAAAAGATTGGTTCTGTAGTATATTGACTAAAGCTTCCTGAAGACTTCTCTGCAGTTCATAATATTTTCCACATCTCCTCTCTGCAAAGATGTCTCCGTGATCCATCTCACTTAATTCAACTTTCGGCTGTATCACTACAGCCAGATCTATCTTATATAGAAGAGCCGATTAAGATCTTAGCTCATGATCAAAAGCAGCTGAGGAATCGCTCCATCCTAATGGTAAAAGTTTAATGGAGGAATCGCTCATTAGAAGAATCTACTTGGGAGAAAGAGGCAGATATGAGAAAAAAGTATCCTAATCTCTTTGAAACTCCAAGTACTCTTTAAATTCAAAAGTCTTACTCATGTTCCCATATTCTCTCATAATTGTCTTCTCTTAAAATGATGTCGAGGACGACATCGTTCCTAAGTAGGGGAGTCTGTAACAACCCTAGATTGTTACCATGCAAAATAAATATTGATTGATTCAATTTTTAGCATCATTGCTTTTAGAATATTAAGATAAGCCTATCTGGAAAATTTGAACTCCATTGGACTTCTCTAAGTCAAAATTTTCAATTTGATCAGTCTAGATGCCCTAGTCTAGACCCAAAATATTTTGATCTCAGAATTAAACTCTGATTACATTTTTGAATTCCTCACCCCCAAATTAGGTAAGGGTGAAATTTTGGTGCAATTTGGAGCTCATTTGGGCAATAATTCAATTTAATTTAAAATGTGCAACTGCACTTAAGGGCTCCATACAATTAAAATTTGCAAATATACCTTCCGTCATCTTCAAAACAGCGGGCCTGATCTGAGCCGTCCATTTCTCAGATCAGATCGTGCGGTTCGCGCCTTCGCTCAGGATCAACCCATCTGGGCCGTTCCGCGGTTCAATCAAAGGATCGGACGGTACCCATCCACCCATAGTAAGTAGCGCGATCCATCCAGAGATCCAGATCCAACGGATGATCCCCACTCCGCGTTCGGCCGTTACCTGTTCGAGAATCTGAGCCATTTCGCATCAACGATCGATACATTAGACGGCTGCCGTAAACCCCGCACTGCTCATCGTCTCCCCTGCTTCGCTCAGACCCCCTGACAGGAAAAAAAATGGAATCCCCAACAGGCAGAGCCTGTCCCCGACTCCCCCGCCAGCTCAGCATAGCCTTTAGGGGTTCCTCAATCCCGTGAGGCCTTTGAGACGGGCTCTCCAGCCCGATATCCCCATTTTTGGAAATTCGGAGAGCTCCTCTTGACCTGAGCTCTCGGGCCAAGCCAAGCCGAACCCAGTCCCAGCAGTTCCTCCCAACACCTCTCTGAGGCTATAAATAGCCTCAGACCTCACCTCTGGAGCTCTTTGCTGTTAAATTGAGCTAAATTCCAATTTCTTCCTCCGATCGCCATTGCTGCTCTGCTAAGCTTCTCCAGACGCACCTAAGCACGCGTTCAGCTGATAGAGGGTAACTCCTGGAGTTCAGGACCCCTAAGAGCCCTCCGTTGCTTCGTGACAGGTTTCGCCATCTAGACCAGCTCAGTCCAGTAAAGCCAGGTATCCCTCTTACTAGAATCGAGCCAATGAGGCTCAAGTCCTCCTCCTTTTGATGCGCAAGAGTTTACATTATCATTTTGAACCCACGGGTATCGAAATTAAGATCTAGGCTAGCCCAATCGATCGAATCGATCGATCAAAATTTGATTACTGAAGGATCATTTCGGTCGACCCAGGTCCCAGCGATCCAGGCCATCCCAGCGCTCAGACCAGAGGGATTCGATCCGTCTCACCTCCCTGATAGTGTAGGGATCGAGCCCAAGGTCTGGTGTGGTTCCTGTAAGGAGAATTACCTCCCTACAGTAACACCATTGAAGGAGCCTCAGGGTGAGTAAGGCCTGGCTGATCCAGATCGTCTCACAAGGGGTTTCAAGTCCCAATCGACGCGTCTGGACATGATGATGGTGTAGCAAACGAATGCTGGCCGATCCGTGGACTGGATGCGCCTGGAATTTGGCGATTAGGTTTTTCCTAATCGGCCTCTTTCTGCGGGACGGATGACTGGGGACGACGACAATGTGCGGGCCGGGTCAGCCTATGACCCGCGCGGTGCGACAGTGCCGGGTCTCCCGGGTCGCGGCCGACCCGCGCATTTTCGATTTCGGGCCGAGCCGTTTAATTAAATCAAATTAATGGAATTATTTTCCATAAGGAAAATAATTCGATTAATCAAATCATAGGAATTTGATTAAATAAAAATACAGAATGTATTATTTAAATAGCTTTTAATCCACTGGTCAAAATTTTATGATATCATACATGAAAATGTTCAGAAAAATCTCAGAAACTTAAATATAAAATAAAATCATACATCTGATGGTTAGATCTTTAATTATTGTCTAATTATAGTGAGTCTTAATTAGGGTAAGTTAGCAAATTTACTTATCCAAACTGCATGTTTAGGGTGCCATTAGTTCACTATATTAAGTAGATTGCATGTGCCAAATATAACATTTTTCTGAGTTCTGTAAATGTAATTATGCCCTAATCATATCAAATTATATTTAGTAAATTTTAGGGTTTATACACATTGGATCATAGCTAACTCAGTCTCTGATTACTTATATAATTAATTAGGACTTGCATGCCAAATTTATGTAATTTGAATGGTTGGATTTTTATTTATAAAATTATCCTTTTTGCTTAGAATTAGGGTTTGGTTAGCATTAAGTAAATACTGTTTGTTAAACTTTAATCATTGTTTTGGCTTATAACAGTAAACCAAATAAAATAAAATCACCTTCCATAAACTTATTAAGTATACTTGAATTAACATAAAACTATAGAATCTTAAATATCTTAATTAACCTAAGAAATCCAAAAATTTGGATCAAGCTTTTATGACTTGATCTAGATCTAGGATTGCCACCAATAATGCATAATTAATCCACTAATTTGACATTGATCTTTAAATATACACTTGATTTGACTTAAGATTTGAGAAGGAGTCAAGCCCTAATTTACTTAAGGCAAATCTAAAACCCTAACAACCCTAACTTAACTATATTGATTTCAAGACTTTGAATTGAACATTTTCCAATAATGCATTTGATTTACTATTTATTCTAAACATTTGAATTAGACAAAGTTAGGTTAATAATAATCCTTGTGATTTCATAATCTGAATTGGACCTTAAGATCACTGATTTTCTCTTAAGTAACAAATCTACATAATAAGATCTTTAATACTAGGTTGATTTTAACAAGTGATCAAATCCTTAACAATATGTTTGATTTATACCCCATAATCTTAGTTTAAGTATGATCAGATGATTCCATCATATGATGTAATCATTCTAAATCTAATAATAAACCATAACCTGATAGTCTAATATCAACATCTAAAGAAGAGATCTTGATGCTCTCTTCATAAGATCGTCTTAAATTATATAAAGGACCTAAATTTATATATCATGAGGTAGGAGGCCTTGCATGAATCCTTGAGGTAGAAGTATAGAAGATCCCTTCACCTTATAGCTTGATCAATTCTCCATGTGGTAGAAATCCCTTAAGACACTAGAAGAGACACATCTCCTTATGGTAGAATCCATATTAAGTGATCCCTGATCGCGTTAGATTGGTGAAACCTTATATAGGACTTACCTATTAGTCTAAGACTTGTAGTTTTGATAAATCCTTGTTCTATTAAATAGATTTGATTGAACCATGACTGTTGGGTAAGTGTAGTATAGTATACCCATATTACTAGTCCCCAGTAATAATCTGGATTGGTTGAGTCACTCTAAGTAACATTTGTCTTTGTTGCTATCATGCGGGCTTAGGTGGACATAACATCGCTTAGAATAAATCAATCAATCCTAAGAGTGTATTAAATGGGTACCCATTCCTTAGTTTTATTGAAGGACAGTTGCCATCAAGCAATGCCTCCTAGCTAAGATTGTTTCAATAGGTATGACTTAAATAAAATTAAGAAAAAGGGGAATTACCTTCCTTAAGACACTAAGTATGATTGTGAGTTTAGTGACTAAATGCTTAGTTTGAGATACAAATCATCATCGGATGGTGCCTCCTAATGAAGATCGCTTTATTAGGGTGGCGTAATCAAACTAAATGTTGTGTCCTATATTTGTAGCATATTTAATATGTGTATACAATCACCCTGCCCAGTGATCTTTGAAGTAAATAAGCAACTTTAACTAAATATCGATCTAGAGTTTTGGTGTCAGAATCCTTTTAACAGGATTCTGTACAGTGGAGACTTACGATTCACTTATGTTTTGTACTACATTCTTCATGGATTTGTTTGGATTTTCCATTCATATCATACAATGGCATAAACATGAAGCATAAGCATGAGCTGACCTCATTCCTTCTGTTGTGACACATGGTTATCAGTAATACAGTATGAGATACGAAATGTTATATACACAGACTGGGGAATTTCAGGGTGCATCTGCGTCACCATACTGACTTCCTAACTGTTGTACTTATATTAGGACCGTACGACTCATAGACCTTCAGTGATAGTTCTGTGGTATATCGTGATATAGCTTATTTGTGAGCATTGTTTCAGTAGCATATAGTGTAGCTTATAGTATCCTTTTCAACATCTGACATTTTTCTTTTCAGCATTTGGTTTTGATACAGTTTTTCTTTACTTAGTTCTTACAGTTCAGTTATTCGATGCTTTACAATTTTCCTGCATTTTTACTTTATGTTCTATATATTTATTATATTCATATTAGCTTGTATAGCTAGCTTTGATGTGTTAGACTTCTTGTCTAATACGGGATACTTTTGGGATCCTACAATTTGCTAGATCCTGAGCAGTTGTTGGAGACAGGTCAGGAAGACATCCCAGAGACTCAGGAGGAGCACTTGAAGCTGTAGGGGATTGAGCACCTACTTTTATTTTGTTCTTTTCAGTATTCTGGCTAGACTCTTTATATTTCTACATTATTATGATTTGTAATAAAACTCTAGATGTATTTTCACTTTTCTTTTCTGAGATGGATATTTTCTACTGCTTGAGACGAATATATTCTGGATGTTTTGCTTTTAGCTTCCACACTCTGTTATATTACTATACATAGTATTGTGATGTGATCGGCGTACTGGAAACGCTGATATATTTTGTAACGTACATGGGTCCTTCTCTTCCCTTACACCTTATGTACGTACTAAGTCTAATACCTAAGATAAGGGTTCCATTCTTATCTTAGGTATTGGCTCTCGAGCCTACTCTTAGGGTTCGAGTCAGCAGCCTTCAGTATGGCTTAGTCTCTTTAAACCTATAAGGGACTATGGGTTTTACTTGTATGGCCCACCGTTTCTCGAGTAGCGCACTGTTCCACCGCCAATCTATGAATCATACTTGTATTTTGCGCACGGTGACGGGACGGGGCGCTACAGTCTTCCTCCCAATGGATCAACAGCCCTAATTTCTGAGACAGGCTTCCAGCGCCAAATTCACCGCGCTCCGGCCACGCCAGGCCGCGATTTTGACGGCTACACATTCCCTGACCTCAGACGCATCGATTGACCTACGAAGCCCTAATTGGGAGGTACGGGATCGCTGGATGACTACTCAGCCACAATCCTCCAGCTGGCGCACATGTGAGGAGTAAATCCTCCTCTCAGAGAGCACGGGTCGCCTTGATCTTGATCCCTACACGTTCAGGGTTCAAGGAGGAAGCGATAGGGCGACACACGAGGCTCTGAGGTGGTCTGGATCCTTGGGGTCTTACTCGGTAATTTCTGTTGTTTAGGCTCGCGACTGGACCGATCGATTCCAGTTGAATCGATCGATCTGGTCGCACCCAACCATCGATACCCACATACAATCATTACTGAGGGGTATCGATGATGAATGAAGGCCCAATGGCTCGAGGGAATGCCGAGATCGGGCCAAAGAGGCCCGACTGGAAGTGTGTATTTCAGACGGTGCTTATGCCATCTGGCGCACTGCCAGAGCTCACTGGAAGCACTGGACGACCGCTAGGAGCTAAGGGAGGGATCCTATCACAGCATCTAGGCTTGAGAAGAGGCAAGTTGAGCTGAATTTAGCTCGACAAAGGAGATAGGAATGGCTGTACCTTGGTTTGCTGCAACGAAGGCAATGCCGACTGCCCTGGGGCTCCAAGTGATCGCATGAACAAGCTGGGGGTCTGAATGTCAGACGCACACCCACTATCAATTGAAGCAGCAGGTCCGGCCACCGAGGGATCTGGGAGCACCGGGAGAGAGGTGCAGAGGGAGATAGTGAGCAAAGGAGCTCACTGAGGGGTTAACCGGGGTATATATAGGCTTAGGAGGGCTCGGACGGTGGATGCCGAGGCTCAGTCTCAGAACTGGCTCGGCTCGAAGCTCCACCCTAAATTCCCAAAATTGGGGAGAGCCCGACCTCCTGGCTCAGCCGGCTATGCTCGGCCACTTGTGGGAAGGCACCAAAGGTCGAGTTGACCTGGCGAGAAGATGGCAGACAGGTCCGACTTGGCTGGGTACGGAGAATTTTCCGCTGTCGGGCCGAATCCTTGCGAGAACGAAGATGAACAGTGTGGGGCTCACCGCAACCGTCTGATGGCGAAGCCGTTGCGGATCGACGGCTTGATCCGAGATTCAAATAACGGAACCACAGATTAAATCCTGCGCGTCCGATCTGAGATGCCAATCGGGCGGGTAGGATTAGATCACAGCGCACGAGATAAGCGCCGTTGGATTAAGTGCGTTGAGATGCGTGCTGAAGAATCCAGTGGCCGTCACGCGTGCACCGTTGCCGGGACCCCGCAGCGGATCTGCCGCGGTCCCGACAGCAAATCCCACAGAATAAAATTAAATAAAATTTAATTTTTAATTAATTAAAATTATTTAATTAATTCTTAATTATTCTAAAATTCCCCAAATTCAATTTAGGGCCAAATGAGCTCCAAAAATTCACCCTTAGCTAATTTGGGTATGAGGAATTCAAAAATGAAATCAGATTTTAATTTGGGGATCAAAATATTTAAGGTATTTTCAGGGCTTAGAAATAGCCAAAAATACCAAATTCTCCAATTTAGCTCTAATTAGTTTCAAACTTCTAGGTTTAGGTTTAAATGACTCATTGAATACAATGGAATTAAAATCAAACCTTGGTTTAGCTTAATTAATCTAGTTTTAGCTAGGTTAACAACCTAGGGTTGTTAAGTACGGTATACAAAAATCTACTTGTGGAAACTGTTCATCTTCCCTAAAATTTACAATCTTAATGAGTTTTAATGAACTTCACGTTTCAAACACAGATTCTTAGCAGTATCAAATAGGCATGCAAGGTAAATATAGTAACCAACTTAAGAAAAGAAGAGGTACCAAAGAGGACCTTGGCTTACAAAAATGGAGGAA
The DNA here is from genome assembly GCA_016760335.1 of Gastrodia elata. NCBI lineage: Eukaryota > Viridiplantae > Streptophyta > Magnoliopsida > Asparagales > Orchidaceae > Gastrodia > Gastrodia elata. Next base: position 48,066,806 of record CM028671.1, on the reverse strand, counting down.
GAAGGGAGTACCTTGGCTTTGAAAAGAAGATTTTAGTTGGTTCCTTGAGAGCTTAAGAGCATGAGAGCTTGAGAGCTTGAGAGCTTGAGATGTTCTTTCAGCAGCAAGCACAACTAATGGTGGGTAGAGGAGTGCTAAAGGAGACTAGAAAAAGAGGATGATGAGGCATGGGCTTTGATGGGATAGGGTGGAGCCATCCCATCCAAGACATGGAGAAGAAAGCTAGCTTGCAAGAGGGGAGGCTACTTATAGTCCTTGGGAATGGAAGGGAAAGTGTGGGCCCCATGCGCAGATTTAATTTTGGAATTATTTAAAAAATAACTAAATTAATCAAATTTAATTAATACGATTCACTAATCAAAACTCGACGGAAGAACGAGCTCCGAAAAATCTCATAAATTCACCCATAGCTAATTTGGGGGTGAGAAATGCAATGGAAAAGTTGGATTTTAATTTGGAGATCAATTTAATTATCTTAATTTTAGAGGTATTATAATTATATTAAAATATTTAACAAAAATTCAATGAATTCTAAATGCATACAAAACATCACCCCAAGCTAATTTGGGGTGATGAGCGTAATGGCGAAGTTCAATTTTCAGTTTGAGGCATATTAAATTAGGTCAAATTCTAGGGTTCCTGAAATTCCCAAATATCTATTAAACACCTGATTTGGACCAAAACTTTATGGTGTGCTTATAATTATTTATTAAGACTATTAGAACTAAGATCATGACTTGATTAAGTCCTAATTGACTTGGGTAATAACTATGTGTTGTTATATTGACTCCTTAGCTACTTTTGGATGTGTCCACAAAAGTAAAGTAAAATAACTAAAATTTACTGCATATGTATTTCTACATCTTCAGTTCAGTACAGCTTTCTGTTTCAACTTTGAGAAGCTATTGGATTTGACATGATACAATTTTTTGCCTTAGCTTTGAGAAGCTAAGTGATATGTATAATACAGTTTAGTGGCTTGTTTAGTCAATTCTTCTGATATGGCAGCATTACATGTTACTTTCTATCACTGCTTTCTGCTTACTTATACTGCAACATAGATTTTGTACACTACTTGCTTGTTTATATATATGATAGGATGCTAGTATTGCTTCACTACTTATATGTATCATAGTTCAGTTTACTTTATGCTAAGCTACATGATTTCATGTGATCATAAGTATGCTAAGATGAGTCTTCTTTTCAGTATTTATAATTATTTCTTATATATATTTATTATCTAACTTTATTATAGCTTTTGGGTTGAGGTATGTTCTCTTACCTCTTTGTTTAAAGTTATAAATGTACTGTTTATAACTTCTCATGTTCCTTCATAGCTTGTTGCACCTATTTGCTTTCTTTATTTGTTAAAGTGATTGGTGATATCTTAAGAGATTATGAACTGATAATTAAGCCTAAAATGTACTTAGATAATTTGTCTAATCAGATTTTTCTCTTTTTTGACTGGGGTCCTATCATTGTGAAACCGATAATAGCATATTCTGAGCTTTTCAAGGTAGTTCATCCTGGAGAGGAGCTAGTTCAGGAGGAGGAGCATCCTATTATTGAGAACCTTTAGATTGTTCTTTTTATTATTTATTTGTGAGAATAAGTGTTATTCTCTTTTAAGTTAAACTTATTAAATGTTGTAATAATTCAGGTTCTGGATGTATTTTCTTTTACTGCACATTTAATTTTGAGTTAGACAATTTCTATTTATATATTATGGTTAAGTAGATGTTACTTATTATTTAATTCCGCCCTCTAATATTCATGTAGAATCATTTAGTGAAAAATATTAGTTAGTGGCAAATTCCTTAGTTATAAAAAGTTATGGTGAATACTTAGTCTGACTATAAATGAGAGATCTATCATTTGGTGGCTGCTTTGTCATAATCAAGTTAACTTATGTGTTAAATACACCACGGTGGAGCGGGGTGCCACAGTAACAACCTAGGGTTATTACAATGATAGATATTGATATTTGTATATAAATTTTGCTCTTTTAAATTACTGCATCTCTTATCTCAAAAATATTTTTGGCTATGTAGTACTTAATAGTGAGTTAGATTCCTACTAATTTAGTGTTAAGTACTATGATAACACCTAGTGTTGCATTAGGAATCACTAACTTAGCACTAGAGAGTTACATGTACACCTTTGGGCACACCCTAGACATTTCCTGGGATCCATGTGGCACACAGCTCCTGCCCCATTCAGCCAAAGGTGGTTAGGCGGGCCCCACGACATTCGGCCATCGACCCAACCTGCCCCACTGCACCTCCCCACCGCTTCCTTTCCCTATTTATACAACCTTTACCCTCCTCCCTCACACATAGTAGTGCCCCATCCCATCGCTGCATTCCACAAAGGTGTTTAAGGAGTACGTACCCTAAACAGTTGACGGTGTGAAACGGTGCGTTACTAGGGAAGGATTTCTAAACTTTGCCATATGAGAAAATTGAGAGTCTACACAAGGTAGAACTAAGGGATAATCCTTAATATAAGTAATATCCTTATCTTAAGTATTAGTTAGAATACTTATATATATTAGAATTGATAAGACAAGAATAATATTTTCAATGTATATGAGTACAGAATATAAATATTTGCTACTGATCATATCACAATACTAAGTATAAGCAGGAATAGTCAAAGTGCAAAAGCTAAAAGCATTCATCTAACATTCATCACAGAGCTAACTAAAAGCATTCATCTTAGAAATAAAAGAACAACATCTAGATTATTACAAACCAATAATATAGGATAAAATAGCAGAAATAAAAATCTCTCGAATCTCGCAACTAAGATCAACAAAAAGAGTAAAGACTAGTGCTCCACCGGGTCTTCCTGAATCTCTTGGATATACTTCAAAGCTGTCTCACCAAACTGCTCTGGATCTAGCAAATTATCAGATCTCAAAAGTACAATATGTTAGATAATAAGTTTATCACTAACAAAATACTACAACATACCTTTATATAGTTTATAGAATTTAACATTTAAATAAATTAGAAAAATACTACAAAAAATACTGAAAGAACTAAAAGTTATAACGTAAGGTACAACAATAACTGAAAGAAAATGCTGACACAAACCAATGTAAGGACTGAAATCTGAATAACCATGCTATAATATAACCATATTGTATGCTAATGCAAACACATCTGAAATACCATTAAATTATCATGAATACATTGTTTGATGCTCGCATACATCCCATTATGATTTCAATATCTTAATGCCCACATCCCATAATTCCTCTCTTGATGTATACTACATTCCATAATTCATAATGATTCTTTATACTTTGGCAATTTCCCCCAATTTTTATTACTTTGGCTGACAGCCTCCCCTTGCAAGTCGGCTGGCCATTTCCCTCCCCATGCCTCTTAAGTGCAACCATGATGAGCCCTCCCCTAGGCTCATGATGGCTCCCTACTCTTCTACTCCATCTCATTCTCCTCCTTTAAAAGGAGAGCATAACCCTCATTCTTGGCTTGCTAAAAATTTTCATCACTTCCTTCCACCATTGATGCTCTAGTGCTGAAGAAGAAAAGGTTCAGCTCTCTACCTCCAAAGCTTTTGAAGAAGACAAAGTTCTCTCCTCTTCTTCCACTCGAAGGACTAAAGGTACCCATTTGCTCCTCTCCTTATCTTTCTCATACTGTTATAATGTTGGAATGTAGATTTGGAAGCCCATAAGCATGTATGTAAGCCATTATGACTCTTAAGAGCTTCACAAAAATTTGCTCTGTTTTCGTCTATTTTGTACACCCTATCATTCATCCACATTTTTTGTATAGTTAAGGATGCTCCGTTTATGCCAATTTTGGTGTCGATGGAAAGGTATCGGAAATAGCTTTCTATTGATATATAGTACTACTTATGGAACTCTCTGGATTGAGAGTAATTGAGCTTGAAAATAGGCCTTCCAATTTTCATCCGCGCAAAAATCATCGTCTGGCACTGCAGCGCGCTGCAGCACCAGAAATTGCAAAATAGGCCACTACAGTGCACCGTAGCGCACTGCAGTGGGATTTTGGCAGAACATATAAAAATATTAATTAAAGTATTCAAACAATATTTTGCAAAATGAATCGCTACAGCGCGCTGCAATGGGCGATAGCAGAATTTTCAGAAAAACTTTAGAAAATGTGAAAATAAATTAATTGAACAGTGATTTTGTAAAGTGAACCGCTGCAGCGCCATAGCGTGCTGCCACTCTAAAAGCGCAACAGTGCGCTGCCGCGCGGAAGGCGCAACCGCGTGCTGGCGCGCTGAAGGCGCACAACGCACTGCTGCGCGAAAAGCGCTACAGCACGTTGCAGTGCGCTGCAGCACCCAATCTTACAAAATTCCCAAAATTTTCTAATAAGTGCCCAGTTTTGGCTGGAATGATCAAAACTTCACTATTTTGGTATTTTAAGGTCCCTAAGACCCTAGTGGGGCTAAGTTATATCAAATTTGAGCGTTGCATAAAATTGAACGTTGCATAAAATTCTAGGTTGAAATTAAATTTGAAATTTTGCCATTCTTAATGTGCTCAACAACCTACTATATACTTTAAATGTATGTCATGCCAAATGCTAAGTAATAGAATCCTTAAAAGCATGTATCAAATAGGTAACCCTTAATAACCTAAATGGCATGAAACTTAAGTTTTTTTGATTTGTAATTAAGTGATAATCCTTTGGGTTGATTTAGAATTTGGTTAGCATTAATTACCATCTATATTATCTTTTCATTTATATGCTTTATGATTTTATAATGTATATTAGAGAACTATAAACATTATTTGGATATTTAAGTACACTTAATTGACATTAAACTACACTTGAACATAAGAATCTTGATAACTTGATTAAGTATATAATACTTAATCCAAACCTAAGTTTGATGTCAATAATGCACTAATAATACATTGATTTATCATTGACCTTTAAATTAACATTGATCTTAATAATAGAAAGATTAGGGGTTAAACTCTAGCTCATTTTGATTAAGATCTAAACCTTAATCACTTAATTAAGTAACTTGATTGTAAGATAATTCAATTGATATTATTCCAAGACTAAGAGTATTACAATTAATGAACAAGATCCTTAGTTTGAGATGTAAACTACGACCAGGTTTTGCCTCCTATTGTAGTGCGCTTCGATAAGTGCAGTTTGAGCAAACTAAGCATCTTAAGTCACTTTGCGTAGACCACTAAGTATGCTTGTAATTAGGGCATTTAACAGCTTAGCTTGAAATGTAAACTGTGACTGGGTTCTACCTCCTATCGTAGTGCGCTTCGATAAGTGCAGTTTAGACAAGCTAAGTGTTAAATCTACCGTTCTTGCAGACATGCTAAATATGTGTTTACAATCTCTCCAGCTAATAATTTTTAAGTAAACACTAAACTTTAACCAATTAATGAGATTAGATTTAGGCGTCAGAATCTTCTTAGCAGGATTTTGCATAATGGAGACTTTGGATTCATTATCAGATTTTAAAGTATTTTTTGGATTTATCTCATGTAGTTTTGAAGCATGAGCATGAGCATAAGCATGATGTGTGAGTATCAAAATGATGTGTGAGTATCAGAATAATATATAAATATCAGTGATGATTTATGAGTTACATAATGTTGCATACATTGACTGGAGAATTTCAAGATGCATCGGCATCATCAGTAAGCAGTATTCCCAACTGGATGTATGTATACATGGGATCGTACCACTCATAGCAGTTCAGTGATATCTCAATGGCATATCAGTAGTCTGTAGTATTGTAGTATATTCAGGTGCACAATTTCAGTGATATACAGCATAGTTATATATATGATTACTCAGTTTCAGATTCAGTACTGTTTTGATTTATTTTTAGTATTCAGTTACAATTCAGCTTCACTTTACTTTACTTCAGTTTTGTACAATTTTATATAGTTTTATGCTTTCAGTTACCTTTACAGTATTTCTATAGATTTAATCACATTATAAAAATGTTAAATAAATAACTAGAACTATTTAGACTAGTTCGATGTGTTAGACTTATTGTCTAACACGGGGTACCTTTGGGATCTGACAATTTGCTAAATCCTAAGCAGTATATTGAGACAGGTCAGGAGGACTCCCAAGAGATTCAGGAGGAGCCCATGGAGCACTAGTGGACTCTCCTCCAGATTTATTTTTCTGCTTAGTTTTTTCAATTCAGTATTCAATTTTATGTCTAATTCAGTAAACTGTTTGTAATAATTCTGGATGCATTTTCTTTTCTTTTCTGAGATGAATCTTTTCATACAGCTCCTGCGATGAATATTTTCAGGATGTTTGCTTTAAGCTTCCACACTCTATCTTATACTACTTATACTTAGTATTGTGATGTGATCAGCACACTAGAAATTTTGATATATTATACATGTATTGGATTCTTATTGTACTCTAAATCCAATGTATGTATCTGCCTAATACTTAGGATAAGGATACTACTCTTATCTTAAGTATTAGCTATCAACCCTACTTGAGGTTGAGTCACCAGCCCTCCAGATGGGCTTAGTTTTCAGCTATTCGGGGAGACGGGTTATTCCTCCCCGAGTGGCGCACCGCTCCGCCGCCGATATGATTATACTTAATTCTTTTGTGCGCGGCGACGGGGCGGGGTGCTATATTAAGTCACTGTATTTAGGTGACCTACCTCATTTAAGCTTAATCTATGATTCATTGAATTAACACTACCACAAAATAGAAGCTCAATTATCTAAGGTTCAAAAGGTTCATCAAAAGGCCTACCTCAATATATATTCAAAGAGATATATCATACATCAATGTTTCCCTAACTTAAAGTATAAAGAATCTAAAATAGAAAGTATAATACAAGCATTTAAAAGGTTAAGAACTTATAATCACAACAATTTATAATCACAACAATTTGTTCTCTATCCTAAGTTAAAATCTCAAGCTCAAATTAAAATGCAAACATATGAAAGATTCATAAATTCAATCACTTAAATATAGAGGAAACTTATCAAACTAAAATTACCTTACTCCTAAATTTGATTAAATAATCATGTCATGAGGTAGAGTCAATATTTATTGAGAATAGGTCATTTTGATAATCAATATATTTTAAATAACAAGCTAATTTATACAAATTCTCTTATTTAAGAGAAAATTCAAGGGAATGTAAGTTTAAAGTTAAAAGAAGAAAATCACATTATCATGTATCATAAGATCTAGATTTAATTTCTAAGCCTTCATCTTACGAATTTAATAAATAATTTAGGAGTCTAAGACTTAAGAACACTTAAACCTAAATTTGGGCAAAATGACCATTTTACCGCATTTTGCCCCTATTTAAGGGTTTAAAATGCAATCTTTTGATTTAGGGTTTCAAATTGAAATTTTATTATTTTCAAATGGTTACTTACTGTCTAATATAAAGATAGGCAGTAAGTACACCCAAATTGGCCAAGAATTAAGGCTAACAAGCTCAAATTAAAGATTTAACTCATTAGGGGCAAATTTATAATTTTACATAGGAAAATATAAAATTTTTATTATACTACTATTGTTTACTATTTAAGGATTTAATAAAGTTTAAGATCACCAAATTCTAAGGTTATTTGGCTAAGTTATGGCCAAAACAAGATTGAGATCTAATTTTGTAATTTAGGGATTTTGAGAAAGAACCAAAAACTTAACTTTTTCAAATAATGTTCAAATTCAGCAAATTCAATGGCTATAGCTTTCTTATAATATACTTAGTGCAATGACTGGGAGTATACTCTATTTGGACCTTATTTGCTTAACTTCTATCCTAATTAGAGTTTAAGGTGATTAGTGGGTGGTGATTAGTGAAATTAATTATTAAATTGAAAAATTAACTTCACCATTGTGTTCTACACTACACTAGGAGCTATCAGAAACTTAAAATACTAAATTTAGATAATTAATAATTTTCACTAATCTATTTTTAGAGTAATTAGGAAAAATTTAGAAATATAATTATAAAAACTAAAATTTTCATATAGATTGGTGTTTTACACATTCTTCTTATCAAAATGATATATTGGATCAGGTTTTTTGGAGTTAAATTGATTAAGTTATGAATTTATCAAATTTTAAGATTAAGAGAGATTAATTAGTTTAAAAAATAATTAGTAAAATTAATCACCAAATAAAAAAACTAATGGCACAATATGGAATTCTTATATTTTTTTGATTAAAATGGTATATTGAATCACTATATTTGGAATTGTAATTACACAGTTATAAAATTTTAAATATTTACAATTGATTAAATAAGCAAAATTTAAATAAAAAATATATTCAGAAATAATTTTATTGTAGCTATAGTAAATCGATGAGATTTAAAAAAAATTGAAACTTTAGCCTTCAAATTCTCACTACACAGAGCTCCTCACGAGGCGTGTCATATATTTTTAGAAATGTCTCTTTGAGACTTTTCAATTGATACCAAATACACCTTCTAATTTTGCATACAACTTAATAAATTAAGAGCCTTAATTCGAGCTTAAAGAAAAATAAAGGGTCCATTTATGATTCATTTCGGGCTTCAGAAAAGAGATGAATAGTGCTGCTTCTAATTTATGATAGATCCAAATGATGTAAGCTATGCTTGAGGTAAAAATGGGATTTAAAATGGGGTGGTTTGAGGAGCCTAAAGTGTTGGCTACCACCTGCATGCAACCTCCTGCTAAGTGCACAACGGCAGAAGGAAGAAAGTAAATTTTTTTAATTATTATTAATTAATTATTAGATGAAATTAATTATTCAAAATCAAATAGTCAAATGAGCTCCAAAAAATCCTAAAAATTCACCTTTAGCTAATTTGGGGGTGAGAAACTCAATGGCGAAGTTAGATTTTGATTTCAACGAGTATTTAATTTTGCCTATTTTTCGGGGTATTTTGAATATATTAAAATATTCAACGAAATTCCAACAACTTTCAAATGGCTCCGAAACATCACCCTTATCTAATTTGAGGGTGATCAACGCAATGAGAAAGTCAAATTTTCAATTTGAGGTCAATTTAGAAAGGTTAAATTCTAGGGTTACTGAAATTCTCAAAATTAGGATTTGATTTATTTGACACTTGATTTGGACCAAAACTTTAGGGCATGTTCCTAATGATTTTTTAAAATTAAAATCAAGACTTAGTTTAGTCATTATTGACTAGGATAACAACTAGGGCTGTTACACGAACACACATCCCTCTCCTTCCTCTACTCCCACCATCGGCCTCCATCTGCTCCACCTTCGGCAACCTCCACGCTTGCCCAATCGACCTGACCCGACTTCTCCAACTTCTTGTCCAGCCACCAATGGGTTTCCTCCGGTGAGTAAGAGGGAGAGGTGAAGAAAAATAATTTTTTTTACTTTTTGATTTTCTATTAAATAAAAAAAATAGTATTTCTCATTTCTCTTTTATTAATAATAATAGCAATAAACTTATTATTATTATTATGATTTCATTTATTTTCATTAATAATAATAATGATATTATTAATTTCATTAATAATAATAATTACATAGTTATTATTATTACTAATGTCATATTATTATTATTATTTATTTTTATAATAATAATAAAATTATTATTATTATTAAAGCCATTATTATTTCATTAATAATAATAATAATAATATATTTATTATTATTATTATTATTATTATTATTATTAGTATTATTATTATTATTACTATTACTATTAATTTTTGAAATTTTATTTTTGTTATTTTAATTCAATCATCATCTTTCTGTTATTATTATCACTATTATTATTGTTATTATTATTATTATTATTATTATTATCTACAATTTTCAATTCAATCAATTTTAATTTTGTCATTTCCTTTTTTACTATTATTATTATTATTATTATTATTATTATTATTATTATTAATTTCTACATTTTTCAATTCAGTGAATTTCAATTCAATCAGTTCTTTTCAATTATTATTATTATTTTTATTTTTATTATTTCTATCTAAAATTTTTAATTTAGTTAATTTCAATTTTATCATTTCCTTTATATTATTATTATTATTATTATTATTATTATTATTATTATTATTATTATTATTATTATTATTATTGATACTACTACTACTGTTATTATTATTATTATTATTATTATTATTATTATTGTTATTATTATTATTATTATTATTAATTTTTGTAATTTTCAATTCAATCAATTTTAGTTATGTCATTTTCTATATATTATTTTGATTATGAATATTATTATTATTATTACTACTATTATTATTACTTTCTATAATTTTTAATTTAGTCAATTTTAATTATATCATTTCCTTTCTGCTACTACTACTATTATTTTTATTATTATTATTTCCTTCTATAAATTTCATTTTTATTTTTTCAATTTGACCATTTTTTATTTTTCCATCATTAGTATCATTATTACCATTATACAATTTTTATTATCATTATCATTATAAAATAATAATAATAATATTATTATTATTATTCTATTATTATTATTATATCACTATTATTATTATGGCAATAATTATTATTATTTTAAAAAGAGAGAGTAGAATAGAAGAATAAGAGAAGAAAATAAATATTATTTCTCTTATATTATTATTATATTATTTCCTTATTATCATAGTTTTATAATTAATTTTCTTATATAAGTATTTTGTTATATTGTTTTTGTAAACTATAATTTATCATTATTAATAAAACAAAGTTACAAATTTATCCTAGCCTAAAAGCTAATTAAATATCAAACCTTATATAGATACAATCAACTGTTATTTGAACTTGGAGAAAATGATATCAATAATATAAATTTGATTGGTTACTTGAAAAATAACTCAGTAACATATATTTGATTGGTTACTAGAAAAATAATATCAGTAATGTATGTTTGGTTGATTATTGGAAAGATAACATCAATAATATATGTTAACTTATTTTTATAAGAATTTAGATTCATCCTTTTATGATATTTACCATATTTTCTTACATTTTATTGCATCCATATTATTGTTAATCTCATTTTTGCTAATTATAATGCAATATTTAATATATATTATGGCACTTAGAGTATTCTCTAATTACTAGACATTTCAATCATGGCATTGTTTTTTCAATGCTAAGTCTGGTACTTTTAGGAGGGCCCAAAAGTAAACTTTAAAGTGATTATCAAAAATTTTTAAATTGTTAATAGAGCTAATGTCACATTATTATTATTATTATTTGTTTCTTACATTGACTTATCTATATAATAAGTGTTGAATAGTGTAAGAAGTACATTTGGTTATTATATTTTTGTAATATTAAATTATAATGAATGAAAATATTCCTTTGGCTTGTATTCATGCATTATTTCTTCTCCTTTAAATTGCTAAGTATGATCATGCAGTTAGTGAGTGCCTAATGTCAGGTTAGTTTTCGCTAAACTGCCATCAGACATCACATGACTAGGCTCAATTTAAATTAGATTAATGTATCTTCATTCATGTTGCAAAACAAGGTAAGTTCAATACTTCTACAATATAGGCTATGAAAGAAATAAAAAAGGTGGTTCTAGTGAATCAAGTTTAGTTTATTAATAACAATAGCCAATCTAAATTAAAAATATGTTAGTGCATTATGCTTGCCCTTATTCTATAATCAAGGTGAGCTTATCACCATTGACGGAGTGAATATCAACTATATACTAGCTTTATTACTTTGTTTAAACCCTTTACATGGTGCCCAAATTTAATAACCCAAACTCTTAAGTACCAAGATATTATCTGTTTTGACCTATAAGGCCTCACAATTTTGCCATAAGAATACAATCTTTGTAATAACCCAAGTTGATACTTAGGTCAATTAAGACTAATCTAAGTCATAATTGGAGTTCTAGTACACTAAATAAGTCATTTAAGGCTCACCTCTAAGATCTAGGTCAAATCTTGATTTCTGAAAAATCCCAAAACTTAGAAATTAATTTTTTATTTTGACCTCAAATCAAAAATTTGACTTCACCATTGTGTTCACCACCCCCAAATTAGCTAGGGGTGAAGTTTTGAATGCATTTGGAAGTCATTGGATTTTCGGCGAATATTTTAATATTATTTAAATTCCCCGAAAAATCAAATAATTAAATACTCGTCGAAACAAAAATCTGAGTGTGCCGTTGCGTTCCTCACTCCTCAATTAGCTAGGGGCGATTTATTGAAAATTTTTGGAATGCATTAATGCGACTAAAATTAATTAATAAAATGGATTTAAATTAATTAAATAATAATATTTTTAAATATACTTAACGGCGTCATCCACTAGCTCCTAACGCCGTCGGCCATCTTTTAATCGACGTTGTTTCGATCGAACGGTCGAAGGCCATCGTTCTCAGCATGTCGCGTAAGGCATCACGCGACATGCCGAACTCCATCCACGCATCGATCACCGCTGAAGGACCATTTCTTCCCCCATTTAGCTTTCTAGACCATTTGAGTTCATTACTTTTCGTAGAAGCTGAGTTCTGGAAGCCGATCGACCCCGGTCAAATTTTTGCATCTCTGGACCGTCCAACTTGAGGTACTCTCATCTTTCAATCTATCCATTTGATTGCTAAATTTCTTAATCAAATATTAATTTCATAGTATGGATAAGGTTTCGAGCAGACCTGATGGTGTTTGATCGGGTCTGATCGACCCAATTTTGGTCAAGGACTACAGTCCTTACTGTTAGGCGTGAACCCTCGAACCCTAGAAATCTAGGGTTAGCAATAGGAGGCACCTTAGGTAGCCGTAGATGCCAAACCAACCCTCTGTGGATAGCCCTCGCCGAGCTCGACTCAATGGGGTGCAAATTCTCGCCTAGCTCCGACGGAAGGTCGCCAAATTTTCGTACCCTAGCCAGGACGTCTCGGGTGAATGGAGGAGACAAAGCATTTTGGGTTGGGCCGGGTCAGCCCAAGCCCGACCCATCTTCGCACGGGTTTATCTGTTTTCGCAGATAGCTTGAGTGCGCAGGGCCCACACGAACTGCCATGAGAAGGCACCGTGTGTCGCATGGTGGAGCCCGCGCTGGTCTCTTCTGCCCGAGGTGGTGGGTCCCACTCTAGACGCCTCCACCAGTAATATAATGCCACATGTTCTGCTAGCTGTGCCGTGGGGTCTCCGCGTCAGCTGAGCGTCCCACCATCTGCAAAAAAAATGTAATAAAATATATATATAAATATATTAAGATTAGCATAAATAAATTAAATAAAATTAGAATAATATGATTTAATTAATTAATACCTAAGCTTTAAATATGCACAACTTGAAAAATATAAGTCCAAATCATATAAAATAAATATACCAAAATAATCAGAAAAATTCAAGGAATTTATCGGTGCTGTCAATTTTCCATTTGGACTAATATTTCTCTTGGTGATATTTTAGGATATTTGAATATTCACAAAATGCCACTAAACTTCATTTAACCATAACTTTGCACACACTAATCCAAACATATTAAATATGGGTTTTAAAGTGATTAGTAAACCATAAGGATTAATCTAATAGTATTTATTTTGTTGTTTGGATTAGTTTGAGCTTAATCACATTTAGGACCTAACTCTAATTAACCTAATTAATCTAGATCTTCAATTGAACTCCAAATTAGGTGATCCATATATCCATTTTGATCAAGAAGACTGAATTAACAGTAAACTGCAAAAATATTTAAGATCCAACAGTTAGATTTCTTAATCAACCCTAATTACTTAAGACTTGATTAGTGAATATTAGCAAATTTAATGATCCAAATTAAATAATTCAAGTTTCAGAGAACTCCTAGAGTAGACTAAAATCTAGTGGTGTGGTTGGTCTAGTAATTTGGTAAATAATTTCACTAATCACTCACTAGTCACCCAAAACCCTAATTATGTCATAACTTAGCCAATTAGAGTCCAAATTGAGCCTACCGCTAGTCATTGAAATCCATGGATCATTTGTGATCTATAGCCACTAATTTTACTTAATTTGGACACTAATGGAGAAGTTAGAATTTTTGATGCTTAATTAAGAAAGCCTAAATTACTATTTTACCCTTAATCTTTTATTGGCCATAACTTGGCCAATACTTATCATAATTTAGTAATTTTATGTTTTATGAAAACTTTAGACAGTAAGCAATAATAAATTGAAAGAAAATTTAGATTTCGTTAGGCCAAATTACCAAAATTCCCCTATGAGTCAAATTTATTAACTTGATCTCATGAGGCTTAATAATTACCCAAATTTTGTGTAATTGCTGTCTAATCTTATATTAGACAGTAAGAAACACTTTGCCACTGAAAAATTCAAATTTGGAATCCTAGAGCAAAATTTGATCTTTTGAACCCTTAAGTAGGGGCAAAGCGGTCATTTTGACCAAATTTAGGGTTTAGCATTTTTAAGCCCTAGAATCCTATTCTAAATGATATAATCAGTAAATAAAATAATTTAGAGCAGAAATTATGTAAGCTTAAGCCTTAATTTATTTTTAATCAAAAATCTCATTTTAAGCCCTTAAGGATAGCTTAAGTAAAGCCATAAGCTTTCCTTCCTTCCTTAAACCTTCTTAGAGCTTTCCATAGGTCTTAATAATACTAGTTAGAATGTGTGTTTGAGGGATACTCTTAGTGATTAAAAGCCTTAATTCTTAGGATTAGGAATAGATCTTTGGTTAGAATTTATCTATTGGGTAAAATTAGTTACTCAATATGTGAAGCTTTGGGTTTACTAGTTTATAGGTTTTCTTAGTTTATACATTTTCTTAGTTTATTTAATGATTACTTGATCTTTAAGATCTTAGAACTATGGATAGAGATCTAACCTAATGAGTTGATTAATCATTAGGATTTGTCTTAACCTAATCTGTGAGATATGGGTTTTAAACCTTAGATCCTTAGATGAACCCTTGGATTAAGTGATTAAACCCCAATATTTGGAGTTTAATTCTTAATCCTTTCATCTTGATTTGATCAATCAAGATGGGTGGGGATTTTGATAAAACATTAAAATAGGATGTTTGATTTATTATTTAACTTGTATAGTCGATATTGATTTAATAAGATTAGAACCTGATCAGTTCTAATTATTTTCCAACTTATAAGGTCGTGAATCTGAGTTATACTCGATAGTAGGACTTGAAGATCCTGAAGTTGTGTAACTTAGAGTAGATATAATGATTAAATTAGACAATAAATGGATATCACTTGTGTCCTAGTAGAGTCTCTTGCTCACTTCAACAATTGATGCTATGCTTACCTTTTTTTGAGCCTTATATCTTATTCACATGTATTAGGCATAAGACATTTGAAAAGTGTTTCATGTCAATCTTATTTTCCATAATAGCATTTGTATATGTCATCATCATTGTCAAATTGCACATATGGTTATTAGAATGTAGCCTAATTAGTATGCCTTTTTCCTATACATATACTTTAGTTCAGGCCAAGCCTAGACCTATGACCGGCTAAGATGATATTTGTCTGTCTAAAGTAAATCTAACCAAGCCTAGGCCTAAGACCAGCTAGGATGGTATTCGTTAGGCTTTAGACTTTATACTTTGCATCCTTTTCGACCGTTTATTGCCAATACTAATTTAAGTGCATTTCTACTTTAAATTGTTTATCTTGTTTCAGTCATAGTAATTTCAGTTTCACTACTTTCTGTTTTAGTTTACATTTCAGTACTTTCTTATTTAATGTCCTTCAGTATTTACTAGCTTTATTTCTACTTATAGGATGCTAGTTTTACTTATTGTTATATTTATATGATGTTAGTCTCACTTTTAGTCACTTAATAAATTATGTGTTTATTTGCTTTTATGTTAATTAGCATAGTTCTGAATTGATCATAAGCATATTTAAGATGTATTTTATTTCTAATCACTTGCTTTATACTTACCTGACCTTGTTGCAGTTGCTATGGAGGAGGTATGTGCACTTCCTAGTTGTTTAAGTTATAAATAAATTATTTATAGCTTTACTTGTTCTTTCTTAAGCGTTCTTGCTCCTATTTATATGCTTTTGTGTTTACTTGTTTATGGTGATATCTAACAAACTTAATAAATTGATGACCCTAAAATGTACTTAGACATATTGTCTAATTAAGATTTTTCTTTTGTTGGTTGGGGCCATATCATTGTGATACCAACAATGGTAGACTCTGAGCTATTTGAGATTGTAGAGCCTCCAGGGGATCTGCCTTTGGAAGATGAGCGTACTATTGAAGATTCTTAGTTTCCTTTCTGCATTGTGAGGAAGAGTGATTTATATTATTTTCTGCTTTAACTTTTAAATCATGTTGTAATAATACTGGTGAAGACTTTACTTTTAGTACTTTACTTATTTTGAACTATTGTATTTATATATGATGGATGGATGTTATATTTTATGCTTCCGCACTCTGTTCTACTTGTATTTAGATTTAGTGATGACTTCTTTGGATAATGATGAGGTCTTTGATTATAATGGGTTAGTATCAGTCACTAACCTATTCATAAGCAAGGACCTTGCCATTTGTGTCCACCACGCCGTAATCATGTAAACTTAAGAGTTAACAGGACCACGGCAGAGAGTGGGGCACCACAACCTCTCAGTATGTCACCCATCTAGGGAGTGCTCTCACCTGAGCACGCTTAACTTTGGAATTCTTTTTAGTAACTCTACCATTATCTGAAAAGGCACCTTAATGTTTAAGAGTTTTACTTATTACTACTTAAGTGGGTCTTTATAATCTCCACAACTTAAGTAATTGGCATCCTTATCAGTATCTACACACCCATCTTAGAACCATCCATTGGGTAGATAGAACTAGAGGTGACCTATACAGGATCAAGATGTACCCACAATCATGTAGCACCTTAACCATCATGAGTTTAAGAGGTTGCTCATATGAAGTGATATTTTAACATATATGGCACTTAGCTCCTATCTGACACATTATGACCTGCTCTGATACCATTTATAATAACTATAATTTTTAAGAACCAAGGTATTGTCCACTTTGGCTTGACAAGTCTAACAGCATAAACTCTTAAGCACCAAGGTATTATCCGCTTTGGCCAGAAAGGCCTCACGGTTTTTCCCACAGAAGATAACTTCCCAGTAGGTCACCCATCTTGGGAGTGCTCCCACCTGAGCACGCTTAACTTTTGAGTTCTTATCAGTAACTCCACCGTTATCTGAAAATGCGCCTCGATATTTAAGAGTTTCGCTTATTACTACTTAAGTGGGTCATCACAATCTCCCCAACTTAAGTAACTGACGTCCTCGTCAGTATCTACACACAGATCCAAGAACCATCCACTGGGTAGATAGGACTAGAGGTGACCCCTACAGGCACAAGAGGTACCCACTACCATGTAGCACCTTAACTATCATAGGTTCAAGAGGCTGCTCACATGAAGTGGTACTTTGCCCTGTATGGCACTTAGCTCCTATATGACACCTTATGGTTTGCTCTGATACCATTTGTAACAGCCCAAACTCTTAAGCACCAATGTATTGTCCGCTTTGGCCAGAAAGGCCTCACAGTTTTGCCCTCAGAAGATAACTTCCCAGTAGGTCACCCATCCTGGGAGTGCTCCCACCTGAGCATGCTTAACTTTTGAGTTCTTATCAGGAGCTCCACCGTTATCTGAAAATACGCCTCGATATTTAAGAGTTTCGCTTATTACTACTTAAGTGGGTCATCACAACAAGCCTCACAGTTTTGCTATCAGAAGATAATATCCCAATAGGTCACCTACCCTGGGAGTGTTCCTATATGAGCACGCTTAATTTTGAAGTTCTTATAAGGAACTCCACCGTTATCTGAAAATGCGCCTTAATATTTAAGAATTTCACTTAGTACTATTTAAGTGGGTCTTTACACTAAGGCTCTGATTTAAGTATAATTTATCTTTTTAAGATTATTCATGAGCCTCCTAGTCTAAGCCATAAATTAATCAAATTAAGTAAATAGAAGAATCTTTATAATGTAAGATACCATTCAAATTATATAAGATTTCCTTAAGACTCTATATTGTACGATAGCCTAACTTTCTTCTCCTTGGCTTGAATCCAACGGGTCTAGTGACAAAGTTTTTAAGATAGTGCATTTATCTAATATGGATTCAAGAGTTACTAGGTACAAAGGATAGTGCATTTCTCTAAAGAAAATGTTAGAGCACTTTGTTTACCTAATCACTTTTATTAGACAAATGGGTAGAGCACTAGCTAAATCATTAGGCAAATGGTCAGTGAAGTAGGGGGATGGGACGTAGCAATTTGGGTGAGTCAAATGATAGTCAAATAGCTAATGACTGGGGTGATCACCATGTGATCTTCGATACCCATAATTTGATTATAATGCATGATCTCAATTTTAGCTTGTTGAGCATCTAAGTTGGGATCTTATTCTAGATTAGTCTCCCTTTACATTATTGTGGGACATGTAGTGTTAACCATTGTAATCATCTGCTCACTTATTTTCTTAGCTTTGCTTTGGATTCTGGGATCGCTGAGGCTCAAATACAAATACTTTCATTATGATATGAAAAAAATCATTCATACTGTGAATGTAATAACCCAAGTTGTTACTCTAGTCAATTAAGACTAATCCAAGTTTGAATCTCAATCTTAGTGCTCTAATTAGGTCATTAGGAATCTTCCACTAAGATCTAGTCCAAATCAGGAGGTAAATTGATCAAATCTTGATTCTTGGAAAATCCATAAACCTTAGATAGTGACCTATCTAAATTGACCTCAAATCAAAAATTGGACTTCACCATTGTGGTCATTGCCCCCAAATTAGCTATGGATAATATTTTGGTGGCAATCAGAAATCATCAAAATTTTATCGAATATTTTAATATAATTAAATACCATAAAAAATTAGAAAATTAAATACTTGTCAGAATTAAAATCCGACTTCACCGTTGCGATCCTCACCCTTGAATTAGCTAAGGGTTAAATTTTGGAATATTTTGGAGCACATTTATAAAACTTGATTTTTCTTTAGGATTAATTTAATTAAATAAATTAACTTTAAAAAATTAGAATTTTCCCTCCTTCTTCTTCTTTGACTGGTTGAGACCCATAGCCATCCAATCAGATTTTGAGCTCCTTTCCCTTCAGCCCCCCTATTATGCTCAGCCTAGCCTGCCCCCTAATCTCCTGCCAGCCCCCTCTCTTATCTCATCAAGTGGGAGGGGACAGCTCATGCCCATCCCATCCCATGGTAAGCAGCCCTCCATTAAAACCTTTGGCTCTCAGCTCTCCATTTACCCTATCTTCTTTGCCCATATGAATTCTATTACAGTGCTTACCGAAGAAAGGAATCTCTCAAGCTCTCAAGCCTCCCTTAGGAAATCTATCATTATCAAAGCCAAGGTACCTCATTTCCCTCATTGAATATATTCAATGGCTACTTTATTTCACTCTTATACTTAGTTTGCATCCTTAGAAATATGTATTTATGGTATGGAGTTCATTAGAGCTCATTAGGTCTATGATTTTAGGAAGATGAAGCTACTCTGTTTTTCATCCTTTCTGTATACCTAGTTCTTTAACTCCACTGTTTGTATTGATAACATAATTATTTGGTGCCTATTTGGATATTAAAGGAAAGGTCTCAGAAAGACCATTCCAGCGGTATATGGCATCGCACGTGAAGTGCTATAGGTTTAGAGTAATTGAGCCCGAAAGTTGACTAGTTACGGTTTTGGCACAAGCAAAATTGCGCCGCAGCGCCCGAAGTTTTAAATTCGGGTCCATAATAGTTTAACGAAGCATAAAAATATTTTTGATGAAATTAAATGAAATCCGCTGCAACGCATCACAGCGGGCTGTAGCGTCATTTCAGGAAAAATATATGAAATCAAGAGATAAATTAATTGAACAGTGACTTTCGAATGTTAAACTGCTACAGCGTACAGCAGCGTCTGAAATCGATGCAGCGCGTCGTAGCACCCAGCTCTCGGGGTGGTCAAGCTGTAACGCCAAAAAGCGATGCAGTGCACCCAGTGCTGCAATCCGCCACAGAGCGCCGGAGCACCTAGCAGCGCTGCCGCGCCCCACCGCGCGTCACAGCGTGCCGTGACGCCTGACTTTCGGCCAGAAGGCGCTACAGCGCGCTGTAGCGCCCAGAACTGTCCGGATTGGCCCATAACCGACTGAAATGGTCAAAACTTTGCTATTTTCAAATTTTAAGAACCCTAGGACCCTAATGGGGCTGAATTATATCAAATTTGAATCTAGTTTAAGTAAAATTGAGCACTGTATAAAATTGTATGAGTTTTAAATATGGAAAAGATTGAGTTTTGGCCCCACTTCAAGAAAATAGATCATAGCGTTAAAATGACTATAACTTAGTCATTTGGACTCCAAATCAGAAATTTAAAGTGCTTGATATCTTAGAATTTCAGTGTCAACAGTAATTTAAAATAAAATTTAAGCTCAGGACCCTAAAAAATTAGAAATGACCAAAATACCCCTAATTCTAATTAGGTCATAGCTTAGCTAAATGAGGTCTAATTTGGGTCTACTCCTAGTTAAAGTACTCAGTGTGATATAGAGAAGCTATAGCCACTGAGTTTACTGAATTTAGATCTCAAATGAAAAAATTAGGTTTTTGACCTATATTTGCCTTAGAAAAATTTCATAATTGCCCTTAGAATTGAATTGTCCATAACTAATCTAATAGACCTTAGAAATTAGTGTTCTTGGACTCTCTGAAATCCTTGAACAGTAGCCAATAATAAATTGTAAAAAAATTTAGATTCCATTAAGTGTAAATTACTAAATGGCCCCTTAGGTCAAAATCTTTAGTTTGAATCTACAATACCTATTTTTATCCAAATTGAGTGTATTTACTGTCAATATTCATGTTAGATAGTAAGGAATCATTTGGTAGTAAGAAAATTATATTTGAAGCCCTAAATCAAAAAGTAACTTTTTGTACCCTAAAGTAGGGGCAAAATAGTGATTTTGCCCAAAATTTAGGTTAAGTATCCTTAACCCCTAATTTACCTTCCAAATCATTAAAATCAACATTAGAACTATATTAGAATCATTTAAGTGAATAAAATTAGCTATTAAATCAAATTAGTTAATTTCTCTAAAATTTTCTTTTAAGTCTTTTCTTAGGATCTTTCACTTCACATTAGAACTATTCCTAAGGCTAGGACTAGATCATAGGATATATTTCATTTATTGAATAATGGGGTTATTCAATGAATGAATCCTTGGGTTTCTAGATTTTACAACTTTATTTTGATTATTTTGTCTTATAACCTTAGATTCAGGAAAGAATAATCATCCTATTGAGCTTGACTTTGCTTAAATAGGATTTGCCTAATTTGTAGTTCACTCTTAGTATAACCCTTGATTCTATAGACTTACCTTTGGATTATGTGATTAAGTCCAAGTTCATGATATTTAATCTATAATCTATAGCATAGTAGATCTTGATCAGATCTTAGTTAGAACAGTTAAATTCATCAAACTAGATGTTATTATTTATTACTTAACTCAAAGTTGTACTTGATTGAATAAGATTAGAATCTGATCAGTTCTAATCATTTTTAACTTATAAAGTCATATTTCTAAGTTACACTCGATAGTAGGAATTAGAGATCCTGAATTTGTGTAACTTAGAATAGTTTAATTAGACAACAAATGATATCACGATAATTTAGTAGAGTCCCTTACTTACTACTTAATTTTGTGTTACACATTCCTTGAACTTTGTGCTTATTTTCTTTAGACATATCATATAAGAAAACATTATTGCATAAAAATGAAAACATAGAATATTAGGATAACATTTGCATTGGGTTCACTTACTGGTTAATATGGCATATTTTACCCTACTGGACAGGGGTGATGAGAAATAAGGAGTACTTGGCATTACTCATTAAGGAGTGTTGTACTAAGTTTGGAACCCGTATAATCTTGCAAATGTGCTTGACTCCTCAGCTATTTCTAGATGTGTCCACACAATTAAAAATAAAATAATTAAAATATTCTATATTTGTAATTACTGCCTCTTCAGTTCTACTATTCTGTTTTGTATGCCCTAGCCCAGAAAGACTATGAGAATTTCTGTTTGCCCTAGCCTAGAAAGGATTTGGGAATTATACTGGGCCGGATTGGCCAATTCTTTCTAATATGGTGGTTATACATACCTGTTTCAGTTTCAACTTACTATTTACTGTATTATTGATGCATGTTATTTCAGTCAGCTGTATTTTCTTACTTACATGCTCATTTGTTCATATTTATAAGATGCTAGATTTTACTGCTTACTATATGTACCACTTTCAGATTTCTATTTTAATCAGTATGTGTCAAATGATCATCAGTATATTTAAGATTAGACTTTTCTTTCAGTATTCTTACTTACTGTGTTATATATATGTATGCCTATTCCTCACTTAGTTTGCTTGAAGTATGCTTTTGCCTCAATTTCTATTTATTTATAAATATTGTATTATAACTTATCTTGTTCCTTATATGCTTACTTATAACAACTCTAGTTGTTACCCTAGTTAAATCTAGATTAGTTAAGCTAAACCAAACTTTAATTTTGATTATATTAGACTCAATAAGTCATTTAAACCTAATCCTAGAAGTTTGAAATTAATCGAAGATAAATTGAGAATTTTGGTATTTTTGCCTATTTTTGAGCCCTAGAAAATACCTAAATTAAATTAATTTTCAAATTAAAATATGATTTCATTTTTAAATTCCTCACACCTCAATTAGGTAAGAGTGAATTTTTGGGAATTTTTGAAGCTCATTTAGTCTTAAATTGGATTTAGAATTAATTAGAATTTAATATATAATATTTAATTGATTTTAATATATTTAAATTAAATTATTAATTAAAAGAATCCACGAGATTTGCTGTCGGGACTGCAGCAGATCCGCTGCGGGGTCCCGATAGCGGCGCATAGGTTTAAGCCACTCGATGCGATAACACGCATCTTAGCGCAAACCATATAATGGCGGGATCTCCTCCGTGGAAGGATCTAATCCTAAACATTAGATCCGTCACTCACATCTAATGGCAGCTGTCTACTTTTCTTAAGTAGTCGATCAGGATCAACTAGAGCCAACGATCGATCCATCCGATGGCTCTGAATTCCCCAAGCACTGTGGATCTTCGTCCACCTCCCGATCTCTCCCACGTGCGCTGGTCCCCTGATAGCCAGATCCTCCCCATCCCCATGGCAGTACGGGGAATATCCCATTAATCCTCCTTTGCCCTCCGGTGCAATGGTCTGTCGGCATTACTCTCCCCATTTCGCCCTCAGACGGTTAGACCCATCCTGTCCATTGGGCCGAACCTCATGCTGGTGCCTGAGCCTTAGCGTCCACCCCCATTTCTCCAAAGGCCTATAAATTCCTCCTATGAATCACAGTGAGTCCCTTTGCTCACTGTAATCTCCTTATTCCCTACTGCATTACCCTGAAGCTCTCGGCGACCCTGGAGTCTGAACCTGCTGAGCACCGCTGATCGAGGGTGAGGTCTGGAGTTCAGACCCCCTTGCCAAGCTCCTGCAACTGTCTGGAGTGATCTAAGCTGCCTGCATTGTCTCAGTCGCCTCTGTTATCCTCAGGTACAGCCTCTGACCCCGTCTCTTCTATCGAGCTAGTTCCAGCTTGACTCGCTTCTAATTGAGCCCTAGATGCTGCGTTAGGTCCTCACCTTAGCTCCCTAATAGGCATCTAGTCCTCTGGCAAGGCCTGGCAGTGGACCGGATGGCGAATTCATCATCCGAGTGTGCACTGCCAGTCGGCCTCTGGCTCATCGAATCCTGCTTTTCCTTCGAGTGTTTAGCCAGCCAATTAGTGCTAGGAGCTCTTGTCGATGATTGTAGACCCGTATCGAAGGTTGGGTTTGATCGAATCGATCATTTCAACTAGGAATCGATTGACCCGTGGAGAGCACTCGTCTGTGTCCCACCGTGACTAGTACCCCAGTGATCCAGACCTCCCCAGAACCTCACAGCTCACCAATTCCCCACTAATCCTTAAACGTGTAGGCATAAGCATTGGCCCGTGGCATGGTTGCTGTGAGGAGAATTCACTCCTCACAGGTGCGCCTTAGGAGATGCCTCGGCCGAGTAGCACCTCAGCGATCTAGCACCTCCCAGACAGGGCTTCTTAGTCCATTATACGTGTCTCCCGTCCCTGAAGGTGTAGCCATCGAGTTCTTGGCGTGGCATGGCCGGAGCGCGGAGAATTTGGTGATGGAAGGTCGCCTTAGGGTTCGGGCATCGGGCATCCCTACGAGGAAGACGATGGATATCGGGTCAGGTCGGCCCCGACCCATGTCTTTTTTATTCAGAAAAATCAAACCTATAATTTTTATTTAAATTAAAATGCAAATTAAATTATTTAAATAACTTTAGTTATACTTATCCAAATAGTATAATCCAATATACCATTTTAATCAAAAAAAATATAAAGAATATTAAGATAAGATAAAATCAAAGATCCAATGGTTAAATTTTAAATTATTGCCTAATCTTTTTCTATTTTTATTTAAATCATATTAAATTCATTTAATATCTAAAAATATTAATTAAGGTCTCTGATTGCTCATGAGACCATAGAGAACTTATGTAGACCATTAAAAATAATTTAAGAACCTTAATTTTATTAATCACTCCTTAATTACCCTAAATTAGGACTAGTGAATTAAGCCTTAGATTAACCTCTGATTTTGATAAATCTAGTTCCTAATGCTTCATTAAGTGTATTAGAGTCTATGAATGAGATTGGATCACCCTAGTATGCCCTAACTTCCTTAATCACCTTAATTGGCTTTAAATTGTGATTAGTGTTAATTATGCTAATTAGCTTACTAAAACCTAAGATAAGTGTGTATCCCACTCCACTAACCAATATGGAACTCATTAGAATAGATTTGAATCAATTTGGATTGGTGAATCCTAGAATCCCATTTTTAGCCTTAAGCAGGGTGTTTTGGTCATTCTGATCAATAAAATATCCCTAGTTAATATGCTTAGCACCTTTCTAAAACCTTAGGTTGATAATATTGAGTTAAGTAAAGAATCTTAAATCAACTCTTACTTAGATCTTAAGACCTTAGGTGTCCTTAAAATTACCTTATCTTAAGAGTTAAGTCTAACCATACCAAGGTACTGGATCCTTAGCTAACATCTTAATTAACTTGAGCCATAAGTTTGCATTCCAAGAGACAAACTCTTGTAAAGTTTTAAGTCTAAATCTTAAATTAAATATAAAGTGATCAAACTTTAGATCTTAGCTCTTAGATCTTAGACCTTAGATCTTCAACTTGGACTGAAACACCTCCTTTGGAATTCCCTTACTTGATTTAATTGTTTAAATCTCTTAAAACCTTCCTTGTGGGTAAAGGTTGATTTAATCTATAGGATAATGTAATTATTCTAAAGATTGAATATAGATCTTAGATTCTTAGTTCTTAATGATTATTTTATCATATAAATATTAGCATATCCTTTCAATTAAGATCTTAGTTTTCGAATCCTTCAGCTTTTAAGATTCCTTATCTTTAATTTGAGTTTTAAGTGTGAGCCCTAGATCCTTGTTAGGATATCCCCTTAAATTCATGATATGAACACCAAGTAGAGTTTGGATCCTTAAGTCTTGACTTACTTAATCAAGATTTTGGGTAAGAGAGGAAAATAATAATAATTAGGTTATTGATCTATTTACTCTAAACCTTATAGTCATTATATGATTATGAATTAGAACTTGTTAAGTTCTAATATTAACAATAAGGTCGTGATACTGAGATTATACTTGGTAGTTGGATATTGGAGATCCTAAACTTGTATCTTCTTAGAATAGATAGATTTGGGTAAAGTAGATACAACAAATATCACATAAATCTAAATTGAGTCTCTTGCTTACTTTGACTTTGATTGCTCTGCACACTTTGAATATTGAGCCTTGTTCCTTGAGCATAATAGGAGAACTTCGAATATGGAAGATATATCCTAAGTTAGTGTTTGAAAGGCATATCATTCAATCAGTTCTTTCAGTGCTTTCAGTTAATAGAGTATGTCTTAGCTTAGTCTGCCTCTTTAATTCTAGTTTAGTTATAGAATAGACTCGGACCTAGCTCTGTGGATTTAGAGCAATTAATATTCACTAATCAAGATTTAGAGCAATTAAGGGTGATTAGAAAACTAACAGTTGGATCTAAAATATTTTTTTCATATTATTGTTAATTAAGTTCTTCTGATCTAAATTGATATTTGGATCATCAAATTTGGAGCTCAATTGACCAAGTTATGGTCAATTGAAGTTCTAGGGTTAATTAACCTAATTAGGATTAGGACTTAAATGTGATTAGGCAAACACTAATCCAAACAGCAAGATAAACACTATCAAATTAATCCTTAGGGTTTTCTGATCACTTTAAGACCTATATTGGGTATATTTGGATTAACCTACACAAAGTTATGGTTAATTGAACATTTGAGACATAAATTTGAACTTAATTAAACCCTAAATGCCATTTTGCTAAAAACTGGTCCAAATGCAAAATTATTGGCATCAATAAATTCCTCATATTTTTCTGATCAATTTGGTATATTTGTTTGCATAATTTGGATGTGTATTTTAGGAGTTATTTAGGTTTAAAGTTTTGCATTTAATTAATTAAAATAATTCTGTTTAATTTAATTAACTAATTCTGTTATTATAAATATATATATATATAAATATAATTTCATTTATTTAAATAAACGTTATAATTATATATAACTTTTTATTTAATAATTACGCAGGACATGTGGCGAGCCGCTATAGGCTGGGCAGACTGCAGCGGGCCCCACAGATCAGACGGCATCAGAGGTGGACACGCGTCGTGCCAGGATTGGCTGGCGCGCTGCGCGGTGGGTCCCGCTGTGGCAGCCGAAGCACCATGGGCCACGGGTTCCGGGCCGGGCCCGGGCCGACCCGGTCCCGCCCGAGAGGGCTTCGTCTTCGCGCGAGTGATCCGAGGCGGAGGAATTAGGGTTCGAAAAATGGAGGCGAAGACGATGGAACCAGACTACGAGCCGTATACCGATCAAAAGGTCTTGAAAAGACCTTTCGATCGGTACCTCAAAGACCGCCGGAGAAGGCATACAACCCCGGCAAAAATCAAACCCTAAGTCACTACGCTCGGCGAGAAAATTTGATAACGGTTTCCACTGTTGCATCTTAGCCAAATCCGGGTTAACCAGACCTGATCGACTCAATCGAAACCGGTAGATGAACAATCAAGCATATGAATTGTCCTTTTTAAATTATAAAAATATTTTTATTTTCAATTGAGATGAATTGTTCTTTAAAGACTCTCGAACTTCGATCCCCGGTCACCACAGAAATTTGGTATCAGAGCGAAGTTTGAGACTATTTAAGGAATAATTCATAAAAAGAGCCAACTATATGAATATAGTTACTAAGTTATTAGAAGTTAGATTTTTAAGTTGGAGAGCCAACTAAGTATAGTTTATTATTTCCCAGATTATGGATAATCAAAACAACAACAACAATAATCAATCACAGGAGGAAAATGTTCCTCAAAATACTCCTAGTCACAACGAGACTGTTTCATCTAATGTTGAAGCAGTCTATCCCTTTGATCATAGTGGAGCAAATCAGATGCTCCAGTTCATGAATATGATGAGTCAATTCATGAATAGTCAACAAATCCAGAACCCTCATCCTATTCAGAGAAAAACAATAAATGAAGACATGCAAATATTTCTTAAACTTCAGCCACCCAGATTTAATGGCAAAGCAACTCCCTACCAAGCTGAGGAATGGATTCAAAGGATAGAAAAAGAGTTTAAATGTGCAAAGAGCTCAGAAGATCAGAAGGTATCTCTAGCTATTTATCTTCTGACAGAAGCTGCTGAGAAATGGTGGAAGACGACCAAGAATACCACATTCCAAAATAAAACAGAAGAAGAGATCCAATGGGAAGAATTTGTGAAAGTATTCTTAGGCAAATATGTGCCTCAATCTGCTAGGCAGACGATGAGAAAAGAGCTATTAAACCTAAAGCAAGGAAGTCATACAGTAACTGAATATGAAGAGGAATTCACTCGTCTAGCCAGCTTTGCCCCAGAAATGGTTACTACTGAAGAAGTCAGATGCCATCTATTCCTTAATGGATTAAGGAACAACTTTCAACATATCCTAACACCTCTTCAGATTTTAAACTTTGCTCAACTAGTAGAGAAAGCCAAGCTTATGGAAGCTCAAGAAGAGCAGTACTCTTCCAGAATGAAAAGATCAGCATTCTCCCCCCATTTTAAATCCAAGAGACAGCAATTCTCCAGACCTCAAGGAAAAGTGTATAATATTCAAGGTAACTCAAGTAGAACTTCTCCAAGAACACCAAACACATGCAGGTTTTGTGGAAAAATTCATAGTACAGATAAATGCTTCACCGGTGAAGGTCAATGCCACCGGTGTGGAAGAACAAACCATTCCATAAAATTCTGTCGTGCCACTTATACAGTCAATGGATATCAAATCCCAAATCAAGGAAAATCAGATATGAAGAATCAAGGAAGACCACTAGTAAATCAACAAAGTAATATTGCATCTTCCAGTAATCCAAGAAATAATCAAGCCCAGGCCAGAATATTCAACCTATCTCAAGAAAAGGCAAAAGAAGAACCTGATGTGGTCACATGTACCATTTTATTATTTCAATCCCCATGTTCAGTTCTTTTTGATTCTGGAGCTACGCATTCTTTTATTGCATCAAAAATAGTTCAACAATATTCATTACCAGTAGAACAACTTTCATCAGCCCTTAAAGTTAATCTACCATCAGGAGAATTCTTAGAAGCAAACATCTTCTGTAATTGCAATATTGATATAAATAGGAATTCTTGGAAAGCTAAACTCACTGTCATCCCTATAACTAGTTTTGATATTATTCTTAGGATGGATTGGATGAGTCAGAATAAGCATTAATTGATTGTGCAAAGAAAAGAGTATATATTTATAATGGAAGTAAGAAGGTAACTTTTATTGGTCAAAGAAGTGCAATTATTGGTCTTATCCCAGCAAACAAAATTGAGAAGTATATTAGAAAGAAGTATCCTTTATTCCTAACTTTACTCTCAAGTTCTGAGGTTAAAACTACAACCTTAGAAGAGACTCATGTAGTAAGAGAATATGCAGATGTATTTCCTGATGAACTTCCAGGTTTGCCACCTCAAAGAGAAGTGGAGTTCAGCATTGATTTAAGTCAAGGAACGAATCCTTTATGTAAAGCTCCATACAGAATGGCACCCAAAGAATTAGAAGAACTTAAGAATCAACTTCAAGAGTTGACTAAACAAGGATTTATAAGACCAAGTAATTCTCCTTGGGGAGCCCCAGTTTTATTTGTTAAAAAGAAAGATGGAAGTATGCGATTATGTATCGATTACCAGGAATTAAATAAGGTTACTATTAAGAATAAATACCCATTGCCAAGAATAGATGATTTATTTGATCAGTTAGTTGGTGCTTCCATATTTTCTAAGATTGATCTGAGATCTGGTTATCACCAACTTCGTATCAAAAACGAAGATATTCCTAAATCTGCATTCAGAACAAGATATGGGCATTATGAATTTTTAGTAATGCCGTTTGGGTTAACAAATGCCCCATCTTATTTTATGGATCTAATGCAGTGAATAATGAAACCTTATCTAGATTCTTTTATTATCGTCTTTATTGATGATATATTAATCTATTCTAAGAATACTAAGGAACATGAAGAGCATCTTAGAATCACCTTGAACTTGTTAAGACAACATCAACTGTATGCCAAGTTCTCAAAATGTGAATTTTGGCTTCACTCAGTCACCTTCTTAGGCCATATAATTAGCAAAGAAGGAATATCAGTTGATCCCAGCAAGATAAGTGCAATTCAAGATTGGCCCCAGCCTACTTCAGTAATAGAAATAAGAAGCTTCTTGGGTTTAGCTGGGTACTATCGTAAGTTTGTTAAGAACTTCTCTCAAATTGCACTCCCTCTTACTCGCCTTACTCAAAAAGATATACCTTATGTTTGGGACTCATCTTGTGAATCAGCGTTTAAGAAACTAAAAGAGTGTCTAACCTCAGCTCCTATTCTAGTTCTGCCAGTTGAAGGAAAAGAATATCAGATTTATTGTGATGACCCACTTAAGTAGTAATAAGTGAAACTCTTAAACATCGAGGTGCATTTTCAGATAACGGTGGAATTCCTTATAAGAACTCCAAAGTTAAGCGTGCTCAGGTGGGAGCACTCCCAGGATGGGTGACCTACTGGGAAGTTATCTTCTGAGGGAAAAACCATGAGGTTTTTCTGGCCAAAGTGGACAATATCTTGGTGCTTAAGAGTTTGGGTTGTTATACATATCTTATTATATAAGTTTAACTCAGACCTAGCTCTACGGATGCCTAGAATGGACACATGTTGGACTTTCAGTTCAAAGGCCATGTATGGCCTATTTTTATTATGGCAACACTATGTTTTAGGCTTACTGCTACTTTAGTTCAGTTTTCAGTGTTTGTTTTGCTTTGTCATATGCTTTAGTGGCCTTACTTTTAGTGCTTGGCTCACTTTGTGACATGTCTTAGTGGCTTTAATTCTTAGTTTATTCTTTGCTTAGCTTACTTTGCCACATACTTCGGTGGCCTTTTTCATATTAAATCTGCATATTGTTTATATATATACTCTTATTGATTAGTTATTAAATATTGGCATATTTAGGATGCTTGAATTATATGTTATTTTAGTACTGATGTTTTCCTTATACTCAGCATGTCTCTATGTGATCATAAGCATATTAAGATCATATTTATTTCAGTAGATGCAGTTACTTTTGCTTTTAGCTTCATCTTATTTAGTTTCATACTTTGTATGATATTTTTACATACTTATTGACTAGCTATAAATGATTAGTTTATAGCTATCTCATTTTTGTAGCTTGTTGCACCTTATAATGCTTGCATGTTTAAAACCTTTAAATGTGATATCTTAAGTATTCAGTTCACTTAAATAGCCTAAAATGTATTTAGACAATTGTCTAGCTATAACCTTTTTCTTTTATTGGCTAGGGCCCTGACATTTGTGATACCGGCAAATATCAGATTCAGGGTTATTTGTTGGCAGTGCTGCAGGAGAAGAGCAAGTGCAGGAGGAGAATCTTCCTACCGTTGCTTAGATAGATTTTCATTTCCTTGCAGTGAGATTGAGAGATCTTTTTTTTAATTTAATTCAGTTTGTAATAATTAAATTCTGGA
This sequence comes from Gastrodia elata, assembly GCA_016760335.1. Taxonomy (NCBI): domain Eukaryota; kingdom Viridiplantae; phylum Streptophyta; class Magnoliopsida; order Asparagales; family Orchidaceae; genus Gastrodia; species Gastrodia elata. The sequence continues at coordinate 48,035,513 of CM028671.1, read as the reverse complement.
TATATTTACTTTCCTGCATTTGATTCGAGTTATTGTCTCTTTTACTTTTTCATACTATGCTGTGATGCGGATGTTATATTCTATTTTTCTGCTTCCGCTACCTTAATATGTATTGATGTATGTTTATAGTTCTAGGTGACAAGTCCTTGGCTTAAGGCGAGTTGGGTCCTACTTGACTCTACTTGAGTTGGGGATTTGCCACAGTTGGAGTACCATACTCCCTATGATCATGCTAATATCAGTATTAGCGTTACCGCGGGAAAGTACGGGGTCCACATTACTGCTCCTATGCTAGATAGTTATTTTGGTTTGATAAGTAAAATGATGATATTAATAATTCATGTAAAATATTCAGCGTAAAATGTACTTAGACAATTATTTAATAAGAATTTTCTTTTATTGGTTGGGGCCCTAGCATTGTGAAACTGACAATGTCAGATCTATCCGGAGGAGGCACTTCAGGGCGGAGCCGAAGATCTCTAGTTCTTTCTTTATTTGTGAGGATGAGTGATATGCTTTATTTTATTTCAAACTTTAATTAAATATTGTAATAATACAGCTACACTTGTGACTGTACTTTCCTTTCTGTACTATTATTTTCTAAGCTATATTTCATTTTGTATCTCATTTGATGTATGGTAAAATGGATGTGATGCTTAGTTTTTATGCTTCCGCTCTCCGTACTCATGTTATTTAGTAACTGATCCATTGTATTTATTCGGTGCACATCCTTCTCTTATTGGTAGATTGTGGATCTTACCTTATCCAATGATAAATGAGGGATCTGCCAGAGTGGTACACCACCCCTTAAGTCTAATCATGCGGGTTAGGGGGTGGGGCGCCACAATGAATTTTTGGGATGTCACACGTCGATGTTTAGCTTCCTTTGAAGCCAAAAAATTTGCGATGACGTGTTGCAACAAACATGTATTAGTTTGAGTAGCCGGCTGCCTTAGCAAGAACTTTTTGAATCTTTCTTTGAAGTTTGACCGCGACACACTTTGTCTATTTTTGAGGTATGGCCGAATCCGTTGCTTTATGTGAAACCTATTCTTTTGTGAGCCAATGTTCCGCCATTGGCAAAACATGCGACTATCAGCCACCAGTCGGACATTAGCCTTCCTTAAGGTAGAGATTTTGATGCTGACCGCGAAGAACCCCTCACATGCCGGATGATTCTTTGCTTGACTAGGAAAAATTGCAGGACAATCCAACTCTGTGCGAAGATGAAGGGAAACAACAGGACAATCCAATTAACCCCGATTTTTCTTGTATCGAGAATTGAGGAGACTCAATTTCTTCTTAGAGAAAGAGGTGGAACCTAACTTTTTCTTTTTATTTAGAAGAAGAAACTATTAGATAACAAGAATTTAAATTCAAAAATCTTATCCAAAATAACAATACCATTTACAAATATATAATTAAAAAAAATTTAGAAAATTATATTTTCATGCATCCATACCAAATACCAAATAACACTCATCTTCTATGAGCTATTCTTTTAATAAAAATATAAGATGATATAAAAATGAATCTATCAATTCTTTTTTATACTTATTTTACTTGCCCTATTTAATTGAGTAGTTTCATTTATGAGAAATTAAATTTGATAAAAATATATAAATATTTATTAAAAATAAGAAATAAATTTTATTTTTCTTAAAAGTAATTTGAATTCTTAACTTTTAAATATTCAAATTAAAAATACTCAAATCAACAAATTTATTTTTATAAATAAAGTATATTATAATATAATTTATATTTATTTTTACTCGGTAATAGGACTATTGATTTATGGGGCCACAGGAATGATTATGTGAGGGCGGTCAGTAGTAGTACCCGAATATGTGATAGAAAAATGATATACTGAATAGAAATGATTTTGTTGAAGTGACATTTAAATCAATTATTTAAAAAAAAATATTATGAATATATATTAAAAAATAGATTTTTTTTTTAATTTTTTAATTTATATATATATATATATATATATATATATATATATATTTTTTTTTTTTTTTTTTTTTTTTTTTTTTTTTTTTTTTTTTGTTCGAATCCGTCAAGCGAGCGTCGTCCCGTGGTGCTGAGCGGTGAGCAAGGCAGCGATGACGACCTCGCCAAATCCTCGCCGTCAGATCGGCCTTCTTCTACTGAATGCACGCCGCCTTCTCCCCGCCTCTGTCGCCGATGTTTAATCCTGCTTGAGCTGTTGAGTTACGCGTTAAATCCGTTCTGTGAGTCCTCCTGCCCCTTTTCTTCGCCCTCAAGCGCGAGTACTTGGCTTGCACCTTGCGGGTTAGAATTGATCAATGCTTCTGTTCCCGATTTTGCAAATTCGTTCCCCTTATCGAATTCTTTGTGTAAGACTCTGTTGATCAAGAGGCGTGGCCTTTTAGGGAATTTTTTTGCTAATTTGTATCTTTTTCTTTCTCTCTTCGATTTCCTTTTGATCAAGATACGTCTCCTCATGGGTCTATTTTGTTAGATGGGCGATTAGGGCGGCTTGCTTCTGTAAATGGGCTGCGTTCAATCAAAGAAAGTTAGGAAGCAGTTTCCTGGGTACGAGGATCCCGTGCTTTTGGCCTCTCAAACTGCATGTAAGTCTTGGATATGGTGCTTATACTGTCATGATCTTGATCTTTTTTTTTTTTTTTTTTTGTTGGTTATTTGAAATTGGAGAGTACTTGATTGCTTTCTTGTGGTTAGTTGAACAGGCTTCACGCACTTGCTTCGGAGTTGCCTAAATAACGCATCATCAGATTTTTTGAATCCTTTATGAAGTAGTATTTTTCTATACTGTGGATAGTTACATCGGCTATTTTGCCTTTTTTTTTTTTATTTTCTTGTGCATAGATACGTCTTTAGGTTCTCTCGTTTTTCTGAAAACTTGTACTCGTGTGCTCTTTGTTTGCCGATGCAACTTTACTAATTCTAAATTCTATATGTAATTCTTTGAATGACAGTATCAATAAAATGCCTTGCTTTATATATCACTAGGAAATGCTATGATTCTCAACTCATTTTTCAAAAGGTATCACTATGTGTTAGAATTTCTGCCGAAGATGGAAGACTAAAAAACACTAGAGTGGTACAGATATAAAATAGGCATCAGCTGGAATTTCAGCATGAGTATTTGTTGACATTTGGTTACCATAATACTCCTTGAACTTGCTTACGATACATAACTAGAGATTAGGCCTATTTATGTCACTATTTGTTATATTAACATGCCAAATTTCTATTTGGAATCCATTAGCTCGTCAAGTTCTATTAAAGTGATTTTGAATGATTTATTCACTAAAAATACACTGAACATCTTAGCTATGGATCATGAACTGGACATTGTAGTAAATGAAGCCTTTTTTTAAGCTTTGTGCGGCATCAGGTGATGTTTTCATTCTTTTTGTTGTCATTTGCACAATTTGTTACTTACTATCCCCCATCCTTGAGAATTTTTCTCTTAAATTCAAATGCAATTTTACATTGTTTATGATGAAGAGGGCCTATTTTTAGCTAGTCAATCACTAATGATGATTAATGTGTGGGGATTGGTTGATGGACAAATTAGTTAATACAAAATAGGTAGGAATAAATATTATCATTTTGCATAAACATATAATACTATTTCTAGTGAAACAATAGGTGTGATGACCTGAAAACTAACCCAACATCAGGTTCATTTCCACAGGATCCTATTGGACGATTAAATAAAATAGCATTTAATAATTAAACATCCAGAACCATACATGATTAAAAAAAATATCCTTCCATTCAATTTAAAATTAAATCATCTAGAATATTACAACAATAGTGAAATGTTTTCAAAATTGAATCATAAGTATAAAATAATTATAGATGTTTATTCTTTCATTCCATGCCAAAATTTTTTAAAAATGTCATTAAGCAAGCTCAGCATCTTCTAGCTATACTTGGTCTAGCATTATAATAATACTTTAGTGTTGTGTTATGGAGACCATTTAGTATATCATGGAGATACTAGTAGTGCTTCGGTGAGCTTTCGAGAGGTTCTGAGGTGATTCGGAGCAAGAAGTGAAGTCTAGAAATAACACAGGCACTGCAGTGCGCCGTGGCACACCGCTAAGCACTCTGGCTATCCCAACCCGAGACGGAGGCGCTATTGCATGCCTCAGCGGTTGGCAAACACAGAAGCAGGTGCTGCAGCGCGCCGCAGCGGAAATCGGCGCCGCAGCGGATCCAACCCGAGACGCGGGCGCTACCGCTTGCCGCAGCGGGTGCCAACCAGAGATGCAGGCCCTACGGCGCGCCGTAACGCCTGACAGAAATCTGCTTCAGTCCAAGTTTCATCCTAAGAAAATTGGAGGGCATTTTGGACCTTTCAGGGTCCAAATTTTAGCTGGGTACTTAAGCAAAGAAGTTGGGAGGAGATTAGTGTGTTGGCATTTTTAGTTGGAGGCTTGTGCAAGCTGTGAGGAGGAGATTCCTAGGTGAAGCCCTATGGAAGCTGCTGTGCAAGATATCCCTTGCATGTTGGAGGAGAGACTCTTGGTGGTGGCTACTTCCTCTCATCTCCATATTAGAGTAAAAGTTAGTGTATTTTAGCTAAGGAGATAAACTCTTTGTAATTCTATAAACTTCAAGTCTTTCTAGTGGATTTTTTTGTGGTGTGGCTCCGTGATTTTTCCCATTATTGGGTTTTCCACATAATCTTTGATGTTTGGATGTTTTGTGTGCTGTGATCTCTTGCATACATGTGCTGTAACATTATTCTTGTAGTTTTGTGATTTCAAGTTGCTTGATAACCGTCAACGCAACCCCGATCCTAAATCGAAGAGAGCGCACTCTATCAAATCGCTTTCACTGCGGATATTATGTACTGATAGTTCTTCGTGCAGAAATCTCCAACAAGTGGTATCAGAGAGAGGTTACCTTGTTAGTCCTAGGGTTTGTTGTTTGAGTGGGAGCAATGGCCGAAGAGATGAGACACAAGATTGAAATTCAGTGGAATGAACTTTGCGTTCTGGAATATGCAGATGGAGGATCTGCTCTACCAGAAGAAGTTGTATCTTCCATTGAAAAGAGCCGACAAAAAACTTGCAGCTATGACTGATGAAGAATGGGAAGTTCTCGATAGAATTGCACTGGGTTTGATTCGTTTATCATTATTTTCTTCTGTTGCTTTTAACATTGTTAATGAGAAAACCACAGTAAATCTCATGAATGCCTTGACGAGGATGTATAAGAATCCCTCGACTTCGAATAAAGTTTTATTGATGAAGAGATTGTTTAACATGAAGATGATGGAAGGCCATTTAGTGATTGAACACCTCAATGGGTTCAACACGGTGACGAGCCAGTTAAGTTTGGTGGGCATCAGTTTTGGTGACGAGGTCCGAGCTTTGTTGTTCCTCTCTTCATTGCCAGACAGTTGGGATGGGTTGGTTACAACCATCAACAATTCATCAGGAAATGCGTCATTGAGGTTCAACGACATAGTCGGGCTTGTGCTAAATGAGGAGGTGCGGAAGAAATCTCATGGAGAGGTATTTACCTCAGCACTGAATGCTGAGAGCAGGGGAAGACACATTGAAAGGAGACATAACAGAAATAGGTCAATATCTTGACGAGGAAAATCAAGACCCGGAAAGGCAAAGCTGGATTGTTGGAACTGTGGGAAGGCAAGTCACTTCAAGAAGGATTGCCCTACCTTGAATAAATCAAGTGGTGGTGGTAAGATTATGAACCTCACTGTAAATGTTTCAGTTGAGGAGAATCAGGATACTTTAATCATCTCACTTGTCAACATGGAGTCCTGGGTAGTGGACTCGGGCGCATCCTTTCATGCGACTCCGTCTAGGAGTGCCTTCAAGAGTTACACTAAGAGTGACTCGGGAAAAGTGTATCTAGGAGATGATAAGGCGTGCGACATCATTGACAGAGGTGATGTGGATGTTAAGCTACCAAGCGGCGCAGTTTGGAAGCTCAAGGATGTTAGACATGTGCCATGTCTAAGGAGAAATTTGATTTATGTGAGCCAGCTAGCCAGAGAAAGCTACAGCACTTGTTTCACTGGAGACTCGTGGAAGGCCACCAAGGGTGTACTCGTTATTGCATGGGGCAATATGGAAGGTACACTTTATCTGATCAATAGTGTCTGATACTAGCAGCTGCAGAAGAGATAAATACAGATCTATAGCACCAGAGGCTTGGCCATAGGAGCGAGAGTGGTTTGAAATCCCTATAGTCAGTAGACTTGGATTTCTTTGAAGATTGGGTGCTGGGCAAACTGAAGAAGGTTTCATTCTCTAAAGTTGGAAGGAAGCTGAAAGGCAAGAAATTTGAGTTGGTGCATACAGATGTATGGGGTCAACTCCTACTTCTTCTATATGTGGAGCTACATATTTTGTCACTTTCATTGATAACCATATGAGGAAGGTATTTGTTTATTTTCTAAAACATAAATCTGATGTGTTTGATGTGTTTGGAAAGTGGTTAGATTTAGTGGAGAATGAGTCAGGATTAAAGCTTAAGTGCTTAAGGTCTGATAATGGCGGCGAGTATTGTGATAGGGAGTTCAAGGAGTTTTGTGCTTTGAGAGGCATTAAGAGGAGTTCACAGTCCCTAGAACACCACAACAAAATAGTGCTGTAGAACGGATGAACAGAACAATCATAGAAAGAGCTATAAGCATGAGATTGCATGCAGGTTTCCCAAAGCAGTTCTGGGCTGAAGCTGTTAACACGACGGTATATCTAATCAATCGGGGATCTTTTGTACCCTTGAATGAAGGGATTCCTGAGGAAGCCTGGAGAAAAAAGGAGGTGAAACTGAACCACCTCAAGGTATTTGGCTGTTCATCCTATGTGCACATTGATGCACCATCCAGGAGTAAGCTTGACGCAAAGGCGATCAAGTGCACATTTGTTGGTTACAGGTTCTAGGATAATCAGAAGCAGAAGATCATCAGAAGTAGGAATGTCACTTTTAATGAAAGTGAAATGTACAAGGATTGTATTGGAGTCAAGACTGACTCCAAGGATGCTTCAGATGGTGAGCCCCGGCACATAGAGATTGATGACAACATTGAGCCAGACGTTGAAGTACAAGAAGAAGCTCATGAGGGTGTCAATGTTGAACCACAAATACCCATGTTTAGAAGATCTACAAGAGCCACAAAATCGCCACAGAGGTACTCTCCTTCTTTTTCTATTTGTTACTAACGGATAGAGGTGAACCAGTAAGTTTGGAAGAGGCACTTTAAGTTGAAGATTCTATCAAGTGGGAGGCTGTCATGAATGATGAAATGACATCACTCATATCAACTGGGACATGGGAGTTGGCACCCTTATCCGCTGGAAAGAAGGCTCTTCAGAACAAGTGGGTTTATCGGGTTAAGGAAGAACCAAATGGGAGCAAGAGCTGCAAGGCGAGACTTATAATAATGGGTTTCTAACAAAGGCATGGGGTCGACTACAGTGAGATCTTCGCCCCAGTTGTGAAGATGACAACTATCAGGGTTGTGCTAAACATTGTGGCAGTTGAGAATTTGTATCTGGAGCAAATGAATGTTAAAGCTACATTTCTTCACTGAGAACTGGAGGAGCTATACCTGCAACAACCTGAAGGGTACAAGACTCAAGAGAAAGGAAAAACTATGCTAGTGTGCAAGCTCAAGAAAAGCCTCTTGGCTTGAAGCAAGCGCTAAGATAGTGGTACAAAAGATTTGACAGGTTCATGCCAGATCAGGGTACAAGAGATGTCAGGCGGATCACTGTTGTTACATAAAATAGTGTAAGTCATCCTATATCATTCTATTATTGTATGTGGATGATATGTTGATTGCAGGATCGAACATGGAGGAGATAAGGATGCTGAAAGAGCTTATGTCAAAAGAGTTTGACATGAAGGACTTGGGGCCAGCCAAGCAGATTCTTGGAATGAGAATCAATAGGGAAAGAGGTGCATGAATTCTGAAGCTATCGCAGAAAGAATATATTGAAAAGGTGTTGAAAATATTCAACATGAGTGAAGCGAAGCCAGTGGGCACTTCCTTAGCAAGTCACTTCAGCTTATCAAAGGAGCAAATGCCAAAGTCTGAAGAAGAGAAGGAGCATATGCTGAAGGTTCCTTATGCTTCAACAGTTGGGAGCTTGATATATGCGATGATCTGCACGAGACCGGATATTGCTCATGCAGTGGGAGTGGTTAGCAGATTCATGGAAAAATTAGGAAAGCACCATTGGGATGCGGTCAAGTGGATCCTAAGGTATTCGAAAGGTACAGCAGGCAAGCTTTATGTTTTGGAAGATCTGACATTATTTTACAGGGTTATGTAGATTCACATCTTGCAGAAGATGTTGATAGCAGAAGAAGCACTACAGGTTATGTGTATACATTAGGAAGTGCAGCGGTGAGCAGGATCTCCAGGCTACAAAATATCGTATCGTTATCAATCACGGAGGCGGAATACGTTGCCATTACAGAGGCAAGTAAGGAGATGATCTGGTTGAAGAATTTCATGGTAGAATTGGGCAAGGAGCAGGAGGATGTGAAGCTCTACAGTGATAGTATGAGCGCTATTCATTTGGCGAAGAATGCATCATTTCATGCTAGGACAAAGCACATTCAACTCCGTTACCATGTCATTCTGACACTGTTGGAAGAAGGGCAGCTTGGATTGAAGAAGATCCGCACTTCAATGAATCCAGCTGATATGTTTAATAAAGCAGTAACAGTGGAAAAACTGAAGCTATGTGAAGCTTCAGTTGGTCTCGGTACATGAAGAGAGAGCGAGGGTGAGCCACACCACGTTCTTGATAAGAATGGAAGAAGATAATGAAGAATCAAAGTCAGAAGTGGAGAAGATTTCCTAAAGGTCTCCTAGTAGGAGATTGTTATGTTATGGAGACCATTTAGTACATGGAGATACTAACGGTGCTCTGGTGAGCTTCTGGGAGGTTCCGATTTGATTCGGAGCAAGAAGTGAAGTCAAGAAACAACACAGGCGCCGCAGAGCGCTTTGACGATTCCAACCCGAGACGGAGGCGCTATCGCGCGCCTTAGCGGTTGGCAAACAGAGAAGCAGGCGCTGCAGCGGAAATCAGCACTGCATCGCGCCGCAGCGGAATTCAGCGCTGCATCGCGCCGCAGCGGAATTCAGCGCTGCATCGCACCGCAGCGGATCCAACCTGAGACGCAGGCGCTACCGCGCGCCTCAACGGGTGCCAACCCGAGCCGCGAACGCTACAGCGCGCCGCAGCGGGTGCCAACCCGAAATGCGGGCGCTACGACGCGCCGCAGCGGGTCCGAACTCGAGAGTCGGGCGCTACGACGTGCTGTAGCGCCTTGCGGAAATCTACTTCAGTCCAGGTTTCATCCTAAGCAAATTGGAGGGCATTTTGGACCTTTCAAGATCCAAATTTCAGCTGGGTACTTAAGCAAAGAAGTTGGGAGGAGATTAGTGTGTTGGCATTTTTAGTTGGAGGCTTGTGCAAGATGTGAGGAGGAGATTCCTAGGTGAAGCTCTAAGGAAGCTGTTGTGCAAGATATCCCTTGCATGTTGGAGGAGAGACTCTTGGTGATAGCTACTTCCTCTCCTCTTCATATTAGAGTAAGAGCTACTGTATTTCAGCTAAGGAGATAAGCTCTTTATAACTCTGTAAACTTCAAGTCTTTCTAATAGATTTTTTTTTGTGGTGTGGTTCTATAGTTTTTCCCATTCTTGAGTTTTCCATGTAATCTTTAGTGTTTGGATATTTTGTGTGATGTGATCTCTTGCATGCATGTGCTGTAACATTATTCTTGTAGTTTTGTGATTTCAAGTTGCTTGGTAACAGTCAACGTAATCCCGATCCTAAATCGAAGAGAGCGCACTCTATCAAATCGCTTATGCTGCGGATTTTGTGTGTTGGAAGTTCTTCATGCACAAATCACCAACACTTAGAGCACATTCTAAATAAAAAGAATACTAAATGCTACACTTGAGAAAATGTGGGAAAGCAAAAGTAAGGATATAATAAAATTGCAGACAAACATAGGTTTAGTGCAATAAAATAATTTAAATTTCTGCAAACAAAATTTTCTTTGCCATAATTATGTCACATGCCATTTTCATTAATAGGAATCAACATATGAGAACATTCTTAAATATGTCTTGATGTCATGAAGCAACGTTAGCAGTTTTGTTGGACAAATTCAGAACCTCGAGGTTGGGTTTAATAAAGCATGTTCATCACCCGAGTCCCCTCAAAGGCTCTAGATAACACCCTTATAACTCCCGATAGATTAGCCTTGTCCCTAACCTAATTCAACTACTATTTTGGAACTCTTGCAAATATTCACAAGACATAATAAATACATTTTGTCCTGTGCTATTATTCTAGCAATAACTAAGCATTTCATTCAACATCAATATGAATAAAGCTCAAAGCAAAGCTAAGCGATAATAAGAGCAATTAAGTGCAAAAAGTAATATTTGGGTACCTTAGTATTTGAGTATGCTAAATAGTATTCACCAAGCTGATGTGTCTGCAAAAATTTATATTCATAATCTTATTAGCCTTTGAAAGCAATGATTTGCATTATCTAAAATAACTCTTTTATTTCCTAACTAAAAAAAAAACTCGTATTAATCTTTATGTGTCTTGAAAGTTTTGAGGTTTAGCTTCAAGTCCTTGAAGTTTTGTGTGCTATACTCATTCTTAAACTGGATTTTTGGATTGTACTTAGACTCAAATTTTCTTAAGGTTCCACTAAGATATATTTCAAATTTCTAGGATCTTAAATCCAGTTTATTCTGGTTCAATACAACCAATCTATTAGCAAGGACGGTTTAAACTAAATATAAAGTGCTAGAATGTTGTATTGTGGAAGAATAACCTTAGCTATTACTATTTAGGGATTATCCTTTCATAATATTAGAGAGGCCTTCTAAATGGTTATAGAATATTCTAAATGATTTTGCGCAAACTTCGCATTCCAAGATTTCTGCATTATTAAATTCTACCAACCTTAACATACGCTTCCTTTGTGAACCCTTCTTGCTATATAAATAGAAATTTGAGTGTCGTAGCAGCACATCCTTCAATGATGCAGCGATCTCTATTATATATTTGATCTTTTTAAGCACTCTTATCAACCAAACCTTAGTCAGCCTTTTATGGGTTTGAGTTAGTAGTTTAAATTATATTAGAGTGCTCTGCAAATCCTATACATTAGTTTCCAAATGATTCTTCTGTATTGCTATAACCACCCCTACTCTTGATTCATTATACAATTCAGGTTCAGTTCCAATTTCAGCAATTGAACAAACTCCATATTCCCCAAAAACAGGGAGGTTTAAACACAAAGCTGACCATTAAATCTGTTCCAATCTAGAGTGCATTTTTAACACAAAACCAGCATCCAAACAGCCATCATATTGGAATTAATATAACCTATGGCTGCTCAGCACAGCCTTATGTTTAACTCCCAAATGGTTGCTTAGAACAATGCCCGCTTAACGGTTTAATGGCAATGGACAGCATGCATTTCATCCACTCATATAGCTACTCAGATTAGCCTTTGAACAACTGCTCAATTAACATCAATTTTGGGTCATTGTACCTCCCAAACAGATTCTCCAACAGCTTTGATGCAGCCTCCCCAAACACGCATTTCTTACCTTTAACTACAGCAGATAACTAACCCAATACTATTAAAATAAGAGATTGAGCCCAGAAACAACCATTAAATCTGCTCAGCAGAAAGATGTTCTCAGCTCAGGATTAACTTTTAAACAACCACCAAATTGGAATTCCTACTCCCTCTTACGTCTACTCCAAATGGCTTCTTGGTGCAGCCCCCAATCAGCGGCTTAGATGACAGTCATTGTAACCCTCATGGAAATTACCAACGGCTTGAATAACAGCTGATACTAACAATAAGTAGTTTAAATAGACTATAACTTGATAATTACCAGATTCATTCAGACTGACTAGAATAATAAACTTCTCATTGATTAGTCTAAGCTCGATTGATAGACCTAAAATTGGACCTGATCTACCTTCAGGATTGACTTCCACTGACTAAAATCAGGCTCTGACTATTATCCAATCAGATAAGTTTAAACTCTATTTCGCATACAACTTGTAAGGATAAGGATGAACAACAAGAATGCACCATCTCACTGTTACCTAAGTTAGGAAATCAACAGCTAATCTATTGCAGAATCTTAAGTTCATGCTGATGATCCTATCAACTCTCAAAATTGAATACATCAAATTTAAGCCTACTGAAATTTACCTTAGTCCTAAAATACTAAATGTTGTCTACTAATTTTCTTAGCTCAAAATTTGATGCCCCTAACTGTAAGTTCAACCTTTCCTTATTAGTATTTCATCAACATTATCTAAATCCATTCATATTTCATTTAAGTTGAATTGCAGATTTCAATCTAAGCATCACAATCAATCTTCTAAAGATTTAATCGCAATCACAAAAATTCATAAATTCTAATCTAGATTGATGTCAATAAATCATTATGTGCGGATAACTATAAGAACTCGATTATCGATTGTATTCAATTCTATCAAAGGCTACTAGATTGTGGGAGACATAGTAGAAATGCCTAAGGAAAGTTAGAATACACATGCTTGCATTTAAACTTCATGTGTAGGAATCTTATAATGTTGATAAAAACCCTCATTAGTATTAAAATTTGTAGATTTTATCACTCCATCATCTTGAGGAGTAGAAATCAAGTTCATGGAAGTTTAGGACTCAATGCTATTAATCTACAACAACCTATTTAAAATTAAAGTTCCAGATTAGTACCTTGATAAAGGTTTAGAACCAAGAAAAGGATGAAGATTTGATTCAGCAATTGACCTTAATTTCACACGTGGATTGCAATCCTCCTACAACTTCCAAAGTCGATGGAAGAAGTCAGGAAGGAAACCAAAATGCGTCAGGGTACTCGACAAGGATGCTGAATGGTGGAAGAGCTGACGGAGGGTCGAACATCATCAGAGTGGTCGAGACTCTTCTTAACCTTTGTAGCAGACTTTCGAGAGTTGCGGCTAGTTCTGTCGGCTATGATGAGAAGTTATGGGAATGGTAGAGACACCTTTGGATACGAGAGACTGCGCTAATTAGCCGTTCAAATGTCGTTGGGTTCAAATGCCGTAGGATTCAAATGCCTTGATACGCTTCATCAGGCTTTGTTAAAGCACCACATCTCTTCCGTAGGAGACGTCGCACCTTATGGAGGGGCCACTCATTCGATGAGGCGGTAGGGAATAAACCGGCGGTTATTTGCAATGGATCTTCTCCTGTCATATTAAGCATACATAAGTGTTACTGTTATAATTTTATATAATTTTATTTATTATATATATATATATATATAGATTTATTTTTTTCATTATAGTGAAACAAAATTGGCAAGATGTTATCAACCGAAAAAAAAATAGAAATTTCGCGGTAATAAATACAAACGAACTCTAGCGGACATTTAACGAACAACAGGATTGAGCAGGGATGTTAATGTTTTCCTTAGTAACGAGCCTTATAGTAGGACAATAATTGCAATGTCGTGTGAGATAGCAGAATTAAGTAATATTTCTCGTGATGATGAAAGTTATTCATACTCTGTAGAATAAGAGTTTGCTAGACCATTGTGGCTAAATTAAAATATGTATTTTCTTTATAAAAATCATAGTTAAATTTTGGGAAGAATACAGAGAGATGGATGAGAGAGAAAAGAAAAGAAAAAGCACATCCAAGTTCACAACATGTATGAAATTGGCTATACCGTCTTAGTAACATTTTTCTTGCCATGTTAACATCTGTATTTTCTGTCACAAAATCGTAGTTAAATTTAGGGAAAAAATGCAACGAGCTGGATGAGAGAGAAGAAAATTAAAGAAAAGAATACGCTTATCCAAGTTCACAACATGTTAATAACGTGTTTCCTGCCATATTAAAATTGCTTGCTTTTGAGAGAGTAAGAATAGCAGATAATGAATAATATTGGCTTGTTATAACTTGTGAGAAGTACATAAGCAATGGCGGGCAACATTTATTGGTTTTGTAATGAGTTCTTTCATTTTGACTGAGTTTTCTCGTGCTATTTTTTAGCTCATCTACATTTGAGTGAACTTTGGTTATGTTATCACATTTTCTTCTCTATTTCAGTTGGAAAAGTTCAATAGTTATTCGGGACATAATTTTCATAATTCTAGATTAATGATAGGAAACTGTCTTTGCCAAGCACTTGCACGTTCCTTTGTAATGACCAAGCGTTAGGTGAATAAGCATGATATGTAAGCACCAAAACCCCAGCTTGATAGTCAAACAACGTACAGTGGATTTCATTCCCATCATGCTGTATATATACATATGATTGTGAAACATTCAAGAAAATTTTTATACTTTGCATTTTGAGGACTAGATGCGTAAATAGTTTTAAACTTTGGAGATGCATGCATACAACTCATGGTAATGCCAATTTACGATGTGAACATAAACATGAATGCTTATACATTTCTATCTAACAGTGTCTTTGTTGCAGCAAGCACTACACTATAAAGATGAATCTGATAACTTGATAAACTTGTATTATGTTTATGTTGGAAGATACTTTTTTGTGTTATTGATCCTAATGCTATTTTTTGCAGTTAGTGTTAGTGAAGTTGAGGCACTCTTTGAATTGTTTAAGAGCATTAGTGGCTCCGTTATTGATGATGGTTTGATAAACAAGGTAATCATGCAACATGAATAATGAGATGTCTTTTTATTTGTTAGCTTTTTTTTTCCTCTTTGTTATTTGAGTGAATTGATTTGTTCCTGATTTTTTATTTTATATGATTGTTAAATGGTTGTAGAGATGCAAGTAAGGATGAATTTATATTATCTAATTTGCTTGCAAACATAAACTAGCTTTGGTTTGATTTTTATGCATACATCTGTGTGCTTACAATTGGTTGGTATGGGATACTGAGGAATGCTGATGGGAAAGGTAGAGAAGTAGGGCTAGGAGGCCTAAAATGATCTAAATCTGCTTGACTACATGCATGCACAGATTGTTAATTTGATGGGAAGGAGGTTAGATCAAGAGGAACGAGGAAGAGACGGAAAGGAAAGGGAGGGTGGATGAATGTGAGGGAGTGCAAAACAAAATTATTGTAAAATTAGTTGTGACTAAGTATTTATATTCTATCTTATTACAAAATTTTAAAAGGGGCATTTACTCAGCACAAAAACCTTTTTTATGTGCATAACCATGTCCTAAACTATGGTATTTTCAAATATAACACTTACTGTGTATATTTCTGATGTGGATTGTGAAAGGAGTATTAGAAATTTTGTAAGCCTTAAGGATTTGGTAGCTGACTATATTTGATGAGAATGAATTTATGGTTGAAATGTTTATAAAGAAGACCAGAAGATGATGTAGTTAAAAATTAAATTGATCTTATCACCTGGAGATATCCTAATCCTACCACTAATGGAGATATTGAAGAAGTCACTAAATTCCCTTGGCATCTACATATGACCGAAATGTACAATAACAATTATTCTTTCCATTTCATTTTTTGAATATTTAAGCATTGTTACATGAAGTGGCACAACCATTATGGTAATAGACACTCGTACTCATACATGAAAAGCGATGTTCCTTCTCATAATAAAAACATCCCTCTAAACTCAATATGGCCGGCCATAATGTGGAATGAAAGATTATATTTATTTGCTAAAGGGTTGTTGCTTAAGTGTTCTTTCTTGAACCTACACAACATTTCGCCATATATTGTAACTTTGAATATTATTCTACATTGCTGACTTTATGAATTATTTTGTGGCTATTTTCTACTTGAAAACCTAGCTTACGGTTTAATTAAATACTCATATAATGTAGTTTATTATATTTAGAAATATTACTCAATAACAAATACATGACAGTTTAAAAATACATGACATTAAATATGACTCAATAATAATTATCACAATATAATTATGAGTCTCCATTTTCTTAGCTCGAGATTTAGCAAATGTTTTCTAGCTCTAACTCCTCTAACTCCCATTTCTGCTCCTGCATCTTTTTCCCCAAGCTCCATAGGACTCTTCTCCACATATCTTTAACAAGGTTTGGAACAATCTTTTCTTAGATCCATCATAGTTAGTTTTGTATCTTTTCTTGGTCATTCAAGAAATTATGTGGAGCATCTAAACTAGTTGGTACATCTTCAATGATTATGCCCTCTGCATCAAGAATATGAGGTACTGGTGATAAATGCATTTTAGAAGTTAGATCATACCATCATGGTGAACATGCAAATAAAGCTAATGAACAAATCTTTTGGTAATTTTAGAACATAACCCAATTTTTCTAATAAATTTAAATGAACCATATACCAGCTTCTTAAATTTAGTTGTTGAATATTGTTCAATTCTAATCATACAAGTACATATTCTTTTTCATTTTATTCTTATGTATGGTTACAAAATTAGTTTATTTTTCATTACTAAGACATGTTTGTGTTCAATATTATTATGGAGTTTATGAAAATCAGTAGCAATTATAAAAGATGAATTAAAATTGCATGAAAAGGTGATGCATATCTGATGGACATTTTGGGATATAACCATTTTTTATTTTAATTGGTGTTTGTGAATATAAATATTATAAGCAAACTCAGGAGTTGGTAAGTACATGTCAATTTCCGATAGTTTTACCTGTTAAACATTGTAAAAAGCTACCTAAATTTCAATTAATTACTTTAGTTTCGCTGTCTATTTGGGATGGTATGGTTACAAAGAAAATTAAAGTTATCCTAAATGACTTCCTATAGTTTTTCAAAATATGATATGGACTTGATATCTTTATCTAACATAATATTAAGTGAAATCTCCTTGGAAAATACTTTTGTCACATATAGTGCATCATTGGATTTATTATAATGAATAAAATGTGTCATCTTAAAAATGCGATCAACATCAATATAATACAATCATGATATTGTACACTTTGGCAAGCCCAATATTAATTTAATCAAAAGATCCTCCCAAGGCCTAAATTAGGTAGGTAATGTGATGCTTTTCTCTGACCTTTTTTGAAATAATATGAAATCATTCTATCAAACATCCTTTTTAACGGAGGACCAATAAAATTTGCTCTCTACAAGGATAATAATTTTATCCCGTCCCTAGTGTATATCTAAATCACTAAAGTACAACTCACTAATTAAAAACTCTTTAATTGAGAAACTTGGGATGCACATTTGCTTTTTTCTAAATAAATATCTATCTAAAACTGTAGAGAATAATGATATTGTAAATGGCTTGTTTTTAAACTTATGATAGAAATATGAAAATAGAAAATAAAGAATAATTCTCTTTGATCCTTTCAAATCTAAAAATTTGAGAAGTAAAAGTGGTGACTACACTAAGCTGAGGGAATGCATCAACTAGCTTGTTTAGTAGGCCTACTTTGTGCTTAAGAATAAATTTGTGGTCATATAAGTATTCCACCTATTTGGTATGTTTATGATTAAGCTTTTTTTGAGAGTTAGTGAACATAAGAACACGATGATTAGTGTGTTAGATAAAGTCTTTATATAAAAGATAATGCCTCCAATATCTTAATAATTGAATTTTAAGATAAATTTTCTTGTTGATAATATTTTTGTTTGGATTTATTTAACTTCCGCTAAAGAAAAGTATTTAGCATTTTTCTAAATGAGTGCACCTCCTATGTCACTCTCGAGGAATCATAATTAATTTATTTTTTTTAGAAAATTAGGTAGCCAAGCATTGCTAAAGCAGATATCAATGTTTCAGTATGATGAATCAAGGCTCTTTTAGCACTATGGGCCCACACAATCTTTTCCTTCATTAACAAATCTATGAGGGATAACATCATGAAGTTAAATTTTTATTGAACTCTCCAATTAAAAGTAGCTAAATTATGGAATACTAAACCTTTGATTTGCTTTGAGAGTTGGCCAATCAATGATTAATGAAATTTTAGAGGGATCATACTCTTAGCCATTAGAAAAGATAACAAAATCATGAAAAACGACATCTAACTTTTAATGTGAAGAGACGTTTCTTTTGATCTAAATACAACTTCTTCTTTAGTTTCTCCAAAACTAACTTATGATGCCTAAGGTGGCTAACATTATCACTTATAGGAATGTACACCACTAGAAAATGTCTAACAAAGAGTTTCAAAATTATGTTCATGAACTTCATGTAGATAGTACATCAAATAGACCAAAGGATATCACTAATCACCCATACATCCATTAGTAGTTTTAAACATTCTTATCAACTAATCTATTGGTCTAATTTAAATTTTTTGATACCCAAATTGAAGATCGATCTTGAAAAAGAAATTGGAGTATGGAAAAGATATAACATATTATTTAGTCTAAGTATGGGAAACCTATTCTTAATAGCGATCTTATTACAGCTCTGTTGTCTACACATTCTTCAAGAGTCAACTTTCTTTGGAGTCAGAAGGGTAGGAACAACACATGAACTTAAACTATCTTACAAAAATCCCTTTCTTAAAAGGTCTTCAAAGTGCCTCTTGAGCTTTGCATACTTTATTCATCTTATAATATGGTTTGCTTGGAAGTTGAGACCCACTAATTAAATCAATGGTATGTTGAATTGATCTCATGAGGGGTAAATAATCTGGGAGATCATTAGGGACTAACTCTATAAACTCATTTCATTAATTATAATTTTTTTGGGGGTAAGCAACACATATGTGTGTTCTCCTTTAAACTAAAACTCATTTCATGAATTCTATAGGCTTAATATGAAACAACTTGATATTATTTTTCCAGTAAACTAAAACACATGTGTTCTCCTTACTATAATATATGGCCTGCTATCATATACTAAGGCCTCCCAAGTAAAATGTGATTATGTAAGATTATTAAAATGGTTCCTTTGCGAACATCATATTCGTCTCCTTAAAAAATTTGGCTTTGGCTTGATTAATAAGCTATTGAATTGAGCTTGAACAAATTTGAAACATCATTCTTTATCAAATAAATGCAAACATTGGTATGTTCAATCATATTTAAGTCGATAACAACACAATTATCAAATTATAAGCAACATATTATTTATTAATTTAAATATGTAAAATGATTGATATTTAAAGATATGTATATTTGCATGTTACCAAAATTTTAAAAATCTATATATCAAGCTCCTAAGCTTCAATGTTTATTATAAATTATTCTTATTATATCTTTGATTTTTTTTAATTATATGTAGATATGAGATTTTGGACACTATATGAATTGTTAGATGAAAATCTTTTTTTTTATGATATAAAAGATTTGGTGCTAGATATTTTTTATTAATATTCAGGGTATTTTTGATTTAAAGAATTTTTTTTATAAAATTTATCAATATTAAAGTTTGTGTTTGGCCTAATAGCAGCTCGAATATAAATGAATTGAACTTGAACCCATAATTTTTGTCTGTGAATGAGCTCAATTCTAGTTCCAGTTCGACTAATTATTGTTGAGATGAACACGAACACAAGCTAAGCTTGTTCAAGCTTGGCTTGTTTACACTCCTAGTGCTATGTCCATGAGAAGGACATCACACCAAATCTTCTCCTCATAGCTATCTATTTTAAAAAGGATTTAGCTAGGACATTAGCAGATATAGCATTCATAACACTACCTCCATTTATGACTAGCCTACACCTCTTGTCATTCAATGTGACACATTTGAAAGTAGTTTATTTTCTTCAATCATCTATTTTCTCCTATCCTCATTAGATTGTTGCAAAATATATAAATATCTCATAGTCTATTGAGTAATCCTCATCTAAATATATTTTATCATGTGAACCTTGGGTGCCTCTTTACTCACTTCTAGCAATTTTCATTGCTATTCACATCCTCTTATAAAAAGAATAATTGAGGTTACATTGATTTTGCTTATGCTCAAATTTATGGCATTTAAAAGAGATAATATCTTTATTCTTTTTAGAAGATTTATAAGTGAATTTAGTGGGTTGCTTGCTAGAAGTTAGAAGGATTTTTTGAAAAAGTATGTCAAGGTTTGCGAGTGGGGAAGCCTTTAAAAAACTTGAAACACTTATAGGACTCTTGCTTCTATGCAATTTGTGTTGCTTCTTTACATTAGGGAAAGATGAAAGACTTATTTTAAAGTTTGAAGCATTGAAAGTTCAACCTCTTTTATGTTGTCTACTCTTAAGCCGACATCAAATTTATTTGCTAGTTGCTACTTATTATCTTTATCATTTGTTATTGAGTCGTCTTCTAAAGAGTTCAAATATGATTTGCAGTTGTTGAGAAAGGATACACACTTACTCGACTAAACTATTTGTTAAAGTTACAAGGACCATTGGGTGGTATCGAGGCTGGAATTCAACTATATTGTATTTGTACTTGTTGAGCTGAGTAAGGCAAACGCATAGTGAACAGAAGAGATGTAATGTAGGAACCTTCGATAGAAGATTTATTAATGCACAAGAATAATAGAGAATTACAATGTGGAGGAAGGAAGAAAAAAATAAATAAAATCACATAGGAAACTTTTCAGGATCAATACCTTTTGAGATTGGGTTTGTGGTTATGTATTAGTGAACCTCTGTAACAAATTAGGACATGTGGCAGAAGCTGATAGAAGTTGTTAGGCAAGTTGTTTGTAAGTTCATGATCAACTTGTTCATATAATGGCGTGTGGGTAAGTGTTGATTTTGTTAGGTGAGCTAGCTCACATGTGAGGAATCTTCATATGCACTCTTCCATGCTCCAAGCTTGCCTTTGTTAGCATGGGTTGAACCTAGGTGCGCAACCTAAGCAATAGTGCTCCGGTAAAGTCTTTGATTGAGTTACTCTCTCGCCTACTGGAATTAGCGCCTAGCTTGTGTCTAGGCCTAGTGAAAAATATTTGACAATTGTCCCCCCTCAGTAAGCCCTTCGTCGCTTCATAATTGGAGCCACTGCTACCCTAGTTGAGGAGGTCATGGAGACTTTGTGGGCTACATAGATGGTCATTTGTCCAACTAATCTCTGATCACGAGCCCCTCGATTTGAAGATGGGAACTCATTCTTGTGAATTTGATTTACCTTGGGAAATACTTTGTGTTTTTTGTCTTGCAATACTTGGCTTTATGAATCAGCTCACCATTGCGACCAATTTTGTAGGTGGACTTCATCCTGTGTTGGTTAAAACTATCCACATGCACGAAATCTTGTACTTTGATAACTATATATGATCTACAATCATCGAGGAAGGATATACAGTTGCTCAACTAACACCGATGCTAAAGTTGTTAGGAATGAGGTGGTATCGAGGTTGGAATATTGTTACATACTATATCCAGACACTAGCGATATGAATGGGCAAACATAGTAAGCATACGAGATGCAATATAGGAAACATCGATGAAAGATTTACTAATGCATAGGAATTTTAGAGAATTATAACGTGGAGGAAGGAAGAAAAAACTAATATAGGAAACTTTGGACTGAACCCTTATTACATGGGGCTTTGGCATTAATAGGGGGGTTTAGCATACACACGTGGCATAGTCTAATAAGATTGTTGTGTTAGTTTGTTAGTGTGATTGTGGTTACTTTGTCCTTCCAATGATGTAGACTAGTGTTAATTATGTTAGGCGATCTGACATACACGTGGGATATCTTCCAGATGCACTCTTCCATTCTCCAATCTGGTTTGAGCTAAGATGGGTTGAACCTAAGTGTGCGGTTCAAGCAATAGTGCTCAGTTATAGCTTTTGACTGAGTTTCTTTCTCGCCTATGAAGAGCATTTGTATGATTTAATAAGAATGATGATCAAATACAAATCAATGTTAGTGGAGGTAGCTAGTTGTACATATATGCAAGCATTTGTGAAATTACGTTGATTATGAACTTCATTTATAGTTCATGTAAATTTAGAACTCTATATGAGCAAAACAACAATGACAAACTGAAAAATATACCTAAGATGAAGAAGATTGCATTGAACAAAGTTGATGTTCACATTCTTGAAGTAGTCAAGAAAATATTTTTGAGGGTACAGTATACTCCCAAGCAATCATTTAACGAACACCACTAATTATAGTGGCTAACCAAGTGAAACTTCATAGAAAACATTTGTTCTCCTCGTATTAAGGATAATAATATAGCGAGAAAGATAGAATATTGGAGAGTTAAATTGCTGGTGTTTAAAATTATGTCACAAATATGTGACTAAGAAGATCTTAATAGGCCAAATGGAATTGGGTTGCTTCTAATGGGAATAAAAATGTTTTTTTTAGAAGTTTTAGAGTGTTGTAATTATGATAGAAATGATGTGGAATTGAAGTGAAAATGTGAAGTAGGAGTGTAATGAAGTGGAGGGGGTGGAATTAGGTGTAGGCCAATAGTTTTAAAGCAATGACAAAGGAAGTGTTTATCGTTGTAGCTTGCATTATACTTTTATATCAAATGATGTGGAAGGTTAAAGGAGTCTTTGAAATGAAATAGTAGCCCTGTGGAGTTTTGTTTGTAAATGGCTAAATTAGTGAGAGTGAATGTATGATAGAAAGGTGGTTAGAGAAGAGCAGAAGAAGGTATTAATACAAGATAAATTAGTCTTACTGCCAAGCAAGATCTTTTTTCTCTCATCAAGGAAATATGGAAGATCATCAAATTTTCTTAGCATCAAAATATAGCCAAATACGCAAACTACAACCATTCTTTTTTGTTTCATTCATTGAATGTGTAAGCATGATTACATAAGTTATACAACCTCTTAAGATAGACACTCTTATATGAAAGGGACATTCTTTATCTTATTCTTAGTGATATAAAGCAGCCTTCTAATCTAAATAGTGGGCCATAATGTCGATTGAAAGATTACATTAATTCACCAAAAGATTGCACAAGTGTTCTTTCATGAACTAACTCAACTTTTCATTATACAACATAACTTTTAACATAAATCCACATGACTGGCTATATGAGCTATTTTCTAATTGAAAATGTAGCTTACAACCTAAATAACTATAATATAATATAGCATATCACATAAAAAAAAGCACTCTTTTAACTCATAAACAACTAAATTGCATTATAACATACAGCATACTAAGTGAAGTAATTCAAAAATATATGACATGAGGATTTTTAAGTATTTTAATAGTGCACATTATAATTACTTTTGAATCTTCAGTTTTTCACTTGAGACCTAATAATAAGCTTTCTAGCTTCATCTTCTCTAGATTTTGTTGATGCTCTTGCATCTATTACAGCGGATTTAGAACATTGCAGATGAATAAAACTTCATATAAGAACTAAGATTTGGTTCCAACTTATTAAACTGCAGTTCAATTGTATATAAATAATTGAGGTACATTGATATTGCTTATGCTCAAATTTATGGCATTTAAAAGAGATAATATCTTTATTCTTTTTAGAAGATTTATAAGTGAATTTAGAGGGTTGCTTGCTAGAAGTAAGAAAGATTTTTTGAAAAAGGTTTTTGTCAAGGTTTGGCGAGTGGGAAAGCCTTTAAAAATCTTGAAACACTTATAGGACTCTTACTTCTATGCAATTTGTGTTGCTTCTTTACATTAGGGAAAGATGAAAGACTTATTTTAAAGTTTGAAGCTTTGAAAGTTCAACCTCTTTTATATTGTCTACTCTTAAGCCGACATCAAATTTATTTGCTAGTTGCTACTCATTATCTTTATCATTTGTTATTGAGTCGTCTTCTAAAGAGTTCAAATATGATTTGCAGTTGTTGAGAAAGGATACACACTTACTCGACTAAACTGTTTGTTAAAGTTACAAGGAACATTGGGTGGTATCGAGGCTGGAATTCAACTATATTGTATTTGAACTTGTTGAGCTGAGTAAGCAAACGCATAGTGAATGGAAGAGATGTAATGTAGGAACCTTCGATAGAAGATTTATTAATGCACAAGAATAATAGAGAATTACAATGTGGAGGAAGGAAGAAAAAATAAATAAAATCAAGTAGGGAACTTTTCAGGATCAATACCTTATGAGATTGGGTTTGTGGTTATGTATTAGTGGAACCTCTGTAACAAATTAGGACATGTGGCTGAAGCTGATAGAAGTTGTTAGGTAAGTTGTTTGTAAGTTCATGATCAACTTGTTCATATAATGGTGTGTGGATAAGTGTTGATTTTGTTAGGTGAGCTAGCTCACATGTGAGGAATCTTCATATGCACTCTTCCATGCTCCAAGCTTGCCTTTGTTAGCATGGGTTGAACCTAGGTGCGCAACCTAACCAATAGTGCTCCGGTAAAGTCTTTGATTGAGTTACTCTCTCGCCTACTAGAATTAGCGCCTAGCTTGTGTCTAGGCCTAGTGAAAAATATTTGACAATTATCTCCCCTCAGTAAGCCCTTCGTCTCTCATAATTGGAGCCACTGCTACCCTAGTTGAGGAGGTCATGGAGGACTTTGTGGGCTACATAGATGGTCATTTGTCCAACTAATCTCTGATCACGAGCCCCTCGATTTGAAGATGGGAACTCATTCTTGTGAATTTGATTTACCTTGGGAAATACTTTGTGTTTTTTGTCTTGCAATACTTGGCTTTATGAATCAGCTCACCATTGCGACCAATTTTGTAGGTGGACTTCATCCTGTGTTGGTTAAAACTATCCACATGCACGAAATCTTGTACTTTGATAACTATATATGATCTACAATCATCGAGGAAGGATATACAGTTGCTCAACTAACACCGATGCTAAAGTTGTTAGGAATGAGGTGGTATCGAGGTTGGAATATTGTTACATACTATATCCAGACACTAGCGATATGAATGGGCAAACATAGTAAGCATACGAGATGCAATATAGGAAACATTGATGAAAGATTTACTAATGCATAGGAATTTTAGAGAATTATAACGTGGAGGAAGGAAGAAAAAACTAATATAGGAAACTTTGGACTGAACCGTTATTACATGGGGCTTTGGCATTAATAGGGGGGTTTAGCATACACATGTGGCATAGTCTGATAAGATTGTTGTGTTAGTTTGTTAGTGTGATTGTGGTTACTTGGTCCTTCCAATGATGTAGACTAGTGTTAATTATGTTAGGCGAGCTGACATACACGTGGGATATCTTCCAGATGCACTCTTCCATTCTCCAAGCTGGTTTGAGCTAAGATGGGTTGAACCTAAGTGTGCGGTTCAAGCAATAGTGCTCAGTTATAGCTTTTGACTGAGTTTCTTTCTAGCCTATGAAGAGCATTTGTATGATCTAATAAGAATGATGATCAAATACAAATCAATGTTAGTGAAGGTAGCTAGTTGTACATATATGCAAGCACTTGTGAAATTACCTTGAATATGAACTTCATTTATAGTTCATGTAGATTTAGAACTCTATATGAGCAAAACAACAATGACAAACTGAAAATTATACCTAAGATGAAGAAGATTGCATTGAACAAAGTTGATGTTCACATTATTGAAGTAGTCGAGAAAATATTCTCCCAAGCAATCATTTAACGAACTCCACTAATTATAGTGGCTAACCAAGTGAAACTTCATAGAAAACATTTGTTTGCGAGAAAGATAGAATATTGGAGAGTTAAACTGGTGGTGTTTAAAATTATGTCACAAATATGTGACTAAGAAGATCTTAATAGGCCAAATGGAATTGGGTTGCTTCAAACGGGAATAAAAATGTTTTTTTTAGAAGTTTTAGAGTATTGTAATTATGATAGAAATGATGTGGAATTGAAGTGAAAATGTGAAGTAGGAGTGTAATGAAGGGGAGGGGGTGGAATTAGGTGTAGGCCAATAGTTTTAAAGCAATGACAAGGGAAGTGTTTATCGTTGTAGCTTGCATTATACTTTTATATCAAATGATGTGGAAGGTTAAAGGAGTCTTAGAAATGAAATAGTAGCCCTGTGGAGTTGTTTGTGAATGGATAAATTAGTGAGAGTGAATGTATGATAGAAAGGTGGTTAGAGAATAGCAGAAGAAGGTATTAATACAAGATAAATTAGTCTTACTGCCAAGCAAGATCTTTTTTCTCTCATCAAGGAAATATGGAAGATCACCAAATTTTCTTAGCATAAAAATATAGCCAAATACGCAAACTACAACCATTCTTTTTTGTTTCATTCATTGAATGTGTAAGCATGATTACATAAGTTATACAACCTCTTAAGATAGACACTCTTATATGAAAGGGACATTCTTTATCTCATTCTTAGTGATATAAAGCAGCCTTCTAATCTAAATAGTGGGCCATAATGTCGATTGAAAGATTACATTAATTCACCAAAAGATTGCACAAGTGTTCTTTCATGAACTAACTCAACTTTTCATTATACAACATAACTTTTAACATAAATCCACAGACTGGCTATATGAGCTATTTTCTAATTGAAAATGTAGCTTACAACCTAAATAACTATAATATAATATAGCATATCACATAAAAAAAAGCACTCTTTTAACTCATAAACAACTAAATTGCATTATAACATACAGCATACTAAGTGAAGTAATTCAAAAATATATGACATGAGGATTTCTAAGTATTTTAATAGTGCACATTATAATTACTTTTGAATCTTCAGTTTTTCACTTGAGACCTAATAATAAGCTTTCTAGCTTCATCTTCTCTAGATTTTGTTGATGCTCTTGCATCTATTACAGCGGATTTAGAACATTGCAGATGAGTAAAACTTCATATAAGAACTAAGATTTGGTTCCAACTTATTAAACTGCAGTTCAATCGTATATAAATAATAAAAATTTGATTGCAATAACTAAAAAGGTTGTATTTTTCTTTTTGTTATATAGGCAGTTGATTCTCTATTCAAGCATGATTCTTTAATGGTCCTCACAAGCAAATACAAAGGAGAGTGCCAAATTGAGAGAAAAAAGAGGAAGAAGATTATAAAGTTATCATCAAGGATCCATCAAGTTAATAACTTATCAAAGTTATATCGACATTAAAGTGGGCATGTTAATATTGTCTAACATAGGAGGGAAGGCAGTGGAGTACCCATAGAAAATTCTTTCTGCTCATGAACCTCAGAAACCAAGCCCAGTTAGTGGTGTCAAGCTAAAAAGCTCCCTGCGCTCTTCATTGACTGGACTGCAAGGACATATGAAAATGATGATCATGCTATAAAAGATATTCGAATTCATTAATTTTGTTATTTTTTTCATGAATAATTATGGAAGGCTGAAGGGAAGTAGAAATTTGAGCACTCAGCCAACTCATATAATGAGATGACGTAAACTTTTGAATTTTAATGAACGAGTAGTTTATTTGAGGGCATTCATTTTTGTTTGATCATCATGCTTTGTAGATCTTACAAATGTTAATACTTATTAAATTTGATTCCTATGATGTTTTCTGCTAATACATAGAGGTTCCACGTTCCTTTGGTTATCTACACATTTATATGCAAAGATTCAAGTTTTAATGCAAGTTTTTCATATGTATTTTTACTTTTTCTACATCCGATAGCTGAATGGCAAATACTTCAGTAATTACTTAAATTGCACCATAAGGGCATAATGTTTGATAATGACTGCCATACGATTTGGAAGGTAATCATGCAATGCTATTTATTGTTTATTATGTAAAGTGGTTAAATTTGATACTGGAGTTTTTGTTTTTTTATTTTATTTAGGATGATTCATAAACTTAATTTCATATTTGAGCATTTAAGTGTGGAAAAGTCATTTTTTAATCGTCAAAACTTGGATTGTAATCATGCAATTCTATTCATTGTTTGATTCTGTAGAGGGATTAAATTTGATCCTGGAGATTTTGTTCTTTCTTTTTAATTAGGATGGTACATAAAGTTAGGAGGATATCACGCTGATGAGTACTTTTCATTTTTATTGGCAAAAATTAACAAATTCATTGGGTACATCATCAACAAGCATTCAACAACAGATCTGTCTATGCATGATGATCGTTGCATGATTTTTATTCTGAAAAATGATTAATTGTTTAGCTTTTCAGAACAACTCATAAAATTTATGTTCTAGGTTGTCTATGATTGAATATTAATCATTTTTTGAGGTTACTTATTTTTTGTGATTTTTCTTGATATGCATATAATTAATCTTGTGTTGTTTCATCTTACAACTTAAATAATGTGAAATTTTTATATTGATAGAATCGGCAGCCCTTCTTAGATCATTTATTTTTGTTGATCCATTTAAACTTAGTGATTAAACGAGTTGTAAATGATCGAATTCCTTTTGCTTACTTTATATATTGCCAATTAAATGCAGGAAGAATTTCAGCTTGCTTTGTTTAAGAATAGGAAAAAGGAAAATCTCTTTGCTAATCGGGTATGTTGCATTTTGAATGTTCTTAAGCTTTTACTGACTAAATATGAGATTACATATTTCCAGTGCTTATGAACTTCTTCCTCTCAATTTTCATGCATTGAGTTCTTAACAATTTTGATATACATGGAAGTATTTGAAAGCCCTATGTTGCAAGCCCGTTCCTTATTATTTTGGTGTTATTTTTATTGCTTTGCCAGAAACAGTTCTACGAAACGGAAGAATGGTGTCATTTTACAATTGCTTTAGCTATAGAATTTTTAAGCATATAAAAATAATTAATGAAGTTAGTTGTTGTGTGGAAAGATGTGAAAGGCTGATTATGGGAGGTGACTCATTCCAAATTACAAACTATATTATCAGCATGTAAATATTATGAAGTATTGAAGCTTAGTTCAAATTATGAACTTTCGTTATCAGTATGTTGATGAGTTGTTTCTATTTTAATGGCCAGAGGTGCACTAATGAAAGATTTACAGTAGGAAAGGCTGATTATGTGAATGGTATCATGCGGTGGTATTTTAAGAGGTATGAATTGGCAGATGATAAACTTGACATGAAGAAATTGAGAGATCGTAGGGGAGGTTAGCAAAGGCTATCTGTTTACTAGTAATTTAAACAGAATAAGCGTCAACAAAGTAGGCTTATTGTTCTGAAGGTTGATTAGTAACACAAATGAGGTCGATTGTTCCATAGCTAAAATTCTCCCAGTGTTAGCAAGAGACGATTTGGTTAAGAAACTCAGCCAATTAAAGAGATCATCCTACAAAAATTGTGTTCAACTACTGATTCTACTAAATTCAATCTTTTCAGGCATACGGACAAATCTGTACCATTCAGATAGATTTTTTGCTTATGAAGGGAGGAGGGCTCTGACAAGTAGGGGATTCCTCCAGATTCCCATAGTTCCTATTTCCTTAAAAAATTTCTTAAGGATTTGAATGCCAACTTGTAATCATGTTGAAGTCAATTTAAGAAATCTCAATGTATAAGTTATACAAATTTAGAATAAATGCAAGTGATCATGCATGATTCATAAATTCATGCAATCATAGATAACCTCCAGTTCTCACTTCAAGATTTGTACTTTGGTGTTTGGTTAAGTAGTTATCCTTATCTTTGTTTCTAATTTTTAGATGCTCTTGTTAAATAAATGATTTTCTCCTCCATATTATGCTATGCTGTCGTATTTTCTTGACTTAGTAAATGAATGGTCCCATTGCAATTCAAAGCTTCTCCCAATCAAAAAACTCACTTGGCACATCAACCCAAACATCCTTTTGGGGTGACAATTTATGGTTGATTTTATGTAGTTATATGCATCTTTCCAATGAGATCTCGATATGTATGGCATAAGAAGTGTTCTTGGGATGTTAACATATTGAAAGAAAGTTCTAATGGAAGATGCGGCATACCTAGCCAACAATTATGCATTTGACTCAAACTAAGGGGCACAACATTATGCATTTTTTTTTTCTTGCAATTATACTCGATATCATCTATTCTTTAAAATAACTACTAAAATAGGCATTTGAATGGGTAAGCAACAAAAAGGGAACCCTTTTACATTGAATAATTTCTCTCCTATTTCTTGCTCTTTTCCTCCCCATATTTGTTTTGAGATTGCTTCACGGCTACATTGTATATGATTGTCCCAAATATTAAGCATTGGGGAACTGTTTTTAATGCTATTTATAAGACCATCTGCCAAAATAGAGTTTGAGAAACTATTTTTCTTTCCGCTTTAATAGAAAGCACTTTGCTAAAATTTTTTCATTTAAACTTACAATGTCACCCCTTGCTTTTGTCCGCTACTGCCATAGTTGCTAGCCTCCACTACCCCCACTGTCGCATTGTAGGTAGGGTACCTGCCCAGTGCATTGTAATAAAAACCCATCTTCAAAATTGACTCAAGTTCAATTGATAATACTCAAAAAGCAATGGAAGCATAAAGATCCTTAAATCGAAGAACATTAGCAAAATTGTTGTCTCACTTATCCATGCTTATTACACTTAATTTTATCTTATAAATTTCATGAACTTAATGATTCCAAAAAAAAAAAATGCCAATTAACTACATCTTGTAAATACACTGGCTAATATTGATGATAGGTTGCTCGCTGCATACGAGGAGAGACAATATGTCAACAATGATGAAAAGTAGCATCAATAGAGAACTTCATGAAAACTTCTCAAAGGTGCACTCTTGGCAGAGATTTATAATTCCTAAAATTTGATATGTTTTTTTGCGTGACAAGTTTTCTTTAATTTTTCATTCTGATTATGATAATAAATCTAAATTTTATTTAAATACTAAAAATTGGAATCTTAAGAATAAAATTAGGAATACTTAAGTAAAATTTTAGACATTGGAAAATGGGACATTGTGAAAGAAACTAATCATATATGGTATTGGTTGCAAGTAGTATTTATAAGGTGGCTAAAGATACAATTAAAGAATCTAGAGGGAAAACTTTTAAAAAGAAAGATGCTTCATAATTAAATAAGATATTCAAGAAAAAGTTAAATAGAAGGAGATTTGTAATAAAGAGTGTTCAATGTAATTAAATTAGATTTCAAAAAGCTGTAGTATAGCTTATTAGGAGTCTAAGAAAATAAAAAATGATGCGAAGATTGTAGTTTTGGAGTTTATATGAGAAATTAGATGTTGATAAGACTAAAAAACACATAATATATATATATATATATATATATATATAATCAAGCCAAATTACAAAGTAAAGAAACTAAAGAATTTACTTATGTATTAATGATGTCAATTAGAGTATTTATTGGAAATGAGGGAATTTAGTATAAATGAATGAATCATATTGATAATCTTTTCATTTAAGATTGTAGCAATATTGGTTAACATCAGCATGTTCAGGAGCTCAAAATATTATATATATCGTGCTTACATTTGATGGATGAGTAAAATTTAGGTTTGCCTATTATTAAAGAAAATAAAGATTGATGTTGTTGTACTATTTATTGGATCACATTCTTATTATGGTTATTTTGGATGCAGTTTTTTGCGAATGAAAATATTTAATATGATTTTAAAGTAGTATTGTAATACTTATTTACATGCATAAAGGCGATGTGCAAGACTATGCAAATTAGTGAGGATATGAACTAATGAGCTATACTTTGATACTTTTGGAGGCAATGGTCATACACAAATGACAATGAGATATTCAAATTTCATGCAATCAATTTTTTAATGCCAGCAGGTCCATTATGGAGGCCCACTCAGTTGTTGAGAGGGCTTTGGAGATGTTTATAAGAGAAAAAAGATTTTAATTTGATTTTTATAAATATTTAAAAATCATATGATATTGGATCAAGATATTTTCTTTGAAGATATTAGAAAGAAAATGAGTTTGTGTGTTGCAGGTCTGTTTGCTAATTGAGCTCTTTGTCAGAAGGTGGGGTGCTGGTGACTTTCCTTTGGTGGGAAATAAATTATGTTATGGCATGGTTTAAGTAGCTTCAATTAAGTATAAACTTAGAGAAAGTTATTTTAGATGGTTTGAGTATTTTATACATAGATCGTTTATTACCCTAATTAGAGAGCCTAGGTTTATGAATTTTCCCCATATTTAAAGAGTATAAGAGACCAAAAAATGCATGGCAAGTTACTATATGTAAGGATCTCAAATATTTTGAGCTTTGAGAGGGGTTATTATTTGATTATGCACAATGGAGACAATTGATTTATATAGATGACCGCACTTAGTGGGACTAATGCTTCGCCGTGTTGTTGTAACATTTAAATCTACATAGTTTTGTAATGATTTATAGAAATTGCACCCTTTCAGCTGATTCTTTCTCTATTAGACATTTAAAAATTCTTATGACCTCTATCAAGTTTTGGTTCTCTAGATTAACTATGAAAACATCAAAACAAGACGGTATATCCATCTCTTCATTTAGAATCATAAAAGAACTGTAATGCCATTTCAAAACATTTTTGTTGCATCCAAATTTATAAGTAAAAAAAATTTACATTGAAGTATTGGCTTTTTAGCATTTTTGGGAATCTTAGACCTAAATCTTTCATTACAGTACGTCAAGTTGTGAATTGGATAAAATCTTCTCAAATATATAGATGATATTTTTCTGAGTACAGAGCTTCTATGGGTGGTATCCTAAGAAACTATGCATTATCTAACTTTCAATTTTATAATTTGGTCTTTCAATTCTCTCATTGCTACAATTGCTATTTCTAAAAGATTTTATTGACCAACCTTTGGATTTAATATGACTACGAGCGCCATTGCTCATATTTCATACATCACTTATTTTTCTCTTACTTTGCAAATGTTGCGTCTAACATTTGCTTGTCTTTGAAATCTATCTCTTTCAGAATTTTACTTTTCAGAATCGTTGTGAGCCAGATATATCACTAGTTAGTTCACGGAGCTACTTTTTGCAGCCTCATTATCCTAAATGTTTGCATCATTGCCATCTCTAAGCATTAAAACATCCTTGCTATGGCTGACTTCATTATTTTGTTTTCCTCACATATACCATATCGTTTTTTCCTTCAACTCAGCTAGGTTTATTATTTATGTTGAACATTTCTCTTTTTATACACCTCATTTCTTGATTTAATATAATATCACTAATTATAAAAAAAGATGTTTATGTTATATCTATTGATGCTATTAAAAGCATATATAATAAAACATTTATGTGTTAAAAAACACTGAGGCTTGCTTAACAAATGACTTTTCTATTTCAATTAGGCTACATCAAAGATTAAGTTTTATTTTTTGCATTAATCTTGGATATACTTAGTAAAAACATTCAAGAGAAGTACCTTAGTGCATTGTTTGCATATGATATTATTCTAATTGATAAGACTAGTGATATGGTTAAATTAAAACTTGAGCTATGGGGAACTTCTCAAGAGTTTAGATGCATTTTTCTCAGTAGTTCCCAAAAGAAATATATGGAGTTCAACTTTAATGGGTTATAATATCAATGAACAACAATTGAAATTTATATTATAAAAGACAGTGCGCAATTTAGATATTAACGGTAGAATAGAGGGTGATGAAACTAACCAAATATAAACTTGTTGAGTGATACAATGAATCAATAGTAATATTAATAATTAGCACAATAATAATAATAAATATTATTACACACATCAGCATGTTAATTAATATAGAAATTAATCAGCTAGCAACTAACCATTTAATTATTTAATAAATAACATTAATAAATTTTGATAATCATTTAATTAATTGAAAACATTAACTAATCTTTTTAAATATTTATAAAATTTTCCTTCATATAAAAGCTTTACAAATTTTCTTACAAATCATAAAATATCAATATTTATTTGTTAAACATCAAAGACTTTATATTTTTGAAATTTTATCCTTTTTTCTTATGACATCATATCTAACGTTCCACCCATTCTTATTTCATAATTGTAAATTAAAAAAAGGAAAAATTTAGAGCTAGTTTTGCAAATATCAAGATTTAGATGCTATTTATATAAATAACACTAGTTTCTATATTATGTAAGTGCTAGTTCTATTTCTTATAAAATTAATAAATAATTTTTATTATTTATTGATTAAAAATAATTATCATTAATTAATCAGAATTAATATTGTTAAAATTATTATTAATTTTTCATTAATTAAAATATTTAATAAAAATTCATTGTTTAAATAGATTAATTTTTAATTGCTAATATTAATTACTAAATTATTGTACTATATAATTATAAATAATTTAATATTATTAAGTAATTAAAATACTTAATTAGTAAATTTATCATTATTATCGAGCTTAAGTAATTCATTATTTGATTGCTATGCTATATATGTATTAAAAAATATTGTTTAAATTGTTTGTATTATTTATGTTATTATTCTTCTTATGAACTTATTAATAATTTGATTATTTTATCATTTTAAAGTAATTTTTATTTCATTATTATGTTAATAGTTCGTTGAATAAATTATCTATTAAATAATATTATTATAATATTTTGTAATTCTTAATTAACAAATGAATTAGCTCAATAATTAATCTGTAATAAAAAATAAATGTTGATAATTAAATAATTGAACACAAGTTCACTAGCTAGTTATAAGTTGGAGCTACTGGTTTGAAACTTAAGCAAATTAAGCTAAATTGTGAAGCCAAAATAGTTGAGGACTTAAACTTAGAGGCCTTGCACAATACAAGCTTATCCCTCTCTTCTCCACTTTGCCTTTCATACTGCTACCGCTATAGTTTGGTGGGTTTCGATCAACTGAGTCACCTCATGTGCTCAAAATTGGTATAGAGCCTCACATCCTTTGGTACATATCTTTTGAAGACTCTCAGAGCTAAAAGTGCTTCTATCTTTCTCTGGTGTAGCAAACTTGACTACTTACTAAAAGGAGTTGCTACTATTTAAGACACCACTGTAACACCCTGCCTCACTAAGTTAACATGTAAACCTCAAACTTGAACTGAAGATCCTCCATCAAGCGCCCCATTACTTTCTAAAAGAGGGTTAGAGCCCATGGAATCTTTACCTCTTTGTAGGAAGACAATACGGAGGAGCCCCCCTTGAGACAGTGGCTGGTTCTACTTCTACCTCATTCCTTGGAAACCCTAGGATCTACTTGAATTGAGCCAAAAACAAACCAAGTAGCCCCTCAGCTATTTTAATGTTCAATAAGTCCACTTCTCTGAAGGTATGGCCATTCTAATTTATCGTGTTCTCTTCCTTCAAAGCAACTAGAACGCCCTAAAGTGGTCATGGTGGATTGGGTTTGCCCATATCCTATTAAGCCAACCTAGCCACTCTAGGTCAAGGAAAGCCTCAATAAACTCCCTATAAGACGAACATCACTCATTTTAAGTTTTTCTTGAGTAGGGTGAAGGGAATTTGCTGGATAGGTTAATGAGGTAGCCATAGTATTATCCTAAGAACCCCATAGATAATTTTTGATTGGCCTCACTCTTGGGCCAACCCAAAACAAGTCTAAAGTATGGAATGGAAGCCAATATTATGCCAAAGGAGGGTTGAACTTAATTCATATAATACTTTGGCCTAAGTAAGAAGATTAAGGAAGAACCATCCTAGATGTTTTCCCTTGATCACACTAAGAGTAAATATAAGCTAGTGATGCATACTTAGGCTAATGACTTTCTTATAACTAACTTATTCAATCTAAATTAAGGTGAACCCCATGCAATGATCCTAAGGATGATTTCGCTCTACTTTAGATCACCTTAGATTGGATTGGAGGAAGTTAGACCAAACATACTTCAAATACTTTAATGAAACCCCTTTAAGCTATTTTGGGTCAAGTGACTTAACCATTTGGGTTGGGTAAACCCAATTGATTCAAAACCAAGTCCTATGTTTACTTGTGTTATTTTTTTCTTGTTTATAAATGTTCAACTTACTCATTAAAAATCCCAAGCATCCTTAGTCTGCATATCCTAACGCCAATGTGTTTTTGTTTAGTTTTTGACTAGTTGGTAAAGTCATTGAATTACTCTGATTGTGTTCTCGTGGTTTGAACTATTGTTCTGTGTTATGTTCATAAATGCAGCTTTGATGGTACCAAGTTAAAATGTCATTTACCTTCAAGGCTTCATTACTGCCATGACTTCAAGTTTCAATTTTCAATCTTTTATTAGATGCAAGCCTTAACCTTATAAATTGTAAGCATAAATCCAATATTCCCATCAGGCTAAACTAAATTATTAAACACTTCTAGTAATCTAAGATTCAATTTCCTACAAATTTCAGGATAGAGATATGAGCTCATCAACTCACTAAAAGGTCCATCCCACGATGTACCAAATCTTCACTTACCTTATGACAATATCAATGTCGAACTTTTTAATGATAAGAAGTTGAATTGATTTTTCTACCATAGATATTTGTTTTTTGGTTAAGATTTCTTATTTACTATAGATCTATTTAACTTTAGGATTAGGGGTGCAAACAATTTAATATTGATCGAGCTTAGCTTGTGTTTGTATTCTCGTCAATAATCAGCTGAGCTCGTTCACGAATAAAGAAATATTAGTTTTTATTTACTTAATATATGTTCGAGCCATTATCTATCAACTCAAACTTTAGCATTTCATAGAATTTTATATGAATATTCATATTTAAAATAGACATTTTTACATAACTCACAAATCCTTATAACGACATATATAGCACTGGATTTTCTTATATTTACCAAAAATATTTTCATCTTATATTTTCTAAAGTGCATGAAATCTTATATCAACATACAATTAGAAAAAGTAAGAGATAGAATAATAATGCTTTATATATAAATGTTGGAGCTTGGGGCAATATGTAAAACTAAAAAAATGTTGGTGTTGTGCAAGTAAATATCATTTAATGATAATTACTTTGCCTATTTAAATTAATAAATAATATTCATATATATTTATAATTGAACCATTATTAGGCCAAACATGAGCAAACATGCAATTATTTGTGCTTGGATTGTATTCGAATGGAAAGGAATCAAGCTATAACAATTTGTTCAAGGTCAACTTTCTAACTTATCGATCAAGCCGAATATAAGCTTCTTAACAAACTGCATGAGCTGTTGGCGAACGACAAGCTTTTTGGACAGCTCTACTTAGGATCAAGGAGTTTTTTGTATGCGATGTAATTGCTATTGGACCTTAGGATTATGAAAAACAGTATATCTATTGCTTATATAAGAAAATGAATTGGTCAAAATACATTAACCTTCTTATACTAATTCTATAAAAAGAGGACAACTTGAACCTGTAAACCCACATTGAGTTCAAAATTGGAAGGCCATCATGATCAGTTTTCTTCATGGCTATCTAACTGTTCAATATATGTCTTTTGATCTTGGTTATCAAGCTTCTAATGTATATCCCTTTTTCCCTGTTGACTTTTGATGATTCTATCTTGCCAACTATGTGATTTACAGACTGACTAAAGTAAAACTGCGATAATGAGTTGGTGCTCTTAAAATTTCATCATATAGTTTACTTTTATTGATTCTATGCCAAACTTTCTTTAACTTTCTAACATTTTTGTTTCTTTATATTTCTCAGGTTCAAAGTCTCCTAGCTTCTAGTTTTTGTGCCTTTAATACCTTATGTATATGATCATTAGTCATCTTGATTTTACTTATACTGCAGAAGCTTCAATTTTGAACTGTTTAAATTGCTTATACCGATTGGTAGTCGCTTCTGTTCGTTTATGCTAAAATTATAAATTTTTATGATAATATTTTTTTTATAAATTTTAATATTAGTTTGAGGGTAAAAAAATTTGTTTGGCTTAGGCTAAGTAAATTGCTAAACTAAAAGCTTATTATGCTATTTATGATTTCAAGGAAGTCTGCACACACCTAATTATTTAATAAACAGTATCTTTTTTATGCTATGCGCCAATTTTTTCATTCTTTCTTTTCTTTGCAAGCAAAAAACTGAAAATTAGAGCAATCGTGTTCTGTCTCTGTTTTAGACTGTTCTGAAGCTCTGACCTGTAATAATAGTCATAGAAACACTTTTATAGAAGCATTCCGTTTGGGTTGAGTTGTTTCTTGTGAATATTTGAAGAAAATATGTTACTTCATAATCATGCAGATTTTTGACCTGTTTGATGTGAAGCAAAAGGGCGTTATTGATTTTGTCGACTTTGTTCGATCACTCAATGTATTTCACCCAAATGCGCCTGTTGATGACAAAATTGATTGTAAGTTTCTGGTAGTTGCTCCCTTTTATCACCTGTGGTGTGTTTGTATGACATCTTTCTTGTTTATTTGCCAAAATGCTTTCTGATTTTGCAGTTTCCTTCAAGCTGTATGATTTGGATGGTAACGGCTTTATTGAGAGGAAAGAGGTAGATTGGGTTCCCTTGCTAAAGTAACTTTTCCTAGCTTAAATATCAAATGGCTGTCAAACTTCTGCATAATCTGAACTAGACATTTGACTTAATGCATATGCCCTATCTCTTTGTTTAATCTTGGTGAGAAAAATAGTGACCATCTTAAACTTTTCTGCTTGATCTTTACTGGTTCTATTCATAAATATAACAATACTTGGCCTTAATCCCACATACATACATACATATATGTGTGTATATATATATATATATATATATGTATATGGGATTTAATATTAAATCCATTAATTTTATTATTTTCACAGGTTAAACAGATGTTAATTGCTCTTCTTTCGGAGTCTGACATGAAATTGTCAGATGAAACGGTGGAACTCATCTTAGACAAGGTTTGGGATATTTTTTACCCTGGTGTATATGTGGTTTTACTCGTATGGTTTTTTAATCTCTTTGATAAGGAGATGCATAATTAATGGCCTTTATGGGAGCAGACGTTCGTAGATGCGGACGTGAATCATGATGGAAAGATTGATAAATCAGAATGGCAAAACTTTGTTTCTCACAACCCATCACTGATGAAGATAATGACGCTTCCATATCTGAGGGATATCACGACCACCTTTCCAAGCTTTGTATTCAATTCTGAGGTTGATGATATAGCAGCTTGATGCCTACCTTTTCGCACTGTTGCAGCAGGCAATATAAAATTTTGCCAGATATTGTTTGTTTCCCTTGTTGCATCTCATGAACAATATATTGAAATTTTACTTTGTTCTATAGAGATTGGATTGTAATGTGTGAGTGCAAGCCTCTATGTGTTTTTTTTTATTTTTTTAATCATATTGTTATTGTGCGCAACGCACTAGAGCTTGGTAACTCTGTTCTTATATATATTTGGCACTGGTGAACAAATTTGTCTATTTATTAAGAATATCGTAATCTTTATAATTATTTCAACAAAATTTATTGATGACTGACTGATGAGAGATGTAGAATAATATATGAAACCTTATTGTACTCCTATTGTGGTTTCTCCTTTGAATTTGTAGTCATTTCAGCTCTTCGTGGCTGAAGTTTTCATGAAGTAGCTATGACGAAGAGTTGGAGAGGTAGATGTTGCGGGCATGCTAGCGGCTGTTCAGTCTTCTTTCTTATGGCTTGCTGTTCCTCTTCGCCTATAGGGTTTTTGGTGGGTTCTTTCCTCTCACTGCCTACATTGTTTCGATGTTAGATTTTGTTGTAGACTTGGTTCTGCTTGATGCAATTTATGTACTTGTCTGTTCAATTTCAGTGCTGGATTGTTCATTTGCTAAAGTGATCAAGGGATCGCCTCCTCTCATTCTTCTCTGTATTGCATCACTCAAATCCCCCATTTTGGTTGATGACAAACTAGCCATTTGTCTTTTTGAAGGATGAGGTTAGATTGTTGACTCGTAACTTTTTGTATTGGTCTATGATTTGCAATTCAATTTTCGTGAAGATTGGTTGGTCGAACTAATAGGTTGGGACACGTGTACAAGAAGCTTACATATATTTCTACTCATCTATCCTTATGGAAGGATTTCTATGTCAGGTCTCCAAATTTTGACCTTAATAAATAACCCTTGCTTTCATGGATGATAGAGGCCCTTTTGGGATAGATATTAATATGGCTCCAGCTACACATTGTTCT
Source organism: Gastrodia elata (assembly GCA_016760335.1). Lineage (NCBI taxonomy): Eukaryota > Viridiplantae > Streptophyta > Magnoliopsida > Asparagales > Orchidaceae > Gastrodia > Gastrodia elata. The sequence goes on along the minus strand of CM028671.1, from coordinate 47,995,643 downwards.
ACTTTGATGATATCACCCATTGATTAACGTTGTCATCTCAAATGATAAGAATAATTTTCTGGAAATTTCTTCAAAATGGAGAAATTGCTTATTTGAGTTTTTGGGCTAATCCTAGTTGTACATATAGTCATCACTCAATATCACCATTTCTCAACTTAAAGGTTAACTTATCCGTCCCAAGCGATTTTTCCATTCTCGATTGATTGTAACTGACGATTTGCCACTAGTTGACTCGAGTTGTTTCCCCACTTCGCTCGCTAGTTCATTCTTAACATGTCTATTGTTTATGAGCCGAAAATGTCGTCATATTCTATAATGATAGAACTACTTGATATGAGATTCGGGCAATTATTTAAGAGATCAAAATAAGGGGAGATCTAAGATTTAAATCTAGCCTAAAGATTTAAATATAAATGGGTGGGGTGATTAAGCTTTAATATTTATGGCCACTATTATGTTTAAGCAAAAATCTATCAAAGGGTGCTAAAATAGTTTATACTTACTTCCAGTGGTTAGTTTCTCTTGTAAGCAATTGATAATTGTATATCCATTTTTCTCTTGTTTTTCATTTATTAGTTACACGCAAATTAGCATAGTAGATTTACCACAAATATTAAATTTTAGCACTACCTTAAACACTTAGATTAGTTACCTATTTTTTATTAAGCATTTATTAGATAGTCATTATGGTACTCTTGATTTGATGATCTAGGGATCCTGCTCATTCTTTAAATCTATTTCTTAAGCATGTGGAAGCCCAAATATTTGTAATCAATTAATTACAATATCTTGTTGCTAAACACAATTAATCATATTAGCTATAAAAACATATAATTTATGACATAGATGTCAACATTAAAAATCAATAACTCTGGAATAGACTAATCATATATTCATTTCTCTTTCAACTTGTGACTTTATTATTAAGCTATTTAGCACAATTCAAATCTTCATGTGAATGAGATAATCAATGCTCTTCATGATGTTTAATGGCCCACTATATGTCCACAATCTCTTGTTGAGCCTTTTAACATTCAATTAGATTCAAAACAAGTTTTCCCTTCAAAGGATCAAAGACTACCAATTGTTCAATTTGTGGTGATCTTGATTGCTTTGAATGTAATAAATCTCATAATGCTCTATGATTCACTTATGTCATATGCTCACAACAAATATAACTATTCAAATTTTGCTTAAGTAAATACAAATTATCAAAACATTCAATCAATATACAATAAAATCTCATCAAATCAGTTCTAATAAATGTGATTTAAAAAGATAAGAGAATAATTATGCGATATTTATATTCAAATTACTATTACTTTCTAATAAGTGAATAAATCTAATTAGATTCCAATCAAATTGAAATTTATTATGAAAATGTTTGCTTTTATAGCCCAATTGATACTACTACTAAGAGGGAAAGGTGATTTGATTTGATTTTTGGAACCTTGAAAATAAAAATTTTTACTTCACATAATTTGATATTTTCTTAGAGTATAAAACTAAAAAATACAAGCACAAACTACAAAAAGAAAATAAAACAATCATAAGAAAATTAGAAGATTACAAGAATTTAAACACTAAGAGACTGATAATAGTTTAGGACATTCTATCCGTACCATCATTCTTCAGAGATTTGTCTTCCCTAAAAATCTACTAAAAATTGATGCACTCCTTTGCTGAACGAGTAGGAAAATAATCCTCATCTCTTTTTGGCAAAATGCAATTGTAGAGCAGTAAAGATTCCACTCCTTCCCAAATCTTTATGCAGACAAAGCTACTCGGAAAATCCCTCTTGCACAACTAGACCTCGGTTTGAGTCGAGTTCGAGTTGAGTCAGCCCAGACTCGAACTCAAAATTTTTGAGTTGAGTTCGACTCGAACTCGTTTGAATTCGAGTCATTTTGAGTCAAGTCAAATAAGATTCGAGTTAAGCCATTCGACTCGAAAATTTTGAGTCGAATTCGAGTTGTGCCAAAATATTTTGATTTTGAATTTCGAATTTTAATTAAATTTCTAGCCCTATGCACAACCCGCATGAGTAGGGGACGAAAGAAAATTAAAATTTCGAAAAGCAAAAGTATGACAGATTATGAGAATAGTCTTCCAATATGCTTCTAGATTTTGAGGTTTTGAGAGCCCATAGAGTTGTCAAAGTAGTTTGCATTTTTAAATCGTAGCACTTAAAATAATTTACAAAGATTTGAGAACTTGATAAACAATGAAACAATTAAATAAATTCAATAAATAAATATTTAATAAATGTGACCATATATAATCATACATAGGTAGGTTTGTATTTCTCTACACACTTGTTCATGTGTGCTGTTATGTATATCTATTTAGGTAATCTATAAATGTGCATGTCCTTAAAGTGTTGTATGTATGCTTCTACTCATACATGTATGCTCTTATATTTATTTCCATGAGTATTTATATACTTAGGTGTATTCATATTTATCTTTGTGTTTTGTATGTTTTAGGTATGCTCATGTTTATATATATTGATGAACTTATATTTTTCCACATACTTATGTGTAATAACCCTCTTAAGTAGGCATTAATTGAAACTCTAAACATAGAGACGTCTTTTCATATAATAGTGAAGTTCTTGATAAGGTATTGACTGGTATACTTGTTGAAAGTCTTCAAAGTTAAGCGTGCTCAAGTGAGAGTTCTCTTAGGATGGGCCACATTTGGGAAATTATCTTCTAAGGGAAAAAACATGAGGCCTATCGAGCGAAAGCGAATAATATCTTAGTGCTTAAGAGTTTATGCTATTCTAAATCGCATCAAAGTAGGCCATATGGTGTTAGATAGGAGCTAAGTGTCATATTTGGCAAATTATCACTTCATATGAGTAGCCTCTTAAGTCCATAATAGTTAAGGTGCTACATGATTGTAGGTACCTCTTGAGCCTGTAGGGGTCACCTCTAGTCCTATCTATCCAATAGATGATTATTGAATATGTGTGTGGATACTAATGATGATATTAGTTACTTAAGTTGAGGAGATTGTAATTGTCTCCTTAAGTAGCATTAAGTGGAACTCTTAAACATCGAGATGTCTTTTTAGGTAATGGTAGCATTCATGATAAGAACACCAAATTTAAGTGTGCTCATGTGGGAGCACTCCCAAAATGAATAACCTGTTGGAAAGTTATCTTCTGAGGCCAATATCATGAGATATTTCAGGTCAAAGCAGATAATATCTTGATGCTTAAGGGTTTGAGCTGTTACACTATGCATGTTCAATATATTTACGTGATCATTTACGAATTTACTTTTATACATTTTTATATATTTACTTGTTATGCCCATGTGTGTTTATATGTGTATGAATATGATCCTTTCAAAAAGCAAAAACCAAATAAAATAGAAAAGCAAAATAAAATAACACTTAAAAACCTCAAACATATACAACAACATCAAAGCATCCCAACAACCACAGATGCGTTAAAAAAATAGCATAAGCAACAACAGAAATAGTCCAAACAAAGCAAACCCACCACTTGGAAGGAAGTAGCTGAACCAACAATGATACGACCAGAAATCCCCAACTTTCAAAGCATCCCAACAGCAGAAAAGCATATACAACAACTACAGATGCGTTTAAGAAACAATAGAACCAACAACATAAATAGTTCAAACAAAGTAAACCCACCTCTTGGAATGAAGCAGCTGAACCAATAATGATGCGACCAGAAATCCCTAACTTTTGCAAAAGACCCCCCTGCACGGCAATACCCATCAGAAGACTGGGCGAACTCAGCAGAGAAGCTTCAAAGTGGGGCCAATTAATGTAAAAAAACTTTCGTACTCTAAAAGTGATTTTCAAAACATAATTCCATGTCCCAGTTTCGATAAAGACAACCCAAAGAAGTAATTCCCGGCAAATAAACAGAAAGTAGCTAGCTAAAACCAACCAACAACCAATATATATATATATATAGTTTTATTTATTTATTTATTTATGGCTGGTGGGATTTGAATCCATGACATAAAATAATAAATCCTGAGCCTCAACTACTGGGCTACAACACCATTCACCCCCCCCTTTAAAGTGGGGCCAATTAATGTAAAAAAACTTTCGTACTCTAAAAGTGATTTTCAAAACATAATTCCATGTCCCAGTTTCGATAAAGACAACACAAAGAAGTAATTCCCCTCAAATAAACAGAAAGTAGCTAGCTAAAACCAACCAACAACCAATATATATATATATATATATATATATATATATATATAGTTTTATTTATTTATTTATTTATGGCTGGTGGGATTTGAATCCATGACATAAAATAATAAATCCTGAGCCTCAACTACTGGGCTACAACACCATTCACCCCCCCCCCCCCACACACACACATATATATATATATATATATATATATATATATATATATATATATATATATATATATATATATATATATATATATATATATATATATATATATATATATGCACACACACACACACTTATGTGCACCTTTGTGCATAGATATGCTCATTCCTTTATATACATATGGGTTCATCCTATGTATATATGCATCTTTATATACAATTATACTTATATATGAACATAAATATATATATATATATATATATATATATATATATATATATATATATATATATATATATGTACATGCATGTGTTTATGTATGTGTTTGTGTGTGTAATATATTAATATGAATTAAATATCTAAGTGGAGTGGAATTTGTCACTATCCTAAGCATAGTGAATCTAGCATTCATTGATAATTAATACAAGCTAATGATTTGAGCATGATGGAGATGCTTCACATATTTAATAATTTAAGAGTTAGTCTAAAATCCATGTATGAGCACTAGCACATGCTTATCATTGAATTAAACTTTAATAATGCAAGTTATAAACATATATTTCAAACATGTAAAACTAATCATTTAGTCATCACAATATATACAAACTTTAATCAATGTTGTTGCTACAAAAGGTTGATGTTAATGCCTACATTGGGTTGAAAAGATGGGGTTATTCCAAATCCAAGGAGGTTAGCTTAACTTAGTTCATCTAAAGTGTCCATGTCCAAATGAAATAAGAGAGCGTGAAAGCTTGGGGAAGTTACCAAAAAGGTCTGAGTGAGGTCTGAAACTCTCAGGGATCTGCAAGTGTCCAATTTGACTGGGCTGACCTTGGTTTGCAAGGGATAAACTTGGGTTAGCCCAGTTCAAAATTTTTGTCATGATAACTTGCTTAAAAAATTGCGATCTTACTAAATGGCAAGCTCTAAGACTTTCCACACCAAGTGTTATTTCCAAAATTACTTTTAAGTCTCCAACAAATCCAAATAAATGATGCTTTAAATCTAAGTGTGGGGGTGGGGAACTAAGAAACTTGACTAAGAATGACAAGAAAAGGTGAACCTAAGAGTGTGCTAGGTTTCTATATGACTTCATGATCTCAATGAACTTGGATAGGGATAAAGAAAAATGTCTCTCCCTTGAGCTGAATAGAAAAATTAGGGATGAAGAAAAATATATTTCCCAAACATATAACTTTTTTTTTTTTTGAGAAAAACAGGATGAAGAAAAATATCTCTCTTGAATATTAAATTGTTCATTGTGATTTATAAGAATAAGCACGTATAGCACAAAACTCTAATTCACTGATTCTGGCCCATCCTAGTTAAGAATTTCTAGAAATTTCCCTCTTATAATCAAAAGGCAAGCATCATGAACTAAAAAAATGAAGACTAGAAAGGTAAACAGGAAGAAGAACATGAGTTTGCAATTTATTAGAAGCTAAAATTTTTAATCATACTGTTAAGCGAAACCATGAAATGATGAAATGCTTTAGAACATTTTTGTAATAATTGATTAGATCAAACTTAGAACCTATATTGTATTATTAGAAATTGGAAACCCTTAGAGTATAAAAAGGAGAAGCCAGCATACTTAGATTGGTAAATTTATAAGGGTTAGATCTAAATAACCTTGCTCTAAGTGAGATATTCCCTTAAAATTTGCCTAATTAGACTAATAGTCTTGTAAAGTTATTAGATTGAGAATAAACTAGCATTGATCTAATTATTGGCATACCTAATGTTAAGATAACCTAAAATGTTAGGTGGAGAATCAAGGAATATAGTTTTATGCTATTAATTAGAAATTAGAATAATAAACATCAATTTGGAGAATTAGAGAATCATTTTAGCTAGGGTCAATGTGATCAAAACCCTAAAAAAAATATTATAATCGAGAATGAGTGATAGTGAGCCTACATTGGTAACTTGATTAGCTTATTAGAAAGGGAATATTAAATTTAGGCATTTGCAACATTAGAAACAAAATAAGTTCTTGAAACATATTTAATATCTATACTTATAAATTATTTTATCATCTTAATTATATTGAGTTAAACTGCTATTTTTTGAGGACCACATTATTATATTATTGTACTTCAATTACTTAGAAATCTCTAATATCTAAGTTAATTGTGGTCTTGATTGCTCACAATCATTAAGATAGATAATTAAAGTAGAAAATAATAGATATCACCTAGCTTACAATAATTTGAAATACTTAAACATGCTGCAATGCATTGAGACTAAATCATTAAAATTATTCATTAAGATATTGTGCATGAAATTAAAAATTTAAACATACTTCTGAGAGGTTTCATATGGTGGACTATGTTATATAATTACTATTAAGCCAAGGCAGACTATTGAATGATCAGGAGACCACACATGTCCTATGAGGAGGAATGTGTGTGTTTATAGAAGACTCAGCCTACATTATAGTTGAGCAGACGTGGTTGACTTCTCACTTATTCTGTATATTGCCCGCCAAACAATTTACATATTAAATAAGATAAATTAACAAAAAATTGTACATCTCATAATCTTATTAATTATGAATGTTTATGACAATCTTATAACTATACTTTTATGATTATTCAATCCATGAGACTGAAAGTACTTTACATACTTTGCTTGAGCAGTTACTTACAACTTATAGTTTGTGCAGTGTAGATATTCATATATGTCACTTACATATTTTCTAACACTATCTCTTATTGATACTTAGTATTTATTTCACTTAGATATATACATACTTTCTCTACTTGTTTAGATGCTTATGCAACACATACGTGCCTTATTAACTTATTTTGATGCATGTTTGAGCAGTTTATCATCAGTAGTATACATATCTTATAAATTTTAATGATATTTAAACTTTGTGTTCATTTCCTTGTAAAATGCTTCACTTTTATTAAATTTGTAAATAACTATTATAATATTCGCTAAAATAAAATAATAATATTTACCTTAAAATTGTACTTAGACTTTTTAAAGTCTAACCACTTACTTCTTTTTGTTGGTTATGCCCTACCGTATTATAAACTAAATATGGTATATCAAGAACTTGGATTAGATCTGGCACCTAAAGAAGAGCCCGAGCAGTAGAAGATTATCTTGAAGACTGCATTTGCTATTTTTTCCTTATTATATGTGAGGATAAGAGATTTATTTTACTCAATTTATATTAATAATTTATTTGTGTTGTCTATCTTTATATTTTTGTGATGGTTTTAAACATTTTTTCATATTATGTATGATTACATTTATACTCTAGATGATGGAAATTTATTGGATTTTGATTTTATTTATACCCATAAATCCATAAAAATTTCCAAAAATTCACCCTTAGTTAATTTGGGGATGAGAAGTTCAAAAATACAATAATATTTTAACTTGGAGATCAATTTAATTTAGCTAATTTTCAAAATCCTAAAATTGGCAAAATAGCCAATTAACTCAATTTAGCTCTAATTAATCCCAAATTCTTAGAGTTCGGTTCTTATGACTTAATGAAGATACTGGGATGAGAATTAAGGCTTAGTTTAGCTTAGATTAGCTAGGGTAACTGTAACAACCCGAGTGTTGTTACTTAGTTTTAAAGATCCAAATTAGGTTAAAACCATCGCTTGCAGACTCCTAAAAGCATTAGGAGCTTGCACCTGAAATTTGGTGTGATTTGGATATCATCGTTTTCGATGCGTATTTTGAGGAAATTTTAATATCCTAGAAATAACCTAAATTAATTTAACCTCCAAATTAAAATCAGAGTTTGTCATTGAATTTCTCACTCTTAAATCAGCAAGGGGTGATATTTTAGGAAATTTTGGAAGTTGTCGAATTTTCCTCAAATTTTTAAATATTATTTTAATGCTCACAAACTTTAGGATAATTAAATTGATCTCTAATCAAAAATCCAACTTGATTTTTGAGTTTCTCACCCTCAATTTACTTAAGGGTGAATTATTGGGATTTTTCGGAGCTCGTTTGGTTACTTAATTTTTAATAATTAAAAAATTTATAATTATTAAATAATAATAATAATAATAATTAAATAAACTATTTAATCAAAATATCTGCGATCCAACAGTCAGCAGCGGAGATCCTGTGCACGGATCCAACACACGAGACATCCGATCAGAAATATCTTGTCCGTCACACTTATCTTTTTGGCGAATATGACAGGTGGAACTCGATCACCCGATCCAGTTGTTGATCCTTTGCTTGGTCGATCCAATGGTAGCAGCTGGTTCACTGCACGTCTCATGCGCGGGCACGATGTTGTGTGTAAGAGCCACAGGAACATCATGCTACGACCACTATTGAGCTCCTATTATGTGTTAAATAAACCTCCTAGCGCCCCGAGTCGCTCCTCTATCATCCAATACCAGCCGCCGAGGGTCAAAATGGAGTCGAACCTTGGAAGGAATAGTGTTGTTACAAGCCCTAACACTAGCGAATCACATAAATGAAGGTACATACCTCCCTTTAGTTATGTCATGTTATTACTTAAAATTACATTTCATTTTTTGATTTCAATCGTTGCTCTATCAGCTGCTAGCCTCCACTATATCTGAGCGAGCACATCTGAGGCCATCTCGTTGATGTACCAACAGTGTGTAACAGTAGGCCGAAACCTTAGGATTTAGGGCTTGCAAATTTGAACAACATAGTCAATTCAGCATAGGGGTTCTTAGCTCAAATTGTTGGCCTCGCTGAGAGCTTTTATTCTGTATGCGGCACGCCGGCTGGAGTGGACAAAGTTAGGAGTATTGTGATGCCCTAGGGCTTCCGTCTTGACCTTCCTGTCGGGAGTGAGGGCACTGTGCAGTCCAATACCTCGTACCGATGGTCCAGATGTATCAGGAATAGCGCGACCCAGTCCAACAGCCCATGTGCGACATTTGTTGTGCATCCGAGCGATCAATGGGTCTGTGTATGTTGGGGATAGGTTAGATTAAATAACTGATTAATGAATTTAAGGTGATTTAAATAATTTAATAACTTTAAATATATAAATTCAAATATAGTGGACTTATATATCATTTTGACCATAAAAATGTGAGGATCAATACTAGAATATTTGATCTATAGTTTAAATATTAATTTTACTAATCACTATTTTAATTAATTAATTAACTAAATATTTAACATAAATTTGCAAGCGATATAACTTAGCCAATTCTTGTCCAAATTCAATGATCCAATAGTCCATTTAGATCAAAAAAATGTGTTCAACAAAAATATAATGTCAAATTCCAATTTGACAGCTAATTTTGTTAATGACCATTTTAGTGTCATTAAAACTCTGATTAGCCATTTGATGTCTAATTTGACCATACTTAGTGTTATTGTACTTATTATGATATAAGGAAGTTATAATCACATTGGTTATGTGATTTGGATATCAAATATAAAATATGAGTTTTTGACCTTTGAATAAAGTAATATTAAGTTCTCAAAATTTGAGTTTTGCATGTTTAGGCCTCCTAAAGGTTAGGATACCTTAGAAAATATACTTTTATGATGTATAACAACATTAGATGATGTTTTGAGTAGGAAAATACCTAGAATAACCTACTTCTAATTTAGTGCTAGTGAACTAAGCTAGAGCCTCACCATAGAAATGAATTGACTTTTTATAGTCATAATGCTTGATTTTGTACTTAAGTATTGTAATAGTCCTAAGCTCTAGGGTATATTGGACTAGTTAGCTCCTTATAATTGTAAGAATCATTAGTAAGGACCTTAATGGATAGATTATATTTAAGCCTATTTATCACATTCCACATAGGATTGACTATAGTCAACCTATTATGTAATTTAATAACATTAACTTACTTTAGTGGCCTAAACACTTTGCTAAAATCTAGTATTCCTTGTGCCTTGACATGAACTTTGAAGTTATGAATTTTAATGCCTTCACTTAAGTACCTTACAAATAAGCATGTATTAGATTATAGTTAGCCAACTTATTTGATTGTTGATTTGGATCTTCCAACCCTAAGATTCCTTAATGAACTTAAGGCTAGAAATCCTTCATGATAACTTTTCAATTAAGGATCCTAGCCACTAGTCTAAGACCTGTAACTTGATGATATTAGGAAGTTAATATTGAGTTAAGCTCCCAATCCAACTTAGATTAGTACTTACACCATTTTTCTTTATTTAGATAATTTTAAATGAATCTTAACTTGTTGGGTAGTGAATTGTAGATCATCTTAGATCATGTGATCTATTTAGAATAATATTAAGTGATCCTTAATATAGCATTCATGTCAAAAGAAAGGACTTAGAAGATATTTAGAATGGAGGCATCTTAAGAAGTTTAGTGGCTTTTTCTTAGACTTAAAGATTAACCTAATGGACTAAGTGCAACTTACTTAGGATTATATGAGTAGTTTTAATGCAAAGTATAGAACTTAGAGATTTATCTAAGTAGTTAAGTGAGACCTTCTTAGTGTGCTATAGTTAGTCATCTTATTCTAAGTAAGATGCCTAGAATTATTTAGAAAGATTAGACCAATAAGCTAAGACTAGAAGTAAGCTTAGAAGATAAAGATGATTAGATCCTTAAGGCCTTGATAAACTAAGGAAGAGCTATAATCTTAGAACCATTTATGTCCTAGCATTAAAACTATTCTTACGATCTAAGTGATTGTAATACTGATGAATCCATAAATAATATCTAAAATAAAGGAAAATTTCATTCATTTCTGATTCTAAAGTTACTTCCTTAATCAAATTCAGTGTATCTTTTTCAGGAAAATAGGCCTATTCAAGGAATTCTGAGTCATTGGTGCAACTTTCTAGATTTTTTCAAAGAAAACCGCTGCCGTGCGCTGCAACGGGTCATTTTGCAAATTTAGGCGCTGTCGCGCGCTGCAGCGGTTCAGCTTGCGAATCGTGGGCGCGATCGCGCGCTGCAGCGGTTCAGCTTGCGAACTGCGGGCGCGATCGCGCTCTGCAGCGGTTCAGCTTGCGAACCGTAGGCGCGATCGCCCGCTGCAGCGATGCAGTTTGCGAACTGGGCTCGCAGTAGCGCGCTGCAGTGATGTAGTTTGTGAATTGCTGGCGCTATCGCGCACTGCAGCGGTTCAGTTTGCAAATACTAGCACCACAGCGCATTGCAGCGGGCCTCTTTGCGAAAAAACGGACACAATCGCGCACTGCATCGGACCTCTTTGCAAAATTGTGTCCGTCATAGTGCGCTGCAGCGCACTGCAGCGGCCTGCCAAAATTATCTCTGGCAGAAGCATTTAATGCGGCTGGGACAAGACCCCCAACCAGCATCTTGTCTCTAGCCATCATTCCCTCTACAACTGCTATATTTTTTTAAATGGAAAAGAGGCTTAGGAGGTGATGTAATGGCTAAAACAAATGAAAGAATTGGTCACCTCATCCATCAAGTGGTTTTTTTCCATCATTGCTCAAATTTTTCTTAAGGGAATGTGCTAGTTTTTGGATTTGAAGAATGAAGAGGCAGCCTTCATCTATAAATACCTCTTCTCTTGATTAGAGAAGGGTTCTAATTTTTGCTCAATTCAACTAAGTAAGGAAGAGGGCTGCATAGTAGAAGAGAGGAACTCCCCAAGGGTGGAAGAGCTCATTTTGCTAAGGAGAAGGAGAAGAAAGGCAGCACTAGCAACCTAAGAGAGGAACTTCAAGCAAGGAGAAGAAGAGTCCAGAGAACTTCCAAGGAACGTTCATAGTATCTTCTAAACCCTTATTTTGTAATTTCTTTTCTTAGTTGATCATGAAATGGTCTTTATCCATGTATGTGTTCTTTTTCATCTCTTTTGTAATGGAGAGCTAAATTTCCCTTGGGGAGGGTTGGGGTAATCCCATATTTTGATAGTTACTTTTATTTGTATGAAGTTTTCCTCAAGTATTAATATAGGTTATGAACTAAATGCCTTGCTCAAGAAATGCTTAATATTATTTTAGTCTTGATTGTGAATCAAAGGAAAATAGACTAATGAACTCAAGAACTAAAGTGTCTTGTGCTTCATAGCTCATCTTGGGTTAGATGCTAGATCTATGAGTGCATGAGAGCTTAGAACTATGTGAGAAAGTTCTTGAGCTTAGTGCACCTTAATCTAAGCTCAAGTGTTGATGTGTGTGATGCTAAGACCCACTAATTGAGCTCCTTAGCTCAACATAATTGAGAGAGGGAAAGAATAGTTGTGTGCTCATGAATGAGGTGACATAGTCATTGAACCCAACATATTAAGTCCCTCATTTCAACTATGTGTGATGTGAGTGACACTTTTAGTGGAATCAATGCTTATAAGATCTTAAAAATTAAATAATCCTCATATCCTTGATCAAGAGATAAGATGAAAACTACAAACCTAAATTCTTATAAGAATCTTTGTATCAAAATAGAATTGACTGTGTGTTCATTTCGTGCACATGATTTGAACTTGTGAATTCTTGAGATAAAACTCAAGGAAGAACAATGTGCACTTGATTTAAATCTGAGTAAATGAAAGATAAACGCTTGAGGAATCATCATGCATAAGTGAGCTACCATGACATGTGGGATGAACCCAACTCTCCTCTTCCTTTTATCTAACTTATTTTCTACTTAGTGATTGTTGTGCTTAATCTAGAACCAACTAAAACCAAATACTCATAGCTTAAACATTAGTGAGAATAGATACACCTTGGTAACAAAACATCCAATTCTCTATGGTTCGATAAATTCCGGAAACTCACAGTTTCCACTTATTACTTCAGATCACGTACACTTGCATGCAAGCACAGACGTGTATTTACAGTCTATCAAATACTAAGGTTTGGAACCTTAGAATTTAGAGAAGAATCTAAATGATAATATAAGTACTTAATGTAAGATGAAGTTAGATAATAATAACTTAAGTAATATCAATCATTTAGTCTTGCCTTATTAGATTAGAAGCTTCATAAAACTATTAAATCTAAGATTAGATTAGTATTATCCTACTAGTATCATATCTAAGATTAAAATAATAGAAGTAATTAGATAATTAAAACTTCTTAAGCATAGAACCTTTAAGATGGTATTAAAATGGGATGCTTAGAAGAGAGTATTAACTTAAGTGTTTGGATATAATAAGTTAAAAGAACCCTATACCTTAAGTGTAGTGTGACATTAAGCTTAGTAGTTATCAAGTCCTATAGTTAAATCCTTAAGTAGTCCAAGTTAAAGGAATCTAGTAGCTCAAGTAGTGTAGTAATGAAATATTTAGCATTTGAGCTAGAGTGTTCCTATAAAGTAGAAGTGTGGGTTGATAGTTAGATGATTATAGTATTAGAAATAGGATAAGATGCTTATTTGTAATAATTCAATTATATATATATATATATATATATATATATATATATATATATATATATATATATATAGTATTCTCCTACTTACAACATCTGCCACTACAGCTTTTACTATTGCCAATGTTATTCAATTCAGGTTTTTAGCTGGAAAAAGCAATGTTGATACTGATGCTAATGGGTCTTATTTTTCAAGGATTTGTAATAGTGACTCTGGCCTGAAAAATTTAGTTAACAATCTAAATTATAGTAATAGCTTAATGTCCAAGGTTTTCAAGAAAATTGTTGGAAATAAGTTTATTAATAATGAGATTGATTCAAATGTAATTAATGAAATTAAGTTGCACTCCAAAAGAATTATGTGTAATAATAATGCTGAAATTGTTGTTGAAAATGAAGCTAAAAATGGGGTTACAAAGAGGAATGTCACTGAAATATATGCTATTAAAATTGGCTCAAATTTAATTATTGATAAAGTGAAACCCATGCTTTGATAGCTTTGGAAGAGCCACAACATTTGATTCTCCTAATAATGATAGTGTCATTTATAATATGAATTCTATTCTTAAATAGGGTGCAGAAGTTTCCAAAAAATTACAAGGAGGTTTTGACTGAAAAGGCAAAGAAAATTACATTGTTGTGAAGACTCGAAATGATGCGAGTCTTGGAATTATATATGGGAAAGACAACTCCAAGATTGTGAATGTCTTAGATATTATTTCTAATAATGCAGATGTGTCAATAGATAAAGCTAAAGAGATTATCTCTAATTCTGATAACTCTCCTTGCAGGGAAGAAGAATACTTGGGAAAAGAAAATGCTGAAAAAGGCCTTATTATAAACTTAATTGACTCTTTTCAGGCACCCCAAAAGTTAAAAGAGAATCTGGGGAATTTCACAAAGCCAAAAAGCCCAATCAAGAGAAAATTGGAGCGATTATAATACAAAGCCAAGGAAATTGTTAGGTAAAAAACATGTGTAACTCTCTTACTTATTTGAATGAATTGGAAGGTATGGCTAATAAGTCTAAATGAATAACCAATACAATAATTTCTCTTACTGCCAGTCAGAAGACCACAAGGGGTCCTTCTATGGTTTTCCAATTAATATAATGTGCTGGAATATTAGAGGTATAGGCAATATCTCTTCAAAAAATAGATTTAAACATATCATTAAAGAAAATAAAATAAACATAGCAGTTATTTTAAAAACAAAAATAAAAAATAGGCTATTTCTAAAATTTGTAATTATGCTAATTTTGATAATGCCATTGCTAACATCCCAAATAGAATCTGGGTGATGTGGCCTGATATTTGGGAAACAGAAATTGTGGCACAAAACAATCAAGATATTAACATTAGATTCTACAACGAGTCTCACAATTTCCTAGCTACCTTTGTTCATGCTAATAATATTAGAACTAAGCATTTTATTCTTTGGGCATTTCTTAAAGATTGTAGTCATTCTTCTCTTCCTTGGGTGGTGGGAGGTGATTTCATGCGGTTCTTAATACTAATGAATATAAAGGTTACTCTTCCAACCATGATTTATCTACTTATGATTTTAATTCAGCTGTGGTTGATTGTGGCATTGATGATTTTAAATATACTGGAGCTCCTTTTACCTGGTCTTCAGACAGGAAATTTGCTAGGTTAAATCATTTCCTGATTAACAATATTTGGTGCATACTTTCTCAGGTTTTAAAAATTTCTCCTTAAACTCCACCACTTCTAACCACAAACCAATTATTTTGTCTTCAGGGAATTCTAATAATGTTTATGCTAAGTCTTTCAAGTTTCAGCTATTTTGGTTAAATAGGATTGATTGCTAAGATATTGTTAACTCTGTTTGGAATGAGCCCTATAATTCATTTGGCCTCATCAAGTTAATTGAAAAATTCAAGAAACACAGAAAAGTTATAAACATTTGGAACAAAAATAATGTTGGGAACATTTTTAATAATTTGGTTAGGCAAGAAAACTTGATTTCTTTTTTATAAACTATCTTTGAGTCTAACCCAAATGATGAAAATAGAGAGGCTATTTCTAAATCAAAGGCAACTCTGATTTAAACCCATTATGATATTGAAACTTACTGGAAATAAAAATATAGTATCAACTAGAAATTGAAGGGAAAAAATATATAGTTTTCTATCACAATTGGGTTAATAAAAGAAGGAACATTAACAAAATCACCAACATTCACTTGCCTGATGGACAAAAAATTTTATAACTTAGATGAAATTAGTATGTCTGCGATTAGCCATTTTAAAAATGAATTTTTAAATCATCATCCTTTTTCTGACAACTAAATGTTTGATTTTGATGGGCCCCAAATTACTTCAGAGGATAATTGCATGCTCAATTCAATGCCTTCTGATGATGAAATATTTGGGAGGTGGTTAAAAATTTAAAGACCCGCACCTGTGCTGGTCCTGATGGTTTCCCTACTGAATTTTTTTGCAAGTTTTGAAATATTATTAAAGCTGATATTTGTAATGGGATCAAAGGATATTTTATGATGTCCCTCTTACTGAGTTGTTTACTCATACCTCTATTGCTCTTATCTAGAAACAAGATAAGGCTCTTTGGTGGAACAAGTTTATACATATACGCCTCATATCTACCCTCAATATAATCATTTTAAAAATCATTGCTAATAGACTCAAAAAGTTAATTCCCTATCTTATAGAGCCAAACTAATCAGGTTTTGTCCTTGATCGTACCATTCAAGATAATATCTTAGCGACTTAGGAACTTTTTCGCAGCCTTAAGAACAAAAAGCGAGGTCTTAACTTTATTATTAAAATTGAACTTGAAAATGCTTTTAACAAATTGGATTGGAATTTCTTTATTAAAATGTTAAGGTCTTATGGTTTTAATGAAAAGTTCATTATCAAAATTAAAAATTCTACTCAAAATAACTAGTTCTCTATTATAATCAATGGCCAATCTAATGATTTTTCAAATATGAAAAAGGCCTTAGGCAAGGGGATCCCATTTCTCCTATCCTTTTCATTATTGCCATGAACTATTGGTCCTATCACATTAATAATCTCTTTCAAAAGGACTCTAGTATTTAATTTAATACTGGTGGAAAATTATCTATTTCTCACTTTGCTTATGCGGATGATCTTATTATTTTTATGAAAGCTAGCTTCAAAAATGTTACCAATCTCAAGAGACTTCTTAAAAAGTTTGAATTGGACTCGGGTCTTAAAATAAATTCTTCAAAATATATCTTTTTCATAAGTGATAAGGTTTCTTTCCACCAAATGAATAATATAAAATGGATCCTAAATTTCAATCATCGTAAGCTTCCTTTCATATATTTGGGTATTCCTATCTTTATTAGTCGTAATAAAAACAACATCTACAAATAGATTTTAAAATTATTATCATCAAACTTTGTGGTTGGGAACATAGATATCTCTCCCAAGGTGGCAATCTAATTCTTCGCAAGTATGTGTTGAATATAATCCCCCTCTATTGGTTGGAGGTAACCACTCCCACTCATTTCATTGTTTCAAAGATTAAAATAATGTTCAATAAATTCCCGTGGTAGTACAATCGTGGTTCCAAAACCATTTGGTATTCTTAGGACAAATTAACTTTTCCTCTTAATGAAGGTGGTTTAAGCTTATGTTGTCTTGATTCTATTTATAAAGCCCTCTCTTTTAAATTGTGGTAAAATTTTTGAATGTCTAATTACATATGGGCTCAGCTCATTCTCGCTAAATACTGTGCACTACTCACTTTTTTCAGGCTACCCATAAAATTACTGATTCTAAAGTTTGGGACCGAATGATTGACCATAAAGAGATCATTGAAGAAACTCTATTTTGGGAAGAAATTGATAAATCTTCTTCCTTCTAATTTGATAGTTGGAACCAATCTGGTAGACTTGCAAATAACATCCTCAACATCATCTACCCAAAATTAAAGCTAGGTGAAATTTTTTCTGATATCGATGGTTATAATGAGAATTTTCTTAACAACATCCTCCCAATGGACTGGTTTAACCAACTCACCCTTCTTAAACCAATCTTAGCTCATACAAAGAAAGCAAACTCAAATTTTTGTATGGCATGTAAAATAAATTTATCTAAGCTTTGGAATGTTTGTGGAGTTTCGGCTCCTCCAGCCTTCCAAATCTGGATTGACATAAGTGTATTCCCTCAATTATCAATATCTTCCTTTGAAAAACTTCTAATGACTACATTAGTGTGGAAGAAAATGTGAAAAGCATGGGTTATTCCTTAGCATCTAAATGTCAATGCTGCCACAACTCTGAAAGTATTGAGCATGCTTTTTTTTATAATAAGCAAAGCTATTTGGTTTGGAATTTGATCGCGACTGAAACTGGTAGAAAACATTACAAATCAATTGCTAAGATAATTCATCATGACCCTATGGGAAACTCAAAAAAGATTCACATTGATAAATTATTTATTTCTTTTTCTCTTTAGCATATTTGGGATAACAGAAATAAAGCTAAATATTCAAACAAGCCCCTTTTGGCCAATAATATAATTACTGCCATTCATTTTAATATCAATCTTATTTTGAGAGCTTTCAATAAAAATTGTTTTATTTGGGGAAATAATAATGTTTTGGACATCAAAAATAAAATAAAAATATTTCAAATTTAACATATATTGCTTACATTTCTTTGGGTTCCAATTTTCTATATATTGGGAGAATGGCTGGCTTAGGTTGTTTATATTTTTGATTATAGGTTTTAGCACTGTCTTGTTTCTATTTGAGCTAGTTGGCTTAGCAATTTTTATAATGTTTTGACTCTAGATTATCTTTTATGCTATCTCTTTCTATGAGAATTGTTTGCAGTTAGGAGGTTGGAAGCTAAATGCTGTTGGGAATCTGGGTGGTTGTTTATTTCTTGTCATCTTGACAGTTTCTTATCAATCTTTATATAGTTGTTATGTTTGCAGCTTCTGTCTGACATTTGTTCTAGTTTTATGGTTGGTTTCTCTTAGTTTGCAATTCATAGCAATTTTGGGAGACTGTCTAATTTACAGTTCTTAGTAGATTCTGGTTTGCTAATTGGTTTCTCCTAGTTTGAGGATATTAGCAATTTGCAGCTCCATGTATATTCTATTTCTGTTTGCATTTCTTAGCAATTTTTGGGAGGCTATCAATTTTTATTGAGTTTAGGCAACTAGGAGGCTGCTGGATGGCTGGAAGGTTGCTGGTCGACTGGGAGGTTGTTTTGTTATGTTTTATTTAGTTTTGTTATTCTTACCTTTGTAGCTGGGAAGTAGCTTCTTGCTTCTTGGTCTGGTTAGCTCTGTCTAGGATGTCGTTCTACAGCTGGGTGGCTACTAGATTTCAATTTTGTTTTGTGAGTTTGCTAGTGTTTCAAGTGGTAATTTGTTTGGGTGTTTGTTTTGTGGTGGCATACCCAATTTTCTTTTCAGATCTACTATTTGGTTTCCTTTTGACCTGTTTGGATTTTTGTGTGACTGTGGCTTCACCTATTCCTCTACCTCTTAGGTAGTCGGCTGGAGTTTGCTATATTCCTCTCCTTTTTAAAATCTCTGGAGGTTTGTGGTTTTGCTGCCTTCTCGAGCACCATCTTGAGCATTATCTGATGTGTATATCAGCTGGTGTGTTTTGTTGTGCTACTGTTGTTTCTTGCATGTTAGATATAATGGTGAGGTTGCTATCTCATTCATTTTATTTTTTCTATTATGTTGTCTCTTTGTCATGATGCTGTTGTTTGTTTTTTTTCTTTATCAATAATGTGATTTATTTTTAAATTTCACTAGAACCTTTTAGGTTATACACAGGGACCCAACTTTGGAGCTGTTTTCAGGATTTTTAGATTTATAATTTTTTTTTTGTAATATTACAATCCCCTTCTATATCTTTTGATTTATTAAATAAAACCTATGCTGAGATCGCTTTTATTAATATATATATATATATATATATATATATATAGTTTATTTTGTCACATAATTAAGTTTCTTAATCATATAATTATTTTTAAGCCTCATGTTAGATAATATATTATTATTATATTAATTGATGAAGACATTTGATGAATTTCTAAGTCAATTGAGGAGCTTGATTTGCTCCAATCATAGGATAGATAATTAAAGTAGATAAAATTGGATATCACATGATTTATAATTAGCCTTAAAACATCCTTGAATACTGCAATACTTTGAGACTAAATCTTTGAATACATTCATAAAATATTGTGCCTAAAATAAACTTATAGAATTTACTTGGGTTTTATATGGTGGACTATGCCAGGGCAGGCAACTGTACAATAAGAAGACCTCGCATATCTTAGATGGAGAATGTGTGTTATAGAAAACCCCCTTTACTTTGTTAAGCAGACGTGCTTGACCCTTCACTCATTTCTGTGCCCACATAATAAGATTACAATATAAATAACATAACATATTATAGTCCTTTATGATTATTCTTACTTTTCCCACATTATTCATGATTATGGATGCTTTATCATAGTCTTTTGACTATGTATACTCAATTTTTTATGACTACTTTTACTTTATACTAAGTCCATGAGATTGAGAATTTTTCTTACTTGCATATATTACAAGTTCACTTGTATTTATAGCTCATTTTCTTACTTGTAGTGTATGTTGCTATTACTTACATTATGCTTACACTACTTTCACTTATATTACTTAGCATATATCCATTTATACATACTTCCTTACTATTTTATTGTACACTTGTTAGTATAGTTGTACATATTTTCCTTACTCACATAGATACTGCAGGTTGTACCGACTTTTCCTCTTTTATTATTGTAACAACCATAGTGTTGTTACCAGTAAATTAGTAGCCAAATCAACTTAATTCCTTTTCCATCACACTTATAATAATATTATGAGTCTCCACCTTAAATTTTGTGCGATTTGGAGATCATTTGACTTTTCAATATTTTATGATTTTTTGATAATTCTAAGAATGTTTATTTTATATGAACCTTAGTATCAAAATTGGAGTCCGCCATTGGACTCCTTATAACAACTCAAGATTGTTACCCAGCTTAATTTTAGCTTGATTGTATCTTAATTATCATTCCATTAAGTTCATCTAGCCATTTGATCCAAACCCTGAAAATTTGGAACAATTTAGAGCTCAATCAATTGTTCTAGATTATTTTAATATTTAAGTAATTAGAAAATTGAGGTATTTAATTTGACCTTAAAATCAAAATCTGACTTTGCCATTACAATCATCACCATTAAATTAGCTAGGGTGATATTTTGGACGCGTTTGGAAGTCGTTGAATTTTTGTGAATATTTTAATATAATTAAATGCACCGGAAAATGGAGTAATTAAATAGTCGTCAAATTTTTGGGATTTTTCTGAGTGCATTTCTAAAATTCAAATTTTTAGCAATTTAGAAAATAAATAATTAATTATTTAATTAAGAAAATCAGTTTCTTAATTAATTCTCCATTTAGTCCCGCTTCCATGACCGGCAAGCCCCCATGCCCCCATGCCCCCCTTAGGCTCATTTTTGGCGGCTTCCTCCTCCCATGCCCTCATTCTCCCCAGGCTCATGATGGCCTACCCCCCTACTCCATCATTCTCCTTCTCCTTTATTAAGGGAGCACAACCCCTCCTTCTCCTCTTTGCTGTAAAAGTTGAAGGTCCTTCTCCTTCCCAAGCTCTCCTTCCTTCCTATATTGCTGCACCTTGAAGAAGAAGCTCCTCTCCAAGGTCTTGAATAAAATAGAGTCCTCTTCTTCCTCTCCTAAAGACTAAGGTACCCGTTTGCTTACTCTCCTTGTACCATTTGCTCCTCTTCCTTGTCTTCTTCATATTACTATTATGCTGTTTGTATCTTTAGAAGATCCGTGCATGTATTTGGAAGCCATTGAGGCTCATTAAGACATCATATTATTTTGAAAATCGCATGCTCTATTTTTTGTCCATTTTGTATACCCGCACCTTTAACTACATGTTTCGTATAGTTAAGATAATCTATTTGTGTCGATTTTGGTATCAATGGAAAGGTATCAGAAATGCCGTAGCATCCAGCTCTCGGATTGGTCCCGCCATAGTGCGTCGTAGCGCCCAGAATTTACTGAATTGTCCAAAAATGGCTGAAATGGCCAAAATCTTCGCTGTTTTTGCATTTTAAGGTCTCTAGGACCCTAGTGTGACTGAATTATGTCAAATTTGAACCTAATTTAGTTAAAATTGAGCATTGCATAAATTTTATGTGAAAATTAAATTTGAAAATTTTTCCTTTTTAATATGCACTTAAAACCTATTATGTGCATAAAAATCTAGTACCAAATGTTAAAGAAAATGATCCTTAATTGCTTATATTAACCAAGTATACCTCAACAACTAAATGGGATGAAGCTTAAGTCTTTTAGAATTATAATCAAGTGCTAACCCCTTTATTTTGACTTAGAATTTAGTTAGCCTTAATTACCTTCTATTTTATGTTACTTTACATTCCTATGTTTTCATGATATTATGATGTTTGTTAGAAAATTTTAACAATTATTTGGACACATAAATATGCTTAAATTAATATTAAACTATACTTGAACGTAAGCACCTTAAGAACTTGATTAAGTAGATGATACTTAATCTAAATCTGAAGGTTGACATCAATAATACACCAATAATACATTAATTTGTCGTTGATCTCTAAATTAACCATTGGTCTTATTTTTGGTAAGGCTGGGGGTTAAACCCTAATTTGTCTTGATTAAGATCTAAATTTTAATCACCTTAATCAATTAACTTGATTGTAAGATAATACAATTGACATTATTCTAATAATGCATATAATTTGATATTGATCTTAAATCATTGAATTAGAAGTACTAAGGTTAATATTAAATCTGTGTGATTGAATCATCTGAAACTAAACTTGAGATCTTTGATTTTCTCTTATATAAGACTATTAGCATAAGATGAATAATAAAATTGTAATGATTTACAAAATGATATAACTCCAATAATAGCTTTGTTTATAGAATAGAGTATGATCAGATAAATTTTATTCAACTAATCTGATCACCTTAATCTAAGTTTAATAAGTAAACCTTACATGTTAGCTTAAGAAATAAAAAAGTGAGATCTTAAGGATCTTGCTATAGGATCATTCTTAAGATGCTTAAAGACCTTAATTATTGACACATTGAGGTAGGAAGAACTTTTGTAACTTATTGAGGTAGTAATCTTAAATGATCTTTCATAGCCTTATAAGTTGATCTTAACATCTCGTGGTAGGAATCACCTAAAGCAGTTAGAGTGAAACTTCTCCCATGTAGTAGGAATCAATATTGAGTGATCTTTTGATCATATCCTTGGAGCCTTGTGTAGGACTCACCTATTTAGAGTAAGGATTAATAGCTTTGATAAATCTTTATTGATTAAATAGAATATTCTGAACCCAGATTATTAGTTGGGTATAGTAGGGTATACCCATAGTACTGATTGTTTCAGTAATATTCAGGATTGGATGATTCACTCCAATGCAGACTTATGACCAGGTGCTATCTTGAGGGATTAGACAAATATAATCCTGTTATAGTAGATCTTCCAAGACTTAGAGTGTTACAATTAGTGAACAAGATCATTAGTTTGAGATATAAACTGTGACCCGGTTCTGCATCCTATCGTAGTGTGCTTCGATAAGTGCAATTTATGCAAACAAAGTATCTCAAGTCACTTTGTGTAGGACACTAAGTATGCTTATAATAAGGATATTTAACTGCTTAGCTTGAGATGTAAACTGTGATCGGGTTCTGCCTCCTATTGTAGTGTGTTTCGATAAGTACAGTTTAAACAAGCTAGGTGTTAAATCCACCTTTCTTGCAAACATA
Source organism: Gastrodia elata (assembly GCA_016760335.1). Taxonomy (NCBI): domain Eukaryota; kingdom Viridiplantae; phylum Streptophyta; class Magnoliopsida; order Asparagales; family Orchidaceae; genus Gastrodia; species Gastrodia elata. Next base: position 47,972,118 of record CM028671.1, on the reverse strand, counting down.
CTAAATATGTGTATACAATCATCCCAGCTAATGATTTTTCAAGTAAACTCTCAACTTTAACCAATTATCAAAATTAGAATTTTAGGAGTTAGAATCATTTTAGCAGAATTCTGCACAATGGAGACATTGACTTCATTAATAGATTTCAAAGCATTTTATGGATTTCTAGGATTTATCTCATGTAGCTTAGAAGCATAAGAATGAGCATAAGCATGAAGTGTGAGTATCAGAATGATGTATAAGTATCAGTGATGATTTATGGGTTACGGAATGTTGCTTACATTAACTAGGGAATTTCATGATGCATCAGCATCGCAGTTCCCAACTGGATGTATGTATACATTGGACCGTATGACTCATAACTGTTCAGTGATATTTCAATTGCATATCAGAAGCATACAATATTGTCACATACTCAGCTGCACAGTTTCAGTGGTATACAACATAATTTTATGTGTGATTACTCAGTTTTAGATTCATTACTATTTTTGTTTACTTTCCGTATTCAGTATTCAGTTTTACTTTACTTTACTTTACCTCAGTATTATATAATTTTATACATTTTTGTACTTTTAGTTACTTTACAGTATTTCTATAATTTTATTTATATTATGTAAATGCTAAATGAATAATTAGAATTGTTTAGATTAATTTCGATGTGTTAGACTTATTGTCTAACACAGGGTACTTTTGGGATTTGACAATTTGCTAGGCCTTAAGCAGTATATTGAGCCAGGTCAGGAGGACACCCAAGAGATTCAGGAGGAGCCCGTGAAGCACTAGTGGACTCTTCTTTAACCTTACTTTTCTACTTAATTTTATTTCAGTTCAGTACTTAGCCTTTATTCTGTATTTCAGTAAATCATTTGTAATAATTCTGGATGTTTTTTCTTTTCTTTTCTGAGATGAATGTCTTATGCAGCTTCTGTGATAAATGATTTCTGGATGTTTGCTTTAGCTTCCATACTCTATTATATACTTGCTTATACTTAGTATTGTGATATGATCAGTATACTGGAAATGCTGATATCTTATGCATATATTAGATTCCTCATATATTTTACATCCAATGTATGTATTGGTCTAATACTTGGGATAAAGATACTACTTTTATCTTAAGTATTAGCGCTCAACCCTCATTGAGGTTGAGTCAGCAGTCTTTCAGATGGGTTTGGTCGGCAGCCTTTCCGGGAGACAGGATATTCCTCCCCGAGTGGCGCGCCGCTCCGTCGCTGATCTGTTTCACCTCTTTTGCGCCCGGCGACGGGGCGGGGCACTACACTCATCACCCCCAAATTAGCTAATGGTGGTATTTTGGGAGTATTTAGAAGTTGTTGAATTTTTCCTGATTATTTGAATATTATTTAATTACTCAAAAAATTACGATAATTAAATTGACCTCCGATAAAAAATTTGATTATATTTTAAAGTTCCTCACCCCTCAATTATGTAAGGGATAAAATTTGAGATTTTTTGGAGTCTGTTTGAGTATTTAATTTAAGTACTTAATTTAGAATGAATTTAATAATTAAAAATAGCATTTGAATTAAATAAATTATATACTAAATTATAATATTCAAACGGCTAATAAGAAAAGATGAAAATACGTCATTATGTACAAAACACGGAACAACTTTGCAACTTCATTCAGACCGTTCCGCCTTTTTTGAGGCGGATCAAACGGTCTAGGATCGTCTCGACCAGTTAGAGTAATCTGATTGTTTGATCAAACGATCGAACGTATGATCCAGATATAAAATTGTACGTCTCCTTCACCTCTCAGCAGTCGTACCCTGTCGGAGAAGAGTGGAGGTACGATCGCACGTCTGAATCCCTTCTGACCTCAATTCAACACCCTATCCTCCTCTGTACGCATTTCACACTTACCAAAAACAAATTTGCGTGAGCTGGGAGCTGAGGAGGAACCTAGCGGTACTTGGTAAAATTTTGTGAAAACCCTAATTCTACCTGACATACTTTTTGTTCACATTTGTGCTCGCACGCAAGTGTACGTAGTTCGAAGTAATAATGGAATGCAAGCTCCGAGATTTATCGTCCATAGGGAACGAAGTGTTTTGTTACTAAGATATATTTACTTTTAATAATGTTTCAACAAATGATATTCTGTGGTTTTGTTGGCTCCTAATTAATAATTTAAAGTTCTTATTTCAAAAATATTTGTATGAGAAGAAAGGAGAGTTATTTTTTATCATACAATTTATTATGAGATTAGTGTAAGTACTTGTATTTATCAACTCTTAATGAGACTGATCACATGGAAATTATAATCAAGTGCCATTAGCATTTCTTAGAGTGTCCTCTTATTCTGACTATGTCACGCCTAGTGCTCAAGATGAACTCAGGAAGGTTCAATCTCGGCACATAAACCCTTATGTGATCGATATTAGTTAAATTCGATTTCTTATGTCAAAGTTATTGAATTCATAATTTTAATTACAATGATCACATAAACTTGATTTCACTCAGTTAGCATCACATGATTTCCTCACAGTTTAGATAAGGAAGTGAATTACTATGCTAAGTGAATTATGTCACATTCATCCACAAGCTCACAATTCTTCCTCTTCCTCCTTTAACTTATGATGAGCTACAGAGCGTAATTTGTGGCTCTTGGCTCACATGCATCAACCTCTCGATTGAGCTCAAAGAACAATGCTATTATGCTCAAGAGCTTGTCACTAGGCTCTAAGCGCTAATTCCCATATTCCTAGCTTTACTCTAACTGGTGAGCTATGGAGCTCTAAGAGAGTTAAGTCACCATGTTTAACTCATCATATCAATCTTAAGGTTTTTACATCGAGAATCATCGCACAGTAAATATATATTTGAGATGAGAACCTTTATGTGCATTTCCCTACACTTAATATAATTAGTTGGCTTGGCATTTTCCTTATTTAATAATCATTTAATTTAAGTAAAAGCATTCATTCACACAACATTCTTTCCTGCTTCTCTTTGGTGGTCACCTTCCCCTTCCTTGTAGGGCTCTCCTTTCTCTCTTGCAGTCTTTTGAATTTAGGAACAAGGAATGTTAAAAGAGGGAACCAACCATTTTTAAGTCTTTTTCCTTTGCTTTTATAGATACAACTGTAACAACCCAAAGATTGTTACCTGTCAATTAGTGCTCTAATTGACTCTAAATCTCTTTCATTACTCTTACAATAAAGTTAAAAGTCTCCACCTCAAAATTCGTGCGAATTGGAGATCGTTTGTCGATTTCCAGCGTTTCCTGGTTTTCAAATAATTTTGAAGATACCTTATTTAAACATCAGAATTAAAAATGGAATCCACCATTAGACTCAGTAGCTTCAAATTAGCTAAGAGAATTATTCTGGGAATTTTTAGAAATCGTTGATTTTCCCGGATTTTCTACTGAATATCGATCGCTTAATAATTTTCGTTAAAATTTGGATTCCGATTTAAGTCAAATAAAAATATAATAAAAATATCCTCTTAAAATGCCTATTAAAAGGATCCTATTGCAAAAATTTGGGCACGTTTGAGATCCCGGATTATCCTGAATAAATTCATAAAGTTTAAACTTTAAAGGCTAATAATATGAAAAATATAAATTGGAATTTGGAAATTTTTATATATCTAAGTCAAGCATCATATGAGAATGTTATGTTTCAAGTTTCGTTAATTTTCGAGTTTCCGATTTATCATAGCTAATTTTCCAAGTTTTTTGCTTAAAAATTAATATAAAATAAAATACTTATTTAAATTCAATAATTTTTAAATACGTGTGTTCGTCTCGTCGAGATGGTCGTTTCGATACTAAGTTTGTAATTTTTAGAGCTCAAATGACTCCAGATCTTGGCTCAGAAATTCCAGCCGTTTATTTTGATCCAACGGCTGATATAAATTCTAAATTTACTTATAACCTCTTCAACACCTAAATCCTAATTCAGAAGCAGCAAAAATTCTTTTCTTCGTACACAAGCTGAGCCCTCACATGATCAAGACGAAACCCCTCGCCCTTATCGCTCGAAAGAGAGGAGGGAATGACGCGTGGATAGCACTGATCTTCTCTCCAATGGGAAGGCGAACCCATGCCGAACCCTCTCCTTATCTATGAACGTTCAACCTCTCGGCAGGAGGAGGGATCAAAGGACAGCGAACCCTAATGGAATCTCCATATAGCCGAGAGGTCTTTGTCTCCTCATCCTCGGTTGGAAGCCAAGAGCTCGACCGCACCTTCCTCGGATGATGGCCGAACGCTCTCCATTCCCACCAGCCTTCTACTCCTTCTAGCCGAGCGCCTTCTTCAAACAGCAGCTGGGCTACTCCATCTCCATTCGAAAAAAAAAAAAAAACCTCAACATTGTTTTGGTACGGCCCTTTACTTACCCCTTTAAATTCAGAAATTTCTTTAAATAATTTCATTTTTAGCCTAAGTATGATTGCATGAACCTTCAATCGTCGAGCGCCTTTTCTAGCCGAGCCGCTTCATCCCGTCGGCTTCAAATACAAGTACTCCATTTCCTTTCATCTTATTTTATTCCGATTAGTCGATGCTGATCTTTAACTCTTTTAGGGTATCAATTAAATTAGCAAGAACTAATTTAGAACTCATATGTTTAATCTGAAATATTGTGAGGTATATTGTTATTCCCTGTTTAAATATGGAATCATTTGTATAAAGTTAACAGACTACATAGCAAACCTAATAATAAAGAAGATGGATAAGAAACCTTAGAGGAGATCGAAATAATTCGACTCAGCAATATTGTATATTGCGAGTGTATTTCTATATCTCCATCTTCTTTCCTTTGGCTAGGTATGGAAAGTTGAATCTATCACAGTTAGTATACTACCTCCTTTCTTGTTTTCCTAGTATGCAGTAAATCGGAATTTAATGTATTAATCTTGCATGCGGGATTAATTTCTATTAGAAAGCCAAATGGAGTATAATGAAATTATAAGGCAAAAATTTTCTTATTTCCTATCCAGCTCGATTCATTTTTTTTTGTAGTTAGGTAAGGTAATTCAAGAGTATATTGTACTCAGCATTTAATAAAGTACAATTTCTCTTATATCTCTTCATTAAGGAATTTGATAAATAAACTTAATTTTCTTTTGTAATACATAAATTTCTTTAAGAAATGAATAGATTGTTCTGTATGAGATAATCGTATTCGATACCTTAGAAATTGAGAGTGGGATTATTATAAAATGCCTTGCTCGAACTTATTTTAGTTTACTTCTATTACATATTGTATACGATAAATAGTTTTCTTTTTGATGAAACCGTCTACCATTTATAAATCTTGGATCATTTAATTCAGTTATTGAGCCTTATTTCTAATAAATTGATACATTTTTCTTTTCAAAGTAGTTCTCAAATGAGTTCATTTAAGATACTGAATTCCTTTGTTTTACATTATCTATTTATTCATCATTAAAGGTTGAGACTCTTTATAAAATCCTATGTTGCTATCAATTTCATAAGAGGATGTATATTAATTAAGGGATTATGTGCTGCAATTTATCCCAATGTAATTTATGCTGCCGTTTATTATAAGTAAGTTCTCATGATGCCATCAAATGTATAAGATTCAAGATGCTGCCATTTACGAAATCAAAGGTTATTAAATATTTCCTTGAAAGGTGAAATAGTTATTGTCTTTTATTTAAGAAAGAATTACATGCTATCAATAGATGAAGTTGAGATTAATGGAATACTAGACTAAATACTGTAATCACTTTTATAAATATCAAATGCTCCCATTTAGTTCAATGCTGCTAGTTATTCCAATAAATTTAAAATTGTCATGTATTTCCAAAGAGGGGATCAATGAGAAGTTGAGCGATTCAATGTTGCCATTAATTATAATAAGAGAATAAATCTATAACTTAAATTATTCAAAATGCTGCTATGTGTTTTAAGAAATACAAATACTGCCTTTTTTTTTTTAATATAAAATGCTCTCTTTTCAAAATCACAAAGGTCAAATGCCATATTATTATTTGATTATGTATATATTAATTTGATTTAAGCTTATTAGAGATTGCCAAGCTAAATTACTTCTAAACAAAATCTTGGGGTATTGTTGAATGGGTTGGAGATATTAAATTTGTATACTTATTGCATGCTGTCATCACTTACTCTTTTATAGTACAATACCATTCTTATGTTCTAAGAATATCAGTTAAGACATTTGTTGTGTTTGGATTTCTATATTGAATAAATTTGCATAATTCTTATAATAAGTATGGATCAAATGCTGGTTACAAATGCTATGCTTCAATCTTAGATATTATAGTTAAATGCCGAAAATGAATACTACTACACTTTATGTGTAGAGAGAATACTGCTGTCATTTATTTTAAATGTGAAATGATGTATCAATATTGTAATATTTAAATGCTGCCAATTATATTAAGAGTCAACTGCTACTATTTATTTTGTGTAGGATCAAACCACTGTTATTAGATAAGTAATAGATCAATTACTGCCATAAATTATGATTAAAGTGCATTTGTTACTACCAATGGAGTAAGGGAATGAATGCCGCCATCACATATTGTTTTTCTTCCCAAAGTGAATGGGATAAAATGCTGCCATCTAAATACTGCCATTTATATTCAGAGTGTATTACAGTTTAATGAATGTTTAATGGTTTCGAAATGCTGTGCATATATTGTCATTTACTTTGTGAGACATAAAAACTACCATATATATTATGATATTCAAATGCTGCCATCATTAAGGTTATAAGATCCAAATGCTGCCATATCTTATAAATGAAACCATATGCTGCTATTCCTTTCATATGTGCATTTTATTCCGAGAAAAATCAAAAGTAAACAAATGCTACCATCAGTTATATTATAAGATTTAAACTGCTGCCATGTATCTATGGGGATACAAATACTGCGATGTATTTAGGAGAATCAATTGTTATAGTTTACTTTGTAATAATACAAATGTTGCCTTTACAATTGATTAAATACTGTCATTTAATTATAAGGTCTAAGTAAATTCAAATACTGCAGCTTTGGATATTAATGTTGATTACTATATTTTTGAGTATTAAACAAATGCTACTATTTACTTTAATGAAATCAAAATGTTGTCATCTTTTGTTCTTATATGAGACTAAATGATCAAATACTACCATTTTCTTTTAATTATAGATGTTGCCATATCTCAACTTGAATACAAATGCTGCTATCTACTTTATAAAATCGAATTGCTGCCATTTACTTTATAAAAACCAAGATGCTGCTATCTTATGAGATTAAAGGAATCAAATGCAATGGTTAAATTGTTTAATATGTGTTGAGCATAAATCTATTGATGTCAAATTATTTAAGTAAGAATAAAAGTTGCCATTTATTTTCAATTATGATTGCTACTATGAATTGTACACAAGGATACATAGTATTGTTTCTCTTAGTAATACCACATGTTGTTATGATTCATATTAAAAGTCCAAATGCTAAATGAAAATTTCTGTTGTCATGCAGTTATGAACAATTAAATACTACCTTTAAATTTTATATAATTTTAGTTTCTCTTATATTTAAATGCTAACTTTATTGATGTTAATGTTTGTAGGTTAAATTATAAAAATTAATACAGGAATAATAAATTAAATATGCAAAAGTCACATAACGATGCTCTTATAAATTATTGATTTCATTTCTGCATCTCTCTTTATTAGATGTTCTATAGGATGTACAAACTGCTTAGTTTAGTTTTATATATTTGAAATTATTGTAGAATTTGAAATAAGTAATCCTGTAAAAAGGGTTGAACTCTATTTTAGAACTGGAATTAAACTATATTGTAGAATTGGAAATGAGTAATCCTATAAAAAGGATTGAACTCTAATTTAGAACTGGAGATTGATTGTGAAAATTGAAAATTTGAACAAAAACAAAGGAGACTCTGCCGAAATTTCCAAAAATTTTAAGACTTAGAATATTTTAAAATTTTAATATTCAAATCGATATATGCATTTCAAATGGTTCACTTTTAAACTTTAGTTTCTTTCCTTTTTAAGATTTGGAGAAGTATTTCTTTTATTTAAATTATCTTTCTATGTTCAAAATTATATGGGAATGAACTTACATTCATTCTACTTTTATTAGAATTGACTTAAGATCTGATATCTTTAAGTCAATATGGAGTTTAATTAACTCCAATTATAGAGTAAATCATTAAAAATTTAGATAACAAAAAGATATCACATACATTTACAATTTTTGTAATCTATTGAAAGCTTGCTTAGCTTTGAGCCTCTTTCCTTGAACATTCATTCAAGAGCATTGTGCATAAATAAAGATTTTTCTTAAAATTTTAAAGGGGAATGCCTTATGGCAATTTGAGTACAAAAGAAAGCGCTTATATTAGAACTTCACATTTTAGGGAGGGTAAATGTGAATGTTCATCTTCCCCACTGTATCTGGTTAAGCAGACGTGCTTAACTCCTCGCCTATTCTGTTGTGTACTCCTACAGAATGTGGTATTTCTAAATGTAACTTTAATTAACAATATAAGAGTTCCTTTACAAATTGTAAGATCTCTTCATAACTATTTAGTTATACTTTCATATCATAGTTCTAAACTATGATTATCTTAGATTGAGAATCTAAGATATTTCCTCATTTTCTTTAGCTTTACACTCTTTATTTTTAGTATTGTGTATTGCTTAGTTCAGTTTAATTTGAATACAGTGTATGTTGCTTAACTTCAATTAATGCTTCACTGTATGTCAATTGCTTACTTAGCATTAAATTTCATTTGATCATATATTGCTTTCATTTTATGCACATAGCAGTTTCTAGCCTTTAAAATACTTTCCTTAAACCAACTTTCAGTAATAGGCTAGAGTTTTATTAAAAGTGAGTATTTTTACTCAACTTAATTCATACTATTTTCCTTACAGTTATGCTTACTTCACTTTTCTATACTTTACAGCTTTTATAGCACAGCTGCTTACTTTAATTTGTAAATCATAAATTGTGATATCTTGTTAAATCTAAAAACATAGCCAATTTTAAAATGTACTTAGACTGTTTAGTCTAACTACACTTTTCTTTTTCTTGGCTTTGCCCTATCATATTTAAATACCAAAATATGATAGATCAAAAGCCTTTTTTTTTCAGGTGATGCAGGTCCAAATAATTGAAGGACTTATAAAGAATTCTGCTTCCGCTTAGTCATATATAGTTCACTTATATTTTCTTTTATTTGTCATATATATTAAAAAGCCTTGTAATAATTATATTACTTAAGTTACTTTTGCTTACATTTACTAATCTGTGTTGTATCTTCTATAAACTGCTTGGGATGAATGAGTGGATTGCCTATTTTGTAAATGCTTGTATTATTGCATTTATATGTATCTTCCTTTTCATTCATTTTTAACTTAACAAATGCTCAAAATGTGATTTGGCCACTTAGCATTAACACTTGATTGGTTTTCTTCTAATCAAGTGTTGGGTGCTAAGGTAACACCCTAATATTTGGATTAATCTTCTATCCAATTATTGGGGCCGTTACAACAACCTCCACCCATTTAAAATAAATTCTATCCAACCTTTCAACTTCTTTTTATTTAATGACTTGCTAATAAATATTTCTATTATTCCTTTTGAAAATCTGCTAATAAATATTTATATTATTCCTCTTGAAAATGAAAATATTAAATGTAATTGGAGTTAAAGCAGCTATGGGAAGACCAAGTATTTGAATTTTTGGCCATTCCTATGCTGAATTTAATGCTTGTTCTTGGATGGAATTTCGATGGGCGCTACAGCACGCTGCAACGATTTTGCTTTAAAATATTTGTTAAGTAAATGCCTGCTACGGTGCACGGTAGCGTCAAGCTTTTTGTTTGATGATTACTACGACATGCGGTAGCACCGAGCTCTTGGGTTTGTGTTCACTGCGACGCGCGGTAGCGCTGTGCTCTCGGGTTCGTGTCTGCTGCGGCGTGTGAAAGCAGCAAGCTCTTTGTTTGATGACTGCTGCAGCGCGCGGCAGTGAATCATTTTCGAATCATGCTAAGTGATCTTCTGCTGCAGCGCGCGGTAGCGCCGAGCCCTCAGGTTTGTGCCCGATGCGATGCGTGGTAGTGCCGAGCTCTATGTTTGTACCCGCTACAGCGCACTGTAGCACCGAGCTCTCGGGTTTATGCCCACCACGGCGCACTGTGGCGCGCTGCCACGATTTCTTCCAGATTTTATGTTTTTACCCAGATCTAGCTCATCTCCTCTTTTTCCCTGAAATTAGTAAGAAACCCATCAAAGTATACAATTCTAGCATAAAAGTATTTGTATTTATTCTATTATTTTACTATAAATCTTGGATTTATCACTACCTAACACATTCTTCCAAGTATACTCCTAATTACACTCTTCATGTTCATTTTTTTTGTGAAATCTTTACTCCATAGTTTGTTGTGGCTTGAATGAGCTCGATTAAATCAAATCTAGTTCAATCGACCATTCGATATTTTCTTTTCGTAAGGACCATTATAGGTCTGACCTAATGACTCTAGGGCATCGTCCTAATGGTGATTTTATTACCTATTAGCCCCGATCATGGTCTTGGAAGATCGGCCACACCGGTGTGCAGGCCGTGTCAAGGAACCATCGGAGTTGACAGGTACATATAACCATAGTTTCACCTCTTCAATTTGATTTGGGGATGAAGCAGTCTGCTGCTTTCAGGTTACGGTTCAGTATGTGTCACTGGACCGAGCCAGTTCAAATTTTTTAGACCGCGGGTCCGCATCAAAGTGCCGCGGGACCCGCCTAGACACGACTCCTGCAAGAAGAGACGCATGTGTGGCGGCTTTCAAACCTCGTGCATGATAACCGCCTGTTCCCAAAATAAAAAGGCGCTGTTTTCAGCGCCATAAAAACTCTTACCAAGTAGTCAATTTTTGCGGAGGTCGAAGTTTCTCTCGGAAAGGAGATTTTAGACCAGAATCAGAAATGAATCAATGATTGTGAATTAAATATTAATGATTAATTTAATGTAAGTTTCAATTATTTCTATCTTGCAAAATAATTATCCAAAATACATGTCATTATGCATCGTTTCGATCAAAAAAATGTGTAGAATAATAATACGTCATTTAATTTCTATTTTGATGATTATTTTATTTAATCACTATCTTAGGCTAATTAATTAATTGCAAATTAATTTCAATCTTATATGTGGCATAAATTGAGCATTTAATGTCCACATTTAATATTTAAATAGTTTATTTCACTCACAAAAATGTGCATCATAATAATATAAAATTAGATTCAAGTTTTGAATCCTAAATTTATTAATGACTTCTTGGCCCTAATTAGGAGCCCTCCAAACCCTAAAATCCCAAAGTTATCCAAATTTGACATAGTTAGTATCATTCTTCTCCTTATGCTATAAGAATTTCATATTTATGTATATCATTTTATTTAGATAATAATTAGATATTTTAGATATTTCTTTCTTCAAATTAGGTAATTTTATAATTTCATAGTTTCCATTTATACATATTTTAGGTATTTAAATTCTAGGATAGCAAACATGTCTCATTTAATTACTTCCCATATCAATTTTAATTGCATGATTTGAACATAGTTTTTTCTTAAATTGGATGCTTGTATATTTAGCAAAGATGCTTGATTTGATTTTCAACCTTAGGAGAGGTACTATAGGATTGATTTATAACTTGAATTGCTAGTGATCATTAGAGCTAGTTAATATATCCAATAAGTGTAGTTAACCTTAATGCATGTGCAATTGTAGATTATGAATCTATTAGGACTAGCCCTTAGTAATTGGATTTGATCATAGCTCGCTTCACCTTTAATTCTTAAATCCTAATTTAAGCTCTTTAGGGATTTGAATTAGGAGTCCTTAGTTCATTAGCATAATTTAGAAATACTATAGATTTCATTAATCTATAACCTCTAATAAATATAGAGCTTTTAGTTTGAAATTAATTCTTTCCCATACACTTAGACTTCTTTTATTCCTTGATTTTAGTTAGATTAATGATTAATTTGGATAGAAGCTTGATGAGTTTAGTATGTAGAACCTTAACTTTCATTTTCCTCAAATACAGTAATTCCTTAACCTTACCTTTTCTTAACTAGTTTCCAAAGCCTTAATTTTAATAACCTATTTCGACCAAGAGATTTTGGATTAGAATAGGAATAGTTCCATTTAGTATTATTATGTTTATAAATTATTTTGCCATTCTATAAATTAAATCAAACTACTATTTTCTAAAACTCTAACTACTTTTATCACTACTTACAATTGACTTGAGATCAATATTTCTAAGTTAATTGGGAGCTAAATTAGTTCTAATCATTAAGTAGATCATTAAAATTAGATAATTTTAGATATCATATAGTTTACAATTATTTAAGTTTCCTTGAATACTTGCTTAGCTTTAGCCTATTCTTTTGAACATACATACAAGATTAGTGCATAAATAAAACTTTCATAAAACTATAGTAGTTTTCTATTGGTGGATATCCAACTACAGGCTAAATAAGCGATATAAGGTGACCTCACATTCTCAGAGGGTGAATGTAAGTGTTTATTTTTATTGAGACCCTGTGGCGACCGCCTCTTAATCATCCGAGATTAAGAGGTGGTTGTCAACGGGCAAACCCTCACTTAGCATTTAGATTAAGGATAAACTTTCTTAATTAAAAGTTAAGGGAGATATGCCTAAAAAAGAGAGCAGAATGAGCCAATCACTGAATGAGCATACTATAATATATCAGAGTGCAGAAGAAAGCTAAGTAATAACATCCATATAATCCAGATAAGAACTATACAACTTAGAATACATAAGCATAGAAAGAAAAGCAATTCAAATCCTATATTATTACAAAATAACTTAAAAAGTTTAAGCAGATAAGTAAGGTCACTCAATCCTCACAAAGTAAGAGAAAGAACTAAGGGTCTTCTCCTGCATGCTCCTCCTCTTGAATAAGATCTTCAGAAGGTTTCACAATCCTCGAAAAGCTCAGAATTTACCATTGTCGGTTTCACAATGATAGGGCCCCAGCCAATAAAAGAAAAATCTAGTTAGCCAAAATGTCTAAGTATATTTTAGGCTGCAAATTATTAATTTAAATGATATCACAACTTAACTTAAGCAAATTTAGGAGCAGAAGAGCATCAAAAAAAAGTGGCAAGGATTATAATTAACTTAATTATAACTCATCAAAATGTGAGGTAAGCATATACCTTAATTCAAGCTACAGAAAAAGGTTAAGTGACAAATAATAAAATCTACTAAGTACAAGAAAATTCCTATGTAACATGATCAATTTAATACATGTTGGTTTATAATATATAATGAAAGTATTAAACTGAAAGTAAAGTTCTAACATCCTAACATGCCATCAAGTGAAAACAAGCTGCTAAAATGATACAATTTACATAAAATACTATAAGTACTAAAGAAACTGCTGCATATAACCAAAGTGCTATATAAAGAAGAAGTATACTGAAAATGCTATAATTAAAGAAGTATGCTGAAAATGTAGCATGTTAAAAGTGTCAATCTGCAAATATCTAGAAGAAATATCCCAGATGCAAAATCACTTATTTCCAATTAATTCCATCTGAATCTAGGAGAAACATCCCAGATCCAAAATCACTTATTTCTAATTAGTTCCATCTGAAATCTAGGAGAAACATCCCAGATCAAAGTATTGCCATAAAGTATCAACTGAGCATCTAGGAGAAACATCCTAAAGCCAAAGTAAAGTATCATCTGAGCACCTAAGAGTAATATCCTAGTGCAAAAGTAAAGTCACACTGTCTAGGCAGACTATGTAAAAACATACTCCACTATAAGTTACATAAAATTTATTACCTTAAATTCTTTCTTTTAATTAAGAATATGCCTTATTAATGAATCAAAATTAACATAGAAAATATATTATGTTCCATATAATGTGTCATGGTACAAAGTTCAAAACAAGAAAAGCAAATAATATATATATTTTTTTCAATATATTAAATAGCACTAAATAAACTTTGTGATATCACTTTATTTTCTAATTAAGTCATTCTATCTATATGAATTTATACAAGTTTAGGATCTTCAACATCCAGCTATCAAGTATAAATCAAGAATATCTATCCTAGAAGTTAAAAGAAGTTAGAACTAATCAAGTTCTAACATATATAAATCACATGATGCTTATTTTAGTTAAATAAATAAATCAAATATCCTAATTAATGATTTTACAAATCCCAAGCCAATCTTGATTAATATGAATCAAAATTAGAGGATTAAGATGTTAAAATCCAAGTATTTGATTTTAACTTCTTAATCCAATAGGTTCCAATCCTAATGGTATAAAGTTAAACTCAAATTCTCATGAGCTATAATTAAGGCTATCTTATTATAAAAAGTCAAGCTTTAATAAGATGGATATATAATCTTAAATCTAAAGTTTTAATACAAAATAATCATAAATAAGGGATGAAATTTTAGAAAACTATAAAACTAAGGTTTCATCTATTAAGTACCAATTTACTTAATAGATAAACTCTAACCTAAATTTCTAAGCTAGATCCTAAGGAAATAAGATCCTAAGGGTTTGAAGGATAGTCCTAAAGAGAATATTTAAATTTTAATCTTAATCTTACTTAACTATTAGTATGATGCATTTAACTTAAGGAAAATATGAGGTGAGTTAAATTCACCTTATAAGAGGTAGATTAAGACTTAGGAGATTCTGAAGTGAATTTTAAGACATTTTCTAAAAATGGCAAAATGATAAGATAAATCATCCTAAATGATTCTAAATCAATCATAATACTGATTTTAGATGTTTAATTATAATTATAAGGTTTAAGAATACTTGACCCTAATTTTGATCAAAAAGACCATTTTGCCCCTACTTAAGGGTCTAAAATTCAACTTAATATTTAAGCCTATTTATCACATTCCACTTTAATAAATTCCAATTTTTTGGGGTATTTAAATAATATTAAAATATTCGACGAAAATCCAATGACTTCCAAATGCCTCCAAAACATCACTCAAAGTTAATTTGGGGGTGGTGAACGCAATGACAAAGTCAGATTTATAATTTGAGGTCAAATTAAATAGGTCAATTTCTAGGGTTTCTAGAAATTCCTAAAATCAGAATTTGATCCATTTGATTTTTGATTTGAACTGGATCCTAGAGGTGAGTTTCTAATGACTTAATTAAGGCATTAGAATTATAATTAGGACTTGGATTAGTCATAATTTACCTAAGTAACAACCTCGGTTATTACAGACCCCGCTTTCCTTTACTAATTAGGTAGACATGCTTAACTCCTTGCTTCATTCTGTATGTGCCCACAAAATGAGTATTTTCATAAAATAGCTTCAATTAATAAAATATAAGTTATCTTACAATCTTATTGATTGTGAGATCTCATCATAGCTTTCTAGCTATGTTACTTTCTATAGTCTTAGGCTATGTGTATCTTAGACCAAGAGACTAAGATTTTTCTTCAATTATTATGCTTTGCACTTTTAATTTTCAGTACTGTACTTTACTTATTTGCAGTTCATATAGAATACAGTGTATGTTGCCTTAATTTCATTTAAATGCTTTACTACTTTTCTTTTCCTTACTTAGCATAATTTCCATTTCATTTACTTTCAAATGTACTTTAATTATTTTTAGCCTTACTTAGGATGCATTTCCCTTACTCTTTTTGGTTGCAGACTAGAATAATTATACATGTGAGTATTTTTGCTCATCTTACTTTCAATTGTTCTTCCTTACAGTTATGTTTATTTTTCTTCCCTATTTGAATGCTTTCAAATGCTCCGCCACTTATTTTAAATTGTAAATTAGCTTGTGATATCCAAATAAAATTATAAATGTTTAGCCAATATTTAAATGTGCTTAAACTGTTTAGTCTAACTATTTTTTTTCTTTTCTTAGCTTTGCTTTATCATATTTAAATACCAAAATATAATAGATTAGGAGCATTATAATTTAAGTGGAGCTGGTCCTAGCACTTTAAGAAAATATAAGAATCTGCTTCCACTTTATTTCTAAATTATATTTACTTTACCTTAGGTGAGAGTGTGATCTTTATTTCTTATTGCTATTTAAATTTTAAGTTTGTAATAATCTAGTTTTTATATTTATTTTTAATTATTATGTGATGGATTTATTATCATATTTAAAATGCTTGATTTGGATAAATGGATGGATGGATGAACATTTATATTTTCTCTTGCATGGAAATTTATATTAGCATGTAAGTCTTTCTTCTTCTACTTCCACTTACTTGCATATTTCCTATTTGTAATTACTTCTTACTTACTTGTAATTGCAATTATTTTATTCATTTTTAACTCATATACTCTTCTTCTTTTACCTTCTCCCATTTTAACTTAACACCCTCACAAAGATTTTTGGCCACACAATATTTAATAGTTGGGTTGGTTCCCTTCCAACCCGGTGTTAAGTGCTTTGGTAGCGCTCTACTATTGGGTTAGCTTTTAAATCCAATATTGTGGCGCTACAACTTATTTATAACAATTTGATTTTTGTTTACAATCATTTACTTTACTTTATTTTACTTTAGTTTACTTTTACTGTACTTAGTTTACTTTTCATTTTTACTTCATTGAGCTCCGCTTTAATAACAATTGTAAATGGCAAATGTGATATCCACTTAAAACATAAATAGATTAGTTGTCGTAAAATGTACTTAGACTTCTTAAGTCTAATCACTTGCTTTTCTTTTATTGGTTGTGTCCTACTGTATTAAATACCAAATATGGTGGATTAGGAGCGTGGAGTGAATCTCTTACATGAGGTAGATCTGATCCAGTAGTTACAACTTTGAAGACTCTTACTTTTAGCTATTTTTCCTTACCTTATGCATCCTGTGAGGGTGAGTGTCATTACATCTAAAAGTTTGCATAAATTTAATTAACTCTGAATGTTTTACTTTACTGTTCTATGCTGCATTTTTATTTTATTTTTTGGATGGCTAGAATGTCTTATTTTACTTAATATTATACATCTAGTTTTCTTTTTTAAGGACCTTTGGCTCCTTATAGTGCTTAATAGTGAGTTAAGACTCACTAACCTTGTATTAAGTACTACAGTAACACTCAATGTTGGATTGAGTTCTTGATTTAGTATTAGGGTTGTTATAGTAACAACCTAATAGTAGTTTTATTTCTGATTATAGTTTTTTCTGCTTCTATTTTCTGTATTTCATAGAATATTAGTTTCGTTCTGTAGGCCAAGCGCGTGTGAATGTTGATAGTTATTGGGACACATTTTTGGGAAAGTTGTAGGTCCAAGTACATGTGCTGTTGGAAGAAGAGAGAAGCCCCCTGATGAGCAATGAGATGAGAGCCTATGTGTGAGTTTTAGATATGAATACTCACACGAGTTCTTAAGACTCTTTGTTCACAGCTGGTGAACTGAGCGAGCTTTTGGGCATATTAAGTGATTTGATGTAATCACATAAACTAAAAATGGAATGAGAAATAATAGAATTGTTCTTGATGCTCTTATAATTTTTTACTTTTGTTCTCTTATGCTTAGGCTCAAATTGGACATTAAATGTCTTAATTAGGTCTTAATGACACTTAATAATGATTATGAGGTGATTAGTAAAAATAAATCTCAAAATTGAAATTAAACTGCATATTATTTCTTTATATATTTTTATGATCATTTTAGAATATAATTTTTCTATAATTGGATGGGTATTTTCAACCGCCACCATTATGGTGTCTCTTATCCCTGTGTGTGAGGATAAGTAAAGTTAAACAATGTCACCATCCTTAGGACATGTTAATTATATGTATATACTCTTAGCATGTGATAAATTATGTTAACTTTGAGTTATGATTATGAAACCCTATTGAATCAAGTATAATTAAGATCTAAATATGTATAATAAAATGATTCATATGAATAAGACTTTTGAGAATAATATGGCATTTGAATTAAAATGTGCATTAGGACGTGACATGGTAAATAGATAGATAACAAAGAGGGATATAATTTTTGTTTTTTAAATTTTTGGTATTTAATCATTTCAGTTTTGACATGATATGAATATCATAAGTAGAACATATCATTAGTGGTGCAATGCATAGCTGCAATAACCCAAAATATTAAGCACTAAAGTATTTTCTGCTTTGGACTTAAAGGCCTTACATTTTTTCCCTCAAAGGATAACTTTCTAGTACATCACCCATCATGGGAGTACTCCCACATGGGCACTCTTTAACTTTGGAGTTATTATCAGGAAACCCACTGTTATCTAAAAATGCACCACGATGTTTAAGTGTTTCACTTATTACTACATAAGTGGATATTTACAATCTCCTCAACTTAAGTAACTGGCGTCCTCGTCAGTAACCACACAAAGACCCAAGAACCATTTATTGGGCAGATAGGACTAGAGGTGGCCCCTACTAACTCAAGAGGTACCCACAACAATGTAGCACCTTAACTATCATAGGTTTAAGAGGATGCTCACATGAAGTGGTACTTTGCCCTGTATGGCACTTAGCTCCTATTTAACACCCTATGGCTTGCTCTGATATCATTTGTAATAGCCCAAACTCTTAAGTACCAAGGTATTATCCATTTTGGCTTGAAATGCCTCATAATTTTACCCTAAAAAGATAATTTTCTAGCAGATCACCCATCTTGGGAGTTCTCCCACCTCACAGTTAAACAACTTAATTCAATTTCATGCATTATTCAGTTTATAGTCTTCCTTTCAATTACTTTACTTTTAGCACACTCATATTATTCTACTATTACTCCATCTCTATTTTTAGTAGTTTGATTTACAGTTATAAATTTACTTCAGTTTCAACAATTTGATTTTTTTTTGCTGTTTATTTTCTGTTATGTTGAGTAATATCTCTTAAATAATAAGAAAATAATGTAATCAGCTTAAAATGTACTTAGATTTCTTATCTAATATAAGATTTTTTTTTTAGCTGGGGCCCTAGCATATGAAACAACATATCAGGCTTGGAGTAGTTTGAGGAACCTACTTTTGAGGAAATTCAAAAGCTTCAGGAGGAGATAGAGGAGCGGCAGCTGCTAGAGTGCTGATTTTAGTGCTTAGTTTATTATTTCAGTTGGTGAGACGGAATGACTATTTTATTTGAACATTTAAATTATAGTTTGTAATAATTAACTCTGCATGTATTCTCACTTTTATTTTTGGAGATGAATAATTATTTAGCTTCAATGATAAATGTTATAGAGGAATGTTTAAGCTTCCACACTTTGATTTTATACTATCTTATACTCAATATTATGATGTAAGCATTATGCTACTGGCACTTACTTCGTGTTCATTAGCTCTTCATAAATTATCATATCACCAATGCCTAAGGGTAAATTATCTAATACTTAGATAAAGTGA
The DNA here is from genome assembly GCA_016760335.1 of Gastrodia elata. NCBI lineage: Eukaryota > Viridiplantae > Streptophyta > Magnoliopsida > Asparagales > Orchidaceae > Gastrodia > Gastrodia elata. The sequence goes on along the minus strand of CM028671.1, from coordinate 47,952,683 downwards.
TTATACTTATCTTAAGGATTAGCCTCAAATATTCAAATATTTAAAAAAAAGTCATTTGATCCCAATCAATTCAACATGTAAGTTGATGAAGGGTCGAGATGGGTTATCTCTCTAGTTAATGTCTCGGGTTATCGGTCGGCGATTAGCTCGGGGTATTACAGGGTGTGTGTGTTTTACAAGAAACCCCACTAATTTTAGTTGAGCAGACATGCCTAACTCCTGGCTTGTTCTATAACGTGCCCATTGAACATATTTAAATAAGATAAATAATATAAAACTGATTTTTCACATTCTTATTGATTATGAATATTTACTATAATCTTGTGACTATACATTACAGTTTATTCAGCCCATGCGATTGAACTCGTTTTACTTCTTTATTTCAGTATTTTACTTTGTATTTTTACTTATAGTTTGTGCAGTGCAAATTTTTATAGCTTTCACTTATATTTTTCCTTAGTGTCTTTATTTTTATTATTACTTAGCATTTGTTTTATTTGAACATATACACGTTTTTCTTATTTTTTTGTATGCACTTTAGTCAATTTATACTTTATCATTTTATCACTCACTTTAGGCAAGTTAAGGCAGACCATTATGAGTATTCTAATCTTTACATAATTTCAGCTCTTGATACAATTTATACTACCTATTTTATTTTTGCACATTATGCTCCGCTTTTATAACAATCGTAAATGGCTAATGTGATATCCACTAAACTAAAATAAATAATATTACTAAACATTAAAATGTACTTAGATTTTTTAAGTCTAATCTTTTTTTTTTTTTGGTTGTGTCCTACCTTATTAAAAACCAAATACGATAAATTAAGAGTTTGGAGCGGAACTAAAGCTTAAAGTGAAACCTAAGTAGAAGGAGCTTTTTTTGAAGATTATTGTTTATTATTTATTTATCTCATATGCGGAAGAGTTTCAATTGCTATAGTTTGTATAAAATGATTTAAACTTTAGATGTTTATCTTTTCTTTTCTATAATGACTATATTCTTTCTTTCATTATGTATGTTTATATTCTGGATGATATATACTTATGCATTTGTTGTTGATTTTCTTTCTTCACATAGATCCATGAGTAAATGAAGTATTTAATAGTGGATTAATATACACTAATTCAGCATTAAGTACTACTGTAATAGCTGGGATTTAGTTAAAATTCCTAATTTAATAATGGGGCATTACAGTTGCGATGGTGGCTGCAACGGTGTGATGTGGCGGTGGCCGTAGCAAAGTGCAGCAACAGTGCCTATAACTGAGGGCTGAAGTGGTGGTTCATTGGATGTAGTATTGACTATAGTGGGAATTGTTGTATGTTTAAGAGTTGAGTTAGAGAAACATGGGAAGGGCAGAGGGAGAAGGATGCTAGGGTTTGTATGATCTCCCTAATAGTGCATTCTTTATTTTCTTCTAGGTTAAGATTTCTCAGGAATAATTCTGTAAGCTCTTGATGGTTTTCATATTGGATGTTATTGGTGGTGTGGTTCCTTAGTTTTTCCTATTATCGAGTTTTCCATGTATATCATTGTGTTTATATGGTTATTTTTCTGTGATTGCACCAAGATCTATTTGATTTTTTGTTTTGTGGGTTTTGCTTCGATAACCTCAACTCAAACCCATCTTATAAATCCTAACAAGTAAAGTATTCAATAAGAGTTACATTCAACATCCTATATAACGTATAAAATAAACAACAACATTAGTTTAAGTAAATTTGCATAAAATGAAAGGAATTAATCAATATTGCACTTATTTTCATAATTGCCATTTTGTGTTGCGTGTTCAACTAAAAAATGAGCAATATCAAAAGCAATGAAATAAAATCTCATCATAAGTAATTTGAGACATAATCTCTTTTAATGGGCTTATAACCCTCAAAACTCATTAAGAAACACATATATTTTAGGAAGCTAGACAACTACTAGATCTCTTTTTACTTTACCACGGGCTGCTAGCCAACCGTACCTATATATGTCGCATTTTTATTTCTCCCTTTAAAGTTTTTCACTATAGATATTTGTCACACATTTTTCATAATCAAGTTTTGCAATTCAATAAGTGATTGATGTGTGTTTAAAGATAAATCACATTTGCAAATGAACATAATCTCAACATAGGTGTTTGAATTAAACTTTCAAATAATTTTATGAATATCAGTGTCTTGCAATACTCAATATTTATCCCACCTTTAATTTGCTAAAAATTATTATTCACACATAAAATTAATGTTTAGTATCACTTCTTCATCTTAGAATTTAGAGTTAGTTAATCGGCTAACGACGTTGCCGCACATTGTATTATATATGCTGATCCGACGACATAATTAGCGGCCGTTTAAAATAATAGCCGTTTACGTTACAAATGCTGATTGAGTGACTGTGCAGGTGGGTGCTTATTTCTCACTGCACTTATGCAATCCAAAAGGGTGATCCAGAAGTGAGGGCAGCACTGTGCTTGGTTGTTATCCTGGTTCAAACCAATTAATTGTTCCCAATGCGGCGAGCCGGATTCGATGCTCTCCGCCGCTTTCCACCGCCGCGCCGCCACCGATTCTCTTCTGATCGCCGGAACTCTAGCATCCCTGCACACTCCGGCGGTTGCTGTAATCTCATCCGCACGTCCATTGCCAGATCCCCTTCTGGAACAGTTCCTCCCTCACCGAACGCATCCCCTCCCTCATCTCCAACTAAATCTCCGCCTCGAGCTCTTCCGTCAGCTCACCATAGCTCTGAAAGCTGATCCTCAATTCCACGCTGCCGCCTCTTCTCTTCTTCTCGGATTCCACCCGGCTTCTCTTGCCGGCCTTCTAAGCTCCCTCGGCAGCCATCGCCCCGCCCTCTCTTTCCTGCTCATCGCATTCCCAAGCTTCTCCCCGCATGCCGTCGCCCTCTCCTGTGAGGCATTGCTCCTCCTCTGCTCAACTGAAAAGCGGAACCTCTTAGCACAAGATATCCTCTCCGGCCTCCTCCTCCGCCTCAGCCCCAATCGTGCAGCCGAGCTACACCGATGGGCTGTTCTCCGTTGCTCTTCTAGATTGCGTTATCAAGCCCTCCATCTCATCCTACGAGGATTTCTCGGCTCGGGCATGGTATCAGAGGCCCTCCAAGCTCTGGCCGAGATTCGACGCTGTGGCTGGACTCCAAGCCTCTCAGTTAATTCGGTTCTCCTTCGGCTTCTATTCAGGAAAGGCGACTCGCGAAATGCTTGGAAATTGTTCCGAGACTTGATTCTTCTAGGTCCTCCCCCGAGCACCCGAACTTTCAACGCCATGATTCTTGGATCGTGCTTCAAAGGGCAGGTTGAAGCTGGGGAAGGGCTGATTTGGTTGCTGTGCAAGTATAAACTCGAACCTGATACTTGTAGTTTCAATATTGTTATGAAAGCACACTGCATGTTAGGCCAAGTGGAGAATGCTTTCAAGATGTTTGACAAAATGCTTGAGTTTAGGTGTGCACCTAGCATTGTAAGTTATTGTATTTTGATCAACGCACTGTGCAGGCAAGGGAGGATGGATGAGGCAAGGCTGTGGTTTGATAGAATCGTGGAAAGTGGGCACGAAGCAAATGCTATTACCTATAATGTTCTGTTGGATGGATATGTGAAAAGTGGGCAGATTGATAATGCTGTTTCTACTTATGAAGAGATGGTGAAGAATGGAAATCCCCCTGATTTCTACACATTCAACATACTTGTATCAGGGCACTGTAAATTCCGCCGTGATTGGGATGAACTGGCTCAGAAATTGTATAGAGATGCACTGGATGACGAGGTGCGTGCTCATATGTTAATTTCAAACTATTGCTGGAATGGGAAGATGGAATATGCAAGATCAATGATGCTGAACAATAGGCTGCTACCCAGTGTTGCAGTTTTTAATGCTCTGATTGCCGGTTATAGTAGGGATGGACTAGAAGAAGAAGCTTTCAAAGTGTATAGGGTGATGGTTGATGAATTTGGCATTGCACCCACAAGTTCTACTTGGCAGTCATTGCTCTTGGGATTGTGTAGAAGAGGAAGGCTGAGTGAAGCCAAAGAGCTATTGCATGGGACTGTTGAGAGGGGGTTCAGTGTGGGTATACCAGCTTTCACAATCTATATAGATGGCTGCTTTAGATTTGGCAAAGTATCTGAGGCTCTAGATTGTTTGACTTACATGGAACGGAAGGGTTTTTCGCCTGATGTTATTTGCTTATCAGCCTACGTTAACGGCCTCTGCTGGTCTGAGAGCATGGAAACAGCACAAGAGGTGTTCAACAAGATGCGCAGGAGAGGTTTGATCCCGAATAATTTTATATATAACTCCCTAATTTCTGGTCTGTTCAGAGCTGCTGATTTCAAAAAAGCTTTGAGGTTGGAGGAAGATATGAGGTGTAATGGGCTGAGCCCTGACATCTTCACAACCAACATAGTGATTAATGGTTTCTGTCTTCAGAGAGATTTGGAGAGGGCCGATGGCAAGTTCAGACAAATGGGATGGAATGAGTTGTGTGCTGATATTGTGACTTTTAATACATTAATTGCTGCGTGCTACAAAGCTTTCGATGCTGAGCGTGCAGAAAGGTACTTTGAATTAATGGCTTTTAGAGACTGCAAGCCAGATATTGTCACATATAATATAAGGATCCATTACCTCTGCAGCAGATACATGACCATTGAGGCCATAAAGTTGGTAGACATGCTTGCTTCTGAGGGCTTGTCTCCTACCACTGTCACGCATAACACTCTCATGAATGGGATATGTGCTGATAGTCTTTGTCGAGCCATGGTTTTGGCGGGGAAACTAATTAAGATGGCCTTTGCTCCTGATGTTGTTACAATTAACCTGCTTCTGTCACATCTCTGTAGAGAAGGGTTGGCTGAGAGAGCGTTGATGTGGGGGGAGAAGTTCAAGAAGGCTTCCTTTGATTTTGATAATGTAACACTATGCATATTGGCTAAAGCCAATACTTCAGAGGTCAGAGTGGCCTCTGATAAAATTTTGTTTTTGGAGTTCCTCATGCACATAGCTTATGAGCTGATATGCAATAATATTCAGAGCTCAGATCAGAAAACTTTGTCTGTTGAAAGCTTAGTCGGTAATGGTCTCTACAGATGATTCACGGATGGTGATGTGAGATGCTAAATTGCTCTTCTTATAAATGGTTCCATGAACGGAGATTTATGTTATAGTCTTGCAGCCTGCATTTTACTTTTTACAAGTTTGTCATTGAAAATTTCATTAGTTGCGAAACTATCACACATGTCTTATTCCGAGTAATCTTTGGGTAAAGTTACCCCTGGAGTAGGGTGTTCATCTACGGGTTGCTATTTGCTGATTACAGTGCAAACAAAGGATTCATATAGTTTACCTCACTCAATGGGACAGTTTTGGTGGCGGTGCTATTGTCATTGTGATCATCTTTGTTAAAAACTGTAGATGGGATGATTTAAATTTTGCTATCAGCTAGTATTATGTTGTTGAGATTTCCTATCCTCTTTCCAATAATGCAAAGAGATCAAGGATGGATTGATAACCATTGAGAAACGGATGTTTCCAGTTTTAATTCTTACTTGGGGCCTGGGTTGGGGCAACTTGCTGATGCTGCCATTTTTCTTTTGGGCTTGGACTGAGACCAATGAATGTAAGATTCTTCTCTTTTTAATGGAGTTTAATTGTTACTTTAGTGTCTATGATTTTTGCAGAACCATTCAATGACCGCATATAAATACATTTTTAACAAATTGTCTACACGGTGCGATAAACATTTCTTTACTTTCATGACCATGTGCCTTCAAATAGTCATGATTTCAAGCAGATTTGTTGTCATAGCACTATAGTGTTTGCTATTTTTGTATCAAGTATTCGCATCTTTCTAATTACGAAGCTAGTACTCAATTTTACTTTTGATGAATATCTGCCACTAAAGATTATAAATGAACAAAGTGAAGGGTTTTTTTTTTAAGGTTTGCTTGAGAGACTAGACAAAAAGCAGCATCTTTTTCTCTTTTATACTGATTTCAACCTCCACTTGTTAGTGCATTATCCTTTGATGTTGCTATATGGATGATAACTATCATTTGCGTTTAATTTTTACTTGAACGTATTAACCTGTACTTAAAAACAATCCAAGGTTGTTTAGCAACTTCACAGAGCTTAATCAAGCATATTTAGTCATCAATTGAAAAATCAACAAAGCTGAGTATGCCCATAAATTAACCACCTTTTATGGTCATACTAAGCTAAATTTGAGCTTTTTAAGAGTTGATTTCTTGAATTTATTTTGGAAGTTAAAATAATAAAAAACAAAAGATTTTCACTCTATTGAATTTTTCTAATCAAAATATTTCTTAGATTGTATGAAGCTTCATGAGTAAGACTTTTTTGTATGAAATTCCTTCATGAGTAAGACTTTCTCGTATATAATTAAACTTTCAGTGAACCCTAAGCAAGGTAGATAATGTCTTTCATGCATTGTCACTCCTGTGGTATCTATTCAATCCACCTCTAGGGCATTCGTACGCAAGAACTTGCTTTATCCCGACTAGACGCATGGAGAACGCAATACCTATTCCCAACCATAATGTACATCGACTCTATAAAATGACCATCCTGAGAGTTAAGCCTCTATAGAAAGGGTGAAGTATAGAAGAGCTATCTGAGAAGCAAGAGAAGTAATTACAAAGCACTTAAAAACTAAAATGTGAAACCTCTTTTTGTGGGTTCGAAGATGTAGGGACGATATCATTCTCAAGTGCGAGAGTTTGTAATAACTTAAGGTTCTTTGCAACTTGACTTAATCAAGCATATTTAGTCTTACATTAATAATCAACATAAATTGAAATATTTCACAAATAATTTGGAATAAAATTGATTTGAGTATTGAGCACTTTTTATGGCCTGGCCAAATTTGAAATTTTCAGATTTATAGATTTCTTGAATTAATTTTTAAAATTTAAATATAACAAATTTAAATAAAATAAAATGTGTCAAAACTTAAAACATTAAATTTCATTGAATTTCTATAACCAAAATTCTCAAACTGTAAACATTTCAAAATTTTTGGGGCTAAAATAAGTGAAATTGTATAAATATATTTTGAATTAATTTAATTAAGTTTTTTATGATTTAATAATTTTAAATCCAATTTTTTTTAAAAATAAAATAGTAAGACACATCTCAATCATCAGATCGGTCGATCTAATTCGATGATAGACAATGAGTTTGACTTCAGCCATCGGATCTGCGGATCAGAGCCCTCGACAAATCAGTAATATCGCCATCTGTCGTCTGATCGGTGACTCTGATTTGGCGGCTGCGATTCAATTAGATTATGGGTTTTATCCGAGCAGACAACAGTGATTTATTGATAAATTTATTATATTTTAACGCAGATTGATAATCATCCGTTGGATTTGAAGATCAGATCCAACAACAGATCAAAGATACTTTAATGCGAAGATCACGAATGGTTGGATCTGGCCTGATCAGATGATCAGAAACGCTCCGACCTAAGAGACCGGTTTGACCCGACCTGGTCCACTCGGCCTAGCTAGGAACAACCGTCTAGTTCGCACACAGACCCCACGATTCTAACCTAATTTGGCATTTAAGGACTACATTATGTGTGTTTTATTGAGTAGAACCTAATTAAACTAAAATTAAAAGCTAATTCAGCCTAATTGAGAGAATTGAGTCCCTTTTTGCCAACGATGTTTACCAAAATTGCGTTAGAAACATGGCCACCTGAGCCATTGCTTTCATTGGATCTTTCCCCAAGGCCAAGCTTCTGTTTGGGTGTAAATTTGGGTAGCGACGCAAGAGTTTTCTTCGCAATTTACAACGGTGATTTGGATGATTGGTGAGGATGTCACCCCATAACGTCTTGTCATTTTCCTACTGGCTTGACAAGTCCAAATCAACCCTTATGACTGCCATAACTTTTTATAAAGACCACATGTGTGGCAAGGAGGCTCAGTGCTTGAATTCACCTCAACCCCCATGAGCCACGATCAAATATTGGCCATTGGTGGACTGATCCCAAGCCCTTGAAGACATCTTAAAGAGTGTTGTTTGATTCTTCTTTGTTCCTGGAGGGAGGATTTGTTGACCCCAAGGCATGAAACTTGCCACCTCTTGATGCAATATGGAAGTCTACACGAGAGTGTGTGGTGATATGAGCATATACTTTAGGAGCTTGATGGAGGTTATCAGGTAATGACGGGATGCGCTTATTGATCTATCATATTTATATATTTTATTTTCTTATGTTTAATTTTATGTTTTTTTTAATATTTTGGTTTTTAGAATGCTTTATTTTGTTGAAAATATAAAAAGTCACTCAGGAAAATGTAACGGGGCCTTATTATCATTATTATCACCATTTGGTAGAATTAGGAGATAACTGTTATATATATATCATGTAAACCCAAATTTCAGATAATTGGATGATAATACATAATTTTGTCTTGAGAGCTTATTTGATTTGGATAACCAAGGGAAATCCTCTTTGGTGTGCATAACTGAAGACTTTGAAGGTGTGCATAGTCTTCAAGAACTCAATGTGTAGAAAATATTGGGGTTATCTTTCTTTTTTTCAATTATTTTCGATTTAGAATCATAGTAATCTCTTTTAGCTTTCATCTCCTTTTTGTTTTACTCAAATCAACTCTCGTTTCGGCCATCAAACATTACATAACTTACGATGATTCAATGTCATCTCACTTTTCCATCCATAACTTTTCCAAATAATTATCAAATCATACAAAATAATATCATACAAATTTATAAAATCCATCACAACATCCTCCTAAAATTTCGTGTCAATCCGGCATCATTTGGTCCACAAAAATCTTCCTAAAGTCATCAAAATTATATATACAATCCTACCACCATAATCCCCATCACCTCTCCATGCATTTCTTCTTTCTTCCTCCCCTATTCCTCTCAAGCTCCCCCACATACAACCTTGACTATTTTACTCAATCCTTCAAACTTAAACCACATAACCCAATACCATCCCCTACAACTTCCATGAATGCGTCAAACCATTTCTTTTAGCTGTAGACAACCAAAGCTAAGGAGAACTTTCTTTTCACCACCTGGAATTTTCAAGCAGCATAACTTTTGCAACAATAGTCCAAATTGGTGTTCTTAGTGTTTGTTAAAACTCGACCTCCTCTATAACTACCTCATCTACCATAGATGCTTGCTTAGAGAGCTAGAGACCAAAATCACATGAGGATTCAAGGTTGCTTCATGGAGGCCATGGTCGCTTGAGCCAGTCAACCAAGCCTGGGCTAATTTTCTAAGGCCTCCTTCACCAATTGGACAACTTAGAGAAGTTAGCTTCTCAAAGGTAAGGATATCTCACTCCATATTCCTTAAATTTTTTATGAGAGCCCATTTTTATTGCTTATAGCAGTAGATTGTTAGTTAGGCAAACACAAGCTAGCCATAGAATCAAACCAGTGCTTGGTTGTGTAACAACCCAGGTTGTTACGTAGGCCGATTAAGACTAATCTAAGTCTTAATTATAGTTTTAGTATCTTAATTAAGCCATTAAGAACTTACCTCTAAGATCTGGATCAAATCAGGGATCAAATAGATCAAATCTGAAATTCTGGAAATTCCAAAATCTTAGAAATTGACTTTTTATTTTGACCTCAGATTGAAAATTTGACTTCACCATTGCGTTCACCACCCCCAAATTAGCTAGGGGTGAAGTTTTGGATGCATTTGAAAGTTGTTGGATTTTCGTCAAATATTTTAATATTATTTAAATGCCTAGAAAATTCAAATAATTAAATACTCGTCAGAACAAAGATCTGATTTCGCCGTTACGTTCCTCACCCTTCAATTAACTAGGGGTGATTTATTGGAAATTTTAGGAATGCGTTTAATTAATTATTTTTAATTAATGAAATATGTGAAAAATAATTTAAATATTAGAATTAATTAAATTACTTAACGACATCCATTAATTAAATCACGCATGCCGTCTAATCCTATGCGCTGTTACCCGGTTCCGTTGCTCGGTCTAACGTCAGATCTCGACCGTCCGATTGAGAATCGGACGGTCCGATCGTCTTCTTCTCCGTCGTGCTCACGCATGGCGCATGAAGCTCGCACGCGGTGCTCCTCGACCAGCCAGGTGGATGCCCTGCTGCTTCAGAGTTCTTCAGGTCAGTGATTTAACCTCGCTAAGCTTCCATCCTCTCGGGGGGTTCTTGAAATCTGTCGAAAATTGAAAGCCTAGAAGAGGAATCGACTCGATTAATTTGGAACCATCGCAGCCGTCGGACAGGTACCTCTCTTCCCAAATAATTTATGTATCCCAGTTCTCTTGATTAGCATCTGTGTTCATTGATGATTGTAACATCTGTGTTCAATAAATTGAGATCTAAACCAATTGCATGTCGAAGGTTCCTGAGGCCGTAAGTGCCGCATCCTAAAAAAAAAAAAACTTAGGGTTTCTTCTTGTCGACAACTTAAGTCACTGCAGTTGCCATTTCACCTGTTAGAATGTAGATCTTGAAGATCCCCTCTCGTTTCCGTGCGTATCAACCCCCGCCGAGGTCAAGCCGTCGTTTGTTTTGTGTGCCCTAAGGTTTAGGTTAGCGATTCGTGTGTGCAGAGAAATTGGCCCGACCCTTTTTGGGTCGGGTCTAGCCGACCCGCGGGAGTGCTACGGGCCTCTGTCGTCAGTCACGTGGATCCCGCCTCAATGAGTAGGCGTCTCGGCACACGGACGCGCGTTCCGTAGGACCCACCGCACGCTGACTCCTCTGCGAATCCGTGGCTTCAGCATCTGTGGGTCCCGCTCAGGTCTCTATCTGCCTCACTCCGTGGGGCCTGCTTACAGTAAAAGAAATTTTTAATGTATATATATATATTAATTAATTAAAATATGAAGATATATTGTAAGCAGATATGTTTAAATAATGGAATTTATTTGAATTAGAATTATCTAAACTTGAAACTTTAATATCTTGATAATTACATATCCAAATTATGAAATAAAATATACCAAATTAATCAGAAAAATATAAGGAATTTAGTAATGTAACTTATTTTGCTGTAGGGTTATTAAATCACATAGTGACATTTAGGGTTATTAAATTAATTCAAATAATGTCACAACTATTTAAATATCTATAGTTTTGTACCATTTAATCCAAACATACCCAATATGGGTCTCAAAATACTCAGAAAACTATAAGGAATAATCTGAGAATGTTTACTTTGCTGTTTGGATTAGTTTGAGCCTAATCACTTTTAGGACCTAACCCTAATTAGGTCAATTAACCCTAAAACTTCAATTGACCATAAATTTGTCAATTGAACTTCAAATTAAGTGATCCAAATATCAATTTAGATCTGAAAAACCTAATTTACAATAATCTGTAAAAATATTTTAGATCCAACAGTTAGATTTGCTAATCACCCCTAATTATCCTAAAACTTGATTAGTGATATTAGCAAATTTAATAATCCAAATTGGACAATATAAGTTTCAGAGGACTTGTAGAATATAATAGAATCTAATGGTGTGGTTGGATTAGTGATTTGGTGATTAATTTCACTAATCACTCACTAATCACTCTAACCCTAATTAGGCCATAACTTATCCAATTAGAGTTCAAATTGAGTTTACCACTAATCATTGTAATCAGTGGATCATTTGTGATTCATAGCCACTAGTTTCATTCAATTTGGACACCAATTGACAAAGTTAGGATTTTGACCCTTAATTAAGAAACCTTAAATTACCCATTTTACCCCTAAGCTTGTTTTGGCCATAACTTGGCCAATACTTATTAGAATTTAGTAATTTTAGGTTCTATAGAAACCTTAAATAGTAAATAATAATAAATTGAAAGAAAATTTAAATTTTATTAAGCCAAATTTCCAAAATGCCCCTATGAGTCAAATTTATTAATTTGATCTCATATGGCCTAATAATTTCCCCAAATTTTGTGTAATTACTGTCTAATCTCAAATTAGATAGTAAGAAACACTTTGCAATAGAAAATTTCAGATTTGATAAATCAAATGTTAATCTTTGAACTCATAAGTAGGGGCAAAATGATCATTTTACCCAAAGTTAGGGTTTAGTCTTTTAAAACCCTAAATCATCATTCTAATCATTATAAAATAATAAGATTAATATTTTAGATCATAATTTATGTGATTTTAAGGCTTAGTAGAAACTTTGATTAAATATCAATCTTAAAACCTTAAGGAAAATTTTAAGTAAAACTTTGAGTTCTCATTCTTTCTTAATCCTTCTTAGAACTTTCCTATAGGTCCTATAACACTAGTAGGATGTGTGTCATGAGAGATACTCTTATAAATTAAGAGCTTTAATTCCTAAGATTAGGAATAGATCTTAGGTTAGAGTTCATCTATTGAGTAAATTGAGTTACTCAATAGGTGAAACCTTGAGTTTATTAATTTATAGATTTTCTAAGTTTATTTAATGATTATTTTATCTTCGAATTTTAGAACTAAGAATAGAGATATATCCTAATGAGTTGATTTTTCATTAGGATTTACCTTAATCTAAATTAGTGAGTATGGATATTAAACCTTAGATCTTTAGATATACCTTAGGATTAAGAGATTAAACCCCAATATTTGGAGTTTTTCTTAATCTTTTCATCTTGATTTGGCTAATCAAGATGAGGTTGGGATTGCTTAAATTATTAAAATAGGTCGATTGATTTGTCATTTAACTTATGTAGTCGACATCAATTTATTTATAACTAGGACCTAGCTAATCCTAATTATTTTCAATCTATAAGGACTTGAATCTGAGTTATACTCGATAGTAGGACCTGGAGATTCTAAACTTGTATAACTTAGAGTAGATAGAACGATTAAATTAGATAATAAATGGATATCACTTGTGTCCTAATAGAGTCTCTTGCTCACTTTGACTTTGATGCTTTGCTTACCTTATTTTGAGCCTCTTACTTTGTACACATATATTGGACATATGATATTTGATAAGTATCTAGTGTCATCTTTGAAATTGCATAAACTACATTTACATTTGTTTACATCGGTACTTTCAATTAAGTAGAGTGTAATCTGATTAGTCTACCTCTTGGTATTACTTACTTCTTTCTATACTTCTACTTAGTGTTTCTGCCTCTCATTGCCACTTACTTCTTCTTATAATTCTCTTGAGGCTATTAGCCCGGTACCGATATGGACTACCTCTCGGTAGCAATGACTTCTTCTTATATTTCTCATGTGGCGGTTAGCCCGGTGCCGATATGGAATACCTCTCGGTATCAATGACTTCTTCTTATACTTCTCTTGTGGCTGTTTGCCCGGCTTTGATATGGCAAAAATGAGTTTTTATGTATATATTTCTTTCAGATGGCAAGTTTGGCCAATTCAGTTTTCAGCTTACCCAATTGATAAAATGTAATGCCCCATCCCGTCGCTAAGCGCAAAAGAATAGTATTAGATGTGTCATTAATTGAATATAGTAACCCATTTTGATTCATATTCAACCCATCGCTCATGATGAGTTAATAAGAATCCAATGAGTTATCCTTTCCTATACTAATAACAGCTGCTGAGACTAATCCTTAAGATAAATGGAGTATCCTTATATTAAGCATTAGTTATTATTACTCATACACATTGGCCTTAAGATGAATAAAGATAGATAGCCATAGTATATGAGTAATATTTTGAGTACTTACTGATCACATCACAATACTAAGTATAAAATAGAATATATCAAAGTGCAGAAGCTTAAAAATTCATCCATATTATTCATCACAGAAGTTAATTAAACATTCATCATAAAAAATAAAGAAAATACATCCAAAGTTAACTATTACAAATTAGAGTTTAAAGAAAAGAATAGTAAATCAATCTCTCATCTCACAGTAAAAAAAGTAAAGTAAAAGCTAAGTAAGCACTGCGACAACTACTGCTCCTCTACCTACTCTTGAAGTGTGACGACCCCAATATTGAGTAATAACTAAACTCAACATTGTTACTTCACCACAATATCTAATACTAGATTAGAAGGAAAACAATCCAAATCATTAGATACTGTGTTTGGCCAAGGATTCAGAAGAGAGTCTTAAGTTAAGATGGAAAAAATTTTATGAAAATATTACATGAAATACATATGAAAATATTAATTCAAAAGCATATGATTTGAGTACTTGCAATTTTTAGATATGCAAATACAAATGATAAGCATATGAGATATACAATAAGAATGCATAATTTGAGTTGTATGTATAAATCAATTAATTCTTATGATCTTTCCATATAATTCTTAAAAATTTCGGCATGACTTATACTGTATTTGATCAAAAGAACACATATAACATCAACATATAAGTCTTCCATTCAATTGGAAGATTAATTAAAAGAATTAACAATCTAATTAATAATCTAAAACTAATATAAAGTCAATCTGTTATTTGAAATTGCTTATTTCCAATTCTAATAATTTGAGATAGATAAAATCTACACATCCTATTCAAGATCATAAGGGATAATAACATATGTGATAATTTTCTATCATAAGATATACACATCCTACATCATTTACATTCATAAATAATTAAGATCTAAACATCTTAATTAGAATTTTAAATGAGAAAAATATATGAAGCAATTCTCTAACCTAGGATACACATATTCTATATCATTTACATACATACAAAAAAAATGAGGAATTAATAACAATTCTAAAATTAAATATGCAACTACCTTCCAATTTAATATACAAATAAGTGTACAACTAAGTTCTGGTTTAATCACAAAATAAATATGCAACTAAAGATTTATTTAACATTCATTCACATATATCCATTCATCCCAAACCAAGCATTTAACTATAAGAATTAAACTCCAACACAAGCATAGTAAATATAAAATAAATGACTTTAATTATTACAAGCCAACAATAAAAACTTGAAAGAGAAGAAAGTAAAGCTCGCACTTGCAATAATATTAAGCAAAATTAAGTTTTTATAAGCGAAAGCAGCAATTAGCTTAAGCACTTGGTCCAGCTCCACTAGCCTCCAACTGCAGTTGATCTATCACATTTTGGCATTTAAATGTGATAGGACAAAGCCAATAAAGAGAAAAATATGGTTAGACTAAACAGTCTAAGTACATTTTAAGATTAGGCTAAACATTTTAATATCTATAATTGGATATCACTATTAATTATAATATAAGCATAAGCCAAGGTGCACAACTAAAGTATAAGAGTATGAGAAGGAAAGTAAGAAAAGGAAAGTAAAAATAGTAAGATTACTCACTTGAAATACATTCTAGTCTGCAAATAAAACAAGGATAAAAATATCTTAGATAGGCTAAAAAAGAACTAATGTACATATGAAAGTAAATAAAACATAGCATGCATATGTTCAATAAATTTATGCTGAGTAAATAAAAGAAATAATGAAATATTTAAAATGAGATTATAACAACATTCACTGTAATTCTAAAAGAACTATAAACAAGTAAAGTACCATACTAAACATGAAAATGCAAAGTATAGTAATTGAAGAAAGATCTTAGCCTCTAAGTCTAAGATACACATAGCCTAGGACTATGCAAAGTAACGTAGCTAAAAAGCTATTATGAGTCTTTATAATCAATAAGATTATAGGAGAACTCATAATATATTTAGTTGAAGTTACTTTAGAAAATTATTCTTTTTGCAAGGATTTATAAAATGAAGTAAGGAGTTAAACACGTCTGTTTAACTAGTAAAGGAAAGCGGTGTTTCAAATACATCAAACACTCATATTCACCCTCTGAGAATATGAGGTCTCCTTATCTCTCCAAGTTAGCCTGCCCTTGGCTACATCAATTATCAACCTCTAATAATTTAATGTGAAAGTTTTTATTCATACTCAATGTCTTATATGAATGACTCAAATGAATAAGGCTCAAAGCTAAGCAAGCATTCAAGAAAAATTCAATAATTGTAATTAAGTGATATCTAAAGTTATCAATTTTAATGATCTATTTAATGATTGGAGTTAATTGAACTCCCAATTAACTTTGAAATATAAATCTCAAGTTAATTGTAAGTAATAATAGTAACCGGGGTTTTGAAAATAGTGATTTCATTTCATTTTTATGGGATGATAAAATAGTTTATAAGTATAACAGTACAAATAGAAACTAGTTCTATTCTAGTCCTAAATCATAAGATTCAATTAGGTTAACTAATCATAGTTTAGGTGACTAGTAGAAAAGGATTGTGGTTATAAAATTAATAAACTAAAAGAAAATAAAACTTAAGGTTCAATTCACTAAGGCTCTCTAGCTAGGTTGAATTAGAAGGATCTATTTAAAATCAACTACTAATTTAACTAGGTTAACATAAAAGGAAAGGTTTAAGGAATTTGGGGAAATGAATGTAAGATTTATAAACTCTATATTTCCTATAAGTTGAAGGTTTAAGAAGTCAATAGGATTACTAAATTATTCTCATGAATTTAAGACTCCTATTATAAATCTTTAAGGGACTTAAGAACTAATATTAAGTGAGCTAGCGTCTAATCTAATTACTTAAGGCTAGTCTTAATAAATTTATAACCTACAACTATATTAAGCATTAAGGTTAACTACACTTAATGGGTGTAATAATTAGCTCTAGGATCATCTATAATTCAATTCACAATCAATCCTATAGTTTCTATCTTAGGTTGGAAAGTAAATCAAACATTTTGCATTTTGATTTAAGTATCTAAAATGATGAGAACTAAGCTCAAACATAAGTAATATAAATTGATATGGGAGGAAAATAATGTGATATGTTAGCTATTATAAGGTTTTAAGATACTAAAATATGCAATTAAAGAAAAATAGAATTCATTAGAATAATACTTACTAAGAGTCAACAAACAAAAATAACTAATTATTGTCCAATGAAAATAATATGCATATATTTGAAATTCTTATAACATAAGGAGAAGAATGACACTAAGTATGTCAATTTTGGATAATATTTGAAAATTAGGGTTTTTGGGACTCCTAGTTAGGGTTAAAAAATGATTATAAAAATTAGGGTTTAAATATTAAATTTGATTTCATATTATTGTTTCTCACATTTTTGTGAGTGAAATAGACTATTTGATCATTTAATTTAGATATTAAATGATCAAATTAGGTCACATGAAATGATAAAATTAATTTATAAATCTTAAATATTGAATAGTTAAAACATTCATCAAAACAGAAACTTAATTGCATATTATTAATCTACAGATTTTTGTGATCAAAATGATATTAAATTTTGTAAATATTGGTTAAGTAATTAAAAAAATATTATTAAGTAAAGTTTGCATACATAAATATTAATTAATTTAATCATTTCTCTAATCATTGATTAATAATTTAAATCAGCGGCTACCCTAAATTCGAGACAGCACTTAAATCCAAAATCGGCATGGAAAAGAATGGTTCAAAAATTAATGCAGAAATGATTAGAATGGCGGCATAATTGATAAATAAATGGTTGGACACATGGTAGCCTATTACAGGGCTGCGTGTCAAAGCGGGGTCCTTCAAGCTGACGACGGAGGTCCTGCGGTTCAAACGAAATAGATCATCCGGTCCAACTAATAACAATGAACCGTGAGCACCCAAGCTTGGACTGTCGTCTTCCCCAAAAGAGTTCGAGAGGATGCTATTAGGGTTGGACTTACAAGTCGAATTAGGTGACCTCACGAGGAGGCCCACCTACCTTTGGAAAGTACTTGTCAAGGCCGATTTATTGAGCTATAAAATGAGCCTTGAAGACAACTATAAGGATTGTAGGATCGAATTCTAGTTCTAGCAGATCGAACCTAACGAAGCTGTCGAAATCCACTAAGGACGGTTCATAAGATTTGGATGCGATCGGACTCTTTAGAGTCCGATCAAGGTTTAAATCGAAAGAACATAACTCGAAATGATAATTATAAGGTTAATTAAAGGGAGGAGGATCAAGGAAAGTATCTCATTATCGCAGAGAGTGGAGGAGGAAATTTGGTTTTTACAGGAGTGCTCCAAGCTCCCTTGCTTCCAGCCTCTAGCTTTCGCAGATGCTTCCAAGTGGTGAAATGAGAGGAAGAGAAGAATAAGGAGCTTAATTTGGAGGAAGGAGGCCAGGTGGATGAGCCAGACATTCTTTGCCTGCGAGTCGTAGAGATCGTGCGGGAGAAGAAGGACAGGGATGCATATGAGCCATTTGATCATCTACGCAATCCAACGGCCAGGTTGGATCCATCCTGACAGCCGTTTGATCCATCACAGAAGACGTGCGACGGATGAGTTGCAGGGGACCGCTGTCCCGTGCTCAGCATCCCATAGTGGATCCATGCTTTACTGAAATAAGCCGCCAGATTTAATAATTAAATAATTTATTATTAAATTTAAATATATTATTTAAATAATTAATTACATACAATTTATTATTCAAAATTAAATAACCAAACGCACTCCAAAAAATCCCTAAAATTCACCCTTATCTAATTGAGGTGTAGGGAACTCAAAAATGCACTCGGATTTTTGATTGGAGGTCAATTTAATTATCTTAATTTTCTGAGTATTCAAAATATTATTAAAATATTCGGAAAAAATTTGACGACTTCCGAACACTTCCAAAATACCACCCCTAGCTAAATTGGGTGCGGTGAGTCCAATGGCAGACTTTGTTTTCAATTCTATGATCTAAATAAAATAGACATTCTCAGAATCATCAAAAAATTAGGAAATGCTGGAAATTATCAAACGATCTCCAAATCGCACAAAAATTGAGATGAAAGCTCCTAATACTATTATAAGACTAATGGAAGCTCCTAATACTATTATAAGACTAATGAAAAAAGATTAGAGTCAATTATATTACTAATTGATGGGTAATAACACTAGGGTTATTATAGACTCTTCTCCTTAAAAAGAGTGTTGCCCACGACACACAACAAATAAAAACAAGAAATTTAAAGTACAAAAGGAAATCTAAATAACAATAACAAAAATGAAAGAACTAAAACTACCTGATTAAGAAAAGAACTATAGGAACTTCTTCCACATATCCTCTTCTTTCTCCCACGTGGCTTCACCAACTGGGTGGTTCTGCCAATGGACCTTGATCATAGGAATGCTATGGCTTTTTAACTGCTTAAGATCCTGTCCCAGAATCACAATAGGTTTAATAATAAAATTCAGATTAGGCTGCAGTTCTATCACAGGTATCTGAACATGCTGATTAGGATCTAGCAAACACCTTAGTGATGATATATAGAACACATTATGCATAGTTGAGAAGTCTTCTGACAACTCTAATATATAAGCAGATGTTCCAATCCTCTCTATCACTTCAAAGGATCCTAAATACCTTGGACTCATATTTCCAAAAATACTGAATCTTTGCACACCACACATCAGACTAATTTTAAGATAAGCACTATTATCCTGAGTTGCAATCATATTGTGCTTGATCAGTTGAACTTTCTTAGTGGTCTCTTCTATTAATTTGGAACTATAAAGTTGAGAGTCTCCTACTTCAGTCCAAGCAACTGGAGTTATACATCTTCTTCCATAAAGAGCTTCATAAGGAGCCATACCAATACCGGACTGATAGCTATTATTGTAGGCAAACTCAACTAATGCTAAATGATCTTCCCATAATCCACCGAAGCCCAAAACCCAAAAATGCAAAAGATCTTCCTAAATCTGATTAACCTATTCAGTCTGACCATCTGTCTGGGGGTGGAAAGTAGTACTCAAAACTAAATTAGTCCCCAAGTCTTGCTGAACAGCTGACCAAAACCTAGAAGTGAATTTACTGTCTCTGTCAGAAATTATATAGTTCGGTGCACCATGCAAATGAATGATCTCCTTAAGATAAAGCTTGGCTAACTTCTCAACAGGATCAGTCTGATAAATAGCTAGGAAGTGAGCTGACTTAGTGAGTCTATCAATAATTACCCAGATAGAGTCAGAACCAAATCTACTCTTAGGCAAACCTATAATGAAATCTATGGAAATGTCAGACCACTTCCATTCAGGAATGTCTAAGGGTTTAAGAAGTCCACCAGGCTTCTGGTGTTCAGCCTTGACCAAGGAACAAGGATAGCACTTGGAAATGAAAATGGCTATATCTTGCTTCATGCTGGACCACC
Organism: Gastrodia elata; assembly: GCA_016760335.1. Taxonomy (NCBI): domain Eukaryota; kingdom Viridiplantae; phylum Streptophyta; class Magnoliopsida; order Asparagales; family Orchidaceae; genus Gastrodia; species Gastrodia elata. Next base: position 47,932,522 of record CM028671.1, on the reverse strand, counting down.
AAAATGATTGCTTGAGATCTTGATACATCTTACAATTACCAGGGTGGACTGCATAACAGAGTTATGAGCTTCAGACAATACTTATAACTGCAAGCTTCTTAGAATCCATAACCTAAACTTCTGAAATATCACACCTTCATCATCAAGATGTAATTCAGATCTCTTACCACTAATAATTTCATAAACAAAAGTAGAATAACTCAAATCTTCCTTTTAAGCTTCAACAATCTTAGACCTTAGAGAATCATCTGACTGAATAGCAAATAGTAAAGTGCCCAAATCAGGAGACCTGATAGGCTCAAGATACAATCTGACAAAATCTTCGATCAAAGATTCACTGCAACAAAGGGAAGATAAGATTGCTTTACGACTTAGGGCATCAGCTACTATATTAGCTTTACCCGGATGATAAACAATCTCTAAGTAGTAATCACAAAACAATTCTAACCACCTACGCTAATGGTAGTTAAGTTCTTTTTGAGTGAAGATGTATTTTAAATTTTGATGATCAGTATACATTTCACACTTAACTCTATACAGGTAGTGCTTCCAAATTTTAAAAGTGAAAACTACACCTACAAGCTCTAGATCATGCATAGGATAGTTTCTCTCATTAGGTTTTAATTGCCTTGAAGCATACACTATGATGTGATGATCTTGCATTAGAACACACCCAAGTCCAACCTTAGAAGCATCGGTATAAACTTGAAAATCCTTGCCCTCACAAGGTAGTACTAGAATAGGAGCAGAAGTTAGCAACTATTTTAACTTCTGAAAAGATTTTTCACAGGCTATGCTCCAAATGAACGGAACAGAACTTCTTCTCTTGTTAACTGAGTTAACGATGAAGCAATTAAAGAAAACCCAGGAACAAACCTTCGGTAATAACCAGCAAGTTTTAGAAAACTTTGAATCTTTGTTACTAACTTAGGTGGAGCCCACTGATGGACAGCTCGGATCTTCTTCTGGTCAACTCTAATGCCCTTAGCATCAACTACATGGCCTAGGATTGCCATTGAGTTGAGCCAAAATTTGCATTTTGAAAACTGAGCGTACAACTTATACTCTCGCAATAACTCTAGAACAGCACGTAGATGCTCTTCATGATCAACAACTGACTTGGAATAGATAAGAATGTCATCGATGAAAATGATGACAAACTCATCGAGATAAGGCTTGAGAATATGCTGCATCAGGTCTATGAAGATGGAAGGGGCATTTGTCAATCCAAAAGATATGACTAGGAACTCATAATGTCCATACCGGGTCATGAATGCAGTTTTAGGAATGTCTTGGTCCTTGACATGAATCTAGTAGTAACCTAATCTTAAGTCAATTTTGGAGAAGGCTTTCACTCTAGCGAGCTGATCAAAAAGATCATCGATCCTAGGAAGAGGATGCCTATTCTTCAATGTTACTTTGTTAAGCTCACGGTAATCAATACACATCCGCATCGATCCGTCCTTCTTTTTAACAAACAGAACGGGAGCTTCGCAAGGTGACATACTTGGGCAAACGAATCCCTTCTCAAGCAACTCTTGCAACTTCACTCGAAGCTCTTGCAATTCTTTTGGTGCCATTCTATAAGGAGCTTTAGATTTATGTTGGGTTCCAGGAATAAGGTCAATAGAAAACCCTACCTCACGCAAGGGAGGTAGTCCAGGTAAATCCTCAAGAAACACATCTAAGAACTCTTTAACAATGGCAGTCCCCTCAGGATTCCTAACTTGGTTAACTTCACCAATTAAGGTTACAAGGGTAGCATGACAACCCTTACTAATGAGACGCTTAACTTCAATTGCATTAATTAAAGATGCAGTTAAGCCAAGCCTTCCTTTGAAAACTTTAGGTTTTCTTCAAACTTTAAACGAAACTCTTTTTATTTTGATGCATAATTATACATATAGCATACTTTCCCTTTTTACTTATATATTTAATGCAGGTGATGATTAGTTTTCTCATTCACTACTTTTACCATTTTTACTTATATTTTTATAATCATTTCTTTGATTTTCTTTTCTATTGCATTGTGCACCGCTTATAACATTTATAAATGGCTAATATGAAAACCACTAAATCTAAAAAATTTAGTTGCCCTAAAATGTACTTAAAATTTTAAGTATAATCACTTGTTTTTCTTTTATTGGTTGTGCCTTATCATATTAAGAACCTAATATGGTAGATTAGGAGCTTGGAGCGGATCTTGAACCTGAGGTAGATCGAGCTCAATAGATGCAGCTTGAAGGCCCTTTCCTTTTTGTGTCTTTTTGCTTTATTATCCCATGAGGATGAGTGTCATTACATCATAAATGTTTCAATAACTTTAATTAAACCCTGTATGTTTTACTTTACTGTTCTGTGACGTTTGAAATGGTATATATATATATATATATATATGTATATATATATATATATAGAAAATGTATTATGCATCTAGTTTTTCATTTTAGAGATCTTTGGCTCCCCGTAGTGCTTAATAGTGGGTTAAGACTCACTAACCCAATATTAAGTACTACAGTAACACCTAATGTTGGATTAAGATTCTTAATCTAGCAATTGGGTCATTACACCTATCCTTTGTAGTAATTCCTATTATAATTCTAGGTAATTATTTTAAGCAGTTGAGAAGCCTTAATATTCATATGGTTTAAGTTAAATAGCAAGATTCCATTATAGAGATATCCACTTGAGAGATTGAGGTAGAAATGTAGAGTAAATACCTAAAACTCTTTTCTCAATTAGGTAGTTCACAACCCATCAGTTTTAAGTTTTGTGAATATTAGCCTTGCAATTTATTTAATCGTTATGGTGTCAAAGATAACAACTCTTTTAAGAGGGGAATCTATAACAACCTGAGGTTGTTACTCATCATTCACTAGTCTAATTAGAAAGAAAGCTCCTCTATTTGTCTCTAAACATTATTAGGATCAAAATCCTGAATATTGGAGCAAATTAAAAGTCATTTGATTTTAATAAATAATATAGTCAATCTAAATAATTAGAAAAATATGAAATTTAATTTAATTTCTAATCAAAAAAATTGATTGCATTTTTTAAATTTTCACCTCCAAATTAACTAAAGGTGAATTTTTATAGCTCATTAGGTCAATGAAATTTAATTAATATAAATTATATTAATTAATCTAATTAAATTAATTTATTATTTATTTATTTTAATGGTAATTCTTGTTGTTTGAATCAGATGGTAGGTGATCCACGTCATCCGATCCAAATGCCCACGTCGATCGGACGACTGGGTTCTATTCAACAGTTGAGTCGTTGGATCAAAGCCATGATCCAACGGCTTGAGATCCATCTGCGGTTAAAAAATATAGTGGATCAGATCTGAACCGCTCGAGTGATCCAGGGGCCTGGATCGACAGGAGTACTGTGCTCCTGTCATTTTCCTCTAGTGATGCCACAATTGGTGGACACACGTAGAGGTCATCTTACGGCCGCCTACCCTCGTCCATTACTTTCTATAATTGCTATCATTTGGAAGACTTACCTAGAGCTCTTGGTCTCTTAGTGCGTCGATTTTGCTTGGTGAACTTAGCAAGCAACGAACCACTAGTACCCCTATATTCATCACAATTTGACTTCATTTCTTCTAGCAACTGATTGACTTCTTAATCTCATTCGGTTTAGAAATGATTGTTAAGCTCAGATGAACTCGATCAGGCCTTATTGAGCTTGGCAGCCTTAGTACTATACAATATTATATAGTGCCTGATGCCTTAATTGAGGTCCCAACCATTCGAGCTCCTCCTGATGGCGATTTAGTGTTCCATACCTCAATTCGGTCGATTGGTTGACTATGGAGGGAGTATTTCCCCTCCATAGTAAACCCTAGAATTCCAACCTAATTATCTAGATTTAGATGATAGAATGGCTCCCCAGTTATGGCTTTCAGGTCTGTTGGATTTACCGTTCCGCTAGGAGTATTTTGAGACATTGATCAGCCATGGTGATTTCCTGTGCAACGACTAATTAAGGTTTTATTAAAGCCCTAATTCACCTCCACAATTATTTGGGTGCGATGGGGATGCACAGTGTCGAGCTAGTCCGAACTTGCGTGGCACTGTGGAACCCATTACCCATGGCCCGGTTCAACCTGAATCCACAAACCCGTTGGCTGGGGAATATTCTAAGGAATATTCCCTATCTAATTAAAATTATAAATTTAAAAATGTTAATACAATTTAAATTAGTTAAATAACTTTTTAAACATTAATCCAAATATATTAGAATTATATACCAAAATTATCACAAAAATGAGTAATATAATAATATGACATTAAATTTTAGGTTTAATAATTAATTTTACTAATGATATTCCTAATCACTATTAAGGGTGATTAGTGCATATTAGGCCTTTAGTGCTCCAAATTCACTGTACTACATGTCATTGGAATCCTTATGCCATAAGGATCAACAATACATTATTTTTACATTATTTAGACATCAAAACAAAAATATCATCTTTTAGACTTAAATAAATTATTATTTTATTCAAAATTTGGGATTTAAGTTATTTAGCTCCCTTTAACCTCTAGACAACATAAGATCTAGTTAGATTCATGTTTTCCTATTATTAGGACATTATAATAGATTTTAAAAAGTGAGATACCTAATTATAAGAATTAGGTAGGAAATTCTTATATTAATCAAGAGTAGACTCTAACCTATTGTATAGAGTGCTAAGAGAGCTAGAATTGATGGTGCAACATTAGTTACCTTGTTAGTGATTGTAGGGAATTAGAAGTGGTAGGATAGTTTGATCAGTAAAAATTGGCTAAATTATTGTATAGTGGAAGGAATATTGGAAGATATAGTTAAGTGGTTATAGTTAAGTTATTAATTGTAGTGTTTCATAGTTATTAAGAATTGAATAGCCTTATTGTTTGAGATTTACATAGATCACTAAGTAGAGAACTTAGGATCTTCTTGAAATGGGTAAGGTAAGGATTAGGCTTAGAACCTAATGTTGAGTAAGCTGAACCTTAGATCTAGTAAGTTAATCTAAGACTAGTTTAGAACCCTTCCTTATGAGAATCATAGTACTGAGGTTTGAACTTATAATATAACCTAGTTGATAAGAGTAAACAAGTCAATCAGGTGGAGTTTCATGCTAATTAATAAATAAACCTAGGTTATATTAATAGACAATTTAATAGATTGGAAATTCATACTAAGGAATTAAATCCCTTCTAAGTTAATTGCTTTCAAAGATTAGATCTTGAAAGACCTAAATTTTGTGTCTGCGCTTGTACGCAAGTGTACGTGGTCTGAAGTAATAAATAGAAGGTGACTTCCGAGAATTTATCGTCCTCAGGGAATGGAGTCTTGTTACTAAGTTATATTTCCTTTAACTAATGTTTAGATTATTAATTTTTGGTTTTAGATGGTTCCTAAATTAACAAAATAAACTACTTTAGGATAAGATACGATTTGTTCAAAAAGTGAGAGTTGGGGTTTCATTGTAGAACTTATAAGGACTTGGTGTTATTACTTCATTATTAAAAAGTATAAACTGATTTTTCTATGCCTAATTAAATCAAGTGACCACTATTTGAATTAGAGTTAGCCTCCAATTAAAACATGTTTAGATTAGTGATGCAAGGAGAACACCTCTTGGAGTTCTTCCTTGGCACATGAACCTTCATGAGATCATGATTTGTATTTAATTTTTGATTTCCTATGTCTAGATCCTCAAAATATTATCTTTTAATTATTCAATCTCATAAACTTAATTTCCATCAATTTGTGTCATACGCTGACACATAGGGTTTAGCTAGATGAGAGGATGCATTGAGTTCAATGGACTATATCACATCATCCGTTGGGTTTCCAACATCCTCTCATCCCTTATAATTTGCTAAGCTGCAGAGCATAAATAAATGGCAACTTGGTTCACAAGCATCATTCTCTTGGAAGAGTCCATAAGGAATTGTGCAAGTGAGCTTGAGAACTTGTCACATAATTCTCAGCTCTACTTGCATTAATTTCCTTGCTCTAGTCTAATTAATGAGCTTGGAACTCAAGTTCTTTTCTTATTAATATTTCATTTTAAGGAAATTTTTTAACAAATAAATTTTTAATAGAATTCCATCCAGGCATTCATTCTCTAATAATAAATAGTAAAACAACAATCAATTTCATTCATTCAAATGAATCCATTACAACACTAATTTTGCCTGACATTTTCTTACAATTAAATCCCAGCCCTTTCCAAGGAGATTTAGCTTTCTATTACAGAATAAATAAAAGCATACATGAAAAATGAAGTAAACCTTGACATCGGTTTATAACAGAAAAAATTAAATAGAGTTTAAGAAGAGTACTAGGAAACACCCAGAGGTTTTCTAGGGTTCTCATGGTCTTCCTCCTTTACTTTTACTTAACTTCTCTGCCTTTTCTTTGTTGACTTCTTCTCTTTGATCTTCACAGTCTACCTCTTGCCCCTTGGAGAGTTCTCTTCTTCTTACTCATGCAGCCTCCCCTTTTAAGTCTTAAGAATGTCAAATCTTGGAACCCTGCCTCAATTTTTCTTAACAGTATTTATAATCCTCTTCACAGCCTCCTTGCATTAATTTCTGTTAACTCCCTCTTTCCCTTGGATTCTTGGCCATCCATTAAAAAATATTCCAATAATCTCTTGGAATACTGTAGAGTTAAATGTTATTTAGGGTTCCAAGTGACTGGGGAGGCCAAAGATCAGAATTTTTGGTCTTCCCCAGGTTGCCATTAAGAATTTTGGGCATTTCTGCTTGGAGCGCTACGGCGTGCTGCAGCCCGCCAGGGTGCGCTGAAGCGTTTTAAGCTATAAGCTTATAATTTGTAAGGACTCGCTGTGACGTGCGATAGCGCCGAGCTCTCAGGTTTAGTCCGCTACAGCGTGTGGTAGCGCTAGTGTCTCAAGCTGAGACCGCTATGGCGAGGGTTTCTTTTATGGTGTAATCTTATTATCTTGGAAAGACCCACTGTGACGCGCGATAGCACGGAGCTCTTAGGTTTGCTCCATTATGGCGCGCTGCAGCGCGCTCGGGCACACTGCGGTGGATTAGCCTTGTATCTTTTGTGTTGAGTCCATTTTTCTTATTGATCTGCCATGGCACACCATAGCGCCAAGTCCTCGGGTTAAACCTACCTTGGCGTGCTGCAGCGATTTGTGTCCCAGGCCTTTGCAGATGGCTACAGGTACTTCATTAAACCTTAATCCACTATGGCATGCTGCAGCGCAGTGCAGCAGTTTTCACCCAGAATTCCTTCATTTGCTCCATAATTTGGAGTTTCTTTAATTTACTTGAAAATGCACAAAATTTCTTCAAAGTAGGCTGTTGTATGGTCTTTTATGATATTTTTATCACTTTATTAGATATAAATCTCGAATTTATCAGATCTTAAATTTAATTGCAACTAAGGCTCAAAACCTTAATAAGATACCAATAAGTATGTCACTTAAGACTAGTATTCTAGTAAAGAGTTGCATATAAATGAACCTAGCATAAGAGATATCATCCCTTAAACCATAGAGGAGAGCAAATATTATAAAGAATATAGCAAGTCATCGTTCCTATTAGACCAAACATAGAGCATCCTTAATGCCTTAGTTAACTTAGGAACTAGTTAGCCCATATTATGCTAATTAAAAGAGATTAGTTTAGATTACTGAGCCATATAGAATGGTGATCTAGATTATGGATGTAAGAAAACCCTAGAATCATACAGTGGTAATCTAGACCAATTTAAGAAAATCCTACTCTTAAGAGTTAGTGGAGTTGTTGGATGTCAATTTAAGACAAGAAGACCTATTCGATATTCTAGATGATTAGAAAAGAAGTTAGAAACATAAAACTATCCTAGATTAATAAATCTTAAGAATCCTTATATAGATCTAAAAGCTTTAGAATAGTGAGGACTTAAGTAATTTAGAGAGGAGTTTCTCCTTCCTTAAGTTTTGAGATATTAATTAGTGGAATTAGATAAATAAATAGTTAAGATCTAGTATTAGTTAAAGATATGAAAAATAATCTTTTACTTTAGCTAACCATTTAGTAACTCCTAGGTATGACTTAGACATAAGAGAAGGTAAGACCTAATGAACTTAAATTCTTAATCCTTCCTTAGATTTTATTTAAGTTTATCAATCTTTACCCTTTTTATAGGCCCTAGAGTTAAGAAGAGAAAGTGCCTAATAGCTTTAGTTTAATATGTCATCCCTCCTTTAATTACTTAGTAAGTACTTATAGGTAAAGAGTAGTTAAACTTGTAAGAAATAGATAGACTTGAGCCATAGAAACCTTTTAAGATGAAAAGAAAATTAGAACCTCTAGTAGTCAACTTAACTTAAAATCTAACATCTATTAAAGGATAGAAGTCTAATTAACATGCTTAGATGGTTTAGTTCTAAATATAGGATATGATTTTCTATAAAAAAAAATCTATATACAAATTATTTTGTCACTTAAATAATATTATAATTAAATCATTATTATCAAAATCATATATATACTTCAATTGACTAAGACATTTAGTTAATGTCTATGCTAATTGAGGGGCTTGATTAGCCTCAATCACTAAGGAAGACAACTAAAGTAGACCACAATGGATATCACATAATTTATAATTAACTTTGATAATCCTTGAATGCGACATCACATTGAGACTTAATCTTTGAATGTTCATTCAAACATTGTGCATAACAAAATCTTAAAACATTATACATAGATGTTTCATGTGGAGGATTATTCTGTACATATATTATTGAGCTATGGTAGGCTATAGAGAGATTAGGAGATCACACATATCTTAGAGGTGCAGTGTGTGTATTATATAAGAGACCTTGCTACATTATTGTTGGGCATACATGCCTAACTCTTTAGTTGTTTTGTAACATGCTCGCAGAACACATTAAAATAAGATAATTTAAATAATATTTACAGTTTACAGTCTTTAAGACCATGCTTACAATTTATTCAGTCATAGAGACTGAAACTATTTTATGTACTTTTATAATTTATAGTTTGCTTACTTATAGTTCAGCTACTTTTATTTAATACAATATAATTTTATACAGTTTTGTAGTTACGTTTACTTACACTGCTTTTATAATTTACTCAGCAAATATCATATTGGACATATTGATTTTTTTAGTCATTTCCATGTGCACATTAGTATATATATACTTAGAATTGCTCCTTTTTTCTTAACATATTTTATGCAGGTTTTGAGCAGCTATATTTAGTATGTGTATTTACTTCCTTTAACCTATTTTTTTCCAGTAATTTCCTTACTTTCAATGCCTTTCCTTATATTGTATTGTGCACCGCCGTAATTAATTGTAAATATTAAATATATATCCCATAATATAGTACTAAAATTATAACCTTAATATACTTAAAATTTACAAGTCCAACTATTTTTTCTTTTATTGATTGTGCCTTATCATATTAAAAAACAAATATGGTAGATTCAAGAGCTTGGCTGTGATCCAGTCTGTGAGCTAGGATTGAACCTAAAGATTTTCCTTGATGATTCCTTTCTTTTAGTTCCTTTATTTTATTTTTCCCGTGAGGATAAGTGTCATTACGTCTTAAAAATATTATATAACTTTTATTAAAATCTAGATGCTTTACTTTCTTTTTCTATGATTTACATTTTTCCTTTCTTATCTAGATAGCTATAGTGGTATATAGTTGTGGTATAACTATGTAGCTATTTTCTCATCTTAGATATTCTTAGTTCCCCGTAGTACTTAATAATGGGTTAAGACTTACTAATCCATTATTAAGTGCTACAGTAACACTTTGTGTTGGATTAGATTACTTAATTTTGTACTAGGGAATTACAACTTTTCTCCTCTTTTGTAATTGCCTTTTTTTCTGAGAAACTCATGAAAATTTTGTTCTCTTTGTGCCCAGGGTTTCTCTCCCCTTCTCAATTCTCCAAGAGATCTCAAATTTTGTCTTCTTCTTCCCTTAAATACATGCTCTTAATCCTCAGCCTTGGAGACTTAATTAGTTAAGTTCTCTCTCAATTATATATTTAATATTTCACTTTAATCAATATTGGTGGCTAAAGGAGTTAATTCATTAATTCCTTGAATATTCCATCCTTTTAATCATCTTTGGGAGATGAAGAGATTAATTAATTAATTCCTTTGAATTTTTCCATATTCAAACCATTCAGCATTTCTGTGTTATATAGATAGCAAGCACCATGGTGCACCTGGGTGCCCGTGGTTCGATTTACATTTAATGCTCTAGGTAACATTTTGTTCTGAAGGCGGGCAGTTGCTCGCCATTGCGTATGGCTCTTTGGAGTCAATGCCACAGTGCACCACAACACTTTTCTTTAGGCTAGGGTGCTTAAATGTGTGGTCACATCGGCCTTCAAGATGCTTAGGCACATCGTTGTGCCTAGCGCTTTGGACTAGGAACCAGGGTGTGTTGTAGCATCTATGGTTTGAAAAATTATATAGCGCGTGTTTGCTTTTGGGTGCTAAGGTGGATTATAGTGCATGGAGCTCTATAATAAGTACCAGGCGTTATTGTAGTGTGCATTTTTTCTTCTAGGCACCAAGGTGTGCCGTATCCCCAGGCGCTCAGGAATAAGCACTAGGGCGTGCCATAGCGCCTGACATTTTGCTTCTTTGAATTTCAATTTTGTTCATGTTGCTAGATCTTCTCTTTCATGCTTCAAAATATAAAATTGTGCAAATATAACTTGAAATAGACACAAATCTCATCAAAATGCACCTAAATCAATCTATAAAATTATTATAAACACGAGTATCATCACACCCCAACACTTAAATTCTTAGCCTCAAATAAGTTGAATCAAATAGTATAATGATAAATTGAAGTTAAATTAATGAGAATTAAATCTTGGTAGTTTGAGTTAAGATAGTTCGAATAAATTTAGTTTTGTTCAAATGGGTGAATCATTGCGATTTAGGATTTTTAAAATTTATTACCATACATTTTCAGGTTTCATGAAACTCACCCTTTGTTGGCCTCAATTTTCTTTGCTTAGTGTCATGATTAATGTACTTCCAAGTTTAGAAGCATTGTAGTTATTTTGAGAGGACTAAGTGTAGTAGTTTCCTAAGTAATATTTGTGTACCATATGTTCCTTCTTATGAAATATAGTTCCTTTATTGATGGGAGATATATTTTTCATCATCTCATTTTTTCTTACAATGCCACACTTAGCATGTGCATTACATTTATTAAGTACTTCAAAAGCCTAGTACACCCAATTAAAAAACCCTTTTAGCTCTTTCTTCACATCAACCACTCCCCCACATTTAGTAAATTTCATCAATTGATTAAGCTAAGAGTTTATGTTGGTCAATTTCCAAGTTTATTTTACTTAACCCTATCTTGTCTAGTTTTTTTTCTATCAAGGGATTCATTGCACACCTGATCCCTTTGATGATGCTGAATCAAGTTTAATTTCTAATAAAATTTTGAAAGATGAAAGTCTCATATTCATTATGCATCATTACCAAACTAATAGTATTAATTCATTACCCTTAAATGAATAAGATATTTGATGGCTAACATAAAATAAGAACAACAAAGATAAATAAATAAAACATAGAAAGAAAGAAAATAAAAATACAACCTTATTAAGTGTTATACTCCGGTGGTCCTCTACATCCTCATCATCTTCTCTTTGAATTGGCCATGGTTAAACTGGTGGTTCCTAGTATATCACCGGGGCTGGGTAAATTGTATCTCTTGGACCTCCATGAAAATTGTAATTTGTGAACATATTACCAAGAGTACTGGTAAGCTCATTGGTATAAGTGAAATGGCTATTCGCCTTAATAGATTTCTGAGCTCTTCTCTATTCTCTACTGCTCTAAGTGATTCTTCCCCGTAAACTCCTCTATGCTATTTTTGGAATTGCTCGACAAAAAAAGTTATGCAATGTTTTTTTATCATTGGTGCTCTAGGTTGAATATGTGCCTCATTCTCTCCAATATCTACTCCTTGATCTGAGCATCATTCTATTATAAGGGATTCAAAATGTAATGCTCGACAATTTCGCATCAACATATTCCACAGCTGGTTACTAATAAGCATAGCTATATCAATAGCCCCCAAATTTTGTATAGAATAGTTAATCACATCTGGATCCCATATAACATCACTCAAATGTTTTATTGGCATTATTTTACTTGAAATAAAAATGTGATATGGTCTTGAAGTTGAGGTAAGTGCCACACTGGAAAAGTTTGAATTGTCTCCTCACCAGGTTATATCGCTTCCAATAAGTGCTTGTGCTGCAGTGGTTGCATCAAAATCATTATTATAATAGTGGCTATATGTGCAGTTTTCTACATACTCAAGTTCATAAGGCAACATTATTAAGCGGCTGCTAAACTTAATGATCTTTCCTTGAACATAGATGTTTCTTCTTCTATCAATGATTGCATTCCCATAGACTTCCTAGACTAAGGTTGTGCAGATGGGTCCAAGGTGTAAGCACCAATTTTTCTGATTCTTATTAAGGATATTATTGGCTAGGATAGGACAAAGCTTAGTGAATCCACACTCAGGGAATATCTTTCTTTGGAGGTTATTTGGATGAATTGTTGTTCCACCATTAATGATGCAAACCTATTTGAGTTGAAGCGTCCAAATGATGCAGATGCTACAGCGGCTGTTCCAATGCTAGATTTATGTTTTGAGGCCATTCTAAGGAAGTGAAGACTAGAATAAAGAAGATGATGAAGGATTTCTATGTGAGAGCAGAAACCATGGCTTATGAGTTTCCAATAAGTCTTTAAGAGAGCTTTTAAAAGCATATTTTGCAATTTAATAACCAAAATTCCCTACCTACCCTTCTACCCTGTATACTATTCTCATAGGCAGTCAAATAGGAGTCACATGCATCCTCTTAAACAAATTAATTTAGTAAAAAAAAATTGGAAAAACCACAAGTCAATGAATTAATGCCCTTTTGATCGTCTATTCACAATTTTGGCCATCTTGGCGTGCATTAGCGTGCCTAAGAACATTACCTCAGCAAAAAAAAAATTGTTAAACATATATTATTTTTAGAATCATGATTGTAGGCATTGTTGTGTGCTGTAGCACCTATGTCTCAACAAAGGGGACCTGTGGAGCACCGCAATGCCTGCAATTCGGGAACTTTGCTGTGGCACGCCATAGGCATGCCTTACTGAAATTCTCGTTGTTGCGCACTATGGCGCTCAGTTCTCAGCCTAAACGCATTTTTCTTATATTCAACTCAAATAAGAAAAAAAACTAAACTAACATGGGTTGCCTCCTAGAAGCACTTGGTTTAACGTACTTAGCTTGACCAACTCAGATTTAGTTATCCTTATTCTTTTTGACAATTTCCTTCCAATTCTTTTCTTCATCTTCAGATGAGCACTGGTCTATGTTATAGTCACCTTTTGTATTATATAGGAGGTGCTTTCTCTATCCTTCCTATTCTGCCAAGGTTCTATGGTTTCTCATTATGTCTCATCCTACAAAACTAACCCTCCATCAAGGTTGGGTGATTTCTTCTTTCTCCTCCCTCTCCTAGATTTCCTTCTTTTTGCTTCACCTGGTTGGTTCTCATATTTCTTTTTATTTTTACAATTACTAAATCTTATAGAATTTTGCTTTCCAAAACTCACTCTATAACAATAATTTTTGTTACTTTCTACTTCATTTCCCTTTTCTTTATGCTTTTCTACAATTTTCTGTATTACATTTTCTACTTGGGTAATTGTGGGGCCTCGTACTTTCCCGTGGCGATGCTATTACTGAGATTAGCATAATCGCGGGGAGTACGGTGCTCCAGCTGTGGCAAATCCCCAACTTAAGTAAAGTCAGGTAGGACCCAACCTATCTTAAGCCAAAGACTTATCACCTGGAACTGTGAACATACATCAATACAAATTAAAGTGGCGGAAGCAAGAAACAGTATAATATAATATCCACATCATAATATAGTATAAGGGAGTAAAAGAAATAGTAACTTAGATCAAATGCAGAAAAGTAAATACATCCAGAATTTAATTATTACAAACTGAATTAAATGAAAGAAAAGATCTCTCAAAATCATTGCAAGAAAAAAAAAATCTATCTAAGCAGCAGTAGAAAGATCCTCCTCCTACACCGGCTCTTCTCCTATAGCACTGCCAATGGACAACTCTGAATCTGACATTTGTCGGTATCACAAATGCCAGGGCCCTAGCCAACAAAAGAAAAAGGTTACAGTTAAATAAATTATCTAAGTATATTTTAAGCTATTTAAGTGAACAGAATATTTAAGATGTCACCTTTAAAAGTTTTAAACATGCAAGCATTATAAGGTGCAATAAGCTACAAGAATGGGGTAGCTATAAACTAATCATTTATAGCTAGTCAACAAGTATGTACAAGTAACATACAAAGCATGAAACTAAATAAGGTGAAGCTAAAAGCAAAGGTAACTACAACTACTGAAATAAATCTAATCCTAACATACTTATGATCACATGGATATATGCTGAGTATATAAAGCACACAAGTGCTGAAATAATATATAATTCTAGCATCATAAACATGCAATAATTAATACAAATCAATGAGAGCATATATATAAGCATGCAAATTAAGTTGTAAATAGGCCACTAAGACATGTGGCAAAAGTAAGCTAAGTATATGAATGAGCAAAAAGTAAGGCCACTGAAACATGTGGTAAAGTAAGCCAAGTGCTAAAGTAAGGCCATTGAGATATGTGGCAAAGCAAAACAAATACTAAAAACTAAATTGAAGTAGAAGTAAGCCTAATATATAGTACTCTCATAACAAAAACAGGCCATACAGGACCTCTGAATTGAAAGTTCAACATGTCCATCCTAAACATCCGCAGAGCTAGGTCCGAGTTGAACTTATAGAATAAGACATGTATCCATCCTAGACATCCGCAGAGCTAGGTCCGAGTCTATTCTATAACAAAACTAGAACTGAAGAGGCAGACTAAGCTAGGACATACTCTACCAATTGAAAGGACTAAAAGAACTGAATTGATGCTAAGCTTTTCAAATACTAACTTAGGATGTATCTTCCATATCCTAAGTTTACCTATTATGCTCAAGGAACAAAGCTCAATATTCAAAGTGTGCAAAGCAGTCAAAGTCAAAGTAAGCAAGAGATTTAATCTAGACTTATGTGATATCTGTTGTTGTCTAATTTATTCAACTAGCTATTCTGAGAAAATACAAGTTTAGGATCTCCAATATCTAGCTATTGAGTATAATCCCAGATCACGACCTTAATGTTAACATTAGAACTTAACAAGTTCTAATTCAAAATCATATGATGACTATAAAGATTAAAGTAAATGAATCAACGACTTAATTATTATTATTTTCCTCTCTTAACCCAAATCTTGATTTAAGTAAATCAAGATTAAGGATTCTAGACTTAAACTCCATCTTGGTGTTTAAATCCTGAATCTAAGATAGTGTCCTAATAAGGTTCTAGGGTTCACACTTAAAACCCAAATTAAAGGTAAGAAATCTTATGAGCTGAAGGATTTAAAAACTATGATCTTAACTGAAAGGTCACTCTACTGATTATAAGATAAAATAATCAATTAAGAATTAAGAATCTAAGATCTATATTCAATTTTTAGGATAATCACATTATTCTATAGATTGAATTGATCCTACACCCACACAGAAGGTTTCAAAAAGGTTAAACAATTAATCAAGTAAGAAATTCCAATTGAAGGTAATTCAATCCAATTAGAAGATCTAAAGTCTAAATTCTAAGATCTAAGATCTATTATTTGATCACTTTAGACTTAAGCTTAAGTTTATATTTATGGTTTTACAGGAGCTTTTGCTTTCACTTTCCTTAAGACTATAATTCATGAATAAACCTTAGTAAAATAACTAGGATTAGAAACTTCAACTTTAAAATTGATTAAGCTAAGGCTTTTATAAAGAGTCTTAAGATCACTTAAGATCTTAAGAGCTTACTTAAGGATTTTAGGACTTAAATACAAAGATTCATTCATGAGGTGATACAACTTAACAATTGATGTTAATACATTTCATTACTGATTAAAATCATTTTTACTTGAGATTCTTAGGGTTTTGGGGTACTTAAGCACATTTTGGTCAAAATGACCAAAATACCCCTCTAAAGGCTAAAAATGTGATTTTATGATTTAATCATCCAAATTAATTCAAGTCTGTTTTAATGAGTTCCATATTGATTAACAAAGTAGATTACACACTTATCTTAGGTTTTGGTAACCTAATTAGCCTAATTAGCACTAGTCTCATTTTAAGGCCAATTAAGGTGATTAAGGAAATTAAGGCATGTTAAGATGATCCAAACTCAATTATAGGTGCTAAAATACTTAAGAAGACATTAGGAACTAGATTTATCAAAATTAAAGATTAATCTAAGGCTTAATTCACTAATCCAAAATTAGGATAATTAAGGAATGATTAATAAAATTAAGGATCCTAAATTACTTTTAATAGTTTATATAGGTTCTCTATGACCTCATGAGAAATTAGAGACCTTAATCAATAAGTTTGGACATTAGTTGAATTTATTATGATTTAAATAAAAACATAAAAGATTAGGCAATTATTTAAGATCTAACCATTGAATATTTGATTTTATTTTAAATTATTGTTCCTTGCATTTTTTTATTTAAAATAGTATATTGGATCATACCATCTGGATAAGTATAGCTAAAGTTATGTAAATAATTTAATCTGTATTTTTATTTAAATAAAAACTATTGGTTTGATTTTCTGAATTAATTTCCTTAAGGAAATAAATTTAGAAATTCCTTTTAATCCTGCTGGCCCAAAATCAGAAGGCACGGGTCGGGGCTGGCCCGACCCGATATCCGTCATCTTC
Organism: Gastrodia elata; assembly: GCA_016760335.1. Lineage (NCBI taxonomy): Eukaryota > Viridiplantae > Streptophyta > Magnoliopsida > Asparagales > Orchidaceae > Gastrodia > Gastrodia elata. The sequence continues at coordinate 47,915,621 of CM028671.1, read as the reverse complement.
CTCGCAGGGATGCCCGACTCCCGAACCCTAGGGCGACCTTTCATCACCAAATTCTCCGCGCTCCGACCATGCCACGCCAAGAACTCGATGGCTACACCTTCAAAGACTGGAGACACGTTGAATGGACTAAGAAGCCCTGTCTGGGAGGTGCCGGATTGCTAGGGTGCTACTTTACCGAGACGTCTCCTAAGGCACGCCTGTGAGGAGTGAATTCTCCTTACAGCAACCATGCCATGGGCCAACATCTATCTCTCCACGTTCAGGGATCAGAGGGGAACTAATTGGGTGAGACAATACAGGTAGCTCAGATCACTCCAGACAGCTGCAGGAGCTCGGCAAGGGGGTCTGAACTCTAGACCTCACCCTCGATCAGCGGTGCTCAGCAGATTCAGATGCCAGGGTCATCGAGAGCTTCAGGGTAAAGCAGCAGGGAATGAGGGGATCACAGTGAGCAAAGGGACTCACTATGATTCCCAGGAGGTATTTATAGGCTTTAAGAGAAATGGGGGTGGACGCTGAGGCTCAGGCACCAGCATGAGGTTCAGCCCGAGGAACAGGATTGGTCTAACCGTTTGAGGGCAGAATAGGGAGAGCATTGCCGACAGACTATTGAATCAGAGGGCAAAGGAGGAAGAATGGGAAATTCCCCGTACTGCCATGGGGCTGGGGAGGATCTGGCTATCGGGGGACCAGCGCGTGTGGGAGAGATTGAGAGGTGGACGAAGATCCACAGTGCTTGGGGACTTCAGAGTTATCGGATGGATTGACCATTGGCTTTGGATGATCTTGATGGACTACTTAAGCAAAGTAGATAGCAACCGTCAGATGCGAGCGATAGATTCAACGTTTAGGATTAGATCCTACCATGGAGGAGATCCCGTCGTTAGATAGTTTGCGCTAAGATGCACGCTATCGCATCGGGTGGCTCAAACCTATGCGCCACTGTCGGGATCCCGCAACAGATCTGCCGCGGTCCCAACAGCAAATCCCAGAATAAAAAATTTATTAAATTATTAATTTAATTAATATTAACCTATTTAATAATTAAATTAAGTTATATTAAATTCATAAATCTAATTTATGACCAAATGAGCTCCAAAACTTTCCAAAAATTCACCCTTAGCTAATTGAGGTGTGAGGAATTTAAAAATGAAATTAGATTTTAATTTAGAGATCAATTTAATTTAGGTATTTACTAAGGCTCAAAAATAGCCAAAAATACTAAAATTCTCAATTTAGCTCCGATTGATATCAAACTTCTAGGATTGGCTTAAATGACTCATTGAGTCTAATGGAATCAAAATTAGAACTTGATTTAGCTTAATTAATTTGGGTTTAACTAGGGTTATTATAGTAATATTTTATCAAATAAATATATTATTTCTTCCATGGCATGCACTCTCATAAATGTGGTTCCATTTTCTACATCTATTACAGTTTTAGTAGTCGCTAGTAAAGGTCTCCCGAAATATTTATTATGTCTTCACTCCTTGGGTCTAGCTCATGTACAATAAAGTTCATTTGAATTCTTTGACTACCCACCTTAATATGTACATCTTCTACTACACCTACATGGGTCATTGAGGATAGATCAACAAGTTGAATAATTAGGGGAGTTTTTTTTGTTGGGATGTGGAGACCATCTAAATCATCAAGGAGGTGCTAGTAGAGCTCTGGTGAGCTTCTGAGAAGTTCCAAGGCAATACAAAACTAAGTTGGGAAAGCTCACATACAGCAAATGCCCCAACTTGCCGTGGAGTGCCATGGAGCCTAGCATTCAAGACCAAAGAGCTGTAGCGGGCCCCGATACTAGTGTGCGCAAGATTGGGGCAACGTAATGCACTATGGTGTACTATAGAATGCCATAGCACCTGTCTACCTGAGGCCAAGGCATTGTAGCATGCCCTGGTGCTTGCCTACCCAAGACTATGGCGCTACGACACGTTATAACACCAAGCAAAAAACTTCTCTAGTTCAGGCATCGCCCTAAGCAATTTGGGGTATTTTGAACTATTTGGGGTCTGAATGTTAATTGGGTGTAACAACCCTAGTATTGTTACCCATCAATTAATGACCTAATTGACTCTAATCTTTTTCCATTAATTCTATAATAGTATTAGAAACCTCCATTTTAATTTTCGCGCGATTTGGAAATTGTTTGGCAATTTCCAACATTTCCTAGTTTTTTGATAATTCTGAGAATGCCTAATTTATTTAGACCTCAGAATAAAAAATGGAGTCCAGCATTGGACTCACCACACCCAAATTAGCTAGGAGTGGTATTTTTGAAGTGTTTGGAAGTTGTCGAATTTTCCCCAAATATTTTAATAATATTTAAATACCTAGAAAATTAAGATAACTAATTTGACCTCCGATCAAAAATCCAATTATATTTTTGAGGTCCTCACCCCTTATTTAGGTAAGGGTGGATTTTTAGGATTTTTCGGAGCCCGTTTAATTAATTTATTTTTGAGTTACTAAACCTACATTTTTTATTATATTTTATTTATTTATTTTATTAGTTAATATTTATTTACCTGTTTCATTTTATTCGGTGGCTTCCACATCTGGCGTTAGATTAGTCTTAGTAGAATTGGACGTTCAAAATGTCTGGCTGAGATCGGATCGTCCGATCGAGAACTATGGAACGAACGGCCAATCGCTAAGGTCTGTGCATACATGCCGATAGTGGCCTAAAGCACAGGCGTACGATGGTCCTTACCCTCCAGCTATCTCTGCCGATACGTTAACCTCCTACTCCATCCCTCTCTCTCGTATTTGCTCAATATTTGCCTGGTTGCATTGCAAGGAGCTGAGAGAGGTGCTGGGGGATGAAAGGGAAGCAAAAAGGGGCTATCGGGAGAATCAGTTGTTTTGCCCTAATTCAGTGTAGAGGAGATGAAGGTACGCTTCTTTCTAATTTTCTTATACTCTCCTAATTGCTAAATAATTTTTTTTGGGTTTATTTATATTCTTAAATCTCTATTTCAAATCTTAATTTAGCTAATTTGATCAATCCTTCGACCTAATTTCAGGAGTAATCCATCACAGCATCTTCACTTCATCCACCATTCACCACAGATAAAGATCTAGGGTTGGGTTTTGCCTAAATCTTGGATGACCTTGAGTGCTGATTCGAGTGCCATTTGAAAGGTCTCGTTGAGGTATTTCCAACGGTGTGTGGGCTGTGTGATGGAGAGGCCGGAATCGTCGGGATGATCGAGCCCTAGTTCACCCTGTGTTTCTATCGGATAAGAACCCTAAATTTGGGGTAGGGTCAAAGACAACCCTGAATTTTTTTGTTTGCGAATCGCGATCCCGTCGTGCCTTAGGTTTCGGGCCACACTTGTGGGTCGACCCGCGAGTGGCCCGCGTGGGTCTTAGTGCGACCGCCGCCGCTCAAATTTTAAGGTTTCGATTTCAGTGCAAATTATTACACTGAATCTTGAGCCATCACTGCATTGAGTTCTGTGCTTACATAGAACTTAGTGCTGGGCGATTATCTATGAGATGAGTTTAATTAAATGATTATTAATCAATTATTAATGATTAATTCATGAAATTTTCATCTACTCATATCTTCCAAATTACATAACCAAATAATACAATATTATATACCATATTGACCACAAAAATATGTTGATTAATAATATGTAATTTAATTTCTATTTTATCGAATATTTTAATTAGTCAATAATTAAGATTAATAAATTAATTTTAAATTAATTTCATCATTTCATGTGACTTAATTTGATCATTTAATGTCCAAATTAAATGATCAAATAGTCCATTTCACTCACAAATATGCGAGGAATATTAATATGAAATTAAATTTAACATTTGAATCTTAATTTTCTTATTCACTTTTTAACCTTAATTAGGAGTCCTAGAAACCCTAAATTTCAAATGTTGCCCAAATTTGACCTACTTAGTGTCATTTTTCTCCTAGTGTTATAAGAATTTCAATTATATGCATATTAATTCCATTGGACAATAATTAGTAATTTAGGTTATTGACTCTTAATTAGTGCTATTGTGAATAATTCTAATTTCCTAAATTGCATGCTTTAGGTATTTTAAAACCTTAGGATAGCTAACATGTCACATTTATTATTCCCTATATCACTTTATATTACTTATGTTTGAGCTTAGTTCTCATTATTTAAAATACTTGAATCAATTACAAAGTGCTTGATTTGCCTTTTAACCGTAAGGTAGGAATCGTAGGATTGATTTAAACATGAATTGTAGTTGATCCCTAGATCTAGTAGTTACATCCATTAAGAGTAGATAACCATAGTGCTTTTGTGGTTGTAGATTATTGAATCAACTAAGACTAACCTATAGTGACTAGATTAAAGCTTAGTTTATTCATCCTAATCCTTGAAGTCTTCCCTTTAATTTTTTAAGAGCTGGTAATAGGAGTTCTAATTTATGTACAATAGTTTAGGAATCCTATTGATTTCCTTAACCTTTAATTTTTAGAAAATGTAGAACTTGTAGTTCTTAATCCCTTCTTTTAATTACCTTAAACCTTTCCTTTTTACTATAACCTAATTAGGTTAGTATTTGATTTGGGTAGATCCTTCATCTACAACCTAGCTAGAGAACTTTAGTGAATTGAACCTTAACTTTGATTCCCTTTAGGTTTGATAATTTCATAATATCAATCCTTTCCTACTAGTCATCTAAGCCATGATTAGTTAAATCATTTGAATCTTACAGTTTAGGACTAGATTAGAACTAGTTTTTATTTATATTGATTATACTTATAAACTATTTTATCATATCATAATAAATGAATTGAAATCATTATTTTCAAAATCCCAACTACTACTATTACTTACAATTAATTTGAGATAAATATCTCAAAGTTAATTAAGAGCTCAATTAGCTCCAATCATTAAGTAGATCATTAAAATTAAATAACTTTAGATACCACTTAGTTACAATTATTGGATTTTCCTTGAATGTTTGCTTAGCTTTGAGCCTTATTCATTTGAATCATTCATATAAGACATTGTGCATAAATAAAACTTTCATATTTAAAACTATAGGGGTCGTTAATTGAGGTAGCCAAGGGTAGGCTAAGTTGGAGAAATAAGGAGACCTCATACTCTCAGAGGGTGAATATGAGTGTATGTTATATTTGAAACCCCATTTTCCTTTACCAGTTAGGCAGACATGCTTAACTCCTCGCTTCATTCTATAAGTCCTTGTAGAATGAGAAATTTCATAAAATAGCTTCAATTAACTAATATATGAGTTCTCCTACAATCTTATTGATTGTGAGGACTCACCATAGCTTCTTAGCTATATTACTTGCATAATCCTAAGCTATGTGTATCTTAAACCAAGATGCTAAGATTTTCCTTTAATTTTTATACTTTGCATTTTCATGTTTAGTATTGTACTTTACTGGTTTACAGTTCTTTTAGAATTACAGTGAATATTGTTACAATTCTATTTTAAATACTTCACTATTTCTTTTATTTACCCAATATAAATTCATTGAACATATACATGTTATGTTTCATTTACTTTTATATGCACATTAGTTCTTTTCTAACCTATCTAGGATGTTCTTATTCTTATTTTATTAGCAGGCTAGAATATTTTTCAAGTGAGTAATCTTACTCCTTTTACTTTCATTTTCTTATTTTCCTCCTCTTACTTACATGCTTTAGTTGTGCACCCTGGCTTATGCTTTTATTGTAATTAATAGTAATATCCAATTATAAATGTTAAATTATTTAGCCAAATCCTAAATTGTACTTAGACTGTTTAGTCTAACCATATTTTCTCGTTATTGACTTTTCCCTATCACATCAAATGCATAAATGTGATAAATCAGGTGCATTTGGAGGCTAGTGGAGCTGGACCAAATGCTTAAGCTATTTGCTGCTTCCGCTTATAAAAACATAAATTTTAGCTTAATATTTCTGCAAGTATGAGCTTTATTTTCCTTACTTCCTTTACTTCTATTGGCTTGTAATAATTAAAATCATTCCTTTTGTATTTATTATGCTTGTGTTGGAGTCTAAATCTAATACTTAAATGCTTGGTTTGGGATGAATGGATATATGTGAATGACGGTTAAATAAATTGTTAGTTGCATTATTATTTTGTGTTTAAATTGTAACTTAGTTGTACACTTACTTTGCATATAAAACTAGAATTTAGTTGCATATTTACTTTATATGTTAAGTTGGAAATTAGTTGTATACTTAATTGTATATAGAATTGGAAAGTAGTTACGTGTTAAAATTGAGAATTATTATTAATTTCTCATCTTCTTATATGTAGTAAGTTATGTGGAATGCGCGTACTCTAGGATAGATAATTGTTACATATGTATTTTCTCACTTCAAACTATTAGAATTGGAAATAAGCAATCCAAAGTAATGGATTGACTTTATATTAGAATTATAAATAAGCAATCCCATGTAACTGATTGATTTTATATTAGAATTGGAACCAAGAAATCCTATGTAATGGATTGATTTCATATTAGTTTTAGGTTGCTATCTTTTTAATTTAATCTTCCATGGGAATGGAAGACTTGTATGTTGAAATTGCAGGTGTACATTTGACCAAATGTAGTAGAAGTCATGCTGAAATTCTTAAGATTTAATTGACTTATACTTATATTGCATATTGTACACTCATATCTCATTTGTTAATCTTTAGTATCTTCACATCTAAACTTGCAAGTACTCATATCATATGTTCTTAAATTCACATTTTCATATGTAATTCATACATGTTTTTCATAAAAAATTCCTTCCATCCTAACGTAAGACCCTCTTCTAAATTCTTGGCCAAACACAGTATCTAATTATTTGGAGTAGTTTTCTTCTAATATAATATTAGATATTATGATGATGTATCAATATTGAGTTTAGTGATTCTCAATATTGGGGTCATCGCATTGGGTACTTAGGAAAATACTATGGAGGAGTTTCCAATATTGTCAGGGCAAGCTAAGTATTTTAGCTATTGTTGGAGAGAACCCTAATTAGTGGTGATTGCTGCTCTCCTTCTTAATCCTAGAGTAAGAGATCGTGTTCCATGCTATAGAAGAAATTGATCGAGAGGTTTTGTAAGTGGTAGATATTTCTTTCTCTTGTGAGGTGAAGCCATTTGTAACTCTATAATCCTTTTGATTCATAGTGGAATTTTTGTATGGTTTAGCTTCATATTTTTTACCATCTTGGGGTTTTCCATGTAAAATTCATTGTGTTTAGATGCTTATGGTTGTGCATGTGCATGTGCTGTAATCTATATTTTGTTGTGCTTGGGATTTCATTTTTTTCTTGGTAACCGTCAATTTAACCCCAGTTCTTGAGCACAAATAGCTTCCGCTATGTGGTCATGCTTCATTTCATAACTAGTATTAGAGTGATAAGTTTCTTGGTGTTCTAGGGTTTGCTGATTGAGTGGGAGTAAGGGCCACCTAAATGAGACACGTAATAGAGAAGTTCAACGGCACCAATTTTGCTTTTAGGAAAATCCAAATGGAGGATTTGCTCTACCAAAAGTTGTATCTACCATTAAGTGACGTTGACAGAAAATTGACTACTATGTCAGATAAAGATTGAGAGGTTTTTGATACAATCGAATTGAGTTTGAATCATCTTGCATTGTCTTCTTTTATTGCATTTAATATTATTATTGAGAAAACAATTGTATATCTCATGAATTCTTTGACAAGAATGTATAAGAAGCCTTCAGCTTACAATAAAGTTTTCTGATGAAAAGACTATTTAATATGAAAAAAACCTTTTGGCATTAATAGAATTCAAATTTGAATCCTAGAACTTAAAGTCTCCATTTAGACCCTTAATGAGGGGAATTTTGTTCATTTTAGCTAATGGTTGTTTAAAGTGCAATTAAAGCTTCCTAATTTATCCCTTGCCTTTAAGATCAGTAATCTAAGTGTTTAATTTCAAATTGAGATCACTTGTACTTGTAATTATTCTTAGTGGCCTAACCCTAGTGTTGACCTAAATTAATTAAATTCATGTTTTAAGATGTTTAAGGTGGATTTAGAATCCACATTACCGTCCTCTTTAGTTCTTATAAACACTTATTAATTCAAAGTTAGTCATTTAGACACCATCTTAGACTTGTAATATTTTCTAAGTGAATCCTTAAGTAAATTCTTATGTGATTTCTTATTGATTAAAATTTAGCTTTTAGATCTTCATTCTTCTTCTTCTTTAGTTCAATTTTATTGAGTAATGGAATTCCTTTATATATTGAACCTTGATTTAGATAAAGCTTATAATTGAAAGTTAGACTTTATGATGTTAATTCTAATTATTTAGAAGTTAAACTATATGATGTTAATTCTGATTATTTTTTATTTTGACTTTAATTGATTAGTCTATCTTATAAGATCAGAAGTTCCATCTATTGAGTCTGATTATACTCAATAAGATCTCCTTAACTTATAGTTCTTGAGAGTAAAATTTAGAAATCTTGAACCTTAAATGTTAGTACCTTTGAGTCACATATTTTGAAGTTCTTGCTCTTACCTCTGAATCTTGATTTTCTTAATCAGGATTAGTTTTGGGGTAATAAATACATAAATTAGTACAATTTAATTATTTATTTAACTTTATAGGTGATATTGTTTGATTTTGAATTAGAACTTGATTAGTTCTATTGTTTGATTTTATAGGACAATGACTCTGAGTTTATACTGGATAGTATGATATTATAGATCCTGAGCTTATATAATCTCAGAATAATTGATAAACCTAAACTATGTATATCTGTGTTCACACGAAAGTGTGCATGATTTGAAGTAATATGAGATGGTAAGATCCCAAGATTTATTGCCCTTTGAGAATGGTGTTTAGATTTGTTACTAGAGTACATCTAATTTCAATAATGTTTATGAAATCGATTGATGGTTTTTGAGTTCCTAATTTACAACAGGGTTTAGATTACTCTAGCCCAACCCTCCCCAAGGGGGGTTTAGATTGCCATGAAAATTAACAAATAATGGAAACTACAAGAGATAATGAGCTAACATTATCTTTACCAAATACAAAATTCAAAACCCTCCTTTAGTCTTTAATCCTTGCTTTTACAATTCTATATCTAGCTTTTCTTCTCTTCCCAATTATTATTATTCTTCATCTTGAAAATAGGATTTACATTCAATAATATTCTTTTTTTTCTCTTAGGAATGAGAGGTTTTAATATTTTGCATTAAATCAAGCTATGGGAAAAAGGGGATTTTCAATTAGTTGGTTGTATCAATGCTGTCTTGGAGCAAGTTCCCAAGATAGTTTAACGATGGGCGCTATGATGTGCTATAGTGCATAGCTTGATATTTGTCAGGTTCTACAGTGTGATGTAGTGCCTATCTCTCAAGAAACTAGCCGCTACAGTGCACTGTAGCTTTTAGCTCTCAGGAAATTGGCAATTACGGCGCACTATAGCGCATAGATCTCGAGAAGTTGGGTGCTGTGGCGCGCTTGAGCACCTGGATCTTGAGAAGTTGTGCACTGTGGCACGCTATAGTGCCAGTCTCTCCAGAAATTTGCTGCTATTGCACGCTATAGCATCTAGCTCTTGGGAAGTTGGGTGTTGTGGCACCCTGCAACGCCTGGCTCTATGGAAGTTGACTACTACGGTGCGCTGTAACTCTTAGCTCTCGAGAAGTTGGGCATATTAGAACCTGGCTCTCATGAAATTGTATGCTACTGCACACTGTAGCGCCTGACTCTCGGAATGTTGGGCACTGAAATGTAATGTAGCGCTGGGCTCTATGGATTTTCGGCACTATGGCGCGCTGTAGCTCCTTGCTCTCAGGAACATTTCCTTAACTTTCTTATTTAAATCAATCTTAGCTCTTCTTTCTTAAAATACCACAAAAATACACTTAAGGCTCAACTAAAATTAAGAAAAAGTACAAATTTTAACACAAAATTCTCTATGTTTATTTAACTCATCACACCCCCACACTTAACTTCTTGCTCATCCTCGGGTAAGTGATATATGACCTTTTTGGAATCGTCAAATTTAAACAATCGTGTTCTGATTTGGAGCAGATGTGAAGCTCTTCTTATGGCATAATGTAGTTTCAACAATGTGACAATTGTTTGAGGGTAACCTTAATTTGCTTGGATTCAATATTTAACTCCCCTTACCACTATTCTTAACTTTTCTCTTTATATCCTTTTATGATTATATGAAACACATATTGGGGAATTTTTAGGCTCCTTATTAAGTATAGGTGAAATAATGGTATTTTTAGAAATTTTTATGCCATATATGCTTCTTCTTATGAAATGAATTACATACTAACTTTAGCGGAGAGATATTTTTCTTCATCCATTCGTTCTCCTTTAAATCATGGGAGAGATTTTTATTCATCCAGTTTCTCTTCTTTTGATTTAATTTTTTTTTATCACTCTATGGGAGAAATATTTTTCTTCATCCCATTTCCATGCATTACATTCATGAAGTCATATATAAGACTAATATATTCCTTATTTTATCCAAGCATTTATTTATCCCATATGAGCTGTGTTCTCCCCCACACTTAATTTCCTTGCATCATTAAGTTTTAATAGAAGAATTAAGGAAGTGTTATGCAATTTTTTTATTGAACACTTAACGTGTTATGGTTACTTACTCGCTCAACATCCTTATGTCAAACTAATTATTTTAGAAAGATTTCCCAATCTTGCAAGTTAATTTATATAGCTTAATTGTTAAGGAGATTGTAGACTTCCAATAAGTAATTGCATCAAGCATAAGAAATTAATTACATATAGGTGGATGCCTCTAAAGTTTAAATAATAAAAAAGAAAAACAAATCAAACAAAAGAAAAATTATAACCTGAAAGAGTGAAAGGCTCCTTCTATTTTTGTTTCTTGTTGTTTTGTTGTTGAGATAGCGTATTATTAAAATTTTGTCTCTACCTAACTGGGTTATGGTTCTTATTATGGTAGTTGTTGGGGTTATTTCCATTACTCTAAGAGAAATTATGGTGATTCCTCCACCCCGGATTATAAGTGTTAGAGTAAAGATTATTGTTATTACCATGATTGTTTTTGATATTCCTCAAAAAAATAACTTGTTCGGGGTTGGAGGGTGTAAAAGGGTTAGTAGAATTGCAATCTTTATTCATTTGTCCCCCCACATAATTTACAAGAAACTTCTTGAACCATTTTTACATTCATTTGCCCTAGTTTTTTGTTTAACTTCCCAATTTCATGTTGAAGTTCAATAATTCTTGAGGATTTAGCTATGTTCTTACATTCACTCCTATTAGAATTCAGCCTCTCAGTAGATCATTGATACACATTATTGGCCATTTCTTCTAGGTTGTAACCCTCTTTCTAGTTTATTCTACTTAGGGATCCCCCTATAGCTACATCTATCAGGATTCTAGTGGGTGCATTCAATCCATTATAAAACATCTAAACCTTCATCCATGTGGGAATCATGATGGGGCAACGCCTTAGATAGTCCTTAAATCATTCCCAACTATCATATAAAGTTTCCCCATTCTGATGAGAATAGTTCGTTATCTCAATTCTCAGCCTAACTATTTTGGCTTGTGGGAAGTATTTTGCTAGAAATTTTCTAGCCAAATCATCCCACGTGAGAATCGAATCGCTAGGCAGAGAACTGAGCCAACTTTTGACTCTATCTCTCAGTGAGAATGGGATAATCTCAGTTTGATGGCATCATTAATAATATTGTTATATCTAAATGTATCACATATCTCCAAAATGTTTGAGATATGTGAGTTAGGGTCTTCAATTATCTGCCCAATAAACTGATTATTTTGGACAATTTGTAGAGTCAACAACTTTGTCTCAAAGTTATTCGCCTCCACATTTGATCTGACTATACATGAGGTATTCCCATAATAGTGGGTAGGGCGTAATCTTGCAAGACTCTACTCCTATTTTTGTAATAACCCCTATACTCGGGTTGTTACAATTTTGTTTAAGAATCTCTCCTAACTTATCTCCTAGGTTTTCTATAGGTTGTTGCTATTGGTTGGTTATAAATTGTTGTCTTCTTAATCTCAACAATGTCCGTTCAAATTTCAGTGTCGAAAAGATGATTATCAAAATTACATTTATGCATGCACAACTTAAAATCAAGTAGAAGTTTAAGCATATATTACATATATGAATGTATAAAAAAGTGAAACAATAAATACAAAACTAAAGGAACAATTAATTACAAAAATTGAAAAATATATGCACAAGAAAAAGTCTTAAATTGCCATTTATTTTTAGATTATCTCTAATACAAATAAAATTAATCGTTCCCCGGCAACGATACCAAGAACTTGACAGACCTAAAATATGTATGTTTGCGTTCACACGTAAGTGTACGTGATTCAATGAAATATGGGATAGTAAGATGCTGAGATTTATCATCCTCTAGGAATGATGTTTTGATTTATTACTAAAGTATATCTAATTTTAATGATGTTCAAGAAATTGATTGATGATTTTTGAGTTCCTAATCTTACAAATCCTATATTTACTATTGTTTGAAAATAATTTTGGAAATATAAGGAGAGTTGAGGTTAAACATATAATTGTCATGGTTCATGCAAGTTACTCTTCTTCTCAATTATATGTCAAGTCAGTTGAATTAATTTTAATATAATTATTAAGAGATTTAGTATTCCTTAAGTAATACATTAAATATACTAAATCTTGTCTAATGCTTTGAGATGAACACTATGAGGTTTAATCTCAGCACATAGACAATCATGTGATCATTTAATATATGAAATTATCTCTCACATCTAAGTGATAAAATACTCAAGTTTAGTTAAGTATCACATAATCTTGATTCCACCAATGGCTCACACACATATATTATTAATTTAGCTAAGGAGATGAGCTACGAAGATTTGTAATTAGATAGATCAATCACATTCCAACATCCTCACACAATAGATATTCAAACACTTTTAGATCTAAATAACATTTTATTGATAGAAGAGTTGCAAATATTACATCATGAGTCCTATATGCTTTAGCCCAACTCTCCCTAAGGGGGGTTTAGGCTGCCATTAAAATAACAAACAAAGGAAGCTACAAGAGTTAATGAACATTGACATTGCTCTTACAAATATATATAAAGAAAGATAAGTTAGGAATGCAATACTCAGGAACATCTCTTGGCATTCTCTGTGTTCTTCTTCTTTAACTCAGCCTCCCTTGTTGCTCTTTTCTCCCCCTACCATTCCTCTTTCTCAATGGCTGTAGCTTTCTTCTCCTCCTTAGGGTGGGAAGCTCCTCTAAATATTTCTTCTCCAAAACCAAAATTTAGAAGTCTCCTTTAGTCTTTAATTCATGCTTTTATAATCCTTTATTCAACTTTTATTCTCTCCCTAGTTGTCATTAATCTTCATATTAAAAATAAGATTTGCATTTAATAATATTCCCTTTATTATCTTGGGAATGAGAGGTTTTAATATTTTGCATTAAATTAAGCTATGGGAAAAGAAGAATTTTCAACTAGTTATATGTCCCAATGTTGTCTTGGTGCAGGTTTCCAAGATAGCTAAACGATGGGCGCTACGGCGCACTGTAGCATCTGGCTTACTGTTCGTCAGGTGCTACAGTGCGCTGTAGTGCCTAGCTTTCAACATATTGGTCATTACGGTGTACTATAGAACCTAGCTTTCATGAAATTGGTAGCTACGGCATGCAGTAGTACCTGGCTCTCAGGAAGTTAAGCGATGTGGCGTGCTATGGTGCCTAGCTCAAAAAATTAACTGCTACTGCACGTTGTAGCACCTAACTCATGGGAAGTTGGGTGCTGTGGCACGATGTAGCACCTAGCTCTAAAGAGGTTGGTCCCTATGGTGAGCTGTAGTGCTTAGCTCTCTGGTAGTTGGGCGTTGTGGCGCACTATAGCACCTAGCTCTCAGGAAATTATCGAATACAATGCGCTGTAGTGCCTGGCTCTCGAGAAGTTGGGCGATATGGCACGCTGTTGCATCGTGCTCATAAGATTTCTGCTGCTGTGGTGCGCTGTAGTGTCTTGCTGTCATGAACAAGGATGCTATGGCACGTCATAGCGCGCTACAGCACTACATTTCTTCAACTTTCCTATTTAAATCAATTTGAGCTCTTCTTTCCTTAAAAACCATAAAAACACACTCAAAGCTTAACTAATCTTAAGAAAATGTACATATTTTAACATGAAACTCCCTTTATTTATTTGGCTCAACATAGTTATAATAAATAAATTAAAAAATAAAAGATATCACATATATTTGATCAGTTACTACTTTATGTCCATAATTTGTATAGTTTTCTTACCTTATTATTTGAGCCTTATTGCCTTGAAATATTTAGCTGAGATATGGAATATTTGATGAATATTCTGTATTGATTTAGAAAAGTAGAATATATTTGCATTAATTAATAGTAAATTAAGGAGTGTGACCTAGTTAATCTACCTTCTCAATTCTTGTTGTTGTCATAGAATCGACTCGGATCCAGCCATATGAGATTTGGATGATACATAAATGATTCTATAGTTTGGCTTTGATCTAGTCATGAGTGGTCTAGATGATACATATATGATTCTATAGTTTGGCCTTGATCTAGTCATGAGTGGTTTAGATGATATATGTGAGACTTTTTGTTAAGTGGATATGTTTAGCCAGTTACTATTAAGGTAGGCTAATCTAGGCATACATCCAATTAAAATATGATGATTTTAAGTACAACCCAGCTTACAGTTATTTTCAGCATTTTATGTATTTATATGTTTTCAATAATTTCTTAGCTTTATATATGTATAAATATGTTAGGATGCTAGTTTTTAGTTTTGTTTTCCATATTATATATTTTTATCAATATAATCAGTATGTATAATTGATCATATATGTTTAAGAATTTCCTTTATATTATGTTAATTTTAAATACAAATGCATAACTTTTTTGTAATTATTGAACTTTGAGATATATATTATTTGTCTCATATTACTTAAGTTATAAATGTGCTAATTATAATATTTATATTCAGTTGATTGCATTATGCTCCTTTATTGCTTAGATTATTTGTGATAAAAAAATTTCAGTAATAATTTATTAGCCTAAAATATACTTATATAATTTTATCTAACACAAGATTTTTTTCTTTTCTTGGTTGGGGCATTGGCATGTAAAAACCAACATATTAGATATGGATCTATTTGAGGATTCAACACCAAGTGAGAAGCAGGAGTACAAAGATAATTCTACTATGATTGCTTAGTTTTAGTTTTCATTTCTTTTGGAAGAGAGTAATTTTCAATTTTTTATCTCTTTATCTTTTATAAACTTTGGTCTGTAATAATTAAATTCTACAATTTATATTTCTTATTTCAGTATTATATTAATTGGGATGCATAGTTTATATTATTTTCTTTTATATTACTTGAATGTAAAGGATGGATGTCAACATATACTTCTTATAGCTTCTGCACTCTGTATTATATATTATACTTATTAGCCTGTACTCCAAATTATTATCATTACATGATAATTCTAAACACAATTATATGCCTAAGAATTTTAGCACTTAGCCATTCGACTGGGACTACTCTAGGCAAAGTAAGTGCCTTGCAGCAAGTTTACCTTCTTGGCACTAATCTAAGGGTTATCATTATGATGACCCGTCCCATCAATAATTATATTTTATTTACGCAAGCGACGGGCGGGCACGACACCTCTTTTGTGGCCAACTTCCTTCTCGAAAAAAACTCCTTTAATGTTTATTCTTTTTGTGCCCATGATTTCTTCCATTCTCAATTCCTCAAAAGATCCTTATTATTGCCTTCTTCTTCCCTTAAATACATGTTCTTAATCCTCATCCTTGGGGGCTAAATTAGTTAATTTCTCTATTAATTGCTTAATTAATTTCTCTTTTTAATCAGTCTTAGGAGCTGAAGGGGTTAATTCATAAATTTCTTAAATATTTCATTTTTTATTACCATGGTGCTTAAGAGTTTGGGCTATTACAAGATAGAAATAAGGAATTATAATTTGGAAGATCTATTGTGTTTGTCTTTGATGTCAGAGAGAGTTAGATAGAGCACCTAACTTTGATAGAACTTGCTTACATTATTAACTATCCGAACAGCAACATACGAGGTTCTTAATAAGGCGTTATATTGTAAGAAATGTAATACATCGTTAGTTTGGTGAGTGCCAATCAGTGCCCAACCCTTGTAAATGTGAATTAGATGATAAGAAATACAATTTAATCATGATGAGATAGTTGATAGCTTGTGATAGTTAAGTAATAAATTGTGGTGCTCACCACCGTCAATTGAAATTTTAGTAGGTAAAGAGAGTGATCTCCAAATTGGCCCAATGTGAGCGGTGTTGAGATCTGGAGTATATGGCAAAAGAAGTTCTAGTTTTGTCGCATCATCCAAATTAAATGTGAAAGTAGGAACACGTCAGCAAATAGGCTGAACCAGCAAGTAGATTTTGTAACCATGCATAGTGTCATTCCTACAACATCTCTAAAAGAGTGTCTACTAAATCCTAGTCATCTAATTCAGCTACCTACAGTAGTATAACAACCTTACCTATTATAACAACCCCATTATTATTACTTAATTTTAGATTGTAATAACCCTATGTTGTTAGCTTAATTTTAGCTCAATCGTATCATAACCATTATTTTATTGATTTTATCAAGTTATTAGAACCAATACCCAGAAATTTGGAGCGATTCAGAGCTTAATCAAATAATTGGAATATTTAATAATATTAAATTAACTAGAAAATTCAGATATTTAATTTGACCTTAAAATCAAAATATGACTTTTCCATTACGCTTGTCACCTCAAAATTAGCTAGCGATGATGTTTTGGATGTGTTTGAAAATTGTTAGATTTCACCGAATATATTTAAATACCCAAAAAATAGAAAAAAAATAAATACTCATCAGAATCAAAATTGAACTTTACTATTGCGATCCTTACCCTTGAATTAGCTAAAGGTGAATTTTTGGAATTTTTCAGAAATCATTTATAAAATATGATTTTAGAAATTAATTAATTTACATTATTTAAATCCATTTTTTTTTCTATTTTCCCCTCCTCCTTCTTTAGCTGGCTGGGACCCACAACCATCCAATCCCAGCTAAGCCTCCTTTCCTTTTAGCCCCCCTGCCATGCTCAGCTGCCCCTTCTTTTTTTTTTTTTCTCTGCTCCTGCCACTGTTGTTCCCACTCCCCTCTCTCAAACCTCCTGCCACCTCCCTTATCTCCACAGCTGAGATGAGACAACTCATGCCCATCCCATCTAATGGCAGGCCTCTCCTCCATTAAGAGAGCATTTAGCCCTCAGCTCTCCACCTCTCCTATTATTTTTGCCCAGCTGAATTCCTCCCATTGCTGTGTTCGCTAAAGAAAGGACCTCTCAAGCTCTCAAGCGTCTCTTAGAAAATTTGCCATTGTCAAAGCCTGGGTACTTCCTTTCCCCCATTGAATGGATTCAATGGCTACTTTATTTTATTCTTATACTTAGTTTGCATCCTTAAAAATTTGTATTTAGGATATGGAGTTCATTATAGCTCATTAGGTCTGTGATTTTAGGAAGATGAAGCTGCTCTATTTTTCATCCTTTCTATATACCTAGTCTTTTAACTCCACTATTTGTATTGATAACATAAATTTTTGGTACTGATTTGGATATCAATGGAAAAGTCTCAGAAAGATCTTTCCAACGGTATATGGCACCGTACATGAAGTGCTCTAAGTTGAGAGTAACTGAACCTGAAAGTTGACCAGTTACACATTTTGCACAGGCGAAATCACCGTCTGGCGCCGCAGCGTGCTACAGCACCCGAAGTTTCGAATTCGGGTCCATAATAGTTTAACGAAGCATAAAATAATTTTTGATGAAATTAAATGAAATCCGCTGCAGCACGTCACAGCGGGCTGTAGCGTCATTTTAGGAAAACCATATGAGATCAAGAGATAAATTAATTGAATGACTTTCGAAAGTTAAAACCGTTGCAGCGCGCCGTAGCACCCAACTCTCGGGTGGTCAAACCGTAGCGCGCCATAGCACCAAAAAGTGTTGTAGCGCGCCACAGTGCTGCAATCCATAGCAGTGCCAAAAAGCGCAGCAGCGCGCCACAGTGCCTCGCTTTCGGCTAGAAGGCGCTACAGCACGTCGTAGCGCCCAAAACTGTCTGGATTGGCCCATAACTGGCAAAAATGGTCAAAACTTCACAGTTTTCTAATTTTAAGGACCCTAGGACCCTAGTGGGGCCAAATTATATCAAATTTGAACCTAGTTTAAGTAAAATTGAGCACTGTATAAAATTGTATGTGAGTTTCAAATATAAAAAAGATTGAGTTTTGCCCCCTTCAAGAAAATAGATCCTAACATTGAAATGACCATAACTTGGTCATTTGGAGTCCAAATCAAAAGATTCAAAGTGCTAGATAGCTTAGAGTTCTAGTACCAACAAGAATCTACAATAAAATTTCAGTTCTTAACCCTAGAAACCCTAAGATGACTAAAATACGTCTAACCTTAATTAGGCCATAACTTGGCCAAATGAGATTTAATTTGGGTCTACTACCTGTTAAAATACTCAGTGTGATATACAAAAACTATAGCCACTAAGTTTACTGAATTTGGATCACAAATGGAAAAGTTAAGTTGTTGACCCCTATTTGCCTTATAAAAAATTCCATAATTGCCCTTTGAATTGAATTATTCGTAACTAATCCAATAGACTTCAAAAATTAGTGTTCTTGGACTCTCTGGAATTCATGAATAAGTAGCCAATAATAAATTACATAAAAATTTAGATTCCATTATGTGTAAATTACTAAATTGCCCCTTTGGTCAAAATCATTAATTTGTACCTATTTCTTACCCAAATTGAGTGTACTTATTGTCTATCTTCATATTAGATAGTAAGGAATCATTTGGCAGTAAGAAAATCTATTTTGGAGTCTTAAATCAAAAAATAATTTTTCAGACCCTTAAGTAGGGGCAAAATGGTCATTTTGCCCAAAATTTAAGTTAAGCGCTCTTAGACTCTAATTTATCTCTTAAATCACTAAAATAAATATTAGAACTGTATTAGAATCATTTTAGTGAATAAAATTAGCTATTAAATCAAATTAGTTAAATTCTCTAAAAATTTCCCTAAGTCTTTCCTTAGGATATTTTACTTCACATTTCAACTATTCCTAAGACTATGACTAGATCATAGGATATATTTCATTTATTGGATAATTGGGTTATTCAATAAATAAATCCTTAGTTTTATTAGTTTCTAGATTTTACAACTTCATTTGGATTATTTTGTCTTTCAACATTAGATCCAGGATAGAAGAATCATCCTATAAAGTTTGACTTTGCATAATAGGATTTGCCTTAATCAGTAAATCACATTTAGATTAAAACTTAGATCTTAAGTTTTACCCTTTAGATTATGTGCTTAAACATAAGCTCATGGTACTTAATCCATAATTTATAGTTTAGTAGATCTTGATCAAATCTTAGTTAGAAACATCTAAATTCATTAAATTAGGACGTTGTGATTTATTACTTAACTTATAGTCATACTTGATTAAATTAGATTAGAACCAGATCAATTTTAATTCTTTTTAACTTATAAGGTCATACTTCTAAGTTACACTCAATAGTATGAATTAGAGATCTTGAACTTGTGTAATTTAGAATAGTTAGAATTGTCTAAATTAGATAATAAATGATATCACCATATTTAGTAGTGTCCCTTGCTTACTACGTGACTTTGTGCGATGCATTCCTTGAACTTTGTACTTATTTTCCTTGGACATGCCATATAACAAAACATTGTTGCATGAAAATGAAAACATAGAATATTAGGATAACATTTGCATTGGGTTCAGTTACTGGTTGATATGGTGCATTTTACCCTACTGGACAGGGGTAAGGAGAAATAAGGATGCTTAACATTACTCATTGAGGAGTGTGTATTAAGCTTAGAACCCATTTTCTCTTGCAAACGTACTTGACTCCTCAGCTGTTTCTAGATATGTCCACAGAAACAAAAGTAAAATGTAATGCCTCGCCCCGTCGCTGCGCGCAAAAGAGACAGTTATAATCAATTTCGATGGCGGAGCGGCGCGCCACTCGGGGAGGAATATTCCATCTCCCCGAATAGTTGAAAACCAAACCCCTCTGAAGGGCTTCTGACTCAACCTCAAGAAGGGTTGAGAACTAATACTTAAGATAAGAGTAGTCTCCTTATCCTAAGTATTAGACAGATATATATATATATATATATATATATATATATATATTGGATTTAGAATACAATAGGAATCCAACATATGTATAAGATTTTAGCATTTCCAGTATACTGATCACATTATAATACTAAGTATAAGTAGTATATAATAGAGTGCAGAAGCTTAAAGCAAACATCCAGAAAAATTCATCACAGAAGCTGTATGAAAACATTCGTCTCAAAAAAGAAATGAAAATACATCCAGAATTATTACAACCATTTTACTGAAATATACATAAAATTAAGTACTAAACTGAAAATACTAAGCAGAAAAGTAAAATTGAAGAAGAGTCCACTAGTGCTCCACGGACTCCTCCTCAATCTCCTGGGCATCCTCCTGACCTGACTCAATACAATGCTCAAGATCTAGCAAATTGTTGGATCCCAAAAGTATCCCGTGTTAAACAATAAGTCTAACACTTTGAAAATAATCTAATAATTCTAGTTGTTCATTTAACATTTACATAATAAGTAAGTCTACAAAAAAATTGTAAGGGCAACTGAAAGCATAAAACTGTATAAAACTGTACAAAATAGAAGTAAGGTAAAGTAAAACTGAACTGTAAACTGAATACTAAAAATAAACTAAGATAGTAGTGAATCTGACACTAAGTAATCATATGTAAAATTATGCTGTATGTCACTAAAACTGTGCATCTTAATATGCCACAATACTATATGCTACTGATATGTAACCAAAATATCACTGAACTGCTATGAGTAATACGGTCCAATGTATACATACATCCAGTTGGGAATACTATTTACTGATGATGCCGATGATTCCTGAAATTCCTCGGTCAACGTATGCAACATTCTGTAACCCATAAATCATCACTAATACATGTACATCATTCTAATACTCACACATCATGCTTATGCTCATGCTCATGCTACTAAACTACATGAGATAAATCCAGAAAGTACTTTAAAATCTGATAATGCATCCAAAGTCTCCATTATGCAGAATCCTACTAAAAGGATTCTGACTCATAAATTTTAATCTTGATAATTGGTTAAAATTGAGAGTTTACTTAAAAATCATTAGCTGGGATGGTTGTATACACATATTTAGCATGTTTGCAAGGAAGGTGGATTTAACCATTAGCTTGTTCAAACTGCACTTATCGAAGCGCACTACAATAGGAGGTAGAACCTGGTCATAGTTTACATCTCAAGATAAGCCATTAAATGTCCTAATTACAAGCATACTTAGTGTCCTACGCAAAGTGATTTGAGATAATTAGTTTGCTTAAACTGCACTTATCAAAATACACTATGATAGGAAGCAGAACTTGGTCGTAGTTTATATCTCAAACTAAGGATCTTGTTCACTAATTGTAACACTCTTAGTCTTGAAAGATTTACTTGAATGGGACTGTATTCATCTAATCCCTCGGGATAGCACCTGGTCATAAGTCCACATTAGAGTGAATCAACCAATCCTAAATATTACTGAAATAATCCAGTACTATGGGTATACCCTACTATATCCAGCCAATAATATGGGATTAGAAAATTCTATTTAATCAACAAGGATTTATCAAAACTATTAATCCTTACTCTAAATAGATTAGTCCTACACAAGGCTCCAAGAATGTTATCAAAGATCACTCAATATTGATTTCTACCGCAAGGAGTAAGTTCAATTCTAACTGTTTTAGGTGATTCCTACCACAAGGTATCAAATTCAACTTTTAAAGTTATGAAAGATCATCTAAGTTTCTACCTCAATAAGTTACAAAAGCTCTTCCTACCTCAAGGTATCAATAGTTAAGGTCCTTAATCATTTTAAGAGCAATCCTAAAGCAAGATCCTTAAGATCTCAAATTTCTACTTATTAAGGTTTACTCGTTAGACTTAGGTTAAAGTGATCAGATCAGATGATTAAAATCCATCTAATCCTTTCCTATTCTATAATCATGGGATGAAATCAAAGATCTTAATAGAATTAGATCATTTCATAAATTATTATAATTTTGTTACCCATCTTATGCTAGTAGCCTTATATAAGAGAAAATAAAAAATCTAAAGTTTAGATTCAGATGATTCAATCACACATATTCAATATTATCCTTAGCACTTCTAATTTAATAATTTAAGATCAATATCAAATCATATACATTAATAGAATAATGTCAATTGAATTATCTTAAAATTAAGTTAATTGATTAAGTGATTAAGGTTCAGATCTTAACAAAGACAGATTAGGATTTAACTCCTAACCTTTCTATCATTAAGACAAATGGTTAGTTTAAAGGTCAATGACAAATCAATGTGTTATTAGTATATTATTGATGGCAATTTTAGGTTTAGCTTAAGTATCATCTACTTAATCAAATTATCAAGATACTTATGTTCAATTATAGTTTAATGTCAACTAAGTACATTTAAGTGTCCAAGAAAAATATTAAAGTTCTCTAACATACACCCTAAGATCATGAAAATATATAAATGTAAAGATGACATAAAATTAAATGTAATTAATGCTAATCAAATTCTAAATCAAACTTAAGAGATTATCACTTGATTACAAATCTAAGTTTCATATCATTTAGTTGTTGAGATATACATATTCCATTCAAATAATTAAGATTCTACTACTTAGCATTCATCATAAAATATATCTAAGATACATGGTAAATTTTGAGCATCTATTAAAAATGACAAAGTTTCAAACTTAATTTTCATATAAAATTTTATGCAAAGTTCAATTTTAACTAAAATAGGTTCACATTTGATATAATTCAGTCCCACTAGGGTCTTAGGGACATTAAAATGCAAAAATGGAGAAGTTTTGGCCATTTTAGCCAATTTTGAGCAGTTTTCAGGAAGTTTGGGCAGTTCTTGCAATTTTGGGCGCTAGAGCGCGCTGTGGCGCTTCTTGCGCTGTAGCACACAGTGGCGCTTTTAGAGCTGCAGCGCGCCATGGCGCTTTTAGTGCTACAGTGCACTGTGGCACACTATGGCGTGCTGCAGTGATTCAACTTATGAAATTACTATTCATTTAATTCATTTTTCATATTTCTTAAAGTTTTCTGAAAATTTTAGATGCAGCGCGCTATGGCTCGCTGCAGCGGTCCAGTTTACTTTTATAGTTCAATTAATTAAATAATAGATTTTTATATGATTTTTTAAAATACTACTGCAGCCCGATGCAGCTCACTGTGGCGCGCTGTAGCGGTTTAACTTGCAACTTGGGTGCTGCAGCGCGCTGTAGCGCCAGACGGTGATTTCGTCAGGTGCGAAACCCATCAATGACTACTTTTGAGCTCCAATACTCTCAATCCAGAGCATTTCATAAGCAGTGCTATATATCAATGGAAAGGTCTTTCCGATACCTTTCTCTTGACACTAAAATTGGTACAAACGGAGTATCCTAACTAAACAAAAAATAATGATGAATGCAAGGGTGTGCATAATACAAGAAAAATAGAGCAGTTTTATGTGATGCTTTTAAGAGCTTTAATGGATTCCATACATGCTTATGGACTTCTAAAGATACATTCAAGCATAATATCAACATAGAGAAGGCAAATGGGTACAAGGAGAGTGAGCAAACGGGTACCTTAGACCTTACAAGAGGAAGAAGAGGACCTTTGCTTTCTTCAAGACCTTGGAGGTGGAGAGCTGCACTTCTTCTTCTTCAGCAAGCACCCAAAGAAGGAGGAAGGAGGGAGGAGGAGTTCAGCGTTTTGCAAAGGGAAAGAAGAAGGATTTGAGCTCCTTCTTAAAAGAGAGAAGGGAAGAGGTGAGGACATGGCCTAAGGGGAGGGGTGGCATTGCCTCGGGAGATGGAGCTCTGCTCCATTACATGGGAGGCACCAAATAATAAGTATGGCTAGCTTAATAGAAAAGTTAGGAAAGAGGGAAATTGCAAATTAAGAACTAGATAATCACTTATTTATTTTCTTTAATTATTTAAAAATTCTGATTTTAAAAATGTGCTCCGAAAATTTCCAAAAATTTACTCCTAACTATTTTGGGGGTGAGGAAGTCAACGGCAAAGTCAAAATTCGATTCCGATGATTATTTAATTATTTCATTTTCTGGTGCATTTAATCATATTAAAATTTTTGTGAAAAAATTGACAACTCCCAAACGCATCCAAAGCATCACCCCTAGCTAATTTAGGGGTGATGATCGCAACAGCGAAGTCAAATTTTAATTTCAAGGATAAATTAAATACCTCAATTTCCTAATTAATTAAATATTAAAATAATCCAAAATATTTGATTGAGCTCTGAATTGCTCCAAACCCTCGGGGTTTGGTTCTAATGACTAGATGAACTTAATGGAATGATAATTACGTTATGATTAGGCTCAAATTAAGCTGGGTAATAACCTTGCATTGTTACATAAAATAACTAAAATATTCTATATTTGTATTTACTATCTCTTCAGTTATATTGTTCTGTTATGTATACCCTAGCCTAAAAAGGCTATGAGAATTTCTATCTGCCCTAGCTCAAAAAGGCTTTGGGAATTATACTGAGCTGGATTGGCCAATTCTATCTGATATGACAATTATACATACTTGTTTTTGTTTTAGTTTACTGTTTACTGTATTATTGATGCATGTTATTTTAATCAGGTTTATTTCCTTACTTACTTGCTCACTTGTACATATATAACAGCCCAAACTCTTAAGCACTAAGGTATTATCTGCTTTGGCCTTTCAGGCCTCGCAGTTTTTGCCCTCATAAGATAACTTCCCAACAGATCACCCATCCTGGGAGTGCTCCCACATGAGCACGCTTAACTTTAGAGTTCTTATTAGGAACTCTATCGTTATCTAAAAAGGTACCTCAATGTTTAAGAGTTTCACTTATTACTACTTAAGTGGGTCTTCATAATCTCCCCAACTTAAGTAACTGACATCCTCATCAGTATCCACACACAGATCCAAGAACCATCCATTGGGTAGATAGGACTAGAGGTGACCCATATAGGCTCAAGAGGTACTCACAATCATGTAGCACCTTAACCATCAAGGGTTCAAGAGGCTGCTCACATGAAGTGGTACTTTGTCCCATATGACACTTAGCTCCTATCTGACACCCTATGGCCTGCTCTGATACCATTTGTAACAGCCCAAACTCTTAAGCATCGAGGTATTGTTCGCTTTGGCCTGAAAGGCCTCACAGTTTTTGCCCTTA
Organism: Gastrodia elata; assembly: GCA_016760335.1. Lineage (NCBI taxonomy): Eukaryota > Viridiplantae > Streptophyta > Magnoliopsida > Asparagales > Orchidaceae > Gastrodia > Gastrodia elata. The sequence continues at coordinate 47,890,152 of CM028671.1, read as the reverse complement.
GAATATAACTTCCCAATAGGTCACCCATCTTGGGAGTGCTCCCACATGAGCACGCTTAACTTTAGAGTTCTTATTAGGAACTCAGCCGTTATCTGAAAAGGCGCCTTCGATATTTAAGAGTTTCACTTATTACAACTTAAGTGGGTCTTCACAACGTATTTATAGGATGCTAGATTTTACTGCTTACTATATGTACCACGTTCAGATATTTGTTTTAATAAGCATATGTTATGTGATTATCAGCATATTTAGGATTAGATTTTTTTTTAGTACTTATACTTATTATATTATATATGTATGCCAATTCCTTGCTTGGTGCCTATTCCTTGCTTAGTTTGCTTAAGGTGTGCCTTTTGCTTCGATTCCTGCTTAGTTATAAATATTGTATTTATAACTTATCATATTCCTTGTATGCTTACTGCTCCTATGCTAGATAGTTATTTTGGTTTGATAAGTAAAATGGTGATATTAATAATTCATATAAAATATTTATCCTAAAATATATTTAGATAATTGTCTAACAAGATTTTTCTTTTATTGGCCCCCTTGGCATTGTGAAAATGGTAATATCAGAGTTTGATCAATTTGAAGATCTAGTTCCTGTATGGGAGCCTTTCATTGAAGAGGAGCATAAGCCGGGTGATCCAGAAGTTGCCTAGTTCTTTTATATTATTTATGAGGATGAGTGATATGCTTTATTTTATTTCAAACTTAAAATAAATATTATAATAATACAGGTACACTTGTGACTATACTTACTTTTATACACTATTATTTTCTGAGCAATATTTCATTTTGTATATCATTTGATGTATGGTGAAATGGATGTGATGTTTACTTTTATGCTTCCGCACTCCATACTCATATTAATTTAGTGACTGGTCCATTGTATTCATTCTGTGCACATCCTTCTCTTTTTAGTGGATTGTAGATCTTACCAAATCCAATGACAAGTGAGGGATTTGCTAGAGTGGCACACCACCCTTAAGTCTAATATTGTGGGCTAGGGGATGGGGCACCACATATATGTTCAAATTAGGTTAAAGCCATTGCCAATAGTCTTAGAATGATGTTTGGAGCAATCCTTAAAAATTTGGTGTGATTTGGAAGTCATTTAAATTTATCAAATATTTTAATATATTTAATTAATCAAAAAATTAAGAAACTAAATTGATCTTTGATAAAAAATTTGACTTTATTTTTGAGTTCCTCACCACCAAATTAGCTAGGGGTGAATTTTTAGGATTTTTTAGCTCATTTGATTATCCAATTTTGATTAAATAGAATTGAAATAATTAAAAAATTAATTAAATCCTAATATAGGCAGACAACGCCTGACCCGCCACTCGATCAAACGGTGAGCTCGATCAGCGCCATCCATGACGTAACGATGCTAGATTAGAGGGCTGCGAGCAAGAGAGACACTGTGCGACTATGCGTTTGTGAGGCACACTTGCGTGTGAAGGGAATCACAGAGCTGTGCTATGGCCTCCTTCTGCAGCCCCCTCCCTCATCCTTAAGTCTTGGGTTCTCCCTCAATTGATGCAGCATGTTGAGTTAGGAAGGTTGGACATGTCAATTGAAGCTTAGGACCGATTAACCACCATCTAGGGCTCGCTAAAGGTCCACCATCACATAAGCTAGGTTCATTTTTCCCATCGACTTCATTGTTTGAATCCTAAAATTTGCTTTTGTTACTGCATGTCTAAGACTTAAGTATCATTTCTCGAGCTCGATCGAGCTCAGGCAAGCCTAGTCTTGCCAGGGTGATGCAGGCTTGTACACTGATGTATAGTGCCAATCCCCCCAAAATTGGAGGTTTTGGTTCACGACTGTCCTATCTGATAAAATTAGGCTCCATGGGTCGGCCTTGATCTAAGGAGGCTAATGGATCCCAAACATTGCGGGTTAGGGCACTGTAATAATTCTAGTTGTTATCTTAGCTAAACCTAAATTAATTAAGCTAAACCAAGCTTTAATTTGGATTTCATTAGACTCAATGGGTCATTTAAACCTAACCCTAGAAGTTTGGAATTAATCGGAGCTAAAATGAGAAATTTAGTATTTTTGGCTATTTTTAAGCCCTAGAAAATACTTAAATTAATTTGATCTCCAAATTAAAATATGAATTCATTTTTGAATTTCTCATACCCTAATTAGCTAAGGGTGAATTTTTGGAAATTTTTGGAACTCATTTAGTCCTAAATTGGATTTAGAATAATTAGGATTAATTATATATTATTTAATTGATTTTATTATATTTTTAAATTAATTTATTAATTAAAATAAGTGGCGGGATTTGCTGTCAGGACCGCGGCAGATCCGCTGCAGGGTCCCGACAGCGGCTTAGCCTTAGTAGCCAATGAATGTGTGCGCACGAATCACGGCACAAGATCAAACGGCACTGGATCATATCGCCGGGATTTCACATCGCCCGTCGGATCAGATAGATGATCCCATGATCGGTAGCGCGCCTGCGGTCTGTTCGTTAAGATCGCCATCGAACCATCCAAACCTAATGACTTCGCAGATCAGACGGCTGAGGAAGGATCCCAGCTGTTCATCTTCATCCCCGCTCGCCCCCAGCCCGACTGAGAGGATCCACAGATATTCGCCACGTCAGGGTTGTCTGCCACTCGTCTACCCATTTCTGCAAGCTGTTAGCATCTTCCCATTAGTGGCTGAACCTTGGGTGCAGGTTAGGATGGCCGGGCCAACACAAATGGAGGAAGCTGAGTGAACCCCTCGGCCCGAGCCTAATGTTCGAGCCTCAGCCATGGTTTCCACCCCTAAGCTTCCTCGGCCTATAAATAGCCGTCCCCTAGTCTAGGGAGCTCGTTTGCTAACTGAAACTCTCTTGAATTCTCTCCTCCCTCTCGGTTGATCTCCATTGAATGTGCTGCCATTCCCGAAGACTCCCAGGGCTGCAAATTGCTGATAGTGGGTGTGGTTTGGTGTTCAAACCTCCAGGTACCTGCTTGGAGCTCAACTGCCCCAGTGTCTTCCATCGTGCTCTTCTCGTCCTTTCTTCAGGTAAGCCTCTGCCCTATCTCCTCTGTCGGGCTGATTTCAGCTCAGTTTGTTTCCAATTCCACCCTACATGATGCGTTAAGTCCATATCCTAATTCCTTAGTAGGCGTTTAAGCTCTTGAGTGAGGCCTGGCAGTGGGCCAAACAGCAAATTTTTCGTCTGAGCGCACTGCCAGTCAGTCACTGGCTCGCCACTTGTGCGCTCCATAGATGCAATTACCCATCCTTTAAGCATTAGGAGCTCTCGTCAATAATTATCGAACCATATCGAAGGGTTGGGTGCGATCGGATCAATCGATTCGACTGAGAACCAATCGACCCGTCAAGAGCTCCAGCCCGTCCTAGACCATGAGTAGCACCCCATTGACCCAGACCATCCCAGAACCCCTCGACTCGCCCAACCATTTTACCTTAAGTACCTGAACGTGTAGGGATCGAGACGGCCGCAATCCGTGGCCTCTGTGAGGAGAATTCACTCCTCACAGGTGTGCCTTCAGAGACGCCTCAGCCGAGTAGTCCCCCGGCAATCTGGCGCCTCCCAGTTGGGGCTTCTTGGTCCAATCGATGCGCCCCGACTCAGGAATGTGTAGGGAACGATTTGAGCCGCCGCCGCCATCGTCCGGGTGTTGGGAATTTCAGCATTGAAGATCCTCGGGCTCGGACCCGGCAAGAGGACGAAGACGAATAAGTGGACCTTGGGCCGGGCCAACCCCGTCCCGCGCCTTTTTCTTTTGGGCTGTGGATAATAAAAGAATTATGGGATTAAATTTTCTATATTCATTATTTAATAATCGAATTCATATAGTTTTAATTTAAATAAACATTCAAAATAAATTAATTTAATAACTTTGGCCACACTGATCCAAATGGTATGATCCAATATACCATTTGAATCAGAAAAATACAAGGAATCTAAATATAAAATAAAATCATAGATTCAATGGTTGGATTTAAAATGATTGCCCAATCCTTTTTTGTTTATAATTAAATCTTAATAAATTCAACAAATGTTCAAATTTATTGATTAAAGGCTTTGATTACTCCTGTATCCCTAGGGAACAATTGTAGACACTTAAAACCAATTTTGGACATTTAATTTCCTTAATCACTCCTTAATCATCCTAATTAATAATTAGTAAATTAAACCCTAAATTAGTCTCTGGTTTTGGGTAGGTTAATTCCTTGTGCCATCTTAAGCCTACTAGAACCTAATTGTAAGGCTGAATTGCCCTAGAATGCCCTAGATTCACAAATCACTCAAATTGGCCTAATGAGGTGATTAGTATTAATTAGCTTAATTAGGTTATCAAAACCTAAGATAAGGGTGTTTCCCACTTCATTAATCAATATGAAACACATTAAAATACAATAGATTTAATTTAGATAACTAAACCCTAAAATCCTAATTTTAGCCTTATGAGAGGTATTTTGGTCATTTTGGCCAAGATGTGTTTAAGTACCCTTAAACCTTGGGAAATTTAGTAAATTAACCCTAATTTAGATTACTAATATTCTTTGAACTCTTAAGCTAATAATGTTAATAATTTTCATATTAAATTAAAGAATCTTCATTTAGTCTTAATTAAAATATTTAGATCTTGAGTGATCTTAAAGGGGGTCATTATGCCTTAATAATTGAACCCAATAATTGTAGATGCTAAATCTCACATTAATAAGTTCAAATAAGTTAACTTATGAGCTAAATTCAAAAGAAATGTAATTGGTAAAGCTTAAGTTCAAACCTAGCCTAAGTCTAAAGTGATCAAACGAACGATCTTAGATCTTATATCTTAGATCTTATATCTTAGATTTTAGATCTTCTACTTGAATCAAATTATCTCCAATTGAAATTCTTAAATGATTCATTATTTAATCCTTTGAAACCTTCCATGTGGGTATAGGATGATTCAATCTATATGATAATGAAATTATCTTAAGGATTGAATATAGATCTTAGATTCTCAAGTTCTTAATTGATTATTTTATCTTATAATCAGTAGAATAACCCTTCACTCAGTTCTTAGTTCTTGGATCTTTCAGTTTATAGGACTCTTCACCTTCAGCATGGGTATTAAGTATGAACCTTAGATCCTTAGTAGGACTTGACCTTGTTTTTTGGATTTGAACACCAAAGTGGAGTTGAAATCCAAAACCCTTGAATCTTGATTTACTTAATCAAGATTTGGATAAGAGAGCAAACTATTAATAAAATAGGTCGTGGATTTATTTATTTAAACCTTGTAGTTGTCATATGATTTGAAGTTAGAACTTGTTAAGTTCTAATATTAATCTTAAGGTCAGGAATCTGAGTTATACTCGATAGCTGAATATTGGAGATCCTAAACTTGTATATTCTCAGAATAGTTAGATTGGGTAATTAGACAATCACAGATATCACATAAGTCTAGATTGAGTCTCTTGCTTACTTTGATTAGATTGCTTGGCACACCTTGGATATTGAGCCTTATTCCTTGAGCATAATAGGAGAACTTAGGATATGGATGATACATCCTAAGTTAGTATTTGAATGTCATATCATTTAGGTATTTCAGTGTTTGCAGTTGATAGAATATGTCCTAGCTTAGTCTGCCTCTTCAGTAGTAGTGTTGTATAGAATGGACTCAGACCTAACAAATTTGGATGGCTAGGCTATGGATTGATTGATTGTTCTCATATTATGGAGGCCCTGTTTGGCCTATTGGCTGGTATGGTAGTACTATGTCTTAGGCTTATCACTACTCTAGCTTGATTATTCAGTATCGTTTTCTTTTTGCTTTGCCACATGCTTCAGTGGCCTTATTTTCAGTATTTGCTCGCTTTTGCCACATGTCACAGTGGTTTTTACATGGATTGCTTTGCTTTTGCCACATGTCTCAGTGGATTTCTTTACTTTTTCGTTCCTAAATCAGCATGTCGTATGTATACTCTTATGGCTTACTTACGTATATTGGCATATTTAGGATGCTAGAATTGCATGTTTATTTTCAGCATTTGTGTTCTTTATATACTCAGCATATATTAATACGATCATAAGCATGTTAGGTTCAGAATTGTATTTTAGTTGCTATCTCCTTTAGCTTTTTGCCTCACCTTGTTTATGTCGTATTGCATGTTATTTTTCATATTAGTTGCTGGCTATAAATAAATAGTTTATGGTTACCTTTTTCCTTCATAGCTTGTCGCACCCACTACTGCTCGCATGTATAAAAAATTTAAATGTGATATCTTTAAAGTCATTAGTTCATTAAAATAGCTTAAAACGTACTTAGACAATTATCTAACTGTAATATTTTTGTTTTATTGGCTGGGGCCCTGGCATTTGTGATACCGAAAAATGTCAGATTTAAACTTATTTGTGAGCAGTGCTGCAGGAGAGGAGCCCGTTCAGGAGGAGGACCTTGCTATTGCAGTTTAGATAGATTCTGTATTTCTTTTAAGTGAGATTGAGAGACCTTTGTATTTTCTTTTAAAAATTCAGTTTGTAATAATTAATTCTGAATATATTTCATTTCTATATTGTGATGAGTTATTATATTGTCTTCTTTTCTTTTCTACTATGTTGTGCTTGTGGATGTTACTACTCGTCTATTGCTTCCGCCACTTTGATATCTGTATATATATTGATGAATGCTTTAGTACTTGGTGACAAGTCCTTAGCTTAAGACAAGTTGGGTTTACCTAACTTTACTTAAGTTGGGGATTTGCCACTGTTGGAGCACCATATTTCTTTGTTGTCAGTATGGGGGGCCCCACAGTTGGTATCAGAGAACACCATAAGGTGTCAAAATGGGATCCATGATTCCTTTTTCCCTAATGGACCATTCTTTTGAAATATAAACATCAATATACATGTAACATCCATAATGTAGTAGTCTCAGTAACTCTATGCAAAAATGTAGAAGGAGAATACTCCTATCCTAATAATTTGGTCATCTTGAGTCTAACAAAAATGTAATAAAATTCTGTCCTCAAAGTCAAATGAATTCTAGAGAGTCCGATATAGACTATTATCTGCATGCTTTCATGACAGTTTGGAGCTGTAGCTTCAAGTGGAGGCAGGAAAGCAATTGGCAGATTGAAGGAGTTTCAGCGAAAGGGACCTTAGTCCTGGAGAAGCTTCTACAGCAAGCCGTATGCCGAGGGCTCAACTTTCCTATATACGCAAAGGAGTGGTTGAGCCGAGTGGAGTCCATTTTGATACTCATAGAGTGTCCCGAGTCACTTTATGTAGATATTATGATGGACCTGATGTTGGACTACGCCGGAGTCTGGTGGTATGAAACCATTATAAGGCTAGAGAAGAAGCGTAATAGAAAGCATCGGGAAGTCACTTTTGAGGACTTTTGTGTAGCATTTAGGGTAGAATATATTGATAATATTTGAGTGTTAGTTAGGATAATTATTATCTCATTTTTAAGCAACCCTAGCAGATTTACAGTTTTGACATTGTAATCCTTTATTTCTATAATTAATGAAAGATTTTGATTTCTCTTCCTTAGAGTAAATTCTGAGTTATCTTCTTTTTTTAAATCAAACTAGAATGGATTCCGGATCACCACCTACCGTTACTGCTATCAAGAACACCGTCGCTTCTAGTAGTTCTAACGATGAGGTGGCTCATCTGCGGGCTATGGTAGCAACTCTGTTAGAGAATCAAGCTCAACAGGTGATCAGCGTACAGAAACTACTAAATGATCGTGCAACTCCAATCACAGTTGCTACTCCAACAGTGTATGCTCCACAAGCTGCTTCTTCTTCACATCACTCGGCGGATAATCTCCTTCACAATTTTCTGAGGTTAAGACCTCCAACCTTTGGTGGGAATCTGTCACCAATGGATACAGTCGATTGGCTAAAGGCTGTGGAAAGGGATCTCATTATTTTGAAGGTCTCGGACTCGGAAGCTGTCCGTCTTGCCACCCGTCTGTTTCATGCGGAAGCAGAATATTGGTGGGAAGAGATCCGGAATACCAAGTTTGCTGACTACGAGTTAGAGGACATCCCCTGGGATGAGTTCATCGAGGCCTTCAAAACCGAATTCATTCTCCCATCCACACAAAACATTATTGCAGACACAATCATGAGGTTGACTCAAGAGAGTCGTTCAGTAGCTGAATACGAAAGAGCATTTTGTAGATTAATTTGTTTCACGCCAGAAGTTACTCATTTTGAGTCAGCTAAGTGCCACCACTTTCTTTGTGGACTCTGAGGTTCACTGAAGAATCAAATCGTGTCGCTCTGTCTGACTAGTTTCTTCAAACTGGTGGAAACGGCTAAGGTGATTGAGCATCACCAATCTGAAGAGGATCTTAAGTGAGAAGCGCAAACAACTCTAAACCTGCGGGGAAACTTCAAGAGATACGGATCTAACCCTGCAAAAGTATATCAGCTAGAAGCTGCATCTACTGCCGAACAAATTCAAAACTGTACTAAGCTCCATCCATATGGTAAGTGTTACCACTTTGGCTAGAGGTGTTTCAATTGTGGGCATACAGGCCACTGGTTCTATCAATGCGACCACACGGAAATGATAGACGGAGTTCCAATGAAAGCTACCAAAAAAAGCAGGTGTTCAGAGTAACTCCACTAAATCGGAGGGAACCAAATCTGGCTATAATGCCAGCACCTACTTCTGAAGTTGCTCACGCACAGCCACCAGCTCCCAATTCTCAGAACTATCCATGACGTCAGACTAATAATCGTCCTGCTGGTCCTGCACGAGTATATGCCTTAACTCCTATTGAAGCCGCAGAAGATAACAATGTGGTTTCAGGTACAGATCTCTGAACTTTCCCTTTAATAATTGTATTGCTATTCTTGCATGTCATTGATATAATTCATATGAATTAGGCACACTTTATTTCAACAACCAACCTTGTAATGTATTATTCGATACCGGTGCTAGTCACTCGTTTATCCCTGAACGATTTTCCAATAACCTTAAACTTCATGCATGCAACTTAGCACAAATGTTGAGTGTTGGGCTTCCATCTAGAACCCAACTGAGTGCCCATAAATTTTGTAACATCAAAGTTCTGATAAATGATCGAGAATTCCATGCTAAACTAATCATCCTGCTAATAGCAAACTTTGATATCATCCTTGGGATGAATTGGCTCAGTGACAATAATGTCGTGATAAACTACCATAAGAAGAAGGTCACTCTCCATTCCCAGGGCAAGCCTGAAATGTTTGTAGGAAAAACTAGCATGCAATTATCCTTAATAAATGCAATTAAAGCTGAACAGTTGATTATTAGGGGTTGTAATGCTTACCTAGTTACCATGATGGGTGAAACAAAAGAGAGTATCTCTCTTTATGATTGTAAGGTAGTCAGGGAATTTGTCGATGTATTTCCAGAAGATTTTCCTAGTGTACCTCCTTTCAGAGAAGTAGAATTCTCTATTGAATTAATTCCTGGTACCCAACCAATATCCAAAGCGCCTTATAGAATGGCACCTAAGGAGCTTCAAGAGCTCAACGAGCAATTGCAAGAGCTCTTGAATAAAGGCTTCATCAAGCCAAGTATGTCTCCTTAGGGAGTGCCAGTTTTATTTGTGAAAAAGAATGATGGATCTATGCATATGTGTATAGATTATCGTGAACTAAATAAAGTCACTATAAAGAATAAATACCCACTGCCTAAATTGATGATTTGTTCTACCCGTTATCCGGAGCCGTTATATTTTCTAAGATCGATTTAAGGTCTAGATACCACCAATTATGAGTAAAAGAAGATGATGTAAGGAAGACTGCCTTCCGTACCCATTATGGCCACTTTGAGTTTTTGGTGATATCATTCGGACTCACCAATGCACCATCAATATTTATGGATTTGATGCAACGAGTACTAAAACCGTATTTGGACAAGTTTGTGATCGTCTTCATTGATGATATCCTGATTTATTCCAAAACTCTGAGAGATCGTGAAGAACATCTAAGGTTAGTATTAGAAACCTTGTGCGAGCATCAACTGTATGCTAGGTTCTCCAAGTGCGAGTTCTGGCTCAATTCCATTTCATTATTGGGGCACATAGTCGATGCTCAGGGTATTCGGGTAGATCAGAGTAAAGTAAGTGCTATTCGAGACTGAGCTCAACCTAAGTCTGTCACCGACATCAGAAGTTTTTTGGGATTAGCGGGATACTACAGGAAGTTTGTTAAGGGTTTTTCCCAGATTGCTTCGTCGTTGACTAAATTGACTCAAAAGGCCATTCCGTTCATTTGGAGTCCAGATTTCGAGGAAGCATTTCCAACTCTGAAAGATGCACTTTCTACCGCTCCAATTCTTGTTTTACCTAAAAAAGGTTTGAACTATCAAGTATATACCGATGCCTCTGGAATTGGTCTAGGTTGTGTGCTAATGCAAGAGGGTAAGGTAATTGTCTTCGCCTCTCGTCAGTTAAAACCTCATGAGCGAAACTATCCAGTTCATGATCTTGAACTTGCAGCCATAATTTTTGCCTTGAAACTATGGCGTCACTATCTGTACAGAGTGTAATGTTCAATCTTCACTGATCATCAAAGTTTGAAGTACATCTTCACCCAGAGAGAGTTGAATTGCCGCCAGAGAAGATGGTTGGAGCTCATCAGTGATTATGATCTCAATATTCAGCATCACCCCGAAAAAGCGAACGTAGTGGCCGATGCTCTTAGTCATCATGCTACTTTAACCACTATGATCGCATCTAGTTCTTTGGAACACGAATTCTGTAAGCTCAAAATTTCTCCAGTTAGTGGCGATATGCTGAGTTCACTATTAGCAAATATTAATGTGGAACCCACTTTCCACCGAGATGTCTCTATCTCGCAAACTAAAGATGATGGATATCTAAAATTCAAAGAAGATATTGAAGGTGGTCTTCATCATGATCTGCAGTTGCGGAATGGTGTAATTTATCAAGGTAATCGATTGTGGATTCCTAAATCCGTGCATCAAGAAGTGTTAGTCGAAAGCCAAAATTCTGGATACCATATTCATCCAGGCAGTACTAAGATGTACCAGGACCTGAAATAATCATTTTGGTGGCCAGGTATAAAGAAAGATGTAGTCAACTTCATGGCTAAATGTCATACCTGTAACTTAGTGAAAGCCGAACACCAAAGACTTGGTGGTCTTCTACATCCATTAGATATCCCTGAATGGAAATAGTTCGATATATCTATGGATTTTGTCATGGGATTGCCTCGTGCAAAATCAGGTGTCGATGCGATCTGGGTGATAGTAGACCGCTTAACTAAATTAGGGCATTTTCTTCTTATCTGTCAAACTGATTCTGTAGAGAAGTTAACAAAACTCTACATCAAAGAAATTGTCATATTGCATGGGATTCTGAAGTCAATTATATCTGATAGAGATAGCAGATTTACTTCCAAGTTTTGGCAAGCTATGCATCAAGACCTGGGTACTACTATAGCCATGAGTACAACCTTTCATCCTCAGATGGATGGTCAGACTGAGAGAGTAAATCAAGTTTTGGAAGATTTGCTTAGGCTCTGTATTCTTGATTTTGCTGGTTCCTGGGAAGATCACATCCCATTAGTAGAATTTGCCTACAACAATAGCTTTCAAGCCAGTATTAAGATGGCTCCTTATGAAGCGATGTATGGTAAAAAATGCAGTACTCCGCTAGTTTGGTCAGAAACAGGAAGCGTTCAACTCTTTGGTTCAGAATTAGTTGAAGAAACCAGTAATAAGATCAAATTAATTCAGCAGAGAATTTGTTCAACTCAAGATCATCAGAGCAAGTATCATGATTCTCATCACCGTCTCCTAGAATTTAATGTGGGAGATTCTGCTTATCTAAAGGTCAACCCAATGAAAAGTGTCTTCAAATTTGGTGTAGCTGGGAAACTTAGTCCCCGCTATGTTGGACCTTTTAAGGTCTTGGCCAAAATAGGATCATCAGCCTATCGGTTAAATCTTCCTGATGGCTTTGCAGCTGCTCACAACGTATTTCATGTATCGTCATTGAGGAGATGTCTCCGGGACCCTTCTCATCTCGTTCAACTTCTAGCAGTAGAGATTCAACCTAATCTTTCGTATGCCGAAGAACCTATCATAATATTAGCTCATGATCAAAAGCAGCTAAGAAATCGTTCAATTCCTATGGTCAAGATTCAGTGGAAGAATCGATCATTGGAGGAATCTACCTGGGAGAAAGAGGCGGATATGCATAATAAATATCCATAGCTCTTTGCAAGACCAGGTATCGTTCTTCTCTTTCTCATCTATTGTACTTGGAACTTGTTCTGTCCCAGTAGTATTCTCTTCACATGAGTAATGTCGGGGACGACATCATTCTTAAGTGGGGGAGTCTGTCACAACCCTAGTTGTTATTTTAGCTAAACCTAGATTAATTAAGCTAAACCAAGCTTTAATTTTGATTTCATTAGACTCAATGGGTCATTTAAACCTAACCCTAAAAGTTCAGAATCAATCGAAGCTAAAATGAGAAATTTGATATTTTTGGCTATTTTTAAGCCCTAGAAAATATCTAAATTAATTTGATCTCCAAAATAAAATCTGAATTCATTTTTGAATTCCTCATACCCTAATTAGCTATGAGTGAATTTTTGGGAATTTTTAGAACTCATTTAGTCCTAAATTGGATTTAGAATAATTAGGATTAATTATATATTATTTAATTGATTTTATTATATTTTTAAATTAATTTATTAATTAAAATAAGCGGTGGGATTTGCTGTCGAGCCCGCGGCAGATCCGCTGTGGGGTCCCGACAGCAGCTTAGCCTTAGTAGCCAATGGATGTGTGCGCACGAATCACGGCACAAGATCAAACGGCGCTGGATCGTATTGCCGGGATTTCACGTCGCCCATCGAATCAAATAGATGATCCGACGATCGGTAACGTGCCCGCAGTCTGTTTGTTAAGATCACCATCGAACCGTCCAAACCCAACGGCTTAAGAGATCAGACGGTTGAGGAAGGATCCCAGCTGTTCATCTTCGTCCTCGCTCGCCCCCAGCCCGACAGAGAGGATCCGCAAATATTCACCATGTCAGGGTTGTCTGCCACTCGTCTACCCATTTCTGCAGGCTGTTAGCATCTTCCCATTAGTGGCTGAACCTTGGGGGCAGGTTAGGATGGCCGGGCCAACCCAAATGGAGGAAGCTGAGTGAACCCCTCGGCCTGAGCATAATGTTCGAGCCTCAGCCATGGTTTCCACCCCTAAGCTTCCTCGGCCTATAAATAGTCGTTTCCCAGTCCAGGGAGCTCGTTTGCTCATTGAAATTCTCTTGAACTCTCCCCTCCCTCTTGGTTGATCTCCATTGAAGGTGCTGCCGTTCTCGAAGACTCCTAGGGCTGCAAATTATTGCTAGTGGGTGTGGTTTGGTGTTCAAACCCCCAGGTACCTGCTTGGAGCTCAACTACCACAGCGTCTTCCATCGTGCTCTTCTCGCCATTTCTTCAGGTACAGCCTCTGCCCTATGTCCTCTGTCGAGCTGATTTCAGCTCGGTTTGCTTCCAATTCCGCCCTAGATGATGCGTTAAGTCAATATCCTAATTCCTTAGTAGGCGTTTAAGCTCTCGAGTGAGGCTTGGCAGTGGGCCAGACGGTGAATTTGCCGTCTGAGCACGCACTGCTAGTCGGTCGCTGGATCGCCACTTGTGCGCTCCATCCACGCAATTACCCATCCTTTAAGCATTAAGAGCTTTCGTCAATGATTGTCGAACCATATCAAAGGGTTGGGTGCGATTGGATCGATCGATTCGACTGAGAACCGATCGACCCGTCAAGAGCTCCAGCCCGTCTTAGACCACAAGTAGCACCCTATTGACCCAGACCATCCCAGAACCCCTCGACTCACCCTACCATTTCCCCTTAAGTCCTTGAACATGTCGGGATCGAGATGGCCACAATCCGTGGCCTCTGTGAGGAGAATTCACTCCTCACAGGTGCACCTTCAAAGACGCCTCAGCCGAGTAGTCCCCCGGCGATCCGGTGCCTCCCAGTTGGGGCTTCTTGGTCCAATCGATGTGCCCTGACTCCAGGAATGTGTAGGGAATGATTTGAGTCGCCGCTGTCATCCGAGTGTTAGGAATTTCAGCATTCAAGATCCTTGGGTTCGGACCCGGCGAGAGGAGGAAGACGAATTCGTGGATCTTGGGTCGGACCGACCCCGTCCCACACCTTTTTATTTTGGGCCGCGGATAATAAAAGAATTATGGGATTAAATTTTCTATGGTTATTATTTAATAAATTGAATTCATATAGTTTTAATTTAAATAAACATTCAAAATAAATTAATTTAATAACTTTGGCCACACTGATCCAAATGGTATGATCCAATATACCATTTGAATCAGAAAAATATAAGGAATCTAAATATAAAATAAAATCATAGATTCAATTATATTTAAAATGATTGCCCAATCCTTTTCTGTATATAATTAAATCTTAATAAATTTAATAAATGTTCAAATTTATTGATTAAAGGCTTTGATTACTCTTGTATCCCTAGGGAACAATTGTAGACCCTTAAAAATAATTTTGGACATTTAATTTCCTTAATCACCCTAATTAAGGATTAGTAAATTAAACCCTAAATTAGTCTCTAGTTTTGGGTAGGTTAATTCCTAGTGCCATCTTAAGCCTACTAGAACCTAATTGTAAGGCTGAATTGCCCTAGAATGCCCTAGATTCACTAATCACTCCAATTGGCCTAATGAGGTGATTAGTATTAATTTGCTTAATTAGGTTATCAAATCCTAAGATAAGAGTGTTTCCCACTTCATTAATCAATATGAAACACATTAAAATAGAATGGATTTAATTTAGATAACTAAACCCTAAATCCCTAATTTTAGCCTTATGAGAGGTATTTTGGTCATTTTGGCCAAGATGTGTTTAAGTACCCTTAAACCTTGGGAAATTCAGTAAATTAACTCTAATTTAGATTACTAATATTCTCTGAACTCTTAAGCTAATAATGTTAATAATTTTCATATTAAATTAAAGAATTTTCATTTAGTCTTAATTAAAATATTTAGATCTTGAGTAATCTTAAAGGGGGTCATTATGCCTTAATAATTGAACCCAATAATTGTAGATGCTAAATCTCACATTAATAAGTTCAAATAAGTTAACTTATGAGCTAAATTCAAAAGAAATGTAATTGGTAAAGTTTAAGTTCAAACCTAGCCTAAGTCTAAAGTGATCAAACGAACGATCTTAGATCTTAAATCTTAGATTTTAGATCTTCTACTTGAATCAAACTGTCTTCAATTGAAATTCTTAAATGATTCATTGTTTAATCCTTTGAAACCTTCCATGTGGATATAGGATGATTCAATCTATATGATAATGAAATTATCTTAAGGATTAAATATAGATCTTAGATTCTCAAGTTCTTAATTGATTATTTTATCTTATAATCAGTAGAATAACCCTTCACTAAGTTCTTAGTTCTTAGATCTTTTAGCTTATAGGACTCTTCACCTTCAGCATGGGTATTAAGTGTGAACCCTAGATCCTTAGTAGGACTTGACCTTGGGTTTAGGATTTGAACACCAAAGTGGAGTTGAAATCCAAAACCCTTGAATCTTGATTTACTTAATCAAGATTTGGGTAAAAGAGCAAACTATTAACAAAATAGGTCATGGATTTATTTATTTAAACCTTGTAGTCATCATATGATTTGAAGTTAGAACTTGTTAAGTTCTAATTTTAATCTTAAGGTCAGGAATCTGAGTTATACTCGATAGCTAGATATTGGAGATCCTAAACTTGTATATTCTCAGAATAGTTAGATTGGGTAATTAGACAATCACATATATCACATAAGTCTAGATTGAGTCTCTTGCTTACTTTGATTAGATTGCTTGGCATACCTTGGATATTGAGCCTTATTCCTTGAGCATAATAGGAGAACTTAGGATATGGATGATACATCCTAAGTTAGTATTTGAATGTCATATCATTCAGGTATTTCAGTATTTACAGTTGGTAGAATATGTCCTAGCTTACTCTACCTCTTTAGTAGTAGTATTGTATATAATGGACTCAGACCTAGCAGATTTGGATGGCTAGGCTGGGGATTGATTGATTGATCTAATATTATGGAGGCCATGTATGGCCTATTGGCTGGTATGGTAGTACTATATCTTAGGCATATTACTACTCTAGCTAGATTGTTCAGTATCATTTTCTTTTTGCTTGCCACATTCTTCAGTGGCCTTATTTTTAGTATTTGCTCTCTTTTTCCACATGTCTCAGTGGTTTTTATATGGATTGTGTTGCTTTTGCCACATGTCTCAGTGGCTTTCTTTACTTTTTTGTTCCTAAATCAGCATGTCGTATGTATACTCTTATGGCTTACTTACGTATATTGGCATATTTAGGATGCTAGAATTGCATGTTTGTTTTCAGCATTTGTGTTTTTTATATACTCAGCATATGTTAATATGATCATAAGCATGTTAGGTTCAGAATTGTATTTTAGTTGATGTCTCTTTTAGCTTTTTGCCTCACCTTACTTATTTTGTATTGTATGTTATTTTTCATACTAGTTGATGGCTATAAATGGATAGTTTATAGTTACCTTTTTCCTTCATAGCTTGTCGCACCCACTACTGCTCGCATGTTTAGATAATTTAAATGTGATATCTTTAAAGTAATTAGTTCATTAAAATAGCCTAAAATGTACTTAGATAATTATCTAACTGTAACCTTTTTGTTTGTTGGCTGGGGCCCTGGTATTTGTGATACTGACAAATATCAGATTCAGACTTGTTTGTGGGCAGTGCTGCAGGAGAGGAGCTCGTTCAGGAGGAGGACCTTGATGTTGCAGTTTAGATAGATTCTGTATTTCTTTTCAGTGAGATTGAGAGACCTTTGTATTTTATTTTAAAAATTCAATTTGTAATAATTAATTATGGATGTATTTCATTTCTACATTGTGATGAATTACTATATTGTCTTCTTTTCTTTTCTACTATGTTGTGCTTGTGGATGTTACTACTCCCCTATTGCTTCCGCCACTTTGATATTTGTATATATATTGATGAATGCTATAGTACTTAGTGACAAGTCCTTGGCTTAAGGCAGGTTGGATTTACCTAACTTTACTTAAGTTGGGGGATTTGCCACAGTTGGAGCACCATACTTTCTTGTTGTCAATACGGGGGGGCCCCACGCCTAGTCTTGCTAGGGTGACGCGGGCTTGTACATTGATGTATAGTGTCGATCCCCCCAAAATTGTGGGTTTGGATTCACGACTGTCCTATTTGATAAAATTAGGCTCCATGGGTCGGCCTTGATCTAAGGAGGCTAATGGATCCCAAACATTACGGGTTAGGGAACTGTAAAGGGCGCAATTGGCCTCCACAGTAAATCATAACCCTAAAACCATCCCCACTCAAATTATGTCGCTAGTAGCTATTAGGGTTAGGGATTTGTAGGTCCATGTGCAGGCCTCTTTGTGAGCTTCATTTTGGTATGTGATAGGCTAAATAACATCAACTGAGCTAGGAAGATTTTGAAGCCCTAACTCTCTCCTTATCGGTTCCTATTGAGATAATGAACAGTGTTGGGCAGGTCATCTCGACCCTGTGTGGCATTGTTGATTGGGCTTGTGCACGTGGTCAGCCCACATGCGTGTAGCAGCAATGAACCCATACGCAAGTGTGTCATGTATACGGGTAAATAACTTAGGAATAGTAACTAACTTATTTAATTTAATTCAAATTAAATTTGTTTAATAACTTTTAAAATACAAATGCAAATATATTGAAATTATATATAAAAATGATCAAAAAAAATATGTAGGACATTTATATAAAGTCTATTTTCCATTTTTTGATAATTAATTTTGTTAATTACTTTCTAACTATCATTAAATATCATTAAGAATTAGAATAGCAATTTGATGTCTGATTGGATCCTACTTACTGTCATTGCACTTATTATGCTATAGGGAAGCTATAGTAATTATGTTAATATCATTTGGACATCAAATGGAAAATATGAGTTTTTGACCCTTAATTAATTTATTATTAAATTCTTAAAATTAGTATTTTTCTTTATTTAGGTTTTCTAAACCTTAGGACACCTTAAGGAGCTTAGATTATGACATGATATAACCTAGTTTTGACTTAGTACTTAATAAACCTAGCTTGAACCCTAACTCTTAGGAGAGAGGAGTTTATGTGGAAATTTCCATGTCTTGATTTTGTTAACTATTTAGGATAGTAGTAAGCAAACACTTGTGTAATACTTACAGCTAAGAGAGAATCTTAAAGATCTTTGGATGGAACCACCTTAGAAGGATTAGTGTATAGCTCGTGTTTAGATTCTACTAGAATTTAGTAAATAATCGAAGTTACATAATATATTTAGTACTTGAGCTAAGGCTAGAATTAGTCTTAGATGATAAAGAGGTTCATAACCTTTAAGTGATGATTAACATAGTAAATTCTAGGATTTTATGTTAATAACTCTTGCACTTGGAACCTTAGGATTAAGAAAAGAGACTTGATATTTAGATTAGTATATTAATGTGAGATTGATCTAGGTATCTATAACTTAAGTAATGCCTACCCTTAAGCCTTATCACATTAGATTAGTATCCATGTAAGACCATCAAGTCTAATGATAGACTAGAATTGACCTACTAGTAGCACATCTTACTAGTAGCACAT
The DNA here is from genome assembly GCA_016760335.1 of Gastrodia elata. Lineage (NCBI taxonomy): Eukaryota > Viridiplantae > Streptophyta > Magnoliopsida > Asparagales > Orchidaceae > Gastrodia > Gastrodia elata. Next base: position 47,871,459 of record CM028671.1, on the reverse strand, counting down.
CTAAGATTTGAGAGAGTAATGATAGCCTAGAAGTTTGAATATCATAGTTTTAGAAAACCTACAATTTAAGCAGTGAGACCTACAATGTATAAGTTAGGTTGTCTTATCACCTTGTAGAGTAGAAGTAAATTAGATAGTTTAGCTAATTATAATTCATAGCAATTAGGATATGATCTTTTTTTTTTTTAATCTTGCAACTATATCTTTAAATTATTTTGTCACCTAAATAAGACCTAAATCAAATCACTACTTTCAAAATCTCATTAGCTTATATATATTATATATTAATTAATTGAAACATTTGATGAATATCTAAGTAAATTGAGGGGCTTGATTAGCTCAAATAATAAGATAGATAATTAAAGTAGATAATAACGAATATCACATAGTTTATAATTAGTTTTGAAATCCTTGAATGCTGTAACTCATTGAGACTAAATCCTTAAAAATATTCATTAAGAACTTTGTGCATAAATTAAATATTTAATATTATACATGGGGGTTTCATGGTGGACTATTATTCTAGGGCAAGGCTATAAAGTGATTTGGAGGCCACACATATCTTAGAGGGAGAGTGTGTATTTTAGGAGGCACCGCTTTACTTGGTTAAGCAGATGTGCTTAACTCCATATTTGTTCTTTAATTTTGCTTGTAGAACAAAACATATATTAAAATTAAGATTAATAAATAATATTTACAATTTATAGTCTTTATGACTATATTTATAATTTATTTTGTCCTTGATACTAAAATCTCTTAGCTTCATATATTACAACTTATTGTATTTACATTTCTTTTACTTATATTTGTGCAGTATATTTCAATTTATATTTTCATTTTCTTACACTGCTCTGCTTACTTAGCATATATTCTATTGTACTTTTTTTACTGTTTTGATGCATACTTATACATATAGCAACACTTGCCCTTTTTACTTACATATCTGATGCAGTTTATGATCAGCTTTTCTCATTTACTACTTTTACCCTTTTTACTTGTATTTTTATAGCATTCTTACCATAGTTTTATAGTATTTCAATTTTATAAATGAAAGTTATTCTTGCATCTAAGTGATAAAATGCATATTTTATCTTATAATCGCTTAGTCTTGATTCCATCTATGACTCAACACTTCTACTTTTGATTTAGCCAAGATAATGAGCTGCGAAGCCAAATGAGCTTATATCACATCACTCACAGCTTAATGCACTTTATTATGTCACATAAATCACAAGTGAGCAATGGAGCTCAATAGGTGGGTCTCAACCCACATGCATCAAATTCATAACTTAACTTAGGGTCAATAATAGCCTACATGAACTATGTCACCTCGTCCACTACCAAATACGCCTCATCTAAGTGTTATGGATTAAGCTATATAGCTCAAAGATTTACTAAAATTTTGCTTATGCTCGAATGATCAGGTTTTTGGGTTATAGCTTGTGCATGAGCAATTATGCTCAACGAATTATGTCACATTCATTCGCGGTGTGGACGCTCTAGGTGCATAAGTTTTAAATCAAGATGATCATCGAGCACTATAAGATTTTGTTAAGAATATAATTCAATGATATTCAAAGTATTCTTTCATTCATCAACAACTCTTTATTCCATAAAAAAAAGGTAAAGGATATTTTAGTTTAGAATCATGACATTCATTTAAAATCAAATTCTTAAATCACACACAAAATCTAATACTTATTACATATTTTTCCGACAAACTCTCCCCATATGGTGGGATTAGGCTGCCATCACAATGAAAAAGATAAGGTAAATATAGGAATTTGTAAATACATACATTTATTCTCACAAAAAGTATAAATGTTTTTCCGCCAAAATCTAATACTTATGGCGTTCTCTTCATGTTCTCCTTTCTCAATGCTTTGATCTTTTCTCCTTGTTGTAGTACTTCCTCTTGCTTTGGCTGTAGCTTTCTTCTTTATGAACCTTCTTTCATGTTATGTGGAAATTAGGGTTCCTCCACTATGGTTTTAAAACTGATTAAAAAGCCCCCTTTTCTTCCTTTTCTTTTATTTTTTATAACTCTCTTCCCTCTAGCCATCCTCCAAATTATTCTTCAATTTTTCCTTTGGTAGATTCCTTGAAAGTTGAATTCATTAAGTTCATATGCTTGGAATATCCATTTATTCCCTCTTGAAAATTGAATAATCATTTTTAACTTCTAATTCTGGTATTAGGAGCTAAAGTAATTAAGTGCTTTGGTCCTTTCAAATTCCATATCGATGTAGGTTTAAATGCAGATTTTTTGGTGCGCACTATGGTGCGCCGTGGTGCCAAGGTCTTGAGTCGTCTGGTATTATGGTGCATTGTAGCTCTATTGTCTTGAGTTGTCTGGGCGCTGCGACGCACTGGAGGGCTATTATCTTGAATCGTCTAGCGCTGCAACGCACTGGAGTGCCATAGTTTTGGTTTCTGTCCACTGCCACACACCATAGCACCATTGTTTTGGTACTATGTATTACAGCGCACCGCAATGTCGATCCTTATATCATTGCCTTGTGTTGTGGTGCGCTGTGGCAGGTTCCTTATGTATCGTTCAGCGCTGAAGCGTGCCATAGCGACTTGTTTGCGAATTTTGGGCGCTGCAGCGCGCCGTGGGGCCTTCTTAATGAAAAATCCTCTTTTAAATGTTTTGATCATTTTAAACTGATATGATATAAAAACAAATAAAACTAATAATTGAACGTACAAAAAATTCTCATTTTGGATAATAAAATAACTATATATATGGGGCTCATTAGTAACCATATAAATTTCCTTTAGATTAGCTTGAATTCTAGAACACCAGTAGATGTTGAATATTATGTAAGGTCTACTATTTGTCAAATAAAGTAATGATGATATCATACTACGATAGAGTTTGATCTATCGGGTCAAGCATATAAGGTTATATTTGGATACAATGATGTATAAATGGGTTTGTAACTATCAAACTTAATGCAATTAAGTAATTCAGTAGCATATTTGTTTGTAATATGAAAATACCACATGTATTATATTTAATTTGTAATTCTAGAAAAATATTTAATGCTCCCATTAATCTAATTTTGAACTCTTTGCTTATGAGAAAGCTAAATTAGTCAAATAGAATGTCGCTAGTGGTATTAAAAATAATGTAGTCTACATAATTTTGAGCTATGAAAAGATTTGTTAGGGTTTTTCTAAGAAATACATTAGTGTTTATAGATCCTCCAGTAAAAGCATTATGTGTGGGAAATATACTATGCTTGTTGCGTCATGCCCCTAATGCTTAATTTAAATTTTATAATGCCTTTCTTAATGTATACACATAATCAGGATCATATATGATTTAAAAACTCGAGGTTTGATCAATAGATGCATCTTGATCAATATATATGTTGAAAAATGCACTCTTAACATTTATATGGTATAGTTTGAAATTATAATGTGATGCAAATGCTAGTAACAACCTAATGGCTTTAAATCATGCTACTAGTGCAAAAGTCTCCTCAAAATCTACATATTTTGCTTGCTTAAATCATTTAGCCACTAAGTAAGAATTATTTTACATCTTTTAGTTTATTTTTTATGACCCACTAAGTTCCAATAATGCTCACATGTTTGGGCTTGGTACTAATTTCTAAATAGCGTTACTTTCAAATTAATTAATTTTACCTTGCATACCTAAAATTAAGTATCTATTAAACAGTGCATCATCAACTATTTTAGGATCTATCAAAGATACAAATGATGTATGGTTTACATCAATTCTTAATGATCTTACTATTTGAACTCCTTGGGATGGATCTCCAATAACTAATTCTAGAAGATGATATTGTCGGTACCTCCACTCCCCTGTCAAATTATTTCTAGATCTAACATTTCTTTCAAGATATAGATTATTTAAATCATTTTAATTTAACATTTGAAATATGTTTAATATGAAGTTCAAAATTTTATGTATAAAAATCACATTAATTGATTCTTCTACTTTTGATTATTTAATTGAAAATTTTAAATTCTTTACTTAAGAATGAGCCAAATTTTTCTTCACTCTCCTTAAGCACAAAGCATCTACAATAAAAAAATAAGAAAATACGAAACCTTTGGTTTATGTCCATTAATTAATTCAAATGAATTTTCTAAATATTTTCTTGAGCATAAATCCTATTTAAGACATATCACACAATATTAACTACTTTAGCCTAAAATTACTTAAGTATTATGGACCTATCCATCTGCACAAGATCCTATTTTTGTGCTCTACTGCTCTATTTAACTCTATCAAAAGTATAAAAATCATTAAAACTACTATTTTTATATTCTCCTCCATGATTTGAATGATTTATAAAATTTAAAAATCCCAAGTTATTATTAATGTAAATATTAATTATCTCAAATTCACCAAAGGTTTTATTCTTAGTTTTTAAGAACTTGACCAAAGTGAATTTAGAATAATTATCTACATTCACAAAGCAATATCTAGATCTTTCTAGGCTCACAAGGCTAATTAGATGAAATATATCCATGTTTGTAATCTAACGTTTGTGAGGTGTATTCTAAACAAGATGAATGAAAAGTGTACCTAATTTGCTTACTAAGTATGCATGCATCATTAGGTGAAAATTTCAATATTCTAAAATAAGCAAACCAAAAAATATTCCTAATTTTAAAATCTTTGAAGTGTGTGAAAGCTAATGTGTCATATTCTTCTAAGCCAAAGCCAAGGTCATCGATATTAATTTTGGAATATTTAATTTCAGAATTTAAAAGTAAATTTAGAATTAATTAATCCATATTATCTACTTTAATTCCCTTTATTAATGCTTTTATTAATTTTCTTAATAAAAGTAAATTTAGGATATAGTTCTATAAGAAAATGAACATCGCAAAAATGACTAATACTAATTAAATTAGACCATCAACATAAGGAATAATCTCCAAATAAAAGCTATTTTGCATACTTATTTTTTTAATACCCTTAATTTGTATTTTTATGTTACTTTCTAATCTTACCCTTCCCATCTTTATTTCACGATTGCTAAATTTTGCTGTCTCCTTTCATATATTTGGAGGATTTGATATCCATGTACCACTTATTCTCACTGCTCCCAATATGAGAATATTCCTGCAATCAAAAAATCAAATGTTAGAAAGTTGAACACGCCTAAAGTCTAGTTCACTTTCATTTTTATTTTTAGGTAACAAAACCCTATTCTTTATTTTACTTGATCTACATAAGATACATGACTAAATTATCTACATGCAAATCATTGTTTATTTGGTAATGAATTTTACATAGCCTTATTTATTTTCTTCATTTGTGTGGATTAGTATTCTTAGGTCTAGGTTCAAATTCATTTAATTATATCAAATTTAATTGTACTTTTTTAACATTTATTTATTGGGAAAGGCATATATATATATATATATATATATATGTGTGTGTGTGTGTGTGTGTGTGTGTGTGTGTGTGTGTGTGTGTGTGTGTGTGTGTGTGTGTACCTTCTAGTTCATATTTATATTTAAGAGTTTATATTTTGTTAAGTTTACCTTTTTAATGTTTTTTTAAAGTATATTTTTTCTAACAATAGTATTATACATATTTCAATTAGATTATAATTTAACTAAGTAATAAAATATATTTAAGTATCTAAAATTTTCTTACATAGGTTTTAATCTACTTAAGGTGTGTGTACAATCTATAGGACTTAAATCTCTTAAAAGCTTATTTAATGGTTAAGTAAAAAAAGTTGGTAATAATTTTAAGATGAGAAATTTTCAAATAAATATATATTTAACTAAAATGAAAATTTTAAGAGTGTATGTGAGGTATGGAAGGTAGTAGTGGTTTCCTTGGCTATGATACTTGTAAGTCTATCAAGGTCTAACTTATGAGACTTAATGCTTTATTATTTTATTTCTAAGGTTTTAGTAATTTGTTAGATCTCTAATTATACCTTAAACATACATATTATTTAAGCTTTATCATAATTTTTACTTGTCATATTTATCTCCTGAAGTTAGGGATTTAACTCATGTACATCTTATATTTATCTTCTGGATAAGCTCTGTGTTGAAATTGGTAAGAACTAGATAGATGGAAAATCTTAAGGGGCTAAGCATGTGATCTTAACCCATGAAGCTTAAGAAGATTGGGATGTTAGATTAACATCATTAGAGTTATTTTTAGGTTTTAGTCCAACCTTAGTTGAATCTTGGATGTATATGATTTAAGCTCAAATTTCATCAACTTGGGTGGTAAGCTAACTAGTAATTCATCGAAGAATTGAATTGAGAACTAAGCTACCTTTGAATCCAAGCTTGAAGGGATAAGTTTTTTTATTTTTTTAAGGTTTCTAATAATTTACTAATTAATCTCTAAGTAAGCCATAAATATTCAAATTATTATACTTTTATTAAATTTATCCATGTCTTAATTATTTTCTTAAGTTATGGTTCTAACTCATATATATATTATAGTTGCCTAATGGATAAGCTCTAGGTGTCAAAATTGACCTGAAGTAGATGGACTGAGAATCTTAAAGGGCTAAGCATGTGGCTTTAATTCCTCAAGCTCAACTAACTTGAGATATTCGACTAACATCATTTAATCATATTTAGGTTCTAGTTCAACCATAGATGAATCTTGGGTGATTTAAGCTCAAATTCATCAAGTGGATGGAAAACCAGTCATTCATGGAGGAGTTGAATTGGGGACTAAGCTTACCTTCGAATTGAAGCTTGAATGGATGCAGTAAAGGTTAGATAAAGTTCAAGCAGTTGATATGGATTCAAGAATAGCAATGTGCGGCTTTCACGTTGCAAGGTCAACAACTTCAACAACGATTTGAGGTGGAGAAATGGAAGATTGTGCAAGGAATGATAAAGCCCCAATTTGAACTTAGTCGATGTTATGGTTTCTCAAAATAGTGTGAGGAGATTTATGAAAATTTCAGGTTGCTTTAATATAAAAAAATGTAATCTTAAACCAGTCAAAATATATGGTTTGCAGTTTCTAAAATTCTTAAAATTATGTCATGGAAATTGTATCAATATGTTTGTAAGCAGCAAGGTTTCGAGTGCACTTCACATTTTCATAAAAATGGCAAGGTTGATAAGAATGTAAACTCCATCAAAGTTAAGAATGGGCAATTATAGATAAGAAAAAGAATAGACCAACAATAATGTACCAATAATGTTCAATTAAAAAGTAAAAAATAATGACAAACAAATATGTTAATAGTTAAATAATTTAATGTTGCACAAATAAGTGGAAAATATGTTAAGGAGCCAAGTTGTTGTATCAAAGAAATATCAAATTATCACTCAAGTAGTAGATGATTCAAATCAGATATCATGCATTTCATCAATAGTGAATTCATATTTAATATTGTGTAGACCAAACACATACCATAAATCAACACTGCAAAATGTTTAAACTTTCATTGGAATCTCATGATTTTGATCATAAATACTAGGGGACTTGAACACGTTTGCTTGGAAACAAGTTCATATAAAAACTTACCCCTCTAGAGATAGCGACACATGCTCTCTTATGACTACATGTCAAGTTATGTCCAGTCCTAGATTATATTATACATCTTGTCATTATGCGATAAATTTTACTGCTACTCATAAGATATTAAGATAGACATTCAAATTATATCAATGAGATCATCTTAAATATTTATTTTCACATCACCATGACAAAAACAAAGTATTGAGATTTTTTGAAATTAAAAGCAAGTGATAACAACATTATCAAACATGATCACAAATAGTTCAACATTGGAAGCATTTCCAAGTAGACGATAAGCAATATAGTTAGGAAGCAGCTACAACACCCCAATAATAATCGTTTCAGCGCCTTATCATCATAAAAGCTTTTAAACTTAGTGTTAAACTGGTCTTAATTGAGATTAATTAGTCAAAATCATAATTATAAATTTATTAAAAATATTCATACTTTTTAAATCCAAATTTAAAACCATTTTGGGCTATGGGTTCACTAGTGAGTCTCGTTATCCTTAGAACCCACCCATCCATACCAGGGTACAGTCAACCACGATCCTCCCAACATTTGTGAATGGGAAGGAGGCTGACCGTTCAGCCCGGCAGCGGAACCTGGCGCTCGTTTTTAATTTCCGTTCTTGCGTCCCTCACTTCCTGCATCATCGTCTACACAGTCTTCTCATGGCTTCTGCGCCAGCGGCCGACCTCCATAACGAGCGATGGTGGCTCATCGGCTTTTTTGACGCTGAAGGAAAGTGGTGTTATGGAGGCTGAGTCCGAAGAGATGGGGGAGTGCTGCAGAGGATTGGAATTCACGGAATTATGGGGTTCTGCTGTGAAATGGGGGACCGATCACAAGTTCAATACCTCCAGGGAATGCTGCCTAGCATGCAAATCCATGTGCGGCGGTCTGGATGGACCTTGCTTGTGCGATTCCTGGGTGTTCTGCGGTGACAGGGAAAGGTGCCGAGAGAAATTTGGGGAGGTAAGCCTTTTTGCCTGCACCTATTGCTATCTTTCTAAGATTTTATTCTTGAATTCTTGCTTTAGCTTGTTTGATGATACAGTTTCTACTGTCTGCATGTGTTTAATCTTCCTCTTGGTACTATTTATTAAAATAAGGAGAAATGCATGATACCTTTTGTGGGTTGTTATTCGTTGAATTCTATGTGGCTACTGATTTACAAACCCGTCTATAAAGTTTTGATATGTTTCATTGTTTTTATGCTGGGATGATAACTTTGAGAAAATGGCTCTCCCTGTTAAAGGAATGTTTTGGAAGGATTAACGAGCTACTTATCTAGCAGCAAAAACTTACTATTTACTAAAGTAGCTTTCAACCTTGCACAAATTTGGATTACCTACCACATGTGATGATTGAGAATTACTTAAATGAATGTTATTTTGCTGTAATGATGAGAATTTGGAGATTTCAATGTAAATGAGGAGGTTTATATGTTAGATATGTGAGCGAGAGATTTTTATTATTGACATGTAATTTGTTTGTCTGAAGCGTTTTCCTTCTATTCAATTGTTGACTCATCTTTTAACTATTGTAGTGGGACTAAGGCTTGGTATTGTTGTTGATGGTGTAAGCAATTTCTGTTTATTCAATTGTTGATTTATCTTTAACTATTGTCAAACATCAACTGATTATAAGATGCATTTGAATTAGATGAGATAAAATTGTTTCATTATTAATCTTTTTTTAAATGAACATTTTAAGCATTTTTTGTATGCTTTGATGAGTTAATGAATGTATAATCTTTATTTTGGAGGAGGATGCGAGCTGGTTAAGATGGATTCTGCATGATAATATGCTGCATACATTTAATCTATTCAAATGTGCTTTGTTTTTGTACTTCTTACCTCAGTGCTGGCTGAAAAAGCAGAAGGATGTTATGTTTCCTGCCTTGCAAGAGTCTGGGGACAAAGTTATTTGGACTTCTGGCCTTATATTCGGAAAGGGAGAGGTATGTGAATTATTTTGATTCTGGTTTGCATGAATGAGCATCAAATGCATGTAAGAAAACTAATTAGAATTTGTTACAAAAAACATCTATTATTGAAATATATGATAAAATACATGAGAAGATTAAATGATTAGTTATTAAGAATGATATTGGAGAAAATGACATGCAATGTAATTTTATAAAAGCAAATTGAACAGAATGAGCATTCATCTGAGCTATTTATATTAATGCTTGGATGGTACAATGACTTGATAAGCAAATTGTTAGAAGATTTTATGTTAACAACATTTTGTTACAAGAGAGTTAAAAAAAAATTACATCCAATATAAAATTTTTGAATAATTGATTTGATAAATATTCAGTCCCATATAGCATAGCCAGTTGTATAGCTTCTCCATAAAATTTTCCTTTAATTTTGAGTAAGCTTTTCGAATCACACAACGCTCCAGGGGTGCTCCTCAATGTCAGCCAACCAATTTGGATCATATTAATTACCTCGCTCTCTATTTTGTCATTATTTTGAATAATTGAACCAAGGTACTTGAACCTTTTACATAGTCCTCAATAGTTATGCTCTCGAGATTCAAGCTTCTAATACAACTGAACTTACACTATATATATATATATATATATATTAGATCTACTAAGATGAAAACTTTTAAATTCTAAAATAGTTCTCCACAACTTAACTTCATCCTTGTCTTATCAATTAAAAGAATGTCTTCTCCAAATAACATGTACCAAGGAGTCTCCTCTTATATGTGCTTAGTAAGAACATCCACAATTAAGGGAAAAAGATATGGGCCACGAGTTGAGCCTGGATTAATTATGTTAAATATTTATATTTTTTAATCATTAATTAATTAGTTTATTAATTAGCTTTATTAAGTATATAAATTAATTAATGAATTTATTGAGTTAATTAAATCTGTTGTTGTCGGGTTGCATGTCCTGGATGTGGAAGGATGGTTGCATTAGATAGTCGACAACCAGCTTAAAATTTTGTCGAATCTTATTATGATATGAATCATTTAAATAATTGGCCAACATTCAGTCTCATATAATATAGTTGGCAGTATAGCTTATTTATAATTTTTTTCTATGATTTTGAGTGGGATTTTTTTATCACACAACACTCTAGATGCACTTCTCCGTTTTATCTTTCCAACTTGGACCTATAATTCTCTCTCTATTTCGCCATTATTTTGATTAACTAAACCAAAGTATTTGAACCTCTCGCTTTTCTTGATCACATGGTCCTCAATAGTTATGTCCTCGAGATTAAGACTTCTAATACAATTGAATTTACATTCCTTATGTATTTCTTAAAATTTATTAAGACAAAAACTTTTATATTCTATAGTAGTCTTTCACAACTTAAATTTTGCTTTAACTCCATCTCTAACTTTATCAAATAAAAGAATGTCATCTATAAACAACATGCACCAAGGAATCTCCTCTTTAATGTGCTTAGAAAAAATATCCATAATTAAAGCAAAAAGATATGAGTTGAGAGCTCAAATCCAATACTAACAAAAAACATTTTTAGACAAAACCCATTGCAATTGAATACATATTATAGTTATATTATACATATATCTTATAACATCAATATAAGCAACACAAATTCATTTTTTCTTCAAGCTCTCCAAAGACTTCTCTTGGTACAGTATCATAAGCCTTTAAGGTCTTCATTTCTTTTCTCTAAATTTCTCCATCAAACTCTTTAATATATGTGTATGGCTTCTATGGTAGATCTACCTAGCATAAAACCAATTTGATTTTGAGAAATACAAGCATCCCTTAATAATATGTACTCAATTACTCTTTTCTAATGTTTCAATGTATGACGTATTAACTTGATTCCTCTATAATTAGCATAGTTTTGAGCATTGTTTTTATTTTATAAATATGTATAGCACTACTCTTTCTACACTCTAGCATCTTTTTAATCTTCAAAATAACATTAAATAATTTTGTAAGCTAAAAATTCCTTCACAAATATTTCCATATCGATAGAGGGATGTCATCAAACATTCCAAATCTCAGTTTTACTAACACGACGAATGAAAATATAATTGAAGGTATTTTTATAATTATTAAACTCATTTATATTAATTGTATTAGTACAACCTTCATTAAAATATTTAGTAAAACAAGTCATCTATTTATATTGAATGCCTTCATCCTTAAAATAATTTTTTGATAGTCTTTAATATATTCAACATGAGCCAAATCTTTATTTTTTTATCTCTTAAGCTGACTAGCTTATAAATATATCTCTCATCATCAACAATTTATAATTTATTATATAAATTCCCAAATACTGCTTTCTTAATATCACAAACAACAATTTTAAAGTCACATCAAACACATTTATATTCCCTTAAATCCTCCTCAATCTTACATATAAATCATTTTTATATCACATTTTTTTATCTTATTTCTACCATCATACATCTTTATTATTGGCTAAGTTTTGAAATTTTACTCTTAAAAATATCTATATTATCTTCATAAAGTTCTATCATCTAGTTTTATGATATAGTTTAAATTTAATATTACTTTCATTACTTATTATTTTTAAATTCAAAACTAATAATTATTGTTGGGTTATCAAACAATCTTTTAGAATAATCTTACAATCCTATAAAATAATTATATGTATTAGCAAATTTGTTTATTGATTAATATTTAATTTTGATGATTTAATGAAATAATTGGCTTAATTTAAATTAAATTAAGCTAAGCTAGATATGCCATAATTATTTAGTTCAAGTAAACCTATTAAAACGATGTGTTGGGTTTGGGTTCAACTTGCAGTTGGCCCGACCCAAAATACACCAACTCGAATCTGACCTATTGGCTAAACCGTATCAGCTATGTGAACCCAAACTTGACCTACTCCCAACATACGTAACCCAAACTTGAGCCGCATTACTCAAAAAAATTCAATTCTTCTTCTAGAGTTGAGAGACACGTAATCTATTTGGGTTCAAGTTCAAGTTCGCATGACCCGAATAACCCAACCTCTCACATTAACTTTATTTAGCTAATCTTCCCACTTTCAAGTTTCGATAAGATTTATTATAGCGGAGGCGGGTCAAAGGGGTTGAATTCGAGTTATTGGGGTCCAGAGCTTGGCCCGAATTCTTAAACATGTTCATTTTCTGAACATGAACCTGACCCGAACATTATACGGGCTGATCTGGACCCATATTTTATCGAGTTGGGTTTGTGTCATATTCTCGTGTTGTGTCAAAAATTGATAGCTCTAAGTTCAAGTTTAAACTAAATAAGCTAAATTAAGCTAATAAGTAAATAAAACTAGTTAAAATTAGCTTAGCTAAAATAATTAAGCATAAAATGAACAAGGCCTTACTTTCAACTATTAGATAAATGAGTACGATTGGTTAAAATTTGCCAACAACTTCATTGTAAATCATATAGTTCGTCAGATTTGTTGTGCAGTTAGATGACATTTGGCTTTGCGGTTATCAATCAAACTTTGTTAGTAAGTTGATGGGTTGTAAATAGGATTTGGTCAACAAGCTAAAATCATTATCATTTGAATTTTGTATATGGGCATTCAGGCTGAAAAGCTTAAATGTATCCCAATAAATTAATAAATTGTCTAACAATGAGCATTGGCAACATTGTAGTTATTGGTAGCCCTTGCCTTTGTCTGCCTTTGCTAACCCCTAATGACCTTCATCAGCTGCCATCGGCTCTCACCAACTCTTGGTAACCCTTGCTTGCGGACGATTTAGCTGTAGCCAAAGCTCACCGCCCCTCATGGCACTTGTTGCCCCTTGTCTACCAGATTTGAGCTTCCGATGGTTTATGCATGCCTGATACTCACGGTCATCAGCAACTCTCAACAGAAATTTAAATTAATTTTTTATTTTACAAAAAATGACTTGGGATTTATTTTACACCCAAATAACCGGCTATATTGCAAAAGCTTTAAGCATCCAAAATAATATTAATATACCATTTACTTTACTTAAAAATACTTTATTATATATTTATATTAATTTAATATTTTATTTTCTTAAATCTAATAACCTAATGAAAAAGAGAGGCAGAAAAGCTATAGGATCAATTGACATTCCCATTGGTTTGTGGAAATATTTGAGCGAGAGCGTTCTTGTCTCACCAAGTTATTTAATACCCTTTAAGGATTGAAAATTGTTGAATAATTGAAAGATTGTGATGCCTATTTATAAGAACAAATATGATGCATAGGACTATGCAAATAATGGATGATTTGAGTTATTAAGTCATAATGTGAAAATTTTGGAGAAAGTGTACAGATATAGATTATAATATGATTTTAAGTTTTCATAGAATAGATTTTGTCTTATGTTAAGTTGATTGAATATGGATATCATTCCTTTATTGAGATGTTTGATGGAAAAATTTATAAAAAGCATTTTACCTTTATCAATTTTAAAAAGGGCATGTGATAAAGTATCATTAAAAATTTTCTGATGAGTAATGAAAAGAAAATACTCTGCTTTATTTATACAAACACATGTATAATATAATGTTTATAGTGTTAAAATACAAGGTGATTTGTCAAATTATTTCTTATTTCAATTAGATCGACTTTTATTTTATTTTCTTTTATAAAAAATATGAATATATATATTGAAAGCATTAGTGGATGTAATTTACAGATGATATTATCTTAATTGAAAAATGTGAAGATGGGTTAAAATGAAACTTTAAGTATAAAGATTTACTTAGAAGTTAGATGATCTTGTCTTTCAAGGATATGACAACTGAAGACTATGTGCCAAAGAGATTCAAATTGTTAAATTAAATGGCATGCAGGAGGGGGTGAGCAGAGTGCATTAAAAACTGGTGATTTATGAAAATTTAATGCAAAAATAAAAATTAACCATTAACACAAAATGCAAAAAAAAAAAAACCACAATTACAGAAGATGTTAGGTGGCTCGTCCCACACATCTATCACTCTTGATCTATGAGGGCTAAGGCTGAATCAACTAAGTAGCGATTAGTTGGATAAGGTGAAAATTTATTCAAATGACAGTAGGAAATATGATGAAAGCTTTGGCTAATTTCAATATTAAATGCAAGTGTTGGGCTGTATAGAGTACAGTGAGCTCTTTGTTCAGATACACAGTAAAGAAAAAGAAAAAAAGCTCTAATGATATAAAGTTAAATTATTTTAATAGTTGCAAACTTCTCAAATAAATTTTGACAACTATCAAATACTCAAGTTGTTATGATATGTTTGCCACTATCAAAATGCATTAACAAACATCAATCAATTCTCCATTGTGCTAGTTCTGCACATTGGTTATATCTAACTATGATAGTTGGTAGCAATTAATTACTTCCTCATCACGTACTAATTAATCCACATTTAATAGGTGCTAATTAGTTTATCTTTGTTATTTTCTTTAGCCTTCATTGCTTTGTTTTAGTAATGGTTGGATTAGAGAAATAATGATGAACTGGCACGGGAAATTCCTTGACCAAAAAATTACTAATTGGGGGAAAAACTATTGAGTCAGTTTGAGTCAGGAATTATTATTTGTCGGGAACATATCATACTGAATGAATGAAATCATAGATTGATCTTCTACTCTACTTTCCAACTGCTAACTTTTGTAAACCCAGTACATGATTTTTATCGGTGGTTTAAATTTAGCTTTGATTCACTATTCATATCCCTTAATTTTGAATTTTCCAAAAACTAAGAGGTTGCTTTTATCAAAAGCAAGAGAAAAGTAATGCGCATACCATATGAGAATCAAAATGATCTTACAATACAAAGTTCACACTTATTCGATGCTTTACAATTAGATTTGATAGTTTTGATTCTTTAAGCAAAGGAATTGATTGTTTTGAATGGCTGGAATGGAGGTTATTTGTGGATCTCAAAAAGTTTGTTATGTTTGAAACTGATCATCTAGGATAATCCGTTAGACCGCCTTGGATGATTAGCAACAGATATATTCCCTTTACTTTATGAAAGTGTAACAAAGAAAATTACAATGGCAGGCTGATTAGATTGTCTGGGATAATTATGACAATCATCTGAGATGTTTTGTCAAACAATTGGTTCCGCTGCTAGTTTTGAAATATAATCGTTTAAGGCGATTCTCGCAATAACCAGAAATCATTTGATCATCCAGGGTACTTGTACACATTAAGGTTGTAAATGAGCCGAGTCAAAGCTCTTTTCTTGATCTATTCATTTTTTATTTTGGCTTGTACAAAGCAATTTTATTATTTCCCTTTTGATGTGGAACTAAATAATTTCATGCATGCTTAGGTCTGCTGCACAGGGATGTGTGTGCGCACAAATTCACGCGATTCTTATTTTTTTGTAATGTTGGCTAAATTTCTTAGAATGATCATACATATCATTTAAGCATATATATAATACCCAACTTAATTCTAATGTTATTATTAATAATAGTTGAGCTATTGTAATGGAT
Source organism: Gastrodia elata (assembly GCA_016760335.1). Lineage (NCBI taxonomy): Eukaryota > Viridiplantae > Streptophyta > Magnoliopsida > Asparagales > Orchidaceae > Gastrodia > Gastrodia elata. The sequence continues at coordinate 47,855,511 of CM028671.1, read as the reverse complement.
CATGTCATTATCGAGCTAAACTCAAATGAACAATGCCTTATTCGTGTTCGGCTTGCTAAGAAATCATGCTCAAAATATTTGACCAAGCTTGGAAGCATCTAGCCAACAAGCCAAAAAGAGCTATTCGCAAATAATAGCTTTTAATTAGCGAAATTGGAATCATCTAAGGAGATAAGCTCAATAATGTGAAATTTTCTACCATGAGTTCTTAAGAAATGTGCTTGAAATTTGGTTATTTAATTATTAAGCTTACAATAATTAAAAAATAAAATTTTAAAATGTTGTACTCTAGTACCTCAATATTATGTTTGGTATCGATGCATCTTTGATTATTCAGCTCTCATTTGAGGTGTTGTGCAATTTAAAATCCTAATTAAGTTTAAAACGAAACCATTATAGAACAATTATAAAACTAGTAATATTGTATGGGCAAAATGTTGGCCTATAATCCAACGCAAAAAATTCATACTAACAAAGAAATTGTTGTAGAGATGAGGATATTAAGGTGAATTAGTGGGTATGTGTGTGGAAGGATATGATGAGTAATGGTTACATTTGTAGCACTGTCAAAGTAGCTCTAGTTGAGGATAATCAAAGAGAAAGTCAGCTCATGCATATCAAGCGCATAGACTAATAAAGTTGAGTTAATGAAATTTACTCAGGCTAAAAGGAACTAGGTAAGAAATTGTTGTCATTGTCTCATATTTTTTGTTTGAGGGATTGTTATTTGTCTCATACAATGATGACAAATTCATATAGTTGACCACTAAATGATTACTAATATTTTGGAGTATTTAGTGATTAATTAATATTTTTTTATTTTCTTAATGTTTCGGAATCATTAATTAGTATTATATTTTAACAATTATTAAATTATTTAAAATTTATTGTATTAACATAATTAATAAACCTTAGGCTGAATCCTTGTTAAACTTCCCTTAGGTACAATGTCTGGTCCAATTTTCTAATCTTGATTTTATCCTTGTAAAATTTTGCGGCGACAATAATTGAAGGTAGAATTTCATACATACCACACAAATATTACTTAGTCATATATTGCACCCAATTTTTGATATATACAAGAGTATAATCAAATCTCTATTATTACCTTAAAAACTAACACTCAGCATGCCCTTGCAACAAAACAAGTGAATGAGATTCTTGACGATGCATAGTAATAATTTATGAAAATTTAGATTTTGGTGTTAAATATATAAATACTCATAATTTACGTGTTAGTAATTGTTTATATTTTGAATTTATTATCTTGGATTATCTTATAGATTGCGAACTATTTTCCCACTTGATTTCAGTTCCTCTAGCTTATTACATTTTTTTTTTTTTGTTATTTTACTGAAAAAATCAAAACTGAAAATGTCTTACTGTTCTGATTTTTTTTTTGTAACTTTATCATGCAGGGCATAGTGAGCTTGGAAACAGAATACGGAAATATCCATATCAAAGTAAGTGCTGAATAAGTGCTGCTAAGTTTAAGTATCATAATCTTTTGAGCAGAAATTCACACTTAATAGTTAAATCAAAGATAAAAATTTCTGCTTATTTCAATAATATCTTCTCAAACCTCTAAATATTTTAACATTAATGTAGAATTCTGGCCTTTACCTTTTAAGCCTTGTTGTGGTTCATATGGAGAATAAGCTGTTAGAAAGTTAACTTAGATGCATATTCCATTAAATTCCCTAATTAAAAAAGTTACGTGAGTAAATTTTTCTCATATTAAAGAAGGAAAACGAAATTCAAATAAGATATGACAAGAAATCATTCTGAATGATCCCAAATGCTTGAAACTTAAGGAGGGGCCATTGTTTGATTGAGCATAATGGAGACCGAAGATTCATGCAGATGATCACACCTTATTGATTAAATAAAATATTATGATCATGGAGGGACCACCTTAGCCTCATTTGAGATTTATATCATTATTGTATTTGAGAAGTTAGGGTGGTTATTTATTTGAGCATCTTTACAGATTTATGGACTACTTGTGTCAGGACTAGTTAAGGGATTAAATTATGAGCTATTTGGTAGTGACCTAGCTTAGCAGCTAACTCCCTAACAGCTTTAACAACTTAGCTTATTCAACTTAAAGTAAAAAAAAAAAAAACAAATCAAAAGTTACTTCGAGCAACTTAGTTATTTATGGTCTATTAATCCTACAATTCCAAAAATTAAACAACTTCTGTACAACCAAGCTAAATTGTTCATTTAGTATGTTAATTTTAGTGTTATTTTGAGTTCTAGTTAGATAAGCTAAGTTGCTAAGCTAAAATGAGCCAAAATTTTCTTTAAACAAACAGCCCTAGTTTATTAGACATATGAATCATTTGTACTGAAGGAAAGTTTACTTATTGCTTAATAATTAAGAATAAACATGTTAAATAACAAGTTACATATTTGGCATTCCTTTCTTCATCCCTTCGCCTAAATGTTAACATCAAAACAGCTTTTGGCGGATTGCGCTCCACTCTCGGTGGCTTATATCGTTGAGTTATTGGAAGCGCGGCATTGTGCCGGTTGCCGAATATACCGTGCTGAGGGTCGCGGAGGGGCATGGGATTCCATAGGAAATCACATACCAGAGGTGATTTTGCAATCTTCCAACCCCTATTAATTTTTTTGTTCCCTTTATTGTTTTGTAACAAAATAGATTGTTCATAGGCTTCCTTTGGGCCTCCATATGCCCTTATTCAAGGAACTTTGGAAGCTGAAGGCCTTCCCTTTAAGGGTGTTCCTGCTGAAGCTTGCCCCAGAATCAAAAGAGGGTCAGTTGCTTGGGTCGGCGCCGGGCCGGAGTTCTTCATCAGCCTTGCGAATCACAATGAGTGGGAAAGAGCATACACCGTCTTCGGTTTCGTCCTCCCCGAAGAGATGGAGATTGCTGAGAAAATTGCTGGGCTTCCCACCAGAACAGAAATCTGGAATCGTGTTAATGTCTCAGTGTTAGAGAAACCCATTGATTTGAAAATCAAGCGCATGCACAGGCAGTGGACTTCTCAATCTCTCCAGTGAAAAAATGCACATCCTGGCTCCAGCTGATCTATATATTCTTACAAAAATTTATCTGAATGTATTTTAAAGGTTACATAATTTTTAATATTGAATTTTCTTTTATGAAGTTATGCCACTATAATTTTTGTTATTTTAAGAAAACCAATCATAAAGTCAATAGGAATATAAAATTTCACAATCTCAAAAATGAGTTAGACACTGTCAAATAATGTGTTCTTAACTTCTGATGTGATTAGTAAATTCAGTAATCAGTATGAACTTAATGGCAGGTTTAATTAGTAATATCTGTTATTTATTTTCTATTTAATTAAGAATGAGGACATAAAAAAACATATTTAATATTTAAAACTTGTTTATAATAAAACCCTAATTTCAAAAAATCATTTGCTTAAAGCTACACTCAAAAACCTTGAAGACTTAGATGCAATTTCATTTTCAAAAATATTTCATAAAAAGTAGGTCTAATAAAAATATTTATCAATCTCTTTAGTACATCTTACTTTAGTCAAATTCTTAGATCTCTTATATCCCAATTAAGTTAGCTTATATATGAATCTCATTCTCTCAATAACAACTAATTTTTCATAGAATTAAAGAGTGCTACAATTTGGGCATCATGAATATGTTGGATTAACGATAAATTAGTTTATTATTTTTCTAATTCTCATCATTCTTACATTTAAAATATTCTTATACATTTTTTCTTCAATCTTTATTTGGGCATCTAGTTTCCACCACAAAGCATTTTAACAATTAAGTGCTCTCCCTATTAATTTATCAAATATACTCTTAGCTATGTTACGAATATAACTAACAATTGAATACCACATAAAACTGACTTCACCATTGAAATCTTAAACCTTCACTAATTAAATAATCTATATTACTTTTCTTAAGATTTCACCATTTTATTTTAGATTTAATATTTGCTTTCTTACTCCTAATTTTTAAATCTAAAACTAACAATCAATGTTAGTTTATCCCGTAATCACTTGAAATAGTCTTAAAATCTTTGCAATATAGATGATCATTTTCTTCATATACAAAGTAATTAATCCAAGTTCTAAAGCCCTGCTTTAATAAATGATAGCATGTTCATTTTTTTGTTAAATATGTATTAACAATCATAAAATCATAAGTTAAACTCTAAAATCATTTTTTTTTACTCATCAATTTCTCCAAAACCAAAATCACTAAAAATACTATTAAATTCTTTAGCTAACCTTCCATCATGTCCATTAAATTCTCCTTTTATTAATAATATCTTCAATTGGGGCATTCCTTCAACTCCCCAAAAAAAAAAAGGTTTTGTAAACCAACTACTCTAAATCATGTTAATTTTTTCGTATAAGCGTAATAAATCTATTTTGAAGGGCATAAATACTTAAAATATTAAAATTGTCCAATCAATCATAATATCTAAGAACATAATTAAATCTCTTGCCCTCTAACTTTCAATATAATATTCTTTAAAATTTGATCCAGGATATCCCATCCTATGAATATTTTTACCTGAGAAAAATATTTTGAAGTCTAAACTATTATTTTATTTTGCTTTCCCTCCCAACCGCTTTATTTCTTGAGGATAAAATATTTATCCTCCTATAAATCAAAATTTCTACCAACTCAAAAAATTGGCTAGTGATGGTGACTATTCCAACTATCTATTCTTAGTTATGTAACAAGCTAGCTTATTTATCCACATTCATCATAATGCAAGAACTCTTGCTTATTTGACACAACATATGGGCACTGATTTAGTGGGCTTTGTACCAATTTCATTATGTTCAAGCAATGACAAATAGCTTCCATGGGATGCCCTACTTCTAGCATAATTTCTTAAATGAGCCATATCATAAAAGATTTCATATAGCATGAAGCTATTATCAACTACCTAATACAATCATCCTCCTTTCTCATCCAAGACTAGGGACCCAACAACGACATTTAAATGCATTTGTTAGATCAATAAATAAAATTAAGGTGAAATAATTAAAGAAAAGAATTCAACTGAAAGTAACATGGTTAAACATAGTTCATAATGATTTGCAAGGGATATGCATAACATCTCATGTGATGCTTAATAAGAATGAAGTAAAAATAAGATTTGATAAAAATAATCCTTAATAATTAAGATAAAACTGGTGATTATCAAAAGAGAATATCCTCTATTGTTTGTCTTCTGAAATTTATTAAGAAGTTCTGGTAAAGCAAAAAGTAAATACAACATAGTAAGTTAAACATAGACTCAAACACATGAATGAATGCTTGTAACAAAATCAAGATGACTTTGAATAGTTCTTGACAATATCATAATTTATTCCAAGCATGCCACACTTATGTTGACTAAAAGATACCAAGGAACACAACTAAAACTATAACATCGCCGCCACAGCTATAACATTTTCTTACACTTGTTCAAAATAAGAAATTTTAACTAATCCCACTATAATTGTCCATGTATCAGGATGAAGAACCTCAATCAAAGGTATAAGATTTAGAGCTTTATTTTACATCATCCTTTAAGTTTTAAGTTTTTGATCACCTTCTTTGAATATCAAATGACTAGTTAAGAAAATTTTAAAATGTAATTACAAGAAAATAGCAACTCTAAAATTAATCTCATAAAGGGCATCAAGTTTTCTATCTACTCATTTAAAATTATACCTCGAGCTCATATAAGGATAATCATCAAATTAAATACATGAATTTTGAGTAGCTAATAGCTTTTATTTATATATTTCTAATGAATTTTTTATTTTTCAAATGAAAAATGCAATAAATGATACCTATCTCCTTGTTCACTGTGCTCCACAAAATCAAGCTTCCACTGCATAACTCTTTAAATTCCTGCATAGCCTCCTGTGGCAAATGCTCTAAGAAGGTTCAGAGTGCCTGCATATTAATTGTATGCTCTAAGCAATCTTTCTGGATCAGGCTTTCGAGCTCTCATTAAAAGCATCATTGTTGATATTGTCTCCCTAGTGACTAGGAAGTTGCACACCATCAATGGTCTCAAATTGTCCCGCCATTCTCCCAACTTAAAGAACATCAAAGCATAAATACCACAATTGGTATCAGGGCAACTAAAGCATCAAACTATAGCTAAAGCATTATTCACAAAAAGATAATTATAAAGGAAATAAATAAAGGAAAAACTTATAAATTAGCGTTGAAGAATAAAGTAATATTTTTTATTGCAAAAGGATACATTTATTTCTTTTAAAAATAAGGACATGCTATTTTTTAATTTCTTACAAATTGTTTATTTAATTCTTTAATCATACAAGTGTCTCTTTTAGTCCTAGTTCTATTTATGTTGCTAATTTGATCACTATCATATTTGATATTTAAAATGCATGAAAAGATTGAATGGAGTTATTATAAGAGGGGTAATTTACCCTTTTTTATAAGAAAATTAAGTTAAATAAAGATTGAACAACCACTGGATATGAATCTACAAGAAAACGAAGCCCATTGGCTAGACTGCCAGCAACTTAATTTGGTAGAATACCGTTAAAAATAACTCTAGGTTCAATATAAAATTTTCATATCCAGTTAAAATAATTTATCTAAAACTATATTTGATATATAATCTTTTTATAATAGAAATTACTTTGTCAATCTAAGAAATTTTAATTTGATTAACTTTTACATAAATATTTTTTCAAATTTACAAGTTAAAACAAATCAACCATTTTTAAATGAATAATTCCACTCTTTCAATACATGATACAATAGTGGTAGAAACTAATGTAACGGCAATTCATTGCAGTTACTATCTTCAAAAATTGCGCGTCTTTATGTATAGACATTGCGTACCTTATTTATGTAATGAGCGCATTAAAAATACCACTGAAGTCAACTTGAATGATCATTTAAAAAAATATATCTTTAAATTCCTCGACTTTTTTAGCTCATTTGCAAATCAAATCATCAACTGTTTTCAATAAAATTATATAGTGATATAAGCTCTTTTTTTTTGTATAATTAACTAAGAAATGCATATTGCAACTAATAATAAATGAATCGCCAACTTAATTATATTTTTAAGTGTAACATTAGAATCTTGATCTCTTATAAACATGTGCTGAAGATCAATGCTTCAATTGAAATATCAATATCAAGGCATTAAAATAACGAGAATAGAATATGTAATCCATTCTTCATTTAATCATATGATAAATAGGATGATTTTAATGAAATTGTTAAGCACCTTCCAAGTTCATATATCACATCAAAGTTCAAATCTTAAGCTAGGTGGTGGCGCACCTCACTGCTGTATCACCAGCTATTAAGCACCTTCCAAGTTCATATATCACATCACTAATGTATCACCAACATTTTCACCATATTATGTTTTCAAAAATACAAATTAAAAGATGTCAATCTAGTGGTACTAGAAATGCTAGTAATGCATCGTATGATGTGGTTACACATTGGCATGAGAGTTTAATTACTTTTGGGTAGGCATGGACTGATGATTATTGAGATAATGAATCCATTACTGTGAAAAATGAGGGAGAAAAATATAACAGTTAAAATGGGTGCTGATGATGCTGATATAGATGATGGTTGAGATAGGTGCAAAGAATTTGTTGATAACCAATGGAAAGAAAATGGCAAACTATCTGAAGACACTCTTAATCCAAGTATGTCAGTTATGAAAAAAGGAAAAGAAAAAATTCTAGGCAGCCTTGAAAATACTTGTGAATCTTCAAAAAGCAAAAGTATACTGATAAACGCTATCGTTTCTGATAATGATGCAAGTGCTATAGTGATGCCCAAGAAAATAATTTAAATTTCCTACTTTAATCCTCATAACGGAGAGAATTAGCACATTAGCTCCAAAGCCTTTCAAAATTTATGTGAGACATCTTTACAATAGAGTCAAGAAAAAACCCCTCATAGATCCTTTATTGTTAGCAACATATGCAACAATAATACATAAAGTCAATATATCGATGGAAAATTGTAAGCAACTTAAGAGAGCTTTTTATGGTTGAATGAAAACCATCCAACTGTTGGCCTATAATGCACTTTTGTGCACATCTAAGTTTGACAAGCTTCTTAATACACATGTATGAATGTTTTAATGCAATCATTCTATGTTCTAGTTAAGAACGTGTGAGTGTTGATGCGTGGGTGTTGAAATTTAATGTGGCCAACAATTCACAATAAAGCCAAGGTTAGGAACCTGCTTCCAGCTAAGAAGACTTTTCACGATGCCTTGCTTTTTAGACCTGCTCAAGCTTTACCAGCTCTAGAATCCATCCTTCCTCTAGCACTTGCATAAGAATCCCTCTACTTCTACCTTTTCCTAAGGCATAGCTCCAATTGATCCGTCATTCTGTACACTAAGGGTTAAGTTTGATTTCGTCATAAGAAGAAGAGCCATAAGGTAAGAAATGCCAAGCCATCCTTTTAACCATTAAGGATTAGGAAATAAAGGCATTTGATTATTCTGTAAATGAGTTCATCGCTTGTTAGACAAAGAGACTATAATTGCTGACAAGCATCAGTTGGGACTTGAGGGTTGTTTGACTGCATCACTAGTAGATAATACTTGACAATGACATAATACTCTTAGAAGCTTTAAGAGACATAACAGAAAGAGCTGCAATATAGTGATCATGGTGTAATGTTCACCCAAACTAAAGAGCTTACAATTGAACCTCACCCCATCCCTTTCCATGCTGGTAAAGTGAACTACACCTCTCTTTTAGTCAAACTACTTGATATTTAGCGCCTTTTAAACTAGAGAGCTTTGAGAAAATAAATGCAATTAGGTAATTGAGGCCAACACAGCTTACCGTGTGGTTGCATATGACAGAGGCTGTAATATTATTTTATTTTATTTTTATTTTTAAATCATTGCATGCATGTGCAATGCCTATGCATGTAACAACAAAAAGTTGTTGCAATTGTTAACATTAAGAATTTGTTAAAATTTAAAAAATTGTAACTACAAATCTTAATTACAATTATTGTTCCATTGTCTCTTATATATGTTATTTTTGAAAATCTTAACACTAAGGAAAAATGTCTTCAACCAATGGTAAGAAATTCATACTTATCAAAACAAATATATATAATTGCAAAACAAATAAGTATATTGAAGTTAATGCAAATGCAGATGTTGGTGAGGCGGTCCATAGAAAATTGACCCCCCAAAATGCGCTGGGTGTAGAAGAGAACATTATGTTCAATGGTAAAACAACTCCTCGGGCTGAGAAAATGATGAAGTTACCCAAGAGTTGATTCAAAAATAGATCTTCTCGCATTTGACAGCACACCAAATGCTAAGAAAGTGGATTTGTAAATGACTCAAATGGAGAGTTACTTTGACATTCATAATTCTTAGTCCCGAGTGAAGAATGTTTTTTCAAAATTTAAGCCACCAAAACACACACTAACCAGGTGAAATGCTCGGAATAGTGAAAGATAACATCAATTATAAGAGAGTCATACAACTTTTTGGGAAGAATTTTAACCTATGAGACTCGAGGACAAACATTGATTGCACTAGAAAAGATATTAATCAATTAAAGAATACATCCAAAACTCTGTCGGCAAACTCTTATTATCCTTAGATGACATCTTACTCACAAAGTAGATAGTTGAATTGTGCCAAGTTAGCTTTGTTATCAACTAAGACTCTCATACACAGTAGCACTTTTGTTATAGCCTTAAAAACAAATTAAGCAAGGAGCCTAACAGGAAAAAGACCATTGACAAGAAGGCAACAAAGGAAAGAAACTATAAGCTAAAGAGGCCAAGAATTAAATTGAATCCCAACCAACTTATGGTAACTAGCCAAGCTACTAACAGATGAGGTGCTGAGAAAAAACAATACAAAATATAGTAAGGAAACTGATTTTTTCAGTTTTTTTTTGTATTGCTTGAGAAAACTGGAATGAAAATGATTAGAAGAGGAGAAAAATAGCGGTAAAATTATTGACAAAACAGAAGGATAAATAGAAATCACCATGATTTTATACACCTAGGTGTTTTGAAGCTATGCACGCTTAAGTCTAAGGGTTATATACACCCAATCTCCACCAAACCATCAAAGTAAAGTAGTTCAAAATTTCTTAAGTAAACTATCATTACTTCAGAAGAATATGCATATTTATAGTCTCCGTCAAAAACCCTAACGCAATGGACTATTTACAACTTTTCTTCTCAAAGCACCCTTTCAAACGCTTAATAAGAGTGAAAAATGACACCGAGACTTCCAAATCAGCATTGAGGCCAACTCAAAACACTAAATCACATTAACTAGTCAGCCTCCCATGCATTAATACACGTAAATGTGAAATAATTTGTGCGGGGTCTGACATAACTCAAACCTAACTCATTGACTCAAAATATCTCACAATTCAAATAAAATAAAATCACTTAAAAATTAAAAATAAAGTATGAAAAATAACAAAATAAGTCTTGAGACTTTGTGTTTTTAGCAAAAGCACGGGCCGCAATTTTGGGTAAAGCAAATAGAGCATGTACTGCATCATTTTTATTTTAACTAAAGGAACTTTGCTCTGCAGAGTTAAAGTCCACTTAGTTATCAAGGAGGTCAGGGACTAACTTCTGAAGCTCTGACATTATCATTCATGTGTGTCTTCTAATGGAGGTTTATTCTTCCATCTGACCAAAATAGGTGTTCTCCAATCATGTCAACATCAATCTCATCAGTAACAAGTGTCTTCTGATGGGGGTTTATTCTTCCATCTGATCAAAACATGTGTTCTCCAATCATGTCTACATCAATCTCATCAGTAACAAAAGATTCAATTTCAAAAAAGGTGCATGAAACTTATGCAATGGTTCACCATCTTTCTTGCAATAGAACTAGTTCTTGCATTCTCTAAAATATAATCAACAGAAATGAAAATGAAACTTCTATGTTAAAAATAGGACTGATCAATATATCAAGCGCCAAATTCAATAAAAAAACATTTGGTCTAATTTGTTTAGCCACTGAATGATCTTGTACAACGGGCATCCAATTCCTTATACTAGGTGGTGGCGTACCTCTCAGGTTGAATGCACACTAACAATTATCTCTTTCTTTAAATGCTTTATGATCTAATTGCATTTTTATTTTATTTGTGTATTAATTGAAAATTCAATTTGAGCTTTAACTTTTTTATGTGACTTCTATAAATCTTTAGCAAAAAATAAGTAGCATCATAGTAAAGTTGATTGAGCAACTCTAGGAGATTAACATGCTTCTTAGGATTAAACCCATAAATAATCTCAAAAGAAGACTTCTTGGTTGTACGAGAGAAATGTTATTATAAGTGTATTCGTTAGTAGTCAAGTGAAAATCCCAATTCGCTAAGTCCTCCAAACTAAATATCTAAGCAGATTCCCCAAACTATGATTCATTACTTCAAATTGATCATTGTTTAGAGATGGAAAAATAAAGAAAACTTAATGGCAGTGCCCAAAGACTTCCAAAAAGCATTCTAAAATAGAAAACAATGACATCCCAGTCAAACATGATAGTATTTGAAATCACGTGCAACTTTATGACCCCCCAAGGAACAACATAGCGACATGAGATGCTTCGGTGGTCTTGGAACAATGAATAAAATGAGTCATTTAAAAAAATAGATCCACTACCACAAACACATTGTCATACCCGTGAAATGCTATGACCTAATCCAAGAGCATAGACAACCAAATAAAGCAAAGAAGGATGGAATGAAATGACTAGCTTTCAAATTGAGAAACATAAATTAGCTATGGACTTAGGACGGAATATTACTAAATTTACTTTTAGGGGGCTTAGGGCTCCAATTAGAGCAGAATATCTAAAAATAAACAGCTTGAAAGGCTAAGAGATGGTAATGGAATGAACTTTTCACCAAAACTCCTCTCAAAAGCAATTAGCACAAGAGAGATTGAATTTAGTACTCGGCACCAGTGGTTATATGTAAACAAAGAGAGGCCACTGAGAGGATTATGAAAGAGAATTCAATTTTAAATAAAGCAGATGCTTTTTAGCTCTCTACATTATACAACTCTGCATTTTTCTATGATTTCAAGCATTCCCGACTAGTTTCATTGGCTCTAGAGAAGTCAGTGTTCTAGCAACCAAGGTGGGGTGAAATTTACTTGGACCAAACTACCTCTGAAAAGCATGATTTGGCTAAGGAATACCTGAATCCACTCTCAAAGAATCTATTTGCATTGTCAACTTTCTCATGCAGAATAGAAAATAAATTAACAATATGCATGAGGTAAATATTATGATTAAATGAATCTTGTATCTAGCATTCGAAAAGAGGAAATCAAGGGAACAAAAACAGACTGCAACAGTTTTCTTTTATCTTCTTTTAGTCGATCAAAACTCTTCGTATTAGGTGCAAAAGGTAGAGTAATTCCACCTCAAACCTTATCAACATATGCACGTTTCCCTCCAATCTGCATCACCAATTCAAAAATGGAAATAGTTGCTTTCAACAAGCCTAAACCAAGCAAACAAAGTAAAGCATCTTGCAAGCTAAACATTAGTCATTTTTCTAATGCAGTGAGCTCTATTTTCTTGATTGACTTAGTTTGACAGATAGTCCATCATAGCTATCTAGCATGCTGATAAGCTGTGCAGCATAATCATATATGATGCACAAAATCACTGAGTGGTAGTACTTTAGTTTGGAAGGTCACCCTAGATGTCAAATGGGGGCATTTATACAATCTCCACTAGCTAACTCTGGGAAAGTATAATTTTTCATCAAAAGTTTTCATACACATTATGTATGAAAAATTATCCACTTTCCTAGAGTTAGCTAGACAAGCTATTAACCAATGATAAACTATCCACTTTCCCAGAACAAGTTCTCTTAACCACATGCTCTTGATTTAGATTCATTAAATTAATAAAGGTGTGTTCCTAAGATGGGCATGCGAGGCCCAACGAACGAGGTACCTCCCTTTTTTCCTACAACTTACTACTCAATTTTTTCGATTTGAGTTTTGTTTAGCTATTTCTGTGATAATTGCATCGACTGTTGTATACATTAGGGTGTAATGTAGTCTATTGATGCCCCTTTTACACCGAGCTTATACAGTGTTGTATAGTGCCCGGGTCGAGGGGTGCCTCGACCAACCACCAGTGCCCAGACCTTCTTCTAGGGTCTGTCATATCAGCCTCAGCGTGGTGAGCATGCGGAGATGTCACTCGAGCCGTGAGGTAGTCTGTGGAGGGAGCATTCTCCCTCCACAATAAACCCTATGGGTGAATTAGGGTTGAGCAGGGCTTGAACGGTAGAAGTGATTGCATATAGGGATTTTGTATGCATTGTGTAGGCTTCATAAATAGGAGTATTTTGATACTTAAATCAACAGTTGTAGTCAACTGAGTGGAGAGTATTTAGATGCCCTAGTTTCACATCTCGGGTTTTTTGACTAGGAAGGTGAACAATGCCGGGCAGGTCGACCCCGACCCACGCGACACTGCTTTCGGACCCGCACATGCGGATCACTTGCATGTGCGTAAGCAATCGCCAGCCATGATGCTGAGATGCCAAATGGAGAAAAATGAATTATGATTAATTTTCCTTAATTAAATTAAATCACTTTTTTTATTTTGTTGTTATTTTTATTATATAAATCCAAATATGGCAATGTTATATCTCAAAGTAATCAGAAAAATATGATAAATTTACTGGTGGTATTACTTTTGTAGTTTGAGTGATATGTTTATTAATGATTGAATATTAAATGAGAAGATTTGATTTTTAGGAGCTTAGCATTATGTTAACTTTAGACCTTAAGTTATGGTTTAGCTTATTAGGACCTTAGAACCCTAGGATAAAATAGCTTGAACCATACATATTATAGTTACTGATCATTATGAAAACATATACTGTAGAGAATACTTAGGTTAATCTAGTGATGGTTAGTCTTGCCATTTAAGTAGGAAGGCTATGCTAGGAGAGAGAAAAGTTGTGAGCTGAAGTGTATTGTGACATGACTTGGTAGATGGGAGGGACTAGGTTGCAGGAGTATGGATTCTAATAGTGTGAATCATAATCTTATTAGCTTGATGTTCAAATCAATAATTCATCATGGCTGAGAGGATTTAAGACAAGACTTCTCTCTAGGCCTCTAAGTGATGGAAACTAGCATCAGTAGTTGCAGGACTAAACACTAGTGAGAGTAAATGAGTAATTGAATTTAAATTGGCTCAAGAAATCAGAGGACTGTTTGAGTAGACTCTTGGATTTTGAGAGAGATAACTTAGAAAAAGCTTAAAACTTATCTTTTAGTAGAAGTCCTTATATATATATATAAATCAGAGGACCTTTTAATAGAAGTCCTTATATCTTTTAGTAGAACTTATCTTTTAGTAGAAGTTCTATAATTGACTAAAGGCATGTGCCTTAAGTTAATTGGTGGTGTTCAATTAATCCCAATCACTATGATAGATAATTAAATTAGACAACAAACGGATGTCACATATCTTGTATTTAAATTTGGCAAAATTCCTTGAAATGTAACAACACTTTGAGAACCTTATTCATTTGATTATAATTTATATGCATAGCACAAACTATAAAAATTAAATCAGAGAAAGGGTTTCACTCAGGGTGGATTAGTTTGTACGGATTTATTGAGCTAGGGCTAGATATGGAGTAATCAAGAGATCGCACATATCCTTGAGGAAGAATGTGTAGTTATATATGTAACAACCTAGATGTTGTTACACATCAATTAGTAACCTAATTAACTCCAAACCTCTTTCATTACTCTTATAATAGAGTTAGAAGTCTCCACCTCAAATTTCGTACGATTTGGAGACCATTTAGCAATTTCCAACATTTCCTAGTTTTCTGATAATTTTGAAAATACCTAATTTATTTAGACTTCAGAATAAAAAACGGAGTCCACCATTAGACTCACCACACCCAAATTAGCTATGAGTGATATTTTGGAAGTTGTCAAATCTTTCGCAAATATTTCTAATATTATTTAAATACATAGAAAATTATGAAAATTAAATATACCTCCAATCGAAAATCCGATCGCATTTTCCCGTTCTCCACCCCTCAATTAGGTATGGATGAAAATTTGGGATTTTTTGAAGTGTGTTTGGATGTTTAAAAATTGAGTAAATTAATTAATATACTATAATATTTAATTAATTTAATATATATTATATGTAAAAAAAAAATTATTTTTTAATTCCAACGTTATCTTCAAAATAGCGAGCATTCGTTGTTTTCCACG
Organism: Gastrodia elata; assembly: GCA_016760335.1. Lineage (NCBI taxonomy): Eukaryota > Viridiplantae > Streptophyta > Magnoliopsida > Asparagales > Orchidaceae > Gastrodia > Gastrodia elata. The sequence continues at coordinate 47,840,238 of CM028671.1, read as the reverse complement.
AAGCAGCGAACGGCAGATCGAAATGATCTAAGCCATTGCGCTTTACTTCAGGGTAATCTAGCGGCTAAGGCGATTCCTGATTCGATATATCTAATCTGACCGTTCGATCAAACAATTGAACGAACGACCAGATCTCTACTTTTTGTACATCTTCTTCATTTTCTTTATGCCGAAGGACACTGCTGAATGGAAGGTGGAGGTACGGCGCCAGGTCCCTCTAGTTAGCCTTCCCACTTCCATTAGACATCCTGTCCTCATTTATCTCCAATATTTTTTTCGGGGACTGGCTTCCAAAGTCGTTTATGAGAGCAGGATATAGGGAGAGGTTCAGCGCTAGCTCGGCTGTGATCTCTATTCTGCGAACTAGTGGAGGCCTCGAGCCGTTGGACATCTCTCGAAGGTGAACCCTAACCCAATATTACACCATCGACGGTGCAAGGTACTTAAGTTTCGATCATATACCTTATGCTAGTGATTCCTGTCAATGAGATGTTTCTTCTGGATTCGACCAATTTAAGTGTTACACATCTATGTTCCCCGTTTGATTAGATATGATCGATTAAATCGTTACATATAATCAGTAAAGGCCGTTGGACTGCTCTCGGAGGTGAACCCTCATTTTGGGACTGGATCGATCGAGCAGACCGGGAACGACCCGGCCCGATTTGAATAGGGAGACCCTTCGCCTTCTTCATTATTTCGGCGGAAACGGCATCTAGGGTTAAGTTTTTTTTTTTTTTCGCAACTTCAATCGAGCTCCTTAGGGCTCGATCGAATACTAGAAGCTTGATAGATGAAATAAGAGGCTACGACAATCAGCATAATAGGATATACGAACTACATAAGCGACAATCGATCGAAAAAAAATTGGATTTTGGATGGTACCTGATCGATCTCAATCGACGGCTTTAGGATATTTAAGATCTGCTGCTGTTTGTAAAACCTTCTCTTCGATCTCCTCAAGGTTTTCGAGAGGCTAGGAGGTATGCTGGGGTTTTGAGCGAATCCTTAGGCGGCTGCAGACGCGTTTCTGCGATTCTACCGCTCGCGTGCAGGCCCGCGTAGCACGCGTCGCATGCTAGCGACCCAGCGGGAGAGACGGCTCATAGACCGTTCGATCGTATCAACTGATCCGATCAGACGACTCAGAAGAGCTAACGCTAGATCAAACAGAGGTAGTGATAAGTGGACGGCGTGAATTAGGAGTAAACGGTTTCCGTTAAGTGTTATTAAAATATTAATAATTTTAATTAAATTAAACAATTTCTTAATTTAAATTTATATGATTAATTATATCCAAAAAATTTCCAATAAATTACCCCTAACTAATTGAGGGGTGAGGAACGCAACGGCATAGCTAGATTTTTGATCTGACGAGTATTTAATTATTCGATTTTTTGGGTATTTAAATAATATTAAAATATTTGACAAAAATCCAACGACTTCCGAATGCATCCAAAATCTTACCCCTAGCTAATTTGGGGGTGTTGAATGCAATGGCGAAGTCAGATTTTCAATCTGAGGTCAAAATTATTTAAATATTAATAAATAAATTTAAAAAGAAATTCTGGTATTTTATATTCTCTCCAACTTTAAAGGATGTCGTCCCGACATCAATCTAAAATTTAAAGAAATTTATTAAATCTAGAATCACTTACTAGTGGAATAAGTGAGTATATGACTTCTTCATACTCGACTCTTCTTCCCATGTAGCTTCTTCTTTGCGACAATTCTTCCATCGAACCTTTATCATGGGAATAGTTTTATTTCTTAATTTTCTTTCATCTTGATCTAGAATTTCTTCTGGTTCGATCACATAGCTGAGGTTTGGTTGCAAATTAATATCTTCTACTTCCACTCTCATTGAAGGTTCTGTTAAGCATTTCCTTAATGAGGAGATATGAAATACATCGTGCATCAGACTCAAATATGGTGGAAGTTTAATTTGATATACCACTTGGCCCACTCTCTTCAAGACTTCAAAAGGTCCAATAAACCTTGGACTTAATTTCCCAGAAACTCCAAATCTTGAAACTCCTCTGAATGGATTAACTTTCAAATATATGAAGTCTCCAACAGAAAATTCCACATGATGATGATGAGCATCAAAATACTCCTAGCCATAATGAGACTATTTCACCTAATGTTGAAGCAGTCTATCCTTTTGATCATAGTGGAGCAAATCAGATACTCCAGTTCATGAATATGATGAGCCAATTCATGAACAATCAATAATTTCAAAATCCAAACCTTATTTCAGCCCAAAGAAAAGTAGTGAATGAAGATATGTTAGTATTTCTTAAGCTTCAGCCTCCAAGATTCAGTGGAAAGGCAACTCCTTACCAAGTTGAAGAATGGATTCAAAGAATAGAAAAGGAATTTAAATGTGCTAAGAGTTCTGAAGATCAGAAGATATCATTGGCCACTTATCTACTGATTGAAACTGCAAAGAAATGGTGGAAGATAGCCAAAACCACTGCATTTCAGAATAGATCAGAAGAAGAAATCCATTGGGGAGAATTCATAAAAGTATTCTTGGGCAAGTATGTATCCTAGTCTGCTAGGCAGACAATGAGGAAAGAACTCTTGAACTTGAAACAAGGGAGTCATTCAGTTACAGAATATGAAGAAGAATTCACTCGCTTAGCTACTTTTGCCCCAGAAATGGTTACCACGGAAGAAGTTAGGTGTCACTTATTCCTTAATAGATTAAGGAATAATTTTCAGCATATTTTGACACCTCTCCAAATTTCAAATTTTGCCCAGCTAGTGGAAAAAGCCAAGCTCATGGAAGCCCAAGAAGAGCAGTATTCTTCCATAACAAAGAGGCCAAGTTTTTCTCCCCATTTTCCATCCAAGAGGCAATAATTTTCAAAACCTCAAGGAAGAATTTATAATATTCAAAGCAACCCCAGTGGACCCATTTTAAGAACACCAAATACTTGTAGATTTTGTGGAAGGATACACAGTACAGATAAATGTTTTACTGGTGTAGGTCAATGCCACCGGTGTGGGAGGACCAATCATACAATAAAGTTCTGTCATGCTACTTATTTAGTAAATGGAATCCCAAATTAAGGCAAAGCAATTATGAGAAATCAAGGCAAGCCACCAATAAATCAAGGAAACAACATAGTATCTTCAAGTAATATAAGAAATAACCCAGCCCAGGCCAAAATATTCAATTTATCTCAAGAAGAGGCAAGAGATGAGCCTGATGTGGTTACAGGTACTATTCTATTATTTCAGCACCCTTGTTCAGTTCTTTTTGATTCTGGAGCTACGCATTCTTTTATTGCATCAAAATTGGTTCAAAAATATTTATTTCCAGTAGAACAACTTTCATCAACACTTAAAGTCAATCTACCATCAGGAGATTTCTTAGAGACAAGCATCTTTTGTAAATGTAAGTTAGATATAAGTGGAATTTCTTGGGAGGCTAAACTCACTGTCATCCCTATAACCACTTTTGATATTATTCTTGGGATGGACTGGATGAGTCAGAATAAAGCATTAATTGATTGTGCAAAAAAGAGAGTATATATATATATATAATGGAAGTAAGAAAGTGACATTTATTGGTCAAAGAAGTGAAGTTATTACCCTTATTCCAGCCAATAAAATTGAAAAGTTTATTAAAAAGAAATATCCTATATTCTTAATCTTACTCTCAAATTCTGATGTTAAATCTACGCCTCTAGAAGAAACTCCTATAGTAAAAGAGTATGCAGATGTTTTCCCAGAAGAACTTCCAGGATTACCACCTCAAAGAGAAGTAGAATTCAACATTGATTTAATTTAAGGAACGAATTGGCCCAATCTGTACAGATTCTCAGTGTTGATTTCCATCCTCCAAAGACAAACACCACAATAATATATACCACATTTCATCTTTTTATTACATACTTATTTGATAAAATCCTTTTCTAGATTTATAAGCAGCAAGCAGTTTTGGAATATAAATAATATTCAAATGAAAATGGCTCAAAATAAGAATACTGAAATAAAACTTATAAGTAGATTTACGTACTCCTACCTGACTGGTAACTGAATTTTTCAGGTTTTGAAAATTAAAGCATTGAAAATTTGCCTAAGTAATAAAGGAAAGAAGAAATAGAGATGTGAGATATGAGAAGTGGTTAAATCTGTATTGTAAATATTAAAACTGTTGCAAATTCATATATGAATGGCTCTGAATGTAAATATGGACATTTATGTATTTTGTTTTCCTTATTTTCATAAATATATATTTTCACTGTATGAATCATTCTTTTGAGACTCTCGAACTTCGATCCTCGGCCGCCACATTGAGTTTGCCTATAATAATAGCTATTAGTCTAGTATAGGAATGGCTCCTTATGAAGCTTTTTATGGAAGGAGATGCTCACTTTCTCTTGCTTGGATTAAAGTAAAAGACTCACAACTTTATGGTTCTGAACTGATTGAAGAAACCACTAAGAAAGTTTAGTTGATTAAACGTAATATGATGACAAGTCAGGATAGGCAAAATAAATATCATGATGCCCGTCATCGTCAGTTAGAGTTCCAAATGGGTGATAGAGCTTATCTTAAAGTTAGTCCGATGAAGGGTGTGCAGAGATTTGGTATATCTGGAAAGCTGAGTTTAAGATACTTAGGACCCTTTGAAGTGATTGAGAGAATTGGAATATCAGCTTACAGGTTAGAGTTTCCAGATGACTTCTCGGCTATACATAACGTGTTTCACATATCATCTCTAAGGAGGTGTCTGTTAGATCCTAACCAGCATGTTTAGATATCAGCAATGGAGCTGCAACCTAATCTGACATTCGTTGTTAAGCTTATAACGATTCTGGGGAGAGATCTTAAGCAATTAAGAAGTCGCAGTATTCCTATGATCAAGATCCAATGGCAAAATCATTCTAATAAAGAAGCCACTTGGGAGAAAGAGGAGGATATGCGAAATAAATTCTCTGAGTTCTTTCATTAACCAGGTAATCATAATTTTCCTATTTTCAATTAAGTTTTTGTAAGACTTCCTACTTGTATTTACATTTATGTATTTTAATTGTTATGTGTCATGGGCAACACTTTTTTTAAGGAGGGGAGTTTGTAACAACCCAGATGTTATTACATGTAAATTAGTGACCTAATTGACTCCAAACCTCTTTCATTACTCTTATAATAGTGTTAGAAGTCTTCACCTCAAATTTTATACAATTTGGAGACCGTTTGGCTCCAACATTTCCTGGTTTTCTAATAATTTTGAAAATACCTAATTTATTTAGACTTTAGAATCAAAAAAGAAGTTCGCCATTAGACTCACTACACCCAAATTAGCTAAGGCTGATATTTTGGAAGTGTTAGGAAGTCGTCAAATCTTTCGCAAATATTTTTAATATTATTTAAATACACAAAAAATTAGGTAAATTAAATATACCTTTGATCAAAAATCCGATCGCAATTTCCCATTCTTCACCCCTCAATTAGGTATGGGTGAAAATCTGGGATTTTTCGAAGTGCATTTGGATGTTTAAAATTGAGTAAATTAATTAATATACTATAATATTTAATTAATTTAATATATATTACATGAAAAAAAAAATTAATTCTAACATTATCTTCAAAATAGCAGGCATTCGCTATTTTCCATGAAGCAGTGAACGACAGATTGAAAGGATCTAAGCCATTGCGCTTTACTTCAGGGTAATCTAAAGGCTTAGGCAATTCCCGGATCGATATATCTAATCTGGACGTTCGATCAAACAATTGAACGAACGACCGGATCTCTACTTTTTGTACGTCTTCTTCGTTTTCCTTAGGCCGAAGGACACTGCTGAATGGAAGGTGGAGGTACGGCACCAAGTCCCTCCAGCTAGCCTTCCCACTTCCATTAGACATCATATCCTCATTTATCTCTGATATTTTTTTCGGGGATTGGCTTCCAAAGTAGTCTATGAGAGCAGGATATAGGGAGAGGTTCGGTGCTAGCTCGGCTGTGATCTCTATTCTTCATAATGCTTAGTATATTAAACTTGTAAGAAGATTTTTTTTCTTTCTTGCATTAATTATATTTTAATAAATTGTCGGATTTCAATTTTGTATCCACACAGGCAATTTATTTTATGCATGTGCACACAGATATAAAGGGGCAAAGCAATCACCCAAGTATTAGAGGGATCTTGTATCGCTACTTTGAGAGATTGAGTTCTTACAAATTTGTGCTGTATTTGAAACTATGTATGTAATAGAAGTGTGTGAATCTCCACATAATACTAATGCATATGTATTCAATACAAGTATTTTACTTATAAATTCTACACAAATTATTTCTGTAATACTCAAGACACTTGTAATTACGTTGTTCATTGTTGCAGAAATACTCATATATTGTGAGCTTGTTACCAAATAAAGCTTAAGATATCTCGCAAGCTCGCTTGGCTCACTTGCACCCTTAGGTTTGGACAACTTTGTTACAAAGTGTTATAGTAAATTTATTTTGTGCTATTTGGTGGTTGTTCTCTAGCAGTTTTTTGTAACTATCTAAATTGAGAAGTTGGGTCACAATTTCAGTATCAATATTTTTGCTTAGGTGTTTTATGTGACTTTTTGTCATATAACACAAAACCCATCTGTTGAGAGAAGAGATGATAGAATATAAATTTGGTGAAGAAAGTTTTTTCTTAAATGAAGTGCAGCAATTACATATTATCCACCTTTCACATATGCTTTTTATCTTAACATAAACTTGAAAGGCATTGCTTGTTAACTTACAACATGCCCATACATAATACAATTATTTCTGTAATACTCAAGACAATCTTAATTACCTTGTTCATTATTATAGAAATACTCATATATTGTAGCATACTCTAGTAAATACTTTTGAATACAAACATCCTCCTAAAGAAATTAGTCAACAACAAATGGTTCACAGTAGAAATTCTGAGAGGCATCAACTGGATTGATTTATTATAATTTTAATTAGTTTTAAAGATTGATTGATCTATTTCTAAATGAGATTTGAATTGTATTCATCAATTAATTAACAATCTTTCTAATGTTATCTTTCAAATCAAGATCCACGGAAGCCATCGTAAATTTTCTATTCATGCTTTTATCAATGTCAGTATGAGAATGTTTAGGAATTTCTTTACGAATGCCTTTATATTGTGAACCTTTTAAATTGATATGAAGTGCTTGGATTGTGATGAATATTCTTGATTGTATATCTTCCAAGTTTAGTAGAAGAAAATTTGCTTTAAATTCAGACAATAAATTGACTGCTGAATAACTTAGTTTGTCAGATTTATATTTTTATTTAGACTGAACTTTAGCTTTTGAAGCTTTGACATTGCTGTTTTCCCTTAGTCATAATCATTTTGTCAGATATTTTGTTGTAGAATATTTTATATTATTTGAACTTAAACATATGGTTATGTCATAATATTACTATTTTCCCTTGATGGAGTAAGGCATAGTCTCATAAGTGTATTCAGCCAGCGATGAAACCCAAATGAACATGCACTTAAAATAAAACTCAACTTTATTACCAACTAATCATAACAAACTTTTCTTGACTTTCAATTTAAAAGTTATGTGATAGTAATTGTTGATTTTACACTTCTCATCTAAAGGAAATGTTTTGTGCAAGTTTTTGGTTTATTTGAGAAACCTAGAAGCTGTCTTATATATGAAACAAGGTGAATGCTATAGTATTACTGCAATTTTCTGTAATGTTTCTATTAATACTTCCATTAGAATATTAATGTCTAAACTCACACAATCATGATTTTAACTATAATGCTGAGATCTATCCACTTAATGTAATTTTTCTTGAGACTCTGAATTTATCCATTTAAAATGCTGATGTTAATTTTTCATCATCTGCTTTGTCTTTATTACCATAAGGTAAAAAATTTCATTGCTATTAGTTTACTTAAAGGAGTTGTTGAATAGCTCTCACTGTCTTCTATATAATTAAATAAATAAATAAATTAACTCTTCTCAATAAACTATGTATCCTTTGCAAGTCAATACTATCAATGATTATAGAATTTTGTTCTTAACAAATGCTGAAAGTCCCTTTTATATCTAATGCTAGATATTGATGTCTATGCTACAGTTTCATATGTAATGATGGATTTTATTTAATATATGTTGATATATCTTAAATGCTGAATCATTAAGGTTGTATATTGTGATTTGCAAAATTTATTTTGGTATCCTATAAATGCTGAATCCATGTTGTAATACTTAGAAATGTTGAATCATTAAGGCTATATTTTGTGATTGTAGAATTTATATTGTATCATTTAAATGTTGAATCCATATTATAATACTTAGAAATGCTGAATCATTAAGGCTGTATTTTGTAATTGTAGAATTTATATTAGTATCCTACAAATGCTGAATCGTAGGCTTATATTCACTTGTTAAATACTTATAAAATATCTAGAATTTCATATCTATGATTGTAAGTATACACTTCAATTATAAGTATTTACTTCAATTGTTTATTTTAGAATATTAGTTCTCAATCAATTAGATTGAGAGTAATAACTTCTTTTCATGCTTTAGATAAGCTTTTAGATTTCTAATTCCTTACAATCTTAAAATGAATTATTTCATATAAGGTGTAATATATCTCTTTTCTTAATTTCAAATATTCAATATCAATTAATCTTAGATAACTTCCTAATTAAATTGAGTTAATATTTTTTGTTTATAAGTTAAATAAGTGAAGCTACTAGAATATCTTTTAGCTTATACTTTCATTAACTTAGTAATCTATAAACTCAAATCTTCCTTACTAGTTTTCTTAAACTTTAAATCATAAACCTATTTGATTTGATTAGTTTTGGACTAGTATAGGATGAACTTCAGTTATATGGAAATACTATTTTCCCAACTTATCTTCCTTCTACTTTTATCAAAAAAAAAATTGACTTAAGAATCAATATCTACGAGTTAATTTGGAGCTCAATTAGCTCCAATCATTAAGTAGATTATTAAAATTTAGATTACAAAAGGATATCACATAGTTTACAAATATAAAAACTTATTGAATGCTTACTTCACTTTGAGTCTTTTTTCCTGAATATTCATTTAAGATCATTGTGCATAAATAAAGGTTTTCATAAAACTTTAAGGGGAATGCCTTATGGCAAATTCAAATAAGAAAGATAGTGCTTATAATAGGACTTCACATTTTAGAGAGGGTAAATATGAATGTTCGACCTCCCCAATGTATCTAGTTAGATAGACGTGCTTAACTCCTCACCCCATTCAGTTGAGTACTCTCACAAAATGAGGTAGTTTCTAAATATAACTTTAACTAATAATATAAGAGTTCTTTTACAATCTTATTGATTGTAAGATCTCTTCATAATTGTTTAGTTATGCTTACTTTTCATAGTCCTAGGCTATATTTGTCTTAGATCAAGAGTCTAAGATACTTCTTTATTTTTTATGCTTTACACTCTCTATTTTCAGTATTGTATTTTGCTCACTTATAGTTCATTTAAAATACAGTGTATGTTGCTTAAATTTAATTAATGCTTCAATGTATTTCCCTTGCTTACTTAGCATAAATTTCATTGAACATATATTACTTTTATTTCATTTACTTAAATGCACATAATAATTTCTAGCCTTTAGGATGCTTTTCCTTACCAACCTTGGAGGTAGGCTAGGACTTATATAAAAGTGAATATTTTACTCAACTTATTTTATACTATCTTTTTTACAGTTAAGCTTAGTTCATTTTTTCTTACTTAACAGCTTTTATAGCTCCGTTGCTTAGTTTAGTTGTAAAATTACATTTATGATATCTTATTAATTTAAAAATATAGTTAATCTTAAAATGTACTTAGACTATTTAGTCTAACTATACTTTTTCTTTTTCTTTGGCTTTGCCCTATCATATTTAAAAACTAAAATATGATAGATAAAGAGCCATTTGATTCACGTAATGCAGGTTCAAGTGCTTGAAGGGCTTATAAAGAATTTTGCTTTTGCTTAATTAAGGATTGTTTACTTGTATTTTATTATAAGTGAGAGAGTAATCTACTTAATTTCTCTTACTCATACTTTTAAAAAGGTTTGTAATAATTAAATTATAAACTGCTTGAGTTTGCTTAAGTTACTTTTGCCTTCTCTTAATTAACTTGTGTTGTGTTTACTATTTTGTAACTGCTTGAGATGAATGAGTGGATTATTTTAATTGCTAGTATTGAAAATACATGCAATGTTGTATTTGCATGTATCTCTTTACCAAGTATCTTATATTGTATTCACTTGCAAACTTTATTTCAATTTAACAATTACTCATAAAGTGATTTGGCCACTTAGTATCTATGTTTGATTGGTTTTCTTCTAATCAAGTGTTGGGTGCTAAGGTAACATCCCAATATTTGGATTAATCTCCTATCTAATTATTGGGGTCGTTACAATATTGGAGACCCCTATACATTTAGTTGAGTAGACGTACCTAACTCATCGTTGTTGTGTATGAGTCCGCAAAACAAAATATAAAATAAAATAACAAAAAATTTCACTTACATTTTATAGCTTACATTTATTTACTTTAGTTTAGCTTTAATTTACAGTATATTTACATGTCTTTTAGCTGCCAATCTCTACTTGTATAGTTCATACTTGTATATTTCATACTTGTATATTATTATTGCTTAGCCAGTTTCTTGCAAGGAATCAATGTGTACATTAGTACACTAACTCGTGTTTACTTGTCTTATCAGTTCTTTAATTTTTAGTATTTCTTCTATAATGCATTGTGCTCTTTTATTATTGCTTGCTACATGTGATATCCTCCAACAAAAATTACCTAGACACCCTAAAATATGCTTAGATTTATGTAAGTTTAATCACTTGTTTTCTTTTATTGGCTATGTCATATCATATTAAAAATCAAATATGACAAACCAGGAGCTTGGAGTGGAGCTAGCAGGTTAACTAGGAGTGGAGTCAGAGGATTAGGAGCAGACTTGAAGTTCTTACTATTTTTTTTGTCATGTGAGGATGAGTGTGCTTTTATTTATTATAATATTATAACACTTAGTATATTTGGATATTTTATTTATTTAAATCTGAGATGAATATTTTTTTCTTTTATTTTATCTGGACAAATGTTTTGATAATATACGACTCTATGTTTGTAAATGCATCTATATTTTTGATCTTATAGATCATTTGCCCCTTGTAGCACTTAATAGTGTGTTAAGATATGCTAAGCCATTACTAAATATTACAGTGATGCTCAATGTTGGATCATGACACATAATTTAACACTAGGTCGTTATAGGTGGCATCCCTGAAAAAGAAAGGTGGAATCGATTTGATTTGCCCGGGTAAGCTTCTTATGAGTTATAAACTAGTTGTTTGTTGGTCGTTTCCTTGCAACTCCTCTTTATCGGTGGAATGGTAGAAAGCAAATCGCTTTAAAACTCTCTGAAATGCCAGCTAGTAATAACATTTAAGGCTTTAGCTAAGCTGTAATATGGTAGTTCAAGAGTTTTGACAAATCTTTTTAAAATAAATGAGTGTCTTGCACTAGTGTGATATAATGTGCCACAAGATTTGTCATTAAAATGTAAGGTGCCTAGGATTTAAAAATGAAAGATAATTCATGGTTTATTTAAATATAATATGAATGATATTAAAAAAAAAAAAGAATGTGGTACCCGATATCACTTCATTATCTTCTGGGGTGAGAGTATAGATTCTCACATGAGCAGCTTGCTGGGGAGCAATTGGTCTTCCTATTTGATTATGTAATAACTCAAGGCTATTACCTAGCTTAATTTTAGCTTAATTGTATCATAATTATAATTCTGTTAAGTTCATCTAGCTGTTGGAACCAAACTCTAAAAATTTGGAGCGATTTGAAGCTTAGTCAAACAATTGGAATATTTTAATATATTTAATTAATTAGAAAATTGAGGTATTTAAATTAACCTCAAAATCAAAATTCAACTTTGATGTTGTGATTATCACCCACAAATTAGCTAGGGGTGATGTTTTGGACGCGTTCGGAAGTCATTAGATTTTTGTGAATATTTTAATGAATTTAAATGCACTGGAAAGTAGAATAATTAAATAATCGTCAAAATCAAAATCCAACTTCGCCGTTGAATTTTTCACCCCTATATTAACTGGGGGATAATTTTTGAATTTTTTGGAGTGCGTTTATCAAATCTGAATTTTTAATAAATTAAATATTAGAAATGAATAATTAATTATTTATTTAAATGCATTTTCCTTCTTCCTCCTATTGCATGGGACCCACCTTTATCCTCTATTCGAAGCCCCCTCTCCCCATATTCTGGTGCATGCAAAAGCCATCCCCTATCCTTCTCCATTTTTTCTTCCCATAGCCCATGCCTCCATCTTCCTATAAGATGGAACCTCAACCCCTCCTCCTACAATTTTTGCTTTTGAGGTCTCCAATTCTTCTTCTTCCTGCATTGATGAGCTTTGTGCTGAAGAAGAAGCTCCCTTCCTCCAAGTTCCTGAAGAAGAAAAAAAATAGAGTTCTATTCTTCTTTCTAATCAAAGGTACCATTTTGCTTACTCTTCCTTATGCTCTCTTCATGATTTATCAAAAAATTGTAAATCTAATTCAAGTACCTATAGTATGGATTCTAAGTTGTTCATCAAGCCTTAATTGGACTCAATGAATCTGATCGAAGTTCCATTTTCTCCTTTTTAAAATACAGTCAAAGTTGTTTGATTTCTGTATACTTAGGTTTTAACGTAATTGTTTATTTTATTAAAATGATCATTTCAAGCATATTTTAGTATCAATGGAAATGTCTCCTTTCCATCGGTATATGGAACCACATGTGAGGTACCCAAAATTAGGAGTATTTTGGGTGTGAAAGGAGACCCGTCATGTTTTCGCACATACGAAATCACCATCAGGCACCGCAGCGCGCCGCAGCGCCCGAAGTTTTGAATTTGGATTCACCGCAGCGCGCTGTAGCATGTTACAATGCGCCGTCGTGGCATAATAGTTTGATGAAGCATAAATTTTTTTTTTGATGAAGTTAAATGAAATCCGCTGCAGCACACCGCAGTGCCTAAAACACTGCCGTAGCGTCTTAGCGTACAAGTTAGAACTGCCTGAAGACGGGTTGCATGATATGTTTAGCTATATCAGTGGGGTACTTGCAAAATCTATAATTGAATAAAATTTGTTTATTAAATGAAAAAAATAACTAAGTCATCTAAATAGTCAAAATCTATAGGGAATACACATAAAGGTCCTCATCGAGATGCAATGTCGCTGAGTGACAAATCTTAAATTTGTGTATGCGCTTACACGCAAGTGTACGTAGTCTGAAGTAATAAGTGGAAGGTGAGTTTCAAGATTTATGGTCCTCAAGGAATGCTGTGTTTTGGTACTAAGGTGTATCTACTCTTAATAATGTTTAGACAATATCATTTTAGTTTTTTAATGGCTCCTATTCAATAATACAAAGATCTTAAGTTAAGATATTATATGATAAAGAGGGGAGAGTTGGGATTCCATCATGCAAATTATTGAGGGATAGGTGTTAATACTCAAATTCAATAAATTTTTAATGAAATTATTTACATGCAAATTAGAATCAAGTGACATTAGTGTTCATTAGATTTGTCCTCTAATTCTGACTAACTCAAGTTTAGTGCATAAGATGAACACACAAGGGTTCGACCTTAGCACATAGACTCTCATATGATCGCATTGAATTGATTAATATTTTCCAACGTCTAAGTTATCAAAATATACTTTTAGTTGTTTGCAATCATACGAGTTTGATTTCCACCAACTAGCGTCACACGCTACATACGTAGTTTAGCTAAGGAAGTGATTAATCGAGCCACATGGATTATGTCACTTCATCCAAGAGCACTCGATTAATTCTCTTCCTCCTTCAACGTCTGCTGAGCCGCGGAGCATGGCTAGTGGATCTTGGCTCACATGCATCGACCTCTCGACTGAGCTCAAGGCATGATGCAATTAGGCTCAAGAGCTTGTAATTGGGCTTCAAGCACTAATGCACACATACCTAGCTTTACGCCAATTAGCAAGCTATGGAGCACAAGATAAATTATTATTTCTAAGTCAACCTCTCATTCAATCCCAATATATTTTACACTGAGAATCTTTGCTCAACAAACATGTGTTCACAGCTATGACCTTTATGTGCATTCCCGTTAGGCTTAAATTGTTAGTTGATTTAGTATTATTTTGTTACATTATATTTATTAAACAAATTATTCTCAATATTCTTATAGCATGCATAACAATAACATATCTTAAACATAAAATGAAAAGGGTTTAATTCATTAATGAAAAAATCATGCAAACACATCTTTTTGTCCCTTTACTCTTCATGATGTAGGCCCAACCCTTCCCAAGGAGGGTTTAGCCTTCCATTACAGATTCAAGACAGATAAATTCATACAAAGACAAGAACCTTGACATCAGTTTGACTATAAAAGAAACAATAGAATGTCGAGAGAAAATACTAGGAACATCCTAGAAATTTCTTAGGGTTCTCTGGATTTCTTCTTTTCCTTCCTCTTCCTTCCTCCTCCTTCCTCCTCCTTCCTCCTCCTTCCTCCAAGCTCCTTACACTTCTTCTGTCTCTTGATCTTGCAAGGTTCCTCTGATCCTACTCCTTGGGGAGTTCTCCTTCTCTCTCTATTAGCAACCTTCTTTAGGATTTCTGAATGTGAAAAATGGGAACCCTCTTTTAGTTTCAAAATGCTATTTATATAGGGATTTCTTCAACCTTCTACTTAAATTTATCTAACCTTTTCTCTTCCTTGAATTCATGCAAAGCCATTTAATATTATTCCGTTATTCCTCTTGGATATAATAGGATTTATTACTTTTACAAATTCCAAATGGTTGGGGAAAGCCAATGGCTTAAATTTTCTACTTTCCCTATGTCATCATTAATTCCTTGACTCAGGAAAAGCTGCATCGGGCACTGTGGCGTGCTGCAACATGTTGTGGTACGCTACAGCTGTTGTATCTAATTCTGCTATTCAAGGCTCCAGACATGTTGTTTACTGTGGATCCACCATGGCGCGCTGTGGAAGCCACGTTCAAAACACTATTCCACTGCAGCGCACTATGGCGAGTCAAAATAATTCGGTTTATCACTACGGCGCACTGTGGCGTTTGAGTTTCGAGAACACGGAACTGCCACTGTTCAATTAATTCATATAAGGCTTATATAAATAATCTGAAATGCCGCCATGGTGCGCTGTGGTGCATTGAGGTGGGCTACAGCGACTTTTGTCCCAGGTCTGCGTAAATTTTCATAAGGCATAGCTCACTGTGGCGCGCTTAGAGAGTGCTGCAGCAGCCAAAAGTTTGAAATTGCAGATTCGACACTGTTCAATTAATTCATCCAATGTTTAGATATTTTTCTGAGAAATGACGTCGTGGCGCGCTGCAGCGCGTTATGCCGCGCCGCAGCGACTCTACTTCTAGGCTTGCATGTATGCTCCAAATGAGCTCTATTCAGCAGACCGCCATGTCCCGCTGTGGCGCGCTGTGGTGTGCCACAGCGATTTTCTTCTAGAAATTCTTTTTCTCCCGAATGCTTCTTCTCCTATTTTTACATGAAAATGATAAGATTCAAATCAAAGTATGCTTGTTCATGTACTGTTTTGAATATTTTTAATCCTTTATTTTACTTATAAATCTTGGATTTATCACACCCCACACTTAAATTCTTGCTCATCTTCGAGTAAGCTCAAAGTGTATTTTTGATTTTCTTAGTTTATGGATTCAATGTGGGATGCCAATGTGAAATATTTTAGTCACTGAACATTGCTCTAGGTTAAGGTGATTTCAAAATTTCAACCTCTACTACCTTCTTCATTCAAGTTCCAAGTTCTAGTTATAATCTAGCTCTAATCTCAAATGTTCATGCTTTTGTCTTCATTGGGGGGGGGGGGGGGGGGGGGGGTAATTATCTTAGGACTTTCAAACCTTAGCTGGGCATTTGGTGAGTGACAAGAGTGTTGTGCCATGTGTGCTCCTTCTTATGAATCACAAGGAATCTATATATTTTTAGGAGAGACACTTTTCTTCATCCTAGTTTATCAAATTTGTACTTTGGGAGAGATATTTTTCATCATCCCTATTTGTTCAGCTCAATGGAGAGACATTTTACTTCATCCTTGATTTAGTTCTTTGTGGTTATTAAGTCTTACAAGAATATAGCACCCTCAATTATTCACTAACACCTTGCCATTTGCTGGTTTTAATTCTCTAGGTTTTCCCCACCCCCACACTTAAACTTTAGCACATATTCATTTTAATTGGTTGGAAACTAAATTTGACTAGAGCCCTTTATTTTATTAGGAGGTGCAAGATTGTAATGTTGATTTATCTCCTTAAAGCTTCAAGCATATTAGTGACCTTGATGTTACACATTTGAATTTGTTATTAAATCCATAAAGTAATATTATTCAGAAATTTAACTTGTTAGTAGTCAAAGCAGCAATTAAGGTGTAAGAAGTCCAAAAGTTATTTATTGAAAAGGGAACAAAATGAAGGATACAAAAAAAAAAAAAAAAAAAAAAAAAACTAAAATAGAAAAATAGAAAAAACAGTACAACCTATCAATCATTTTGCTCTTGATCGTCTTCTTCCTCTCCGTCGAAGTCCCGATATGTACAATCCACTGTCCATTCCGTGTCCAGGATGGGTTCACCAATAGGGGGTCGTGGCAACCAAGATCCATCATGTCCTCCACACAAGCTCCATTCTTGAAACATTGTTCCAAGAGCATCGTGGAATTCCATTTAGAATTTGCGCTGCCAGACTACTTCTCCTTTGATTAAGCCCATGGCCCATGCCATGGCTACACCCAAGTCCCTTTGATGAGTGTACATCTGCATCATCATCTTATCAGCTATGGTCCGGCTGATGGAAGTTGCCGCTTATCCTTCCTCCCCCCTCCTCTTCTTGGCCCGCCCCCCCTCATGGGTGCGGGTGCTCAGGTTGGTTAGTTCTAAAGGAGAGTGGGGAGGGATCACGACATTGAAAGAAAGGATCCTCACTTCTTGATCCTCTCACAAACCTAAAATGAGTGACCCAAATGCCAAGGCAGCACAAGGCCCGATCAGGGCGTTCCAGAGCTAATCCACGATAATGCTGGAGATATGAATATCTCTAGGTCATTGAAGAGCGCATAGGAGCAGTGCCCTATTCCGAGTCACCTCGCTGAGATGTCCATATGGCATTACAAAGCTGGAAACGAACACATGCTTAGCATGGCTCGACTCCGTGAGGAATGCTCGAGGAATGTTGGCTAAGCTTCCTCTCTAGCCCGCATCGGCGCGAGTGATTTTACTGGCGATAGTAGTTGGGTCATATTGAGAACTTGTGAGGTTGAGGTTGGGGCACTCATCTACCTCTCTTAATAAATAAAATTTTTTATTTGGGTGCGCCCAAAATCCACACCCTTTCCCCGACAGTGATTTTATGCCCGGATGCATTAATTGCGTTGACGTAAACCTCTTGAACTAAGGAGGGGTAGGTTGCTTTTAGAGGACTTACTAGATGCTCTCATCCCCTGTTCATTATTTAGTCTGGATTCACAGGGAAATGGGTTCCGAATCCTCGTTAAGGAATTAGTTTATGCCTTGATGTCATCTCGTTGAACTTTCGCTCGGCTTCAACTGAGGTGAATCTTTTCTTATTGTAGGAGCTTCCTGAAGTTGAGGCCCCTGCCACCCTGTTTGCAAACTTTTTCTTTTGAGAAGATATTTTGGAGAGAAGAGCTGAAAGGTTTTGCAAATAGAAATCTAAATTTTAGTTTGAGGTAAAGGTGAATTCTCTCCTTCTCCATCAGGGTATTATTAGCCAAGAAAAATTCTAGAAGTTTTTACAAAGATAATCACATTCAAAGTATGATTATGGATAGTCAAAGTTATTTAAATGTCATGCAATGAATGTGATAAAAATTGAGTCGTAATTGAGTGGAAAAAATTAGCATTTACAACTCTATGTCAGGTTTTGAGTTTCAAGGCACGTTGTAGCGCCTTTGACTACTTGGGAAATCTCAAGCAGTTAAAACAACTTATATCTGGGCATTAATCATTGTGGCGCACTGCAGTGCACGCAGTGCACTATAACGCCTTGGGAAAATAACATTCTAATGAGCATAAAATTCACTGCAGCACGCTATGGCGACTGAATCCGCTGCGGCAGAAAATGCAGCGCCTTCAAAAACAACTTTCTTCTTACATAAGGCGTCTATAAATCATTTAACTCACAAAAATGAGGTTGTTTCATTTAACTAATCTACTTCTAAGACCAAAATTAGACAAAATAGCAATTGGGTTGCCTCCCAAGAAACGCTTAGTTTAATGTCATCAGCCTGACACATTCAGTATCATTCTAAGGGGATTAATTAATTGGGGCTTTTCTTTTCCACACCTTAGAATTATATGAGTGAGCATTATCACTGGCTATGCTCCAACTCATAGACTCACTAGTTTCCTTCCCATCTCTCCTATTCTCAGCATTTTGATAAGGAATTTTCTTCTTTTTCTTTTTTCCTCTCCTAGACTTTTTCTTTCTTTTAATTACTTTTTCCTTGGCCTCCCCTCCAGATGGGGAGCCATACCATTTTCAGAATTTTTCTCACTCAAGACCAGGCTTTTAAGATGCAACACTTTTCACATGTCTTCTTCACTCAAATTCCTTTTCTAAGTAAATTCAATCATTTTCTTTTTAAACAGGGTGGGTTTTATATCGATGACTGCAGCCTTACCCTTGATCCTGATGCTCATTATACCCTTGACTACATTGATTATGGCATTCATGCTAGCTAGGAAAGGTCGCCCAAATATGATAGTGGAAGTTTCATTCCACGTATCCCATTCTCAAATAATAAAATCTATAGGAATGATGAACTTTCCTAAACCAATGGGTACATTTCTAGTTATTCCTAAAAAAGTTCTTGAATCAAGGTTTGTAAATTCTAAGATTATTGAGGTAGTCTCCATTCCTCCTAAATTCAGTTCCTTGTATACATGGTATGGCATGATATTGACCGAGGCTCCAAGATCACATAAAGGATCTAGAAGAACATCATCCCCTATCACGCAAGGGATATTCAATTTTCCCGGATCCTTTTTCTTTTTTGCCACTAAACTATTAATTGTACTCTTCCCCATTTCACTTTCTAACCCCCATCTAGATTTACTTACTTCTATTTTGACATTAAGGTGATCCTCTTCAGTTTTATCTGAATGAATGACACTCACTGTTTCCCTTAGGTTAATTTCAATCGAGCTGGGCAGAGTTCCCTACTGTCGAGTGGACAACTACTGGGAGATATGTCCTAACTAGACTTCAATATTCTTGAGGGATGCCTCTAACCCTTGAATAGAGGCATCATGCCTATTGAGTGTTACTTTAGTTCTTCTCATGAACTGAAGGGTTTTTGCCTTAAAGAAATTAAAGGCTCCCTCAAGGTTGGACTGTTGGGTTGGATTATTGTTAACTTGATTATACCCCTATTTATTTATATTATTTCTTAAATTAAAATTTCTATTGCTGTTGCTATTATTACTCCAGGAAAAGTTAGGATGTTGCTTCCATCCAGGGTTGTAGGTATTGGAGTATGGATTGTGTGCATTGTTCTACCCAGCATTATTGTTTCTTAAGTAATTGACTTGCTCAGTATTATAGGTTGAAAATGGGTTATTTAGGTTACAGTTTTCGCTCATGTGCTTCCCTCCACACAGCTCACAGTAGGCTTCTTGAACATAGTGGACAGTCATATTCTCTATCTTGTTGTTCAGGGTATTAATCTCATTTTGAAGAGCTAATATTTGATTAATTTCATTAACTTGGTTCACTTCCCTCTTGTTAGGGTTTAGTCTCTCAGTGGGCCATTGGTAAGCATTGCTGGCTATCTCTTCTAAGAGATCATAAGCTTCTTCTTGGGTCTTGTTACTGAGTGACCCTCTGGCAGCTACATCAATGAGTGTCCTCGTTGGTGCATTCAAACTATTGTAAAAGGTTTGAACCTGCATCCATTGAGGAAACCCATGATGTGGTCATCGCCTCAAGCACTCCTTAAATCTTTCCTAGCTCTTATACAAAGTCTCCCCCTCAAATTGGTTGAAATTGGTTATCTCAATTCTCAACCGAGCTATTTTTGTAGGAGGGAAATATTTGGCTAGGAATTTCCTAGCCAAATCGTCCCAAGTACAAATAGAATCGCCTGGAAGTGAACTTAGCTAACTCTTGGCTCTATCTCTAAGTGAAAATGGGAAAAGTCAGACTTTAGCGGTGTATTCAGAAATATCGTTAAATCTGAATATGTTACAAATCTCAAGGAAGTTGGAGATGTGTGAATTAGGATCCTCCTTAGCTAATTCACTGAATTGGTTATTTTGAACCATGCTAAGTGTTGAGGGTTTGATTTCAAAGTAATTTACTTCTATATTTGGTCTAAACAATCGCATGATGAATGCCTCTAACAGTAGGCAATGCATAATCTCTTAACATTCTACCCCTAGGTTCTCCTAACAACTCTCTGGGATTTTCTTCTATGTTTACTCTTAGTGCTCTACCTCGTTGTTCTTCTAATGGATTAGCTTCTAGATTATCCATAGAAACATAGTTCCTATTCAGCAAATGTTGTTGTCTTCTAGCTCTCAAGTAAGTTTGCTCAATTTCAAGATCAAACAAGATATCAATGTTTTTTCTCTCCTATTCATTCAGTTCTCAAATTCAGCTAGGCAAAACAATCACAACAATTAAGATGAACAATTTAGCAATTCAAATCACACTAAGAGAGCAAAAAAACAATACAATTCCAACAAATAATTATCAGCAAAACAAATTCAGTAACTTGGATTTCCAATAGTTTAGTTCAGCAATTTTGTTTTAGCAAATAGTTAACATATATTTTAGTAATTTAAAATTTTAAGCACTAGTAAAACTAAATTAAGTTACACTATAGTTAGCACAATGTGATATAATTATAGAAAATAAAAATATATGCAAATAAGTAAAGAGTCTAAATCACTATTTACTTGAAGATTATACTTAATACAAAACAAAAACCATTACCTGACAACAGTGCCAAAAACTTGACAAACCTTAAATTCGTGTCTGCGCTTACACACAAGTGTACATGTTCTGAAATAATAGGTGGAAGGTGAGTTTTGAGATTTATCGTCCTCAGGGAACAGTGTGTTTTGGTACCAAGGTGTATCTACTTTTAATAATGTTTAGACAATGTCATTTTGGTTTTTTAATGGCTCCTATTCAACAATACAAAGCTCTTAAATTAAGATACTATATAATAAAGAGGGGAGAGTTAGAATTCCATCATGAAATTATTGAGGGATAGGTGTTAATACTCAAATTCAATTAATTTTAATGAAATTGCTTACATGCTAATTAGAATGAAGTCGCGTTAGTGTTCCTTAGATATGATCGCGTTGAATTGATTAAGATTTTCCTATGTCTAGGTTTCCAAAATATTCTTTTAAGTGTTCAATTATAGGAGCTTGATTTCCACCAACTAGCATCACACACTACATACACAGTTTAGCTAAGGAAGTGATTAACTGAGCCACATGGATTATGTCACTTCATCCAAGAGCACTCGATTAATCCTCTTCCTCCTTCAATGTCTGCACGGTTGGTGGCTCTTGGCTCACATGCGTCGACCTCTCCACTGAGCTCAAGGTATGATGCAATTAGGCTCAAGAGCTTGTCACTGGGCTCTAAGCACTAATGCACACATACCTAGATTTGCGCCAATTAGAGAGCTATGGAGCACAAGATAAATTATTATTGCTAAGTTAACCTCTCATTCAATCCCAAGGTATTTTACACTGAGAATCCTCGCTCAGCAAACATGTGTTCGTGGCTAGGACCTTTATGTGCATTCCCTTTAGGCTTGAATTGTCGATTAATTTAGCATTATTTCGTTACATTATATTTATTAAACAAAATATCCTCAATATTTTCACAGCATGCATAACAATAACATATCTTAAACATAAAATGAAAAATGTTTAATTCATTAATGAAAATTTATGCAAACACCTCTTTTTGTCCCTTTACTCTTACATGATGTAGGCCCAACCCTCCTCAATGAAGGTTTAGCCTTCCATTATAGATTCAAGACTAATATATTTATACAAAGATAAGAACCTTAACATCAGTTCGATTATAAAAGAAACAAGAGAAGGTCAAGAAAAAATACTAGAAACATCCCAAAAATTTTTAGGGTTCTCTGGATTTTTTCTTCTCCTTCCTCTTCCTTCCTCCAGGCTCCTTGCACTTCTCCTGTCACTTGATCTTGAAAGGTTCCTCTAATCCTACTCCTTGGGGTGCTCTCCTTCTATAACAACCCTAGTTGTTATCCTAGCTAAATTTAGATTAATTAAGTCAAACAAAGCTCTAATTTTGATTATATTAGACTCAATGGGTCATTTAAAATTAACCCTAGAATCGAGTAAGGACCCAGTGTTTTTGCCTATTTTTGAGTTTGGAAAATACATATATTATTTTGATCTTCAAATTAAAATCTGATTTTATTTTTGAATTTCTCATGCCTCAATTAACTAAGGGTGAATTTTTGAGAATTTTTGGAACTTATTTAGTCCTAAATTGGATTTAATGATTTAATAGGAATTAAATTATTTAATAAATGAATTATAATTAATTTAAATTAAATTATTTATATTTCTATAATCCGGGATTCGCTGTCGGGACCGCGGCAGATCCGCTGCGGGGTCCCGATAGCGGCGCTTCAAACCGAGTCAAAAGATGCCCTAGCACGAATCGTAGTGCGTCTAATCCTACAGCGCGATCTACCCAGCTCCGTGATTAATTCGTAGGCGTCGGATCTATCGCACGCATCTGACGGCTATCATCCACCGCGCCTAAGTAATGCATCAAAGCCGTCCAAGACCAACGGTCGATCCATCAGACGGTGAGCACGAGTCCGAGCGATGTGGATCGTCTCCCTCGTCTCTCCCCGTCTGCGTCTGGTCCCCCCGACAACCGGGATCCTTCCAGCCCCCGTGGCAGTACGAGAAATGACCCGTTCTTCCTCTTCCACCCTTGGCGCGATCGTCTGCCGGTAGTAGTCTCCCTAAATTTCCCATGGCTGTTGGAACCAAGCCTCCCCTTCGGCCTGAGCCTTCCTCCATTCCAGAGCTCTAGTATCCAACCCTAGACCTCCCCTAGACCTATAAATACCCCCAGGACCTCTCAGTGAGTCCTTTTGCTCACTGAGAATCCTCAATTAATCATCTGACGTCCCCTGGAGCTCCTGTTTCTCTCGGCAATTTTTGGCATTTTCTGGAACTGCAAACCGCTGATAGAGGGTCCGTCTGGTGTTCAGACTCTCTATGAACTCTCGTCTGCTACTTGGGAAGCTCCAGCTCGCCTCATTTCCCCTCGATCGTGCCTACAACCTCAATCCTCAGGTACCGCCTCTTCCCACTGAGCTGCGTAAGCTCAGTCCGTCCATTTAAGCTTGAAATGATTGCCTCTGGATGTCGTCTAGCTTCCTTAGTTCTCTAGGAACCTAAATCGATCATTCCCAGGGTCTAAGCTAGCTCCGATTGATCGTATAGATCGATCGAGCTAGCGGCTGAGCCAAGGCTGAGTCCGAGTAAGGACCCAGTGTTTGGCTGCACCCCAAGTTGCGAAACCTTGGGGGTTCGATTCGCCTCACCTCACTAATGGTGTAGGGATCGATCCCCGTCAGTTTGGTGACTTCTGTGAGGAGAATTACTTGCTCACAGGGAACCCTGATTTCCTTCCCCTAATACGTTTCGGTTGAGTAGCACCCCGCCGATCTAGCACGATCCAGATGGGGGTTCTTACCTCAATCGACGCGTCTTAGTCCCAGGAAGGTGTAGCCGTCGAGATCCTAGTGTAGAGTGGTCTGAGCGGGGAGAATTTCATGATCGAAGCTATCCCTAGGGTTCGGGTATCGGGACTCAGCCGCGGAGAAGAAGATGATCGGCGCTTCGGACCCGTGCGGTTTCAAATTCGGGCCGCGGATTAATAAACGAATTATTGGAATTAAAATCCTTATGTTAATTATTTAATAAATCATTTCCTATAGTTTTTATTTAAATAAAAATGACGATTAAATTATTTAAATAATTTTAGCTATACTTATCCAAATGATATGATTCAATATACCATTTTAATTAGAAAAATACAAGAAACATTAATATAAAATAAAATCAAACTATAATAATGGCATTAATAATAATATCTTTATTATTTTTAATAATGATAATACTAACTTTATAATATATATATATATATAAATAACTGAAATAAAAGTTGTAGAAATTAAGATATATATATATATATATATATAAAGAAAATATCTAAAATGAAAATTATAAAAATAAAAATTTGCACAAATAGAAATAATAATAATAATAATGATGATGATAATTTTAATAATAATAATAATATTATTATTATTATTATTATTAATTAAAAAAGAAAAAATGAAAATAATAGAAAAATTCTCATCTCTTTCTTTCTTTTTTATGATTGATGAGGTTTTACTAGAGTTCGATAGGAGAATTTGGTAGTGGATAAGAAAGAAGAGGTGGAAATGAAAGGGAGAAGAGGAGTGGGGGAGAAATGGGAGGATGAGGGGGGAAGGAGTAATTATAAGAAGATATGTTATTTTAATTTCTCTTTTCTTTTTCTCTCTCTAGAATTATATCATAATAAAAAATTTGACTTCTCTTCCTTTTAAATGATTTGAGTGTACAATTTGACATTCTCTTCCTCTTTCTCTCTCTTCTTTTTCTCTCCTCAATTATTTCCAAAATAACAAATTTTGACACAAATGTGTATCTTGATGAGACAAACACACTCGCACTAAATTTTTTTAATTTAGAATAATATTTTATTTTTTATTAATTTCTGAAGATAAGAACTTCAAAAATTAGTTATGGTCAATCAGAAGCTCTAATTTTGACGAAAATTTTTCTGTAACCTTTTAATAATATTCTTAGTTCAACAACACCAAAATCGTTAAATTTGAACTTGTATTCAATTTTCCCAATTTACTGAATTCAGAAATTAATTAATTCAAGAGTATCTGTTGTCCGAATTTCTCCCAAATTTGGGTATTACGATCATAAGAATTTGCTCTATCTAACAGTATTTTTAGTTTTCCCTAATTTTGAAATCGCTTATGATTTTAATTTTTGAGTCGGATTTAGCCATAATTTGCATGGTAACGACTTGGGTCATTACAATTTCAGCGGAGGAAGATCATGATGCCTTGATCCTATTGCATGTTAGCACTAAATTGAGTTAGCTTTGGTTGGATCCAGGTTGATGGCTTTAGTAATAATGCTTTGGTAGGGTCTTTTACATATTTATGGTCATGATGTATTGCTTTTTTACGAAGTTGCTCTATGACAACCCTCAAAAATTAAAATTGATGTAAGCTTGTTGGATAGCTTACAATGTTCGTTTATTGGTAGTTCCTTGCTTTAGACTTATATGGGTCCAACGAATTGAGAAAGTGGCTTAGGAACTCGATGAGTTAGTTGACTGTCTTTCTTAAGTGCTGATCTTTTGATAAATTCAGGTTGAGTTGCTTCCAAAAATAACTTGTGTGTTAATTAGCTCTTCAATAAAAGTTCAATCAATGAAACTACTTTAAAGCAACATTAATAGTCTCCTCTAAAGTTTAAGTTTGGTAAATTTATGATGAAATAAATGTGACTAATAAGATTTGAGCTCAAAAATTAGAATAATAAATCTACACTATTCATATAAAGTAACTAATCAACCTCTCAATTTTCTACACATTTTCTATTATTTTAAAAAGTAATTTTGGAAGTCAAAGGGATGTTTTGATGAAATATGGAGGAGTGAAAATTAAGGGATGTTTAAGTGAAAAAGTGGGGAAGGAAAAAAGCGAGAAAAGGAGAAAAGAAATTGGTTGATAGTGTGGGCAACAACTCATCTCCTCCGCACAGGAAAAGGACGCATTTAATAAGGCGCTGCCACGCAGCCAAGTGAGAGAGGGCGAGGCGGTCAACACACCGGCACCCAGCGCGCGGAGCTGCTGGGCGGAATGGGCCTCCCGCGTCTCCTTTGGCTGGGTCTCCGCACCGCCCTCGTCCGCATCAAATACCTACCCCCAACAAGAGCATCATCCGCCCTCTCTCCATGGCTTCTTCCCCTTCCCCTCCGGCGGCTCCCCAGCCCGCCCGCCGCGGCCTCCCTCCTCCCTGCTGGTCCCACGACGAAACCCTAGCCCTCATCGAATCCTACCGCCTCAAATGGCACTCGCTCGGCTGCTCCAATCTCCGCGCTGCCGACTGGGACGACGTAGCCTCCGATCTCTCCCGCCGCTCTTCGCTCCTTCCCTCTGCCTCCCCGAAGACCTCCGTCCAGTGCCGCCATAAGATCGAGAAGCTGCGCAAGCGATTCCGCTCCGAGCGCCTCCGCTCTCTCTCCTTCCGCCCCCGCGCCCCTCCCTCCTCCTCCTGGCCCTTTTTCCCCTCCATGGAATCCCTCGATCACCCCTCCACTTCCCCCCTCCGATTCTCTTTCCCCAAATCCCCCCGCTCCAAGAGGAGACCCCCCCGCCCTAGATTTGGCCTCCGCTCTCAGGATGCTCGGCGATGCTTTCATCAGGATGGAGCGCCTCAAGATGGATATGCTCAAGGAGACCCACAGGATCAGGATCGACATGGAGCTCAAGAGGACGGAGATGATCCTCGATTCCCAGCATCAGATTCTTCACGCGCTTCTAAAGGCCGTTTCTGCTTCAGATACTTGAGATTTTAGATTCGCTTTTTGGGCTCGGTGACTTTGATCGGAATATTTGCCTTTTCCTTCTTTTGCTGTAATGCTCTACTCTGTTTCCACATTCTAGCTTTGTGGATTTGAGCTTGTATAGCAGTAGACTCTCCGTGTGATGCGCTGATCTGATCCTTTAGAACTGCGTGTTTTTGTTATCATCTGCAAGTGTCTGATGTTCTACTGTTCGCTATAGGAGATGTTTTTGTGGTGTGTTTTTTAGCCCGAATGCGTGCATATTCATCAGGTTAATGCTTTTCTGATGATGTTTGACACGCCTGTGTGCATTGGATGTCTTTTTTGGTTAGTATTAATGGATTGTCTCCTGTTTTTCTTATGACTCGAACGATGTGCTGCGCTTTTTTCTACAGAGCAGAGAATGCACTGCAAGGCTGCTGTTGCAGTTAACTGAAGTTTAGACTGCGAGATCGCCCTTCCAGGAGTAGCTCTTTTTTATCTTCTCCTTGATTTAGTGCTGTGATTTTTGTGTTGATTGAAGAAGAATCACCAGCCCAATTACAAAGACACAATTATGCACAACTTTTGAGCTCTAGCCACTTTGATTTACTGCAGACATTGCACAAGAAGATCTCATGTCATTATGGATTTGAATCATTCATGCTACCCATTTCTTTTCTAAGAGTATATTATGAACAACTCAATTTTGAGCTGCATTCCTCAGGATAAGTCTAAGCTCACCAATAGTAATTCTTTTGTAGATGAAGAAACTATCCCCGACTCCTAAACAAACTCGGTATTACCAATCAGGTAGGAGAACGTAAAAATTCTAGCATTCTATGCACTGTTAGTAGTCGATGGAGTCTGTTATATTTGTATTTGTATTATATTTGTATTTGTATTATTTCGGTCGAGTTTTGGCTGTCTACAACTTCTGGCTGACTTCTACATATATGTCTTGTATGTCATTTAGAGATTATTACTGAATAAATGATATTTTTTTGAGAGAAGAGAGACTTGAGAACTCTTGTTGTGAGGTGTAACAACCTTAGTGTTGTTGCTCATTATTGGGTAGCCTAAATAGCTTAAAATTTTATCATTAGACTCCTAGTGTCATTAGGAATCAATCTCAAAAATTTAGTGTAATTTAGAAATTATTTGATTTTGATGTTTATTATGACCAATTGAATTAACCTTAAAATTAATAATATTAAATTGATCCACATTTAAAAATTTGAATTCATTATTGAGTTTCTCACTCCTAAATTAGTGAGCGGCTAATTTTTTTAATTTTTCAAGAGTTCATTTAATAGCTTAATTTTAATTAAATAGAAAGTTATAAATTAATTTTTTAGTTTAAATTATTTAAATTCGTTCTGTCGGTGTCATTAATCCCGTTTGATCAAACGATGGGTGATTCATGTTGTTCGATCAAACACTGCACGTGGATTGGCGGCCGCGATCACTTCTGGCATATTAGCGTGATCTGGTCGTTGGATCGAGCCGCGATCCAACGGCCGGAACATGACCGGGAACTATTCCCTGTCCTGCTCATCATGCGGGCCACGACTGCGGACATGGCACAAAGCCGTGCCGTGGCTAGTTGCCAGCTCCTCCCGTGCCTTCAAAAACCTTGCAAACACCGCCTATCTCGTTTGATGATCTGTTGAGCACTCGTGGAAGCTTCAGAATCATCTGCATACGAGGAATTTGAGTCAAGTACGTTGATTTACCTGATAACTTCCTCCCATTTCACTTCAATCCGTTTTATTTCTCAATTATTGTCAATGTAGTGTCAAACTGTGGTCTGGTTAGGGGACGATTCAGCTAGGTTTCCTTGAATGGACTCGGGCTTG
Organism: Gastrodia elata; assembly: GCA_016760335.1. NCBI lineage: Eukaryota > Viridiplantae > Streptophyta > Magnoliopsida > Asparagales > Orchidaceae > Gastrodia > Gastrodia elata. The sequence continues at coordinate 47,811,570 of CM028671.1, read as the reverse complement.
TACAATAATGTACTGTGCTTGAGTTCCATTCAAGTTCAAATCTTCTTCCATTGGCTCATGTCGTCCTATTTGGTTTCTTAGAGATGGCTAAGAGCTCGGTTGTTAAACCTGGCCAGTCGCAAGCGGTGCGGTTCAATTGTGGGGGTAGTTCTAATTCCTTAGGTAGAAATAGAATGGTGAGTAACCTAATGCCAAATCCCTTGATATAATTGTAAGAAGACTTGAGAAGTTAAATTGAACCTAGGCTAACACCCTCCCTTCCTTAGACATAGAAGTGCCCTAACCAATTGTAGTATTGAAGATGATTAGTTAGAGACTATGGTAGACCATTAGAAGCTAAACCATATAGATAACCTTAACCTTCCCAATTGGAAAGATTAGGACATAGAAACTAATATTAGTAAGATCATCATTTTAGAACCCTTCTCAGTAATTTGTTAGTGAGGAGTTAATAAGTTAGTGTAGCTATATAATTAAAAAGCTCTAAATCTTAGATACCTTAATAGACTCAAGGCTTAGTAAATCCTCAAGATAACCTTTTAGTTATAAACCCTAGCACTAGTCTAAAATTAGTAGCTTAGGAATTATAAAGTAGAGTAACTTGTATATTTAGAAGTAAGATATGATTTTTAAATTATAACTTGCGTATATATATATATATATATATATATATATAAACTATTTTGTCATCTAAATAATATTTAATTAAACTACTATTTTCTAAACCACATTTATATATGCATTATTATACTTCAATTAACTTAGAGATTGATAATGTCTAAGTCAATTGAGGGCTTGATTTGCCCCAATCATTAAGGCAGATAACTAAGTTAGACAACAACATATATCACATGATTTACAATTAATATTGAACTCCTTGAATGCTGCAATATTTTGAGATTATAACTTTGGACATTCATTAAGACATTGTGCCTAAATAAGACTTTAAAACATTAACTTAAGGGTTTTATGTGGTGGGTATTTAAGCCAAAACAGGATATGGAGTGATCTGGAGGCCGCACATATTCTAGAGGGGCAGTGTGTGTGTGTGTGTGTTATGGGAGACCTGCTACTTATGGTTAAGCAAACATGCTTAACTCTTCATTTGTTATGTAATGTGCCTACAAAGCAAAATCTTAAATAAGATAAATAACTTAAAATTACATTTCTCATAATCTTATTTATTGTGAATGACTTAACATAATTTTATGACTATATTTTCAATCTTTAAGGCTGAATTTTATTTTATTTCATTAGACTGTATTTCCTACTGTTTATGTATTATATTCCTTATAGTTCTTACTTCAGTTTACTTGCAATGTATGTTTTCTTATTTATTCTCATTTATCTTTACATGTAGCGCCCCGGCCCGTCGTCACGCGCAAAAGAGAATCAATCGGTGGCGGAGCAATATGCTACTCGGGAATGAATTCAGCATCTCCCCGAATAGCTAAAACTAACACTGAACGCTGCTGAGTCAACCTTAAGAGAGGTTGAGAGCTAATACTTAAGATAAGAGTAGTATCCTTATCTTAAGTATTAAGCTAATACATACATTGGATTATGAGTATAAAAAAGAGAAATCCAATATATGTATAGTAATATCAGTATTTCTTGTATACCGATCACATCACAATACTAAGTATAAGTAATATAAAGGTAGAGTGCGGAAGCTAAAGCAAGCATCCAGAAACATTCATCAATAGAAGCTGAATAAAATATTTATCTCAAAAAAGAAACGAAAATACATCCAGAGTTATTGCAAATAATATACTGAAATATAGAAATAAATTCTAAATACTGAACTGAAAAATAACTAAGCAAATCAGTAAAGGCTAGAGGAGAGTCCACTAGTGCTCTACGAACTCCTCCTGAAGATCCTGAGTACCCACCTGATTTGGCTCCACTAACTGCTCTGGATCTAACAAATTACCAGATCCCAAAAGTACCACGTGTTAGACAATAAGTCTAACACATTGAAAGCTATTCTAAATGGTTATAGTTATCAAAAACTTAACATTTAAATAATTTAAATAAAATTGCAGAAAAACAGTACAATAGCTAAAAATTTGAAAATATTATAAAGCAGAAGTAAAGTAAAACTAAGCTATAAACTGAATACTGAATGTAAGTAAAATAATAAATAATCTGAATCTGAGTAAGTGATGCTGTAAAATTATATTATATGCCATTGAGATTGTGTAATTGAATATGCTACTGTATTGTATGCCACTATGTATGCATCTGGAATATCACTGCATAGCTATGAATATATTGTTTGATGCCCACAAACATCCCCTTAGGAATTCTGATACCTTGATGCTCGTTGCATCCTGTAATTCCTTCTTTGGTGTATGCTACATCCCGTAATCCATAAATAATTATTGATACTTATGCTAAGGCTTTTATGACTATATGCTTTAAATCCATAAATCCAAAAAATTACTAAAATGAATCTATTGTCCCCATTGTGCAGATTCCATCTAATTGAATTCTGACTCCTAGCTCTTGATTATTCGGTGGTTTTACTTAGTATTTCAATTAAAATTATCAGCTAGAAAGGTTGTATACATATAGTTGGTATGTTTCCAAGAAGAGTGAATTTAACGCTCAGTTTGTTTAAAATTGTGCTTATCGAAGCACACGATGATAAAAGGCAGAACTCGATCACAGTTTATTCTCTCAAACTGAGCTATTAAATATCTTAACTACAAGTATACTGAGTGTTCTAAGAAGGGTGGCTTGAGATACTTAGTTTGTTTTAAACTGTGCTTATCGACGCGCACGACGATAGGAGGCAAAACCTGGTCATAGTTTATTTCCTCAAACTAAGGATGTCATTTCCCTAATCACAACTCACTACTGGTATCCTAAGAAGGGTGACTTGAGATACTTAGTTTGGCTCAAATAGTGCTTATCGATGCGCACAACGATAGAAGGCAAAACCCGGTTGCAGTTTATTTCCTCAAACTACGGATTTCATTTTCCTAATAACAACACTCTTAAGATTGGAAGATTTACTCTAAGCTAGACTGCACTTATCCAATTACATAGAATCAAATTGAGACTTTACAATCCTACTTGAGTGATTTAACTAATCCTGAAATTTTGCTGAAGTGACTCAGCACTATAGACATACACTATCATATCCAACTAATAATCTGGGTTCTAACAATTTTATTTAATAACTGAGTTGTATCAAAACTATGACTCTTTACTCCAATGAGGGGAATCCTACACAAGGTTCCAAGAATGCGACCAAAATGTCATTCATTATAGGTTACTACCACATGGAGAAACTCATTCTACATGTTTTAGGTAATCCTACCACAATAGTCCAAGACCAAGCATCTAAGGCTAAGAAGGAGCATTTATGCTCATACCTTAAGTTTCAACAATAAGATCTTCCTATCTCAATATGGTGCCCTACCCCTTAACCACCAATAATCAAGGATAATGAGTGGTATGCCACTTAGGCAAATCCCTCACTTATTATTAGATTAATGTATAATTCCTCAATCCACTAATAAGGGAAGGGTGTGCCCTAAATAATACAGTTGAATCATTCACTAAGTATATACATTCATGAGAGTGAAGAAGCAAGGAAAAGAAAAATGCTACATCAAATCCACCGCAATATAAGTAAAAAGTAAACATGCAGCTCAGAATAAAAAAGTACAGTAAAAAAATATACATAAGTATCTGAATTATTACATTAATTTTAAGATAAGCTTAAAATGAAATAAATCACTCATCCTCACAAGCAGAATAAAATGACGACTAATCTACTGATCTTAATCCCCGACCTAATGCTCCTCTAAGAATGGCTCCTCTTTAGGCACAAGGTCCTCTAATTGCTTGGAACCTGCCATTGTCAGTTCCACAATGACAAGGCCCTAGCTAAAGAAAAGAAAATCTTGTTAGTAATATTGTTTAAGTACACTTTAGGCTATTTAAGTTCATGAGTTTTATGAGATCACCATTTTACTTAGACTATAAAATAAGCAAAATATAAGGGTGCAACAAGCATACAAAGAGATATAGAAAGTTATAAATACAATATTTATAACTGAGTAACATATGAGGTAAAAGAACATACCTCAATACTAAGATGTGATAAGGTTAGGCATATTATATAAATGAAGTAAGAAAAGTAGTGAAAGAAAAGACTCATCCTAAACATACAGGTGGTTATATGAATTATGCAAGTTTAAAAGTAAGCAAATTATCTGTGATATATATAAGTAAGCAGTAAAGAAAATCTATCATCCAAAAAGTATACAAGCAAGCAGGTAAAGTAAAGGCTAAATGTAGTAAAAATGTAACAATAAAATAGTAAATAAGTATATAATGACTGTCATTACAGAAGAGGGCTAAATTAGCTTATTGAACTGAAAAATGTAATATTCTTAGCATCATCTGAGGCTAAGCCGGTAAGTTTCTTAGCATTATAAGACACTAAGGCCGAATAACAAAGTAGAATTGAACTGAGAAGGCAGTAAGTATAAATGCAGTAATATTTTAGTTATTTACTTTACATTTGTGGACATATCCAGAAGTAGCTAAGGAGTCAAACACGTCTGCAAGATTGTTCAGGTTCCAACTTAACACAACACTCCTTAATAAGTAATATTAAGTAATTCTTATTTCTCCTTACCCCTGTCCAGTAGGGTAAAATGTGCACAATTAACAAGTAATTGAACCCTATGCAAATGTTATCCTAATTATTTTAAGTTTTCATTTCATGCATTAATATTCTTATAAGACATGTTCAAGTTAAAGGCACAAAGTACAAAGAATGCAAAAGCAACAAGTAATTCAATAATAAGCAAGGGACTTTACTACATACAGGTGATATCCATTATTATCTACTTAAACCAATCTAACTATTCCAAGTTACACAAGTTCAGGATCTCCAATTTCTACTATCAAGTATAACTTAGAAGCTTGACCTTATAAGTCAAAAGTAATTAGAACCGATCATGTTCTAACTTAATTCAATCAATATCGCTTACAAGTTAAATAAGTAATCAAGACGCCAATTTGATGAAATTAGACACTCTAAGCTAAGATCTGATCAAGATCTACTAAAACTAAGGATCTGGAATTAAATTCTAAGAATTGGGGATTAATCTCTTAATCCAAATGTAATACTTAAGGACTATGGTTTAAATCTTAGTTGTGAACTAATGATTAAGGTAAATCCTATTAAGCAAAATCAAGGCTTAATAGGATAAATCTTCTAATTTTAATCTAAAATTGAAAGATAAAATAATCATAATTAAAGTATGAAAATATAGAAACTAATAAAACCAAAATTTCTTCTATTGAATAACCCATTTATTCAATGAGTGAAATCTAACCTATTATCTATTCCTAACCTTAAGGTAAAGGTCTTAAGGTGAAGTGTAGATCCTAAAAAGCTCTTAATAAATAATTTAAGGGATTTTAAAAATTAATGATAATTATTACAATTTATCTTTATGTGATATCCTAATTTACTTAAGAAAGTTAAGGATGTGAAATTAAAACTAGGTTAGAAACGCATAAATTTTACTTAGGAAAATTTCAAGACTTGAAATAGGAATTTTACTAAATTACTTAATTATGAGATTAATGGTTCTAAATTGATTCCAAAACAGTTTTATTACTAGTTTTGATGATTTAAAATGATATTTTAGAGGTTAAGGGTGCCTAAATTTTGGGCAAAATGACCATTTTGCCCCTATTTAAGAGTCTAAAATATTATTTTTTGATTAAGGGCTCCAAATTGGACTTTCTTGATGCCAAATAATTTTTTGCTGTCTAATATGAAGATAGATAGTAGGTATATCAAATTTGGACAAACATTAAGTCATATAGGTCTAATTTAAGGATTTTAACCTAAAAGGGCATTTTGGTAGTTTCACTTAGTGATATCTATAAATTCAATTAGTTTATTATTATCTACTATCTAAAGATTTCATAGAGTTCAAGAACACTAAATTCTGATGTCAATTGGTTAAGTTATGGCTAAAACTATTCTAGGGTTTAAAAGCAAAATTTTAGGATTTAAAACATGCTCTTTAGGATAAATGGTAGATTTTGATATTCAAAATCACCTCAAATTTACAATAAATGCTCAATTTTAGTATATTTTGGCCCTATTAGGGTCCTAGAGTCATTAAAATATGAAAAATGTGAAGTTTAGGCCATTATGGACAGTTCTGGGCGATTTCGGACAGTTCTGGGCACTATGGCGCACTGTGGCGCCGCCTGGCCGAGAGCCAGGCACTACGGTGGATTTCGACACTGTGGCGCGCCGCAGCGCTTTCAGGCGCTGCCGCGCCAGATTTCCCTAGAGCTGGGTGCTACGACGCGCTGTAGCACTTTCTGGCCAAAAGCCAGGCGCTACGGCGCGGTGTGGCAGATTTAATTCGAGATCACTATGGCGCACTGTAGTTGTCCCTAGTCGAGAGCCATGAGCTACGGCGCGCTGCAGCACTCGATGATGATTTTGGCTGTGCAAAAATTGAAACGTGTCCCCTTTGGCACCCAAATACTTTTGATTTAGGGCATCTCAAGTGCGGTGTCATATACCGATGGAAAGGTTTTTCCAAGGCCTTCCATTGATACCAAAATTGACACAAAATAATCATTTTAACAATGCAAATAATAAGGCTAAAGGTCTGGGTATACAAAAATCATATTTGCAGAATATATTTTCTTCCCTAAGACTTACTATCTTAATGAGCTCTAATGATCTCTACATCTCAAGCACAGGTTCCTATTAACATGAAATAGACATGTAAGGTAAACATAACAACCATTTAATAAAGAGAAGAGGTACCAAAGAGGTATCTTGGCTTTGAACTGAATGGAGGAAGAGATCTATACTTTCTGTAGGAACTTAGGAGCTTGAGGACTTAAAGATTCCTTCAGCAAGTACTGCAAGGGAAGGGAAGAAGAGAGGAGGGGCTTCAGCTTGACAGCAAGGGATGGAGGGAGAGATGAGAGCTATCTTTAAAAGAGAAGGAGAAGAGGAGGTGGTAGGCATGGCCTAAGGGAGAGGAGCAAGTCCTCTCCCATCACCTCATGGAGGGACAGCAGAGGGAGCAGAGGCTCTTATGTGTGCCATGCAAGGGAAGAGGCACTGAATGAAGTAGGGGAGTGGGATCCAGCCAGGGAAAAAGAAAGAAGGAGAAAGGGATTTCTAATAAAAATAATTAATTATTTCTAATTCTAATTAACCCAAAATTTTCTAATTAAAAATGGATGAATAAACGGGCTCTAAAAATACCAGAAATTCACCCTTAGCTAATTTAGGGGGTGAGGAATGCAACGACGAAGTCAAATTTTGATTATGATAAGTATTTAATTTTCTTATTTTTCGGTGTATTTAAGTACATTCAAATATTCGCGAAAATCCGATGACTTCCAAACACGTCCAAAACATCATCGATAGCTAATTTGGGGGTGACGAGCGCAATGGCAAAGTTGGATTTTGATTTCGAGTTCAAATTAAATATCTAAATTTTCTAATTAATTAAAAATTATTAAAATAATTCCAATGCTAAATTCAGCTCCGAATTGCTCTAAATCTTTTGGGATTGATTCTAATGACTAGATGAACTCAATGGAATGATAATTAGGATGCAATTAGATTAAGTAACAACCTAGGGTTGTTACACTCAATGTCATATCAATTGTTAAGGCTTAACAATTATTGCATTAATAACATAAGGCAAGATCATAAATATCTTACACTTCTAATTAGAAAGGATGGTTAAGCCTTATATTTTCACTAATTATTATTATTTTTAAGTTTGAATTGATCAGATCAGGTGGGTAAACCCGTTTGATCAACACTTATGCTACAATTTGGGATATAATCAAGAATATTACTAAGAGGTGATCACATTGCAAATTAATATATTTTTATGGTTTATCTCATGCTAAGAGTCTTATATAAGAGATAATCATGGATCTTAAGGTATATGTCCAGATACTAAATCACATGAGTCTTTTAATAATCTGAGCACTTATAATTCAATGGTTTAAGATCAATATCAAATCAAATATATTATTAGAACTATGCAAGTTGAATTATCTTTCAATCAAAGTTAATTGATTAAAGAAATTAAGATTTAGATTTTTATCAAGACAAGTTAGGGTTTAACTCCTAACTTAGCCAAATCATGATCAATTGTTTAGTTTAAGGATTAATGACAAATCAGTGAATTATTGATGCATAATTGGTGTTAACTTCAAGTTCAAGATCAAGTATTGATTAACTTAATCAATTCTTAAGGTTCTTAGGGTTAGATATTGATTAATGTCAAATTAATTAAATCAGGATGTCCAAATCAAAATTAAAGTTCGCTAACATACATAAGCAACACATTGATTAAAACAATAAGTAATTAAGGCTAATCAAATCTTAAATCAAACCCAAAAGGAATTAGCACTTGATTATAAATTTAAAGCACTAAAGTTCCGTACAACTTAGTTATTAAGTTCTAATTGGTCATATAAGCAATCAAAGTTCTAATATTTCTATTTGGCACAAGACATTCAAGTAATTCCTTAAGAGATTTAGAATATACTATTCATAGTAAATGGTAAATTCCCCATTGAAATTCACCTCCAAATTCACATAATGCTTAATTTTACTAAATCCATGTTTGGTTTTGATATATTTTGGATCCATTAGGGTCCTAAGGTCATTAAAATGCAAAAAATCACAAATTAGAGCAATTCTGGACAGTTCTTGGCATTTTCGAACAATTTTGGGCGCTCTAGCGCGCGGCAGCGCTTTCAGATGCTGCGGCGCGATGTGGCGGATTTCAGTGTTGTGGCACGTTGCAGCACTTTCTGCCGTTTGATGCCAAGACTTTCCAAGATCTAGTTGCTATGGTGCGCCGCAGTGCTTTCAGGCGCTGCGGCGCGCTACGATGGATTTCGGCACTGTGGCGCGCTACAGCGGCGATCTTATGAGTCAAATTTGGTGCAGCACGTGGTAGCAGTTCAAATTTCATTTAATCAAATTTTAATGTAGCTGTGATGCCCTGTGGTACGCTATGATGCGCCACTGTGAATTTCACTCGAGATGCGGGTCACTACGACGCACTGTGGTGCCCAACGGTGATTTTGCCTGTGCGAAAATCATAACGGGTCTTCTTTCGCTCCCAAATACTCTCAATTTTGGGCACCACATGTACTGTGCCATATATCGATGGAAAGGTCCTTCCAAGACCTTTTCATTGATACCAAAAGTGGCACAAAAGGATTATTCTAATGAGCAAAAAATAATTCCCTAGCTATAGGTATACAAATTATTACAGCTTTTGACAGTATTTTAAATGGAAAAATGAGCTTCGATCAGACTCATTTGAGTCCGATGAAGGCTCAACGATCACACCTAGACTCCATACAATAGCTAATGAAAATGTCATTCACAATACTTTGATAAATTAGATGAAGAGAGTAGCCAATGAAAAGTGTAACAAATAGGTACCTTGGTCTTTGGAAGAATGGAGGTTGAGAACTCAGATTCCTGCAAAATCTTGGAGGAATGAGCTCCTTCTTCTTCTTCAGCTTGATAGCAAATGATGGAGGGAGGGTTGAGGTTCTCTTTTATATGAAGGGAGGAGAATGGCTCCAACTTTGAGCCATGGGATGGGATGAGAAGGAACCATCCCATCCAAGGCATGGAGGAGAGGGGCTTGTGTAGAAAAATGGAGGAGGGAGAGCTTCAGCCTTGTGTGCGCTAGAGATAGGGGTAAGAGCACAGAATGCAGTGATGGGTGCCAGCCAGAGGAAAAAGAGAAAATTTTTGGAAAATTGAAATAGTAAAAATAATTAATAATTTCTAATTAACTCAAATTTTTCAATTAAAAATTTGATGAATAAACAGGCTCCGAAAAATCTCAAAAATTCACCTATAGCTAATTCGAGGGTGAGCAACTCAATGGCAAAGTCGAATCTCGATTCTGATGATTATATAATTATTCTTCTTTTTTTTCTTCTTTTTTTTGGGGTATTTTATTAAATTAAAATATTCGCAAAAATCTGACAACTTCCAAACACGCCCAAAACATCACCCCTAATTAATTTGGGGTTGAAGATTGCTATGGCGAAGTCGGATTTTGATTTCAAGGTCAAATTAAATATCTCAATTTTCTAATTAATTAAATATATGAAAATAATCTAAATATTCGATTGAGCTCTGAATTGCTCGAATTCTTCATGGATTGGTTATATTGGCTAGGTGAACTTAATGGAATGATAATTAGGATGCGATTAAGCTCAAATTAAGTTAGGTAATAGCCTAAAGTTGTTACATTACAGCTCTTTACTTTTACTATTTATTAACATATTTTTCATTGGACATATACATTCTTTCTTTCATGTTTCACATGCACTCTAGTACTTTTTCTTAATTATTAGATATTATCTCTTCCTTATATATTTTATGCAGGCTGGAACAACCCCCTTGTGAGTACCTTTGCTTTCTCTTATTTACTTTTCTGTCTTTATATATTTTGTACTTATTTCCTTTTGTTACTTAGTGCACCACTTACTTAAATATTGTAAATGGCCAATATAATATCTGATTAAATTAAATAAAATATAGTGTAACCCTAATGTACTTAGAATTTTTAAATCTAATAACTTATTTTTCTTTTATTAGTTGTAACCGACCACATCCTTACGATAACTGTTATCACCGGAGTAGAATATGTTATACGTGTGGACAATTTGGTCACAACATTTGGAAAAATCAAGCAACTTGTACAGTAGACAATTAGTGGATCATTCATCCTTCTCAGATGCAACAATAAGCACCCATATCAGCTAGAAGACATAAACTCACACCAGCAGCCAGACCAGCTCTACAGCTGCTGTAATACAAAGAAGAGGTCCACACATTGCTCCTAAAGCACCAGCTGCTTATCAAAGGGGAAGACCAATTGCTTCCCAATAAGCTACACATGCAAGGATTTATACCTTCACCCCAATTCTAGCCCTTGAAGATAATGAAGCAGTATCAGGTACCACATTCTTTTTTTTATAAATATCATTTATATTATATTTAAATAAAGCATAAATTATCATTCATTTTAGACCCTAAGTACCTTACATTTCAATGACAAATCTTGTGGCACATTATTTGACACTAGTGCAATCCACTCATTCATTTTAGAAAGATTTGACAAAACTCTTAAACTATTATATTATAACTTAGCTAAAGCCTTGAACATCATATTACCATCAGGTGCCCTCATGAGTGCACAAAAATGTTACAATTATGACATACCAATTAATGGCAAGGCATATGAAGCAAACCTAATAGTATTGCCTATAGTAAACTTTGACATCATTCTAGGAATGAATTGGCTCAGCAAGCATAAAGTTATGATTGATTGTCAAAGAAAGAAGGTCATTATCAAGGGTGGGAGCAAGCCTAAAGTATTTATGGGAAAGTTAGGCAATTAGTATCTTTAATCAATGCTTAATAAGCAAAGAAATTAATTCAAAATAAATGCAATACCTTAGTAATAATGATTGGAGAAAATACAAAAAAAATTCCTTTAGCAAACACTCAAATTATAAAGCAGTTTGAAGATGTATTCTCTAGTGAATTGTTTGGCTTAGCACCAGTAAGAGATATTAAAATTTCAAATGAGTTAATTCATGGCACTCAACCAATAGTAAAGATACCTTACCGCATGGTACCCAAAGAACTGCAAGAGCTAATGAACAAAAGTTTTATTTGATAAAGCATGCCACCATGGGGAGCCCCGGTGCTCTTTGTAAATAAGAAAGATAGTACAATGCAAATGTGCATCGATTATTATGAACTCAACATGATAACCATTAAGAATAAGTATCATCTACCACGCACTGATGACATTTTTGATCAATTATCTGGAGCTAAGATATTTTCCAAGTTAGATCTAAGATCAGGCTATTATCAATTATGAGTCAAAGAAAAAGATATTTTGAAAAGAGCATTTAGAACTTGTTATTGGCATTATGAGTTCATGGTCATATCATTTGGTCTAACCAATGCTCCATCCATCTTTATGAACTTGATGTAAGAAATTCTACCATATTTGGATAATTTTGCAATAGTATTTATCTATGATATTCTAATTTATTCTAATAGCAAGGAAGAACATGAAAATCATCTGAGAGCCGTTCTGGAAATTCTAAGGCATCATCAGCTTTACGCCAAATATTCTAAATGTGAATTTTGGCTAGATTCTGTAGCTTTCTTAAGCCTTGTAGTGGATGCGGAATTAATCAAAATCGATTAGAAAAAGATAAGTGTCATTCAGGAATGACCCCAACCAAAAATCGTGACAAATGTTCGCAGTTTTCTCAATTTAGTTGGATATTATCAAAATTTATTAAGGGATTTTCGCAAATAGCTGTACTTTTAACCAAATTAACAAATAAAGCAATTCCATTCATTTGGAATTAGCAATGTGAAGAATCTTTTTAACAGTCAAAATAAGCATTAATAATTGCACTAGTACTAATTCTACCACAAGAGACAATAAATTATCAAGTTTATGTTGATGCATCCATAGTAGGGCTTGGATGTGTTCTCATGCAAGAGAAGAAAGTATTATAATAAGCATCAAGATAATTAAAGATTCATTAAGAAAACTACCCACTGCATGATATAGAACTAGTATTAGTAGTATTTGCTTTAAAAATATGGAGGTACTACCTATATGGAGTGAGATATGAAATTTTTAATAATCATCAAAGTTTAAAATATATTTTCACTCAGAAAAAGTTAAACTATCGACAAAGGTGATAATTAGAATTGATCATCGACTACGACTTTGTCATACAATATCATCATGGCAAAGTGAATATCATAGTTGATGCCCTCAGTAGAAAAGTAGACCTAAATGCTATAATGGCAAGTCCATTAATATAAGAATTCAGAAAATTAGGCTTAAAACCTATTAATAGAAAGTAATTAAATAATATTACAGAGCCTATGTTCATGAAACACATAACAATTGCCCGATAGAATGATAAGGGATATTCCAAGCTAAAAATTGATATCAAAAATGGTTTCATAACTTACTTACATGTGCAAAAAAGAGTTTATATTTATCATGGAAAAAGAATTTGAATTTCAAATGATTCATACATTCGAAATCAAATTCTATTTAAAGCTCACAACTCTGGTTACACAATTCACCCTAGAAATAATAAAATATTAGAGATTTGAAAGAGTCTTTTTGGTGGCCTAGACTAAGGAAAGAGATAGCTGAATACGTCGCTAAATGTCATGTCTGTAGTTTAGTAAAGGTAGAACATCAAAGGCTAGGTGGACTATTACATTCATTAGATATCCCAAACTGGAAATGGTCAAATATTTCTATGAACTTTATGATGGGATTGCCCATAAGTCATACTAGAGTAGATGCAATTTGAGTAATTATAGACCATCTAACAAAATCAGCATACTTCTTTCTGATTAAGCAAACATATTTGGAAGAAAAGTTGGTTAAGTTATATATTAAAGAAATAATCAAGCTTCATGGAATCCCTAAACTATTATCTTGGATCATGACGGCAGATTTACCTCTCATTTTTGGAAGACGCTACATTAAGATTTGAGGACAGTATTAGCTATGAGTACAGTCTTTCACCCTTAAACAGATGGTCAGACTGAGAGGGTAAACCAAGTACTTGAAGATCTCTTCATATAAGTATATTATATTTTGGTGATAATTGGGAAGATCACCTTCCATTAGTAGACTTTGCATACAACAACAACTTCAGCCCTATATTGGAATGGCCCCATATGAAGCTCTATATGGCAAAAATTGTAGCACACCGTTAGCCTGGATTGATGTAAGAGATGTTCAGTTATACGAATCTGATCTAGTTGAAGAGACTAACAAGAAAATTTATTTGATAAAGAATAGGATTGCTACAACTCACGATAAGCAAAAGAAATATTATGATGTTAAACATCGAATGTTAGAATTTTAAATCAGGGATAAGGCATAACTAAAAGTGAGCCCAATGAAAGGCAAATATCATTTTGGCATGGCTGTTAAGTTAAGCCCGAGATACATTTGATCATTTGAAGTATTAGACCAAGTTGGAAATTATGCATACAAGTTAAAACTTTTAGAAGATTTAGCAGTAGTACATAATGTATTTCATGTATCTTCCCTCCGTATATGTTTACAAAAAACATCCCAGCAACTGTCAATACCTTCCGTTGAAATTTAGCCAAACTTATCATTCATAAAATAACCTAATAAAATTATAGGTTGAGACAATTGTTAACTAAGAAATCGAAGAATACCCATGATAAAGATTTAGTGGAAAAATTATTGTGCCAAAGAAGCTACTTGGGAAAGAGAAGATACTATGAGGAAATGGTATCCTAAACTATTAAAAAGCCAAGGTAAATTTGATCTCCTTATTTTCTTTTAAACTTTAATAAAGAATAAGATGCCGAGGACGATATTTTTTAAGTAGGGGAGTTTGTAACCATTTAAATTATTACTAGGACAATTATAACTAAACCCGACTCAAAAATGAGGATCCCGAGTGACTTTAGAATTAGGACAAACTAAAAATATTATTGGATAGGGTATATTTTTTTGATCTTAATACCCAAGTTTGGGAGCAATATGGAAAATAAATACTCCTGAATTAATTTCTAAATTATTTAAATTAAGAAATTTGGAAAAATTAAATACAAGTCAAAACTCAATGATTTTGGTGCCATTAGATTAAGAATACTATAAAAAGACCACATAAAAAGTTTTGTCAAATTTAGAGCTCTTGATAGACCATAATTAGTTTTTGAAGTTTTATTTTCAAAAATTAATAAGAAAATAAAATATTGCTCCAAATTAAAAAAGATTTGCTCGAGTGTGTGTCTTATCAAGATACACTTCCGTGTCAAGTTTCATTATTTTTTAGAAAAAAAATGGAAAAAAGAGAATGAAGAGAGAGAAAGAGGAGAGACAAAGAATATATAAGAAGGAGAAAGAGAAAGAAAAATTGAATACTCAAAGCAATTATGAAGAATATGATAAATTTGTTCTCATCCAAATAATAAATGAGAGAGAAAATAATAATAATAAATTTAATTAATTAATTAATAAAAAAAAAAGTTTATACCCCATTCCACCTCATCCTCCATCATTCCTCAAAGCTCTCCTCTCTCCTCTCCACTCCTCCATCTCGCTTTCTTGGCCAACACTAAGATAGAGTAAGAAATGAGAAAGATATGAAATTTTTTTTTATTCTTTTCATTTCTTCTTTTTCAATAATAATATGTTTTTATTATTATTAATGTTAGTATTAATATTATTATTATATTTGATTTACGTAAATTTTTTGTTTTATATACGTATATGTTTTTCAAATTTTTGCAATCTTCATTCCTATCATTTCTTTTTTTTATATATGTATATATTTTATAATTTTTGCAACTTTTAATTTTTTGTCATTTTATTTTTTTCTATATATGTATATATATATATATATATAATTTATATATTTATATTTATATATTTTTCTAATACTACAAGTTTAGTCATTTTACTTATATTTTTATATATATGATATAATTTTTAATTTATGCAACTTTTGATTTAGTCATTATATATATATATAGATACTAGTATATATCCTAATTTCTACAATTTTTCATTTCTATCATTTTTCCTTTTTTTTTATCTATGTATATATTTTCTAATTTCTACAAACTTTTATTTCATATCATTTTCTTTTTTTTATATATGAGATATATTTTTTATATTTATCGCAACTTTATTTCAGTCATCTTTCTTTTCTATATTATATATATATTTTTCTAATTTAAACAACTTTCATTTTAATTATTTTCCTTATATATATATATATATATATATATATATATTTAATATCTTACAATTTTCATTTTAGTTATTTTATTTTCATTTAATATATATATATATATATATATATATAACTTATAATAAAAATTGTTCTTTTTAATAAATAAAGATAAATAATCAATATAATATTAATATTGATATTTTTACTAAAATAAAATGAAGAATATTATTCTTTTCATTTTATTATTTTATTTGCTATTTTTGCATTGCTATTAAGTTTTGACCATCTTTAAATATTTATATGAGATTTTGTGTTCAGAATTTGAAATAAATGATCAGAAATTAATATCATAGGTTCATTCAAGTTGATCTCATGTCTGTACAAATAATATGTTAGGCCAGGACATGTTGGTATTTGAAGAAATAAGGAGACAAGCCTTTGAGGGAGAATGTGTAGTTAGTCAGGAACTCACATCTCAAATAGTTAAATAGATATATCTAACTCCTCAATTATTTTACAACTTTGTGTCCAATATAATAAATATTATTTCTTACTGTATTTTTTTTTAGAATGAACACATATCTTATATATATATATATATTTTTTTTTATTCATAATCCTGACAATTTTGCAAGCATATCATACTTAAATATCACATTTTATTTATATATGCTTCTCATGCAGAATCATGTCGCTTAATATTATATGCAAATTTTGATAATTTATAAACCTTACTTAGACCTTTGTGTCTAATTAATTTTTTTTTTCTTTTTTTTTTCTTTTTCTTGATTTGCCCTATCATATATATATATATATATATATATATATATATGGCAGTTTCGGAATAATCTCTAGATCAAGTCCTTGAGGAGGAGTTGATGCATGATGGAGCAATTTAAATGTTAATTTTCTTAAAATTTTAAATTTTTACTTAGTGTGAAACAAATTTTGTAAGATAATTATTTTTTTTGTAATAAATATATTTCTTTTATTATTCTAAAATTTCTGAATATTACAATGAATGTGGAAATATGAATTTTATATACCTCTAAATATATTATTATACTAAACCCCAATATGATCAACGATGCTGACCCAGCGGCGAGCCGCCACAACCATCCAACCTCCTATTTCAATGTCGTTTATGCCATAGGGCTCTCGAGACGACGAACTTCAATTCATAAGTGAAATAGTCCAATTTCACCATGAGAAGCATGTCTTAGAGCATCATTGTGATTGGTAATTCATTCTCAGATCACGAAGGTGTGATTTTATGTATTTTGTTTTAAAATTAATTAGAGATTATATATCAAGTTTTTTTAATTTATGAATTGTTGCATATTTTATTGCTAGCCTTATAATTTTATTTGCTATTGTGATTCATTAATAAACTCTGCCATCATAAGTTAGCTACTTACCGAACCTACCTTAGCCAAATTGAGTGATCACATGTGAGGGAATTTTTCAAATAAAAAGTGAATCTTCCTAGAGTGTAGTACACAAATAATTTTATTATTTGAATGAATTTTTATATTTTTCAATTGCATTTACTTTGTTTGAAAAATTAGTTTTTGTTTGTTTTTATTTGCATCTTTTAATATTATTTAGCTTTGCAAACTTTGTAGCAAAAAAATTTGTTGCTATGAGTAAACAAAATAGCCCACGCAAGCATCCTAGAATTGATATAGATAAGAGACTGCAAGGGTTAGTGATTCAATGAGAAGGTTAGAATAGTAGGTCAAATAATTATGACCTTTAAGAAAAATGAGTGTGTTCCACTTACACAACAAAACCCATGACTACCCCAACATTCATAACCTCTACAACATTCTAAAGAGGATCATGAAGACTTTGATGTTTGGAGGAACCCTAAGTATAGGAGACAACACATTCACAAATGAGAATTTAACTTTGATAATATTGATCATGATCAATATGATGAGGAACATTATCGAGCTAGGGGTCAAGGTCAGTAACAACCATGGGTTATTAACCTGATTAATATGGACTAAACCAAATCCTAATCTTTGTTCCATTAGACTCAAATAGTCATTAAAACCTAACTTTGAATGTTGGGGATCCATCGAACCTCGATTGGATTAATTAGCTATTTTTGTCGATTATTTGACCTAGAAAATTACCTAAATTAATTTGACTTCTAAATTAAAGTTTGACATCACTTTTGAATTCCCCACCCCCAAATTAATTAGAGTGAATTTTGGGAATTTTTAAAAGTCATTTGATTTTTTCAAATAATTTAATGTACTTAAATAATCAGAAAATTAATATAATTAACCTCTAATTTAAAATCTGACATTATTTTTGAGTTCCTCACCCCCAAATTAGTTAGGGGTGAATATTTGTGATTTTTTGAAAATCAAATAATAGCTTAATTCAAATTAAATAAAATTGTAAATAATTAATTATTTTTGGCACCGTTAATAGGATCGAACGAATCCGTCTGATCAAGCCCATCAATCTGCGCCATTCGATCATCCCATCCATCCAGATCGGATGGCTGGGAGTGTGTCATACCCGCGCGCGTTTCGCAAGTTGCGCAAGGTGAGCACACGGTGGGTGCAGGCTGCGTGCGTGGGTTCGTCTGCTGCATTGAGGTCCTTCCCGTGCTCATTTTAACTCGATTCAAATGCCAAAATTTAGTCACATCGAGTTGGATTAAATTTGAAGCTAAGGGTTCCTATATCTGCTTCCCGAAGCTCACGATTCAACCCGTTTATCGAAACCCTAAGGCACCATTTTCTCGTCATTTCCATTACAATTCCTCTTCGATTTCAGTTCATTTGTTCATTTCATTATCTTGCAAGTGGTTGTCGAGCCTCTATCAAGTTTAATTGAGCCCGATTGAAGCTCAGATTCTGTTAACTACTACAGTGCAGTACAATGGTTATGTAAACCTAAACTAGGGCATCAAAAATTTGACCATTAGAGCAATCTATTATTGGGGATTTTGGTACCAACATAATGGTATTAAAGAGACCTTTCAATCAATATGTGGCTCATCACCGGAGGTCGCTAAAGCTAAGGGAATTTTGATACCCTAGCTTTTGGCCCTCATGTCTCGTTGAGTTATGCTTGACCCGTGTTGCCCAACTCACGTGGCCCAACCCGCGTGTCCCTCTCCAAAGGCACGCGTGTGTGCAGGCCGACAGCGGGCATTCACGCGAAGCAGCCATATGTACAGGCAACCCTTATGAATAATAATTCTAAAAATTTGAAAATTATTTAGTCAATTTCAAATCTTCAAAGCCTCATAACTCCTTAATTACTGCCCAAATGTATTCATGTTATATTTCAAAGTAATCAAGAAAATGCAATGAGTATTAATATGCCAATAGATTTTTAGTTTGGTGATTTATTTCACTAACTACCTTTGTAATCACTTAAGTATTTAACCTAATTTTAATTAATACAATAGCTTAGTCAATTCACATCCAAATTTAATGTTCCAATAAATTATTTTAATCAAAAATGTATAAGGAACATGAATCTATAAAAATATTTTAGATTCCATGATTAATTTTTTTAATCTTGCTTAATTACCTTAGAAAAAGATTAGTGAATATTAAGCTTATTCATTAGCCAAATTTCATATTTTAGGTCCCTGAACCTTCACTAATTAGAGAAGAATAAGTTTGTAAATATAAAATTATTTTTATATGATTAATTTTACTAATCACTTACTAATTATCCTAAAGTTTAATTAAAGCTTATATTAATCAATTGAAGTTCAAATTTAGCATACTTATTGTGGAGCCCCATCCCTATCATGATCATGTTAATACTAATATTAACATAATTACGGTAGAGCGGTCATCATTTAATAGATTTCCAATTATAGTCAATTAGTTTACCGCCTAATCCACCGATAATTGCAGAATATGCCACCTATATCTGTAATTCATTCATCAATATACATAAAAATAATAGAGTGCGGAAGTAAAATATGTATAACATCCATTTCAATAGTACCAAAAAGGAAAGAACAGTAGCTCAACTCAATATAAAAGTGCAAAAAAGTAAGAGCATCCAAAATATGAATTATTATAAGACTAAACTAAGATTTAAAATAAAGGAACACTCATCTTCTCAAATACAAAACAAAACTAAATAAGTATCAGCAATAGCAGGAAGGTTCTTCTCCTAGCTCAGCTCCTCACCTAAAGCTACCTCCACGAATAGCTATGAATCTAAAATTATCAGTATCACAATGTCAAAGCCTCATCCAAGAAAAAAGAAAAACTTGCATTAAATAATTGCATAAGTACATTTTAGGCTGATTGAATGAAAGTTAAATTTTTAAGATTTCACATTTAATGAACATTTAAGTAACTACAAAGGGGCAACAAGCAATAATGAAAAACAGGATAGCTATAAGTGAAGCATTTATAACCTAACAAAATGAAGTATATAAAGAATCATACATCAACTAGAAGCTATAACAAGATTAGGCAATATAAGTATATAAGGCTAAAGTAATTGAAAGAAAGTTCTAAATATGCATATGATCATCTGAAGTGTGTTAATTTTAATAGAACGTAAATCTGAACTGACATAAAGTAGAAACTGAAAGTGCTGTGCAATCAAATCTATCATCCTATAAGTAGTAGCAAAAAAAATACTAAAATAATAGTAAAAGCAAATATAATAGAAAAAAGATAAGTAAATATACCACAACAGAAAAGCTGACTAACAAAGCCACTATAACTATAAATAGAGAGATGTGTCTAAACTAGTACAGCTATAATAGAATTTGACTAAACAAAGCCACTAAATGTGTCATTTAGCCAACCACAGAGCTAGATCCAAGCCAGAATATAGAATTCAAACATGTATCATCCAGAACACTCTTAGCTAGATTTAAGTCAATTCTAATGCAAAAGAACTGAACTGTAGAAGTAGACTAACTATGACACACTCTATTGAACTGTTAACTAAAAGTATTGAATGTGATGATTAAGATTGATAATGTATATGCATTTCAAAATTGACATAGAATACTTATTGAGTATTTTAAGTTAAATTATATATGTCCAAGTTATAAGGCTCAAATACAAGGTGTGCAAAGCAAAAAAATCAAACTAATCAATACTCTACTAAAACACATGTGATATCTGTTGTTATCTAATTTTAATTATTATATATATTCTGAGAGAGTATAAGCTTAGGATCTCCAATATCCAGTTATCAAGTAAAATTTTAGATCCACTGACTTATAAAGTTAAACTTTATAACTTAACAAGTTCTAGTTCATAATCAAAAATGTCATCTATTAAACATTAAACAATTAATCATCGACTTAATTATTTATTTTAATAACCCATAACCTGTAGCACCCCACCCTGTTGTCGCGCGCAACTAAAGTATATAAAAACAAAGCAGTCGGTGGAGGAGCGGTGTAACAACCCTAAGTTGTTACCCTATTAAAATATAGCTTAATTACTCCCTAACTTTAATACCATTGCTTATAGAACATCAAATTGAGCCTATCCTGAAGATTTGAAGTCCATTGGACTTCTCTAAGTCAAATATGATATTTTGATCAGTCTAGATGCCCTAGATTAGACCTAAAATATTTTGATCTCAGAACTAAAATCTGATTATATTTTTGAATTCCTCACCCTCAAATTAGCAAGAAGTGAAAGTTTGGTGCAATTTTGAAATCATTTTGGCCATAATTCACATTTAATTAAAATAATCTAATTGCATAAAAGGGTTCCTAATCTTTCCAAACTACAAATATATCCCTAAAACTAAATTAACGGCCGAGATCCGCTGTGCAGACCGTGGGAGATCCACTGCATAGCTCGGGTCGCGCGACAGCGGAGTCTCGTAAATCTAACCATCACACTTAAATAATCGACGACTAGGATTAGATACAGCGGAACCAAGGATCAGCTGTCAAATGAGCCTCATGAATCTTATGGCATGGATCAAATCGGATCGGATCCAGCCATTATAATCTGAATGATCATACCATTCCATGGTCCTAATCGATCATTTAGACGGCCCGCTGTGCACCCGCACTATGGATCTTCGTCTTCGCCACGCTCGCATCCGACCGAAGAAATCCTGTATATCCTGGATAGCCTGGCCTGCCCCCCACTACTCATTCCACCTCAACATGTCATTGGGGATCTTCCCTCAATGACATATCAGTCCTGATTAGGCCTCGTGACCCGGTCGAGCTCAATTAAGAAAATTGAGAGCTCGGCCATGGCCTAACCCCTCGGGTCATTCCTAGCCTGAGCCAACTCTCCAGAAGCTTTCCAATCCTCTACCGAGGCTATAAATAGCCCTAGCATTGCTCCATTTGATCCTTGCTGATCAATTGAGCTCTCTGCAACTTCTGCCATTGCCGATCACTCGAGCTTGCGTAGACGATCCCAGGAGCTCTCAAATCGTTGATAGTAGGCTCTCCTGAAGTTTAGGATCCTTTGCAGCACCTATAAGCTCAGCTAAGGCCAGTCGAACCCTCTGCCAACTGTGCCGAGCTCAACCGAGAAACCAAGTACCCCCATTTTTTAGTTTCGAGCCAATGAGGCTCGGACCTCCTTCTTTTGATGTGTATAGCTCTGTATTGTCGAATCGAACCTAATGATATTGCAATTGAGTTGTGAGCTAGTCCTGATCGATCAAATCGATCGATCGGGCTAAGTCCTTAAGGAATGCCTCGGGTGAGTAAGGTCCCAGCGTTCCAGACCACCTCAGGAACTTAGACAAGGGGGCTTCGATCCATCTCACCTCCCTGAAGGTGTAGGGATTGAGCCCTGGGTCTGGCATGGCCCCTGTGGGGAGAATTGTCTCCCCACAGTAGCTCCATTGAAGGAACTCTCAGGTGAGTAGGGTCTGGCCAATCCGAATCGCCTTACAGAGGGCTTCGGGTCCCGTTTGGTGTGCATGACCACGGTGAACATGTAGCAATCATCGGTTGGTCGTGCCATGGTCGGGATGTGCCGGAATTGGCTGATTATGGTTCCCCTAATCAGGTCCTTCTAGTCGGGATGAAGGCTCGGGGACGAAGCGCTGTGCGGGTCAGGCCGACCCGTGACCCGCACGGTGCGACAGTTCCGGGTCCTCCGGTCCCGGTCAACCCACGTGGTTCGGCTATCGGGCTGAGCCCGTTTAATATAAATCCAATTAATTGGATTTATTTTCCTTAAGGAAAATTATCCAATTAATCCAATCAGAGAAAATAATTTAAATAAAAATATATAATGTATTAATGAAATAACTTTCAATCCACTGATCTAAACCCTATGATATTATATATCAAATTAATCAGAAAATCCTCAGAGATCTAAATATAAAATAATATTGAACATCTAATGGTTAGATTTTTCATTTTTGCCTACTTATAATAGAGCTTGATTAGGGTTGATTAACATGTATACTTAACTAAATTGCATGTTTATGGTGCCATTAGTTTTCTTATGAAAAGTATAATGAATGTACTAAGTTAATAATTTTTCTAATCTATGTATTTCAAATTATGCCCTAATCTTGTTAAATTATGATTAGTGAAAATTAAGGTTTTTGACCATTGGATCTTAGCAAACTTAGCCTCTGATTAATTATATGATAAGATAGAACTTATGAGCCAAATTGTATGAAATTATGATGGTTAGATTTATAATTATGTGCTAATTCTTTTGGATTAGTTTAGGGTTTGATTAGCACTAATTACCTTTTGTTTTCATGAATTTTTCTATTATTATGCTTCATGATAGCAAGTTGGATGTATTGAAACCATGTATGCAAATTTATAATGTATAAATTAAATAAACCTAAATTTGAAGAACTTAAATACCTTGATTAATCTTAAGAAGTCTTAAAACTTTGATCAAGCTATTAAGACTTGATCTATGTCTAAGATTGCCGCCAATAATACATACCTAATTCACTGATTTGACATTTGATCTATAAATGAACCCTTGATCTTAATTAGACATGAATAGGGGTTAAACCCTAACTTGCTTGATTAAGATCCAAACTCTTAAACTTAATTAAATTGAATTGATTATAAGATAACGCAATCATCATTATTCCAATAATGCATCTGATTTGATATTAATCTTAAACCTTTGGATTAGATATTTTAAGGTTAATATTAAATCTATGTGATTGCTTAATCTGAAAATAAACTTTAGATCCTTATTTTTCTCCTAAATAAGACTATTAGCATAAGAAGAGTAATAGAATCATATTGATTGAACAAGTGATCTAACTCTAATGACATCCATGATTTAAATTCCATAATCTTAGCATAAGTTATGATCAGAAAATTAATCATCTGATCTGATCACTCTAAATCTAAATGATAAGTAAAACTTAGAATGTTAGCATTAGAAGTAAGAATGTGAGATCTTAAGTATCTCACCATAAGATCATCTCTGAAATATTTTAAAATTTAAATATACGTTGAGGTAGGAGAATTTTATATAACTCATTGAGGTAGAAGCTTGGATAATCCCTTAACCTTAGAAGTTGATATTAACTCCTCATGGTAGAAATCACTTAAGATATTAGAATAATACCTTTCCTTGTGGTAGAAGCTGTATTGAGTGATTCTTGATCACATTTTCTTAGAGCCTTGTATAGGATTTACCTATTTAGCATATGAATTTATAGTCTTGATAAATCCTTGTTGATTAAATAAAATAGTATGAACCCAAATTATTAGTTAGTGTAGCATGGTATACCCATAGTACTAGTTTTTTTTCAATAGTATTCAGGATTGGTTGATTCACTCTAATGTGGACTTATGAGCAGGTGTTATCCCAAGGAATTAGACGAATACAGTCCCGTTAGAGTAAATCTCCCAAGACTAAGAGTGTATTAAATAGGGACTCATTCCTTAGTTTGATTGAAATACAAATCGCCAACGGGCGATGCCTCTTAGCAAAGACCGCTTCAATAGGTGTTGCTCAAACAAACTAAGTAATTAGAATCACCTTCCTTAAGATACTGAGTGTGATTGTGAGTTAGACATCTTAATAACTTAATTTGAGATATAAATCGCCAATGGGCGATGCCTCATATCGAAGACCGCTTGCTTAATCAAACTAAGTGTTAAGAACCACCTTTCTTGCAACGTGCTAAATATGTGCATACAATCATCCCATCTAATGATTTTTAAGTAAATCTTCAACTTTAACCAATTTTCATTCTAGAAGCTAGGAGTCAGAATCCTTTTAGCAAGATTCTGCACAGTGGAAACCTTGAATTCATCATCTGTATTTAAAGCTTTATGGATTTCTAGATTTTCCTCATATAGAATAGAAGCATGGGCATAAACATGATCATGAGCATGATGAATGATTCAGTGGTGATGTATGAGTATTAGTGATGAATTATGGGTTACGGAATGTTGCATACATTGACTAGGGAATTTTAGGATGCACCGGCATCACCATACTGACTTCCGAATTGGGTGTATGTATACATTGGACAGTACGACTCATAATATTTTAGTGATAGTTCTGTCACATATCTATGGCATACCGTGTTGTGGCATATTTAGATGCATTATTCCGGTGACATATAGTACAGCATTGGACATTTTTACCTTGGTTTCTGAGCATTTGGTGATTTCACTTACTTTCAGCATTTTGCTTTTAGTTCCTTTTTACCTTGTTTAGTGTTTACATTTTGCAGTGGTTCAATGTTTTACTGCTTTTCTATAGTTTTGCTTACTTTACTGTCTATTTGTATTTACTTTAGTGCTGCTTAGTTTAGTTGCGATGTGTTAGACTTTTTGTCTAACATGAGGTACTTTTGGGATCCGGTAATTTGCTAGATCCCGAGCAACTTATTGAGGCAGGGCAGGAAGACTTGCAGGAGATCTAGGAGCAGTACGTGGAGCCTTAGTGGATTTGTCTTCCACCTTTTTACCTTACTATTTCTGCTTTAGTACTTCAGATAGACTTTACTTTTGTGTCATTTAAATCAGTTTGTAATAATTTTGGATATATTTTACTTTTCTTTTCTGAGATGAATGTTTATTACTACTCTATGATGAATGTATTCTGGATGTTTTGCTTTAACTTCCACACTCTGTTATTCTACTATTATACTTAGTATTGTGATGTGATCAACATACTAGAAATGATGATATATTGATATTATATATTGGATTCATATTTACCTCCTTAAATTCAATGTACGTATTTGTCTAATACTTAAGGCAAGCGTCCTACACTTATCTTAAGTATTGAATCTCGATCCTACTATTGGGTTCGAGTCAGCAGCCCTTCAGTGTGGCTAATTTCAATTAGCCTATTCGGGAAGATGTTATTGTTATTTGTCTATCCCGAGTAGCGCACCGCTCCGCCACTGATCTGATTATACTTGTCTTTTGTGCACAATGACAGGGCGGGGAGCTACAGTTGGTATCATAGAAGTATCATAAAGTGTCAGATAAGGAGTTTTGTTCCCATCTACTTTATGATATGTTCTCTATATCAGGTTAATATCACAGGTTACTAAGTGTAGTAAAAAACAAACATCCAAAAGTTCATCAAGTTACCTCAGAAATGAAAGAGTTGACTATGTCTAAAAGGATGATATCCTAGGAATTTAATGCACATAATAACTTGATCGAAGCCATGAATTTTAATACTAAAAAGGATATTTTAGGACTTGAACAAACTTTGAAAATAATGATAAAATATGAACGAAATACTTATGAGTTGAGTTATTTTAGGAATGGAATACTCGCAGTCAGCATTTTGGTTCTACCTTAGGAGGTTTGATGACTACTGGGTAGATGACCTCTGAGATGGCCAGATCTACGAAAGGCTCGTCGATGGAGTGTCACCTCGAGGAGTTGAGGTGCTAAATAAAATCCTTATCACCTCATCCATTGGAGGCACCAATTTTTCAGCACTCACCAGAGAATGGTTGGATCGCGTTACTACCGCACATCTAGAGACAGCTTGTCCAGAAGAGTATTGTCTGGAGATCATAGAGATCCTAATGAGGGGATCAACGAGTCATTGGTGGTATTGGGTATATAGAAGATTAGCTCGGAGGAGCCACATAGTCACACATGATGACTTCTGCGCTGCCTTTTGGGTAGAATATTGTAATTAGGATTTTTGAGATCTTATTATACCATTTTCCTTCATCGCAGTTATATGTTTTGTGGATCCATGTATCTTCTCTTGTGAGAAGAAAATAAATGAATGAAAGTATAGTAAATTTTATATTTCTGAATCCATACTTACATTTATAATCATGAATCCTGGATCTCTATCTGCTCCTACTCCGATCAAGAATACGGTCTCATTGTTAGACGGACCCGAAGGATCAAACCCCATGGCTAGTCTTGTAAAATCCTTAATAGAAAGCAATGCACAATAGGTGCAAGAGACACGTGCTCTTATCCTTTCTGTTAGGCAATAACCTGCAGGGTTCTCTTCATCTTCCCACTATACGGGCAATGGAATCCTGCACTGTTTTCTTCGCCTCCGAACTCCCACATTCAATGGAGCCTTAAATCCAATGGACACAGTAAATTGGCTCAAGATTGCCGAGAAGAACTTAGCCAGTATCAAGTGCCCTAACTCTGAAGCCATCTGCCTAGTAACTCATCTATTTCAAGAAGAAGTTGAATATTGGTGGGAGAACGAGCGGAACAATAAATTTGTTGATTATGAAGTAGAAGACATTCCTTGGGACATGTTTTTGGAAGCATTCAGTGAAGCATTCATACCGGCATCAGCTCAAGTAATTCTGGAGGATGCGCTCCTCCATCTCACACAAGGCAATAATTCAGTGTTCAACTATGAACAGGAATTCCAAAGATTGTCACGTTTCATTCCAGGTCTAGTAAGAACAGAAGCATCCAAATGTCACCATTTCCTGAAGGGTCTGAGAGACTCTATTAAAGCCCACTTTGTATCCCGTCAAATCAAAACTCCGACTGAATTGATCGAGGCTGCCCGTCTACAAGAAGGATTCCAAGGTCAATTGGATCAGAAAAAAAAGGTAATAATTATGTAGCCTAGGAAGAAGCATTTTGGTCATCACAAGATGGCAAAAGTCTATAGCATGGAGACTACACAACCCTAGCCACAGAACCTTGAGTGTAAATGATTGCATCTGTATAGAAAATGCTACCACTTCGGTGGTGTATGTTTTACTTGTGGTCATAGCAGCCACCGTTATTTCGAATGCAATGAGAAGAATATAATCGACGGAGTGCTCATCAATCACTCCCGTCATAAACAAGCATTCCATGCCCAACCAAGGAACAGCCGAGAGCTTGCTCCTATTATAATGCCAGCTACTACTTCGAACTCTAAAGCAATTGTACTTGCACAAAAGCCGAACTATGATCGTCAGATTCAAAGGCCCTAGAACAAATAACCCTCAGCACCGGCAAGGGTATATATGTTAACTCCCGCCTCTGCTCCTGAGGACAATAATGTAGTTTCAAGTACGCCTTAAATTAATTTTTATTCAGTTCTTACTGTTTCAGTAATCAATCTTTACCATTTCAGTATTTTCAAATGTTTGAGTATTAAGTTATTATAATCATAGGCACCTTATCAATAAACGACAAATCTTGTAACATCCTTTTCGATATGAGAGCAAGTCATTCCTTCGTATCAAAAAGTTGGGCTAAAACTCTTAAGCCACCAACCTATCGATTAGCTAGCTTGTTGAGCATCGGGTTACCTTCTGGAGCCTGTATGCAGTCCTAACAATTCTGCAATATAGATATTCCTATTGGTGAACAAAATTATGGGGCTAAATTAATTGTATTGCCAATTATAAACTTTGATATAATCCTTGGTATAAATTGGTTAAGTGAACATGGTGCTTCCATAAATTACCAAAAGAATAAAATAAATTTGGGCAATGAAAGTAAATAAAAAATGTTCATTGGAAGATTTAGCACCCAAGCATCATTGATCAATGCAATGACAGTAGAAAGGCTAGTCAGGAAGGGATGCAATGCGTATCTCATAAAAATGTTGGGATTCCTATTTTTGAGAATCGTATAGTTTGTGAATTTTTTGATGTTTTTCCTGAAAACCTACCCAGTCTTCCTCCAATTAGAGAAGTAGAGTTTGCAATTGAATTAATTCCCATAACTCAACTGTTGTCAAAAGTTTCGTATCATATGGTGCCAACAGAACTTCAAGAACTGTTGGAGAAAGGTCTTATTCATCCAAGTTCATCTCCTTGGGGAGCGCCAGTTTTGTTCGTAAAGAAGAAAGATGGATTGATGAGAATGTGCATCGATTATAGGGAATTAAATAAAGTAACTATCAAGAATAACTAACATCTACCTCGTATTGATGACTTATTCGATCAGTTATCTGGAGCTAAAGTTTTTTCAAAACTAGACTTGTGATCTGGATATCACCAATTGCGAGTTAAAGATCCAGATGTGGAGAAAACAGCGTTTAGAACCCGCTATGGACATTAAGAATTTTTGGTAATGTCCTTTGGCTTAACAAATGCACCATCCATTTTTATGGATTTAATGTAGCGCGTGTTGAAAGAGTATTTAGATAAATTCATCATCGTATTCATCGATGATATTCTGATTTATTCGAAAAGTAAAATAGATCATTAGCACCTTCTGTGATTAGTATTAGAAGAGCACCGAAGCCATGAGCTATATGCTAAATATTCCAAATGTGAATTTTGGCTTGACTGAGTCACTTTTCTGGGTCATGTCATCGACTCTCAAGGAATCAAAGTCAATCAAAATAAGGTGAGTGCAATTCAAGATTGGTGACAACCAAAATCCGTGACCGATATCAGGAGTTTCTTAGGACTAGCAGATTATTATAGAAAATTTGTTAAGGGTTTCTCACAAATTGCATCTCCTCTCACAAAGTTGATGCAGAAAGCAGTACCATTTATCTGGAGTTCAGAATGTGAGGAAGCATTTTAATCGTTAAAAGATGCTCATTCATCTGCACCAATTATAGCCTTACCTAAAGAAGGCCTCAACTACCAAGTCTATACCGATGCATTTGGCATAAGTTTTGGGTGTGTGCTGATGCAGGAAGAAAAAGTTATAGCATATGCATCTCGTCAATTAAAACAACATTGAAAGAATTATCCTGTCCATGATCTCAAATTAGCAGCCATAATTTTTGCTCTGAAAATTTGGCATCATTATCTCTATGGCATCTAGTATTCTATATTCACCGATCATTAGAGCTTAAAGTACATCTTCACCTAGCATGAGCTGAACTATTGACAACAAAGATGGTTTGAGTTAATAAGTGATTATGATTTAAGCATCCAATATCATCTAGGAAAATGAACATCATAGCAGATGCACTCAGTCGTCATGCTACTCTATCTTCTATGATATTACCAAGTTTTCTAGAAGAAGAACTCCGAAAGCTCGAAATCAGGCCAGTGCGAGGTGCTATGTTGAGCACACTGATATCCATGAGTTCACTTGAACCCACATTTCATCACGATGTCTCCATCTCCCAAACTAAGGATGAAGACTATCTGAAGTTTAAAGTAGACATTGAAAGTAGTCGTTGCTTTGATCTTCAACTTCGAGGTAATGTAAACTATCATGGAGATCACCTATGGATCCCCAAACCCATGCATCAAGAGATTCTAGTAGAAGGTCACAATTCTGGTTACAAAGTACATCCTGGCAGTACCAAGATATATCAAGACCTAAAGAAATCATTTTGGTGGCCTAGAATGATGAAAAGTGTGGTTGAATTTGTAGCAAAGTGTCATGCTTGTAACTTAGCTAAAGCTGAACACCAAAAGCCCGGAGAACATCTTCATCCTCTAGCAATTCCTGAATGGAAGTGGTTCGATATTTTTATGGATTTTTTTTTTGGGCTTACCTAAATCAAGATCTGGGTCATTGTCGATTGACTGACCAAATTAGCACATTTTATTCATATGCGTCAAACCGATTCTATGGAGAAATTAGAAAAGTTATATATCAAGGAAATTATCAGACTCCATGGAATTCCCAGATCTATCATATCTAATCGAGATAGCCGTTTCACTTCTAAATTTTGGCAAGCAGTGCATCAAGACTTGGGAACTACTCTAGCCATGAGCACCACTTTTCATCCTCAAACAGATGGTCAAACAAAAAGAGTCAATCAAGTTTTGGAAGATCTTCTTCGTCTCTGCATTCTAGATTTTGCAGGCTTCTGGGAAGATCATATTCATCTCGTAGAGTTTGCATACAACACTAGTTTTCAGGCAAGTATCGGCATGACTTCATATGAAGCTCTGTATGGCATAAAATGCAGTACTCTTTTGGCATGGTCTGAAACAGGCAGTGTTTAGCTATATGGTTCAAAATTAATTGAAGAGACTAATCATAAGATTCAATTGATCCAGTAGAGAATCAAAGTAGCTCAAGATAACCAGAGTAAGTATCATGATTCCCATCATCGTGCTCTAGAATTATCGATTGTAGCTTCCTGAAGATTTCTCTGTAGTCCATAATTTATTCCACATCTCCTCTCTGCGAAGGTGTCTTCGCAACCCATCTCACCTAATTCAACTTCCCACTGTGTCTCTCCAGCCGTATCTTTCTTATACAGAGGAGCCAATTAAGATCTTAGCTCATGATCAAAAGCAGCTGAGAAATCGCTCGATCCAAATGGTAAAGGTTTAGTGGAGAAATCGCTCTTTAGAAGAATCTACTTGGGAGAAAGAGACTGATATGAAAAGAAAGTATCCCAGTCTCTTTGAAAATCCAGGTATGCTTTAACTTTCTGAATTTTATTTCTATTTTTCAAAATCCTGCATGGTTATCTTCTCTCTTGAGATGATGTGGAGGATCACATCATTCTTAAGTGGGGGAGTTTGTAACAAGCCTAAGCTATTACCCTATTAAAATATAGCTTAATTACTCCCTAACTTTAATACTATTGCTTATAGAACATTAAATTGAGCCTATCCTGAAGATTTGAAGTTTATTGGACTTCTCTAAGTCAAAGATGATATTTTGATCAATCTAGATGCCCTAGATTAGACCTAAAATATTTTGATCTTAGAACTAAAATCTGAATGAATTTTTGAATCTTCACCCTCAAATTTGTTAGGGGTGAAAGTTTGGTGCAATTTGGAAATCATTTAGTCCATAATTCACATTTAATTAAAATGATCTAATTGTATAAAAGGGTTCCTAATCTTTCCAAATTGCAAATATATCCCTAAAACTAAATGACCGGGATCCATTTAGTCCATAATTCACATTTAATTAAAATGATCTAATTGCATAAAAGGGTTCCTAATCTTTCCAAATTGCAAATATATCCCTAAAACTAAACGACCGGGATCCATTGTGCGGACCGTGGGCGATCCGCTGCGGAGCCCGGGCCGCGCGACAGCGGAGTCCTGTAAATCTAACTGTCGCGCTTAAATAATCGACAGCTAGGATTAGATCCCAAGGAACCAAGGATCAGCCGTCAAATGCTCCCCGTGAATCCTAAGGCATGGATAAAATCAGATCCAAGTATTAAGATCCAAAGGATCAGGACCGTTCCGTGGTCCTGATCGATCCATTCGATGGCCCACAGTGCACCAGCACTGTGGATCTTCGTCTTCACCACGCTCGTGTCTGACCAAAGAAATCGTACAGATCCTGGACATCTTGGCCTGTCCCCCACTACCTATTCCACCTCAGCATGCCATTGAGGATCTTCCCTCAACGGCATATCAGTCCTGATCGGGCCTCGTGACCCGGCCGAGCTCAATTAGGAAAATTAAGAGCTCGGCCATGGCCCGACCCCTCGGGTCTTTCCCAGCCCGAGCCAACCCTCCAAAAGCTTCCCAATCCTTTGTTGAGGCTATAATTAGCCCTAGCATTGCTCTATTTGATCCTTGCTGATCAATTGAGCTCTCTGCAACTTCTGCCATTGCCGATCACTCGAGCTTGCGTAGATGATCCCAGGAGCTCTCGAACTGCTAATAGTAGGCTCTCCTAAAGTTCATGATCCTTTGCAGCGCCTAGAAGCTCAGCTAAGGTCAGCTAAACCCTCTGCCAACTGTGCCGATCTCAACCGAGAAACTAAGTACCCCCATTTGCTGGTTTCAAGCCAATGAGGCTCGGACCTTCCTTCTTTTGATGCGTATAGCTCTGTATTATCAAATCAATCCTAATGCTATCGTAATTGAGCTGTGACCTAGTCCTGATCGATCGAATCGATCGATCGGGCTAAGTTTTTAAGGAACACCTCGGGTGAGTAAGGTCCTGGCGTTCCAGACCACCTTAGGCACTCAGACCAGGGGGCTTCAATCCATCTCACCTCCCTGAAGGAGTAGGGATCGAGCCCTGAGTCTGGCGTGGCCTCTGTGGGGAGAATTGTCTCCCCACAGTAGCTCCATTGAATGAGCTCTCAGGTGAGTAGGGTCCAGCTGATCTGGATCGCCTCACAGAGGGCTTTGGGTCCCGTTCGGTGCGCCTGACCACGGTGAACGTGTAGCGATCATCGGTTGGTCGTGCCATGGTCGGGATGTGCCGGAAATGGCCGATTATGGTTCCCCTAATCGGGTCCTTCTGTCAAGATGAAGGATCGGGGATGAAGTGCTGTGCGGGTCGGGCCGACCCGTGATTCGCGCTGTGCGATAGTACCGGGTCCTCGGGTTCCGGTCGATCCGTGCGGTTCGGCTATCGAGCCGAGCCCCTTTAATATAAATCTGATTAATTTGATTTATTTTCCTTAATGAAAATAATTCAATTAATCCAATCAGAGGAAATAATTTAAATAAAAATACAGAATGTATTAATGAAATAACTTTCAATCCACTGATCCAAATCCTATAATATTATATATCAAATTAATCAAAAAATCCTTAGAGATCTGAATATAAAATAATATTGAACATCTAATGGTTAGATTTTTCATTTTTGCCTACCTATTGTAGATATTGATTAGGGTTGATTAACATATATACTTAACTAAATTGCATGTTTAGGATACCTATTAGTTTTCTTATAAGGAGTGGAATGTATGTGCTAAGTGAATTATTTTTTGGATCTCTATATTTCAATTTATACCATAATCTTATTAAATCATGATTAGTAAAAATTAGGGTTTTTAACCATTGGATCTTAGCAAACTTAGCCTCTAATTAATTGTATGATAAGATAGAACTTATGAGCTAAATTGTATGAAATTATGATGGTTAGATTTATAATTATGTGCTAATCTTTTAGATTGGTTTAGGGTTTGATTAGTACTAATTACCTTCTGTTTTCATTAATTTTTTCATTATTATGCTTCATGACAGCAATTTGGATGTATTGAAGCCATGTATGCAAATTTATAATATATAAAATAAATAAACCTAAATTTGAAGAACTTAAATATCTTGATTAATCTTAAGAAGTCTTAAGACTTTGATCAAGCTATTAAGACTTGCTCTAGGTCTAAGATTGTCACCAATAATACATACCTAATTCACTGATTTGACATTTTATCTATAAATGAACCCTTGATCTTAATTGGACATGAATAGGGGTTAAATCCTAACCTACTTGATTAAGATCCAAACTCTTAAACTTTTTGAAATTGAATTGATTATAAGATAATGCAATCATCATTATTCCAATAATACATCTGATTTGTTATTGATCTTATACCTTTGGTTTAGACATGTTAAGGTTAATAATAAATCTATGTGATTACTTAATTTGAACTTAAGCTTTAGATCTTTGTTTTTCTCCTAAATAAGACTATTAGCATAAGAAGAGTAATAGAATCATATTGATTGAACAAGTGATCTAACTCTAATGACATCCTTTATTTAAATTCCATAATCTTAGCATAAGTTATGATCAGATAACTTAATCATCTGATCTGATCTCTCTAGACCTAAATGATAAGTAAAACCTTGAATGTTAGCATTAGAAGTAAGAATGTGAGATCTTAAGTATCTCACCATAAGATCATCTCTGAAATATTTTAAAGACCTAAAATTTAAATATATATTGAGATAGGAAAATTTTGTATAACTCATTGAGGTAGAAGCTTAGATAATCCCTTAACCTTAGAAGTTGATCTTAACTTCTCGTGGTGGAAATCACTTAAAATATTAGAATAATACCTTTCCTTATGGTAGAAGCTGTATTGAGTGATCCTTGATCACATTTTCTTGGAGCCTTATATATGACTTACCTATTTAGCATAGGAATTTATGGTCTTAATAAATCCTTGTTGATTAAATAGAGTTGTATGAACCCAGATTATTGGTTAGTGTAGTATTGTATACCCATAGTACTAGTTTTCTTCAGTAGTATTTATGATTAGTTGATTCTCTCTAATGTGGATTTATAAGCAGGTGCTATCCTGAGGGATTAAATGAATACAATTCTGTTATAGTAAATATCCCAAGACTAAGAGTATATTAAACAGGGACTCATTCCTTAGTTTGATTAAAATACAAATCGCCAATAGGCGATGCCTCCTATCGATTAAGAACCACCTTTCTTGCAACATGATAAATATGTGCTTACAGTCATCCCATCTGATTATTTTTAAGTAAATATTTAACTTTAACCAATTTTTGTTCTATAACCTAAGAGTCAGAATCCTTTTCGTAGAATTCTGCACAGTGGAGACCTTAAATTCATCATCTGTATTTAAGGCTTTATGAATTTTTGGATTTTCCTCATATAGAATAGAAGCATGGGCATAAACATGAGCATGAGCATGACGAATGATTCAGTGGTGACATTTGAGTATCAGTGTAGCGCCCTGCCCTGTCGCCGCGCACACAAAAAGGTTTGCAAGTAGTAAAATCAACAGCGGAGCGGTGCGCTACTCTGGAGGATGAGAACAAGCAAAACTCATCTTCCCAAATAGGCTAAAATACTGAGCCATACTGAAGGTTGAGAGTAGGATCGAGAACCAATACTTAAGATAAAAGTAGAATACTTATCTTGAGTAGTAGGCTAATGCATATATTAGATTTAAAGAAATAAGTAATGATCCAATATACATTATCAATATATATCAACATTTCTAGTATAGTGATCACATCACAATACTAAGTATAGTAGTATAATAAAGTGCGGAAGCTAAAAGCATGTCATCTAGAATACATTCACCATAGAGCAGTATGTAAACATTCGTCTCAGAAAAGGAAAAGAAAAGTACATCCAGAGTTATTACAAACTGATTTAGCATATGAAAAGTAAGTCTACTGAAATAGGGCAAAAAGTAAAAGAAGGCAGACAGATCCTCTAGGGCTCCATGTACTCCTCCTAGATCTCCTGCAAGTCCTCCTGTCCTGTCTCCACAAGTTGCTTAGGATCTAGCAAATTATCGGATCCCAAAAGTACCCTATATTAGATAAGAAGTCTAACACCTCACAACTAACTATGTAGTAGGAAAGTAAATGCAGTAGACAGTACAGTAAAGAAAACTGAAGAAAGCTGAGAAAAATACTAAGTAACTGCAAATGTAAAGACTAAATAGAGTAAAACTACATCAAAAGCTAAATACTGAAAGTAAATAAAAATGTTAAATGCTCAGAAATCAATGTGAAAGGAATGTCAATGATGTACTATATGTCGCTGTAAAGATGTATCAAATTTGCCACAGTATGGTATATCACGGATATGTAACAGAACTATCACTGAAAGGTTATGAGTAGTACGGTCCAATATACACATACACCCAGTTGGGAAGACAGTACGATGACGTAGATGCACCCTGAAATTTCCCAGTCTATGTATGTAACATTCTGTAACCCATAATTCATCACTGATACTCATGTGTCACTGCTGAAATGATGCTTCAAGTTCATGCTTATGCTTATGCTCACGCTTCTATTCTATATGGGTAAAATTCAGAAATACATGAAAACTTGGAATACATATAATGAATTATAAGTCTCTATTATGCAGAATCTTGCTAAAAGGATTCTATCCCCTAGCTTCCAGAATGATAATTGGTTAAAGTTACAGATTTAATTAAAGATCACTAGAATGGATGATTGTATACACATATTCAACATGTTTGCAAGAAAAGTGACTCTCATCACTTACTTACAATCACACTCAGTGTCCTAAAGAAGGTGAATCTCATTACTTAGTTTGTTTGAGCCACACCTATTGAAGCGGTCTTCGCTAGGAGGCATTGCGCCATTGGCAATTTGTATTTCAATCAAACAAAGGAATGAATACCCGTTCAATACACTTTTAGGTTTAAATGATTTATTCTAATGGGACTGTATTCATATAATCCCATGGGATAGCACCTGCTCATAATTCCCCATTAGAGTGAATCAACCAATCCCAAATACTACTGGAGAACCAGTAATATGGGTATACTATACTACACCATCCAATAATCAGGGTTCAAGCAAGTCTACTAAATAAATCAAGGAATGATCAAGACTATAAGGGCCTATACTAAATAGGTAAGTCCTATACAAGGTTTCACTAAAATATGATCAAGGATCACTCAACATGGATATACCACAAGGAAAAGTATCAATCTAAGGTCCTAAGTGGTTCTTACCATGAGAGATTAAGATCAATTCTAAGGTTAAGGGATCATCTAAGCTTCTACCTCAATGAGTCATACAAGTTCTACCTCAAAGTATATGTAATTTAGGTCTTTTAAATTTTTCAAGGCGATCTTATGAAGAGATGCTTAAGATCTCCTATTCTAAATTTTGATACTAGCATTTTAGGTTCTATTTCATAGTTAGGTTTAGAATGATCAGATCAAATGTTTAAGTCATCTGATCACAACTTAATCCAAGATTATGGGATTTAAATCAAGAATGTTTTTAAAGTTTAGATCACTTGTTCAATCAATATGATTTTATTAATCTTCTTATGCTAATGGTCTTATTTAGGAGAAAATCTAGGATCTAAAGATTTGGTTCAGATTAGGCAATCATATGGCTTTATTAATAACCTAATTATGTCTAGTTTAAATGTTTAGGGTTAATATAAAATCAGATGTATCATTGGAGAAATGTCAAATTAATTATCTTATAATCAAATCACTTTAGTTAAGGTTCTTAAGGGTTTGGACCTTAATTAAGTAGATTAGGATTTGACCCCTATTCTTATTCAATTAAGATCATGTGTTTGATTAATGATCAATGTCAAATCAGTAAGTTAAGGGTGTGTTATTGGTGGCAATCTCAGACCTAGATCAAGTCTTAAAAGCGTGATCAAAGTCTTAAGATTTCTTAAGATTAATTATGAGGGTTAAGTTCTCATTTCTTTGATTTGTATAATTTACACATCATAATTTTGCATAATTAATTTCAATACATCTAGCTTACTGTTATGCATCAATTTAATAAGAAATTTTTCAGAAAACAGAGAACACTTAGTTTTAATCAAACCCTAATTCAATCAAAAAGGGATTAGCACATAAGTTTAAATCCAGCCATCAAAATCTCATATAACTTGGCATATAAGTTATACCTTACCATACAATCAATTAGAGACTAAGTTTGCTAAGATCCAGTGATTATAAATCCTAATATTCACTAATCATGGTTTAACAAAATTAGGGAATAATTTAAAATACAAAGATCAGAAAAATAATTCACATAGCAGATGCATTCTACTCATCATAAGAAAACTAATGGCACCCTAAACATGCAATTTAGTTAGGTATAATTGCTAAATCGCCCTAATTAAGTTCTGCTATAATTAGGCAATAATGGAAAATCTAACCATCAGATGTAAGATTTTATTTTATATTCAGATTCCTGATGATTTTCTAATCATTTTCATATATGATATCATAGGATTTGGACCAGTAGATTAGAAGTTATTCAATTAATACATTCTGTATTTTTCTGATTTCATTTTCCTATGATTGGATTAATTGGATTATTTTCCTTAAGGAAAATAATTCCAATTAATAGGATTTAATATAAATGGGCTCGGCCCATTAGCCTAACCGTGCAGGTCGACCGTGGCCCGAAGACCCAGGATTGTCGCACCGTGCTGGTCACGAACTGACCCAACCCGCACAGGGTCTTCGTCCCTGCCCTTCATCCTGATGAAATAACCCAATTAGGGAAACCCTAATCGGTCAATTCTGGTGCATCCGGACCATGGCACAACTGGCGATCGATCGCTACACATTCACTATGGTCAGATACACCGAATGGGACCCAAAGCCCCCTGTGAGACGGTCCGGATCGGCCGGACCTTACTCACCCAAGAGCTCCTCTAATGGAGCTACTGTGGGGAGGCAATTATCTTCACAGAGGCCACGCCAGACCCTGGGCTCAATCCCTACACTATCATGAAGGTGAGGCGGATCAAAGCCCTCTGGTCTGGGGGTCTGGGATAGCTTGGATTGTCGGGTCCTTACTCGACTGAGGTGGTCCTTACGGGACTTATCCCAATCGATCATATCGATCGATCGTGGCTAGCTTAGGTCCTAGCTACGATCGCATTAGATTCGAAATGACAATACACAAGCATACGGATCAAATGGAAGGAGGTTCGAGCCTCACTGGCTCGAAACCAGCAAGCTGGGGTACTTGATTCGATGGGGAAGCTCGAGACGGTCGACTGGGACTTCAGTTGGCCTTGGCTGAGCTTCCAAACACTTCAAAGGGTCATGAACACCAGGAGAGACTACTATCAGTGGTTCGGTAGCTCCTGGATTGCCTACACAAGCTCGGCCATACGACAATAGCGGAAGGAAGATAAAGGAGAATTGAGGGCAATTGAGCAGCAAAGCGGTAGAGAGAATATTGCTGAGGCTATTTATAGCCTCAGACGAGCTTAAGGAAGCTTCTGGAGGGGCGAATTGGGCTGTGGAAGGCCCGATAGGTCGGTCCATGGCCGAGCTCTCGAATTTCGAATTCGAGCTCGGCCGGATCACGAGGCCCGAATGGGGTCTCTAACCATTCCTGGGAGGTTCCTAACTGCCCTGCTGAGCTGGAGGCACGAGTGGCAGATCGGATGGGCAGCTGGCAATACGGGGATTTTCCCTGTCGGGCGCGGGCGTGGCGAAGACGAAGGTCCACAGTACCGGGACCTTCGGATGTTGTCTGATCTATCGATCAGATGGCGCTACGGCTGGGATCGCTCGGATTCTAACGGCTGATCGCGGGAGAGATCCTGGCCGTAGGATCCACGGGATGGATCCGACAACGGATCTGCGGTCTAGCGAGATCAAATCCCAATCGTTGGTTGAAAAGGCGTGACAACTAGATGTGTGAAGTTCCACTATCGTGTGACCCGGGCTCTGCAGCGGATCGCCCGCGGTCTGCACAGTGGATCCCGGCCGTTTAATCGAGTATAATGGTAGATTTGCAAAAATCAAATTGTTAGAAACTCTTTTATGCAATTAGACCATTTTAATTAAATGTGAATTATGGTCTAAATGATTTCCAAATTGCACCAAATTTTCACCCTTAGCTAATTTGGGGGTGAAGAATTCAAAAATGCAATCATAATTTAATTTTGAGATCAAAATATTTTGGGTCTAGACTAGGGCATCTAGACTGATCAAAATATTATTTTGGACTTAAAGAAGTCCAATGGACTTCAAATTTTTAGGATAAGTTTTATTTGATGTTCTAAAAGAAATGGGATTAAAATAAATGATTACTCAGACTATAGTTTAGCAGGATAACAACCTAGGGTTGTTACAATCAATGACAAATTATGGGTTACGGAATGTTGCATATATTGACTCGAGAATTTCATGATGCATCGGCTTCATCATACTGACTTCCCAACTGGGTGTAAGTATACATTGGATAGTACGACTCATAACATTTCAGTGATAATTCTGTTACATATCTGTGGCATACCGTGTTGTGGTATATTTAGATGCATTATTCTGGTGACATATAGTACAGCATTGGACATTTTTACCTTAATTTCTGAGCATTTGATGATTTCACTTACTTTCAGCATTCTGCTTTTAGTTCCTTTTTTCCTTATTTAGTGTTTACATTTTGCAGTGGTTCAATGTTTTACTACTTTTTTAGAGTTTTGTTTACTTTACTGTCTATTTTTATTTACTTTAGTACTGCTTAGTTTAGTTGCGATGTGTTGGACTTCTTGTCTAACACGGGGTACTTTTAGGATCCGACAATTTGTTAGATCCCAAGCAACTTGTTGAGGCAGGGCAGGAGGACTTGCAAGAGATCCAGGAGCAATACATGGAGCCTTAATGGATCTATCTTCTACCTTTTTACCTTACTATTTTTGCTTTAGTAGTACATAATATTTTGTGTCATTTAAACCATTTTGTAATAATTCTGAATGTATTTTACTTTTCTTTTTTGAGATGAATGTTTACTACTACTCTGTGATGAATTTATTCTGGATATTTTGCTTTAGCTTCTGTACTCTGTTATTCTATTATTATACTTAGTATTGTGATGTGATCAGCATACTGAAAATGCTGATATATTGATAATATATATTTGATTCATATTGAACTATTTAAATCAAATGTACATATTTGTCTAATACTTAGGGCAAGTGTCATACACTTATCTTAAGTATTGACTCTCGATCCTACTCTTGGGTTCGAGTCAGCAACCCTTCAGTGTGGCTAATTTTAGTTAACCTATTCGGGAAGTTGGTGTTGTTGTTTGTCTATACCGAGTAGCGCACCGCTCCGCTGCTGATCTAATTATACTTGTCTTTTGCACACGGCGACGGGGCAAGGCGCTACAAGCGGTGCGCCACTCAGGAAGGTATTACTCATCTCCCCGAATAAGCTAAAAATAAACCCATACAAATGATTGCTGACTCGTACCCTAAAGAGAAGGGTCGAGAGCTAATAATTAAGATAGGCGTAGTATCTTTATCCTAAGTACTAGACAAATGTATATATTGGATTTACATACAAAATGAAGAATCCAGCATATGTATAAGATATCAGTATTTCTAGTATGCTGATGATATCATAATACTAAGTATAAGTAATATATAAACAGAGTGCGGAAGCTAAGCACACATCCATAAATATTCATCATATAAATGGAATAAAAACATTCATCTCAAAATAAAAAATAAATACATCATGAATTAATACAAATAATTTACTAAAATAATACTAAAATAAAGTCTAAGCACTAAACTAAAATAACTAATCAAAAGCGATAAAGCTAGAGGAGAGATCCGCTAAGGCTCCACAAACTCCTACCAAACCTCCTACACATCTTCCTAATACAGCTCAACAAACTGCTCAGAATCTTATAAATTATCGGATCCAAAAAGTACCACATGTTAGATAATATGTATAACACATCAAAACTAATCTAACAATTCTAATTACTTACTTAACATTTAAATAATATAAACCAAGCTACAAGAAAACTATAAAAGTAATTAAAAATTTAAAATTGTATAAAATTGAAGTAAAGTAAGGCTGACTGAATACTGAATGCTAAAAATGAATGAATCTAAGTAAATAACATGTAAGACTATGTGGTATGTCACTAAAGTCATGCATCTGTATATGCCACGATACAAAATGCAACTGATATGCAACCGAAATATCACTAAACGGGTATGAATTGTACGGTCCAATGCCTATATATCCGGTTGGAAATTCAGTACTAATCATCTTGCAAATTCCCTGATTGATATATGCAATATTTCATAATCTATAAATCATCACTGATACTCATACATTTATGCTCATGTTCTTGCTCATGCCATTGCACTACATGCTTAAAATCCCGAAATCCAGAAAATTATGTAAAATCAGATAATGAATCAAATGTATCCATTATGCATAATCCATCTAAATGGATTATGGATTATGACTCATAGTTCGAATTCTGATAAATTTGTTTTACTTGAGATTTTACATAAAATCATCATTTTCAAAGATTGTATACACATATGTAGTATATTTCTAAGAAAGGTGGATTTAACACTTAGTTTGTTTGAAGTCACACCTATCAAAGCATTCTTTGATAGGAGGCGTTACCCATTGGCAATTTTATTTCATTCAAACTAAGTTGTTAAATACCTTAACTATTGGCATGCTTAGTGTCCTAAGGAAGGTAACTTGAAATACTTAGTTTGTTTGAGGCCATCACTATCAAAGTGTTCTTCGATAAAAGGCATCACCCGTTGGAGATTTTTATTTCGCTCATACTAAGGATTTAAATCCCTAATTATAACACTCTTAAGATCAGAGGATTTACTCTAAGTGGACTGTATCCACCTAAGCCCGTGGGATAGCATAAGGATAAGTCTTACTTAAGGTGACTTAACTAATCTTGAATATTGCTGAATTGATCCAGTACTATGGATATACACTACTAGACTCAACTAATAATTTGGGTTCAGTGAATG
The DNA here is from genome assembly GCA_016760335.1 of Gastrodia elata. Classification (NCBI taxonomy): domain Eukaryota; kingdom Viridiplantae; phylum Streptophyta; class Magnoliopsida; order Asparagales; family Orchidaceae; genus Gastrodia; species Gastrodia elata. The sequence goes on along the minus strand of CM028671.1, from coordinate 47,768,402 downwards.
CTATTTAATCGACAAGTATCACTAAAGCTATGAATTTATACATCATTGGGATGAATCTTATATAAAGTTCTAAGGATATGACCAAAAGGTCACTCAATATAGGCTACTACCATATGGGAGGAATCTCATGCTAAGTACTTTAGGTGATTCTACCACAAGGGTTGAAGATTAACTTCTCAGATTAAGGGGAAATATCTAAGTTCCTACCTCAAGGTTTAGTAAAAGATCTTCCTACTTTAATGTGTTATCAATTAATAAAGCTTTTCAATTACATTATAAATCCTATTATAATTATCGAGATCTTACACATATAACATTTATCCTAAATTTTATAAGTTTTATTTATTATACTTGAATTGATCAGATCAGGTCAGATGGTTAGACCCAACTGATCACATTCTATACTACAATTATGAAATAAAATCAAGAATATTACTTAGATTTGATCATGTAATAAATCAATTTAGTTTTATAATTATCTTCATGCTAAGAGTCTTATATAAGAGAAAATCAAAAATCTTAAGCTCAAATCCAGATATTTAATCACATAATTTCTTTTAATAGTCTTAGCACTTCTAATTTAATAATTTATGATCAATGTCAAATCAGATGCATTATTGGAATCATATCAGTTGAATTATCTTTCAATCAAATTGATTGATTTAATGATTAGGGTTTATATCTTAATCAGATAGGATATGGTTTAACTCCTAGCCTTTCCAACTTAAAATCAATAGTTGATTTACAGATTAATGACAAATCAATATATTTTTAGTAAATTTTTTATGACAAATTTCAGATTTAAATTAAGTATCAGTTACTTAATTAAGCTCTTAAGATTCTTATGTTCAAATATATTTTAATATCAAATTAAGTAAATCAAGGTGTCCAATTTAAAGTTAAAGTTTTCTAACATACATAAACATCACATTAATTAAAATAATGAGTAATTAAGGCTAATCAAATTTTAAATCAAATATAAAAAGGATTAGCACTTGATTATAAATATAAAATAATTAAGTTACATATAATTTAATTATGAAGTTCTATATTGACCATACAAGAAATTAAAGATCGTAACGTTTCTATTCGGCATAAATTATTCAAATAACTTCTTTATGAAGTTTAGAACAAACTATACATGCTAAATAGTGAATTTCACATTGAAATTCACCTACACATTCATATAATGCTCATTTTTACTAAATTTAATTTTAATTTTAAAATGATTTGACCCCATTAGGGTTATAGAACCATTAGAATGCAAAAATATGAAATTTTGATCATTATGGACAATTTTGGACTCTACTGCGCGTTCTAGCGCCTTCTAGCCGAGAGCCAGGCGCTACAGTGAATATCAGCACTGTGGCACACTGCAGCGCTTTCAATGCTCTGATGCGCTATGGTGCCAGAACCTTCTGGACGATTTTGGACTCTATTACAGTTCTATGACCAATAGAATGCAAATATATGAAGTTTTGATCGTTCCGGATGATTCTTGACTCTACGGCGCGTTGTGGCGCCTTATGACCGAGAGCCAGGCGCCACGACGGATATCAGCACTATGGCACACTGCAGCACTTTCGGTGTTGCAGTGCTCTACGGCGCCAGAACCTTCCAAGATCGGGATGCTGCGGCGCAGCATTTTCAGACGCTGCGGCGCGCTACGATGGGTTTTATTACTGCGACGCATTTAATTTTATTTTATTAGTATTTATAGGCTGCTGTGACGCACTGTAGCGTGCTATGGCGTGCTACGGCGAACACATTTTCAAAACTTTGGGCGCTACGCAACTGTAGAGCCCCACCCCGTCACCGCACGCAATTGAAGTATATAATAACAAAATAGTCGACGGCGGAGCAGTGCGACACTCGGGAAGGCATTACCCATCTCTCTGAATAGACTAAAAATAAACTTATACAAATGATTGCGGACTCATACCCCAAATAGAAGGATCGAGAGCTAATACTTAAGATAAGATTAGTATCCTTATCCCAAGTATTTGACAAATGTATACATTGAATTTACATACGAAATGAAGAATCCAACATATGTATAAGATATCAGCATTTCCAGTATGCTAATTATATTACAATACTAAGTATAAGTAAAATATAAACAGAGTGCGAAAACTAAGCATACATCTAGAAATCATTAAATTTGGACGAGTATTTTATTTTATACATCTATGATATTTTTATTTAATTTTTAATTGACTTAAAATTAGGAGCATTTGATAAGGTAACAATCTTAGGTTGTTATATAACTAATCTTGATCAAGAAAATCTTTATAATTAAACTCCAAATTAGGGTTTAAACTCTAAACCCAAGGTGTTAACATCTAAGGATCTTAGGTTTCACACAATATTTCACTTTAAAGATGGAGAATTATAAGGACAAAAGATTTGTGAAGATAAAAAGATTTTAACTTAGAGAGGTTGAAATTTAAAGTCATAAGACAAAATAATCAATTAAGACTTCTAAATCTAGAAACTAAATTCAATATATTCAATAGAATTGAGCTCACTAAAGGCTGTAAGAGAGGATCTACTAACCTTAGCACTTAAAAGTTTTTATAGAATGTATAAGTAGAATTAATTCTCAATGAGATGAAGGTTACAATTTCTAAGGAATCTCCCTTTATTGAATAGTTCAATTACTTAATAGAAATAAATTACTAAAATCTAAGATTATAGGATTAAGACAGCTCTTAAGATCTTAACTATGGTTGGACTTAAGAACTTACTTAAGCTATAGACTTAGGATAAGCATTAGGAATATTCTAGTAACTGACTAAACTAATTAATAAAAATTTTATAAGCATTAGATTTCATTTAAATGAGGCAAGAATGAGGATCTAAGATCTACTTTAAGGATCTTAATAAGTTTCTTAAGTAGATTTTAGGAAGAAATAGGATTTAGATTCTAAACTATATTTTTCAAGTCTAAAGATCACTAAATTGGTTCTATTCAATTTTCTTACTGATTTTAAGAATTTGAATATGTTCCTAGAGTTTAAGAGCACTTAAAAAATAATAAGGCAAAATCACCAAAATGCCCTCATTAAAGGTAAAATTAAGATTTTAAGATTAAGGTTTCTAAATTGATTATAATCAATTCTAATATGTTTATTACTATCTAATGAAAGGATTAATACTTTGAATATCAAGTTTTGGTTTAAGATGAGCCTAATGAGCACTAATCATAATTTAGGGCTATAAAAAGTAATTAATAATATTAAGTCATAAAATTGATTTTTAAGCTCACCACTAGGTTCTAAGAGTTATAATAATATGATTGACACTAAGATCTTAGAGTTCATAGCCCAAATGATTAACTATGCACTAACTAATTTTGAAGGTAATTAAGAGGTGATTAGAGAAATTAAATCTTAAGTAATATTTTTAATTACATAATTAAGTTTTTCTCTATCTAATGAAGATTTAGAGACCTTAATCATACAATTTGGCCAAATAATGGGTTTAATATTGGTTGATTAAGTTTTAAGGTAATTAGGGTCTAATTAAAAATTTTAATTAAAGGAATCAAAGTATTATTGCATTTTATTATTCCTTACATTTTTTTGATCAAAATGGTATATTAGATCATACTATTTGGATTTAATTTGAGTGAATTATTTCAAAAATACATTTGGAATGTTTAGATTAATTAAATTATAGGGTTTGCATTATTCATTTAATTTTCTTAAAGAATTTAAATACAGAAAAATCAGCTAAATAAACAGCCCAAAATCAAAACACGCTAGTCAGGGGTGATCCGGCCCACTACAGTGTGCCTCATCCCCGACATCTCTCACAAACTAGATGCTAGGGTTCAACATATAGCGATGAATTCTTGACCACCAAACCACCTCATGCCTCAATTCCAAGTGCTACACACTCCTTAACACCAGATGTGTCGATTGCACCATAAATCTCTATGTAGAGGAGACAGAGACACTGAGACCTTACTCACCCTAATTGGTCATACGCACATCTTTGCTATGGGGATGAAACTCTCCCCACAAATGGCACCAAATAGTTGGGGCTCAATCCCTACACCTTTAGGATGGTGATGCGGATCCAAGCCAATGACCACTTGGCTTGGAAGGCGCTCTATTTATGTGTCCTTTCTCAGGGCTCAGTACTGTGTAGTGTTGTAGCTCGATAGATCAATACAAATGATTAGGGCTATCCCAAGCCTCATGGATGATATCATTAAGCTTGACGGACCAAGGGAAGCAATTGTTGGTAAACACCAATGATACATAGGATACCTAATGCGGAATGGCACTTGTAATGCAAACAACAAACCAAAGTCCAAAGACTTTGAGGATCGGGGTGCATTGAGGGTTACCAAGCTAGCTTAGAAATCACAAAATTATAGCAAGAAATTCGCAGCACATACAAATCATCCAAACACAAATATATACGTGGAAAACCCAAAAATTAGGAAAAACCACGGAGCCACACCAATGAGAAAATCTATAATGATAAAACTTTAAGGTTTATAGAGTTACAAGAGCTATATCACCTCAGCATACACAGCTATAGCTCAACTCTTAGAATAAAGAAAAAAAGAAATAGCTACCTCCTGGAGTTTTCTTTCCAAATAGCAAGCCTTCTCTTGCTCAGCAGCTTTCTAGGGTTTCTTCTAGGATTCTCCTTTCCACATCCTTCAAAGCCTCCAAATTAATTGTAAAAGCCTTAAGTTTCCCTCCACTACTTAGGCTTAAGTAGCTAGCTCCATTTCTGACCTAAAAAGTTCAAAATACCCCTTAGATATTTTCAGATCAAGACCTAGAATGAAGCAGAACTCTGTCGGCCGCTATAGCGCGCTACGACGTGCCATAGCGATCGACTTTCAATTTTGCATCCGTTGTAGTGCGTTGTAGCGCTCATGTTTGATTCTGATGTGGCGCACTGTGGCACCTGTGCTATTCTTGGACAATGAAGTCTCCACAACACAACAATCTCCCACTTAGAGACTTCTAGGAAACCTTCCCAAGCTTCCTCCATTGAACCTTCACTGTCTTCTTCTGTATCTGTCAAGGATTGTGGTGTGGCTTACCACCGCCCTCCCTTCATGTATCAAAGCCAACTGAAGCTGCACATAGCTTCAGTTTCTCCACTGTTACTGTTTTGGTAAGCATATCGATTGGATTCTTAGAAGTATGAATCTTCTCTAGTCCAAGCTTCTTTTCTTCTAACAACATTCGAATGAAATGGTAACGGAGTTGAATGTGCTTTGTCCTGGTATAAAAAGCAGCATTCTTAGTTAGGTGAATAGCGCTCATACTATCACTGTAGAGCCTTACATCCTTCTGCTCCTTGTATAATCCAGCCATGAAACCCTTCAACCAAATTATTTCCTTACTTGCCTCCGTGATGGCAACGACACTGCTTTCGTTGTAGATAGTGATGCAATGTTATGTATCCTAGAGATCTAGCTCATAGCTGCACTACCCAATGTATAGACATAGCCTGTAGTACTTCTCCTGCTATCAACATCTCCTGCAAGATCTGAGTCTCCATATCCCTACAAAATGAAATCATATCTTCCAAAGCATAGAGTTTTGTCCACTGTACCTTTCAAATACCTTAGGATCCACTTGATCACGTCCCAATGGTGCTTTACTATGTTTCCCATAAATTTGCTGACCACTCCCACTGCATGGGCAATGTTCGGTCTCGTGCAGATAATCGCATACATCAAGCTCCCAACTGTTGAAGCATAAGGAACCTTCATAATATGTTTCTTCTCCTTTTCAAATTTCAGCATCTGTTCCTTTGATAAGCTGAAGTGACTTTCTAGAGGAGTGCCCACTGGATTTGCTTCATTCATGTTGAATTGTTTCAGCACCTTTTCAACATAATCGTTCTGTGACAGCTTTAGAATTCATGCACTTCTTTTCCTATGGATTCTCATTCCAAGAATCTGCTTTGCCGTCCCCAAGTCCTTCATGTCAAATTCCCTTGACATCTAGTCTTTCATAATCTTTATCTCCTCCATGTCTGATCCTGCAATCAACAAATCATCTACATACAAAAATAGAATGATATAAAAGGACTTACACTGCTTTATGTAGCAGTAGTGATCCGCCTGACATCTTTTGTACCCGGATTCTAACATGAATCTATCAAACATTCTGTACCACTGCCTTGGCACCTTCTTTAAGCCATAGAGGCTTTTCTTGAGCTTACATATCAGCTCAGACATTCCTTTTTCTTGAGCCTTGTACCCTTCAAGTTGTTGCATGTAAAGCTCTTCTTCCAGATTTTCATGAAGGAATGCAGTTTTAACATCAATTTGCTCTATATGCAAATCTTCAACTGCAACTAAATTTAGTACAACCCTTATAGTTATCATCTTCACAAATGGGGCAAATATCTCACTGTAGTCGACCGCATGCCTTTGTTGGAAACCATTGACTACAAGTCTCGCCTTGTAGCGCTTGCTTCCATTCATCTCTTCCTTCATCCAGTAAACCCACTTGTTTTGAAGAGCTTTCTTTCCATCTAGTAAGGGTGCCAACTCCCATGTCCCATTTGGCATGAGTAATGTCATTTCATCATCCATGGCAGCCTCCCACTTGCTTGAATCTTCAACTTGAAGTGCCTCTTATAAACTTTCTAGTTCACCGCTATCAGTTAGTAACAAATATAACAGAGAAGGAGAGTACCTATGGGGCGGTCTATACACTCTTGTGGATCTTTTTAACATGAGTGTTTGTGGATCAATATTGACACCCTCTTGAGCTTCTCCAACATCTGGCTCAGCGCTGTCATCAATCTCTATGTGCCAGGATTCTTCATCTAAATTATCTTTGGAGTCAATCTTGACTCCTATACAATCTTTGTACATCTTAATTTCATTGAAAGTGATATCCCTACTTCTGATGACTTTCTAGTTCTGATTGTCCCAAATTCTATATCTGAACTCACTCACGCCATATCCAACAAATGTGCACTTGATCGACTTTACATCAAGTTTGCTCCTGGATCCTGCATCAATGTGCCCATAGGATGAGCAGCCAAATAACTTGAGGTGGTTTAACTTTATCTACTTTCCTCTCCAAGCTTCTTTGGGGATCCCTTCATTCAATGGTACAGAAGGTCCCCTATTTATTAAGTATACAGCTGTATTGACGACTTCAGCCCAGAACTGCCTTGGGAGACCTACATGCAATCTCATGCTCTTAGCTCTCCTGTGATTATACAATTCATTTGTTCTGCAACACCGTTTTGCTGCAGTGTTCTAGGGACTGTAAACTCCCTCTTGATTCCCCTCAAGGCACAAAACTCCTTAAACTCCTTATCACAATACTCACTGCCATTGTCAGACCTTAAGCATTTCAGCTTTAATCCAGTCTCATTCTCTGCCGAAGCTTGCTACTTTCCAAACACATCAAACACATCAGATTTGTGCTTAATAAAGTTAACCCATATCTTTTTTGTATGATCATCAATGAAGGTGATGAAGTATGTTGCTCCACCTATAGAAGATGTAGGAGCTAGTCCCCACACGTCTGTATGCACCAACTCCAATTTGTTGCTTTTGAGCTCCCTTCCAATTTTGGAAAAAGAAACTTTCTTCAATTTGCCTAGCAATTAATCTTCACAGAAATCCAAGTCAACTGACTTCATCCCTTGAAGCTTTCCTTTTGACTGTAGAGATTTCAGCCCCCTCTCACTCATATGGCCAAGCCTCCGGTGCCATAGATCTGCATCTATCTCTTCTGCAGCTGTAATAATATTAGACACTTTATTGATCAAGTAAAATGTTCCTTCCATACTGGCCCGTACAATAATGAGTGCACCCTTGGTGATCTTCCATGAGTCTCCTGTGAATTAAGTGTTGTAGCCTTCTCTGGCCAACTAGCTCACTGAGATTAAGTTTCTTCTTAGACATGGCACATGTCTAACATCCTTAAGCTTCCAAACTGTGTTGCTTGGTAGCTTCACATCTGCATCATTTATATCGATGATATCACATGCCTTATCATCTCCAAGATACAATTTCCCCAAGTCACCATTGGTGTAGTTCTTGAAGGCACTCCTCGATAGAGTTGCATGAAAAGAGGCACTCGAGTTCACAACCCAGGACTCCGTGTTAACAAGTGAGGGGATCAAAGCATCCTTATCCTCCTCAGCTGAAATATATACAGTGGGGTTCAACATATTACCACCACCACTTGGCTTCTTTAGAGTATGACAGTCCTTCTTGAAGTGGCATGCCTTCCCATAATTCTAGCAATCCGACTTTGCTTTTCCAGGTCTTAATTTACCTCGCCAAGACATAGACTTATTCCTAGTATATCTCCTTTCAACATGACTTCCCCTGCTCTTAGCATTCGGTGCTGAGGTAAATGCCTCTCCATGAGATCTTTTCTGCACCTCCTCATTCAGCACTAGCCCAACAATATCGTCAAACTTCAATGACGCATTTCCAGATGAATTACTGATGGCTGTAACCAGCTGATGAATCCATTATTTACTTCATTTATGAAGGAATTTTCATAAACAATCTATATTTGAATCAGCCTACTTTGATAAATTTTGTGTAATTTCAGGGAAAATACAATGATCAGCAATTTTCTGGAAAAATCTGAGCGTATCTACAAAATTTTGGAAATTATCTGCTGTCGCGCGCTGCAGCGCGCCCCGGTGGTCCAGGCATTATCAGGAAGAGTTATGGCAGAAAATATTGACCTAGAGCATTATAACGCTACAGCGCGCTACCACGTGCCGTAGAGCGCAGTAGCAGAATGCATCTTCGAAACTTCAGACGCCACAACGCGCTATAGCAGACAGGTTTTTGAAACCTGACCGCTGCAGCACACTATAGCGGATGCACTTTTGAAATCTAATCACTGCAGTACTATAGTGGATGCGCTTTTGAAATCTGACCGCGGCAACGCGCTATAGCATATGCATCCTCGAAACTTTAGTCGCCGCAACGCGCTATAGCGGACTAATATAGAAGAGCCAGAATTCCACAGCGTGTCGCCAAGGACCTTCTTATGAAACTTGACCGTTGTAGCGCTCTACAGCGTGCTACAGCGAGCGCCAAATTCCTTTCTTCTCAGAGTATTAAATGCAACTGAGATTTGACCCAAAATCTAGATCCTGCCTTCCAACCATTTTTTCCAGACCTGTTGATTGATATTTAATTGGGAGGAGGTGATTTGAAATAAAATAAAAGAATTAAAAAAAGGAAAAGAAGTTGTCACCTCAAGCTCCACTTGGTTTGGCAATGATGGTAGAAATTTTAAATCAGTTTTTCAAATTTCAAAAGAGCTGAGAATGGATGTGCACCCCTCCTATAAATTTAGCTCTTCAATTTATTAGAGTGGTTCCCAATTTGGCTTACAAAAATTCTAAGGGAGGAGAGGGCTGCATAAAAGAGAAGGAGAACTCTCCAAGGGTGGAAGAACTTCAATTGCTAAGGAGAAGAAGAGAGAAAGGCAGCACTACGGACTTAAGAGAAACGACCAAGAACAAGAAGAGGAGAAATTTAAAGAACTCCATCAAAGAAACGTTCCTAGTAATCTCTAACTCTTGTCTTTATATTTTTCTTAGTTGATCATAAAAGGGTCTTTATTCATGTATGTGCTCTTCTTTATCTCAAGTGTAATAGAGAGCTAAGCCCCCCTCCCCCCCCCCCCCCCCCCCCCTTAGGGAGGGTTGGGCCAATCCTATATATCATGTAAGGGACTATTATGTATGAAATTTTTCTCAAGCTTCTAGTGAAAATTTGTGAAATGAATGACTTATTAAAAAAATAAAAAAATGGGTTATTTATGGAATTAAATGTGGACCATATGAAGAAGGAACTAAAAGACATCAAGAGTTAAAAGTCTTGTGCTCCATAGCTCACCCTTAGTTTGGAACTGGAATCATGAGTGCATAGGAGCTTAGAACTATCTGAGGCAGTTATTGAACTGTGCATGACGCGCGTGATGCTCTTAGTGAAATCAATGCTTGAATAATTCTAAATAAAGAAATAACTCTTATTTTTATAATCCGAAAATGAGAGGAAAACCAATGATCTAAATCTTATTAGGGTCTTTGTGCTGAAATAGAACCGACTGTGTGTTCAATTCAAGCATAAGATTTAAACTTGTAAATCTTGGAGTTAACCTCTATGGAGGATAATGTGCACTTGATTAAAGTACATAAAACTAAGTAAAAAAAAAGGGTAATGCTTGAGAAATTATCTTACATGAGTCTCTAACATTTTATGTGGGAGAGACCCAACTCTCCTCTTCTTTTATCATAGTTACTTTCTACCAAGACTTATTGTACTTGTTTAGGAACCTAATCAACAAAATACGCATAGTTTAAACATTATTGAATGTAGATATACCTTAGTAACAATACATCTGATTCCCTGAGGACGATAAATCTTGGAAATCACATTCTAAATTATTACTTCATACCACGTACAATTGCATACAAGCACAGATGTGTATTATGCGTCTGTCAAGTTTTTGGCATTATTGCCGGGAAATTTTTGAAAAGTGTCCGCTGCAGCGTGCTATGGCGTGCGGATGAGCAAACTAACTGTAAAGAATTTGAAACACTGTCGCTACAGCGCATCCTTCCAGTTATGTTGGTAAGAGCTACCTAGGGAATCCAATACAGCTACTCAATGCCCATTGTTTGGAGTTCCCAGGCAGTCAAACAAGTGGCTAGAAAAGCTGCTCACCCCTCCCATTTATGGCTAGTCACATTGATATCATGCAAGGAATCTTTTGACCAAATCCTTGTGCCAAATCTCTAGCTGAATTCTTTGGCTATTTATAGGGGAGGATGTGAGCAATTTTCCATTACACCTTCAGCTCTCAAGATTCTAATCTCTCATATTTCTTCTAAGCCTCTAAATCCTCTTCTCTCTTGCAACCATGTCATCCGGTAAGAAGGCAATTCCTCATAGGAAAGCGGAGTCATCATCTTCAGGAGGATCCTTCAATAAGAAGAGGTTCGCCTCCGCCTAAGCTGAGCACCGCTTTTTCTCCACAACCTCTCGGCGGAGGTTGATCCCGGAGAAGAGTTTTGGGAATTTCTTGCCCGTCCCTAAAGAGCAAGTCGATCCAAGGGGATGGAGGGAGATGGTGACTAACAAATCTCCCTCCTACCCAACTCTAGTCCCAGAAGTTTATGCAAATGCCATAAATGCGGCCGGGCGGATGATTTTGGTTCGGGGTAAAGGAGTAACCTTTGGGATTGCTCAAATCGAGCAATTCTATGGGTTACGGGAGGTAGAAACTTGTTCATACTTGCAACTCTTGGAATCTCACATTAATCCCTCTAATCTTGCTATGGAGCTCGTTCGCGAAGACTCGAACTGGGAGGGAAACCTAGCCAACACTCCTCGTTCTGAATTGACATACACGAGTAGTACTTGGCTGATTTTCATTTCTAATTATATCAAACTGTCAGGTCACTTGACTGAAGTGACCCGCTCCAAAGCGCTCCTAATGTGCTCCTTGATTAGGCCGGGAGAGATCCGTATCTTCAGGATCATTTTTGAGCAGCTCTGGAGCGCTCTCCAGGGGCCCTGTGCTGCATTGTTATTCGGGTCATTAATCTCTGGGTTATGTGTGGCCCAAGGGGTCAAGATCCTCTCCTCTGAACCCATCATCCCCCCAACGCCACTCTTGCGCGATCAAATTTGAACGTCCTTTCTAGTGAGAGAAAGCAAGGCAAGAAGAGGAGGGGCGAACAAGGGGAAACATCAGCTCCGTCCGATCGTACCCTCTCCGACAAATTATTACTGCGGATTAACGAGTAACAAACAGATTTAGGCAAAGCTATGACAACCAACATGCGGTTCTTCAAAAAGGAACTCGCCCAGCAGTGCGAATTCCAATCCAAATTCCATGAAGCTCTAGGATTAATGTTCGATGACTGGAGCTTGCAAGGAGGACCGGACGCATCCGTGCTGCTGCGACCGCCTGTCGGTGACCCCATTCCGAACACCCGCTATCTATGCGACTACTCCTTCAATGTGGAAGAAGAAGAGGGGGATGATGAAGATCAAGAATAAATATATTGTACTTTTTCTTTTCTTTTAGTGTGTTTATTTCCTTTTTGTATTTTGATAAAGTAAATTTGGATTCTCCTACCATCATTGCTTTTGCTAAACAATGAATTTTATTTAAATATTTATAAAAGTATGAGAAGTTATGAAAACACCAAAAAAAAAAAAAAGAAATTTATCGTCAAACCAATAACTTACTTAAACAACAAATGACACACTAAGTGGATGCTCTAAGCAATTCTAAACAAAGGAATAGTCTGAAGTTGTGTCTAGTCTCCAAACATTTAATGAAAATTATGCAAAGTTCTAAGTGTGGGGGAAAAAGAAGTATGAGCAAGCTAGTGATGAACCAAATGTTAACTAATAAGTGTGCCCTATAGGACTTCATAATCACAAAAATCTAAAAATTGAGATGAAGAAAATATCTCTCCCAATAACTAAATAAATAATAGGGATGAAGAAAAATATCTCAACCAAAAAAAAAAAAAAAAATCAGGATGATGAAAAGTATCTCTCCTGAAATATCTTGTATCTTTGTGATTCATAAGAATGAGCACATATGGCATAAACTCTTAGTCTGTCACTATCTCATTAGTATGTAATATATAAGCATTTCTCCAACACAAGGTGTTAGCATAACAAAACTTAAAATTGGAGACTAAACCAAGCAACCAAGGATTATGACCTAAGTCAAACAATAGTTTAACAACTAAACATTGGTGAATCATTCCAGTTAAAGCGAGTTTTTGAAAGACAATAAAATTGATATCCAAAATAGCCTCTCATATTTTGAAAATTTAGATAAAAATCAATTCATGAGCTTACTCGAGAACAAGCAAGAAATTAAGTATCGAGGTGTGATGAATCCATTATTTACTTCATATATGAAGGAATTTTCATAAACAATCTATGTTTGAATCAACCTACTTTGATAAATTTTGTGTAATTTCTGGGAAAATACAATGATCGACAAGTTTCTGGAAAAATCTGAGCGTATACACCGTAGCGTGCAGTAGCGGAATGCATCTTCAAAACTTCAGCCACCACAGCATGCTATAGCGGACAGGTTTTGAAAACATGACCGCTACAGCGCGCTATAACAGATGCACTTTCGAAATCTGACCGCTGCAGCGCACTATAGTAGATGTGCTTTCGAAATCTGACCGTGGCAGCCCGCTATAGCGTATGCATCCTCGAAAATTTAGCCGCCGTTGTGCACCGCCACGCGCTATAGCGCACTATAATGGACTAATATAGAAGAGCCAAAATGCCACAGCGCATCACCGAGGACCATCTTACGAAACTTGATCACTGCAGCAGCACTGAATTTCTATCTTCTCATAGCATTAAATGCAGCTGAGATGTGGCGCCCCGCCCCTTAATCCACAATATTAAGCTAAGGGGTGGTGTGTCACTATAGCTAACCCTTCACTTATTATTAGATTATGATGAAATCCACAATCCACCTAATAAGGGAAGGAGTAAGCATATAATCAAATATTCAGTCACTTAATAAGAATTCATACAGAGTGCGGAAGCGATTTATAATAAGAAACATCCAACCATCACAATATAAATATAATGAAATACGACTCAGAATAAAAGGCATAGTAATCCAAACACACAGTCAATAGTACCTGTATTATTACATCAATTTAAAGTTTAAATAATGAAAGTAAAATGCGCTCATCCTCACTTGTAAAAGAAAGCTAAACAACTGCTTCTTCCAAAGGCTCCTCCTCTGGATAAGGCTCCACACCTAGCTCCTGATCGTCCAACTGCAGAGGATCTGCCATTGTCGGTTTCACAATGTAGGGCCCCAGCCAAAAAAAGAGAAATCTTGTGTTAGACAATTGTATAAGTACATTTTAGGCTGATAAGTTTCTTATGTGTTTTGTAATATCACTATTTTACAAATTTTAAGCAATAGCTATAACAAATATAGGAGCAACTAGCAATACAAAAAGGAAATAAAAAGCTATAAATAAGTATTTATAACTTAAGCAAAAAGAGAGGTTAAGACATGCCTCAAATGCAAGCTAAACAAGGTAAAATATATAAATATAAATAACTAAATAAGTACTGGAAGAAAATTCTACATCCTAAATATACTGGTGATCAAAAGAAATATGCAAATTAAAATAATTGAACTCAATAATGATACATATAAATAGCAACAAAATTCTAATATCCTAAAATATATAAGCAGTACAAAGAAAATAGTTGACTGAATAAAATGCTGAAAAGTAAACAAAACATCAAACTAAATATATATAAGCATCTGTGTACTAACTGCCATACAGAAAAAGCTAATCTAGCCCACTGAATATCAAAAGGATCCTAGTGTCAACAAGGAGACTAGGTACAAAACCATATAACCCTCATAAGGAGACTAAGCAAGATATATGGGATTTTCTCCTAGTATCATCAAGGAGACTAGATAAAGAAAACACAAGAATCTTCTCTTAGTGTCAACATGGAGACTAAGCAAAGAAGATATCAATAAGATCTTCTCCTAGTGTCAATAAGGAGACTAGGCAAAGAAGATATAAACAAGATCTTCTCCTAGTGTCAACAATGAGACTAGGCAAAGAAGACATAACTGAATTAATAAATCATACGTCCTAATTTTTGTGAATTTAGACGTTTTATCTGAGATCTAATAAAGATATTCTAAGCTATAGATTATGGATTAAATACCACGATGATTGGGCTTAATCATATAACCCAAAAGAATAAGACCTAAGTTCTAGGTTTTATTTTAATAGTGAATCTAATAATTAAGGCAAATACTATTAAGTAATCAAACTTAATATAATGAATCTCCTAACTTAAAGTTAAGGATTAAAAGACAAAATAATTAGAATAAGTTGTAAAATTCAAAAAAATCTAATAAAACTAAGATTTCATCCATTGAGTAACCCATTTATCCAATGAATGAACTCTAACCTATGATCTAGTCCTAGTCTTAAGAATGATCCTTATGTGAGGTGTACAATCCTAAAGAGAAAGACTTAGAGAATATTTTAGGAAGTTTAACTAATTTGATTAAAAAGCTTAATTGAAAGATTATAAGATTTAGTGAAAGCATGAGGTGAGATGAATCTTATATCATGAAGCTTAATACTTATTTATTTTACACAAAAAGAAAGGGTGCAATTCAACTCATAAATCCATTATTATTCAATCCGCTGTTTTACTATTTAATATGTTGTTTTACTATTCAATCCGCTCATTACTATTCAATTCGCTATTTTACTATTCAATCTACTCATTACTATTCAATCCACAATTTTACTATTCAATCCGCTCATTACTATTCAATCCGCTGTTTTACTATTCAATCCGCTGTTTTACTATTCAATCTACTGTTTTTACTATTCAATCGGCTATTTTTTTTCTTACTATTCAATCCGCTCATTACTATTCAATCCGCTGTTTTACTATTCAATCCGCTCATTACTATTCAGAATAATACATGTATAACTAAATACTTAAAAAAACTCCTTTGAGATGGATTTAACTTTAAAAGCATTTATGATCATTTTATAGCCATATGAAGCAAACTTAAATGCATTTAATGATACACACTTTTAATTGAATAAACAGATTTGTTCAGCATTCATAACCTTATTCATATTATACCTATTTAAAGTTTAACAATAGGTTCATTTAAGAATTATAATATGTATACTAAAAGCAAGAGTTTAAATCAAATATGAACTTGTCAATTACTTAAATTACATCAGTTTCCAACAGCATTCACTAGTTCCTTTCGTAATATTTAAGCATCGATAAATTGTTGCATTATAAATAAAGATTCATTATTGTTTGGAGGGTTCTTTAATTACTTATGCATTTCAAGTATTCAAACTTGGTCTTAACTCGTCCCGATTAAAATTTTAGATGGACATGGCAAGATAGTTATGGTCACATAAATATTTACATATTTAAAATGTGACAATTTGGATATATAGGCCGATCTTTGTAATCTTAGCAAGCATTTGTTAAAACAATAGCATTGTAAGGAACAACAATATGTGTTTCAACTTGCAAAGAATAGTAACCTTTAGTTCAACACTTATAAATGACAGTTATGTAAAGTAGCATTGTAAGGTACAGCAATATATTATTTAACATACCAAAAATAGCTATATTTCACTCCAAAATACCCTAAAATAATCTAGTCGGTCAAAAGACAATTCTAATGGTGAGTTCAAGCAAAGAAAGCTATAATTTCTAATCCTTGCTAAATAAATCCATTCAACATAAATGATCATATTATTCCATTAGAACATCTAAATTTGAAAATAAAACTTTGTGAATCGCCTCCTCCTTAGGAAGTCTCACAAAATAATCAGCTTAAACATACACAATATTATCAATTACTTAATGTCAGAAGCATTTATAAGACTGCTGATATTGAAAAGGAGAATTAAGGAATGTACATACGGTTGACAAACTTACTTATTAATGGGTAGTAGCATTTAATTAATAATATATATGATATGGGTCTATTATTAGATTAAAACTTCATTAACGAATTAATAGGCATCATGCCTGCTGCAGGTTGTAGCTGTGGTACAATCATTAAAATTCAGGTAAATGAAGTATTTAATTAACATTGTTTGCTTATTATAATTTTTTTTTCAGATTATATGAGGTGAAAAACATAGCATTAGTAAAAAATTATTTTGATTGTTTTGACCAACGGTGCAAATGCAATGGCAATTCTTCTTACATAGCACCGAAACTTCTTTATCATTTACATATTCAGCATCCAAACCTCAATAATTACAAAACTAGCACCTAGTTTTACCCAAGTTTAAAATATCATCCTCATTAATTGATTAAAGAGTATTGTACCATTTATTATGCATGAAAATATTTGGGTGTTATATTTGTTAAATTAGAAGTTTTGAGAGCTTCGAAAGCTTATTAGATAACTAATAGAGATATCAAAAGGCCCTATTAATTTATTATGATGTTTGAAATGGGTTGGCTAAACATGGTTGTATATTATGTTCTCTAACTTCAAAGTTGTTACTTGCTCCCCCGCCAAGCACCAATGCGCAAGGCAGGCCACTATGCAACACATAAGACAGAGTAATGGCTTCTAAAGCTTTCTATAGTTCAACCAAAAAAAAATGATCAAACCAAATAAAACTTCCAAGCCATTCAAGAAGCCTATGATTGAATTGAACATGAAAATCTGATAGAAAATCAACTTCAAAACCAAGTTTCTTCCCTCACGGTAGCAAAATTAAAAATTCAAAAATAAAAAATCAATCTAGATTTAAAATGTTGATAAAAGGAAGCAATCGGTGAGTGCTGAAGCCTCAACCATCTATCTTCCATGAACTCTCTTTGTTCTTTTTTCTCATGCGGCATTAGGCCAAAGAAATTCAACTCATCAGGTTATTATAAACACCATTTGCTCGTATAATCATCTTAATGCTTTCAGCAAAGAAATCGCAAGGGATCTGAACTTAAGAAATCGGCGTGTGAAGTGGGTACTTAAGGATTATAGGGGGTACCTTATCGGACGGTGGACGCATATCCGAGGTTCCCGTGATCGACGCTCGAATGCAACCGACGGTGGAGATGGAGAAGTGGCCAGCATGCTCGACTTGATGGCGCTCGACAAGGAGGAGCGATGAGAGGGTCGGCTGAGAGGCGACCCTTGCTGTGCCGAATGAGTGAGGGGTGCTCGGCCGAGATGGAGAAGAGGGGGCGCACAAAATCTGGAGACGATGGCTTAACTACGAAGGGGGCGGAGCTTGCGAGGGCGAACATCGGAGACTCCAAGGGCTAGGCGACGCGTGTCGCGCAAGGGGAGGAGAGGCGAGGTCGCTCGAGGATGGAGGCGTGCGAATGGGGGGGGGGGGGTGGGGGGTCGGCCGAAAGCGTGCATAAGATTTAGAGTATGCGTGAGATTTATGAAACAAAAGAGGGAAGAAAGGATTTTATTTTAAATTAAATAATATTATTTAATAAAATTTATTCAAAATTTTCTTAATTAAAATTACATAGTTCAAGTTGTCCTAAAAATTCCTGGAAAATCACCCCTAGCTAATTGAGAGGTGAGAACGCAACGGCGAAGTCAGATTTTGATTCCGACAAGTATTTTAATTTCCCAATTTTGGGGTATTTAAATATTATTAAAATATTCGTTAAAATTTTGACGACTTCCGATTGACACGAAAACATCACCCCTAACTAATTTGGGGGTAATTAGCACAATGGCGAAGTCTGTTTATCGATTGGAGGTTGTTTTAGATAGGTCAAAATAAATATGTCAATTTTTGAGGTTTATGAAATTCCCAAAATAAGGATTTGATCCGTTTGACCTCTGGTTTGGACTGGGTCTTGGTGGTTGACTTAAATGATTTAATTAGTATTTAAGATCAAGATTAAGACTAAAATTAATCCTAATTGATAAATGGTAACAATTTGGGTTGTTACATGAGATTTGACCCATAATCTAAATCCTATCTCCCAGCCATTTTTTACAGACCTGCTGCTTGATATTTAATTGGGAGGAGGAGATTTGAAACAAAATAAGAGAATTAAAAAAAAGAAAAAAAAGTTGTCACCTCAAGGTCCACTTGGTTTGACAATAATGGCAGAAATTTTAAATCAATTTTTCAGATTTCATAAGGGCTGAGAATGGATGCCACCCCTCCTATAAGTTTAGCTCTTCAATTCATTAGAGTGGTTCCCAATTTAGCTTACAAAAATTCTGAGGGAGGAGAGGGATGCATAAAAGAGAAGAACTCTCTAAGGGTAGAAGAACTTCAATTGCTAAGGAGAAGAAGGGAGAAAGGCAGCACTACGGATCTAAGAGAAATGACTAAGAACAAGAAGGGGATAAATCTGGAGAACTCCATCAAAGGAACGTTCATAGTAATCTCTAACTCTTGTCTTTATATTTTTCTTAGTTGATCATAAAATAGTCTTTATCCAAATATGTGTTCTTCTTTATCTCAAGTGTAATGGAGAGCTAAATCCCCTCCTTGGGGAGAGTTAGGCCAATCCTATATGTCATGTAAGGGATTGTTATGTATGAAAATTTCCTCAAACTTCTAGTGAAAATTTGTAAAATGAATGACTTATTAAATATAAAAAAAAAACAAAATGACTATTTGTGGACTTAAATGTGGACCATATGATGAAGGAACTAAAAGACATCAAGACTTAAAAGTCTTGTGCTCCATAGCTCACCCTTAGTTTGGAGCTAGAATCATGAGTGCATAGGAGCTTAAAACTATGTGAGGAAGTTCTTGAGCCTAGTGCACCTTGATCTATGCCCAACTAATGTGTTGATGCGTATGAGCTAAGTCCCACTAAATGAGCTCTACAGCTCAGCATACATGATGGGAGGAAGATAACTTATTGAAAGCTCATGTGTGATGTGACATAGCACATTGAGCCAAACTAGTCATCTCCTTATCTGAACTGCGCATGATGCGTGTAATGCTCTTAGTGGAATCAATGCTTGTAAAATCTTAAATAAAGAAACAACTCTCATTTCTATAATCCATAAATGAGAGAAAAACTAATGATCTAAAATATTATGAGGGTTTTCATGCTGAAATAGAACTGACTGTGTGTTTATTTCAAGCACAAGATTTGAACTTGTAAATCTTAGAGTTAAACTCTAAGAAGGATAATGTGCACTTGATTAAAGTACATAAAACTAAATAAAAAAAAAGGGGCAATGCTTGAGGAATTATCCTACATGAGTCTCTAACATTTCATATAGGAGAGACACAACTCTCCTCTCCTTTTATCATAGTTACTTTCTACCAAGACAAGTTGTGCTTATTTAGGAACCTAATCAACAAAATACACATAGTTTAAACATTATTGAACGTAAATATACCTTAGTAACAGAACACCCGATTCCTTGAGAATAATGAATCTCAGAACTCATATTCTAAATTATTACTTCAGACAACGTACACTTGCATGCAGTGCAGACATGTATTATACGTTTGTCACCAACCCATCCTAACTATCTGGCAAAGAAGATAGGAACAATAGAGCTCTGACCTCATCATCAAAATTGATGCCAACCGAGCTCAGCTGGCTCATCACAGTGTTGCACCTATTGAGGTGTTTAGTCACTGAATACTCATCCATCATCTTCATATTAAACAGCCTTTTCATTAGGAAAACCTTATTCAAAGTAGACGGCATCTCATACATTCTCATCAGAGCATTCATGAAATCTACAGTAGTTTTCTCATTAACAATATTGAAAGCAACATAAGAAGACAAAGATAAATGAATCAAACCCAATGCAGTTCTATCAAGAACCTCCCATTCTTCATCAGTTACAGTTCTAGGTTTCTTGCAGCTCCTTTTAATGGAAGATACAACTTCTTTTGGTAGAACAAATCCTTCATTTGCATTTTCCAGAATGCAAAGTTTGTCCTGCTGAACTTCTCAATCTTGTGTCTCATTTCTTCGGCCATAGCTCCCACTCAAACAAGCAAACCCTCCTTAGCAATAAGGCAAAAAAACTAACTCCCTGATACCACTTGTTGGTAAACACCAATGATAGATAAAATATTTAATGTGGAATATCACTTGTAATGCAAACAACAAACCAAAGTCCAAAGACTTTGAGGATTGGGGTACGTCGACAGTTACCAAACTAGCTTAGAAATCACAAAATCACAGCAAGAAATTCGTAGCACATACAAATCATCCAAACACAAACATATATGTAGAAAACCTAAAGATTGGGAAAAACTATGGAGACACACCAATGAAAAAATTCACTATAAAAAAACTTCAAGGTTTACAGAGTTACAAGAGCTAGATCACCTCAACATACACAGTTATAGCTCTACTCTAAGAATAGATAAAGGAAGAAACAGCTACCTTCTAGAGTTTCCCTTCCAAACAGAAAGCCTTCTCTTCCTCAGCAACTCCCTAGGATTTCTTCTAGGGTTCTTCTTTTCACAACCTCCAAACTAATTGCAAAAGCCTTAGTTTTTCCTTCACTACTTATGCTTAAGTAGCTAGCTCCATTTCAGACCCAAAAAGTCCAACATACCTTTCATATTTCTTCAGATCGAGACCTGGAACGAAGCAAAACTCCGTCTGCCGCTATAGCGCGCTACGGTGTGCTGCGGTGTGCTGTAGTAGTCAACTTTCAATTTTGCATCCGCTGTAGCGCGCTATGGCGCACTACGGCGCGCTGTAGCGCCCATGTTTGATTCCGCTGTGGTGCGTTGTGGTGTGATATGGCTCTTGTGTTGTTCTTGGACAATGAAGTCTCATTAACACAACAGTAATCATAAAGCTGAATGGATTGGGAGTGAGAATCAGTTTCTAGCGGAGTTTCTTTGCCTCCACCACTAACTAGCTCTATCCAGATAGCAAGTCCTTATTGTCTAGACTGAGTTCAACTGCCCCATTCAACTCGCACATACAGCATAAAGAACTAGGAAGGAAAGTGCAACATCACAGTGCTAATCCTAAGAGCAATTGCATTGAGAATGAGCCTACCAAACTCATTAGGGAAGAGGTGGTACCTGGACAGAAGGGGTTACTTGATAATAAGGGCGGATTGGACAAACTGAGAGTTTTCAGGGACTGTTGAGCTCAACTGTGACTTGTCTAAACACCAAATTGCACCCACGGACTACTGAGGATTGAAGCTGGAGCCGCCGAAAGTGGCAAGTAAGGGACTAGAGCTTGACAAGGAGGAATGAGGGAAAACTGAGTGATTCTTAGTGAGCAAAGAGGCTTACTAGGATAACCCTAGGCTATTTATTGCCCAAGAGGATGGCTGGAGGGCCGGGTCGATGATCTAGCTTGGGCTGAGAGCTCGGTATCTGTCTTCCCTAATTGAAGCAGATCAGTCCTCATGGCCCACCGAGGATGTCCAACAATGGGAAGGATCCTAACAACTAGGAAGACATGGCATGGGGGAGTGGGGGATAGCCTGACAGCGGATTGTACGAAAGATTTATCATTGTTGGGCATAAGCTGAAGAGGAAAATAATTCACAATCATGGGAGCATATGTGGTTGTCGGATGGATCGAACAAACGGTGCTACGTCTGTGATGCAAAGGACCTTAATGGTCGAGCACGGGTTGGATCACATCCATTAGTTCGCGGCTGCAATTCGATGGCTTAGATGCGGCTCGAGCGAGGAAAGAAGTGAGCAGCAGTCTAGATCGGCTCTGCCTTTTTAAGCCAACTCACCGTTAAATAAAATTAAATAATTTAATAATCAAATAATTAATATAATTAATTCTAATGAAATTAAATCTAACTTAGTACCAGATGACCTCCAAAAATTCTCAAAAATTCACCCTTAGCTGATTTGGGCATGAGGAATCCAAAAATACAATCTGATTTTAATTTTGAGATCAAATTAATTTAGTTAATTTTAGGATCCTAAAATTGACAAAATAGCCAATTAGCTCAAATGAGCTACGATTAATCCCAAATTTTCAGGGTTAGATTTAATTGGCCACTTAAGTCTAATATAATGAGAATTAAAGCTTGATTTAGCTTAAACTAGCTAGGGTAACAACCTTATATTGTTACACTTATTATCATTATATTCAATGTGCTATAGAAAATCTACATTCACTGATTTTACTTCATTTGGATATTAATTAGTGAAAATAAGTTTTTGACCTCTTAATTAAGTTGTCATTTTAGGGTTTTCCCTAATTAGCTCATAATTAAATCAATTGACCTCTGATTTTAGTGATCTTAGTATATATGAGTTTTTTAGACTAAATAGAACCTAATTATATCATAAAATTATCGTTTCTCTATTTAATTTTGTTAATCACTCTTTAATGAGCTTAAACCCTAATTTGAGCTCATTAACCCCAATCTTTAACTAAATTGGTGTTCTTATTTTTAATCCTCATTTTAGATATTAATAAACTTTTCTTACTTTGATAAAAATCAATTTGGAACCCTAGATCTTTAAGTCCCTATTTAAACCCTTAATGGGAGATATTTTGATCATTTTGGCCTAATATTAAATTAAGTAAAGTTAAAGTATTTGAATCTATCCTTTATCCTTAAAATTAGTAAACTTAGTGTTTGTAATCAACTTAAATTTAATTAGACTTTCAATTTTACCTTAGAAGCCTAATTCTAAATTTTCCTTAAATTATCAACTTAATTAATCTAAGTGTTGAAATGTGAATGTGATAATCTACATTTCCTTCATCTTTAGAATCATTAAACTTATTAAATATGTTTCAATCTCATTAAACTTTATTTAATCTTAGAAGCATTCCTTTAAGTAAACTTTCATGTTAATCCTTAAAGTTTTTTTTTTGTAATGATTATTTCCTTAACTCTTAGTTTAAAATTCTTAAGTTCTATCCTATTGAGTAATAAAATTACTCAATAGCTTAAGTCTAGTTTAGATTGTAGCTTTTGATTTTACGAGTTAGATATTAAACTCTTAATCTTGATTATTTTATCTTTTGACTTTACTTTAAGATTAGAATATCCATCTTATTGAGTTTGATTATACCTAATAAGATTGTTTTAACCTTTAGTATGTGAGAGTTTGAGAAATCTTAGATCCTTAGACTTTAGTGCCTTGGGTTAAAAGGTGTAAACCCCATATTTTAGAGTTTAACTCATAATCCCCTATTCTAGATTTGATTTATCAAGATTAGTTTTGGGTTAATAAATATAATAATTATGATGATTGATTACTTTGTTCACTTTTGTAGGAGACACTATATAATTTAAATTAGAACTTTGTTAATTCTAATGAGTGACTTTATAGGACCACAATTCTGAGTTTATACTAGATAATTACTGATATTGGAGATCTTAAGCATGTATAATCTCATAATAATTAGAACAAATAAATTAAAAAATAAAAGATATCACATATTTTTATTAGTACTACTTATTTCTTTGAATTGTACGCATTGCTTATCTTGTTACTTAAGCCTTATTGTTTTGTCATATGTAGTTGAGACAGATTATTTGGTGAATATTCTATATTAGTTTTGAAATGCATAATACATTAGCATTAATGATCAATAAATTTAGTAGAGTGTGTCCTAACTAGTCTGCCTCTTCAGTTCTGATTATTGAGATAGAATTGACTAAGACCCAATGATGATGGTTTTGGATGATACATGTTTGATTCTATAGTCTGGCTCAAATCTAGCCATGAGTGGTCTAAATGATATATGTGGGACTTTCTGTTCGGTGGCTACATTTAGCCAGTTACTATTATGGTTGGACTAGTCTAATTACACTTCTAATTAAAATGAAATTTAGCTCTGTTCAATTCACTTTCAGTTACTTATAACATTTTTGGTATTTATATATTTTTTAGCAACTTTCTAGTTTTATACTTGATTTTCTGTATAAATATGATAGGATGCTATTTTTCAGTACTATTTTACATAGTCTATACTTTTATCAGTATAATTAATCATATCTATTTAAGACTTTCTTTATATTATAGTAGTTTTATATATACAAATTGATTAACCTTTTTGTAGCAGTTTGATTTTGAGGTATGTTTACTTACCTCATATTTTACGTAAGTTATAAATGTATTATTTATAGCTTTTATTATTTTAGTTGATGCTTAGTAGCACCTTTACTGCTTAGGATGATTTTTCATATCCTAAAATTTAATAATAATTTATCAGCCTAAAATGTACTTAAGTAATTTGCTTAACACAAGATTTTTTTTTTTTTCTGGAATCCTGACATGTGACAACCAACATGTTAGATTTAGTGCATTTCTAGGATCTAGCTTCAGGTGAAGAGTGGGAATAAGAGGAGGAATATTCTTCATCTACATAGTCTTTTAATTGTTATTTTATTTTGGGAGAGAGAATGATTTTATTGTATATTTTTATTCTCTTAACTTTTAATAAATCATGATCTGTAATAATTTAACTTTGTTCTTTATGTTTTTATTTCAATATTATGTTATCTAAAATAAATTATTCATATTATTTACTATTTCATTTCTTGAATGTGATGAATGAATGTATTTGATTTTTGTCAGTTTCTACAATCGATTTATTTATTGTACCTATTTACTTGTACTCTGAATTATGATTATCATTATATGATAATTTGGGGCACAATTGTATGTCTAAGTAGTTTGTTACTTATATATCTCAGTAGGACTAATATTAGCAAAATGAGTGGTCTCTCAATAGATAGTTACCTTGTTAACACTAATCAAGAGTTATCTGCGAGTGATGACCTGCCCCATCGCTAAATTATACTCATTTGCTAAGCGGCAGAGCAGGGCGCCACAAGGTCTTCAAGAGAGACCTAGAGTGGAGGCATATCTCAGAATAACTATTGGATGACAAAGTAGAGAGAGAAGGTTTTGAGTATGACCCACTGAGAGGTATATAAGTTGAAGCACCCACTTATGATGGAACACATGATACATATCAATTTCTCAATTAGATAATACAATTGGAGGAATTCTTCGAATGGCATGACTTATATGAGTTTCAAAAGGTGATAATTTCAAGGATGAAATTGGTAGGTCATTCCAAGTTATTTTAGAATAAATTCTTGTTGAAAGAAGAAAGAAGAGGTAAAGGAGGGATAAGTTATGTTGAAATAAAAGATATGCTTAATGATAAGTATTGCCCTTATTATCATCATAAGCAACTTCACTAAGCTAATGACATTGAGACAAGGATCCCTAAGTGCGACATAATATCTTGATACAATTGAAGAATTAGTGTCTAGGAAAAACTACCATGACCTGGATTGGCAGTTAGATAATATCTAAATAGTATGAGAATAAATATTTTACAATAAAGTCAAATCAATTAGGCATGAGTCTCAATAAAGAAGCCATCATTGATAAATAAAATAAAAGAAGCATTAAAAAATCATTAGCCAAACATTTCAAAAGAACAAGAAAAACAAATGCTTTAAGGAGAAAATCAAGGAGGGAATCCATGCAAGAACTATATCATGATCTACATATCTTTAAGGAATATTGATTTCAAAAAAAAGACTCATTTGAATAATAGTTGAATGGAGACGATTTATAGAAGAAAAAAAATTCCATTATGAAACCATCCATGCATTAGATATTCTTTCATAAAGAAAATAGCTCAATTCTCAAAGGCCATTCAAACAATTAGTGGTTACCAAATGGGTAGTCATAAAACTACATCTTAAAAATGAAGGAATTATCTGTTGTCCGAAGAGGCTATAATGAAAACATGAGGGAATCAAGCCCCAATCCAAGACTATATGACAAGAATATGACCATCAATTCATTAAAACAACAAAACAAACTAGCATAAATCTAATCAAGAAGCTAGATGACTAAAGGATATTACCAAAAGGCTAAACCAAACAAGAGGTCCCATTGTACGAGACCAAACCAGGCATCAATTTAAACCTTTGTCCAAGACTAGAAATATCCCAAATAATGAGTGGACAAATGATGGAGCCATTGGGATCTTTCTTTTAATTAATTAGTTTTCATTAATATTAATTAATTATTTTATAGATTAATTTTTATTAAAGGTTTAATATTGTTTAAGAATCTTAACCAATAGACTGCAACATCATTCATTAATATAATTATTATAAAGAGTGAATTTATATTTTACAATAATATTATAATTGAGTATGTATAAAACATAATAGACAAAATATAAAATTGGTAAGCACATATTGTATTAAATTTATAATATTTAAGACTTTCTTAATTAAATTAACATATTCAATTTGCTTTCTTAATAGTTAATTTAATTTAATTTGTCAATATTCTAGTAAATGATTTGACATGAATTCATAATATTAAACAAAGATGTTAAATAATAAGTTAAAAGAACTCCCATTGTTGTGTTGTATAGTATTTTTGCTTATTAGAGTCAATTTAACCAATGTTTTCTCTAAATTTGCTTGAATTTTGAATTAATTTGAGCTGGATTCAAAATTTTTGAGTTGATTCTCAAGTTGTATGTGTTAACTCGAACTCAATTCGAGTCATGTTTGAGTTGGGTTCGACTCGAATCAAACTGGGTTTGAGTCTCTCATAATTATATAATAAACAAATATACATATATATAATTCGAGTGAGCTCGAATTTTTTAGTCGAAAAGTTTGACTCGAGCTCTAATTCAACTCACCTCGAGTTCGAGTCAGACTCAAAACACATTTGTTTTCAGCTCTTTGAGTTAACAGATCTGCTCATCGGTGAAATTTTAAGGAACATAATTTTTTCTTATTTTTATGATGACAAAAAATATTTAAAATTCACTATAACAGCATTTAGTGAACTGAACCCGACGTGAATCGAACACGCAACCTTCTGATCTGGAGTCAGACGCGCTACCATTGCGCCACGGATCCGGATTGTATGTCCTAATCATAACATTCATATATCAATGTATTGTAAAATATTTAATGTCATGAATTTCTTACAAGGAAAAAAGAAAATAAATTTCTGAAACTTTGGATGGGAAAGCAAGAAAAAAAACTAAAATATTTCTTTTTTTATGTATCAGAATTATTAAAAAATATAAATTCAAAATTTAAATAATTGGCTATAATATTGTTCACAAAGTTACAAAAAAATATTTGAATAAGTTATTATTTTCTTATGCATTAAATAAAGATTCATAAAAATATAGATAATATGGTAGGTATTTGTTCTATAATTTGTTCTCTCATAAGTAGAAAATGCTTGGCCAAAGAATAGCTCCAATGTTAGTTAGTGGGCTAAATCAAATCGTCGAGCTATGAAGTAGGCTTGGCCAGGTCCGCAACATAGCCGACCGATCAGACGGATTCTTCACGACAAAAAGTTATTTTCCCTGGATTGAGTAAGAGTTAAGAGAAATTCTGTCCGTGCAATCTAGTTGATTGGGATTTGCTTAAGTTTAACTTAGGAGAAGTAGAGCGTTCATATAAGAATACCATGTGCAAGTGTAGGAGTAGTAGAGCGTTCAAGTAGTTAGATGTCATAAACTATGACAACTTGGATAGCAGAATGAACAAATTGTCTCTGACTTGGCTAAGCTTTTTTTTTAGTATAAATATGATTAATGCAGTTATACTTAAGACTTTTCACAACCTACATACTTTGTAATTTTTTAATGAGCAAAGCCTTCCATTCCAAAGTATTATATACTTGTTTTAGTCATAGTCTTGATTTTTAGTTTGTTGATGATTGACCCAACATAAACTGTGGCGGCCACCCCCTTTAATCATAAGGATTAGGGTGTGGTCATCACTAAACACATTCCTTACTTAATATTAGGTTAGAATTTAAGACTCTAATCCAATCTTAAAAGAAAGATGTGCCTTTTATAATAAAGCAAAGGATAACAAACACTTAATGAGTATACTATGAAATCAGAGTGCAGAAGAAAAGTACTAACTGAAGTAATCATCCATTCATCCATATTACAAAGTAAAACATCCAACTCAGAATATACAATGTAGGAAAAGTGAAGTATAATTTAATCATGTATTATTACAATCATTTAAAGTTTTAAACACTGAAATATAAAATGAAGTCTCTCATCCTTTAAACGTAAAGTAAACTAGGCAAGCATAAACTAGTCATCTTCTTCAACTTGCACTTCTTCCTGGATCTGCTCTTCTAAAGACTCAACCTCCTCGAAAAGCTCAAAATCTACCATTATCGGTTTCATGATGGTAGGGCCCCAGCCAACAAAAGAAAAATCTTGTATTAGACAAAATGTCTTAGTACATTTAAGGGTAATCATTTTTTTGTGTTTTATTGATATCACAAACTAACTTAAGCAAGAAAGTAGCGGTAAAGCGATAAAGAAAGGAATAACAAGTTATAATAATAAATTATAACTTACACAAAATGTGAGGTAAACACATACCTCAACTCAAGCTGCATAAAAGGTAAGTAAAGTACAAATATAAATTCATTAAGTACAAAGAAAGTCCTAAGTAATATGATCAAACTAAATATGTCAATTTATAGTATAAAGTAAAAGTATTGTACTAAAAATAAAGTCTTGCATCATAACATGCTTTTAAATAAAATGAAAGAATATTACAGGAAATTCTATAATACCGAAGAACTGCAGAAAATAAAATATGACAGAAAGTGTACTGAACTGTAAAGTAAAAGCAAGTCAAAATTGATAGGAAATTGTAGAGTAAAAGTCAAAACTGAAAGGAAATTGTAAAGTGGCTGTAAAATGATTGAAAAGTAAAAGTAAAGTAAAGTGTGAGATACTTCTACTTAGTACTGCTAAAAAGTAAGGTCCATCTGCTCATCTAGGAAAAACATACTAGATTAAAGTTAATTCCATCAAAAATGTATATAAGAGAAACATCCCAGATCCTATAGTTAATTCCATCTGAATAATATAGGAGAAAAATCCTAGATTAAAGTATGATGTACTAGGAAAGTGTCATAGTCACAAAGTAACGTCCATCTATTCATCCAGGAAAGTGTCCCGGGCAAAAGTAAGGTAATCATCCAGGAAAGTGTCCCGGGCAAAATTAAAGTAACAAGCACTAGAAAAGTGTCCTATGTAAAATTAACACGCACTAGGGAAAATTCCCTAGGCAAAAACTATCCTAAAGTAAAGTTATACTAAATGACAGACTAAGTAAAACATAACTCACAAAGTAAAGTTTATTTTATTTAAGTTTTCTTTTTTTAATTATGCAAATGCTATAAAAATGTAATTCAAAATAGAACATAAAATATTTATCAAATATTTCTAAAATATGT
Organism: Gastrodia elata; assembly: GCA_016760335.1. Lineage (NCBI taxonomy): Eukaryota > Viridiplantae > Streptophyta > Magnoliopsida > Asparagales > Orchidaceae > Gastrodia > Gastrodia elata. The sequence goes on along the minus strand of CM028671.1, from coordinate 47,738,609 downwards.
CCAAAAGTGTAAAGAGGCTCAAAATAAGAAAAGCATAGCATATCAAATTCAAGGTAATAATTAGAACTACTCAAACTTTGTGATATCACTTGTTTTCTAATTTAATCATTCTAACTACTCTAAGTTATATAAGATTCAGAATCATCAATTCCTATATTGTCTGTAACTTAGAATCACGAACCTATAGGTTGAACATAATTAAGACTGGCCACATCCTAATTATAACTGAATCAATATCGACTATATGATTAAATAAATGAATCAATCGTCCTTAGTTGTTTATTTATAATAAAACCAAACCAAATCTTGATTAGCCAAATTAAGATTGAAAGGATTAAGAATCAAACTCCAAAGAATGAAGTTCAATTACTTAATCATAAGGGTCATCATTAAGGACTAAGGTTTAATCCCATCTCATTAATTAAGTGTTAAGGTAAATCTTATTGAATTAAGTCAAATTCAATAAGGTAGATTTCTAAACTTAATTCTAAGATTAAAAGATCAAATAATCATTTAATAAACTATGAAAATCTAATAAACTAGTAAAATCAAAGTTTCACCTTAATGAGTAACCCACTTTACTCATTAGATGAATTCTAACCTAATATCTATTTCTAATATTAGGAATTAAAGTTCTTAAGTACTAAGAGTAACACTCAGACATACATCTTAACTAAGGTTATAAGACCTATAGAAGTTTCTAAGAAGTTCAAAAGAATAGAAGGGAACTCACCTTTACTTAAGATTTTTTACTTAATACTAAACTTAGGATTTTCTTCAAATTTCTAATTTGAAACTTAGAATTATTTAAATCAAGGTCTAAATCATTTTAATTACTATATATTATGATTTAGAGATGAATTTAGGACTTGGAATCATTAAACCCTGAATTTGGGCAAAATAATCATTTTTTCCCTACTTAAGGGTCTAAATTTCATTTTTTATGAATTAGGGCTTAATTCTAGATTTTAATAAAGTGGAATGATTACTTACTTTCTAATATGAATTTAAATAGTAAGTTCATTAACTTTGGTTATGTATTAAGCCTTATAAGGTCAAATTAAGGAATTTGACCTATAAGAGTAATTCAGTAATTTTACCCTAATGAAAACTAAATTTTATGTTAGTTTATTATAAATTATATCCCAGGACTTACATATAACCTAATATCATTAAATTATGATATGTATTCGCTAAGTTATAGCCAATACAAGTTCTAGAGCTTAAATGGTAATTAAGGGTCCTTAATTAAGATCAAATTTTCTAACTTCTCCTATTGATGTCCTAATTGAATAAAATTAGTGGCTATGATTCAAAAATATCTCACTGATCACATTGACTAGTGGTAGGCTCAATTTGAACTCTAATTGGCTAAGTTATGGCTTAATTAGGGTTTAGAGTGATTAGTGAGTGATTAGTGAAATTAATCACCAAATCACTAATCCAACCACATCATTAGGTTCTAATGTACTCAAGGAGTTCTTTGAAACCTAAATTGTTCAATTTGGATTATAGATTTGTTAATCTTAACTAATCAAGTTTTAGAGTAATTAGGGTTGATTATAAAATCTAACCGTTGGATCCTAAATATTTTTATAGATTACTGTAAATTAAGTTTTTTTGATCTAAATTAATATTTGGATTACTTAATTTAAAGCTCAATTGACCAACTTATGGTCAATTAAAGTTCTAGGGTTAATTGACCTAATTAGGGTTAAGTCCTAAATGTGATTAGTCTAAATCTAATCCAAACAGTAAGATTAACACTACTAAAATATTCCTTAGGGTTTTCTGAGTATTTTGAGACTCATATTGGGTATGTTTGGATTAGTGTGTACAAAGTTATGATTAATTGAATATTTGAACAATTTATGTCGCAACAAATGAACCCTAAATGTCACTATCTTAAATATAGCTCTAAATAGAAATCTGATAGCTCCATAATATTCTTCTATTTTTGCTGAACAAAATGGTTTATTTGTTTGTTCCATTTGGACTTATATCCATTAAGATATGGTTATTTAGATATTTATATTTAATGGATTTAATTAATATAACATTTATTTTAATCCAAATATTTGTGTTTGATTTAATTTCGGCGATGGGACCCACCTATAAGGAAGAGAGGAGACGGGCCCGCAAATACTCATGCTAACGGGTCAAAACAGACCCGGCCCATAACCCCATCTCCTTCGCCTCTCCCGATCGACGGACGAACGGACTAGGGCTTCAACCCTATCGGCGCATAGGGGAACCTTCAGAGACGAAACACATTCGATCGCAAGCTTTCGATCCACTCTTCCTAGCGAGTAAAAAATCTTGGATCACGATGGCATCTATCACTCAATTCCACCATGCCCTAATTCGCATAAAATTCCCAATACCACCGTCGATTACGGGTTGCAGTGAGTTCCCTAATTTCGATAACAATGCTTAACACTAATCATAATTTTTAGGATTATTTAGATAGATGATTATGAATTAAGTAAGAAGGAAGTCATCAGAGGTTTGACTCATTTGATGAAAGAAAAACAATGGAATATTGATAAGGAATTTCAGTTATAAAGAAAGTAATTTGGAATGGCTTATGCTTGCACGAGATGTAAATTTCACAATAAAAAAAGTACACTGATTTAATTATGAGGCAAAATCAATACCTAAATGGGGCTGGCTCCAATGGTGTTCACCAAAAATAGCAGAGGTTTCCTACGACTTAGAATCAAAAAAGAAATGCTAAATCTTAACTAAGTCCTGCCGATTATGCCTTTAGGAGAAGGTGAAGGCGGTGAGATGGCCACGCGTCAGGCGGAGCTCGCCGCGTGCCCGGTATACTGGATGCGTGCCCTAACGGGCACGAGGAGGCTGACCCATGGATCCCTTTGAACCGGTGCAGCACCGGTTCAGGCTGAACCGGTTATCCGGCCCAGCGAAAGAAGACGCAAGCATGCCGTCTGATTTGATGATCAGACGACCCAGAATTTCTTCTCGACTTAACGGTAGAAGGAGGCGGCGTTAAGCATTTGTGACTGCAACTTAAATAACGGATGACGTTCTTAAGTATATTTAATTAATATTTAAATTATTATTATTATTTTTTTCATTTTAATTAATTAAAATTAAGTAATTAAACGTATTCCTAAAATTTCCAATAAATCGCCCTTAGCTAAATGAGGGGTGAGGATCGTAACGGCATGATCGGATTTTTGATTCGACGAATATTTAATTATTTGATTTTTCGGGGTATTTAAATAATATTAAAATATTTGATAAAATTCTAACGACTTCCAAATGCATCCAAAACTTCACCCCTAGCTAATTTGGGGGTGGTGAACGCAATGGCAAAGTTAGATTTTCGATTTGAGGTCAAAATAAAAAGTCAATTTCTAGGGTTTTGGAATTTTCTAGAAATCAGGATTTGCTCTATTTGATCCTTGATTTGATCCAAATCTTAGAGGTAGGTTCTAAATGACAATTAAAATACTAGAACCAAAATTAAGACTTAGATTAGTCTAAATTTACCTAAGTAATAACCTGAGTTGTTACATAAACTCTACCTCACCCATTGTTGCAATCGACCAATTGAGTGCGAATTGTTACCAGAGATTAAATCGAGAGAAAAATAATAAAATCAAATAATATATAATTACAATCTACTGATATTTAATATTCAAACTCTAACATAGAGTCAAACAAAATAATATAAATCATAATATCTTGTGTTTCATTATTTTATGCATATAATCAAAGATAAGCTATAAATTAAAGTCACGAAATAGTATTTCATTTCTTTACTCACATAGTAACTTTAGTCAAAAGTATATCCTAGTGAACATTATAAAAATCCTTCATCACATTGTTAATCAAAAATTTTACACATAAATTTATAAGAAATAAATTTAGCAAGAAAAATATATATCTCGGATATCATGAAGCATATTTATATATGCTGATTTAATTAGATGTTTTTTACTCCGCTTTAAAATTCACAAATTTCATTGATTTAATTATGTACTTATTAGCCTTGCAAATTTCATGATTTAAGTATATTTTTATTATTTGAGATACTGTCAAAAATAGATAATGAATCTTAATTGAGTAAAAATGAAGTTTTTGTGAAGTTATTTATAATCTGTACATAATATAATTTTATATTTAGAACGAGACTAGTCCACTATCATCCTATTTTGTAAAATATAATAATATAATGATTATGCTTACTAACAGACCGAAAATATGTAGTCTGCGCTTGCACACAAGTGTACGTGAACTGAAGTAATATGGGATGGTAAGATCCCAAGATTTATCATTTATTGAGAACGATGTTCTATTTTGTTATTAGAGTATACTTAATTTCACTATTGTTTAAATGTTAAAGTGGTTTGTTGTTATTGGTCATAATGATAATTTTAGAGTTTCTTGACTTTAAATTACTTTTGGGAAAATCAGGGAGAGTTCGGATTTAACATGCAACTTCATATGAATTCATGCAAACACTCTTCTTCTCAACTTCAAGTTCATTGAATTAAATTAACTTCATATTTCTTATTCAACAGACTTAGTCATCTCTATTGAATTTACTAAATGTACTTAGTCTAATCTAATGCTCTGAAATGAACACTAGAATGTTTAATTTTGACACATAAAAATTCATGTGATCATTATTTTATGAGTTCATTTCTTATGTCTAAATTATGAAATCTATGTTTTAATTTGAGTATCAAATGAACTTGAATCCACTAATGGCTCATATACATCCCCTCTTAATTTAAATAAGGAAATGAGTTATTAGGATGAATGCATTTATGTGACATCACCCATAGCACTTACCGCATCAATAACCTCACTTAAACTCATATTGAGCTGTGGAGCTCAATTAATGCCTCTTAGCTCATATGCATATACTCTTGATTTAACCAAGGCAGTATTTTACGAATATAAACGAGCTTGTCACATGGCTCAAAGCTTAACGTGCAACAATTACCTCGCATAAATCAAGAATGAGCTATGGAGCTCAAAGAGTGTCAATATTTCTCAAGGCTTGGTTTATCAAGCCTTGTTAAAGGTTGTGCATTGGGCTATTTTTTCACTGCGAATGCTATCAAGGGCATTCGTGGTGTTGACACTCAAGCATGCTCAGCTTTAGGACAAGGCGATCAATAAGCTCAATGAGATTTATTCAATAAAAATACATTTACTGCATATATTTATATATTGAATATCAAAAATTCCAATTCTTTCATTCACACAACATTCACACATATAAGGTTCTAACCAACATTCATTGATATTTACTACATTCATTGCATTACATTAATATGTTCATACATGCTTATGTCTAACCCTCCTCAAAGAAGATTTAGGCTGCCATTAGATTGAAAATACATGAAAAAAAACAAGATAAACTAAACCTTCACATGGTTCTTACAAAATAACAAAAAGAGTAAAAGAAATGGTACAATACTAGGGAACAGTTGTCGTGTTCGCCTGAATCTCTCATCCTTTGATCTTTTTAGCTCCTTGCTTTCTGTTGTTCTCCTCTTTCTTTGACTGCAATTTTTTCCTTCCTTGGGTAGGGGATACTCCTTTAATGGATCTTAGCAGCCATTGGGTTCAAGAGCTCTTCCCTAAAAATTTGGAACCCTCCTTAAGTCTTCATTGTTCTCTTTTATAACCTCTACCACAGCCTTCAATCATTAAAGCACACGACCACCTTTTTCTCCTTGAAAATTTCATCTGAATTTATATTATATCCCGTTATTCCCTATGTAATAAAAAAGATTTAAGTGGATGTAATTAATTTCTAATGTGGGAAGTGAAAGAAAGTTAAGTTCAATTGCTTTCCCAATGTTGACTAGGAAGTTAGTCTATGGCAGAAATGCAGTGGGCGCTATAGCGCGCAGTAGCGCCAAGCCTTTTGTTCATTGGGCGCTATGATGTACTAGATCACTTAGCTTTCTAGCCGGCGCTGCGGTGCACTGGAACGCATAGTTCTCTATCTGATGGGCGCTACGACGCGCTGGAGCATTGAGTTCTCTGTTTGAATCCACTACGACACATTGTAGCGCTAAGCCTTCTATTCATTGAGCACTATGGTACGCTGTAATGCCTAGCTCTATGTTTGATGGGTGCTATGGTGCTTTGTAACACCTAACTTTCTATTTAACTAGATCTACGACACGCTAAAGTGCCTAATTCTCTGTCTGATGGGCGCTACAGTGCGCTGTAGAGCCTTGCTCTAGGGAACATGGCGCTGTGGCACTGTGGCACGCTATAGAACCATTCTTATATAGATTCCATTTCAACTTAGTATTGAGTTCCTTATCCTGAAATGCCACAAAAGCACATGTCAAATTACAACTAATCCCATGAAAAATATAAATTCTAATATTAAATTACTCATTATTATTGGGTTCATCACAACCCCTATAAAGACTCACTTAAGTAGTAATAACTGAAACTCTTAAATATTGAGGTGCCTTTTTAGATAATGGTGGAGTTCCTAATAAGAACTCCAAAGTTATGTGTGCTCATGTGAGAGCACTCCCAATATGGGTGACCTACTGGGAAGTTATCTTCTGAGGGTAAAACCATGAAGCTTTTCAGGCCAAAGCGGACAATACCTTGATACTTAAGAGTTTGGGCTATTACAAATGGTATCAGAGTAGGCCATAGGGTGTTAGATAGGAGCTAAGTGTCATACAGGGCAAAGTACTACTTCATGTGAGAAGCCTCTTGAACCAAAGATGGCTAAGGTGCTATATGGTTGTGGGTATCTCTTGAGCTTGTAGGGGTCACCTATAGTCCTATCTACCCAATGGATGGTTCTTGGATCTGTGTGTGGATACTGACGAGGACGTCAGTTACTTAAGTTGGGGAGATTATAAAGACCCACTTAAGTAGTAATAACTGAAACTCTTAAACATCGAGGTGCCTTTTCAGATAATGGTGGAGTTTCTGATAAGAACTTCAAAGTTAAGCGTGCTCATGTGGGAGAACTCCCAAGATGAATGACTTGCTGGGAAGTTATTTTCTGAGAGCAAAATTGTGAGGTCTTTTAGGCTAAAGAGGACAATACTTAAATTCTTGCTCATTCTTGATTAAGCAATGAATATTTTTTTAACACTTAGAATCACATAATCTTGCTCTGAACTTAAACAATTTCAAAATTCTACTTATAATTTAAAGCTTGTTCAACAATGTGATGATTAATTAAGGGTAATTTCTCATTTGTATTTGGCTCAGTGTTAACTTGCTCTTTCCACTTTCTTTTTTCTTTTTATTTTAAAATATTAAGTGATATCTTGAGCAGATGTTTTTGAGAACCTTCAAGCTTTTGTATAAGTATAATTGAAAGTTGGTGTCCTTGAACATTTTCATGTCATATATGCTTCTTCTTATAAAATGCATGCAAATTGCTCTTTCGGAAGAGGCATTTTTCTTCATCCTGATATTTTGTTTTTATTTTTTCAAAATATCTTGGGAGAGATATTTTTCTTCATCCTATTTTTCTTTTTCAAGAGAGAGATTTTTTTCATCCCATTGTTCATGCATTATATTTAGTAAATCCTATAGAAGCCTAGCACATTCTTTAATTTCACTATTCTTTCATCTATCTCATACAAGTCTTGCTTTCCCTCACACTTAATTTCTTAACATCTAAAGTTTTTGATAAAAGATATGAGGTAATGATTTTTAAGTAGGTTTTACTGAAGTCTTTGCATATGATGGTTACTTACTTGCTCTCATTTATTTGTCAAACACATTAATTATATGATTAATTTTTACATATGATGGCAATTATATTTCTTAATTAACCCTAATCACCCTAAACTTGATTAGTGAATATTAGCATAATTAGTTATCCAAATGTAGAAATTTAAGTTGTTGTAGACTCTTAGAGTAAATTAAAACATCTTAGTGAAGTTAATTTCTTAATTATATAATTAATTTTACTAATTACTCACTAATTATATTAAACACTAATTAAGGCATAGGTTCAGCAAATGAGGTCTAATTTGGGTATACTCCTAGTCATAATACTCAGTGTGGTATAGGAAAGCTATAGCAACTGAGTTTGCTAAGCTTGGACATTATTTGGAAAAGTTAAGTTTTTAGACCTTTCCTAAAACTCATTAGTTACCCATTAAGACCCCAATATTATTTGGCCATAACTTGGCCAAATGACCACAAAATTTAATGATCTTAAGCTCTATAGAATCCTTATACAATAAACAACATAAGTATAACTAAATTTTCACATTTCCTCAAGTAAAATTACTAATCTATCCCTAATGAGCTAAAATTCTAATTTGAGCTCATAAGACTTAATCATTGTCTAATTTGGGTGTACTTACTATCTATCATCATATTAGATAGTAAGTAACCATTTGACATTAATAAATTTTAGTTGGGAACCCTAAATCAAAAAGTTGCATCTTGGACTCTTAAGTAGGGTCAAAATAATCATTTTACCCAAAATTAGGTTTAAGTATTCTTAAGCCTTATAAACTTGAATTAGTTAGTAAAATCAATATTTTATAAGTAATTTGGCATTAATATTAACTCATTTAAGCTTCTTAAACTAAGTTCTAATAAAAACCATAACTCTTCCTAGGTTAGGATTCTTCCTTAAACTTTGAGAATTTTTCTTAGGATTTAGATGTAAATTTAGGTTATAGTTCATTCATTTGGGTAAATGAGTTACTCAATAAATAAAATCTTAGTTTTATTAGTTTCTAGATTTCATTTTTTATTTAGATTATTTTGTATTTAAATTTTAGTCTAAGATTAGAGATCCATCTTATTAAGCTTGACTTTATTTAATAAGATGTCCCTAATTGTAGTACGTGAGAGTTAGGATTAATCATTTACCCTTAGTCTATATAACATATTGAATCAAGAGGTTAAATCTTAATATTTATAGTTTAACTCTTAATCCCTTAATCTTATTTTGTATAAATTAAGATTGACTTGAGTTATTTAAAATTATTAATTATGATGTTTGATTTATTATTCAACTTTAGTAAGCATCATTGATTGAATTATATTAGAATTTGATGAGTTCTAATTATCTTAAGACTTTATAGGATTAATGTTCTGAATTTATGCTGGAGAGAGTAGGATATTGGAGATTCTAAGCTTGTATAATTTCAGATTAGTTAGAATATATTAAATTAGAAAACTAGTGATATCATAAATTTTGTGTAGTGCTATTTATACTTTGTCTTGATACTTTGATATCTTGCTTTGAGTATTTACATTGTGACATAATAGATGAACATAAGATACTTGATGAATATTATATGCTAGTTTCAAAATTTGCATGAGACATATTCATGAATAATTATATTAAATGAAATTAATGAATTATATAATATTTTAATTGGAATGTGTCATACTTAGTCTGCCTCTACAGTGTTATTGCACATATTTGAGATGATGTTGATTTAAAAAATTTTTGTTAGATGCTTTATAAGATTTACTTAATTGTTAGATGAGCCACCATTTCCTATTATGACAATTCTAAGTAGGCACATGTCCATATGAGATAGCATTTCCATTATACTTTCAATTTTGTATTTTTCAGTATTTATGTAGTATTTCTGTACTTATAGTATTTTCAGCATTTATCTTTATATATTCATTAGTTCTTGATTTGATATACAAACGTGTTAGGATACTAGATTTATTTCAATTCTATTTATTTTGTATTTTATTTATAAAACTAGCATGTGTAGAAGTGATTATATTTACATAGAATGTTTTCTTGTACTTAGTAGTTTCTTTTACATATTCATTACTTAACCTTTCTGTAATTTTAAGTTGAGATATGTGCTTACTTCATATTTTTCTTTAAGTAATAATTGAATGATTATAGCTTTTATCACTTTCTTTTATTGCTTACTTGCTCCTAAAATACTTAGGATGCTTGTGATATAATTAAATACATGAATAATTAATAGCCTAAAATGTATTTAGACAGTATGTCTATTAATATTTTTCTCCTTTTTTTGGCTGGGACATTGGCATTGTGAAATCGACAATATTAGTGTCTGAGCATTTTGAGGAGTTAGCACCCGTGGAGGAGCAGTTCTAGCGCCTTTGAGCTGAGAAGCCTTAGTTTATGTTACTTATTTTATTTAAGTAAGGATGATTGTCATTTCTTTCTGCTTAAAACTTATTTAAAAATATTGTAATAATTCATGTACTTATTATATTTTTCTTTACTATATATTTATGCTGAGCTGTATATTTTTTATTTTTGGCATTATGGCTTCAATGGATGTAAACTTGTTATTTTTTCTTCTGTCCTCTGATAATCATGTATTTTATTTAGTGAATGGTTTATATTTGTATAGTGCACATTCTTCCGTTATCAATGGATTAGGGATGGAAACATAATCTAATGATAAGTGAGAGATTTGTCAAGTAACGATCGCCCCAACTTGCTTATCGCGGCACAGGGTGCCACATGAAATGTCAACACACTTAGGAAACTCCACCACATGTTTTCTTAAATATTCAGCTCAATTTCGAATCCCAAATGGTACAAAATGCTCTCCAAATTACTTATGGCGAAAGCTGTACCAAAGCATAATTTTGCAAGGCGTGACGCGTCGTAGTGCCTAGGCTTCGGGTAGCCAAGCGCTAGGGGGCGCTGCAGCTCCCCTGGTCTCTGTTTACATGCCGTTGCAAGCACAGTAGCGCCCGCCTCTTGGGATGATTGCCGCTTGGGCGCGCGACAGCACCGATTTTCGCTGCGGCACATGGTAGCGCCGATTTCCACTGCGGCGCACGGTAAAGCCTGCTTCTCTGTCTGCTGACCGCTGAGCCGCACGGTAGAGCCCGCTTCTTAGTGCTGTTGCTGAACTTCACACCTTGTTTCAAATCGACTCGAAATTTCCCAGAAGCGCACAGGAGCACCATTAGCATCTCCATGATGGATTAAATGGTCTCCATAACACAATAATGTTCACCTCCTTTTAAGTAATATGCTTTCGGCTTAAAATCCAACAAATTAATGCAACTATTTCTTTTAGGGTGGATAATTGAAGGGGATTCAAAGAGATATAGCATCGCCAGTTTCAACATCATTTAGGGACGTTAGAATGGAGTCTAGATTTAGGGCAAGAATGAAACATTGATCCCTCGATGGGCAGAACAGTAGTTATAGATTTAGCTTAATAATGAAACTTCCTTCTTTGAGCTCTACTAGGATAAGAGGAGTCTTTCATACTCAACTTTTTGCGATCTGATTTTTACATTTTTAAATGATATCTGAAAGAGAAGATTTTGGAATTATCACAATGCATATACTAACGAAGGATAACAATTCAATTAGAGAATTGGTGAAAAGATAGAGTTAAATCATGTTAACTACTTTAGAAAAGGTGATATCAATCCACAAAACGAGTAAGAGAGAAGGGAACTTGACCTATTAGCAAAGACGAAGATGCTTTCCTAAGTGATGATGAAATGAAAGTCTTAAGCTTTCTTCACAAAAAAGCTAAAAAATAGACCAAATGCTATTATACTGCAAGAAAATACATGAAATTTTTTTTATTGATAAATCATCATAGAGATAAAAAAAGTGCATGAGTAAATAAAAAAATAAGCAACTATCATGTATTATCTAGTTTAGAACATTAGTATTATGGCTGGCTTGAGTCGAGGCAGCCCAGACTCGAATTTGAATTTTTTGAGTGGAGTTCGACTAGAAGTCGACTCGTGTTTGAGCCAAATTCGAGTTGATCAAATCTGTTCAAGTCAAGCTGTTTAACTTGAACTTTTGAGTTTGAGTCAAATTAAAATAAGAAAAATGTTACTTAGCGCTCAAATATCTCTCAAAAAATATGGATGATTATGATTTAAGATTTAAAAAATATATTTTTATGGGCCTCACAAACAAAAGTGAATTTAATAATATTTTTTATTCCACTTAACTCTCTATATCCTAATTGTTCATATTTTTTAGAAAATATTTGAGAACTATACAACAATTTCCTTAAAATAATTTGAATTCAAATTTGAATTTTTCTAATAAAATTGCTGACCCTAATTACAATGCAAGACCGTCAATATGAGATTTTTTTTTATAGAAATGATTTAATTTTTATTTTATCATTTTTCAAAACTGGTATTTTAAAACCCTAGTACTGGTTTATCTATGATGGCCGCAGCAACGCCAACTACGTCAACGTTCTGTCTTTCATCGGAAAGCCATAGCGAGTTGTCTTCCATGCAGCCCTTCAAACTCGGCCAAGATGTGCCGGAAGCTGAGGATGTGTCACTCTCGAAAGAAGAAGGTATTATCACGGGGTCCGAGCCTGCAGCGACAGGGGAAGCAAAGAAATGGCCGGGATGGCCTGGGGAGAGCGTCTTCCGCCTTGTTGTATCGGTGCTGAAGGTTGGAAGCATCATTGGACGGAAGGGTGAGTACATCAAGAAACTCTGCGAGGAGACGCGCGCTCGCGTACGCATACTCGAAGGGGCAATTGGTACCAACGATCGCATTGTTCGTGATTCTTTTCTCGTCTATGTTATTTTTCTTAATTCTAGGTAAATTTTTTGTTACATGCGTTGTGCATGTCGTTGATTACTTCAATGAGTGGAGTAGTTCTCTCCGCCCAAGGTAACTGTGCCCTCATTAGGAAATAAATTATTCTTAAAACAAAAACTTAAAAAATGTGTTTTCGCAAACGTTCTATACTGAGCCTATCAAATCGCGAGGGTGGGTGCATGGTGCTGGTGATACCGGAATTGGAAGCATTTTCCTGCTTATTTGGGCACATTTATATTTCTTTAGTTTTTTATTGGCTGTTTGGTTAACTGACATCTGAGAGTAATGCAATGTTATTGCGATTTTTCAGCTGTTTGGTTCGCTGACATCTTGTTCGCTTGATATCTCATTGTTGAGCAAATACCACAGCTCTTGAGTGTTGTGCTTTGCCTGCAAACAAGAGCTTACAATTCTTGCTAGATCATAGCCGACCACATGCAATGTGGTGATCAGCATGATACTCAGTGGTCAGCAGGAATTCTCCTGTGCATAGGGAGATCAGGAGATGGTGGGTAGGGCAAGTGCTTAATTAAGTTAGCACGGATCTTACAAAAATAAACATTTAGGGGGGCTTACTTAAAATATTGCACATGAATATCTCTTGCACAATACTAAATCAAAAGGACGCGGATATATGCAAGCACTAGCATCCTGATAACATCAAGATGTCAGCGAATGCAAGCATTAGCATCCTGATAATATCAAGATGCCAGCAAGCCATACTAACTTTTAGCTTTGTTCTATAGGCTTCTGTTTCTACTCCTACTTTATTGGTATCATGGCATGAGGTTGATGCTTTACTTTTATTTGGAAGGGTTTGTGCCTACCAAAGCCTTGCACTCTTTGGATGGTACTTTTACATCCCACTGTAGGTTTTACTATGACAGTGTAGTCACAGAGATAAAAATCTTAATGCTACATTTTGGGTCCATTTGGGACATCTCTGATTGTTTAAAAGTCAATTATAAAGCTGTATAAGAAGTTGATTGAAGTTAGTGCTGTTATTTGGAATCGATCAGTATTCATATTATTTACACATAGTAAAACTGTTATCCTTAATGATAAATTCAATGATAATGAAGATGGGCATAGATGACTGCATAAACATAGATGAATTTTCTTCATTTGTCATCCCCAAATCACATAATATAGTCTTAAAAATGGAGTTTATTTTGAAATACTGCTTCTATTTCAAAATTTTGGCTGTTTTGCATTTTAATTAGTATCCAAAAAACTACTCTTCAAACAAAATAGCTACATCTATTTAAAAAGTAATGTAGCTAGAAAGCTATTCAGATAAGCTGTTAATCTCATACTGTAGTTTTACAATAGGTGGTTCCATTTGATTTGTTCAATCTTTATTTGCTTAAATTAACATTCTTATTTAGGTGTGACTAAGATGGTTGTGGTTGGTTGGTTGCTTAGAAAAGCTTATGAAACTGTGTGTAGGAAGTAGTCGTATGAAGTTATTGTGGCTGAAGATGGTTAATTTATTGGGGACTACACTGTCACACTGCAGTCCACAAAATGTAATCACCAAAGTGTTCTTATTTTAAAAATTTTATGTGATTAAACTTTTGAGGCATCCAACTTTATGATTCGTTTATACTTTATAAAGAGAATAACCTAAGATATTGAAACTCTTTTGTTTAATGGAAATTTTCATTTATTTATCTTTTCTTAGTTGAGGATTCTATATGTGGTGCAAGAGTGAATTTTGATTTACATGGGAAGTCATACAATGACATGGGAATGGGTTTTTTTTTGTTTTGTAATCTCCCGTACTTCCATTTTTTATGCAATATAATATTTTAATTTGGCAATGACGAGTTATTTACATCTAGTTGTCTATCATTGGCTATGAGATTGAAATTTTTGATCATCAAGTGGTTATGATGGCTTTCATTTCTCTCATATATTTATTTTTTGATTGACTTGAAATTTTCATTTTTGGTAATATCCTATGAAGAAAATTTCTAGTTTTATTTGATGATTTTTTAACCTAACTATTTTGTTTGGTTTTGTAAACTGCATTATATAGTGATATTGAGCACCAAAACCTGAAGACGTCTAATTCTGTTAAGTGTTTGCATGTAACATCGGTTTTTTATTTTCTTAAGATGGCATGTTTTTTTAGGCTTTGTTTGGGGAAGACTTCTGAGTGCTTTGCTATTTATAAAGTTACAATTATTTCTTAAAAAAATTTTTTGGGCGTCTTTATTCTGGAATTTTGTTATGTTTACTCTAGTTTATTTTTGAAAGACAAGCCACATTTTTGAAATTTTTGGTCTTTTATACGGCGTTGTTTGTAGTATTCCGTAAGCTAGATTGTCAATGTACCATTATTAAAAATATCATTCGCATGAACTATCTATATGAATATATATTTTGAGTGTTCTTAAGGATCTTTTTGGGATCTAGAAACACATTTGATTTCTAGTGAGTGTACTTGGATTCCCAAATGATATTAACTGCTTTAGCCACAGCTGCTTTTTAGACTACTACTCTCGCAGTAAACATTTTAGAACCGACTTCTCAAACAACTATAAAATACCCCAAAGTGAGCCTTAGTCTGAATTCATGAAATTTACCAACTTGGTTCTCAAGCTATCTAGCACGTGTTCATTTAGAGCATGGCATTTTTTTATTAACTCTGAATATTAGACCTTCTCGAGTCATGAACATGACTTTTTGCCATAGTTTTGAAATGCAACAATGGAAGAAAAAGAAAATGAGTAAGGTTTATTCATCATTGTGAACTTGTGTTGGCGTGAAAATTCTACTTTTGTAGCTTGTGTTACTTCAGTTAGAGATATAAGTTGTAAATATATTATATATATGACAATAGGACAGATTCCTTGATTAATTTAGCTGTTAGCTCTTACAATTAACAAACGGTAGCTGTAGAAACAGAATAACTGCATGTGCACAGTCTAAGAAACATTCTTCTTTGATTTTTAGGTTTTAATATCTGCCAAAGAAGAAAAAGATGCAGAAGTATCACCTGCCATGGATGCAGTTCTACGAGTATTTAAAAAAGTCCATGACATGTCAGAAGGCACAGTAGATGGTGCAGAACTTGCATCAGCTACTTCTGTTCGGTTATTGGTGGCTTCTACACAGGCTTTTAATTTAATTGGAAAGCAGGGCACAATGATCAAGTCGATTCAGGAGAGCACTAGTGCAACTGTACGAGTCCTATCTAGAGGTATGTAGAATTATTTTATTTTTTATTTTTAATTTCAATAGAATTAGATAGATCCAGTCTTGCATAAATTTGTATTGGCTACTACTGCCTTCCAGAAATTGTTTTCCTATTAGTGTTTTATCTTTCATATAGTTGTATAATAATGCTTGCTCATTTGTGCTATTGTTCAATTTTCTATTGTCCTGTCCTGAAACCAACCGCATTTTATTATCTGTCATCTCTAAGCTGGTTTAGCTAAAGCCAACATGGTGAAATTAATGCTATTTTTAATTGTTGCTCCTTATTGTTGGAATGAGTTCAAATAAGCCAGATAGATCACCCGAATCGATCCATTTATAGGTTTGATGTTATTTATATCGTATTTATCTGATGCAGCAAATAGCAGTTTTCTGTTTATGAAGTTTATCACTGCCCCCAAAGCATTAAAGATATATATAGTTGTTTATAGAAGCATATGTGAAGCTGCTACAAGAGGTTGTTATCTGGAGTTGATGTGGTTGCAGCAATTGATTATTTTAGTGGTTAATTGTAATATTGCTGTGCAAAAATCAAAATTTCCAGGCTAACCAAATATTAAAAAAATATGATTTGTGTGCTTGCTTGGGGACATCAGATATTCTTGAATTAGGGTTGTGGCTAGATAAATAGCGTCATCTTTCCTTATTTCAAACAGTTGGAAGCATTTCAGTGGTGCCTGCGGCCTTGTGGCCCTGAAATTGGGTGCTTTCTTGAGGTTTTTCGGGACGCTGTTAAGAAGTTTTTCTCTTAAACATTTTGCGTACAGTTTCTATTTATAAAGTTGTCAAAAAACTGCGTCCCAAACATGGCTTTAGTTTGTTTTCTCTTATTGAGCTAGTTTGTTGTTAAAGGTTTTGTTTTTTATTTTTCCTCATAATCAGACTATTTAAATTGCTGATGTGTATTAAATATTTTCCATATAACTATTCAAGGCAATTTAAAATTGGTATTTTTACTGGCATATATGTTTTTTTAAAGATTCTATTCCATGTTATTTTCATTGTGATCTAGCCTAAAATATTTGAATTTGATTAGTATTTTCAAAGTTGCTAGATATTGGTTTGGAGCCATAGGAATGACTACATTATGCATATTTATGGCAGGACTTGGAAACAGGGCTTTAAGGGCAGTGCTACTAAAACTAATTTTCTCCTTTAATGAAAATATAAGGTTTTTTATATAATTAAATAGGCTCTAAATGTATTTAAGCTTACACAAAATTTAAAAATGCACGAGTACTAAAAAGAGAAAGATATTTTATAAAATCCTTTGAAAGTTATTCTTCATATATATTATTTCAATTTATAAAAGCTATTAAGATTTCTGGAACTACACTTCTAAAATCAAATAATCCATAAAAATATTTTCAAGAATGTTTGGATGGCTTTGGAATCCAACTTGCAATGCTGTAACATCTCAATTTCACAAGCAAATGATAATAAAACTTAAAACATGAGATTAAATAAATGAGGGATGGATATGTGATGTAAATTATGTAATTTTATGTCTCACTTTGGAATAAGAGTAAGAATTCTTAGGAAATTTTGCGACACTTCCTCACTCGATGAACACGACATTTAAGCATGGACACAAAGCTGAGAGAAATATATGTTATGTAGTTATTCAATACAATGCAAATATAAACTTTATTTATAGACTGTACGATTTAAAATAAAATGCCTATATTTATTATTATAGTGACACAACACAACAAAAAAAACACCTGTTAAATTTGTAAGCTGTGGATCAGTAGTATCACTGTTTGCCAGATTCTTAACATGTGCAATGAATAGTAATGGGATTTGAATAGTAGTTGCATCTTGTCATTTGATCCATGCACACATCAATCCATCATCCATGCTTCTTTAGATGTTTAATTGAGAGTTAATCCTTCCCCCACATTATTTTTGAATTATGAAGATACTTAGAAGTTTCAGCCCTGAACTAAATTTGGGTGAGGATGACTGTGACGAGGACTAGTCCGTGGGTTGATGCTTGCATTTAGAGGGTTTCTATCTAATGATCCAAAACATTTCCTACAACAATATGACTACAATATAAAATAAAGCATCCTTCAATTTATTTTCTTTTGGCTTACTTAAAATACAGAGTAAAGAACTAAACGATTTTTTTTTTACCCTTACGGTAGGCATAAATACCATTCCTTATTAATCTTTTCAACATAACATAATTTAATTTCAACGAGTCTAGTAATTGTTATGATCATTTAAGGTTGAACAAATTCATTGTACTTTATATAAACTAATATAGGACTCATCATGCTCTAATATGAATGAAGTATTTTTGGAAACAACTATCCTTAGTAGATATTCTCTTATCAAGCATCTTTATGAACTAACTACACTATTGTAACTTTTTATGCTTGGATGTGGGCTCATAAAATAGAAGTGAATGAGAGAAGAAACTATAGTGTTAAATATTATTTTTTGGTATAATGTTAAATTATATATATATATATATATAATATAATGTATGTGTGTATGTATATATATATATTCATTCTCAAATACAATCTAACACACTTTGGAATTTGAAAATATGTGTTAATCTCATAAAAGCAAAAAATGAAAGAACTTTTAATTCTCTCCATTAGAGAAGATGCCATCTCAAGATCACTTGAAATGAAATTCAACAAGTGTTGGACTACTTGAATGACTGCACAAAGACAACATCCGAGAGGACAAAGTTGTCGTGGGGACGTCAAGAGTGGAGATTGAGACTCTTAGGAAACAAGAACTAAGATTATCATAGCGGGGGATACCTTGGTTCTAGAAAATGGATTTTCAAGTTAAGAAGCACGTCTTAGTTATGAGATTCATACTTGCCACACTTGTATTCACTCTGATGAGTAAGAAGTAGAAAAGATAAATCATATGAATTTGAATTCTTTGAAAAGATAAAGGAGTTCTTGAATAGCCTCCTCAAGTAAGATGCACAAGGGTGTCTTCTGCTAGACGAACCAAGCCTGCACCGAAGTTGATCGAGTTTGAACCATCCTTTAGAAGAGATTCTAAGGCGAGAATTGGATGTTTCGAGGTCCGCAAACCAATGATGAAGAATGACATATACAATATTAGTGTTGTCTTTAATAAAAAGGAAACAAGAAAATTTTAAATAATCTTCAAATACTTGTCAAGGATGCTCGGAGGAATGAAGACGAAATCTAAGTGCTGAAGGGCGAGTCACACTCTTTTGAGGAAGCTCTAAGTGATATGTTCGGGAGAACAATGTACATATTTTTAAGAAAAAGCATACAAATGAGAAGTGTTATCTAATAAGATATTTGAGAGCATAAATTAGTACTTCTCACAACACTTTCCATTTGAGAGAGTATCAAAGTACCCCAAATTTGTAAAGAACAATTGCGATAAATACTTAGTTCGTTCAAGTCATTGAGGACCAAGTATTACATGGAATCAAGAAACAATGTGGCAAGTTTTCACAAGCTAAATGCTCGGTATGAACAGATAAGGGAATACATGTGGCTTAGTGGTCCTGAGATTAAGGAGATCTTTGCTCAAATGAAACAACATTTGAGCAAAGATTGCTGCACTCCCTCTGGATGTTGGTAGAGTTGTAGATTTTGACAAATGTTGTGCGGATAGAAAGGCCAATCACACAATGCTTTGAATTTCTAACACAAGGATCATAAGTTTTACAAATACAATGGGAGCCACGACTTTCCAATAAGAGGACATGATGGATTTTATAAGTGTTTATTTCATGTTTTTTTATCTTATTATATTTGGTTTTAATCATGATGAATTGTAGTGGACTTTGTTGAGCATATACTCTTATAAAATCTATATTTTGCCAATGATATAATGGTGTTTTATTTCTTATTTAAGCCTATGCAACGTATTGTTTGGTTTATTTGTATGCAAATATTAGGTTGGGATGAATTTGTGACTTGTGAATGCTTTTGCTCCCTGCCTAATTTTTTTTATTAAACTTCTATCTGGTTGATGTAGTCTCCTTCGAGTGATCACTGGAGTTTTTAACTACTCTTAATCGTGTTTAGTTGTTTTTTAACTACTCGAGTGATGCGCTGAGAAAGAACATATGTTTCTTTGGCTGAGTATCATAAAAATAGCCCCATTATAAATTAGGAGTTTGAAAAGAGTATTTATTTTATTTTAGGTTTTATACCTAGTAGCTTTTGACAAGTCCTTGTGATCAGCACCCAAAATACATGGAGTGCAACTCAAATTATTGAGATAATAAATTTGAAAATAATTTGTGATAATACATTTAGTTGTAATAAAGACAATAAAAAATTAAATTAACCTTGATAATATTTTAGTTTGAATAAATGCTCTAGGAATATGAAGATGCATTGCGTGCTTAAAGGAACCATACATGAATTCTTGTGCTTCGAATAATTTGAGATAACATGGAGTGCAACTCAAATTATTGAGATAATAAATTTGAAAATAATTTGAGATAATACTTTTTTTTTACTGGAGTAGGGGTGTCAAAACGTGCTAATGAGTTTGGTACCAGTTCAACTTGAAATTGGCCTGACTTGAAATACACAAACCGGAACTCTACATGTTTGCTAAATTAAGTCAACATTGTTGATTTGAACCTAACCCCCATAAGCTGACTTGCATAACCCGAATATTCAGTTCAAACATAAAAAGCAAAACATTAAATCTGAATAAGCATATTTGATTATCAGTAAATGAATATATATATGAAGAAATGAATCCAATATTTTGATTGAAAGAAGTTATTATTCCCTATGTGCACAAAGAATTTGAGAATAACTTTTGAAAAAAATTTAAAGGCTGCTTGAAATGATGAAAAGTAGGAGTAAAGTAAAGTTTTTACATAGAATTTTAAATTTCAAGTGCTTGGTTTATTGAAATTTGGGAGTAAAGTAAAATAAAACTTTTACCCAACTATAAAATAGGGAATGTAAATTTTTTTTGCCAAATTCAGGTGATTTCTTATTACTCGAAGCACGCCTTTGTTTTCGTGAGAAGCCTGGACGCGTTGAAGCCTCGACGCAGCGTAATCCTCGATGCAGAGGAACTCGGGCAAGTCGGAAGCCTCAATGCAGAGAACTCGGACGAGTCGAAAGCCTCAACGCAGTGGCGTCTGACTACGCTAGAGGTGATGATTGCGCGGAGCCGACAGATGGAGGCGAGGCGGTGAATGGTCAGCTTCTTGGAGGAATCTTACCTGACAAAATTTGGGTGCTGAAATTTATGGGTAAGATTCATTGTGGCGGCGATTCGCCGTGTCCCGATTCGATGTGACAATGATTCGAAGTCACAGCAGCGTCTCTGTCACCATCTCCGTCTTTGTCAATTCGAAGTTTGACAAATCTCTGTCTCCATCTCCGTCTTCTTCAACAACTTCGCTGACTTCGATCAATTAAAATCGAATTCGCTGATCAATCAGACAACACCACTATGGTTTTATGATTCGCAATCAATAAAAATCAAACCTACAACATAAAACAGAGAACCGAATCCGATTCGCCTATTCATTTCACCGATTTATTTTCTATCCGATTCGTCGTTTCGATTCGTCGATTCCCTGATTCATTTCACCGATTCAACTCACCGATTCGATTCATCGATTCATCGTTGTCTCCTAATCAATTGGATCTGATTCCCTGATTCATTTCACTGATTCGATTCACCGATTCCCTGATTCATTTCACCGATTCCCTGATTCATTTCACCGATTCCCTGATTCATTTCACCGATTCGATTCACCGATTCCCTGATTCAATTCACCGATTCCCTGATTCATTTCACCGATTTGATTCACTGGTTCAACTCACCGATTCGATTCATCGATTCATCGTTGTCTCCTAATCAATTGGATCCGATTCAATTATGACAAATTTTATTAAAAAGTCAAAATTCATCCTTAGGGGGGTAATCTTACATATAGATTACTCGGAGTACCATTCTCTCTAAATTATTTCATTTCAAATAGAAACATTCAATCCGAAGTAAAATAATCAGATTACATTGTATTCAGATTATACTATAATCAGACTTTATCCCAAAAATCCTGCATTCAAAACAACCTCAAGTAAAAATCTACAAGTAATGAGTAGAGTGAAGGCTAATTTTTTATTATAGAATAGTTAACTTCCCCTCCCATTAAAATATGATTATAATAGTGAATAGACATTTGAATGTTGTTTACTTTTGAACTAAGATTGAGCTTTTAGTCTCACTTTTAACCCCCATATAGAGGAGGATATCACTCGAGTGAGGTACTATGAAAATTAAGAAATGAGTCACTCTTTCAAGTGTCCAACAACTAGTTGGTATTGCTCGAACCAATTGGAAAGTTCTACTCTTCTTTATGGCTTTGAAAAGTAACATACGCATCTTACCAGGTTCAGATAAAAATTGGCTTAGCTTGCCTTTTGCTCAAAAAGTTTTCTCATTTCTTTGATATCATTGGGAGGCTGAGTATCCAGTATGGTTTGGACATTACTCGAAATGTCTTGTATTTCCTTAAGGATGATTAAATTTTCAAGCAACTCTCTAGACTGAGACTTGGAAGTACATTTTTCAAGGTTCAATTTCATATTACAGCATATAAGTGTTTTAGATGCTCCCTTTAGGTTTGCCTAGTGTTCAATTTCATAAATATAAACCTTTATGTTCCAAGTTTTTTGTGCTCAAAGTATTTTGTTTATTAATCGTTAGTGCATGGCCTATATATTTTTTAATCCAAAATGGCATGACTTGGTAACAATATATTAGCTTCATCAGTTTGATTTTAATTTTTTGGTGGTGGCCTGAAAAGGCATCTAGGGAACTCAATGTTTTGAATTCGATTGCCGAGCTGAATTTTTTAATCCTAGGACAAATTGAGACTGCCCTATAACGCATTGCACATAGAATGCTCACTGATCCCATAGTTTGTTTGCTTTAGAAATATTTCTTCCATGGGGTTCAAGCTATGATGCTGAATTCTTCCAATTATCGACTGCAAATTTTTAATCTTTATGTTCAGGCTGTGGATAACATGTAATTTACGTAGATTAATACTCCTGGCATCAACTAAGAGTCTGGAGAATTGGGTTGTCCCAATAATGGCTTGAACCATTATAGGAAAAGGATTTGTGAAGCTTGGCAGAATCACATTAGAGAACATATTTCTTGACCAATCTTGAAAATCTATCGAAAATACTATGCCTCACCGAATTTTCTCTAGGCTTCTGCATCGCTCAAAGACTAGTGAAAACTCAACATCTTGGTCAAAGACTTGGACCATATTGATGTTGCCCGCAATCAAATGTGGAGGAAAATCTCGCTTCCGCCTCGTTGAGCCTTGTTGTTGCGCAATATTTTCTCTCCGTATCAGTTCTTTCAACAATAAACTTTCTCAGCTGCCCTTTTATTCGTTTGTCTAAAAATGCTTTTAAAGTGAAGTAATGCGTTGTTCAACTTATTATTAAGCATTACCTCCAGGCCTATTTACTGAGCCTTTTCCCTTGATATGGATTGACTAATAGAAGGGGTTTGGCCAGCTGTTATTGGATGTAGGAGAAAGTGAAGAACTCATCCCCTTGATGTACTGCTCAGAGTTGAATAATTTGGCTCATTTCTTCCTTGTGTGTTGCCTTTTTCTTGTCTAGTGTTGGAAATTATATTCTTTGCCATATCAAGCATTTTTTATCTTCGAGAAGGATCCTCTCGAGGCATCTTCTCTTTTTGGCTTCTTATTAAAGTTTAATTGATAGTTGGCGAGCGACTTTTTCAGCATTGATATACTTGGTTGCACTCAACATTAACTCAAGCATGAATATCAAAGGTTTCTTGGTGATATAAAATTGGAATTGAGTGGCCCCGAGTAAATATGGCCAGTCTCTAAGAAATTTGTTTTCTTCCCGCATCAGTAGCAATAGTGTTTAAGAAGACTTGGTCTTTTGGCAGTTGCATAGTGACTCACAAAAAAGCTTCTCAACTATGATGCTCATGTGGGAGCGGGTAAATCAGCGCATTGCAGCCTACATAATGGTGGCTGAAGAGCTTGGATTTCACCTTGTCATAGTCGTATATAAAGACCATGGATTCGAAGTTATCAATATGATTAGTGGGATTAATAATCCGTTTATATGTTTTAAACATAGGTGGTTTGAAGTCCCTCAGTATGATAGTCAATTTTATTCTCGGACACAGGGGTTGTTATTTCTCTTTTACTTTGGTTGAGTTAGTTAGCCTAGTGGGCATACCAACAGTTGGCTCCACAGCATGGCGGGCCTCTGCCATTTCTTCATCTATGTGCAGCTCCTCATCATGGGTTTCTTCGTTGACTCTGGTCGGATGGGTCCTCCTTGGAGCCGCAGGTGGATGTGGCTCAGTATCGGTGGGAGCAGCGCCTGGTCCTTTGAATCTCATGGACAAATTGATTAGCTGCAATGGAGTAAAAATTCTGGTACTCCCTGAGATTATTTGTGATTTCGTGCTCTTATTTTATGCTAGAGATCAACTGAGTGATCTAACAACAATATCAAACAAAGTTTGTAAGAGAGTAGCATTCCTTCGCAAGCAAGAATGTGTGCAGACAAACAACCAAGAAACATTAGGAAAAGAAAGAAGTAAAAGTAGGCGCACTATTTATTCTGGTTTAATGTCTAAATAGGATTGCTACACTTTTGAGAGAGTTCTCATGTTCTTTTCGCCATGCTTTATTATAGAAACTGTTACAATATAGAGCTCGGGTCGGACCATTTAGGAAAGAAATAAAATATAATTTGATTACAATAGAGTGATTATAATATAAAATCTAAGCTCATAATAATATGTAAGACGAAGACTGTCTGGTCCTTTTGTGTAGAGGAGCTTTATAGGAAAGAGCCAATGTGGGACGAGTCTCTGTAACGGGCAGAAATGCTTATAGAATAAATGAGGCAGTAATTAGTGGGAGTCAATTGAGCATGGAAAAAGTAACATATAACACCTAAGATCGCGCATGCACTGGAAGATATGGTTTGGATAGTCCTGGACGTCACCATATGAACTCGACAATGGTGAGAAAGCACTTAGCAATGGCCCAGAAGAGTCAACCGTCTCTGCAAAGCCTTGAATAGAAGGAAATCTTGGCAACATTTGTTAGAAAATTGTGTTAGAGCAAGATAAGGAATAAAATATATTAAGTAAACATTTTGAGTGTCAAAACAGGGCAGGACATTATAACCAATAAAAAGTCTTTTATGATTAAAAAACCGTTCACTATACTAGGCATCATATGAAATAAGCTAGCAACACGACTTCAGAATGTGCTGCTTTATTATTAGATTCAACATAATGTTTTAATGCAAAAGTGTGCTATGTGTACTCAACTTGTTTGCCTGCCTAGGTCCTAGTATCTTTTATGAATTATAATATTTCAGTGCATTGTGATTAGAAAACTTACAGAAATTCCGTAGCCTTAAAATTATAGCACAATCACAACGTGATGGAACTATTTTAAGAACTCATCATAATTGAAATATTCTTATTTCTCCTATTTCAAATTCATGCTAAAATATGGAAGCAGATGACTATTAACATGCTTATGCCTATCTAGAAGCATCATTGAAAAGCTCACATCACACCTTTCCATAATCAAACAATTCAAGCAAATGTGCATCTTAAACTAACCAAAGGCACTCAGCTTTTTTATAAACTTATTTAATTCATTGCCACCGATTGCTTTACTCATTTATTTTGTGCATATTTTTATTGTAATTAATAACGGTCACATCAATGAATTTGGTTACAAGATTAGAAATCACTTCGATGCCTCCTAAAATCTGATTTAAAAAACTTATGAGACCCCGTTAGATGAGACTATACTTCAATAGTTAGCTTATCCTTGTGAAATCAAAGAGAATTGGCTATTAAAGTGAAATGGAACTTATTTATAATCTGTCGCTAGATGAACTCCCACATTACGCTACTGCGGACGAGAGAGTTGTTGAAATCCATGGCGAGTATCTGAAGGTGCTAAAAGCACTAGAGGTTGTGTTGGGGCATCTCCGGAGGTTCTTGGTTGATCACAGCATACTTCCTTTGTTTGAAAATTTTGTAAGTGATTTCATACCTGTTTGTTCATGTGCACATATTATTTCTGCCGCTCATGGTGAC
Organism: Gastrodia elata; assembly: GCA_016760335.1. NCBI lineage: Eukaryota > Viridiplantae > Streptophyta > Magnoliopsida > Asparagales > Orchidaceae > Gastrodia > Gastrodia elata. The sequence goes on along the minus strand of CM028671.1, from coordinate 47,712,691 downwards.
TACTTCCTTTTAGCTGAAAATACCGGCTGCTCAAGATGGTGCACCGGAAGCATCAGCATGGGGCGAGAAAGCACTGCTTTCTTCCCATGCTGGATTTGTTGGCAGTGACTATGAACTTGTTCCACCGAAGCGCGATTCTCTTTATTTCAACCATGAATTTCAGTTGGATTCTCAGCTTCAGCGCAGCAGTCTTTCACTGTATAGACAAGACCACCCTTCCCTCCTTGGCCGCAGTGCCGGCACTCTGGTTACTCAGGTACCTTTTATGTTTCTATTTTAGAGTTTTCTGCTAATTTCAGTGAATGGCAGAAATGTGGCTTTAGGGTTATAGGATTAGGGTTTAATTTTTTATTCTTTGGGATTGATTTCAGGTGAGACAAACAATGCAAGTGCCGTTATCATATGCAGAGGAGATAATTGGTATTGGTGGGGGCAATATAGAATACATACGCCGCAGCAGTGGTGCAGTCCTCACCATTCAGGAGACGAGAGGTGCGCCGGATGAGATTACTGTTGAGATCAAAGGAAACTCTTCACAAGTTCAGAAGGCTCAGCAAATCATTCAGGTACCACTCTCATTCCATTTCTTGCATGGCATAATAGAGGCCGAGTTGTATGCTTATTATTATGATTTTCTTGCAGGATTTTCTTGCTGGGCATAAAGAGAGGTCGCCTTACTCTCATCTTAATGGGGGTGTGGGCTATTATCATTCTTCCCTCTCAGAATCTTCTTCCTTTGGTGCTGCTGCTGGATATGAATTTTCTTCTGGGTTGAGGGCTTATGGGAGTTACAGGCTTTAAGACTTGCTAGTATGGGTGCAAAGATTGTAGTCATCAAGATGGATGAAACTTTTTAAGCTAGTGTTTTTTTTGCAGGGTTATTTTGATTAGTTTTTCTAAACTCTGGTTTATGCTTATTATATATCGTATGCTATTCCATGTATTTTTTTAAAAAGTAACAAAGGAATTTTTAAAAGGTTTTTTGTTTTGTTTTGTTTATTATATCATTATGCTATACAAATTTAATCAAAAAAATAATTTTCCAAAAAAAGAAATAAAAAATTTGATATTTGTTTGTTTATTTTCGTGATATATAAAGCAAATACAATTAAGCAGAAACTATATATAGAAATTTATTGCAAGCAACTTTTGCTTGTGTATATATATATATATATATATATATATATATATATATGCATGCCAAATTATATCCATTTAGAGCTGGGAGTGTAAACCCAAAGGAAGCAAATTAGTGGTTTTACAACTAATTATAGAAAATTAAGCAGCTAAAGATGAAATATCTGAAGACTTCATTCGTTACAAGACTAAATGCATTCTTGAAATATGTGGACGGCCAAAATCCCAGCTCAGGCATTTATTAATGGGCTATAATTTCTAGACGTGCTGTTTCCTAAGTTCAACAAAATAACGGTAATGCCTACTCAAGCAACGCAATTGGGTTAAGTCAATAGCTTTTTCAGCCTACTTCCTCGATTGAATGTGAGCTCACTTTTAAGTCTTTAGAATTCTACCTTTCTGGTTGGGTCATATTCTTTGGGTAACCCAAATCTTCAGACTACTTCCATGCTGATTTGTGTGTAAAATTAAGTCTTCTGACAATTACTTGAACAATCATGCCATTCCTGTTTAAGTCGTATCTGTTTGGCTCAAGTTCTGCAAGCTTGACATTGATCTCGTCATTATCTTTAGCAATAATAACTTGAACTGAAAGAGGCTTACTTTTTATCTTTTGGGATCACATAGTTGTTCCACCTTGATATAAACGAATGACCAACATCAGTCAGAGCCTCATTTGTTACTCTTTTGGACATTACAAGAAAGATGTGCTTGTTTCCTAACCCAACCCTATGAAGCACACGATGGGTGTTCAAAATTCTTCCCTGATCTGAACTCTCATCTATCCAAATATAGGTGATTGTCTGTCTAGTGATAATGTTATTGGCATGGATTACGATCCTCAAGGAAAAGGAAGGTTAAGCATGGAAGTACCCCTTTTCACTTTCATCATTGACCTATATCAATGTCTCTAGTTGGGTTCTTGAAGGAAAGATCACATGAAAAACACATCATACAAGCACAATTTTACAACTATGTCATAGTTAGACACTGCCATCTTGAAGGTGTTAAAATGAGGCCAGCCAACGATGAATTATGAATGCAAGATGAGTTTCTAAAAGCCAGCTTGAAATCATTTAATTTAAACATTTATAATATTACAAAACTGCAGCACAATCTCAATTTTAAACCAAACTTAAAGTATTACATCATAATGATTGGCTTAGTGTTTCAAGGTCTTGGTTGAGCAGGCGTGTCTTATTACAGACTGATAACACAACAAAGATCTAAAATTTAGACAGTAAATCAACCATATCAAATTAGAATTTCCTGATAAAAATAAAAACCATAATAGTTAAAACCGTCTCTTTTGACGAGTACATGAGTACAAAGCAGAAGGTTGCTGCTTTCCTAATCAATCAATCAATAAAGCATTTCAACTGCTTTATATAAAAATTAAGAGAAATTTCAGCTGCATCCCATAGCACCATATAATAATAGGATGGAGCAAGAAAAAGATCACAAATTCCAACAGGATTTGAAAAAGAAAAATAAAAAAACAAATACCTATAAACCGGGAATTGATTCAAGGTTGTATTTCGGTGGTGACGCTGCGGTTCCTTTCTCATCTATCTCTCTAAGTTTTGGGCTGTCAATCGAACCGATGTTCTGCAAATAAGAACAAGAAGCATTACGGTTGGAAGGAGGGGTCAGATTGCTTATCCTGCTTGCTAGGAACCGACGAATGAGTCCTCTGAGAAATGGAGCCATAGTTTCAGGCTCATGCTCCAGGAAATACATGATGCCGCCCATGCATATGCAGAAGAGAGCCACCTGGAGCAGATGGATACCAAGAAGTTGTATTATTATCTTGCAGTAGTACAGACTATAAAATGTTTGCAAGCATAAATGATGAAATTAACAGCTAACGTTCATTTAGAGAATCTTTTGAGCTTTCCTTGATCCAAAAATTATTTAATCACTTCCCTATATTTCCAACGAATCAAGCACTGCCAAAATTCACAGCTAGTCATGAAAACTATCTCATCGACAAGTATGATTTCTAGGATTTTAGACGCTTTATGAAGATTGGAAGGGATTGCAACTTGGTTTATAATATCTAGGATGGACAAATAGTATTATAATCCATGGCATTGACGACTTGTAGTACAAAGTCAGATCTTTCATATTTAATATGGAGATGCTGCTTGATTTAGCTGCAAAGTTGAGATAAAGTAAAAATTTTGCAATTTGTAATTTCCTGTGTTTAATTTTAAGTTTTTACAAAAAAAAAAATGGCAGAAAACTTCACTCCCGAACACTCTAAATCCGAGGATTTAGATTACACCCAATCTGGCATAATCTATGTCTCACAACCTCACGCCAAGAAAAATAAAATAAAATTGTAGCCCTTGACAGACCTTGGTTGACACTCAACCACCCTTATCCATGCCTTCGAATTAAGATTATATGAGTATAAATGAAAGAAAATGGCCTAATTTAGAAGAGCTAATAAATCAAAATTATAAAAACACACAAAAATAAAAATAAAAGTATACATAATAGTTTTTGTTATGAGAACACTAGTGGTAAGAAATTTTTTGAGTTAGTTTAGCTTATAAATTAATAATGATTGGAAGAATTTTGTTTGAGAAAATGGATGAGCATTTTTATTAGAAATCATATTGGTTAATTTTATGTAGAAAAAATAGTTAATTATAGTGCAAAGATTATGAAGTTATATTAGAAAATGTGAAATCCAATAATGATTACTAATTTTGTATTTGAACATAACAAGTTGAAAAACAAATAAACATACCTTAAATTTGAACAAATTGTGAAATTTTAAGAGTAAAATAAAAATATATATTCAGAGGTAGAGTTTTAGAACTTGTTTGACTCAAATAAAAAAAAAATGCTAAACATAAAATCATTTTCAAGGGGGGTTGATATTCAATATATAGATTGATGGAATATTTTCACAAGTTTTTTAAGGAAGATTATAATAACATGATCAATATGAGTGAGCTTAGTTTCTCTAAAATTAATATTATTTGCCTTTTTTGCTAAACAAATCAATGAAATTAAAGCCTCAATACTTTTAAAAGGTTTAGTGAAATAGTAGCAAAATCAAATAATAACCAAATTGAGTGTAGGCTTGAGTGACTTAACAATTTATTAATACAATTATGAAAACTAAAAAGATGTTGCATAAGCAAAAGAATATTGTGAAACCTTTTGATTAGAATAAGACATTTATGCAAGATTGTGCAGATTATAGAGAAATTAAGTAGAAATATATTATGAAATTTTGGAAGAAATTTAGATTTTGGAATATGGAACAATTTGATTTTAGACCAGGTAAATCAACTATAGAGCTCACTCCACACACAGGTTTTATAGAGAAATTTAAGATGAGAAAAGTTGTTATAAATTAAAAAAGAAATAAGGTAGATTTTCCAAAGATTTTGGAGATTATTGAGAATGTATAATAGAATAGTTGCCTGTTTTCGAGCATAGAATAGTTTGTCAAATATTTTATAATTTTTTGAGCATAGAGTAGTTTGCCAAATATTAGATAATTATAAACAAATCACATGATAGATTAGCTATTAATCTACACCTCTTTTATTAATTATAAATGTTTTACCAAATAGAACTAAGAGGAGATGCTTTAAACCATGTTACTTGCAGATGTTATTATTTTTATTCTAAGACTAAAAACAAGATTAAAGAATATTTGAGTTATTATAAACTTCCCTAGATTCAAAATGTTCATCTTAGTAGATCCAAGATGAAAGATATGGAGTGCAAGCTAATTTATAGTAGAAGTTATAATATTGAAGATATGACAATTGAAAAGCACATCATCAAGATAAGCGAGGCTCAAAAAACTTAAAATTCATGCATCCTAGATAATGGTTAAATAAAAGACATCATGATTAATAGGATCTTGGTAAATTGGATGAAATGGAGTGCTTTTAGGGTATTGGCATTCGAAAATTCCAATAAAAAAGAAAAAAAATATAAATATATGGGGCAAGATATTAGCCAACAAAAAAAATTAAATTAACAAAACAGGTGTTACAAAAATAAGAATGTCAAGGTCCATGAGTATGTTTACATAAATGTATATGATTAGAAATGAGTACATTTGTAGTATGGTTAAAGTAGCTCTATTTGAGAATGAGCCTAAGAAATTATTTTAAAAATTATTGCAGCACACTTTAAAGCATAATCATTAATTGCCCCAATTACAAAATGTTGAGTCAAATTGCCCATACTAGAAAAGGACTGGAAAAACCAATAAAAAGCATGGTAAAAAATATTAATAATCTCCATACTTTGGAGGACAGTGGAGACAAATATGTGTAGATGGTCCCACTTAGTGAACTAATATTTAATGTTGTTGTAGCACATACATTTGTTCCACAGATGTCGATTCACATACTACAAGGCTAATAATAAGATGTGTGAAAAAAATAATTAGCTTAAAAATTAATGTCTCCTAATGAATTCTCAAAAAAGAAATGTTTTTAAATTTGTATGCAAACAAATCAAACATATATGCTTGGATTATGTGTGATCTCCTTGAAAAAAGTTAATTGAAATTCTATGAAAGTATATTTGAAGAATTATATACTTCTAGGTTAAACTAGATCATCCAAGAGACTTCATCCAAACCCAACCCAATGTGAGGATGAAGCAGACAACATGAATTTAAACAAAATAAAAAAGAGCTACTAATAAACTATAACACCAGCTAATATTTTGAAATAAAAAAGCGTATTGGAAATAAGTTTTAAAAACATAAAACTAAACATATATACCTACTGATGGGAACTCCTCTGCAGTGATAAATATTATACATCTTTTCTTCTATAATATTTCATGCAACTTGATAAAAATGTGTCATGGCAAATTACACAAAAACTCTATAGGCGTACCTGAATTCCAAGTTACAATAGTATAAAGGAAAAGAAGACAATGTTAATATCATTTACATAAATATGAAATTATTAAGACTCTTCATTTTCTTATATAAAATGCTTACTAGGAATTTAATTTATCATTTAAAAAATTAATAATAACCTTTTTCCAAATCAATATGCCTATATATATAAAAAAATTTAAACATTTATCATATAACATTAATACTTATGTACACACATGCACTTAACCTTACCAATAACATGAATAATAGCAATTATCCTTTTTCCATTAGCATTACAATATAAATCTTATCTATGCAGCTTTATTAACATTTAATTACAAAAAGGAAACAAATCTTTTCCATTTCTCCTTGCATCAGCACTGCTTCGATTGCATATCTGAAAGTATGATTTCTACTTTGAAGGGTTTTTGAAGCTCAGATCTAATATCAATGCCTTACTGATTCTCATCTTCAATTCTTATGAAGTAACCCTTGTTTAAGTCTCAATGAACTAATTGACTAATCTCCATCAGCTAATGAAGCGGTGTGGTAATGATTGAAAAATTCAAATGAACTTTCTCGCATATTGCTAGCTCCAACAGAACTGTCTCGGTTACATTGCTCATTTATGGCTAGTTGCCAATTGTCTTGATTTTGGCAAATCTTATTTAGGTTTTTCCTCAACCAAACTTATATCACAAATATAAAGGTGTCTTAATAAATTCACAGCTTTTTGGGTTAGCATGTGTTGCCAAAGAAACTCTAACACCTTTTAAAGATATGCTTGACATGAGCTTCTTTGCTGAGTTGTATACAAATGTCATTTGAGTGTGTACTAGTACAAAGTCATTGAAGTAAGGCCACAAAACATTGTACCTCAAGCTCATAAATATGGCTGGTGCATTGTAAAGTTGCACATAATCTTTACTAAGTCTTGAAAGCTATCTTCTGAGCATCCTTACATTAATTTGAACCTAGCAATATCCCAACTTCAAGAATAGATTTGAGAAGACTCCAGCTAATTATAACTAATCCAATAGGTCATTGATCCTTGGGAAGGGAAACTGATTCTTCATGATGATTTTGCTTAGTACTCAATAATTGGTACATATTCACCATCTGCCGCCTTGTTTCCGCACCATTACAATTAACGAGTCACATCGCAACATACTCAACTGAACAACGCCTTATTTCAGCAGGTCAGCTATCTACTTTTAAATCACATTTTTTAGTACACAGTTTATGTACATTCTAAGATTAGGCAGATTGAGTCTAAGTATAGTTAGATCTCGTTTTCAACATCTGGCATAAGTGGTAAGTCCAACATTCCTGGAACAAGTTTGTAACCCTTAGTCAATGCCTTTAGCAATCAAATTCCTGCTCCGATAAGAGCCTGCCTCCATTTCGTATTTTGTCAAGTTATTCTAGCTCAGCTTTTTCATGAAGAGTAACATGTAATTCTAGTACATGTGTATATTTCATTTATTTCTTCAAGAATTATTAACTCTGTTGGCACATTTAGACTCATCTCAATAGAGATTGAAGTTCATTCCTTGATTATATGATACAAGTGTTTGCTTCAGTTAATAAAGCTTACCAGTTCAATACATAAAGACTTTTAAATATTTATATCATGTTTATATAACAGATATCTTAAGGAACAACATCGCATAGTATCATGTTTACATACTTTTGAGTGATGACAATTTCAGTCATTACTGTTGATTGACAGCTCAATGCTTTTTCAGATTATGGATCGGCTTGGATGCTTGATTTGTCTCAAAGCCTAACCTCTTCACCAAGCTCCCAGAAATTAAATTTTTTGACTCATTCAGTTAAAGATGGAAATTATCTATTGCCCAGAATAAAAAAGTGAATAAAATTTCCAAACTTATTTGGTCATATGTTGGGCAATTTTTCAGCAAGGCAATTAAAGAAATTTTAGATTGTGAGGTGTTGACTTCATTAATGCTGTCTGAATCTCCCATTACTGCGATGCATTTCTTCCCTTTAGATCTCCCAGACTTTACCTGGTCTGCATCTTCCAGCACTTTACTCTTTGTGTACTCTGCAAACTTACAGTTAATGCAATAAAGATCCTACTAATAAAAAATTTCTCAAATATGTTATTTGAAGTTCTTCCAGCCCAGGTCATCTTTATTTCCATTGATCCAAAGGTTCCACCAATTCAGAGTGTGTTTAAACAACTTTAGTTTAAAAAAGATACCATTTTTGTGAGATGAAAAATCATGCATGTCTTATCATATGTAAGTAAATCTATTTTGGGTTGGCTCTCGAGTAATCTAATGTCCTTGATGCTCTTTATTGCTCGAGAAGTTATCCCAACTGCTGATCTCAGCATCCTCTTCTATACTCACATACTTCCTCTGATGTCAATTTACTATTGATCCCTTTACCAACATTGTAATTGCATCAACTCACATATAGTTAACATCTATTTTTAAGTAGACATCTTCTCTAATAGATTTCAGCTTCGAGCATTGGATGAAGACGTTTAAAGTTCACTTATTTTTTCTTGATAGTTAGATTACGAGAAAAAAAGGCATTCTCAACAAGTTCTAAAACCAATTTGTGTGCCTACTAATTTAAGAACTTATTGTTTACCTAAACTTTATACTCTAATATTAAAATTTTGATCTGTATTAGTTAGGGTTTTTAACTCCGCCATTGTCGGGTCCCAAGTTTTGAATGTGAAAGGAGAGGGCCATGTTAGATATTCAACACCAACCCTATACTTTGTTAAGTCCTATTATGACATGAATCCTATAAATTATTGTGTTAGAGCTAGGGTATTCCTTGGAAACAACACACTACACTATTTAAGTGTAGTGAAAAGTGTGCCAAGGCCGCTACATCGCCATGGTACAGTAAATAAGTAAGGGTTTTCATATTATAAGCAAATGCGGGTAAAGAAGCTGGTCTTTAATTCTAAATTAAGATTAGCTAGTTGGAATATTGGAACTCTCACGGTCAAACTTTTTGAGTCAGTAGATATTATGATAAATAAGATGTTTAGTATAATATGCCTTCAAAAAACTAAGTGTGTAAGAGAAAAAGCAAGAGAATTTGTTAGTTTATATTTTTAAACTCTAGTACTCAGGTAAAACTCACCTTAGGAATGGTGTAGATATCATTCAGGATAAAAGTTTAAAGGATAATATATTGGAAGTTAAGTGGTTGAGAGATAAATTTTTATCTTTAAAACTTACAATTAATAGAATAATTTTTAATATTACAAGTGTTTATGCCCCTCAAATAAGATTAAAAGAAAGATTTTAATATGACTTAAATGAGTTGGTTAAAGGAACACCTTAAGAGGAGATACTTTTTATAAGAACATAATTGAATGAACATATTGGAAGGGTAATGAAAGAATTTAATAATTTTCATAGTGATTTTGGTTTTGGAGAGATTAATGAAGAAGAAACAATAATTTTTGAGTTTTCCTTAGGTTATGATCCTATGATTGCTAGCACTTGTTTTAAGTCTATGTATGAACATATTTTCACTTATAAAAATGAGATTTCTAAAACTCAAATTGATTATTTTCTCTCATGAAAAAATGATTATTTATTGTGTAAGGACAATAAGATTATTCCAAGTGATTATTTGATAACCCAACTGACAAGAATACCTCTCATATAATCTATATATGCCATTGCTATGTACCTCTATTAGAAGAAATAATAATAACTTCATTTACGTGCGTTGTGATTACTCTCTCTCTCTCGCACCTCTCTTTCTTAAATGAACTCACCTTCAGTCGCACGCCTTCTTTCATTGTATTAGAGCAGCCCTCAATTCCCTCTTCCATTCTTGGGCACTACCAGTGAAGAAACACTTCTCAGCTCTCCAGCCCTCCAACACCTCTGCCTCCCTTCAGTTCCTCAAGAATCACACCTTCCACTTCAAGAACTCAGCTGGTACCCCCTGGTTCTCCATCCTCCCTCCATCTCAAGAAACTATACCTTCTGCTTTTCAAAAAACATAATATTGTCTTCACAGCCCCTCAATAATTTCGCAGCTGACACAACCACCTCCCGTTCTCAATTGAACCCACTCTCAAGAAGTCACCAGCCACCTATCTTTCCTCCAGAATACCTCCACAGTCCTCAGCTAAGAACCCCATTTCATCATGCCCATGGAAAACACATCAAACTCAAAATATACCCCATAGAATCAGAAAACAGCCACTCCAAATCAACTACTCTCCCTCCCAACCTAAAATTCTTGATGCTAAACATCAAGAACTTGATCCACTCCTCCCTAACCGCTGAAAACTAGACCATACGGAAAGCTCAATTCACACAACTATTTAAGGCAAATGGTTTACTACAGCACCTCACAACCGACACCACAGCTCAGCCGACAGTCACCGCCATCAACTCAGTCAACAAGGAGCTCCACAAGCAGAACCTGATAGAAGCTCAACACCAGCAACAACCGAATGGTACACCACCGTCCAGACCTGATTACTGCACTGTTCTCCACCATTTCAAACAGCGTATTGCTCTATGTCCTCCAGGCTACTGCTTGAACTGAAGTTTGGAAGACCATTGAAAGTAAGACTAAAGCCTACCGGTCACGCACCATACAGCTGAAAAATCGCTTGCACAACATCTCAATGGAAGGTAAAACCACGACTCAATACTTATCTGAAATTAAATCTTTGGTAGATGAAATCACAGCCTCTGACTTTCGCATCAACACCAAAGATATTATACTCACTCTCAATGGGCTATCTCCGTCCTATCAAGCCTTCAAAACCGCCATCCGCACTCAATTGAACCACTTTAGCCTAGATGACTTGTGCTCCCTTCTATTTAGCGAAGAAATCAACATCCTTCCAGATCAACACCAAGTTCTGCATCCTCCAACTCACACCGATCCACTACTGACACTATTTCACCTATACGGCCGCAGCAGAGGCCAATTCCACATAGAAACCATGGTCGTGGATGTCCTCCACATGGCATACCCAAGAAAATCATGACCCGATAAAATTGAATGGCAAATCTGTGAAAACAAGATCCACGGTGTAGCTGAATGCTAACATCACATGAACCCGAACAACAACAGGCATCCGAAAACAGCCCTATACACTCACACAACAGCTGATAACAATCCTGAGGGGTACTAAGACTCCGGAGCCTATCACACATCACAAATGTCTTACCAACCTCTCACTTGCTAAACCATAAAAGGAACTGAATCTGTCATCAATGGCAATGACAACAACATGCAAATAGCCAACACTGGCAGCGGAATCCTAACCCACACCCAACTGTAAGTTCCTTCTACAAAGCATCATTCATGTTCTTAAATTCAAATACAACCTACTTTCCATCGAAAAATTCACTATTGACAACTCTTGTTCTGTTTCTTTTCATCTCTCGGGCTTTGACATTAAGGATCTTCATACAAACCAGCTCATTCATCAAGGTATCAGCACTAATGTTCTAAACACTCTTGGGCCAAGTATCATCCGTCCCAGCACACAGCTCTCCAGTGGAATCCTAACCCACACCCAACTGTAAGTTCCTTCTACAAAACATCATTCATGTTCCTAAATTCAAATACAACCTACTTTCCATCGAAAAATTCACTATTGACAACTCTTGTTCTGTTTCTTTTCATCCCTCGGGCTTTGACATTAAGGATCTTCATACAAAGCAGCTCATTCATCAAAGTATCAGCACTAGTGGTATATACATTCTCTGGCCAAGCATCATCCGTCCCAGCACACAGCTCTCCACACAAGCATCAACAAATCAACCAATTGGCACTAAATATTTGATCATCCAAACATTCACTCTATTAAACTTCTCGCAAAAGCTAACAAATGTATTCAATTTCAAGCGAATAATTTTTTTTGTTTCCCATGTATTACGGTTAAATTTCATAAATAATCGTTCAAAAATTCAAATAATCATTACTATGATATCCTTCCTTATCCACTCTAACGTCAAGGGGCCAGCTCCCACACCTTCACAAGTGGGTTACAAATACTACGTCTCCTTCATTGATGATGTATCTCGCTAATGTTGGTTATTTCTTATGAAAAACAAGTCTGACACGTTCACTTCAATAACTTTAAAAGACTCGTGGAAAACCAATATAACAAATAATTCAAAATACTCGAATTGACGGTGGAGGCGAATATCACAACTAAACCAATATGACATTCAACACCAATTCACTTGTCCCTACACCCCCAAACACAATGGTGTCGCAGAAAGAAAACATCGTCACATAATAGAAACTGAAGAAAGGAGGAAGTAAATTTGAATCTGACCAAGAAAAGGCAAGAAAAACCCTGGATGCGGCTGCAATTTGCGAAAAATGAGAGCTGGTACACCGATTTCGGCATGTGATTGGCTGGAGGAAGCTGGTTAATAGGCTGAAGAATCGGAACAAAAGGAACATCAAAAAACTCCAAACCTTGCTTAATCAACTGGAACTTGAATCCGTCCTCAACATCAATAACACGAAATCCAATTTTTTTATAAACAGTAAAGCTCCCCGTCTTTAAAATTTATCTCTAATCATTTGGATTTTACCAAAGGAAAATCCCACTTCAAATATTTAGGTATCCCCATTTTCAAGAGGCATAATTCTAATGATGTCTACAAAGATCTCTTAGAAAACATTTTCAAGAAATTGAGGGGCTAGAAGCATAAATTCCTTTCTCAAGGGGGAGGCTTACTTTGGTTAAATATGTGTTGAACACTATTCCCTTTTATTGGCTTGAAGTCACTTCTACCAAATGGGTTATTAAATGCGTTAAAAGTTTGTTTAATAAATTCCTTTAGATGCATGATAACAATTCTAAGAAGATATGGACTTCTTGGGATGAGATCTCCTTTCCTCATGCGGAAGGTGGATTTGGTGGCAGAAATTTGGCTGATCTTTACGTTGCTTTATTTTTAAATCTGTGGTGGAATTTAGATATTCAAACTCTTTGTGGGTCTCTATTTTGAATGCCAAATACTGTAAAACCACCATCCCTACTTTGATTAATTATAAAATTATTGATTCCCTTACTTGGAAGTATGATTTTCTAGGAAAACACTGATTCCTCCACTTTTTTTTGGTTTGATAGGTGGGCTAGTATGGGCAAGCTCAATGATCTGTGCCAGCCCACCTGCCCAAACCTTAAATTAAGTGACAGCTACTCTATTAATACTGGCTAGAATACTTCTTTGCTTGAAAACATGCTTCCCAATGAAATTCTCGTGTAGCTTTCCTCTATGAATCCAAACTTTTGTGACACTAAGGCTGCCTCCACTGATCTTATTATCAATAATAAATTTGGCTTTGCTGCTGGTTTGAAATTTTGTAAGATGCATGCGTAGCATGCCCAAATGGGTTTGGCATAAGCATCTTCCCACCTTTTTAAGTATTTTCATTTGGAGATTGTTCAAAAATCTCATTAGTGTTGATGAGATAATGACTTCTAAAGGTTACTTGGCCTCAAAATGCCTCTGCTGCCATCACTCTGAAACCATTCAGCATGTTTTTATCACTAATTACTTTAACTCTAAGTTTGGTTGCATCTTAGTATCAATAATAATCATTTAAATTACTGCACCATTTCTGATCTTCTCAATAAATGGAATGAGGTTAATACTGTCAAAAAGTTACATACTTGATATCTTCTAGATGACTATACTGTTTGGTTTATTTGGAATGCTTGGAACAAAGAGAAACACAATAATAGCAAATTCAACACTGCTCTCATTATTAAAAATAATCTGAATGAGGTTGATATTCTCATTAACAAGTTGCCCATTACCAGTTTAACTGGAAGCATGTTAATATCTAAATTTAAAAATCTTTTTCATGATCTGCATTTTAATAACTAAGCTTCAAGATAGGGTCCTTTTTGACATTTCTTATGTATTTGGTTTGGTTGAGCTTTATTTCCTTTGTGATGCTTCCTTTATGTTCAGGCGATGTTGTCTCTGATTAAGAGCTCTCTAGTGAGCTGTATAACTTGAGCCTTCATGAGGGAATGTTTACTGCAATGCCCTGTTTTATTTCTGCTATAAATGTGCTGGTTCTGAATCTGAAATTTTTTTCTATTTGGCTGAATTATGGTTCAAGCATCATTTCTTGGACTCTTTGTTATGATTGTAGTTGGTGTAATCAATGCTGTGGAAATTTGAAGTGCCCGGGAGTTACCTTTACCTTCAGGTTCTGGCTGATAATTCGATTAGCACTGGTATTTTATTTGGTATTGTTGTTTTTGAAGGGCCTGGGAGCTACCTTTACCTTCGGGTTCTGCACCATAGTTCGATTAGCACTGGACTTTTATTTTGGCATTTCGATTTTGCTCAGTTTTACATGAATACTAGGAGTGCGATTGATAGATTGATATGGTTGTTATATACTCTTTCGTATTACCATGGGGCTCGTAGATGGTCTATTTGGTATTGCAGTTTTTCCGGATGTTATATCAATATTTGAATTTTGGAAGTGGTTTCGTTCCCCTATGCTATGATTGAACATTATCATTGGTTGACTCTTTCGAACGATCTGATTTTTGGAGACTGCGGTTGGTACATACCCTTTTCTGCTCTTTATCTAATGTGAGAGCTATCTGGCTATATTGTTAGAGGAAAAAATTGGTTTTACAATTTCTCCATGCTCATTTTGAACTATTATCTTCAATCATTTTTACTTTTGTTTTTTTATTTTGGATGGACCTTTTAGGATCTGCCCCGAGTCCTATCTTTTTGGAGTTGGCTTTTATATATTTAGGTCTAGGCAACTATGCAATCACCCAATCCCAGTTTGTAAGTTTATTTTTGCTATCAATAAAATCCCCATTTTCATTAAATAATAATAATAACAATAATATATATATATATATGTGATTTTTCTATTAATTTCTTTCCTAACTAGAGAAGTGAAAATTGTATTTTTTTCTCTTCATCTTTTCTCAAACAAAATAATTTGAAAACTAACAGAAAGCTGAACAAATTGAACCAATAGAATAGGTTCAACAGATCCAAATGAGAGCAAATTACTGTAGAGTGAATCAGTGTGCACGACTAATTTGTTAATCTGATTTTCGGAGACTGCTGTTGGTACATACCCTTTTCTGCTCTTTATCTAATGTGAGAGCTATCTGGCTATGTTGTTAGAGGAAAAATTTGGTTTTACAATTGCTCCATGCTCATTTTGAACTATTATCTTCAATCATTTTTACTTTTATTTTTTTATTTTGGATGGACCTTTTAGGATCTGTCCCGAGTCCTATCTTTTTGGAGTTGGCTTTTATATTTTTAGGTCTAGGCAACTATGTAATCACCCAATCCCAGTTTGTAAGTTTATTTTTACTATCAATAAAATCCCCATTTTCATTAAATAATAATAATAACAATAATATATATATATATATGATTTTTCTATTAATTTCTTTCCTAACTAGAGAAGTGAAAATTGTATTTTTTCTCTTCATCTTTTCTCAAACAAAATAATTTGAAAACTAACAGAAAGCTGAACAAATTGAACCAATAGAATAGGTTCAACAGATCCAAATGAGAGCAAATTACTGTAGAGTGAATCAGTGTGCACGATCTGATTTTCGGAGACTGCTGTTGGTAAGAAATTGGTTATATCAGTTACTAGATGCATGCTAGGATGATTTCAAACTATTCATATTTTGATTGGTATCTAATAAAAACTAGTTTAAAATAAACATAATTTAGTAGATCAAGATAGCACCATAAGCTTAGTATCCTTAATAGTAGACATCATCAGCTTCATGTTCCCCTTATTATGTACTTGGCTATGTATACGCATATTACTTATCCTTCTAAAAATTTATGTGCATTAAAATACTGCATCCAAGAAGTACAAGCCAGCAAAAAATATATATGAATGAAAAATCAATAAACATTTTCAAGTAAAGATAAAGCAAAAAATAATAATAATAACAAGCTAAATGAACTATTCAACAAAATCCTTTAACTCATCTCTACTAACTAGAGCTTCTAATGATCTACAATTAAATGTCTAACCATCTAAGACATCTTTCTCTTAGTTTATCTTCAATTAAAGCTACTCCAACCTTACCATTGATACACTCATTTCTACCCTATATAATTTTGTGTATGCCCATGCATCATCCACTGTAGTCTGCAACACTTATTTTATTATAATATTTTTGCATTGCATGCCAACATTCTGGCCTATATACAATTTATGTTCTCATAATTAGATTGGGTTATAAATGCATCTCTTTCTCCTCAACATCAAATTTCCCAAATCAGCCATACAAAGCTAGAACCTCAACACAAAGATATTTTTAAACTTAAGGCAAGCCTCTATAAGAATATTATATTTAATCTTTTTTTAGATAATTTGTTTACATTACTAAGCATTTTATTGTTAGAGGTCCTCCCTCTTGATTCACCAAACATACCTTTAGCCACCTTTATGGATATAACTAGCAACAATTTGCAAATACAAATTTGCTTTCCCCTTAAAAAATCAAAATTTTGCTAACATTTAATGATAAATGAGCTCAATTAGTTGATGCTCCACAAAAAAATATAAAGCTTCCTTTCATTTGGTATCGATTGGAAATTTTAAAACAGCATTTAAACATCATTTTCTCCTTCCAGCTTCTCTTCTAAATGTCCTCACATCTCAAGGCTTAGTGAATAACATTATGATCATAAATATTCTTGGTATTAATCTATAATGTAAATTATGCTTATAATTATTATACATTTATTTATACACAGAAATAGAGCCTTCAGGTGTAAATGAGTCGAGCTTGATCAAACTTAGCATGTATTCGTATTTGGCTCGTCAACTATCAATCAAGCTCAAACTTGACACGAACTTGCTTACGAACAAAAAACCTTTAAACTCATTTATATTCAAATCGTTATCAAACCGAACTCAAACTTTAATATTATATAGAATTTTATACAAATAATATTTATATTTTATTGAAAAAATTTTAAATACATAGCTCTCAAATTTATTTAACATATCGAACATAAAATCTTTCATATTAATGAAAAGTATTATCATCTTATATTTTCTAAAGTGTATGAGGTCTTATATTATTTACATGTGTAACAAGTTGAAGATAGAATAATAATGTTATATATCTAAATATTGAGTTTTGAGTGCTGTATATATGAACGATAAAAATTTTGATGTTAAGAAAATATATAGTTTTAAATAATAATTATTTTACATATTTAAACTAATAAATAATATTAATTTTAAATTAATAATGAGTAGTTGTCCAATCGAACATGGTTGAACATGTCATTGTCTTTGTTCAGATCAATAAGAAATCGAGATTCAAATATATGTTCAAACTTGGCTTGCTAGCTTACCAATCAAGATGAGCTTCTTAAAGGGCCGAACACAAGCTATTCACAAACAACAAGCTTTTTTGACAACAGCCCTAAGAGTGTCATTGGTGTTGGTGATACCATTATTATATGCTTTTCCATAATGTTTGTTTTAACACTTTAATTCAGAGTGCAGTTGGATTCAGATATAATATAAAAAAGATGTTATATAATTTGCAACCATGCTGATCTAGAAATAAATGGCACACCACTATACCTCAGCATTTTTCACGTTAGGCAGTAGGTGTCGATTCACCATGATATACCACAAAGAATCTCCAGCCCGTGGAAGAACATACAATGCCAATTCTGATCTCCTGCCTTTTTTCTCTAGAAGCACAGAAAGTCCAGCTAATGCTCCAGCTATCCAAAATACAAGTTTGTGATCTTTAATTGCCACTTTTCGGTGCAAACATACAAAAGCCTAATATCATCAAGACAGATATCAATAAAATGATGCATTATGTATATAAGCACAGGAGAATTAGTAAATTTACCTGGAATAATGTAACAAAAGCAGAAAGGAAAGTTGTTGAACGTACTGCACCAAGAACAGCAATCCAACTGGTATAAATTGGAGATCTAAGAAACTGAAAACCATCCAAAAAACAAACTGATCAATTTCGGAACTCAGTCAAACAAAAAGCCAGAACAAGGAAAATGTTATCAACAAAGTTTGTCCATTTCAATATCCAAAGAATCACCAAGGCTTGCGTTAATAAGATTAAAATAAATGAGTAAAGAAATTTCAAATTCTTTCAAGGATTCCCATTTTGAGCAAATAGCTTAAAATGCTGTGTCAAAACGAGATGTAAATGTGGTCAAAACAGGTTGTAAATATGATCCTACTACTAAATTTAAGATGTTTTTTTCTCAAAAGTTGATGGGGATTATTATACTAGAATAAAATTGAGATTACATGATAGTGAGGCCACTTAATGGCAGTAGTGTTATATTAAAGCACAAACCAAAATAAAGAAAAGAAAAGAGATACGATCAAACAAAGTAAACTTTAACGCACTCTTTGCAGCTTACGATGCTCTAAGAGCCTTAACGCAAACAGTTTGTCAGAAATGGGAGGAACATAAAGTACCAACTGGTGAAGGGGCAAATATCCTCACCAACATAATTTGCTGCTAGATCATCTGAAGGAGCCTTATTCAGCTTGAGTTCTGATGGTGCTTGTAGCATAAAGAATATGAGCGACATAAAACTTTGCAACCCAGACAATAAAAAGGAAAATTTTTCAAATATTATAGGTTACAAAATCTAAACAACCCGCACTGATTCAAACCTCCAAACGAAACTGAACCGTTACATGCATTTCAATCAAGGTCGTGGACATTGAAAGACAAGAAGTCATCTTAGTCAATTCACCAACTAAAGAGGCTTGCCAAATATTAAACCTAAAGATTACAAAATCTAGTGATTGAAAAGTCAACTCTTAGTTTGGAAAAAGCCCTCTCAATAAGCATGATTAAAGATTTGGTAGAAAAATTAAATTCTAAAGTTCATTTTATAGTTTGTGTAGAGCAACTTTTGGCATGAAGGAAAAAAAAAAGGCATCAGTGAAAGGTCTCATCCGATGACAATCGATAAAACCAACATGCTAACTTCCAGATAACCTGCAGCATTAGAGTGCCTGCCTAAAAATAATATGGAATATGATACCCAAGGATCACATAAAGAATTTGGAAGAGTAAATATAAATCATTTTTTATTCTTAAGAAATAAATTACAGAGCTATCCATAAATTGATGTTATAAGATACCTTTTGTAGATGAAGGACGACAAATGGAACAAATGTCAATGAAAAATATAACGGAAAGGTCTTTCTGAAGGTTAATGATGCAACTGCAGCATTATCAGCTACACAAGAATCATAGTTGGGATGAATTATAGCGCAAGGTATAATGGGGGGGTATTCAGTAAAGTTTAAAGGGATGGATCTCTTCTTATTTGTCAGGTAAGCTGACAAAGAAACAACATCCACCGGAAAGCCTCTACAAGAATCCCTCACTGCCTTAAACACAGGCTCTGCAACAGGTCCTGTCTTCTGAATAAAATCCTGATATGCCTTAGGCAAGCTCTCAGGTCGCATTACAAAAGCATACATGACCTACAATTCAGGAAAAAATCAATTAAGAATCCACAGAAAAAGAGAGAACAGAAAGATTCATAAAGTCTCCAGGAATATAATTATATAACAAAAAAAATTAAGTATAAGAAAACAAACTGTAAAAATGAATTGGTTGTATCAGCGTTTAGATGTTCAACACCTGAGCACAGGACAGAGAAAAAAGCAGTGAATCCCCATGCTTCCATTGACTTCCCCAAAAATGAAATTTATTCTTTGACTTGGCAGAATTATACACGCACTGCACAATAAATGTAAGGGAATAATAATAAATAAGACTTAATTGAGAACAATTTTAAACGGATTTACACCGAAACGTGTGTTCACCTGAGCAAGTCTTGCAGCGAGGTACAAAGCAAGAGTGCGCCTCCTACTGGAATCATCTAATGCCAATACAGACAAACCCGCAACAGAACCTGCTAAAATTCTGCTCCATCACGCGGAAACAAACACTGACCGTACATTTAATATAACAAAATCATTTAAGAGATTTCAAAAGAAAAAGGCGAATCATTAACTTACGCATTCAATGGCGTTTCTTTCTTCCTAAACTTTCTTAAGAAGCAACGCAAAGCGTGATAAGAGCCCGTAAAACCACCAAAAAGCAATCCAATACGGCACGCTTCCTCTCTCACGATCAAATCCTTCTCAGAAACAAGTTGCTGAACTTCAACACAGAAAATTAAAAATTAGTATAGTTCAATCGAAATTTAAAAACTTGACTTTCGATGACACTGAAATGTGCAAAGACTCTTAGCCTTGAGCACATTATAGGCTAGTGATTAAATCGGTTTAATGATCGCCAGATTCAAGCATAAAACTTCAACTAATAAAATAGGGCATCATCAGGCATTTCCTTAAAAAACGAGATGGAAAAGAGTCGGACAGCAAGACAACCTTGAGATCGACAATGGAAGAATAAGAACGGCGGCGAGCGAGCTTGAAGGCACGCAGAAGGATGCCAATCCCTACTCTAACTCCATAGGAAAGCAAGAAGGTTTGGCAAAGGTTACCAAGGGCATGAGCCACACATGACTCATCAGCATGGTCACAAGGCGGCTGCTGTTCATCTAAGGATCCGACGCCGTTGCCTCCACCACGCCGTGCGTAGTGGATCTGCAGTTCCTCGATCGCATCTCTCAACCTTTCCTCGGCTTCGCGGAGGTGATGCTCCGCTACGACACCGTTTTGGAGAGAAGAAGACAACGAATCGGAAATCAGAGATAACGATGATGCCATGGAAACCAATTATCGACCGTCGCCGGCAGCGGCAACGCTGGCATCAGCGAAGCTTGGAACTCAATGCCGTTAAAAATGGAGTTAGTGATTCTTGATCGGCACCATAAAAACTAAAAAAGATTTAATTTATATTAAAATATTATTTAATTAGTGCTTATTTATTTATATTAAAATAATATAAATATTATTATTTAATTTATATTAAAATAATGTATTAGATAGATTTTTTTTTGATGTCACATTAATGATTTTAAATAATATTTTTCTATTTATTTATATTAAAATAATATAAATATTATTTTAATAGTTTATATCACATGTCTAAATAGTCTTTCTCTTGAAAAATTGACGAATAATTTGGAGGGCTTGGTTAAGTTTGAACTAAGCTCAACATTATAAAAATGAATTAAATGTTCAAGTGTAGGCATCTTTGTCCATTTGATAACCCTAAAATAGTTTACAATTTTTATATGTTGGGTAGCAATAGAATCATGGTTGTTTGAACTTAGAGTATATCTTAGCCACTTGTTTCATATATTGTTCAAAATTTAACACTAAAAGAAAGATTATATGAAAGTGATAGCTAAGTTAGAGTATGGATTATTGCGAAATATTTTTATTATGCAAGAGGTTCCTTGAAAAAATGTAGGGGCGCTCCTCTACAGACTATAAATTTTACTTGTTTCATTTTTAATATTACTTTTGAAATATCTCAAAAAATTCATTTGGTATAATGGTTCATGAGAAGTATTATATATGTGGGGCTTGATTATATTTTAAATAATGAAGACTTGCATAATAAATTTCCTCTTTCTTATTATAAAGTTGAGAAGCTATGTACTTCTTATCATTCTCCCCTGCGAATTAGCGCACATGAGGAAGATGGGAAGTCAATTTCAATATCTAAATGATTGGAAATTACAACCAGATTATAATGTGTTTTCCAATGCTTGGAATGAATACTATCAAGGGGATCCTACCAGTCAAAAAATGAAAAAAGTGAACGACTGTTTGATAAAATGTATGCTCAAATATGATTATTATCAACAAATTTGAGAAAGGATGATATGCTAATTGGGGATAGTTCTAATGTTGAATGCAGTTCTTGGTTTAAGGATTCTGCTTTATAAAATGATACTAGAAAAAGTTTATTTGGTTAAACCGAATAGCCAAAGTGAGATGGCTATAAGCTGGCAAAGAAGACTTGAGATTTTCTTATAGGCATATCAACATTAGGAGAAATATTGGAGATTTGAAGGGTTTTGTCGGGTTAGAAAATTCACAAGAATAGTGCAACCTATCTTATTTCCATTTTGAAGGCTTAAATAACAGGTTGGTTGTCCTGAACATTGATAATAAATGTTTGCCCTTGCAGCTTAAATTCAAGGAAAGTTTCATTGTACCTTCTCTTTTGAGAATATAATGAGCGTTGAGATCAATTAATTTGGATGTAGCTCTAGGTTCAGACAAATTTATAAATAAGTTTCTTATGCATAATTGGAAAACTATTAGTAAAGGGGAGCCACCATTAATTTTGTTTTTAAGATAAATGTAAGTTGCCAAAAGCGATGATACACTCCACCATCTCTTTTAACCAAAGAACTTGTAACAACCCAGATTGTTATTTAGGTCAATTAAGATTAAATCAAGTCCTGATTATTATTTTAATACTTTAATTAAGTCATTAAAAGTTCACCACAAAGACCTAGTCCAAATCAGGAATCAGATAGATCAAATCCTAATTTTAGAAATTTAAGAACCCTAGAAATCGACTTACTTAATTGACCTCAAATTAAAAATTGGACTTTGTCATTGCGCTCATCACCCCCAAATTAACTAGTGGTGATGTTTTGGAAGCATTTGGAAGTCATTGGATTTTTGGCAAATATTTAATATATTTAAATATTTCGAAAAATTAGAAAATTAAATACTCGCCGAAATAAAAATTTGACTTCGTCGTTGCGTTCCTCATCTATCAATTAGCTATGGGTGATTTATTATGAATTTTTGAAATACATTCAATTAATTTAATTCTAATTAATAAAATAGATTTAAAATATAAAAATAATAATATATTTGTTACTCTTTTAACCGGCGTCCGTTAACCAAATCGCGCGCGCCGTCTATTTTTTTAGCACCATTAATCCTTCCATCGTTTGATCTAACGGTCGATCTTGACCATTCGATTGAAGATTGACGGCACTCGTTTCGTCCCTGCCAGCTCTCGCCATGCGTAGAGCGCGTCGCAGTGGCCCGCTTGCATCGTAAGATCTGTCGCACTAGATGGCAGGTCTCACCGCCTAAACTCAGTATTTAGGTGCATTTAGAGTTATAGTATCCATTTTTGACTTCAATCCCTTTCCTTGTCACTCCAGAAGGTCGATCTAGTTGCAGACTCATTTGAAGCGTTCGGAACTGTCGATAGAGGTACCTGTTGATCTCCGTAATCTCTTAATGTCTTGCTTATGAATAAACCTCAATCATTATTCCATTTATTTGATTGTTGATCGTGCGAATTTGATCGAACTCAAATGAGTTCGATCGAGTTAATTTAGCATTTAGTCCACGGTAGTATACAGTGTTCGCCCCCATCTTAACCTTAGTTCACTAGGGTTGGCTCTCGTCGCCTCCCCTGGCTGTCTCTAGCCTTAGAGTTGATGCTTTTGAGGAGCTCCCGTCAAGCTCGTCCTGATGACATGCAATTTCTTCTTGCAGAATTCTTCTTCTTAGGAGCTAGTGGCGATCATAGCTGAAAGGGTAGCACGACAACTAAGGGCATCTGCTACAACATTGGTTTTACCAGGATGATATTGAATGTCCAGATCATAATCACTGATCAATTCTAGCCATCTCTTTTGCCTTCAATTTAGTTCTCTCCGGGTGAATATGTATTTCAGGCTTTGATGATCTGTAAAGATGGAGCACTGAACTCCATACAAGTAATCAGGCCAAATCTTTAGAGCGAAAACTACTACCGCTAATTCAAGGTTGTGTACTGCATAATTCCTTTTGTGTGGCTTTAGCTGACAAGACGTGTATGCAATAACGCTTCCTTCGCATTATAATGCATCCTAGGCTAGTTCCTGAGGCATTTGTGTATACTTGATAGTTTACTCCTTCTTTAGGAAGGCTAGCACTAGAGAAGAGAATAGTGCATCTTTCAAGATCTAAAAGGCTTCTTCACAATCTGATATCCAAATGAATGGCACTGCCTTCTGAGTCAGTTTGGTTAAGGGATAATCAATCTGGGAAAACCTTTGACAAACTTCCGATAAAAACCTGCAAAACCCAGAAAGCTCCGGATTTCTGTTACGAATTTAGGCTACAATCAATCTTGAATAACGCTGATCTTGTGTTGATCCACACAAATTTCTTGGGCATCCACCACATGCCCCAAGAAAGCTACTGAATTTAACCAAAACTCTCATTTAGAAAACTTTGCATACAACTCATGCTCTCGAGTACCTCTCGAATCTCTCTTAAATGATTCTCATGATTCTAGGGTTTTTGAATAGATGAGAATGTCATCAATAAAAATAATAACAAATTTATCTAAATAAGGTTTTAGAACTCGTTGCATTAAGTCCATAAATATTGAGGGTGTGTTGGTAAGACCAAAGGACATCATGAGAAATTCATAATGTCCATAAAGAGTATGAAATGCTGTTTTCTCATCATCTGTGTCTTTTACTTGCAGTTTATGGTAACCAGAATGCATATCAATCTTTGAGAATACAGCCGCACTGGATAATTGATCAAATAAATCGTTGATTCATGGAAGAATATACTTATTTGTAATGGTTACTTTGTTTAGTTCTTTGTAGTCTATGCACATCCGTATAAACCCATCATTCTTCTTGATGAACAGGACAGGGGTTCCCTATGGAGACATGTTGGGTTTAATAAAACCTTTATTCAAAAGCTCTTGTAATTGCTCATTAATCTCTTGAAGTTCTTTTGGAGCCATTCTATAAGGTGCTTTTGACAACAGTTGTGTACTGAGAACTAGGTTAATCGAAAACTCCATCTCCCTCGATGGAGGTAACCCAGGCAGGTCTTTTGAAAATATATCTACGAATTCTTTAACCACCTTAATATCTAAAATAGAAACTTTTTCCTTGCTGCTACCCATCATCATTACCAAAAAGACAATGCAACCTTTATTCACTAACTTTCCTGCCTTGATTGCATTAATCAGAGAAATTTGAGTACTAAATCTCCCTATGAAGGTTTTTGAGGCATCGGGTGAATGTAAGATAATCTTTTTTTTCTAGCATTCAATGGTGGCATTATGTATACTGAGCCAGTTCATGCTCATAATGATGTCAAAATTGGCGATTTGTAGAATTACTATCTTAGCTTGAAACGATCTCTTATTAATGGGTACTTGAAGATCGCAAAACTTAGTTGCACTAAGTTGGGCTCCATATGGAAGTTCAACACTTGAGGTTTTCGTTAGTTTATAAAAAGGTAGGTTCAAACTCTTGGCAAAGTTCTCGGATATGAACAAGTGACTAGCCCCTGTATCAAATAATACATTACAGGACTTTTTGTTTATGCATAAGGTTCCTAGTTAACCATGTTTAATAAAAATAATTTAATAAAATTACAATGCTGAAAGTAAGAAAATATTTAAATGTGTGTACTTGAGACAACGTTATTATCCTCTGTCGCCTCCACTGGAGTGAGGTTGTAACCCCTAGCTGTTCTTGTCGGCCTATTATTAACTGTTTTGACCCTCATTTGATTTTGCATTGGAGGTCTGGGAGCATTTATTTTCTCTTTAGCAGGTTTATGGATTTTTCAATTGGAGGTGGCATGAGAGCCATCCTTGGTTCTCTTCTATTGATAGGAGTAGCTCAGAACACTTGGTTCTGACATAAACAGTCAATTAACACTCCATCAATTATTTTTTGAGCGTTGCACTGCCTAAAACTGTGGCCCGGACGGTCTCAAGTGAAACAACGCTAACCAAAATGATATTATTTTCCATACATGTGTGGCTTGTTGCGTTCTAAAGCTTGATCAGCAGTTGCGGTGGCTTCGATCTGGTAAGCTCTTCCTTGATTAGGTGCCTCTTGAAGGCTTCATGGCAGTTCGGTATCACGTATGCCTTTCGTTTTAGATCCTTGGTTAACTGGTGATGTTCTATTACTCGGGCTATCTCAACCACCTGAGAAAAGTTGGTTAAATGAAATGGAATAGCGTGATCCTTAATAGAATCATGAAGGTCACTTTGAAAATGATAGCACCGATCCGCTTTCGTAGGCACTAGATTTGGAGTGAAGCGAGTAAGATTTATGAAATTTGGCTCGTAGTCAGATACGTAATGACTTCTTTGAGTCAATCGCAGTAAGAAATCACTGATAATATTCTTTGAAAACGGTGGCACAAATGCTTCCTGAAAGGCTTCCATGAATAAGTACCATGATATGTCTTCCAGTTCATACTCTTCGAAGTGAGTCTCCCGGACATTATCCCACAAATATTCTGCTTCGTCTTGAAGCAGGTGTGTGGCTAGGCGAACAGTTTCAGAGTTGGGGCATTTAATACTCATCAAGTTCTTTTTGATTGTCCAGAACCATGTCATCGTATCAATTGGAGAAAGACTCATGTTTAAAGTAGGAGGTATCAACCTCAGGAAACTATGCAATAACCCATCGGCTGACTGATGGGAAGCATTGGGAACATGAAGAGCAGGAGACGCTGAAGATGTACTGGCATTAGCAGATGGTAGAGCATACATTAGCTTTTGGATGGCTAATGCATGTTGGTTTTGATTCTCCAACATGGCATTTACCATGCTCTTAAGTAAGGTCACTTCATCAGTATTATTGTTTGATGCGATGGTAGTATTGATAGGAGTGTTGTTAGAAGATGTTATAGGATTCATTCTGAAATTAAGATGACTATTTTTAGTTTAAGAAAAAGAGCTGAAATACTTATTAAATTCTCATTATTCCAAAGATAAAGTCGTTACAATTGGAAATATACTAAGCATAGTCATAACATAGTAATTTGAACTTGATAAAATTCTTATCCTATATATCTAGTAGTGAAGGCTATGCGGAAGTCCTCAAAAGTGACTTCGCGACGCTCCTGTTGAAGTTTTATATCTAGTTGACGATAGGTGGTGTCCCACCATTCTCTTGTGTCATCTAAGAGAAAAAAGGTCATTAGAGCGACTTTAATGCTATCCGGCCATCCCATCATTTCAAGGATGGAATCCACTCTTTTGAGCCACTCCTTGGCTAGAACAGGGACATCAAGGCCTCTGTATATAGCATCTTTCAACATCTTGTCCAGTGCCAATATTCCTTGATTGGAGACACCATCTACATATCTTCTGTACTTCTGGCCCATTTGGAAATCAAATTCCCAAACAGACTTGAACTCTTGAGGTAATTCGTAATTGACATCTTTAATTGTCTTTTAACCTATAAATTTCATCAGACTTATTAAGTTTATTGAATTTCATCAGACTTATTAAATTTCATCCATATTAGTTAGTATTTAGGTCTTTATACTTAAACATTCCACATAGTATTTTCATTCCTTACTTTATTCTGAGTTACAATCATAATGATATGGATGTTATTTCAAGTACTCATTTAGTGATTACGTGGTAGAAGAATAATCCATTAGGTAGAGAAGAATATATGTTTCAATTTAACACCTTATGGAGTTCTCTAATACCAACTGTGGCACCCCACCCCCACCTTGGTCCTGTTACGCTTAAGCTAACATAATTACGATGAAGTGGTCACCAAATGACAAGATCTTCACTTATAGATAATTAGGTATTCACTCTAATCTGGTATAATTAAGGATTTTACCATTCATAAGAGTATTTAACTAAATGATAAATACAAGAAATATTTAGAGTGCAGAAGAAAAATATAAACATCCATTCCATCATAATATGATAAGTATGACATACAACTCAGAATAAGTATAATAATAAAAAATACAATTCAAACATGTATTATTATAAAACATTAAAGAGCTTAGCTAAAATAGAAATAAAAGCACTCGGTCTCACAAGAAAAAAATAAGAATAAAGCTAAGGATCTAAGAGTCTTCAGTAACATTCTCCTCTTCTTATTGCAGATCCTCAAAAAGCTCCACAACCTCAAATAGCTCAGAATCTATCATTGTTAGTTTCACAATGATAGGACCCCAGCCAAAAAAATAGAAAATCTAGTTAAACATATTATCTAAGTACATTTTAACCTGATTATAATTCATGTTCTCTTAGATATCACCACTTTAACTTAACAACTAAGCAACACCATAGATGCAGAAAAGCATATGAAATGAAAAAAGAAAGCTATAAACAATAAATTTATAACTTAATAAGAGGAAGTAAGCACATACCTCCAAAATCAACGCTGCAATAAGGTTAGGTATAAAAGAGAAAATAAAGACTAGTAACTGAAAAGAAACTCATCCTAAATATGCTTATAATTAATGTGAACTTATGCTAATTAACATAACATAAATAAATATGAAATACATTTAAATAATTTAAAAGAAAATCTAGCATCATATATATATATATATATATATATATATATATATAATCAAATACACAAGTCTAACATCCTATGTATAAACAAGTAAGCAAGACTAGCTTCCTATACATATAAATAAATAAGTAAAACTAACATCCTATATATAAATAAGTAAGTAAGGATAGCATCCTACACATGAACATATGAGTAAATTAGCATCTAATATATGAATCAATTGAATAAAAATTTATATCATATTTGTATGCATGTAAGTAAAACTAACATCTTAGCATATAAACAATTAAATAGGTTAACATTCTAGCATATTTATAAGCTAGTAATCCAGTAAATAGTAAATAAGATTGTGTTAAAATACAGTAAAAATGAATTGAAAATAGTAAATACAAAACTAAAAATTATGATGGCCAAACAAACCACTCGAACTAAAAATAAGGAACATTACACTTAGCCTATTGGGCTAAGGCAGAAACACTGAACTGAAAACATATAAGTGCACCTAAAACTAGTACTACCATATTAGAAGAGGGCTAAACTAGCCTGCTGAACCAAGGAGTCTAATAATACCATCCTAGACCTCCATAAGTTTAGGCTTGGTTAGTCTTGTTAAAGACAGGAAATACCATCCTAGCCATGCATTGGCCTAGGTCTAGATTGTAATAATAGCAAAAGAATTGAACTGAGAGGCAGGCTAATTAGGTCACACTATACTAAATTGAAAATCAGGAAAATTGAAAGCATCGACAAAAATACAAATAATGTTTTTGTAATTTAAATTTGGCATGCGATATTCATCAAATATCCTATGTCCACCAACTATGTCTAAAGAATAAAGCTCAAATACAAGGTAAGCAAAGCATCAAAGTTTTAAAATAAGCAAGAGACTCTACTAGACACAGGTGATATCTATTATTATCTAATTATTTGTTCTATCTATTCTAAGTTACACAAGTTTAGGATCTCCAACTCTTACTATCAAGTGTAACTTAGACTCTCGGCCTTATAAGATTGAAAATATTTAGAACTAATTAGGTCCTAAATGATTAAATTAATGTTGACTATATAAGTTAGATAAGTAAATCAATCGACCCATTTTAATGATTTAAGTAACCCAAACCCATCTTGATTATGACAAATCAAGATGGAAGGATTATGAATTAAACTCCAATTATTGGGGTTTAATCACTTAATCCAAAGGTGATCATAAAGGACTAAAGCTTAAAACCCAATCTCACTAATTAAAGATTAAGACAAATCTTATTAAATATAGGATGTATCTCTAATCTTAAGTCTAAGGTTAAAAGATCAAATAATCATAATCAAACTATGAAAATCTATAAACTAGTAAAAATCATGGTTTTATTCCCCAATTTATCCAATAAATGAATTCTAGCCTAAGTCATATTCCTAATTTCTAAGGAAGAAGATCTTAAGGGACCAAGATGAAACTCAAGCACTAACCTTAAATAACCTTAATTGAAAACTTAAGAGAAAGTTTTGAAGACATAAGGAAGGCATGATGTGAGATGAATCTCACATCATGGAACTTAACAATTTACTTAAGATGAATTTTAGGGTTTTGATTTGGAAATTTAATTTATGGCCTAAATCATATGAATTAAATTCTAAATTACTTCATTTATTGAATTTAAAGAATAGGCTATGATTCTAAGGTTTAAGAATGCTTAAACCTAAATTTTGGGCAAAATGACCATTTTGCCCCTACTTAAAGGTCTAAAAATATACTTTTTGATTTATGGCTCCAAATTAGATTTTATCAATTGAAAATGATTACTTACTGTCTAATATGAAGATAGATAGTAAGTACACCAAATTTGAATAATTATTAAGCTTTATGAGCTAAAAATAAGGTTTTAGCTCATAAGGGCAATTTAGAAATTTTACCTAGTTAAGTCTAAAAAATTTAGTCAATTTATTATTGCTTATTGTTCAAGAATTCCATAGAGTTTAAGAACAATAAATTATGAGGTCAAATGATTAAGTTATGAGCAAACCAATTTTAGAGTTTATTTACGCAAATTAAGGTTTTATAAAAAGGGGTCAAAAACTTAACATTTCCATTTGATGTCCAAACTCAGTAAACTTAGCAGATATATCTTCCCTATAATATATTAAGTACTTTAACTGAGAGTAGACCCATTTTAGACTCCATTTGATTAAGTTATGACCTAATTATGGTTAAGAGTTATTAGTGGGTGATTCGTGAAATTAATCACAAAACCATAGAACCAACCACACCACTAGGTTCTAATCTTCTTTAGAAGCTAACAAAAACTTAAATCTCTCAATTTAGATTATTATTTATGCTAATTTTTACTAATCAAGATTTAGGATGATTAGGGCTATTTAAGGAATTAAATCACAAAAACCTAAATATTTTATAGTTTACTGATTTACACATCTTACTGATTAGAATTGTATATTTAAAGTCCTAATTTGGAGCTCAATTGATCAAGTCATGATCAATTGAAGTTCTAGGGAATAAGGGTGCAATTAGGGTAGGGTCTTAAAAGTAATTAGGCTAATTACACTCAAAATAGAGAAATTAATACTACTAAAACATTCCTGAAGATCTTTTAAAATGAGACCCATATTAACTATGTTTAGATAAGTGTGTGCAAAGTTATGGCCAATTGAAGTTTGGGAATATTTAGGGCATTAATTAGGGGTCCTAAATATCACTAGGTGAAATATACATCCAATTGGAAATTTGACGATGCCATATTGATCCTCTAATTTTATTGATCAAAATGATATATAATTTCAATATATCTGGATGTGTGGATTGATAGATATTGATGCCTAAAGTTTATAATTAAATTAATTAAATTAAACATTACTACTTTAAATATAAATAAATTCCATCTGATTTAATTCTACGAAGGGACCCATAGCAGGCGATAGTACTGACAGTGGCAGGACCCACAGAGGCTGGCATGGTAGGCGGCAGTGATATTAGGCGGGGCTCGTGATCCAGCAGTCAACACGTGTCAATGTGGATCAAAAAAAACATGGGTCGGGTTTGACTCGACTCGGGCTGACCCACGGAGGGGTCCCTATCCTTGACAACTTCGCAGGGACGGACGCTAGGGCTTCCTAGTTCTTGTAACACTGGACCCTAACCGATGAAATCTATAAGCATATCAAACAGTCTCTCTGAGACCTTTTAGTGAGTACTAGAATCGACAAATGGGGATTCTACGATCACCGGAAAGATTGATGCCCTAATCACAAGCTGCAAGAACCCTTACAAAGAAGAAGCAAAGGGGCCTTCCTATAGACCTAACCCGAAAATCGATCGATCGAACTTACACGAGCTCAATTTGATCCGATCAATACATCATTAATAGCATGAAATTAAAATTAGAATAGAGCTGGGTTGAACTAATTGAAAGAGGAGGGAGATCGGGGTACGTACATCGTTCGACGGTTACAGTTTGATCAGCCTCGGGACGAAGATCCAAAAAACGCACTTGACTTTAAATGAAGGCAGATTGCGTAAAATGATGCTAATGGCTCGACATAAGGCTTAAGTTGAATCTTTAGACGGTCAAGGAAAGCCACACGGCGGTGAGGATGTCGCGTGCCCGCGTGCGAAACACACATAGAACCCTGCCAGAGCGAGCGGAGGAGACATAGGTTCGACCGTTCGATCTACGATCAAATGGTCCAAAATCACCATTTGAATCTGTCCGCGTGGAGTGACAGCGTGAGGGAATAGTTGTCGACGCACGAATGGGTTTAATGAAAGGCGTTAAGTAGCAAAATCTTATTATTATTTAATAAATATTAAACCAATTTTCTTAGTTAAAATTTGATTAATTAAATGCATTTCACAAATTCCCAATAAATCACTCATAGCTAATTAAGATGTGAGAAATGCAACGGAGAAGTCAGATTTTTGTTTCGACGAGCATTTCATTTTCTCACTTTTTGGGGTAAATGTGGCTCCCCGCCCCCAGGTCCATAATCATTAGACTAAGGGCAGTGTACCACTTTGACAAATCTCTCACTAATTATTATATTAGGTATAATCAACAATCCACTAATAAAGAAATGATGTGCTCAGGATATAAGCAAGGAAGTCAATCACTAAGTAAATAATATTTCAAAGTGCAGAAGCAGGAAATGTAAAATAATACACCAGTTCCATCATAATACAGACATGACATACAACTCAAAATAAAATAGTTTAGTAAAAGAATATATAATATCTGGATTATTACATCAATTTTAAATAAACTTAAATGAAATAAAAATAATATCGCTCATCTTTACTTAAGGAAAAAGACAAAATTAAGGTTCTTCAACTCTGGACTGATGCTCATCCTAAAGTGGCACTACCGCAGGTACTGGATCCTTATTAAGTACTCAGGAACTGACATTGTCGGTTTCACATTGATAGGGCCCTAACAAAAAAAAAGAAAAATCTTTTTTGACAATTGTCTAAGTATATTTTAGGTTGATAATTTTTTTTCATGAATTATTAATGTCACCATTATCCTAAACTTTAAGTAAAAGAAATTAAAATGAAAAAAGGAAAGCTATAAATAACATCATTTATAATTTAAGCAATAGTGAGGCAAAAGACATACCTTAAAAGTAAACTAAAGCAAGGCTAGGCAATATATATATAATAAAAATATTGAAAGAAAATCTAATCCTACACATACTGATGATCATATAAATAATATAAATTTAAAATAACCAATCCAATAGTGATATGTATAGTAAGACACAAAAGATCTAGCATCCTATTAATAAACAAGTAAGTAAAAGGGCTGACTAGAATAAAAATATAACTATAAAGCATAAATTGAAATCAAAAATCAGTAAAAGTAAAACAATAAAAGTTGTGTAATAACTGTTATATCATAAGAGCTGACATCAAAATGATTCTTAGCGTCAACAAGGAGGCTAAGGCGACAAATTTCCTAGCGTCAACAAGGAGGCTAGGGCTACAAGGATCTTAGTAACATAAGTGGCTAAGGCACACAGTTTCCTAGCGTCATAAGAGGCTAGGGCGAAATAACTGAACTAAGAGGCAGTATATACGCATGCATTTAAGATTTTAGTTATTTACTTTACTTCTGTGGATACTTTTAGAAGTAGTTGAGGAGTCAAGCACGTCTGTAAGATTATTTGCATTCAAACTTAACACTACATTTCTCAATGAGTAATATTTAGTAATCCTTATCTCACCTTCCCCCTGCCCAGTGAGGTATTATGCGCAAAAATCAACCAATAATTGTACCTTATGCAAATGTTGTCATAAATTTTCTATGTTTTCATTTTATGCAACAGTATTATCTTATATGATATGTTTAAAGAATAAAGCACAAAGTTCAAGGAATGCGAAAGCAACAAATAATCAATAGTGAGTAAGAGACTCTACTACACATGATGACACTATTATTATATACTTAAATAATTCTAACTATTCTAAGTTATACAACTTAGAAGTACGAACTTATAAGTTGCAAAATATTAAGACTAGCTATTTCCTAATATAATTAAATCAATATCGACTATATAAGTCAAATAAGAAATCAACCGACCTATTTTTATGATTTAAGCAACCAAAACCCATCTTGATTAAGACAAACCAAGATGGAAGGATTAAGGATTAAACTCCAAATATTGAGGTTTAATCATGTAGTCCAAGGGTGATCCTAAGGACTAAGGCTTACCACCCAACCTCATAGATTAAAGGTTAAGCCAAATTCTATAAAGTAAAAGTCAAACTTAATAGGATGGATCTCTAATCTTAAATTTAAGTTGAAAGATTAAATAATCATAAACAAACTATGAAAATCTATAAACTATTAAAACAAAAGTTTCATTCATCATATAACTTAATTTACCTAATGAATGAATTCTAATTTAAGTCCTATTCCTAATTCCTAAGGAAGAAGCTCTTAAGAAACTAAGATAAACATTGCACTAGCCCTAACTAATCTTGATTGGAAGCTTACTTTAATAATTAAAAGATCTTAAGAAAGGCATGATGTGAGATGAATCTCACATCATGAAGTTTAATACTTAATTATTTTGCATAAAAAGAAAATATGCAATTCAACTTAATTCTATTACTATTCATTTCACAATGTTGTTACTATTCATTTCACAATTTAGTTTACTATTCATTTCACAATTTACTATTCATACTGTTGTTTACTATTTATTTTGCAGTTTACTATTCATTTCACTGTTTATTGCTCATAACACTCTTCTTGACTACAATGCTTTATATAAGCATTCAATTAAATAGCTTTATAGCATGTTCAATAATTTTAATAAGATGCACAAATGCATCCAAATAAGAACTATGAGTGTTTAGAATACTATATATTTATTTAAACATGTGTTCAATAATTTTTCTTACAAATATAGTTCTTAAGATTTATTGTGCGTGTTATAAGTAATTTTTAACATTTGTGAACAATACTTGGAATGCATTAGAAATTGTATTTATCGAATAAAAATGAGTGTACAATATTTATCCAATATCTTTTAAGAATTGCAATTTGCTCAATGCTTGTGCCATTATTTGATGAGTGAAATCAATTACTTTAAGAATTGGTTTGATTAAATTACTATTACCATTTTAAATAATGATTCAATAATTTACTAATCATTATTATCATTTTGATATCACCTTATAACTTTCTGCATTTAACATTATTTTGAAATCTCTTGCATGAGCACTATATGTTTGAACAATTCTATGCATTTAACACTATGTTTTTAGATATAATAAAGGAAGCTTTTGCACAACATTATATAGCTCTCTTTGAATTTGATAAATTAGCTCAAATTTGTAAAGCAAAATTCATTGGGCTTGTTGGCAAGATAACCCTTGCTATAGCTTTATGTCAGATTAAATAGCTCATTTCAGATTTTATCTTACACGTCATCTGCTATATATATTGGACAATGATAAATAAGATGAAATATTATAGACTGTAAGTAAAGAAGGTGAATCTAGACATTGTTTGGTTAAGATAGGGCCTAACCACCCATACTAATAATTAAGAAGATGATTAGCAAATTTAATTATTGAAATATATTTTTTATGTTATATTATAATTCTAATTGATATTATAATTTATAGAAGGATCTTTGGGGGTTAGGATATTACACTCGTAATTTTATATTACTTAAGGTATCTTATTCTTAAGAAATTTAGATCCATCTTTTATTTAATTATTATCAAAAATATATAAATGATAAATTCTAATATCATCTTGAGACTAATTGTATTAATAGTTGTGGTGCCCCGTACTTTCTCGCGGCTACGCTAATACTGATATTAGCATAACTGCGGGGAGTACGGTTGTGGCGGCCCTGCCCCGCCGTGGTCCTGTTAACCCTTAGGTTAACATGATTACGGTGGAGGGGTCACCAAATGACAAGGTCCCCACTTAAGATTGGATTAGTCACACATCCTAATCCAATTTAAATAAGGACTTTGCCATTCAATCCAGAAATATTATCACTAAATGATCATACATGAACTCAGAGTGCGGAAGCATAAAATATAACATCCATCCAATACAGTATAAATACAGCAATACAGAATAAGTAAAGTACTGAAAAAGAAAAATAATCCTGAATTATTACAACATTTAATGAGTTTAAAAGAACTGAAAGAAAACTCTCAATCTCACTAGAAGAAAGACTAAAGCTACGGATCTTCAGGAATGGGCTCCTCCTCTAATGGCAAACTCTCCACTGGATCTGCTAAACCAACAAACTCAGAACCTACCATTATCAGTTTCATAATGGTAGGGCCCCAGCCAACAAAAGAAAAACTGATTAGATAATAAGTCTAAGTACATTTTAGGGCAAACAATTTTATTAAATTAAGAAGATATCACCATAAAAATAGAACTTAAGCATAATAGGTGCAGAAATGTGTATCAAAAGAACAGTAATAAGTTATAAACTACAGTTTATAACTAAACAAATAGGAAGTAATACATACCTCCTCCAAGCAACTGCAACACAAACAGGTAAGTAAAAGAAAAGAAAAACTGTAAGAGAATACAACCTAAATATGCATATGATCAAACTGATTATGCTAAGTGACATGCAAAAATTAAAACAGTATAAAACTGAAAACACTAACATCCTATGTGAGCATACGAAAACAGTAAGTAAAACTAGCATCCTATAAAAACACGTGCAGGAAAGCTGTAAGTAAAACAGTGCTGAAATGCAGAATATACTAGTAAAACAGTAATTGTAAACTAAAACTATAGTAACTGTATAAGCCATCTGAACTGGATACGAACTCAATAATTCTTAGCCTGATGAGCTAAGAAACTCTGAACTGAACATCACTGAAACTCTTAGCCTGATGAGCTAAGACAGAACTGAATGTAAGTGTACTTGAATTAGTATATCCATATCAGAATCCTGACTATATAGTCAGTAGGGCAATAGTCTATCCATCCTATCCATGGACTAGGCCTGGTATAGACTATCGGACATTAAACCCTCGAAAGGTTGCCGACCCCGAACGGGTTGATCGAAGAGGTATACTAATCAAGCTACACCTTACAAACCACTTATGAAATGAACATAATGCTACTTATGAATAATGTTCCAAATTAACATAAGATATTTATCAAATATCTTAAGTACATAATAATGTTCAAGGTATAAGGCTCAAAATCAAGGAATGCGAAGCATCAAAAATTCAAAGTGCAAGAAACTCTATCTAAAACACAGGTGATATCCTTTGTTATCTACTTTATTCGTTATATCTACTCTAAGTTACATAAGTTTCAGAATTTATTAATTCTTACACATTCTGTAACTTAGAATCACGAATCCTACTTGTTGAAGATAATTAGGACTGGCCAAGTCCTAATTATAACTTAATCAAAAGACGACTATTTAGTTAAAATGACTAAATCAGTGACCTAATGTTGTAAATTAAATCATCCCAACCATCATCTTGATTAGCCAAATCAAGATGAAAAGATTAAGAATTAGACTCCAGATGATGGGGTCTAATCACTTAATCTAAAGGTATAACTAAGGGTCTAAGGTTTAGAACCCAAACTCACAGATTAGGTTAAGGCAAATCCTAATGATAAATCAAATTTATTAGGATAGATCTCTATTCTTAGTTCTAAAGTTTAAAGATTAAATAATCATTTAATAAACTAAGAAAAATCTAGAAACTAGAAAGCTCAAGGTTTCATCTAATTGAGTAACCCAATTTACTCAATAGATGAATTCTAACTTAAGATCTATTCCTAATCTTAGGACTTAAAGCTCTTAATTACTAAGAGTATCTCTCAAGACACACATCCTAACTAATGTTATAAGACCTAAGGATAGGTCTAAGAATAAATAAAGAAAGAGGACTCTTCTTAAGACTTAGGAATTTTCTTTACTGAGCAATTTCTGAGATTTTAATTAAAACCTAATTTAGACTTAAATTTGATTAATTTCAGCTATGAATCATTCTATTTACTGATTTTAGTGATTGAAAATTGAATTTAGGGTTTTAAAAGACTAAACCCTAAATTTAGGCAAAATGACCATTTTGCCCCTACTTAAGGGTTCAAAAGATCAAATTTTGACCTAGGGCTTAAATTCTAAAATTTTCTTTTGGAAAGTGATTCTTACTGTCTAATACAAGATTAGACAACAACTAAGTTAATTTTAGATGATTATTAAGCCATATGAGATCAAATTAGTGAGTTTGACTTATAAGGGTAAATTAGTAATTTTACTAAGTGA
The DNA here is from genome assembly GCA_016760335.1 of Gastrodia elata. Lineage (NCBI taxonomy): Eukaryota > Viridiplantae > Streptophyta > Magnoliopsida > Asparagales > Orchidaceae > Gastrodia > Gastrodia elata. The sequence continues at coordinate 47,674,588 of CM028671.1, read as the reverse complement.
AAGTTAAATTTTCTTTTAGATTATTGTTCTTTACTGTCTAAGCTTTCCATAGAACCTAAATTTGCTAAAAACTGATAAGTATTGGCCAAGTTATGGCCAATATAAGATCTAGGGTTTAAGGGTTAATTAAGGGATCCTTAATTATAGGTCAAAAATCCTAACTTTTTCAATTAGTATCCAAATCAAGCAAAATCAGTGACTATGAATTACAAATAGCTCACTGATTTTTAATGATATGTGATAGGCTCAATTTGGACCTAATTTGACTAAGTTAAGACCTAATTAGGGTTTAGGGTAATTAGTGAGTGATTAACAAAATTAATCACTCAAAAACTAATCCAACCTTATGGATTGATTTTAAATGGATCTATGAGTCCTCTGAAGTTTAAAACTCTCAATTTGAGTTACTAGATTTGCTATTATTCACTAATCAAGATTTAGAGCAATTAAGGGTGATTAGCAAATCTAACCGTTGGATCTAAATATTTTTATAGATTACTGTTAATTAGATTCTTCTGATCTAAATTGATATTTGGATCATCAAATTTAGAGCTCAATTGACTAAGTTATGGTCAATTGAAGATCTAGGGTTAATTAACCTAATTAGGGTTTGGTCCTAAAAGTGATTAGGCTCAAACTAATCCAAACAGCAAAATAAACACTATCAAATTAATCCTTAGGGTTTTCTGATCACTTTAAGACCCATATTGGGTATGTTTGGATCATTGGGTACAAATTTATGAGCTAAATAAGGTTTATGGAATTTAATTTAAATTAAATTAAACCTAAATAATCACTTTGCAAAATATTGATCCTACAGCAAAAATTTTAGCATCAATAAATTCCTCATATTTTTCTGATTAATTTAATGTATTTATTTGCATAAATTGGATGTGTATTTTAGGAATTAATTAGGGTTAAAGTTTGGATTTAAATTAATTATTTAATTCTGTTTTATTTATTTTAATACAACTGTTATATAGTTTTTATATAAATATATATAACTATCTGTTATATATTTATATATATAATTAATTTTATTTCTGCAGGTACACGTGGCGGCTGCTCATTGGCTGAGCAGACAGCGGCGGCCCCACAGGTTCAATCGATCAGAATGGCAGGCCACGTGGCGCTACCCTATTCGCTGGACAGAAAGCGGCGGGCCCCACTGCGCAGCGCGACGGGACCAGTGGGTCCCGCCACAGAAAAATGCGCAGCGGAAGCCACGCGGCAAGCTGCGCGCTATGCCAGCTGGGCAGCCAACCCCACCCGCGCTGCCTCGTCAGCGCCTCGTCAGCGCCTTGAATGCGAATGGACGGACCGCGGTTCGGCCCGGTTCAGAAGCTGAGCTGGTTCGAACCGGCTCAAAATCAATGGATCTGATTTAATCTTAACCTAAATCTAACGGTCTGACTTCGCTTCCATCCAACGGCTGCAGGTGACGGACGCTTCGCCTTCTTCCCCAGTTTCCCGAGCGATTTAGGGTTAGGTCTTTCGATTCGATCGATCGCTTTGATCGACTTCGCCGCACAGGATAGCAATCATAAGAATACATATATGGAAGTTCAAGCAATAACGAAGATTCGTACCTTCTTTAAGATGGACGCAGGTGAATCTAGGGTTTTGCAGAGGAGACTTTGCTCGCAGATCGACTTCTTAAAACGTGCAAACCGGGGCTAAGAATTGATAGGGGATCTTAAACTACCCCTAAAGCGGTCGGATTCGACTGCTCTAGCCATTTGGATCGTCCGGCTCGAGCCACGCGACCGAGGCAGGCGACACGCGTCTCCCTCACGACACGCGCAGCGCTGCCCTGCCTCGCGAGGGAGACGATCTCCTGATCGTCCGATCTTTTGATCGGACGGTTCAGGAGATCCGCTAGATCTAACGGCGCTAAAAGAAATTAGGAGTGACGGCGTCAGGTTAAGTGAACGGCGCCGTTAAATGTTAATTTTAAATAATAATATTTTAATTAAATTATTCTGATTTAATTAATTAAATTTAACCTATTAAATGCATCCCAAAAATTTCCAATAAATCACCCTTAGCTAATTGAAGGGTGAGGAACGCAATGGCGCACTCGTATTTTCGTTTCGACGAGTATTTAATTATTTGATTATTTAGGGTATTTAAATAATATTAAAATATTCGACGAGAAATCAACGACTTCCAAATGCCTCCAAAATTTCACCCCTAGCTAATTTGGGTGTTCTGAATGCAATGGCGAAGTCAGATTTTCAATCTGAGGTCTAGATAAAAAGTCAAATTTCCAGGTTTTGGGATTTTCCAGAATTCTTGATTTGACTTTGTTGACTTCTTGGCTTGACCTAGGTTTCAGAGATAAGTTTCAAATCACTTAATTTGTGACTTAGAACCTTAATTAAGACTTAGATTAGTCTTAATTGAGCAAAGTAACAACTTGGGTTATTTCAAACTCCCCCACTTAAGAATGATGTCGTCCTCGACATCACTCCAGTGAGAAGAATAAAGCAGATAGAATATTGAACATACTAGAAGTTGATAAGTATGTTTTGCAACAGTTTAAATTAAGGTAGAATAGGCTGGTAATGATGGAAGAAACATCAAAACTCATAATCAGATCTTAGAATTCAGATCAAATAATCAATTTTGTTTGTTAACTATAATTTTGACAGGTCAATTAATGGGTAATGGTGTTAGTTGAAATTCTCACTAAAAGACATAAAAATGAGAATCATGAAAGTATTAAGTTATTTTTATTTGAAATATGAGATATTTATAGATATATATGGGCTTATGGAACTTTAAATTATAATCATAGCACATCACTACTAATACAGTAATGCATGCTTTAGAAGATAATTTGCTTCTAAAAAAAAAAAAAAAAAAATGAAGATCTGATTGATGGTTACACACTAAAATTGTCATGAGTTTAAGAATATATTTTGTACAAATAAGCAAGGCTTAAAGGAACTTGAAGGTTTAAAGATTCCACCCTTAGGATTTAATCCTCAAAATCTTATCTTATTACTGATGATAGAAAGATTATTTTCCAAAAATTTTGTGTTTTAAGGAACTAGTTAACTAAATGAGAAACATCTCTTAATAATGATAACAAGTTAGGGTTCACCTAAGCAAAAGTATAATTTTAAGGATCTAGAATCATTTCTTAAGTCATAACATATGACATTCTCAACATAAGATGACTATAAATTGGCAAGTGATATTATTTGCTGTCATAGGATGAAGTTAAAAATCAAGATTCTAACAGTTCTATACCCAAGTTACATTTACTATCTAAAAATAATTAGAATAAGTTGTAAAATAAAAGAAAAGTCTAGAAACTACTAAAACTAAGGTTTCACCCATTGAGTAATCCATTTACCCAATGAATGAACTCTAACCTATGATTTAGTCCTAGTCACAGGAAATGTTCTTAAGGTGTAGTGTTTAAAACTTAGAGAAATTTTTAGAATCTGACCCAATGGTTGATTTCACTCACTTAGATGTTATTAATACGATTATAACATTAGTTTTAGTATTTTGGAATGTTAACTAAATGTTAGGGGTACTTAGTCCAATCTTAGGGCAAAATAACCAATTTGCCCCTACTCTAAGGGTCAAAAATCAACTTTTAACTTATGGGTCAGAATTGAATTCTCTTAGTTCCAACTGATTCCTTACTATCTAACTTGAAGATAGACAGTAAGTACGCCCAAATTGGACTCCAAACGGTCAAGCTATGACCAAAAGTAAGGCCAAGGGTATTTTGGTCATTTTCTAAATTTATAGGGTTCAAATCATAAATATTATCTTAGTTTATTGATGACATTGAAATTCTAAACTAATTAACATCTTGAATTTTTACATTTGGAGTTGATATGACTAAGTTATGGCTATTTGAAGTCTAGGGGCATTTTGGTCATTTTCCACTAAGAATTCTAGGGTTGACTTTTTGTCCTGATGTCCAGATGAGAAAACTAATACTACTATAGTGATGGGGCCACTCTCCTGAGTATTTTAAGACTCATATTGACTATGTTCTGATAATTGGGTAAAAAGTTACGAGGTTCTAAAGATATCCTAAAATATTACCTCATTATGCGTACCCCAAAATTAATTTTTGACTTATGTTATTTGATTCTTTACATTTTTCTGATCAAAATAAGACCTATATTGGCTATATTTGGATCATCTTACAAAAAGTTATTAAACTTTTAAGTTTTACTATTCAAAAATACAATTTGAATTATTTTACTGTTCATTTATTCAAATTGAATGATTTTACTGTTCATTCCTAAAGTTTATATATATAATTTTTGAATTTATTAACCTTTAATTAATTTGTGATTAATTAAGCTTAATTATTAATTAATAATAATTAATTCATTAATTAATTAACTAAATTATACAATATTATTATTTTACTGTTGAAGAGTCATTAGCACTAATTACTATTTAATTAACCTTAATCACCTGTTAAGAATAATTATTTATAATTTACTATTTTAATAATCATTAATTATTCTAATTACTCTTAAGGTTTAATATTAAAATAATCCTAATTAATTATTAATTAATTACAGGATTACTATTGAAACATCATTAACACTAATTATAATTAATTAGCCACTAACTATAATTAATTAATCACTAACATTAATTAATTAATTTAATTAATCGGCTGAAATGGCAGTGGGCTCCACCTATGACACGTGGCAGCACATGATTGGGTGCTGCTCAGCGTGTGGGCCCCACTGTACACGTGGCATGCCCAGAGGCTGCCACGTGGCGCTGTGGGTCCCACAGGGAAGCTGAACGGTCTCGGGTGACTGGGCAGTGGGTTTGACACGTGGTGGGCCCAGAGGCTGCCACGTGGCACTGTGGGCCCCACAGGGAAGCCGAAACGCCGCGGGTGACCGGGCAGTGGGTCCCACTTGACACATGGCGGGCCCAAAGGCTGCCACGTGGCACTGTGGGCCCCACAGGGAAGCCTGAAACGCCACACGGGCTTGGGCTGTGGGCCCCATGTGACATGTGGCGCGCCGAATGGCTGCCACGGGGCGCAGTGGGCCCCACGACTGAAGCCGAAGGGGCACGGGCGCGGTTGGTGGGTCCCACCTGACACGTGGCAGGCCAGGATGGCGCCACGTGGCTCTGTGGGCCCCACCTGGCTGACGCGGACCCGGACGTCACCCACTTCGCGAAGCGTCCCAAGGGCGCCGGGCTAGGGCACAGCTTTTGCCGGCCTTCTCGGTGCCGGACCACCTCGGCTCGCACGGCCGACGGTAGCCCACCACGGGGCCTACACGACGGCGGGCAGACCTTCTGTAATAGCCCAAACTCTTAAGCACCAAGGTATTATCCGCTTTGGCCAGAAAGGCCTCACAGTTTTGCCATAAGAAGATAACTTCCCAGCAGGTCACCCATCCTGGGAGTGCTCCCACCTGAGCATGCTTAACTTTGGAGTTCTTATCAGGAACTCCACCGTTATCTGAAAAGGTGTCTCGATTTTTAAGAGTTTCACTTGTTACTACTTAAGTGGGTCATCACAATCTCCCCAACTTAAGTAACTGATGTCCTCGTCAGTATCCACACACAGATCCAAGAACCATCCATTGGGTAGATAGGACTAGAGGTGACCCCTACAGGCGCAAGAGGTACACACAACCATGTAGCACCTTAACCATAATGGGTTCAAGAGGCTGCTCACATGAAGTTGTACTTTGCCCTGTATGACACTTAGCTCCTATCTGACACCCTATGGTTTGCTCTGATACCATTTGTAACAGCTCAAACTCTTAAATATCAAGGCACCTTTTCAGATAATGGTGGAGTTCCTGATAAGAACTCCAAAGTTAAGCGTGCTCAGTGGGAGCACTCCCAGGATGGGTGACCTGCTGGGAAGTTATCTTCTGAGGGCAAAACCGTGAGGACTTTTAGGCCAAAGTGGACAATACCTTGATGCTTAAGAGTTTGGGCTGTTACACCTTCACCGGAGGTGGCCGGAGGCGGCGGCTATGGGCAACCCTAGGTCCTAGGGTTCAGCGGACGCGTACGGGGTTTGGCCTGAGGCTTCAATTCTCGGTCTGAGTCTGCCGGACCTGATCGAGGTCGATCATATCCGGTTGATTGTCGATCTAATCCCTAACCTACAATCCTAAAGCTATGCGACGGCGAAATGTAAACGGAGGAGGAAGATCGGGGGGTACCTGATTCGAACGGCTGCTATGCGTTGGGGGTTCGGGGTTCGGATCGGGACTCCCGGGCTTGTCTTCGTGAAAACTCGGAGCTCAAACCGTGGCTGGACCTTTAATGGCCGCTCGACGGACTCGCCGAGGGCTGAGGAGCGCAGGGTTGGCTGGGCGCGCGGCGGGGCTTCCTCGTGGTGCTCGGAACAGAGTCGTCAAGGACGACGGCTCTGTAGTCGTTGGATCTGGATCAGATCCAACGGCTGCGAGGGCGCCGTCTAATCAGACGGTGCCGTCGGCTACAGTTGACAGCAGGGTTAAATAGTTAAAGACGTCGTTAAGTAATTAATTAAATATATTTTTTTTAATTTAAAAAAAATTTCCAAAATTTGAAATATATTTTTCCTAGCTATTTGAGGGGTGATGAATGCAATGGCGAGGTCGGATTTTGAATCCGACGAGTATTTTGATTCCTTGATTTTCGAGGCATTTTTATTATTAAAATATTCGTCGAAATTTCGACGACTTCCGATTGACACGAAAACTTCACCCCAAATCTTAGTTTAGTAAATCAAGACTTAAGGATTTCGGATCCAAATTCCACTTGGTGTTCAAATCTTGAATTCAAGGTAGTATACTTAAAAAGGATCTAAGGTTCACACTTTAAAACCCAATTTAAAGGTAAGGAATCTAATAAGCTGAAGGATTCAGAAGCTATGATCTTAATGAAAGGCTGTGCTAATATTGTAAGATAAAATAATCAGTAAGAACTAAGAATCTAAGATCTATATTCAATTTTTAGAATAATTATATAATCCTATAGATTGAATCAATCCTATACCCACATAGAAGGCTACAAAGGAATTAAACAATAAATCACTTAAGGAATTCCAAATGGAGGTAGTCTAATTAAATTAGAAGATCTAAAGTCTAAGATCTAAGATCTGATATTTGATTACTTTAGACTTAAGCTAAGATTTAGACATAGAATTTTACAAGAGTATTTCTTTTAAGATTCAAGATCAAGAATAATCTTAATTAAGCTATTAGCTAAGAATCTAGTACTTTGATATAGTTAAACTTAACTCTTAAGATAAGGTGATTTTAGGAACACTTAAAGTCTTAAGATCTAAGTAAACTATTTTAAGATGCTTCACTTAACTCAATATCATTAACATAAGATTTCAGAAAGGTGTTAAATATATTAACTAGGGATATTTTGCTGAATTTTCAAGGCTTAAGGGGTGCTTAAATATATTTTGGTCAAAATGACCAAAATACCCTTCTTAAGGTTAAAAATAGGATTTTAAGATTTAACCATCCAAATCTAATTAGTTTAATTAGCCTTAATCACATTAAGAGGTAAATTAAGGTGATTAATAAAATTAGGGCATTATAGAGTGATCCAACCTTATTCACAAGCTCTAATATACTTAAGAAAGTATTTGGAACTTATTTCACAAAAATTAAAGGATTAATCATAGTTTAATTCACTAATCCATAATTAGGGTGATTAATGAAATTAGAGTCCCAAATTTACTTTTAATGGTATACATATGTTCTTATGGTGTTATGAGCAATCAGAGACCTTAATCAATATTTTTGGATATTAATTGAATTATTATAATTGAATTAATAATAGAAAAGGGTTAGATAATTATTAATATCTAACTATTGGATCTTTGATTTTATTTTATATTCAAGTTTCTTGCATTTTTCTGATTAAAATGGTATATTGGATCATACCATTTGGATAAGTATAGCTAAAGTTATTTAAATAATTTAATATATATTTTTATTTAAATTAAAATCAAAGGTTTGATTTTCTGAATTAATTTCCTTAATCCTTTAATAATAACAGTTGGACCAAATTCCAAAAGGCGCAGGTCACGTGTCGGACCGACCTGTGACTTTGTCTTCCCCGCGGCTCTTCCCCGATGCTAGGCCCCTTAAGGCTAGCTCCCAACGCTAAATTCTCCACACTCAGGCCACGCAGACGGCTCCAATTAATCCCTACACGCTCCTTGAGTCAAGATGCATCAAATGAACTATGAAGCCCTAACTGGGAGGTGCCAGATCGCTGAAGTGCTACTCGGCCGAAGCATCCCTTTATAGACGATTAGGGTTTATTGTGAGGGGACAATTCTCCTCATAGAAACCACTAAACGGACGGGGGCTCGATCCTTACACCATCAGTGAGGTGAGGCGAGTCGAACCCCCAAGGTTTCCTAACCTGGGGTGCAGCCGATCACTGGGCCTTACTCGGACTCGGCCATGGCTTGGCCGCTAGCTCGATCGATCAGAGCTAACTCAAACCCTGGCGACAATCACAACTGGTTTCTTAGGTGGCTAAGTCTAGTTAGACAACATCCAGAGGCTCAATCTAAAGGCAGAATGAAGAACTGAACCTATGAAATTCAGTGGGAGAAGGCTGTACTTGGAGACGGGGTTGTAGGCTCGGCCGAGAAAAATTGAGGTGGGTTGGAGCTTCCCAAGCAGCAGGCGCAGATTCGCAGGGAGTCTGAACACTAGACGGACCCTCTATCAGCGGTTATAAGCTCCGGGAATATCAAGCAATTGTCGAGAGAGATGGGAGCTCCAGAGGATTCAATTGGGGACTTAGGGGATCGTAGCGAGCAAAGGAGCTCACGGTGATTCTCGGGAGGTATTTATAGGCCTAAGGGGCAATGGGGGGTGGATTCCAGAGCTCGGGAATGGAGGAAGGCTCGGGCCGAAGGAGAGGCTGGGTTCCAACGGCTTAGGGCATTTTAGGGAGTTCACAACCGGCAGGAGGTCACGCTGGGGTAAAAGGGTCAATTTGGGGCTTTTCCCATACTGCCATGGGGCTGGGAGGATCCTGGTTGTCGGAGGACCAGATGCGGACGGGGGGAGACGAGGGAGACAATCCACAGTGCTCAGACTCGTGCCCTCTGTTTGATGGATCGATCGTTGGTCTCGGATGACTCTGATTTATTACTTAAGCAGGATGGATGACAGCCGTTAGATGCGTGCAATGGATCCGATGCTTATGATCCAATCTTAACACGGAGGAGATCCCGCCATTAGTTGGAGCACGCCAAGATGCGTGCTAACTCACTGAATGGCTTAATCCTATGCACCGCTGTCGGGACCCTGCAGCAGATCTGCCGCGGTCCCGATAACAAATCCCTCCTAATTAATTTTAATTAATAATTAAATTTAACAACAAAATAAATATAATAATATATAATTAATTCTAATTAAATTCTTAATTCAATTTAGGTTTAAATGAATTTCAAAAATTCTCAAAAATTCACCCTTAGCTAATTGAGGTGTGAGGAATTCAAAAATAAATTTAGATTTTTAATTGGAGATCAAATTAACTTGGGTATTTTCTAGGTCATAAAAATAAGCAAAAATACCAAAATTCTTGATTTAGCTCCAATAAATTTCAAACTTCTAAGGTTAGGTTTAAATGACCCATTGAGTCTAATGGAATTAAAATTAGAGCTTGGTTTGGCTTAATTAATCTAGATTTTGCTAGGGTAACAACTAGGGTTGTTATAGACTCCCCCACTTAAGAACGATGTCGTCCCCGACATCATGTAGTGAAGAAAGTACTACTGGAACTGAAAATTTAAATGAAATAGACAGGAAAGAAAAGAATAGTACCTGGATTTGCAAAGAGCTGTAGATATTTATTATGCATATCCACCTCTTTCTCCCAAGTAGATTCTACTAAGGATCGATTATTCCACTAGATTTTGACCGTGGGAATTGAGCGATTCATTAGTTGCTTTTGATCACGAGCTAAGATTCTGATTGGTTATTTGGCATAAGAAAGATCAGGTTAGGTTTCTACTGCTAGAAGTTGAACAAGATGAGAAGGGTCTCTGAGACATCTCCTTAGTGATAATACATGAAACACATTATGGACAACTGCAAAGTTATCAAGAAGATTTATCTGGTAGGCAGATGATCTTACTTTGGCCAAAATCTTAAAAGGTCCAACATAGCAGGGACTGAGTTTCCCTGCTACGAATTCTAGGAGATGATGATGAGCATCGTGATACTTGCTCTGATGATCTTGAGCTGAATGAATTTTCTGTTGAATTAATTAGATTTTCTTGTTAGTTTCCTCAACTAACTCAGAACCAAATAACTGAACGCTTCCTGTTTCGGACCAAGCTAGCGAAGTACTGCATTTTCTACCATACAATACTTCATAAGGAGCCATTTTAATACTAGCTTAAAAACTGTTATTGTAGGCAAACTCCACTAACAGAATATGATCTTTCCAGGAACCGACAAAATCAAGAACACAAAATCTAACAAATCTTCCAAAACTTGATTCACTCTTTCAGTCTGACCATCCATTTGAGGATAAAAAGTTGTACTCATAGCTAGAGTAGTACCCAGATCTTGATGCACATCTTACCAAAACTTAGAAGTAAATATACTATCTTTATCAGATACGATTGATTTCGGAATCCCATGCAGCCTGACAATTTCCTTGATATAGGGTTTTGCTAACTTCTCTATAGAATTAGTCTGACGGATAGGGAGAAAGTGCGCTGATTTAGTCAAATGGTCTACTATAACCCAAATTGTATCGGCACTAGATTTTGCATGAGGCAATCCCATGACAAAATCCATGGATATATCGAATGACTTTTATTCAAGAATTTCTAGTGGATGTAGAAGACCACCAGGTCCTTGGTGCTCGGCCTTTATCAAATTATAGGCATGACACTTAGCCACAAAGGCGACAACATCTTTCTTCATACCGGGCCACCAAAATGATTAATTTAGATCCTGGTATATCTTAGTACTGCTTGGGTGAATATGATACCCATAATTATGGCCTTCAACCAACACTTCTTGATGCATGGATTTAGGAATCCACAACCGATTTCCTTGATATATTATGCCGTTATGCAACTGTAAATTATGACGACGACCACCTTCAATATCTGCTTTGAACTTTAGATAATCATTGTCTTTGGTCTGTGAGATGGAGACATCTCTGTGGAAGGTAGGTTCCGTATTGATATTTACTAGAAGTGAACTTAACATATCGTCATTAACTGGAGAAATTTCAAGCTTACGAAATTCTTGTTCTAAAGAACTGTATGTGATCATAGATGATAAAGTAGCACGACGACTAAGAGCATCGGCCACTATATTTGCTTTTCCTAGATGGTATTTAATACTGAGGTCATAATCACTGGTGAGTTCTAACCATCTTCTTTGACGACAATTCAGTTCTCTTTGAGTGAAGATATACTTCAAGCTTTGATAATCAGTGAAAATTGAACACTGCACTCCATATAAATATTGACGCCATATTTTCAAGGTAAAGATTACAGCGGCAAGTTCGAGATCATGAACTGGATAATTTTTCTTGTGTGATTTTAATTGACGAGAGATGTAAGCGATTACCTTACCCTCTTGCATTAATACACAACCTAGATCAATTCTAGAAGCATTGGTGTATACCTGATACTCCAAGCCTTCCTTAGGCAAGACAAGAACTGGAGCGGTAGAGAGTGCATCCTTCAGAGTTTGAAATGCTTCCTCGCATTCAGTACTCCAAATGAACGGAACGGCTTTCTGGGTTAACTTAGTCAAAGGCGAAGCGATCTGAGAAAAGCCTTTAACAAACTTTCTGTAATATCCAGCTAGCCCTAAGAAACTTCTAATATCGGTGACTGACTGTGGCGGCCCAGTCCCGCCGTGGTCCTGTTAACCCTTAAGTTAACATGATTACGGTGGAGGGGTCACCAAATGACAAGGTCCCCACCTAGGATTGGATTAGACACATGTTATAATCCAACTTAATTAAGGACTTTGCCATTCAACCCAAAATACTATCACTAAATGACTATACATGAACTCAGAGTGCGAAAGCATAAAAAGTATAACATCCATCCATACAGTATAAATACAACAATACAGAATAAGTAAAGTGCTGTAAAGAAAAGATAATCCTGAATTATTACAATAATTTAAATAGTTTAAAAAGGACTGAAAGAACTCTCAATCTCACAGAAAGAAAGAAAGCTATGGCTATAAATCTTCAAGAATGGGCTCCTCCTCCAATGGTAAGCACTCCACTGGATCAGCTGCTCTAACAAACTCATAACCTACCATTATTGGTTTCATAATGGTAGGGCCCCAGCCAATAAAAGAAAAATTGGTTAGATAATTGTCTAAGCATATTTTAGGGTAAACAATTTTATTAAGTTACTTGAATATCACCATAAACAACTCAGTACAGAAGCATAGGTGCAGAAAGGCGTATAAAAAGAATGATAATAAGTTATAAACTACAGTTTATAATTAAGCAAAATAGGAAGTAAACACATACCTCCTCCAAGCAACTGCAATAAAGACAGATAAGCAAAAGAAAAACTAAACAAAACTGTAAAGAAAATACAACCTAAACATACTTATGATCAAACAGATTATGCTAGGTGACATACACAATTTGAACAGTATAAAACTAAAAACAACTAACATCCTAAGTGAGCATATAAAAATAGTAAGTAAAACTAGCATCCTATATAAAAACACGTGCAGGAAAGCTGTAAGTAAAAGAAATGCTGAAATGTAGAATATATAAAATAAAACAGTAAACTAATACTAAAAACTGACTTGGCTATTCAAGCCACTCAAACTGTAAGTAAAGAAAGTAACACTTAGCCTGATGGGCTAAGGCAGAAGCTCTGAACTGAAAATTACTGAAACCTCTTAGCCTGATGGGCTAAGGCATAAAGTACTCAACTGAATAATCATTGAATAAAAAACCACCCTCAACTAATACTCACCATATACAATCCTGTCATATGAGCGCAAAACCTATTTCTCGCCACCCTGGGAATTATTTCTGCCAGGCATGGATAGACTTACCGACTGTAGCAAACCAGTGTGCTATGCTGGACTCAAGGATTGGAGAGGCATACTAGTTAGGCCACAACTTACTGAAAAACTAAAAATATCGATCAAACATGAATGATATGTATGCAATTCAAAATTAACATGAGATATTTATCAAATATCCTATGTCCAATATATGTGTACAAGGTTAGAGGCTCAAAACAAGATATACTAAGCATCAATTCAAGGTGAGCAAGAGACTCTTCTAGGACACAAGTGATATCCATTTGTTATCTAATTTAATCATTCTATCTACTCTAAGTTACACAAGTTCAGGATCTTCAGGTCCTACTATCGAGTGTAGCTTAGATTCACGTTCTTACAAGTTGGAAAATAATTAGAATTGATCAGGTTCTAATCTTATCAAATCAATGTCGACTATACAAGATAAATAATAAGTCAAACATCTTATTTTAATGATTTTAAGAGTCCCAACCTCATCTTATTAATCAAATCAAGATGAAAGGATTAAGAATTAAATTCCAAATATGGAATTTAAATCACTTAATCCAAATGGTGTATCTGACGGTCTAATGTTTAGAATCCAAATCTCACTGATTAAGTTAAGGCAAATCCTAATGATAAATCAACTCATTAGGATAGATCTCTATCCTAAATTCTAAAATTTAAAGATCAAATAATTATTTAAAGAAACTTAAGAAAATCTATAAACTAGTAAACTCAAGGTTCACCTATTGAGTAACCCAATTTACTCAATAGATGAATTCTAACCTAAGATCTATTCCTAATCATATGAATTAAAGTTCTTAATTTCTAAGAGTATCTCTCATGACACACATCCTAACTAGTGTTATAAGACTTAAGAATAGATCTAAGAATGAGTAAAGAAGGAGAAATCACTCACAATTTACTTTGGGATTTTCTTAAGGAGCTAACTTTGGAATTTTGGTTAAAATCAAATTAATAATTGAACTTATACAATTTCTGTTCTAAATCATTATATTACTGTTTCTAATGATTATAAAGATGATTTTAAGGCTTTAAGATGCTAAACCCTAAATTTGGGCAAAATGACCATTTTGCCCCTACTTCAGGGGTCAAAAGATCAAATTTTGATCTAGGGCTTTAATTCTGAAATTTTCTTTTGGATTATGTTTCTTACTGTCTAATATAAGATTAGACAGTAACTAAATTAATTTTGGGTTATTATTAAGCCATATGAGATCAAATTATTGAATTTGACTCATAAGGGCAAATTAGTAATTTTGCTAAGTAAAAGTTAAAATTTCTTTCAGATTATTGTTCTTTACTATCTAAGCTTTCCATAAAATCTAAATTTGCTAAATTCTGATAAGTATTGACCAAGTTATGGCCATTACAAGATTTAGGGTAAAAAGGGTGATTAAGGAATTCTTAATTATGGTTCAAAAATCCTAACTTTGCCAATTAGTGTCTAAATTGAGTAAAATCAGTGGCTATGGTTTACAAATAGTCCACTGATCACAATGACATGTATTAGGCTCAATTTGGACATAATTTGACTAAGTTGTGACTTAATTAGGGTTAAGAGTGATTAGTAAGTGATTAGCAAAATTAATCGCTCAAATACTAATCCAACCTTACAGATTGATTCTAAATGGTTCTATGAGTCCTCTTAAACTTAAATCACTCAATTTGGATTACTAGATTTGCTAATATTCACTAATCAATATTTAGGGTAATTAAGGGTGATTAGCAAATCTAACCATTAGATCTAAAATATTTTTACAGATTACTGTTAATTAAGTTTTTTTGATCTAAATGGATATTTGGATCATCCAATTTGGAGCTTAATTGACCAAGTTATGGTCAATTGAAGTTCTAGGGTTAATTAGGGTAATTAGGATTAGGTCCTAAAAGTGATTAGGCAAATACTAATCCAAACAGCAAAATGAATACTACCAAATTAATCGTTAGGGTTTTCTGATCACTTTAAGACCCATGTTGGGTATGTTTGGATTAATCTACACAAAGTTATGAGCAAAATAAGATTTGTGACATTTAATTTTAATTTAATTAAACCTTAAAATATCATTATGCTAAATATTGATCCTACAGAAAAATAAATGGCGTCATTAAATTTCTTATATTTTTTTGATCAAAATGGTATATTTATTTGCTATGATTGGACTTATATTTTGTAAATTATTGATGTTTAAAGTTTTGATTTAAATTAATTAGATAAATTCTGTTTTAATTTATTTTAATTAATCTGTTATAATAACTGTAATATATATATATATATATTCATTTAATAAATAAACTTATATATATATATACATATATATATATATATATATAACAATTATATATATATAACTGCAGGTACACGCGTCACCACCGGATTCACCGAAGGAGTGTAGATGGGTCCCACAGCCACAGTGCCACGTCAGCGATCCGTGGCTTGAGGGAGCACCGGTGGGCCCCACCTGGCAGCGTGTTAGCTGTCCTTGATAGCGGTGGGCCCCGTGCTTCGGAGACGCGCCGGTTCGAGTCCCTGGACCGGCTTGACTGGTCCGGGAAGAAAAACGGACCGGTTAAAATCGGTCTGAGATCTGCGATCCAGATCCATCGGATCTCAAAATGGATGGATCAGAAACGTTTGGATAAAGTTTATGGTTTGGAAAGTGATTAGGCTTAAATTATTTAGATTAGGTTAGATTTAGGCTTAATCTAAATAACTAGACTTAAACTAATTAGGATCAGACGAGCAGGGTTGAGCCAAGATCCACGGTTTGATCTTGGCCGTTGATTCAATCCTTTGCACGACGTCTCCTCCCTCGCGATTTAGGGTTTCGTTTGCGCGATTTTTGATTGATCAAATGGAGTTTCGATCGATCACAGCCCCGAAATGAAATGCATACAATCATTAATAATTTACAATACGCATAAATGAAAGAATAGGAGGTGAAGGAGGTACCTGTCGAGGGAAAGTTGCCGAACGCTGAACTTAGATTTCAATTTAGAAGATCCAAAATGGTGCTTAGAGGTTTCTAATGGTCTTATCGAAGTGTTGAGAGCGGTGGATGGGCGCGTGGATGCCGCTCGACGAGCGCGCGTGGAATAGGGTTACACGCGTCGCGTGCCTGCGACCCGCCGAGGAAGATAAGCCCAGATCCGTCCGATCTCAGATCGGACGGTCATGACGGACCGTTAACTCTAACCTAAATAGCAGATGGCGTTAATCCATTGCTGCGGCGCCGTTAAGTTATAAAAATTAAATAATTATTTTAATTAAATTATACAGATTTAATTAATCAAATTTACCCTATTAAATGCATCCCAAAAATTTCCAATAAATCACCTTTAACTAAATGAAGGGTGAGGAACTGCAACGGCGCACTCGAATTTTCATTTCGATGAGTATTTATTTATTTGATTATTTGGGATATTTAATTATTATTAAAATATTCGACGAAAATCCAACGACTTCCAAATGCCTCCAAAATTGTACCCCTAGCTAATTTGTGTGTTCTAAACATAATGGCGAAGTCAGATTTTCAATCTGAGGTCTAGACAAAAAGTCAATTTTCTAGGTTGTGGGATTTTCCAAAATTTCTGATTTTGACTTTGTTGACTTCTGATTTGATCTAGGTTTCAGAGATGAGTTCTAAATTGCTTAATTAGTGACTTAGAACTTTAATTAAGACTTAGATTAGTCTTAATTGAGCCAAGTAATAACCTGGGTTGTTACAAACTCCCTCACTTAAGAATGATATCATCCTCGACATCACTCGAATGAGAAAATAGATAGAGCAGAATATTTAAAATTGAAATTACTGAAGTCGAATATCTCTGATTGCAAGAGTTTGAATGAATAGTCTGGTAGAGATGGAAGAAACATCAAAGCTCATAATCAGATCTTAGAACTCAGATCAAAT
Organism: Gastrodia elata; assembly: GCA_016760335.1. Taxonomy (NCBI): domain Eukaryota; kingdom Viridiplantae; phylum Streptophyta; class Magnoliopsida; order Asparagales; family Orchidaceae; genus Gastrodia; species Gastrodia elata. The sequence goes on along the minus strand of CM028671.1, from coordinate 47,657,619 downwards.
AATCAATTTTGATCGTTGTTCAAGATTTTTCAAGGGAATTATATCAAGTGATAGTTTTGGTTAAATTCTTACTAGAGACAAGAAGATATAGATCGTGAAAGTATTTAGTTACTCTCATTTTGGAATTAAAAAGGTAGAAGAGATTTGTAGGCACATATAGTCCTACAACAATGAATTGTAATTATGGCACATCATCAGAAATTATGCCCTAAAAGAACGAATTGCTTTTAGGAATTGAAGACTTGATTGGAGATTACACACCATAATAGCCAAAAGCTTAAGAATACAAAACTCTTCAAATGAGTAAGGACTTAAAGCAACTTTGAAGGTTTAAAGATTCTACCTTTGGGATTTAATTCTCAAAATCTTATCATAATTTTAGAAAAATTCTATCCCAAAAATTTTGTGTTTAAGGAACAAATCAACTAAGTGATAACCATCACTTAATAAGGATCTGCATATTAGGAACAAAGAAGTTAACTTTTCTATCTAGGCTAAATATAACTGTAAGGATCAAATACTTAGCCCTTAAGTCATAATATATGACTTGGCAAACCAAAGTGATTATAATTTGGCAGGTGACATTACTTGCTGAACATAGGATGAAGTTAGGAGTTAAGATTCTAACAGTTCTATGTTACATTTACTATCTAAGAAGACTTTGGCAACTAGCTAAGCCTTTACAAGATTCAATAGGGATTAAAGAATAAGAATGGTTCTTCTTCAACAAATGGGAATTAAAGGATTTGGCATCAAAGAACTAGTATTCTTTGATTTCTTATTCTATGAGAATTTTAGGAAGAGATTCATCTTTAGAATAACAGTCTAATAATGAATCCAAATGGTTTGGCTTATAAAGATAAGTTGAGGATGGACTACATATATGAATTAGTCCAAATTAAATTTGAACTATTAAAGTGACATTCAACTCTTGTTAAAATGTCCTAATAGGGCAAATAGGTTCAGCATGCAATTTCTTGATACTTAGTTTCAAGTTTAAAATATTAAGTCACACATGATGACTTAACCTCAAGTTTTGGTGATTATAAGAGTTTAATAATACAAATTATAAGTTCTGACTTGGTCATGTCAAGGAACTCACTCATCCATATGGATAAATGCTAGGAAATTCAATGGAAATTTAAAGCTATGATCACAGGTCATAATCTATGACTTATGTCAAAATTTAGGGAATCAGTTGTTAATATCTGAGCTACATGATGTGGCTTAGATCACTTAGAAATTTAATAGTTATATTTAATTTATCTTGAATAAGAGCTCATTTTAAGAGAATGATCAATAAGTGCTCAAGTCATATCATGACTTAGGCAAAAAATTAAAATCAAATTATTTGGGAAAGGAGATTTTCTTATTCAATAGGAATAAGATTTTTCTCAATTAATCTATTCACTTCAAGTGGCATTTATCACTTGATGAAGATCATAGTGAAAGAATAGAATCTCCATTCAATCAAGAATGGACAAGGGAAAGTATAAATTCAAACTTATTAAGTTACCATAAGTAACTTAAATAAAAGAATTTCTAATAGAATGTTTATATATTCTAATTCAAAATTTAGAATTAAAAAAATTTTGCAACTTTAAGGAAATCCATCCAAAAAGTTCTTTGACTTAGAATAGGTTCTATATTTAAAATTATATAGAATATCCTTATTATGCTAGGACTAAGAAAGCAACATATTTATTATAGCTAAGCATTATGATTATACACATATAGGTTAAAATAAGCTAACCATTATATAATTTATAATTTATCCACCCTAAGGTTTCTGTTATTAACCAATCAATCATCCTTGATTAAGGAATGATATTTAGATACAGAGGATGATTACCCAACCTGATTACTTAACTTAATGGGAGAGAGAAATTTATTATTTTTAATTATACAATGTGGCTTAATATATTGAAATCATAAGAATGAATCAAGATAATAGATTGCTCATTAACTTTGATGCAATACAATCATAAAGCCACTACTATGAGTCAATTTTTTTTTTTTTTTAAATAGCCTATCCTATGATCATAAATGTTCATTTAACTAATGTGAATATACTCATACGAATAGAATAAGATATTTTGAATCTTAAGGGATGGCTTAGTTTAAATGTTTCAAGTCACACTGACAACTTATTCAATAGTAGATTCAAGAATATGAATTAATTTATTCTAAGAAATGAGAAGTTGTTCACCCAAACTGGGCAAGTTACTTCTTAGAAATATCTATTTCTGCAAGTTATACACATATAATTTTGCTAAAAGAGTCTAAGGTTTGGTTGAATTAAGACAATTATCTAGTCAAGGATAAAACTTATTGAACACAAGACTAGGCTTATATGAAAAATTCAAATTAAATGATGACAATAATTAAGTTGTTACAATTTGAACTTATATGAAGTAAAGTAAATTTTATGAATGAAAGATGTAATAAAATTGGTGTATATACCTGGGAAAATATTATCATTAGATTCCTCTGTTCCCAGATGATTGTGTTCTTGAAGTTTAGGAGCAACTATTTTCTCCCTGCCAGCTAGACATTCTGTTTTAGGCAGTGGTGATGTTAGCATTGACATAGATTCCAAATCCTTAGATGAGTTGTCATGGCCTATTTTACTCTGATGAGAATGATGAATTATATCTCCATTGATTGTTTTGAAAGCACGGCATTCCCGATATCCGTGGCCTTGACGACCACATGTAAAACAGCCTCTACCAAAATGATAACACCTTCCATAAAAGTGTGGTTTAGTGCACTCTTGGATTGATTCCATTGATATGCTAGATCCCTCTTGGTGAGCTTTACATTTTTGATTCTTTTTGGTGATCTTATGTTGAGTTATAGAATCTGTTGGGGAAATAAGTTCCCATTAAAGATTAGAAGTCTAGATCTTAAGAAGCCACTAAATGACTTATTAGTAACAGTTTGTGCAGTATAAAGAATATAAAAGGATACCAGTAATTGTAGTATTAAGAGTAGATACTAGTTTCTGGATAGTCACTGCTTGTTGCAATTGATTCTCTAACATGATTGTTACCATGTTCTTGAGTGAAATCACTTTATTGGTATTGCTGTTTGATGAATCATCCTTATGGAGGGAAGAAGTTACAGGATTCATTCTAAAATTTATATGAGTAAGTTTAGAATTAAAAGAAGAACAATTATACTTTTTGGGTTCTTATTAAATCAATGAGGAAGATCCAATCTTCTATAGATAAGCTGTTGTACTAAAGAGGTTCATTTAACATACAAGTTTTGAATTTTCTACACCTTTGATCTATTATGATAGTTTAAATTTCCTAGTTATAACTTAATCCCTTAGTCTAAAACCCAAGGTTTTAATATTTCAATTTCTATGATTATAGAGATTTACTAATGTTTGTTACTAGGCTTTTTTTATAACTTCTAAAGTTTTAGTCCTTGCTAAAGTTGTATTATGAAAGTGTTCTCTTCATTTTCTACTTCTTATTTTGAATTGTACTCATAATGACATGGATGCTGTCTCAAGTATTCATTTAGTGATCACCTGGCAGAAGAACAATCCATTAGGTAGAGAGGAATACAAATTTCAATCTGATACCTTATGTAATTCCCTGATACCAACTGTGGCGGCCCTGCCCCGCCGTGGTTCTGTTAACCCTTAAGTTAACATGATTACGGTGGAGGGGTCACCAAATGACAAGGTCCCCACTTAGGATTGGATTAGACATATGTTCTAATCCAACTTAATTAAGAACTTTGCTATTCAACCCAAAATACTATCACTAAATGACTATACATGAACTCAGAGTGCGGAAGCATAAAAAGTATAACATCCATCCATACAGTATAAATACAACAATACAGAATAAGTAAAGTGCTGAAAAGAAAAGATAATCCTGAATTATTACAATAATTTAAATAGTTTAAAAAGGACTGAAAGAACTCTCAATCTCACAGAAAGAAAGAAAGCTATAGCTATAAATCTTCAGGAATGGGCTCCTCCTCCAATGGTAAGCACTCCACTGGATCAATTGCTCTAACAAACTCAGAACCTACCATTATAGGTTTCATAATGGTAGGACCCCAGCCAACAAAAGAAAAACTAGTTAGACAATTGTCTAAGCATATTTTAGGGTAAACAATTTTATTAAGTTACTTGAATATCACCATAAATAACTCAGTACAGAAGCATAGGTGCAGAAAGGCATACAAAAAGAACGGTAATAAGTTATAAACTACATTTTATAACTAAGCAAAATAGGAAGTAAACACATACCTCCTCCAAGCAACTGCAACAAAGACAGGTAAGCAAAAGAAAAACTAAACAAAACTGTAAAAAAAATACAACCTAAACATGCTTATGATCAAACAGATTATGCTAGGTGACATGCAAAATTTGAACAATATAAAACTAAAAACAACTAACATCCTAGGTGAGCATATAAAAATAGTAAGTAAAACTAGCATCCTATATAAAAATACATGCAGGAAAGCTGTAAGAAAAAGAAATGCTGAAATGTAGAATATATAAAATAAAACAGTAAACCAATACTAAAAACTGACTTGGCTATTCAAGCCACTCAAACTGTAAGTAAAGAAAGTAACACTTAGCCTGATGGGCTAAGGCAGAAGCTCTGAACTGAAAATCACTGAAACCTCTTAGCCTGATGGGCTAAGGCATAAAGTACTCAACTGAATAATCACTGAATAGAAAACCACCCTCAACTAATACTCACCATATCTAATCCTGTCATATGAGCGCAAAACCTATTTCTCGCCACCCTGGGAATTATTTCTACCAGGCATGGATAGACTTACCGACAGTAGCAAACTAGCGTGCTATGCCGGACTCAAGGATTGGAGAGGCATACTAGTTAGGCCACAACTTACTAAAAAACTAAAAATATCGATCAAACATGAATGATATGTATGCAATTCAAAATCAACATGAGATATTTATCAAATATCCTATGTCCAATATATGTGTACAAGGTAAGAGGCTCAAAATAAGGTATACTAAGCATCAATTCAAGGTGAGCAAGAGACTCTTCTAGGACACAAGTGATATCAATTTGTTATCTAATTTAATCATTCTATCTACTCTAAGTTACACAAGTTCAGGATCTCCAAGTCTTACTATCGAGTGTAACTTAGATTCACGTCCTTACAAGTTGGAAAATAATTAGAACTGATCAGGTTCTAATCTTATCAAATCAATGTCGACTATACAAGATAAATAATAAGTCAAACGTCTTATTTTAATGATTTTAAGAGTCCCAACCTCATCTTAATTAATCAAATCAAGATGAAAGGATTAAGAATTAAATTCCAAATATGGAATTTAAATCACTTAATCCAAATGGTGTATCTAACAGTCTATGGTTTAGAATTCAAATCTCACTGATTAAGTTAAGGCAAATCCTAATGATAAATCAACTCATTAGGATAAATCTCTATCCTAAATTCTAAAATTTAAAGATCAAATAATCATTTAAAGAAACTTAAGAAAATATATAAACTAGTAAACTCAAGGTTCACCTATTGAGTAACCCAATTTACTCAATAGATGAATTCTAACCTAAGATCTATTCATAATCATATGAATTAAAGTTCTTAATTTCTAAGAGTATCTCTCATGACACACATCCTAACTAGTGTTATAAGACTTAAGAATAGATCTAAGAATGAGTAAAGAAGGAGAAATCACTCACAATTTACTTTGGGATTTTCTTAAGGAGCTAACTTTGGAATTTTGGTTAAAATCAAATTAATAATTGAACTTATACAATTTCTGTTCTAAATCATTATATTACTATTTCTAATGATTATAAAGATGATTTTAGGGCTTTAAGATGCTAAACTCTAAATTTGGGCAAAATGACCATTTTGCCCATACTTCAGGGTTCAAAGATCAAATTTTGATCTAGGGCTTTAATTCTAAAATTTTCTTTTGGATTATGTTTCTTACTATCTAATATAAGATTAGATAGCAAATAAATTAATTTTGGGTTATTATTAAGCCATATGAGATCAAATTATTGAATTTGACTCATAAGGGAAAATTAGTAATTTTGTTAAGTAAAAGTTAAAATTTCTTTTAGATTATTGTTCTTTACTGTCTAAGCTTTCCATAGAATCTAAATTTGCTAAATTCTGATAAGTATTGACCAAGTTATGGCCAATACAAGATTTAGGGTAAAAAGGGTGATTAAGGAATTCTTAATTATAGTTCAAAAATCCTAACTTTGCCAATTAGTGCCTAAATTGAGTAAAGTCAGTGGCTATGGTTTACAAATAGTACACTGATCACAATGACATGTATTAGGCTCAATTTGGACATAATTTGACTAAGTTGTGATTTAATTAGGGTTAAGAGTGATTAGCAAAATTAATTACTCAAACACTAATCCAACCTTACAGATTGATTCTAAATGATTCTATGAGTCCTCTGAAACTTAAATTACTTAATTTGGATTACTAGATTTGCTAATATTCACTAATCAATATTTAGGTTAATTAAGGGTGATTAGAAAATCTAACCGTTGGATCTAAAATATTTTTACAGATTACTGTTAATTAGGTTTTTCTGATCTAAATGGATGTTTGGATCATTCAATTTGGAGCTCCATTGACCAAGTTATGGTCAATTGAAGTTCTAGGGTTAATTAGGGTAATTAGGATTAGGTCCTAAAAGTGATTAGGCAAATACTAATCCAAATAACAAAATGAATACTATCAAATTAATCCTTAGGGTTTTTTGTTCACTTTAAGACCCATATTGGGTATATTTGGATTAACCTACACAAAGTTATGAGCTAAATAAGATTTGTGACATTTAATTTTAATTTAATTAAACCCTAAAATATTATTTTGCTAAATATTGATCCTAGAGAAAAATAAATAGCATCATTAAATTTCTTATATTTTTCTGATCAAAATGGTATATTTATTTGCTATGATTGGACTTATATTTTACAAATTATTGATGTTTAAAGTTTTGATTTAAATTAATTAGATAAATTCTATTTTAACTTATTTTAATTAATCTGTTATAATAACTGTAATATATATATATATATTCGTTTAATAAATAAACTTATATATATATATATATATAACAATTATGTATATATAATAATTATATATATATATATAACTGCAGGTACACGCGTCACCACCGAATTCGCCGAAGGAGTGCAGATGGGTCCCACAGCCACAGTGCCACGTCAGCGATCCGTGGCTTGAGGGAGCACCAGTGGGCCCCACCTGGCAGCGTGTTAGCAGTCTGTGACAGCGGTGGGCCCCGCGCTACGGAGACGCGCTGGTTCGAGTCCCTGGACCGGCTTGACTGGTTCGGGAAGAAAAATGGACCGGTTAAAATCGGTCTGAGATCTGCGATCCAGATTAATCGGATCTCAAAATGGATGGATCAAAAATGTTTGGATAAAGTTTATGGTTTGGAAAGCGATTAGGCTTAAATTATTTAGATTAGGTTAGATTTAGGCTTAATCTAAACAACTAGACTTAAACTAATTAGGATCAGACGAGCAGGGTTGAGCCAAGATCCACGGTTTGATCTTGGCCGTTGATTCAATCCTTTGCACGATGTCTCCTCCCTCGCGATTTAGGGTTTCATTTGCACGATTTTCAATCTGAGGTCTAGATAAAAAGTCAATTTTCTAGGTTTTGGGATTTTCCAAATTTTTTGATTTTGACTTTGTTGACTTCTGGTTTGACCTAGGTTTCAGAGATGAGTTCTAAATTGCTTAATTAGTGACTTAGAACTTTAATTAAGACTTAGATTAGTCTTAATTGAGCCAAGTAACAACCTGGGTTGTTACACTAACTAAGGCTGAGCCCAGTCCTGAATAGCGCTCACTTTACTCTGATCTACACAAATACTCTGGGCATCGACTACATGTCCCAAGAACGCAATGTACTTAAGCCAAAACTCACACTTTGAGAACTTGGCATATAATTGATGTCCACGCAGAGTTTCTAATACTAATATCAAGTGTTCTTCATAATCTTTTAATGTTTTAGAATAAATGAGGATATCGTCGATAAAGACGATTACAAACTTATCTAAGTATGGTTTCAAAACTTGCTGCATCAAATCCATGAAGATTGATGGCGCATTAGTGAGTCCGAAATACATCACTAGGAATTCAAAATGATCATAATGAGTATGAAAAGTGGTCTTTCCTACATTATCTTCTCTTGCTCGCAATTGATGATATCCAGACCTTAAGTCAGTCTTAGAGAATATGACAGCTCTAGATAACTGGTCGAATAAATCATCAATTCTAGGTAATGGGTACTTATTCCTTATGGTGACTTTATTTAGTTCACAATAATCTATGCACATTCTCATAGATTCATCCTTTTTCTTTACAAATAGAACGGGTGCTCCCCAAGGAGACATACTCAGCCTAATAAAGCCTTTATTCAAGAGCTCCTGCAACTATTCGTTGAGTTCTTGCAATTCTATATGTGCCATTCTATATGGTGCTTTAGATATAGGCTGGGTACCCTGTAACGCCCCGCCCCGTCGCTGCGCGCAAAGGATAAGTAAAATCATAATTTGGTGGCGGAGCGGTGCGCCACTCGGGGAGGAATTACTCGTCTCCCCGAAATAGCTGAAAACTAAGCCCATCTGAAGGGCTACTGACTCAACCTCAAGGAGGGTTAGAGCTAATACTTAGGATAAGAGTATTATCCTTATTCTAAGTATTAGACAAATACATACATTAAATTTAGAATACGATAGGAATTCAATATATGTATAGGATATCAGCATTTCCAGTATGCTGATCACATCACAATACTAAGTATAAGTATTATATAATAGAGTGTAGAAGCTTAAAGCAAACATCCAGAACATTCATCACGAAAGCTGTATGAAAACATTTATCTCAAAAAAGAAAAGGAAATACATCCAGAGTTATTACAAACATTTTACTGAAATACTAAAATAAAACTAAGTACTGAACTGAAAATACTAAGCAAAAAGTAAAACTAAAGAAGAGTCCACTAGTGCTCCACGGGCTCCTCCTGAATCTCCTGGATGTCCTCCTGACCTGGCTCAATATACTACTCAGGATCTAGTAAATTGTCGGATCCCAAAAGTACCCCGTGTTAGATAATAAGTCTAACATATCGAACTAGTCTAAATAGTTCTAGTTATTCATTTAACATTTACATAATATGATTAAATTTGCAGAAATACTGTAAAGGTAATTAAAAGTATAAAATTGTATAAAACTATACAAAACTGAAGTAAAGTAAGGTAAAGCTAAACTATAAACTGAAATACTGAAAATAAACCAAAATAGTACTGAATCTGAACTGAATAATCATCTATAAAATTATGCTGTATGTCACTGAAACTGTGCATCTAAATATGCCACAACACTATATGCTACCGATATGCAACCAAAATATCACTGAACTACTATGTGTAGTACGGTCCAATGTATACATACATCCAGTTGGGAATATTGCTTACTGATGATGTCAATGCATCCTAAAATTCCTCAGTCAATGTATGCAACATTTTGTAACCCATAAATCATCACTGATACTCATATATCATTATGATACTCACATGTCGTGCTTATGCTCATGCTCATGCTTCTAAACTACATGAGATAAATCTAAAATTTTAGAAAATACTTTGAAATCTGATAATGAATTTTAGGTCTTCATTCTGCAGAATCCTGCTAAAATGATTTTGACTCCTAGATTCTAGTTTGATAATTGGTTAAAGTTGAGAGTTTACTTAAAATCATTAGCTAGGATGTTGTATACACATAGTTAGCATGTTTGCAAGAAAGGTGGATTTAACCCTTAGCTTGTTTAAACTGCACTTATCGAAGCGCACTATGATAGGAGGCAGAACCCGGTCATAGTTTATATATCAAGCTAAGCCGTTAAATGACCTAATTACAAGCATACTTAGTGGTCTACGCAAAGTGACTTAAGATACTTAATTTGCTTAAACTACACTTATTGAAGTTCACTACGATAGGAGGCAGAACCCGGTCGCAGTTTATATCTCAAACTAAAGATCTTGTTCACTAATTGTAATACTCTTAGTCTTGGAAGATTTACTCTAACGGGACTATATTCGTCTAATCCCTCGGGATAGCACTTGGTCATAAGTTCACATTGGAGTGAATCAACTAATCCTGAATACTACTAAAATAATCCAGTACTATGGGTATACCCTACTATACCCAACCAATAATCTGGGTTCAGATGATTCTATTTAATCAACAAGGATTTATCAAAGCTATTAATCCTTACTCTAAATAGGTGTATCCTATATAAGGCTCCAAGGATGTGATCAAAGGTTCACTCAACATAGGTTGCTACCACAAGGAATGAGCCACATTCTAAGTACTTTAGGTGATTCATACAATATGGTATCAAGTTCAACTTCTAAAGTTATGAAGGATCAACTAGGTTTCTACCTCAATAAGTTACAAAAGTCCTTCCTACCTCAATGCATCATTAAGTAAGGCTTTTAAACATTTTCATAACGATCCTAACACAAGACCCTTCAGATCTCACTCTTTTATTTCTTAAATTAACATTTAAGTGGTCAGATAAGATGATTAAAATTCATTTGATCCTTTTCTATTCTACAATTATAGGATAAAATCAAGGATATTATTAGAGTTAGGTTATTCATAAATCATTATAATTTTATTATTCATTTTATGCTAATAGTCTTATACAAGAGAAAATCAAGGATCTAAAGTTTAGATTCTGATGGTTCAACCACACATATTCAATATTAACCATAGCACTTATAATTCAGTGATTTAAGATCAATATCAAATCATATACATTATTGAAATAATGTCAATTAAATTATCTTATAATCAAGTTGATTAATTAAGTGATTAAGATTTAGATCTCAATCAAGATAAGATAAGGTTTAACCCCTAACCTTCCTATCATTAAGACTGAAGTTTAATTTAAAGGTCAATGACAAATCAATATATTATTAGTGTATTACTGATGTCAAACTGGTTTGGATTAAGTATCATCTACTTAATTCAAGTTATCAAGATTCTTATATTCAAGTTTAGTTTAATGTCCACTAAGCACATTTAAGTGTCCAAATAATTGTTAAGGTTCTCTAATATACACCTTAAGATTATGAAAACACATAAATGTAAAGATGATATAAAAAGGTAATTAATGCCAATTAAATCCTAAATTAACTAAAGGGATTAACACTTGATTACAAATCAAAAAAACTTAGGTTTCATACCATTTAGTTGTTAAGGTTATATCTATTCAATACATACTTTTGAGGACTTTATTATCTAGCAATAGGCACAATACATTTAAGGTACATGCTAGGTTTTGGGCACTTGATAAATATGACAAAGTTTCAAACTTAATTTTAATATAGAATTTTATGCAATATTCAATTTTAACAAAAATAGGTTTAAATTTGATATAACTTAACCCCACTAGGGTCCTAGGGACCTTAAAATACCAAAATAGGAAAGTTTTGTCTATTTCAGCTAAAACTGAGCAGTTTTTAAAAAAATTCTGGGAATTTTGCAAGTTTAGGCGTTGGAGCGCGCTGGAGCGCTTTTCGCGCGGCAGCGCCTTTCGCGCAGTAGTGCACTGTAGCGCTTTTAGCGCGGCAGCGCGCGGTAACGCTTTTCGTGCGGCAGCGCGTTGTAGCGCTTTTAGCGCTGGGGGTGTGCTGCGGCCCACTGCGGCGCACTATGGCACGTGGCAATGGTTCAACTTGCAAAAATCACTATTCTATTAATTTATTTATTATATTTCCCTAAGTTTTTTAAAAAAAATTTGCTGCAACCCGCTACGGCGCGCTGTAGCGGCCCATTTTGCAAAATACTGTTTAAATAATTTAATTAATGTTTTTTATATATTCCACCAAAATCCCACTACAGCCTGTTGCAGCGCGCTGTGGTGCACTGCAGTGGTCCAGGTTGCAACTTTGGGGGCTGCAGTGCGCTGCAGCGCCAGACGGTGATTTTCGCCTGGACAAAACTATAAGCCCTATTTTTGAGCTCAAATACTCCTAATCTAGATCATTTTATGAGCGGTACCATATATCAATGAAAAGGTCTTTCCGATACCTTTCCATTGATACTAAAATCGGTACAAACGGATCATCCTAGCTATACATAAAATGGAGATGAAGGCAAGGGTATGCAGAATAAACAAAAACAGAGCATTTTTCTGTGATACTTTTAAGAGTCTTAATGACTTTCATACTTGCTTATGGACTTCCAAAGGTGCATTCAAGCATAATGACAACATGTAGAAGGCAAAAAGGAAAGGATCAAACGAGTACCTTTAGCCTTGCGAAAGCAGGAGGAAGAGGGAACATTTTCTTCCTTCAAAACCTTGGGGAGAAGCTTCTTCCTTCAGCACAAGGGAACAATGGAGGAGAAGGTGAGGAAATTTTTAGCAAGCAAGAGAGGAAGGGCTGTGCTTCTCTTTTAAAAGAGTGGAGGAGGAGAGGCTCCATCATTAGCTATGGTGGTTAAGTGAGGGGAGAGGCAAGCTCTCTCCCATCAAGTATGGGAGAGAGGATGGGAAGCAAGCTTCAGCCGCATGAAGGAGATGGCCAGCCGAATTTTAGGTGCCAGCTAGGAGAGAGAAGAATTAATTTAGGGAATGAAATTAGAAATAATTAAATGTTTATTTCTTTAATCATTCAAAAATTCTAATTTTTGAAACATGCTCTGAAAAATCCCAAAAATTCACCTCTAGCTAATTTGGGGGTGAGGAATCCAACGACGAAGTCAGAATTTGATTCCGACGATTATTTAATTATTTCCATTTTCGCATTTAATTATATTAAAATATTCACGAAAAATCAGACGACTTCCAAATACGTCCAAAACATCACCCCTAGCTAATTTGGGGGTGACGATCGCAACGACGAAGTTGGATTTCAATTTTGAGGTTAAATTAAATACCTCAATTTATCCAATTTTAATTAAATATTAAAATAATCCAAAATATTGGATTTAGCTCCGAATCGCTCCAAACCTTTGGGGTTTTGTTCTAATGACTAGATGAACTTAGTGGAAGGATAATTACGATATGATTAAGCTTAAATTAAGCTGGGTAACAATCTTGGGTTGTTATATACCCTGAGCTAGTTCAATAGCAAACTCGACTTTTCTGGAAGGAGGTACACTAGGCAAGATCTTCTGGGAATATGTCGGCAAATTCCTTAACTACTTTACAATCAGAGAGAGGTATATTTTCCTTTGCTTCACCCATCATGGTGACCAGAAAAGCATCACAACCCTTTCTAATCAATTTCTTGGCTTCGATAGCATTTATTGATGATAACTGTGTACTAGTTTTTCCTATAAAAGTCTCAGACTGGCCCTGGGAATGAAGAGTGATTTTCTTTTTCAAATAATTTATCACAACGTTATTGTCATTGAGCCAGTTCATTCCAAGGATGATATCAAAGTTTGCTAATGGCAGGATGATCAATTCGGAGTTAAACTCCTAACCATTTAATAAAATTTTGATGTTACAAAACTTATTGGCACTTAGTTGGGCTCCAAATGGAAGTCCAATGCTTAAGGATTTTGCTAAGTTGTACAGTTGTGGTTTAAGGATTTTGGCAAATCGTTCAGAAATAAATGAATGAATAGCACTGGTATCAAACAACACATTGCAGGATTGGTCATTAAAGTAAAGTGTGCCTAATTTATTCATACAAATCACATTAACAAATTGCAATAATTAAAGTACAGGAATGCATTTAACAAAAAGAAGTTTAGAAATGTGTACCTGAAACCACATTGTTGTCCTCTACGGCTTTGAGAGGTGTTAAAGTATAAACTCGCATAAGACCAACAGGACGGTTGTTTGTCTGCCTCCTGAGTTATTCTGGGACTTAGGAGCAGATGGCTGCGCTGGAGCAGCTTCAGGTGTGGGGGATGGCATTATGGCCAAATTTGGCTCTCTCCTGTTTAGTGGAGTAGCTCTGAACACCTGGTTCTTCTGATATGGTTTCATTGGAACTCCATCAACTATTTTCGTATGTGTACGGTGATAAAACCTGTGGCCTATACGTCCACAATTATAGCACTTATAGACGAAGTGGTAACACTTGCCATACGGGTGAGGCCTATTACATCCTTGAATAGGTTTAGTAGTTGGTGCAACTTCTAGTTAATAGACTTTTGTAGAATCAGGCCTATGCCTCTTGAAGGTTTCATGCTGGTTAGTCATTGATTGTGCCTTTCGCTTGAGATCCTTTTCTGATTGATGATGCTCAATTACCTTAGCTGTCTCCACTAGCTCAAAAAAGCTAGTTAGGTGGAGTGGAACAATCTGATCCTTCAGTGAATCTCAGAGTCCACAGAGAAAGCGGTGGCACTTAGTCAGTTCAGAATGAGTAACTTCTGGAGTAAAGGAATGACTCCCTTGAGTCAACCGTATAATTGTGTATGCAATGATATTTTGTGCAGAGGGGGGAATGAATTCAATTTTGAATGCTTCGACAAACTCGTCCCAAGGGATATCCTCTAGCTCATAGTCAACGAACTTGGTATTCCTGATCTCCTTCCACCAATATTCTGCTTCCGCATAAAACAGGTGTGTAGTGAGATGGATGGCTTTTGAGTTTGGGATCTTTAGACTAATAAGACCCTTTTCTATAGCTTTCAGCCAGTCAGATGTGTCCATTGGTGATAGGTTTCCACTGAAGGTGGAAGGCCTTAGTCTTAAGAAATTGTGGAGAAGACTATCCATCAAGTGATGGGAAGGGAATGTATATTGCGGAACAGGAATAGCAGGAACAACAACAGCGGCTGGAACGGAACGATCACTCAGCATCTTCTGCATGACTATCGCTTGTTGGGCTTGGTTTTCTAGCAAGGTTGCTACCATTTTTCGCAGATGAGCCACTTCATTGGTAGAACTACTGGATGCGACAGTATTCTTAATAGGAGTGATAGCAGGTGGTGATCCAGGATTCATTCTAATTAAATAATACAAATCGTATTTTAGAATTTTCTTAAAGGAAGACAGTCATTTAAAGTTGTGATAGATATCCAAAAATTTTCATTACTTGCTGAAATAAGGGATTACATAAGATTTTTGAAAATGTAAAAAAGCATAACTCTACTAGAATAATGTAAGTCAAAAGATGACAATTGTTCTAACTAACACTCAGACATCCTTAATATACTTAGCCCTAAAGGACACACAAAAGTCATCAAAAGTTACTTCCCGATGCTTCCTCTTACGTTTCCTTTCATGCTTTCCAATGGTGTCGTACCACCAGAATCCTACATAATCTAGCATCAGTCCATCACAATGTCCTCGTAGAGTGACTTGGGACACTCTATATGCCTCAATTGACTCTACTCGGCTCAACCACTCCTTGGCGTATATAGGAAAGTCAAGCCCTCGGTATATTGCTTGATGTAGAAGTTTGTCCAAGATTAAGGTTCCTCTTGTTGAAACTCCTTCAATCTACCAGTTACTCTATTATCTCCATTTGAAACTATAGTTCCAATCCAACTTGAAGGTATGCAGATAGTAGTCCACATCAGACTCTCCAGAATCCATTTGACTATAAGAGGAGAAATTACCAAGTCTTGTTATACTAGAGATAACTAGATTATTAAGATATGAGTATTTTTTATTCTATGATTTCTTTAAAAACTTACTGATAATACTATGTTATGGATGTTATATATTGATGTTTACACCTCAGAAGAACAGTCCATTAGGTAGAAAGGAATCATGTATTCCATTCTGACAGCTTATGGTGTTCTCTGATACCAACTATGGTACCCCGTACTTTCCCGCGGCTACTCTAATACTGATATTAGCATAATTACGGGGAGTACGGTGCTCCACTCCGGTGGCAAATCTCCAACTCAAGTAGAGTCAGGTAGGACCCAACTCGCCTTAAGCCAAGGATTTGTCACCCTGTAGAAGAAACTGTGAACATAAATCAATACATATCAAAGTAGCGGTAGCAGAAAATATAGTGTAACATTCATAGGCATAATATAAGAGAAGGAAAAAAGCAGTAACTCAGATCAAATGCAGAAAAGTAAATACATCCATAATTTAATTATTGCAAACTAAATTTAATAGAAATATAGATCTCTCAATCTCACTACAGAAAGAGAAAATCTAACTAAGCAGCAGTAGGAAGATCCTCCTCTTGCACTAGCTCCGATGATGCAGTACTACCGACGAACAACTCCAAATCTGATGTTTGTCGGTATTGCAAATGCTAGGGCCCCAACCAACAAAAGAAAAATATTATAGTTAGACAATTGTTTAAGTACATTTTAGGCTATTTAAGGGAACTGCATATTTAAGATATCACACTTAAGGTTTTAAATGTGTAAGCATTAAAAAGGTGCAACAAGCTACAAGAACGGGGTAGCTATAAACTAATCATTTATAGCTAATCAATAGGTATGTAAAATAATAGACAAAAATAATACCTAAATATGGTAAGGCTAAAAGCAAAAGTAACCATAACTATTGAAGTAAACCTGATCCTAACATGCTTATGATAAAATAGAGACATGCTAAGTATAATAAGAACACAAGTGTTGAAATAGACATACAATTCTAGCATCCTAAACATGCCAATATTTTAGTACTAATCAATGAGAGCGTATATACAAGTATGTAGATTGACATGAAAAAGTCCACTAGACATGTGGCAAAAGTAAAGTAAGTACATGCATGAGCAAAAGTAAAGCCATTGAGACATGTGGCAAAGCAAGTCAAGCACTAAAAGAAAGGCCACTGAAGCATGTGGCAAAGCAAAACAAACACTGACAACTGAACTAAAGTAGTAGTAAGCCTAAGACATAGTGCTGCCATAACAGAACAGGCCATATAGGGTTTCTAAACTGAAAGTTTAATATGTATCCATCCTAGGCATCCGCAGAGCTAGGCTTGAGTTGAACTTATAGAATAAGACATGTATCCATCCTAGATATTTGTCAAGCTAGATCCGAGTCTATTCTATAACAAAACTAGAACTGAATAGGTAGACTATGCTAGGACATACTCTACTAACTGAAAACATTAAATGAACTGAATGAATGCAATGCTTTTCAAATACTAACTTAGGATGTATCTTCCATATCCTAAGTTTACCTTCCATATCATAAGTTTACCTATTATGCTCAAGGATTAAGGCTCAATATTCAAGGTGTTCAGAGCAAATCAAAGTCAAGGTAAGCAAGAGAACCAATCTAGACTTATGTGATATCCGTTATTTTCTACTTTATCCAACTAACTATTCTGAGAAGATACATGTTTAGGATCTCCAATATTAAGCTATCGAGTAAGATCTCAGATTTTACGACCTTAATATTGGCATTAGAACTTAATAAGTTCTAATTCATAATCATATGACGACTATAAGAAGTTAAAGTAAACAAATCAACCACTTAATTATTATTATTTTCCTCTCTTAACCCAAATCTTGGTTTAGTAAATCAAGACTTAAGGATTCCGGATCCAAACTCCACTTGGTGTTCAAATCCTGAATCCAAGGTAGTATACATAGAAAGGATATAGGGTTAACACTTTAAAACCTAATTTAAAGGTAAGGAATCCAATAAGCTGAAGGATTCAGAAGCTATGATCTTAATAAAAGACTGTGCTAATATTGTAAGATAAAATAATCAGTAAGAACTAAGAATCTAAGATCTATATTTAATCTTTATAAAAATTATATTATCCTATAGATTGAATCAATCCTACACCCACATATAAGGCTGCAAAGGAATTAAACAATAAATCACTTAAAGAATTCATAATGGAGGTAGTCCAATTAAATTAAAGATCTAAAGTCTAAGATCTAAGATCTGATGTTTGATCAATTTAGATTTAAGCTAAGATTTAGACTTAGAATTTTACAAGAGTATTTCTTTTAAGATTTAAGCTCAAGAATCAACTTAATTAAGCTATTAGTTAAGAATTTATTACTTTGATATAGTTAAACTTAACTCTTAAGACAAGGTGATTTTAAGAACACTTAAAGTCTTAAGATCTAAGTAAATTATTTTAAGATTCTTCACTTAACTCAATATCATCAATACAAGATTTCAGAAAGGTGTTAAACATATTAACTAAGGATATTTTGCTGAATTTTCAAGGCTTAAGGGGTGCTTAAATACATTTTGGTCAAAATGACCAAAACACCCCTCTTAAAGTTAAAAATGGGATTTTAAGATTTAACCATCCAAATTGATTCAAATCTATTTTTATGAGTTCCAAATTGTTTAATGAGATAGGATACACACTTGTTTTTGGTTTTGGAAATCTAATTAGTTTAATTAGCCTTAATCACATTAAGAGGCCAATTAAGGTGATTAATAAAATTAGGGTATTCTAGAGTGATCCAACCTTATTCATAAGCTCTAATATACTTAAGAAAGCATTAGGAACTTGTTTTACCAAAATTAAAAGATTAATCATAATTTAATTCACTAACCCTTAATTAGGATAATTAAGAGATGATTAATAAAATTAGAGTTCCAAATTTACTTTTAATGGTATACATATGTTCTTTATGGTCTCATGAGCAATCAGAAACCTTAATCAATATTTTTGGATATTAATTGAATTATAATAATTTAATTAAAAAAAGAAAAGGGTTTGATAATTATTTAATATCTAACTATTGGATCTTTGATTTTATTTTATATTCAGGTTCCTTGCATTTTTCTGAAAAAAATGGTATATTGGATCATACTATTTGGATAAGTATAGCTAAAGTTATTTAAATAATTTAATCTGTATTTTTATTTAAATTAAAATCATAGGTTTGATTTTCTAAATTAATTTCCTTAAGGAAATTAATTCAGAAATCCTTTAATAATAACAGTCGGACCAAATTCCAAAAGGCGCGGGTCACGGGTCGGACCGACCCGTGACTTCATCTTCCCCACGGCTCTTCCCCGACGCTAGGCCCCTTAGGGCTAGCTCCCAGTGCTAAATTCTCCGCGCTCCGGCCACGCTAACAGCTCCAATTAATCCCTACACACTCCTTGAGTCAAGACGCATTGAATGAACTACGAAGCCCTAACTGGGAGGCGCCGGATCGCTGAAGTGCTACTCGGCCGAAGCATCCCCTTACAGACGATTAGGGTTTACTGTGAGGGGATAATTTTTCTCACAGAAACCACTAAACAGACGGGGCTCGATCCCTACACCATTAGTGAAGTGAGGCGAGTCGAATTCCGCCTATTTGAGGTGTGGGGAACTCGCTGAATGGCTTAATCCTATGCACCATGTTGGGACCCCGCAGCAAATCTGCCGCGGTCCCGACAGCAAATCCAGCCTATTTAATTTTAATTAATAATTAAATTTTATAACAAAAATCAATATAATAATATATAATTAATTCTAATTAAATATTAAATTTAATTTAGGCTTAAATGAGCTTTAAAATTCTAAAAAAAAATTTTTTAGCTAATTGAGGTGTGGGGAATTCAAAAATGAAATTTGATTTTTAATTAGAGATCAAATTAATTTGGGTATTTTCCAGGGCTTAAAAATAAGCAAAATAATCAAAATTCTTTATTTAGCTTCGATAAATTTCAAACTTTTAAGGTTAGATTTAAATGACCCATTGAGTCTAATAAAATCAAAATTAGAACTTGATTTGACTTAATTAATCTGGATTTAGCAACGGTAACAACTAGAATTGTTATAATAGTATACTATTTTATCCTCTTAGTCTAACTAGGAGTTCAAAAGCATTCTAATAATTATTAGAGGGTGTTAAAAATTCAACTTATAACTTATTAAATAAGTATTATTATTTGATCCTATAACAAGATTGTGGTCATTTATAATTCAAGACTCCAAAGTTTTTTTGAAGATGCTTATATTATAAAGACGAGGCTACAGAAATTCTAAGTTCAGCTGGATATATATATATGGCCGTCTAAAACTTATAAAACAAAAATTGCAATTCGAGACCGATTACCATCGATTCAGCTTGCAAGGGTTTGCGACAAATTCTCTGAATTGATGCAAGGCAAACAGAAAGTAAACATGGGTGACCATCACTAAGATTGGCGGAGTCGGACTCCAATGGAGTTCGATTGGTGATTTATTAGTTGATTTTTGTCTACAAGAAAGAAAAAAAATTGAAACTAGCATTCATAAATTAAGCATTTGATTAAGAAAAAGTGTACATGTTCATTATTTTATATTGAAAGCATAGATTAATAGTAAACATATGTTTCGTAAAAAAATTTCATTTGAATATAAATTAAAATGTATACCTAAAGCACTATAAATCTCTTATCAGGCTATGTTGAATTACTCTCAATTGTATATTAGCTGTTATAAAGGATTTTTTGCAAGTAATCATGTATGCAGGAACTTTCACGAGATCTATTTGTAGTGCTAACTTATTAGCAACCCATATGGCTGATTCTAATCCTTCAAGCCAGACTTGTGTTGTTTCTAAAATTACTGCAAATTTATCTGAAGTATATATATTCTTCATGTATAAATTTGTTAAAAATCACACCATCATTTATAATCTATCAAGATTTAATTAAAGTTTTCTTGTCACCTTCTTTTCATACAAAGAGAGGAAAGGAATCAATATGCTGTATCAGAAAACATCGAATGCAGGACTATGTGCACGTTGAAGCTGATTAACGCATAAAAATAAGGGCATAGGAGTACCTTTATGGCACAGAAGAGATCGAGAGGTGATAAGGTGGAAGAGTTTGGCGAGTTTTGGCTACATGCCATCCTGGAAGGAGGCCGCTGTTGGCTGGATGGAGCTCGGCCGTGCAGATGGAGAGGTGGCCAGTCGAGTGGAGAAGAGACGCAGGCTCGGCTTGATGGCGCTCGATAAGGAGGAGCGACGAGAGGGTCGGCTAAGAGTAAGGAGAAAGATAAGAGGGGCGGAGCCAGCGAGGAGGCTTTGAGGGCCGGAAGGCGGAGATCGCGAGGGCGAGGAGGACGCGTGTGGTCGAGCGAATGGGAGGGGTTGGCCGCTCGATTAGGGAAAGAGGTGCGAGCGAAGGGATTAGAGGGAATGTCGGTAAGAATAAAGGTAATAAAAGGAATTAGGAATTTAATTAATTTATATTTATTATTTAATTTTTTTTTTCCAATTTTCTCAATTAAAATTACATAGTTTAATGTGTTTCAAAAATTCTCAACAGATCATCCCTAGCTAATTGAGGGGTGAGGAACACAACGACAAAATTGGATTTTCGTTTCGACGAGCATTTAATTTTTCTCATTTTTTGGATATTTAAATATTATGAAAATATTTGATGAAATTTTGATGACTTTTGAGTGCCACCAAAACATCACCACTAGCTAATTTGGGGGCAATGAGTGCAATGACGAAGTCTAATTTTTTATTTATGATCAAAATGATTAAGTCAAATTCCAGGATTCCTGAAATTCCCAAAATCAAGATTTGGTTTATTTGATTCCTGATTTAGATTAGGTCTTAGTGGTGAATTCCTAATAACTTCATTAGTGCACTATAATCAGAATCATGACTTAAATTAATTCTAATTAACTAGGGTAACAACTTGTGTTGTTACATTAAATTATATTAAAATATTCGCTAAAAATCTAATGACTTCGAAATGATTCCAAAACATCACCCATAATTTATGGGTGATGAATACAATGACGAAGTCAGATTATTAATTTGAGGCCAATTTAAATAGGTCAATTTTCAGGATTCCTAAAATTCTCAAAATCAAGATTTGATTTATTTGACTCCTGATTTGGACTATGTCTTTGTGACAAACTTTTAATGACTTAATTAAAGTACTAAAATCAAAATTAGAACTTGGTTTAGTCCTAATTGACCTAAGTAACAATCTGGATTGTTATAAATTATAATTTAGAATAAAGTAAGGAATGAAAATACTATGTGGAATGTTTAAATATAAAGACCTAAAAATTAACTAATGCATCACTCAATAAACTTAATAAGTCTGATGAAATCTATAAGTTTAAAAGACACTTAAAGATGTCAATTGCGATTACTGTAAGGAATTCGAGCCTGCTTAGGAATTTGATTTCCAGATGGACCAGAAGTATGGAAGGTATGTTGATGATGTCTCCGGATAAGGAATATTGGTGCTGGACAAGATGTTTCAAGATGCTATATAAAAAGTTTTTGATTTCCCTATTCTAGCCAAGGAGTGGCTCAAACGGGTAGATTCCATACTTGAAATGATGGATGGCCGGATAGCATTAAGCTCGCTCAAATGACCTTTCTCCTCTTAGATGATGCGAGAGAATGGTGGGACACCACCTATCGTCAATTAGCTAGAAAACTTTGAAGGGAGCATTGCAAAGTCACTTTTGAGGACTTCCGCATAGCCTTTACTACTAGATATATAGGATAGGATCTTTATCAAAATTCAAACTACTATGTTATGACTATGCTTTGTATTTTTTCAATTGTAATAATTTTATCTTTGGAATAATGAGAATTTAACAAGTGTTTCAGCTCTTTTTCTTAGACTAAAAAATAATCATCTTAATTTCAGAATGAATCCTGCAACATCTCCTAACAACACTTCTATCAATACCACCATCACATCAAACAATAATACTGATGAAGTAAGCTCACTTAGGAACACGGTGTAACGACCCCAATAATTGGATAGGAGATTAATCCAAATATTGGGATATTACATTAGCATTCAATACTCGATTAGAAGAAAACAAATCAAGTATAAGTGCTAAGAGGCCAAGTCACTTTATGAGTAGTTATTAAGTTAAGATAAAATTTACAAATGAATGCAATAGAAGATACATGATAAGAAGATACATGTAGATACAACATTGCAAATATTTTCTATACAAGTAATTAGAATAATCCACTCATTTGAATTAAGATCATTTCTTGATCATTAAGATTTATTTAATAGAAGGTAAGCTGAACTAATTGTCGAATAATCATAATATGCAAGGTTTAAGTAAGTGAAGTACTTAGCAAAAATTCTGAACTTCTAAGTTGCACTGCAAGGTTTACTCCCCTTTCAATTTGAAAAGAAATTAAAATTACCGTTCTTCTAATTTGAAGGACCCTTCTCTTCTCCTTTTTGTTTGTACTACTAACATGAAGAAATAGGTGGGCGTAAATGCACAAATGCACAAATTAAATCAAAAAGACAGATTACAAAATTTATATCTCAAACAAACATATTGAAACAATTTCATCGAAATCGCTCAGAAAACTGCGAATCTTTGAAATGGAAAAGTAAGAAACTAATTGATTTTTCTTTTACAAACTCATTTCAAATGAAAAGAATCCATCCAGATTTTGTGCTAATGGCTACATAGAGTAAAGATTAAGACTAAATGTAATAATCGCAATACACATCATCTCATTTTGAAGAACGTCGAATGAGTTAAATCAATTAGTTGGGATTCGTCAACAAAATAAAGTTTCTTAAGAATCTCAATAAAATACAATTTAAGGAAAGAAGAAGGGGGAGTACCTGGGAATTTCTTCCGAGCGTATTTCGCCTATGAAGAATTAGGGTTCTCCAAAGATTTTTTTTTTCCCCATGCTGCCTTAACTCTCCTTCTCTAGCATATAGCTTCCGCTCTTGCTCTTTGGGTAACGACAGAAGGAAAAAATGAAATTTCCTAAGGAGATAAACCACATTGGAAGAAGCCAGCTATGATCGAGGTCATACCTCCACTCCTCGTTACCTTCTTACAGTCGTGCGAAAAGCGGGAAGGAGAACAGTGGCTTAAAGGGAGCCATTCGATCAATGATTTGATCGAACGGTCGTTTGTTGCTATTAAAACATAATATTAGATCTCGTCTGTTAAATTCTCTTTTTTGATTTTTTTTGACGGTCGAGATTATGGTGTAATGGTATTTCAAATTCTGGGGTCGACGGCGGATCCCCGCGGTTCTTAATTATATGTTATAATTTTTGAATTAATTTATATTATGTATATTAATTTAATTTAGAATATTCAAATAATATTTATTACAATTTTATCTCTTTAATTCATACACTTAATCGCACTCTAAAAATTCCTAAAATTTCATCTTTTCTTAATTGAGTGATGAGGAATTCAAAAATACAATTGAATTTTTGATCCGAGATACATTTAATTTACCTATTTTCTGGGTAATAAAATATTAATAAAATGTTGTCAAAATTTTTGATGACTTCTAAACACTTTTATAATATCATCCCCAACTAATTTGGGTGGGTGAGTCTAATGGTGAACTCCGTTTTCGATTCTGAAGTCTAAATAAATTAGGTATTTTCAAAATTATCAAAAAAATTAGGAAATGTTGGAAATTACCAAACGATCTTCAAATCGCACAAAATTTGAGATGGAGACCCCTTACACTATTTTAAGAGTAATAGAAGAGATTTGGAGTCAATTAGATTATTAATTGATAGGTGTTAACATCTAGCTTATTACACATGGTAAACGCCATGTTGGAGAATCAAAATCAATATGCATTAGCCATCCAAACATTGATGTCTGCTCTGCCATCTGCCAATGCAAGTACATCTTTAGCGTCTCCTGCTCTACATGTTCCCAACAGTCCCCATCAATCTATCGATGAGTTATTACATAGTTTCCTGAGATTGAGACTTCCTACTTTCGACGGGAGTCTGTCTCCAATAAATACGATGACATGGTTAAGGACAATCGAAAAGAACTTGATGAGTATTAAGTGTCCTAACTCTGAGATAGTGCATCTAGCCACACATCTGCTTCAAGACAAAGCAGAATATTGGTGGGATAATGTTCATGAGACTCACTTCAAAGAGTATGAGATGGAAGACATATCATGGGACTTATTCGTAGAAGCCTTCTGGGAAGAATTTATGCCACCATCTGTAAAAAATATTATCTGTGATTCATTACTGCGATTGACTCAAGGGAGTCGTTCTGTGTCTAACTATGAGGCAGAATTCAAAAAATTAACTCGCTTCACTCCAAATATAGTGTCTACGGATGCGGATCGGTGCTATCATTTTTAAAGCAGCCTTCGTGATTCTATTAAAGATCACATTATTCCATTTTGTTTAACCAACTTTGCTCAGTTGGTTGAGATAGCCCGGGTAATAGAACATCACCAGTCAGCCAAGGATCTTAAACAAAATACATACGTAATGCCGAACCGCTAGAAAGCCTTCAAGAGGCACTGACCAAATCAAGGAAGAGCTTACCGAATTGAAGTCACCGCAACTACTGAATAAGCTCCAAAGTGCAATAGGCCTCACCTGCATGGCAAATGATATCATTTTGGTCAGCCCTGCTTCAGTTATGGTCGTCAGAGCCACTGATATCAGCAGTGCAATGCTCAGAAAACAATTGATGGAGTGTTAATTGACCATTTCCATTGGAACCAAGTGTTCCGAGCTACTCCTATCAACGGGAGAGAACCAAGGATGGCACTCATGCCACCTCTAGCTAAGGAAAGCCATAGACTTGCTAAATAGAAAATAGTTGCTCCCAGACCTCCAATACAAAATCAAATGAGGGTCAAAGCAGTTAATAGTAGGCCGGCAGGAATAACCAGTGTTTACAACCTCACTCCAGTGGAGGCGGCAGAGGATAATGACGTCGTCTCAGATACACACATTTAAATATTTCCTTACTTTAAGCATTGCATATTTTATTAATTTTCATTGAACATGGTTAATTAGGAACCTTATGCATAAATAAAAACCCCTGTAATGTATTATTCAACACTAGGGCTAGTCACTGATTCATCTCTAATAATTTTGCCAAAATTTTGAATCTACCTTTTTATAAACTAGCAAAAACTTTAAATGTTGAACTTCCATCCAGAGCCCAACTTAGTACAGCCAACTTTTGCGATCTTCAAGTTCCAGTTAATAAGAGAACGTTTCAAGCTAAGCTAGTAATTCTACCCATCGTAAATTTTGACATCATTCTGGGCATGAACTGACTCAGTATGCATAATTCCACCATTGATTGCAAGAAGAAAAAGATTATCTTGCATTCACCCGATGCCTCGAAAACCTTCATAGGGAGGTTTAGTACTTCAAAGTTCTCTGGTTAATGTAATCAAGGCTGAAAAGTTAGTAAATAAGGGTTGCATGGCCTTTTTGGTAATGATGATGGGTAGTAGCAAGGAAGAAGTTTCTATTTTATATATTAAGGTGGATAGAGAGTTCGCAGATGTATTTCCAAAAGACCTGCTTGCGTTATCTCCATCGAGGGAGGTGGAGCTTTTGATTAACTTAATTCTCGGTACACAACCGTTGTCAAAAGCACCTTATAGAATGGCTCCAAAATAATTACAAGTGCTTAATTGTCAACTGCAAGAGCTTTTAAATAAATGTTTTATAAAGCTCAGTATGTCTCCATGGGCAGCCCCCACTTTGTTTGTCAAGAAGAAGGATGGGTCTATGAGGATGTGCATAGACTACATGGAGCTAAACAAAGTAACTATTAAAAATAAGTATCCTCTTCCCCGAATAGATGACTTATTTGATCAATTATCAGGTGCAATTGTATTCTCAAAGATCAATCTGCGATCTGGTTACCATCAGTTGCAAGTGAAAGACATAGATGTTGAGAAGACAATATTTCATACCTGCTATGGATATTACGAATTCCTTGTGATGTCCTTTGATCTTACCAATGCACCCTTGATTTTTATGAACTTGATGCAGCCAGTCCTAAAACCTTATTTAAATAAATTTGTTATTGTTTTTATCGATGACATTTTTATTTATTCAAAAACCCTGGAAGAGCACGAGAATCATTTAAGAGTGATTCTAGAGATACTTCGAGAGCATGAGCTATATGCAAAGTTTTCAAAATACGAGCTTTGGTTAAGTACAGTAGCCTTCTTGGGGCATGTGGTAGATGCCCAGGGAATCATCATTGATCAGCAGAAGATTTGTGTTGTTCAAGATTGGTTGCAGCCTAAGTCCGTGTCAAATATTTTGGAGCTTTTTGGGATTGGCAGTCTATTACAGGAAGTTTGTCAAAGGCTTTTCCCAGATTGCCTCTCCCTTGAAAAAGCTGACTCAGAAAGCGGTACCTTTCATTTGGACATTAGAATTTGAAGAAGCCTTTCAAACCTTAAGAGATGCACTGTCCTCTGCTCTAGTGTTAGTCATTCCCAAAGAAGGTGTACACTATCAAGTATACACAGATGCCTCAGGAACTAGTCTGGGATGCGTTCTAATACAGGAAGGAAAAGTTATTACATACACGTCTTGTCAGCTAAAGCCACATGAAAGGAATTATGCAGTCCACAATTTTGAATTAGTAGCAGTAATTTTTGCTCTAAAGATTTGGCGCCATTACTTGTATGGAGTTCAGTGCTCCTTCTTTACAGATCAAGTCCGAAATACATATTCACCCAGAGAGAACTAAATTGCAGGAAAAAAAGATGGCTAGAACTAATCAGTAATTATGATCTGGAGATCCAATATCATCCCGATAAAGCCTATGTTGTAGCAGATGCCCTTAGTCGTCGTGCTACCCTTTTAGTTATGATCCACTAGCTCCTTAGAAGAAGAATTTTGTAAATTGGATATTAAACCAGTTCATGGTGATATGTTGAGTAAAATGATCTCAATGAGTAATGTGAAACCTACTTTCCACAGAGATGTATCAATTTCCCAGACTAAAGATGAAGAGTATTTGAATTTTAAACATGCAATCGAGAGTGGTCGTCATATTGATCTTCATTTTCATAAGGTGCAATTTATCAAGAGGATCGTTTATGGATTCCTAAATCCATGCATCGAGAAGTACTAATAGAGGGCCATAGCTCAGGATATGCAATTCATCCTGGATGTGATAAAATGTATCAAGACCTGAAACAATCTTTCTGATGGCCCAGAATGAAAAGAAGTATAACATATTTTGTATTTAAATGCCATGCTTATAACTTAGTCAAGGATGAGCATCAGAGGCTAGGTGGCTTGCTCCACCCTCTTGAGATCCCTGAATGGAAGTGGTTAGATATATCTATGGACTTTGTCATGGGTTTGCCATGTGCAAGATCTGAAGCTGATGCGTTATGGGTTGTAGTTGATCGATTGACCAAGTTCGGGCATTTTATCCCCATTCTTCAAACGGATTCAGTAGAGAAGCTAGCTAAGCTCTACATCAAGGAGATTATTAGATAACACAGAATACCTAAATCAATAGTGTCTGACAAGGGCAACAGATTTTCATCCAAGTTATGGTAAGCAGTACATCAGTATCTGAGGACAACCCTAGCAATGAGTACAGCCTTTCATCCAAAAATGAATGGTCAGATTGAGCGTGTGAATCAAGTCCTCGAAGATTTACTTAGATTATGCGTTCTTTACTTTGCTAGTTCTTGGGATGATCACCTCCGACTGGTGGAGTTTGCATATAACAACAACTTTCAAGCCAATATTAAAACGGCTCCATATGAGGCCTTATATGGCAGAAAATACAACACTCCATTAGCCTGGTCTGAATTGGAAAGTGCGCAGTTGTATAAGTCTGAAATAGTTGAAAAAACTAATAAGAAGATTCAATTAATTTAATAAAGGATCTGTACTGATTAAACCCATCATAGTAAGTACCATGATATTCTCTATCGACCCATAAAATTCAGTGCTGGAGATTTTGCATACTTAAAGGTTAGCCCAATAAAGGGAGTCTTTAGATTTGGCATAGTTGAGAAACTCAGTCCCTGTTATGTTAGACCATTTGAGATAACATATAAAGTAGGATCTTTTGCCTACAGACTAAATTTACCAAATGACTTTGTGGTTGTTCATAATGTATTCCACGTATCATTATTGAGGAAATACCTCAGGGACCCCTCTCATTTATTTCAATTTCCAAAGTGCAAATTCAGCTTGATTTATCCTTTGCTGAAGAACCAATCCGAATGTTGGCCTGAGATTGAAAATAGCTAAGAAGTCGTTCTATTAATATGGTTAAAATTTAATGGAAGAATCGTTCTCAAAATGAAGCTACTTAGGAGAAAGAGGTGGACATGTGTCAAAAATATTTGAATCTCTTTAATCTAGGTACTTCCTTAACTCATTTTCATTTTAATTCGTCATCTTATCTTCTGCTTTATTCTTTCCACTTAAGTAAATATTGAGGACGATATCGTTCTTAAGCTGGAGAGTCTGTAATAACCCAAGTTATTACTTAGGTCAATTAGGATTAAACTAAATCTTGATTGTGATTCTAAAACTTTAATTAAGGTATTAGGAGTTCACCACAAAGATCAAGTCCAAATCAGAAATCAAATGGATCAAATCTTAATTTTAGGAATTTTAGGAACCCTGAAAATTAACTTACTTAAATTGACCTCAAATCAAAAATCTGACTTCGCCATTGCTCTAAACACTCTAAAATTAGGTAGGGATGATGTTTTGGAAGTATTGGGAAGTCGTTGGATTTTCGGCGAATATTTTAATAAATTTAAATACTCTAGAAAATGAGAAAAATAAATACTCGTTAAAACAAAAATCCGACTTCGTTGTTGTATTCCTCGTCCCTCAATTAGCTATGGGTGATTTATTATGAATTTTAGAAATATGTTGAATTAATTAATTTTAATTAATAAAATAGGCCTAAAATATTAAAATAATAATAGATTTATTAATCTTTTAATTGGCATCCGTAAACCAAATCACGCGCTCCGTCTGTTTTCTTTGCACCATTTATCCTTTCGTCATTCGATCTAACGGTTGATCTTGACCGTCCGATCGAAGATCGATGGTATTCGCATCATCTCGCATCGCAAGATCCGCCATGCCAAATGGCAGGTCTCACCTCCAAAACTCAGAATTTAGGTGCATTTCGGGTTCTAGTATCCATTTTTTACTTCAATCCCTTTCTCTGTCACTCCAGAAGGTCGATGTAGTTGTAGGCTTGTCTGAAGCGTTCGAAATTGTCGATAGAGGTACCCATCGATCTCCTTAATCTCCTAATGTCTTGCTTTTGAATTAACCTCAATCATTATTCCATTTATTCGATTGCTAATCGTGGGAATTCTTTCAAACTCAAATGAGTTCGATCGAGTTAATTTAGCGCTTAGTCCACAGTAGTATACAGTGTTTGCCCCCATCTTAACCCTAATTTGCTAGGGATTGCTCTCATTGCCGCCCCTGGATGTCTCATACCTTAGGGTCGACGCCTTTGAGGAGCTCCCGTCAAGCTCATCCTGATGACATGCGAATCACCGACTCTCTCCGGCATTCAGACTGTTGGTGAGCTTGCTTTAGCTGCGTGCGTTAAGATGTAATGCGAGAAGGGGTTGGAGATTTAGTCCGATTCGGGCTGACCCGAGCCCGACTCGCAGCTCACATAGTGCCTGCGTGTCAACCGCAGTATCGAGGTGGGGCTCGCCCGCATAAAACCGGGGGCGCGGGTCCCGCAGGTCTGCATCGTCCTCTCGTCGGGTGGGACCCGCTGTCTGGCTGGCGTCTACTGATTGGAAATGTGGGACCCATTGTTGCAATGATTTGGATAATTATATTTAAATCAGAAGATTTATTCAAATTAATTAATCTATTAATTATGTAATTAGCAGAATTTTAACGCCTCATAATTTGCAAACCAACAATCCAAATATTGTAAAATTATATGTCATTTTGATCAGCAAAAATAAATGATCATTATAGCATTATTTATTTTCTAGTAGAATTTGTATTTCCTATAGTGACATTTAGGACTTGATTAATTACCAAAATACCCCCAAACTTCAAATGATCATATCTTTGCACACATTCACCCAAACATATCCAATATATGTCTCATTTTAATTAGGAAATCTTCAGGAATGTTCTAGTAGTATTAACTTCTCTGTTAGAGTTATATATTGGCTAATTACTTTTAGGACCCTACCATAATTACACCCTTAAATCCTAGAACTTTAATTGACCATAACTTGATCAATTGAGCTCTAAATTAGAACTTCAAATATACCATTCTAATCAAGAGAATGTGTAGATCAGTAAACTACAAAAATATTTATGATTGTGTGATTAGATTTCTTAATTAGCCTTAATCACCCCAAATCTTGATTAGTAAAAATTAGCAAAATTAATGATCCTATTTGAGTGATTTAAGTTTTGATAGTTTTTAGAGTATATTAGTACATAGTGGTGTGATTGGTTCTGTGATTTTGTGATTAATTTTACTAATTACTCACTAATCACCTTTAACTTTAATTAGGTCATAACTTAACCAGATGAAGTCCAAATTGAGCCTACTCCCAGTTAAAGTACTCAATGTATTATAGGAATACTATAACCACTAAATTTGTTAAATTTGGACTTCAAATATAAAAGTTAGATTTTTGAATATTTTTATAAAACCCTAAATTTACATAATTGGACCTCAAAATTGTTTTGCTCATAACTTAATCTTTAGAAATCAGAATTCAGTGTTCTTAGACTCTATGAATTTTTTAGACAGTAAGAATTAATAAATAAACTAACTTTTTTTTTATTAGGTAAAATTATCAAATTGCCCATATGAGTTAATTTTTCTTAAATTGAGCTCACAAGGCTTAATCCTTATTCAAATTTGATGTACTTACTGTCTATCTTCATGTTAGACAGTAAGTAATCCTTTGCCATTAATAAATTCCAATTTAGAGCTCTAAATAAAAAAAGTAGTTTCTTAGATCCTTAAGTAGGGGTAAAATTATCATTTTGCCCAAATTTAAGTTTAAGCATTCTTAAGCCTTAGAATCTTAATTAAATCATTAAAATCAGTAATTAAATTGATTTAGAATCAATTTATTAATTTTTAGGCTTATTAATTAAGTGTTTAATAAAAACTCTAAAATCCACCTTAAGAATCCATATCTCATAATTTAAGCTTCATAAGGTGAAACTAGCTCACCTTGTGTATTTTCCTTAATTCTTCTAATGTATCAATTTAGTATAATGAGATCAGTTAGCTTTAGTGCTTGAGTGTTCATCTTTCTTTCTTAAGATCTTCTTCCTTAGGAGTTAGGAATAGGACTTATGTTAGAATTCATTCATTGGGTGAATTGGTTACTCAATGGATGAAACCTTAGTTTTATTAGTTTATAGATTTTCATAGTTTAATTATAATTATTTGATCTTTCAACCTTAGACTTAAGATTAAAAGATCCATCCTATTAAGTCTGATTTTGCCTAATAGGATTGCCTTAATCCTTAGTCTGTGAGGTTTGGGTTTTAAGCCTTAGCCTTTAGGATCACCTTGGGATCAAGTGATTAAATCCCAATATATGGAGTTTAATTTTTAATCATTCCATCTTGATTTATCTTAATCAAAATGTGTTTGAGTTGATTAAATTATTAAAATAAGTCGATTGATTTCTTGTTTAACTTATGTAGTCGACACTGATTTAATCATATTAGAACCTGATCAGTTCTAATTACTTTTAACTTATAAGGACATGAGTCTAAGCTATACTTGATAGTAGGAATTTGAGATCCTAAACTTGTATAACTTGGAATAGATAGAATAAATAAATTAGATAATAATGGATATCATGTGTGATTTAGTAGAGTCTCTTGCTTACATTGAACTTTGATGCTTTACTTACCTTGTATTTTGAACTTTGGGCATATGTGGTGGACAGATGATATTTGATGAGTATTATATGTCAAATTTGAATTGCATAAACATCATCTGCATTATTATCGATGCTTTCAATTTTATGGATTTTCAATTTAATAGAGTGTGACCTAATTAGTCTGCCTCTTCAGTTCGATCAGGCCTAGCACTGCGGCTGCTAGTTTGTCTATTTTCTGTATGTCTAACCAAGCCTAACCCTATATGGTTGCCTAGGATGGTATGTGTTAGACATTTTGGTTCTATAGCTTGTATAGTTAGTTCTTTGATATGGCAATACTAGTTTTCTGTGCACTTCTACTCTTCAGTTTAGTTCTTCTACCTTAGCCCAGCAAGCTAAGTGAGATTATGTATGCCTTCAGTTCGAGTGGCTTGTTTGGCCATAACAATTTTTAGTTCTGTATTTACTATTTTTAATTCATTTTTACTGTATTTCAGTACTTTCTTACTTACTATTTATCTGATCTTTAGCTTATTCATATGCTAAGATGTTAGCCTGTTTACTTGTTTATGTGCTAGGATACTAGCTTTACTTATATGTGTATAAATAGGATGTTAGTTTTTATTCAATTATTCATATATAAGATGCTAATTTATTCAAATATTCATGTGAGGATGCCAGTCTTGCTTAGTTATTTATATATAGGATGTCAATCTTTCTTATTTGTTTACATATATAAGGTACTAGCCTTGCTTACTTGTTTATACATAGGATGCTAGACTTATGTAATTGATTATATATATATATATATATATATATATATATATATATATGCTAGATTTTCTCTTAAATGGTTTAAATGTATTACATGTTTGTTTATATTATATTAATCATCATAAATTTACATTAATCATAAGCATATATAGGATAAATTTCTTTTCAATTATTAGTATTTATTCTTTCTTTTAGTACCTAACCTTGTTGCAGCATTGATTTAGAGGTATGTGCTTACTTCCTTTTTGTTTAAGTTATAAATTTATTGTTTATAGTTTCCTTTTCATTTCTTATGTTTTCCTGCACCTATATTTATGCTTGTTTAGTTGCAAAGTTAAAATGGTGATATCTTAAAGAACTTGAAAATTTATCAGCCTAAAATGTACTTAGACAATTTGTCTAACAAAATTTTTCTCTTTTTAGCTGGGGCTCTATGTGAAGACCCACTTAAGTAGTAATAAGTGAAACTCTTAAATATCGATGCGCCTTTTCAGATAACATTAGAGTTCCTAATAAGAACTCCAAAGTTAATCATGCTTAGGTGGGAGCACTCCCAGGATGGGTGACCTGTTGGAAAGTTATATTCTGAGGGAAAAACCGTAAGACATTTCAAGCCAAAGCGGATAATACCTTAGTGCTTAAGAGTTTGAGCTATTACAAATGGTATCAGAGCAAGCCATAGGGTGTTGAATAGGAGCGGGTAAAGTACCACTTTATGTGAGCAGCCTCTTGAACCATAATGGTTAAGGTGCTACATGGTTGTGAGTACCTCTTGAGCCTATAGGAGTCACCTCTAGTCCTATATACCCAATGGATGGTTCTTGGATCTGTGTGTAGATACTGACGATGACGTCAATTACTTAAGTTAGGGAGATTGTGATGACCCACTTAAGTAGTAATAAGTGAAACTATTAAACATCGAGGCGCATTTTCAGATAATGACAGAATTCCTAATAAGAACTCAAAAGTTAAGCGTGCTTAGGTGGGAGCACTCCTAGGATGGGTGACCCGCTGGGAAGTTATCTTTTGAGGGCAAAACCGTAAGACCTTTCAGGCCAAAGTGAACAATACCTTAGTGATTAAGAGTTTGGGCTGTTACACCCTATCATCGACAATGATAGATCAAATAATAGATCACTTATTGTTTATAGCTTCCTTTTCATTTACTTGCTTATTTCCTTGATTTGTATGCGTTGCTTACCTTGTTACTTGAGCCTTATTATTTTGACATATTTAGTTGAGATATGGAATATTTGATGAATATTCTATGTTAGTTTTGAAATGCATAATACATTGGCATTAACGATCAGTAAATTAAATTCAGTAAATTAGATAACAGTTTATTGGAGTGTGTCTTAGTTAGTCTGCATACGCAATTCTTATCGGATCCAACCATGATAAGGTTTGGATGATACATATCTAATTCTATAGTCCATCTCAGATCTAGTCATGAGTGATTTAGATGATAGATGTGGAACTTTCTATTCACTCGCTAGGTTTTAACCAGTTACTGTTATGATATTACTAGCTTAGGCACATGTCCAATTAAAAGAAATGATGTCTAGTTCAGTTCAATCCAGCTTTCAATATTTTTTGTATTTATATACTTTCAGTAGATTTTTGGTTATAAATTTATTTTCTGTATAAGCATGTTATGATGTTAGTTTCAGTATTATTTTACGTATTATGTGTTTTTGTTAATATAATCAGTATGTATAATTGATATATATGTACATAATTTTTTTGTATTTTAAGTTGTTCTAATATACAAAATGCTTAATTTTTTTGCAGCTATTTGATTTTGAGGTATATTTACTTATCTCACATATTGCTTAAATTATAAATGCATTATTTATAGTTTTTACTATTTTAGTTGTTGCTTTGTAGCACCTTTACTGCTTAGGACGATTTGTGATATCTTATAAATTCAGTAATAATTTATCAATCTAAAATGCACTTAGACAATTTATCTAATATAAATTTTTTTTTTGTTAGGGCCTTAGCATGTAAAAAATCAACATGTCAGATTTAGAGCATTTCCAAGATCCAGCTTCAGGTGAGGAGCAGGAGCAACATGAGACCCTTCTGCAACTGCTTAGTCTTTAGCTATTATTTTATTTTGGGTGAAAATGATTTTATTTCAGCTGTTTATTCTCTTAACTTTCAATAAATCATAATTTGTAATAATTTAATTATGCATTTTATGTTTGTATTTTAATACTGTATTATTTGAGATATATTGTTTATAATTTTTACTGTTTCATTTCTTGAATGTAATGTATGAATATATTTCATTTATGTCAGTTTCCGCACTCTATTTATATATTGTAGATATTCATTTGTACTCCAAATTATGATTATCATTATATGGTAGGGTGGGGCACCACAAACCCATTATAAGTAGTTGGTTACTCATTCATTTTAGTAGGACTAGTGTTGGCAAAGCGAGCGACATCTCAGTAGACATTTACTTTGTTAAAACTAATATAGGGTTATCATCTACGTGATGACCCATCCCGTCGCTAATTATATTTTATTTGCGCAAGCGGCAGGGTGGGGCACCACAAACCCATTTTGAGAAAAAATTTGGCCCAACTCCCATGCCTCCCCCAACCACTTTCCAAGGGAATATTGGGTATTCATGTAATTTGTGCATCTTCCCTAACACCTCCATGTGGCTTATATGCAGCGCCATGAACCCACATTGCAAAACTTGATCCTCACCACCTCTTACCTACAAACCGATCATGAGCCATAGTTCCCAGGGCATCCCATTGTGAATTAGGGTTTCTCGTGCATTCTATATATCCTCAAATAACTTTAGTAAGGTTTTATGATCCTAATTAAAATCTTAGCAATCGCCAAGAACTCATTCCCCCTCTACTCATGACTTTCTTGACATTTTGGGCTTCCATTCAACATAGTTTTTCACACTTTTAACTCCATAAGACCTCCTCATTACATGCTTGAAACCCTCTTTAACAAGGAGTGTAAGTTGGACAATCCTCCTTTCACTTTTTATCAATTAGTTTTCTTTCTCACCAACTATATATTTTGAACTTAGAACCTTGTTATGGAGGTTTGTTTTAGGCCAGAGATTAATAAAGAATATTATAACGAATCCAAGATGATTATCAGCTGATTAAACTTTAATCCAATTTAATTAAGTAATAATTAGAATCTATGATAAATTCAAATAAGATCAAACATTTTAAGAATCTTAATAGGCACATTTGAGAGCTATTGAAATTTCTCCTAAATTTTTTAAAATTTTAGCTTCACTTCCCGTGAGCTTCTTCTTCCTCACTCGCGCGATCCTTTCTCTTTCGCATGCTCAGCGACGGAACCCTCGCCCGCATCCCCGACGCACGCAGCGAAGGTTGTTGACGTCTTCAACTCCGGCCAGCTGGCCTTCACTATGCCGTCCCTGCTCCCCTCCCTCTCTCCTCCTATAAATAGCCCTCTTTACTTGCTATTTTGGACACACAGCGAAAAACCTCAAATCGTCCTCCTTGAATCTCACCTCCGTTTCACGTCTTGCAAGGCCACAATCATTCTGATCTTGTCGGATCATATCTGGTTAATGTGTGACCGAACCTTGTTTCATTTAATGAGGTAGACAAGTAATTGAATGCTTGTTATGAGGAGTTTTATCGCTATGCTAATCCTTTTATATTATAGATTTTGAGAAGTAATCGAATGCCTGTTATGAGGAGTTTTGTCACTTTGCATTCTTAGATTTTGAGAAGTACCGTTGTCTTCCATCCACTGCTTGAATTGTTTTTTTCCCCTACACCTTTTGATTTCCATTAGTAATCATGTTCCAAATATTAGTGAATATATTCTTTTAACTCTAATAAGAATATCATGCCTGTTTTCTTATAAATTGCATATGCACCATATTGTGATCTTATGCGCAACTTTATTTCCCTCTTGGCTTTCTCGTCCATAACTGCAACTCATACTTATGATTCTTTCCATCGCCAACTTATGCTGCTTTTTGGCATTATTTCTTGTTTCGTGAAAGTAACTGTAACTTTGTTTTTATCATTTGATGAAATATAATTGTATCATACTCTCATTTTTCTTAATTGATTCATTGTATGTTGAGGCTTTTCTGCGAAATATGGTCTAACCTTCAACAAGTTTACTTTATTGATGCATTTTTGAGCATCTTTTGTTTCCTTTTCAAACAGTCCACATAATGGGGGATTCCTTCAATAGCTTTCAACTCCTTTGCTTCACAAAATCAATCAGCAAGTCCATAATTAAAATCAAGAATTGATTTTGCAACTTGATTTCATTTTCTTTATTCAAACAAGAATCCATAACAAAATCGAGTTCTGTAACTATATTTTCATTATTATTATTATCTTTGTGGGCTTCATTTTGGATTTTCATCATACAAATAAAGCATTGAGCCTCTTCAATTTCACTGACATGTCCTTTGAGCAGATATTCATCCATAGTTACATCTACAAAATTCTTGCTCGACACATCCGTGCTATTCATGCAAGAAACTTTTAGCTTGTTACCTTTTTTTAAACTTTTCAATGCAGTCTCTAACTTTATTAGATTGTTTGACATCTTCGCTACATATTTCTTGGCCTTCACGAGAACATATTGCTGTTCTGATTTCTTTTCATTTTCTTGAATGTAGATGCTTTGACTGTATTCAATAATTAATAATTCTTTATCAGCTTAGAATAGTTTCTTATCAACTTCAACACAATTTTTACACACGATGAAGCTGAAATTATGTTTGAAAATATTTATTTTAAGTGGGTACCATGTTTGATAGGCTATGCTATAAAATATCAGTAATATTTTAAATCGGTATTAAAAAATGGAATCAATATCAAGAAAATTGTTGGAAATATTTTAGTCCTTTATGTACACAATCCAAACAATTCCTACAAATGTAAGATTTGATCCTTATATTGGGTCAATTCAACTTATTTGATTTCAAGATGTGATTGAATTAAATTGGATTATTAAAATGAAACCTTAAATTGATATTTGTAGTATTTGTATAAAGAGCAGAATAAAGATCATAAAAGGAAATTCTCTTGAATAAAATATTAAAAAAGCAGGGTTCTAAGAAAAGAAATTGAATATCTTGTCAAATGGGTTAATTAATATAAATAAATAATAATTGCATATTATTCAGATTGTTGAGTATTTTTTGGGTAATCTTAAAAGAAACTTTTTTTCACTTTTAAATTGCACTTTATTATTAATGGTTTCTGCGCCTCTTAGGGCCTTCATATTATTGATTATGTACCAGGATGCTACTTTCTATTTATGCCCATCTTCATATTGTTACTTTAGTACTATCTTATTTTAGTACTATTTTTTGAGCTATCAATTGTATCTTTCAAATGGTGTTATTATTTTTATTTTACTACCAAAGACGAAAAGAGTATCATAATGCAATATGTTGATAAATCTTGAGATTGCATGTTTATATATTTTGAACTCAAGTATGAGTGATATGAGTGTTGAACTCAGGTATGAGTGATATGAGTACTAAACTCAAGTATGAGTGATATGAGTGTTGAACTTAAGTATGAGTGATATGAGGGCTAAACTCAGATATGAGTGATATGGGTGTTAAATTCAAGTACGAGTGATATGAGTAATATGAGTGCTAAACTCAGGTATGAGTGATATGTATGATGAACTCAAGATTGAGTGAAATATGCGACGAAATTTAGGCATGAGAGGAATGTGATATATATGATCAAGTCTTTTACATGTTTATTTCTACATGACAGGTTGACACATTTCTTGCAAAAAATGATTTTGGAAAATATTGAAAATGATGGCAAAGAAATGAATATTATTTGAATGTGACAAAAACTATTTTGTAGGGAAACATATATGTTTCCTTGAAAAGAGGAATGCCAATTTGTTTCTAATAACATTTTATTCATTTTTCCTTGCTAATAATGTCTTCCATTTATATTTTGCACACTGCATGTGTTAATTGTCATGTCCTCAATAGTACTTAGATCATATTTAATATATCAGGCCAGGACTTAATTGAGGAAGAGGTATTAGTCGATGATCAAGACTAGGTCTAAGGAGCTTATTGATGGAGCTCTTCATTTTTACTTTAGAGAGAGGATTTGGAGTGTATTTCAAGTTCTTTTAAATTTTACATGTAATAACATGATATTATTTGGGATGTGATTTTTCTTATTTTTCTAATATTTTCTTTTTGTATTAAATGGATGTGATGTAAAAAATTTCTTTATTATTCATCACTATAGTAAAGACCCAATATGATCATGGGAATTAATAATCTAATATTAGATTAGTACGATAATCTAATATCAGGCCGTTACAATTGGTATCAGAGCAGTATTAGGTGCATTTTAGTATAACACTGAATAAACCAAGTAGCTCCAATAGAAGGGTACAATCTTCTCAAATAGGTGAGAAAGGAATTTGTTCTAGGCAGTACTGGGGCCTCACCACACTCCTCTTAGCTACAGAGGGATGATCAAGGGTCTAGAGGTTGGGTTCGGTGGGTTGAGGCCATCGGAGGATCATGAGAGGCAGTGGGAAAAAAAAGGAAACCCGAGGGAGTGTATGTAGGGATTTTAGGAAGGTTAATTGCTATCTAGCTTTGATTGCAGTAAAGGAAATCATTAGGGGTAAGGAAGGTTTAAATAAAGTTTCCCAATGCTTATGGTCTTAGGATGTCATCCTAATCGATGGCGATAATTGGTTATTCCATCTCCATGGTTGGGATTCCTCAAAGCCGTTTCCCGAGGAATAAAGGGTATAATATTAGATGGCCATGTTTGTGAGGACACATGGAATCTATCCGTGGTTTCGGGTGGGTCAGAGGATCATCACACGATGCACGGTCACATGAGGAGGCTCGAGTAGTTGCGATTCAGATTCGGCTGTCGGCTGTCGGCTGTCGGCAATCAATGGCACGAAGACGATTCATAGTGACATGATTTTTCATTTGTTTTAGCTTCAAAATTATGAAATTTTCACACTTTGCATAATTGAGGGTGCGAAATCTAAGTATGCATGTATTTTTGGATTTTGGGTCCTAAATTATTTTCATTAATTTTTGTATTTATTTTCCCGCTAAAATTCACAATTTCAAATTCTCTTTAAGGGATGGTTTGGTATTTTCTACGTCCATGCATTTTTGTTTCCATTTTCTAAGTCCATTCTTGCTCACATTCGATGGTTTGACAGCTCTTTGAGTTAATTCACCTGAGATAGAAAAAATCACATGAAAAAGAATATTCCACAATAAAGAGAAAACATTAAAGGTGAAAGAATGCATTGTCGCACTGTGAAAATTTGTGCTCGATGAGGAACAGGTAGGAAAATGATCTCGTTTATTAATTGAATAAAAGTATTTCCAATATCCTCCATAAACCTTAGATGTATACACATATAATCCTTGTTCTCAAGAATGATGCAAATTAGCAGATAATAAATTACTAACTAACAACTTTATAACAACCTTACAACCTATTATTCAGGAAGAAGTATGAGTAAATGCTGTCAGCATAACTTGCGCTAAATTTTTCTAATTTTGTTGTTATAATTATAATGAAGTGTTCCGTTGTTGCTGATTGATTCAGGTTGCTGCTTCGATACCCCTTAAATTAGAGGATACACTTAATGTATGCAGAGCTTTAATATTGATAAAATGAACATAGATGGGGGCAGAGATTTAGCGAGAAAATCAAGTAGCTGATTGAAAGAGTTATCTGGCATTAGATA
Organism: Gastrodia elata; assembly: GCA_016760335.1. Taxonomy (NCBI): domain Eukaryota; kingdom Viridiplantae; phylum Streptophyta; class Magnoliopsida; order Asparagales; family Orchidaceae; genus Gastrodia; species Gastrodia elata. Next base: position 47,616,521 of record CM028671.1, on the reverse strand, counting down.
ATGATTTAGTTAAGATGTATCATCCAGATATGAAACAAATGTTTGAATTTTTATTTTTTGTAAATTTGGAGACATTTTAGGCATATCCGACGTGTTTGAAAAAGGTAGAGGTGTTTGTGTTCTGTAAGTGTCTGATATTACACTTAATTAGGTTCAATCAAACATCATATTTGAACTCATAAGACCTAATTTATTGCTATCCATGGTGTACCATAATTAGCAAATCGTTGATTTCCAACATAAACTAAGTTTTGGCTATTATAATTATTCTAATTATAAAAACACTTTAAAGTACTGAATACCAACACAAGAATCAAATAATTTCAAGTGCAATAGTTTAGTTTTTAACTTATTCAGCTTAGTTACATTAAACATGAACAAAACAGGCCCCAAATTATTGATAGTAGTTGAGGAAGTGTAGAAACACTCATGTAAGAAAAGGCAACAGCTGAAAAACTCTAGTAGTAAGAAAAACACAAAACAGACTCTCCAGAAATGCCATCAGGTTAGCAGCTGATGAGGCAAATATATAACAGATTTAGAAAAACAGCAGCAAGATTAACCTGCAAAGACTATGCATTTCTTCATTTAACCGAATATAAATCGCTTCACCTCCAAAAAAAAGGGTTGTCTTTTGCAACCTGAACTATATATTACAGCTTAAATGATCCAATCACTAGACACAAAAAACAAGTTTCTTACATCCAATCCATAACAGTTCAAAGGAAAACTATAAGTCTAGTGTTACACAGCCTAAATGAGCAAAAAGAAAAAAAAAACTTGCGCCAAAACAAAAAAAAAGGAAGAATTTCTAGATAAGGAAGAAAATGGGCTATCTATCTTGAATGCTATGCTTCTTTACATTGATTTGGGCACTTGCCAATGAAACTAGAGGTTTTCTTCCTCTGAAGCAGCACAACTCTCAGACATACTACTATTTGTTGCCATCATCTGGTTCCAATAGAGGTTCTCTACTTCAGAATATGAAGCACTGCAATGCACGTGAAGTGGCAAGTCTTCATTAGAGCTTTTGCCTATGAATTGCAGCACTGAGCTCTTATCAGGGGATGATGCAAAGAGGCTCCCTGGACTAACGCATATTCCTTCATTGCCCAAAGAGTCTTCAGCACCACGCAATTCAGTTGATCCAGCATCGCTAGAATTTAGAATTGATGGTTTTCTTAAACATAATTTGGAGCTGCTGGGTCTGCACACTCTCTTGGGATTCTTCATATAGTTCTTGAACTCTGGATTGTAAATGCAAAAACATATAAAATTTTGAGCTGTTTATCTTGGTGAATTTAAGATTCTAGTAAAATAAAATGCAGTGGAAGAGTTTAACGTGAGAAATTATTTTAATTGCTTGTTTTGGTGCTATGTTAAATGGAAGAATTGCAAAAGCTAAATTGGTTGAATTCTATCTAAATCATTCATGTTCACCCAACCAATCAGCCCATTATATAATTTACATCACTCATTTTACACGTCATAGTAGCAGTGTATTTAAAATTTATGTAAGATTTTATTTCAAGCATTATTGAATAATGTTTTGGCAATTTGGTTGAATTCTAGTTTTTTTTTGTTGTGATTTAAGTAGAAAAAATATTTAAATTTTTTAGGAAATATTAATTTTAATTTGACATCATCTCGTGCCAGAAAAAAAAGCAATAGGATTGATGTACTTATCTAATAAGATTTAACCAAAAAAACACAAAAGCCCTCAACTACAGTAGATAGTTGATATAAAAAAAAATTATTGTGTTACCAACAATTGAAATTTTGAAGAAAAAACTAACTGGATGCTATGATATTGTAATGAAAATTCAAAAAAAAAGAGAGATTGAACCATGATGGCAGCAATGCTATTGCAACTGATGTGAGAGAGTGTATTTAAAGATTAAATGTGTTTCTGCAAGAGAAACTATGATCCAGCAAGGATCGAGCATATCTCAAGTAGGCAAGAAAATAGACACAAAAAGGATGCAAGCGAGGTAGGTGTTCTGTGTGGATGCATATGCAATACACGAGGCAGCAGCACAAGCAGCGCAAGATAGTAGAAAGAAGCTTTGCATGTAAGGAGATTGGGCAGAAGGAGATATGTGAAGCTGGTGGTGAAAACGCACTATACAAAATTGACGAGAGAAGAGGTTCATGCCATGCAGTAAAAAGGAAAAACCGAGGGATATGCATTGCATGATCGGTAAGAATCATGAGGTGGCTAGAGTAAAGAAGAAGAAGGGAAACCTCTCTCAGGTAACATGTTAGAGAGGTGAAGGGAAACCTTTCTCATCTAACACGTTAAAGAAAAGGAAAATCTCACGACTTGACAAAAATATTTTTTCTATAAATAGACAGGAGAATACAAATGAGAAACAGAAAGGGATAGTAATCTTTCCCCTAGTAACTTGACATAAGATTATACCTCGCATTGTTTCCTAAAACGCTCTAACAATAAAAAATTTGAACAACTGAAATTATTCTAAGTTTTTTTATCCCATCTACTACAATTCTTTAAGATAACTGTTTTGTAAATATTTTATTCATTGGCACCATGAATTCATCTAGAAAATATTTCTAAAGTTTAGTAACCACCAATCTTTCAGTTGAGTAGTATTGTCCTTGATATATGAAACTGAAATGTTTAAATCTTGCTTGAAGGAAAAATAAAACATTAGAATTTTTGGTTATGGATGTGTTAATGATGATATTTACTACCCAGAGATGCTATATTCATATTCAAATATAGCGTGTAATCGAGATTTACAAAAAGGACTTATCAAAACATCAATGCTCATTAATGATCACTAACTTATCCATCTAACCATAAAAGGGCCAAGGAAAATTTGTCCAGTTGTAAATGATGATGCTGTGAGCAAAATTTGAGTTTTAATCAGAAACTACGATTCATACAGAAGATGCAGCAAATTGAACTTTTTCCAATAGTAGAGCAACATTCCACATAAATCATTGAGAAGAAAAACCGACCTTGCAATTGCAAGTTTTGGCTTTCATATGGTGTCACGATGGGTGTCAAATCAACATGCCGAAACAAGTTTGACATGCTTTCACCTTTTTTTACCCTGGTAGGGCGCTTGTTCTTTATATCCTATAATACAGATAAAAAATTAGTTACACTAGTAGTCAATACATATAAAGAGAGAAGTTACATTACTTCTGGATGGATAAAACTATTTTTTGCACAACTCTCACCATCCATTTACATGGATGAATGGGTTGCTGAAAAAGAGGGCTGCTGGATTGTGAGGCCTAAGTAGAGGTAAGCAAGGTCGGCACCTCAGTGAGAAACAGGAACATACAAAGAAAATAATACTAGAAAATAAAATAACGGCCCAATTCAAAAGAACAGAGAGCAACTACTCAATTAGGTTTCAATTTTTCAAAGCAACTTTTGAGCAAACTTTTCAAATTTTATACGTTCTAGAAAACAATTGTATTTGAGCTTTATTTTGTTATATGTAGTTTTTATGACAAATTAAGTATATGAAAATAAATAAACTATGAAAGAGAACTAATCGAGTAAAAATCTCATAATTATAGTAGCATCATAATAGTAAATTAAAAGAGGATCTTTGGTGAGACTCCATAATTCTTTCATGAGCGAGTTTATACAAAAGAAGCTTCCTTGCATTTAAAATGGAGTGCAAGGTTGTGAGCACAAATTCTTTAACAACAAAAATTTATTAATTTAAAATAAAGAAAAAAAATGTTTATTCAGTTATTTAAGGAGGCGTTTCACAAAAAAGATCATAGTTATATATTAAGTTAAGTATTACCTGAACTTAAATTCATTGATGGCTCACATGCATCCCCTCGTGATTTAGCCAAGTTCACAAGCTTCTTGGCCAAATGGGTATATGTCACATCACCCATAACTCTAAGTGCATCAGTAACCTCGCATAAATATAGAGTGAGCTATGGGGCTCAATTAGTGGCTCTCAGCTCATATACGTCCCCTCTTGATTTAGCCAAGGTGATGTTCTACGAAGCTAAATGAGCCTGTCACATGACTCATGCTTAAAGTGCAACAATCACATCGCATAAACTAGAGTGAGCTATGTAGCTCAAAAAGTGTTTAACAATTTCTCATGTCTCGATTGATTAAGACTTGCTCAAGGTTGTGCATAGGCAGTTTCCGCACGACGAATGCTGTCCCATACATTCGCGGCGTTAACGCTCAAGCTTGCACAACCCTTGAACAAGACGATCAATGAGCTCTATGAAGTTTATATGATAAAATAGTCATTCATAGATTTATATAGTAAAATTCTAAGTTCCAATTATGTCATTCACACAGCATGCAAATATTTCAATTTTTGAACAATCATTTATTGATAAGAAGAGCACAATGTTGTACATTCATATGACCCTACATGCTTATGCCCAACACTCCCCAAGGAGAGTTTAGGCTGCCATTAAACTAGAAATACAGGGAGAGAAATAAGAGAAACTAAGCCTTTGTATGGCTTTTACAAAGAAAGAAAAATAGTAAATGAAGGGGTACAATACTAGGGAACAGCTATAGTGTTCTCCCAGATCTCTCTTCCTTGGCTCTCCTTAGCTCCTTGCTCTCTGTTCTTCTCCTCTTTCTTGGCTTGCAGTTTTTTCCTTCATTGGGTAGGGAATTCTCCTTTGATAGATCTCAATAGCACTTTAGGTTAGGAATTCTTCCACTGAAAATTCAGAACCTCTCTTCCTTTTCAATTCTTATTTTTATAACCCTCAAGACTGCCTCCCAACATTTACACAGTCAATTAATTGTCCATCTTGAGAGTTGAATTTGCATTTACTTTTATTTCTTTATTCCATTGGTAATGAGAATTTTTAATGCCAATAATTTGAAATATGCTATGGGAATATGAAGGAATTAAGTCTATTTTCCTTTTCAATGCAGATTGGGAAGGGATAAAAATCCAGAAAATGCGGCGGGAGCTACATCGCATTGTAGCATATAGCCCTCTTTTAGTAGCGCGCTACGGCGCGCTGTAGCGCCTAAGTCTCCGTTGGATGGGTGCTATGGCGCGCTGTAGCGCCACACTTTCTGTCTGAAGCGCGCTACGGCGCGCTGAAGCGCCCATGTCTTTGTTTGATGGGCGCTACGACTCGCTATAGCGCTATGCTTTCTGTTTGAAACGCGCTATGGTGCGCCGTAGCGCCTAAGTCTCTGTTGGTCGGGCGCTATGGCGCTGTAGCGCTATGCTTTTTGTTTGAAGCGCGCTATGACGCGTTGTAGTGCCTAAATTTCTGTTTGATGGGCACTACGGTGCACTGTAGCGCCATGCTTTCTATTTGAAACGCGCTACGGCGCGCTGTAATGCCTAAGTCTCTGTTGGTTGGGTGCTATGGAGTGCTATAGCGCTACATTTTCTGTCTGAAGCGCACTATGGCGCGCTGCAGTGCCCTTGCTCTCCTTAAATTCTTCTTTCTTGATATCAAGTTCATTGTCCTAAAATGTCATAAAAGTACTTGTCAAAGTACCACTAATCTTATGAAAGATAGGAATTCTAACACTAATTTATCTATATTTATTAGGTTCATCACACCCCCACACTTAACTATTTGCTCGTCCTTGAGTAAGCAATGAATACCCCCTTTTGAATACTAAGAATCATTTAATCCTGCTCAGAACAGTTTTAAAATTCTTTTATATAATTTTAAAGTTGTTCAACAAAGTGATGACTGAATAGGGGTACTACTCAATTGTAATTGACTCAGTGTTTCCTTGCTCTTCCCACATCCTTTTTTTTCTTTTTCTTTTTAAACAGTGAGTGATGTTCAGAACATTTGGAAACTCACAAGTTCTTGTATTGGTATAACTGAAGGTTGGTGTTCTTGAACATTTCCGTGTCATATGTGCTTCTTCTTCTGTAGTGCATGCATATCACCTCTTTCAGGGGGAGATATTTTTTTTCATCCTGACATTTCTTTTTAGTAACTTAGGAGATATATTTTCTTCATCCCCTTTTTCTTCCTTTTGATTTTTTTTTTCTAGGAAGAGATATTTTTCTTTATCCCATTGATCATGCAATGCATTCAGTAAGTCCTACAAAAGCCCACCATATTCTTGATTTCACCATTCCTTTATTTATCTCATACAAGTCTTGGTTCCCTCCCAACACTTATTTCATAACATCACAAGTTTTGATAGAAGATACAAGATAGTGATGGTTGGTAGATTTCACTGAAGTTTTTACAAATAATGGTTACCTTCCTTTTCAGTCAGTTATTTGTCAAACACATTAATCTCAGAAAAGTTTCTAGATCACTAGTTAAAGCTTGATTATGCAGATCTAAATTCACAAAAATTGATACTACTGATTTTCATAAGGTACGAACACTTAATTACAACGATGGTGGATAACCAATACATAAGGTAAGCAAACAAACAAACAAACTAGAAAGAAAAAGTACAAAGCAAAAAGAAAAGTTACAACCTGTTTTATTCATCGTCCTCATCTTCTTCCTCTTCTTCTTCTTCTTCAAAATCAGGCCAATGGATGTTTGGAGGAGATTCAAGCACTGGAGGTTGTGGAAAGATAGATTCGCTTGGCTCACCATGCAGATTCCAATTTGTAAGCATCTCCCCAAGAGCTGTGTGAAAGTCTTGGTTGTACCTACATTGGTAATGACAGTTTTACAATATTTCATGCCCTCTTCCACATATTTTCTAGTATGTTTGTGATACTCCTTCAATCTAGTGATCTCCTTTTGAAGATTTTTAAACTTGGGATTTTGCCCTCATTATTACTCACCTTCACCCCATGATGGAGGCATATTCCAATAATAAGAGATCCAAAGGAGAGGGCTGCGCGGCCCTGTTAAGGCTTGCCAAAGGTGCTCAAGAATGATCCCGAAGATATGAAGGATGTTGGCTAGATTGCCTCTCCAGTTTGCATTGCCATGAGTGAGAGCTCTTGCTACAGACGTAGGATCAAAATTTATATTTAAACACTCATTGTAGGAGCAGCTTCCTACCGCTCCAAGTTCATAAAATTTATCAATTTGCTAAAGCCCAAAGTCTACAGCCTTTCCTCGGACAAAGATTTTTCACCGATTTGCATCGATTGCATTGGCGAAGACTTCATGGACAAGGGTTGGATGTGCCCTGCTCTGCAGTCCTACCAAATTTTCCCAACCCCTATTCGCTATATCAGTATAGCTTACATGGTAAGGAGGGGAAAACACCCTATCTGGGATAATTTTCTTCTAAATAATTAGTAATGAAGTTAGGATTAGAAACGATACACATCCTTAGCCCTATATATTAGAATGGATAAAAAATGATGTTAAATTGGCAATTGTGAAACAATGTCATCTTAAGGTTGTTACACCTGAGTGTACATAGATGAAGTAGTATGCGATGATGCACCACAAGATGTGTGTCAAATATTTCTTGGGGGTCCCTATCTATGGATACAAAGGGTGTCTTCTATAATATACAACGATATACAATTACAAGATGAGAAAAGAATTAATTTGTATTGAGACAATCCCAAAAAATTATTGAGATAACAACAGTCGTGCTCTTAAGTGGACTGTTCATGCTTGTCAAATTTTTGCCTGGAATGGAGCCAACTAAAATTTTTTTGATTTAGACAAGATAGGATGATTTTTCCCTGACTCGATTGAATCAAAAAGTTTCTCAATTGAGAATTTTGAAGTGGGAAGTCACATGAATGGGAAGTTTGATTATGTAGATTGTATAGCAGAATGCTTTTGAGCAGTCACATTGATCAGTGAACGACATTTGGAGATGTTGAAATATAGAGTTATTTGAGGAACTGAAAGGTTTCCAAACTGACCTATTGAATATAAAATACATTTATATTTTGGTTCTATATTGCCTAACTTAAGTTTTTATAGAAACTATGTTATAAAAAAAGAAAAGAATAAGAAGTTGCTAATCAACTTGAACAAGGGTTAACTCAATTGAACACCATTTTATGTCATCATTAATTATTATTATACCCCCATACGAATGGAGATTTGCGTATATGTAGTGATTATAGAACCCTTAACAAGATTACAGCTTTGAATAGCTATTGCCTACAAATATATGAGGACCTAATAGATCAATTTTAATTGGCTAAAATATTTAGAAAGCTTAATCTTAAATACTAATATCAAGTTTGGATGAATTCAACTTATTCTTGAAAGATAGTTTTAAAAACCAATAAGGATTGTTTGAATAATTGGTTATGCATTTGGTTATGTAATGCTTTAGCTATCTTCATGAGGCTGATAAATTAAATTCTGAGGACAAACATAAACTACATTTTGGTATATAGTTAAAAAAAGAGGCACAAGAGAAGCATCTTGATAAAGTTTTACAACTACAACAACATAAATTTGTTCTTAAACTGAATAAATATGAATTTGGAAAAGCAAGTTTATTATAAATTTGGAATCAAAGGAAGAGAAATATTGATAGACTCCTCTAAAAAATGCTATAGCTAAAGTGCGAATACCTAAGAATGTCATTGAGAAGCGTAGCTTCATTGGAATGTGTAACTGTGTGAGGGAATTTATTTAAAATTTCTGTATTAGTGCACTTCACCGACTTACTAAGGTGAATCGATATTTTAATTGGAGAGAAGAGGAAGAAAAGGCATTCCAGTTGAAAAACATAACCAGTTAGGCTCCAAAATTAGCTCTACATGACTTCAATAAGCCCTTTAAAATTAAAGTTGACACATCAAGACATGCAGTCGGAGTAGTTTTAAGTTGATACGGAAAATAGTTATTATTTGAAGTTACAAGATTCACAATTGAACTATCAGATTTATGATAAAGCCTACAGCATTGCATCAATTAATAAAGTGTTAAGGTACTATATTTTGGGAGAATAGTTGATTGTGCATACTTATCACATGCTTTTACATTATTTGCAAACTCAATCAAAACTTCAACAAGCTAAACATATTAAACAGATAAGTAGTCTTCAACAATTTAGCTTAGTTATAAAATAATAAGTAAAAAATAAAATGGCTGATTTAGTCTTTCGACCTCCAATAACGCTGACAATCATGTTAAAAATGGAAGGAGCGGTGATTAAGGATTCAATGTATACACGCAGAAGATCATGGTTTTAAGAATTTTGAAACACTTGTCAAAATAATATTAAACAATTGAACAGGAATTGCAATCCACCGATTGGAAATTTGAATAAAAAATACTATTATAAAATTTTGGAGAAATTTGAAATGCTAGTTAAAATAATCTTAAACAATAGAGCAAAAATAGCGATCAACTGTTTGATTACATGGCCCTCAATAGTTATCCTCAAGATTATGGCATCTTTCAAAATTAACATATACAGTCTATGTTACAATTACTAAAATAAGACTCTTTGGATTATAATGTAGTCCTCCACAGCTCAAGTTTTCTTTAACTTAACCCTAATCTTATCAATTAATAGAACGCCATCAGCAAATAGCTTGCACTGGGAACCTCCTTTAGTTGTCCATTAAGCACATCGATAATTAAAGCAAAAAATATATACTAAGAGCAAAACCTTGATATAATCCAATAGTAATAGGAAAAACATTATGCAAGTCACCAAGCAATTGAGCACATGCTGTAGCCCCATTATACATATCTTTAATAACATCATTATTTGTCACATGAAATCTTTTTCTCTCCAACACCTCTTCAAATAACTTCTCTATACTATCATAAGCCTTTTCAAGATCAATAATGATTAAATGTAGATCTTTTCTTTCCAAAAATTTCACCATCAAATCTCTTAGTAAATTTATAATTTTCATGATAGATCTTTTTATAAAGACCAATTAATATTGAGAAATACGAAAATCCCTTAGTAATTTATATTCAATCATTCTCTTCCAAAATATCAGCATATGACTCATTAACTTAATTCTCCTATTACAAGGTCTTGAATTTTATTATTATTTTTGTAATAAGTACGCCAATACTCCACTAATATAGCATTGGTTTAGTCTTCAAAATAACATTTAATAATTTGGTAAGCCAAAATATTTTTTCTGCACCCATATATTTTCACATTAATAGGGATAGCATATGATCCTATAAAGAATTCAAATTTCTGTTTTACAACCCGCCAAAAGAAAGAGCAATTGATTCCAATCTTTATATAGTCATTGTGATTATTCTGCATTCATCATATAATTAAGAATCTTTTATATTCATTTAATATTTATTTTTATGTTTGTGTGACTGGGAGTTAATTGCTTCCTTAATCATCTACAAGGCATCTGCATTACTCAAGCCTCCTCATAGATCCAAGAAAATAAAGAATTTTGTACATTTGAAGCCAAAATATTTGGAATAAAAATCTAATATTGTAAAGTCAAATTATTTATGTTACCAAAAATTGTTGTCGATCTGATTGAATGTTTTATCCAGTTGAGGTGAACATGAGCAAGGTTGAATTAACAAAAATGTATGTGCACTAACAAACACAACATGCAGAAGAAGACATTTAACTTTACATGGAAAACTTCAAGCTGGAAAAAATCACGACAAATTTCCACTATGATATGGAAGAAGAATGCAAAAAAGTACACTCTTTACAAACACCACACTTTCATATCTCAACCCCATACAAACCATGGCTATTTATAGGCCTAGGTATGTAACACCTTCATATGAATGGCCATGAAAGAAAACAACTATTTTTTTGGGTTGAAAACATCCATTTTGATTGAATCTAAAGTTTCAAGTGTTTTCTCTATAAATAGCCATAGATGCAACTTGCGGTTTCTGGGAGTTATAAACATTCCTCTTGAAACTTCTTGAAGTTTTAAGAGTTTCTTCCATGAACTACCAAAAATGCGAATTATGGTTTTATGGAGCACTTGAATCTCCATCATGCACAATAATCTTCTACTTGTAGACGAGTGTGAAGCTTCTTCTTCTTCATTCCTTAATAACTATATGCATAGCCTAAGGAGGCATGGTGTGGCTCACCATTCCTCCTTATTTTCTGCAAGCTCCGCCTGGCGGAACCTATTTTCGTGGGTTTCTTTATCCACATTTTCCATAGAATAGACTCTTTTCTTGAGTACGTAACATCTAAGGCCCCTGCCCCTGCTATACTTGGTGTCAACAATTGTACTTCTCCATCATTGGCATGCTCTAACTCGCCTTGGATACACCGTAGTTTGGAAGGCTTTTCGAGCTCAACCCTTGGTACTAGAGGCACAACTTGCCTCACCTGAGCTTCCTCTTCAATCTCGTATTGACCACCAGACTCCTTGTCAAGTGAGAGCATGACTCACCTCTGCTTCTAGTTCACATAATCTTCAGAGAGGAGAGATTGGGCACTCTCTCTCTAGTGCCCAGCCAACCGGTGCCCCACTGCTAAGGACAAACCTATTATATACAGTTATGTATTCTTGCTCACTTGTGCAATCATTGATGTACACTTGATTACCTTCCAAGAGTTCTCCATGAATATGGCCGCGTATCCAACCTCATGTTAGCTAGCCAACAAAAATCAAGTTCTTCAGGCTAGGAACATACTAGACATCCTTCAATCGCATTGATTCGTTCAGTAATATAATGTCCACGTCTCATCACCCCACGATGTCCATGCCATATCATCTTCGAGATTCATGCTCCCCAAATCACTTATTGTGTGAGATTTAAACACACCTTTGCTTGGGGTCGTATGACATGATGCTCCATAATCCACCACCCTAGACTCGGCATGGTCCAAGGACAGGATCAATGCATTCTCAAGATCCGTAAGTGTAATGTTCGTCGCTCCATCTTTCTAATGATTCGCACCTTTGGATTTCTTAGTGGCTGCACAATTCATATTGAAATTCCCCTTCTTCCCACATGTCCAACTGTGATGTCCCGATGCCGGTTTAGCAAAAAATTGTTCCGACATCGGGTGTTCACTTACCGCAGGATCATATTGAGTAATGAAAGAAAATGGACACATATAAAAATATAAGATATTTCTCATTTATTTCAAACTTCATATTACAAGATCTGACATCGTACTCGTACAAAAGTGAAAAATAAATATAAGTAAAAACAGCGCCGTCATAGATCCATTTGCAAATTGAAAATTTTAAGCATTAGAGTTCTTGTTTAAGCTCTTCCAGAAATACCTGACCTGTTATTGTACAACAAATAATATTGGGATTGAAATTCCTAATAATTAGAGAGTACTCTAAGTGCCACAGTAATCAATGCAGTATTATATTTTATAATAGCAGATATGCAATTTACGAAAGAAATGCAGAAAAAATAATAAGATAAAAGCGCAAATGAAATAATTAATTTCCTGCAAAAGATATTAGCACAAAAATGCAGCTTACTGATGTCATTTTTCCAGTAACCTGCCACGAATGTTGTTACTGATGTCTTCTTTTCAGTAACAACCCACGAATGCTATTATCGATGTCATTTTTCCGGTAATTAGCCACGAATGCCGTTACTGATGTCATTTTTCCAGTAACTGGCCACGAATGCTATTACTGATGTCTTCTTTCTAGTAATTAGCCACGAATGCTGTTACTGATGTCATTTTTTCAGTAACTAATCACAAATATTGTCACGTTGGTTCCGAACAACGAACCAAGCTTCAAATTGAAATTTTGGCTTAAAGCAATTAAAAGCTAAACAGCAATAATAATACTAAATTTAATACTTGTCATATACTGGGTACCTTTTATCTTTTAGATTCGGATGAGTGATAGTTCGCTCAATCTGCATTTAAAGTTCCCGATATTTTAGCCAATGATTTTTAGGAACACTATTTTTCTTTCAAGGATTTTCTTATATTCTTCTTTTCTTATCTTTATTCTTTCATATTCTCGTAATGATATAAGTCTTTATTTAGTCATTTCATATAATATTTATCATATTAATGTTATGAAAGAATAAGGACAGAAATAAATTGATTGATTAGCAATACTAAACATCTTCATTACATTTTCAATGTTATCTATTATGATAATGTGAACGATATTTTTGAGATGTTAAGATCATTACTAATGATTAATCACAAAAAGGAAAATTTTCATTTCATTTTTCATTTCATTTCATTTCCATTTCTTATCTTAGATTAGGATTACTTGGAAAATAAAGAAAGGCTGGAGGCTGGAGGGTTGTGGGGCTGCTGGTAGGGGCTGAGGAAAAGAGGGCTGCTACTGTGGGGCTGAGGAGAAGATGGCTGCTGCTTTAGGGCTGAGAGGAGGAGACGGCTGCTGTTATAGGGATGAGAGGAGGAGATGGCTGCTGCTATAGGGCTGAGAGGAGGAGAGGGTTGCGGCTGTGGGGCTGGTAGAGAAGTTGGTGGGGCTGGAATGGGAGCTGGCTGCTGCTGTTGTGGGGCTGAGGAGAAGAGGGCTTCTGCTGTGGGGGCTGGTAGAGAAGCTGGTAGGGGCTGGAATGGGGGGAGGAGGAGCTGCTGGCTGTGGTAGGGGAACTGGCTGGTAGCTTGTTGGCTGTTTGGGACTGTTGGTCGGCTACTGTGTGCTGAGGGGGGGAGGGCTGGCAGGGATGAGGAGGGGCTGCTGGCTGGGAATGGGGAGAGGGACTGCTGCTGTGTGCTGGCTGGGAGGGAAAAGTGGGGAGAAGAGGGCTGGCTATGGGCTGAGAAGGGGAGATGTCTGCAAATGGGGAGAGGGTGGCTGCTGCTGTAGGGCTGAGAGGAGGAGAGGGCTGCTGCGTAGGGCTGAGGAGAAGATGGGAGTTGCAGCTGTTGGCAATTTGGGAGAGGAGGAGAAGGCTGTGTGGGGAGGAGAAGGTGGGAAGGGAGGGGGTTTTAATAGAGAGGAAGAGGGATGAGGTAAGAGGGGCAGGATAAGGAGATAATGGGATCCTTTATTGGCGCCATTTAAGGTGCTAATTGCCGTAAGGGCCGCATATTGGCGGAAGTTCCCGTAAGAAATTCGGAACTTGGGGGGGTGGCGGATAGAGAGAGAATTTTTGAAGGAAATTTACTTAAACTTAAATTAATCGCATTTTTTCGCTGTTTGACATCCAAATACAATGAAACTTGACACTTATATGTGTTATGATATTATGAACACCCTCGTGCCGAAATATTTTTGATTCGGAATAATATTTTATTTTATATTAATTTTTTAGCTTAAAAACTTCAAAAATTAACCACAATCAAACCGGCGCTCAAAATTTGATGAAACTTCTCAAGCAATCTTATATAATATATTGAACATAACGACACTGAAAACGATGAATTTTGGTAAGCATTTCAATGTTCAAAATTTTTAGAATATAAATAATTTAGGAAATAAAACGGGGGCTTCCGTTATTCGGATTTCTCCAAAAATAGAACATTTTGATCTTTAAAATAAATCTCACCTATGGTATTTTTGTTTGCCATAATTCGAAATTCTTCGGGATCTTGATGGTTCAGCGATAACTATCCCGATATTAGGTATTCACAAACCACAAGATCCTATTAAGCAATTTAAAAGAGAATATATACAAATATAAAGACCAAATGATATTTCTCATTCAACATAACTTCATAATACAAAATAGCCAGCGTACTTCTTACAAAGTTCATCTTTTTAAAACAAAAGATAAACTGAAACAAAAATAAAATAAAATAAAAAGTAAAGTTGCGCTGTAGATCCGTCAGCAATTTGAAAATTTATGATTTAAAGTTCTCACTCGCTCAAATTATCCCAGAAATACCTGACCTGGTATTGTAAAGAAAATAATATCGGGATTGGAATTCCCAGTAATTAGAGAATATTCTAAGTACCACAGTAAACAATAAAACATTACATTTTATAATAGCAGAGATGCGATTAGCGGAAAAAGAATGTGATAAAAATGTAGGAAAAATAAGACAATAACGCAAACGGGATAATTAATTTCCTGCAAAAAGTATTATCACAAAGATGTATATTATTGATATCGTTTTTCAGTAACCAATCAACGTATATTATTGATGTTATTTTTCCAGTAACCAACGACTTACGTTACTGATATCATTTTTCTAATAACCAACCACTTACGTTATTGGTGTCAATTTTCCAGTAACAAACTATTTTATAAAAGGAAGTTGGTTTCAAACAACCAACCAAACATCAATATGAATTTGGCTCAAAGCGAAGCTAAGCAGCAGTCAAGTGCAAAAAGTAATATACATGTATATATACTTGGTACCTTTTTCTTTAAGTTCAAAATACAAGTTGATTGAATCTGCATAAGTTTTTGCTATTTAAATTAGCCTTCTTAGCTAATACTTAGAGATTTATGAAAACATAGTATGATATTTTAGGAATATTTAATATTTTCTTTTCTATTTTATTTTTCTTTCACTCTCTTTTTGATAGAAGACAGAATATTAAGTTACTGAGGATAGCAATAATATTTATAATAGCGTTATTATTATCATTATTTAATAATAATAATGATAATAATAATATATGAAAGAAAAAGATAGAATGAAAAATGACTGAATTGAAATTGACAGAATGGAAATAACAGTTATAATATAATATTTTTACTGTTATTATTATTGATTAATGACAACAATAATGATGTTAATAACATATTAGAGATAATAAAATAATCATATTATGAAAAATGAAAAAGAAATATAGAAAATAAAATAATAAAAAAAGTGCAAAATTTTCTCCTCTTTTCTTCCCCTTTTTCTTCCTCCTATCACCTAGGGTTAGGGTTGCCAGGAGCCGAAAGGAGGCCGGACGTGGCTAAATGGGGCCGGAGTGGGGTGGCCAGAGCAGTGGAGGCAGCGACTGGCTGGGCTGAGGGAGGAGTAGGGTTTTGCTGTTGGGAGAGTTGAGGGAGTTTTAGGTTTAGTGATGGGGTAGGGGGGTATATATAGGAGGGAAGGAGAGGGAGGGAGGGGACAACCAGGCAGTTGGGCGACGCGCGTGCAAGCGTCTACGTCTATGGGGGGAACAGGAAACAGACAGAGGAAAAAACAAAATAATTAATTTCAATTAAATTTTTTGCATTTTTTCATCGTTCGATTTCCAAAAATAACGAAACTTGACACCGAGGTGTGTTCGATGAGACAAACACCCTCGTGCCAAAAAATTTTGATTCAGAGCAATATTTTATTTTATATTAATTTATGAAGTTTGAAACTTCAAAAATTAATCATGATCGAACTAGAGCTCCGAATTTGATAAAACATTTAGCATAGCCTTTAATAATATACTTAACCCAATCACACAAAAATTCGATGAATTTGAACTTGTAATTAATTTTCTCAATTTATTAAATTTAAACAATTCAAAAATTAAAACAGAAGTTTTCGTTATCCGGATTTCTCCCAAACTAGGGTATTTTGATCTAAAAATTATTTCTAACCAATGGTATTTTGGTTTGCCCTAATTTGAAGTTCCCCGAGATCCTAATTTTTGAGTCGGGATTTAATCTAATTTGTAAAGTAACAACATTGGGTCGTTACAAACACCCCAACTTAAAAATGATGTCGTCCTCGACATCATACGAATAAAATGAAGTCTTAAGGGAGGTTTTTGGGTACCTTGGTTCTGAAATAATTATGGATACTTTCTTCGTATATCATCTTCTTTTTCCCATATGGCTTCCTTTACAGTATGATTATGCCCTTGAACTTTGATCATCAGGATCGTTCTGCTGCTTAATTTTCGGCGGTCTTTCTCAATGATTTTAAGGGTTTTTCGACATACGTCAAATCAGGCTGAATTTCGACTGTCGAATCTAAAATTTGCTGAGTTGATTCCTGGAGGCATCTACGGAGTGCTGAAACGTGAAATACGTTGTGAACGACTGTAAATCTTTCAGGAAGTTTAAGTCTATACGCTGAGCTTTCAATTTTTGCAGGTACTTCAAAGGGTTTAACGTATCTGGGGCTCAGCTTGCCAGGTACCCCAAGACGATGTATTCCTTTCATAGGGCTAACCTTTAGATAAGCATGATCACCAATGTGAAATTCTAGCCTCCGATATTTTGCATCATGGTATTTCTTTTGTTGGTCCTGGGCTGCCGCAATTCGGCTCTTGATTAGCCTTATCTTTTTGTTTGTTTCTTTAATTAACATAGAGCCATAAATTTGTACATCTCCAACTTGTGTCCAGGCCAGAGGAGTACTTCACTTTCTCCCATATAAGGATTCATAAGGGGCCATCCCAAAGCTTGATTGGTGGCTACTATTATAAGCAAATTCTATTAAAGGTATGTGCTCTTCCTAACTACCACCAAAAAGCTAAAATACTCAAAACACAACAAATCTTCGAGTATTTGATTAACTTTCACTCTACCCATCTGTTTGTGGATGGAAGGCGATGCTTAGAGCTAGCACAGTTCCTAAATCGTGGTGCACTGCTTGCCAAAATCAGGAAGTAGATCTGCTATCTCGATCCGAGACTTTGACTTTTGAAATTCATGGAGTCTGATTATTTCTTTGATATAAATTTTGGCTAAATTTTCAACGGTGTCTATTTGCTTAATAGGAATGAAATGGGCTGATTTAGTCAAACGATCCACTATTACCCAAATTGCATTTGCTCTTAAATGACTCCTGGGTAATCCCATGATAGTTCATAGAAATGTCAGAGTATTTCCATTCCGGGATTTCTAATGAATGCAAGAATCAACCTGGCCTTTGATGTTCAGCTTTTACTAAGCAACACACATGGCACTTAGCAACAAATTTAGCTACGCTTCTTTTGAGTCCTGGCCACCAGAATACTTCTTTTAGATCCCGATACATTTTGTTGTTTTTGGGGTGAATTGTATACCCGGAATTGTGAGCTTCGCTTACTATCTGATTTCAAATGGATACATTATTAAGGACCCATACTCTTTTTTCATGATAAATATAAATCCCTTGTTGAAGCTGTAACTCTGATCGGCGTCCATGTTTTATGTCCTTCTTTAGCTTTGAATACTCTGGGTCTTGTCCATGAGTGATAGTTATATGTTGCAGGAGAGTAAGTTCGGCGGTACTTACCTTGAGTAGGTTGCTTAATTGCTTGCTGGAAATGGGTCTTATCCCTAGTTTATGGAACTCTTCCACCAAGGGACTTGCCATGATCATTTCATTCAAATACATCTTTCTGCTGAGGGCATCAGCTACAACGTTGACCTTACCAGGGTGATACATGATGCTAAGATCGTAGTCACATATTAATTTAAGCCATCTTCTTTGCTTGTAATTTATTTGCTTCTGGGTAAAAATATACTTTAGGCTTTGGTGGTCTGCAAAGATCTTGCATCGTACCCCATATAAGTAATGCCTCTAGACTTTAAGGCAAAAATAACTGACGCTAATTCCAGATCGTGAACTAGGTAATTCTTCTCATGCTTCTTTAATTGCCTTGAGGTGTAGGCAATTACCTTCCCTTCTTGCATTAGGACGCATCTCAATCCAATGTTAGATGCATCAGTGAATACTTGATAATTAATTCCTTCTTGCGGTAAGATTAGAACTGGCGCGATGGTCAATACTTCTGAAAAGCTTCTTCACAGTCTTGGCTCTAAACGAAAGGTACCGCTTGTTGAGTTAACCTTGAAAAAGTGAGGCTATTAGCGAAAATTTCTTAACAAACTTTCAGTAATAATCTGCTAATCCCAAAAAGCTTAGAATTTTGGTTACAGTAGTGGGTTGTGGGCATTCCTGAATGATGCTTATTTTATTCTGATCAACTTTTATTCCTTCCGCACTAATTACATTACCAAGAAAGGCAACAGATTTTAGCCAGAATTCACACTTTGCGTACTTCACATACAGTTGTTGCTCCCTTAATGTGCCCAACACGAGTTTTAGATAATTTTCATGATCTTTTTCACTTTTGGAGTAAATAAGTATGTCGTCGATAAACACGATCACAAATCTATCCAGGAAGGGTCTAAGAACTCGCTGCATTAGATCCATGAAGACAGATGGAGCATTGGTTAATCCGAATGATATTACCAAAAACTTGAAATGTCTGTAACAAGTTCTGAACGTTGTTTTTGGAATGCCTTCTTCTCGTACTCGGACTTGATGATAACCTGATCGCAGATCTATTTTTGAGAATACTTTTGTCCTGGAGAGTTGATCGAAAAGATCGTCTATTTGTGATAACGGATACTTATTCTTGATTTTTATTTTGTTTAGCTCTCGATAGTCAATGCACATGTGCATCGATCCATCCTTCTTTACAAAAAGAACTGGAGCTCCCCATGGTGACATGCTGAGTTTTACAAGGCCTTTATCCATTAATTCTTGCAATTACTTGTGTAGTTATTGTAGCTCCTTTGGAGCTAGACGGTAAGGTGCTTTTGACAGTGGCTGCGATTCAGGCACTATGTCAATAGTAAAATCTACTTTCCTTATTGGAGGTAGATCAGGAAGCTAGTCTGGGAAGACATCGGGAAATTCTCTGACTATTCTGGTTTCTGATACAGGGGTGTCTTTTCTGCTTCCTTTATCATAGTGACTAGGTAAGCCTCACACTCTTTGCGAATTAACTTTTTCGTTTTAAGTGCGTTGATTAATGAGGCGTTAATACCCAATCTACTTATGAACACTTCTGATTTCCCTTCTCTTTTAAGAGTGACCTTCTTCTTTCGACAATCAATGATCGCTTCATGCATACTCAACCAATCAATCCTTAAAATGATGTCAAAGTTCATTATAGGGAGGATTTGTAGAGTAGCCTCATATACCACATTATTGATAAGAATGTTGTAAACGCAAAATTACTGAGCGCTCATGGTGGCACCGGAGGGCAACCCAATATTAAAAGTGTTGGCTAGATTGCAACACAGAATATTGAGAGCCCTTGCACAATTGTCTAAAATAAATGAGTGGCTTGCTCCCATATCAAACAAGACGTTAAAAGATTTGCTATTAATTTGAATAGCGCCTAGTTAGAAAAGGAAACAACTATTATAAAAGGTTTATGTATGTGTGTGGAGAGATTTTAAAGTAAGGAAGATAATGTACCTGACACCACGTTGTTGTTGTCGGGTGCCATAATAGGAGTGAGGGTACATCCTTGCTTGAACAGTGGGCGAGGGATCGGACCATTCCTTTGGGCAGGCGTCGTTGTTGTTGCAATTTGTCTAGGAGCAGCTCCTCTCTGTTGATTGTTGGCAAGGGGGGCTGCTGGTGCTGAGCTCTAGTTTGGGGTAGATCTTTCCCCAGTAATAACACCTCCGTCGATCGTCTTCTTGGAAAAACAAAAACAAAAACCGTGACCGGAGCGCCCGCAGGTATAACAACGATTTTGCCTGTGATAGCACCTCCCAATCGGGTGAGGTCGATCACAAGTTAAACTTTCATTGGTCCTGGGAGCTTCCGCAGACATTTGGTATGCCTTGGCTGGTGGAGGGTAATGAGGATGCTTGAACGCCACTTGGTTCCTAGCGGAAGTGACCAACCCCTTTCCTTGTCTCTCTGCGATCACTTGCTCGTTATGTTCAAGCATTATTGCACAGTCTAAAAGCTCAGCAAATTTTGTATGCCTAAGCGAAATCAAATTAGTACGAATGCTGTCCTTTAATCATTCCATGAATCTACTGCACCTTGTTGCTTCACAATCAACCAACTTAGGTACATAATGAGAGAGTTTTGTGAACTCTGTCTCATAAATTGTGCCACCGATCGATTGCCCTGAGTTACTTTTATTAATTGGCTCTCGAGTATCCTCTGCGCTAAGTGAGGAATGTAGAGAATTCTGAATGCTCCTGTGAATTCCACCCACGATATATCCTCCAGATTATGCCCTTAAAGGCGGTTTCATAGGTGATTTTCTACCACCTTTCAGCTTCACCTTTTAACAAATATTTTGCTAGTCTAACCATTCATTTGCAGGACACTTTAAGCTGTCCAACTTACTTTCAACTACTTCAATCCAATTCTCAGCTCCATAGGTCGGGCTGAGCAATTGAAGGTAGGAGGATTTAATTTAAGAAAGGCTTGCAAGGCATAATTTACCCGTAATCTTTGTCCATGTGGGGGTTTTGGTGCGAGCAGAGAGGTAGTGGTTCTCCTTTGGTTTGAAAGGGCTAGCAATACAGCTTCCAATAGTCTGTTCGTTCTATTGTCTGCTGTTGCTAAAGAAATTGTTCTTTTAACTAAGGTTGTGGAGGATACTACGAGGAAGGCTTCGTTGGAATTCATCTGTTGGAAATAATTAATAAAAACTTGTAATTAGAAGAGGTTGTGTTTAACTGAGAACATAAACAGTTGTTCGCAACAATAAATAAAGTTTAGAATTTTTTATTCAAAAAGTTCCCATTAATAAAAGATCCGTATATAAAAATCGGTGCATTAACAGTAGGACTAATTCCTTGCTGGATGCACATCCTCCAAGGATATTCATGTGATACAAGATCCTATTCTAATTTTTCTACACATTGGAGGAATCAGAACTAGTTGATCGTCTTTTCGACAAGGACTCTCAGTGAGTATGGAGGTTCCTGACTATCCTTTTCCCTTTTGAAGTAGAAGCAGTCGTGCTGTTGGTCGTTTTTGTATGCCATCCTTTCTTTTTACTTCTCATTCTAAAGTAAATATTTTTCATATAAGGTAACCTTCAGATCTTGAACTTCCATTTTCTAATTTTCTGATCATGTTCTCGGATACTGATACCCACCAGGCTATGGTACTCTCCACCTCACTTAGTTTTTCTGCCATCGCATTTCCTTTGCTTTTGCTGTGGGAGCGTCCAAATTTGTGCTAAGCCTAGTCACATCAAAATGCGAGGAGTCACCATCACTATCTTCATCTTCAAAGTACTCAATCATTTTGTTATTGGGATCCATCTATATTTATAAAAGATAAAATGAATTAATAACATCTATATTATACTAACACTTCCAAGTTCTACTTATAACGATGAATGAAAAATTATTTAATATATTTAAAGTTATCAATCCCTTCTAACTTCTCATAGTACTAACCATCTTACTAAATCATAATTCTAACATCTTTAGAATAGATATATCTATTTTTTTGTATGTATATTCTTTCCTTTCAAATGTGCTCAATCTTACTCTGATAACAACTGTGAAGGCCCAATGCCGGTTCAGCGAGAACTGTCCTGACATTAGTTATTCACAAACCGCAGGATCCTATTGAGCAATTTAAAAGAAAAGGAATACATATATAAAGGCCAAATGATATTTCTCATTCAACATAACTTCATAATACAAAAATAGCCAGCGTACTTTTTACAAAGTTCATCTTTTTAAAACAAAAGATAAACTGAAACAAAAATAAAATAAAATAAAAAGTAAAGTAGCACCATAGATCCGTCAATAATTTGAAAATTTATGATTTAAAGTTCTCGCTCGAGTTCTTCCAAAAGTACCTGGCCTGGTATTGTAAAGAAAACAATACCGGGATTGAAATTTCCAGTAATTAGATGATACTCTAAGTACCGCAGTAAACAATAAAATATTATATTTTATAATAGCAGAGATGCGATTAACGGAAAAAGAATATGATAAAAATGTAGGAAAAATAAGGCAATAGCGCAAACGGGATAATTAATTTCCTGCAAAAAGTATTATCACAAAGATGTATGTTACTGATGTCATTTTTTCAGTAACCAACCAATGTATGTTACTGATGTTATTTTTCTAGTAACCAACCACTTACATTACTGAAGTCATTTTTCTAGTAACCAACCACTTACATTATTTATGTTATTTTTTTAGTAACCAACCATTTACGTTACTGATATCATTTTTTCAGTAACCAACTATTTTATAAAATGATGTTTGTTTCAAACAACCAACAAGCATCAATATGAATTTGGCTCAAAGCGAAGCTAAGCAATAGTAAAGTATAAAAAGTAATACATCTATACATATTGAGTACTTTTTCTTTAAGTTTAAAATACAAGTTGATTGAATTTGCATAAGTTTTTAATATTTAAATTAGCCTTTTTTAGCCACTACAAAGAGATTTATGAAAACAAAATAATATGATATTTTAGGTATATTTAAGATAATCTTTTTTATTCTATTTTTTTTTGCTCTCTTCTTGATAAGAGATAGAATATTAAGTTGCTAAGGATAGCAATAATATTTATAATAATATTATTATTATCATTATTTAATAATAATAATATATGAAAAAAAAGATATGATAGAAATAATTGAATTGTAATTGACAAAATAGAAATAACAGTCATAATATAACATTTGTACTGTTACAATCATTGATTAATGATAACAATAATGATGCTAATGACGTATTAGAGATAATATAATAATCATATTATGAAAAATGAAAAAGAAAAAAAATTAATATACAAAATGTAAAATTTTCTCCTCTTTTATTCCCAATTTTCTTCCTACTCTCACCTAGGGTTAGAGTTGCCGGGAGTCGGAGGGAGGCCGGACGTGGTTGAAGGGGGCCAGAGGGGGTGGCTGGAGTGGGGTGGCCGGAGCAAAGGAGGCAGCGGTTGGCAGGTGGCTGGCTGGGTTGAAGGAGAAGGGTTTGACTGTTGGGAGAACTGAGGGAGTTTTAGTTTAGTGAAGGGGTAGGGGGGCTATATATAGAAGGAGGGAAGGAGAGGAAGGGGGGGCACGGCCAGGCAGTTGGGAGGCCTGTCGACCCTCCGACCCGCCGTTGACCAGGGCGGCGCAAGTGCAAGCATCCGCGTTCGTCTCCGTCTGGCTGGTAAAAAAATAAAATAAAATTTTCAATTAAAATTTTCTCATTTTTCCGTTGTTTGACTTTCAAAAATAACAAAACTTAACACCGAAGTGTGTTACGATGAGACGAACACCCTCGCGCCAAATTTTTTAATTCAAAGCAATATTTTAATTTATATTGATTTCTGATGTTTGAAACTTTAAAAATTAATCACGATCGAACTAGAGCTCCAAATTTGATGAAACTCTTAGCGTAGCTTTTAAATAATATACTTAACACAATGACACAGAAATCAATAAATTTGGACTTGTAATTAATTTTCTTAATTTATTGAATTTAAATAATACAGAAATTAAAGCAGGAGTTTTCATTATCCACTCCCAAACTAAGGTATTTTGATCTAAAATTTTTTTCTAACAAATGGTATTTCGGTTTGCCCTAATTTGAAGTTCTCCTGGATCCTAATTTTTAAGTCGGGATTTGACCTAATTTGCAAAGTAACGATATTGGGTCGTCACACTTGGAGATTGACTAATTCTGACCACTGTCCAAACCGCTCCCCTGCTTTCAACCTTCAAGGTGGATGTAATCGCCTCGCAACCGGATATTTTCCACACTTCTTTATCAGCTTGGTCCTGACAACATCATTGAACTTTTCTATGAATTTCTCACCTCCATCACAAAGCCATCCCAACTATTAGGCAATTGAAGGTAATAAAGACAAATTTTACCTCATCATTAAACTTGATGTTGACCGAGCTCAAGTAGTTGTTTAAGATGAAGTTATTCAAGTGCTCTACTACCAGACCGCCTTCCATTATCTTTATATTGAACAATTTTTCATTAGGAATACCTTGTTATAAGTTAAAAGTTTATCATACATCTTTGTTAGGGTGTTCATAAGATCCACCATGACCTTCTCGTTAATAATGTTGAAAGCTACAGATGAGGCCAGCAAGTGTTTAATCAAGCCCAACGTAGTCCTATCGTGTATCCTCCAATTTTCATCACTCACATCTTGTGGAACTTTTACCATGTCTTCCAGTGTCAAGTGAAATTTCTTCTACTTAAAAAAATTCTCAATAAGCCCTCCACAATTCACATAGTTGAACTTCTTGCTTTTGTATTTCAAATCATTTGCCATAACTCCCACTTGAATAAAGCACAACTATCGCCCTGATACAATTTGTTATGAAAATATATCGCTAAGGTAATTAGAGGCTTAATCACACTAGGGGCAAACAGGAGTAAGATTGATTAACAAAGTCAAACTTTTATGAGCAATCACAATGCACAAAAGAAGACATTGGATTTTATATGAAAAATCTCAAACTAGAAAAAAAATACAGAGCCACACCACGAATATTTCACTATGATATGAAAGAAGAAAATAAGCAAACACACTCTTTGCACATGCCATACCTTCATATCTTAACCCCATGCTATTCATGACTATTTATAGGATTTGGGTATGTAACACTTCACATAAATAGCCATGAAAGCAAATAGTTATTTTTGAGAGTTCAAAAAATTCATTTTAATTGCATCTAGAAGTTTCACAAGTTTCCTCCATAAATAACTATAGATGCAATTTGTAGTTTTTGAGAGTTATAAAATATCCATCTTGAATTTATCTAAGACTTTCAAGAGTTTTCTCTATAAACTGACATAACTACGACTTGCGATTTTCCAAAGCACTCGAGTCTCTACTATGCACAACAATCTAGACACCTATCAATAAATCCATAAATTTTTATCAACATTATGATCCTAAGGCAAGAGTCAAATATTAAAGAATATTTATCAACTTCACAAATTCTCACCTTTAATTTGATCCTTAAGGTAAAGTTGAACATGAGAAATTTAACAAAAATCTACAAACAAAATGAGAAATTAAATGATAAAACAATACATCAATTACAGATTAATTTAGGCAACAAAATGTAATCGTGTGTCTCATCCAGGTCTCATAAGGAAGCTCATGAATCCAACAATATAGTGAAATAGATAATACTTAATAATAAAAAAGCACAAGTATTCAACAATATGGTGACATACAATGTCTATTGGTAACATACAAGCTAAAGCTTGATACAAATGCATCATAATCATCATTCCCCAACTTTTTCAAAAACATCAATAACTGTCAAACCAATGCATCTAATGTTGTTGATGAGACTATCCAATAAAGTTGGCCATACAAATGAGTTTAAAGGTGACAAAATATATTTACAAGACAGAAAAAATATGTGTTTTTTCTTCAAAATATGTGATTGTTTTTACAAGACAGAAAAAAACCAATGCATCTAATTTGAGAAGAGATATTCTTCAAAAAGGGGACTAATTCAACTTTAAATTACTTATGTAATAATAAAATATACCAAAATCGTAAGAACATATTTAGTAGCCAAAGCTTAACCATAGCAAGATTTGTTTCTAAGAATTTTACTTCATAGATGGCCAAGATTTGCATTAGAAATTAAGTAGATTATTTCATCCTTTTCCCATACCAGGATGAAATTATTGATCGCATGAACTTAAGTTGACTGACGGTATTTGGACCTTATATGGGGTTTGACAGAAAGTATTCACAATTACTAAGGATTATAGAGCTATAAAGACAAACTATTTATTATAGATGTTAATAGTTTGAAAAGAGATCCTATACTTCTGCTCTTTCAATGTAATCACCTTCTTCTTAACATGCCCTGTTCCAAGCAAATCCCTAAAAGTTTGATGTTAACATTGGTAAACTCAGGTGAAGATTTCAACGCCAGCATCAACCTTAGTGACCTTCAACACTTTCAATAATGCATCTAAGGTAGAACTTTTCCCTCAACCAATTGATTTACATACAAAATTAGTGAGAAAAATTTTCAAATTATTTAATCAAGAATAATATTTTGTTGAAAATCATTCGTAAATTAATCCCCTATCTTTCCTACAAAATCAACAACGTAATTTTATTTTTATTCAATTTATAATTCGAATCTTTGGAAAAGAAATCAATTGATGAATTTTAGGACATGTTGGATAGAAAAAGAAACTGAAATGTTAAAGTTTCCATAACCATTTTTTTTTCAAATTTTGAGGATAACTACAAAAATATTTACATGGGTTAATGAAAAAGTAGAAATGATCTTTCACCATACGTTTTCATTTTCAATGAAATATTAGTAATTAATGAAAGGAAAGGAAGATGTTTCATAAATTGTTGTCATTCCTCATTCATCATGTACTTGTAAAAAACATCAAAATTAATAATGTCCTATATATATTATGAAAAGCATTAAATGAAAGGAATCCAGAGGTTGGCAAGTAAAGTGACCCAAACTCATAAAATCACACAAAAATAGCTGAAAGGTCAAAAATGAATCAATGCACTGCCGAAATTCAAACTTACTTTAAGATCAGTAGGTCTCAGAGGTGAGTCCCAGTTCTGCAGCATGTTGAGATTCTCCGAAGAAAACCTTTCACTGCATAATTAAATTTGTCATAATGGAATGAAAACTTTATATTAATGTCAGTAATATTGTAGTGAATGAGAGCTAATCTATCACAGATACATTTGCATAACAATATACTTTAGATCAGGGAGCCTCATCAAGATTTGTAGAATATCTTAATGTATATATCTTGATGTGCAACCAGTGGTTGGGAAGAATTGATCAATACCAAACTTTATTTTTTTTCCAATCTATCTCTAAATAACAGAAAGAAAGCAGCTAGTTTATGGTTAAGTAATACAATGAATCAACGAGCGCAAACCTTGTAGCATGATCTAGAGTCACTCTCAATGCAGACTTCTTAAATTTGTCTAGGCTAGGATTAGGCAAACTTGTTCTATTACGTTCGTTATCTACAAAACTGGATGAAGATCTTGAATAGGACTCACTGACTAAATTTTTATCAGCAGTAACTGAGCTAGCTTCAGATTCCTCTTCTACAGCCTTTGAACTAGGATATCTAAGAAGGATTCCTCCATGCCCAATCTCTACTGAGCCCATCAGCACTTTACCTTCAAAAAGTAAATCTTCTTCCAAGGATCCAGATAAGTTAGATGACTGCTGCTCATGCCATATCGAGTAGAGGTCCATGGTGAGCTTCTCAACAGGAGAAGGTATTAGTTTGATAGTAGTTTTATTTTTTGATGGTGCTAGCACCAGTGAATCCCAAGCATTGGATTGTGCTGAGCCTGAAAAAGACAATTAAACTGTGAAAATCATTCCAACTTATGATGCAAAAGGAAAGAGTATTAAAAAGAATTAGATTGGTAAAATTGCAAAAGGGTCACCAATAAAGAGACAATGGCAAAATCATTGTATAAAATGACATCAACATGAAAAAACCTTTGATGCATGCAATTGCACGATGAAGAAAAAGTATTATTGAATTACAGCTATTGTTACCACAATAACACTGTATACAGAAACTGTGGGATGTACATCCAAGCAATGGGATAGATGGGCATTTTTTCATTCACAAATGTATCCTATTAGTACCTGCAAACAAAAAACGAGCATAGCTGAATCTGTTTCAGAAAAACTGCAGGCAGATACTCAATTCTTATGCTAATCTTTACCTGCACTAGAGCTATAATTGTTTAGGTATAACTACCATTACCAGACTGAATTTGGATTCACAAAGCCATGTTGCAAGCATGCAATCTAATACCAAACCTGCTCAGTTGTACCAAATTCACGTCCCCCCGGAGGCTAGGTCAACTGGCATATGTCGATGCATATCATTGGCAGCCAAGTTATCAAATCTAAATGGGAGTTCAAGTGCCTCAATCAAGATAAACTGTATGAGACATTACAGGCCACAAAAGGAGTTGAGACATCTGGGTGATAATAGGAAGGATGAATGAAATCATGGTGATGAATCAAGTGCCTCAATTCTAGGTTGGTTATTGGTGGAGCCGATCAAGATGAGTTGGGTGAATGATGTCAAATTAAATTGCAGGAAGAGCAAAGTTAGGATTCTTGCTTAAAAGATTTTGTGGTTGATTACAAGTAGAGCATAGTGAGGATTAAATGAGGAGGATATCTTATCGAATTAGCCCAGGCTAAGCATGAGACTAAAGATATGGGAAAGGAGAAAATCTCTGCTCAGATACTATATGAGGAAAAAGGAATGGAGTCATTAGTAGGGCTATCTAAAATATACTAATGATGCCTATAAATATAGACAAGACATAAAAAGTATACCAAAAAGAGAGACAGGTTCTCTAGTTAATTACCTCAATCTTGATCCATATTTTTTTAATCAATTTTCAAGATTTTCAATCAGAACCAAACGCAATGCATTTGCAAGTATAATAACATTCTAAAAATAGCAAAACACAGGGGACACTCTAATAAGATCGTTCTAGTTGATACACTTTCATGAAGCACTGTACTTGAATGCCATCATCTTGTATAGATTGTACCTGAGTAACGTCCTATAGTTTAAGATAAGCATCAGTTATGTCTATTTCATTTATTGAATAGTAACAAATTTAAACTTTTACAAAGTCCCTTCCAGTATCCTTCATTAACTTCATTATTAATTGAAAAATACAATTTCAATAAAAAAGTAGCACCTTCAGGACACAAACGCTAAGTGGTGATTAAATGTAAGAATTTGATTGCAAAACCAGCTACAAAGCATGTCATTAATAGTTTAATACATAAATATAGGTGATACAAACTAAACATGTATTCCACAATTCCGTGATATTAAAAATATCTGTAAAGTGGAAGAAAAAAAGAGTGAAGAGAGGAAGAAAAAATCATTAGCATCTCTTTATATGGGTCCATTGTTTCTTTATTTATTCTCATGATTCTCAGTTTCTATTTTGCACTATAAACCAGCCAAAACGATTGTATTAAGTTCAAACAAATTGATACTTAATTTCATTGGAAGAAAAGTAAAGCACATTCAAAGATTTTTAAATAATATACATGCAATCAAATCACATACAAATAAGAAAAGATAACACAAGAAACATCTGATAGAAAAAAATAGTGAAGTCTGTTTAAATATTCATAGACTTTACTATATAAACCTGCATAATCACTTGCACTGATGGCACCCATATTTCCACAGCTTTCCGAATAAGAGATTTCAGATTCAGAACTGGATCGATTGCCAGCATCCCCCTCAAAGGTTTTAATGTAGTTTTGGCCAGATTCTGAAAAAGGAATTTCACGTGCATTTTCCACTATAGCATTAATCTGTCTTCTTTTATGCAATTTTTGTTCTGTGGTCTTAAAATAAATACTTTTCATTTTAGTAACCTTAGGCTCTTCCCATTCTATTGGTTCACGAGCATGCAAAGGTGTGTAGTTTGACAAGGTACCCTTGGTCCTCCATCTTGAACCACATGCATTACATAAAACTGGCTTTTCAAGGGGCCCATTTCTCCAAAGAGGAGTGCCTGTCACATCAATTACATTTAGAAACTACTAATAAATGCAGTGATTATAAAATCAGCCACATAAAAAGACTAAATGCACAGGTAAAAATAATGACATGTTTTCATAGTATTATCTCAAAGTTACATGTCATTATTTACCTGTGCATGTAACAAGCTGACATGTAACAAGCTGACATGTAACTCTATCCAATCTAAACCGTAAAAGAGTTACATGTCAGCTTGTTAAAATGAAATGCATGAAGATGACACTATGGAAAAGCATACGCAAATTAGATTGAAATAGCATGTCAAAAACCTTAAGAAGTCTGCTAGATGGTTTATTATGCATTTCAAGATGCATAAGAGACCAGAAAATGAATCCAAATAATAAAATCATTACTTGCAAAGCTAATTCAGATTACTTAACAGCCTACCATAACAATGCATAGCAATGGATTCTTTCTATAAAGAATATGCACAATAAATTAAAATTGCTTAATGTTAATATGCTGGCTCCACAAGACAAAAGTAAGTTCCAAAGTCAAGCAGCAAATCCTCAAAAAGAGAGAATAGGCATCATATAAATTTTGACAGGAAGTAGAAGGAAACAGTACGAAATCAACGAAAGAATTTCAGTCTCTCATCAAACCAAATCTCATTAGATCATATACAAAAAATAGAACTAAAATAAATTATGTTTGGTCGCTCCACCAAAGTTATTTAAGAGTACAGCATGATAGAAAACTTTTTTAAAACATAAGCATCTATGATCAATTATGCACTCAACTTGGCCTCCAAAGAGGTATCAATCAAGATATCCGAAATGTAAACAGCATTCAACATTGTTTTCAAACTTGAGATTGATTAGATATGTAATTCATTATAGAATACAATAAATACAAACAAAAACTTCTAATGATGATAAGTGGCAATGCCAAGTGCCCAAGAACACTTGGTTTCTGCATGAGGGTGAAATCATGTGCATTGTGAATAATATGAATGGCCAAAATAAAATGCACAACAGACTCATATTATTCAGTTAGATATCAGCACAGTACTAATAGTAGAAATCTAAGATCAAGTGCAACATTATTTTGAACATAAACAAAAATTTTATTTATAAAAATAAGAATTATTAACGATGTATTGTTTCCACGCTAAGCGTTATTTCAGTCAAAGAACGCAACTTTCTGTTAACAATATTCAAACAACCCAAGTTAATTCTAGGTTGACCCAGACTTGCTAGAAGCTGGATTAGGTCTAATACAGGAGCACTTCCTCCATTGAGTCTCAACCGATACCCCCTTTTATAGGTAACGAGTAAACCCTTTTCTTCTCTAGTTACATGTTTAATTAGCCAATTAAATCTAGTTAATAGAGTTTAATACTAAACTTGAAGACAACAATAATTTAATGTTTTCAAAAAGATAATTTAATCTGCAATCTTAGAGAATTACCTAGTTATTCCATTTCTTCTTTCTCCCAACTTTGGTTAGCTAATTGCTATATATAATTGATAAATCCTATTTATAGTTTAACTTGAATGCTTTGAAACATCCTTTAAGGCTTATTTTGAATAATCTTTATGACCTAAGCATTGACATTAAGCCAGACAAGTTAAAGCACAACAATTATCTATGACCAATTAGAATGATTATATTTGGAATGAAATAGACTATATTTCAACTATTTAAAATTTATCAACCCTAATCTTAATTGAAGATTTGATGCCTCTTGAATATATTCAAGTGTGTTGGCTTTAAGGATCCCTAAGGAA
Source organism: Gastrodia elata (assembly GCA_016760335.1). Taxonomy (NCBI): domain Eukaryota; kingdom Viridiplantae; phylum Streptophyta; class Magnoliopsida; order Asparagales; family Orchidaceae; genus Gastrodia; species Gastrodia elata. The sequence continues at coordinate 47,584,736 of CM028671.1, read as the reverse complement.
TTCTCAATATTTGGAATTTCTTAGGACCAAAAACTCTAACATTTAGGGTATTAAGTGCTTATTTTTAATTTGAATGAGTTGAAATATATTAGATACCCTTCTCTTGGTCATTAGAAGAGTTGGAATAAGATTGGAGTCAAATCACTTAAATTTGAAGAAATTTATGATCTTCCAAAATCGTACCCTAATTATCCTTGAGGCCAAAGGTTACTCGATAGTTTATATGAAATATTACATGATTAGTTGCTTGAGTGCATCCTTAACAATTTTAAATGTTACCCTTAGTTTAGAGTGGGCCTTAGAAATAAAATGTTACCTCTACATGCACATTGAGTCTTTAATTCTTCTTGAAATAACTTGGGTTTTGAATACTCAATTTAGTTATATGGTCAAGACTTGTATAAAATACTTAGGATAATTATTAGAATGTTGGATTAGATTTTGAGTCAACCCTTATGACATTGTTCATTTGGAAAGACCCAATATTTCCTTCTAAACTACTTTCTTTAAATTTGATACCAACAACTTTCCAAGGTTTTATATGAAATAGAATATAATTAATTTGATGTTTAAAAGGTTTGGATACTAACCTTGGCTCAGGATTAGTCCATTTATGAAAGATTACCTCTTAAGTTTGCCATTAACTCTATCTTTTCATACTATTAACCTACTTTAGTCAATAAGTTGACCAACTTACTTAAAACCCTTAAATTTTTAATAACATTGGAAAATGAAAATATAGCCTATAAAAAGATTTGTAAACTGCGCTCTGCATCTAAGTGATCTAAAGATTTAGGACCTAGTTGCTCTAACCCTATATTGGTACCAAGTTATGGTTAACCTTTGGGAGACCCAATTTCATGCTTAAGAATCATTATGTTATTTCTTAGATACTCTTACAAGCTCAGAACTAGAGAGATCCCAAGATTCAATAATCTTGACTTTAGTTTTCAAAAGATCTAAAATTTAGACCATCGTTAAATAAGTCATAACATTAACCCCATAAAATCTTATAAAATATATGAATAAAGGGTTATTTTATTAAATCATATTCATATCATAAAAATGGGATTTTTTAATAAAAATAAGGAATTAAGCAATAAATGTTTAATCTTAAATTGTTATTTTTATAAGATGAAATAGTAAACTCTGCCCAAAAATTTTATTTAATCCAAATTTGAAGCAAATATATAGGTATTTCTCTATTTACACAAATTTGGCAGGATATCAGGTACATACATGTTAGTATTTATACTACTTTTTATCAGGTATATTTTTCTTTGTTAGCACACCTTTGAGGTTGTTACTCAAACAATTTAGTTACATTAATTATTTTTTTGTTTATAAACTACACATATATTTTATCATAAATATTTATAATTTATTATTATGGTGAGCTTTATCTGTTATGAGGTATTTTAGCGACCTATATATGTAGTGCTGCTAGCCCACAATGAAGTAATAAGCTAAGAGTCATGTCTATTAGAAATGAGCTGACAATCTTTGTGTTAAGGATTAACCAATTTACATAAATATTATTATCAGAGCAACTACCAATGGGTAGTTGAATGTCTTCTTAGCATGCTTGTGACCTAAGTTTCTCAGTGAGACAATGAGTGAAACTCTGATCTAGTTTTTGCCACATAGTACTAGAGATAGATGAGACACTAATTTTACTGTTATTATTATTTTGTTGCATGCTCACTTTCTTGTACAACTTGACATGGTTGCTACAGCTCACACTCAGGTTTGAGATAATGTTGTTTAATATCTTTATCAAGTATTTAATAGCAGTATAACATTTTTCAAATGTCAAGAATTCTTAGGAGCTCCACTAGGACATACTTTTGGAAAAAGTTACTCGGCGAGTATAAAAATGAAATATTATTGTATTCAGATTGATAATTCTTCATTATTTATATACATTAAATGATTAAATATGAGATATTATGATTTATATTTGACAAGTTTGGTTCTGTATTGTTGATTGGATATTAATTTTGAATATTAAATATCATTATTATTATTTTATATTATTTCATTTCACTATTTTTTCTTGAATTGATCCCAAGATGTTGCATGTATATAAACCCGTTTAATATTAGAGTTTATATGTGAATGCATTGAGAGTTTGAGGTGTTTGATTATTCAAGAAGAGTAGCCATCTTCTTGAAGTGAAGAGCTCTATTTTGTGCTGAAACTGTAAGTATGTATTCTCTTCTTTCTTATAGCCGATTTTCTTATTATGGTGGCTCTGTAGTTTTTTCCCATCTTAGTGTTTGAATATGCACATGCTTTTCTTAAATTATTTTTGTTTTGGATTGTATTAGGCAATTTAATTAGCTAATATTTTGCTCACTGGTGACTATGCTTGAATTCTTGATTAGAGTTGATGATAGCTCAAGTGCATAATATTTGCACTCATTCCTCACCAAATATCACAACTTTATATATATATATATATATATATATATATATATAGATAAAGATACATTCTACAGAGCAAAATAATGGCATTCACCAAATCAAAACTGGGGAAGAAAGCTTACAAATCATGTCCTCGATCTATCCACCTTATAAAGGGAAAATACCTTGATAATGTTGGCCATCATGATTCACAAAATAAGATCCACTTCTTCATCTTTATGGTAAGTCCTTTTCCATCATTATCTAAACAATAATTTGCCTCAAGACTCAGACTATTTGCCCAAATAAAATATTTGTTTGCCACAAAAGTATGTCTAATTCCATCTCATTCAAACGTGATAGAAAAAGATAAGTGGTAGGAAAGAAATTAGACAAAGCCTACCTCAAGGATGAAACCAAAGAGGTCTAGAAATGGTATCCGGTTGAACGTCATACAACCAACAAGATTGTACTTAAGATATCAACTCTTTTGAAATTATTCTCCCCGACTATGATGTCTTTTGAACTTTTTGACTCTGAGTTTTTAAGGAATACATTCCTCTTTTTGTACTTCTAGCTCTTAAAATTTAGACACTCATGCTTAATGTATCAATTCTCATTGCATTTATAACAAGTATGAGTGTTAGAATAAGATTTTATTTGAGAAATTAAAAATCTTAACTTTACAGCTACAACTAGCTTTATCCATCTTCAAGTACTTATTAATTTCTTTGTCAACTTCTTTAGCTGTTCATTACTAGATCCTGACTACTTGAATAATCTTTGACTTCCTTCTTAGTTTTTTAGTTCTTAAGAAAAATTTATTTTTCCTTTCCTTTGGCCCCTCTTCTTTTGCTTTTTATTTGATAGGATTTGTTCATATGCTATAAAAGAGACTAGCAAAAGATCTTTATCTTCTATTATAACTTGGAGTTTTGAATCCCAAGTAGATGGTAGAATCCTAAGGATCTTACATTCTCTTTGTTAGTAAAAGTTTTTCCAAGCGTAGTAATAATCTTATTCAATCTCTTTTGCATTTCTAAAATGCTCTCTTCAGGTTTTGTCCTAAAGAGTTTATATTCTAAGATTAAAGTATTAATACAAGTTTATTTAATATCATTAATCTTTCATAAGTGGTAACTAAAGTATCCCAAAAATTCTGGGCAATGATGGCTACTGGAATGATGCGGAAGCTTTTGTAAGCCGTTCCAAGCAATGAAAACTTTGTACCATGAACAGGAAGTGCAGCCATGGTGATGGCTGCGGGGTGGCTGCAAATGTAGTAGCGAGTGGCATTGTCGTATGGCTATGAAAACGTAGTAGCGAATGTAGCCATAGTGATGGTTGTGGAAGCTTTTGTAGGTCGTTCCAAGCAATGAAAACTTTGTACCTTGAACAGGAAGTGAAGCCATGGTGATGGCTGCGGGGCAGCTGCAATGGAAGCTACGACAGAATGTCGACATGGTGGCATGCAGTGGTGCAACAAGTGTGGCTGCAGTTTTTCCATTGATGTAAGCATTGAAATCACCTCCCACTAACCACGGGTAGTGGTTAGATAGTTTAATGTTTTTAATGAAATCCCAAAAGCCATGCCTATCAAGATGAGAGTACCCTCGTATGCTAAAATGTCATAATAAGATATATTATTATTGGTCAGAAGAGCATGCAGAGTTTTGTTGTGATCATTTATTTAGCTTAATTTCCAATCGATGTGCCAAATCACACTTATTTTATGATTAATATTAGCTAAACCTTTATCACAACAAACATGTTTACATATGGACTAAATTCTATAACTCAGAATTTTAGGTTCAATAATCAATGTGATAGAAATATTGTGAAGTGGCAAAACATATTTGAATCTAAGCAAGGAAGAGATATTATATATAACTCTTATGTTCTAGCATAGAAAATTCATTTAGAAATAATGTTAAAGGACATAAACCCTTTAGTTTTTTATCTAGTCATCCTAGCATTAGTATTATCATTGTCAGTTCTATTTACAAGACTAAACACAATATCACTAAATGGGTATAACTCTTTCACCAAACAAATTTACTGTACTAATAAATTACATGAAAATAATTGCTTAGTTAAGCTGAAAAATACAGACTCTAATATTCCATCAAAACACAACATTATTGATAATGTTAATACTAACTTATTTAGCAGCAAAAGAAAACCCACAAGGATATTATACATTTTATTGGATCCAAATCTTAGAGCCTAGGAGTCATTCAATATAGGTTTTAGTGAATACTACAGTTTGGTACATTCATGATATTAAAAATTTATCTTTGGTTAATAGACCACATATTACTATGAATCAAAAAATTTCTATTGTGGTTATTACTAAACCTAATCTTTAAATGTCTAAATTTTATGAAATTTGTATTTAAATTTGTTTTAAAACTAGTTTGCCAGTGCAAATAATAAAGTTTGGGTTTCAAGAAAAGATAATTGGGACGGTAAAATCTTAATGAACATGATCAAGCCATTCTATCTCTTTTGAAGATCCTAATTATAAATTTTGTCATGCTTTATTTATGGGGTTAAGCATGGAAGGCACTTCTAGGTGTTTCTTAATAATATCAAACTTAATTCTCCCAATTGTTGGCATATTGGGGAATATTTTAATTTTGTTATTAATAATAATAAATATAAGAGTTGCAAAATCTCCTTAGTACTTCTTCAATAGATTTTAATGATATGAAACTTAATTGTGAGTTGGATGAATCTTATTACTCAGTTTCAAAATTCAACTAGTCTAGTAGGCATAAATTTGTCAGATTAGATAGATTTCTTCTAAGCAATAATTGGATTAATCAATTTAATAATATCCAAAGTTTCATGCTTAACTCCACAATTTCAGATTTCAAACCTATCATTCTTAGCACTTGGAATGATGTCACTAGCAAAACCAAACCTTTTAGTCTCATAATTTATGTTGAATAAATAAGATTTCATGGATACTATTAAAAGTAGTTGGAACGAGCCCTCAAAAATCTATGGGATGAATTAGATTGTTCAAGAAACTTATACGTTAATGTAGGGTGCTCTCCTATTGGAAGAAAAATACTCTGAGGAGTATCTTCTCCAACCTTACTTTGGAGGAGGAAAAAGTTAACAACATCAAAAAACATTTTGAAAACAATTCTTCTAATAATACTAACAAGATAAACATTTCTCTTGCATTTGCTAATTTAATCATGTGCTATAATGATATTGAAAAGTTATTAAAAAAAAATAGTAATTTAATTGGAAAATAGAGGGTTAAAGAAATACTAAGTTCTACAATTAGTGGGTCAATAAAAGATGGCATTTGAACAACATTTATAAAATTAAACCTATTGAAGATGCCCCTTTTATTGGAAACAATAATATTACAAATTTGGTGGTTAATTATTTTAGCAATCAATATGGGAAATCCTCCCATCAATTCCATAGTTTTAGCTTATCCCCTCCTAAAATTATTGATGAGAATATTAATGACCAGCTTCTTTACATCCCCTACTAATATTGAAATATGGGATGTTATTTCCCATATACGTGATGGAACTTCTGCAGTACCCAATGATTTTCCCATTGAATTTTCTCGCCATTGTTGGAATATCATCAAAGAAGATTGTACAAATTCTATTAAGGAATTGTTTTGTGTTCTCAAATTCTTTACATATGCTACTATCTCTTATTTACTAAAATGAAAATTGCTCATGGTGGGATAGATTTAGATCTATCAGCCTTTGTTCGATGTTTAGCTAAATTCTCTATAAAATCTATCTTCTTAGACTCAAGGCATTCCTTCAAAACTTCATTGATCCTAATCAAAGCTATTTTGTGCCGGAAAGATGTAATAAAGACAACATCCTTTCGGCTCAGAAGATATTTCATAACTTCAAAATTAAACAAAGAGGATTTAGCCTAGCCATTAAACTTGATTGAGAAAAAGCTGTGATAATCTAAATTAGTATTACTTGATGAATATTTAAATGTTTGGGTATTTCACCACAAAGTGATTGATAGATCCCAAACTATATTCGAGAACATTTGGTACTTTATTTAATTAATGGTTATTCTCATGGCTTCTTCAAATCTAATAAAGATTTTAGAAAAGAGATCCTTTATCTCTTATTCTCTTTTCATAATAACAATTGATTATTGATTTAAAAACATTAGCATCTTATCAACACAGACAAAATATTGTGTTTTAATCCTCTTGGCAAATGTTTGAATTCCCATCTCACTTAAGCGGATGATTTCATTCTCTTACTATCAGTGAATCTAGTGTTGGCTTAAGGAGCTCAAATGGCACAACCCAAGAGAGAGGGTGAATTAGGTTTAATTTAGAGAAATTAAATTTTAAAAAACTTTGTGTGAGCTTGAGACAGTTCAATTAAAATATTAAAAAAATAAGCGCAAGAAGATAAATAAATAAAACCTTAAGTTAAAAGTAGGTAAAGAAAGTACTTAAAAATTTATAATAATTTGGATCCACCTAACCTTGCGTCCACCCTTCAAAAGTTATCCTCTTTAGGAATCCATTCGAATATGAGTCATTCATTTGCTAATCACATAGCAAGAGGATAAGCCTATTAAATTCACTCATTTATACGCTTAGCCGCTGAGTTGCAGTATTTTCCCTCCTTCCCAAAGTCGTCCCAAGACGGAGTCTCCATGATTCCTTCTTCGCAATCTCTAGCCGCGGAGCAGCAAAGCCTTCCCCCCTTTCCAAAGAAATACAAAAGCGAAGCTTCCTCAATCGACCTTCCTTTATAATTCAACGCTTGGCAGAGCTACTAAAATCTCTTGTACATCTCGCAAGAATAAAGTTATTAAATAAATAAGAGTATAAAAATTAAAATACTTATAAGCTAACTTGAGATGAAATCCTCAAGATCAAGTTCTTTCTAAATTTTGAGAAAGCTTTCAAACTTTCATAGAGCATCTTAATTTTCTTTATGAGAACTTAGAAGAATTTGTTTTAATGTTAAGAGGTGTTGAAAGCTGGTGGGAATTGGTCCCTATTTATAAGTTAGCTAGGGTTCCAAAAATGAAAGAACAATAATGTAGGTGGTAATTTGTGGCTATTGGTTTCCTTATAAGCCCGCGATCTGTGGATGTTGGTTTCCTTATTAAAACCATGATCCATTGCACATGAGTTGCCATATTAGACCCGCAATCCATGACCCACAGGTTGCCTTATCATGTCTGTGATCCATGGCACATGGGTTGCCTTATTAGTCCCATAATTCGTGGCACACGAGTTGCCTTATTAGGCCTATGATCTTTCTTAAACTTTAGCAATTATACATACAATATAAAAAAGATACAAAAATACATCTTATACAAAATAAAATAAAAAACTAAAGGAAATTGAAATTGCTAGGTGGTTATCTTAAGATAATAAGCTAACATAAACACAACACTAGATAAAATGGTTAGTCCAAAGGAAAAAACAAATTAAATATTGGATCATTAAAACTAAACTAAGAGGTTGACCTGAATTCAAACACCGAAGTCAACATTTAGATTTATTAAAGTTCTGGCTATATTACTCGAAAAACTCCAACAAGATTCTAAGCTTAAAGCTAATGCTAGGAAATCTCATTTTTATCCACTAAAAATCCCTTATTAATAAGATCAATCTTATTAAAAATCTTTGGGCTTCAATAGAGAAAATTTTTCTTTTAGATATCTTAGCGTGCCCATTTAGGTCACAATAAGAATGTACACTTTAATTTCCTGATTGATAAAATTCTTAAACATATTCATGAGTGCGAGCAAAAGTTTCTTTCCTTGCGGGGTAAGCTTACCCCTATTAAATTTGTGCTTAGTAACATTCCCAATTACTAGTTGGAAGCCCTCAATCCCATGAAATGGCTATTCAAATGCAATAAGTTATCTGTAACAACTTTCTTTGGTTTTGGAAAAATGGCTCCAAAATGCATTTGACAAAATGGCCTTAAATTTGTTTCCCTACCAATGAAGGAGGTTTGGGGATTAGAAATCTTGAATATATCCTTTGCACATTTTGGCTTGAACAATGATGGAACTTACACAAATAACTCTCTTTGGTCCCAGCTTTTGAAAGCAAAATGCTGTGCCACGATATATCCCCATGTTGTTTAATATAAAATCCATATTCCACCACTTGGAAGCATATGTTATATTTTAGAGATGCCATAGAAATTGTAATTTATTGGGAGAGTGATCATTCTTATAGCAACTTCTCATTTGACAAATGCTCCTCATTAGGTTATCTCTATGAGGTTGGTGATATTACCAATAAAGTTGTTAGCTGTGGATTGTATTACTAAATATTCCTTAGCTTAGAAAACTTCTCCTTACAGAGATGGTCACGAGCATCCTTAAATGTTAGCCTACTATTGCAACACCCAGTTAATTTCATCTGAAATTGCATCTCAAAACAAATTTAATAATGGCTTGGCAATTATGTAGAACTCACAAGTTCTGCAGTAAAAAGTTTTTTTTATGGAACAACATAGTGTCGGTCTTCCTTTCGGTCTTTTGGAGGTTGCTGCACAATATGATTTTGCTTGATGTTATTTTGCAACAAAAAGGTTTTCAACTAGCTTCAAAATGCCAGTGCCGTGAAGCTTTGAAAACTATTGATCTTGTTTTCTTTCAAAATTCCTATGCATCAGATGTTTTAGTTAGCAGAACATTGCTAAAAATTTTCAATGTTCACATAATATTCAAATGTTGCATCAAAGATGGTTTTTACTTTGTGTTAAAAAATTACATATTGGAGATCTCATTGATTTTACGTACTTTGGCACCTGTAGCTTTAAAGAAATAAAATAAAATATAACAAATATGCCTTCAATGCCAACAATATAATTGATGATATTATGTTCATTGTCTCAATATTAGTTTTTGGTTTTCCCACTAAGTTCTTTAATTGGTTCCAAGTTGAGAACTCTAAACTCAAAACTTTTACTCCCGATTCAGAAGGTCTAATGATGATTCAAAAAATTCATGCGATTCAACATATGCTTTTCTGTTTATAATTAACAGTTGGTGGCAATTATTAATTAATTGTTGCTCATTTTACATTCAAAGAGATACAATTGCAATAAAGAAAAAATTTAAACTGCTAATTGTCATCTAGAACATTATTGTGGCTTCAATGATGATCTGGCCTCTATTCTCTACATTTTCAAATGCAAATTCCTCTATATTATATGGCTGAAGAGTTTCATTATTATGGAATTGCTTAAGAATAAGTATTTCATGTGATTTGCTGAGAATTAGTTGGGGTATTATGTTAATTTTGAGCAAATATGATGCAAACTTTTGAAGTGATTTGTTATTTTTTCTGTCGTTTATGCTTGATCATGTTGATAAAGCGCAAATGCACTCAATTTATAACTAGTTTTCGATAAACAACAAAATGGTTTATATTTTTTTTTTAATTCTTAATTTTTCTTGGACGATGAGAAGGTATTTTTCAATATCGCCCCAAATTTCTTACTGATTTCCATCGGAGTTCTTAGCCTGGCATAAAACCCAATTGTTGGATGGTGTTCTATTGGCTATCACTTCTGGGAATCAGCGGGCTGAGCTCAAAGATAGACTTTTCCAACCTTGTTATTGCTACTCTATTATATAATATTGTTCAGGTAGCTTTCATTGTTGAGACTAACTGTAGAGAAGCTGATTGACAAAAGGAAATTCAAGGGTTCGAAAGGAGAGCGATTAATTCAGATGACGAATGCTAAAAAATATTATGGAAGGTTACAAGAAACTAATCATAATGTCATTCACTATTTGTAGTGTCATATGAGGAGGATACTGGTGGTACTCAACTTTGGCACTGAGCAATTGATGGTTTGATTGCCAATTGGCATCTTTCACACCAGTCTATGAAAGGCATTTTTGTTTATTGAACCTATTATATTGTGGAGACCATTCTTTTCATCATGGAGATGCTAATGAAGTTCCAGTGAGCTTTCGGGAGGTTTCGAGGCAATTCAAAATAAAGTTGGAAGTTCAACTACAGCATAGGAGCCACAACGCACCTCAGCGCGCTGCAGCGCGCCATGGCGCCCTGCACCCGAGAGGATGGCGCCGTAGCACACCATGGCGGATAGCAGATCGAGACCAAGGCGCTGCAGCGCACCTTGGCGGATGGAGTTCAGAGGTTGGGGCGCTGTAGCGCGCCCCAGCGGCAGGCGTCCCCAGACAGGGGCGCTACAGCGTGCCTTGGCAGTTGCTACCCGAGGTCCAGGTTACGCCCTAAGCTATTTGAGAGGTATTTTGGACCATTTGGTCTAAAGATGAGCTGAGTACTTAAAGAAAACTAATGGAGGAGTTTCCCTAAATTGGCTAAGTGATTAAGAGGGCTTTGGCTATTATTGGAGGAGATTCCAAGGTAGAATCCTAAGAGAGAGATGCTGTGCAAGGGAGCCTTGCATGTTAGAGAAAACCCTCCAGGTGGTGGCCGCTTCTTCTCTCATTCATTCTAGAGTAAGAGCTAGTTTTCCTTGTTAAGGTGAAGCTCTTTGTAACTCTATATTTTTTGAGATTCATAATAGAAATTTTTGTATAGTGTGGCTTAGTAATTTTTCTCATTCTTGGATTTTCCATGTAAATCTGTCTTTGGATGTGTTTGTGATTCTTTGATGCATGCATGTGTTGTGATCTTTATCTTGCTGTGTTTGTGATTTTGTATATTTCTTAGTAACCGTCAAAACATCCCTGATCCTCGAGTGCACTCTCAAACCACTCCCGGTGCGGTGTGCTCTCTTATTCTACGACAGGATCTACTTGTTTGGGTTAACATTTGTTCTAGGAACTAAAATTCTTTTTTTATTCGGTTGCTAATTTCTCAAAAAACTTATGTATAGATTACTTTATTTGAATAAAATATTCTTTATCTATATATATATATATATATATATATATATATATATATATGGGTATATTAATACATAAAGAGGTATTCCATTCCCTTAAATCAGCCCCTCATTGCCATATAAATCAGTACCATAGAAAAACGAAAACAAGGAACGAAGGCAAAGACACTAAACAGCTTCTAAAGATTAGAGTGAGCAGTTATATAAATCCTAAAATTCAAGCAACCTTGCACTCTTCTCTTCTCTATAAATTTACAATTAGCAACCCAAAAAAACGAGTGCTGGCACTAAAAACACAAACGAAAGTAACAAGTTTTCTGCCTTTTCAATCTCTAATTGGGTTCCAATTGCCTTCCCCAAATTCAGAAGGAATTTCAGCAGACTTTTGACCCAAAACGCCTAACAATTCCACACCTTTTTAAACCAGGTGCTAAAGACTTCAGACAAGTATAACAGCAGAAACTTAAATACGTAAAAAAAAAAGAGGGAATTAAAGCCAAGAACAAGAGCTTACTTGTAATTCCGCAATGACAACAAGGCCCATGCTTCCCCATGCTTATTGTCTCTTCCTTCAACGAGTTGATCCCTATAGTTGTTAACAGCTAAACACAATAAAAGCCTGCGAATTATAATAAAAACTCCACGAAAGTTCACAGCAGTTACTTCTAATATACAGTACAAAAGTTGCACTTCTTTTAAGGAAAGCATGGAAACCCAGCACAATCCTCTGATAATTCCAATTCAAGTGAAAAATGAAATAAAAGAAAAAACAGAAAACATAATCATTTGAAAGGAAACGATGGAGAAGGGATAGTGGAGGAAGAAAACATTACAGATGATGGAGAAGGGATAGTGGAGGAAGAAAACATTACAGATGATGGAGATGGATATTTTTTAAAAGAGAAAATGTACAATCCAATGAAGAATCAAATTAGTTGTGAGAAAAGTAGAGCTGAACAGGTATGACTCTTGCCTTTTTTTTTTTTTTTTTCTGTTTTATACATTTTTTATTTTATTTGTATATTTCAAATAATTTTAAGAGTACTGTTCACGGTTGACGTGGTACCCAAAAAATTCATCTAATAAGATGTGAGCAACATTGTATTATATTATTATTAAATAATTATTTTATTAGATATTTATTTCCTGTTGTCACCAAATACTGCTCACACATTATTAGACGGACTTTTTTGGGTGTCACATCAACGAGTGTGACTCAGAAAAATTCATCCAAGAGATTTGAATATCATTTCAATACAAATTTTAAAAATAATATTATATTATTTTTATATAAATAAATAAACAATAAATTTTTTAAGTACCCACATCAACGAGTCTAAATATCATTTTTCTTTTTTTTATATTTTTTATTGTCATTAATTTTTTTTAGTTTAGTTATTTTAATTATTTTAATTTATATAAAAATATATGATCATAAAATAATTGAATAATTTTATCAAGAATCATATTTAAAGTGCTACATATTATATAAATACATAAAAAATAGCATTTTTTGTTTAATAATTTAAAGAATTTTTATTCCATAAGAAAATTGCACAATATCTTAATATTTTTGATACATGTCATTTAAATTATTTTTTTAATATTAGATAATTAGAATTTGAATACAAAATATTTTTTTCTTATAAAAAGTTAAGATTATGTTTATTTTTATTTGTGTAGTTCACAAAAAATATATATTTTAAATACATATTCTAATCATTAAAATATTTTGAGAGCTAAATAAATTTTTTTATTTTCTCAAAAATAATTTTTTTTTTTGGGAAAATTGTGATTATAGGTATTATGTGTAAATTAAAACAGGTGAAAATGTTTTACAATATATGTTGATTTTGCATTACTATATATAAGAGGAGAAGAGTAAATTATTTATGCTGAAATAAGATGAATTTAGAGAATATGCGAAGTTACTTGCAGCCGAGCGAACTAGAACTAAAGGGTTTGTTCTCGCACGAACCTTGATGTGATTTCATTCGAACGAATGATTTTACGAACAAAATCGAATGATTCATTCGGCGAAGGTTTTGTCCGAATGAACTATTCGATCAAAAGATTTGTTATAATAGACGATTCATTCGAAACGAACGATTTATTCTTAATTGACTCAAAATATCACATTCATACAAATAATTTTATTTCAAATAAAAAATTGTTAAATTTACTATAAAAATATCAAATATCAGTATAATTAGATTTAACTGTAATCAAATTAATTATAGTTAAATATCTTAAATTTTTTCATACTAAATAACTCCTAAAAAAATTTTAAAATCATTTTTATTAATATTAAAAAGTAATGATAATGCATCTATTTGCTTTTCTTATGTATTTTTTTAATATATCAATTTTGTTAAAAGTAAAATTCCAACAAAAATCATTTTTCTTTATATTTTAACACAAATTATAATTTAATATATTCTATTTTATTAAGCTATCATTTCAGTTGATAATGTTTAGTTATATATATTATACTTTTTATGAGATAATTTTTTTTTATAATCTTAAGACTTTTAAAAATTATTTATAAACTATGTATCAAATATTATATTAAAGAGTAATGTTGCCAATGTTCGCTGATGTGGCACTCAAAAAATTCGGTGTGAGTAGTATTGTATTATATTTTTATTAAATATTTATCTCACATTGACGTGACGTCAAATACTGCTCATACTTTATTGGACGATTTTCTTGGGAGTCAACTTAAACAGGTCTAAAAAGTATTTTTCTATATTAAATTTGTTTGTTAATATTGACTTAGACTTTGATGCTCATAGTTGTATTTAAAGAGATAAAACATATAATAGGCATCTTTCATCTGCCTTTTTTTATTTATACTTTCCCACAAATGCATATTATTTTAAGTAAACGTTTGATTAATTAATTTTTAGTTATCATAAAGTCTAGATAGGGTTTGATTAATTAATTTCCTTATTTAATTTTTAGTTATCATAAAGTCTCACAAATTTCATCTACTTAGTCTATTCGCTTTATTTAACCTAAATAAATTTGAACTAAAGAACCTAACTCACAGATAAGTAGACTAATGCATGGAGTGTGAAACATAGCTAAAAAAGTGGTGAATTGAGCTTTAAAAACTCTTTTAGAAATTGAGCTTAAAAATTTTTTGCATTTATGAATTATGTTCAGATCTAAACTAGTTTGGATCCTCCTAATTTTATGTGCACTCTTCGAACACCAAAAGCGCTATTCAAAAATTGAGTAATTATATCCTTCGCAAGATATAGTTGGAGAAGCTTCAAAAGACTAAGCTTTGTTGGTGGAACTATCTATACTCTTTCTATCCTTCTTGAAGCCAAACTTATGGTGGCTTTCATGGTCACTTGCATAACCCCAATTGTTAGAATGAGCTTATATTTAGTTTTAAGCAATCTTTGAGGGAGTGACCTGAATCTTAATTTTCGTAACTAGAAAATTTTAAAACTTATATTGCATAACCCAATGGTAAGAATGAGCTTATATTCATATGCATAACCCAATTTTAAGCAATCCAAGTAGCACTACTGATAAGGGAGTGAATTGAATCTTCATGTTTGTAAATTAAAATTTTAAAACTTAAAAGAATGTGGGAGTGATCTTTGAGATGTTTGCAATCACAAACACCATACAAAAAGAATGTAAAATTGCTTAGAAAATAAACTAGACACATCAATGTATAATTGTTCAAATCAACCTGAGATCCAACCTGTAACAATCCTGACGTTATTATCTAGTTTTGGATGTCCAAATTAGGTTAAAAACCCCGCCATTAATCTTCAAATGATGTTTTGAGTAATCCTGAAAATTTGTTGTAATTTGGAAGTCAATTGAATTTATCGAATACTTTAATGCGTTTAATTAATCAAAAAATTAAAAAAATTAAATTGACATTCGATCAAAAATTTAATATTATTTTCGAGCTCCTCACCCCCAAATTAGCTAAGGGTGAATTATTAAAATTTTTTGGAGCTCATTTGATTATCTAATTTTAATTAATTAGAAATGAAATAATTAATAATAAAACCTGTTAAGCGGCATCCGCCCTTCATTTGAACAAATAGCGGGCCCGATCGCAGCCCTCCATCCGCATGCTAGCTAGCAATCGGATGGCTACGGGAAGGAAAATGATACCACTATACGTCTTCCAGGACACGGCCGTGTTTGGGTGCTACAGGCCCCAAGAGGTCGTGCGAGTGGTTGTACCAGCCGTATACCCCGACGCTTTAAACCACCACTACTCGATGCCAAACAATCGCTAATGGCTCTTGCTAACATCTGGATTGGAATGGGGAGCAAAGAGCCGAACCTTCACCGTCTGAAGTTCGACGAAGAACCCCCATCGGCGGGAAACCAGGTACTACAATTTCCCTATCAATTTAAACATCATTTCGTGCTATCTTGATTCATTTACTTATTACTTAACCCTCTGTATTGAGATCTAGTGAGCCCAATTGATATGCAATCGACTCGAGTTTGTACAATACTATACAATACTCGAGCCGAGTAGCCTTAGGACGAACCAGTGGCGCCCAGGCCATGGCCTGGGGCTCACCGGGTCAAACCACGACCCCATGAACATGCTATTAACTCGTAGGGACCACGAGGTTCCTTATGGATGAAGTAATCTCTTTTTATAGTAAACCATAAAATGTCATCACTCTTGAATTTGTTAAAACATTAGGGTTAGGGACAGTTAAACATCTTAGGGGCATTTTGTAGGTCTTGACGAGAGCTTCATTTTGGTATGTGACATGTGTGATGAGGAGCACAGAGCTGCGAGTATTTGGATGCCATAATTAGCAAAATTCGGCCCCCATCAGAGACAATGTATAGTGCCGGGTGGGTCAAACCCGACTCACGCAACACTCCTTCGGACCCTACACCCGTTGTCAGCTCGCGTTGCGTGCAGTTGATTAGAAATTGAGTGATTAGGCACGTGCATGCGTATGTAATTAATTAGGAATTAAATAAATATTTAATAATTAATTTAATTTAAATAATATTAATAACTTTTTAAATATAAGTTCAAATATATTAAAATTATATATCAAAATGATCAAAAAATATGTAGGATAATAATATGAAATCTAATTTCATTTTGATGGTTAATTTAGCTAATCACTTTTTAATTTCATTAAATATTATTAAGGCTTAGGTTAGTCATTTGAACTTTAAATTGACCATACTTATAGTAATTGTGCTCATTATGTTTATAAGGAGGCTATATCCATTGATTATATATCATTTGTACATTAATTAGAAAATATAAGTTTTTAACACTTAGATAAATTATTATTTTAATCCAAAAATAGGATTTTTCCTATTTAGGCTTCCTAAACACTAGGACATCTTAGAGAAAACTTAGATAATGACATGTTTGAAGATTAGATGATGATTTAGATAAGAAAACAACTAGTTTAACCTAGTATTGACTTAGTACTAGTAAACTTAGAGTGGAACCCTGATCTTTAGAAGAGAGAATATCATGTGAGAAATCTATCTTATCTCATGATCTAATTAGGCTTATAGTGAGCAAGCACTAGTGTAGTATATGTGACTAGGAGAGAATCCTAAGGTCTTTGGAGCGGAACCATCTTAAGAGGATTATCTTGACACTCAATTTAGTATAGTTAATGATTAAATCCCTTTAGAACTTAGTAAGTAATATAAGTGATTAAGAGTGACCTGCCTTAGTGTAGTATAAGTTGTCATATTATGATAAGTGTAAGGCTTAGGACCATCTAGGATGTTTAGGATTAACTTATGAACTCAATGCAAAATATTTTCCTAGTCTCACTAAGGTTTTTATTTTCATGCATCAAATTCATCTTATATGACATGTTCAAGATAAAATAGCTCAAATACAAGGAACAAGCAACAAAAGTCAATGAATAAGCAAGACTTATAGTACAAATTTATTTATTTTAATTATTTGAGAAGATACAAGCTCCTAATTTCCAATGTCCTAGTATCTAGTACAATCTCAGATTCACAGTCATATGATTAAAACACTAGAACTCAAATGAAGTTCTAATTCAAATAAGACAAATTCACCTACAAAAATTCAATTGTTTAATCAATAGTCCTAAATTTTTATTTTCTTACACAACTTAACTAATCTAGATGCAATATATCAATATTAAGAGTTAAGAGATTAAACTCTTACCATAGGATTTAAGTCTCTTAACTTAAAATTTCTAAGCTTATAGAGTCTAAGCTAATCAAGTTTAGATTCAAATAAGGCTTGAACTATTGAACTCTCACTAAGCTTACTGAGTCTCAATAGGATTTATAGCCATCACCAGTATTGATCTAATGATTTAGGAGGATAATATGGATCTTCCAGCCATATTCAAAATTGCCAAAATCTAAACTACTAAATTTAGGGTCAAGACTAGGGTTTGACCTAAAGAAAAATTATTATGTCTTAATGGGTACAATCTGATTTAAAATAATATAATTATGAATTTAAGGATATATAGAAAAGATGTGGATCTCAATCCACATCCTAAGCTCTTAGGGTCTAAGTTGCACACACTTAGGGATTAACTTAGAGTTTAAGCTAGGTTGTTACCAAGTTTAATATGAGATAAATCAAGTCATAATTCTTATTCTATTAGGTTCTAATTGTTATTATGACTTAAACCTAAAAATTTGGGATTTATCAGAATTCAATTGGACCAATTGCCTATTTTTGCCAATTTATTAACCTAAAAAATTAGCTAAATTAAATTGATCTCCAAAACAAAATTTCCTCACCCTCAAATTAGCTAAGAGTGAATTTTTGGGAATTTTAAAGATCATTTTGGACTTAAATTGGATTTATTTTCAATTATGATTAATTAATTTAATCATATTAAAACTTAAAATCTAAATTAATCTAATGGTAGGTGGATCCTTCGAATCTCAGTCGTTACGCATTTTATAACCCTCGGTCGAATGGCCCATGTTCAATGCTCACTCGGATCCTTCGCTAGCCGTTAGATTGTAGTCGTGATCCAACAACCATAATCAGCCCCGTGTTCAGCCATTAAGTTTGGAAGTATCAGAGCCATTTTGATAAAATTGTGAATGGATTAGATGGCCAGAACACTCCCATCCAATATTGAGCTTTATCTCTAGATGCTCCCTCACTGAGTGGTCCCATGACAGCCCAACGGCTCGTCCATGTTGGATGTACAATGAATCCACTATATCCCCCACTACCTCCGCGCCTCAATGGCCCAAGGCTTAGCCATTCCAGGTCTTCCCTTCCCAAGCCCAAGCCCAATTTACCCACTTATCTCGAGCCAGCTATTAATGACCAGCTTGACCTCTCTTAGAGCTTTTAGGCTATAAATAGCCTTGAGATATTTCTTTTCTCCTAAGGATATCCCCAAGAAATTAATTCTCCTCTGTTTGCTACTACCATCTTTGCATTTTCTCCAGTCACTTATCATCTACTTTTCAGTGATCTCCCAATTGTTCAGTGGGTGTGGCTTGGAGTTCAAGCCCACAATGTGTTGCCAGAAGCTCAAGGACTTTTTGGGAGTATAACTAGCCTCTGTCGTGCTCCAACTCTCCAGCATTCTCTTTAGCATCCGTCAAGGCACTGTTCCATACCTGAGCTAAATTAGGCTCTCTTAATCTTCAATTCATGCATTTTCTTCCACTACTTAGTCATCTTAGTAATGTATACCTTGTGTAAATAAGAATTAGGTGATGACTCATGATTTAACAGTGAATAAGATGGTGGAAATCGTCATCTAGTTGGGGTTGTTGCCCGAATTGTCAAGCAGGCATCCTTGCAGTTATCCTCGAGATTTGGAGTGTCTAATTTCTGGGAATTATATTGCATATGGAGCAAAATTGATAGGGATAGTAAATTACATCTAGTGCCACCCAATGAACTCCGAGCATAACTTGGCGCAGCAACAATACTCCATAGTGCTGATCCTGAGTAAGGTTCCAACATTTTAGAACCTCTCCTAGTGTGCTAAAATAAGGCTTCACTCCGTCTCGACCCACTGAATGTGTCAAGATCGGGTGCTGGGAAAATGATTTCCTGTAATAACTTTAGGTTATTACTTAGCCTAATTATCATTCAATTAGGTTCATTTAGTCATTAAAACCAATCTCCAAAGATTTGAAGTGATTCAGAGCTCAATCAAATATTTGAATTATTTAATAACATTTAATTAATTAGAAAATTGAAAATATTTAATTTGAACCTCAAAATTGAAATCCGACTTCACCATTGTGCTCGTCACCCCCCAAATTTAATTAGGGGTGATGTTTTGGAAGTGTTTGGAAGTCATCAGATTTTCGCAACTATTTTAATGTATTAAATATCTCGAAAAATATAATAATTAAATAATCGTCATAATTGAAATCAGACTTTGCTGTTGAATTCTTCACCCCCGAATTAGCTAGGGGTGAATTTTTTTGAATTTTTTGAGTCCGTTTATTAATCCAATTTTAATTAGAGATATTGAGTTAATTAAAAAAAATTATAAAAAAATAATTAATTTATTTCTTAAATCCATTTTTCTCCTTCTCTCCTTTGTGCCTGAGAACCACCCTCAATTCCTATGATCGGTGCCCCCCTCTTCTCCCCTATGCGCACGTAAGGAGCTCTGCTCCCCTCCCTTCTCCTCCATGCCTTAGATGGGATGGCTCATTCCCATCTCATCCTGGCTCACGCCTGCCATCTCCCTATCCTTCTCCTTAAGATTAGCTCTCTTAGCTCTCCATTCTCCATTTGCTGTCCACTGAAACTTCCCTCCTCTCAGGCTAACGAAGCAGGCTCCTTCCTCCTCAAGCTCTATCCTAAGCTAAAGAAGAAAAAGGTCTTTCCTTTTAAGACCTGAAGACAACCTAGTTCTCTTCTTCCATTCCCAAGCTCAGATACCCTTTTGTATCATCTCCTTGTACTTTTCTTTCCCCCATCGGATTGATACAACAGCTGCTTCAACTCATACGCTTATTTCATTATTAAGATCATGTATTTGAGCGATCAAGCTCAATAGAGCTCGATCATAATCCATTTTAAAGAGAAATTAAATTGGTGTGTATATAAGATCACACATAGGTAATTAAGGCATAATTATTTGTGACATTAAGATAATATTTTCATGCCAATTTTGGTATAAATGAAAAGGTCTTTACAAGACCTTTCCATCGGTATATGGCGTCGCACGTGAGGTGACCTAAATCGAGAGTATTTGAGTGAAAAAGGGGACACGTTTCATTTTTTGCCAGGTAAAATCAACTGTCTAGCGTGTAGCGCACCGTAGCACCTGGCTCTTGGCTATGGAGCGCTACAGCGCGCCGCAGCACCCGCGCCAAGGGAAATTGGGCATTAGCGCGCCGCAGCGCCCGCACCTTGAGAATAAGGCGCCGTTGTGCTCCACATCATCTGAAAGCACTGCCGCGCGCCGCAGCGCTCGGGTCTCCGAAATTCCAGTGCTGTAGCGCACTGCAGCACTGAAAGTGCTCCAGTGTGCCTAAAAGTGCTACTGCGTTGCAGCGCCTGCGTCTCGGGATATCTGGCACCGTAGTGCCTAAAAGCGCTGCAGCGCGCCGTCGCGCCCGAGTCTCGGGTTGTCTGGCACCACAGGGTATCGTAGTGCTTGGCTCTCAGCTATGGGCGCTACAGTGCATCGTAGCACCCAAGTATTGGGCTGGCTGGCACTATAGTGCCTGGCTCTCGGCCAGGATGCACTACAGCGCACCGTAGAGCGCATAACTGCCCAATTTTGCGTAAATCACATATTTTTCACATTTTTATGACCCCAGAACCATAATAATGCAAAAGTATACAAAATAAAAATTAGATTTAGTAGAATCATGTATTATGTAAATGTGGATGTAATTTGAATATAAAATCATATTTTACCCTAAATGACATGTTCTAACTTCCTAATGGATTCAATTGAATTGTTTGTGCCGAATGATAATAATGTAATGTTTAGCTTTAATTACTTTCTATTTTGAGTAATGTAATGTTTATATGCCTCATTAATAGTTTGATGCATGTTAGAAAACTTTAACTTTGATTTGGACACTAAATTAATTGATTTGACATTAATCAATAATTAAACCATAAAAATCTTAAAGAAGTGCTTAATTAAATCAATAATTGAATTAACTTGGAATTGGACATCAACAATGGATAATAAGCTTGCTAATTTTTAAATTGATTAATAATTATGTAATCAATCTTGATTTGATCATGTTGGGAGTTAAACCCTAGCTTGGTTAGATTAAGACTCAAATCTTGATCAGTAAATAATACACTTGATATGGACACTAAGAACTTGCATAACTCCAATAATGATTGTTGATTTACCATTTGATCTTAAGACATTAAATTAGAAGAAGTTAGGTTTAAAAAAAATCATATGATTGATCATTTGAATCTAATCTTTAGATATTTAATTTTCTCTTAAGAAAAATTATTAGCATAAATTAAATTATAAAATGATAATGATTTGTAAATGATCAATTCCTAATAAATTATTTAATTATACCCCATAATTATAATATAGGTTGAGATCATATGATTTTCCCATCTAATTTATATAATCAAACTCAATGTATTAAGGCTTGTAGGTTTAATATATCCTTTTAGCTTAAATTATTATATATTTCTGTATTTAGAACTATAAGACTGAAATGTTAATGGTTTAATTCAATCAATTGCTAGACTTTAAATAGATGAACTATTGAGGTAGAAAGAGCTCATTGCCTGATTTTGAGGTAGAAGCTTAGATGAACCTTTAGGGTTCTTAGATTCTGATCTTAGATTATTATGGTAAAATAACCTAAAGACTTTATAATAAGATTCTTCCTTGTGGTAATATCCTATTTTATGTCACATCTTTAGAACCTTTGTGAGTTGGACTCACCATAAGAGAGTGTGGATTCATTTAGTTTGATATTCCTTGGATCTTAAATTAGTTAGTTTAGAAATGATAATATTAGTATTATCATGTGAAGATTTTAGTGCATGTCTATACGACTGATTCAATTCAGTAAGACATAAAATTGGTTGATTTGTCCTAAATAAAATTATAAAATAATTTCATCCCCTTATCCTTGTGTGCATCGCTAAGTGCAGTTTAGTTAGGATAATATCCCACTTTTATAGTATGTTTATTTAAGGTGTTAAACCTCATAATTTGAGAGAATAAACTGTAAAAAAGTTTTGTCCCCTTATCTTTGTGTGCATTGATAATTGCAGTTAAAGAAATTAGTGATTTATGTTACTTTTCTTAAAACATACTCAGAGTAAAGTCCAATTAGGGTATTGAACATCTTAGTTTGAGAGAATAAACTATAAAAGGGTTTCATCCTCTTATCTTTGTGCATATTTATAAGTGCAGTTAAACAAACTAATAAATTCAAGTTTATATCTTCAATACTTACTTTATATATACATGTACTCTACACATGTAATAGCTTATGAATATATGATTGAAATTGTGGCAGACCTTGATTCAGCAAATACAAGCATGAGTGCTTGCTAGGATGATTATAAGAATCAAGAATTATGTTAAATAATTATTTTCTTGAAATGGATTTCTATTTTTTTATGAATCATGTTATTGAAATCATGCATAATTGCATGAATATGTGAAATCATTGATAATGATAATTGGCATAATTGCATAAGCATAAGCATGAAAACATTGTGAAATACGAGATGCAGCGTGCATTAATGATCGTAGGACCTATGGGATGCACCATGCATCATGAATATTAGGATTCTTTGGGGTGCATGAGGTACTAAATGCACAATGACAATATAAATCAGTGGTATAATCATATGCATATTCAGTGACATACTGAACAGTCTTATTCCAGCTTTTATTCAGTTTCAACTTCTTACTATTTTTGTTTTCAGTACTTAGCATTTTCAATATTGTTTTACCTTATTTTTAGTTTTGTATAATTTCACACTTTTCAACTGTCTTAGTGCTTTTCTATAGTTTGTTTAAATTACTAAAATGTTAAATCTTAGATAATTATAATTGCTTAGAGTAGTTTTTGATGTGTTAAACTCATTGTCTAATATGTGGTACTTTTGAGATACAGTAATTTACTATATCTAGAGCAGCCTGTGGAGCTAGTTTAGGAGGCGTCATAGAAGATCCAAGAGGAGTTTATGGAGCACTGGAGGACTCTACATCAGCATTTACTTTTTTAATTGGTTTGCTTTCAGTTTAGTCACTAGATTATTTACTGTATCTTCATTCAAGTAAACTGTTATAATAACTTTGGATGTATTTTTTTTTTTCGAGACAAATGCCTTACTTAGCTTCTATGATGAATGTTTATGGATGTATGCTTTAGCTTTCATGCTCTGTATTTCTTACTACTTATACTTAGTATTATGATATGATCAGTATATTAGAAATACTGTTATATGTATATATTAGATTCCATATATTCCACTCATAATCCAATGCATAACTATATTATCTAATACTTAAGATAAGGCTTTACGCTTATCTTAAGGATTAGTTCAGCAACTTTTATTTCAGCAGGATTATTCAGGGAGGTTTAGTAGTCCTTCCCGAGTAGCGCACCATTTTGTCACCAATATTAACTCATTTGCGCATGATGACGGGACGGGGAGCTACATTTCTTTTGTGAGGATAATTCGCTCCCTATATTAAACCCTACAAATTTCAATAGAGCAAATTAGGACATCTAACATGCAATGCCCCATTATTAAAATAGATAATCTTAACCTAATAATGAGTGTTATGGTAATACTTAATATTATATTAGTATTTTAACTCACTATTGAATACTACCTTTACTTGTGGATCTATTTGGGGGAAAGAAAATCATCAACTAATATTTTATATATATATAAATTCTTCATATTGTATTCTAAATCTAATATATATGTATATATCTAATACTTAGGATAAAGATACTACTCTTATCTTAAATATTAGCTCTTGACCCCCTTTAGGGTTAAGTCATCAGTTCTTCAGATGAATTTTGTTTTAGTGTTAGTTTCAGCTATTCAGGGAGATGGATATTCCTTACCAAATGGCACACCGCTCCGCTGCCAAATTGATTATGATTATCCCTTTTGTACGCGATGACAGGGCAGGGGTGCTACAATTGTTATCAGAGAAGTATCATAAAGTGTTAGATAAGGAAATATTCTTATCTACTTTATGATCCATTCTCTACAGCGGATATGATCACAATTACTAAGAGTAAGGAAAACATCATCCATAGTTCATTCTACTAAAATCTCAAAAATGAAACTAAGAATATCTAGTATGGGACACCTTAGGAATTGAACAAACCATAAACAAATAAAATATATTAAAGGTTAAATCCAAAACAAAAGACATCTTAGGATCTGAACGGACTTTAAAGAAGTAAAATATACAAATTAAGTGCTTATAACTAAAATAAGTGGAAAACCAGAACTAATAATTGAATGAAGTTTTAGGGATGGAATATCAGCAGTTCGATTTCTTCTACTACCTTAGATTATTCGATGAGTATTGAGCAGATGATTTCCAAGATGGCAAGATCTATTGAAGAATCATGGAAGAAGTATCTCCTCATGGAGTAGAAATGCTAGATAAGATCTTAGTTTGTCCAACCTTCAAAGGATGTAGTCTCCCTGTTCTTACCAAAGAGTGGTTGAATTATGTGACAGCTTGTCCTGATGACTACCGTCTCCAAATTCTAGGATTTTTGCTTGGAGGTTATGTCAATAGATGGTGGTACTGGACATATAGAAGATTAGCTAGGAAGCATCGAGTAGTAACATTTGATGATTTTTGTGCTGCCTTTAGGGCAGAGTATTATAGCTGATGTCCTTAGATTTCATATCATATCTTGCTTCGTATCAGTTTATTTTGTCTACCTATGTAACTTCTCTTTTGAGAAAGTGATGATTGAAAAAGATAGTGGATCTTTGTTTTGTTCGCTAAATTCATGATTTGTTGCAGTCATGAATCCAGGATCTCCTTCAGCTCCTACCCTGATAAAGAATGCGGTTTTGTCATCAAGCGGATCCAAGGAAACAAATTCAAAAGTAATGCGCAACAAGCACAAGAAACCCGTGCTCTGATTTTATCTGCTCATCAGCAATCTGTACCACAATCAGGATTTTCATCATCCTCACATTTCACAAGAGATGGGATCCTACACAGCTTCCTACATTAGGACACCCATGTTTAACGGAGTGTTAAATCCAATGGACACTGTGAACTGGCTCAAGATAGCTGAAAAGAACCTAGCCAGCATTAAGGGCCCAAATCAGAAGCTATTCGCTTAGTCACCCACCTATTTCAAGAGGCAGCAGAGTACTGGTGGGTGGCGAATGAATGAAATTAATAGTTTGTTGATTACGAGTTAGAAGATATCCTATGGATATGTTCTTTGAAGCATTCCACAAAGTATTCATTCTGGTATCAGCACAGGCAATCCTAGAGGACGAACTCCTCCACCTCACTTAAGGAAACAAATCCGTATTCGACTATGAACAAGAGTTTCCAGAGAGTGTCGCATTTTGTCCTGGACTTGGTTAGGACTTGAGGCGCCTAGGTGCCACTGATTCTTGAAAGGGCTAAGGGACTCTGTAAAAGCTCACATATTGTCCTATCAAATCAAAACTCTGGCAGAGTTGATCGAGGTGGCTCACCTCCAAGAAGGATTTCAAGGTCAAATGGACCATAAGCGCATGGCTGCATTTCTGCAGCCAAGAAAGGAGCAGTTTGGTCATCGTAGGATGGCTAAATTTATAATATTGAAGCTGAACAATCCCAACCCCAGAACTTCGAATGCAAGTGGCACTATTCGTATGGGAAATGCTACCACTTTGGTGGTGTGTGTTTTACATGTGGTTAAAGAGGCCACTGTTATTTCGACTATGATTCCAAGACAACAATCAACAGAGTACTCATCGACCACTCCCATCATAAACAAGTATTCCGTGCACAACTGAGGAACAGCCGAGAACCTGCACTGCTGTGATACCATCCTGTGGGGCCCTGTACCCTCCGTGGCCATGCTAACACTAATATTAGCATAAATACGGGGAGTACAGTGCTCCAACTATGGAAAATTCCCAACTTAAGTAAAGTCAGGTAAGACCCAATCTGCCTTAAGCCAAGGACTTGTCACCTGGAATTGTGAACATACATCAATCAAAATAGTAGAAGTAGAAAAATAACATAATATAACATCCACAGACATAACATAGTATAAAAAAAGCAAAAGTAACAGTAACTCAGTTTAAGTGCAGAAAAGTAAATACCTCTAGAATTCAATTATTACAGACGAAATTAAAAGAAAGAAATGATCTCTCAAACTCACTATAGAAAAGAAACCTAGCTAAACAGCAGTAGGAAGATCCTTCTCCTGCACCTGCTCCTCTTCTGCTGCACTAACCCACGAACAGCTCCAAATCTGACATTTGTCGATATCACAAATGTCAGGGCCCCAGCTAACAAAGAAAAAGGTTATAGTTAGACAATTGTCTAAGTACATTTTAGGCTATTTAAGTGTGCTGAATATTTATAAATATCACATTTAACTACTTTTTAAATATGCAAGTAACATAGGTGCATCAAGCTATAAGAAAAGGGATAGCTATAAACTATTCATTTATAACTAATCAACAAGTATGTAAAGTAACATACAAAGCAGCAACTAAATAAGGTGAGGCTAAAAATAACTACAACTACTTAAAATAAATCTGATCCCAACATGCTTATGATCACATGGATACATGCTGAGTATATAAAGAACGCAAATGCTGAAATAAATATACAATTCTAGCATTATAAACATGCGAATATTTAATAACTAACCAATAAGAGTATAAATATAAGCATGCATATTTAATATGAAAAGGCCACTGAGACATATAATAAAAGTAAGTTAAGTACATGAATGAACAGAAAATAAAGCCACTGAAACCCATGGCAAAAGAAGCCAAGCACTAAAGTAAAGCCACTGAAGCATGTGGCAAAGCAAAACAAATACTAAAAACTGAACTGAAGTAGGAGTAAGCCTAAGACATAGTACTACCATAACAGAAACAGGCCATACAGGGCTTCTAAACTGGAAGTTTCAATATCTGTCCATCCTAGGTATCCGCAGAGCTAGGTCCGAGTTGAACTTATAGAATAAGACATATATCCATCCTAGACATTCGCAGAGCTAGGTCCGAGTCTATTCTATAACAAAACTAAAACTGAATAGGCAGACTAAGCTAGGACATACTCTACTAACTGAAAGCATTAAAAGAACTGAATGAATGCTATACTTTTCAAATACTAACTTAGGATGTATCTTCCATATCCTAAGTTTACCTATTATGCTCAAAGAACGAGGCTCAATGTTCAAGGTGTGCAAAGCAATCAAGGCAAGTAAGCAAGAGACTCAATCTAGACTTATGTGATATCTGTTATTGTCTAATTTATTTAACTAAATATTCTGAGATGATACAAGTTTAGGATCTCCAATATCCAGCTATCGAGTATAATCCCAGATTTATGATGTTAATGTTTACATTAAAACTTAACAAGTTCTAATTCATAATCATATGATGATTATAAAGGTTTAAAGTAAACAAATCAATAACTTAATTGTTATTATTTTCCTCTCTTAACCCAAATCTGAATAAGTAAATCAAGATTAAGGATTCTGGATCCAAACTCCACTTTGGTGTTCAAATCCTGAATCCAATGTAATATCCTAATAAGGATCTAGGGTTCACACTTAAAACCCAAATTAAAGATAAGGATTCTTATAAGATGAAAGATTCAGAAACTAAGATCTTAACTGAAAGGTCACTCTATTGGTTATAAGATAAAATAATCAATTAAGAACCAAAAATTTAAGATCTATATTCAATCTTTAAAATAATTACATTATTCCATAGATTGAATCAATCATACACCCACGTAGAGACTTCAAAATGATTAAATAATAAATCACTTATGGAATTCCAAAGAAGGTAGTTCAATTCAATTAGAAGATCTGAAGTCTAAAGTCTAAGATCTAAGGTCTAGTGTTTGATCGCTTTAGACTTAAGCTAAGATTTAGATCTAAGGTGTTACAGGAGCTTTTGCTTTTACTTTCCTTAAGATTATAATTCATAAATAAGCTTTGGTAGGATAGCTAGGATTAGAAACTTTAACATTAACATTAATTTAAGCTAAGTCTTTTATAAAGGGTCTTAAGATCACTTAAGATCCTAAGAGCTTACTTAAGAATTTTAAGGTTTAACACTAGGATTCATTCAAGAAATGATACCACTTAGCAATTGATATTAATACATCACATTACTGATTATTATTACTTTAACTGAGAATTCTAAGATTTAAGGGTTCTTAAACACATTTTGGTCAAAATGACCAAAATACCCCTCTTAAAGCTAAAAATGGGATTTTAAGATTTAATCATCTAAATTGATTCAAGTCTATTTTAATGAGTTCCATATTAGTTAATGAAGTAGTATACGCACTTATCTTATGTTTTGGTAATCTAATTAGCCTAATTAGCACTAATCATATTTTTAAGCCAATTAAGGTGATTAAGGAAATTTGGGCATACTAGAATAATCCAAATATATTTAAGGGCTCTACTACGCTTAATGAAGCATTAGAAACTGGATTTACCAAAATTAGAGGTTAAATTAAAGGTTAATTCACTAATCTTATTTTTAGGGTAATTAAGGGGTGATTAAAAAAATTAAAGATCTTAATTTACTGTTAATGGTCTACATATGTTCTATATGGTCTCATGAGCAATCAGAGACCTTAATCAACATTTTTGGATAATTAACAAATTTATTATGATTTAAATAAAAATAGAGAAAGATTAGGCAATTATTTAAGATCTAACTATTAAATCTTTTATTTTATTTTATATTATTATTCCTTGCATTTTGCTGATTAAAATGGTATATTGGATCATACCATTTGAATAAGTATTGATTAAATTATTTCATTAATACATTCTGAATATTTATTTAATTTGGAATTATAGTGTTTTTAATTAAACTTACTTATTCTTTATTTTTCAGAATGAAAATAATTCCTAAATGAATTAATTTACTCGGCCCACATATCAAACCACACGGGTCAGAACGGGGCCTGGCTGGGCTGGCACTGTCGCACCGCACGGGCCTGGGCTGGCCCAGCCCGATGCGCCAGTAGCATCATCCCTGATACCCCCTTCGTAGACAGCCGCGGGGAGGGTAGCTTGGACCGCAAAATTCACTGCCAATAGACCACACCACGACCAGTATTCAATCGCCACACCCTTCAGGAAGTCAAGGCGTGTCGATTGAACCTATAGGCCCTATCTGGGACAGACTAGAATGTTGGGTGGCTACTCCACCGAAACTTCCAATTTCAGACGATTAGGGTTCACTGTGAGGGAATAATTCTCCTCATAGAAGCCACTAAACGTACGGGGCTTGATGCCTACACCATCAGTGAGGTGAGACAAGTCGAACCCCCAAGGTTTCATAACCATGCACTGATCGCTGGGTCTTTACTCGGACTCAGCCATGGCTCGGCCGCTAGCTCAATCGATTGATACGATCGATCAGAGCTAGCTCAAACCTGGCGACAATCACAACTAGTTTCCTAAGTGGCTAAGGCTAGTCAGACGACATATGGAGGCTCAATCCAGAGGCAAAATGAAGAACTGAACATAAGAAATTCAGTGGGAGAAGGCTGTACTTGAATACGTGGTTGCAGGCTTGGCCGAGAGGAACTAAGGGGAGTTGGAGTTTCCCAAGTAGCATACGCAAGTTTGCAGGGAGTCTGAACACTAGACGCGCCCTCTATCAGTAGTTCAAAGCTTCAGGAATGCCGGGAATCATCGAGAGAGACGGGAGCTCCAGGGGACGTCAGATGGACAATTGAGGATTCACAATGAGCAAAGGGACTCACTGTGATATCCTAAAGTTATTTATAGGCCATAAGAGCAATGGGGATGGCTTCCAGAGCTTGGGCTCCATGGCATTGGCTCAGACCAAAGGGAAGGCTTGGGTGCAACGGCCAGGGGCATTTCAAGAAGCTACTACCGGCAAGAGGTCGCGCCGAGGGTAGGAGAGGAAATTCGACATCCTCCCATACTGCCACAGGGGCTGGAGGTTACTTGGTTATCAGGGTGGGGGGACCAGACGCGGATGAGTCGAGAGGTGGACGAAGGTCCACAGTGCTCGGGGACTCCAGAGCCGTCTGATGGATCGATCGTTGGCTCCGGACAGTCCAAATGGATTACTTAAGCGGGATAGATGGCAGCCACTAGATGCGCGCGATAGATCCGATGCCTAGGATTATATCTTAACCCGGATAGGATCCCGCTGTTGGATTAAATGCGCTAAGATGCGTGCTAAGGCATCGGATGGCTATATCATATGCGCCGTTGTCAGGACCCCGCAGCAGATCTGCTGGGTCCCGACAGCAAATCCCAAATATATAAAATATAAATATATTTAATTAATAATTAATTTAAATTTTAATTACTTTTATAAATCCAATTTAGGATTAAATGAGCTCCAAAAATTCCCAAAATTTCATCCTTAGCTAATTAGGGTATGAGGAATTCAAAAATGAAATCAGATTTTAATTTGAAGATCAATTTAATTTAGATATTTTCTAGGGTTTAAAAATAGGCAAAAATACCTAAATTCTCAATTTAGCTCCGATTGATATTAAACTTATAGGGTTAGGTTTAAATGACTCAATGAGTCTAATGGAATTAAAAGTAGAACTTGGTTTAGCTTAGTTAATCTGAATTTAGCTAGGGTAACAACTAGGGTTGTTGCACATCCCCTACTTCAAATGTTAAGGTAGTTATACCTACGTAGAAGCTGACTTATAATCATTAAAGACAGCGTCCCCAGGGCAAATAACCTACAGCTCCTGCAAGGGTATACATGCTAACTCCCGCCTTTGCACCTGAAAACAATGATGTCATTTCAGGTATGTCTTAAATTAATTTCATTCAGTCTCTACTGTTTTAATAAATTTGAAATATTTGAATAACAAATCTTATAAAATTGCTATAATCTAAGGCACCTTAATGATAAATGATAAATCTTATAATATTCTTTTCAATACTGGAGCGAGTTATTCCTTCGTATTGGAAAGATGGGTGAAGATTCTTAAGCTACCAACCTATCGATTAGCAAACTTATTGAGCATCAGGTTACCTTCCGGAGCCCGTATGCAGTTCCAACAATTCTGTAACATAAATATCTCTATTGGTGAATAAAAATATAGAGCTAAATTAATTATGTTTCCAATTGCAAACTTTGATTGAATCCTGGGCATGAATTGGTTAAGTAAACATGGTGCTTCCATAAATTGCCAAAAGAAGAAAATTACTTTGGGTATTGGAAGTCAGTCAAAAACCTTCGTGGGAAGATTTAGTACCCAAGAATCATTGATCAATGCAATGAAAGCAGAAAAGTTAGTCAAAAAGGGATGCGATGTGTATCTCGTAACAATGTTGGGAGAAAAGAAAAAAGTCGTTCCTATTTTTGAGAATTGAATAGTTTGTGAATTTTCTGATGTCTTTCCTGAAGACTTATCGAGTCTTCCTCCCGTTAGAGAAGTAGAATTTGCTATAGAATTAATTTCGGGAACCCAACTATTATTAAAAGTTCTGTATCGTATGGCGCCTAAGGAGTTGAAAGAGTTGAACAAGCAACTTTAAGAGTTGCTAGAGAATGGTCTTATTTGATCGAGTTCATCTCCTTGGGGAGCACCAGCTTTATTTGTGAAAAAGAAAGATGGATCGATGCATATGTGCATCGATTAACTAGAACTAAATAAGGTAACTATCAAGAATAAATACCCACTATCATGAATTGATGATCTATTTGATCAGTTATCTGGAGCTAAGGTATTTTCCAAGATCGATCTGTAATCTAGTTATTATCAGCTAAGAGTTAAAGATGCGGATATAGAAAAGACAACTTTCAGAATGTGTTATGGACATTACGAATTCCTGGTACTGTTATTTGGATTAACTAATTCATCATCCATCTTGATGGACTTAATGTAGCGAGTACTAAAAGCATATTTAGATAAATTTATCATCGTCTTCATTGATGATATCCTAATTTATTCAAAAAGTAGTGCTAATCATGAGAAGCACTTGAGATTAGTTTTGCAAGAATTCCGAAATCATGAGCTTTATGAAAAATATTCCAAGTGCGAAGTTTAGCTTGACTCAGTCACTTTTCTGGGTCACGTCGTAGATGCACAAGGAACTAAAGTAGTCCAAAGTAAAGTTAGCGCCATTCAGGATTGATACAGCCAAAGTCTGTGACTGATATCAGAAGTTTTTGGGTCTGGCAGGGTATTATAGAAAATTCATCAAAGGCTTTTCACAAATAGCGTCTCCTCTCATAAAGTTGACTCAAAAGGCAGTACCATTCGTCTAGAGGCCAGAATGTTTTCAATCATTAAAAGATGCAGTTTCTTCTGTCCTAGTTCTTGCCTTACCTAAAGAAAGATTGAACTACCTATTCTATACCGATGCATCTGGGATAGGCTTGGGATGTGTTCTGATTCAGGAAGAAAATGTTATTGCCTATGCATCCCGTCAGTTAAAACCACATGAGAAGAATTATCATGTTTACGACCTGGAATTGGCTGCCGTAGTCTTTGCTTTAAAGATTTGGCATTATTATCTGTTTGGCGTCCAATGTTCCATATTTACAGATCATTAGAGCTTAAAGTATATTTTCACTCAGCGCGAACTCAACTGCCGTCAGCGAAGATGGCTTGAATTAATAGTGATTGTGATTTGAGTATCCAGTATCATCCAGGAAAAGTGAATGTTGTAGCCGATGTTCTCAGTCGTCATGCTACACTTTCCTCCTTAATAGCTTTAAGTCCTTTAGAGGAAGAATTTATAAGGCTCGATATCAGGCTAGTTCGTGGTGCTATGCTAAGCAAACTGATATCTATGAGTACCATTGAACCAACCTTTTACCGTGATGTCTCAATCTCCCAAACAAAGGATGAAGACTATCTAAAATTCAAAATGGAGATCTAAAGTGGTCGTCGCTTTGATCTGCAGGCTACGAGGTAATATAATCTATCAAGGGGATTGTTTATGGATTCCCAAATCCATGCATCAAAAGCTTTTAGTGGAAGGCCATAATTTTGATTACCAAGTACATTCTAGTAGTACTAAGATGTATCAAGACCTGAAGAAGTCATTATGGTGGCCTAGAATGAAGAAAAGCATGGCAGAGTTCGTAGCAAAGTGCCATGCTTATAATTTATTCAAAGCTGAACATCAGAAGCTCGGAGGACTTTTCCATCCTCTGGCAATTCCTAAACGGAAGTGGTTTGATATTTCTATAGACTTCATTATGGGTTTACCTAAATCAAGATCGGTTGCTGATTCAATTTGGGTCATAGTCGATCGACTAATCAAATCGGCACATTTTATCCTTATGCGTCAGACCGATTATGTAGAAAGATTGGTGAAACTGTATACCAAGGAAATTATCAGGCTTCATGGGATTCTGAGGTCTATTATATCTGATTGTGATAGTCTATTCACTTCTAAATTCTGGCAAACTGTGCATCAAGACTTGGGGACTAACCTAGCCATGAGCACCACTTTTCACCCTCAAATAGATGGTCAAACTAAACGAGTTAATCAAATTATTGAAGATCTTCTTCGCCTATGTATTCTGGATTTCAGAGGTTTTTGGAAAGATCATATTTTTTTAGTTGAATTTGCTTATAATAACAGTTTCCAATCAAGTATCAGCATGGCTCTGTATGAAGCTTTGTACGGTAAAAAATGCATTACTCCCTTAGCATGGTTTGAAACTGGCAGTGTTCAACTGTATAGTTCAAATTTAGTTGAAGAAACAAACAAGAAGGTGTAATTAATCCAGCAGAGAACCAAAGCAGCTCAAGATCGCCAGAGTAAATATCACGATGCCTATCATCGTTCTCTGGAATTTAATATTGGAGATTTCGCATACCTTAAAGTAAGTCCGATGAAAGTAGTATTTCGTTTCAGTGTAGCTGGGAAGCTCAGTCCTCACTATGTCGGACCATTTAAAGTAATAGAGAAAATTGGTTCTGCATCGTATAGATTGAAACTCCCTGAAAATTTCTCTGCAATTCATAATGTGTTCCACATCTCCTCTCTATGGAGGTGTCTTCGTAATCCTTCCCACCTAATCCAACCCCTAGCAGTATCTCTTCAGCTAGATCTTTCTTATGTGGAAGAGCTTATCAGAATTTTAGCTCGTGATCAAAGGGAGCTGATAAATCGTTCTATCCCTATGGTAAAGATTTAGTGGAGTAATCGCTTTATTGAAGAATCCACTTGGGAAAAAGAGGCCGATATGCAATAGAAATATCCAAGTCTCTTTGAAAATCCAGGTACCTTTAAAATTCTAAATTTCAATTCTTAATTATCTACATTTTCTTTTCCCTTCTTAGTAATAATGTCAAAGACGACATCGTTTTTAGGTGGGAGAGTCTGTAATAACCCAAGGTTGTTACTCAACTTAATTTTAGCTTAATCATATCTTAATTATCATTCTATTAAGTTCATCTAGTCATTAGAGCCAATCCCTGAAGATTTGGTGTGATTCAAAACTAAATCAAATATTTAGATTATTT
The DNA here is from genome assembly GCA_016760335.1 of Gastrodia elata. Taxonomy (NCBI): domain Eukaryota; kingdom Viridiplantae; phylum Streptophyta; class Magnoliopsida; order Asparagales; family Orchidaceae; genus Gastrodia; species Gastrodia elata. The sequence goes on along the minus strand of CM028671.1, from coordinate 47,549,776 downwards.
TAATATTAATTAATTAGAAAATTGAGTTATTTAATTTGATCTCGAAATTGAAATTCGACTTCATTGTTGCGATCATCACCCAAAATTAGCTAGGGGTGATGTTTTGGACGCGTTAGGAAGTCGTCGGATTTTTGCAAATATTTTTATATAATTAAATACTCCAAAAAAATAGAATAATTAAATAATCATTGGAATCGAAATCTGACTTTGCCATTAAATTCCTCACCCCCAAATTAGAAATGGGTGAAATTTTGGGATTTTTCAGAGTGCATTTATTAAATCTGAATTTTTAACTAATTAAAAATATTATAAAATAAAAAAATAATTATTTATTTAAGTAAATCCATTTTCTTAGTTTCCTTTTTCTGGCTGCCCATCCCTCTTATTCGGCGTCATCTCCCTCCCCTAGGCGCAAGCAAAGCAAGGAGCCATCCCCTTCCCCTCTTTGCTGAGGTGAAAGCTCATGATGGCCTCCCCCTTCTTCTTCCCCCATAAATGGAGCTTAGTTTCCTCTCCTCCACTCCTTTCTGTCCATCTAAAGCCTCCTCCTTCATCCTCCTTTGGTGGCTAAAGAAGAAGAAGTTTCTTCCTCCAAGCTTTCCGAGTCTTCTTCCTCTATTGCAAGATTAAAGGTACTCATTTGCTTTACTTCCTTGGCTATTTCATTTTACTATTATGCTTGTTTTGCATCTTTAGAAATCTAATATTGAGTATGGAAGTCATTAAAGTTCATTAGGGTGTTCAGTTTCATTGAAAATAAAATGCTCTATTTTTTCTCCTTTCTGCATGCCTGAACCTTTAACTCTATTGTTTGTATAGAAATGATAATCCATTCATGCCAATTTTGGTATCGATGGAAAGGTCTTTCCCCGTATATGACACTACATGTGAGGTGCCCAAAACTGGGAGTATTTGAGTGCGAAAGGAGACCAATCATAATTTTCGCACAGGCAAAATCACCGTCGGGCGCTACAGCGTGCTGTAGCGCCCGAAGTTACGAACCTTGATCCGCCGTAGCACGCTACAGCGCGCCGTAGCGCGCAATAGCACACTACAGTGCACCACAGTGGCATAAAATAAATTATGATGTATAAAAATATATTTTGATTAAAATAATGGAAATCTGTCGTGGCATGCTACAGTGCGCCTTAGCACCCGCACTTCGGGGAATCAAGTACCATAACGCGCCGCAGCTCCTGAAAGCGCTAAAATCCGTCATAGCATGCCGCAACGCCCAAAAGCGCTGCATCACGCCATAGTGCATCACATCGCGCTCTAGCGCCAAGAAGCAGTGCGCGCTATCGCTAGCCACAGCACGTCATAGCGCCTGACTTTCGGCCAAAATGCGCTACGGTGCGCCATAGCGCCCAGAATTGCCCAAAACTGCCCAGAATCATCCTGAATAGCCAAAACTTCATATTTTTTTGTATTTAATAAAATTAATCATTCTATGAACTTTTATGTAAAAATCAAATTTTGATCTCTTATGTGTCTTAAATATTTTGTACCAAATATTAAAGAATAGAATCTTTGAATGCTTGTATTTACTAAGTATATCTTAATAACCAAATTTGCATGATACTTAAGTTCTTTAGATTTGTAATCAAGTGCTAATCCCTTTGGTTTGATTTAAGATTTGGTTAGCCCTAATTACCTTCTATTTTATGTCACTTTATATTCCTATGCTTTCATATTATTATGATATATGTTAGAGAACTTTAACATTTATTTGGACACTTGATATACTTAATTGACATTAAACTATATTTGAACATAAGAATCTTAAGATCTTGATTAAGTAAATGATACTTAATCTAAATTTGAAACTTAACATAAATAATACACTAATAATGCATTGATTGGTCATTGATCTATAAGTCAACAAATTAGTCTTAATTGAGTAAGGATAGAGGTTAAACCCTAACATGTTTGATTAAGACTTGAACCCTTAATCACTTAATCAATTAACTTAATAGTAAGATAATTTAACTGACATTATTCCAATAATGCATCTGATTTAGTATTAATCTTAAATCATTGAATTAGAAGTGCTAATATTAACATTGAATCTGTGTGATTGAATCATTTGAATCTAAACTTTAGATCTCCAATTTTCTCTTATATAAGGCTATTAAGATAAGATAGATAATAAAATTATAATCATCTAATCTGATCACTTTAATCCAAGATTAATATGTAAACCTTGAATACTAACTTAAGAAATATAAAAGTGAGATCTCAAGGGTCTTGCTATATGATCATTCTTGAAATGCTTAAGGATTTTAAATATTGATACATTGAGGTAGGAAGAGCTTTTATAACTTATTGAGGTAGAATCTTAGATGATTCTTCCTAACCTTAGAAGCTAATCTTAATACATCGTGGTATGAATCACCTAAAGCACTTAGAATGGAACTTCTCCCTTGCGGTATAAATCAATATTGAGTGATCTCTTAATCACATCCTTGGAGCCTTGTGTATGACTCACCCATTTAGAGTAAGGAATAATAGCTTTGATAAATCCTTATTGATTAAATATAATTCTCTAAGCCCAAATTATTGGTTGAATATAGTAGAGTATACTCATAATATTGGATTATTTCAGTAGTATTCAGGATTGGTTGATTCATCTTAATATATGATTATATTTGTGTTATATCCTGCGAGTTTAGTCGGATATAGTCCCACTTAGAATAAATCATCCAATCTTAAGAATGTTATGATTAGGGACTTAGACCATTAGTTTGTTTGAATAAAAATCACCATCGGGTGATGCCTCTTATCGAAGATCGCTTTCATAGGTGTGCTTTAAGCAAACTATGTGATTCAAGTCACCCTCTTTAGAACACTAAGTGTGCTTACGATTTGGGTATTTTAATGGCTTAGCTTGAGATACAATTCGCCATATGCTGCATTTATTACTGATTCTGGCTGAAAATACGGTGGCCGCTGCAGCGCGCTGTGGCGCGCTAGAGCGCCTCACTTTTGAATTGAATCTGCTGTGGTGCGCTGTAGTGGCTACATTACATTTCATTTCATTTATATGAAATTGATCCTTTTATTCCACTATGGCGCACGGTTGCACTGAACTTTTCGAACTGAACCCGCTGCAGCGCGCGGTCGCGGATATATTAAGAATTATGCTAAGTCTAATCTCGCGATAGCGGCGAGGTTTCAAGTCGGATCCGCTGCAGCGCGCGATAGTGAATCAATTAGCCTTATTTTTATTTTTACTCTGTTGTGGCGTGTGGTAGCGATTTAGGTTTTGAGTTCAATCCTCCTTGGCGCGCTTAGGCGCACAACGGTTCTATTAAATCTTCATTTGCTGAGTTTGGGTTTAATAAATGCCGCTGTGGCGCGCAGTAGCGGTTAAGGTTTCGAGTTCGACCCGCCTTGGCGTGCAATAGCGCGCTTGGGAGCACTATAGCGGTTTTCTTCCATAATTTCCTCAGCTTGTCTTTTTGGCCTAAGAATATGGGAAAACAAATCAAAGTAACCCATCCTAATATGGATTTGCTTATATTTCTTCTTTTATTTTGTTATAAATCTTGAACTTATTAGCGTGCCATTGTGCCTAGAGCTCTTTTTTCATTAAATGCTCTAGCTCTGCATTTTCTTTCAAGGCGCACTGCGATGCGCTGTTGCATCTGGTTTTTGCTTGGTCGACACTGCGGTGTACTAGAGCACCTAGCTCTCGCTGGATGGGTGCTATGACGCACTGTAGCGCATAGCTTTCACTAGATCGACACTGCGAGGAGTTGTAGCGCCTAGCTCTCACTGGATGGGAGTTATGACACGCTATAATGCCTAGCTTTCACTGGATTAACACTACAGTGTATTGTAGTGCTTGGCTCTCTAACTGCGTAAATGTTTAGTTCTTCTTTCCTTTGCACAATTTTGTCCCTTGTGCTAGAAAAACACAAAGCAGCTTTCTTTAGTGCTAATTCAGGTAATTAATGAATTCTTTCCATCATGGGGGAGGCTCCTCAGGGTTAGCTACGATTGTACTTCTGACTTGCATGCAGGTGACTCGGGGACCGCGTTGAAGCGCCTTCCACGATCGAAGCCGAGTGTCTCAGCCCCTTCTTCTGTTGTTCCCACCCACCAAGCCGAATCCGAGTCATCTTATCATTCCCAAAGAGCTACTGGACTGATCCGGGGATCAAGTCGGAGTAGCCGACTGATCGGACGACTTCCTTTGATTTTGTAAGTAAAATTTCCTTGTCCATGGGGCGCATGATCTGGGGATCGAGCCGGAACTACTGGTAGTCCCGAGGTCCTCCTATAAGAGTTAGCAGTACTGAACAAGCGAGTCATCGGTCCAGGGAGGACCGCCTTTTCAATTCAAAACAAAGGCCGCGCAGCGGACTCAGTCTAGACAGCTATTATCCAGACAACTCTCTCACACTAGCTAAAGCTAACCTCGTTGAATGAATCCGAAAACTTCGTTATTCCTACTCAAATAATCCAGGGTGCGAAGCAGAAGTAAGTTCGGTTCATATCATGGTAGGTAAGTTTCAGAGAATCGTAAGGAGCGTAGCGGTTGCTTTCTTAGCTCGAAAAGATCTAAAAAGGCAGCATATAGTTAGATCTTTATATGAAAAAGCTTTCTACTCTACCTATCGGTAGAAACGACAAAATGGGAGACTCGACTTATCAGTTTCATATTTCTCTCTCTTAAGGGTAAAAAAGGCCGCGTAGCGGATTCGCGCCCTAGGTTGATAGGCTCTTCTGAACCTCTCTAGCTCTTTCTTTCTCTAAAAAAGATGTAACAAAGATTCAAGGCCGCGTAGCGGAAAGAACGTACACTCTTCAATAACCAGTTTATTTCACTCCTGGCTATACCAGACTCTGTTTTTGACTTAGGAGCATTGTGAAAGCATAAGCTTACAACTTTCGGTTAGAAAAAGCAAAGAAAAGAAGTAGCGGTAGCTTAAGAAGTCGACTTGCCACACCAGAGGCTTCACGAACTTTTCTAAGCCTAAATGAAGCCTAGCCTACCTAAACTACAAATACTACTATTTATGATAGATCTACTTGTGTGTGTGTGTGTATATATATATATATATATATATATTTGTGCGTTTGTGCATGTGTGTACTATTTTTATTTTTTTGTAATAAATATGCTCATGATTTATTATCTCAAATCATCGATACAAATCCTACCGACCACACATAAATAAATAAATATATATATATATATATATATATATATATATATATGTGTGTGTGCGTGCGTGCAATCACGCATGCAAACGGGCAAGGGGTGGGTGCGGGCGCTGGCGCGGGTGTGCATGTGTGCGTTGGTGTCCTTGCATGCGTGTGAGTGTGGGTGTGTGTGCGTGTGTGTGTAGGTGTGTGCGGGTGTGAGTGTGTGAGCATGTATGTGTGCATAGGTGGGTGTGTGTGAGTTCGGGAGTGCATGGGCGTGTGTATTAGGGTATGAGTGTAACGACCCAAGCTGTTACCATCAAATTTTGGATTAAAGTTGACTTAAAAATCAGGATTCCGGGCGACTTTAAAATTATGGCAAACCAAAAATCTTGTTGGATAGAGTATATTTTGTGATCATAATCCCCAAGTTTATGAATAATCCGGACAATAGATACTCTTGAATTAATTTCTGAATTAGTTAATTTCAGTAAATTGAGAAAATTAAATACATATTCAAATTCAATGATTTTGATGTCATTATATTAAAATAATTATAAAAATACTACTGAAAAAATTTCATACTCCCCCTCATCCTCCCACTCTTCCCCCACTTCTTCTCATACTCCACTTCTCCTCTCAATTTTCCTCTCTTTTTCCTCATCCACCATTGGATTTCTCCTCCGACTTCTGCTAAAGCCTTATCAACAGTAAGATAGTGTAAGAAAAGAAAAAGAGATGAAATTTTTTTTATTCTTTTTATTTTTTTTCTCTTCTTCTTTTATTATTAATAATGATGTTATTATTATTATTACTATTATTTTTCATTTAACTTTCATTACAATCATTATATATATATATATATATATATATATATATATATATATATATATATATATATATATTATTAATGATAATAATAAGGCTATTATTATTCTACTACATATTATAAATATATGCATATATATTATAAAGTTAGTATTATCATTATATAATAATTAAAAATAATAGAAATACTATTATTATTATCATTATTATTATAACTATTATTATATAAGAAAAAAAAATTATAAATTTAAAAAGAAAATAAGAGAATTAATAAAAGAAATATTATTTCTCTCTTATATAATTATTATAAATATTATTTTATTTTGTAATTATAATTCATTTTCTTATAAATAATTATTATTATAAAATAAATTAACTATTAAGTTTTCGAGTAATTACTTATCAAGTACAAAATTTTGCAGATACTTAATTTATGACTTTCTGATTCACACATTAAGTAAGAGTACCAGATATCTTTTATTACTCATGTTTAATATGTTTTTCTGCTCAGCATCGTATAAAATTGATAAAAAAGTATTTTTAAAAGTCACATAAAATGATATATTAAAAAGTTTGGATAATTAAGTAGCATGGTTCATTATTGACCTATTTTTAATCTGATTAGACAACTGCTAAGACAGGGCTGCCCGACATCGGAAGGCATAAAGAGCCTATACTGATAAGCCTTTAAGGGGGTAAGTATAGAAGGAAGTTGGGATATGTAACACAAAATAGAACCCTCATTTTCCTCGATTTTGTATTTGCCCGACAAAGTTATATTTTTTCGCCAGATATTAAACGCTAAAATTATATATTTATTTTTTTGACTGCAATTATTTTTATGTTAAAATTCAATACAATTGAAATAGGTTTGTAAGAAAAAATTTATATACCTTCTTATTTCCTGTCAAATTATTGATTATTTTGCTTATTAATTAATAATTGTAAAGTTGACATTTATCACTACTTAGTTTTTTTCACAACTAAATGGTATTCAAATATCCGCACTTCTGAAATATGCTTAGATCAGGAGCTCGTCTTAGAGGAAATGTTTTAAGAACCAAATAGTGATGATAGTGCTACCTGCTGATTTATTGCTTTTTTTACTCTGTTTAAAATTTGTAACTTTTATTTTATTTTGATCTTTATAATCAAAACTTGTGAATTAATGAATAAATGAGTTATATTTGATGTCTGCATATTATGTCTTTTAAATCACTTAATATGATCCTACAGCTAAGAAACACCTCAAAATCGATGCTGGATTAGCCCCCACTAACTCGGCATCAGATCCCCACAATCGGTGTGCGTGTTCGGGCGTGTGGGTAGATGGGTGTGGGTGTTTATGTGTGTGCACGTGTGCGTGCGTGTGTGTGTGGGTGCATGTGTGGGTGTGAGTGGGTTTGTGTGTGTGCTAGTGTCGGGGTGCGTGGGTTTGTGTGGGTGTGTGGGTATGCGTGTGTGAGTGCGTGTAGATGCACGTGTGGGTGTGGGTGGGTTTGTGAGGTTGCGTGAGGGTGCGTGAGTAGATACGTATGTGTGTGGGTGTATGCGCGCGTGTGGGCATGGGCTTGTATGTTTGTGTGTGTGCTGGCGTACAAGCATGGGCGAGCATGCGTGTGAGGGTGGTCGTGCGTGGTCACGGGCGATCGTGCATGACGGCATGCGGGAGTGCGTGTATACGGACATGCGGACGGGTTGGCGAGTGAGCATGCGTGCAAGTGCAAGAGGGCGTGCGTGTGAGGGTGTTTGTGCGGGAGTGCAGGCTGGGGCGGGCATGCACGGGTGTGAGTGGACCTTCGTGCGTGAATGGGTGATCGTGTGTGGGCGCGTGCTAGTGCGCGCGCATGCAGGAGGAGGCAGGTGTGTGTGTGCACGTGTGGGTATGTAGATGACGTGCGTGTGGCGTGTGTGAGTGTGTATGTGTGTGAATATTGATAAATATTGAAAGCTCTCTAAGTACTCTAGTTTTAACACTAAATTTATGATGGTGATATGTTTGGGACACATGTTTGCTTTATAATTATTATTTTATAAATTTGTACTCAAATACTTTAATATGGTTCTCAGAAGATAATAATTGGTATCCTGGTACCGACTGCAATCATGTTGTGAGAATGTACCGACCGCAAAATGAAATGATATAGATTTGAACTTCCTAAAATTGGGTTCATTGTCTTTTCTATATTTGGATAATCAGATCATGTTTGTATGTTTACTTGGTTGGCACATAGATGAAACATAACCAAATAACCTATAAGCATAACATTATTACTTTGGTAACCTTATTTTAGGAAATTATTTCTTTTTTATTTTTAGATTGTGCTGATTAAGTAAAGCCTAGTCTATGTTCATATTCATTTATTTTATTTTCTAAGGATTTGCATACGACCCTACGTCCACTCTTAGTGTTCTCCAAAATCACTCTACGAATAGTCTTTATGTTGCACACTAATAAAAGAAGCATTTGGCAATACAACAGCGATACAAACCCTTATTCCCAAGTCTGTCTCGACAGAGCTACCTCAAAAAATTTTCTAGTACAATCCTAACTAAAGTTCATAAAAAAAGGCAACAAATAGTTTTATGAAGCAAGCATGCGCTTGGGCACATTTAAGCTCGATCCATGGCATCGTAGTTTCCTAAGAGGGTCAATTTGTGCAGGATCCAAAAGGCGCGATCTAGCCTAGATGCGTTGGGACGCTTGGCTTGATGCATTTGGGCACATGTGCCTAGACGCACCAATTTATGCGTTTAGACACAAAAACAAGTGATTTTTTAAAACTATTTTGCTCTTTAAACTCAGATACTCTATCCTAATCTCAAAACTTAGTAGTATACATAAAAAAGCTTTAGTCTAAAATACATGATTCAAATATAAGAATATAAAATAAATTAAATCTTCTTAACAAAATGATGAATCTTCATTTGATGGCCCATTCTTCTAGCTTGCATCTAAGTGTTGCAATATCATCCATGCTATCTTCGATCGCTTCTTTTCTCCAAATCTTCATCTGCTTGAATATGAGATTGTTGAGTAACAGAATCCTGAAACTAATCAAAAGTAAAACTTCCAATATGTTGAATATGATTAAACTCACAGAATCAACACTTAAACCTTATATCTATGTACATTTTATAATAATTTAATTTTTAACATGAATTTAGGAATCCTATTTCTAAAGGCATAATAACAATGGTTAAATTGTGAGTATCAACTTAAATGTGATTATGAGTACAAAGGGAAATAATCTATCTCATTGCTTCCATTTATATTCTTTTATGTTGCAAAGCCAAATATATAAACTTAAGAAATTTAAGCTAGCATACATTTACATATTTTAGAACTACAATAAGGTGCTATTAGATTTATGTTGCCCCATTCTAAGTTATATAATGTCATGCTTGTGTTAACCAGTTTACATATATGATTAAGAGCCAAAATAAATATGTGATATTAAATATTGTGATTTGTAATAAATAGAAAAATATTTTTAATTACAAAATAGTTATATTATTTGAATGGTTGCATGATGTGGTGAATTATTACAATTTTTGATATTTATGAATGAAATAATTACAGCTCTCTGAGCGCCAATCCTTGAATCTTCAAAGTTGCGATATTTTTGAAAAAAGTTAAGCACCAATGAAGCAATTATGTGGCCACTAGGATTTGAACTATTAACATGTCAATAGTTTAAATCCAAGCACTATAACTACTGAGCTACAACACCATTCACAAAAGAATTAAAAGTAATCTTAAAAGTTATGATTCACTTGAAGGGAATAAACTATCGACACTTACTATATCACAAGGCCTAAAAGCTCAATTAATGATTTTTAACTCTTAAGAAAAGCCTACCCTTCATAAGGTTGAAGTCACAGGCGTGTAGATGACAAAAAGTTTCACCGTTGTTGGAAAGAATCCTATAGGCTTTATCAAAGTTCAATTTGGAATATATGCCTATCAATTATAACATATTATACATAAGAATCTTTTAACCTTACTCATTTTACTGCACATTCTATATATTTACTACAGGCAACCAAATTGCAAGAGATTAGGATCAAAAGCTAGAGGAACCAATCTAGCTTTCTTAAGCCAGAGATAGCACAATCTTGTGTAATTCTTTTAGAAATGTACTGCTTTTTGATATTTAAGAAAAACTTGACTATACAATGTCTTTAAAGGTTCAAAAGATTTGTCTTCTATAAGCAAAATGCACTTGACAGAAACCCTTCATTAACTGCCTAATACTAACTCCAAAGTCAAATCCACAACCATCATTCCATTCCTTCATATAGCAAGAGGGAGATATAGCTGAAACAACCTTTGGCCTTTATTACAAGATGCATTACAGATTCCTCACATTTCTTGTTCATAGTTATCCTTTTGCTTTTAGATAGCCTTCATGCTGGCTATTAAACACATTCAAATCATCTCACAATGACATCAACTCAAACATCTTTTGCTTCAGTTATTAGATGCATTACTTAATTCTACAACAAAGGAAACAGCAAATCGATAACAACTTAAAATGCAACCCATTTCAAAGTGTTTGGCCAGAGCATACAGGCTTTCGTTATAGGGCAATCATCCATAGCAGCGGATGGGATCGTTGCAGCCTTTAGAAGCAGATTGTTTGAAGCCAAAGCGGCCTCCTTTTTCGAGATACTGCTGATGGTACTCTTCTGCCCTATAAAATCTCTTTGCGGGAAGGATCTCTGTGACAATCTTCCTGCCCAAGCTCTTCTGATGCCTTTCCAGAGACTCAATGGCAGCCCTTTCCTGTTCAGGGGTGTAGTAGTATATCCCAGAACGATATTGAGTCCCCACATCTTTACCCTAATGGTAGAGACGACAAATATATCATTGAAAAGAAAAACAACCAAGAGATTCGTTACCCCAAAATGTTCCAAGTTTGTGCAATTAAAAGAAATTAAGACAATAAATAACCTCATAAAGAGCCCACAAAAAAATATAAAACCATAGGAAATTGCAAAATATATATGCACATATATAAACATAGAGCATTGAAATGTTAAGTTTTGTTTTAATGATATAAAAAAAATTATTGCATTGATCTCTTTTTCATTAAATTTTGTCCGTTCTGCTCTAAAAATTTAAGAAAAATCAAGAAAATTGATATTCATCTTCTTCAATATAGTTAGTAATAATGCAATGGTAGAAATCATAAAATGTATTGACAAGAAATCTACACCTCAATGTTTACAATTAGAATTTTGAAGTCTAGAGAATAACCATCTTATGAAATATTGGTATTAAAAATCCAAGTTTAGAAGTTTTTTTTTACACTGGAGGATTCATTATAGAAAATATTTCACATGAACATAATATTCAATTTTAGCAGTATGAATAGCAAGAAATAGTTCTATAAAGTAGGTATTTATTTAATTACTTTAAATAATAAAAAAAAAAACTTCCTATCTTAGAAAACCATAATTCATTGAATGACAGCCTCCCAATTATTAAGAATGAAAATGTGAATGAGGCTTACATTATATTTTGGTGCATACTTCAAATTCATTTTGCACCTAATACGCACTATGTGGGCGAAATCTCGATGGACAGCGCCCCCTGGCAGAAATCGACTTGCCCCATCAAGTCGCGGGGGTCAAGTTGAACAACACCACTGAAACCTAAATGTTGTATGGCATCCTAATTCGCCTATACTTGTATGCTCACTTTAGAGAATTAGGCAACCTATTTCCTTTTGTTTCTCTATGCAACCGTTTCTCCTCCTCTATCATATCTTTCACATAAGGATTTTCCATGTAAAATTTACTTTTGTGTTGTGATTTGTAGATTATGGTGCTTTTCCTTGTTGTTTTCTTGCTGCTTGGTGGAGTTGGAATCTTGAGAGACAATATCAAGAATATGACCTGGAATTTCTCTTAACCATTGATAGCATCTAGTTCTGTTGAAAATGAGCTCTATATCCTTCATGAAATACAACATTGCATTAGTAAGGGCATTGATGGTCCACCAGTGAAAAGTCAATCCATGTTGGCAAATGCAATTACCCTTACAATTTAAGCACAAGGATCATACAAATTAGACATCTTACAAAATCTTGCTTAGCCAGAGTTTCTTATATAAAAAGAGAAGAAAACCAAGTAGTTAATTGTTCTGTCAAATTGGGGAATACAGATAAATGAAGCTTTTCCCCCAGATTGATGACACATACCTTGGGTAGAATCAAACAACAAAAAGGGACACCATAAATTATATTAGGAGCTCATTTTGTAATTTGTTTTTTTATGAGTTGATAATTTTAATTCAGTGGTTATTTGGTATGCAATAATTGAAGTGTAAAAGTAATTTAAATCCTGGGAATCAAAAATTAGATGCGTTTAGTATACGGGGTTATAAGATGAAGTAAAATTGCAATTTAAAATATTTGCAGTATTATAAATAGGCCCGTGCAAATAAAATTTTGCCTGAAGACAGCAATTTCCTTCTACGCGGCGCTTGTGATGCCTAAACCGTGACTTTTCTCGCGATAAAAAAGAGGGCGGAGCTTCCTCGCAACAAAGACTAAGGCAGAGCTCTCTCGCGACAAAGATGACTGTGTAGCTGCTTGAAGACGGCGAAGGCAGAGCTCGCTTGCGACTCTATCAAAGGTGATGTTTTTCGGTGATGAAGACGATGTTCATCACAATGAAGAAGATGTTCATCTCAATGAAGAAGATGAAGACAACGAAGTCAATGTTTGTTTGCTAAAGACAATGTTCATCATGACGAAGACGATGAAGAGACAATGAACACATTGCAAGTTGCAACGTAGGCGAAGTTTGCTCGCGCTAGACTCTAAGACGAAGTTTGTCGACGATGAAGGCACGGAGCTCGCTCGCTAGCACCCGCGACTTGAAGATGAGGTTCATCTCGCGGGGATTCGTCAAGTTGCGGGCTTTTCTTTGTCTCTCCGACACCACTGGGACTCTCACATCACAATTCTCGCCAATGCATGAGCTGTACCTAATCGTCGGCTCACTTTTTGCTTATCCAATAGATAAACTTAGTACAAAAGATACCACAGATCAACATTCATGAAACTTTTTGTTTACACGGCATCCCCAGAATGATAGTATCTAATCGTGATGGTCTCTTTACTTCCTAAATTTGGAAAGCAATCCAATCTAATTTAGAATTAACCTAGCCAAGGGCGGCACTGTTCTTCACCCCCAAAAATGATCGTCAAACAGATCCTATAAACCAAATGCTAGAAGAATTCTTGCACCTATGTGCCTTGGATGTTTGAGGTTGTTGTGATTAGCATTTGCCACAAATTGAGTTTACATACAACAACAGCTTCCAAGTAAGCATTGATATGGCACCATGCAAAGCCTTATATGGTAAGAAGTGCACCGCACCTTTATCATAGATTGAAGTAGGAGATACCCAACTTTAAAGTTCAATTCTAGTAGAAGGAACAACCTGTAAGATTTTCCTAATTTAGAACTAGATAAGAGCAGCCCAGAATCGCTAATAAGAGTATTTGATCTAAGGCATCAAACAATTTACTGTCAGCCACAAGAATAAAATAACATTAAATAATTTAGATGCAAAAATCCTTCCTCAACCAAATATTTCCACACATTGAAAGAAATGTCTTCCTATCCTATGATTTTTCCACTCTTCAATCTCTTTAAAGGCATTTAAATATCAATTTTACTAATCCATCCAATAAAGGTGCATATGATATATACATGTACATACAAATACACATAAATCCAACAATACATATTTATCTATGCAAGAAAGAGAAGTGGATAAGATCAACCCACACCATGCCATCCTTTTCAATCCAAACATTGTGGAAGAACAATATGCATGAAGTAACAACTCAAAAGTTGTCAGCCCACAAGAATAAAATATAAATTTTCTCCACTGTAAATAGAGGAGGAGAGGACAAACATGACAAATAAAATCCTCCACTTTCCTCTGATATAAACATTGCACCTGAGATGCCTTCCAAACAAAAAGCTTAATACCATGTTCCACGCTCAAACATTGCACTCCTCCAAATCCAAAACATGAGAAGACATCAACTCGTAAGGATTATTCTACATTACCACACTGCCCAAGCCCAACTGTTATGGTTCTCATATATTGCATCCCCCGTTTTCTTCGTACATCCAACAACTCCTCCACAAATTCCTAACCAACAATAGTAAAAAAAAAAAACTGGTAGAAGAAGCAATATAAAAAAGTAATACAAAAGCACCAAACCTAAACCCCATACCTCTCCAATCTTAAAGAGAGCCACCAAAAGCATGCTCCGAGACTAGAAGAATCTCTTTGCACACCTTTCGGAGAGGAATCGGTTATGCCTTCTTCACAGTAAATCACAATCACACGTGTGTCATCATGTGTCTCTTGTGTGGTCTCAGCATACTCCCAGTATTATGATTATTATACTAAATCTCCTCAAAGACTCAAAGTATTGTCCACTGCAATGTCATACCCACCTTTGTAGAGTGATACTACCCAAGTGACCCAAACTGAGTGTTTTACCCACAAAGCAGCCTGAAGTCCTTCCAATTCAGTCATGTTCCAATTGCCTATCATCGTGCCTACATCTAATAATCAATTGTGGTAGAGTCAGGAACCGTTGTACACATATCTGACGTGCCGAGATGCAATCACTGCCGACCTCCTGAGCATCTCTAAAATCGATCAACTACAACTCACTGAATTAACAGGATTCATCTGTCCAACCCTCCACGGAACCTAAATAAAAGCGCCTCAATACTTCCTTGCAAAATGTTGTGCTCCAAGCACTCTTATTGGATTCTGCCCAAGCGAACACTAAAGCCCACAGCATCCAAATTGTTCTTCCCCACATAATCTAGCAACAAAAGCCTCTAACATCTCACCGTCGTTTCCTCGTACAAGTCTTCCTATTTACATTTTACTTCTATACAACAAGGATCCAACACCAAGTGGACTCCAGTCTCCCTTCACACTGTCATTTGTAATCACCTCTCTATGTAGCAAGAACATCTAATGATTCCATCTCCAAAGTGTGTTAAGTTTGTTAGCATCTTAAAGATAATGAATTAAAAATTTAGAGACGAGCTTTTCCCCTATTGACATCACATATTGAAAGATAAACTTTGTTGGTATCGAAGGAGGAAATGAATGAAACGGACGATAATAGCACAATGTGCGAATACCCAAGCGGAAAAAATATAAATTAAAGGATTTAGATCTCAAAATCTTTAAACATTGCCAAACAAGATTTAGGAATAATCCCAACCTAATAGTTCTTCGAGTCCTACCATTGCCTCTAAATCACATTATCCCTAATAAATCTCTAAATCGCTAATCCTCCTATTAGATAAACTTCTCATCCCCTCACAAACACTATTAGATTAAATCATTCAATCCTCAAATAATTTGATAAACATTAAGGAATTTAAATAAACCTCATGCCAAATAGTTTCAAATTTTAACATCCTAAAATTTACATATAATGTATCTCTTACCAAATATTGTGTGAACTAAATCCGGCAGGATGCTAAACAGACCCTAAAAACAAGAGTTGTATTAAAATTACATAATGAGCATTCATATTTTAACATTTACAAAAACAATTCTATAGAAATGAGGAGAGGATAGCTTTTTTGCATATATTAAAATTGGTGCTGAATATGTATATAATTAAACTTTGGGCGATAATTGTTATGCATCTAAGAATTCTATCCACCAAAACAGTGAAATTTGGTGTGCAGATAGGAAAATTTAACCAAGTATTACAACAAATATTCAAAAATGCAATAATATCACATAAAATATTATATAGATACTCTAAATAAAATTCTATCGAATAGCAATGACATCCAAATAAAAGTATCATCTAAGAGAACAATGATACCAACCAACAACAACAAAAACAATACCAAGCCTTAATCTTACTACGTGGGGTCGGATACAAGAATCCATTGTTTATGGTCTTCCTTTTCCTCTTTTGACATAGAAAAACTTCACACTCAATTTTTCTAATATGGACAATGTACGATCTGCACTTAATATGCCCAAAATATCTAAGAGAATATTCTCTAATCTTATCCAACTTTGCTACGAATGAACACATTCCTCATTTTAAAATTACAAGTATACCCATTCATCCACCTTAGCATCCTCATCTCTGTAACACATAATTTATCAATACTTTCTTCTTTTTTTGACCAATTTTAAACCCCATATAAATAGTCGGTCGCACAACATCACAAGCGCTCCTCCATTTCATCCAACAAGCTTGAATCATTTAATCACATCGCTCTCTATTTCACCATTATTTAATATAATTGAACAAGGTATTTGAACCTCACTTTTCTTGATCACATAATCCTCAATAATTACGATCTCAAAATCATGGCTTCTATTACAATTAAACATACACTCCATATGTTCTGCTTTAAATTTACTAAGATAAAAATTTTAAGATTACGAGTAGTCCTCCACAACTTGAGTTGTGATTTAGGGGCTGTTTGGTTTGATGTTATTTAGTTTATGTGATGTTATTTAAAACTGTTCATAAGAAAGTAGGTGTTTGGTTTGATGTCATTTGAGTAATGACATCTCAAAAATTACGAAAATGCCATTGTATAATGTTATCTGAATGTCAGTCGAAAATCAACCGACATTCAGATAACATTACGCCAATCTATCGCGGGAGAGACGGGAGAGGTAGGGTATTTCGCGCGCGACTTGGAGATTCGACGCCGAGCCTTGCCTACCGTCGCCGCCGTCGCTACCAGACACACGGAAGGTCGCAATCGCCTCTCGCAGCTCGCTGAGATCGCTGCCTTCTTCGTTGCCTTGCCGAGCCAGACGCGCGGAAGGTTCTTCGTTGCCTTTTCTTTATATGCGATTCCGTCTAACACATTTCAATTGCATAAGTTGGAAGGTTTAAATTTGAATTCTCTTTTTTTTTTTTTGTATTTCATTACTTGCTGGCATAGATAAGTTAATTGGAATGATCAATTAGATAAGAATATTGCTCATAAATTTTTTGGATGAGATTGAGTAATTTGATTCAAATAATGGATAATAAGGAGGTAAAAAAAAGATTTAAAGCTTCTGTCGTAGGACATTGCCCATCTTAATTTTATGATATAGACAATTTATTGAAATTTCTAATGGAGCTGAAGTTCAAGTTGATGTGGATGCTTGCAAAGGGATTGTTGAAGCTTAGTATGGTTTGAACGAGTTCTTAAGATTTTGTTATAGCTTGTGCAATTACATAATAAAAGAAGACTTGCGAACTTCATTTGAAAGGGATGCTAAAGGAGCTTTTAGGAAAGGAAGGGAAACAACAAATTTTCACCTATTATTGCATCTATCAAGTTGAAACAAAGATTAGTTTTGTATGAACTAATTTATTATTGCATCTATCAAGTTGAAACAAAGATAAATTGATATTAATTTTAAGCTTTCGAAACAATCTAAGCTATTGAAATGAGGAGCTGTGTTTGCAAATTAAAAATAGTGTTGGTAAAAGAATATTGTGTTGGTAAAAAGTGAAACTTGCACGTCTTTGTTTTTCACCAAAGTTTGGATGCTATCAATCTTGATCCAGATTCTATAGTCTCAAGTCATTTGGCATTCTGAATTTGATATTTTCTGTTGGCTGTATTTAGCTTTGTATGAACTAATTTGGCCAAATATTCTTCAGGTCCTCTGTATTCTCGTCGAACAATTTGATATGAAGGAGACGTGTTATGTATATTATCAAGTCTAATATAGTTTCCATCTTCAATTTGCAATGAATTTGGGAAAATCATCTTGAAAATTTTGTTCTAAATGAAGTAAAGTGATAAATGGACGCTGTTGTAAATGTATAAATTGCTTAAGATCTAAAGTTTGTTTTTTGCTTTAAATGCAGGCTGCTGTTAATGGTTTTTGTTGCACCCAAACAATGAATGGAACTATCTATTTTATCTGCTCTATCTTCTTTTTTTCTTTACAAAATTTTTTATGAAATAAAAGAATCTTATTTGGGGGTATTCTTACCTCATGTATTATAACATGAATGACATTGAACCAAACAACATATATCTGAATAACACTGACATCTGTTATTTAAATAACACTGAACCAAACAGCCACTGTTATCTGAATAACACTGTTATCTGAATAACATGTTATCCGAATAACATGTTATCTGAATAACTTTTCAAATAACACTAAACCAAACAGCCCCTTAATTCCATCCCTTGTGTTATCAATTTATAAAATGTCACTTGCAAATAAATGCACAAATGAAACTCTTCTTGAATGAGTTCAGCAAGGACATCCAAACATCCATAATTAAAGCAAAAAATACAAACTGGGGGCAGGGCAGAGCCTTAATGTAAAAGCCGCTGCGATCGAGCACACGTTTTACAGGAAACTTAGAACTCCAAAAGCAAAATCGTAAGATTACCTGGCGATTGAGACTAGTGGGGTCATGGCGACCCCAAAAAACATGGAGGAGATCCTCAAAGCGACACTGATTTGGATCGTACTGCACGCGTACGGTCTCAGCGTGGCCTGTCTTCCCCGTGCAAACGACTTCGTAGCTCGGATTATGAGCCTTTCCGTGGCTGTATCCGACCTCCGTATTCGTAACGCCGGGAATTCTCTGGAAGGCAAGTTCTACGCCCCAGAAACATCCTGCGCCAAACTGTGCAAACTGCTGCGCTTCCGCCGGCACATCGTTGTCGGGTCCGTCAGCGGCATCCGTCAACGAAGAGTCCATTGATAGATAAAATCCCTGCTTGGTTGCCAAATCTTAACCCTAGTTTTCCCAGCAAGTCATGGACGACGGGGTATTTTCTATTTTATTTTTTGTATCATTTACCAAGCAAATGTGTACTGGAGAATACAAAGATTAAATAGACAAATAAAGAAGAGGACCACCAAATATAAAAAGGAAGAATAATCAGAACTATGTATATTTGTTGGACAAAATGGTTTTCTTGTAGTTTTTCAATATAAAGCATAAAGCTACACTACTTCACACTTTAGAAGTGCTCAACAAAAAAAAATATTTATTCCTTAATTCAGTACTCTATTTTTATATATTTTGAGATCTTTTGTTCACTTGAATCTTTATTTAACATTCTAGTGATATTATGAATGTATGATTTATTTTCATGCATAGTTAACCCTTCTTATAAACTGTGATGCCACATCTTGTCGTTGTCGGATTACAACATATATTAATTCGTTTACGACGGGATGATTGATGAACCCAACAAATATAGTTAATTTAATGTTAATTGTTATGCTTTCCTTATGTTTAGTGTACTTTGATGTGCCTCAAAAGAGCTGAATTTAATGTCAAGGAAAAACCTGGAGCAAGAAGCGATACGACGCGCCCAAGCGCGCTGTGGCGGATCCAACCCGAGAGAACGGCGCTACGCGTCGTAACGCCATTCAAACAGAAGGGTCGGCGCTATAGTGAGCCACGACAGATCTAAACAAAGTGCGCTACAGCGCGCTGCGGCAGATTCAAACAGAGAACTTGGCGCTCCAGCGTGCCGCTGTGTGCCTCAACAATTAATTCCAGAGCGTCTGGCGCTACAGCGTGCTTTAGCACGCTCAAACAGAAAGCCAAGCAATGCAGCACGCCGCAACGCATTCCAAACAGAGACTAAGGCGCTATAGCGCGTCATAGCACGCATTCAAATAGAAATCTGGCGCTACCGCACACCGCAGTGCATATCAAACAGAAAGTCTGGCGCTCCAGCACGTCGTAGCGCATTTTCAATAGAGAGTAAAGCGGCGCGCCGTAGCACGGTTCAGACAGAAAGCAGGGCGCTATGCGCGTCATAGCTCTCAATCAACAAAAAGCTCGGCACTACAAAGCGACATAGTGCGCAACCAACAGAGGGCTTGGCGCTATAGTGCGCCATAGTGCCAGCTTAATTTTCTGGATACTTTGCATTTTTCAAATCAACATTGGGAAGAGAAATTGACTTAAATTTTTCCCTTTTCCACTACAGGAATTAAATGACAAATTAATTAAAACCTCCATTTCCAAAGGAATGAAAGCATAGAACATAAATGAAGTTCAATTTTCAAAGGAGGAAAGAGGGTGGATGTGTAAATGCTGAGAGAGTTTCATCAAAGGCTATAAAAGCAAAATTTTAGAAGGAATAAGGGCTTCTATTTTTCAGTCATAAACTCTTGGACACAGAAGATGTTGTAAGAACAAATAGATGAGAGTCTGCTACCCCCAAGGAAGAGGAAAGCTGCAATTAAGGAAGAAGGAGAAACACAGCGAGTAAGGAACGAGAGGAGATCTAAGGAACAGAAATTCAGGCGAACGCGACGGCTGTTCCCTCAGTATTGTACTCTTTCTTTACTCTCTTGATTTCTTGTAAATGCCAAGCAAAAGTTTATTTTATCTTGTTGCCTCCTTTGTATTTTTTACTTAATGGTAGCCTAAGTCTTACTTGAAGAGGGTTGGGCATATGCATGTAAGGATCTAAGGATGTAATGCTTTATACTTTTCAATATCAATTAGTTATTTTTGATTGAATATTTGTGAATAAATGAATTGAAAAAGAATGTTTTGTAATGAAGAAACCTAAGCATAAATATTTTAATAGCAAAAACCATTTGAGCTCATAGATCGCTTAAAAGTAAGACTATGCATGCTTAAGCGTCGACACCACGATTTTCTGCAATATTCGCTGTGTGAAAACATCCCATGCACAACCTTAGGCCTAAGTTGGTCAATCGAGCCATGGAAACCATTAACATTCTCTGAGTTCCATTGCTCACCCTTAGCTCATACGAGGTAATTATGCATGTTAATCATAGAGCTATGTGACAAGCTCTTTGGGCGTCATAGCATGTAACAATGGCTAACCTAAGAAGTTGATGCATGTGAACCGAAAACCACTAATTGAGCTTCATAGTTCATCCTAGGTTTATGCGATGATTTAGAACGTTGAGTGCTATGGGGTAGTGTGACATAAACTTACTTAGCCCAGTGGCTCATCGCCTTAATTAAACTTAGAATTGATGCATGTGATCTATTAATGGAATCAAGTTTATGTGATGCTCAACCTAAACTACAGATTCATAACTTATACGTAAGAAATGAACTCAATCCATATTGATTACATGGAGGACTATGTGCTGAGATTGAACATTTTTGTATTCATCTCTGAGCACTATATAAGACTTAACATATTTAAGGGACTCTCTAGAGAAGACTAAGTTTTTTGATTATTAATTAATAAATTAATTCAACTTGTTTGACACTAAATTGAGAAGAAGAGTTGTAATAATCATAGGTTATTACTTAGCTTAATTTTAACTTAATCGCATCCTAATTATCATTCCATTAGGTTCATTTGGTCATTAGAACCAAATCCTGAAGATTTGGAGCGATTCAGAGCTCAATCAAATATTTGGATTATTTTTAATAATATCAATTAATTAGAAAATTGAGATAATTAATTGAACATCAGATCAAAAATTCAACTTCGTCATTGCGATTGTCACCCCCAAATTAGTTAGGGGTAATATTTTGGAAGTATTGGAAGTCGTCAGATTTTTTCGAATATTTTAATATATTTAAATACTCTGAAAATTAGGATAATTAAATTGATTTCAAAATTTAAATTTGACTTTGTCGTTGAGTTTCTCACCCTCAAATTAGTTATGGGTGAATTTTTGGGATTTTTTGGAGCTCGCCTATCGATCTGATTTTAATGCTTTAATTAAAAATAGAAAATATTAATAAATTAAATTAATTTAGTTTTAAAAATCCTTTCTTTTCCCTCTGCACTGGACCTCACTCCTCCTTCCCATTCGGTGCTCCCTCACTCCCCCTTCTGGTGTACGCAATGTGCTCAACCCCCCTCTTCTCCTCCATGTTGGTGATGGGAGAACTCATACTTGAACCATGCCTCGTTCACCTTAAAGCTAGCTCACTCAACTTCCCTCTCCATTTTGCAATCAGCTGAAGCTTATTCTTCTTCCCAAGCTCTTAAAGAACCCCCCCCCCCCCAGCCCTCTTCCCTTTTGTTGCTAGTAGCTAAAGAAGGAGAAGCCCATTCCTTTCTAGTTCTTGAAGAACTCTAGCTAGAACTCTTCTTCCATTTGCAAAGCTCAGGTATCTCTCCTTATACACCTCTTTCCATGGATTTAATCAATGCCTTTATGAGGTGATATTTTGAGTAGCTCTTGCATGGCATTAAGATTTATTATCGAGCTTCAATCAAACTTGAACAAGTCCGATTGAAGCACATTTTGTCCATTAAGAAAATATTTATGCAAGTAGGATTTATATATACTTAGACTTAGGGCATCGTTATTTGTGATAGAATAATCTTTTTGTATCAATTTTGGTATCAATAGAAAGGTTATGATATATGGCATAGCACTTGAGATACCCTGAATCAGAAGTATTTGGGTGCAAAAGGGGATACATTCCATTTTTCGCTCAGGAAAAATCACCGTCGAGCGCTATAGTGCGCCGTAGCACCTGGCTTTCAGCAAGGAGCGCTCCAACGCACCGCAGCCTCCACATCTCGATAAAATTGGCATCGTAGCTCACCACAGCTAGTAAAAGTACTGCTGCGCATCACAGCGCCCGTGCCTGGCTCTGCGGCCAGGAGGGCACTACCGCGCGTCGCAGTGCTGAAATCCGTCGTAGCGCACCGCAGCGCAGTGACACATCGAAGCTATAACAACCCTAGGTTGTTATATAGCTTAACTTAAGCTTAATCATGCCTTAATTATAGGTCAATTGCTTTTAAAATACCATTTGAAGTTAACCCTAAAAGTTTGAGGTCAATTGAATCTCTCTAGGACAATTTTTGTCATTTGATCAGTCTATATTCCCTAACTTAGACCTAAAATATTTTGACCTTAAAATTTAAATTTGATTGCATTTTTGAATTCCTCCCCCCCAAATTAACTAGAAGTGAAAGTTTGATAATTTTTTAAAGTCATTTGGACCATAATTTAATTTAAATTATATTGGGATAATTGCACATAAAGGATCCCAATAATTTGACTACCCATAACCGAATTACTAGCCTGGGATCCAGTGTGCCAATCACAGGCAATCCACTGTGGAGCATGGGTCACATGACAACGAAGCCCCGCTTCATCCTACCATTCCTCCTGTGGATTCGATGGCTAGGATTCAGATCCGTAGAACTGCGGATCTGCCGTTGGATCTACCCATGGATTCTATGACCTGGATCACTCCCGTGATCGGCCGTTAAGATTTGAGCAATCCGAGCCATTTTTCCATTTGATCGATATAACAAACACTATCCAAGGCACCCACTACTGTGGATCTTCATCCCGCTCTCACCCACTCCCGACAGAGAAAATCCTCTGTACGTCAGCCGCTATCCTTATCCCCCACTTCCTATTTCTACCTCAGCATGCCCTTGGGAATATTCAATCAACGACATATCAACCCTATCGTCCCCCGTGGCCCGGTTATCTCTCAATGTGTAAATTGGGGTTTGGCTTTGGTCCTAGCTCTCGGGCCACCCTTAGCCCAAGCCATCTCCTCCGGAAGGTTCCTAATTCTCTACTAAAGCTATAAATAACCCTAGCATTCCTCCCTTTTGCCCTTTGCTGCTTAATTGATTTCCAGTAGACTTATTTTTCCAGAACCACCATTGTCTGTCTATTTGAGCTCCCTTATGCGTCTCAAGCTTGCAAACCATTGATAGATGGTACTCCTGACATTCAAGAACCCTAAGAGCTTTTCTCTGAAGCTCAGCAACCTCTGGTGTGCTTCCGTCTAATCGATCCAAGCTTCCCGTCAACCAGGTACCCCCTTGCATGCTCTGAGTCAATGAGACTCAAGCTCCCTCCATTTGATTTGTAATGGAACGTATTGTAGAATCAAACCCAATGCATGTTTAATTGCATCTTAAAGTAGTCCCGATCGATCGATTCGATTGATCAGGCTAAGTTCTGTAAAAAGGGTTGGGTCCGAGTAAGGACCCAGTGATTTAGACCCAGCCACCTTAGGGGGTCGATCCGTCTCACCTCTCTAAAAGTGCAGGGATCGAGCCTAGGGCAAATTATGGCTTCTGTGTGGAGAATTGTCTTCCCATAGTAGCTCCAAAGCGAGGCCTCTCGGGTGAGTAAGGTCCGAGAGAACCAGACCTCCACACAAGGGGCTAGTAGGTGCGATCGACGCGTCTTGGCCCACTGATCATGTAGAGATCAAATGGGGGCCAAAACACGGTCGGGGCACCTAAAATTTGGCCGCAGAAGCCAAACCCTAATTCCCATATCTCGGGGAAGAGGGGTTGGGGACGACAGTACTGTGAGGGCCGGGTCAGCCCATGACCTGCGCTGTGCGACGACCTGCGCTATTTGTGTATTGGGCCAAGCCGTTTAATTAATATCTTATTAATTTGATTTATTTTCCTTGAGAAAAATAATCCAATTAATTAAATCATAGAGAAATTTAATTAGAAAAATACAAAATAAATTAATTGAATAACTTTTGATCCGCTGATCCAAACCTTATAAAATTATATATCAAATTGTTTAGAAAATCATAAGGAACAAGAATATAAAAATAATACTGTATTTTTAATGGTTAGATTTTTTTATTTAGCCTAATTATTATAGAATCTAATTAGGGCTGATTAGCATGTGTACTTAGATAAATTGCATGATTTATGTGCCATTATATTTCTATTTATTTGTAGAATGCATGTGCCAGGTGAATTAATTTTCTTAATTAGGCCCTATTCTTGTAAAATCATAATTTGTAAAAATTGGGATTTATACTTAGCCAAAACCTTAAACTATAGTCTCTAATTATTTGTATTGTTTATTAAAACATTTTTGCCAAGTTTCATAAAATTTCAAAGGTTGGATCAATAATTAAGTGTTAATCCATATTTCTTGATTTAAGGTTTGATTAGCCTCAATTACTTTTTGTTTTATAGAAATTTGTGTTTCTATGCTTTCATATCAGTAAATTAAATGTTAAGAAACCATTAAGTGAGCTTAAACTCCTTAAAGGATTGAAATTAGCATATTTAAATATTTAACCTAAAAACCTTAAGAAGTGATTAAGCAATTAATGCTTAGTCTTAAATCCTGAATTTAAACATCAATAATACACCAATAACTCAATATTTTGTTATTGATTCTAAATTAAGCAAGTGATCTTGACTTGATTAAGTTGGGGGTTAAATCCTAGCTTATCTTGATTAAGGTCTAAAATCCTTAATCACCTTAAGTAAAATGGTTTGATTTAAAAATAAATCAATTTGCATCATTCCAATAATGCACCTAATTTAACATTGATTTTAACTTAATAACTTAGATCTATTAAGATCTTTAATAAGTTATGTGGTTGATCAATCTGAACACTTACCTTTAAATCCATGATTTCCTCTTAAATAAGACTACCAGCATAATGAAACCTATAAAATAGAATGGATTTATAAACTAATCATTCTTTAATAATTTATGAGATTAAATCCCATGATTTTAGCATGAGTGTTGATCAGATGGGTCTACCCATCTGATCTGGTCAAATCAAACTTTAAGAAAGCAAGAATTGTGAAATTAGTGAAAAGTATAGAACTTAGATTTTCTTTAAATTAGGTGTGCAAGATCATTATTATCTTGCCTTAGCATGAATAAATTAGTAAGTGTAATCCATAAATGATTTATCTATTCAGGTAGGAAGAGCTTATTGTCTACATCTTGAGGTAGGAATTTAGATGCCCCTTATTAGCTTAGATGCTTGATCTTAGATCTTTATGATAGGATTATTTAAGAACTTAGTATGAGTTTCTTTCATGTGGTAATAACTAAAATTTGAGTGACCATTATGTCACATCCTTAGAACCTTGTACAGTACCATTTTAGTGAAGTAAAAGTTCATTAGTCTGATAATCCTTATTGTTTAAATAGAATTAGAGAAAACAAATAGATTATTAGTAGTATGTGAAAGTGTATATCCATAATACCGAATCATTTCTGGGATTGGATGAGTCACTCTAAGTAAGATTGTAGAGTCTCGGTCTTATCCTATGTGATTGGATAAGTACAATCCCACTTATAGTAAATTTTCGAGCCTATGTGTTTCATAATTGGGTAAACTTGGATGCTTAGTGTGGCGGCCCTGCCCCGCCGTGGTCCTGTTAACCCTTAGGTTAACATGATTATGGTGGAGGGGTCACCAAATGACAAGGTCCCCATTTAAGATTGGATTAGTCACACATCCTAATCCAATTTAAATAAGGACTTTGCCATTCAATACAGAACTACTATCACTAAATGATCATACATGAACTCAGAGTGCGGAAGCATAAAACATAACATCCATCCAATACAGTATAAATACAACAAATACAGAATAAGTAAAGTACTGAAAAAATAAATATAATCCTGTATTATTACAACATTTAAGGAGATTAAAAGAACTGAAAGAAAACTCTCAATCTCACTAGAAGAAAAACTAAAGCTAAGGATCTTCAGGAACGGGCTCCTCCTCCAATGGTAAATTCTCCACTGGATCTGCTAAACCAACAAACTCAGAACCTACCATTATCAGTTTCATAATGGTAGGGCCCCAGCCAATAAAAGAAAAACTGATTAGACAATAAGTCTAAGTACATTTTAGGGTAAGAGTTTATTTAAGTTAACTGAATATCACCATAAAAATAGAACTAAGCATAGTAGGTGCAAGAAAGTGAACAAAAGAACTGTAATAAGCTATAAACCATAGTTTATAACTAAACAAAAAGGAAGTAAACATACCTCCTCCAAGCAACTGCAACACAAACAGGTAAGTAAAAGAAGTGTAAAACTGTAAGAAAAATATAACCTAAATATGCATATGATCAAACTGATTATGCCAAGTGACATATAATACTGAGTACACTAACATCCTAAGCAAGCATAAGAAAACAATAAGTAAATCTAGCATCCTATATAAAAACACGTGCAGGAAAGCTGTAAGTAAAACAGTGCTGAAATGCAGAATATACTAGTAAAGTAGTAACTGCAAATTGAAACTATAGTAACTGTACAAGTCATCTGAACTGAGTACGAGCACAGCAATTCTTAGCCTGATGAGCTAAGAAACTCTGAACTGAACGTCACTGAAACTCTTAGCCTGATGAGCTAAGACAGAACTGAATGTAAGTGTACTCGAATTAGTATATCCATATCAGAATCCTGACTCTGTAGTCAGTAGGGCAAGAGTCTATCCATCCTATCACTCGGACTAGGCATGGCCAATAGACTGTCGGACATTAAACCCTCGAAAGGTTGCCGGCCCCGAACGGGTTGATCGAAGAGGTATACTAATCAAGCTACACCTTACAAACCACTTGTGAAATGAATACAATGCTTTTTATGAATGTTCAAAATTGACATAAGATATTCATCAAATATCTTAAGTACATAATATATGTTCAAGGTATAAGGCTCAAAATCAAGGAATGCGAAGCATCAAAAATCAAAGTGCAAGAAACTCTATCTAGAACACAGGTGATATCCTTTGTTGTCTACTTTATTCGTTCTATCTACTCTAAGTTACATAAGTTTCAGAATCAACAACTCTTACACATTCTGTAACTTAGAATCACGAATCCTACTTGTTGAAGATAATTAGGACTGGCCAAGTCCTAATTATAACTTAATCAAAAGACGACTATTTAGTTAAAATGAATAAATCATCGACCTAGTTTTGTAATTTAATTCATCCCAACCACATCTTGATTAGCCAAATCAAGATGAAAAGATTAAGAATTAGACTCCAGATGATGGGGTCTAATCACTTAATCTAAAGGTATAATCTAAGGGTCTAAGGTTTAGAACCCAAATCTCACAGATTAGGTTAAGACAAGTCCTAATGATAAATCAATTCATTAGGATAGATCTCTATTCTTAATTCTAAAGTTTAAAGATTAAATAATCATTTAATAAACTAAGAAAAATCTAGAAACTAGAAAACTCAAGGTTTCATCTAATTGAGTAACCCAATTTACTCAATAGATGAATTCTAACTTTAAGATCTATTCCTAATCTTAGAATTAAGGCTCTTAATTACTAAGAGTATCTCTCAAGACACACATCCTAACTAATGTTATAAGGACCTAAGGAAAGATCTAAAAATGATTAAAGAAGAGAAATCACTCACTTAAAACTTAGGAATTTTCTTAAGGAGCTAAAATTGAGATTTTAATCAAAATCTAATTTAGACTTGGATTTGATTAATTTTAGTTCTAAATCATTCTATTTACTGATTTTAGTGATTGGAAAAATTGAATTTAGGGTTTTAAAAGACTAAACCCTAAATTTAGGCAAAATGACCATTTTGCCCCAACTTAAGGGTTCAAAAGATCAACTTTTAATCTAGGGCTTAAATTCTGAAATTTTCTTTTGGAAAGTGATTCTTATTGTCTAATATAAGATTAGACAGCAACTAAGTTAATTTTGGGTGATTAATAAGCCATATGAAATCAAATTAGTGAATTTGACTCATAAGAGCAATTTATTAATTTGATTAAGTGAAAGCTAAATTTTCTTCTAGATTATTGTTCTTTACTGTCTAAGCTTTCCATAGAACCTAAATTTGCTGAAAACTGATAAGTATTGGCCAAGTTATGGCCAATACAAGATCTAGGGTTTTAAGGTTAATTAAGGAAAAATCTTACTTATGGGTCAAAAATCCTAACTTTGCCAATTATAATCCAAATTAAGCAAAATCAGTGGCTATAAATTACAAGTAACCCACTGTTCATAATGACATGTGGTAGGCTCAATTTGGACCTAATTTGACTAAGTTAAGACCTAATTAGGGTTTAGGGTGATTAGTGAGTGATTAACAAAATTAATCACTTAAAAACTAATCCAACCTCATGGATTAATTCTAAATGGATCTATGAGCCCTCTGAAGTTTAAAACTCTCAATTTGAGTTACTAGATTTGCTATTATTCACTAATTAAGATTTAGAGCAATTAAGGGTGATTAGCAAATCTAACCATTGGATCTAAAATATTTTTATAGATTACTGTTAATTAGATTCTTCTGATCTAAATTGATATTTGGATCATCAAATTTGGAGCTCAATTGACCAAGTTATGGTCAATTGAAGGTCTAGGGTTAATTAACCTAATTAGGGTTTGGTCCTAAATGTGATTAAGCTCAAACTAATCCAAACAGCAAAATAAACACTATCAAATTAATCCTTAGGGTTTTTTGATCACTTTAAGACCCATATTGGGTATGTTTGGATCAATCTACACAAAGTTATGAGCTAAATAAGATTTGTGGCATTTAATTTAAATTAAATTAAACCTAAATAATCACTTTGCAAAATATTGATCCTACAGAAAAATTGAATGGCATCAATAAATTTCTTATATTTTTCTGATTAATTTGGTATATTTATTTGTATAATTTGGACATATATTTATCAAGTTATGATTGTTTAAAGTTTGGATTTAAATTAATTATTTAATTCTGTTTAATTAAATTAACTTAAATCTGTTTAAATATAATTATAAAACAATTATAATTATTTGTTAAATTATATATATTTAATTTTATTATTTAAAAATCTTCAGGACACGTGGCGCACAACCAGTGGCTGAGGAGACGGCGGCGGGCCCCACTGACGACCTCTGCAGCCGCGTCATCCGTCTGACGCGAGGCGGGCCCCACTTCTGCCGCCGAGCCACGCGGCTTGCTGGGAAGAAGCCACGTGCTCCTGGTGGACCCCAGCTCCTACGCGGAAATCCGAGGAGGACGGGTCGGGCCCGGGTCGACCCGGTCCGGCCCGAAAGCTCGCTTTCTCTTCATCTTCTCCCCGAGGCGCAGAGATTAGGGTTTCCATTTCATGACTCCTCCGGCGACGGTAAGGCTCAACCCGCATGGCTGCGAGAAGAGGAGATCGAGACCTTTCTAATGGCAGGTGAATCGAAGCTCAAGACGACCTGGATCGGCGGCAGGATCTAACCCTAGATTCATATAGACGACGAAATACTGTATACTACTGTGGATGAAATTGAAATTAGAACGCATATGAGTTCGATCAACCCAATCAAATCCGATAGATGATCGATCTATAGCGCGGAATAAGATAACAAAATTGAAGAAATGCAAAATGATTAAGAATTGAGAGATGGAAGTGTACCTAGTTTCGACGGCTGAGAACTCACTGGATTAATCCGAGCACCTCTGATCTCTGAAATGGATTGATTCGAGCGTAATCGAGAGGTGGAGTCGATCAGAGGCTAAAACCTTAGGCCGGAGCAATGGGATCGACGTGTGGAAGCTGCTCGACGAGCGCGCGTGGAGATAGGGCTACACGCGTCGCCTGCCTGCGACCCGCCGAGGAAGACGAGTCCGGATCCGTCCGATCTCAGATCGGACGGTCATGATGGACCGTTAATTTCCTAACCTAAACATACAGACGGCGTTCCATTGCTGACGGCGCAGTTAAATAATATAATTAAATAATATTATTTAAATTACATTATTCAGTTTTAATTAATTAAATTTAGCCTATTAAATAAATTCCAAAAAAATTTCCAATAAATCACCCTTAGCTAATTGAAGGGTGAGGAACGCAATGGCGCACTCAAATTTTCGTTTCGACGAGTATTTAATTATTTGATTATTTAGGGTATTTAAATAATATTAAAATATTTGACGGAAAATCAATGACTTCCAAATGCCTCCAAAATTTCACCCCTAAGCTAATTTGGGTGTTCTGAATGCAATGACGAAGTCAGATTTTCAATCTGAGGTCTAAATAAAAAGTCAAATTTCCAGGTTTTGGGATTTTCCAGAATTCCTGTTTTGACTTTGGTGACTTCTTAGTTTGACCTAGATTTCAGAGATTTGCTTCAAATCACTTAATTAGTGACTTAGAACTTTAATTAAGACTTAGATTAGTCTTAATTGAGCAAAGTAACAACCTGGGTTGTTACACTTAGTTTGAGAGAATAAACTGTAACCGGGTCACGCCTCTTAGCATCGTGCACTTCAATTAGTGTAGTTAAACAAACTAAATATCTCAAGCTATCCTTTTAGAGCACATTGTATGATTGTTATAAGGCATTTAACAGTTTAGTTTGAGAAAATAAATTGTAAATGGGTCATGCCTCTTATCATCGTGCGCTTCGATAAGTGTAGTTAAACAAATTAAGTGTTAAATCCCCTTTCTTGGAAATATACCAACTTTGTGTATTCAATCCTTTCAGCTGATAGTTCTATATGATCTTAATCTAAATAACTCAATAAACTAGACTCAGGAGTCAGAATTCACTTAGGTGAATTCTGTGCAATGGAGATGAATGGAATCAATACTTGGTTTTAAAGAAGTTTTCAGGATTTGTCGATAATTTAAAGCATACAAGAATTAAAACCTCGGCAAATCATAATGCATGTCAGCATTAGCGGAGCAATTTGGCTCACCTAAGGACTCTGTTAGCAGAGCGTTCGCTCACCTAGGAAATCAGTGGTGTGTCCGCAAGACACTTAGTCAGCATATAAGTGGTATATAGTTATGTGGCATATTCAGATGCATATTTATAAATTCAGTGGAATACATCATAGTTTTATAGTATCATTTACTCAAATTCAGATTTCATACCATTTTACACATATTTCAGTAGCTAGCAATAGTTTCAGATTTATTTACTATTTTCAGTTTATAGCTCAGTTTACAGTTTTAGTATATAATTTTAGTCTAGAGTTTCAGATATCAATTTTAGTTACTTTATTTCAAATTTATACTATTTTGAGTTTTAACTATTTTGCTATCCTTTCTATAGTTTTGTTAAGCTATTTAAATATTAAATAGTAGATATTTATAAATTGTTAGCATAGCTTCATTGTGTTAGACTTCTTATCTAACACGTGATACTTTTGGGATCCAGCAATTTGTAGATCCCGAGCAATTCGTTGAGCTAGATCCGGAGGATACTCTGAAGATTCTGGAGCATTTTGAGGAGCAGTAGTGGACTCTTCTTCAGCATTTACTTTTTGTTCAATTTTTCAATTCAGTACATATGCTTTATTTCTGTATTTGTTAAAAGTGTTGTAATAACTCTTGATATTTTCTTTTTTCTGTTACTGAGATGAATGTTTATTTCAATTTCTATGTTGAATATTTCTAGATGTATGCTTAGCATCTGCACTCTATCTTTATATTACTTATGCTTAGTATTGTGATGTGATCTGAATATTAATAAAATGCTAATATTCGTATAATTTGGATCGTATTTGTATTCCTAATCTAATATACATGAGTACTGTACTTAGTACTTAAGATAAGGATATTACACTTATCTTTAAGATTAGTGCACAACCATATTCTCTTGAGGTTAAGTTTTAGCAGGCCTTATGTTCAGCCGGTGTTTTGCAACTACTCGGGGAGGTGTTTTGTTCCTTCCTGAGTAACGCACCGTTTTGCCACCAATTTGTTATCATTTAAATAAATTGCGCGTGACAATGGAACAAGGTGTTACAGTTGGTATCGAAGAAGTAACATAAAGTGTCAGATAAGAAAAGTGTTCCTATCTGATTTATGATCTATTCTTTGGAATAGCTATGATCACAATCACTAAGGGTGAGTAAAAGTAGCTTCCACAACTTCATCAAGTTGAAATCTCAAAAATGGAAAACTATGATTATTTGGAAAGGACACATAAGGAATTGAATGAACATTTAAGGATATATAAAAACAAAATACAAATAAAGGACATTCTAGGATTTGAATGGACTGTAAAGAAGTAAAATATGCATCAGCAAACAAATGTGAAATCAGAACTAATAATTGAATGAAATTTTAGGAAACAGATTACCAACATTTCGAGCATTACTACTACCTTAAGCTATTCAACGAGTATTGGGTGGACAACTTCCAAGATGGCAAGATCTATGAAATGATTGTGGAAGGAGTATCTCCTCATGGCGTGGAAATGCTGGATAAGGTATTAGTTCGTTCAACTTTCTGAGGAACGTCTCCTTTTACTTGCAAAGGAATGGTTAGATAGGGTGACTACTACTTTCATAGAGACTGCATGTCCGAATGATTACCGCATTCAAATTTTGGGTACTCTACTTGGAGGCTCAGCTGACAAATGGTGGTGTTGGACCTACTAAAGACTCTCAAGGAGGCATCGAGTAATTTCATTCGATGATTTATGTGATGTCTTTAGGGCAGAGTATTGTAGTTGATATTCTTGAGTCATTCCATGTTTCTTACTTCTGCATTAGCTATCTATTTATCTATCATTGTAACTTCTCATTTGAGAAAGTAATTAAGAGAAATATTGGATTTTCATACTTGCTGAATTTGTATCCTGGGTATTGCAGTCTGAATCCAGATCCCCTTCAGCTCTTACTCCTATTAAAAACATGGTCTCATCCTCGGGCAGACTAGATGAACTAAACTCTCTTGCCAATTTGATGAAGGCATTCATTGAGAGCAATGCCCAACAATCACAAGAAACCTGCGCTTTAATATTGAATACCCGACAACAGTCCTTCCCTCAAGGAGGAGCCTCTTCTGCACCCCACTTCACTGGAGATGAAATTTTCCATAGCTTTCTGCATCTGCAAACACCCACTTTCAACAGGGCATTGAACCACATACATACATTAACTAGTTGAAAGCATCTGAAAGGAACCTGGCAAGTATCAAATGCCTGAACTTCGAAGCGATTCGCCTGGCTACTCACCTATTCCAGGATGAAGCCGAGTATTGGTGGAAAAATGAGCGTACACCAAGTTTGATGACTATGATATAGAGGACATCCATTGGGACCAATTCATCGAGGCTTGTAAAGATGCCTTCATTTCCACGTCTGCTCAGGCCATATTAGAAGATGAGTTGCTCCATCTGACGCAAGGTGGATGATCTATTACAGACTATGAAATGGAATTCCACCATTTATCACATTTCACCCATGAATTAGTGAAGACTAAAGCTTCTTGTTTCCATCAATTCCTAAAAGGGCTAAGAGATTCTATCAAAGCCCACTTGATCTCCTAGCAGATTAGAAATTTTTCAGAACTGGTAGAAGCTGCCCGCCTGCAGGAAGGCTTCCAAGGACAAATGAATAGAAAAAGGAAGGCCAGCTTTGTGCAGCCTAGAAGAGAAAGCTTTGGTCAGCGAAAGGTGGCCAAAGTATATAACATGGATGCCGAGCCAACCCGGTTGAAGATACAAAATGAGAGAGCCACCACCCATATGGGAAGTGTTACCACAAGAGTAACATATGCTATACTTGTGGTCATCAAGGCCACCATTTCTATCATTTCGATTCTAAAGTCACCATCGATGGAGAGCGGATCACTCATACACATCATGATCAAACTTTTCGTCTGCAACCTCTGAACAGCCGGGCTCCTGCCTTGGCTGCAATGCCAGCATCCACTCCTGTTTATGAGTCCTAAAGCAGCAGCTCCTGCTTCCATGCCAGCCTATAATCATCAAGGCCAACAACCCCAAGACAGGCAACCAACAGCACCTCCCCGAGTATATATGTTAACTCCTTCTTCAGCGCCTGAGGATAATGATGTTATCTCAGGTATATTTAAATTTATTTTTAATTTCGGTCATTCCCAATTCAGCTTTTCTAAATATTTCATATAATGATATCTTATTATTGTGGTAATCATATGCACTTTAAGGATAAGCAATAAACACTGTAATATTTTGTTTGATACCAAAGCAAGTCATTCTTTGTATCTGAAAATTGGGCTAAATCCCTTAGTATACCATCATATCGATTAGCTAGCTTATTAAGCATCGGTTTACCATCTGGAGACCATATGCAATCACATCAATTTTGTAACTTATAAATTCCTATCATAAACTAGAAGTTCGAAGCCAAATTAATAATGTTGTCGATTGTCAATTTTGATGTAATTTTGGGCATGAATTGGCTAAGTAAACACGGTACTTCCATAAATTGCCAGAAGAAGAAAATTACCCTTGGCGGTGGAAGTCACTAAAGAACATTCGTGGGAAAATTTAGTACTCATGCTTCATTGATCAACGCAATGAGAGCTGAGAGGCTAGTTTGAAAAGAATATGATACATATCTAGTAACGATGCTAGGAGAAAAGAAAGAAGGTATTCCGATTTTAGAAAACCATGTAGTATGCGCCCTGATGTATTCCCTGAAGATCTGCCTAGTCTTTCTCCTATTCAAGAGGTGGAATTCACTATAGAGTTAATTACAGGAACACAATTGTTTTCAAATGTCCTTATTAAATGGTGCTTAAGGAGCTTCAAGAATTGAACAAGCAACTTCAAGAGTTGCTCGAGAAAGGTCTTATCTGGTAAAGTTCATCTCCTTGGGGAGCGCCAGTATTTTTCGTGAAAGAAAGATGGATCGATGCGCATGTGTATCAACTATCATGAGCTAAATAAAGTAACTATTAAGAATAAGTACCCACTACCAAGAATCGTTGATCTATTCGATCAGCTATCTGGAGCTAAAGCATTTTCCAAGATCGATCTTCGATCTGGCTAGCATCAGTTAAGAGTTAAAGATGCAGATATAGAAAAGACAACCTTCAGAATATATTATGGACATTATAAATTCATGGTAATGTTTTTTGGTCTAATTAATGCATCGTACATCTTTATGGACTTAATGCAGCATGTGCAAAAATTATATTTGGATAAATTCGTCATCATCTTCATAATGATAATTTGATCTATTCCAAAAGCAAAATAGATCATGATAAACACTTAAGAATTGTGTTAGAAGAACTTAGAAACCATAAACTTTATGCCAATTATTCCAAGTGCGAATTTTGGCTTGACTCAATTGCTTTTCTGGATCATGTCGTAGACGCTCAGAGAATCAGGGTATATCAGAATAAGGTTAGCGGTGTTCAAGATTGATCACAGCCAAAGTCTGTCACTGATATCAGAAGCTTTCTGGGTCTAGCAAGTTATTATAGAAAATTTGTTAAGGGCTTTTCTTAGATAGCATTTCCCTTAACAAAGTTGACACATAAGACAATGTCGTTTATCCAGAATCTTGAATGTAAGAATGTGTTCCAGTCGTTAAAAGATGCCCTCTCTTCTACCCCAATACTTTTCTTGCCTATAGAAGGTCTTAATCACCAAGTATATATTGATGCTTTAGGGATAGACTTGGGATGTGTTCTGATGTAGGAAGGGAAAGTCATTACTTATGCATCTCGTCAGTTAAAACCACATGAAAAGAATTATCATATTCATGACTTGGAATTAGTCGCTGTAGTTTTTGCATTAAAGATTTGGCATCATTATCTGTATGGCGTCCAAAATTCTATTTTCACGGATCATTAGTGTTTAAAGTATATTTTCACTCAGCACGAACTCAATTGTCATCAACGAAGATAGCTTAAGTTGATAGACAATTATGATTTGAGCATCCAATAACATCCCGATAAAGCAAATATTGTAGCTGATGCACTCAGCCACCACGCTACACTATCTGCTTTAATAGCTTCCAGTTCCTTAGCAGAAGAATTTAGCAAGCTCGATCCCATCCAAGGTGATATGATCAGCGAACTAATATCCATGAGTTATGTAGAACCCACATTTTATCGTGATATTTCCATCTCCCAAACAAAGGATGAAGACTATCTTTAGTTTAAAATAGAGATCGAAAGTGGTCATCAGTTCGATCTGCTCTTGTGAGGAAATGTGATATATCAAGGCGATCGCTTATGGATTCCCAAATCCATGCATCAAAAAGTTTTAGTTGAAAGCCATAATTCTAGGTTTCAAGTTCATCCTAGCTGTACTAAAATGTATCAGGATTTGAAGAAGTCGTTCTGGTGGCCTAGAATGAAAAAAGGCAAGGCAAAATTTGTCGCAAAGTGTTATGCTTGCAAGCTGGTGAAAGTAGAACACTTAAAGCCCAGAGGACTTATCCATCCTCTAGCAATTCTTGAATGGAAATTGTTCGATATTTCTATAGAATTTGTAATGGGTTTACCCAAATCAAGGTCTAGTGCTGATTCAATTTAGGTCATAGTCAATCGACTGACCAAATTGGCACATTTCATTCCTATGTCTCAGACCAATTCTATAGAAAATTGGTGAGGCTGTTCATCAAGGAAATTATCAGGCTTCATGGGATTCCAAGGTCAATTGTATCTGATCATGATAGCAGATTTACTTCTAAATTATGATAGGCTGTGCATTTGGGGACTACCCTAGCCATGAGCACGACTTTTCACCCACAAATAGATGATCAAGCTGAAAGAGTCAACCAAGTTCTGGAAGGTCTCCTACGTCTCTATATTCTGGATTTTTGAGGTTTCTAGGAAGATCATATTCCCTTAGTAGAATTTTCATATAATAACAGTTTCCAATCGAGTATTGGCATGGCTCCGTATGAAGCCTTATACGAAAAAAAAAATAGTACTCCTTTATTATGATCTGAAATAGGCAGTGCGCAGTTATATGGTTCAAAATTAGTAGAAAAAACAAATAAGTAGGTACAATTGATCCAACAGTGAATTAAAGCAGCTCAAGATTATCAAAGTAAATATCACGATGCTCATCATCGTTCTCTGGTATTCAATGTTAGAGATTTTGCATACCTCAAGGTAAGTCATATTAAAGGAGTATATCATTTCGATGTAGCTAGAAAACTCAGTCTTTGTTATGTCAGACCATTTAAAATATTAAAGGAGATAGGCTCTGTAGCCTATAGATTTAAGCTTCATGAGGATTTCTCTGCAGTCCACAATGTGTTCACATTTCATTACTACAAAGATATCTTCGTAATCCATCTCATCTAATTCAACTCCCAGCAGTATATCTCCAACCGAATCTTTCTTATGTGGAGGAGCCCATTAAAATCTTAGCTCATGATCAGAAGCAACTGAGAAATCGCTCCATCCCTATGGTGAATGTTCAGTGGAGGAATCGCTCTCTTGAAGAATCTACTTGGGAAAAAGAGGTCGATATGCAAAGAAAGTATCCAAGTTAAGATGAGAAAGTAAAAGATTTCCTCTTTTACTTTCTCATCTTAACTTAAGATTCTCTTCATGATCCTTGGCCAAACTTAAGATTTAGCATTTGGTTAGTTTCCCTCTAACTAGCTATTAGATGCTAAGGTTACCCTCCAATGTGAGATTAATCTCCTATCTTATATTGGGGTTATCACATCCAATCCTACTGTTGTCTTGTTAACTCTTAAGTTAACATGATTACAATGAAGTGGTCACCAAATTATAAGTTTCTCACTTATAGTTAGATTATGAATTCATTCTAATCCAATATAATTAAGGAATTTGTCATTTATCAGAGTATTTCACTTAATGATAAATACAAGAAATATAATCTGAGTGCGGAAGCAAAATTTAACATCCATTTCATCTCAATATAGTAAATAGGAACATACAACTCAAAATAACTGCAGTAAAAGAATATACAAAATAAACCTATATTATTACAACACGTTAAGTAGTTTAGCTGAAAATGAAGAGAAAATGCTCAACCTCACTAATAAAGAATAAAAGCTAAGGATTCTCAGCAGCACGATCCTCCTCCTGAATCTGGTCTTCAGAAGGCTCTACAACCTCAGATAACTCTGAATCTATCATTGTCGGTCTCATAATGATAGGGCACCAGCCAAAAAGAGAAAACTTGTTAGACATATTGTCTAAGTATATTTTAGACTAAAAATGATTCAATTTCTCTTAAGATATCCCCATTACTTAACAACTAAGCAACAACATAGGTGCAAAAAAATATATAAAATGAAATAGGAAGCTATAAACAATAAGTTTATAATTTAATGAAGAGGAAGTAACACACACCTCCACCCATAGCTGCAACAAGGTTAGGCTTAAAATAAAGATTAAATACAAATAAATGAAAAAAAAACTTATCCTAAATATGCTTATGATCAAAGTGAACTCATGCTGATTTTCATAATGTAAGCAAATAAATGATACATAAAAAAATTTGAAAAACAAATCTAACTTTCTATATACAAAATAAGCAAGGCTAGCATCTTAGAATATAAGCAAGCTAGTAATCAAGAAAATAGAAAGTAAACAAGTGCTAAAAATACAGTAAAAGTGAACTAAAAATAGTAAACATAGACTAAAAAACTGTTATGGCTAAACAAGCCATCTGAATTAAAAATATGCACAACATCTCACTTAGCCTACTAAGCTAAGGTAGAAGAACTAAACTGAAGAGTAGAAGTGCACCTAAAATTAGTACTGCCATATCAGAACAGTGACTAAGAAAGTCACCACAAGTCTAATGCACACCACCTTTCTGACAAACTAGCATGTGTAACACTAGGTGAACTTTACTGACAAACTAGTATTTTCACTACTAGGTTTAATATGTCCAAGGTATAAAGCTCAAATACATGATAAGCAAAGCATCAAATTCAAAGTGAGCAAGAGACTCTACTAAAATGCAGGTGGCATCTATTGTTGTCTAATTTATTTATTCTATGTACTTCAAGTTACACAAGTTCAGGATCTCAAATTTCTACTATCGAGTGTAACTCAAATTCACAACCTTATAAGTTAAAAATAATTAGAACTAGCTATGTCCTAATATGATTTAATCAATGTCAACCATATAAGTTAAATAAGTAAATCAATCATCCTATTTTAATGATTTAAGTAACCCAAACCCATCTTGATTATGACAAATTAAGATGGAAGGATTAAGAATTAAACTCCAATTATTGGGGTTTAATCACTTAATCCAAAGGTAATCTTAAAGGATTAAAGCTTAAAACCCAATCTTATAGATTAAAGATTAAGGCATATCGTATTAAGTAAAGTCACACTTAATAGGATGGGTCTCTATTCTTAAATTTAAGGTTAAAAGATAAAATAATCATAAATAAGCTATGAAAATCTATAATCTAGTAAAACCAAGGTTTCACCCATTAAATAACCCAATTTACTCAATAAATGAAATCTAATATAAGTTCTAATCTTAATTCCTAAGAGAGAAGATCATAAAAAACTAAGAATGAATACTCAAGCACTTACCTTAACTAATCTTGAATTGAAAGCTTAAGAGAAGGATTGGAAAAGATAAGGGAGGCATGATGTGAGATTAAATTTACATCATTAAGTTTAAGAAATTACTTAGTATTTACTTAAGGGAAAGTTAGGACTTTAATTTGAAACTTGATTTAATAAGACTAAAATCAATGGAATTGATTCTAATCACTTTAGATACTGATTTTTAGTGATTAAAGCATGATTCTAAGGTTTAAGAATGTTTAAACCTAAATTTTGGCAAAATGACCATTTTGCCCTAACTTAAGGGTCTAAAATATTACTTTTTATTTTAAGGCTCTAAATTAGAATTTATCAAAGGCAATGGATTACTTACTTTCTAACATGAAAATAGACAATAAGTATACTCAATTTGGATAATAATTAAGCCTTATGAGATCAAATTAAGGAATTTTGACTCATAAGAGCAATTTGATAATTTGCCCTAATAAAGTCTAAAAATTTATTGAGTTTATTAGTGCTTACTATTCAATGATTACATAGAGTCTAAGAATCGTTAATTCTGAGGTCTAATGGTTAAGTTATAAGCAATTCAATTTTTAGGGTTAAATATGTAATTCTAGGATTTTTTTGGATATGTCCAAAACCTAACATTTCCATTTAAAGTCTAAATTTAATAAAATCAGTGGTTATAGCTTCCCTATAACCCATTGAGTACTTTAACTAGGAGTAGACCCAATTTAGATATCATTTGATCAAGTTAAGACCTAATTATAATTAGGGTGATTAGTGAGTGATTATTGAAAGTAATCATAAAACCAACCATATCACTATGTTTTAATTTACTCTTGGAGCTATCAAAAACTTGGATCACTCAATTTGGATTACTAATTATGCTAATATTCACTAATCAAGTTTTTGGGGTGATTAGAGCTAATTAGTATATCTAAACATCAAAACTTAAATATTTTTGCAGTTTACTATTTATTTGGCCTTTTGATCAAAATGGTATATTGGAAGACCTAATTTGAAGTTCAATTGATCAAGTTATGATCAATTAAAGTTCTAGGATTTAAAAGTGTAATTAGAGTAGGGTCCTAAAAGTGATTAGGCAAAATACACACCCAACAAAAAATTTAACACTACTAGAGCATCTTTGGGAGTCTCCTAATTAAAATGAGACTCATATTGAATATGTTTGGGTGAGTGTGTGCAAAATTATGGTTATTTGATGATTTGTGACATTTATGATAAATTATGAGGGTCCTAAATGTTACTAGGTGAAAC
The DNA here is from genome assembly GCA_016760335.1 of Gastrodia elata. Taxonomy (NCBI): domain Eukaryota; kingdom Viridiplantae; phylum Streptophyta; class Magnoliopsida; order Asparagales; family Orchidaceae; genus Gastrodia; species Gastrodia elata. The sequence goes on along the minus strand of CM028671.1, from coordinate 47,508,492 downwards.
ATACCTCTAAATGGAAAATTGATAGTGCCATAGTGATCCTTGATTTTTGCTAATCATAAAGGTATATAATATTGTGATATTTGGACGCATGATTTGCAAGATATGAACTCATAAAGTTTACAATTAACTTAATTTAATTAATCATATTAAATTTGCAGTACATTACTGTTTAGGTTTATTAATAAATTCCTTTTAATTAATTTCACCCGTGAGACCCGCAGAGAGTTGACATAAGTGACAACAGCGGGGCTCGCAAGGCACGTGGTGCACTGCAATTGGGAACAGAAGAAACAGCGGGCCCCACAGTCAAGTCTGATGGAGACGGTGCTGACACGATGCGGGACCTGCAGACACTGACCGGACCATGGGGCCTACACGAAGCCTCGAAGGGAGGACACATGGAGGGCGCGAAGGGTGCGGTTCAGTGCGACGGGGTTCAAAGCTAGACCTGTCTGATCACTGTAGATCGTCCTCGAAGGGAACCGAAACCCATGGAACTATGGTTACAAATCTCTCTTAGCACAAACTACTTTTGGCGACATTCAATATATCAAAAAAAAGATATCAATGAGATCTACCAATTGGATATGAAAATTAAAATAGTAGAACTCTTTCATTCATCAACCCTAGATTTACTATACATGTGATAATGTTCGCTACTACGGGTCAATACGCAATTTTAAATGGATCGGCTGACTTAACCCGATTGAATCACACTAATCAACAATCACATGAATGAAATAAGAAAACGAAAGCATAATTTGATATATGATTACCTAAAGAAGGAGATCGGGTAAGTACCTCAATTGGACAATTCTGAAAAGCTAGGATTTTCTGAGGCTTGATTGACGTCACTGTAACTAGCTTCCGTGAAAATGAATCAAGAAGGAACTCCATGAATCAAAATGGGTGCGAGAGGTGGGTTCTAGTGCGGTGATGAGCGGCACCTGGCCAGCGAAGCTCGCAGCGCAAGCGGTGACTGCCACATGCTCTATGCGTGGCGCGATACGGCGGAGACGATGCGCCAACCGTCCGATCCTCGATCATACATTTGAGATCGACCGTCAAACCAGATTAATAAGGCGGACAATGTTACTTAAAATAGACGACGCCAACTTATTTAATTAATTATAATATTATATTATATTATTTTAAATATATTTTATTAATTAATTAAGATTTATTAATTAAATGCATTCTAAAAAATTCTAATAAATCACCCCTAACTAATTGAGAGGTGAGAAATGCAACGGCAAAGTCTAATTTTTGTTTTGATGAGTATTTAATTATTCAAATTCTTAGGGTATTTAAAATATATTTAAATATTCGTTAAAAATCTAACGACTTCCAAATGCATCCAAAATATTACCCTTCGCTAATTTTGGGGTGATGAGCGCAATGGCGAAATCAAATTTTTGATTTGAGATCAATTTAAATAAGTCAAATTCTAAGGTTCCTGAAATTTCCAAAATCAAGATTTGATCTATTTGACCCCTAATTTGGACTGTCTTATGGTGATCTCCTAATGACTTAATTAAAATACTAGAATTACAATTAAGATTTGGTTTAATCCTAATTGACTTAAGTAACAACCTGGGCTATTACAAAAGGTGCTGAAAAGATTTAACATGAGCGAGGCAATGCCAATGAGCACTCCCCTAGCAAGTCATTTCAGCTTATCAAAGGAACAGATGTCGAAGTCTGAAAAGTAGAAGGAACACATGTTGAAAGTGATGTGCTATTGAGATATCTTAGTGTCTAGGAACAGCACAGGTGCTGCAGCGCACCGTGGCACACCGTAGCACGCCCAGGCAGGCCCAACCCGAAATGCGGGCTCTACAGCGTGCCGCAGCAGGCTCAACCTAAGAGGCTGGCGCTACAACATGTCGCAGCTGGTTTAACCCGAGACGCAGGCGCTACGGTGCATCGTAGTGCCTTGCGGAAAAATGCTTCGGTCCAAGTTATGCTCTAAGAAAATATGAGGGTATTTTGGACCTTTCTATGTTTGAAATAGAGCTGGGTACTTAAGCTGATAAGTTGGGATGAGATTATATGGTTGGCATTTCATATTGGAAGCTAAAAACTACTGTGAGTAGAAGATCCCTAGGTTGAACCCTAAGGAAGGTGCAGAGCAAGTTAGCCCTTGCATGTTGGAGGAGAAACTCCAGGTGGTGGCTACTTCCTCTCCTCTCTATTCTAGAGTAAGAGTTGGAGCATTTGTGCTGAGGTGATAAGCTTTTTGTAACTCTATAACCTTCAAGTTATTCTAGTGGGTATTCTTGTGATGTGGCTCCATAGTTTTTCCCATTCTTGGGTTTCCAATATATGTTTTTGTGTTTGGAAATTTCTTTGTGTGTTGTGAACTTGCATGTATGTGCTGTGATTTTTAGTCTTGTGGTTTTGTGATTCTGAGATTTCTTGGTAATCGTCAAAGCAATCCTTGTGAAAACACTTCATCAGGGAAAAGAGTGTGTTGAAGTCTTCATCGTGCTTTTACCAACAGAAAGTTCCTTGTGCTTCAACAGTTGGGAGCTTAATGTACACGATAATTTGTACGAGACTAGATATTGCCCATGTAGTAGGAGTGGTTAGTAGATTCATGGGAAACCTAGGGATGCACTATTGGGACACGGTCAAATGGATATTATGGTGTCTAAAGGTACAACAGGCAAAACACTATGCTTTGGTAGATCTAACATTTTCTTATAGAGCTATGTAAACTCAGATCTTACAGATGATGTTGATAGCCGGAGGAGCAATACTGGATATGTGTATATATTAGAAAGTGCAGCGATAAACTGGATCTCCATGGTATAAAATATTGTAACTCTATCTACCATAGAGGCGGAGTATGTTGCCATTAAAGAGGCAAGCAAAGATGATTTGGCTAAGAAGGTTTATGGAAGAATTGGGCAAGGAGCAAAAGGATGTGAAGCTCTACAGTGATAGTATAAGCGCATTCACCTAGCTAAGAATGCAACATTTCATGCCAAGACAAAGCACATATAGCTTCGATGCTATTTCATCCGGACACTGTTGGAAGAAGGACAGTTAGGACTGGAGAAAATTCATGCTTCTAATAATCCCGCTGACATGCTTACAAAAATGGCAACATTGGAGAAACTGAAGCTATGTGCTGCTTTAGTTGTCATCGGTATGTGATAAGAGAGCGGGGGTGAGCCACACCACATTCCTGAAAGAAATTGAAGAAGATAATGAAGATTCAAGGTGAAAGGAGGGATGATTCAAATGGTCGTCAAGTGGGAGATTGTTATGTTGTGGAGACTATTCAGATTATCATGGAGATGCTAATGGTGCTTCAATGAGCTTCCAGAAAGTTCTGAGGCTATTCGGAACAAAGTTGGAGTTCAATTACAATATATGCGCCACAACGCGCTGTAGCGTGCCAGCACCTAAGAGGAAGGTTCTGTAGCACTTTTTGTGTCAAGCAGACCAAGTTCATGGCACTACAGAGGCCCTAACGAATGGAATCCAGAGACTAGGGCATTGTAGCATGCCGTAGATCCCCTTAACAGAAGCTGACAGATACTGGGGTGCTGCAGCGTGCTACAGTGTCAGGCAACTCGAGACCAGGGTGCTGCAACATGCCCTGCCACCTGGCTACCTGAGACTTGGGCGCTACGATGCGCCGTAGCACCTGACAGATTTCAGCTCCAATTTAGGTTACACCCTAAGCTATTTGAGGAGTGTTTTGAATCATTTGGGATCCAATATGAAGATGAGTAGGTAAGAAAACATATTGGAGATATTTCCTATGTTGGCTAAGTGTTTGGGAAGGCTTTTGGCTACTATTGGAGGAGATTCCAAGGAGAAATCCTAAGGGTGAGCTGCTGCGCAAGAGAGATTTGCATGCTGGAGAAAATACTCTATGTAGTGGTTGCTACTTCTCCCCTACATTTTAGAGTAAGAGTTTGTGTTCCTTATTAAGGTGATGCTCTTTGTAACTCTGCACTCTTCAAGATTTATAGTAAAAAATTTTGTGTGGTGTGACTTCATAATTTTTCCCATTATTGAATTTTTCATGTAAAATTTGAGTTATTTGGATGTGCTTGTGCTTGTGATGCATGCATGCGCTGTGATTCTATTTCTTGATGTTGATCTTGTATTTTTCTTGGTAACCGTCAACTCATCCCTAATCCTTCATCGAGCATAAAAATTGCTTCCACTGCGGTGTTCGATTCGTCTACAACATGTAACTATAACCTTATTACTTTTCATAGTGCATTTTCTCTGGTGGTGTGGCTCCATAGTTTTTCCTATTTTTTGGATTTTCCACATAAATCTCTATCTTTGGGTACTTTTTGGTATATATTATGATTGTTTTATATTGTGGTTTATTTCTTGCTTGTGTTGGTTTATATTTTTATTTCGATAATACCAACGAAAACTTGTTGTGCTCATCCTTATTTTTGTATAATAATGGCAAAGCATCACTCCATGGAGCAATCTCTTGAACCCATAATGATTAAGGTGCTACATGATTGGGGATACTTCTTGAGCCTGTATGGGTCACCTCTAGTCATATCAACCTAATGGATGGTTCTTGGATCTGTGTGTGGATATTGATTAGGACATTAGTTACTTGAGTTGGGGAGATTATAATGACCCCCTTAAGTAGTATTAAGTGAAAATATTAAACAATAAAGCACTTTTTCAAATAACGATGGAGTTGATAATAACTTCAAAGTTAAGCGTGCTTAGGTGGGAGCACTCCCATGATGGGTGACCTGCTATGAAGATATCTTCTGTGGACAAAACTATGATGCCTTTAAGGTCAGAATAGATAATATCTTGATGCTTAAGAGTTCTGATTATTTACACATAAGCACCAAGCCATCAACATCAAATATTTCCACCCACCAACTTGAAAGCAAAACAATATAGATAACATCTCTAACAACCATCGAAGCTGAGCAGCTAAAGTAGGGAATAAACATCACACCCAGCCCCCAATAAAATATTTCCATATATCTATAATTAAAAACATATATGAAGGTTCCGTATACTACATCTTTCATGAAATTTTGTTTAAATTTTCTTAAGCTAATCCATCACTATATATTAAGTTTAAGTATGCATTTATTTTATGCTAGAATATGCATACCTAGATTGGTTTAATCAATAAAATAATACAGTAGCTAGCAGCATATGAGGAATAGGTTAACCATAAAACATGCTTATGTTTCAAGCAAAGGTGAAATATTAACATGAGTTAAGCACATACTTTGAAATGTTATCAAATAAGAAGTTCAATCAAAGATTCATGACTCATGAGCATAACTCCACATTGATTAATCTTATTATCTTATTTTGCCTTAGGCTTAAACATAAATATTTAGTACATATAGCAATGTGTCATGATAAAACCCTTGTAATTTGAAATTACATGAACCCTTATAACACCATAGGAAGAGCTTAATATATGGTGGAATTCTTGCTATTGTGTTTAAAGATATTCATGTAATCCTCATCAAAGTTTTATAATAGAGATTAAACTAAGCATTTCATTTTAGCAATATAATCTCATGAAGTAGTCTTAGGGACTTAAATGAGTTCCTCTCAAGGATTGGTTGAATGATCTAAACATGGTTAGTAAGGGATTTATCAAGTGTACTTAAGATCAATGGAAACATACATCATCATTAAGGTCTTGGAATGAAGAACTTACCCAATGGACAAGCTTGGTCACTATCGTTAGTATGACTTCCCAAGGTTTAGGTGGTTGCCTACAATGAGTTGGATTAGCCCAATGCTAACATAAATTAGCTTGAGCTAATATAGTTAGACTAATAATGCCTAAATAAATCAAGGAAGGATCATGGGTTTAAGGAGATTACCAATGTAGTTGGAATGAGGATTGGAACCTTCAGAGATCAAAGGGAACTCAAAGTGGTCAGGCTGATCCTAACTTGGAAAAAGGCTATCTTGGGCTAACCTAATTGTTACTCTCAGGTCCAAAGAGAAGGGAAGGAAATCAGTTTCTATGGAGCCTCACCACTAGCCCTAGTAGCTTCATCAAGGTCTACCAATGTAGGAGAAAGCTCCACTGAGAGCTGGACTTGGGCACATGGCCGCCTACGAGCATGGGAGTCATTGGATGGTGAGCGCTTCAAGCTCTTGGGTTCGAGCTTAAGGGAGGAATTTCAGCAGCTCTTGGGCTGTTGTTTCAACTCTTACAACTACCCTGAAGTTCCAAGAAATTGTAGCAAGTCGAGGTGTTGGGCTACTAAGGTCTTCGGAATGGTGCCATAGGAGTGAGGGTCTTTTTTCGAAAGGTTCAAACGATTGTAAGGGCATTAAATAATTAGTTGCTCGAACCCAAGAAAAATTAAAGTTAAGAAAAACTATTTTGTCGCATCTTTCTAACTATCTATCATAATGCAATCACAATAAGTTTATATATATATATATATATAAGCATAGTTAAACATGAACTGTATGTAGAACAAAAGAAAAAAGAACGAAGCTCATCAATAATTCATAAAAACTTAGAAGAGAATGACTAATTAGGAAGGAATGCATCATACGTTTACTACGACTGAAACCGGCAGAGCCCAGAGGCTGAATTCGGATCTAATCGATCTTCAATATGGCCCACATAATTTTTTAATTAACAAATATAATAAAATTAATTATTTCATTATTAAACTCTCATTAAGAAAACAACAAAAAGTAAGAGAAGAAAATATATTATGTATCCGCTATAAATAAAGCTTTGATACACAGCACCAGGAATTATATATGTAGAGAGGGGGGGGGGGAGGGGCTATATATATATATATACACATAGAGAGCTAAAAAAATTTGAGCAGCAGCGAAACAGGACAGATTTTAAACGGATTTATATGGAAAAATACATTATCCATAGCAGCGGATGGGATCGTTGCAGCCTTTAGAAGCGGGTTGTTTGAAGCCAAAACGGCCTCCTTTTTCGAGGTACTGCTGATGGTACTCTTCTGCCCTATAAAATCTCTTTGCGGGAAGGATCTCTGTGACAATCTTCCTACCCAAGCTCTTCTGATGCCTCTCCAGAGACTCAATGGCAGCCCTTTCCTGTTCGGGGGTGTAGTAGTATATCCCAGAACGATATTGAGTCCCCACATCATTACCCTGTATATAGATTAAACAATATATATATATATATATATATATATAGAATAAGGTGCCGCTTGAAAGAAAATAAAAAAGTAAACCAAAACAAAACAAATTCTCTAAAAAGAATAAGGTGCTGCTTGTCCTGCTTTTCACAAGTCACGGAATCCCAAGTTCTCAACACCCTTCCTTTCCCCTTCTCTTATCCTGAGTCCTGCACTCGCCTATAAAGACATAAATGCCTTTGGCCTTTCCTCAGTTTCTTCAAACAACCACCATCCAGGAAGTAGTTCCTCCCAACTCAGCCTCCCAAAGACTGTAAACTGCCCCTTATTTCTCCCAAATAACTCAAAATTTAGCTCTTATAATGTAATAAGATTCATGAAATGATAACATTCATTTTTGCGAGCTCGAAGCAACGGTAGATGAGATCTCAAGACTAACAGCCCTTCTAGTAGAGTAACGTTCATCAAGCTATAGCTTTCCACACCACTAAAATATGCTGCACCGCATAAAGGTCACCCTCATAGGTGTCAACCAACTCATTAACCTACTCTCCAGAACAGTATAAACCACATCCGCCAAAGAACCACTCTACATAACAGTATCAACCACCTTCTACCTAAGACACTTTTCACAACAGTATCTGTTGATTCAACTGAATGAGTAGGAAGAGCAATTTGGATGAAGTTTAGTTTGATGAATTTTGATTGAATTCAACTTCTTAATGATGGTCAAAAAGAGAGAAAATGCACATTGTGCAAAAATAGAATGTTTATAATGGTTTGGTTCTTAAATGACTATACATCCACTTTGGAGGTTGCTCCTTCAGTTTTTCACTATATTGCAGTATGAATACGAAGTGTGGAGATTTTAGAGGCATGCTTGCCTCTGCCTTGAGATTGCACACAGTAATTATAACACTCCTATTACTTTAGCTTGAATGTACGGAACTTGCATGCTTGAAACTCTCCAAGTATCCGCCTCCTGTTGTTGTTCAAGAAGAGGTATTTATAGTGTTGGATAGCCATAGTCGGCTGTGGCGCTCTGTCAATGCTTCCGAGATGCCATTGGCTAGGCCTTTCAATCATTTTTAGGCCCTGTAACCACTTTGGTTAATGGCGTTATATGCAAAAAAAGTTGGAGAACATGGCCTAAATTCATGTAATAGCCAGGTGATCATTGTTTCATAATTCGGCGAGTGATTTTCCTTCTATGTGGGTTAAAGTTCTTGAGTCAAGGCACTAACAGTGATTATCAGCTGGCGACGATTTGTAGGAGTCAATAAGATTACACCAGTGATACTGACTGAATTTTAAATAAATTTTTTAAGAATTTTAATAATCGAGACTTGAGAACAGCTCTGATTTTTTTTTGAATAATACTAATAACAGTGATTTTCCTTCTCTAAGGTATTAATCTTAACAAAAGTATTAACCAAACACACCCCACTGTTGTAAAATTAGGTGTGTTGGCTCTAACACCGCAACGGAACAATTGTAATAAAATGAACTATAAAATCATAAAGTATAAGCACAAAATGCAAGATTTATAAGAAAAACTTCAGAACTGGAAAAAAAAAATCATGAAACAACGCCAATAAAGAAATGAACTATAAAATCAAGAATAATATATACAAGAGTTTGCACATAACCTTGCAGCCACAGCAATAACCGCAGCCAGCTTGTTGCAACCCTGCAGCCAATCTGCTTGGTTTGAGGTACACAGTCTCTCATTGCTTGATCAGCTCCTCCAAAAGCTTACGCAGCATCTATGCAATTGCCCTGTGACTATCAGGATGCCCCGATCTGCAGCTTATCTTTGCAGCCGTGCTAACTGCCCTATAGTTTCCAGCACTTGGCTACATCTACAGTCTCCACAAGTATAAATCCTAAGCAGCCACCTCTTAGACATTTATAGAAATCCCAAGCAACCCTCAAAGTCTTCAGCTGTCCCTAGGCTCACATGCTTGCCACGTGTTGCACACGCCCCACCTGGGCATGCCACCTACCAATCTCTGTGCGCCAAATGTCCTCTAGAAACTGCATTCATCATCGGACGCTTGGAAGTGACGAAGCGTCAGGCTCTCAGTTCAAGTTTGTTTGCTTTGCAAATCCGTGGATGCTTGGGCAGTTTCAGTGCCCCAAGTCTCAGCCTAGCGTTCTTCTAGGTCATACCTTTGGCGCTTGACCACAGCCAAGCACCGGGCTCTCAGCTCCAGCAATCTAGCTGGAGCTTAGTTGGCGCCCCTCAGTGGCTAAGTGCTAGATCAGCGCCCAACCTTTGTGTAGGTGTACCCAGCGCCCAACCTTGTCTAGGTGTACTCGATGCCCAACCTTGTGTAGGGGTACCCAAGTCTGAGTCTAAGCTTAGCTCATATCTGGCTCCGCTCGCTTCAACGGCCCCAACTGCATGTCAAGGTGTACCCCGCCTGAGTTCATTTCTTGGTGCTGCACTCGATGCTCCACCAAACACAATATTTACCACCTTCAATATAAAAGTTACTTAAATGACAGTGGTTAAAATAATACTTGTGTTGGGGATACTACTTTTCTATGTGAACAATTTTGAACAACTTTTGCTACATAACCAAATTCTATGCAAAGGTTAGGATGTGTCTTGCTTTAGTATCGCAGAAGAGGAAGATGAGAAAAGCTAAAGAAGTCAACCCTAGTCTTCTTTCAAATTTTCATAGTCAATCTAACAAAACTAAACCCAAAGATAAGGGTGGGACTAATTCAGCACTTAAATGAGAGTTGAGGGACTAAAAAAAGTTAGTTTCATGGTGAAAGGGTTTGTTTGAAAATTATCAAAAACTATAATAATTGTCCAACTAGAAAGAATAGCAGAATAATTGTTAGGTAATAAATTATTCAATTATTTAGACATTTAAATTTAATATTGGGTTGTTACATTGAAAATTTTAAGGGATAAAGTATTGGATATCATAAAGTTATTTCTATTTATATAATTGATATTTTTTATTAATTACAATTTTGTCACCCAAATTAGTATAAAAATTTTGTAAAGATTAAAATATAGGTGTTAATTATGTAAAAATCAATGATTTAAGTAATATGTGTTTCTCATCCTTTGATTTATTTGAGTATTTAATTTCAAGTATTGACATGTCTTAGATTTGAGGCAGCCTAAGAATACAGGACTATAAAGTTGATTTACTGCTAGGTGGAGTGGGCCCTGTTCTCAATACACAGAAGAGGCACCTCTCTTCAGAACAGAGAAAAAACCGCAAGTTCTAAGAACACGCAGACCTGCACGCTGGAAATTAGAGGGAACATTGCACGCTAAAAAGAGAACAAGTCACGGTTGCTCTCTGTTTTGCGAGTAGAAAAATATGCAATCTTCAGGAAGGGAAGATCTCAGGCAAGCCATTATTTGAGAAGAAACAGAGAGTACTGGAGAACCATACGGTAAAAAGCTCTCTGTTCTGGAAGTCCATATAAGTTTTGAAAATAAAAACAGAGTATACCGCAGGCTAGAGAAGAACTGTTATTTTATTAAAGCAAAGGCTTGATGGAGCATTTCATGCTATGAAAGAAACGGATGAACAGAGAAGTTCGAGACTCTTTAGTAGAGAGTTGAAATTTATACAGAAAGCCTGTCTCTTGCTTAGAATCAAGTGTAATCTGAGCAAAATGCATACAGTGAAAAAGCCACATAGCAGTGAATAAAAGTAGGGTTTCAATATGTGCACTAGTACTCAATTGAACTTTAATTTATGACTTGTATAATGGCTTGTGTAAAACTGTTATGAGATAATTTATAAATTTAGACCTGTGATGTGTTTAACTTACTCTGTCATTAAAATTCATTTAGGTGATTAATTTACCTTGTGTTAAAACCTTAATTAGTTGGCCAATAATTGTAAGAATTGTAAGTGCTTTTAACATTAAGAGATTAATTAATCATTTAGAACAAAGGGAAATGAGCACTTGAATTTCATGGATGAAGACGCAACTTAAATTTAGGTGCATCTTAGAGAATCGTGAAGTGTAGCTTTAATTAACTTAAAAAGAATTAGTATTGTTTGACGCTACGCAATTTCTTAATATCGAGAAATATTAATGAGCTGTTTATGATATCACTTGAGAAGTTCATCTGATTACAGCACCAAAGAGAAATCTCTATTAATACCAATTGAAAATTTTAACAAATGAAAATTTGATAAGTTCAGTGCAATAAACTAACTAACAGCACCACATAGCTAAATATTACTCATCGATTAATTCTTTATCCATTTAGTTATGTCTTTATAAATTAAAGCATTTTGTCTTAATTTTTCAAGATCACTTGTTTGGATAAAATCTAAGAAATAAAATAAAAAAGTAGGCATTCGAATCAATTAATTCTATGGGAACATTATTCTACTTAAATTTTTCTGATTGAAACTATATTATGCACACTTACATGTGCCAACCTGCCTACAATAATCCAAAAATAAAGCATATAGCCGCATAGGTTACTTATAAGAAATAAGTAGGAGAATAAAAAGTCAATTATAGGGCAGAAATGTTGACGAGGTTTGTGTAGTTGATTACAATGATACTTGGAAATATGAAGTAGGTGTAACTAGAGGGCAAATTCATTGGATATGAAGTAGAGAGAATAATAAGCTGCACTTCTACCAAAAAGAATTTAGGTAAAAGTTTCATCCATATTGTTAGGAAAATTGGAGAGAAAGAAAAAATGTTCAAAAGATTCCAACAAATGAGGAACAAAATAACTAAACAAAGAAAAATATAAGATATATATTGATCAAAAGCTAGACTACATTAACCCATCAAAGCTACGCCACTTTAAGCTTGGTATAGCTAAACCTCAACTCAAAGAAGACTCAAAAGCAGATAGTATTAAGCAATTTTCACTCATTAATAATGTACTTACAATGATAAATAAATGATAGAATTATTATTAAATTCTCAAAACACATTCATCCTTCCCATAAGCAACCCTTACCTCTCAAAACCATTGCTAGACATCCTTTTTAAATTAACATTCCATCTTCCTAGATAAGATAAAACATTATTCCAAGATATTTCTTGAAATCAGCCATAAAGGTCGTTGAAACCAGCGACAAAAAAAGTATCTCCTTAATTATTTGCCATCAATTCTTCTCCAACCTTATCAACTCTACATGAAAGTTTAATATCAGACACAAAAAGCATCTTTGCTGCTTTTAAGGCTAAGAACTGGCATGCCTAAAATGAATAAGAAAATATAATAATAATTCAAAACATCACTACAGTATTGAGTATGAATGGTACAACCCAAAAAGGGTAAATTGAATTGTATTTTTTACTTGGGAGCTGTTTGGATTACAGTATTTTGAATGGATAGTAAAATAAATACAAGTAAAATAAAAAATACAGGTGTTTGGTTTGATGTATAGGAAATACCATTGACAGAAGCTAAAGATTTGAGTGAAAAGAAGTATAAAAACTGTTGGGCTCTTGATTTATGCATGTGTTGAACTATCACTATAGTGCAACAGTGGTAGTTTGTATGTAAATTTTGGTAGATTCGATAAGAGTGCTGTTGCTAAGAATGTGCAATGGCATCAAGATATAATTAGTGGTACGAAAAATAAAATTGCTATGAATTAAAAACACCATTCCATATTTATTATATGCAAAACTACTTGATTATAATTCTCCTATATTTTGTAAAATACATGTATGTAAAAATTATCATATATCTTATACAGCAACAATGAAAATAGTATTCATAGGGTCATATAGCCTAGATAAAGCAATCTACTCCAGCCAAAACAGTCTGCTATGTTTTCCACAGTATTTTTTTCTTCTCTTGCACTTGCTCAGTTATTTTTCCAGCTAGAGAGAGAGACGGGGGGGAGGGAGGGAGGGAAAGAGAGAGAGAGAGATAGAGTAATTGCAACTATTATAATACAACAAAATACTAAGACTATTATATAAAGGTAAAATCATGTATAACAAATGACAATGGCAAGGTAAGAGAACAACAAGTACAAAAGTACATTAGAAACAGAAAGGGGCGGATGTAAGTGCAAACTTTTCAAACAGTTATAAATCATCAATCAGTAATTTTGAATTAAAGAAGTGCAGCTCTTAGTAGAAAGGGTTAAGAGAAACACATAGAAAACATAAAACCAGGATCAAGGAGGTGAACGTAACATTATAGAAAGCATAAAATAACTCACATTCATAGCTAATTGACTACAAAAAACAGTTAGATTGCGCACCTCATTTTAGTTCTACTAAGATATTATGAGATGCAACTAACAAAAAGGTATAAAAATTTAAACAAATTAAGAAACACAGAAAACAAGTTTGGCTGCTATATTAATGCATCCATTTCCAAAAGAAATGGCTCATTCTGCTCAATATTGTCAATTGACTATCCATAATAGAAAGGTACATTTGAAATGCAAAACAACCATGTTGCATGCATGATCTTGTTACTCAAAATATATATATTTTTAGAAAGCTCAATACATCATCCATAATCCACTCAAAAATAGAGCCTAAATGTGTCACTTAAAGCAAGTGTACAGCTAGGTATTATTTAGTTCTGTTATAGCTATCGAAAGGAATGCTTCTACTAAAATATAAAACAATCTGGACAATTAAGTGGAGTCACACGAATAGCCACATGCATAATTTTCTTTATTTAGCAATAGCGTTATACATAAACAGTGGTGCATCATACAAGAAATATAACTGTGTTCTTTCCCTCCAGCTATGCTCTCGCTAATCATCATTTGGCATCACCGATCCTTTGCCAATCTTCAATAATCTTATGTGTATTTCCAATCTTCATCCAACATCATTGATATTCATCTGCCTCCACAAAATCTCCGCCCAACTTTGGCGACCTCTATCCAACACCACCAATATCTCATTAATCTCTGATGATTTTCATCCATCACCGCCAATCTCCATGCCACTCCACCGATATCCATAAGGAGGCACCAATATCAATGCCTAATCTACTCTATGATTTGAAATTCTGCAACTTGCCATTCAATGACCTACACCATGTTAACAACCAAATCCCTTGTAATCCACCCGATCCTAACCAACTAATCCTCACCGTCCACAGCAAACCTCCTACGTCTTTAAATATCCATCCATCCACCGTATTGTGTACGCTTCTCATACATACCTGATTGAAATCAAGATTCACCAGAGATTGCCTCTGTACAAGTTCGCTCCATCTTTCTTGGTATCAGAGCATAATCTCACGAGGAAACCCTCGTTCCTCACTATAACCTACCCTTCTCCTTCCTCATGCTCGTCCTCAACCAAATTCCGACATCCCCTTCTTCTCCCTACCCACTGCAATGGCCGGTTTTCCATCTCAGTCCTCTAATACAACGATATCAGAGAGCGATAAGTTTGACTGTAGTAGCAGCATCGTCGATTCCAAGGCCATTCCCTCCAATCTCAAGTTTCTCATGCTCAACATCAAGAACATGGTGCAAATCCTCTCACAACCAGTCATTACCTCTCGGAATGTTCAATTTCAAGAAAACAACATCCTACCCCCACCCCAACAAATCCACGACCAGCAGATCACCATTCTACTCAACCTCTTCTCTTGTACCACATACTAATGACATCAACAAACAGTTGACCAAAGATCTCTACAGCTCCCTCGTTCAATCTTCAATTAATCCAACACCCTCCAAGCCAACACAGAACCACCTGAATCCACCCTCCCCACCTAAACCCGATTCTCCCTGCAGTCATTCTCATGATTCAACCTCTCTAGCACCTCGGCCTCCCACCAGTATCCACCTAATGTCAGCACGATCCAAAACTGGACATCTTAAACCTCGTCAAATTCTTAACCTCACCAGCAAAAATCAACTCCCCGACCCTACCACCTATAAATTTGTCGTTAAATACCCTCAGTGGCAATCCGCAATGCTGGACAAATTCCAAGCACTCCAAGCTCATAATACATGGGACTTGTTCCCAAGCCTGCCAATCAGCAAATCTCGGGATGCCGATGGACCTACAAAACTAAGTTGAATCAAGTATTATCGCAAGGAATAAAACAAGGTTCATCGTTCAAGGCCACAAACAATAATAAGAAATGAAATATACGGAATTTTCAGCCATGTTGCAAAGATGACCATGGTTCAAGTTCTATTCACTATCGCCACATATTATAAATAGAGCATTACACAGTTAGATATATAGAACGTCTTTCTACACGGATCTCTCAATGAAGCAGTCTACATGTCACAACCCGCCAATTTTATTGATTAATCTCATTCGACTTATGTGTGTAAACTAAGCAAATCCATCTACGGGCTCAAGCAATCGTCAAGGCAATGGTTCTTTGCACTCACCAACCATCTCTAGCGCCTACATTTTCAACAAAGCAGCGCAGATCCCTCCCAGTTCATCTATCACGCTGCCCATGCTCAAGCATACGTCCTCATTTATGTCGATGACATCCTAATTATAGGAAACCGTAGCAAATTCATCAATGATATGAGCGCATTCATCTTCGTTCAATTCCAGACCAAGATCATCGGGGATTCAAGCCTGTTTTTGGGAATCCAAGTGCAGAAAACTAACACCGGTC
Source organism: Gastrodia elata (assembly GCA_016760335.1). Classification (NCBI taxonomy): domain Eukaryota; kingdom Viridiplantae; phylum Streptophyta; class Magnoliopsida; order Asparagales; family Orchidaceae; genus Gastrodia; species Gastrodia elata. The sequence goes on along the minus strand of CM028671.1, from coordinate 47,492,781 downwards.
GCTTCCTAAATCAGTCAACATACGTCCGCTAGATTCTACAACACGCGGGCTTCTATAATGCACTCCAACTCCAACTCCGTTCGCCGCAACAAACCACAAGCCAACAAAAACACTTGACTTCCACAGTTGAACACTATCTGCAAATCGTAAGATCGCTTCAATACTTTATCATAACAAGACCGAGCATTTCCTTCGCAGTGAATAAAGCATGCCAATCCATGCACCAACCCTCAATCTCGGTTTGCCTATTCAGCCTAACAACCAGACTCTGACATCTTTTTCTGACTCGGACTGAGTTTGTGACATAGTAGATCAGAAATCTACGACAGGGTTCGGTATTTTCTTGAGAAACATCTTCATCTCCTCGAGTGCAAAAAAGCAAACCTCCGCAGCACGTTCCTCCACCGAAGCATAATATCGCGCCTTAGCCTCTACCACAGCCGAGATCATATGGCTGCATCAGTTACTAAAAGAGCTAACTATCGATCCCTCCCAACCAACCACTCTCCACTGCGATAACACCTCGACCATCGCATTATCAAACAATTCCGTATTTCATTCCCACATAAAGCACATCGAGGTGGAATGTCACTTCATCCGGGATCATATCAAGAAAGGCAACGTCATGGTTCAACATGTATCCGCCTCCGACCAACCAACAGGTATGTTCACCAAGCCACACTCCATCAGCCGTTTCAAGCTCTTTGGAATAAGCTAACCATCTAGTTCCCTCCCACTTAGCTTATGGGGGCATGTTAACAACCGAATCTCGTATAATCCACCCGATCCTAACCAACTAATTCATACCGTCCACAGCTAACCTCCTAAGCCTTTAAATATTCATCCATCCACCATATTGTATACACTTCTCATACATACTTGATTAAAATCAAGATTCACCAGAGATCGCCTCTTTACAGGTTCGCTCCTACAACATGCTGCAGTTCCTAATGTAATGGAAATCAATCAATTATAGCAATTCTATTTAAAAGCAAAAACAATCTTTAGGTGTAATGTAGAAAACACTTTTGTACTGGATGCAAACTTTGGCACATTTTTATGATGCACCACTATTATGAAGATTGGAAAAACAAAAATCATCAAACTATTACATGGCTTAAAAATACAATGGTATCAAGTAATCATATCTTTTTACAAATTTTGAAGCAACAAAGAAAATATGAGACTTCTTATCAAATTGGTACACCTCAGTTGGGGGCTTACTCACCAAAACTAGCTATGGATAGCTCTTCATAATCTGAATCAAGATGTAAAATCATCTATAAATGGCTTTCAGTCTACAATTTAACATATCAAGGATTGGCTATCTCAAACAAATATACATCAAAAATATCTGCGTTCAATACAACTACTCATAACATTATGACCAAAATATGAAGTAGCAAGAGCATTATTATTATTAAAATTTTCTTTTCCCTTAAAATCAATACGAAGAAATAAATTTTGAAGAAATATAACTAAGGCTGAATAAGATCCCGACAGTTTTCTTGTCACCACATAACAAAGGACAGCCCCCAAATTCTGCAAAAAATTATAAATAAACCGGTCAAAAATTCTTAAACAGTCATGCAGTTGAATATAAATATTGTCTTGAAAATTGGTCATATTATTAAACAATGTCTACCCAGCCACCTAAGTACAAAGAAGTATCATTCAAAATCAAATACTGTCTCGCATGCTAGATCATTTCAATCATTGATGCAACATTAGAGAATACTACTGTCTTTACAATAAGTGAATCTAAATATCTACTTAAGTGATCTCCACCAATTCATCCACTGCATTTTGTCTCTTTAATTAAAAATGCTTAGCTCATTAGTTTTGCATGTAGCAATCATATAATTCTCAATCCTAATATTTTTTCCACAAAACTTCAGTGCCATTTCTTCCCCCGACAACCATATACAGATGGCTCTGCTACAAGAAGATAACCTGTTAGCCAAACACATGATTTACGAATCACTCTTCTAGACGCATATCTTGTTCCAAACCCTCTCTCAAGATTAAATCTATAGAACAAACTTACGATATGGATCTATCTATTATAATTTATCCTTCTAATTGTTTGATATAGGATCCACAACAAGACAAACTCACAAAATGAAGCGCATAGTGAGGAAGCAATTTTAAATTTACTTTAGCACACTTACCTACAAAGCATGCAATTACTATTGTTAATTCTGGTATATCTCTATTTCAATTGCATTTATATTTCTAAAATGTCTTTATCTTGTGGAATATCAAAATCATAAATTCTAAAAATTTAAGTGCTTGAATTGTCAAATTTTAAAACAATCAGTTTACCTTTATAATAGTAATTCCACTTTAGATGCTTCCATTATAATTATCTACTCTAATATGCAGAGAACATCTCTCACTAAATCAATGAATAAATACCATTGTTTTATTATATTCATTGGCAATTACTCCTAGTTTGCATAAGTTTATATTTTAAAACAACTTAAATTGCCTCAAATATACATTGCATTTACTATTATATTATTATATATTGATGATTTAAATATTATGTACAATGATGCAATGGGCATCATAAATCTTCAATAGTATCTCTATCAACAATTTGATATTAAAGCTTTTAGAACCCTAAATTATTTCCAAGATATTGAAAGTCACCAAAGAAGATGAATTTAAAATATGTACTTGATCATCTCGCTTGAGCAAAAATCATAGATAGAAAAGTTACATCCAAACCAATAAAATAAAATATCAACTCTACTTCAACAAATGATATTCTTAATTATCCAACTATATATCATTATTAATGGAAAATCTTACATACTTAATTGTAATAAAACTCATTATACATGTTGTTCATTTAGTGAATCAGTAAATGGTAGTTCAACTGTTTTTTACATCCTACAATAAATCAAAGAGACCATCTTCTTTCACATTCATTGTTCTAAACACTCAAAATTTGGTCTATCAAAATTTTCCCTGACTAACAATATTACTGTATAAATAATAGAGTATTATTTCAATAAAGATCATTGAACTACTTTCCACAATTCTTCTAGCAAGTTCATGTAAAGAACATGGATGCACTGATAACCTATTAATTGCTTAAAGCAAGATGGAAATCCTTTGACTATGCATAGCAATTTCATAATTGAAGAAAGGGCATAGTGAAGTTGCATCATTTACAAAAAAACTCAAGTTAGGAAGATAGTGGTTGCATCTTCCAAATATTTTACAAGTTATTTGTTAATATAAAATAGCATGTTTTTATGCTAATGGGATAAATGGCCAATTTTTTTATAGTTAAAAGCTTTTTACATGCTAACAATTCCCAATTTATACGAAACATCGGTTAAATAATTTTATACATACTTCAATAGGTACGACCAATTTTTCATTTGTCCACAACATTCAAATGCAAAACCAAAGCCGTCAAACATCAAAAAAAGCAATCACTTTTTACATTAGCCATTCACAATAATTACAGTAATATGAAAACATTAAATAAATCAGGTAAGTCTTATTAGTGGGAAATAATGCTATATTAGATAAATAAACGCTTTTCAACCGTCCTCTACCAGCTTTTTTTGAACGAAGGCATTCATCCAAAAACAACACATCCATAATTTATAGGCTTCAATCTATTGTACAATACAAAATGTTCAACAATTTATGTTTCACTCCTTCAAGCTCTAGAAAGACCAAACATTGCACTTTAATGCTTCAACCAAAATATAAAACGAGCAATTATACGTGTGGCATGCCTTCCTATGCTGCTACAGCCAATCAGTTCAAATTCGACACAACAAGCAGCAATAAAATAAGGAAAACCACCAAATTACCTGGCGATTGAGCGTGGTGGGATCATGGCGAGCCCAGAAGACATCAAGCAGATCCTCATACCGGCACGAACTGGGATCGTAGTGCACTCGCACAACCTCAGAGTGATTCGTCGCCCCCGTGCACACATCTTCGTAAGTGGGATTATGCATCAGCCCCTGACTGTAACCAACCTCCGTTTTCGTAGTACCCGGAACCCTCTGAAAAGAAAGCTCGACGCCCCAGAAGCATCCTGCGCCGAACTGCGCAAACTGCAGCCCCGGCTCCGGCACGTCAACATCCAGTGCTGCATCCGCGTTCGAGAGCCCAGCGCGATTGCCGAACCCTAACCACCCCAGCTTCCCCAGCCAGCTCATCGGAGGTGGAGAACGACGAAGCCCTCGTAGACAAAATCGATGCGAGAGAGAGTGGAAGGAGGAAGAAGATGCTGAGAGAAAATTCGGTTTATGGAGATATTTGTTGGACGATTTTCGAAGCTGAGGGAAGCAGGAGAGGGAGGAGGCGATTGGAGAGAGCTGAGCGGCCGAAGCCGATGCCGCGGATAAGATTCTTGTCATTGTGGCGTGAGATGCAACAAATGCGGAGGAGCACGAGACTGAAAGCAAACTTGCAAGCGGCACTTTTTGTAAAAATTATAAAAAAAATGGTTATGGATACTGCAAGTGCAATAAAAAATGGACTTTTTTGAAACAGTCCAGTATTAGAATATAAATACTATAAAATTAGCGTTTTCATACAAAATAAATATATTAAATTACATATAAATGCCATACTTATATGCTATCTTATTTATTGTATAGTTGCAAAATCGCCCATTGTGATATTTGTCATAACTTCAATAATAAATATCTATCTAATATAATCTAATCTAATCTAATAGATATATATATTCATACAGGAGAGAGAATCATTGAGTGAATGAGAGAGGCTTTCTTTTTAGAATAGCATCTTTTTATAGAATGACTATTCCTCTTATCTTTTTCAGCTTCTTTCTCTAATGCGCCTAAAATGCCTAAAATGCAGGAAGCAGGCATCTATCTCATTTTCTCGCTTCTCCGCCAGACGTAGCGTCGATCTCCTCCGCCAAACGTAGCGCCGATGCTCCAGGTTGGCCTCGTCTCGCCAGAAGCGCTCGCTTCTACGATGCCTCGCCTCGCCTCGCTGATGCGCGCAGGTGCCGATCTCCTCTTCTCGCCTCTCCCGAAGCTAGCCTCTGCCAGACGTAACGCCGATGCTCCGCCTTGGCTTCGTCTTGCCAGAAGCGCTCGCTTCTACGATGCCTCGCCTCGCCTCGCTGACATGCTCTCTCACCTTAGTCGCCTCGCTAATGGGCTCGCATCAATCGTTCACCTCGACTCAATCACTCGCAGAGGTATAAATGCTTTAAATGAATATTTTTTTTCTCTAAAAATTTACTTGATAGTGCAATTTAAATATGAATTATTTAAGATTATATATGTTCTGAGATTTTTAGTGCTTATTAGAATTGAATTATAACTAATTTATGATAGAAGTTGGCATATGTTATTATTAATATCAGCAAATAATGATCTTAGCGGCTTATGTAAATTTATGTGCGGTTTACATATTTATCTTTTTTTATTTGTTATGTTTTTCAATATTTGTTTTGTTTTTCAATTTATATTTAAGTCTCAGTTGGGATAACATTGGCTTATGCGTAATATAACATGAATGACAATGAACAAAACATCATACGTCTGAATAACAGCATCTATTATTGTATTTAAAACACTGATATCTATCTGAATAACATGTTATCTTAACAAATTTTCAATTGTCATTGAACCAAATAGCTCCTCCAAACAGCCCCTCATTCTACCTGATATACATCATTTAATATAAGTGTAGTGCAACCATCTCTTTTAATATAACTTGCTAATATTCTAGATTATATTTCAAAAAATTTTAAGATGAGCTAAATACTTTCCCATATTTTCTTTTTTTTTTCATATAGTCTGTATATTTTTATATTGCAAAGAGTTCAATATGAGCTAGATAGAAAGAACAGTAGCCAGCAGACTGGTTGGCGCATAATAGCATATAAGGCCTGATTATTTGCTCAACTACTCACGTTAATTCAAGCTCATAATATTCATTTTAATAGCAAATAAGCATCATGAATTAGACTTGACAATAATTAACGCTTTGACATAAACTTCCTTATAAAAGACACTATTTGGAGATGCATTCGCTTGAATTCACAATCTCTTACTTGCAAACTCTAGCTATTAACGTGTTTTTCCAATAAAAATATATTTGTATTTAATATATTGTTATTAGTGATTATGTGATTTATATAGTTGATGATTATGTTAAATTTCTTATTTCATTGCATTTGTGATTTATGTATTATGAATATTTTCATCAATTTTTATATTTATATGCAAAAAAAAGGTAGCACCGTCTTTTATTATATATATGTATATATTAATTATTTTTATTATCTATATAAGTTTATATATATATGTATATATATATATATATATATATATATATATATATATATATATATATATGTATATATGAGAGATAAAAATCGTGTGAATCTCTCTGCGTCCACGTGCTAAGAATATAATTTTCTCAATTTTTTGTATTTTTAACAGGGAAAATGCAAAATTTCTTTGTCTTTTTTATCTCTTCGCCTTCCTCCATTTTCTATAACATTTTTGTGATAAAAAATAAAATAAAAGGGTTTGCAGGCAAAACAAAAGCCAAACGCTTCAACTCCTTCACTCTCTTTACTATATAAGCTCTTCTCCCTCTCAATTGCTTTTCTCATTTGCTCGATAACTCTTCCTCAACGATCTCTCTTTTTCACCTCGGTCAATGTTTGCAAATTATTATATTGGTGCAAGGCATTCGCGATAGGTAGAAATGATGACTAAAGAATCAGTAGCTTCTCTCTCATGCATTGAGAGAGATGTTTGATAGAGAATTTAGATGTTTGAGATCATGTTAAAATACTAACAGTGGTCATGATTGCTTGAGAGGTTAAATAATGGGAGTTCATTCATGCTAGGGTATGATAGACCTCCTTCAACTACACATTATTTGATTATTTTAACTTAAAATTTATTACAGGTTTGTTGATATGGTGGATATGATAATTCCTATGTTTATTTTTCATAACTGAATATAATCCCTCAAAGAGACCACAAAATTATATTATGTAGACAATGTGTTGCTTTTATTTTCTTTTCTTTTGAAAATGCTTTATATGTAATTTGATATTAAAATTTGAGCTCAATAATATTTTTTAAGTCTGCTTCTCTGTTGCTAATGATGAGTTGAAGGTGGGAGGGCATCATAGAATCCATTTTCAATATGATAAAATTTGTAGTGTTGCATATAGCAAAAGGTTACACCATATGCTCTTTGGGTTTTCTTATAGCCTCAAAGCACATATTTGGTTCAAACAAATAATTTGAATTTCTTAAAATGGTTGAGTAGGTAACAAGCACGAGGTCGTACAAACCCGACTACCAAGTTTTCACCTCAACCCCCACACTTGATCCAAGCCTCGCTTCTTCATGCTCACAAGCAAAAAGGTATTGAAATGATATGTTAATAATTACTTGATTTTAATTAGCAGTACTTTGCTCCTGTATATTTGAATTGTTTTAGATAATAAATTTTGTGTTTACATATCTCATACTCAATATTCAAATATTGCAAAACTAACTTCCAATTTTGCTTTTACATTCATTTGCAATGATTAAATTTATAATATTTAATAATTGATCAATTGTACTTACAAAATATATACTTTTTATACGTGCTTATAAAGGGACAGACTTTTTAAAATGTGTTGTTAGCTTTCTAAATATTTCCTTATTTACTCTTTGTTTGTATTAGTAATTAAAAATTTTTAATTATATCATATTTATGTACATAATGTCCAATTATAATAGCATTACATGACAACATTTTAGCAATTTTTATTTTATTTTAATTTTTCTCTTTACAGCTAGAGAATGATAATAAATCTTTTGAAGCAACTCGAAAAATCCTAAAATCTTTTGTTCTATGATATTACCTCATGCTATTCACTCGCTGACACTCTTTAGAAAACTCATAAATCATTCTCATATTATTAATGTAGCTAGCTGGTTTCTCTTCATCCACTACTCTCTTTTATATTTTTTTGCTCTTCATCCATTGTTCTCTTTTTCACCGGAGAAATTTGACAGGTACAATCGATAGAATCTCTTCACTTTCTTATTTTTTTTTTAAATTTTATATAGTTAATGAATCATCATGCATAAGAAACAAACACATATCCTTATTTGATGTTGATACTTATTTTAGTTTGTAATTTATATTGTGTTAGTATATATTTTACTTAAATTTTTACCTATGTGATTTTGCATATCCCTATATTATTCCATCTGTTGGTATAAATTCTTTTATAAGATCAATTTTGAGTGTAGTTTGTTTATATATAATTTATATATATGTTCAATTTTGAGTGTAGTTAGTTTATGTGTAATTTATATATAGATAGATTGTGTGAACTTATTTTAGTTGTCATTATGTGAATTTGTTTTCTTTTTATTTCATTTTCTTAATGTTGAACTGCTCCTTTGGCACGTGAATCTTTTTGCACTCTTATGTAAGATTATCATTCTTTATTATTTTTGTTATTTGATTTTTATTATGATATTATGCGGTGATAGGCTTAAAAAGGCTAAATAAAATTCAAAGAATTGCAATATATAATTTACATAATGCATACAAATCCTAAAATATGAATTATATATATTTTTTTATTATTGTTAGCAGGTAAAATATGTTTTTTACTGTATTATGAGATAGTTTGAAAAACATTTGAAGAGTTTTCCATACAAAATTATGTTTATAATTCTTTTTCTCTTTCAATATGGTAGTTTTATTGTTCGGGTTTCATGTGATTGTTATTTGTTATTTTTTTTCTTAATTCAATATTATGATGCATCAAGATTATTATTTTTATATGCTAATGACGCTCTTCAATATCTAAAGCAATTTTTTTTTTCACATTTATATTATCACCAACGCAATTTGTTTTGCATGCATTTATTATTTTTTTAATTATTTTAATTTATATTAAGCTTAACTATTTTTTCTTTGATTTTCTATTTTGAAGCTGAATTGATTTATATTATATAAAATCTTAGTTAATGTTTATTTTTTTTGGAAGTATTTTTGATTGATAAATTTAATATAAATGTGAGAAATATCCAAAAATCAATAATATTCCAGATCTTAGCAAAACTTATTCATAGTTGTAGAATATATGCATTAGTATGTATGCACTACATTGCAAAATTCAAGATATTTGCAAATAATTTATTAAAATTTTAAATTTTGGGTCCTTAGTTTGTGTTGTTAATAAATTCAAACTTTATATTTGACTCCTTTTTTGTCTATCTTTTGCAAGTTATTATCGTGCCCTAGATTATTTTGTTTATCGAGTATATGTAAATTTATTTGATCTCTTTTCTTACTTTCATAGAGAAACTCATTGTGTTTTTTTAGCACATATAATGTTATATGATCTATGTATTGTATGATGCAACCGATAATCTTAGTTTCTTCTATTGAAATTCAAAGTAATAATATTTATTTTATTTCTGTGTTGTCGTTCTGCAAATTGTGCGGGTTTCATGCTTGTAGATATATGTATATATATATATATATATATTCATATAGGAGAGAGAATCATTGAGTTAATGAGATGCTTTCTTTTTAGAATAGCATCTTTTTATCCAATGACTGTTACTCCGCAAATTGTGCGGATTTCATGCTTATTTATATATATATATATTTTGCTTGGAATTCTTTCATTATATTGTTAATCCCTATATTAACCATATAAATTTCCTATTATGGCCAATAACTATGATCAAAACTTAATGCATGCCTAATAATTGATTAGCATTTAATCAAATCTACATCAACATACTATATTTAAGAGATGTCTTAACTAAAATTATTTGAATTCAACTAGTTATTAAATTGATATTTGCATGTGTGAAATATATATACATTAATTATACTTATATGCTAATACATTTATGTATTTTAATTATATAATTAAAAAACTTAACTATATTTTAAATATTTTTTATATAATAAAAAATCATAATAAGTTATACATAAATATAATTTATAAATAGCTGATTTTTAAATGCTGGGGAAGAAAAATTGTATTATTCTATGATATTAATTACGATTATTAGAAATAAGATTTAGGGGCATTAGAAAATTTAAAATAAATAAAGAATAATATGATTATAAATCTATATATAACTAATTAATATTTATATATGTTAAGGAAGAAAAATTGTATTATGCTCTGATATTAATTATGATGATTAGAGATTGTATTTGGGAGCATAGTATAAGATAATATTATAGTTATTTGTCATAGTTTTATATTAGAAATTTGTAATCTAAAATATGATATTTTGAATACTTTTGCAGCAAGAGAAATGTTATTTAGACCTGCTGATATAGCACTCAAAATTATCAATCCAATTGAATTTGAATTTTATTTTATTAATGTTTATTTATTTACATTAAAATATTATAAATATTATTTTTAAAATTTATATTGAAATGATGTTCAAATCCTATTGGGTAACTATTTTTGAGTGCCACGTTAACAGATATCTAAATAGCATGCATTTCTCTCCGAATAAATAGAACAATATAATTTATTGTAATTCCAGAGCCATTAACACAGAAAACAAGAGGAATTCATAGCTTTGTACCAACAATGGGGCAATTGCAACTATGTATAAAATTTCTGTAGAGACAACTGTTGCAAAACTAATGCAAAGATAGATTTTGCTATTATTGCGCACGATATCACTGAAAATGGTAGTGTGAACAGTATTTAACACAAGTAAGAATAATATTGCAATTCAACAGATGAAACAGCAAAATGTTCACCAATAATATGGCCAACAAATTGTTATATAAATGAGCATTTCCTCGAAAGCAAAAATAAGTGCACATAATTATGAAGAAAACAAGTGAAATTTTAAAGAACTAGGATTGAATTGGCTTGATCTTGAAGTGAAGAGATATAAGGGAAAACACAAAGCACTTCAAGTCCTGCATCAAAGACAAGATCAAAATAGCATTTCGTGAATAAATAATAGTAAATTCAAATATATTCATAGAACAAAACTGAAAAAATAAGTCATTTATGATGATATCATCACAATAAATCAACTAAAGATCAAAAAAGACCAACAATTTGCCATCCGAAAGTACTGATTTATTGTGCATTGAAGGAGGAGCATGAACAGCTAATAAGAATTCTCCTTTTATAAGATGCTCTCTAAATTCATCATCATTGCGCATATTCAACCTAATTATACTAGTCATATTATTCATTCACCATTTTCTTCTTTACAAACAGTTTCACTCTATGTAAATTTTGGATTTACAATTTTTTCCTTTATATTAAAGTAATTAAATTTATTTTAATTGCATATATTTTAACCAGAAAATACTATTGTTACCCAAATCTTATAATAAAATTTAATATTTACGAATAAGTAAAATATTGTTTCACCAATTTTAGAATTCTTCTAATATAAAGTAGATATGAGATGCCTTGCACCTTAGAAATGAGGAGATGAAAGTGCTTTTTGTCAATATTAAGACTTGGGTATTGGATATGTATAATATACAGTTTTGAGTGTTATCTATTATTATTTCATCTTCAAGAAATGCCACATACACAGCCCACCTATTTACTTATTTCGATGGTTCATTCTTCCTGAATTATGAGACATTATTGAAGCTTCACAGTATAAATAGATTTATTTATAACACTATTAGTCATAATAATACTAATAATAATAGCCACTAATGATTAATTTCATTAAATATCATCATGAATTCGAAAATATAAATTAATACAGATTTAAAGTTAAAATTAAAACTCCAGAGAGACATTGATAATATGTTTATTATCTTTAATAATGTAACTGAAGTTGCTGTAAAATTCAAAATTAGGAATTTCCCACAAAAATTTTAATTACATTTTAAATTTATTGGTATTCAAATGTTGGTGAAAAATACTGCTAGAAAGTATGAGCTAAATTTGAAATTCTAACAAAAGCATAGCTCTTCCTTAATTACTCTAATGATTTGGATTTAATTACCACTTATCATTTTTTTTTGAGTCTAGGAATAAAAATTATTTCGGCTATTTTTTTCTTCTCTCTTGCAAGAAAATCGCAGACCGGTCTTTTTCCCATTCTCATTATCATTCTTCTTAACTAGCTCCCTCAACGCTAACCCCTTCCCAAGACTTGAGTCCTCATCTCTTGCTGTCATGCAGCAGGTTCTTTGTTTGTTAAAACTGCAGGCTGTACATTTTCTGTCAAGAACAGAGATGTTGTCTAGAATAAAAAAAAGACCTCTATATTTTGCGCCCATGATCATTTCCTTCATAACTTCTTGTAACATGACCATTCAATCTTCATATCTTTTTAGTTGTCAACTCTCACATCTAAATTGGAATAGCTTTTAAAGAAGTTAACCAGCATTTTTCTTGATTCATTCAACAGCTATAGACTAGTGACTTCTGCATTAATGTACTTTGAGGCACAAGCAAGTAAATGAGCCATTATTTTTGGAGGTTTCTTTGTGACGCTAAGCTAAAATCTCATCTTTCTTAACACAAGTGCAAATAATAGCCTAATAATAGAGTTTTCTTTGCAAAATCACAGCAATTCTCCTTCATACTGTTTTAGAAGAAATAACGACTAGGAAGACTTCAGAGATCTCCTTACAGTAAAGTGGTTCATGAACAAATCAATCATCTGATCAAAACTCATAGCACTCTTGGGATGTAACCACTATCTTAGCTGACACCATAAGTTCCGTAGTAAATAACTTGCATTCTACAGCATCACTTGCATTGTAGAGTAAAATCATCATTTCAAATGACCATTCAAATAAGACTGGTTACTCAATCCTTTGTACACTTCAAATGTAAGAAGATTAATTCCCCTATGAATTGTTATGGCCCTAGTTTCACAACGCTAAGAAGACTGCACTCTTCTAAATGCCAATCATCCCAACTGAGACAGTCTCCTGCACCACCAGTCTTGGGAGTTTATCTCCGTACTAAGTCTCTTCACTAGAGGAATTCCCAAGAGGAGATCTGATTGAAGGTTCCTGACTAGTTCTTGAAGGATAATTTTTCAAATCGAGGGTTTAATTTTACTATTTGCAAGGGATTAAAGGAGCGTTTGAAGTTCATGCCTTCAAAATATTAAACTCATTATTTTCCAAGAAATAAGCTAGTGATGGATAACTGGCGGGGCATGTTGCTGTCAAAACTGAAATGACAGACAGGAGCATGCCCCAGCGAAGAGAGTCCTGCGATGGAAAATCAGCACTCAAGGACACCATTCAGGGGGATTTATTGATTCTCTGATCGGTAAAGGCTGGTTGCATACCTCCACGGGATACATAGGAGACATGAAGGCAGCTCCAAGACAGCACAATTAATAGAATTAACTCCTAGAAAAGGAGCGGTAAAATCTAAAAGTATTGAGTCAAATAATTGAGCGGAAACGACTTCACTATATCCACAGGTGTTGCAGTCAATGACCTAAGAGAATTAACCAGGTTCTGCAGTGGAACACAAAGCTATCAATACCAACCACCCTTAACACGAGGAGGATAATCAGAAAGAAACAACAGACATAATTATGAATCCTTGATGAGCAGCTGATAAAGAGAGACAATGGAAACCATCTATCGGATTCAGAATATCAGACATAAGAGCACCTAAATGTATGAAGTAAATGCATTAGCAAGAAATACATCCTTATTCACAAGAGCAAGAGAAAGGGATTTAAGTGACAGATGCCATCATTCTACCGAGGAGCACTAGGAAGAGTCAAATATCCAATCATAGTATCTACAACCTCAACATGTCCAATTGAAGCAGAATCCATATTGCATATCTAATTATAGTATCTGCACCGGAACATTTCTACTGGAAGCAGAATCCATTTTAGCTGCACATACGCTGCAACAATTAAAATATTTCGTGCCTTAATTGGAGATTTCTTCCATAACCTTTATCACCATTTAACTTGAGTGTAGAGTATTATTGCTTATTATCTTAGGCAGTGGCTGTCAAGTCAGGTAAGGCCAACACAACAGGTCGATAGAGAAGCCAAATTTTCATCAGTGAGATCAGCCGCAGCATCTAACATTTGAATCGAGGGACCTCCCTTCTCCTTATTGAAATGCCAGCATTTTCATCCTTTTCTCTTTCAAAAGGATTTTGTTCAACAGCCTCCTGCCTTTTAGAATTACTACGAATAAAAATTTTGGTTAAAACCTAGCCTCTCTAGGCCGACCCAGTGATTTTATCAATATTAGCAAGACACTGTTCAATATTCTCTGTGACAACGACCAAGGAGATATTATACTCTAATTTCAATCCACCAGAGGGGACGAAAGTTTTAATACATCTTCTTTCGTCACTATTTCTTCGGCAACATCTTCTCTATTAATATTATTTATGGCAACTTCTTGTGCACAAAACGGTCATTTTAACCACTTGTGCCCCTCATCTTCTTTGTCGTCCTCAGAGCTTTACTCTTCTTATTTCTTAATCTTTTTATATGGCAGTGATTTCTATAAATTTTTACGGTAAAAGGAAAGATTGGCAGGGCTAGATATCTTGATATTCAGCCCCAGCTTTCTTGGCAGGTTTAAAATCAGTATCTTAATTCACCATAACCATTTCTATCATTCCCAAGGTTTCTTATTTCAATTATAATTTAATTGGAGGAAGAATGAACTGGGATCACAAGAAAAATTACTTCAAATTCTTTTCTTGGCCAAATGGTTTTTAACATCTAAATCATGTCAACACTAGAGTTCGAGCTATTAGACATTTTCTACTACGGAAGAAGGTTACCAATTTCTCAGAAGGCGGTGAAGGATTGTGAAATTCATAGATGCTAAATATGCAAGATATGCGTGCTTAAGAGCCAAGGGATGATAAAATCGATTTCTGTGCAATGATCTCAGTCTTTCATATGTACAATGGTCAAGATGGTTGCTGATATTTTCTAATCCTTTCGCTTACCCAATCTTTCAAGACATTTATAACCACTTCTCAGACAATCATCTTTCAAGAATGCTTGAATACAATTCTCTTGACACCATATGCTGGAGGTTCTTCGACAAACGAAGCTTCTTTTCAAAGGAAATGGTTATTTAACTAAAGTATTCAATATATAAATGATAGGCAGAAAGTGCCAGTCATGTATAGCATAGTTTTGAGGTTAAATATATCCTTCAATGAAGGCTGAGCAGAGTTACCTCCCTCCCTCTCTGTAAACTACAATGTCGGACATAAAGTTACAAAGCTATTTAATTTGTACTCTGCACTTGCTACATAGGAATATTTTACTTCATTTCTCTCTATAGAGAAAGTCCCTCAAAAACCAAAACTACTATAAATCTTTGAGTCCTTGTGCATGGAGCTGATGTTTCCTTTTATTTCTATATCCTTACTATTCTATACATTCTCTATACTCAAGAAAGTATAAAGCATAACTGAACAGCAAACTTCCTTTGTAATCATCATCTCGATTTGCATTAAGAAATTCAACTCTACTCGTGCAAACTCTATCCTCTCTTCCTATAACAATATTTTTTCTTAGCTTCTTATAATTCTATATAGAAAAAAGAAACATAAATAAGAAGAAAGATAGTAGAGAAGAGTAATATAAGTATATAAAAAAACAAGCAGTGTGCTTTGTTAGACTGAAGTTGATTTTATCAATTGAACGTGAAAGCTAATAAAAAAAAAAACAAGAGCCAAGATCACTCACGCAAGAACAATGAAATCTCTTCAATTCATAAATTGAATGGTAACGCAAACCGTAAATGATGTCATAGCAACTTTCATCAATTATACTCTCCACAGGTTATTCACAACCAATTGGATACCAAGAACATGCTACATCATGGAACTTATCTGTGCACAGAACAATACCTTACTCTCACAAAGGTTGCTCATTCTTATTTTTCAACATAGGACAGGTTCGTTGTCATATTTCATCATAAGACATGTTAAATGTTAATCAATATATTGTTCAATACCAATATGTACCGGCATAGGAGTGTAGCACACTTTTTTTTTTCAAATGCACCATTTATCTATTTTTTCCAAATTTATCATCGATACCCTTCAGTTTGCAATCCAAATTGCTTATCTTTAAGATTTTAAATTTATACTTGCGCTATGCTTTTGATTCAAGTATTTTTTGCATTGTGGTATTATTTTTAACTTCTAAATTTACCCATTCATAATCTTCTTGAAAAACAATCATATTGTAAAAAAGTCATATATATATATAGAGAGAGAGAGAGAGAAAGAGAGAAAGTACATATTACTTTTAATGACAATAACTTGATACATTTTTTATAATATGGTATATATATATGAATAAATTAATTAAATTTGAATTTAATATTATAAAATTTGCATTTCAATTTTCTTTAAATTATTTCTACAAGAAAATTAACAACTAGAATTTTATGGCATTACATAGGGTATTTGCTAGTTAAGGAATAGAGCTAATGATAAGTAATATAGTTGCTTCTAAGAAAAAGAATAATAAGATGTAACTATGTCCTTAGATTGATTTTCCGACATGCAAGCTGTAAAAGGGCAAATCCACGAGGAGTTCTTAAATGTGATCCTAACAACTCTAAAATAGAGAATGCTTGAAGAGATGCACATAGTAGCCAGACAAAAAAAAATCAATAAAGATTCATATAACTCTTTTGGTAATAGATTTTGATTTATCAAATGATAGAGATATAAATATTCAAGTTTCTAACTGTGCCATATAACGAGGTTGTTTCATGATGACCTGAAAGATTTCATGTCTAGCATATACAATAACATTTTGTTGGGATGAAAGCACAAGCTAACATAAAGATGCATACCTCTTTTTCAAAAAATTTCTTTTTATTGAGCAAGTCAAGAAATTTCCCTACTTTTAATGCTTTCCATTAAAAGAAACTGCTTATTGTACTTGGCAGTTTCTGAACCATTTTTACAAAGAAAGGTGCACTTCACTTTCTATATATAGCTCTATCGCATTTTCCCCTAATCTTAAAGTTATTATGTCTACTAGATGCATTTCAAGTAATCAACTTTTAGATATTGACTAATGGATTGAAGCAGCATGTCAAAACAAACAAAGATAAAGCAAGGAATCAAAGATAAAGGATAGGTAAGCCATGCCAAGAAAATTCACATTTTAATCATTTTTTATGTTTGATTCTCACATTTTGGAGAAAAATTAACTCCTTTGAACCTTTTCCCTTAAAAACCTTTCTCATTTTCTTCTTTATTATATGGCTTAAGATAACTATTTTCACGGCTCTTAAATTGTTAGTACAAAATCAGATTATCGTTCACTAATTCAATCACCTAATTATCTAAACAAATGACAAGGAAACAAAAATATATATAAATAGTTTGATATGAAAAAATACTAAACGAGAATATAAAATGGTCATAAACTATAAAAATAAAATCAAAGTATACATAACTTTTAAAAGGTTTACAAACAAGGAAAGCACAATGATTCTGCATGAAAAACATTTGGTTTCCAAATTCATATTGGCCCTTGATCACGGGACAAATTCAAACATATTTCTTCCACAAACCAAGAGTTAAAACCATTCATCTTAAGTGTGTCCCTAGAGCTTTAATAAATGTAGCACTCAAAATGATGGCAGCAAGAATGAGCCTACATGGATGTCAACCTATTTATGGCATACCCTAAAATGCCAAGGCATTATATAAATCTAAATAGAAGTATCAGATCAAAGCAATGCAACAGATTAAAAAGAGCGGTGACTAAAAGTGAGTTTTTGTACAATTGCCATGTATGGAAAATAAGGTTAAAAGATCAATTTTCCATCACAACTATCCTACAAATTATACATTCTAATTTAGCGAATTAATATTATAGCAACGATTTAAACCATCTCATTTTAGATGAAACGCACATTAATCCGCTGCCAAATTTAACTAAGATAAACAAAATCTCTTCATTCACAATTTAAAGTTGAAAAAAAAAACAAGCAAAGAGCATGCACAAGCTGTTAGTCCTTTCTTGAAAAAAAAAGAGGGGTATGAAATTAACACTATCACTGTAATATCAATCATGTTTTTCTTACCAGAGTAATTTATTGTCAAAGCAGCAGATCAAGGAATAAAAAATGGGCTAAAAATATTTAAAATAGCATAAATACAAAAGAAAAAAGTCATGTGGCATGCATTTGAAGAAGTGTCCAATTGACCAAACCAAAATACATTGCACTAACCTGAACAAGATAATAGAAGATGCGCAGTCCCTCCGGATCCTTACTGCTCTGAACGTCAACAAGAGATCCAATCTTCGATGTGGTGAAAGAAATGTGCTCGTTTCCCATCACAATTTCTAACTCCTGCCTTCCTACCCTGTCAGGCTCTGGCCAGCTGTTATCGTCTTCCTTCATAATCTACAGGTAATACAATCAATGGCATCCGAATCCTAGTCGAAAAAAAGAGTCCTTCCAGCAACCGTAACCCTAACTCAAAGCAAGTGCTCTTCTGTCTTCGAGCAAACAAAAAAATACAACCAATTTACTAAAAATATAAACAGACCTCACTCTCAGAGATGATGCGGCGGCACTCGCGGAGTACTGCAGGGGTGAGAAAGACCTCTTTGCGGATCATGGTATCGTTCTTGTAGTTCGAGTTGTTAGCGTAGCGAAGCTTTCCATCTGGACGAAACTCGAACTCGAGGAACTCATGCCCGAACTTGCCCTTGTGGCCAACGTAGTAACGGAGATAAAACTCGTCCTGGTCGTTCCCCGCCATTGCTCTATTCTTCGACTACTTCGACAGTCCTTTTCCTTTCTAGTTTTCCCAGGCGACTGTAGGCAGGAGAAGTGGTGATAAATTAGGTCTAAACTTTTAAGGAAATACTTTACATTTAGTATCCTTTAGATTCAACCATTAAATTAATTCATAATTTCTATAAATATTGCCAACTTATCAATTGCAATGTGATAATAGAAGTTAGAATGTGGTATGATCAATTTAAAAGTAACACTAATACTTATTCTTCAAAAATAATGATATGTGTTGTGAATAAATCAAGCACCGCAGTGGAAGTAATTTTGAGCACTTTAGTCGATGACTAGAGTTGCGTTGACGGTTACCAAGCAAAATATAATATTACAAAATAGCAAGAAAAATGAATCATAGCACATGCAGGCATCACAACCATAAGCACATCCAAATAATGCATATTTTACTTGAAAATTCTAAGAATGAGAAAAATCACGGAGCTACACCATACAGAAATTTTCGCTATGAATCTTGAAGAGTACAGAGTTACAAAGAGCTTCACATTAACAAAGAACACAAACTCTTAATATATGATGAAGGGGAAATATAGCATCTTCCACTGGAGTGTTTTCTCCAACATGCAAGAGCTCCCTTGCACAACAGCTCACCCTTAGGGTTTCTCTTTAAAATCACCTCCAACAGTATCCAAAGCCCTCTCAAAACACTTAGCCAACATAAAAAATATCTCAAATATATTTTCTTAAGTACTCAGCTTCATTTCGGACCCAAATGGTCTAAAATACCCTCCAAATAGTTTAGGGTATAACCTAAATTAGAATTGAAATTCGTTAAGCACTACGGCGCATCGTAGAACCCAAGCCTCGAGTAGCCGGGCACTAGGGCGCGCTGCAGCTCCCTGTTCTCGGGTTGCTTGGCGCTGGGGGCGCTGCAACGTGCGCCGAGGTGTGCTATAGCGCCCTGCTCTCAGGATGCCTACTGCCGGGGCGCACTGCAGCGCCCTCGTATCTTTCTACTTTCCGATGTGGCGCTGTAGCGCCACAGCCTCTGAACTCCATCAATCAGGGCACTGTTAAATTATAAAGAAGAATTTTAGAACTGTTAAATGCAGAGCAAGATTGGGTGGTTCTCGCATGACTTATAACTTTTTCTGCAGTATATTCTTTATACAGCTTACAATTATATTTTCTTACACAGTTTTTATATTTACTCAATATATATCATGTTGGACAAATACATTTTATATTTACCCCCATGTTCACACTAGAAGGCATGCACGCACGCACGCACGCAGGCACACACGCACGCAGGCACGCACGTAGGCACGCACGCACGCAGGCAAGCAGTCACGCACGCAGGCAGGGACGCACGCAGGCAAGCACGCACACAGGCAAGCAGTCACGCAGGCACGCACGCACGCACGCAGGCACGCACGCACGCACGCACGCAGGGACACACGCACGCACGCAGGCAGGGACGCAGGGACGCAGGCACGCACGCAGGCAGGCAGGCACGCACGCACACAGGCATGCAGGCCCGCCCGCCCGCCCGCCCGCACGCACAAAACACTTTTGATTGGCCTTAGTTTGCGATAAAGGCGGGGTCAGCCACACTACAACCTTGCACTGATTGAAGTCAAGGTGAAGAAATTATATAATTGAAGATAGACTATTGGAAATCAATCTCAAAGTGGAGATTGTTGTTGTGTGAAGCCTGATTGGACCAACATAAGAAGTGTCGACAAAGTTCTGATAAATTTTTGACACAAGACATCCTTAGGCATTGATGAGCTAGGCTGAGCCCAATCACACAAGCATAGAGCCTCAATCCAAGGCTAATTGTGGGGCCTCGTAACCTCCATAGTCATGCTAATACTGAGATTAATATAATTACAGCGAATACAGTCTCCAACTGTGGAAAACCTTCCAATTAAAGTTGAGTCAGGTATAAACCCAACACGCCTTAATTAAAAGACTTGTCACCTGAAATTAAAGATCATACATCAAAAATATCAAAGTAGCAGAAGTAGAAAAGAGTATAATATCCACATCACATCATAATAAAGAAAGTAGAAATAATAACTCAGCTTAATATGAAAAATGCATAAAATAAATACATCCAACAGAATGTGAAATTATTACAAAATGAAATTTAAAAGCAAGAAAGAACACTCATCCTCACAGTTGAAAGTAAATCTAACTAAGCTACATCAGCAAGAATATCCTTTTCCTGGCCAAGCTCCTCTCCAGAAGCAACCTCGACAAGCAGCTCCAAATCTGACATTGTCGGTATCACAATGCTAGGGCCCCAGCTAAGAAAAGAAAAATTTACAGTTAGACAAATTGTCTAAGCACATTTTAGACTAATTTAAATAAAACTAAAGATATCACATTTAAAGAATATTTAAGCAATCACGGGAAGCAACAAGCCGCAAGAAATATGATAGCTATAAACTAAATATTTATAGCTAAACAAAGCAAAGTATGTAAATTAACATACCTTAACCAGGAGCTGTAACAAGGTTAAGCAGTACATACATAAATGATTGAAAAGTACTGAAAGTAAACTCATCATAACATGTTTATGATCATATGAATACATACTGATTTACATAAAAGGAATATGAACTGAAGCATAAGAAAACTGAAATAAGAGTAGTATCCTATATATGCAAGTATTGAGTAAAGTGCTGAACTAAAAGTACTAAATTGAAATGAACTGCAAAAGCATACAAAAAATAGTAAAATGCAAGAAAAACATATGGCTAAATAAATCACTGAATTAAAACTAAATTGAAAAGTAGAAGTATGCATAAAGTAGCACTGTCATAATAGAAAATATGCCAAAATAAGGCCACTGTACAAAAAGTTCAACATGTATCTCTCTAGGCATCCTCAGAGCTAGTTCCGAGTTGAACTTATAGAATCAGACATGTATCCCCCTAGCCAAGCACAGAGCTATATCCGAGTCTATTATATAATTAAAGAGCTGAACTAAAGAGACAAACTAAGTAAGAACACACTCTATTACACTGAGAACTGAATGAAGTTAAATCATGTTTATGCAATTTTAAATTTAACATAGGATACTCATCAAATATCTTATGTCTAACTAATATGTACAAAGAAAAAGGCTCAAACATAAGGTGTACAAAAGGTGTCAATCAAGATTAAGGATTCTGAACTTAAACTCTAATTTAGGGTTCAATCATGAATCCAAGATGCTAATCTTCTAAGGATCTAAGGGTCACACTATAACAACCCAAAAGTTGTTACATGTCAATTAGTGGATCTAATTGACCATAAATTTCTTTCGTTACTCTTAAAATAGAGTTAGAAGTTTCCACCTCAAATTTCATGCGAATTGGAGATCATTTGTTGATTTCCAGCATTTCCTAGTTTTCAGACAATCCTGAAAGTTCCTAATTTAAATTGACTTCAGAATAAAAAACGGACTTCACCATTACATTCCTCACACCCAAATTAGCCTGGGGGGAAATTTTGGTGCGTTTTGGAGAAAGTCAAAATTTCTTGATTATTTTATTGCATTTTCATAATTCGATAATTAAAATAATTAAGATAGTTTCCAAATTAAATTTTGACTTCATTTTTTTTTTGAGTCCGTAACACTCATTTTAGCTAAGAAACAATGTTTCAAATAAAACTTATCATGAAAATTTAATCAAATAAAAACTTCTAAATAAATCAATATATATATATATATATATATAAACATATATACAGCCAAAATACCCTTCTTATCTAAATTTTTTCCGGCAAACCCTAAGGATCCTTCGGCCGACCGCACGCAATCCCCTCTCCTGTCCCGAGAAAACCCTCCTCCTCATCTCCATCTTCCTTCGATCGGCTAAGCATTAATGAAGCCACTCGATCGGGACAAGCGACCGTCAACACGTGCTCTTCACCGCTCGCTCTCGCCAATGGGAGAGTGAGCGAAAGGTTACTGTCATCCATATCTCCTGATCCCCTCATCCTTAAGACTACCTCATTATCTCGGTAGAAGAAAAGTTTTCTTTTTAAGAAAATGTAAGCGATCTCTACCAAAATCCCCTTCACTCGCCGAAACCTTTGCTTTACCCGAGTCTTCTCCTAGCCGCAAGGAATAAAGGTACTCCATCTGATTTTAATCCTTCCAATAGTTTCAAATAATTATTGTTAATCTAGGGTTTCACACGTTAAAAGGATACTTCATAGATCATTTAAAGTAAATATATTCATATCTCATACTAGCTCTTTATTTTCGATTTGCTATATATTTCAAAATTCGAACTCAATTTATCACAGGAAATATGAAGACCATATGAGATCTGAATGAAGCTATTGCACAAAAGAATGAAATCATATTTCTTATTAATTGAAAGAAAATTATATTAGCAAATTTTGAGATACTTATTAAGTACCTCAAATTAGGAAATGGAATCTATATTCTAACATTTCCCTATAAGTTGGCAAACATATTTTAATTCTTTTAAGCTGTGTCTATGCATAAATCAAGTATTAAACTGGGTTTGGAAAATGTTAGATAGAGCCCAAATCTGTGCTTATTATTTACATACACATTTGAAGCTTTTGTGAGGCATTTCGGAATGAAAGTGCTCATCTTCATGTAAGAATTATGTTTTATAATTGATGTTGAAGAGTATAGTGTTCAGATTTTGTATTTACGTCAATTAATTGTTATCTTTAAATTCATTTAGACTAAATAAAGGGAAGGATCCGTAAGGTAAAAGTAGTTAACAAATTTTTTTATATTTGTGCGGTTCATTCATGAATCTTCATATCTTTATGCGGTAATGTTGATCGTAGATTCATTTATACCAATAAAGCTATATTATATAAGACAGTAGTATAGGAAATCAATAAGCCAAGTTTAATATTGCTTTGGATTATGGAATATGCGCATTTTACTTTTCTTCACTTATATTAATCTTCTTTTACATATTTTAAAAACACTTCCTGACTATTGTTATAAGAAATGATTAATGAACACTTATGTGCCTTAGCAATGAATTGAAGCCAAGACAGGCTAGCTGCAAGTATACTCTATTTATTCTTAAAATATTTTTTTTTTAACAAAAGTATCTCATGCCATTTACTTTAGTATGGATTATACGCTGTTGTTATTTTAAACAAAATTATATGTTGCTTCTTATTCTAAAGTGAGATCAACAGGATCATATAGGATGAAAAAGCTGCCATTTTTTTTTTTAATCATATAAGATTTAATGTCGTCATCATTAGTATTATAAGTTCAAGAGTGATCAAATGCTATTTTTCATATCCATGTGAATAAATGCTGTTATTCATAATCTAATACTGTTATCTCTTTTAAATGAACTCATATGTAACTATTAGATGAAAATAAGATTAACATTTATGAGAATGAATGCTATCGTTTCTCTTACTAGCATCACATGCTGCTATCTTCTTATGTTAAGAGAACAAATGTTGTTCTTATTTCAAGGTGAATCAAATGTTAACAAATGATGTATATGATTTAAGTGCTATTAGTTAAATCAAATGATCAAATGTTGTTATTCAATACAACCATTTTTTTTATTAAAAATCTCATGTTGCCATTTCGTTTGCGAGATCCAAATATTACCATATAATATATAAGATTTATATGCTGCCTTCATTTTAAAGTAAGGACAAATGTGATCAAATACTGTTGGCTAAATCTATGTGATCAAATGTTGTTGGCTAAATCTATGTGATCAAATACTTTAGTTAAACTAAAGATGTAAGGAGAAAATCAATGGCCAAATTCATTTAAACCTGCAGTTCTATGTATTGCATGCTTCTACACTTATTTGTTGAAATTTGATTTTGCTGAGATTATTTGATTTAAGATTTCAGATATTAGTTTAGTTAAAGACATCTATGAAATGTTAGACATTTTATGTGTTGAATTGGATGTACTTTGATTAATGGCTGTAGTTAAATATTCTTAAGTGATTGCTAAGTAGTTGAGGATTATGTTTGGCATAAGTGTTAGGTTGATATTTCTCAAATTATATGTAATAAGTTTCATATCAAACTAGTTACAAATTATATTTTTACATTTAGTTGTCTTATAATAATCATGTTTGAAGGATGTGGTCTAAAAGATTGTCATGCCATCCCTTTCAACATATGAAAATAAATGCTATCTTTTTGATATAAGATCAAATGCTGACATTTACTACATGTAAGACTGTATGCTGCCATCTTCTTTAAGATAAAACATATGTTGTTATTATTTCTAAAATGGAATCATTTATATCACATGGAAATCAAATGCTGCCACATATTTATATTATGCTGTCATGTAATTTGAGAGACCCAAGTGCTACCATTTAATTCAATAATTCAAATGCTGATATTAAAAATGTATGGGATCAAATTGCTATTATATAGAATTGAATACTGTTATTAACTGTGAAAAAGGAAAAATTGCTGCCATAAATTATGAATAAAGTCAATTGTTGCCATCAAGTTTATAAATGCTGCCATTTATGTGATATTATCAAGTGCTGCCTTAATATAGGAGAATAAATGTGGTCATTTCTTTAATTATATGCTAAAATTAGATGATGATATGCTGTTAAGTTTTATTTGAGATCTAAATACCAAGAACAGTTGCTGTCAAAAGAATCAAATGATGCCTTATCTCAATAAAATTAATGTTGCCAAGTATCTCTTAAAGGAAGATAAATGAGATCTCAAAATGTTTTAATATTGTGTTGCTATTTAACGTTCAACATAAATCAAATGCTTTCATAATTCAAATGCTGCCCTTCTTTTATATGTAATTAAATGCTGCTTTTAAATTTAATTAATCCTTGTTTCTTTTATATTTTAAATGCTGACTTTAATGGTGATTCTTTGCAGGATAAGTTGTAAGAATAATACAGGATTGCTAAAATAAATGTTGTGTGAAAAACCACATAAAGCTGCTCTTATAAATGATAAATTTTACTTCTGGATTTTCTTAGTATATATAAATAGTTTAATATAGTTTGGTACATGTGAAATCATATTAGAACTGGAAATGAGCAGTCCTGTAAAAAGGACTGAACTCTATTTTAGAACTAGGAATTAAACTCTATTTTTAGAACTGAAAATGAGCAATCCCGAAAAAAAGGGATTGAACTCTAAATTTAGAACTGGAGATTGATTGTGAAAATAGAAAATTTTGAACAAAAACAGAGGAGACTCTGCTGAAATTTTTAAGAAATTTAGAACTTAGAAATATTTTAGAAAATTTTAACATTCAATGGTTCATTTTTAATTAATAGTTTCTTCTTTTAAGCTTTGGATAAGTTCTCCTTTTATTGTAATATCTTTCTAATTTCATTTACAATTTCTTCTACTTTTATTTAAAATTGACTTAAGATTAAATATCTGTAAGTCAATTTGGAGTCTAATTAACTCCAATTATAAAGTAGATTATTAAAAATTTAGATAACAAAAAGATATCACATAATTTATAATTTTTGTAATCCATTGAATGCTTGCATAACTTTGAGCCTCCTATCCTTGAACATATATTCAAGACTTTGTGCATAAATAAAGAATTTCTTAAAACTTTAAAGGGGAAAATGCCTTGAGGCAATTAGAGTACAAATGAAAATATTTCCTTTAGAACTTTACATTTTAGAGAAGGTAAATGCGAATGTTCAATTCTCCACTGTATCTGGTTAAGCAGACGTGCTTAACTCCTCGCCCATTCTGTTGTGTACTCCTACAAAATGAGGTTTTTCCTAAATATAACTTTAACTTAAATATAAGAGATTTTCTTATAATTGAAAAATCTCTTCATAACTGTTTAGTTATGCTTTCGAATCATAGTCTTAGACTATGATTATCTTAGATTGAGAATCTAAGATATTTCCTTCTTTCCTTTATACTCTCTATTTTTAGTTTGAGTATTACTTCAGTTAATTTGAATACAGTGTATGTTGCTTAATTTCAATTTATGCTTCACTGTATGTTAATTGCTTACTTAGCATACTTTCATTTGATCATATAAATTGCTTACATTTCACGCACATATTAACTTCTAACCTTTAAATTTTCGGGAAAAGGTTAGACTTTTAAATAGAAAATGAGTATTTTTACTCAATGATTTCATATTGTTTTCCTTACAGTAGCACTCTTTACCTTTCCATACTACCTAGTTTTTCTAGTACCACTGCATACTTAAATTATAAATAACAATTGTTATATCTTGTTAATCTAAAAATATAGCCAACATTAAATTGTGCTTAGACTGTTTAGTCTAACTACCTTTTTCTTTTCTTGGCATTGCCCTATCATATTTAAATACCAAAATATGATAGAGCAAGAGCCATTTTATTCAGGTGATGCAGGTCCCAGTACTTGAAGAACCCTTATGGAAATCTGCTTCCGCATAGTCAAATTTTAATTCACTTTTAAATTGCTATGTATATTAAAAAACTTTGTAATAATTAAATTATATAAGTTACTTTTATTTCAGTTATTAATCTGTGTTGTATCTGTTATGTATATAAAATTGCTTGGATGAATGAGTGGATTGCTTATTTGTAAATGCTTGTATTATTGCATTTATATGTATCTTCCTTTTTCATTCATTTTTAACTTAACAAATGCTCATAAAGAGACTTGACCACTTAGCATCGGCATTTGATATGTTTTCTTCTAGTTAAGTGTCGGGTGCTAAGGTAACACCCAATATTTGGATTAATCTTCTATCTAAATATTGGGGCAGTTACACACACCCACCCTTATGCTTAAGGTAGAGAATCTCAGAAGCTGAAAGATTAAAAAACTATGATCTTAAAGAAAGGTTAAGTTTATAATTATAAAATAAAAATAATCAAATAAGAACTTAAGAATCTAAAATATAAGCTCAATCTATATAATAATCATGTTATTTTATAGGTTGAATCAACCTAAACCCATAAGAAGGATTCAAAAGGACTAAATCAAATAGGAATTTCAAGAATAAGATGATATGATTCAAATGGATTATTATGAATAATTACTAAGGATCTAAGATTTAAGTCTTAGGTTTAATCACTTAAGATTTCAGATTGGATTTAGATTTTGGGTTTTCATTAAGACATTATCTTAAAAATAATTAATATGATTAGTTTTAATAAAGCACTTAAGACTGATTTCATAAAGTTAAATTTCGTTATTCAAGTTTAAGTTCACTTTAAGAGCTTATGATTTGCTTAAGATAAAACTTAAGTAGAATTTAACTTAAGCCATTTAGATTAATCAATTAGGTCTAAAAGCTAAATGAATGATCTTAATACATTACATTACTAATTAAAAGCACATTAATGATATTTCTAAGGTTTAAGGGTGCTATAACAATTTTTTGGTCAAAATGACCAAAATACTCTTTTAAGTATAAAATTGGGATTTAAAGATTAAAGCATCCAATTTGACTATAATTAGTTCTACTAGGCTTATTATTGACTAATAAGAGAAATGAGGCACTTAAATTTAAGTTTGGACTTAATATTAGATTAACTAGCACTAATCACTTTTTAAGGCTAAGAAAAGTGATTAAGAAAATTAGGGTTTAATATGAGAATCTAAATACATATGTAAGTTTTAATACACTTAAGAAGATAATAGGATCTTGGTTTACTAAAATCAGAGGATTAATAAGGTGATTAGACACTAATTAGGATTTAGAATGATTAAGAGGTGATTTACAAATTTAGAACTCTTAAATTATTTTTAAAGGCATAATTAAGTTCTCCTCTGTCATATGAATAATCAGAGATTGTAATCTTGAAATTTGTACATTTAATGAATTATTTATTTACTAATTAAGATTATAGAAAGATTATGCAAAATCAAAAAATCTAATCATTAGATCTAGAATTTTATCGCATATTAATATTCCTTATGATTTTTTGATTAAAATGATATATTAGATCATACAATTTGGATAAGATTTGATTAAATTATTCAATTAATTTAGTTTGAATGTTTTCAATTAATTAAATCGTAGGCAAATTAATATATTCCATTTATCATTTATTAAATAGAAGGAAAATAATTCCAAAATAAAAATAAATAGCCCGGCCCGACAATCAAATCGTGTGGGTCGGATCGGGGCTCGACTGGGACGGCACTGTCGCAGCGCGCGGGCCTAGGCTGGCCCGGCCTGAAGAGACAATGTCATTGTCCCCGCTTCTCTCTCGCGGCAGACTGAATAGGGGCGCGCTTGAATCACTAAATTCCTGGCCGACACTCCACGCCACGGCCAGCATTCCATCACCACACTTTCAGGGAGTCAAGGCGCGTCGATTGAACATAGAAGCTCCAACTAGGAGGCATGAGATTGCTAGATGACTACTCACCCAAAATTGGTCCTAACGCAGTATCTAGAATTTATTGTGAGGAGAAAATTCTCCTCACAGAGGTCACCAAATTGCTAGGGTTCAATCCCTACACCATAGTGAGGTGAGGCGAGTCGAACCCCCAAGGTCACGACGACTGGGAGACTCCAGATCGTCGGGTCCTTACTCGAGCTCGATTGTGAGCTCTCGATAGAACCTGAATAGTCAGGACGATCTGATCGAGCTGATTCAGACCCGAGGGACAATCACATTGGGTCTAGTTAGCTCGCACGGTTGATAAGGAGATGGAATCGACATAAATTGAGGTTCGGGAAACCAGAGGAGTGTCGGCACTTTCTTTGGATCGAAATTCGATCAGGCAGTGAATCATCACTGTCTGGATTGAAATGGTTCACTCCAGATAGATCCCAAATAACTTAGAAGAGATCAGGTAAAAGCATTCAGAGCATCACAGGACTATCTTGTTGCTTTAATTAAGAGTCTGAGCTCACACAGCTCAGCTAGGACATAGGCGGTACTTGGAATGGAGTTGTAGGCACGACAGAGGAGAACTGAGGTGAGCTGGAGCTTCCAGATGATCGCAATAGCTCAGCAGAGGGTCTGAACACCAGACCCCACACCCTCTATCAGCGGTTCGCAACACTAGAATCACTGAGGATAGCAAGCCCTCCAATGGAGTTCGACAGGGAATAAGAAGGAAAATTCACAAGAATTTTGGTGAGCAAAAGAGCTCACAAAGTTTTGGGAAGGCTATTTATAACCAGAGGAAGGTTTAGGGATAGATCCCATGGCTGGGAGCCATGAATTAGGCTTGGGTCGAGGTTGTATATCGGGCTACTTAATTGGGCTAAAGGGACCATACAACCCATCAAGCAACATCCTACCAGAAACAGAAGGACTCAATGGTCTGGAAGACATGCTAGTGGGAGTGGGAGACCAGCCTGTGCCAAAGGTACGAGGGGATTCTCTTCGACAGGGTGAGCGAGCTGGGGATGAAGTTCTACAGCAACAGTTGGAGGCACAACCGTCTGATGGATCCTCCGTTGGAATGGGACGGCTCTGATCATCAAATAGGTAGTGGCCGATCGTGGAAGGGAGATCGTCCGCTAGATCAGATCCAAAGATCTGACGGACGATCGAGGTTGCTTAAGACGAGAGGATGGATGCCGTCAGATCACATCTCAGAACTGCAGGAACGGTTGGATCGGATCCAATCAAAAGCGCGGGCCGTTTGATCAGATCCACAGGATTAATGGCCAAGATGGCGCTCACGGTTTGGAGGTAGCTGACCGTTGAAGAAATGGTAGAAATATAATTAAAGATTGTTGGAAACTCTAAATTGCAATTGAACCAAAATACATTAAATCCAAATTATGCCTAAATGATCTCCAAGAATTTCCAAAATTTTACCCTTGGCTAATTAGGGTGTAAGGAATTCAAAAATAAAACTAAATTTTAATTTGGAGATTAAATTATTTTTGCTAATATTCAGGATCCCAAAATAGGCAAAATAGCCAAAATGCTCAAATGATCTTTGGTTGATTTCAAACATCTAGGGCTAGGTTAAAATGACCCATTAAGTCTAATGGGATGAAAATCAAAGCTTGATTTAGCTTAAATTAACTTAGTTTAAGCTAGGGTAAAAACTAGGGTTGTTACACTAGGCCACCCAGGCATGCCCAAGAGCCTGTGATAATTAAGCAGCGAATAAGCACGACTCTTCGCAAGCAACATACTTGAGGCTTGGGTGTCCATGAGCATCTAAGCGCCTACGAAAGTTGTGATGTGAAAGAAAGAGTGTCACCTCATGATTTATTGGGTGGTTATGAATTATTTTTTTGGTGTTGTAATATGTGTGATAAAGCATCAACAAAATTTAAATGGTTGCAACTTAGGGCTGCAACTGTTGGATGCAACGGTGACTGTAGTGGAATGGTTGAAACGGTAGTTTCAACAGTGGTTGTAGCGGTGACTACAATGAAGGCTGCAACAGTAGTTGCAGCGGTCGCTGCAGTGGGAGCTGTCATGTATGCTTTTATGTATGATTAGAGATTGAATTAGAGAACTAAAGGAAGGGTATAAAGCGAAGAAAGGTGGCTAGGGGTTGGTGTGTTTTATTGGCAGGTGTAATCTTTCTCTTTCTCCAATGGTTGGGTCCTCTCTGTAACTCAGTAAAGTTCTTTGATTTACTTCATAGTGAATATTCTTAGTAGTTTGGTTTCGTAATATTTTCCTGTGGTTGTCTTGAGATCTATATTTTTATGTTTAGCAAATTTGCTTTAGATATTTTCAGTACTCTTGAACTGTGGTCTAACTTCTTCAACACAAATTTGGGTTTATGATTTGGTCAACAAACCGTTTAATTCTTTTCTAATACTTGGTGGCTCACAAATACGATCCACTTTAGGTGTGTATATACAATCAAATGGTAGTTACAATTTTGCTTGTTTTATATTTACAAACTACCAAGCTTGGTAATTTTGGAGGCAACAAAGGCAAAATTAGACTGGTTAGAGTGCACAAGGCCAATTGCCCTTTGATAAGAAATAGCTTTGATGGTGAGATTTAATGGCTGCCATGTACCATCTTGAGCAAACAACTGGTTGGAATTCTTAGGGTGGATTAGAAGTTGTAATCATTATTTGATATTTTGTTGAGATTAACCTTTTATAAGGCACATGAATAAATTTGATTGGTAGTTGGAAATTCTTAATAACAATTTATGCATTAGGTCTCATTAGCTTAATTGTATTAAAACCAATATGCAGTTTGATGTTAGAAGATTTTTACTTTATCTTTTTGTTGGTAGAGCGAGCTGAGTCCCATTGCAAAAAAGAATTGCCCCTAAATGAATAAGGGTTATTAGAACTAAGCATCTTCTATAAACCTAGCATTTGAATCAGGCAATACACCAATCATACTATTTTATATAAGAAATGGCATATCATCAAACCTATCACCTATCTCTTATCTTTTATTTAATTTAATCTCATAGTAGCACAACTTTAAGCTAATAGCATAAAAGAATGCATTAGCTCTTGTGATCAAATTTAATGAATAAAAGTAGAGCCTTCTTCTTAAAAATGATAATTATCTAATAAAAATTTAACAAATCTCAAATAGAACACTCAAGCTACACTACCTTATGCATGATTTCTTAATGTGTTAACGAATCCACACTACACTCACAACACTTTGATGACAAACAGCCACCACAGAACACCAGAATTGAAGAACAAAGGCAAGAACAAGGAATGACTCCGAAGCTTGATTCCACCATTAAAATGGGAAGTAGAATGCTCATTATTCGTCGAACTGTTCTGAGGGAGAACATTCGAAGGAGATAACTCTGGCGAAGCCGCTGCCGGCGGCGGCGAGGTAATGTTTGTCCCGACAGCGACCGCAAGCTTCATTCCTCCCAAGCAGTGAGAAAGAACTGAGCAGATAAAATACATGTTCCCAGCAGAGGTGAGCGGTACGGAGGTGTTCCCATCAGAGCTTCTGAATGAAGCACTCGAGGCATTGCAAGTCTCAAAGCCATTTTTATCCACTTTATTTACGGTGTGGTAGCTCGAATACTGAAATACTAAGCCCCAACAACAAAGCAAAGCCACTCAGTTTCAAATAAAAACTTTACAAGTAAATTGTGCTGTACCCACTCAATGGTTCTCAACACCAACAAGTCTTGAATGCATGGTTACATGTCACAATAAGGCATACAAAGTGGATGAATTACATATTATTCCGAATGTTTTGCTTTTTTGAAATAAAAGTGATTGATGTTAATTGTAAAAAAGCAATTAATGAGAGTTAGTAGGGCTAATGAAGCTTAAATCTCAGTCAGCTCTTTGGTATATATGCTGATGCATCTTATATAAAAGTGTGAAATTACATACATAAAATATCTCCAACATAGAAACTTTTGCCTGCCGTCCAGGAAGTCAGGGCTGCACTTGGATCCCATCCGGCCGAGTCCCCGACGGTGAAGACAGTGGCATCACAAGATAAGAGCAGGCTGAGAACAGAGAGACTTGAGAGCGCCAGAAGCTTAGCCATTAATGGAGCCCTAAAGACTTGAGAGCTCTAAAATGATATCCTTAATCTTCTCGTCCCCACATTTATACGCAGAATGGATTCAACGGTATATATTAGCTTACCTAATTAGCTGAGTTTGTTGGGCGGTTTAATTGATCAGCTGGTTTGTCTTTTAAGCAGTTGACGCCAGCAAGATTAATACAAAGATACCTGACATTCAAAAAAATTCAATTCATTCCAACCGTTATCAGCATTTCTATATAATCTTTAAAAATAATACTTATATAAGTAAATAAAAATTATAAAATACTGTCTTTATTTAAGAGTATTGGTACACTTAAATATTAGTATACACTAAAATATATATATAATGTGTCAATTTAATGTGTAAATAAATTATTAGTGGAATGCACTTTTTGATAATATATATATGCAAAATTATAAATTTTTTTTTTTTTAATTAATCATAAATATTTTTTGATGTATATTTATATTTAACCATAACATTCTCCTTTTTAAATATTGTATATGCAACTACTGTCAACTAAATTTGAACGGCTTAATAAAATATTACATTGGGCTTTGCTTAACTGTATTTCTCATCGGATCTAATCTACCGTGATTGACATCTATTTGAAGATATGGAACAAATCACAACCACTGAATCTCGGCCCGAGATCCGACGACCTTAATTAACCACAACCGTCGGATGTATGAATCATATCGATCCAACTGTTAGGAAATCCCCCGAACTGTGCATCTTCCCTCAACAGTACAATCCCAACAAGTTCTCGGCGCATATAATCATTGAGCTCTCATTTATTAAATTTTGAGTTTCTAATTAATAATCTGATTTTCTTAAATCTAAGACATTTAGTGTGTTAGAAGGGATCAAAATTCAGACATTATCTAAAATTTTGGTGTCTATTCTCTAAATTACAGTTTTATCTTGTATTCAATATTAGGAAATTATATTGAAATTTCCACTAAGTTCGAAACTGATTAAGTTAACTTTTTATCTATTTATAAAATCTAACTGAAATGCTAATATTTTATTACAAAATTTACAGATTCTTTAATTTTTTATTCTGTAAGGTTTATTCATCATAATATAAAATTCATGAGCGAAGTCACAACTTAAGAAACCAATCTCATAAGTTGACCGCGGCCCAGTGGGTCTGAAGATATTTCATGAATATCCGCTTTTCGAAATAGAACAGGTCACGAGTCAGACCGGCCTGTGCTTCTTCTTTGCTCGCAAATTCTCTGATATCTCGATTTAGAATTTTGTTCAAATCCTAAATTCTAGATTGATAGGTCATATCAGAGCACAAATCATATACCAAAAATTTTACTCACCTAGGTTCACCCGTAGAATCCAAAAACAGTACTTAGTGGCTGGAACAACATGGCCCTACTCCACCAAGGCACGGTCCTTAGGGTTGATTATTCTAACAACACATATGCCATGATTGGAAAAAAAAGTCCTGGGGAGCTGCCTCAACCAATAAACCATGAAGAGACGTGTACGCAAATTCCATTAATTATTTAGGATCATGCAAAACTTGCATATAAAAGTATCCACAAAATCCTGCCAGTAGAGTCTATTTCTCAAGGAGATCAAATGGTAAACCGACATATACAACAAACAACTCTAGCTCAAAAACATCCTACAGAACCAGCCCAAAAGCCACAGATTACATCCCCAACATATGGAAATCTGATAGGAGCCTAGACCAACCTAGCTGCAAAATCATAACAAACTACGAAACCTCCAAAAATCAGTACAAGAGTTCAAGAAAAATAAATGGGCTAGCAAGATTAGTAGATCCCAGAAGAGATTCAAGAACACACGAAACCTACAATCAAACATTGCCATAATATTCTATTGCTAGAAGCACCACCAGCAAACCCAAGAGTAAATCAACATAATCCTACAGAACCACCCCATAAGCTAAATTCATCGAACCAACAGACAACGACTGCCAAAAGACAGGATACAACCCCAACCAAAATGCAACATCCAGCCCCTGCCAAAAATCATTTGACAGCCCCAGCCGAAATTCAGCAGACGACCCTAGCCAAAATTCAGCCGACTTGACTTCAAACAACCCCAATAGCAGTACCACATCATTCTACCATACCTCCAACCAAAAATACAATGCTCCAAATCAAATAAAAGGGCCGACAGATTCCAAAACCAGTAAAAATTAAGAGAACAACAAGTTAAGGACTGGAAAGGATTAAACAAATAGATAACAACCATTAACTCAGTAGAAAAAGCAATATTGTAGCCCAAATGGCCAGCAACAACAAGCTTATCAAGCAGCAAGTTAGGATCAATAGGAACTTCAGCAATTCGCTTAACAGAAACAGACGGCCAAAAAATGAGGTAGCCACACCACGACAAAACCAAACTGCAGCAGGACCAAAAAATGAGGTAGGCACAACACCAAAAACCACCACCGAAGAAGAAACAATAGCCGAAGAACAAAGGGCACCACAACAGCCAGACTGCCAGCTAAAAATAATTAAAAAAGAACAACTGAACCACCGAAGAAGCGACAACAGCTTGAGAATAGGGAGACATCCAAACAGCCAAAATGCCAACCCAACAGGAAAACACAAATAGTCTGCCAAAAAAACTAAGCCTGAGAACAGGAAGCAAAAACAACAACAACTAAAGGGCAAACCTCTATACACCTGCAGGCAGAGAGGGGGGAAGCTAGGCCCGGGCACCAGCTTTCCATGGGTAACAGAGCAGAATTACTTGAGCTTTCTTTGGGAATAAGAGTTATGGACGTATGAGAGAAGAATTTGGGGAGGGGAATATTGCAAAAGAATTCTTTGATACGATTACACAAGTCAACTTTTATGATGTCCCAAAAAGAAATGAAAAATTCTCTAGGAAAATCATCAGGCCCAACACAAGAGTTTTGCTTAAGAGAATTGACCACCTCCCAAATTTCCTCCTCATAAGGCATGATATTAAGAGACACATTATCTTCCACAGAAAGGACCTGAGGGAGGGGGGAGGGGCAGCCAAAGAGAGGGGGGTGTTGTGGTTAAACCTATTGGAGTATAGGTTAGAGAAATACTCAATGGCTGAATTTTGGATATCCAAATCATTTTCAAGGGAATTGCCATTTGGATTGGCTATAGAAGATACTTTATCCTGGTGACGGCGTTTGTTCACCCAGTTGTGATAGAATTTGGTGTTTTTCTCTCCATCGACTTTCCATTTAAGGCTACACTTTTGTTTCCAAAAGGTTTCAATCGTGTTATGGGTTTAGATTAGAGTGGATTTGGCTTTGGATAATTCAATCTTATTCTCCATGGAGGGATTAATTTCAAACATTATTAGCAAGCTAGAAAATTTGAAACTTGAAGCTTTTGTTAGGTCTAGTAGCAATCACATCAGAAGAGATAGTTATGGGTTTGTGATCAGAGATAGTGGAATTAAGGGAGTGATTTTTGATTGATTGGAAAGCATCACACTAAGCATTGTTAATAAGGAAACAGTTAAGGCGCAAATTTCTTCCAAGCACCCTTTCTTCTTCCATCGAAATCTTAAGGAAGCGGAAGGCGTGGGAGAATGATGTTGATTCTGTTGCTATTGGTGGAGGGCGTGGGAGATTGATGTTGACTCTATTGCTATTGAATATATGGGAGGTCCTTCAAATTGGCTCCAAGACTATAATGAAATCTCTATTATCCTAAGTAGACGAGCTTTATTGTAATCGGACCCGTGTGGTGAAGCTTGGCCTATTCATGATTTTAATTCTACAAAGACTGACGGAGAAACCTCCGAGTCGGATGCCTTCATATCGAACTCAGAGGATGAGTTGGAAAGTGAGACGAGTCGCGGAAGACATAAAAAGGCAGAAAAAAGAATAAATCAATAAGACAAAGATGCAGCCTTTGATAGGCCGGATGGCCTTCTTTCAAGCAGATCTCTCCATTTGTTTATATAAATAATCCTATAGTAATTGTAGTTTCAAAAGTACTTTAGCAAGATGAACAAAGTAGTCTTTAACGGCTAGCAATATGATGTGCGTATGGTCGTTGAACTGATGAAGTCCTTAACACAAATCAAGCAACGAAGTATTTAGTCAGTTGAATTTGTCTTTCATCTTCTTACTATTTTAATTTTGTAATAGTCTTATTGCATGAGAAGTCTGATACAGTAAAATTTGCAAGAGAAAAAGAAATAGAAGGAATTATAGGAAGTTATTCTGAGCAGCGGAAATGGAACCGCCACGACCTGAGATCAACGCATCCCATGTTTCAAAAGCTAGCGTATGCGCTCCAAAAGTAGAATCACTAGTAAATTCTATACTCTTAAGAAGTTCCTTTACCCTTTAGCATCTAAAGGTCGCCTCTTGAGTGCGTGCTAGCTTAGTTGTTAAGTATTTTCAGAAAAGAATATGACGTTAAGTTTTCATTCTTTTATATATTACCGTTATCATATAAATTTTCATATTTATTACCGTTATCAGAAACTTGACAAAATTTTGAAATTTGTTGGATAGTGTGCGATAATATCAGAAATATGTTCAATTAAATTTGTTATAATGTAATAATACCACTGTAGTAACATGCTAGTAAAAGCATAAGAACATTAAGTAAAAGCAATCTGTGAATGATGTCGGGTTTGATAGAAGTGCCAATGGAAACCAAACCCCCTTGGTATGCCTAGAAGAAAGAACAGAAAGAGTATTATTCCAACAACACCCAAGTGCACCCATTGGCATCACCTTGTACAGAAGAGGTCCTAGGTTCTCTCATTTGATGTATGCCGATAATCTGATTCTTTTTGCACCGCCTTCTATAGTTGGGGGGGAGGGATGTCCTCGAAATTATAGAGGAATAAGGAAATTGGATCGAACAATATGTAAATGCGAGGAAGTCTGATTGCTTTCAGCAAAAAGCAATCAGACTTCACCATACCGCTAGTGTTGGGATCTTAGGGTTCGATCAATGTGGAACAAATAAAGTATATGTTGAGCAAATATCAAAATAAAGCAAAGTCAAACCACATGCAAGTACAACGACAACACAAGATAAGAAAATTATGTGGTTCAGTGCCAACATCTACATTCATAGGGAGGAAAACAGAGAAGATTTTACTATTAGATATGAGATTACTAAGTTTTAGGGTTTAGAAACCCTTACCCAAACTTGTTGTAGCTTTAGTTTCCTTTCGGAACAGCCACCGTACACACCCCCAAAGAAAAACCTAGAGACATAACCCTAAAACAAGCTTAGAAAGTACTTATAGCCCCGCACAAAATGTGCCTATTGAACTGCGGGCGCCACGGCGCCCCGTGACGCCCTCCTTTCTATCGCCAGACGCTGCGGCACGCCCTGGCACTTGCCTTGCGAGCGCCTATTGAGTGCTAGGCGATGCGGCGCGTCGTGGAGCCTTCCTGTCGAATGCCTCGATGCCGTGGCGCGCTGCGGCGCCTTCTCGTTGAACGCCTTGGCATTGCAATGTGCCCTAGCGCCTTGCAAGTGAGCTCATGGTGATGCATTGTGTTGGAGCTGCACCAACATGGTTTCCTACGTACCCCTCTCCCAAAATAATCAAGTCGCCCGTAGTACCAACCAATGAGAAGCCTATCGATGTTTCTCCAAATTCACCAAAGTGTTATAATAGGTAAATTTCTGAACCGCGAGCACTTTTGTCAACATGTTTGCTGGATTATCTTTAGTGTCGATTTTTTTCAGTAAGATCTCACCATCTTCAATGATATCTCGAAAAAAATGGTGTCGCACATCTATGTGCTTTGTGCAAGCATGATAGACCGGGATAGTAGCTAAGATAATAACGCTTTAGCCATCATAATGGATTGCTATCTTTTGTTGCTATGCACCTAAATCTTCTAGCAAGTCTTTCATCTAGATAGCTTCCTTGAATGCTTCAGTAATTGTCATGTATTTATATTTTGTTGCAAACATAATAAATATTTGTTGTAGAGTCGATCTCCACCCAACAGGACCCTATGCTAACCTGAACACATATCCAAACATTGATCATCTTCGATCCAAATCTCACAGAGTCAGATTTCACATATCCAACACACAAATTAGCTATTGATGATTGCTTCTGAAATAAAAAGCCAACACCAATTGTGCCTTTAAAGGAAAAAGACATTCCCATTACTACTTATCAATGATCCTTCCCCAGATTGTGCATATATCGGATCACGACTCCAACTGCTTGGGCCAAATTTAGTCTAGTGCAACCCATGGCGTACATCAAGCTTCTAACCACACTAGCATAAGGCACTGAGTGCATTTATTCTCTTTAAAATCTGTTTTCAGACATAACTCTACAGATAAACGAAAGTGAGGTACTATAGGTATACTTACAGACTTTGTAGAATCATGAATTCTAAACTTCTTCAGCATATTTTACAAATACCCCTATTAGGTAAGCCAAATTTTTCCTGCCTTTTTATCCCTACAGATCTCCATACCCAATATCTTCTTTTCCTCTACCACGTTCTTCTTTTCAAAGTTTTTCGACAACGACTCTTCCATGTGATCCATCTCAAATTAATCTGAAGTCGCCACCAACATATCGTCGACATATAAGAGGAGGTAAATGAAGTTACATTGTGGTAACCTTTTAAAATACAAGCAATGATCAAATTGGATCATCCCGTACTCCTTTTTCTGCATAAACTCATCAAACTTTTTGTAATATTGTCTTCATGATTAATTCAAGCTATAAAGAGACTTATCCAGTTTGCATACCAAGTGATAGACTTAAATTACATTGTCTGCACTTGCACTCAAGTGTCGTGGTCCAAAGTAATATAGAATTGTGAGATCCCAAAATTTATCGCCCTCTGAAAATGACGTGTGATTTATTACTAGAGTTTATCCACTTTCAATAATGTTTAAGAAATGATTTGTTGGGGCTTGTGTTCCTAGATTATTATTCCTAAATTACTTTGGTTTGGTACAATTTGGGAAACTTGGGGAGAGTTAGTGTTTAACATGAAGTTCATCATGGTTTTGTGCATGGTTACACTTCTTATAAATTCCACGTCAAGTAATTTGACTTAAGATTTATCTTGTTATCAAGAGATTTAGCATTCTCTAATATAATCATTCAATATACTAAATCATAAATAGTGCTCTTAGATGAACACACAAGAGTTTAATCTAGGCATATAGATATCCACATGATCTTTTAGTGGTAAAATTATCCCTTACATATAAGTGATAAAATTTACATTTTAAGTTCAAGATCACGTGGTCTTGATTCCATCTATGGCTCACACGCTTCTACTCTTAATTTAGTTAAGAAAATGAGCTTATGTCACATCGCTCATAGCTTGACGCGCTTAAATTCTCGCATAAATTAAGAGTGAGCTATGTAGCCCTACAGATGGGTCTCGACTCACGTGCATCAAGTTCATACCTTAACTCTGAGTTGGCAATTGCCTACTTGAACTATGTCACATCATCCACTGTTTAACATGCCTCATTCAAGTGGTATGAATTGAGCTATGGAGCTCAAAGAATTTCTTATGTTTTCTCATATCTCAAACGATCAAGCTTTTATCCATAAGTTATGCATGAGCTGCTTTCGCATAGTGAATGTTGTCACACTCATTTGCGGCGTAAACACTCAAAAGTGCACAGCTTTTTGGCATTGCTATCTTTAAGTCATTTGAAGTTTTCATTAGATGTATAGTTAAATATATATATATATATATATATATATATATATATATATATATATATATTCATACTGATTTATCATTCTTCAACTTATTTCAAACAATAACATATTTAAATGCTTTAAGCTCTAAATGAAATCTCATTAAATAGAAGAGTTTTTACATGCAATATTCCATAACTCACTACATGTTCTTACCTAAATACAATGAGAAATCTACATGAGATGGTGAGCATATATATCACTCTTACAAGGAAATAGAAAAAAAATGGGGGAGAATACTATACTTAGGAACAACCTTAGGCCTTCTCTTCATTTGCTCTTCTCTCCAATCTTCTCCTTCTTCCTTGCACTCTATGCTTATCTTCTTGAAACAATTGCCCTATTTTCCTCCTTTAGGGTTAAGATTTTCCCTTGAATGTATTTCCCAAACTAAAAATTAGAACCTCCCATAAGCATTTATTTCTTCCTTTTATAATATTCTCCTCAGCCATTCTTTCTTCCAAGCAGCCTCATTGAAACTTAGAATAACTCGGCGTAGCTTACTTGGCTTGTGGGCTTGGTGAAATCCAATTAATTCTTATCCCTTTATTCTATCGGAACTGAAGGTAACTAATGTTTACAGTTACTTGTTTATATGGGTAATGGATTTAATTAAGTCTTTTGATCTTTCCAATGCTGACTTAGAGCAGATTTCCAAGACAATATTACGATGTGAGCTATGACACGCTATAGCACCATGCTTTATGTTTTTATTAGGATTGGTTATAGTTTTAGTGTACTTTTATGTTATTTCAATCATGAGGAGATCAAATTGCAAATAAGGAGGAAACTGCATGAAAATATATACTTTAGCATGCTACAACGCGCCAGATGCACCTTGACGTGCCATAACGCTCGACATCCAGAAAGATAGGCACTACAGTGTGCCATAGCACCAGACCCCATAATAAAAGGTGCTACAACGCTCAATAGAGCCAGACTCTTAGAGAGAAAGGTGCCACAGTGTGCCACAACACTTGTCTTTTAGAGACCAGGGTGCTATAGCACTTTGTAGTGCCAGACGGACCAAAATTCTAAATTTTAATGCCATGTGTGCTTCTTCTTATCAAACGTTATGTATGCATCTTTTTCTAGGGAGAGATATATTTCTTCATCCCTTCATTTTTTGATTATCTTACTAGTGTTTTATGAGAGAGATATTTTTTTTCATTCTTTTTTCTCATGCATTATATTCATGAAATCTTACAGAAGCCTATCACATTACTAATTTTCACTAGTCATTCATTTATCTCATAGAAGCCGTGTTTTCCCCCACACTTTTCTTTGCATCATTTGATTTATTAAATATTTTAAGGTAGTGAGTTGAGTAGCCTTTATTAAATCTCAATGTATTATGATTACTTATTGATGAATCCAATAATTATAGTAAATTTAGTGTTAGAATTTATGTTTTTCATAGGATTACTTGTACTTTGATGTGTTTTTGTGGTATTTCAAGACAAAGAGCTCAATATTTAGTTAAAAAAAGAATGTGGGCAAGAATGACGTTGCAGCGTATCACAGCGCGCCACAACACCTTGTTCCCGAAAGCAAGTGTGACAGCGCGCTGTGACGAATATAAAATAGAAGACTTGGCGCTATAGCATGCCGCAGTGGATTAAAATAGAGAACTCGGTGCTACAGTGTGTCGCAGTAGATTCAAATAAAGAACTCGACGCTACAGTGCACCGCAGCAGATTCAAACAAAGAACTCAGTGCTATAGTGCGCCGTAGCTCCAGTTAAGCAGAATGTTAGGCGCCGCAGTGCATCGCAGCAATAGTTAAACAAAAAGTTAGGTGCTATAGTGCACCGAAGAGCCCAGAGACAGAGAATTAGGCACTACGGTGCCTCGCAGTGTCAGCTAAATAGAAAACTAGGTGCTCCAGCGCACCGTAACTCTCAGCGAACAAAAAGTTTGGCGCTATAGCGTGCCGTAGCGCTCGCCGTATTTCTGTCTTGTATTAATCTTCTAGTTTGCATTGAGAAAGGAATTGGAATTAACTTTTCTACTCCCCACAGCATGATTTGATTACATCCATTTAAATCTCCTTCATTACCAAGGGAATAAAGGGATAAAATATAAATATAAATTCAATTCTCAAGGAGAAAAAGGGGTTGGCTGCTTTAATGAGGAAGGTTGCGGCAAGGGTTATTAATGAAAACATTAAAAATTTAGAGAGGGTTCCGAATTACAATTTAGAGCTCTAAAGCCTAAAGGTTACTGTATGAGGCATTAAGTAGAGTCCCCACCCTAAAGGAGGAGAAAACTGTAGCCATGGAAGAAGGAGAAGCAAAGAAAGGGGGAAGCTAAGGAGTCCAAGGGGAGAAGTAGGCCAGGATAACAAGATAGTTGTTCCCTAGTATCATATTCAAACCTTATCTCTTGTATTTTTTGGTAAGAGCCATGCAAAGGCTCACTATTTCTTATAGCTCTTCTTGTATCTTTATTTTTATGGCAGCCTAAATCCTCTTTGGGAAGTATTGGGCATGAGCATGTAAAAACACAGGGTTATAATGTATGTATTATTCACATTAATAAAATGCCATTTAATTCTTGAATGTTTATTGCTATATGAATGAATGAATGGAAGAACATGATTCTATATATAAATTTGAATGATGAACTTTTCAACATAAAAATTTCATAGAGCTTGATGATTGCTTTGTCCTAAACCTATGCATATATGAGTGTTAACACTACAAATGTTCATGACAACACTCGCTGTGCAAAAACAGCCTATGCACAACTTTGAGCAAGTGCTTGATCATTTTAGCCATGAGCAATTTTTACATGCTCTGAGCTCCATGGCTCACTCTTAATTTATGTGAGGTGATTGTACGTGTTAATCTTAGAGCTATGTGACAAGCTCTTTTAGCTTTGTAGCACATCACCTTGGCTAAATCAAGAGTAGATGCATGTGAGCTAAGAACCACCAGTTGAGCCCCATAGCTCACTCTAGGTTTAAGAAATGATCCAGAGCGCTAAGAGCTATGAGCGATGTAATAAGCTCATTTAGCATAGCAGCTCATTTCCTTATCTAAATCAACAGTTGATGCATGTGAGCCATTATTGGAATCAAGTTCTTATGATATTCAACCTAAAACTTAGTTGTTGTCACTTAGACATAAGGGATGAACTCATCAGCTGATGATCACATGAATGATTATGTGCTGAAATAGAACTTTCAAGTGTTCATTTCAGAGCACTAGATAAATATTAGTATTATTTAGTGAGTTCACTAGAGAAAACTAAATTTCTTGATTAAAAGTTAATAAATTCATCCAATTAACTTAACATGAAGTTGATAAAAAAAAGTACTTGCATAAACCCATATTGTTTTTCATGTTTAATCCCAACTCCCTCTAATTTTTCTACTACAATTTCAACTTAACGAAACTCTAAATTTGTAATTTCAAACCAAATTGAAAACCAATTTGATACTTGAACAATATTAAATTTGAGCACTACTTACAAAAGTCTAAACACCATTACCGGAGGATGATAAATCTCTGGATCTCACCATCCATATTACTACGGACCACGTACACTTGCAAACAAGCACATAGTACGTATTTTTGATCTGTAAAGTTTTTGGCGCTGTTGCTGGGAAACAATCTATCGAATTTGTATTAGAGATAACTCAATAGTAAATTGTAATTTAAGATTTTCATGCATATATTTTTCAATTTATGTAATTATATGTTTATTTGATTTTAGTATTTATTATTTTTATTTTTCTTTACACAATTCACATCATTGAGTTGTGCTTGTAAATTTTTGCTTTAGCTAAGTTGTGCATGTATAGAAGAAATTGTTCCAATCATTTATTTGATCCTAAAATTGAAAGAACTTTGTTAAGAGCTAGAAGAATGCAACTTAGAACAAGTCAACATCAACAACCAATGGAAAACTTATGAGA
This sequence comes from Gastrodia elata, assembly GCA_016760335.1. Lineage (NCBI taxonomy): Eukaryota > Viridiplantae > Streptophyta > Magnoliopsida > Asparagales > Orchidaceae > Gastrodia > Gastrodia elata. The sequence continues at coordinate 47,447,946 of CM028671.1, read as the reverse complement.
TAATTCAAGTGAGATACATGATAAAAATAGAGGTAGAGCCCTAAGAGACTATGCATTGCCAATAATTAGAGGGATTCCACATGCAATAGTGAAACCCAATGTAGAAGCCAATAATTTTAAAATAAATTCATCACCCCTACAAATAGTTCAAAAAAATCACTTTAGTGGATAAACTACTGAAGATCCCAACTCATATATCTCAAATTTCTTGGAAATATATGATACCTTCAGATACAATGGTGTTACTGATGACACTATTAGATTAAGATTATTCCCATTCTTATTGACAGACAGAGCCAAAATTAGCTCAGCTCTTTGCCTGGAAACTCTATTTGCACTTGGGATGATTTGGCTACAAAATTTCTTGCTAAATATTTTTCACCTGTTAAAACCACCAAGTTAAGAATTGAGATCAATATATACTATCAGTGGAATGGGGAACCTTTTTATGATAGTTAAGAATATTTTAAGGAGTACCTAAGGCATTGCTTGTATCACGATTTCCCTCAGTGGATGCAAGTTCAAACATTTTACAATGGATAGAACACATCCACAAGGACCTTGATTATTGCATCCACTGGTGGTTCCTTTAGTAGCAAGACCCAAGAAGAGGCATATGACCTATTGGAAGAGATGCTCATAATACATATCAATGGTCTACTGAGTGGTTAAATTCCAATAGGAGTGAGTGCAAAAATATAAATGAATCCCCTAAAATTTTGGAACTTCAGCATGAGATAGCAATGCTAAATCAAAGAATAGGGAAAATGAATGTTATCATGGTTCAAGAAATAGTTTGTGAGTTATGTAGGGGAAGGCATACAAATGAAGACTATATTCTAGTTGCCCTTTTGCACCCTCAAACACTGAACAAGTAAATTTTCTGTTAGATACCAATAACTATCAAGGAAGCAACAATAATTCTTACTCCAATACATACAATCAGGGGTGGAGAAATCACTCTAATTTCACTTGGAGTAATGGAAACAACCAATAAAATTACCCCAATAGAAATAATCACCAAGCTAGATAAGGACAAAATTTCAATAGTTCACCAAATTAATATCAAAATACCAAGAATCTAGAATAGAAGGAGCTTTCCACTCTTTCAAAGCTGAAACTCAAACATTCATGCATAAGACTGAGTAAACTTAAGGTAGGCATGAATCTTTAATCCAGAGAATTGAAACCACTCTCTGTAACATAAAAATCTGATTGGGACAAATCTCATGACAACTAACCAATAGACAACTAACCACAGAAATTAATTCGAGGAAAATTGTGAGTGCCATTATTTTAGAAGATTTGGAGAGAGATTTGGTGACAATTAATAAATAAAAAAAATTAAACCTCATACTATTATACTTCAAGAAAATCCTTATAACAAAAATGGGGAAAAGGAGAGTGTTAAAAATTAAGTTACAATAGATAAAAGTTTAGTGGTCTTAAAAAGGAGAGATCCATGGAGATTGAACATCCTTTGTGTGATTGACGGACAAGTCTTTTTAGATTCCTTGTGTGATCTAGGGGCCTCTGTGAATGTAATGTTGTATCATATTTACACGCAAATTGGGATGAGGGGAATGGAAGAAACCCATGTAATTTTAAAATTTGCCAACCTTGATTTGATGACACCTACTGGTAGCTCGAAGAATGTGTTAGTAAATTTGGGAAATTTCATGATCCCTGTAGATTTCATTATTTATGAATGGGATAAGTGGAATGAAAATTCCACCATCATTTTTGAAAGAACATTCTTTGCCACTACTCATTCCATAATTAATGTTGAAAGTGGATTAATGCGAATTAGAATCACTGGGGAAGAACAAGATATAGATATAATGCCAACTCTAAATAGAGAAAAGAGTCTTCATTTATTAGAAGAAAATAGAAAGGGCTGGGTTAAAACTGGTAGAGGTTAATGATGGTGAATTGCCCTCTGAATCTGAATATGCAGAATTGATGAACACCTCATCTGGAGGAAGTGAGTCTAACAAGACTAAGGTAATGAGAATGAACTGAAACAGGAAGAGGAAGATGAAAATTAGGTCCAACCCCGAGAATGAACTTAGTGACCATTGGTTAATGACATGGAGAAATTTAGACTGAGCACAGTGATGAATAGATGTAGGCTATAATTAAATTAAAATGATTAGGCTAAAGATGTTAAACTAAGCACTTTTTGGGAGGCAACCCAAAATTTTTGATTAGCTTAGCTTGATTCTTAAATAATATAGTTATAATTGATCGAATAACAGATTATTGCAACCTGACATTAAAAACTAATAGTGGTAAAAAGTCTTAATTGCGTGCCTAAATAATTGAAAGCTGAAATTCTGGGTAAGGATGGTGCTGCAACACACCACAATACCTTGTTCCCGAGAGCCACTTAATGAATGTTGAGGTGATCAATTAGAAAGTCTATGAGCACTGAGGTGCAATATATGAAAATCAAACATGTAAACCAACAATATCTTTAAAATCTTGTGTATTTTAACAAACTTCCTTACTTCCACTTAAACTTATGATTTAAGGAATGTCTCCTTATTATAAGCATTTTTTATGGTTTTTTTTATCTTGATGATCACTATGTCTCTATTTCAATCTTTTTTTTTCTAAGGCAATGCACATAGTTGGTGAATGGTAAAAATGTTGTGAGCATGTGACTGAAACAATTTGTGAGGATGGATGGGCTTACATTGATGGTTGCCAAGTAATAAACAAAATCAGCCAAGCACAAGCAAAATAAAACACAACACAATCGCATACATGAAATCATAAGTATCCAAACATAAGGATATTTACGTGGAAAACCCAATGATGAAAAAAATCAAGGAGCCACACGACACAAGAAATTTTTACTATGAAACAAGATGATTACAGAGTTATAGATAGATTCACCTTCACATGAACAAGAAATATCTACTGTTTATATAACCTTTTAATAATTCATCTTCTCTCGAAACTTCCAACTGTCACTTTAAGATGAAGGAGAAGAGCAGCACCATCACTTGATTATGGTTGATCTCCTCTTCACACACCTTAAGGAAAATACTCCATAATGTTTCCTTATATAGTCAGGCACTATCAGACTCCAAATAATTCAAAATACACCAAAAAGCACTTAGGGTAGCACTTAGATCCAAAGTAAAAAATTAAATGGGTCCTACAATGCATCGTAGCACCCTAGTTTCAATTTGCAGGGCACCACGGTGCGATGTAGTTCCCCTGTCTTGGACTTCCACTTGCTAGGGCACGCTACATCACCCAAGTTTTGGGCTACTAGGTGCCAGGGCATGCTACAGCACCCCAATCTCGGGCTTCCAAGTGCTAGGGCGTGCTACTGGACCCTAACCTCAAGTTGTGGGATGTCAGGGCACGCTACGATGCACCACATCATGATACAACATCCAACCTTTTCTTAACTTGGCCTAGAACACCTTAAAATCTTTCAAAAACCCATTGAAGAACCATTGGCATCTCCACATCTTAATAGTCTCTACATCCCAAAAATTTCTGACTTGGAGATCTTTTGGGATCATCCCTCGTTCAACCTAGAATCTTTATTGTCTTCTTTTTATCCTTGTCAAGAATGTGGTGTGGCTCATCCCCTCTCTCTCATCACATGTCAAGGCCAGCTGAAGTAGTACATAATTTCAATTTCTTCATTGTTGTAGCTTTTGTGAATATATCAGTGGAATTATTTGAAGTGTGAATCTTCTATAATCCAAGCTCACCTTCTTCCAACAGTATTCTGATGAAATGGTACCGAAGCTGTATATGCTTCATCCTGGCATGAAATGTAGCATTCTTTCCTCGGTGAATCATGCTCATACTATTGTTGTAGAGTTTCACATCCTCTTTCTCCTTGCCCAATTCTGTGATAAAGCTGTTCAACCATATTATATCCTTACTCACCTTAGTAATGGTGACGCACTCACCCTCCATGGTGGATAGAAAAATAATGTTTTATAGCCTGGAGATCTAGCTCCCTGCTGAACTTCCTAATAGAAATACATATCCAATAGTTCTCCTTCAGCTATGAATATCTCCTGTAAGGTTTGAATATATAAAGCCATATAGAGTAATATCTAACCTACCAAAGCAAAGTGCTTTGTCCGATATACCCTTCAAATACCTCAAAAACCACTTGACCGCATCCCAGTGGTGCTTCCCAAGATTTTCCATAAATTTATTGACCACTTCCATTGCATGTGCAATATTCGATCTCATACAAATCATCATTTACATCAAGCTCCCAACAGCTGAAGCATAAGAAACTTTGTTCATGTGTTCCTTCTCCTCTTTAGTCTTAGGTATCTAATCCTTTAATAATTTGAAGTAACTTTCTAGAGGAGTGTTCACTGGCTTTTCCTCTCTTATATTGAATATTTTCAGTACATGTTCAACAAAGTCCTTCTGAGATAACTTTGGAATTCTTGCACTTCTCTCCCTATTGATTCTCATCCCAAGTATATGCTTGGTTGACCCCAAGTCCTTCATGTCAAATTACCTTGACATTTGCTCCTTTAGCATCTTTATCTCTTTCATATCTGATCTTGCAATCAACATATCATCCATATTTAGCCAAAGGATGATATAGGAGAACTTACAATATCTCATATAGCAACAGTGATTTGTCTGGAACCTCTTGTACCCAGTTTCTAACATAAACCTATCAAATATTCTATACCATTGTCTAGGTGCCAATTTTAGGCCATATATGCTCTTCTTAAGTTCTTGCACAAGCTCTATTTCTATTTTTCTTGAGCCTTATACCCCTCCGATTATTACATGTACAATTCATATTTCATCTCCCCATGAAAAAATGTAGTCTTTGCATTTATTTGCTCCAAGTAAAAATCTTGAACTACAATGATATTCAACACTACCCTGATGGTATTCATCTTCACAACTAGAGCAAAGATCTCACTATTGTCAACTCCATGCCACTGTTGAAAGCTCTTTACTACAAGCCCCACATTGTAGCATTTGCTTCCAACTAGTTCTTCCTTTAGCCTATAAACCCACTTATTCTAAATGGCTTTCTTTCCAGCTAGTAATACTGCCAACTCCCATGTTCCACTTGACACGAGTGATTCCATTTCATCATTCATGGCAACCTCATGACAACCTCTCACTTGATTGAATAATCTACTCGAAGCACCTTTTCAAAGCTTTTTGGTTCACCATCATTCATTAGCAACATATAAAACAAAGAAGGGGAATACTTCTATAGTGATCTAGTGACTCTTGTGGATCTCTACAACATGGGTGTTTGTGGTTCAATATGTTCAACACCTTTCTAAGTATCTTTCTATACATGCTCCTTTGGCTTAATGTTATCATTAACTTCCATGTGGTGGGGCTCACTATTTGAAGCAATCTTGGAATTATTTATAACCTTAAAATAATCTTACATTTCACTTTCATTGAAAGTGACATCTCTACTTCTGATAACCTTCTTACTATAATTGTCCTAAAGCTTATAGCTATATTTGCTCATGCCATATCCAATAAATGTGCACTTGATGGCCTTTACATCAAGCTTGCTCCTGGATGTTGCATCAATATGCACATAAGATGAGTAGCCAAATACCTTGAGGTCATTTAGTTTTACAACCTTTCCACTCTAGCCCTCCTCAAGAATCCCTTCAATTAGAGGTATATAAGGTCCCAATTGATCAAGTATACTGCTGTGCTGATAGCCTCAGCCCAGAATTGCTTTGGGAGACTTGCATACAACCTCATGCTTCTGGCTCATTTTGTGATCGTCCCGTTCATCCGTTCTACAATACCATTTTGTAGTGGTATTCTTGAAACTATAAATTCTCGCTTGATTCTTCTCAAGGCACAGCTTCCTGAGCTCCTTGGCACAGTATTTTCCATCATAATCTGATCTAAAGCATTTAAGCTTTAGCCATGTCTCATTCTCAACCAAAGAAAACTATTTCCCAAACACATCATATACATTAGATTTATATTTTAAAAAATAAATGCATACCTTCCTTGTAAGGTCATCAATGACGGTGACAAAATATGTGACTCCTCCTATGGAAGAAGTAGGAGTTTGTCCCCATACATCTTTATGCACCAACTCAAGTTTCTTGCCTTCAGCTCTCTTCCAATTTTAAAGAATGTAACATTTTTTTGGCTTTCTTAGTACACTATCTTCACAGAAATCCAAGCCCACTGATTTTAGTCCTCAAAAACCTCTTCTTGATTATAGGGATTTCAAACCCCTCTCACTCATATGGCCAAGCCTCCGGTGCCATAGACCCGCATCTATCTATTCTGTAATTGTAATGGAATCAGAAACTTTATTGATCAAGTAAAGTGTACCTTCCAAGTTGCCCCGTGTAACAACAAATGCACCCTTGGTGACCTTCGATGAGTGCCCTGTAAAGGTTATACTTTAGCCCTCCCTTGCTAGCTAGCTAATTGAAATTAGTTTTCTTCTTAGATATGACATGTGCCTAACTTCTCTTAGCTTTCAAATTTGACTGCTTGGTGGATCGACATCCACACCACTTTTACCTATGATATCACATGCATTGTCATATCCCAAATACACCTTCCCCAAGTCACCCTTGGTGTAATTCTTGAAGGCACCTTTCATAGGAGTATCATGAAAGGATGCATCCGAGTCCACCACCCAGAACTCTATATTGATAAGTAAGAGGATCAATAATTTTTGATCAACTTCTATTAAAATATTTATAGTGGAGCTCATATCCTTGCTCCCACCACTTGTCTTTTTTAGGATAGAGCAGTCCTTCTTGAAGTGACATACCTTTCCATAGTTCCAGCAATCTAGCTTAACTTTTTCCGGTCATGACATTCATCGCTATGACATATACCTATTTTTATTGTGCCTTCAAACTATGTTTCTTTCTCGGCTCTCAGCATTCAATGGTAAAGTAAATGCCTCCCCATGAGATCTTTTCTGCACCTCTTTATTAAGTACCAACCCAATAATATTGTCAAACTTCAATAATCCATTTTCTGATGAGTTGCTGATGACAGTCACCAGCCCCACCCAACTATTTGGCAGTATAGAGAGGAATAACAGAGCTCAAACCTCATTATCAATCTTGATGCCCACTGAACTCAACTGACTTATCACAGTGTTGAACCCATTTAAATGTTTTGTCACTGAGCAATTGTCCTTCATCTTCATATTGAATAGTCATTTCATCAGAAAAACTTTGTTGGAAGTCGAAGGTTTCTCATACATCCTTATCAGAGCATCCATTATATATATAGTTATTTTCTCATTAAAAATGTTAAATGCAATAGAAGAATATAATGAAAAATGAATCAAGCCCAATATGATTCTATCAAGAACTCCCAATCAGTTCCACTGACTAGTAAATACAACTTCTTATGGTAGAGCAAATTTTCCATTTGTATCTTTCAAAAAGAAATATTAATGTCATTAAACTTCTCTATTTTGTGTCTCATTTTATCATCCATTACTTCCACTCAAATTGTAAACCCTAGAACAATAACGATCTCTCAGATACCACTTGTTGTGATCACGCGGTGGAAATGATTTATGAGGAGAGGACAATTTTACGTTGACGGTTACGAAGAAATTGATGAAATCAACCAGGAATAAGCAATTAGAATGTAGCACAATCACATGCAAGAAACTATAAGCATCCAAACATAAGTATTTTTATGTGGAAAACCCAATGATGGGAAAAACCATGAAGCCACACCACACAAAAATTTTGACTATGAAAAAAGATGATTACAGATTTAAAGAGAGCTTCACATTCACAAGAATAAGAAAGATATACCATTTACAAGAACAAGAAAGATATACCATTTACAAGAACAAGAAAGATACAGCGCTTATACAGCCACCCGATTGATTTCTTCTTCTAATGGAACTTTCAAATCTCGCTCTAGGTTGAAGGAGAAGAGCAGAAGCCACCACCTGATTAGGGTTGATCTTATCTTCAGGCACCTTAGGAAATATCTCCATAATGTTCCCTTTTATACTCAGGCACTATTCAGACTCTAAATGGTTCAAAATAGCAAATTTAGGGTAGCACCTATTTTCGAAGCAAAAATATGGTGAGCGCTACGGCACAGTGCCCTAGTTTTGGTATGTAGGGCATGCTGTAGTGCCCTAGTCTCAAGCTGCTAGGTGCCAGGGTATGCTACATCACCCTTGTTTCGGGCTGCCAAGCGCCAGGGCATGCTACAACTCCCCAATCTTGGGCTGCCATGCGCCAGGGCGATCTAGGGCACCCGAACTTTTCCCAACTTGTCCCGGAACACTTTGGGACCTTTCGGAAACTCGTCAATGCTTCATTGGCATCTCTACCATGATTTAAATAGTCTCCACATTCCAACAAAAAAGAGTGAACTTCATTATCAAATGATATGTTGAGGGGTCGTGTGCCAAAGTTTGTAGATTTTTTCAAAACACAGAATGACCCTCTACTTTACTTTTATTGAAAAATATTTTATCAATCTTACATATGTCTAGGATAGAGACCCAATACTTTGAAGAGTTCATTTATCTTTTAAGGTTTACGCTAAGAATGTTGCATTAATAGATACAAGATGCTACCAATTTGTTAGTGGATTGGATGATTATTTAAGGATTAATCAACATTCTTGGAGGATGAATGATTTTTCATACTAGTTGGATATGAATTGAGTGATTGAGTAATATTTGGATTGTACTTAGTAGATGCACAAACCTAACTAGGCTACTTTGCAACCCTTTTGTAATCTTTTTAAAATATCTAGTCCTTATTAAAGCGTATAAGGGGAAAGATTAAATGTAGTTTTGGTTGCATGTTGCACTCCTTTGAGACTAATTTTCATAACAAGATTTACACATTTTCTTGCTTCTAAACATTTAATGGAGTTCACTCTTTATGATTATTTGGAATTCTAATAGTTTGAGGAGAAATGTACAATCAAATTAGTGCTTGTTTCAAGTATGAATTGCTAGGCCATAAGGTTCACAATTTTCTAGTTGATGCTTATATTTTTGTTCTTTTTCTACTTTTTTAATGATTCCAATTAGTTCCCTGGTCTTTATGAACTAAGTTTTTTTATAAAGACAAAATTTTTCAAGAAGGTTTTTTTAATGTAAACTAATTGTGTTTTTTACTTTCAAAGTATTAAAGCATTAATATATTAACAAGAAGGTAACCTCTAAGTTGGTGGTGAGATGATTGTTCTTATAAGATCATATAGGGTACTATCACATTTGTCCTTTTCTGATCATATAAAGATACTAATTATGTTTTCTACAAGCCAAATCATATAGGATAAAAAGATGTCCCCTCTTACAATTTCCCACAAGCCAAATCATCCAATCTTATCAATAGCAAATATGATTATAATATAGACAATTGTCATATATCTTGTTGTACTTATTCCCACACATAAAGGATAAGAGGTGACCCTTTTTTTAATTACATAAAAATCAAATTGTCTACTTCTAATAGTATCTCAACACTAGTAGGTATATGTACATAACTTTTGCTCAGCTATGTTATTCAGATGTATCATTCTGATGCTTAATTCAATTGTATTGTTCTAATGCATCATTTTGATATTTTAACATATGGTCTTATTATATTCTGACTTAATAAGACACTCTAAAAGATGATTTCCTCCATTTGATCTGAAGTTGCTTATTCCCATGAAAATTCTACAAATTTGCATGTCTATCAGTTGAGTTATCTTAACAATAAATTGAAAGTTCTTCAGAAGCTTAAGCACAATTTTCGTTCAAACCTTATTCTGATATTTTCTTAAGTCTAAGACAATAGTCCATAGACATACTCAAACTTCGAACTCTTTCGGGTATGAAATTTAAGTTCCAATTATTTTTAATTTTGATTTCATCTTAGTTTTACCAAGCTACAATCTGATTTAAGATAATTTCCATTCATGGTAGAAGTTTAATAATTTCAGACAATCTCACCATAAGAATATTCACATTAATTATTTGACTTTGATCTTTATTAATCCATAAGTAACAGAGTTTAATAGTTCATACATAGAAGCTAAGTTCTTTTATCCTTCATCATTTACATTACTTATGCAAGCGATGTGCACACTTAACTTAAAGCAAAAGAAAGTAAAATAATTTAAAATGTTAAGAACTTAATGAAAGTTCAAAGTATGTTAAGCACCATCATTGTGTTGATACAATTGGAGATCTCTTTTATCAAAGGGAGAGAAATGATCAGTGCTTTGTGGTGAGGAGGAAGAAGATAAGGACTTGGTGCTTCTTACAAAATATACGAAAAACTTAAGAAGATTGAGGGCTTTATATATAAGAAAAACTACAGCTTTATCTCTTTCAGGTTCGAAACTATTTTTATTACCTTGTCAAACCCTACAATATTATATATCAAGTTAATCAAAAAATCATCAAAAATCTGAATATAAAATAATATTTAACTTTTAATGGTCGGATTTTCTGTTTTAGCCTAGTTATTACAGATCTTAATTAAGGTTGATTAGCATGTATACTTATCCAAATTTCATGTTTAGGGTGCCATTAGTTTCCTTATGATTAGTAGAATAAATGTGTTAAGTAGTTTATTTTTCTGATTTCTTTATTTCAACTTATGCCATAATCTTATTAAATTATGATTAGTGAATATTAGGGTTTTTAATTATTGAATCTTAGTAAACTTAGTCTCTGATTAATTGTATGATTAAATAGAACTTATGTGCTAAGTTATATGAAATTCTGATGGTTAGATATAATTAGGTGCTAATCCTTTTGAATTAGTTTAAGGTTTGATTAGCACTAATTACTTTCTGTTTCTCTGAATTTTCCTATTATTATGCCCAATAATAGTAAGGTAGATGTATTTAAACCATGTATGTCAATTTATGATGTATAAATTCAACAAACCTAAAATTGAGAACTTAAAATATCTTAATTACACTTAAGAAGTCTTAAGACTTTGATCAAGCTATTAAGACTTGATCTAGGTCTGAGATTGTCACCAATAATACATCCCTAATTCACTGACTTAGCATTTGATCTATAAATAAACACTTGATCTTAATTAGATATGAGTAGGGGTTAAACCCTAATTTACTTAATTAAGATTTAAACTCTTAAACCTTAATTAATTAACTTAATTATAAGAAAAGGAAATTGACATTATTCCAATAGTGCACCTAATTTGGTATTAATCTTAAATCATTGAATTAGAAAGGATAAGGATAATAATAATAAAGCCATCTGATTGAATCATCTGAATCTAAGTTTTGGATCCTTAATTTTCTCCTAAATAAGACTATTAGCATAAGATGATTATTAGAATTGTACTGATTTAATAAATTGACCTATTTTTAATAATATCCTTGAGTTGCCCCATGATCTTAGAATAGTATGAGATCAGATGACCTAATTATATGACCTGACCACTCTAAACCTAAATATTAAGTGAAACCTATAAAGTTAGCATTAGAAGTGAGAATGTGAGATCTCAAGTGTCTCACTGTTAAGCTCGTATCTGAAATATTTTAAAAGACCTTAATTGATGATATATTGAGGTAAGAAGGACCTTTGTAAATTTATTGAGGTAGAATCTTAGATGATCCCTTAACCTTAGAAGTTAATCTTAACCCCTCATGGTAGGAATCACCTAAGATACTTAGAATGATGCCTCTCATTGTGGTAGAATCTATATTGAGTGATCTTTGACCACTATTTCTTAGAGCCTTGTGTAGGACTCACCCATTTAGCATAAGTGTTGACAATGACAGATTTCCTAGGAGAGGCTTGAGAGCTTGAGAGGTCCTTTCTTCTTCTCCTTCAGCTACTAGCAAGAAGAGAAATGGGCTAAGGCTTTCTCCAATAGCAGGTACAGTAATAATGGGAAGTAGGGGGAGAGCTTCAGCTGGCCAAAATGAGGGGGTGGAGAGTTTGAGAGCCAAAGGCTCTCTTAATGGGGGAAAGGACAGCCAATAGATGGGATAGGGGACGGACTGGCAGGATAGGGGACAACTAGGCTAAGCACAGTAGGGGGCTGAAGGGAATGGGGGCTCAGCCAGATTTGGGTGGCTGTGAGTCCCACCCAACCAATAAGAGAGAAGAAGACAAAGATTAGAGTTTATGAGATTAATTTAATAAATCTCAAAAATCATATTTAAAAACTGTTCTCCGAAAAATCCTAAAAATTCACCTTAAGCTAATTTGGGGGTGAGGAATGAAATGGCAAAATTGGATTTTGATTTCTACGACAAATTATTTTTCTTATTTTCTAATTAATTTAAATATATTAAAATATTCAAGAAAATTAAACATCCTTTGAAAAATCTCAAAATTTCATCATTGGCTAATTTGAGGGTGAGGATCGCAACAGTGAAGTTGGATTTTAATTCCGATGAGTATTTAATTTTCCTATTTTTCGGGGTATTTAAATATTATTAAAATATTCGTCGAATTTTCGACGTCTTCCGAATGACTTGAAAACGTCACCCCGAGCTAATTTTGGGGCAATTAGCATAATGGCGAAGTCCATTTTTTGATCGGAGGTCAATTTTTCAGGGTTTCTGGATTTTCCAAAAATCAGGATTTGATCCATTTGATCCCGGATTCAGACTTGGTCTTAGTGGATGATTCCTAATGACTTGATTAACACTTAGGATCAAGATTATGATGGAGATTAGTCCTAATTGATAAGGGTAACAACTTGGGTTGTTACAACACCTCTCCGTCACCGAATTATGATTTACCTCTCTTTTGCGCGCAGCGATGGGACGGGACGCTACAGTTAGTATTAGGGAGGTATCATAAAGTGTCAGATAAGGAGATTGCTCATATCTACTTTATGATTTATTCTCTGTATCAGGTCAAGATCATAAGTTACTAAGTGTAATGAAAAGTAAGCATTTAAAAGTTCATTAAGTTATCTCAGAAATGAAAGGTTTGACTATGTCTAGAACGAGGACATCCTAGAAATTTAACATACATAATAACTTCATTGAAACTATGAATAGTTAAATATGAAATGGACATGTTAGGATTTGAACAAATTTTGAAGGTAATAATAAATATGAATGAAATACTTATAAGTTGAGCTATTTTAGGAATGGAATACTCGCAATCAACATTTTGGTTTTACCTTAGAAGATTTGATGAATACTGGATAGATGACCTTTGAGATGGCCAAATCTATGAAAGGGTTATCGAGGGATTGTCACCTCATGAAGTTGAGGTGCTAGATAAAATCCTTATCAACTCATCCTTTGGAGGCACTAGTCTTCAGCACTCTTCAAAGAATGGTTGGACCACGTTACTACCGCACTTCGAGAGACAGCCTGTCCGGAGGAGTATCATTTGGAGATTGTAGAGGTCCTATTAAGGGGATCAACGAGTTGTTGGTGGTTTTGGGTTTATAGGAGATTATCTTGGAGGAGACACATAGTCACATATAATGACTTCTGTGCTGCCTTTTGGGTAGAATATTGTAACTAGGATGTTAGAGATCTTATTATGTCATTTTCTCAGTCATATATTTTGTAGATCCATATATCTTCTCTTTTGAAAAAGAATGAATGAAATTATAGTAGAATTTTATTTTTCTAAGTTCTTAGTTATATTTATAGTCATGAACCCCGGTTCTCCTTCTGCTCCTACTTCGATCAAGAATATGGTCTCATCATCTGGCGGACCTGAAGAATCAAACACAATGGCTAGTTTGATGAAGGCCTTAATAGAAAGTAATGTGCAGCAGGCGCAAGGAACTTGTGCTCTGATTCTCTCTATTAGATAATAATCTGCACCCCTATCAGGATTCTCATCATCTTCACACTATACGGGTGATGGAATTCTGCATAGTTTTTTTCGCCTATGAACTCCCACATTCAATGGAGCACTTAATCCCATGGGCACAGTAAACTGGCTCAAGATAACTAAGAAGAATTTTGCCAGTATCAAGTGCCCTAACTCTGAAGCTATCCATTTAGTGACTTATCTGTTTCAGGAAGAAGTCGAGTGATAGTGGGAGAATGAGCGAAATAATAAATTTGCTGATTTTGAAATAGAAGATATTCCCTGGGATATATTTTTAGAAGCATTTCGAGAAGCATTCATACCAGCATTATCACAAGCAATCCTGGAGGATGAGCTCCTCCATCTCACTTAAGGCAATAATTCAGTGTTCGACTACGAACAGAAATTTTGGAGATTGTCACACTTTGTTCCGGACCTAGAGAGAACAGAAGCATCTAAATGTCATCGTTTATTGAAGGGGTTAAGAAATTTTATTAAAACCCACTTAGTCTCCCGTCAGATCAAAACTCTAATTGAATTGATCGAAGCTGCCTGTCTACAAGAGGTATCCATTAACTTTCTAAATTGTGATTATGTTCGTAAAATTCCTGCATGTTTGTCTTCTCCCTTGAGATGAGGTTGAGGACGATATCGTTCTTAAGTGGGGGAGTCTGTAATAACCCTAGGTTGTTAACCTGCTAATCTATAGCCTAATTAATCCTTAATTTCAATACCATTGCTTTTAGAACATCAAGTTAAGCCTATCCTGAAAATGTGAAGTCCATTGGACTTTGTTAAGTCAAAGATGACATTTTGATTAGTCTAGATGCCCTAGATTAGACCTAAAATATTTTGATCTTAGAATTAAATTTTGATTTCATTTTTGAATTCCTCACCCCCAAATTAGCTAGGAGTGAAAGTTTGGTGCAATTTGGAAATCATTTAGGACATAATTCATATTTAATTAAAATGGGTTAATTGTATAATAGGATTCCTAATTTTTCCAAATTGCAAATTTATCCCTAAAACTAAATTAACAGTTGAGATCCGCTGTGCTGACCGCAGGCGATCCGCTGCGGAGCCCGGGTTGCGCGACAGAGAAGTCCCGCAAATTTAACCATCGTAATTAAATAATCGATGGGTAGGATTAGATCTCACGGAACTGTGGATCAGCCGTCAGATGGGCCCCGGGAATCCTACGACGTGGATCTAATCGGATCCGGCTGTTAGGAACTGGAGGATCAGGACCATCGCGCTTTTTTGATTGAACCATCAGACAGCTCCGAACCCCACCAGCACTGTGGACCTTCACCCCCACTCGCTCACGCACCAGGCAGGGAAAATCTTCATACTACCAGCTACCCCGTTTGTCCCCCACTCGCGCCTCCAGCTCAGCAAGTCGTTGGGGAGTCTGTCGTTATGGCTAGGTGCCCCAATCGGGCCTCTTGGCCCGGCTGAGCTCGAATTGGGAATTCAAGAGCTCAGCAATGACCTAATCAATCGGGCCTTCCCAGTCTGAGCCAACCTCTCTGGAAGCTTCCCTGAACTCATCTGAGGCTATAAAAAGCCTCAGCAATCCTCCCTCTACCCCTTTGCTACTCAATTGCCCTCAAATCCCCACTGTCTTCTCTTTGCCATTGCTGGTCTGTCAAGCTTCTTCCAGGTGATCCCAGGAGCTCTCGAACCACTGATAGTAGGCTCTCCTGGTATTCATGATCCTTTGTGCCTTCTGGGAGCTCAGCCAGTGTCGTCCTGCCATTAGTCGATCACTCCAAGCCATCCCGACAAACCAGGTACCCCCACATGCTCAGTCTAAGCTAATTGGACTCAGACTCCCTTCCATTTGATTCATTACTACGCGTATTGTCGAAACAAACCTAATGCTATCGTGATTATGCCCTGAGCTAGCCCTGATAGATCGAATCGATCGATTGGGCTAAGTCCATAAAGGAGTCTCGGGACCGAGTAAGGTCCCAGCGTTCTAGCCCACCTCAGGCCCTCAGGCCAGGGGGCTTTGATCTGTCTCACCTCTCTGATGCTGTAGGGATCGAGCCCTGGGTATGGCGGGGTCTCTGTGGGGCGAAATGTCTCCCCATAGAAGCTCTATTAAGGGTGATCTTGGGTGAGTAAGGTTTGGTCGACCTATACCACCTCACAGAGGGCTTCGGGTCTCATTCAATGCGCCAGGCTATGGTGAACGTGCAACGATCGTCGGTTGGTCGTGCCTTGGTCTAGATGCGTCGGAATTGGCCGATTAGGGTTTTCCTAATCGGGTCCTTCCGTCAGGATGAAGCGTTGGGGATGAAGCCCCTGTGCAGGTCAGGCCGATTTATGACCCGTGCTGTGCGATAGTGCCGGGCCATCGGGTCAAGCCGACCCGCATGTTTTGTAAATGGGTCATAACCCATTTTAAATTAAATAAAACCTATTTTGGAATTATTTTTCTTAAGGAAATTAAAATAGATTAATTATAAAAATGCAATTTAAATTATAGCTATAACTTTCAATTCAGTGATCCAAACCCTATGATATTATATATCAAATTAATCAGAAAATCATCAGAAATCTGAATATAAAATAATATTTAACTTTTAATGGTTGGATTTTTTGTTTTAGCCTAGTTATTACATATCTTAGTTAGGGTTGATTAGCATGTATGCTTATCTAAATTGCATGTTAAGGGTGCCATTAGCTTCTTTATGATTAGTAAAATAAATGTGCTAAATAGTTTATTTTTCTGATCTCTATATTTCAACTTATGCCCTAATCTTATTAAATCCTGATTAGTGAAAATTAGGATTTTTAATTATTTGATCTTAGCAAACTTAATCTCTAATTAATTATATGATTAAATAGAACTTATATGCCAAGTTGCATGAAATTCTGATGGTTAGAATTGTAATTAGGTGCTAATCCTTTTTAATTAGTTTAAGGTTTGATTAGCACTAATTACTTTCTATTTCTCTGAATTTTCCTATTATTATGCCCCATAATATTAAGGTAGATGTATTTAAACCATGTATGCTAATTTATGATGTATAAATTTAACAAACCTAAAATTGAGAACTTAAAATATCTTAATTACACTAAAGAAGTCTTAAGACTTTAATCAAGCTATTAAGACTTGATATAGGTTTGAGATTAGTCACCAATAATACATCCCTAATTCACTGACTTGGCATTTGATCTATAAATAAATACTTTATCTTTTAGACATGAGTAGTGGTTAAACTCTAATTTATTTAATTAAGATCCAAACTCTTACCTTAATTAAATTGACTTGATTATAAGAAAATGCAATTGACATTATTCCAATAATGCACCTGATTTAGTATTGATCTTAAACCATTGAATTAGAATTGATAAGGATAATGATAATAAAGCCATGTGATTGAATAATCTGAATCTAAGCTTTGGATCCTTGATTTTCTCCTAAATAAGACTATTAGCATAAGATGATTAATAAATTTATATTGATTTAATAAACTGACCTAACTCTAATAATATCCTTGATTTGCCCCATGATCTTAGAATAGTATGAGATCAGATGACCTAATCATCTGACCTAGCCACTCTAAACCTAAACATTAAGTGAAACCTATAAGGTTAGCATTAGAAGTGAGAGTGTGAGATCTTAAGTGTCTCATTGTTAAGCTCGTATCTGAAATATTTTAAAAGACCTTAATTGATGATATATTGAGGTAGGAAGGATCTTTGTAAATTTATTGAGGTAGAATCTTAGATGATCCTTTAACCTTATAAGTCGATCTTAACGCCTCATTGTAGGAATCACCCAAGATACTTAGAATGATACCTCTCCTTGTGGTAGAATCTACATTGAGTGATCTTTGGTCACATTTCTTGGAGTCTTGTGTAGGACTCACCCATTTAGCATAAGGATTGATAATATTGATAAATCCTTGTGGAATAAATAGAATTGCTAAACCTTAATTGTTGGATGGTATAGTAGGGTATACCTATAGTACTGGGTTATCCCAATATTATTCTGGATTGGGTGATTCTTCCTAGTATAGATTATGTTTATGTTATATCCTGCAAGTTTAGTCGGGCATAGTATCACTTAGACTAAATCATTCAATCCTAAGCGTGATATGATAAGGGAATTTATATCATTAGCTTATTTGAATAAAAATCACCATCGGGTGATTCCTCTTATCGAAGATCGCTTCCATAGATGTGCTTCAAGCAAACTATGTGATCCTGGACACCCTCTTTACAACACTAAGTGTGCTTATGATTTGGGTAATTTAATAGCTTAGCTTGAGATACAAATTGCCATTGAGTGATGCCTCCTATCGAAGATCATTTTGTTAGGGTGGCTTAATCAAACTAAGAGTTAGAAACTACCTATCTTGGAAGTATACTATATAGGTGTATACCATCTCCCCATATAATAATTTATAATTGAATTCTCAACTTTATCTATTTATCATTCTAGAAGCTAGGAGTTAGAATCCTTTTAGCAAGGTTCTATACAATGGAGATATTGAATTCAATATCAGTATTTCAAGCATTTATGGATTTCTAGATTTAACTCATGTAGAATAGGAGCATAAACATGAGCATGAGCATAATGAAGGATTTTAGTGGTGATGTATGAGCATCAGTGATGACTTATGGGTTACGGAATGTTGCACATCTTGACTGGTGAATTTCAGGATGCATTGGCATCACAGTAAACTGTATTCTCAACTAGATATATATATACATTAGACTGTATGACTCATAGCCTTTTAGTGATAGTTTTGTTACATATTAGTGGCATACCATGTTGTGGCATGTTTGGATGTGTTATCTCAATGGCATATAATACAATATTGGACATATTTACATTGGTTTCTGAACATTTGATGTTTTCACTTACTTTTAGTATTTTGTTTTTAGTTCATTTTTCTTACCTCATTAGTCTTTACATTTTTTTAAGTGATTCAGTGCCTTTACTGCTTTTTCTACAGTTTTATTTACTTTACTGCCTACTTGTATTTACTTTAGTACTACTTAGTTTAGTTGCATTGTGTTAGACTTCTTGTCTAACACGAGGTACTTTTGGGATCCAAGCAATTTGCTGGATCTTGAGCAGCTTGTTTAGATAGGGCAGGAGGACTTGCAGGAGATCTAGGAGGAGTATATGGAGCCTTAGTGGATCTATCTTCCACCTTTTACTTTACTATTTTTGCTTTCAGTACCTTAGATGAACTTTACTACTACATCATTTTAAATTAGTTTATAATAATTCTGGATGTATTTTACTTTCCTTTTTTGAGATGAATGTTACTACTATTCTGTGATGAATGTATTCTGGATGTTTTGCTTTAGCTTCCACACTCTATTTTACTACTACTATACTTAGTATTGTAATGTGATCAGCATATTGGAAATGCTGATATTTCAGAACATATATTGGATTCCTTATTTTCTTTTGATAATTCAATGTATGTGTTAGTCTAATACTTAAGATAAGTACTCTACTTTTATCTTAAGTATTGACTCTCAATTCTACCCTTGGGATTGTGTCAACAGTCCTTCAGTGTGACTCAATTGTTGCATATTTGGGAAGATGGGTTGTGCCCTTTTTCCTGAGTAGCGCACCGCTCTTTTGTGCGCGGCGATGGGGTGGGGCGTTACACCTAGTGCTCTTTATAAAGAAGAAAGATGGTTTGATGAGAATGTGCATCGATTATCATGAACTCAATAAGGTAACCATTGAAAATAAGTACCCTCTACCATGTATTGATGATTTATTTGACTAATTAGCTGGAGCTAAGATATTTTCCAAAATAGATCTAAGATTAGGCTATCATCAATTAAGAGTTAAAGAAGAAGATATTCTGAAAACAGCATTTAGAACTTGCTACGAGTATTATGAGCTCATGGTCATGTCTTTTGGTCTAACCAATGCTCTGTCCATCTTTATGGACTAAATGTAAAGAATTCTTAGATAGTATTTGGATAAGTTTGTAATAGTATTCATCGATGATATTCTAATTTATTTTGAGAGCAAGGAATAACATGAAAATCTCTTAAGAACTGTTCTAGAAACCCTAAGGCATCATCAGCTTTATGTTAAATATTCTAAATATGAATTTTGGCTAGATTCTGTAGCTTTCTTAGGCCATGTAGTGGATGCCAAAGAAATCAATGTCGATCAAAAAAAGATAAGCGCTATTCAGGAATGGCCCCAACCAAAGACCGTGACAGATATTCGCAGCTTTCTTGGTTTAGTGAGATATTATCAAAAATTTGTTAAAGAATTTTTGCAAATAGCTGTACTTTTAACCAAATTAACACTAAAAGTAGTTCCAATCATTTGGAGTCAGCAATGCAATGAATCTTTTGAATAACTAAAATAAGCATTAACAACTGCCCTAGTAGTAACTCTACCACAAGAGATAAAAAATTATCAAGTTTTTACTGACGCATCCATAGTAGGGCTTGGATGTGTTCTCATGCAAGAGAAGAATGTAGTATCATATGTGTCTATGTAATTAAAGATTTATGAAATGAACTACTTAGTGCATGACTTAGAACTAGCAGTGGTAGTATTTGCCTTACAAATATGGAGGCACTGCCTTTATGAAGTGAGATGAAATTCTTACCGATCATCAAAGTTTAAAATATATTTTCACTCAGAAATAGTTAAACTGTCCACAAAGGTAATAGTTAGAATTAATCAGTGACTATGACTTAGACATACAACATCATCTTGGTAAAGTTAATGTCGTAGCTGATGTCCTTAGCAGAAAAGCAGACCTAAATGCTATAATGGCTAGTCCATTAATTGAAGAATTCAAAAAGTTAGGCATAAAACCTATTAATGAAAAGAAGTTAAATAATTTACTTGAAAATAATACTATAGAACCTATGTTCATGAAGCGTATAATAATTGCCCAAGAAAATGATAAGAAATATTCCAAGCTAAAAGCAGATATTGAAAATAGTCGCATAACAGACTTACATCTACATAAAGAAGTTTATATTTATCATGGAAAAATAAATTGAATTTCAAATGATTCATACATTTGAAATCAAATTCTAACTGAAGCTCACAATTTATGATATACAATTCACCCTGAAAATAATAAAATATATAGCAATTTGAAAGAGACCTTTTAGTGGCTTGGACTAAAGAAAGATGTAGCTGAATATATCACTAAATGTCATGTCTGCAATTTGGTTAAGGCAGAATATCAAAGACCATGTGGACTAATACATCCATTAAATATCCCAGAGTAGAAATGTAACACCCTGTCCCGTCGCCGTGCGCAAAAGAACATATAATATAATTAGCAGCGGAGCGGTGCGCTACTCGGGAGGACGGGTATACAAGCAAAACCCATCTTCCCGAATAGGCGAGTAAAAATACTGAGCCATATCAAAGGCTGCAGACTCGAACCTAGGAGTATGATCGAGAGTCAATACTTAAGATAAGAGTAGAATACTCATCTTAAGTATTTGACTAGTACGTACATTGGATCTAGAATAATAATTAAGAATCTAATATACGTTATAAGTATTTCAGCATTTTCAGTATGCTGGTCACATCACAATACTATGTATAATAGTATAATAGAGTACGGAAGCTAAAATCAAACATCTAGAAATACATTCATTACAAGCAATAGTAAACATTCATCTCAGAAAAAAAAAAGTAAAAGATACATCCAGAATTTATTACAGACTGATTTAAATGCCGAAGTAAATAAGGTCTACTATAATACTGAAATAAAGCTAAAAGTAAAGGTAGATGTTCGATCCACTAAGGCTCCACGAACTCCTCATGGACCTCCTGTATGTCTTCCTGACCTGTCTCCACAAGCTGCTCGGGATCTAGCAAATTGCCAGATCCCAAAAGTACCCCATGTTAGATAAGAAGTCTAACACATCGCAACTAACTATGCAGAAATAAAGCTAAATATAGGTAGAAGTATAGTAAAGAAAAACTGTAGGAAAAACTAGGGAAAAGAACTAAGTAAAGAGAAACTGTAATAGCTAAGTAAGTAAGACAGTAAAGGCTAAGTAAGTAAAACGATCACACAAATGAAAACTGAAAGTAAAGGAAATATCGAACACTCAGAAATCAGGATGAAAGAAATGCCTAATGTTGTACCATATGCCACTGAAATAATGCACCCAAGTATGCCACACTACATATGCCACGGATATATCACTGAATTATCACTGAAAGACTATGAGTAGTACTGTCCAATGTAAACATACATTAGTTGGGAAGATAGTGTGGTGACATAGATGCACCCTAAAATTTCCCAATCTGTGTATGTAACATTCTGTAACCCATACTACATCACTAATACTCAAGTGTCACTATACAACTGATACTTCAAACTCATGTTTATGCTTATGCTCATGTTTCTTATGCTGAGTGAGAGAAAATCCAGAAATTCATGAAGAATGTAGAAAGCCGATAATAAATTCTAAGTCTTCACTGTGCAGAATCCTTCTAAAAAGATTCCGACTCTTAACTGCTAAGGTGATATTTGGTTAAAGTTGCACATTTGTTTAAGGGTCACTAGATGGAGTGATTGTATATGCATATTTAGTATAATGCAAGAAGAGTGGCTCCTATTACTTAGTTTGATTAGGCCACCCTAACAAAGCGATCTTCATTAGAAGGCATCACCCGATGGTGATTTTGTATCTCAAGCTAAGTAGAAAGATGCTCTACTCACAACCATACTCGGTGTCTTAAGGGAGGTAAATCTCATTACTTAGTTTATTTTAGCCACACCTATTGAAGTGGTCTTCGATAGGAGGCATTGCCCGTTGGCAACTTGTATTTTAATTAAGCTAATGAATGAGTACCCATTTAATACACTCTTAGGCTTGAAGGATTTATTTTAATAGGACTGTATTCGTCTAATCCCGCATGATAGAACCTACTCATAAGTCCTTATTAGAATGAATCCACCAATTCTGAATATTGCTGGAGAACTAGTAATATGGGTATACTATACTACACCGCCCAATAATTGGGGTTCTCACAAGACTAATTAATAGATCAAGGAATTATTAGAGCTAGTAGTACTTATACTAAATGGGTGAGAATTATACAAGGTTTCACTAATTTGTGATCCAGGATCACCCAACATGGATTCTACCACGAGGAGAAGTGTCACTCTAAGGTTTTTAGGTGAACTCTACCACAAGGGTTTAAGATCAAATTCTAAGGTTTCAAAGGTTATCTAAACTGCTACCTCAATGAATCACACAAGGATCTTCTACCACAAGGTAGATGTATTTTAGGTCTTTTACATATTTTCAGGATGATCTTATGGAGAAATGCTTAAGATCTCCCATTCTAATTTCTAATATTAATACTTTTGATTTTATTATGTACTTAGATTTAGAATGATCAAACCAGAGGATTAAGTCATCTAATCACACCTTAATGTAGGGCTAAGGGACTCAAATCCAAAATATTAAAGTTTAAGATCATTTATTAAATCAGATAGTATTATTAATCTTTTATGCTAATAGTCTTGCTTAAAAGCAAATCAAGGATCTTAAGGTTTGATTCAGATTGAAAAGTCACATAGGACTATTATTAACCTTAATTTGTCTAATTCAAATGTTTAGAATCAATATAAATTAGATGCATTATTGGAAGATGTCAAGTTCATAGTCTTGTAATCAAGTTAATTAAGTTAAGGTTCTTAAGGATTTGGACCTTAATTAAATAGATTAGGGTTGGGCCCCTATCCTTCTTCAACTAAGATCATGAGTTTGATTAATAATCAATGTCAAATCAGTGAGTTAATCATGTGTTATTGGTGGCAATCTCAGACCTAGTTCAAGTCTTAAAAACTTGATCCAAGTCTTAAGATTTCTTAAGTTAATTAAGGTATTTAAGATATTCAAATTTAGATTTGTTCAAGTTATTCTTAATAAATTTATCTACCTGATTTCAATATATTTAACTTACTGTTATAAGCCAAATTGATAATCAAATTTTATAAAACATGGAATACTTAGTACTAATCAAACTCTAATTCAATCCCAAAAAGGATTAGCACATAGGTAAAAATCCAACCATCAGAATTACATGAAATTTGGCACATATGTTCCATTTAATAATACAATTGATCAGAGCTTAAGTTTACTAAGATCCAGTAAGTATAAACCCTAACTTTCACTAATTATGATTTAACAAGATTATATCATAATTTAAAATACATAATTCAGAAAAATAAATCATCTAGCACATGCATTCTACTCATTATAAGTAAGCTAATGGCACACTAAACATGCAATTTGGATAAGTATAATTACTAAATCACTCTAATTAAGATCCATTATATTTAAGCAATAAAAGTAAATTTAACCATTAGATGTGCAATTTTATTTTATACTTAGATCCCTAATGATTTTTTAATCATTTTCATATATAATACTCTAGGGTTTGGATCAGTGGATTAAAAGTTATTCAAATAATACATTTTGCATTTTTATTTAATCAATTTCCTATGATTAGAATATTGGAATTATTTTCCTTAAGGAAAATAATTCCAATGATTCCAATTTAATTAAAACGGCTCGGCCCAATTTCCAAACTGTGCGGGTCGACCGGGGCCCGGGATACCCGGCACTATCGCACAGCGTGGGTTGTGGGTCGACCCGGCCCGCACAGAGCCTTCGTCCCGTCAGAGAGGACCGATTAGGAAAACCCTAATCGCCAAAATCAGGTGCGTCCAGACCACAGCATGACCAGAACTTGATTGCTACTCGGTCACCGTAGTCAGACGCATCGAATGGGACCTGAAGCCCTCTGTGAGACGGTCCGGATCGGTCGGACCTTACTCACCCGAGGGCTCCTCCATTAGAGCTACTGTGGGGAGATAATTCTCCCCACAGAGGCCACGCCAGACCCCGGGC
Organism: Gastrodia elata; assembly: GCA_016760335.1. Lineage (NCBI taxonomy): Eukaryota > Viridiplantae > Streptophyta > Magnoliopsida > Asparagales > Orchidaceae > Gastrodia > Gastrodia elata. Next base: position 47,423,255 of record CM028671.1, on the reverse strand, counting down.
TCGATCCCTACACCATCATGGAGGTGAGGCGGATCGAAGCCCTCTGGTATGGGGGTCTATGATGGTCTGAATGGCTGGGTCCTTACTCGACCGAGGCGATCCTTAAGGAACTCAATCCGATCGATCGATTTGATCGATCGAAGCTAACCTAGATCTTAATCTCGATGCCATTGGGTTCGAGACGACAATATGAGCCTCATCAGCTCGAAACCAATAATAGGAGTACCTGGATTCTCGGGCGAGCTCGGGGTGACTTGCTGAGGAACTGGATGACCTTAGCCAAGCTTCCAATCACTGCAATAGTTCCTGAACACCTAGAGAGCCGACTATCAGCGGTTCGAAGCTCCTAGGATCACCTGGAGGAAGCTCGACAGACGATAATGGAGGAGAAGGTAAGCGACTTCGATTGATCAGCAAGGATGAATCAGAGGAGTGCTGAGACTATTTACAGCCTCAGGGGAGTACAAGGAAGGTTCCAGAGAGCTTAATTGGGTTGGGGAGGACCGGATGGTTCGGGCCAAGGCCGAGCTCTCGAATTTCCAATTCGAGCTCGGTCGGGTCACGAGGCCCAATTGGGGTCCCTCGGCCATTAGGGGAAGACTAGCAACGGCTTGCTGTGCTGGAGGCACGAGTGGGGGACAAGGATGGCAGCTGGCAGTACAGAAGATTTTCCCTATCGGGCACGCGAGCAAGTGGAGATGAAGATCCACAGTGCCGAACCCCTTGGATGCCGTCTGATTTATCGATCAGATGGCGCTACAGCTGGGATCGCTCAGATCCTAATGGCTGACCGCGGAGCGATCCTGGCTGTAGGATCGACGGAGTAGATCCAACGATGGATCCACAGTCTAGCTAGATCGAATCCTGTCCATCGGTCAGAAAGGCGCGACGGCCAGATGTGCTGGACTCTGATGTCGTGAGACCCGGGCTCCGCAGCAGATCGCCCGCGGTCCGCACAGCGGATCCCGGCTGTTAATTCAGTTTATAGGATATTTTTGTAATTATGGAATGTTGGAAACCCTTAAATGCAATTAGACCATTTTATTTTAATGTGAATTATGGCCTAAATGATTTCTAAATTATACCAAAATTTCACCCTTAGCTAATTTGGGGGTGAGGAATCCAAAAATGAAATTAGATTTTAATTTTGAGGTCAAATTATTTTGGGTCCAATCTAGGGTATCTAGACTGATCCAATTACCATTTTGCACTTAGAGAAGTCCAATGGACTTCAAATTTTCTAGATAGGCTCAGTTTGAGGTTCTATAAGCAATGGTGTTTGAAAATTGATCAGGTCACCTATATTTTTGCAAGGTAACAACCTAGGTTTGTTACAAAAAATGATCTAATATTTCTATGGACTTTATAATGGGATTACCCAGAAGCCGTACTAGAGTAGATGCGATTTGGGTAATCATAGATTGTCTAACAAAATCAGCACACTTCCTTTAGATTAAGCAAATAAATTCAGTGGAAAAGCTGGCCAAGTTATATATTAAAGAAATAATAAAACTTTACGAAATTCCTAAAATTATTGTCTCGAATCGTAACGGTAGATTTACATCACATTTTTTAAAGTAGTACATCAAAATTTGGGGATAATATTGGCTATGAGTACAGCATTTCACCCTCAAATAGATGGTTAGATCGAGAGAATAAACTAAGTACTTAAAGATCTTCTTTGATTAAGTATATTAGACTTTGATGGTAGTTGAGAAGATCACCTTCCATTAGTAGAGTTTGCATATAATAATAGCTATCAATCGTGTATTGGAATGGCCCCATATGAAGCTTTGTATAGAAGAAAGTGTAGTACACTATTGGCCTGGACTGTAGTAGGAGATGTTCAGTTATATGAATCTGATCTAGTTAAGGATACTAATAAGAAAACTCATTTGATAAATAGCAGGATTGCTACAGCTCAAGATCGACAAAAGAAATATCATGATGCCAATTATCGAATGCTAGATTTCAAGTAGGAGATCGTGCATATCTAAAGGTAAGCCCAATAAGAGGAGTTCATAAGTTTGGCATAGCAGGAAAGTTAAGTCCAAGATACATTGGACCCTTTGAAATAATCAACAAAATTGGAGACGTCGCTTATAAGTTCAAACTACCAGAAAATATTTTTGTTGTTCATAATGTATTTCACGTTTCTTCATTACGAAGGTGTCTATAAAAATATTTTCAGCAAGTGTCTATCTCTTTAATCAACCTCCAACATGATCTAACTTACTAAGAAGAACCACTCTAAATATTGAGTTCAAATAATAAAAAATTATGGAGTTGCCACATCCCAATTGTAAGAGTATTATAATGGAAGAATTCATCAGAAGAAGAAGCTACTTGAGAAAGAGAATACTCCATAAGGAAGAATTACCCAACACTATTTAATATGTCAGGTAATATTCTCACCCATAAATATGTTTTATTTACGTGATGTCAAGGAAGATATCATATTTAAGTAGGGGAGTCTGTAACGACCCATGTCATTATTAGGATAATTAGGACTAAACCCAACTCAAAAATCAGGATCCCAAGTGACTTCAAAATTAAGGCAAACTAAAAATATCATTAAATAGAGTATATTTTTGTGATCATAATGCCCAAATTTAGGAGCAATTTGGATAACGAATACTCCTAAATTAATTTCTAAATTAAATAAATTCAGAAAAATTGGGAAAATTAAATACAAGTTCAAATTTAGCGATTCTAGTGTCGTTAGATTAAGAATATTATAAAAAGGTTAAAGAAAAGTTTCATCAAATTTAGAGCTCCGGATTGACCAGAATTAATTTTTGGAGTTTTTATCTTCAGAAATTAATAAAAAATAAAATATTATTCCAAATTAAAAAAAATTTATGCTAGTATTTTTCTCATCAAGATACACCTCTATATTAAGTTTTGTTATTTTTTGGAAAAAAAATAGAAGAGAGAGAAAATAGAGAGAGAATAGGAGATAAGAATGAGGAAGAGAAGATCAAATTGAACACTCCAACTATTATGATAAATTTTCTATTATCTATCTCATCTAAATAATGGATAAGATAGAAATTAATTAATTAATTTAAAAAAAAAAGTTTATAAATACACCCCCACCCCCCATTCTCCTCACATCCCCTCCCCCACTCCTCCTCTCCTCCCCCACTCCCTCTCTTCTCCCACCTCTCTTCTCCTCCAATCTCCCTCTCTTCTTCCTCATCCACTACTAATTTCTCCCACTGATCTTTAATAAAGTCTCATCAATGTCAATATAGGGTAAGAAATGAGAAAGAAATAAAATATTTGTTATTCTTTCATTTCTTTTTCTTCTCTTAATAATAATAATAATAATATTATTATTATTATTATTATTACTACTATTATTATTATATTTTCATTTATGTCATTTTCTTTTTTTTCTATATAAGTATATATTTCCTAATTTCGGCAACTTTCATTTCTATTATTTTTTTTTCTATATATGTATATATTTTCTAATTTCTACAATTTTCATTTTTATCATTTTATTTTTTTTGTATATGTATATATTTCCTAATTTCTTTAACTTTTATTTCTGTCATTTTCTTTTTTTCTATATATGTATATATTTTCTAATTTCTATAACTTTCATTTCTGTAATTTTCTTTTTTTCTATATATGTATATATTTCCTAATTTATGTAATTTTTATTTCTATCATTTTTTTTTTCTTATATATGTACATATTTTTTAATTTCTACAACTTTCATTTATATTATTTTCTTTTTTCTATATATGTATATATTTCCTAATTTCTACAACTTTTATTTCTGTCATTTTCTTTTATTTAATATAAATATATATATATTTTAATTTCTGTAACTTTCATTTTTATCATTTTATTTCATTTAATATATATATATATATATATTACTTACAATAATAAAAAAAATAAATTATTATTTTTAATATATAAAGATAAATAACTAAGATAATATTAATATTGATATTTTACTAAAATAAAATGAAGAATATTATTCTTTTTATTTAATTATTTTTTTTATAAAATTTGCATCGCTATTAAGCTTTGACCCACTTTGATATATTTATATGAGATTTTATACTCAGAACTTGAAATAAATGATCATAAATCAGTATCATTAGTTCATTTAGGTTGCTTTTAGGTGTGCACAGACAATACGTTAGGCCAGGACAGACTGGTATCTAGAGAAATAAGGAAACTGCACATAGCCTTTGAGGGGTAATGTGTAGTTAGTCAGAAACTCACATCTCAGATAGTTAGATAGATGTATCTAACTCTTCTATTATTCTATAACTTTATTTAACATAATAAATATTGTATATTGCTGTATTTTCTTTCAGGATGAGCATATATCTTAAATATGTATATTGCATTCAAAATCATAAGCATGCCATACTTAAATATCATATTTTATTTGTGTATGCTTCTCATGTAGAATTATGCGGCTTAAATGCAAATTTTGATATCCTACAAACCTTACTTAGACCTTTGTGTCTAATTAAATATTTTTTTTCTTTTCTTCTTTTTTTTTGGTTTGCCCTGGCATATATATATATATATATATATATATATATATATATATATATATATGGCAATTCAGGAAAAATCTTTGGATCAAGCATTTGAGGAAGAGCTGATACATGATGGAGCAACTTAGATGCTGATTTTCTTAAAGTTTTAAATTTTTACTTAGTGTGTAATAAATTTTGTAAAATAATTATTATCTTTATAATGAATATATTTTCTTTATCATTCTGGTATTTCTGAATGTTGTATTGAATGTTGAAGTGTGTATTTTATATGCCTCTAGATACACTATTATATTAAGCCTCGATATGATCCTGAGAAGTGAGCACCTAATGCTGGATTAGCTATGCTGACCCAGCAACGAGTCTTTATAGTTCCATTATAGCAAAAGTAGTTATTTGATTATTTAGATTTAGATAGTGTTTGAAATAGGATAGGATGCTTATTTGCAACAATTAAATTATATATACAAATTATTTTATCATATCAATAAGACTATAATCAAATTATTACTTTTAAAACTTATTTAATTATATATTACTATGTCTTAATTTATAAAGACATTCAAAGAATGTTTAAGTTAATTGAGGATCTTGATTAGCTCCAATCATATGGTAGATAACTAAATTAGATAATAATTGTTATCATAAGATTTACAATTAGCTTTGAACATCCCTGAATGCTACATCACATTGAGACTAAATCCTTAAATACATTCATAAGACATTGTGCATAAATTTAACATATAACATTTACTTTGGGGTTTTGTTGGAGGATGCAATACAATTGTTACTGAGCCAGCGTAGGGTATGGAGAGATTAATATACCATACAGATCTTACGAGGGGGAATGTGCATATTATGGGAAACTCTGCTTACTTTGTTGGGCAGACGTGCTTGACTCCTCACTTATTCTGTAACTTTTGTCGGCAGAACAAAACACTTAAATCAAGATCAATAATTTGCATATTACAGTCCTTCATGACTATTCTTACTTTATCCACATTCTTTATGATTGTGGTTGCTTTATCATAGTCTTTTAACTATGTTTGATCAGTCCTTTATGATTGCTTTTACTTTGCATTCAATCCCTTATGATTGAGATTTACTTTAATTATATATATTACAGGTCCACCTGTATTTATAAATCTTTTTTCTTACTTACTTACTTACAGTGTATGTTATTATCACTTACATTTATGCTCACATTGCTTTCACTTATGTTATTTAGCATATGTCCATTTGTACATATTTCCTTACTACTTTTATTGCACACTTGTTAGCATAGTTGTACCTATGTTCATTACTTATATAGACGATGCAGGTTGGGCTAGCTTTCCCTCTTTTACTGCTTTATTGCCTTTTCAATTGTTTCTTACAGTCACTTATTATACTTTACTTTACATAATTTGCTTTTCTTTTTTATTATATTGAGCTCCTCTCAATTAACAATTGTACATGTCTAAATGTGATATCCACTTAATTTATAAAAATGTTAGTTGTCCTAAAATGTACCTAGACTTTTTAAGTCTAATCACTTTTTTTTTATTGGTTGGACCCTACCATATTAAATACCAAATGCAGTAGATTAGGAGCTTGGAGTGAATCTTGTATCTAAGGTAGATCAGATCCAGTAGTTGCAGTTCTGAAGACTTTTACTTTCTGTTGTCTTTCTTCTTTTACGTTATGCATCCTATGAAGACGAGTGTCATTACGTCTAAATATTTGTATAACTTTAATTAATTATGGATGTTCTGCTTAATTGTTTTGTGTTGTGTTCTTACTTTCTTTTCTAGATGGCTAGAATATATTATATTACTTAGTATTATACATCTAGTTTTTCTCTTTATAGACCCTTAGCTCCCCGTAGTGCTTAATAGTATGTTAAGACTCACTAATTCAATATTAAGTACTATAGTAACACCTAATGTTGGATTGGGTTTCTAATCCAATATTGGAGTCATTACATATTCATTCTTTCAGAAGGTTTGGTTGGGTGGAGATCTATATTATAACTTACTGTTACCCTATCTGCAACAAAATACATGACAACCACAAAAGTATTCAAGAAAGCTATATGAATGAAAGGCTTAATAAAAGACTTAAGTGTGAAGTAAGAAAAGTAGTAGTCTATTGTGATAGCCAAAGTGTTATATTTGTGGCTACTAACCATGTTAATCATGCTCGCACAAAACACATGGATGTGCAATACCACTTCGTTCGGGATATCATAGAGGATGAAGACATTTTTTTGAAGAAGATTGGTGCTTACAGTTCAAATATTCATCCACTGCTAGATTTTGGTGAATATGGATAAGCTTCACTAATGCTTTTCATTTGACGGGACTATGTGCGGCTTGATTCTTTTGGGAAGATGATGTGTAAGCAACCATGTTGGTGTAGTTGATTTACTGGAGAGTGTGTTTGGTATCATCTCTCATATGAATCAGCTGAGATATGATGTAGAGAATTGTTGATTGAAAGGAGTTGAAGTTGACTTGTATCCACCAAAGGAGTATGGCCAATGAAATCCCTAATTATTTTTTATGTGTGAGAGCTTGGAAGCTATAAAACACTCCATTGATAACTCTCAACCCTAATTATAATCTTCTCTCCACATAGTGAAATTTCTCATCTTATTTCCCTATGATTTATACTAAATCATATAAATTATTGTGTTGTGCTTATGTTTGGATATATTGTGTGATTTGTTGTTGTATTTTTCTCTTTTGTTTTTCAATCATAACAAAACTAAATGGATGGTAACCATGAAATTTACACTAAACTATTTAATAATGCAGAAAATACTTTTATGTCAGCTAATAGTGCTAACTAAATTTATAAGAAAAATGCTTTATTATGAGGTTTGGTATCCCAAAAATTCATGTAGTTATTATCAAAAAAGAAATAATTGCAAATTTATGCATACAAAGAAGGAAATAAGTTTGACAGATAATTTGAAAAGCGGGGATCGAGCTACAAGGGAGGACGGCAAGAGAGGGATCAGTGAGATCCTTTGCTGAAGAAGAAGAAGAATCAGGAGATAAACAAGCCATTGCTTTCTTGCGTTGAGTAGGGGAGGAGAGGTGAGGGTCATTGTTTGCTTCATACACCTAAAGAACTATAAAATTGCAACAAGTAGATTGGGGTTTGGGCTAGTGAGTGCTTTGCAAATCCTGAAAATAGAAAGAGGGTTTAAATAAATAAATGCATCCCCTTTGGGCCATTGGATTGCAGTTAGATTTTGCCCTTTTAGTTGTAATATTGTTCTTGCATCTGGATTTCAAATTTTGCAAAATTTGACTAGATCGAGTGTCACGACAAGAAGAACGTGCTCGAACAAAAAAATTTGAATTTGAATTTATATTTTAATTTTTGAACTTAAATTTTCAAAAATTAATTTAGGAAGAATTGGGATCTCAATCTCTCTCAACTTTTCTTAGTACAACGCTCTATATAAAAGTATTTTTATCTGATTTAAATCATGATCAATTTTTTACTTAAATCAGTTTGGATTTATGTATAATCCACCCATTAACAATTTTGGTTATTACACTAACTCTCTATCTTGTTTGCTAAATAGGAATTTTAAGTGAGAATTAATGCTCTAGTCAAGTAATTAAGAGGTTATTAGGTGGGAAAACATGTACTTGTGATTTTGCATGACCCATAATGACACTCAGAAGAGAATCGAACAACCTCTAATGAAAACTTTAGAAGGGAAAAGCCAAGAATGAAGAAATTATTCTCCTAGTTTGTATCGAATTGAGTATTTTAAATAGAGTTCAAAGTCAAGATGTATGACTCGAACTCGATTCAAAAATTTTCAAGTAAAGTCAAAATGTCTAATTCGATGTCAAGACAGTCATAGATATTTGCAATGCACCTTTGATTAATTTTAAAAAGTACTATTTAGATCCGCTGATGTGGCACCTAAAAAAACGTATCTAATAAAATTTGAATATTATTTCATTAGTGTTTATTTATTTATATTAAAATAATATAAATATTATTTTTAAAGTTAATATTTCATACAAATTTTATTGGATTAATTTTTTTTTAGTACCATATAATGGGTCTAAATAGTATTTTTCTTAATTTTGTTTATTTCTCATTATATTAATATTTATTTAATAAATAATTTTTTTCTGCTTGTGGCACCGCAGGCTACTTCGCCTGACCGCTAAGCATACATTTAATTGCATCTTTTGATTAATTCATATTAATGGCATACAAAAGATGCGTCGACCGACCGCTAAGCAGATCTATCCTATATTATGCTCCCCCTCCCTTTTACTTGGCACCGAAGTCTACTTCGCCCACCCTTCAATCCACCAAAGCTTCCAAGACCAGAAGCCAAGCAAAGCACAGCGCAGAGCCAACATAGAAGAAAAACAGGAAAGGAAACGAGCCAATAAGAAGAAGATAAAGAGGAACAAAAGAGGAGGCCAGATATCGCAGCTCCCCCGTTCTCCGATGGCAGCCCCCATCAAAAATCCATCCTCAGATTTCCCCAAAAGCCTCTCAAGCTTCCTCTACAAAGCTATCTTCTTGGCCATCTTAATAGCGCTTCTTCCCCTGTTCCTTCCTCAAACCCCTGAAGACACAAAATCCACATTCCTGTCCCAAACGTGGGAAATCCTCCACCTCCTCCTCGTCGGCATCGCCGTCTCCTATGGCCTCTTCAGCCGCAGAATCGCCGCCACGGATCTCGACTCCGACAAAGAAAAAGATGCCGCCTTTAAGTCTGACACCAACTCCTATATCTCCAGAATCCTCCAGATTTCGCCCTTCTTCGACGACGAAGAAAGCAAGGCTGAGACTTGGAGCTCCCGCTATCATCGGCCAGACCCTGTCATCGTTGAAACCAAGCCTCTGCTTTTGCCTCTTCGAAGCTTGAAGAATTCAAACGCTGTGCTTTCTTCAGAAGAGAGCTTTGCGGTGGAAGGTGCTTTGCCAAGTTCATCTTTTTTTAAGAAAGAGAGCTTTTTTTCTCCTCCTCCGCCGCCTCCGCCACCGCCGCCTTCTTTCAGTCATGGTACCCTGCTCTCAGCAAGCAGGGAAAGTGAAGCGAAGATGAGCTTCAAGTCTGAACTGGAGGATTTGAGCAGAAAAGGGGGAATTGGTGTTCCCAAAAACAGTTCTTTGCAACAGAAGAATAAAAAGATTGAATTTTTGGAGAAGATGACTGTAATGTCTGATGATAGTGATGCAGGGAGTGTGGATTCTGATACTGAAGAGACCGTGAGCTCGCCCGCAGAAGTTAGGGCAGAAACAGAGGTGAATGAGGTGGACAAGAAGGCTGATGAGTTCATAGCAAAGTTCAGAGAGCAGATAAGACTACAGAGGATAGCATCTATTAAGAAATCGACTGGGTATCGAGCAGTTAAGAATGCCATGTAGTTCATACTGCTGAGTAAAGTTAACTCATATCGTGAATTCCGTAGAGTTAATTCTATGGTTTTGTTCTTACACTCAATTCGCCTTTTTTTTTATGATCTTTTATTTCTTCGTTCAAATTAAAAATGGAGAGTTCATAAGTGAATAAATTGAATATCCATTTCACTGCCTCACTGGCTGAACATCATTTTTCTTATATACAGCATCTTCTGTGAAAGCGAAGGGCTAAAAACTTCTCTTTTTCTATCTCAAGTGGTAAATATTGGGCGTCGCATACGATTTATGCACTGATTTGATGTATTTTTTCTTTTCATGTACTAAATTGTAGGTATCAATCGTATTTTCATACCTTTAAAAATGTGTGGTTGTAATGTATCCCTGTGTGAAGTGTTATTTCTTAGTTCTCCTTCTTTCATGGAAATAATGTATAGCTAATTAACTATATTATTTTTTATTTATAATATTTTCTCATATTTGAATTTTTAAGAAAGTATACATAATTTAATGTTTATCCAAAATTAAATTTTTGTATTAATAATTTTTTTTCTATTTTCTAGAGTCATTTGGAGGTCATTTGAGTGAAAACTATAATATCTTTTATATATATATATATATATATATATATATTTTGGAACTAATATCTCCCTTACATATACTCTTGAATAAAACTTTTTAAAGCTTCTCAAAGATTTAGAAGCTCTCCAGTTCTCTATGGAAAAACAAAATAACATTCGTTCTTCCCTACTACACACTACTTCTATCCAAACCATATAGTGCCACAATTTAACCATAAATGCTCATTTCATGTTGAGGAACATTAAATTGGGAGTCAATCAAATTGCTCTTTTTACTATAACTAATTGGAGAATTTTTGGGAAAATCATTGCCCAAGAAGCTTTTAGTATGATTGGGTTAACTCAAATAGGGCCATGAGGTCTAGCAAAATCCATTGGGAACTATAGTTGGAGCTTGAGTTATTTATAGTTTTTGGGACAGTTAGATTTATTTAAGTAAAAGTCTTTTAATGCAAAAAGTAAGAGGTAATTCAATAAATTGTAATCATGCAACTTTAAACTTGCATAGCTTAATTTAACTTTAGTAGAAAGAGAATTTGTTGTTAAAGGAAAACTCACATATGCATGAAAGTACTTGATCGAGGTAAAACTTTTATTTAGATCTTTAAGAAGAAATTCACTCCTAAAACTAATTTGATGCAAACCTAACATATCAATCAAAGAGAGTTTCAGAATTTACCATTGCTTAGGAAATAGTCTAAATACTTGAACCAAGATTTATATCAAGCTCCTAAGCACTCTAACTTCATTTTATACATATAATCGTGCCAATATCTTCTTATTAATTAGGATTATATAGAGGTTTTATTTTAGTGCCATAATAGTGTTGTCAATTAGTCTAACAATTTCATAATAATGCATTATATCTTGGTTAATATTTGATTATGATTTATTCAATGATAGGATTGTTAATATATGGCAAAGTCTTAAGCACACTAAGAGTTCTAGTAGGCCAATCTTATAATGACTCAAAATTAGCTTAACATACTAATCTAGTATTTGGTTGTTAATCCTCACAATCATATTGGATATTTAGTATAGTGATAAATAATTGTATAAACTCCACACAATCTATTTAAGGCGGAATGATCTCAACAAAAAAAAAAGCAAACATTCATTCTTAAAAATAGCCATTAGTCCAATTATTACAAGCCATTAAAAAAATAAAATAATAATGAATTTTCTCAAAAATCCCCCTCAAAATAATAGGAGAAGCACAACAATAAAAATCTCCTTATACTTGATCTATTTCCTTCACAATTGTTTTTCTTCAACTATGCTCTTGCCTAACACATAAAATGCACTTAAGATGCACTGGGAATTTGAATATCATTTGACATGATGTAAGTTCCATTTATGATATCTCAAATTATAAATAAATATAAATATAGTAAGCAACAAATGAAAAATACAAATCAATATTACATGGGAATTAAGGAATACGAGTAAAGTATGCATTCAAGGAAACATTCCTACAAAACAAATCATTCGCTGCATCATATAAGCATATAGTATGTCAAATGTCAATATTGTGAGCTCAAACATCATTTGTTTTTTTTTTTCTTGTCTTATTGGGAAAATAGTCAAAACATGAGATGCCAAATACATCTCTCTAATTATAACAAGCACAACTGAATAAATCCCTACAATTTTCTTAAAGTAAGAATTTTGTGTAGATAATTGTATGGGAAAGAATGATGTATCTTCAATCACATAATTTAGAATTATTCAATAGGCCTTTTAGCACTAATTAAACTATAAGGATAGTTTCATGCATAAGATTGAATCATCCTTATTTAGACAATTTGTTAGCATGATTTGAGCCTCAAGTTATAAAAGAAAATGGCATCAGTGCTTTCTTGAGAATATTAAGCCATTATAGATGTCTACTATAGAGAGCAACCATCTAAAATGCTTAGCATCATGAAATTGAATATGATGCCTCTTTATTTTATGAACAATATTCAGTAATTTGAAAAATTATACTTTCTCAACAATAAAATTTACCTCACTAAATATGCATGTTATTAAAATCATCAGTAATTGCACAATACTTGGTATGATAAAAGTATTATATTCTTAACAATTTATGCATCATTGCAATATATTTGGTTATTATAGGTAAATAAGAATCACAACTTAAACCACACAAGCATCCAAATACAAAAAATTAAATATGGAAAACCAGGTAACAGGAAAAATCATGGAGCCACACCACACAAAAGAATCCATTATGAACAAAATGATTATAGAGTTACAGAGAGCTTCACATTCATATGAACATGAAGGATCTCCTACTTACAAATCCTCCCAATTAACTTCTTCTCCTCCAGAAAACTCCATTTCTCACTCTAGGTTCAAAGAGACCATTAGTAGTCGCAATGGCAAATTAAGATTGATCTCACCATGTAAAAATATACCCATTTGTTTTCTTATATACCTATGCTTCACATGGACCCCAAATGACCCAAAATGCACTTAAAAATACTTAAGGGACCACCTAAATATTTAGTGGGCGACACAACGCACTGGGGCACCCTAGTTTTGAGTCACGGGGTACCCAAATATCTAACCATGGGTGCCACAGCACACTTGGGTGCCCCGATGGGTGCTACGGTGCGCCACGGCACGCCGTGGCACCTGGCGCTTGACTGTAAACACTGCAAGATGCGTTGGGGCATGCTGGAGCGCCTAAATTTCCCCTGGCTTATCCCGGAACACCCCAAGACCTCCCGAAAACCCATCGGAGCTTCATTGGCACTTCCATGATGATCTTAATGGCCTCCACATAGCAACAAATAGATGTTTTCTTATTTCCTTCCTTACACATTTTATGCATGTAGTGAGTACTTTGACTCCTCTCTTGTTTATTTTTCATTCTTTTATTGTTGTAGTATATATTTCCTTACCTTGCTTTATGTAATGCTTTTATATAAATATTATAGCGCCCCGTCCCATCACCATGCATAAAAGAGTTAACAATTTATGATGGAACGGTGCGCTACTCGGGAAGGACTACTGAACCTCCCCGAATAATTGTTGAATAATAGGCTGCTTGACTAATCTTTAAGATAAGCGTAAAACCTTACCTTAAGTATTAGATAATATAGTATATACATTGGATTATGAGTGAATATGAGTAATCAATATATATATATATATAAGTATAATAATATTTCCAGTATGTTGATCACATCACAATGCTAAGTATAAGTATTAGTAAACACGGAGTGCAAAAGCTAAAGCATACACCCAGATCATCCATTATATAAGCTAAATATATCATTCATCTCAAAAAAAAAAAACATCTAGAGTTATTATAGACAGTCTACTTAAATAAAATAATATAAAATAATCTAATGGTTGAACTAAAGCTAAGCTAATGCAAAAAAAATAAATGCTAATGTAGAGTCCTCTAGTGCTCCATAAACTCCTCCTAGATCTCCTGTGACGCCTTCTGAACTAGATACACATGGTATAAGATATATTTGATGTATTTCCCATAGGTATTGTAACGACCCAAGTCATTACTAGGACAATTAGAACTAAAACTGACTTAAAAATTAAGATCCCAGACTGTAACGACCCTAATATCAGATCAGAAACTCAATCCAATACTAGAGTGTTACCATAACACTTAACACTAAATTAGAATGAAACTAACATACTATTAAGTGTTATATGGTCACTAATTTTTATGAGGTAAATAAGTTAGTAGTAAAATAAATAAGTAGGAAGTATGAAGCAACTAGATGCATCCAATCCACTATCCAAACTAAGCAAGTAAAATGAAAATAAATTCATCATAGAAATAAAGCAAAAATATCATAAAAATTAAGTTATTATCAATTAAAATTAAATAAATTAAAGTAAATTTCACTCGTCCTCACTAAAGCAGTAAATAAAATGTGGAAGCAGAATCTTTAACCTACAAGTGGCCAGTACTAATCCTAGCTCCCCTATCTAGATGATGCTCCCGATCTATCGAATTTGGTTTTTAAAATGGTATGACACATCCAACTAAATAAAAATAAGTGATTATACTTAAAAATTCTATGTATATTTAAAGGTTAAGCTAAATTTTAATTAGATATCACATTTACAATTTTACAATTAAAAGAGAGTAAGCGGAGCACTACGCGTCAAAATATGGTGTAAGAATTATGTAAAGATAATAAGTAAAGTAAAATAGTAAGAACTTACAAGTATATTTTTTCTAGTCTACAACAGCAAGGGAAAAATGTAGCCTAATTAGACTGTAAAGCTACTAAATTGCATATGAAAGTATAAATGAATACATGAAAATGTTCAATAAATATTATGCTAAGCATAAATGATAAAAGCAGTGAAGTATAAAATGTAAGTAAAATAACATACACTTGCATAAAGTAAGGACTAAAGTGTAAAGTAAACAATAATAAGAGGTAAGAATTGAACAATAAAGTAAAGTAAAATGAGACTTAGTCACATAGACTAAGTAAACATAATCAAATACTATGATAAGTAAGCATAACCAAAATGCTATGAAAAGTACTCACAATCAATAAGATTATGATAAAATAATGTTAAATTGTTTAAATTATTTAATATTTTTCATTATGTAGGCATAAATTACAAAATGAGTGAGGAGTTAAGCACGTTTGTCTATCTAAATAGAAAGCGGGGTCTCCAAAACACTCACATTCCCCCTCTAGGATATATGAGGTCTCCTTATTACTCCGTAGTCTGCCCTGGCTTAACATCCTACATCTGAAACTTCTAAATTTTATGTTTTAATATTTTATTTATGCACAATGTCTTTATGAATGTTCAAGGTTGTAGTGTAGCGCCCCGCCCCGTCACCGCGCACAAAAGACAAGCATAACTAACAGATCGACGGCGGAGCGGTGCGCTACTTGGGGAAGCGAGCAACTGACAACGACATTTCCCCGAATAGGCTAAAAAACTGAGCCACACTGAAGGCTATTAACTCAAACCTAAGAGTAGGATTGAGAGTTAATACTTAATATAATAGTAGATTACTTGTCTTAAGTATTAGACTAATACGCATATTGGATTTAAAAAGATAAATATTAATCCAATATACGTTATCAATATATCAGCATTTCTAGTATGCTGATCACATCACAATACTAAGTATAGTAGTATAACAGAGTGCTAAGCTATCTTTTATTAAGTAACTATTTCAATAAGTTACTTCTTAAGTAAAATGTATATTTTCTCCCAATAAATAAGACCCAAAACCTCCCCTTCCTTACACATAAATCTTTCTTCCTCTTCCTTACCTCAAGCTGCCCCCTTCCTCTCCTCCCACCTCCGGCAGCCACCTCTCTAGCCTCTAGTCATCGCCCTCGACCTCCGCATCCCCTCCTCAATAGCAGCTCAGCTTCTCATCTTCCTTACCTCTTCCTCCTTACCTCTTATAGAAAAAACCTTAAACCTTCTCCCCTCCACAAAGCCCTCCTCCTCCTTCCTTTGAGTTGGCCCCCAACAGCCGCCATCAACATCCATCACTAGTCGCCAGCTAGAGAAGATCCCCTCTGAATAGGAAAAAAGAGAAAAGATCCCATTTGAATGGGAAAAAAATAAGATATCCCATCTGGACAGTGAACAAGAGAAGATAACCCTTCTGAATTGGGAAGAAGAGAAGAGAACTCCTATGAACGGGAAAGAAGAATAAAAGAAAAGAGAGAGAAAGAGAACAGGATTGAAATTTTCTAAAGAAAATAAAATTAATACAAATCTTTTTATTATTTATTATTATTATTTTCATTTCTATAATTTACATTTTTATCATTTTAATTCAGTCATTTTATTATTATTATTATTTATATTTTTACAATTTACATTTATATCATTTTATTTGAGTCATTTTCTTATTATTATTATTATTATTATTATTAATATAATAATAATAATAATAATTATTATTATTATTATTATTATTATTATTTGAATAATAATAATTATTATTATTATTTTTTTTATTTCTACAATTTATATATCTAGCATTTTAATTTAGTCATTTTCTTATTATTATTATTATTATTATTATTATTATTTCTATTTCTACAATTTATATATCTAGCATTTTAATCTAGCATTTTAATTTAGTCATTTTCTTATTATTATTATAATAATAATTATTATTATAATAATAATTATTATTATTTCTTTTTCTACAATTTATATATTTAACATTTTAGTTTAGTTATTTTCTTGTTATTATTATTTTTATTTCAACGATTTACATATCTATCATTTTAATTTAGTCATTTTCTTATTATTATTATTATTATTTATTATTATTATTATTATTATTATTATTATTATTTCCATTTCTATAATTTAAATTTTCTTTATTTTAATTTAATTATTTATTATTATTATTATTATTATTATTATTACTATTATTATTATTATTATTAAAATAAAATTAATGATTTATTCTTTTTATTTAATTTATTAATTTATAGATTTTGCATCGCTATTAAGCTTAAATCCCTTTTGATATATTTATATAATATTTTGTGCTCAGAATTTGAAATATATAATCAAAAATCAATATCATATGTTCATTCAAGCTAATTTAAGGCCTATACCGATAATATATTAGGATAGGACATGTTGTTATCTGGAGAAATATGAAGATTCACATATATCTCAGATAATTAGATAAATGTATGTAACCCCTCAATTATTCTGTAATTTTATCAAATATAATAAATATTATTTATTACTAACATTTTCTCTTAGAATGATTATATATCTTAAATATATATATTTGCATTTATAATTCTGACAATTTTGCAAGCATATCCCACTTAAATATTGTATATTATTTTATTTATGCTTCTTCTGTAAAATTACATTGCTTAATATTATATGTAAATTGTGATATACTATTATGGGGCCACGTACTCTCTGTGGTCATGCTAATACTGAGATTAACATAGTTATGGTGAATATGATCTCCAACTATGGCAAATCTCCCAATTATAGTTGAGTCAAGTATAAACCCAACCCGCCTTAATTAGAAGACTTGTCATCTGAAACTGAAAATCATGCATCAAAATATCAAAGTAGCTGAAATAGAAAATAGTATAACATCCACATCACAGCATAGTAAGAAAAGTAGAACAATAACTTAGGTCATTATGATAGTGTAGAAAATAAATACATCCACAATATGAAATTATTACAGACTAAATTTAAAAGAAAAAAGAACACTCATTCTCATAGCTGAAAATAAAGCTAACTAAGCTAAAGCAGCAAGAATGTCCTCCTCCTAGCCAATCTCCTCTCCAGAAGCAACCTCTACGAACAGCTCCGAATCTGATATTGTCGGCATCACAATGTCAAGGCCCCAGCTAAGAAAAGAAATTTTTACAGTTAGACAAATTGTCTAAACATATTTTAGACTAATTTAAATGAAATTGAACATTTAATATATCACATTTAAATCACATTTAAGCCATCAAGGGGAGTAATAAGCCACAAAAAATGGGATAGTTATAAACTCACATTCATAACTAAACAAAATAAGTATGCAGAATAACATACCTTAACCAGAAGTTGTAATAGGGTTAGGAAGTAAATATATAAATAACTAAAAAGTGATAAAAATAAACTCATCCTAATAAGCTTATGATCATATGAATATGTGTTGATTTACATAAAAGAAATTTGAACTAAAATAAGAAAACTGAAATAAGACTAGCATCCTAAATATGCAAGTACTGAACCAAAATACTGAACTAAAAGTACTGAACTGAAATGAACTACAAAAGCATACAAAAACAGTAAAAAAGCAAGTAACACACATAGCTAAATGAGCCATTTCCATTCTATATTATAGGTTACATTATGATGATGATCATACTTTGGAGAAAATCAAGAATTTAAAGATAAAGATTCAGATTGACTAATCACATAGCTTATTAAAGATCTTAATAGTTCTAAGTTATTGAGTTAAGATCAATATTAAATCAGGGTGCATTATTGGAATTATGCAAGTTGATCTATCTTTTAAAGCAAGTTGATTTATTTTAAGTGATTAAGGTGTAGATCTTAATCAAGACAAGTTATGACTTAAATCTTAACTTAACTAAACTAAGAAAACTTGTTTAATTTATGGATCAATGACAAATTAGTGGATTATTGGTGTATTATTGTTGTTTATTTCAAGATTTAGGATTAAGTTTGATTTACTTAATCTTTTTCTTAAGATTCTTAAGTTCAATTATGGATTAATATCAATTTAATCATTTAAGGTGTCCAAACAATCATAAGAGTTCTCTAACATTCATCTCACTATTATTGAAAAATAAGAATATGATTTTACATTAAATAAAAAGTAATTAAAGCTAATCTAACCCTAAATTAAGAAAAATAGATTAGCACTTAATTACAAATCCAACCATTCAAATTTTATGAAACTTGGCAAGTGTGAAAGACTATATTTGAGGGTTTTGGCCAAGAAGAAATCCAAATTTTTGCTAATTATGCTTTTACAAGATTATAGCATAATTAAGAGAATAAAAATTAGAAAGTTATTTCACCTAACAAATGCATTCTATATAGCATTAGAAATATAATGGCACCTAAATCATGTAATTTGGCTAAGTATACATGCTAATCAACTCTAACTAGGTTCTAAAGTAATTAAGCAAAATCTAAATATCCAACTATTAAAAGTGAAATTTTATTTTATATTCTTGTTCCTTATGATTTTTTGAACAGTTAGATATATAATTTTATAGGGTTTGGAATAGTGGATCAAAATTTATTCACATAATTTATTCTATATTTTTCTAATTTAATTTCCCTATGATTCAATTAATCAGCAAAGGATGTTAGGGAGGGATCCTTAAGGAAAATGAATCCTATTAATCAAATTAATATTAAATGGGCTTAGCCCATTACCAAAAGGCATGGGTCGACTGGGGCCCGGGGAACCCGACACTGTCGCACAGCGCGGGCCATGGGGTGACCCAATCTGCACACTGCCGTCATCCCTAATCCTTCTTCCCCGAGACTTGGGTAATTAGAGTTAGCTTCTGCGGCTAAATCCTAGGTGCCCTGACTTGACCCCAATTCGATACCTACACGATCTGTGGGCCAAGACGCGTCGATCGCTCCCACTAGCCCCTTATGAGGAGGTTTAGTTTGCCTAGACCTTACTCACCCGAGAGCTATCACCTTGGAGCTACCATGGGGAGACAATTCTCCCCACAGAAGCCATGATTGGCCATGGGTTCGATCCCTACACCTTCACGGGAGGTGAGATAGGTTGAACCTTTGAGGTGGCTAGGTCTGAGGCTCACTGAATCACTGGGTCCTTACTCGGATTCAGCGTTCCTAAAGGAACTTAGCTCGATCATTCGATTTGATGGATCGGGGCTAGATTAAGGTGCAATAACATATGCATTGGGTTTCATTCTATAATACTATTCTTTATAAATCAAATGGGGGTGGGCTTGAGCATGATTGGCTCAGAGCACGCAAGTGGGGGTACCTGGTTCGACGAGGAGCTCGGGCCAATCGATAGAGGACAATGCAGGGCTGTTGAGCTTGAGAGGAGAGCTCTTAAGGATCCTCAATGCCTGGAATCACTCAGCGGTTTGCAAGTTCAGGATGCTTGGGAGAACTCACAGATTAGCAATAACATATCGAGAAGGGGTGCTTTAATTGGAATCAATTAAACAATAAAGGATGTTAGGGAGGGATCCTGAGGCTATTTATAGCCTCAAGGAGAAGCCAGGGAGAAATGGATTGGGCAGGAAGCAGCCCAAGAGATCGGGTCATGGCCGAGCTCTCGAATTTCATTTTGAGCTCGGCCAAGTCACTGGGCTCGATCGAGGTGCCTTGCCAGGATAGGGAAGATCCTAATGGCATGCTGAGTTGGCCAGAGAGTGGGGGATAGGGGCTACTATCGGGGGTACAGGAGCTACTCTTAGTTGGTAGTGGAGAGTGATGGGGACGACGATCCACAGTGGCGATGCTCTAGATCACATTTGATCTATCGAACAGATGGTACTACGGTTCAGATCGCTCTGATCCTAACGGCCGGTCGCGGGAGATATCCGTGTTGTAGGATTCCACGGGTAGATCTAATGTAAGATCAGCGGTTCTACGGATCTAAATCCTGGCCGTAGGATCAGCGGGAGGAACGGTGAGATGGAGCGGGGCTCCGTTGTTGCATGACCTAGCTCCACAACGGATCTCCCGCGGTCCGCACAACAAACCCAGACGGGTAAAATGGTTTAAGGTAAATTTATAATTAACAAATATTTGGATCCCTTATGTGCAATTATCCCAATTTAATTTAAATTAAATTACGGTCCAAATGACCCTCAAATATTCCCAAACTTTCACCCTTAGCTAATTTGGAGGTGAAGAATTCAAAAATACAACCAGATTTTAATTTTGAGGTCAAAATATTTTTAGGTCTTAATTAGGGTATCTAAATTGATCAAATGGCTAAAGTGGCCTAGAGAGATCTGGTTGATCTCAAACTTTTAGAGTTCGCTTAAAATGATATATTGAATACAATGGAAATATAATTAAGCTATAATTAAGCTTAGATTAAGCTAGATAACAATCTATGGTTATTATAGACTCCCCCACATAAGAATGATGTCGTCCTCGACATCATCCTAAGAAGGGAAAAGAAAATGCATAATTTAAGAACATGATTCAAATATAAAGGTACCTGGATTTGCAATTAGACTTAGATATTTTTTTTACATATCGGTCTCTTTATTCCATGTTGATTCTTCAAGAGAGCAATTCCTCCACTAAACCTTCACCATAGGGATAGAGCAATTTATTAGCTACTTTTGGTCATGAGCTAAGATTTTAGCAGGCTCCCCCACATAAGAAAGGTTTGGCTGGAGAGATACTGTTGGGAGTTGAATTAAATGAGATAGATTATGAAGAAATCTCTGCAATGATAAAATATGAAATATATTGTGGACTGCAAAGAAATCCTTTGGGAGATTTAATTCATAGGTTGTAGAGCCTATCTTCTCTAATATTTCAAATGGTCCGACGTAACGAGGGTTGAGCTTTCTAGCTACACCGAAAAAATATACTCTTTTCATTGGGCTTACTTTGAGATACACAAAATCTCCAACATTGAATTACAGAGAACGATGATGGGCATCGTGATATTTACTCTAACAATCTTGAGTTGCTTTAATTCGCTGTTGGATCAATTACACCTTCTTATTTGTTTCTTTCACTAAGTTTGAATCATATAACTGTACACTGCCTATTTTAGATCATGCTAATAGAGTACTGCATTTTCTTCTATATAAGGCTTCATACAGAGCCATGCCAATACTCGATTGGAAATTGTTATTATAAGCGAATTCTACTAAGGGAATATGGTCTTCCCAGAAACCTTCAAAATATATAATACATTGACATAGGAGATCTTCCAAAACCTGATTGATTCACTTAGTTTGACCATTAGTTTGTGGGTGAAAAGCGGTGCTCTTGATTAGGGTAGTCCCAAGTCTTGATGCACAGGTTGCTAGAATTTGGAAGTAAATCTGTTATCACCATCAGATACGATTGATCTTGAAATTCCATGAAGCCTAATAATTTCCTTGATGTACAGATTCACCACTTTCTCCATGTTTGACGTATTAGAATGAAATGTGTCAATTTGGTCAATCGATCGACTATGACCCAAATAGAATCAACACCTGACCCTGACTTGGGTAAACCCCTTACAAAGTCCATGGAAATATTGAACAATTTCCGTTCAGGAATTGTTAGAGGATGGAGAAGTCCTATGTACCTTTGGTGTTCTGCTTTAACCAGATTGCAAGCATGTCATTTTGCAACAAATTCTGCCATGCTCTTTTTTATTTTTAGGACACCAGAACAACTTCTTCATATCTTAATACAGTTTGGTACAGCCAAGATGGATTTGGTATCCAGAATTGTGGCTTTCAACTAAGATTTCCTGATGCATGGATTTGGGAATCCATATACGATCTTCTTTATATATTATATTTCTTTGCAAGAGAAAATTAAAATGACGACCACGTTCGATCTCCATTTTGAACTTCAGATAGTCTTCATCTTTTGTTTGTGAGATGGATACATCACAATGAAATATGGGTTCTACAGAACTCATAGATATTAGCTCGCTTATCATAGCACCACGGATGGGCCTAATATCGAGCTTACGAAATTCTTCTGCTAAGGAACTAGAAGAAATAATAGCGAATAGTGTAGCATGGCGGTTGAGTGCATTAGCTACAACACTTGCTTTGCTGGGATTATACAGGATACTTAAATCATAATCTCTGATTAACTTGGGCCATCTTCGTTGACACCAGTTGAATTCGCACTGAGTGAAGATATACTTCAGACTCTGATGATCTGTGAAAATGGAGCATGGACGCCATAATGATAATGACGCCAAATCCTTAAGGCAAAAACTACAGCAGCTAATTCCAGGTCATGGACAGGATAATTCTTTTCGTGCGATTTTAATTGATGAGATGCATAAGCAATGAACTTTCCTTCTTGCATCAGTACACATCCCAAGCATATTCTAGAAGCATTGGTATAGACTTGATAGTTGAGGCCTTCCTTATGTAAGACAAGTACTGGGGCAGAAGAGAGAGCACCTTTTAACGATTGAAATACATTCTCACATTCAAGACTCAAGATGAATGGTACTGTCTTCTGAGTTAACTTGGTTAGAGGTGACGCTATCTGAGTAAAGCCTTTAACAAACTTTAATAGCCTGCTAGTCCTAGAAAGCTTCTGATATCAGTCATAGATTTTAGTTGTGACCAATCTTGGACTATAAACTTAAAATGTAAACTAAAATTATAAATTGAGACTATAAACTAAGATTGAATGTAAAGAAAATAGTAAATAAATCTGAAACTACAACTAACTGCTAAAATGTGTGTAAGAAAGTATATAATATGAATATGAGTAAATAATATTGTAATACTGTGTTGTATGCCTTTGAATTCATAATCATACATATGAATATGCCACAAAATTGTATGATACTGCTATGCTGACTTGGTGTCTCATGGACACACCACAGATTTTCTAGGTGAGCGAACACTCTGCTAATAGATTCCTTAGGTGATCTAAGTGCTCTGCTAATACTGACATGACTTATGCATTTATGATATGCTAAGGTTCTAATATCAGTATGGCTTAAATTATCAAGAATCCCAAAATCAATTCAATATTAAGTACTGATTCTATTTATCTCCATCGTGC
This sequence comes from Gastrodia elata, assembly GCA_016760335.1. NCBI lineage: Eukaryota > Viridiplantae > Streptophyta > Magnoliopsida > Asparagales > Orchidaceae > Gastrodia > Gastrodia elata. The sequence goes on along the minus strand of CM028671.1, from coordinate 47,399,485 downwards.
AGAATTCACATAAGTAAATTTTGACTCCTAATTCTAATTTACTAAATTGTTTAAATTTAGATCATGTAGAAGGATCAACTGGAGGGATTATATACACATAGCTAGTATGTTTCCAAGAAATGTAAATTAACACTTTGTTTGTTTAACTGCACTTATCGAAGCCACGATGATAAGGGGAAGAACCCAATCACAGTTTATTCTCTCAAACTAAGATGTTAAATATCCTAATTACAACCATACTTAGTGCTCTGTAAAAGATGACTTGAGATACTTAGTTTGTTTAACTACACTTATCGATGATAAAGGGCAAGACTCGGTTATAATTTATTCTCCCAAAATAAGCATCTAAGTTTACCCAATTATGAAACACTTAGGCTTAGAAAATTTACTATAAGTTGGACTGTACTTATCCAATCACATAGGATAAGACCGAGACTCTACAATCTTACTTAGACTGACTCATCCAATCATAAGTTCTACTGAAATAATCCAGCACTATGGATATACACTTTCACATTCTACTAACAATCTACTGATTTCAACAAATCTATTAAAATAACAAGGCTTATCATATTAATGAATTTTTACTCCATTGAAATGGGGAGGACTACACAAGGTTCCATGAATGTGACCTAAAGGTCACTCAATTTTAGGTTACTACCACATGGGAGAAACTTATACTAAGTTCTTAGGTAGTCCTACCATAAGGGTCTAAGATCAAGCATCTAAAGCTAATAAGGAGCATCTAAGTTCCTACCTCATGATGTAATAATAAGCTCTTCCTGCATCAATAGATTATTTAGTTATGTATTAACAAATATTGAATTATTCATGCCAAGGCAAGACCATAATGATCTTGCACTTCTATCTTAAGAGAAAATCTAAGTCCTATTTCCACAACTCTTATTTTTTAAAAGTTTGATTTAACCAGATCAGATGGGTAAACCCATCTGATCAACACTTATGCTAAAATCATGGGATTCAATCTTATGACTTATTAAGAAATGATTGGTTCATAAATCCATTCTATCTCATAAGTTACATTATGCTAGTGATCTTACTTAGGAGGATATCAAGTATTTAAAGATAAGTATTCAGATTGACCAATCACATAGCTTATTAAAGATCTTAATAATTTTAAATTAATGAGTTAAGATTAATGTCAAATCATGGTGTATTATTGGATTTATGCAAGTTGATCTATCTTTCAAATCAAGTTGATTTATTTAAAGTGATTAAGGTTAAGATCTTAATCAAAACAAGTTAGGACTTAAATCCTAACTTAACCAAACCAAGAACATTTGTTTAATTTATGGATCAATGACAAATCAGTGGATTATTGGTGTATTATTGATGTTTATTTCAAGATTTAGGATTAAGTTTGATTTACTTAATCTTTTTCTTAAGATTCTTAAGTTCAATTATAGATTAATATCAATTTAATCATTTATGATGTATAAACAATCATGAGAGTTCTCTAACATTCATCTCACTGTTATTGAAACATAAGAATATGAATTTACATAAAATAAAAGTAATTAAGGCTAATCAAATTTTAAATCAAGAAAAATAAATTAGCATTTAATTACAAATCTAACCATTCAAATTTTATGAAACTTGGCAAGTGTGTTCTAATAGATAATACAAATAATTAGATACTATATTTGAGGATTTTGACTAAGAAGAAATCTTAATTTTCATTAATCATACTTTTATAAGATTAGGGCATAATTAAGAGAATAAAAATCAAAGAATTATTTCCCTTAGCATGTGCACATTACAAGGCATTAGAACATAATGGAACTTAAATCAAGCAATTTGGTTAAGTATACATGCTAATCAACCCTAATTAGGTTCTGAAGTAATTAAGTAAAAATAGAAGATCAAATGATTAAAATAATAATATTATTTTATGTTGTTGTTCCTTATGATTTATTGAACAATTTGATATACAATTTCATAGGATTTGGATCAGTAGATCAAAAGTTACTCAAATAATTTATTATGTATTTTTCTAATTTAATTTCCCTATGAATCAATTAACCATAATATTTTCCTTAAGGAAAATAAATCCAATTAATCGGATTAATATTAAATGGGCTTGGCCATTACTAAAAGGCGTGGGTTGATCGGGGCCCGAAGAACCCGACACTGACGCACAGCGCAGGTCATGGGCTGATCCGACCTGCACAGTGCTGTCGTCCCCTACCCTTCTTCCCAAAGACTTAGGAAATTATGGTTAGCTTTTGTGGCTAAATCTCGGGTGCCCCGACCACCACTTGGCCCCAATTATATCCCTACACGATCAGTGGGCCAACATGCATCGATCGCACTCACTAGCCCCTTATGAAGAGGTCTGGTTCGCCTGGACTTTACTCACCCGAGAGATATCACCTTGGAGCTACTGTGGGGAGACAATTCTCACCACAAAGGCCATAATTGGCCATAATTCAATCCTTACACCTTCAAGGATGTGATACAGATCAAACCCCTGATGTGGCTGGGTCTGAGGCTCGCTGAATCGCTGGGTCCTTACTCAGATCTAGCATTCATAAAGGCACTTAGCATGATCAATCAATTTGATGGATCAGGGGTAGCTTAAGGTGCAATAACATATGCATTGGGTTTGATTCTACATACCAATCATTACGAATCAAATGGAGGAGGACTTGAGCCTGATTGGATCAGATCATGCAAGGGGGGTACCTGGTTCAATGAGGGAGCTCGGGCCGATCAACAAAGGGCAATGCAAGGATGTTGGGCTTCAGAGGAGAGCTCTTAAGGATTCTGAACATCAAAAATCACCTGTATTAGCGGTTCGCAAGCCTGGGACTTCTGGGAGAACTCGGCAGATCAGCAATGGCGGATTGGGAAGGAGAGCTTCAATGGGGATCAATTAAGCAGTAAAGGATGCTAAGCAGTGATCTTGAGGCTATTTATAGCCTCAAGGAGAAGCCAGAGAAGAATGAATTGGGATGGAAGCAGCCCAAGAGATCGAGCCTTGGCCAAGCTTTCGAATTTCAATTTGAGCTCGGCCGGGTCACGGGGTCTGATCGGGATGCCTTGCCAGGAAATGGAAGATCTTAATGGCATGCTGAGCTGGCCAAAGGAGTGGGGGGCAGTGTAGCTTAATGGCATGCTAATCAGGTAGGAAGTTAACCCAATATTAGAGTGCTACCTTAGCACCTAACATCCAATTAGAAGTAAACTAATCAAATATAAATGCTAAGTGGCCAAGTTTTCTTATAAGTAGTTGTTAAGTTAAGATAATAAACAATAGGAACAATTAAGGAGATACATGAAAACATTACAAGTATAATAAAAATACAAGAAATTAATATAGTCACCTCATTCAACCCAAACAGTTATAAATAAGGAATTCACAACATAGTTAGACAAGGGTATGTAAAAATAACTCGAGCAATTTTAAGTTTAATTATTACAAATCCATTTAAATGAAAAGGAAAGAGAGAATATAACCATTCTCTTTATTAAACCAAAAGTGCAAGAAATTTAAATAATAAGTAGAAGTTTTTCATTTTAGGAGCTCTTCAAGCATTAGGACATGTATTACCTGAATCAAAGAGCTCTTGATTTATCATATTTTGGTGTTTAAATATGATAGGGCAAAGCTAATAAAAGAAAAAGTGTAATTAGTATTGTGTAATAGAGACTTTAGTGTCCAACTACAGCTCGGGCGCTGCAGCGCGCCATGGCGATCCCAATCAAAAAGCTGAGGCGCAGCAGCGCGCCTCAGCGGTGAGCAACCAAAATGCAGGTGCAGCGTGCCATAGCGGATCACGGCGCCATTTCAGGTGAAACATTTCTCAGATCATATTCAAACTAATATGCTGCTATTTTAAAAGTTTGAGCACTGCAGCGCGCCGTGGCACGTTGCGTCCTGGAAGGTCTGGCGCTACAGCACACCGCAGCGCCCGACGGAGACCTGCTTTGTTCTAGGTCATGATCTGAAGAAATCTGATGGAATTTTGGATATATTGGAGTTCAAGAATGACCTAAGTACTTAAGGCTAAGTGCTGAGAAGAGGTCTAAGGCTTTTGTAATCAGTTTGGAGGTTTTTGGTGGCTTGAAGGAGAAGAGCCCTAAGCTAAACTCAAGGGAGTTGCTGAGCAAGTAAAGTCTTAATGTTTGGAGGGGGGACTCCATGGCGTAGCAGCTTTTTCTTTTCTCTATTCTTAGAGTAGAGCTACAATTGTGTATGCTGAGGTGATATATCTCTTGTAACTCTATAAACTTTGAAGTTTTTTCATATTGGATTTTCTCATTGGTGTGGCTCCATAGTTTTTCCCAATTTTTGGATTTTCCACGTATATGCTTGTGTTTGGATGATTTTTTATGTGCTGCATTCTTCTTTCTATGATTTTGTGATTTCCTAAGCTAGCTTGGCAACCATTAACGCACCCTAATCCTCAAAGTCTTTAGACTTTGGTTTGTTATTTGCATTACAAGTGGTATTCCGCATTGTTTGTCTTATGCTGTGTGCACCAAAAAGTGATATCAGAGAGTTAGGTTATTTGCCTTGTTGCTAAGGAGGGTTTGCTTGTTTGAGTGGTAGCTATGGTCGAAGAAATGAGATACAAGATTGAGAAGTTCAGTAGGTTGAACTTTGCATTCTGGAAAATACAAATGGAGGATTTGCTCTACTAGAAGATGTTGTATCTTCCATTGAAAGGAGCTGATAAGAAACTTGGAACTATGACTGATGAAGAATGGGAGGTTCTTGATAGAACCTCTTTGGGTTTGATTTGTTTATCACTGTCTTCTTCTGTTGCTTTCAATATTGTTAATCAGAAAACTACTGTATATCTCATGAATGCTCTGATGAGAATGTATGAGAAGTTGTCTGCTTTGAATAAGGCTTTCTTGATGAAAAAACTATTCAATATGAGGATGGTGGATGGCCATTCAATGACTGAACACCTCAATGGGTTCAACACCGTGACAAGCTAGTTGAGTTCGGAGGGCATGAGCTTTGATGATGAGGTATGAGCTATTTTGTTCATATCTTCTTTGCCAAGACATTTGGGATGGGCTAGTTACAACCATAAGTAATTTATCAGGGAATGCGTCATTGAAGTTTGATGACATCGCTGGGCTTGTGCTGAATGAGGAGGTGAGAAAGAAAACTCATAGAGAGGCATCACCTCAGTACTGAATGCTGAGAGCAGGGGAAGACATGCTGAAAGGAGACATACCAGAAATAGGTCTATATATCAGCGAGGTAAATCAAGACATAGAAAAGCAAAGCAGGATTGTTGGAATTGTGGGAAGGCAGGTCACTTCAAGAAAGATTTCCCTACTCTAAAGAAGCCAAGTGGTGGTAAGATGTTGAACCCCATTGTAAATGTTTCAGCTGAGGAGGACCAGGAAGTTTTGATCCTCTCACTTGTTAACACAGAGTCTTGGGTTGTGGACTCAAGCACCTCATTTCATGCAACTCTATTGAGGAGTACCTTTAAGAATTACACCAAGGGTGACTTAGTGAAAGTATATCTTGGAGATGATAAGAAGTGTGATATCATCGGTAGAGGTGATGTAGATGTGAAGCTACCAAGCGGCGCTATTTTGAAGCTTAAGGATGTTAGATATGTGTCATGTCTAAGAAGGAACTTGATCTCTGTAATCCAGTTAGCCAGAGAAGGCTACAACACTTGTTTCATATGAGACTCATAAAAGGTTAATAAGGGTGCACTCATTATTGCACTGGGCAGTATGGAATGTACACTTTACTTGATCAATAAATTATTTGATACTATTGCAGCTGTAGAGGAGATAGATGTAGATCTATGGCACCAGAGGCTTAGCCATATGAGTGAGAGGGGGCTGAAATCTCTACAATCAAAAGGGAAGCTCCAAGGGCTAAAGTCAGTTGACTTGGATTTCTGTGAATATTGCATGCTAGACAAATTGAAGAAATTTTCTTTCTCCAAAGTTGGAAGGGAGCTCAAAAATAAGAAATTAGAGTTGGTACATACAGATGTATGGGACCAACTCCTATATCCTCCATAGGTGGAGCAACATACTTTGTCACTTTCATTGATGATCATATAATAAAGGTATGGATTTACTTTCTAAAGCATAAATCAGATGTATTTGATGTGTTTGGAAAGTGGTTAGCCTTGGTGGAGAATGAGACCGGATTAAAGCTGAAATTCTTAAGATCTAATAATAGCGGCGAGTAATGTGATAAGCAACTCAAGGAATTATGTGCCTTGAGAGGAATCAAAAGCGAGTTTACAGTTCCTAGAACACCGCATCAAAATGATATTACATATTGGATGAACCGTATAATCACAGAGAGAGCCAAAAGCATGAGATTGCATGCAGGTCTCCCAAAGCAGTTCTGGGCTGAAGCCATCAACACGGTTGTATACTTAATCAATAGGGGACCTTCTGTACCCTTGAATGAAGGGATTCCTGAGAAAGCTTGGAGTGGAAAGGAGGTGAAATTGAACCACCTCAAGGTATTTGGTTGCTCATCCTATGTGCATATTGATGCAGGATCCAGGAGCAAACTTGATACAAAGGCGATCAAGTGCACATTTGTTGGATATGGCGCGGGCGAGTTCGGATACAAATTCTGGGACAATGAAAACCAGAAAATTATCAAAAGTAGCGATGTCACTTTCAATGAAAGTGAGATGTCCAAAGACTGTATGGGAGTCAAGACTTACCCCAAGGATGCTTCAGATGGAGAACCCCGGCACATAGAGATTGATGACAATGCTGAGCCAGATGTTGGAGAAGCTCAAGAGGGTATCAATGTTGAACCACAAACACCCATGTTAAAAAGATCCACAAGAGCATCTAGACTACCACAGAGGCACTCTCCTTCTTTGTTCTATTTATTACTAACTGATAGTGGTGAACCAGAAATTTTAGAAGAGGCACTTCAAGTTGAAGATTCAAGCAAGTGGGAGGCTGCCATGAGTGATGAAATGGCATCACTCATGTCAAATGGGACATGGGAGTTTGCACCCTTACCAACTGGGAAGAAAGCTCTTCAAAACAAGTGGGTTTACCAGATGAAAGAAGAGATAAATGGAAACAAAGGCTACAAGGCAAGACTTGTCGTAAGAGGTTTCCAACAAAAGCATGGGGTCTACTATAGTGAAATCTTCGCCCTAGTTGTGAAGATGAAAACCATCAGGGTTGTACTGAATTTAGTCACAGTTGAAGATTTGCATATAGAGCAAATGGATGTTAAAACAACATTCCTTCATAGAGAATTGGAAGAAGAGCTTTACATGCAACAGCCTGAGGGGTACAAGGCTCAAGGTAAAGAGAAGTCTGAGATAGTGTGCAAGCTCAAGAAAAGCCTCTATGGCTTGAAGCAGATGCTAAGGCAGTGGTACAAAAGGTTTGATAGGTTCATGTCAGAATCAAGGTACAAAAGATGCCAGGCAGATCACTGCTGTTACATAAAACAGTGTAAGTCCTCTTATATCATTATATTATTATATGTAGATGATATGTTGATTGTAAGATCAGACTTGGAGGAGATAAAGATGCTGAAAGAACAGATGTCAAGGGATTTTGACATGAAGGATTTGAAGATTTTTGATCAGAGGTCAATTTAATTTTCTTAATTTTCTGGGTATTTAAATATTATTAAAATATTCTGGACAAATTTGATGACTTCTCAAACACTTCCAAAAATATCACCCCTAGCAATTTGGGTGTGGTTAGTCCAATAGTGGACTCTATTTTTTATTCTGAGGTCTAAGTAAATTAGGCATTCTCAGAATTATCAGAAAACTAGGAAATATTGGAAATTGCCAAACAATCTCCAAATTGAACGAAATTTGAAATGGAGATTACTAATACTATTATAAGACTAATAGAAAAGGATTATAGTCAATTAGGTCACTAATTGACGGGTAACAATACTAGGATTATTACAGACTCCCCTTCTTAAAAAGAGTGTCGCCCACAACACACAACAATTAAAAATAAGGAAATTGAAAATGCAAAAGGAAGTCTAAAGAAATGATAACAAAATCAAAAGAACTAAATCTACCTGATTAAGAAAAGAATTATGGGAACTTCTTTAGCATATCCTGTTCTTTCTCCTACGTGGCTTCACTAGCTGGATGATTATGCTAATGGACTTTGATTATAGGAATGCTACGATTTCTTAACTGCTTAAGATCCCACCACAGAATCATAATAGGTTTAATGACGAAAGTTAAATTAGGTTGTAGTTCCATTATAGGTATCTGAACTTGTTGACTTGGATCTAACAAACACCTTCTTAGTGAAGAAATGTGAAATATATTATGTACAACCAAGAAGTCTTCTGGCAACTCTAATCTGTAAGCGGATGTTCCAATCCTTTCAATCACTTCAAAGGGTCCTAAATACCTTGGACTCAGCTTTCTAAAAACACTGAATCTCTGCACAACGTGCATCAGACTAACTTTAAGATAAGCCATATCACCTACTTGGAACTCTAACTGATGATGATGAGCATCATGATATTTCTACTGTCTATCCTGAGCTACAGTCATATTGCGCTTGATCAATTGAACTTTCTTAGTGGTCTCTTATACTAACTCGAAACCATAAAGTTGAGAGTCTCATACTTCAGTCCAAGCAACTAGAGTTGTACATCTCCTTCCATAAAGAGCTTCATAAGGAGCCATACCAATACTGGACTAATAACTATTATTGTAGGCGAACTCAACTAGCGCTAAATGATCTTCCCATGATCCACCAAAGTCTAGAACACAAAGACGTAAGAGATCTTCCAAGATCTGATTAACACGCTCAATCTGACAATCTGTATGGGGGTGGAAAGCAGTACTCAATGCTAAACTTGTCCCAAAGTCTTGCTGAACAGCTGACAAAATTCTAGAAGTGAATCTACTGTCTCTGTCAGAAACTATACAATTACCCATAGGCATTACCTTTGGGAAGTTTTCTCACTACCCGTCGGTAGTTTAATCAAAAATTAGAAACTGATAGTGTGTCTTTCCTCTGGATTTTCTCACTTCCTAATAAGGGCTAAATCCCTCCATATGACTCCCAGGGGCTGCCAGCAGGCCCAATCTGTACAGATTCTCAGTGTTGTTTTCCATCCTCCAAAGATAAACACCATAATAATATATACCATATTTCATCTTTTTGTTACATGCTTATTTGATAATATTCCTTTGCAGATTTATAAGCGGTAAGCAATTTTATAATACAAATAATACTCAAATGAAAATGGCTCAAATAAGAATACTGAAATAAAACTTATAAGTAGATTTACGTACCTGACTATTTTGATAAAATCACAACCATGTTAATTTCTTTGATCTGCCAAAAATAGTTTAATTTATTAATATTTTATTAGGTTTATTTAGGTTTCTAAAATAATAATAAAAGGAGTATTTAAATTAATTTATTTATTAATTTTGTGTGATTATTAAGCTTTATAAGGTCAAATTAGGAATTTGACCTATAAGGGCAATTTTAAAATTTTACCCAAATGAAATTTAAAATTTTTATTAGTTTACTGTAGATTATGTCCTAAGATTTCCATAGAACCTAAAATTATCAAATTCTGATATGTATTGGCTAAGTTATAGCTAATACAAGTTCTAGGTTTAATAATTATAATTTAATTTGACTAGTGAGTTATTAGTGAAATTGGTCACAAAATTACTAAACTAATCACACAACTAGGTTTCTAATTTACTTTATGAGTTTTTCAAAACTTAAATTGTTCAATTTTGATTATTAAATTTGCTAATTTTCATTAATCAAATTTTAGAGTAATTAGGGTTAATTAAAAGATCTAACCGTTGGATCTAAAATATTTTTACATATTACTATAATTTATGTTTTTTTTATCTAAATTGATATTTAGATCACCTAATTTGGAGTTCAATTAACCAAATTACAGTCAATTGACGTTCTAGGGTTAAATGGCTTAATTAGGGTTATGTCCTAACTATGATTAGTCTCAAATTAATCCAAACAGCAAAATGATCATTCTCAAATTATTCCTTAGGGTTTGCTGATCACTTTCAGACCCATATTGGGTATGTTTATATATGTGTGCACAAAGTTATTGTTAAATCAAAATTTGGGACATTTAATGCTTAAGTAGGGGTCCTAAATGTCACTATGCAAAATAAAGGTCCAAATGCAAAATTTATAGTACCAATGTGTTTCTTATTTTTTACTGATCAAAATGAGATATTATTTCAATATACTTGGATAAGTAAATCTAAAGTTATGGAGGCTTAATCATTTGGATTTAATTAATTAAAACTAAATTAAATAGCAATTAAATTAAATTAAATTATACATTATATCAATACACGACGGGACCCACATATCCTGCGTGGCAAACAATCGGATGACAGCAGCTAGAAGTGGGACCCACAATAGGCGCGGTGCGGGGCCCGCTGCTGAGTCTTGACATTTCTACGCACCACACGTGGATGTGGGACCCACCCCAATCCCTCGAGTGACACGAGGAGATGCCAACCCAGGTGACCCTTCGGCTTCCTCCACCGATGTAACAACCCAAGGTTGTTACCCAGCTTAATTTTAGCTCAATCGTATCGTAATTATCATTCCATTAAATTCATCTAGTCATCAGAACCAAACCCTGAAGGTTTGGAATAATTCGGAGCTAAATCCAATATTTTGGATTATTTTAATATTTAATTAATTAGAAAATTGAGATATTTATTTTGACCTCAAAATCAAAATCCGACTTCGCCGTTGCGATTATCACCCCCAAATTAGCTAGGGGCGATGCTTTAGACGCACTTGAAAGTCATCGAATTTTCGTGAATATTTTAATGTAATTAAATGCGTCGAAAATAGGAAAATTAAATAATCGTCGAAATTAAATTCCAACTTCGTCGTTGAATTCCTCACCCCCAAATTAGCTAGGGGTGAATTTTTGGGAATTTTTGGAGCACGTTTCAAAAATCAGAATATTTAAATAATTATGGAAAATAAATGAGTAATTAAGAAATTCTTGGGTCCCTAATTTGCAATTTCCCTATTTCTTTAAAAAATATTTTTGGCTACCACCTCCCTTGCAAAAATTGGCTGGCCATCCTTCCCCTCATCTCTTGGCCATGCTAGCTAATGATGAACCCTACCCTTTCCCTTCTCTTTTAAATGGAGAACTCAGCCATCTTCTCCACTTGCTAAAATTTTCTTCATTCCCTCTATTTCTCCATTGCTGCACTTTGAGGAAGAAGAAGAAGAAGAAGAAGAAGAAGAAGAAGATAGAGCCTTCCTCATCCACCTCTAGCAAGGATAAAGGTACCCTCTTGCTCCTCTCATTATCTTTTTTATGATGTTGTGATGTTAGAATGCAACCTTGAAAGTCCATATGCATGTATGAAAGCCATTGAGGCTCTTAAGAACTCACAAAAATATGCTATATTTTTCATCTATTCTGCATACCCTTGTATTCATCATTATTTTTAGTATAGCTAAAATGCTCCGTTTATGCTGATTTTGGTGTCGATGGAAAGGTATCGGAAATACCTTTCCATTAATGAATAGCACCACTCATGGAACTCTCTGGATTGAGAGTAATTAAGCTCGAAAATTGGCCCTCATGGGTTTCGCACTGGCGAAATCACCGTCTGCTGCTGCAGCGTGCTGTAGCGCGCTGCAGCGGGTTGCCGCAGGCTATAGCGGACAGGAAAACTTAGGGAAAATATATAAAAATGCATGTTGACCTAATTGAATAGTAACTTGCAAAATGGGTCGCTACAGCGCGCGGTAGCGCGCTGTAGCAGACTATAGCGGAAATTCCAGAACTTAGGAAATGTCGAAAATAAATTAATTGAACAGTAGATTTGAAAAATAGACCGCTACAGCGTGCGGTCGCGCGCTGCAGCGGTCTACAGCGGTAATTTTGCGAAAAACCATAAAATCATTAAATAAAAGTAATTGAACAGTGATTTTTGCAAATCGAACCGCTCCACTGCGCCACAGCGCGCTGTAGCGGATTGCAACGTCCTGCAGCGAGTGGCAGCGCAATGGCGCTACCGCACGGAAAGCGCTACAGCGCCCAGATTTGCAAAATTTCCATAATTTTCCAGAAACTGCCCAGATTTTGTAAAACTGCCTAGTTTTGGCTGAAATTGCCAAAACTTCATTGTTTTAGCTAAAATTGAACATTGCATAAAATTTTATATGAAAGTTGAATTTAAAACTTGTCACTTATAAATTAGCCCTCATATCTACTATGGATCTTAAACATATGTTATGCTAAAGAATAAGAATTAGAACCATAATTGCTTGTATTTATTAGGTATAGTTTAACAACCAAATGGCATGAAACTTAGATCTTTTAGAATTGTGAGTAAGTGCTAATCTCTTTATTTGTTTTAGGATTTGATTAGCATTAATCACATTTTTATTTTATGTCATCTTTCCATTTATATGCCCTTATGATATTAGGATGTTTGTTAGAAAACTTTAACATTTAAATGGGACATCTTGATATGTAAACAAAACTTGAACATAAGAATCTTGATAACTTGATTAAGTAGATAATACTTAATCTAAACCTAAAGTTTGACATCAATAATACACTAATAATACATTGATTTGTCATTAACCTTTAAATTAACCTTTGGTCTTATAGTAGAAAGGTTAGGGGTTAAACCCTAACTTATCTTGATTAAGATCTAAACCTTAATCACTTAATTAATTAACTTGATTGTAAGATAATTCAATTGACATTATTCCAATAATGCATATGATTTGGTATTGATCTTAAATTATCAAATTAGAAGTGTCAAGAATAATATTAAATATGGGTGATTGAACCATCTGAATCCAAACTTTAGATATTTGATTTTCTCTTATATAAGACAATTAGCATAACATGGAAATAAAATTGTAATGATTTATGCAGTGATCTAACTCCAAAAAATCTTTGGTTTTATCCCATGATTATAGAATAGGAAAAGATCAAATGAATTTTAATCATTTGATCTAATTATCTTAACTTAAGTATAGCAAGTAAATCTTAAGAAGTAGAAAAGTGAGATCTTAAGGGTCTTGTTATAGGATTCATCATTAAAATGATTATAGACCTTAACTAATGATATATTGAGGTAGGAAGGACTTTTGTGACTTATTGAGGTACAAACCTAGTTGATCCTTCATAACTTTAGAAGTTGAACTTGACACCTTGTGGTAGGAATCACCTAAAGTACTTAGATTATGACTCATTTCTTATGGTAGCAACCTATGTTGAGTGATCCTTTGATCATATCATTGGAGCCTTATGTAGGATACACCTACTTAGAGTAAGGATTAATAGATTTGATAAATCCTTATTGATTAAATAGAACCTTCTAAACTCAGATTGTTGGTTGGGTGTAGTAGGGTATACTCATATTACTGGATTAATTCAGAAATATTCATGATTGGTTGATTCACTCCAATGTGGACTTATGACCAGGTGTTATCCTGCGGGATTAGCCGAATACAGTTCCGTTAGAATAAATCTTCCAAGACTAAGAGTGTTACAATTAGTGAACAAGATCCTTAGTTTGAGATATAAACTGCGACCAGGTTCTGCCTCCTATCGTAGTGCGCTTCGATAAGTGCTGTTTAAGCAAACTAAGTATCCTAAGTCACTTGGCATAGACCACTAAGTATGCTTATAATTAGGGCATTTAATGACTTAGCTTGAGATGTAAACTGTGACCGGGTTCTGCCTCCTATTGTAGTGCGCTTCGATAAGTGTAGTTTAAACAAGCTAAGAGTTAAATTTGCATTTCTTGCAAATATGCTAAATATGTGTATACAATCATCCTAGCTAATGATTTTCAAGTAAACTCTCAACTCTAACCAATTACCTTAGTTAGAATCTTAGGAGTCAAAATCCTTTTAGCATGATTCTGCATAATGGAGACTTTGGATTCATTATCAGATTTTAAAGTATTTTCTGGATTTATCTGAGGTAGTTTAGAAGCATGAGCATGAACATAAGCATAATGTATGAATATCAGAATGATGTATAAGTATTAGTGATGATCTATGAGTTACAGAATGTTGCATACATTGATGGGGGAATTTATGGATGCATCAGTGTCATCAATAAATAGTATTCCCAACAGGGTGTATGTAGACATTGGACCGTACTGCTCATAACAGTTCAATGATATTTTGGTAGCATATCAGTAGCATACCGCATTGAGGCATATTCAGATGCATAGTTTCAGTGACATATAGCATAATTTACAGATAATTACTCAATTTTAGATTCAGTACTATTTTTGGTTTACTTTCAGTATTTAGTTATAGTTCAGATTTACTTTGTTTTACTTCAGTTTTGTATAGTTTTATACAGTTTTATATTTTCAGATATGTTATAGTTTTCCTGCAATTTTATACATGTTATGTAAATGTTAAGTAAATAATTATAACTGTTTAGAATAGTTTTGATGTGTTAGACTTATTGTCTAACACGAGGTACTTTTGGGATCTAGCAATTTGCTAGATCCTGAGCATTATATTGAGACAGGTCAGGAGGACACTTAGGAGATTCAGGAGGAGCCCGTGGAGCATTAGTGGACTCTCCTCCAGTTTTATTTTCTGCTTAGTATTTTCAGTTCAGTTTTATGTCTATTTCAGTAAACAGTTTGTAATAAATCTGGATGTATTTTCTTTTCTTTTCTGAGACACATATTTTCATACAGCTTCTGTGATGAATGTTTTCTAGATGTTTGCTTTAAACTTTTGCACTCTATTTTTATATCATTTATACTTAGTATTGTGATGTGATCAGCATGCTGGAAATACTGATATTTTATACATATATTGGATTCTTAATGTATTATAAATCCAATGCATATATTTGCCTAATACTTAGGATAAGGATACTACTCTTATCTTAAATATTAGCTCTCAACCCCACTTGAGGTTGAGTCAGCAGCCCTTCAGGTGGGCTTAGTTTTTCAGCCATTTCGGGGAGACAGGGTATTCCTCCCCGAGTGGCGCACCGCTCCACCGTCGATATGATTGTACTTAATTCTTTTGTGCGCGACGACGGGGCGAGGTGCTACACCCGACACGAACGCAAAGGAAGCAACGGTTAACCCTAAGGAGTACTATGGACTATCGGCAAAATCCATCGCAGTTAGGTTCGATCAAGACAATCGAACCTTATAGATGCTCAATCAACCTCATGAAATAGATAAACAAAATGGAAAATATGCAGATTGCTTAAGATATCGAGGGATTGAGCATACCTAAGTTAAATAGTGAGTTTTGCTTGAGGCTCGATCGACTTCTCTGAGCTTGGTTTTCGTGGAAAATGAAGTAACAAAACATTCTATGAACTTAAATGGTGCCGAAATAGAGCCTTCAGCGGCGCTCGATGGATGGCATGGAGCTAGGGCGACGCGTGTCCCCATCCGCGACACGTGGAGTCTTTGCGAGGAAGACGAACTCCCTGCCGTCTGATCAATCGATCACACAGCCACGATCTTCCATCCCGATTGACGGAAAGGGGAGACGGCAGGTCAATAAAGCTAACGGTGCGATAAGCAATTGGACGGAAACTGTTAGGCTTATTAATTTAATATTAATATTAGTTTATTTTATATCCTGTTTATTAATCAAAATTTAAATAACTAAACGCATTTCAAAAAATTTCAATAAATCACCCCTAACTAAATGAGGGGTGAGGAACGCAACGGCGCACTTGGATTTTTGTTTCGATGAGTATTTAATTATTTAATTTTTTTGGTATATAAATAATATTAAAATATTTATCAAAATTTCAACGACTTCCAAATGTCTCCAAAACTTCACCCCTAGCTAATTTGGGGGTGGTGAATGCAATGGTGAAATCGGATTTTCAATCTAAGGTCTATATTATTTAAATATTAATAAATAAATTTGAAAAGAAATTATGGTATTTTACATTCTCTCCAACTTAAAAAAGATGTCGCCCCGACATCAATCTAAAATTTAAAAAAATCTATTAAATCTAGAATCACTTACTAGTGGAATAAGTGAGGATATGTTTGCTTCATACTTGATTCTTCTTCCCATGTAGCTTCTTCTTTGCGGCATTTCTTCCATCAAACATTTATCATGGGAATAGATTTATTTCTTAATTTTCTTTCATCTCGATCTAGAATTTCTTCTGGTTCGATCACATAGTTGAGGTTTGGTTGCAAATTAATATCTTCTACTTCCACTCTCATTGAAGGTTCTGATAAGAATTTCCTTAATAAGGAGATGTGAAATATATTGTGCATCATACTCAAATGTGGTGGAAGTTTGATTTGATAAGCCACTTGGCCCACTCTCTTCAAGACTTCAAAAGGTCCAATAAACCTTGGACTTAATTTCCCAGAAATTCCAAATCTTGAAACTCCTCTGAATGGATTAACTTTTAGATATACAAAGTCTCCAACAAAAAATTCCACATGATGATGATGAGCATTGAAATATTGCTTCTGTCTATCTTGTGCTATTTTCATTCGATGCTGAATTAACTTAATCTTTTATGTTGCCTGAAGAATTAATCTGATTTTAATATTCTGTTTTCTCCAACATTAATCCAAGATAAATGAGTGATACACTTTCTTCCATAAAGGGCTTCATAAGGAGCCATTCTAATGCTTGCTTGAAAACTATTATTATAAGAAAATTCAATTAATGAAAGGTGATCATCCCAACTTCCTCCAAAATCTAGTACACAAAGATGAAGGAGATCTTTTAGAGTTTGATTTACTCTTTCACTTTGTTCGTCAATTTGCGGATGAAATGATGTGCTCATACAGAGCTGGGAACCAAGATATTGATGAACTATTTTCCAGAATTTTGACGTGAACCGGCTGTCTCTATCAGAAACAATAGTTTTTGGAATACCATGTATCTTACAATTTCTGTAAGATAAATCTTCGCCAATTTATCTATTGTATCTGTCTGCTTGATGGGTAAAAAGTGTGCTGATTTTATAAGCCTATCCACAATTACTCAAATAGAATCATTATTAGATTTTGAGTGAGGAAACCCAGTTATGAAATTCATAGAAATGTCTTCCCATATCCATTGAGGAATAGCTAAAGGTTGAAGTAATCCTCCTGGTTTTTGATGCTCCGCTTTTACTAAGTTATAAGCTTCATACTTGGATATAAATTCAGCAATACTTTTATTCATTCCTGGCCATAAAAAGTGTGATTTTAAATCTTGGTACATCTTATTATTTCCTGGATGAATTGAGTATCTATACTGGTGAGATTCTTTCAATACTTTTGATCTTAACTCAGCTTTATTAGGTATCCAAATTCTAGATCCACACCAAATGTTCTTATTTGAATCCAAATTTAGCTCTAGATGCTTTCCTGATTGAATGGATGTAGCCAAAGAGTTATATTCTTCATCAATATGTTGAGCTTCTTTAATTTCATCCATTAATGAGCATTTTATAGTTATTTGAAATAGATTAACATTTGATGGTAACACGACTTCTAATTGGAGATCTTCTATTTCTTTGAGTAAGATAGGGTTAGAGGTCAAAATATGCAAATGTGAAGTTGCCTTTCGACTTAGTGCATCTGCTACTACATTTTCCTTTTCAGGATGATATTGAATTCATAAATCATAATCCTTGATTAACTCTAACCATCTTCACTGCCTTAAATTTATTTTTTTCTGTGTAAAGATATATTTTAAACATTGGTGATTAGTAAAAACTTCACATCTTACTCCATATAAGTAATGTCTCTAGATCTTAAGTGCAAATACTATTGCAGCCAATTCTAAATCATGAACTGGATAATTTTTCTCATGAACTTTAAGTTGTTTAAATGTGAAGGCTATAACTTTTCCTTCTTGCATAAGAACACAACCTAATCTAATTCTAAAAGCATCACAAAAAATTTTATATTCTTTTCCTTCAACTGGCAACACTAAAATAGGAGCCGATATTAGACATTCTCTTAACTTTTGAAATGCTGATTTGCAAGATGAATCCCATACGTAAGGCACATCTTTTTGAGTAAGACGAGTAAGAGGGACTGCAATTTGGAAAAAGTTCTTAACAAATTTACGATAATAGCCAGCTAATCCCAAGAAATTGCGTATTTCTGTTACTAAAGTAGGTTGGGGCCATTCCTGAATTGCACTAATTTTGCTTGGATCAACTGATATTCCATCTTTGCTAATTATATGCCCTAAAAAGGCTACTGATTGAAGCCAAAATTCACATTTTGAGAATTTGGCATACAATTGATGTTGCCTTTATAAACTCAAGGTAATCCTAAGATGCTCTTCATGCTCTTTAGAATTTTAGAATAAATCAATATATCATCAATGAAGATGATGATAAATGAATCTAAGTAAGGTTTTATTATCCGATGCATCAAATCCATAAAGTAGGATGGGACATTAGTTAACCCAAAAGGCATCACCAGGAATTCATAATGCTCATAACATGTTCTAAAGATAGATTTAGAAATATCTTCTTCTTTAATACGGAGTTGGTGATAACCAAACCTTAAATTAATTTTTGAAAATATTGAAACACTGACTAATTGATCAAACAAATCATCAATTCTTGGTAACAGGTATTTGTTTTTAATGGTAACCTTATTCAATTCTTGGTAATCGATACATTAGCGAATATTCCCATCTTTCTTTTTAACAAATAAGACTGGAGCTCCCCATGGGGAATTACTAGGTCTAAATAAACCTTTTTCAGTCAACTCCTAGAGTTGATTCTTAAGTTCTTCTGACCCTTTGGGTGCCATTCTGTATGGAGCTTTGGATAAAGGATTCATTCCTTGAATTAAATCAATGTTGAATTCTACTTTTCTTTGAGGTGGTAACCCTGGAAGTTCTTTTGGGAAAACATATGCATACTCTTTTACTATAAGAGTTTCTTCAAGGGGCATAAATTTAGTATCATAATTAGAGAGTAAGGTTAAGAATATAGGGTATTTCTTTCTAATAAACTTTTCAATTTTATTAGTTGGAATAAGGCTGATAACTGCACTTCTTTGACCAACAAATGTTATTTTCTTACTTCCACTATAAATATATACTCTCTTCTTTACATAATTAATTAAGGCTTTATTATGACTCATCCAGTCCATCCTAAGAATAATATCAAAAGTGGTTATAAGGATGACAGTGAGTTTAGCCTCCCATGAAATTCCACTTATATCTAACTTACATTTATAAAAGACATTTGTCTCTAAGAAATCTCCTGATGGTAAATTAATTTTGAAAGTTATTCTACTAGTAATGAATATTTTTGAACCAATTTTGACGAAATAAAAGAATGCGTAGCCCCAGAATCAAAAATAACTGAACACGGGTGCTGAAATAATAGAATAGTACCTGTAACCACATTAGGCTCATCTCTTGCTTCTTCTTGGGATAGATTGAATATTCTGGCCTGGGATGAATTATTTCTTATATTACTAGAAGATGCTATGTTGTTTCCTTGATTTACTGGTGGCCTGCCTTATTTTTTAATATTTATTTTGCCTTGATTTGGGAGTTGATGTCCGTTTATTGTATAAGTAGCACGGCAGAACTTTGTTGTATAATTGGTCATCCCACATCGATGGCATTGACCTACATAGGTAAAATACTTATCTGTACTGTGTATCCTTCCATAAAATCTACAAGTATTTGATATTCTTGGAACATGTCCACTAGGTTGCTTTGAATATTATAAATTCTTCCTTAAGGTCTTGAAAATTGTTGCCTCTTGGATGGAAAATGGGGAGAAAAACTTGGCATCTTTGTTATTCTTGAAGAATATTGTTCTTCTTGGGCTTCCATGAGCTTGGACTTCTCTACTAGTTGGTCAAAATTTGAAATCTGTAGAGGTGTCAAAATATGTTAAAAATTATTTCTTAATTCATTAAGGAATAAGTGACACCTAACTTCTTCTGTTGTAACCATTTTTGAGGAAAAACTAGCTAAACGAGTAAATTCTTCCTCGTATTCAGTCATAGTGTGGCTACCTTGCTTTAATTTTAGAAGGTCCTTTCTCATTGTCTATCTAGCAGACTAGGGTACATACTTCCCAAGAATGCTTTTACAAATTCTTCCCAATGGATCTCTTCTTCTGATCTGTTTTGAAATGTAGTGGTTTTGGCTATTTTCCACAATTTTTCAGCAACTTCAGTCAGTAGATAAGTAGCTAATGACACCTTCTGATCTTTGGAACTCTTGGCACATTTAAATTCTTTCTTTATTCTTTGAATCCATTCTTCAGCTTGATAAGGAGTTGTCTTTCCATTGAATCTTGGAGGCTAAAGCTTAAGAAATATCTGTATATCTTCGTTTACTATTTTTCTTTGGGTCGAAATGGGGTTTGGATTTTGGATTTATTGATTATTTATGAATTGGTTCATCATATTCATGAACTGAAGCATCTAATTTGCTCCACTATGATCAAAAGAAAAGACTGCTTCAATATTATGTGAAATAGTCTCATTATGGTTATGAGTATTCTGAGGAACATTATCATCCTGAGATTGATTGTTGTTGTTTTGATTATGACTCTCCATAATTTGGGGAAATAATAAACTATACTTATTATGCTCTCTAACTTAAAATTCAACTACTAATTATACTTATTATAATCTAGCATTTTCAAAACTGTATTCATAATGTTGGCTCTAATGAATCATTCTTTAGATTATCTCAAACTCTGGCTCTGATACCAATTCTGTGGTGACCGGGGATCGAAGTTCGAGAGTCTCAAAAGAATGATTCATACATTAAAAATATACATTCATGAAATTAAAGAAAATAAAATACATAAATATCCATATTTATATTCAGAGCCATTCATATATAAATTTATAATAGTTTAATATTTACAATAAAGATTACACATCCTTATTTTCTCACATCTCAATTTCTTCTCTTTTATTTCTTAGGCAAATCTTCAAAGCTTAATTTTCAAAACTTGAAAAATTCAATTACCAGTCAGGTAGGAGTACGTAAATCATTCTTATAAGAGTAATTTTAGTATCCTATAATAGGCATAAATCAAATATAGAAATGAATAGAATATTTGCATAGCATTTAGAAAAGAAAAGCAAATTTTCAACTTTAAATAATTGCCCTGCAAGTTAGCTATGAAATTCAATATATATGAAAAGCATAAAATAAATAAATTTTATCAAAAGCATTTGTAATATAAAATCGAGTCCATAGACTCTTGAGCCCAAATGGGTAAACCCATATGCATAACCTTTGGGAAGCTTTTCTCACTACCCGTCGGTAGTTTAATCAAAAATTAGAAACTGATGGTGTGTCTTTCCTCTGGATTTACCCACTTCCTAATAAGGGCTAAATCCCTCCATATGACTCCCAGGGGCTACCAACAGGCCCAATCTGTACAGATTCTCAGTGTTGCTTTCCATCCTCCAAAGACAAACACCACAATAATATATACCATATTTCATCTTTTTGTTACATGCTTATTTGATAATATTCCTTGCAGATTTATAAGTGATAAGCAATTTTGGAATATAAATAATACTCAAATGAAAATGGCTCAAATAAGAATACTGAAATAAAACTTATATGTAGATTTACGTACCTGACTATTTTGATAAAATCACAACCAAGTTAATTTCCTTGATCTGCCAAAAATAGTTTAATTCATTAATATTTTATTAGGAGGTTTCTAAAATAATAATAAAAGGAGTATTTAAATTAATTTATTTATTAATTTTGTGTGATTATTAAGCCTTATAAGGTCAAATTAGAAATTTGATCTATAAGGAAAAAATTTTGTTAGTTTACTGTAGATTATGTCCTAAGATTTCCATAGAACCTAAAATTATCAAATTCTGATATGTATTGGCTAAGTTATAGCCAATACAAGTTCTAGGTTTAATAATTATAGTTTAATGTGATTAGTGAGTGATTAATGAAATTGGTCACAAAATTACTAAACTAATCACACAATTAGGTTCTAATTTACTTTATGAGTTCTCTAAAATTTAAATTGTTCAATTTGGATTATTAAATTTACTAATTTTCACTAATTATGTTTTTAGAGTAATTAAGGTTAATTAAGAGATCTAACTGTTGGATCTAAAATATTTTTATATATTATTGTAATTTAGGTTTTTCTAATCTAAATTGATATTTGGATCACCTAATTTAGAGTTCAATTGACCAAATTACTATCAATTGAAGTTCTAGGGTTAAATGGCATAATTAGGGTTATGTCCTAACTATGATTAGTCTCAAATTAATCCAAACAGCAAAATGATCATTCTCAGATTATTTATTAGGATTTGCTGATCACTTTAAGACCCATATTGGATATATTTAGATATGTGTGCACAAAGTTATTGTTAAATCAAAATTTGGGACATTTAAAGCTTAATTAGGGGTCCTAAATGTCACTATGCAAAATAAAGGTCCAAATGCAAAATTTATAGTACTAATGTGTTCCTTATTTTCTACTGATCAAAATGACATATTATTTCAATATACTTGGATAAGTAAATCTAAAGTTATGGAGGGTTAATCATTTGGATTTAATTAATTAAAACTAAATTAAATAACAATTAAATTTAATTTAATTATACATTATATCAATACACGACGGGACCCACATATCCTGCGTGGCAGACAACCGGACGACAGTAGCCATAACCGGGACCCACAATAGGCGCGATGCGGGGCCCACTGCTGAGTCTCGGCATTTCTACGCACCACACGTGGATGTGGGACCCACCCCAATCCCTCGTGTGACACGAGGAGACGCGAATGGGCGGGCTGGGTCGATCCCAACCCAGGTGACCCTTCGGCTTCCTCCACTGACGCGAATGCGAAGGAAGCGACGACTAACCCTAAGGAGTACTGTGGACTATCGGCAAAATCCATCGCAGTTAGGTTCAATCAAGATAATCGAACCTTATAGATGCTCGATCAACCTCATGAAATAGATAAACGAAATGGAAAATACGTAGATTGCTTACGATATCGAGGGATTGAGCATACCTAAATTGAACGGTGGGTTTTGCTCGAGGCTCGATCGACTTCTCCGAACTTGGTTTCCGTGGAAAATGAAGTAATAAAACATTCTAGGAACCTAAATGGTGCCGAGATAGAGCCTTCAGCAGCGCTCGATGGATGGCAGGGAGCTAGGGTGACGCGTGTCCCCGTCCGCGACACGCGGAGCCTTTGCAAGGAAGACAGGCTCCTTGCCGTCTGATCAATCGATCAGACGGCCACGATCTTCCCTCCCGATTGACGGAAAGGGGAGACGGCAGGTCAATAAAGCTAATGGCACGATAAGTAATTGGATGGAAACCGTTAGGCTTAATAATTTAATATTAATATTAGTTTATTTTATATCCATTTTATTAATTAAAAATTAAATAACTAAATGCATTTCAAAAAATTTCAATAAATCACTCCTAGCTAAATGAGGGGTGAGGAACGCAACGGCGCACTCAGATTTTTGTTTCGACGAGTATTTAATTATTTTATTTTTTGCGTATTTAAATAATATTAAAATATTTATCAAAATTTCAATGACTTCCAAATGCCTCCAAAACTTCATCCTTAGCTAATTTAGGGGTGGTGAATGCAATGGTGAAGTTGGATTTTCAATCTAAAGTCTAAATTATTTAAATATTAATAATCAAATTTGAAAAGAAATTCTGGTATTTTACATTTGCTCACTGTGAACCTCAATTTCTCATCCGCTCTCTGTCCTCGGTGCTCCCAGCTTTCCCGACGACTGAACCTGCTGCGTACCGCTGATAGAGGGTGATTTATGGGGTTGAGACCCCCTTACTGAGCGCCTATAATCTCCTGGAGTACTCAGAGCTTCTCATCTTACCTCTGTAGCCTCTGCCATCTTCAGACTTCAGGTACAACCTCTCCCCAACTGAGCTGTGTGAGCTTAGTTCTTTAATTCAAGCACTAGGATAATTGTGTGATGTTCTGGATGTTCTTCCCTAGGCCTTAGAATACTTAGGAATCAGTGGGGTTGGGCCTAGCTCGATCTTGGGAGTAGGAATTCACTATCGGGACTGAGCTTCGTCCAGACAGAGTGCCGACACTGCTCTGGAGTCTCGAACCCCAGACTCCTCTCAATGCATTTTTTTGATCAATAAGGCAAGCTTACCAGACCCAATGTGATTGTTCCTGGGGTATGGGCTAGCTCATTGCGATCATTCCGATCATCTGGTTTCTGCTACGAGTTCATAGTCGAGCTCGAGTAAGGACCCGACGATCCAAGGCACCCCAAATCTTGTGGCCAGAGGGCTTCGATCCGCCTCACCACTAGGATGGTGTAGGGATTGAGATCTAGCCAAATGGTGGTCCCTGTGAGGAGAGTTTACTCCTCACAGTAAACCCTAGATCCTGTAATTAGGGCTGAGCCTATCGAATAGCCATATGACGATTCAGTGCATCCCCGAGAGAGCTTAATGGCAGGATCGATGCGTCTTAACTCTAGGAACGTGTAAGGATTGAATTGAGTCGTCGGCATCCCCTGAGTGTCAAGAATTCCATCACCAAAGTTTCCTCAAGTCGGCCCATTATGGAGGGTATGCGGGGACGACGACACTGTCGCCTTGGGCCAGGCCAGCCCAGGCCCGCGCAATGCGACCGTGCTGGTCAACCGGGTTCCGATCCGACCCGCGCGGTCTGTTATTTAGGCTGGGTAATTTAATCGAATTAAGGAATTAAATTCCTTATGAAAAATAAAGGATAAAATGAATTTAATTAAATTTCCTATGATTCCAATTTAAATAAACATTCGAAATATACTATTTAAATAACTTTAGTTATACTTATCCAAATGGTATGATCCAATATACCATTTTAATCAAAAAAAAATAAGGAATAATAATATAAAATAAAATCAAAGATCCAATGGTTAAATTTTAATAAATTGCCTAATCTTTCTATGTTTGTATTTAAATCATAATAAATTCATTTAATGCCCTAAAATATTAATTAAGGTCTTTGATTTCTTCTAAGACCATAAAGAACCTATTCAAGTCATTAAAAGTAATTTAAGATCTTTAATTTTGCTAATCACCTCTTAATTTCCCTAATAGGAGATTAGTGAGTTAAGTCTTAGATTAACTTCTGATTTTGGTGAATCTAGTTCCTAATGCTTTATTAAGAATAGTATAGCCTATAAATATTTTTGGATCATCATAATAAGCCTTAATACTCTTAATCACCTTAATTGGCCTTAAAATATGATCAGTGATAATTAAGCTATTAATGCTATCAAATCCCAAGTTAAGTATTTTATCCACTTCACTAATCAATACGAAGTTCATTAAAATAGACTTGAATCAATTTAATTGATCAAACCCTAATTTTCCAATTTTATTCTTAAGAGGGGTATTTTGGTTATTTTGGCTAAAATAGGTTTAAGCACTCTTTAAGCCTTGAAATTCCAGTAAAGTGTCTCTAATTAATTCATTAACATTTTCCTGAAATCTTATATTAATAATATTGAGTTAAGTAAATGAATCTTAAAAGTTATATTCAAGATCTTAAGACCCCTAAGTATTCTTACAACCATCCTTCCTTAAAAGAGCAAACGTAAATATCTTTAATACTAAATCTTAGTTTAATTACTTTGTTAAGTTGACTCATAAGCTACAAGTCTTAAGTAAATATTTTTGTAAAATCCTAAGTCTAATCTTTAGCTTAGATCTAAAGTGATTAACCCTAAGATCTTAGATCTTAGATCTTAGACTTTAGATCATCTAATTGAATTGAATCATCTTCTTTGGAATTCCTTAAGTGATTAATTATTTAATACGTTTGAAATTTATTTATGGGTGTAGGATTGATTCAATCTATAGAATATTGTAATTATCCTAAAGATTGAATATAGATCTTAGATTCTTAATTCTTAGTTGAATATTTTATCTTATAATGTTAGAATAACCTTTCATGAAGATCTTAGCTTCTAAATCCTTCAACTTATATAATTTTGCACCACTAAATTATGTTTAAAGGTGAACCATAGATCCTCATTAGGATATTACCTTAGATTTAGGAAATTGAACCCCATATGTGGAGTTTGGATCCATAATCCTTAATCTTGATTTACTTAATCAAGATTTGGGTTAAGTGAGTATAATAATAATAATTAGGTCATTGATTCATTTACTTCAACCTTCATAATCATCAGTTGATTATGAATTAGAACTTATTAAGTTCTAATATTAACATTAAGGTCAGGAATCTGAGATTATACTTGATAGCTGGATATCAGAGATCCTAAACTTGTATCTTCTCAGAATAGTTATATTTAGATAAATTAGACAATAATGGATATCACATGAGTCTAGTTGAGTCTCTTGCTTACTTTGACTTTGTTTACTCTACACACCTTGAATATTAAGCCTTGTTCATTGAGCATAATAGGAGAACTTATGATATGGAAGATCCATCCTAAGTTAGGATTTGCAAAGCATAACATTCACTCAGTTCTTTCAGTGCCTTCAGTCTAGTAAGGTATGTCCTAGCTTAGTCTACCTCCCCAGTTCCAGTTTTGTTGTAGAATAGACTCAGACCAAGCCCAGTGCTTGGCTAGGATGGATACATGTCTTATTCTATAAAGTTTAACTCGGACCTAGCTCTGTTGATGCCTAGGATGGACACATGTTGGACTTTTTATTTAGAGGCCCTGTTTGGCCTATTTCTGTTATGGCAGTACTATGTCTTAGGCTTATTTTTACTTCAGTTCAATTTCAGTGCCTTGTTTTGCTTTGCCACATGCTTTGCCTTATTTTGCTTTGCCATATGCTTCAGTGGCCTTACGTTTCTATGTTTTCAGTTGCTTTGCCATATGTCTCAATGACTTTACTTTGTAGCTTATTCATGTACTTAACTTATTTTTGCCACATGCTTCAGTGGCCTTTTATATATTTAAATCTGAATGCTTATATATATATATATATATATTTCTATTTAGTAGTATTAGATATTGGCATGTTTAGGATATTTGTTTTATATGCTCATTTCAGCACTTTTCAGTCTAGTTTACTTTTATAAAACTAGCATGTCTTCATATGATCATAAGCATGTTAGAATCAGTTTATTTCGGTACTTGCAGTTATTTTTGCTCTTTAGCCTCACCTTGCTTAATTTCATATTTTTATGCATACTTGTTGCTCAGTTATAAATGAATAGTTATAACTATCCTTCTCCTTGTAGCTTGACGCACCCTATATTGCTTGCATATTTAAAGTAATTAAATGTGATATCCTTAAATATTCAGTACACTTAAATATCTTAAAATATACTTAGATAATTTGTCTAAATGTAACTTTTTTTTTGTTGGCTGGGGCCTTAGCATTTGTGATACCGACAAATATCAGATTTGGAGCTGTTCGTTGGTGGTTCTGCAGAAGAGGAACTAGTGCAGGAGGAGGATCTTCCTACTACCGCTTAGTTAGATTTTCTTTTTCTTATTCTGCAGTGAGTTTGAGAGATCTTTTCTTTCTTTTAATTCAATCTGTAATAATTAAATTTTGGATGTATTTACTTTCTGTACTTTGAGTTGAGTTACTATTTCTTTTACTCTTCCATACTATATTGCAATGTGGATGTTATATTACACTATTTTCTGCTTCCGCTACTTTGATTTGTATTGATGTATGTTCACAGTTCCAGGTGACAAGTCCATAACTTAAGGCAGGTTGGGTCTTACCCGACTTTACTTAAGTTGGGGATTTGCCATAGTTTGAGCACCGTACTTCTCGTGTTTATGCTAATATCAATATTAACATGGCCACGGAGGGTACGGGACCCCACATTCACACCCACTCTTATTCTAAAGGTAGAGAATCTTAGAAGCTGAAAGATTAAGAAATTATAATTTTAAAGAAAGACTGAATCTATAATCATAAGACAAAATAATCAAATATGAATATATGAATTTAAGATCTAAGGTTAATCTAAAGATTCCAAACTTCTATGATTAGATTTAAATGACACATTAAGTTTAATGGAATAAAAATTAAAGCTTGATTTAGCATAGAAAACATAGGGTAACAACTAGGGTTGTTACACCAATAAACTTTACTTAGATATCTATGTCAAATTAAAAAAAAAAAATTCTTTTCATAGCTTGTCTTATCATATATATATATATATATATATATATATATATATATATATATATATATATATATATATATATATATATATATATATGTGTGTGTGTGTGTGTGTGTGTGTGTGTGGCAAATTAGGAGCGATCTCTAGATTAATTTTTTGAGGAGAAGCTGATGCAGCATAGAGCAACTTAAATGTTTATTTTTCTTAAGTTTTAATTTTTCTACTTAGTGTGTAATAAATTTTGTAAAATAATTATTATTTATATGATGAATATATTTTTTATTATTCTAGTATTTTTGAATATTTAAATGAATGTGAAAATGTATATATTTTATACTACTCTTACTACACTGTTATACTGAGCCCCGATATGATCCTAGGATGTGAGCGCCTTATGCTGGCTTATCTATGCTAACCCAATGATGGGTCTCCACATATATAGTGCACACCCCTTTGGGTCGACCTTGGCTTTTTAATATGTATGTCATCACTATGGTCATGAAAAGATATATGTATTTAAATTTAACAACAATGCCATAAAATTTTATCCTTCCAAGCCAAATCCAAAAGCCATTGTACCTACTTTAGGGTTCATCCCTTCGATAACCACTTCATCCCCCAACTCGATAGCCTCTACAATTTATAAATCCAAGGATCGTGTTAATGCAAAATTTGCACCTGCACATCCAAAATAATATCCAATCTTTAACTGATCACCATTTCCACTCCTTCGATTATGCTTGATACACAATTTGTGATCTTTTTTAAAAGGTTTGAGTTTCACTTCTATAAGTCAATTATGTATATGGCAGGAAGTTGCACTATTAGGAGAAAGTTTAGTAATTTAAAAGGGTCCAATTATTTTATGTGAATGAATTAACCCCTATCTCTAATGATGTTATCATTCATTCTCTTATCATCGATCTCTTAAAAGATTTCCAAATACCTCACTTGAGGATCTTTCTAATTATTTCCCTCTCCTTAGGGACATTCAGTATGCTATTGATTTAGTTCCTAAATCAAAATTACCCTATCTACCCTATTATTGATTAAATCTAGTAAAGTAAGTTGATCACCAAAGGCAAATTAACAAATTATTAAGAAAAAGATTTTTAAGGGAGAGTTTTTGAGTACTTGTGCTGATCTAGCCTTACTTACACCCAATAAGGTAGGAACTTAGAGAATATATATTAATAGTCGCACTATCAATAAGATTACAATAAAGTATTAGTTTCCCATTACATGACTATATGGTATGTTATATCTTGTAGCTAACTCTCAATTATTTCAAAAAATTGATCTTAAGAGTGGCTAACATTATATTTGTATTTGCCTTGGCTATAAGTGGAAGACATTATGGCACCTTTTATGTACTTCTCTAGAGCTCTTTTTTTCATTCCACTTAGACACAGATGTGGAAACTGAGGTGGTCAATGCAACAACCCTAGTGTTACTACTCATCAATTAGTAACCTAATTGACTCTAATCTTCTTCCATTAATCTTATAATAGTATTAAGAGTCTCCATTTTAATTTTTGTGCGATTTGGAGATCATTTGGTAATTTCCAATATTTCCTGATTTTCTGATAATTCTGAGAATATCTAATTTATTTATACCTCTGAATTGAAAATAAAGTCTACTATTGAACTTATCACACCCAAATTAGTTATGAGTGGTATTTTGGAAGTGTTTAAAAGTCATCGAGTTTTTCCCAAATATTTTAATAATATTTTAAATACTCAGAAAATTAAGATAATTAGATTTACCTCTGATCAAAAATCCATTTGCATTTTTGAGTTCCTCACCCCTTAATTACATAAGGGTAAATTTTTAGGATTTTTAGGAGTGCATTTGATTATTTAATTTTGATTTAATAAATTATGTATTTAATTAAAATATTTGAATTAATATATATAATATATTTTATTAATAATCTAACGACTATTTTTTGAACCACGGAGATCCGTTGCGCAGGCTGGACATTGCGTAGCGGATCAGCGTAATCCAAGTCGTCTCCCTTTTTCAAATCTAATCCAATGGCGCTGGATCGCTCGATCGGATCATCGCCCCGATCAAATGGATCAAATAATTTTCCTGTACGTCTTTATCACAGAGATGATCGTACGCTACTGACTGTAGCACTAACTGTCATACCTCTCTCTCTCCTGGCCTATTCTAAGATCCCTACCCTTTTCCCTTGGCTTTGTTGATCCTTCTGAGTGGTGAAAGCTGCGACCTTACCTTCAGGAGCTTTGCGAGCCATCGCCAGGAATTGAGCTCTCAGAGGGTGTAACAACTCGAGTTGTTACCCTTATTAATTAAGACTAATTTAAGTCTTAATCGTGATCCTAAGTGTTAATCAAGTAGTTAGGAATCATCCACTAAGACCTAGTCTGAATGAGGAGTCAAATATATCAAATCCTGATTTTTGGAAAAAAAAACTAGAAACCCTTGAAATTGACCTATCTAAATTGACCTCAAATCAAAAATCAAACTTCACCATTGCGCTCATTGCTCCCAAATTAGCTTGGGGTGATATTTTGGTGGTAATCGGAAGTCGTCGAAATTTCGTCAAATATTTTAATAATATTTAAATACCCCGAAAAATAGAAAATTTAAATATTAGTCGGAATTAAAATCCAACTTCACCGTTGCGATCCTCACCCTTGAATTAGCCAAGGGTGAAATTTTGGGATTTTTCAGAAGTCGTCGAATTTTCTTGAATATTTTAATATATTTAATTAGAAAATAAGAAAAATAAATTGTTGTCGAAATCAAAATCTGATTTTTCAATTTCATTCATCACCCCCAAATTAGCTTGGGGTGAATTCTTGAGATTTTTTAGAGATCATTTTTAAATATGATTTTGAGATTAATTAAATTAATTTATTTAACTCTTTTTTTTATCTTCTTTCCCTCCTCCTTCTTCATTGGCTAGGTGGGACCCACAACCATCCAATCTTAGCTGAGCCCCCTTTTTCTTCAGCCCCCCTACTGTGCTCAACCTAGCTTGTCCCATCTACCTCCTGCCAGCGCCCTCCTACCTCACCAAGTGGGATGGGTCAACTCAAGCCATCCCATCCATTGGCATGCCTCTCCCCCATTAAGAGAGCCCTTAGCTCTCAGCTCTCCATTTCCCCTATCTCCTTTGCCAAACTGAGCTCCTTTCCTCCTATTGTTGTATTTGCTGAAGGAAAAATCTCTCAAGCTCTCAAGCCTCCCTTAGAAATTTTGTCATTGTCAAAGCTAAGGTACTCCCTTCCCTCCATTGGTTAATCCAATGACTATTCTATTTTGTATCTATGCTTATTGGTATGTTTAAGATTCTGTGTTATCTTAGTTGTGCATCTATGAAGCTATATTTTAAATATAGAAACTCATAAAAATCTATAAACAATAGGGGATGATATGTAAATTTGCTAATACAAATTTTTGCACACCTAGTTCTTTAACCCACTGTTTTCATAGATAGCTTGATTGTTTGGTGTCGATTTAGGTATTAATAGAAAGGTCTTGGAAAAGCCATTCCATCGTTATATGGCACCACTCATGAAGTGCTCTCAGTTGAGATTATTTGAGCCCAAAAGTTGACCCTTCACAGTTTTCGCTCAAGCGAAATCACCGTCGGGCGCTACAGCGCGCCGTAGCACTCGTGTTTTGAATTGAATCTGCTGTAGCGCGTCATAGTGTGCTACCACATGCCATAGTGCTTCTAGAGCTAATATAAGGGCCTAGAAGCAAACCACTGCAGCGCGCCACAGCGGGCTGCAGCGTTATTTCAGGAAAAATTATAGGAAATCAAAAGAAAAATTAATTGAATAGTAACCTGAAAGATAAACCGCCACAGCGCACCACAGCGGACTGCAGCATCATTTTAGGAAAACCATATGAAATCAATAGGTAAAGTAGTTGAACAGTAATTTGAAAGTTTAACCGCCGTAGCGCGCCGTAGCATCAAAAGCGCTATAACGCGCCACATCGTTTATTTCTGCCACAGTGCACCGCAGCGTCTGACACCACTACAGCGTGCCGTAGCATCCATCTACCGGATTAGTCTCGTGGTCACGCGCCGTAGCATCAAAAGCACTGCAACGCACCATAGCACGTCATAGCGCCTGGCTTTCTGTCAAAAGGCGGCACAGCGCACCATAGTGTCCAGAACTGTCCGGATTGGTCCAGAACTGGTTGAAATTGCCAAAACTTCATAGTTTTTAAACTTTAAGGACCCTAGGATCCTAATGGGGTCAAATTATATCAAATTTGAACATATTTTAAGTAAAATTAAGCACTGTATAAATGTGTATGTCAATTTTTAATTTTCATTAGATGATAATTTAATCCCTAATCGCTCCTAAAACTCTAAATATTGATTTGATCATATCTAAGTCAATTAGACTCCAAATCAGAAAATTCAAAGTGCTGGATATCTTAAAATTCTAGTGTCAATAATAATCTGAAATAATATTTAAGTTATGAACCCTATAAATATTAAAAATGACAAAAATACCCATAACCTTAATTAGGTCATAACTTGACCAATTGAAGTCCAATTTGGGTTTACTCCCGATTAAAGTACTCAGCATAATATAGGGAAGCTATAGCCACCAAGTTTGATAAATTTTGGACACCAAATGAAAAAGTTAGCTTTTTGACCCCTTAGCCTTAGAAAATTTCATAATTGCCCTTGAAATTGAAATGGCTATAACTAATTCATTAGACTTTAGAATTTAGTATTTTTAAACTCTATGGAATCCTTGAATAATAACTAACAGTTAACTGCATAAAAATTTAGATTTCATTAGGTGCAATTTACTAAAATACCCCTTAGGTCAAAAACCTTAGTTTTGACTTATATGACCCATTTCTTATCCAAATTAAGTGTACTTATTATCTATCTTCATGTTAGACAGTATGAAATCATTTGATAGTAAGAAATTATAATTTGGATCTCTAATTCAAAAAGTAGCTTTTTGAACCTTTAAGTAGGGGCAAAATAGTTTTTTGCCCAAAATTTAGGTTAAGCATTCTTAACCTCTATATTATCGTCTAAATTACTAAAACAAATATTAAAACTGTATTAGAAACATTCTAAGTAGTAAAATCAGCTATTATGCTTTCTTTTAGAAATTCAACACTTCATATTAGGGCTATTCCTAAGACTAAAACTAGATCATAGATTAAATTTCATTCATTGGGTAAAAGGGTTACTCAATGGATGAAATCTTAGTTTTATTGGTTTCTAGATTTTATAACTTAATTTGATTATTTTGTCTATCAACCTTAGATTCAAGATAAGAGAATCATTCTATTAAGTTTGATTTTTGCTTAATAGGATTTGTCTTAATTAATAGATCACCTTTAGATTAAAACCCTATATTCCTTAGATTTTACCTTTGGATTATGTGCTTAACTCCAATCTTGTGGTGTTAAAACCATAATTCCTAGTTTTGTAGATCTTGATCAGATCTTAGTATAGAACTTCTGAAGTCATTAAATTAGGATGTTGTGATTTATTTTTTAAACCTATAGTCATACATGATTTAATTAGATTAGAACCTGATCAGTTCTAATCTTTTTTAACTTATAAGGCTGTGCTTCTAAGTTATACTCAATAGTAGGAAATGGAGATCCTGAGCTTGTGTAACTTGGAACAGTTATAATGTTATAATTAGACAACAAATGATATCACCATATTTAATAGTCTCTTGCTTACTACTTGATTTTGTGCTATGCATTCCTTAACTTTGTGCTTACTTTTCTTGAACATGTCATATAAGAAAACATTATTACATGAAAATAAAAACTTAGAATATTAGAAAAATATTTGCATTTGGGTTCAGTCTATGATCGATTATGGTGCACATTTACCCTAATGGATAGGGGTAAGGAAAAATAAGGATGCTTAACATTACTCATTGAGGAGTGTGTGCTAAGCTTGGAACCCATTTAGTCTTGCAGACATACTTAATTCATCAGCTATTTTTGGATGTGTCCACATAAATAAAAGTAAAATAGCTAAGAAGATATTTGTATTGTATATTCTGCCTCTTCAGCTTTACTGTTATGTTATGTCTGCCTTAGCTTAGAAAGGCTATGAGAATTTATATCTGCCCTAGCTCAAAAAAGCTATAGGAATATTACTGGGCCGGATAATTCTTTCTGATATGGTAGTTATACATTCTTTTTTAGTTTCAGCTTACTATTTATTGTGTTGTTGGTGCATATTATTTCAGTTAGTTGTATTTCCTTATTTTACCTACTTACTTGTATATATATATATAGAATGCTAAACTTTACTACTTACTATATGTACCATGTTCAGACCTACTATTTTTAATCAGTATACATCATATAATCATCAGCATATTTATGAATAGACTTTACTTTTAGTACTCTTACTTACTGTATTACATATGTATGCCATTCCTTGTTTAGTTTACTTGAGGTGTGATTTTACCTCAATTCATGCTTAATTATAAATATTATATTTATAATTTATCTTGTTTCCTTGTATACTTTCTGCTCCCATGCTAGTCGGTTCATTTTATTATGTTTTAAGTGTAAATGGTGATATCAATAAATGCTTAACAAATTTTCAGCCTAAAATGTACTTAGATAATTTATCTAATAAGATTTCCTGTTTATTGGCTGGGGCCCTGGCATTGCAAAACCAACAATATTTGAGGATCCAGCACCTGATGAGGAGCCTTATATAGAGGAGGCATAGCAGTTTGAAGCAGGAGACTTTTAGTTATCTTTTATTTCATTGTAAAGATGAGTGATGCTTTATTTTACTCTTAAACTTTAATTAAATGATGTAATAATATAGGTACTCGTGACTGTATTTACTTTCTTCATATTATTATTTACTGAGCTATATTATTATTTCTTACTTGATATATGATGAATAGATGTAATATTTACTTTATATTACTTACACACTCTGTATGTATATTAGATTTAGTGACTGATTCTTATATTTATTCTGTGCACATCATTCCCTTATTAGTGGATTATGGATCTTACCTAATCCAATGATAAGTGGAGGATTTTCTAGAGTGGCACACCACCCCTTGGGTCTTATCTTGTGAATTAAGGGGTGAGGTGCCACAAAGGGTCCAGGTACTCATCCTCATTCCCAGTTGTGGATTCGTTTATCCTAAATGCCATTCTATGTTCAAACTTATCTATCGAAGCTCAATCGAATTTATATTAGTCTGATTGAATATGGGCTCATTGAATCATTTATAAGGAGTGTCCGGGTCCCATGGTAAGGACCTAGGGCATCGCCTTGTCGACGGCTCAGCCAATTTCTAGCCCCGATCTTAGTCTTGGATGATCGGTCTTCTTAAGGGCTAGCCGATGGTATGCCGGTGGCGTTGTGATTCTCCTGGGTTCGATCGGGAGGTCTAACCCCAGGGCATCCCACTCAGGCTTCCTTTGGGATGATGCAGTTCAGACCGCGGATGATGGCTCGAGCTTACTTTTCGAACCAGGCCGGCTTGACCGATCAGATGCATTTTTTTGCACTGATCCTTGGATCGACACGTGTCGCCCTCTCGGGCCGACGCGTATCGCTGCAGCGCGTGAATTTTTACGCACTGTCACTTGATAGCCGACCTCCCCCGCTTTCCGCGCCAAGGGTCACGTCGGTCAATGCCATTTTCTGCTCTATGGATTTCTGTACTGTCGGGGTTTTAGTGCTGGCTGATTAATTCAATCACTGCTAATGCTTATTTAATAGTAATTCAATGCCTATTTTTATTTTTAATTATAACTTTATTAATACACATCCAAATAATACAAATTTATATATCAATTTGATCACAAGAACATGTACATTAATAAAATATCATTTAATTTCTATTTTGGTGAATATATTATTTAATCATTATTTTAGATTAATTTAATTAATTTCAAACTAATTCCAATAATTCATGTGACATAATTTGATCATTTAATATCCAAATTAAATGATCAAATAATCCATTTCACTCATAAGAATGTGAAAAATATTAATATGAGATCAAATGTATATTTAGAACTCTAGAACTTATAGTGACTTTTTAACTCTAATTAGGTGTTCCAAAAATCTTAATTTTTTAACGTTTCCAAATTTGACTGAGTTTGTGTCATTTTACTTCTTATGATATATTGTAATAACCCAAGTTGTTACCATGATTGATTAAGACTAACCCTAAGTCTTAAACATAATCTTAAGTGCTAATTAGGTCATTTGGAGTCAATTACCAAGATCCGGTCCAAACCAGAAGTCAAACAGATTAAATCTTTATTTTGAGAATTTCAAGAACCTCGGAAATTAACCTATTGACCTCCGATCGAAAAATGGACACCACCATTACGTTTCTTGACCCCAAATTAGCTTGGGGTGAAGTCTTCGTATCAATCGGAAGTTGTTAAATTTCGGTAAATACTTTAATAATAAAAATACCACGGAAATCGATGTATCAAAATACTCGTCCGATCAAAAATCTGACTGCGTCATTGAATTCCTTGACCCCAAATTAGCTTGGGGTGAATTTTCGTGTAAATCGGAAGTCGTCGAAATTTCGACGAATATTTTAATAATAAAAATATCACGGAAATCGAGGTATCAAATGACTCGTCGGATCAAAAATCCGACCGCGCCATTGAATTCCTTGACCCCAAATTAGCTAGGAAAAACATGTTCAAAATTTTTTTTTCTGAAAATATTTTAAAAAAATAATAATAATAATAATTAATTAAATAATTAATTATTAATTAATTAATTAACGGCGCCATACGACGCCGTTAACTCCAGTTAATGGCGCCGTACGACGCCGTTAACTCCAGTTAATGGCGCCGTACGACGCCGTTAACTCCATTTAATGGCGCCGTCAGATCGGACGGATCCATCCGGACCGTCCGATCGCGCGCGGATCCAACGGCTCTCGGCCGCGATCCGCGTCACGCGGTCTGGAGCGATACGAACCGTTCGCGATCGCACAGATCCGACGGTCCGGAGGCGTCTTCCTCGCCCTCTTTGCCCGCGTGACACGCGGCGGCCCGTCGCATTTTCTGGCCAATCCGGCCGCATCCAGACCTCGGCGAGGTCGCCGTCCTGTCTATAAGACCTCGGCCTACCCCTAGGCTCCGAGTTTTCACCGATCGGAGCCCGGATCGAGCCGAAATCAAGCCCGGAAGTCAGCCCTATTTTTCCGCCGAAACATTCGCCGATCCGAACTTCAGGTACCCCGATCTCCCCCGTTTACCGTTCGATCATTACAAAAATTGTAGGATATGTAGATTAGGATGTCATCTACACATCCACAGTTCCGATCGGGCTTAAACCAACTCGATCGGGCGCACCAGCCCCCCGAAGCTGACTGGGTTCGGTCTGCCGAACCCCCCCGGAAGGCGAAGCGTCGCGCCTTCGGGCCGGGCCGAGTCGACCCGAGCCCGACCCATCCGGGTCAGGTCCGCGTCAGCGCGGGTGGGGCCCATCCGGCCACGTGGCCGCCTACGGGCCCGCCACGTGTCACGTGGGGCT
This sequence comes from Gastrodia elata, assembly GCA_016760335.1. NCBI lineage: Eukaryota > Viridiplantae > Streptophyta > Magnoliopsida > Asparagales > Orchidaceae > Gastrodia > Gastrodia elata. The sequence continues at coordinate 47,361,836 of CM028671.1, read as the reverse complement.
CACATGTTCAGTCACCCGAGCTGACTCAGCCCAGGTGGGGCCCACAGTGCCATGTGGCAGCCTCTGGCAGTGCCACGTGTCAGGTGGGCCCACTGTCTAGTCAATCGAGCTGAGTTGGCAGCCTGTAGGGCCTACAGTGCCACGTGGCAGCCTCTAGAAGTGCCACGTGTCAGTGGGGCCCACTGTCAGTTAATTAGAAATTAATTAAATTACTGTTAGTGTTAATTAATTACTGTTATCCCTAATTAATTACAGTTAGAGTTAATTAACCCAGGATTAGTGTTAATTACTTTTGAATAGTAACTTTATTTAACTAAAAATAATTAGATGATTAATTAATATTAATTAAATGTTAATTTAATCCTAAACAGTAATTAGAATAATTAATTACTTTTAAATAGTAATTTTAATTAAATAATTATAATTAAAGATTAATTAAAGATTAATTAACTGTTAATTAAATCTTAAACAGTAATTAGGATAATTAATTACTTTTGAATAGTAAAACCTAATTAATTATATTTAATTTAATATTAACAAATAATTAAGACTAATTAAACTGTAATTAGCATTAATTACTTTGCTACAGTAAAATTAATTAATTATTTAATTAATAATTAAATATTGATTAATTAAATAAAAACTTTAGAAATGAATAGTAAATTTAAATAATTAAATATAATTATAGATTAATTAAGATTAATTAAATAGTAATTAGCACTAATTACTTTGTGACAGTAAAAATTAATTAATTAATTAATTAATAATTAAACAGTGATTAATTAAATAAAAACTTTATGAATAAACAGTAAATTTAAATAATTAAATATAATTAGAGATTAATTAAGATTAATTAAACAGTAATTAGCACTAATTACTTTGCTACAGTAAATTTAATTAATTAATTAATAATTAAACAGTGATTAATTAAATAAAAACTTTAGGAATGAACAGTAAAATTATTCAATTTTAATAAATGAATAGTAAATTAATTCAAATTGTATTTTTGAATAGTAAATCTTAAAAGCTTAATAACTTTTTGTAGGATGATCCAAACATAGTCAATATGGGTCTTAAAATGCTCAGAAAAATATTTAGAATCAAATGGCATAATGTAAAATTTTGTTTCGGGTACACATAATGAGGTAGCATTTTTGGGCCTCTTTAAGACCCCATAACTTTTTACCCGATTATCGAAACATATTCAATATGGGTCTTAAAATGCTCAGGAGAGCGGCCCCATCACCATGGTAGTATTAGTTTTCTCATTCGGATATCAGGATAAAAAGTCAACCCTAGAATTTAGAGTTGACTTTAGTGAAAAATGACCAAAATGCCCCTAGACTTCAAACAGCCATAACTTAGTCAGATCAACTCCAAATTGGAAAATTCAAGATGCTAACTAGCCTAGAATTTCAATGTCATCATTATAATAAAATAATATTTAGGATCTGAACCCTGGAAATATAGGTAAATGACCAAATTACCCCTAGGGTGGTGGGCGCCACATATATAGATCCCATTTTTATGCATATTATTTTATTTAGACGATATTTGGAGATTTTAAGTTCTTTGCTCCTAAATTAGAGTAATTTTGATAATTCTTTTAATTTCATAATTTCATGTTTTATGTATTTGAACCTTAGGGTAGTTAACATGTCACATTAAATTTCTTCCCATGTCAATTTAAATTGTATGTTTGAGCTTAGTTTATCTTAAATTAGATGCTTGAATCCTTAGCAAATTGTTGATTCATCTTGCAACCTTAGGATAGAAACTATATATTTGATTTACAACTTAATTTTTAGGTGATTCTCTAGAACTAGATATTGTAACCATTAAATGTGTTTAACCTTAATACTTGTATAGTGTAGGTTATGTTTCTCTTAGTCCTAGACCTAAGTATTTATGTTAGAGCTTAGTCTACTTCACCTTAGTCCTTAAGTCCTCACTTAAGTTCTTTAAAGGCTCATATTAGGAGTCCTAAATTCATTAGAGCAGTTTAAGAATCCTATTGATTTTATTAACCTTTAATTTATAGAAATTGTAGAACTTATAGTTTACAATTCCTTCCTCTCCTATACACTTGGATCTTCCTCAAATTATTTCAATCTAATTAAATTAATAATAAAATTGAATTGATCCTTACAATATAACCTAATTAGATGAGTTGAGCTTGTAGAACCTTAACTCCCATCTTATCCCAATTTGACAAATTTATAGCTAGCCTCATTCCTAACTAGTTTCTTAAGTCATATTATAGTTAACCAATTTAGATTAATAGTTTAGGATAAGAATAGAATTAATTTTATTTAGTATTATTATACTTATAAATTATTTTGTCATCTCATATAATAAAATGAAACTATTATTTTCTAAAATCCTAACTACTTATATTATTTACAATTGGCTTGAGATCAATATCTCAAAGTTAATTGAGAACTCAATCAGCTCTAATCATTAAGGAGATCATTAAAATTAGATAACTTTGAATATCACATAGTTGTAATTATTAAATTTTCCTTGAATGTTTGCTTAGCTTTGAGCCTATTTCATTTGATATCTTCATCTAAGACATTGTGCATAAATAAGACTTTCACATTAAAAACTATAGGGGTTTACATGGTTAGTTAAGCCAAGGACAGACTAATTAGGAGTAATAAGAAGACCTCAAATTCTTAGAGGATAATTATGAGTGTTATTTATTTTGAACCCCGATGTCCTTTACTTATTAAATAGACATATTTGACTCCTCACTTCATTCTGTATTTGCCCGCATAATGAATATTTTCATAAAATAACTTCAATTTAATAAAATACGAGTTCTTTTATAGCTTCAAGCTATATTTACTTTGCATAGTCCTAGGCTATGTATATCTTAGACTTATAGTCTAATATTTTCTTCATTTACTATGTTTTGCACTTTCTTTATTTATTATTACTGTACTTTGCTTGTTTACAGTTCTTTTAGATTATAGTGAATATTGTTATAATTCAATTTAAATGATTCACTATCTTTTTTTCTTTACTTAACATAAGTTCATTAAACATTTATATACTTCTTTTATTTATTTCATATGCACATTAGTATTTTTTTTAGCCTATCTAGGATACTCTTACCCTCATTTTATTTGCAGGCTAGAATATCAATACTATAAGTATTCTTACTCACTCTTTTACTTCACTTGTCTTTCTTTACAATTGTCTATTTCATGTCCATACTTATATGATTTTATTTTGCACCGCTGCTTATACTTAAATTATAACTAGTTGTGATATCCAAAATAAATATTAAAATGTGCTTATACTGTTTAGTCTAATCATACTTTTCTTTTTATTAGCTTTGCCCTATCACATTTAATTGCCAAAATATGATATATCAGGTGCATTTGGATGCTAATGGAGCTGGACCAATTGTCTAAAGTTTAATTGCTTTTGCATTTATTTAGTTTTACTTGCTTTTATGTTAAATGTGAGAGAGACACTTTACTTTCTTATTCTCTATTTAATTTTGGTATGTAATAACTAAATTTAATTATTGTCCATACTTATTTTATGTTGGAATTAGCTTTTAATTGTTTAAATGCTTAGTTTGGATAAATGAAAATTTAGATGGATATGTGGATGGATTTCATTAATATGTCATGCTCATTGAACTATTGTTGCATATCAAATCTATCTTTAATGTTGCATAATTGTTCATGCATTTCATTATGCTCATAAAATCAATTGCTACATGTATTTATTTGTATCTATACCTACTTGTAGCATATTTACATATGTATCTCCTAATTGTAAATCTTTTAATATTATATGTGAATGCTTACTTCTACTCTTACTTGTAAATGTCATTTTCACATGTATGTTACAATTACTTCAAACTCTTATTGCTATTTATGATTGTAACTATCATTTACTTCAAATGGTTGTAAGTATATCTATTCACATGTTTCATTTCTCTTATTCATAATTGCAATTAATCCCATTCATGTATTCTTCTATTTGTAATCTAATATTTATTATGTGATTCTTTTTTTCTTTCACACATATAATTGCAACTACTTTGACCTCACAAATTTGTAATACTTTTAATTATCATGCATTTGAATTCACATTCTTTATACATAAATTATTCTTCCATTACCTTCCTCATCTTAACTTAAGACTCTCTTCATGATCCTTGGCCAAACACAGCACCTAGTGATTTGAATTAGCTTCCTTATAATCCAGTATTTGATGCTGTGGTGACGCGCCAATGTTGGGTTTAGTTACTACTCAATACTAGGGTCGTCACAGTTAATAGAACCTTAGAAAATTCATTGAGAAGCCTTGTGGGTGATAATTTGGTTACTTGGGACCTTCACTTGCTAACTATTGAATTGGCCTATAATAACACTATCTCTAAGATAACCAAGCAGACACTATTTGAGATTGTTTATGGGTTTAATCCTATAATGCAATTAGATCTAAGTTAGTTTACCAAGACATGCTTATTCAGATGCTGCATTTACATTTGTAAGAGATTTTCATAAAATGCATAATGACATATGAAGTCAAATAGAGGAATCAAATGAAAATATATGCAACTAAGGCTGTTACTACTAGATGAAATAGAACATTTAATATAGATGATTTTGTGTTCATTTGCATTCGCCTAGAGCATTATTCCACCATAAAATCTAAGAAACTGCATGCCACAGCGACGTGACCATTTAAGGTCCGTATGAAGATTGGGTTAAATGCATATTTGATTGATTTGCCATCAAACATACTAACTAGTCATGTGTTTAATATTGATGATTTAATTTAATATACTAATAAACTCATGTAGGAAAATGTATGTGATATTTATGAGGAGTTGAATAGTAAACATTTACATGAATATCCTAAATGCTCTTTATTTGATATTAATGATATAATGTCTGATGAAGTTATCATAAGTTAATATGGAGAGCATATGTTTATGGTGAGATGGAAAGATAAGACACTTTCAAAAGATACTAGGTTGACTTATGAGGAGCTATAGAAACTTGACCATGAGCTACAGAGTAGAGTTTTCACGGAGGGGAAGAATTTGATGCAATATGGAGGCCTATACTAGAGCTTATCATGATAAGGGCATACTCAAGGAGCTTGAAGGAGGCTATCGGGTCATGATGTGATGCATTGGTGGATCCATCATAATTATATATTTTATTTGCTTATATTTACTCTTATGTTATTTTGATATTTGTGTTTTTATAATGTTTTATTTTTGTGTGTGTTTGGAATATAAAAGGTCACTTGGGAAAATATAATGTGACCTGGTTGTCATTATTATCACCAATATGTTAAAATTAGAGTATGGTTGATATATATATATATATATATATATATATATATATATATATATCATTTAAACCCTAATTTCAAAAAATTGAATAATAATACAGAATTTTGGCTTAACATTTTGCTTATTGTAGGTAACCATGTGTAACAATCCAGGTTGTTACTTGGCTCAATTAAGATTAATTTAAGTCTTAATTAAGGTTCTAAGTCACTAATTAAGTAATTTAGAACTTATCTCAGAAACCTAGGTCAAAATCTGAAGTCAACTGAGTCAAATTAGAAATTCTGGAAAATCCCAAACCCTAGAAATTGACTTTTTATCTAGACCTCAAATTGAAAATCTGCCTTCATCATTGTGTTCAGAACACCCAAATTAGCTAAAGGTGAAATTTTGGAGGCATTTGGAAATCGTTGATTTTTCGTCAAATATTTTAATAATATTTAGATACCTGAAAATTCAAATAAATAAATACTCGTCGAAATAAAAATCCGAGTGTGCCGTTGCGTTCCTCACCCTTCAATTAGCTAAGGGTAATTTATTGGAAAATTTTGGAATGCATTTAATAGGGTAAATTTGATTAATTAAAATTGTAAATTTAAATTAAATAATTATTTAATTATTTAAAACTTAACGGATTCCGTCAGTTTATTAAAACGCCGTTACCTTCTTTTGACGCCGTCAGATCCTTCCGTCAATCAGGCGATCGAATCATGGCCGTCTGATCATTTGATCAGACGGCAGCAGCGTCGTCTTCTCCGCGAAAAAAATACGCGGCGGAGAGGGCCTGTGATGCGCGTCGCTCCTCCACGTCTCCCTCGCCACTCGTCGATCCCGCCGCTCTAGCATTGAATTAAAGCTCTCGATCGACTCCACTGCTGCAGTTTGCTCAAATCCAACCCTTACAGAAATCAAAAACACTCGGGTCAATCCTGTTGATCTGCAACCGTCAAAGTTTAGGTACCTCTATTTTCCAATCTATGTTTCCAACTGAAGAAATTCTTTTTCACATATTAATTTTATAGTCCCGATTGAACATTGAACAGACCCGATCGAGTCGATCTGGTCTGGCTAACTCAATTTTGCAAAATTTACTACAGTAGAAACCGTTAACTCCTGTTTCACCGAACTTAAGGAATTAGGGTTGGGTTTTACCGAAGTTATAGGTCTTCTCCGGTGGCGTTTAGGGTACCAATCCAAGACCTTTCGATCGGTATATAGTTCGACGTCTGACACCGTCGTCTTCGCCTCTGTTTTCCAAACCCTAGATCCCCACTGACGGGTCAGTCGCGCGAAGACGAAGGATCCTTTCGAGCTGGTCGGGTCGGCCCGGGCCCGGCCCGTGGCCCATGCCCGCAGCGCTTTGGCTGCCGCAACGAGACCCACCCCACGACGCGCGGCCAGTCGCAGCGCGACACGTGGCACTGCGAGTCAGCGACTGACAGTGGGGCCGCCGTTGTCTGCCGCGCCATTAACGGCCCGCCACGTGTCCTGAAAATAATTTATATAAAAACGTTATTTATATAATTAACGGATAATAAAATAAATGAAAATAAAAATAATTAATAATCGATTTAATTAATTTAATTAAACAGTTTTAATTAATTAATTAAATATCAAACTTTAAACATTAATATCTTGCAAAATTGACATCCAATTAATGCAAATAAATATACCATTGGATTCAGCAAAAATAGAAAAATATTATGGCACTGTCAATTTTGCATTTGGACTTATATTTAGCAAAGTGATATTTTAGGGTATTAAATTAATCCTAAAAATGTCACAAAAGTTAATTAACCCATAACTTTGTACCCATTGACCCAAACATATCCAATATGGGTCTTAAAGTGATCAGAAAATCCTAAGGATTAATTTGATAGTGTTCATCTTGCTATTTGGATTAGTTTTTGCCTAATCACTTATAGGACTTAACCCTAATTATCCTATTTAACCCTTGAACTTCAATTGACCATAACTTGGTCAATTGAGATCCAAATTGGATGATCCAAATATCCATTTAGATCAAAAAAACCTAATTAATAGTAATCTATAAAATTATTTTAGATCCAACGGTTAAATTTGCTAATCACCCTTACTTACTCTAAATATTGATTAGTGAATATTAGCAAATCTAGTCATCCAAATTGAGTGATTTAAGTTTCAGAGGACTCCTAGAACCACTTAAAATCTATCTGTGATGTTTGATTAGTGTTTGAGTACTTAATTTTGCTAATCACTCACTAATCACTCTTAGCCCTAATTAGGTCATAACTTAGTCAAATTAGATCCAAATTGAGCCTACCACATGTTATTATGATCAGTGGGATATTTGTAAACCATAGCCACTGATTTTACTCAATTTGGAAACTAATTGGCAAAGTTAGGTTTTTGACCCATAATTAAGAATCTCTTAATTAACTTTAAACCCTAAATCTTGTATTAGCCATAACTTGGCCAATACTTATCAGAATTTAGGAAATTTAGATTCTATGGAAAGCTTAGGCTGTAAAGAACAATAATATGAAAGAAAATTTAACTTTAACTTAGTTAAATTACTAATTTATCCTTATGAGTCAAATTCACTAATTTGATCTCATATGGCTTAATAATCACCCAAAATTAATTTAGTTACTGTCTAATCTTATATTAGACAGTAAGAAATACTTTCCAAAAGAAAATTTTAGAATTTAAGCCCAAGATCAAAATTTGATCTTTTGAACCCTTAAGTAGGGGCAAAATGGTCATTTTGCCCAAATTTAGGGTTTAGCCTTTAAAAGCCCTAAATTCAATTTCTAATCACTAAAATCAGTAAATAGAATGATTTAAAACTGAAATTAATCAAATCTAAGTCTAAATTAGATTTTGATTAAAATCTCAAAATTTGCTCCTTAAGGAAAATTTCCTAAGTCTTAAGTGAGTGATTTCTCCTTCTTTAATCATTCTTAGTCCTTCCCTTAGGTTCTTATAACATTAGTTAGGATGTGTGTCTTGAGAGATACTCTTAGTAACTAAGAGCTTTAATTCCTAAGATTAAGAATAGATCTTAAGTTAGAATTCATCTATTGAGTAAATTGGGTTATTCAAATAGATGAAACCTTGAGTTTACTAGTTTATAAATTTTCTTAGTTTATTAAATGATTATTTGATATTTAAACTTTAGAACTAAGAATAGAAATCTATCCTAATGAATTTGATTTATCATTAGGATTCGCCTTAACCTAATCCGTGAGTTTTAGGTTCTAAACTTTAGACCCTTAGTTATACCTTTAGATTAAGTGATTAGACCCCATCATCTGGAGTCTAACTCTTAATCTTTTCATCTTGATTTGGCTAATCAAGATGAGATTGGGATGAATTAAATTACAAAATTAGGTCGATGATTTATTCACTTAAACCAATATAGTCATCTTTTGATTAAGTTATAATTAGGACTTGGCCAGTCCTAATTATCTTCAACTAGTATGATTCGTGATTCTAAGTTACAGAATGTGTAAAAATTGATGATTCTGAAACTTATGTAACTTATAGTAGATAGAACGAATAAAGTAGATAACAACGGATATCACATGTGTTTTAGATAGAGTTTCTTGCTCATTTTGATTTTGATGCTTCGCATTCCTTGATTTTGAGCCTTATACCTTGAACATATATTATGTACTTAAGATATTTGATAAATATCTTATGTCAACTTTGAACATTCATAAGCAACATTATGTTTTCTTTTCAGAAGTGATTTGTAAGGTGTAGCTTGATTAGTATACCTCTTCGATCAACTCGTTCGGGTCGGCAACCTTGTCGAGGGTTTAATGTCTGACAGTCTATGACTATGCCTAGTCCGTGAGATAGGATGAATAGACTCTTGCCATACTGACTTTAGAGTCAGGATTCTGATATGGTTATACTAATTCAAGTACACTTACATTTGGTTCTATCTTAGCTCACCAGGCTAAGAGTTTTCAGTGATACTCAGTTCAGAGCTTCTTTTTTAGCCCATCAGGCTAAGATTTGCTGAGTATATTTTCAGTTGAGTGGCTTGGACAGTCACTGTAGTTTTCAGTTTTCAATTACTGTTTTACCTTGCATATTCTGTATTTCAGCACTGTTTTACTTACAGTTTTCATGCACTTGTTTCTATATAGGATGCTAGTTTTATTTACTATTTTTATATGCTCACATAGGATGTTAGTTATTTTCAATTTTAGACTATTCAATTTCTGTATGTTACCTAGCATAATCTGTTTGATCATAAGCATGATTAGGTTATATTTTCTTTACAGTTTTGTTTAGTCTTTCTTTTTCTTACCTGTCTTTGTTGCAGTTGCTCGGAGGAGATATGTGCTTACTTCCTATTTGCTTAGTTATAAACTGTAGTTTATAACTTATTACTGTTCTTTTGTACGCTTTATGCACCTTTTTGCTTCAATATTGGTTTATGGTGATATTCAAGTAACTTAATAAAATTGTTTATCCTAAAATGTGCTTAGACAATAGTCTAACCAATTTTTCTTTTATTGGCTGGGGCCCTACCATTATAAAACTGATAATGGTAGGTTCTGAGTTTGTTGGAGCAGCTGATCCAGTGGAGAGCTTATCATTGGAGGAGGAGCCCATTCCTGAAGATTTATAGCTTTAGCTTTCTTTTTTTCAGTGAGATTGAGAGTTCTTTTCAGTTCTCATTAAACCATTTTAAATTGTTGTAATAATACAGGTTTAACTTTTCTTTTCAGCGCTTTACTTATTCTGTATTATTGTATTTATATTGTATGGATGGATGTTATATTTTTATTGCTTCCGCACTCTGAGTTCATGTATAGTCATTTAGTGATAATACGTTGGGATGAATGACAAAGTCCTTATTTAAGTTAGATTAGAACATGTGTCTAATCCAATTCTAAGTGGGAACCGTGTCCTCTGGTGACCCCTCCACCGTAATCATGTTAACTTAAGAGTTAACAGGACCACAGCGGGGAATGGCCGCCACACCATGGGAAACCCTTTTTAGTGTGGGTAATCTAAAGCTTTGAAGATGTGCATAGCCTTCAAAAACTTAATGTCTGGATAATCTTAGGGTTATCTTATATATATATATATTCATTTAGAATCCAACATGATTTATTAGCTTTCATCTTTATTTTGTTTCGCTTAAATCTGCTCTCGTTTAGGCCTTCAAATGTTTCTCCTACGAAACCTACGTGCAATCTTACGCTAACTCTCTTCATTTTCCATAACAAATATAGCCACCAAAATCAAATAAAAAGAAACATCTTACAAATTTCTAACTTCCACCACAACATCATACTAAAGTTTCGTATCAGTCTGATATCATTTAGCTCACAAAAAACCTTTCCAATGTCACCAAAATTATATCTACAATCCTACCACCATAGCCCATATTGCCAACACACACCAAATAAAGCATCATACAAAAACGCTCTTGTGTAAATCTCCGTGCTACATAATAAGCAAACATAAGCAACTAAAATATATAAATATGATGAATTAACAAACATATCCTGTCATGATCTGATAGCCTCCTTCAAGCTTCTAGAGTATGCCCTTATCACCACTCGCTCTCGTGTAAGCATCGGGGCATCAGCTATTCAAGTGTTTTTGCACGTTGTTTTATGTTTTACAGGTGTTTGGGTGATTAGCCATATTTCGACATGAAGAAAACAAAAGCATGGAACTCTGATGCGTCCCAGAGCATTTTGGGGAACTCCTGCGTGCCCTGGACTAGTTTTTTTGGCATCACCCGAGACCCAGTTTCCCAAGCGTGTCCAAGTGCATCCAAGATAGCAAACAGAGAGCTTAGGCACCCCCAAGATAGCTCCATGGGCACCTAGGTGCGCCCAAGCTTTAGTAGCAATTATGGACACAAAAATAAGCCCTTTGATATCTAATGGAGATTTTTGGGTGGTTTAAAAGCCAAATTGAAACCCTAAAATAGGGAGGGAGAATTGAAGTATCATTTGGGGGAGAATATTTTTTGAGAGGCGAGAAGGAACTTGGTTGAAGAAGAAAGAAGACAAAGGAGAAATCGAAGAGAATTATAAAGGATGTTCCTCAGTAACTTCTAATCTTCTCTATTTTCTCAATTTTTAAATTCTTACTCTGTAGAAATCATGTCTATGCTTTGTATCCCAACATCTTTTGTGTACGTTTGTAGTTTAATGGAAGCATAAACCCCTTTTTCGGTGAGGGTTAGGCTAGACATAAGCACTAGCTTCTTTATGTGCAATACTGAGTTTTGATTTATAATAAATTTGTAATGAATTTTTGAGAAGTCTATTTTACAAATCTGAAATATATGTTTTATAATCTTGCATGATATATCTCATATCACACTAATACCCTGATTGAAGCAAAAGTTATGTATCGAGGGTTTATGTGCGCATGAATGTTTCTTGTTCTTTTGTGTTCTGATTTAATGTGATCTTTCACTTAGATATAAGGCTAGACTGAGTAAAGGGATGTAAGAGTTGAGATATATACATGCTGCTCTTTAAACATGAGCCTGTCTATATGCATATAAGAATAAAAATGAAACTAGGATTAATAATTATCACATCAATGGAAATATGTTCTAAGATTATTGCATGACAAATCTGCCATGTTCATTAATTAATGCTCCTTAAATTTTAAAAACTTATCATTATATTGATTATATATTTAAATAAGCAATTAAAATGATATTTTAACTAATTCAAATAAACAATGCCAGCTTCAATAACTCAAAATTGATCAATTTGACCTACATATATGTTCAATTCTTAAGGTATCGAGATGTTTAAATCAATCTAAATTTGTATTTTAAGTCTAAATAACGGTCGATCCCAAATTAAAATTAAAGATAAATCCGGGTAGTTTGATTTAAATCAAATGGCTACAATAATAAGGTGTGACAATATATATATATATATATATATATATATATATATATATATATATATATATATATATATATATATATACCAAACTCAATCAGCCGCCAAATCTCAAACTGCCGTCTTTTTCTCACACGAAGCGTCAACCCTAATCCTCCCCTTCTTCTTCTCCTTCGGCACAGAGAAGGCTCGCCGAACCCTAAAGTCTTCTAACATACGAGCAGAGGAAAATGTCCATAAATTCTGCTCTCAAAGCCTAGTCTGCTATCGTCAGTCTCACCGGCGTCGCCAAGCTGACACCATCGGTGGGAGCGCAACACCTCTGCCTGCCTTTGGGACTTACGGTTTTATTCTAAACTTCGGCGCTGAAAAAAAGTCTCAGATCTCTGTCTTAGTCTGAATTTGAAGTTTCTGAATCTTCTATTGGGCTTACTGAATTTTAATTGAATCAGTGATTTAAATAATCCCCAAAGTGATTTTTACTAGGTTGATAGTCCTTCCTCACGAAAAAAAGATTGCAAAATATATATTGTTATTTGGAATATTTCATGAATTCAACTTTATTTTGCTGTGTTCATTATATATATATATATATATATATATATATATATATATATATATATATATTAATATGAAGATTTAATTTTCTGTTATTTTTCATGTCTCAATTATACATGATCAAATAATACCCCTTCCTAAGTTTGAAGTATGTGAGATCATTTTTAGTAGTTTATTGCTATATTTTTGTTGTCCCCTTCCTCTTTTAGTGTACAAAAGTTTAAATAACTCAAAAGGTAGCATCCAAAATACATATTCACATGCTTCAGGAAATAAAGGCGATAGACTACTATCAGAACAACAAAGTAGAAAAATAAAGCGTATTTAGTAGTAGTATATATTATTTGGAAGCGTACATATGCATTTTTATTATTTGTCGATGGGAAATGGTATAAGAGAAAGAATATTGTGGCTGCTAGATGGAGCTGGAATTGATGCTTTAACTCACAGTTGTGGCTTTGTTGGGAAGTTGGGAAGGAAACATAATGTGCTTTCTTCAAACTATAATAAGAAATTTCTATTAGTAATACTTGCTGAGAAAATAAATGAATTGTTTCATGGATGGGCTGTGCAATATATGGTGAGAGAGATACAATTACTATATTAAAAATATGGCAACATGAAGAACCTACATTTATTTTGTTTAATGTTCAGTCAATTAAAAATTTATTAGAAAATAAGGTATTAAAGAAGCATTAGTTTATGATGATTCAAGTATATGAGCATATATCTATTTTACGAAATGCAATAATTTTTGATCCTTATATTTATATTACTCGTTCATTAAGTTGGTGTTATTTATACATTTGTTCTATATATAGATATATGTGAGCATATGTCTATTTTACAAATAATACAAATATATGATGGGTTGAAAATGAATATATGAAATCAATAGATATTAAAATTCTTAGCCATTTACTTATTAATTTATTCACAAATTATATAGTTAACAAGATGACAATATTAAGTATGACTTTGTGTTCATGACTCAACATTTAAAATACTTTAAAATTTTAAGCATGATTATGTTATTAATGCTACACATGTTAAAATATTTACCATTTCAATAGATTTATATCAAACATCACTATCTCTGCCAGCAATCATTTATCACTTTTATATTAAATGAAGAGACGTTACGATAGCTTTTCCATGCTTTTTTTTTTCTTGCAATAGTCATGAATTTTCCTATACCTGCTTATTGCTTGAATCAAAATTCATTTTGTTTTGCAAACACTATGAATGATTGGCATGTATCTACCCACACACACATAAATAACAATCAAATTGAACCTGAAATTTCTGCAAGCATATATTGTGCTTGTTGTTGTTTTAATTGAGTGGTTTATATATGCATGTGACTCATTTGTTAAGTTGGCATGTTGTTTTTAGTAATCAACGAAGAGCTTTTTTAATCTTTTGTTTTTTATATATTCTTATTTTTACTTAAAAATACAAGGAGATTGACCCACCCTCTTTAATAGTCATCATATTTATAGCTTTTTCAATTTAATTTACTCACCTTGTTCCAGCCTATAAAGCCCAATGAATATGATATTAAAAAGTATCACTGTCATAGTTCACATCATTAGATCTTTTCAATCACTAATTATGTAAATCTTAATATTTCAAGTCTATGGGATTACATGGTGTTTAGTGAGGTGGTCGTTTTGTGAATATCAAAGCTTGATTGTTAGATAAGTTAGTATCTAAAGCTTAGATTTGTAGTGAATTTGTAGTGTTATATGTGATGAGCCTACAAATGCATACATATAAAGACACTTGTGAACTTGCATGAGCAAATGCAAGAATAGAGGAAGATATTTACACCTAACAAGAGATATATAAAAATCAGATATACTAATAATGGGGTAAAATTATTGTAAATATTATGGTGTCTAAATTATTAAGGGAGAATAAAATAGAATTTAAATGGTCAAGCACACAAATAATAAAAGCATCATATAAAAACATAATAATTGTGATTAATTTCTTAATGAAAATTAAATTAATAAATGCCTGCGGATACATTCAAATTTTGATACGTTTGGTTTACAAATTGGGAATTGAGATATTTGCATACCTTTTTTTACTTTTAAATTGTGCTCTTTTATTTGTTTTACATGCTTTTGCAGGTGGCGTTGGCAGATATTAATGGATAATTTGATGAATGAATTATAACTATAAATGTGATTAATCGATTTGTTTTGCAAGGGAAATAAATATTGTTGCTTTAAAAAAGAGGCATGCCATTTAATTGCTTTTTATGCAATTATTTATTTTTGCCTTGCATTTTATTTATTGCTTGTTTCCACTTAAAATGTTGCTAACCGCCAATTTATTAGTAAACCTTGTTATCCATGATACTGGAGAAATCTAATACACCAACTCAACGGGTTTTTTAAAAGCAGATCGACACATGAAAGGAGAGCTCCGCCGTTAGGAAGATAAAACGAAGTCAAGTTTAATAATATCACTTTTAGTTTAATGTAAAACTTCATTCTTATTAAAGCCTTGTAATTATCTGTATTATTTCATAGTATACATTTTCTGTTTTAAATCAAATGGAAATGAATGTCATATACTTCTTAAATAGCTCTAACATTTTATTGGAATTTTATTTCATATATGCCACTTTACTTAATCACCCAATAATGTCATGAGCAATTAATACCTATTGTTGGCTTAGTTATACTAACCCAAAATTGGATTGCTATAATTGGTATTATAGTAGGATTGATGAGCATTTAAGTAAAGTGGCACAAACACAGAGTCACATAAATCCATTTAATGTAATTTGAGAATATCAGATTATCAAGCAATTACAAATGCCAAAGTTAACAATATCATTATAGAAAAGATGGATGATACTAAGCAACAATAACATGAATGTATGACAAGTATGTGGCCTTTTTCAATTATCCAATTTGAATAGAAAGTGTTAGAATATGGGGCACAAACAACTGACATATACAAACAGCATGTGCAAAACTGGTGTGACAAGAACCTCAACATTAGTTTAGAAAACATTAGTGACATTGGAAGCAATATTTGAACAAGAAATCATTATTTTTTTATAATTTAGATGTCTATAGAGAATAACCTTAGTAGTTACAAAACAAGTTGGCACTAGATATGGACATTGAACATATGAAAGAATATAATATGAGTACTAGATAATCCCTCATATAAGAATATGGATCTTGAAATAAAGTTAAACATCCCTTGGAATTCTTAAGAGGATGAATGCTAATAGTGGTACAAAGTACAATGATGAATAGCATAATATATCTAACTATCAAGTTCTGTTTTATTGACTTCATGAAATATGTAAAGAAACTTTTTCATCATTCTCTTGTATTACACATTACTAAATAAAGAATTACTTGTGATTGTGACTTTGAAGAAATCAGTATTGGTTAGCAATATGCTAACAATTTGCAAAATCATTAGATTCCAATAAGTTCAAGGCGTACTATCATTAGCAAGGATTGATGCATATGATTCACTCTTTGCCACTTTATAGTTTAAAAAATATCTAATAAATTACAAGACCTCAAATGGAGTAATGGTTAATACTAATTCATCACTGTACATTTTGTGGAATTCATTAAGAGTGGATAAGAATTATAGAATAGCTCAATCATTTCAGCTTAGAGTTTAATAAGAGAGAATTGTAGCTGCACAAATACCAATCATATCAATTGTGATGTGAAGCAATAAATAAATTATATCTGAACAAACTTAATCTCAGCTTAGAACTTAACGAGGGTTCCCGCATTATGGGTGAATGTGGGTAAAGTGACTAGTCTATGATACTAAATTAAGATTATGTAGGTGAAATATTGACACTCACTAAAAGCTTTTTGATTTAGTAGATGCTATAATTATTAGCAAGGTAAAAATTTTACATTGGGAGAAATAAAAAAACATTGTTAGTTTAAGCATTAAACTTTGGCACTCATGTAATAGTTGTCATAGAATTGGTATGTGTATTATTTTGGATAATTATTTAAAAAATGTCGTAGTGAATTTAAGAAGTTGGAAGATAAAATTATATCTTTAAATATTCTAATTAGAGTAATCTTTAGTAGTTCTAGTATTATGCTCTGCAAATGAGGTTAGAATAGTAATAAAGAAAATTTTTTACTTGATTTATGGAAAACCCAACGAGATATTATTTGTAAGAAAACATTTAAATGAACATGTTGGAAGGATGACCAAAGAGTTTTATAATATCTATGATGGTTGTCATGATTTCTTTAATAATGAGGTTATAACATGTGTTCAATCACAAAGTGACTTGTTAGATGATATTTTTGTTACTATGGGTTACATAAAGGCTTTGCTCTCAGTTCATAATTTTTGCTTTAGTTATAGATGTTCTTACTGAATACTTTCAAGAGGAGCTTCATTAGTGCATGTTTGTAGATGGCATTCTATTAATTGTTAAAACTAAGGATGGAGGTAAAGAAAAGTCATGTTGTGGATTAATTTAGAGTCTACAAGGTATCCCCTCTTATTAAATTATAAATTAGAGTATTGATAGAGTAAATTAATTTGTAATAGAAGCCATAATATTGAGGACACAACTATTGAGGATCATGTGATCAAAAAGGGTGATAGCTTCAAATATCTTGGTTCAATTATTCAAAATAATAGTGGAATAGAGAGCGATGTTATTACTAAGATCCAAGCTTGTTGGATGAAATGGTGGAGCAGTTTTGGAGTGTTGTGCAGATAGAAATTTTTCTCAAAATTAAGGAAAAATCTTTAGAGAAGCTATACGACTGGCTGTGTAATATGGGGCTGCATGTTATCTAACAAAGAAGGGCATGTATGGAACTTACTATATGAATTTTCCCTTATGCTAAAAGAGGAAGAGAAATACCAAAATAGATATGGGAAGAAACCATTAAAAAAATCTTCTGTAGTTGGAACTTAGGGAATGACTTCTATTTGATCATGCACAATAGAAACAAATGATTCATATAGCTGACACACTACTCTGTGGACTAAGGTTTGGTGTTGTTGCTCCCTATAATTGTTCTAGTTTTGGAAAACACTTTAGTTTTCTTTTGGTGCCTTATCTATAGCCATTGGTTTAAATAGATGAAGTTTCTCTTTCTGATTGAATTGGAGATAAGGAGGAGAGAAGGAGAAGAAGAGGGCTGTGGCTACTTTAGGAGAGGACATTGTTTTTCTGTAAACTGCTGTTGGGATATCTAATAATTGCGTTATGTTAAAGGAAGATACTAGGAGTTTTTAATTAAAAAAATATAGATTATCTAATAATGATTTAAATATAATGGAAATGTTTATAAAAAACATAAATTAGACCATAGTTTTTAAATTACAATTCTACCATTTTTAGGAGCTTAGAAATATGTCACGATCTTAATTATGAATTTTTCCTCCCAAGACTTTTTTTGTTGAGTATCACAACAGCATCACCTACTGCTTTTTTATTGAGATACAAAAAAATGTCTTGTTTGAACCATAAAATATTTATGCTGCTTCAATGTTTTTTGTCTGAGCTACAAGTTACAAGATTTATAATCATGCCTCACAATAATCGTACAAAATGCACACTCCATGAACATACCTTTCATCTAGTTCTTGCAAATGCATATCATGTGTGGCCTCTTTCTTGGCTAATATGTCAACTTAGAAGGACAGTTGATTTAGAACAGCGGTGTGGTTCAGATTTAAAATTTTTTAACTTGATCTCTGCATGAAATAATTTGATTTTGAGCTGAGATAATTTGAACTTGAGTTCAGCTTGGATTCTAAATTGATTTTCTTGGTTTGTGAAGAATTCATTTTTGAGTTTTGTTTGTTTTTCAACTAACGCTTTTTCCTTTTTTTCTTTTCAGCCATTAAGGCAACCATGTCAATTGCATCTCAGCTTCAGGCTATCAAATCCGTTATCAAGGGAAAAGAGGATTTGATCCGCAGGCCCATTACTCGCCCTTCTGTTCTCTTTGACCCCAAGGATGCTGCTGATATCGATTTAAGATCGATTCTTCCATTAGCACAGTCCGGTGATCATCATTCATCTCCTAGTGCTGTCATTTTCATTCACTATGAGCTGACGCTTGATGCATTTTAAGACTGTCTTTTTGTAGTTTGAGTTTAGATTAAAGATTTTTTAAAAGTTAACTACTACATTATGTTTTCCACCGAGTTTTAATTTTAATGAAAAACTTTATGCATCCAAATCCATAGTCCCAAAAAGTTTCAACGTGTTTGCTTGCGATAAGAGGGAGATCAAGAAGCTTAAAATAAGGTAATCTACTGAAGAGTCTACTGAAGAAATATTATATTTATGATAACTAGTAAATTTTTTTATTTTGCGGTTTATTGGTCTAGTAACATTGCTTCAACTTGAATGCATCACATAAAATGCAATTTCATATTTTAAATTGATTTCAGATATGCTTAAAAATAAATATCAAATCATGAATCGTTACTTGAGACATGCAACAAACTAACTGGATGCTTGAACGAGAAAAAAAATTACATTTTAACTAAGGTTTTCTGGCCTCAAGTATTTATGCAGATGTAATAATCTAAATATAAGTAAACAACTGCTTAGGGATCAATCTACAATAACAATGCAACTTTGAAGGTTTTATTGCTTATTTAAAAGGTTCTAGGTCAATCAATCTATGTTTATGGCTGCTGTCACAAGCAAACCCAATAATGTGATGAATTGTTGTGTTGGCATTGGTCCTTCCCCTCGGTTTATAAAGGCTTACTTAATAATCTAAATATAAGTAAACAACTGCTTCGGGATCAATCTACAATAACAATGCAACTTTGAAGGTTTTATTGCTTATTTAAAAGGTTTTAGGTCAATCAATCTATGTTTATGGCCGCTGTCACAAGCAAACCCAATAATGTGATGAATTTTTGTGTTGGCATTTGTCCGTCCCCTCGGTTTATAAAGGCTTACATATTTTAGTTACATTTATAAAAATTTTGAATCTAAAGCTTTAATTAAGAGGCAAGCAATTTAGATTGATCTCAAATATTTTAAAAAAATATATAAAATCATGTATAAGTATAAAAAAGGTTTGTAGGCAACAAAACAAAATCAATTTAAGTTTCAGGTTAAATAAATGCCATATAAATACATTTTATGTGTTCTTTTGTTTAAGTTGTATTTGGTTTTTGATTTGGTTTGGGTGTATTGTTAAATAATATAACATAATAAATAAAATGAAACTGTAGGCGAGCATTATTGTCTTTCTCGGCTAAGGTATGGCTATTGGAGGTTGGGATAGGCTAGGGTAGGACATTGCAAAATGATGATGGCCGAAAAAGTCGTCAAGTGGTGTGAGTTGAGTGCGAAAGTATCGATTTGGGTGGCTTGGGAAAGGCTGGCACAAACTGGCATAGGACATTGGAGGCTGGAAGAGGCCGTCAATACTATACAAACCTTCTTTACTTTGAATTATTAAATTTACTCAGAATGCCTTGACCAAGTGATGAAATTCCTTGACCATTATTAGTTGCATCTAAAATCAATGAAGTTCATATTTTGAATGATTAGTTTTTTCAATTTGGGATTTGAGATCGGCAAGGGTAAGATTCAAATTAACCTACCAAAGCTATGGTGTTAGTTGAATGACCGAAACCTAGCAATGTGATAGAGATATGAAGTTTTTGTTGACACGTGTCAATATGTTTGAAGTTGATTAGTATATCTAGTTCACTATAACAACTGATTGAATTCAATCATCAATATGCCTAAGGTGAAGAGTTGACTTTCATTGAGCTAAAGAAAAGAACTTGTTAGACATCAATTTGGCTCTATCGCTCTATCTATAGAATCCATTGAGATAGAAGCTGATGCATCAGTATATGTTGTCAGTTTAGTGTTGATGCATTTAGGATTGATCTTTTATAATAAGTTAATGCTTTATAGAAATATAGAAGATAATAAATATGAAATTTATATAGTTTAGTGTAAATAAGTCATCATTGATAAGAATTTATAGTTGATTATAATTGAAATTATATTTAAAATTGAGAGAATAAAAGTTACTAGGCAAAATTCATTCTAGTTTGCACATTTATTCATATTATGTATGATAGTTTAAAATACACAATTTCAAAAAGTTAACTTTGTATTGTATCATATTTTTTAATATATATATATATATATATATATATATATTAACGCAAAACATTAATTTGTTTTATAAAGGATATAATTACAATGACAAAATAACCCAAGAAATCAAACTGACATCTCATCAACTTACATCCTAGTCTACATGAAAAATTTTATGCAATATAATGACTAATTTTGTAGATATGTTGATACTTTGCCAAACATAGTGAGGTTGGAGCCTTACTGTATCTCAAACTTTGTTGTCACCCTTCCCGTTCTGGTAAATCATTGAACTATCATATTGATTAATGATATCAACATTGACATAAGAATCAAATTCTCCATTTGATCAATTGTCGTCCTCCCCCAAACTAAGGTTCGTGGCCAAAGTCGACTTGAGAATAAGGTCTTCCTTAGAGTAAGCTTTATTACTGTTAAGGTTCCCCATAACTAGAAGAGGAAGAAGATATATCAGTCGGAGGAGCATTTTGATCTAAAACCTTATGCTCAGCCAAATTCCTTGAGGGACCTGATCTGGGTGTAGTTTATAGCAGGAGTCTCTACCTTGACCAATTGTGTTTGTATGAGAACAGTACTTAGGTATATTTTCAAATGTGTGGCTGGCCAAAAACCAATATAGTCAATTTCAATCCATATTTCAAATGAAAACTTTGTGACATCTAATATAACAAGTATGCGAGCCATCAAAGGATGAATGAAATTTTTAGTTTCCTTGTCAATCTTTAGATGTTTTCCAAATATTGCACCAATTAGCTAAATGGTTTATTTACTGCATAAATGAATTCAAAGTTTCAGAAAGGCCACTCAAATAAGCTATTTAAGGAGCTTTACGGGAGCCCCTCCAACTTGATGATTGTTAGTCAAAAAATCTTTGTGTTGTTTGAACATTATATATATATATATATTTATATATATATATGCTTGCTTACTTATATTAATTATTTGCTAGACACTACTTTTCAATGCAGTAATGTACTATTCTTGATAGAAAAATTAACACTCAAATGTATGAATGTGAAGAAATATAAAAATTGCAGATGCTTGTAGTTGATAATATATGTTATTGAGAGGTTGGGAAAGATTAATAAGAGCTTTCTATAGTAGATAAAAATCATAAATGCATGATTTAGCCTTTTATGAGGGCAAACATGAGATGGGTGTACTTTCATTTTGTTAATTGGTTGTGCTATACTGCCCTTTAACCTATAGCTCAGAAGTTAAAAATGAGTGGGATATTAATGGCCTCACATATTTTGCGCCAACTCGTATTCTTTAAAAAGTTTTTTGGCAGTTTAAGAGTTCCCCTTTCTTGCAAAATTTTTAGCTAACCATTTATTAAGAGTTCAATCATCCATTTTGCCTATACATTAGTGAAAAAATACATTTTAAGGAGGTTTTATTTGGGAATGAAAGTTTCATTTTTTTATTCATACGTTAAATAATTCTCACATGCTTTCGCTTAGCTAACTAAATTAATTAAACTTGTTACATAATTCTTGAAATATTTTTTTATTATGCTTTACTTTCCCTTGAAATAAAATTTTTAGAATGTTAAATGTATTATATATACAATGATATTGATGCAGTTTTATTTATTGTTTAATTATCATGATAAGATGGTGCTTGCCTTAGTTGCAACCGGCATAAAACCTGTTGGATCAATGTGATATGAATTCCTTGAGAAATTGTGCTAGATTTAAGGTATCCCTTTAAAAAAAGCGCTGCATTATATTGCCTGAATGCAATAGCAAGTGTGCAATGGCCGTTATATTGGTACCATAGTGCTTGAACTAGGATTTCTACATTATAGATAAATGTAGGTAAAGTTGTTACTACAAGACACAATATTAAGTATATGGAGTTGTAATACTTGTACCATTGTAGACAAGTTTATGGAGTTACTAAATATTATGAATAGTAGATATATAAATATTCCATGCCTTTAGATAACTAAATGAGTAGTTGTGAAAGCCAAAAAAAAAGATTGTTTGGTACTTTTATTTTTGTGAAAATGTTATTTTTGGAGAAGATTTGTATGGGCATATCAGAATGTTAGCTGAAGAATTTGATATTTTCTCTTAGTACTTCTAATTTGGTGAAACTAATGAAGAAAATAAAATGATAATTTGTTTTAGCTCATGATTTTATGATTTTTAATACTTTATAACATTATCATTTATAAAAGTGGATTAGAATAAATTTGCTTGTGATACATTATGATTTACCTTCAACTAAGATTATCAGTTTTGCATGTGTTGAGGCTGAAATTATCAATATGTAAGACTGAGTCATCTTTTGACGAATGTTACGAAGTAGTGAGACGCTAGTTGAAGGTTCAGGTGATCAAACTGATTGGCTTCACAACTCAACATATACTCCTTGACCCTTTCTTGGCTGCCCCTCACTGCGCTCGTAAGAGCTTGACTTGGAATGCGCACATGCTAGTTGTTTGCGGAAGAAGAGCTGTTAGTATAAATGGTAATTTTGGATATCTGATTAATGTACTTTTTTTATTTAGTGAAAAGCTACCATCACATTTTGAGTTCAATTTTTCCTCTCATGTTATCATTTGAGTTGCTCTTACTCTTATGCTTTATTTTATTTTTGAATCAATGGGTGCATATCCTTCTAACAGATTTTGGATTATAAATATTCAAGAGAAATTCCTTGAAGATTTTTTGAAAGACAAGGGGATTTGCATGGCTTATGCTGAAATTATTAAATACATGTATTATGGACCAATTAAATGTGTTTGAACACAAAGGGATTTGTTTAATGGTTTTTTTCTATTTCGATTGGATGGTTTCAGGGTTTGGCATTAAGTTCATGCGTTTTATTGTTCAAGTGTGCCTCTGAACATGTTATATGCAGTTGATATTATTCTTATTGATAAAACAAAAGATAGGGCTAAAAAAAAATTTGGGTTGCAAAAAAATATTTTTAAATCTAAAGGATTTTTGTCTCAGTAGATTTGGAATACAATATATAGAGTGTAAACTTAATAATGAGATATAACAATTAATGCTCATCCTATTATGGAGTGTAAGTTAAGTTATAGTAGAAGTTATAAGAAGATATAACATTTAAGGATCATGTTATTATAAAGTGAAAGGTTTAAATAGCTTTGTTCAATCATACAAAATTATAACAAATAGAGGTGATATGATTGAGAAGATCTAATATAGTTGGAAGAAATGGATAAGACAAACTTTCTGGGTTTTGTGTGATTAAAAAATTCTCTTTAAATGTAAAGAGAAGTTTTATAGAGAATCTATAGGATCAGTTATGTATATAGGGCAAATGTATATTGTTAGAGTATGTTAGAGATGAGAATGCTAAGGTGGACGAGTAAATAAACTCAGAAGTATATAGATTTGAGTTGGAGTGATTTCAATAAATAGTACTTTCTTTTTTTTCTTTCGTACTTTTATGACCCCTTGCTACTTTTCTATCACTTTCGTGATCTAATATTCTCAATCTGAAATTCAGGTTTGGATGCCCTTATAGAGGTGGATGATCGATTTTTGGGCTACAAGTCCACTCTTTTTAGCCATGCAACTCTTGAAATTGATAGGGACAAGATGACCCCTAAAGAAGAGGCCAAGCTGAACAATTCAATATGCTCATATCTACAGCTGCTTTCAGGACAACTGCATCTTCCATCTGCCTTCAGAACCATGGAGTATCTCATTCGTAGATACCAGTATGTTGCTGTTTTTAAAACCTATTTTCTTGCAATTTTATAGTATTTACA
The DNA here is from genome assembly GCA_016760335.1 of Gastrodia elata. Lineage (NCBI taxonomy): Eukaryota > Viridiplantae > Streptophyta > Magnoliopsida > Asparagales > Orchidaceae > Gastrodia > Gastrodia elata. The sequence continues at coordinate 47,337,165 of CM028671.1, read as the reverse complement.
GCTTTTTTATTGATTGCTTGATTACAGAGTTCATATTTTCAATGTTGAGGAGCTTGTTTTATGCGCACTACCTTATCATGACACCCATGGCTTTGTCCGGATTATCCAATTGATGAATTTTGGGTAAGGAATTGTGGATGCGAGTGCATTTTTTCTCATTTTCTCTCTAAGTTGGTATATTTTTGATAATGTAGAAACAAAAAGTGGGCATTTCTGGAGGGTGTGAAAACATCTGGTGCACCACTTCCTAGAAAGCTTATAGTGCAACAATGCATTCGTGATAAAGGAGTTTTGGAGGCCTTATGCAACTATGTAGGCACTCATTTGTGTGAACTTTAATGTTCATAAGTTGAGTCTTTATATATATATATATATAATTTTATTTAGAGCACATCCTTACAAAACCTTAGTTCCAGTAAGGTTGGTTACATTGATCCTTTGTTATGATTAAATAATAAAACCTCATTGAGCTCATAGTATATGAACTAATTTTTAATAGTTTCTCATCTTTTCTTTTTAGTCATCCTCACTATCAATTATTTTTCAGGCATCTCCAAGTAAATATTTCCTGCATTCAAGACCAGTCATTTGCTTTTGCACTGCAGTAATTGTGGAAATGCTTGGTTCTCTTCAAAAGCTTGACACGGATACTATACAAAAAATCCTATCCTTTGTATTCAATGGTCTTAATCCTGCTGTGGGTGGAAGTTCTGATCATGTGGTTAGTTAAACTGCTGTAGATGGTGCTTTCAAACTATTTTCATTGAAATCTTCTCTTAATTTCTTTTTCATTTTTACGAGCGGGAATATGTTTAACATTTTTATACAAAATATACATGGCCTACGTTTATAATTTAGGTGTGCATAATGGTTTTGTGTATGATTTAAATTGTTGTTTTTTAATAGCATATAACTTATTAAAATTTGCTACACTTTGGATTTTTAATGATGAGTATCAGACTAAGACATTAACAATAATTTACCTCTTCAAAGCCTCGCTGTTATTTTTGTGTATCTTGCTACGCTGATTACTTTTGTATAATAAGTGAAAATTTAAAGAAGGAACTCTAGGCTAAACAAAACATTCACGAGGCGACTACTTTTAACAAACAGTGCTTCAATATGATTTTTAATGTGAAATACCAATTGCAACAATTATTTGACAACTAAATGCCTATAAAAATGTGATAAATCTGATTCCCAACCACAAAGATAGCATGAAACAGAATTTTGTGATTAGAAACAAAAGTAAAGACTTATTAAAAAACATTTGTTTTCTTACGTAGTTGTATTGTTTTCCAATTTTTAACGAAAAGCAAATTTTTGTCTATTTGTTGTATACACAAACCATTTAAAGTAATCACCGTAATCCTTAGCTTCCTATAGATTTATGTTAGTATTTAAAATGTAGTTGCAGTCATTTTAAAATTACAAATATTTGCGCTGTTTTTTGTTTGTGAATTATGTAGATAGAAGATAGAAATGCCGATACAAAACAATAATTACCTGTATAAATCTATTTTTAATCTTATTCAATTTTTTGCATTATGTTATTTTGAATTTTCTTATGAATGATTCTATTTCTCTTTAAGATTGAAAGCTTTATGCCTAGCCACTGTCATTCATTATTGTGAAAAGTTGGTGCACTTTAAAGCTGTGTGGAAAACTAACATAAAATATTACGTTTGAGTGATCTAAGCTACGTATCCACATATGGACTTGATGCTCTTAAAAGAATTATTGACAGTAAAAACTCACTGTTTTATTAAGCAAAAATATTTATTAAAATTTGTTATGCAATTTTTTGCCAAAATATAAATTTAAAGGATTAAAATTTTGTTGGACTGTTTCATTATTTCATGTCAGCCTACTCACAATTTTTAAGTTCTGCTATGTTCTTTAAAATGTATTAGGTCTCCTCCAAAGGCTCTGGCATTGTTATCAAGTGTCATTATCCTTGCAATGATTATTCATTCTCCTTGACCATGGAATCAACACTAAAGTAGTTATTGCCTCAATTTCAGCCTAGTTTATCTATAATCGAGCTTACTCAACCATTTCTTGGTCTGTTAGCTTGGAGTCACTGAGTATGGACATGAGAGGACTTGGCTGAGCTATTTTTTACTTGGTCTCAAGCTCACCTATTCACTAAGCATGACTAGTTGGCTAAGAGTTTGTCTGAGCTATACGTAGCTTGAGCCAGAATATTCAAATAAAAATTATATATGAATCATTTAATTGATTAGTTATCAAGAACTGGTTATGCACTTTTCATTGTCTTGATTACTTAGTTAAGTAGATTCTAATTGTGACATGGGACCTCTAACGGTTACATTAGTTAGTTTATTCATCTACACAATAATTTAATAATTTAACATTTTTGTAGTGGCTATAAATAACATGAATTCGAATCAATGAAGTCTTTACTGGATATTTTAGTGAATAATTTATTTTTAGTCTGTACTCGTTGTTTTTGTTTTCTTTAATTTTCAGAAAAATTTATTTGATCCATATCATTGCTTGAGTAAGGTATATTTTGTCATGGTCGGTGGATTATTAGGTTTTTGGTTGCACAGTTAGTTGATGGAGGAGAGCTTCATATGGTCTTTACATGAGACAATTAAAGAACTCAGAGAAATGGTTGTTGTCATCGATCAATTTTGGAAGAAGAGACAATGAGTGAAAACTAAGATGTCAACAATACACAGAGAAAGTACAAGAAGCTTTGCTAACTAGGTATTGATGCTCATAAAATAAATGGCTTTGCTGATGAAGACAATGCATATGCATGTTTGACAAAAGGATTGACAAAGACAACAATTGAAGGAAATGTCAACTCACAATGGAAGCAAGGATATATTTAATTGTTGGTAATATTTTTATATAAAAGAAGATTAATCAAGAAAAAAAACAAAGGTTTTTATGAGTTGAGTTTGAAGATAGTTCTGTCAACTTATGACAATACTCTAGAATATGAGAAGACTGATTTTTAGAGTAACTTGATGGAGAGTTGCTTTGATTTTTGTGTTTACATGCCACTAGAGAAGATCATTTTCCAAAAAAGTAACGTTGTATAAACATGCTCTTGCTTGGCAGAAACCTTAGCTAGATGAGGTTTAAATAGTTCTTTCAAAAAAATTCTATTTGTTGCATGATAAGTTAAGAATATGGCATAGCTTTCACAAAAGGATTAATCAACAATATGCTTTCTATGAAGGAATTTCATTGGATGATGCCTTGATTTTAACAAAATACATTGCCAAACCACAATATGTCACTCAACTGAGATAGCTTTATTTTTAAGCAAGGATTTTAGCAGATGAGTTCATATGATATGAGGATAAAAGGTAGAGAATAAATCCTGGAATCCGAAGAACAATGAAGAATGCTGACCAGAAATACATTTGCCATTTATTAGTCAACCTACAAAATAATAGTTCTGAATGGCCTCTATTATGAGCACTATAGGATCACATTTTGTGGAGAGAGGAAATGCGACAACTGTATACTGAGTTATTCTCTTAGAAGTTTAATAATATTAAGGGGAAGAAATTTGTTGCAATAAAAGCCTCAAACTAAGTTTTGATCATGGAGGCACATGAAAGGCAAATTATTTTCTGATGATAATGTTGATGGGAATGAATTAATCATTGTTGATGATTCGAGCGCTGAAAATATTGTCTACTATTTGAATGTAGGTTAAGCAAAAGGGGTTATAGGCATCAATCAGTTAATTAGAAGAATTTGATGTTTGAGAGCCTAGTGAAGAAGTTAAGCTCTGAAATGAAAAAATTATAAGCCCTATTAATTAAATTGGATAATGCTGTGAGGTTTGTTATCACTCTATTGTTCATTAATGTTATGTGGTATATTTTTTTATATTTGTCATCTGGTTTTTAACATCAATGATATATGATATTTTTTTTTTTAGTCTGCTGATTTTGAGTTCGCATGTTGGAGTAAGAGGCTATGTTCTTCTTTTGGAGAAAGCAACATGCAATCATTGATGAAGGGGGGAGGTTCAACATTCTCTGATTAGGAAGTTGATTAGGATGAGTTGATTAGGAAGTTAGCAGCGGAATTACTTAGCAAAGTGTAAGTAAATCAAGATCACCACCTTGTAGTCATCGAGTCATTAAATTAAACTATTGTGAAGAATTTGTACTCTCTTTCTGCTGATTATTAATGACTTGCTGGCCCAATTGAAGTTGCATAAATCTTCTCGAAGCTTGATCTGAAGTTACCAATAGGTTTAGATGAATGCCCTTGATACTTTGAAGATTGTATTCGTAACCCGATCTGGTTTGTATGAACAGCTTGTGGTGCTTTCTAACTCTATGAACAACTTGTGATGCGTCGATGCCATTTATTATATTGATAAACAATATATTCAAATCCAACCTTAATGACTTTGTATTGGTTTAATCTATTGATATTTTCATGTACACAATCATTCATGGAGGCTTTTTTCAAGCACTTGAAGGTGCTCTGGCTGTTGAGGCAGTATAAACTTTCCTTAAACCTAAAGAAATGCAAATTTTTTAGTACAAAGCTCCTTTTCTTAGGGTATGAGATTGGTGGAGATGAAATCAAAATCAATTTTACCATCAATAAGTTAATTAACAATTGGTTGGGATTAACCAACTATGACTAAGACACAAAGTTTCATCAATGAGTGCTGACATGCTAAATAGTTTTCTTGGAGCTTCTCAATCTTTGTTGCTCCTTTGCACAAGCTGAAAAAGTCCATTAGTCATTCCATTGGGGAATCGAGTAGGAGGCACTCTAAGAAGTAAAAGGGCAGATGAGTAGGCCCTAATATTATGGAGATGAAATCAAAATCAATTTTACCATCAATAAGTTAATTAACAATTGGTTGGGATTAACCAACTATGACTAAGACACAAAGTTTCATCAATGAGTGCTGACATGCTAAATAGTTTTCTTGGAGCTTCTCAATCTTTGTTGCTCCTTTGCACAAGCTGAAAAAGTCCATTAGTCATTCCATTGGGGAATCGAGTAGGAGGCACTCTAAGAAGTAAAAGGGCAGATGAGTAGGCCCTAATATTAATTTTGTTTGACCCCAAAAGTATGAGTGGAACTTGACACTGTTGGATATGCTGTCACATAATATTTTTTCAAGGAGGTGGATTGATAGTCTATCACTCAGAGTTGTTACAAGAAACACAGTAGAACTATTTACTCTACAAAATAAAGCTGCTCATGCTATACCAAGCTATGAAACACTAGAGATACTATTTACATGCTCAATAATGCATACCTTGCTTAGAAAAAGTATCACCATTAGTTAAGTGACAATATTTTTTCCAAAAATGTATGTGAGCATTTGATTTACTGAGCTCCATTGCATTCAATTGAGATGCTAATTTTCAGTGGCTTTGGAGGACCTTATGGAGTATATTATGGAACGTATTTAAATGGTCAAACTTAGGTTGTCAATCATATTGTGGTATTTTCTTTAACTAGATTCCTTTTTTGAGGCAATTAAAAGCATGTGATGAGAGCATTAGTAATGTCAAGAGCAATCCTTTTAAGGTGTTACCATGACTTTACTAGTCATCTAAAAGCCACTTTTTCACAAATGTTTTTGTAATGCTCAGATACACCATACTGAGCACTATTCTTGCTTGTAATTGGTAGGTTTTGTTTATTCAACAATACATACTTTGTTTTTCAAATGTTTGACAAAAGCCCATGCTCTCAATCAAAGATAAGGCCTTGTGTTATTTTTCAACATGGCCATTATATTTGCTACATCGAGAGTTTTAAATGTTATCTATGTAATTCTCATTAGATATTCTTAATTTATAAATTTTTTGGAATTGTTTGAATAATATTAACACTTACGACTGGCTAGAATTATTGCTGTTCGATGTGCCTTGGCTCACTAAAGGGCACTTCACTTTACTTACCTTTTGAGCACTAAAGCAAAAAAAAGGACTATTGCACTTAGCATAGCATGTTGCTCTTTTAAAACACTAATGAACATACCATATATTCAATTTGCTTTCAATTTGGCAACCTATGACTGTACATTTGTAATGATTTTTGAGGTGTGTTTGAACTATTGATAGAAACCCATTTGTCTTGAAACTCTCAACTGAAGACCTTGGTTGAGCACAAAATTTTTGAAGCAATAAAAACTTTCATGCTCAGATGGGAAAATAGTTAAAGATCTCTAAGCATTGCTGTAGGCTTGTTTCAGCCAACATTGGAGAGAGAAGGCCTTTGAGGTAAGTGATTTAATATGGCTAATATTTCTAAGCACTAACTCAAGGGAGAAGAGAGAAAGATTAAGCCATTAAGATACCATCCATTTAAGACACTAAAGAAGACCAGAGATTCTGCTTACAAAGTACTTCTTACTTGTATACAAGTATATCTGGTCGTAATAAAAAATTGGAAGCACTTTGAACTATTAGTACTGGATGAAGAAATATAAGAGGTATTGCCGCTGATGGGTAAGCTTTATTTTGGATAAGTTAAGCTATTTGAGTATAAGTTGTTGGAGATCTGACCTCTCAAAATAATAATGGACTAAGCAGACCCAGCATCTTTAATAATCCTGCTATTTATATCATTGAACCAAGCAACCTTTTAGTTTTAATAATTTATAGCAGAAATAAGGTTTGCATATGTATGCATAAAACTAGAACATTAAAGTGCCATTGTCACTTTAGGCGATGAATCTATATATATAAATATTTAAGAAAAAAGGAAGATTTTAGTGAAAATAAACAAACGGTACAACCAAAGTTCATATGAGCACAAATGCAAAAATCAAAGCAGGCATCAAAAATGAAATTCTATGTATGAGTACGACTTTAAGGAAGGGTAATAGATAATAGCTGAATCCGTAGTAGGCTCCATGGAAAGACAAAATGCACAACTTTGTTAGTGCTACTTCTTTCAATTGCTTACATGATCTCTGAAACAACCTCTTTATTCTATGGTGCCTTAGGTGCATCGTTTCCCATTCTTTTAGATTGGTATGATTATCCTTGATTGCATTATCACTTCAATTCTTGCCAACCTTCAGCTTTATTACAACTTGTGTATAAGGTATACAAGGTGGAGGTAGAATAGCAACCTCAGAGCTCAGATCGTTAACAACCCAAAATTATATCCAAAAGATGCCAATTAGCCCATTGGGATTTCCTTGCGGAGTAATATTTCTAAGGGTTACCAGTAAGATGCTCGGTTATGTGATATCATTCACCCCTTCATCACCCAAAATGAAGTTATTATCTTCAGAAATAATAGTAAAAAATTCACAAAATAGGTAATCTGACCACGACAAAAACATAGCTGTCAAAAACTGGCTAAAGCAAACATAAGCTGTGAAATCATGACGTTCAGAATTAGCAAAATAAGCTCAGACAATGTTCTTGAAATATAAGCGATTCAAAAAAAGCTGCAATTATAAGATTACATAGAATTAAAGTCATTGGTGTTCAACAAACCCACACCAGAAAGATGTAAAGACTGCGTACCACACAAATCAAAATTCTATAATGGAAATCACTGATCATACAATTAACATTCTTAATTGATTCATGAGAAACACAAAGGAGCCTTGGATCGTATTCATAGATTTGGGATGAAATCATTCCAGTATATGTATACAAGTTTCACATTCTACTACATGTATGTGGACAAATAAACCCTATAATTAACCACCAGGAGGTAAGCTTAGAAAAATCAACTGGCCCCAAGCATTGACAACATAAATAAGAAGACTCCCAGTACTTGCGCAAACCATGTAATTATATGATAGTAAAAATCAAGTTGCATATGTAACAAAGTATATCTGTTGATGCAAAGACAATAATACTGAACATACTAGCTACCATCTTACAGCAGATATAACAACCAAGTAATATAAAATGAACCACCTAGCTAAATAATGAGATTATAAAATGGTAATAGTATTAGCCTGCACAGATATGGAGCTCTTAGTGCATTTATTGCTATTAGAAAAAAAGTTATGCAAGTAAATCTTTCTTTTGCATGAATCCAATTAGACAGCACAGCCCCACAGCTTGGACTGAAAACCAATACATAAGACACTCCCGACAACCATAAAACCAAAGCAGAACATTCACAGGCACCAGAAATTGGCATAAGCACCTCAATATCTTGGTCTTAGTAAACACTTGAATAAAAGCATAAGAATCACAGTACTTGAAACATAAAACATTAATGAAGTTGCATATCAACAATCATTTAGATCAAGACTTGGAAAAATAGATTTAGATTTCTTGATAACCACCCCAAGCCAACAAAACTTTGATGTATAAAAAGCAATGAGAATATTCAAAATGCCACAGGATACTTTGTCATGATTTCAAATTATTGTATTTGGCAATATTTCTCACATTATAAATGTGCTAATATATATATATATAATAATTTAAAATAGTACCAAAATGAGATTTATTGAACTTACTGAGATTGTATTAGACCACCAATTCAGTTGATCAGGCAGATATTTTGGTGAGAGAGCCAAGGTGACCAACATCAATATTAAAGTCTACTCAAACAATAGAGTGAATTTGGTTATTAAAAATATGATCATTCAATTCAATGCCATAGCAAATTATCATTTAGAAAATATAGTCGGACCTTTAGATTGCATAATGGAGTTCACGACTATCAAGTTCTCACCAAGTTCTTACATAAAAAGAAAATAAAATAGGGAAAATATTATTTCAGTATCAAGTGCGGTCTGAATTTCTATTATGATCGTTACATGGAACCCAATCCATGCTGAAATTAAACTTCCCAGTATTGACCAGATCAGAATGAAAGTATTCATTCTTATCATGCTTAGGCACCTCAGAAGCAATGCTAAAAGCAAAATTATCATGCAGGTATTGCTGCAAACTATCAATATCCCATCGCCTTTCATCATTGATACAATCTTTGATCCAAAGTCTAGGATTTCTAATATCACTGCCTTTTTATAAGCGCCCAAATTTGCTTCGATCTTCAAGCTAATAATTGGGCAAGCGGCAAAATTTTCAAATGCATGAGTTGCTTCATGGTTTATCTAGCTTCAATCTATCTTTTTCTAAAAGCTAGATTCATGAAATTTAGCCTTAATAGTGTAAGGATGTTTGGTTGCGTAGTATTTAAGTTTCATAGGATTTGCCCAAAGAGAGTTGTTGATTCTAAAATTCTACCATAATTTAAAAAATAAGGCTTTACGCAATTCTTCAGGATTTTTACTACTAAGACTCCTTCTATGATAGGATAATAAATTTGGTCCCTACTGTCCAAATCATCTTAGAACCTTTCTCCATAACCCAAAGAAATTTATTGAGGGTGGTTTTTATGCACTTATAGAAAAGTTTAGTAGGATTTAGATACTCCAACCAATAGAAATGGATCATATTACGTATTTTAGTAATGTAAGTCTTTCTCGCATAGATAGAAAATTATGTTCCAAACAACTTATATATTTAAGCATTTTTCTATTAAGAACTCACAATAGGTATTTTTGTTATGCCCAACAAAGATGAGGACCCTAGATAGGTTAACTCTAATCTGTTTTTTATATTATTATGATAGGAATAGGAGTATTTTTATAATTAGAAGAAATATTTCTGTATGTTAATATTAAGGTCAAAATTACACTCAAGAGTATTAAATAGATTTTTGATGCACTTGAGGGATTTAAAAGTACCAGTACTGAACAAAGTGGTCTTCTACATAGGCTGTGAGAGATTCTAAATTTGTCTCAAATTATATCTAAGACCCTGGTTTCTAGTGAATTCAGTAATATTATTAGCCCAATAGTTAATGACAATGATAAATAAGATGGGGAAAGAGGATCACCTTGTTTTAAACCCTCCATTAGTTCTAAAAACCCATGGGGGAACCCAATAATGATGATTGAATATATATATATATATACATATATTTAGACATATACACACACTCATATGTTAAAGGGACGGTGGTGCTTTAACTTGCTAATTTTATGAATGTTTAATCATTTATTCAATGAGTGGCAGGTGTTGTTTTCAATGATAGAAAAGGCATTTAAAAATCTTTTAAAAACAATTTATGTTGAATGGTTAATGACTTTAAAAAATTGTCAATCCCATGTTTTCCTACCCAATTCTTCATCTGACGATCTCATTTGCTTTCTTATGTTATTGTTATTATTTTATTATTATTGCTTTGTAGCAAGTAGTTATTTTGATCTGGGCTTCTCTCTATTGTTAAGCTTGTGGTATTATGCATTTTTGAATAAAACATTTTCTTTTCAGAAATGCATTCTATCGAATTTAAGGAGCTTGTGGATGCATTTTGTTTTTTTTATTACCTTTTGATTAATTTGAACGTGTGGATTTTGGTTTTTTTGACATATTTTTTATTATTCCTACAGGCAGGCGCACTAATGGTTGTGGGTTTGCTTGCATCTAGAGCTGCATTAGCATCCAAACTTGTTCAAAACTTAGTTTTTTTTCTTGCACGGCTTGCTCAACATGATGCAAAAAATTTGTCTGATATGCCAAGGCTTCGTCTTGCAATTATGACCATAGTTACCCTTGTGCAGGTATTAACTTAAAATTGAATCATTTTGAATTTTGTAAACATTTTGTATTTGAACTATTAGCCATGAGAGAGAGAGAGAGAATCAATTTACTTTTGATCATGTCTAGGTCAACTACCACTTTGCATTCAGGTATACTTTCTTGGATTTGCTACAAAAAATGATCTTTAATTCATAAAGCTTTATGCAGCTTTGAGCTTTTTTTGCTTTGAATTGCCAGGGACAAGATGTATAATTTTGCATCATAATGACCTTGCCAGCTCAAAGTAAGTTATCTCTTAAGAGAGACAGAGTCAATTGACTTTGAATAAGCTTTGTTCAATAACTATGTTTCTATCACGAGTTGGCTTAATACAATTGAGAACCAATGTGCGAGAGGTCTTAAAGCTATCTCTCAAAGCATTTAACAATCATTAACAAGAAAATTTCACATGGAAACAATATAAGTGACCACTAAACACCAATTTCTAATTATTTAAATAAAACTTTGTATTCATATTCTCAATTGAAAGAAAATAGTAAAAGTTAAAACTGCTAAAATTGGATACAATTAAAATTTATACATCATGTAACTACTGAAAAATAATTCTTGCATTTTTTTATTTATTGAAAATTTTAATTAGTTGCTTATATATAAAGGCATGATTTGGGGATTACAGTATTAGCAAGGATAAAGCTCTTTATCTCAAAATGTTGGTTATACTTTCATCTTATGTAACATGAATTTTTATTTGAATTTGATTATTTTTTTATTTTCTAATAAATATATTGTGTTAATACTTTATTTCAATAAGTAAAGCATGTAAGGCACAGTGATATTTAACTTGGTTCTCTTAAAATAAATTATGTATTGTTAGGGCATGGAAAGATTGTATTTCTTTTAATGTCAAATTTATTGGGGATGTAAAGAATTAATGAATGGTTGAAAATTTTTATTTAATCACAGTAAAATAGAAATTATTTTATAAACATATAATTATTCACATTGTTTTTTTTATCTCTTGAACGACACTTCAATCCCAACAAGTTTGTTGCTCCTAAAAAAGTGCATATATCTTAGACTTGATTCATTAGAAATTCACCAATATATTGTGGATGCATATAGGTTTTATAAATCATTAGTATTTTCATTGAATTTCTATTGAAATTTTGAACTCTAAGCTTTTATTTCTAAACTATAAACTTAAACAACAGAACTCTTAAATTAAAATAAAAACCCAAAACCATAGACCTAAACACTTTGCTCTCAACATTAACCTTTAAGTTGTTTACTACTGTCAAATTTAAAAGTGCCATGTATATTTGATTTGATTTGTAGCTATAGGAAGATATTTAATTTACATATCATACTCATTTCAAATTCCTTGCCTTTGATTGTGAAAAATTTCTTACAAAGGATGGTATCATGCAATGTTTCCTTAACCAATACTTAGGAGAAGTTTCTCAAAAAAATCAGAAATTTGAATGTTGAAATTTAGTGAAAGAAAAAATCTTAAATTAATCTTTATTGATTTTTGAAAAGGCTTATGCTAGAGTGCCAAGAAAACTTCTTTGAAAAGTTTTAGAGAGAGAATTTGTGTGAGATATATTGATACTAATAATGATATGCATAATGGGTTGCAATACTAATTTTCACTATTTCTTACGAATTCAATGAGAGGAAATTGTACACATACCCTATATTCATCGTCTAGTCACAAATTTAGTGTGAGAAAAGAGTAAGGTTGTATTAGGTAGTCGACCACCATCTTAGAGTTTTGTCAAATTTTCTTATCTCATGAATCTCTTAAGAAATTGTGCTAGAGTTAGACAATCTTATGGAAGCAATGCACTATATTTTTTGAATGTAATGAGAAGTGTGAAAAGGCCATCACATTGTTGCTTGGGTGTGGTGTTAGATAAATGAGGGTTCCCGCATCATGGGTGAATGTGGGTAAAGAGGCTAGTCTATGATTACTAAATTAAGATTATATAGATGGAATATTGACACCTCACTAAAGGCTTTTTGATTTAGTAGATGCTATAATTAATAAGAGGATAAAAATTTTAAGTCTTCAAGAACCAAAGTCGTTGGGAGAGAAATTAAAGAGAAATTAAAAAACATTGTTTGTTTAGGTATTAAACTTTGACACTTAGGTAATAATTGTCATAAAATTGGTGAGGTTGGAAGATAAATTTATTTCCTTAAATATTTTTATTAGAGTAACCTTTAGTAGTTCTAATGTTAAAATTTATAAAATAACTTTTTTTGCATGATTTAGAGCACCCAATGAGTTATTATTTTTAAGAAAATATTTAAATGAACATGTTGGAAGGATGACTAAAGAATTTTATAGTATTTATGATGGTATCATGAATTCCTTAATAACGAGGTTATAACATGTGTTCGATCACTAAGTGACCTGTCTGGTTATTTTTTGTTGCTATTGGGTTACATAAAGGCATTGTTCTTAGTCCACAACTTTTGCTTTAGTTATGGATGTTCTTATTGAATACATTCAAGAGGAGGTTCGCTAGTGCATGCTATGTGTGAGTGGCATTCTAGTAATTGATAAAACTAAGGATAAAGGTAAATTAAACTTGTGTTGTGGATTAATTTAGAGTTTAAAAGGAATCATCTCTTATTAGAATTTAAAATAAAATATTTTTTGGGTAAATTAATTTGTAATAAAAGCCATAATCTTGAGAGCACAACTATTGAGGATCATGTGATCAAGAATGGTGAGAGCTTCAAATATCTTGGTTCAATTAATAGAGAGCGATTTGAATAATAAGATCCAAGCTGGTTGGATGAAATGTTTAAGCACTTTTGGAGCGTTGTGCGGCCAGAAATTTTTCTCCAAAGTAAAGAAAATATTATAGAGCACATGAGAAGAGACCATTAGAAAGAATCTTCTTTATTTGGAACTTAGGGAATGACTTCTATATGTTTGTGCCCAATAGATGCAAATGATTCATATAGCCGACACCACCTTGTGAGACTAAGGTTTTTGTCGTTGTCCCCTAGAATTGCTTTGCTTGTGGAAAATGCTTTGGCTTGTTTTTGATGCCATATCTCTAGCTATTGATTGAAATAGATGAAGTTTCTTTTTCTGATTGAGTTGGAGAAAAGGAGGAGAGGAAGGAGATGATGAGGGCTGTGGCTATTTGAGGAGAGGACATTGTTTTTCTGTAGACTGCTGCTGGGATATCTAATAATTGGGTCATGTTTAAGGAAGATACTAGGAGCTTCCAATTAAAAATATATAGAATATCTAATAATGGCTTAAAAATTATGGAAATGTTTATAAAAAACATAAATTTAACCTTAGTTTAAAAATTACAATTATGCCATTCTTAATTATAAATTTTTCCACCCAAGGCCTTTTTTATTGAGTTATTACATCAACATCATATACTGCTTTTTTATTGGGATACACAAAATTTAGTCTTGTTTGAACCATAAAATATTAATGTTGCTTCAAGGTTTATTGTCTGAGTTACAAGGCACAAGATTTATAATCATACCTCACAATAACTGTACAAAATGTAGACTCGTGAACATACCTTTTATCTAGTTAGATATTGAATATTTAGTATTATCTTATCTGTGATCATGTATTACAGTGTTTAGTTATCTGTTGGTATGTTCTTATGATTGTAGATTGCTTAGTGAAACTTTCTTTACATTTCTATTAATACTAAAATATAAATTCTTATTGACCAAGTGTATCTTAAAATAGGAAAGAGTTTCTCAATATTATGTGGGCACACATCTGAATGACTGCAGTCTTTAAGCCTCTTATTTTGAATCATGTTGACAATGCAGTTTGAATTCATATAATCACCCAAACCTTTGTTGCCTTATTATTATGTGTTAAATTCAAATTCTCTTTTCCTAAAGTGTGTTTCAAAATAGGAAAGAGATAGTATAATGATGTCGCACATCTAAATGTGACTCAGATTTTGAGCATTTTTACTTGAACCAAATTGACAATGCAGTTTGAATCCATATGGGCTTATTAAAATGGTCAAAATGCCCCCCTACTATGTCTTAAAAATTAAAATTAGTCTCAATTTAATTTTTTCATCCATTTTGATTGAAAAATTAAATTCAAAAGGAGTATTTTAGTTGTTTGTAAATTTTTTTATAAAACTAGTTTGATGTTAAAACATAAAGTTAAAAATAGTTTGATACATATATAAATATGATTATATTTTTTATTAATATTTTTATTTGTGTTTCTACTTATGTATCTAATATACTTGCAAAAGTTATTTTTAACAATTTTTATTTTATTTAAGCATAATTTTTTTTGATAAATATTCTTACAAATTATTTTTTTTGAATTTATTTTTTTATCCAAAATATTTGGAAAACATAAATTGGGATTAATTTGGAATTTTAAAAGAGAATCATTTTGAACATTTTATTAAGTCAATGATTGAATTGGAGGAAACCATTTTTAAAAATAATTCGATTCTATATCCCATCCAAATCTTTGAAACATCACTATTAGTTTAAATATAAACTTCCATTGACTGAAATATACCTCAGAAAAAATTACTTGACATAATGAGGTCGCACATTTGAGTTTTATTGCAGTCTTTCAGTCATTTATGTTAAACCAAATTTTCAATGCAGCTTGAATTTATTTCATGAACCAAATTGACAGTGCACATTGAAATTATTTATGATCATAGTGCTTATTGTTTGGTAATCGTTTTACTTTTCCCTTTCATCATTAAACAAGTGTTTTGTCTACCTGTGTTAAGTAGTGCATACGGTTTAAGCTCACACCATTTTACTGCATATCTTTTTGCACTCATCTGCCCTAACTTTTTACTGCTGTTTTCATTTAGTCTCAATCGTCACAAGTCTTTCCAAAGAAGACAATGATGATGCTGAAGGAAATACGGTATTTTACACAATCTATATATTTTTTTTCAATATCATACATATATAAAGAAGTTATTGTGGATTATGAATTATGGATTTAGCTAAATGCTTTTCTTACTTAAAGGGATTTTATTGGCATACTATCTGGTTTGTCCCAAGAATTCAATACAAGGAAGTTTGTGCATCTTTACATAGAATCTCTAATTGAGTACAGGTGGTTTCAACATTTTTAATTTTTTCCAGTCCTCTTCACAGTTTATTAAAAAGTTAAATTTTTATGTACTTTTTACAGTTTGTCTGATGACTGCTGTTGTCGTTTACTTCTAAATACCTTGGAAGTACTTCCTGTCAATGATTTTGTGGAAAATATCGTGCATAAAATTCTTGGAAAATGTATCAAATTTTTAAATACAGACTATGCAGATTCAAGTGCAGCAGGTAATGCTTGTTTCATGTTTTATGGTGTGCGCCTTTATGTGTAATGTTCTATGCTGTACTAGGTTCTTACAAAATGCATTATAGTACTGATTTATTTTCATTACCTCAGAAGCACTAAGTAGGATTTCCTGAACTTTCGAGTACTATTCTCAGGTATCCGGGTTAAGCAAATTTTGGTCATGCTAAATAAGCAATATCAGTCTGAATTGCGGGGAGCTGTTCATAAATTTATTGAGGTTTGTGCGGCATTTATTTTTATTAGACAAAAGACGTAAGCTTATACATGTGCTTTATCTACCATAATTTGTATTCAGAACCCAAAATGGAAGTTTGGAGAGGAGAATTCTGCTTTTTTAGTTTTATGTCAGTTGCTTGATGAAAACTCGGACATGCCAATGAAACTTTCTGATGCAAAAATTTGGTTTTCTCTGGAGCATCCCAAGGTAGTTCTTTTTTCTAATTCTCTCTTGCCGTAATCTGTTTTGTTTTTATTTTTTGAAATGATCTTTTAATTTCAAGTGTTGCATTGATTTCATCTAGTAATAAGAAGCTGTTAAATTATGCTAAATGTTTTTATTTTTTCTTGAAACTCTTACAACTTAAAATGTTTGTTTAATCATATTATTTGCAGGCTGGTGTACGTCGAATTACTCTTCTAGATTTAGCATCATCTGGTAAATTAGAATCCTTTGCTGACAATCCATCGGTATGTTTTGGTTATTTTGTAGCATTTAAATTTTATGTTGCTTTTTTGTGTTGATTGGCATTTGTTTTTACAAATTCATGATGAGATCTATTATACTTGTTAATATATATTTTTTTTCACAGAAACTTATTAACTATGAAGATGCTATAATCCGTCGGCTGTTAGATGAAGATCTTACTGTTGTACATGCAGCATTATCTGTTAAAGAACTTTCCAAAATTGTTAGTCCACCATTGCTTCTCAAGACATATCATGATGTGTTTTTGAGGTGCATGAATGTACTTAAAAAAGGTACATTTTTTTTTTTACTATCTGGGTAACCTTTACGTTGCCTAGGATAAATTTAATGGAAATAAGAGGAAGTGCACAAATTTTCATCAATAGCAAATGTAGCACCATGAAATATTCTTTGGTCTAAGGTATTATATTTTGCTTAAAAAGGAAGAGCATTTGTCACCTTGCACAATATTTATAAAGGTATTATAATTACTTATTAATAGCGGTTATGCTAATTATTTATTACATAAAAAGAACAGCTATGATATAATAAAGAAACTGATATAACTGGAGGCTTTCTACCGTAACCAAGGGGACGCCCAAAGCGTGTCCCTAAAAAGGTAAAAATAAATCGTGATGGGCGATGCACTTTTGCGCACGTCGGTCCAACAAGATTAAAAAGAAATTTCTAATATATTGATTCAATTCTTTTGCTTTAAAGTTTAACTATTTAAAATTCATATATTCCAATTTTACAAATTATAGTTCAATCATAATCAATAGTATTAGAATATCAAATATATAATTCTCATTAAACTTCAATTACCCTATTGGTACACCCATTTAAATTTTATTTTTTGGCTTTGATATCACTCTTATTACGGATGGTACAACATAGGATCATTGTTTATTTAACATAACAAAAAGCCCAAAACTAAAATGAAAACATCCAAGCTATAATATGCCAAATAAATAAAATTTAAAATGCATCGATTCTAAGTCATGTGGCAATGCCCGTTTCTATGAGCGATTCTTATCCTTATAGATTATTACCTCGAAAGTTTTAAATGCGTTAGTCTTTTAGACATACATTTTGTTAAATATGCATGACATCTCATAGAATTTGAGAATTTGCATTTTATGTATTCATGGTTGGGAACCGGAAGGAATTGGCCAGACCTGCTTTAGGAGTATGGACTCATGCGGTTTCACTAACAGATGCTCTTGATTTCACTAGCAGATGCTCGTTGGATGGGCTTGCAATGTTTTTAATGACGAAAAGTGGTGTGGTTCAGTTTTAGTGGGAAAATAGGAAATGTCACTATTAGTTTATTTGCTAGTTTGAAGTTATATAACATATGTAATCATTCCATAATTGTTTTTGTATATTTATTGACAGTTTTGGATTCATAAATATTATATTTGGATGATTTTTATCATGCCACAAAACTCAAAATGATTTTTATCAATCCACAAATATTATATTTGGCGGTAAGCCCATTGTTTATTAAATCGGAGTTATTACATGTTCAACTTGCAATGAAAATGTAAGTACTAGTATATTCCAAATCTTTTGTTTTGAAGGGGATTGTATTCCAATATTTTAGTGTGCACTGGTTTGAAGTTAACTTGAACTTGTATTAAAAAGATTATAAAATGATTGATTTTTGTAATATAAGTGGTTCAAAAACTGGGTCTGAGTTTGACCTGATAATGACAAATCAATAGGTTCAATCTGATAACTGTCCGATAAAATACTAGATTGAAATGAATCCAAACATGCCTAACTTTCTTATCTTGAAACAAAAACTATTGGCACATTTATTGTAGATGATATTATTTTTTTATGGTATGTCTTATTTAACTTGAAACTTGCTCATTTAAGATAAATTGATATGATTGGCATGAACCTGTTCCATTTGTTACTTCTTTGCATTAATTCACGTTGATCTTTAGTTTCAAAAAGCAATTCGAACTCGATCCGATTATGATGTGTCGGAAGTGCCAACCCAAGCCCAACTCCTTTGTTATTTTGGTTGATCCAAAAACTTTTTATGGGTCAACTTTGCGTTCCATGTAATATCTTGTTTTCAAAATATGAAAGGAATAACCCATATAGATATATGCATTAACTTTTGTTACATACTTTGAAATATATAACCAGCATATTGTTGCGACAAATGCTTTACCATGGATCAGTGCATCAATAATTTAGCAATAGTACTCATTTCATTATTTTTAAGTTTTTGCTAATATTGTATTTGCATTTATTTTGATACTTACTAGAATATTTGTAATTTGCTTTTTAAAAGTGTTCTTTTGTGGTGGCACACTAAGATCATGTTTCTTGTAATTGTGTTTCCAGTTTTTCTTTTTTAGTAATCTCTTGCTTAATAGATTTGCTTATATTCTTATGAACTGTTCTCTATAATGTGAAACATTGATATTAGATGCCTTTCATTACTTTGAATGTGTAATTTGTGGATTTTTGTCAAGATTGCTACATGGCAAACAATTACTTGTGATGTTTTTTTTTGTAGATTCATAAAATTGGATGAAAACATGGAATTTTTTCATTATGTGTAGTTCTCACTTGAACCTGAAATGAATTGCTATTATTTTTTATTGTGCTGTTTTTTTTTTCTGGGCGATTATTCTGATTGTTAGATTGAATAATTGTTTGAGAAATTTTAGATGCTTAAAGATTTTAATGGAATTTTTTCATATGCTTTCTAAATACTTTGTTGTATGATTTTATATTTTCTTAATGCAGATACTGAACTGTTATCTCAAGCCTGTGATATTATGGTATTGTGTCTTGACCATATGGTTGTGGACAATGCATTGCACCAAAATGAATTTGTTATGGAAGTTGCAGAAATAATATTTCCTATTCTTCTTATTCTACCTCAGGTATTCTACTTCATCTGAAAGCTTTTTTTTCAATGTTATTAATAGACACATCTTTAATGTCGAGAATGATGGAATTGCAGCTTTTTAAGATAAAACTATAGCACTGTATTTCTTAATGAATCCCATACTTGAGTACCTATTAATTTGTGTTTTATGCCTAGTTTTTTTTTCTCACCAGGCAATTAATTACTGTCTTAATTTAACAATTGGAATTTATATTTGGGAAGCATAAAACATTTATTCTTTAGCCGTATAAATTATTTCAATTGAAGTGTTGTACAAAAGGTTTCAATTATCAAGAATTAATTTTATTTGTTTTATTTTTTTTTTCCATTGATTCATGGAGTGCTGTATATTAATTATCTTTTTTTCTTATTTTTATTATTTCTTCCAACTTATAGTTAGATGATTTTACATTGACCTTTTTCACAATCTTTTTTTCTTTCAACATGATAATTCTGTGCGCTTTGTGCAACTACCTTTTAGTTCATTTTTTACAAAGTTATTTTTATAAGTTCTACCACCACCATCCCTATAAGTTAATTATTTATTTAGTTATTATTGCATTACCTCTTGTTAGCATTGTGCTTACTATTGTCTCATGCTATACTATGTTAGTGACTCTTACACCACACAAATTTTGATAACATGGCCATGCAAAATTTTTATTTTTGTTAAAGAGTATTCTAGAATCATCTCCAAGGTACTGCACTGTGCTTGATTTAATTTCATATAGATTAAAGATCAAAAATTTTTCTAAATAAATAAAATTAAGAATATTTTTTCTCTTTGATTTTATGTACATGCTTAAATAGAATCTAGCTTTTTAAAGTTTTGAGACTACTTTGAATACCTTGAAAAACATTTTTTTGGATGCATATTGTAAGAATTAGAGAAGACAGTAGTAAAACAAAGAAGACAATGGTAACATGCAAGAGAAAAAAATAGAGAAGACAATAGTAAAACAAAGAAGACAATGGTAAAATGCAAGAGGAAAAAATAGAGAATAAAATTTTTTATTTTATTGCTAGTACAATCTTTACATGGCATTACACGCTCGTGCGCGCACACACACACACCACACACACACACACACATATATATATATATATGTATATATATGTACCCAAATGATGATACTCTAATAGTATCTATAATGAGGTGTGATTCACAGACGCTTGGGCACCTAGCCGTTGTATGGCTATGCTGGCGCCTGGGTGCCCCATTTATGTCTAGCTTTACCAATCGACTTTTGTTTGGCACTGGCAATGCTTGTGGGGTTGATTTGTAATTCTACTTAGGGAAATATAGAATTTTTACTATATTTATGTTCTTCTTTGCCTAAGGATTCCATAGAATTCAAAATTACTAAATTCTGAGGTTATTTGACTAAGTTATGGGGAAAACAAGATTTAGGCTGAGTCTTCTGCCCAATATGAGTCAGAATATGCGTGAAGTTTTGTATTTGAGGTGGTGATTAGTAGACTAAATTATATGCTGCCCTTGATGCACCGTAGGATGCGATTACGTTGAGAGAATTTGTGTTGCGATGGATAGTGCATGTGTTGCCAGATGCGGTTAACAGTGAGGTTGAATCCGGACAAATGGTGGTGAGGAATTGATGGCATCCAACAAGCTTGTGGTAGAGCTGTTGTTTGGTGAATGGAGCTGAGGTGTAGGTGCAATTTTATGCAGGAGTTGCAGGTGTAGGGGCTAGTTTGCAATTTGACATTCCAACTTCTTGGAGGAGCTGGGTAGCATACACTGCTTGAGATAGGAGAAGGTCGTGTGCAGTAGTTTGAACAGAGATGCTGAGAAATTGAGAGCGAAAAATAAGGGTCTCCTTTTGAAGGGAGCTTCCATTGTTCTTATAATATTTTGGAGAAATTCTAAATTTGTATCAGTGAGTAGATCATCAACCACATAGATGAGAAGATGTGCACGAATGCTTGACTTGTTGTAGATGAGGAGGGATGGATCTGTTTTACTTTGAGTGAAGTCCTTCGATGTAAGAAATTCGGTGTGAACGGAGAACCACTGATGAAGTGACTGTTTTAAGCCATAGAGTGCTTTCTTCAGTTGACATATGTAGTAGGGTTTAGTAGGATCAGTGAAGCCTGGAGGTTGCTTGATGTATATTGTTTCTTTTCAGGATTCATGAAGGAATGCATTGGAGAAGTTAAGTTGTAATATGGATCAATTGTGATGAGTAACTATGGTGAAGAGTACACAAATTATGGATTTTTTTGCTACTGGACTAATGGTTTCGGTATATTCTATACCCCATAGGTTTGATTGAAACCTTGAGCCACAAGGCAGAATTTATTGTGAACAATGGATCTCTTGGCATTGTATTTAGTACATAATGTCCATTTGCTACCGAGGGCTAGTTGGGCTGAATTCGGTTGAACTAAGTCCCACATGCTTTCATTTTGAAGGGCCATGATTTCATCAGCCATGGCTTGTCTCCATGATTGTGTTTGGCGGTTTGAAGATAGGTGGTGGGATTAGGATGTAAGAATGATTGGTTTGTGGAGGTTGATTGAGCGGTGAAGAATCAGAGTGGGATGTGTTTCGGCATAATGGTGCCTGTTTTAGATCGGGTGAGAATAGTATGTGTTGGTTGAGGGTGAGGCTTGGCTTGTTGGGGGGGAATGGGTGGTTGTATTTATGAGTGGTTACTGTGATTAATTGGTAAATGTTGTATGTATGGGTGATTATATGTACGGGTTGTTTGTATGGGCTGGTGGGTTGAGTGGGGAGACTATTGCATGGAGGATTATTTGAGGTTGCAGGTGAGTGCGGTAGGAGAGTAGGAGGAACAAATAGTTGAGGAGTGGGGAGTTCGGCGATGGATGTTGTAGGAGGTAAAGGTTGGAAACTTTAGTGTGGAATGGGTACTCAAGTAAGAGAACATTGCGGGAAATAATGACTTTGTGTGAGGGGGTTATAGCAGTAGTAGCCTTTGTGATTAGGAGAGTAACCAATGCATATACATGGGATGGTTTTGGGAGAGAATTTTGAGTATTGAGTAGGTGGAAGAAGGAGATAGCAGATGCATCCAAAGACATGAAGATGGTTAGAGGTAGGTTTTGATTGTGAAGGAGTTTGTAAGGACATTTGTTATTGGTTATTAACTACAGAGGCTTGCGTGATGAGGTAGGTGAAGGATGAGAGAGCATTATTGTAGAAGGTAGGGGGAGAGTGGCATTGTTCATAAGGTTTTTGGTGGTTTCTATAAGGTGGCAATGTTTTTTTTTTACTATGTCATTTTGCTGTGGGGTGTAGGGACAAGAAATTTGGTGTTGAATGCTGATTTGCTGCAGGAAGTTAGAGAGAGTAGTGTTGCAATATTCACGACCACTGTCGGTATATAGAGTTTTAATTTGACGTTCTATGAATTGTGAAAAGTGAATAAATAGTCTTGTTTTAGATTTCCTTTTCATCGGAATGACCCCAACAAGGTGAGAAAAGTCATTAATAAAACACAATAATGATAGCCTTCATTTGCTAAATTGGGGGCTAGATCCCATACATTATAATGAATTAATTCTAACAATTTATAACTATGATTTGTTAAAGTAGATAGACAATTTATGATGTTTATTCAAGATACATTGATGGCAGCATGGGATGGATGCTATCGGATATATGAAGATGTTGAGCGAGAATCTCTTAGATAGGGGCAGCTGAATGACTTAATCGTTGATGTCATAGAATTAAATTGAATGACACTGTGGAGGAAGCTAGTAGAAGCACCTCCTGGGTGGGTGGTGGCTTGGGTGCTATGAAGTAGAGATCATTATAATTGCGGCCTTGAAGGAGGATTGTGTTCAAGCGTACGTCCACGATACAAAAACCAATATGATTTGAAATTCTATGGTGAGATGTGGAGATTGTCTTGTAAGGGATGAATCGAAGCGATGCC
This sequence comes from Gastrodia elata, assembly GCA_016760335.1. Taxonomy (NCBI): domain Eukaryota; kingdom Viridiplantae; phylum Streptophyta; class Magnoliopsida; order Asparagales; family Orchidaceae; genus Gastrodia; species Gastrodia elata. The sequence continues at coordinate 47,313,719 of CM028671.1, read as the reverse complement.
AGCAGCCAAGGGTCCTGTGACCTCTTTTGCTGTAGATTTGTCATTCTACTGTTGCACGATGAGGGTGGAGGTCACGATGGTTGGCTGTTATGGGGCCTGAGTTATACCAACCTCTCCCTCTCCATGGTCGGTCACATCTTTTGCTTTTTTCTTGTAGAAGGGTGGGTTGAAGATCACAATTTGTTTCATGTTGGAGGTTGATTTCTTCGCTGCAAAGTAGGTCGTCAAGGTTTATAGGTTGAAGATTTGTGTGGATGGCTGTTTTGAACTCTTGGTATTAAGTAGGGAGGCTGTTCAAATTTTAAAGATTGGTGTCTTCTAGATCGACGATGGAATCGGCGATTGAAGTTTTGTTTTCGATGTCTTTGATTTTGGATAGATTTGCTAACACAGACTTGTCTTTTATGGTGACGTTGTGTAGGGCATTCTTAAGTTGAATCCCTTTGGATCATTGGTTGATTGGAGTCATCATTTAAGGATTTGCCAAGCTTCTCGACAAGTTCTAGCATGGATTATGAGGGGACTATGGAGGGTGAAATGGTGGAATAGAGGGCAGAGGTAAGATTTCTGTTGGTGAAGCTCCAAGCGATGGCCTGAGGATTAGGAATGAGATCTCTAACATTGTTAAGGATGTGGAGTGGGGGATTTGTTAAGGAACTGTCTAAAAGGCCATATAGAATAGATTGAGGAGTTGCACACGTCAAATTGGGTAGTTGTTGGTGGTGAGGAAGTTGTTTACTAGATTCTTGATGTTATTTATTATGAATGTTAGGTTGGGATGCATTGCAAGTTCTTGATGTTCTAGAACATCATTGCTAGATTTTGGGTTGGAGGTTGATGAGGTCATAGTAATTGTGAGATAAGGTGGGGAGGTTGCTAATTCAATAAGTTTTTGATGGGCTGGAGGTTCTTTAGTTTTTGGAGAAGCAAGAATGTTCTTGGGATGCTGGAGGTTGGTCAGAAGAGGTTGGATGTTGGAGGCTGGGATTTCTTGAGATTCTTGAAAAGTAGGAGGTTCTTGGGAAGATACAACATAAAAAGTTAAGCAGCTCTTGGCCAGAGCGGAGGAGAGGAAATTAAGAGTGCTTTAGCCGAGGTTGGCTTGCAGTTGTGTGAGCAGGGAGAAGCTTGGATACCATGTAAGATTCAGAGGGTAGTAGAAGAAGAGAGAAGACAACTATAGAATGCAGGAGAAAATAGAGAATCACATTTTTGATTTTATTGCTAGTACAATCATTACATGGCATTACACACGCAAATATATATGTGTGTATGCGCGTGTATGTATCTGTGAGCGATGCAAATATATATATATGTATATATATATAAATCTATTTTACATTGATACATCATGTTCTCATCTGAAGGAATCCACTTATATTAGCATTATATATTCTTGTTGATAATTGTCATACTTGATTATTTTAACATTGGTTCTATCAATAACTAAGAAATTTTTAATATATTGATTCAATTGTCTTTTGCCTTAAAGTTTAACCATTTAAAATGGAAAAAACTGACCTTTGGGGTAGAAGTCAACCCTCCGGCTCCGGGTGGCCTTACAGTTGAAGGAGATTTTGAGACGCTAGTCCCTCATATATTTCAATTTTGCAAATTATAGTATAGTTATAATCAGTAGTATCAGAATCAAATCAAAAACATAATTCTCAATAAACTTCAATTACCCTATAAATACTTCCATTTAAATTTAATTTTTTGGTACTGATATCACTCTTGCCACGACCCATCCAACAAGATTGAATCCCTCTAAGAGATTTTCAATACTGGTTTTGTTGTTTGACGACATATCAAAAAACACAAAAACTAAAGATAAAACATCCAAATTATAATATGAAAGCCCAATTAAATCATCAATAAATTTACTTTTACTTTATTTTCCTTTATTCAATTTTACGAAAGTACATGATTCCCAAGTAAATAAAATATAAAAGGCTTCAATTCTAAGTCATGTGGCAACGCTCGTCCGTATCTATTATGAGGGATTCTTTTTTTCGTGATCTTATCTTAATTTATTTAGTTGTAATAAAAATAGCTTAAGTCTATAAATATAATTTATGCATGATTTAATTAATGAAAAAATTGTAACTAGTACTAGATAAATGCAAGTACTAGTATATTCTAATTTTTTTGTTTTGAAGGGGATTGTGTTTCAATATTTTAGTGTGCACTGGTTTAAAGGTAACTTAAACTTGTAGTAAAAAGGTTATAAAATATGGGGTTTTTGTAGTATAAGTGGTTCAGAAATTATGTCTGAGTTTGACCTAATAATAGGAAACCAATAGGTTCAATCTGATAACTGTTTGATAAACTACTAGATTGAATTTGGGAATCTAAACCTGCCTAAGTTTCCTATCTTGAAACCAACACTATTGGCACATTTATTGTAGATGATATTATATTTTTTTTTTGGTGTGCCTTGTTTGACTTGTAGCTTGCCCATTTAAAATAGATTGATGTAATTGGCATGAACCTGTTTCACTTGTTACTTCTTTGTGTTAACCCGTGTTGATTTGTAGTTTAAAAAAGCTACTCGAACTCGATTCGAATAATGGTGTCGGAAGTGCCAACTCAAACCCAACTCATTTGTTATTTTGTTTGACCCAAACACATTTTTGAGTCAAGTTTGCATTCTATGTAATACCTTGTTTTCAGAATATAAAAGGAATAACACATACAGACATGTATTTATTTTGGTTACATTGAATTATATAACCAATATATTGTTGCGACAAAAGCTTTGCCATTGATTGGTGCATCAATAATTTGTCAATAGTCAATAAGTTGACTAATAATTAATGTTTTCATAATAATAGATAAAATGTATGACTTTTTATATTATATATTCTCTATTCATTAAGGCTCTGCTATTTTAACTTTCATGCAAATATTGATAATTTCTTCTCTTTATATCTCTAGTGTGGTATTATATTTTTTATCATTTGTTATATCATAGCTGTTGAAGTTATTTGCATTTATGTTTTTATGTGTAGCTTGCTATTTATTATATTTGTTTTATATTTATTTAAATTTTTTTTTTACTCAAGATATTCTATGATGACTAGTTTTAAATGATTTCTTTGTTACTTGGCAGACTTGTAGAGTGAATGTAAAAGCTTTGAAGGTTGTTAAGAACTTGCAATGGTCGTTTTACTCCGCCTTCAAAACATGTGATTTAGATTTTGTTGAGCATCAAGTAAAGGTATATATCTTATATTTTCTTAATGACAAAATGCTACTAGCTTCTGTACTAATAAATAATAATATGACATTTTTATATAAAACTGTTCAAATTGAAACAATTACCAAACATACTTTATATATGATGCTACAATAAAAATTGGAGTTCTTACTCTTTTTTGGCAGGTGATTAAATCTTGGATTTTTTAGGCTTAAGTTGAATAATTTGCTGAACTTAATTTTGAAAAGCTTTAGTTATAAGAACCAAATTAATGCTAAGTCAAGGCAAGAACCAAATTAATAAGATTTTAATTATCTAAAATAGCTTTATGAAATGACAAATTTAACTCTATAATCCAAGTAGAACGGTTTTCCAACTTAATTGATGTTAAATTGCATATTGTATTTTGCAGTAAAACATTTTAGCAGGCTTCTCGAAATTAATTTATCTTAGTTAGCATAAGCTAAGTTAAATCAGACTTGCCTTTATTCTTGTCACCAACAAACAACTAATGAAACGTAACTACTACTGTTTCTTCTGTTTGCTAGCTCTTACATATGTATGATGTTATCTCAGCTGTATATCTCCTCTATTTCCTTATTTCTATTGTATATTAAAGTTATTAAGAGAAAATCAGCTGTATAGCATTGATTTATGTAGATTCAGTTCTTTGCATGTATTAATTTTTGGTGCGCACTTAATTTACTACTAAGGAGTGGGCCTACAAGTCATTCTTCTGAGCAATATCTTTTATTTCTTAAACTGGCATTTTAATATATTTATTTATAAAGGCAACCTGTATATTTTATTACATAAAAGAAAGGATACAATGGCAGGGTTGGGAGGGTACAACAACTTAGAAATAAGAGCCAGCATCCAACCCCCAAAAAGGAAGGACCTAGGGTATAACTTAAAAGGTCCATCTAAAAGGGAAAACAAAACAGCAACACAACAAAAATAAACGGAAAGAAAAGAACAAACTGACAAAACAAACATAACGGCCAAGCTACCCAAAAGACAAATAAACCAAACAAATAAGGTTGCAGAAAAGTCAGCTCCAGATTAAGACTAACAGCACCTCCATCAAAAACATCCATCAGACTTTAAGATTCAGCTTTAAATTTTCAGAAAAGTAGAAGCCCTAACATTTGCAAGATAAATGCAGGCAATAGATAGATGCTACGAAGCAAAATTTTACCTTGCTATACCTGTCCAAGCCACAGAAGAAACCCAACAGGCCGATGTTCCCGTGAAAGGTCCCAGAAAACCCGCTGAAACTAGCTGCCAGAATAAGGAAAACCTACGGCCAAATCAAGGAAAACCTGACACCAGCAACAGGTATCCAACCAGAGCAAACTAAGAGGCAATCAATATTTAAACAACAGCAACAGCAATCAAGCTTCATCTCTGAAACAAAAAACAGTTTCCAGCAGACTCCAAACCAGCTGCAGCCAAAACTGCGAAAGGCAGCCAAACTGTCCCGCCTGCAAAATTGCAAACAGCAGCCAAACCTGCAAACAACAAAGCAGCCAAACGATCCCACCTGCAGTCAAAACTGCAAACTGCAGGAACAAACCAAAAGCTTATGGACAGCCCAGACAAATCCCATAGATCAAGGATTGACCAAAGAGTGCTTACAGGTACCTCAGTGAAACAATCCAATGGAGGCATAGTGAAAGATCAAAGTCATCTCAGAAAAATAGCCCAGATCCAAGCAACCAAAAATAATACAACCAAGTCCGAACGAACATTTTTCAGCCAAAATTAGAGCCGCATAAATGAAACAAAAAACCAACCAAATTACAAAAGATCTTAATCAGGACAGGAAATTTGCAACAGATGATAATCAGCCACAGCAAGACAAAAATCCAGCCAAAGCATAAACGAATTTCAGCCAAGATAGAGATCCGCCACAGCAAAACAGCAATTCAGCCAATTCAGACAATTAACAATTCAAACAAGCCAACCACAACACAAAAGATCTAAAAAACAGAAATAAAGCAGGGATAGAATCCACTCGCTTCTACCAGTTCAGTAAGTAAACTGTAGGCAGAAGCAACAACGCAACAGTAGTAGGAGAACTAGCCCGCATCTAGGCTAAGCAAAAAGTTCTTCATATGGATCTTGCTCCAAGCACAACAATTAACTTTAAAGGAATTAAGAATATCATGGTGAATGTTCATCACAATCTTGCTAGAATGCATAGGAATGTTTGAATATTTGCTTTGTTTCTAGCATTCCAAATGTTCCATAAAGTGTAAGCATCAACAAGGTTACCAATGAAAAGTTTCTTGGATTTATGATGAGGCCATCTATTAATAATATCTTTAGCATTGGTGAGATGGCTGGGAGCCTGATCCACACTAACATGCTTCCAAACATTGCGACTAATATCATTGGAGATGAAAATATGATCTATAGTTTCGACATTAGCACAACAGTAGCATTTAGAGGCCAAAAAATAGCCCTTGATTTGCATGATATCATTAGTGATAATATAGTTATTAAACAATCTCTAGAGGAAAATACTTATGAGATTAGGGAGACAATTATTCTAGATCCAAATGAGAAAAGAGGGAGCAACATGTTTTCTGTAGCAATACCACAACTTTGTTAAATTAATTTTATAATGAACACATAAACTGGAGTTTGGCTTCCTAACTTGATTCCAGGGAGGAGATAAGGCAATAATGTTAAAAAATGAGATCAGTTGGAATATATTGCCTAAGCAGACGAGTAATCTAACCAGCCTCCAAAGCGAAGCAGTCACCAACCTTTAATTTAGGGTAGATAATTCTATCAGCAACATGGTTAGCAAGAATACCAAGTTGACTCCAATTATCAAACCAGAAAAATTGGAAGAATCAATTTGATCCCACACAAGGGTATCCTCAATCAAAACTTTATGATTTAGCATGTGTTTTCAAATAATAGAGTCAGTAATTTTGTTGGGGGTTTGAAAAGGATGAGTAATGGCACAGTATTTAGCATTTATAATATTGACCCAAATCGAGTTAGTAGTTTGAAATTTCCACCATAATTTGTAAGAGTAAGCTTCATGTAAAGAATCTAGACAACGTAAGCCCATGCCACCTTCATTGATAGGATAGGTAAGTTGATTTCAGGAGCACCAAAGCATTTTTGAACTTTTACTATGTCTCCAAAGAAAATTGCTGAAAGTAGCTTTAATCTTTTTAATTATGTAACGAGTTGGAGAGGAGGTTTCCAACCAAAAAAGATAGATAGTATTAAGAACATGCCTTATAAGAATAAGCCTGCCACCTTGAGAAAGGAATTTCTACTCCCATCCACAGAGCCTTTTCAGAATAGTGTCTAGGAGATCTTTATAAATTGAATTTTTGTTATGGTCAACAAACATGGGGATTCCAAGGTAAGTAAAAGGCATCTTGCCTAATTTGAAATTGAGAATATTTTTAGTGTTGTTTATATTGCTGATAGAAGCCGATTTGTTCATGAAGAAGCATGATTTATTAGTATTAATTTTAAGCTTGATCGACTTCTCCAGATTAGAAAAGAGTAATTGAAGCTTCTTGACATTATTACTACTGTCATTTGAGAAGATAATTAAGTCATCAACATAGGCAAAGTGAAAAATAAGAATTTTTCCTTCTACTTTATAATGTAAATTAGGTCTTTATTCAAATAACAAATTGATATTGTGAGACCAGTAATTCATAGTTAAAATAAATAAAATGGGAGAAAAGGGGTCTCCTTGCTTGAAACCTCTTTCAAAATTGAAGAAACCAAAAGGATTGCCATTTATAATCACAAAGAATCCAATTTTACTGATGGAGTTGTTGATTTTGTCAATAAAGCTATCATTAAATCCACAAGCCTTAAGCATTTTAAGCAAAATATTTCAATTAAGTTTATCAAAGATTTTTTCAAGATCCAATTTAATGATTAGATTATTGCCCCTGCATTTGTCTTTAAGGCTGTGAAAAATCTCTTGGGTTGCAAGGATATTATTTTGAATTTGCCTACTAGGCACAAAACTAGATTGATTAGGAAGGATGATGCTGGAAAGTAAGCTTTGAATTCTATTGGCCATAATTTTAGAAATAATTTTGTTTAAGGTGGTACAAAGGCTGATGGGATGAAACTCAGACCACCAAGATGCCTTATCTTTCTTAGGAATGAGGGAGATCATAGTGTGAGTGAAGAATTTAGGAAGAGGGATATCATAAAAAAATTCTTTAACCCCATTGCAAACATCAATCTTTATAATATCCCAAATATTGCAAAAAAAATAGATTGGAAAGCCATCAGAGCCAGAATAAGTATTCCTTTTTAAAGCTTTGATTACATCCCAAATTTCCTCATTCGAAGGCATAAGATTCAACATATTGTTAACTTCGTTGGAAAGTTGGTTCCCAACAAAATTAAAATCAGGGATATATTGGAGATTGGAATTGGAATTATCATTCAGGGAAAAAATCTCTTTGAAATAATTAATAGCGGAGTCTTGAATATCTTCTCCACAAGTGAACTTGGAATCAGAAGGAGTGATAATCTCATTAATATTGTTAACATTTTTTCTTTTAAGTGTTTCTTTCACCAAGATTGAGCATCAGTTTAAATTGCATTTTTGCTTCCAAAAGTTTTTAATGTCTTTATGATTTTGAATGAGCTTAGCTTTAGCTTTATTAACAACAATTTTGTTTGAGTTCGAAGGATTGGTTTCATACATAGATTCAAGAGAGTTAACTAGATTTTTTTGTTGCTCTAAAGTATTAAAGATATTGCCAATAATATTTTTATTCCAGTAACTGAGGGCTTTCTTAAGTTTTTTAAATTTCTCAACAAGGTGTTGCATCCCAAAAACAGTACAATTAGAGTTTCACACAGATTCTACGATATCTAAGCATTCTTTTTTGTTAAGCCAAAAGAGTTGGAATTTGAAAGATTTAGGAATGGTGTTTGCAATAATGTGGGAAGAAAGAATGATGGGTTTGTAGTCAGAAGTAGTTGAATTTAGAGAGAAGTTCTTGTAATTGTTAAAAGTATTGCACCATATACTGTTAATAAAGAAACGATATAATCTAGCAAACTTTCTGCCATTGTGTCAAGTATTGGGGGCTCCAGTGTATTTAAAATCATTTAGCCCACAATCAACCATGGCAGCATTAAAGTCATATGAAGAATCAGCATGATTAGAATTATAACCTTTATATTCATTAGCATGAAGCATATCATTGAAATCACCTCCAATATCCCAAGGCACGGAGGGTTGATTACAGGATTTGAGGAAATCCCATAAAGAAAGTTTTTCGGATCTCTTACTAAGAGCATGAACAAAAGTAATAAAAATCTGAAGGTTAGACTTGTGAAACTTAATGTGAACCTGATCACATTGATTAATGATCTCAGCTTGCCATTGATCCGACCAAAGCACCCAAATCTTGTTAGAATTGGAGGACATATAACTTTCAAGCTTGTCAAAATGATTGAGAGCACCAATGGAATCAACTTTAATTTTAGGCTCAAAGATGGCAGCAAAATTGATTTTATTCTCTTTAATTATATGTTTAAATCTATTCTTGAAAGAGACATTACCAATGCCTCTAATATTCCAATATAGAATATTTATAATTAAACTGTAGATGAACCCCTAGGGGTCATCTGGAGCGTATCTTTGGCAATATTTTGTTCTTGCTCAAGGGAAGTCAGCATATCAAATTTATTGTGACTTAGGAACATTATCATTACAATTTTGTTTGTTGGCTTGGAAATTGTGAAGTTTTTCTTTGTATGGGCTATTAAATTTCCTACTAGATTTTTGAATCTGATTATCTTTTTGAATGCTACTAGAGATGGCATTTTCAAAATTAGAGCATTGATCATTAGTATTACACATTTCCTTATCATTTTCCAATTCAGCAATAACTATTTGAGGATCAAAAATAGCAGGGATAGATTCAGTGGACACAATAGAATGGTCCAGCTTATCTAGAATCACATCAATTTCAGTTATATTATTTTCAGTACATATCCTAGACTCAACGTTTTCAGTGTGTATCATTGAATTAGAAACATCATAGTTAATAGCAACAGCATCAAAAGAGACAGCAATAGCATCAGCAGTATGTATTGTCGCAGCAATGTCAACAACAATTTTCTCAGGGGCCACATTAGAAGTATTAGATATAAACAAGTTATCCATACCTTCATCCACCCGGAAGTCATTTCCATTGTTATCAACAAGAGCAGCAGTTAGATTGATATCAGCTATGGCGCTCACCTCTGATACAGCTAAATCAACTGCATTGACAACATTCTCTAGGGAAGCAACAATGTTATCATTATTAACAGCAATATCAGTATTCTGTTCAGAGTTAATTATGGCATCCCTTACAACTGTCATAAGATTATTTGAAGGGAGAGAAGCAATAATATCTACTGTATTTTCAGAAAGATTAATATTTGCAGTATTGCTATTGATAGCAGCATTCCAAATTAAATTAGAGTCCTTATTCATGTTTGCATTCATGTGCTCCGGATCACAAGGATCAATTACCTCAACCACTGCAGAGCCCTCAGAAAAAGCATTAACTTCAACCACCAGAGACCGAACTGAATCATCAGTCAGCTGAATCAAAGTTGCAACAGGCTCAGCCAAAGGTTTATCTAGCTGAATAGGGGCAGTGATCAAAGGCAACATGATTTTGTCAAGAGTAGGTTGCACAGAAAATTTAGTAAGCTGAAAAGATTGAGTACCAACAGCTTTTAGCTAAACATCATAACCACAAGGAGCTGCAGAAAAAGACATTGTTAATATTATTATTGCTTTGAGGAATAACAATATTTTCAAAGTTACCAAAATTAATTTCAGGTAAGACCGGGACAGATGGCTGATCATAAAGCGCTCTATTAACCACCTCCACCTCTTGAAACAGCAGTAAGCACTGAGGAAGCATTATTTAGATCTTCTCTATCTCTATTTTTAACTGGGCTGTTATTGTGAGTGTGAGGGCAATGAGAAGGAGAATGGCCAAGAGATTGGCACCATCTGTAGTAAAGGAGTGAGTTCTTGTAGCAAATAGATTGAAAGTATCCATTAACAGCAGTACCAAGCCAGATTTTATCTGGTAGGTTATGAGATAAGTTGAGCTCCACTAAAACCATAGGGGCAGCCGCATTCCTTTCCAACGCTGTATTTTTATCAAATTGGACAAGGGATCCAATAGCCTTGGCTATATTAAAAAGGATATATTTTTTTTATAAAGTGAAGGTGGAGCGTGGGAAAGACATATTGTTACATCTATATAGGGATCTCATTTTGCGACTTTTATGGTATTTCCTTTTAAATTAAAAGATCCTTTTGCAAAACCTCTCGCATACTCAAGATCGGAGGAAAATCCGAAGAAAACTCTGTGAGTCTAAGGACCTAATGGTGGCCGGTCCATTTAAATTAAGACCAGAGATGAAGCCTAAGATAAGACCAAAGTTAGGTTTAGAATTGTTAAATTTCTCCACGAGTTAGGGACAGCCAGAGAGCCAATTTTTTCATCAGAGAAGAAAATAGCAGGAGCACCCCAGAAAGAAGAAATGGGTTTAGAAATCAGAGATCTATTAGCATTATCTACTAAATCTCTTAAAGATCTGATAGACGGAGAATCATCCATTAGGTCAACAAGAAAAGAAACAAAAATGCTAAAAAGAAGTGACAGGATATCACTCGAGAGCTCTAGTGACGCAGATCAGCCACCAGCCTGACGGTAGGAAGTCCTATAACAGAAAAACCATAAGCTCTCAAGAAGCTCGGGCCTCGGCCGAGTTGAGGGATGAAAGCCCTAATCACCGCATAGTCGCCTCAGAGGGAGCTGGCATTTTAATATATATCTATATATATATGTATATACATTTGTTTATACGTATAAAATATAACTAAATTAGCTACCTTCAAGTAACCATAAAATGATCTATTAGTTTCTTGTGATTGATTTGAAAATGGATTGATGTTGATTTCTTTGGAGATTGGGGAATTTTCCTAGTTTGATACTCTTCATTTTCATGTATATGCTTTATATATAATGAAATTTTTTTATATTTATGAATGTTTGTAACTTTAACAATATATTTAATGAACTATTTTATTTTATAATGCAGAAATTAGACCATGAGCAGATGACTACCAATAACATTCGGACAATTCAATTATTGGCTGCAATATTTGCTGGGAATCCTCTAGATCATTTTGAGTGGTTGGTTAAATGTAGCAGTCAAAGCAATTTAGCAAAATGTTTTTTTCTTCTTCATCATTCTTCAATCTTTGGTTATATGCAAAGAAGGTGCATCTATATGTCTGCATTATGATTTCATTATATACTTTTTGGTGATTCTTAGATCTGTTCATAAATATACTTATTAATGAAATTGTTATTTTATTATTTCTAAATTTTTGGTTCTTAATTTTTTGCTAATGCACAAGTTGTTCACTGAACCTTACATGTGCTTGTTTTTCCTGTTTCTATAATTTTTCTTTTGTTTGAGAATAAATTAGGTAAATACCTCTTCTCTTTAAAACAAAATCAGTGCCAATCAACATACAATTGATAAAATAAAGGGATTATAACAAAAATGTGATTTAAGAATCACAAAGTAGAAAGAGCTATAGACGTTAGTTTGGTTGTGCATACTCTTCTAGAGAAAAATGGCTAGCCTTTCTCCTTGCCAACTGTCTTTCCAGACTCATATGCTTGAGAACAAAAACTTGAAATATTTCCTTTTGTTCAGATATGGCCTGGTAAGGTGAGGAGATTTGAAATTGGAACATAGTTTATTGGCATGAACCAAAACTTTTATTTTAAAAAATTTCAACCTTTTTAATCCAAAAGTTAGACTAGTTTACTAATCTTTCAATACAAAATCAAAAAAGCCACTGAAAATAAGTTTTATTTATATGTAGTTTAATCAATGCCGACCCAATACTAAGACTGAAAGTAAAACTCAATATCAAAACATTTACCCCAAGGTAACCCATTTATGGTGGTGAACACTTCTTCTTTTTGTTGTTGGTGAACTATCATAGCAATTTCATGGGTGTATCACAATTCTTAGCTGTAGTAGTACGAAGAAAAAGGGTGCAATTTTGTATGCATGCCTTCATGGATAAGAATTTATAAATTTAACACTCTATATTAAATTTGTCTAAACATTTACATGGCAATTGGAAATCAGTTAATTACTTTTTCTGTACTATTAATAATTATAAACATTCCATACAATTTTGAATTAGCTTGTGTCGATCCCAAGTATGTATCATCAAAATCTTTTTTCATTCTCATGTTTCTTTTCATTGTCTTTTCATTTGATTCAAAGTTAGCACCATCTGGGGTTGACTTCTAAAGTCATCAACAGCATGCATTCATGCGCTTTTATTGTAATACAATTATCTTAAATTTTATCATAAGCATGCATTCATATAGTTTGCTTTTACTGTAATACAATTAACTTAAATTTCATTTCGCAAACATATAGGCATAAGTTTGATATGACAATTTAAAATATTTTTCATATAATAATTTTCGTATATTTAACAGTTATTATGACCTTTATTTGAATGCAATCCTTTCATATAATAATTTTTATATATACAAGCTTTATAAATATAAAGCTTGTATATATGTGTGAAAAATTACATTTAAAAATGACATTTAGTGCATCAATTCTACAATAAGAAAAAAATATTATTTTTATAAATGGGATTACCTACTCTTTTACTTCACTAATACATTGAATTTCTACATTTACAATCCTGCTTTGGCATTGCTTCATGCTGATTTTGTCGCAGAAAATGAAAGGAGCTTACAATTTAACTTTCCACCAAGATTTATTCATAAATTTTCTTCTAGTTTGTCGTATGGGTGAACTATGGTCACTGTCAGTGGTTGAAATCTTACCAAAGTTTACTATCTCCGATCCTTAAGGTTGATGCCTTCTTGCTAGAGAAGACCTTTGCCAAGTGAATGTGATGCAAATGTTGTTCGAAAGCATGATGACTATTAAGGGGCTGCAATTTTAAGGATGGAAAAAGATAAGGGAGCCTTGTTGTGTGAGGGATTACATATCATTATTTTATCTATTGATTTTTTATTATAACATAAATTATACCATTTAATTTAGGATAAGTTGAACACCAAAAACCTTTGAGTTGTTACATGTTAACAAAATTTGAGATACAAATATCTGTTACTCTCTTTTCAAAGTGCTACACAGTAGACAAAATATGTGTATCCAAGTTTTTAAGCTTCTTATTTGAAAAAAAACTAAAAAGATTTACGTAGCTTTGTCATGCCATTGCCAAAGATATGAAATAACTTCTTGCAAGTTTTAGCAAAATGACTACCTTGAAAGAAGGTTTTAAAGTCATCATTCATATCATGGCTGCTTAAAACACAGTTGGAAGGATCATCTATTTCTTTGTTGGCAAGTGATTTTTTGATTGGAATATTGTATGTAAATGGAAGAGAACAACGTTCGTTGGAGAGAGGATGATATGATGGTCCTCACACTAGGTTTGAGAGAGGTTTATTGTTGTTAATTTACTTTCTGAATTTGCTTTGTTTTCAACCTTTATATGCAAGAAATGAACAACATGGAATTTTATTAACCAATATGTTGGAATTAATTTTCTTAGAGCAAATTTTAACTGAGATTGAATTATTATTATCTTTGTAAATGAATTTGATAGAAGATTAAACTGAAGAAACTTATTGTTATCAACATCTGTCTGACAAATGATCTTGCACACTTACACCCATACAAGTTGCATGATTTTATTTCATTGCTAGATTGATGATCAATTCACTAACTTATGCATTGACTTTTGTGTCAAGCAATTTATTAGCCTATGATTTGTATGGAACTCTTCATGAACATGTGATACTAATCGACTAATCTAAGAAGCTACAAACTTAAATTTTGAATAAGCTAAGGCCATTTGCAAACTACACTAATATTGTTAGGATTTGTAATGATTTCCTTTGCTCACCTTAAAAATTAGAAGAGTTACATATTATGAACAAATCATTATAATACGTTTTTGATTAAAGTTTTAATGCATTGACAAAGCTTGTTCATAAACATTAAATTATTCATTGTAATTTATAAAATAAAATATAGGAGGGACTATTGTAGGCAAAAAATCATACCACTGGCACTATTTGTTATATCACGTAGCTTGATAGTTAGATTGCTAACTTGAGCTTAAAATAGAAAGGAGGATTTGTAATGATTGTCTTTGCTCACTTTTATAATTAAAAAAGTTACATATTATGACCAAAATTTTTATATTAAGCTCATTCCTTCAATCAACAGCTTTTTTTTTCTAACAGATCCAATAGCAACTGGTCACTTGCTTCTAGCATCAAACAATCAATAATCATGTAACTATTTTGTTTGGATTTGGAAACAATCTTGTTGCTCTGGCGCAAGAAACAGCAAATTGGTACTTTACATATGAAGAACAAAAAATATATTCACACTTCTAAAAGGTCCTGTCAGATCTTAAATGTAAACGGGTTTTAAATTCATTGAAGTCTTGCTTCATGTTCATGGATCATATTGATATATTGAAAGAAAGATTCTCCAAAACTCTTGTTATCATGATGAAGCAAATTTCTAGGGGTGTTAATTCGAGTTGGCGGGTCATGCTTGAGTTTGACCCTAAAATGACCATGAATAACTAAACCCAATAACGACTTGCTTAATTGGTCAAAATCCCTAAACCGAATGTGATCCACTTTTAACTCGATTAAACTCGACCCTACCTATTTTGATGCAAGCATAAATATTTTAATAGTAATCAAGCCATTTAACTACCAATTTCAAATTGAACTTGATCTATTTTGATTCGAATGACTCATTTTATCCCGAGTTTCTAATAAATATGTTAAATCAAGTTAGAATTGTATTTTGTGTCAGCTCTAATATGGACCGAATGCTATGCGAGGGACAAGTTGCATATAAGAAGTCTACTTATTACTTGGACAAATATCATAACAAATTGAGCCCTCTAATTCATTGAATTTGCTACCACAAACTTAAAACAACATTTGAGTAGGGATAGAATTTGCTCATCTTGTGTCATTGCTACTAAATTTCATATCTGCAAATTATTAACTTTGATGAGAATTAGACTTCATATTCGAACATAAAATCTTAATGACTTGAAAGCACACTTGCCAGTTACTCTTATTAGATTAATAAACTCCATTCTCTAGTATTACTTTGATACTAATTGTGATGGTCTACAATTAGGGGAAGAAAAAGAAGAATTTGAGTATTCATAATTTTACTTAAATTTTTTATACAGTATCATTAAGTATCACACAACTAGAAACAAGCATAAAAGATTATTGTTGATTTTCATTCATACGTAAATCTTAAAAGCATAACTATAATAAGAATAATATAGATTGAAATACAATGTTGTTGAGGATATCAGAATAAGCACCACTGCAAAGTCTCTTTGCTGAGGATATTATAAATTAAAATCTCTTTGTGCAGACTCCGATAGAGTTGGGAGTGGACACAAAGGCTCCGTGGTGCAAAGAGACATTTAACTTCTAGATCTCCTCTATATTATTTTTGTAGACCACATTCGTTATTCCCACCACACAATGAATTTTTGTTTTTTTTTGACCCGATAGGACGACTTTTCTTTTGTTAGGGGAGATGTGCTCCCAAGAAGCTTTTTGACCTCCTATCTGTAGATACCGTGGAGTTTGATCGTGGTTGATTGTATACTCTTGATTTTATTATATATGCACAGGCCTGCCCCAACTTTCATAAATAAAAAGCGATAAAATCTTCTTGCACATTGAGAGTTAAACTCACTAGAAGAAGCGAAACAAAAAAAATGATGACAATTGCTGAGCTTCTATTTTAGCACTTGAACTTGTAATATGTTTGATGCAAATACAAGTTAATTTGACTAATTCAATGCATAAATTTAAATAATCTCAAATGGTTTTAAAACTTCTTAATTAAAGTAAATAATCAATAAATTTAAATGGAAATAAAAATGTGTTAGTTTTCTTGACAAATAAAATAACATAATAAGAGTTCAAACTTAAAATCAGAAAAAACAGCTTTGGCAATACAAATCTTATATTTAAAAATCAGCTCCAAAGTTAAAATGCATATGCATTTAAAGTTGATATTGCTTAATTTAAATTTTAATCCCACAAACCTTAAGGCATATGGCTAATGTATTTCCAAAAGTTTCTAAAAGGTTGTAGTTATTGTTTATTATAATGAGCAAAGACTTATATTTTGTTTGCCTTACAAAAATTATCATAAATTTTAATTTTTTTGTTTTTCAAAAATAAATAAGCTCCTTGCACATATCGTAAATTAGTCAAAATGTTAATGAAGAAGGTGTTGACTAATTTAGTATATGGCTAATGTATTTCCAAAAGTTGCTAAAAATTGTAGTTAATGCTTTTTATAATGAGCAAAAACTTATATTTTGTTTGCCTTGCAGAAATTATTATAAATTTTAATTTTTTTGATTTGCAAAAATAAATTAGATCTTTGTTCATATCTTAAATTAGTCAGAACGGTGATGGTGACGAAGGTGTTGGGTATATTTATTCAAATATAAATTGGGGAGTTCTTAAAAAATCATTCTATTAGAAAGTTTTTAGCTGTAATAAAGCAAATAAAAACTCTAGAGGTAGCTTCTTTAATATCATGGAATGACCTCCATCATGTAGTTTAGTTTGGCATGCTATCTAAATGAGACAATTCTTTCCAAATTCACAATGGTCCCCCTTATGTTGTATAGCGTGGTTCAGAGATCGTGTATGAATTTATTAATGTAGATAAGAACTCTAAAGGTGAGCCCTACAAGCTCAATTGGTGACCTCAATGTATCATTGTTTGGAACTTTTCTCAACATGACACATCAATATTAATTCATAGATGTGCTAGCCTTTTCCTATATCATTACAGAACCACATAGCTAGCAAACTTAGTAATGGAATTCCTACTGATGAAGTGAATTTAATAAATTATTTCTTAATTTATAATATTTTTAGAATTGATTTTAGCAAAATTTCAAAATGTTCGAAGTGTTCTACCATCTCATCATCTTATTATATACAGAGTTTCGTACAACAATTGTGTAATAAATTTTGCATAATTTGGCTATATGATATTTCCAACAATTTACAAAATTTACAAATTGTTATTTCATTATTTTTTTTTTCAAATAATTTTCAATTGCTAAAGCATAGCGAGATTTATGATTTTTAAATATATCAGCAAAATAGTTTAATGAAACTAATTGGAAAAGAATCTAGAATTTTTCTTATAGAATGATTTTTATAACTTTCATTAAAGAATAACCATATAATCTTACACAATGATATAAAAATAAGTTAGCTATTACTAGATTTAAGTGTTCATTGGTTTTTTGTCTACAGAATCCTGTGTACAGATCATGTCATTCAACTCATTTTGATCTGAAATCATATTAAACTACATTAAATGGTATAAAGAGAGTAACAATTCAATTAACATATTTCTTTCTTAATTAAAACTCTAGAATTTTAAATGTAGAATTATTCAACATCTGATTTCCGAATTATTAGAATTTATTATGCTGATAATTTTTTAAGAGATTTTAAAAAAAATTTTAAAGTTATCTTGATTGATAGAAATTTAGACATTTTCTAATTTGAATTTCTGTAGTTTTCTAGTAAGCCAGAATAGTATTAGAGAAAATTAAATGTTGTGAAACTCATTTTGCTTGTGAAAATAAGTAACGTGCTATTTTATAGATTTTTCCTAAAATTATACTTCCAGTTTTCTTAGTAATCAATAGAATCATGTATGCGTGTTGTGACAAAAAATGGTTGTATATAATTTGCTCATTTCAAAAGAGAGCAAATAAAGAAAAAGTTTTATTTACCATTTCAGAATCTAATCTAAAAATAATGGTACCTAAATATTGTAATTAACATCCATTCTATAAAATTAGATTGCGCATTTAATATATGATCAAAATTCTAAATTAAAACAGATGGATGTTAATAGAGGGTAAAGAGGGTGGAACCGTTGGTTGAGGATAAGGTGGTGACACTATTATTAACTGATCATTTATGAGCGATTCAAGATATGGAAGCATCGGAGGTGTAGGGGAATAGGGTATGTTTTTCTCAAGTATAGATGCTGTCACATGATGAAGGGGACACCTAATGGCAGGTCCACAGTTGATGGCTTGAGGTTGATGTTAAGGGGTTCATTTGGGTGGGGAGGCTCATTTAGTATGTCCCTCATTTGCGTTGGTGTTGGTGGGTCGACTGATGAGGGAAAAGTTGGCAACTTGGATCCATCATATCAATGGTCCAAATGCTTTTCCAAACCCTGTGGCTCGATCATTTGGCAAGCCTTGTTGTTGATGGTCTTTCTTTTTTAGACTGGCAGTAGTGAATTTGTATCTTTTTGTATCTGCCTTTTAATTTAAATAAAATGTGTATTGTATATATATGTACGGAGGATATGTCCTTTTGATTCAAGGATTATAATGTGAAGGTTTTTAAAGTTTTCACACAATTAAATTTGAATAAACATGTATTATATGATTGAAAAAGTTCATTTTTACTTGGTTGATAACAACAAGACTTTTTTAATAACATTTATCAAATGAATTTAGCTTATTTAAATATTGGTTAAAAATTTCTGTGTATTGACTTTATATTTTCAGAAACTGGCAAATTATGGAGGCTTCTTGGAGCATGCTTTGTAGCTGTTAAAAATTGGTGGTATGAAATGATAGTTGCCAAAAATGTTGTGTTTGCTACAAAGTTTCTCAGTGACGAGTGGTGTGAAGTGCAATCTCAGGGCGATGCTTTTATTACTGGAGAGGTTTGTCCGATTTTACATGTTTCAATTAAGTTATTATTACCCTAATAATTTGATCGACCTGAATGCTTTTCAAGAAAAAACGGTTGGCAAACATTTATTTTTCATTATTTTTTTTTGTAGCTGTTAATTAAAAGGTGAATCATATTCTTTATTTAGTTGACTACATGAAGTTCCCTTTGATTTGATACTGTACAGTTCAGTTAACTTGGCCTATATTTAATTTGCACCAACGATCAGAAAATTGTTATTTTTGGTCTAAGATCTGTGCTGATATTTATCGTGAGACCAGTTCATTACTTTCTTGATCCATGTTGTGTATGTGAATGTTCCAAACTATATGCTCCATCTCTACCTTGCTCTATCTTTGTCTCCCTACCAACTCATCAATGCTTAATACTAAATCATTGAAAGTCATGGGTTCATTTTAATAAGAATAAAGATGGTAAGATAAAGCCTGTTATTTGTTAATTAACGTTAATTCTACTAAACATTTTGTATTTAAACTTCTAACTTTTCTTGAAATATTATTTGCGTAAAAAAGACAATTTAAACTTTAAAATTTAGAAATCTACAATAATTAAATATGGCGTGAGTCTTTAATTTAGTTTAGTTCAATCTTTTTGTTACTTCATTTGACTCTTTTAGTTAAATCACAAATAGTTTTTTATAGGAATAACCAAAATACCTGTCATCTTAATTGTTTATTGGAAAAATACTAAGAGTTAGATATATATATATATATATATATTCAAATTAGAATGATTCCAAGTTATTACTTCATTCATTTCTTCTAATTTGTTTTTTTTTTATCTTGTGTTCAGTTAAATTTGGAGATATTTGATAAATCGTATAGGCGATTAGTTAAGCAACTGTTGCATCACAATGTTGACATGTTAAGTGAAAAGATACTTATTTGCATAAATTGGTGTTTGCTGGAAATATGCTCTGGTGTATCTCGAAGAAACAAGTTTGTATGGTCTTTCGATAAATTTCTTTTTTTCTACATTGTAATTTTCCATCATTGTGGTTAAAGGCTTTTTTCTTAAAAAACTTCACTGGTGCAGGTGGAGGATCAACAACTTGTGCTATTTGATGAGCTGTTTCTATTTTTTGCCTCATCAAGTTTGAGTATCTTCAAGAAACAACTTCCATTTGTTGTTATAAATTGCTGCAAATCACCATTTCAATTTCTAACCAAATATTTTGTTGAAGAAGGTTTGTTGTAATTGTCATTCTTAAATAGTAAACTTGATTATCTTTCTTTTTCTGGGTAAGCTTATTTATATTTTTTATTGCAAGATTCTCTAATCTCCTTTGTTTTTTGATTGAAAGTTCAACTCTATAAGTTCATGCATGCAAATTGAATAGTATGTTAATTAAATTAATTTTCTGTAATCTTACAAAACTTAACAAACATTCTTTCTTTGATTTGTGTGATGCTATTATAGGTAACTGATTCATGATTAATGGTAAATGCTCCATTTTCTTTTTTTTAATGCTAACTTTGTTTTTTATTTTATTTTTTTTATTTATTAGTAGAATTATTTAATAAAGCTGAATTAAGCAAAATTAAATTGTTAAGTTGTTTGGGTAGTGTGTTGATTTAAGCAGAATTTATTATTGAATCTGAATGAATTAAAATAGGGTTTCAGAGTTAACATCAAAAGTTTAATTTGATTTTGTATTTAATAATGTGATTAGAATAAAGGATAATGATGATTATATATATATATAAGCAATGAGCTCAAGTTTATGCAAATAAAACATTATTTTTTATTTTATTTTATTTATTTATTAGTAGTTGTGGCAATTACATCTGTTTTGTACACACTTTTAACGT
The DNA here is from genome assembly GCA_016760335.1 of Gastrodia elata. NCBI lineage: Eukaryota > Viridiplantae > Streptophyta > Magnoliopsida > Asparagales > Orchidaceae > Gastrodia > Gastrodia elata. The sequence continues at coordinate 47,292,783 of CM028671.1, read as the reverse complement.
ACAACCTGTGCCATACTTTTTTTCTAGTAATTGTTTGAAAAAATTTTTTATAAATTGTTAAGATTATTTGTCCTTGCTAAATGCTGTGGTGATGATGATGTTAAGGTGGATGAGTGGATTTACACCCAAAACTATGATGAGAAATGAGTTTAGTCATGACATAGTTGGAGGTTCTCTTTTTGACGATAATGTTACATAAAGTCACCTCAGATTGTTTATGCATATTAACCATTGACCGTTTGATGCCCTAGTAAGTTGAGTGTGAGTTTTTCCCATGTAAAAGGAGAAGAAAAACAAAAGAAATGGCAAGGAACAATTATAAATAAGTTCATATACTTGATCGTATTATGGGACTAAGGAGGTTCTGGTAGAAGATTAACTTTAGGATTATTTTAATAAAGTTGAATTAAACAAAACTAAATTGTTAAGTTGTTTCAGTAGTGTGATGATTTAAGCTGTATTTGTTATTGAATCTGGATGAATTAAGATAGGCTTGTTTTAGAGTTAACATCAAAAGCTTAATTTGATTTTGTATTTAATAATGTGATTACAATTAAAGATAATGTTGATTTATATATATATATGTATATATATATATATATATATATATATATATATATATATAAGCAATGAGCTCAAGTTTATGCAAATAAAACATTATTTTTTATGTGAACATTGTTTTTTATTTATTAGTAGTTGTGGCAATTACATCTATTTTGTACACTTTTAACTATATATAGATAAGCTATGAGCTCAAGTTTATGCAAATAAAACATTATTTTTATTACTTTATAGTAATTTTTAATTATTAGCTTATTTACTAAATAATTATTTTTTGGATTAATTATATTAGTGGATTTGATTTCATTAAATAGTAGCAATAGTATAATGAAATTTTGTTTATTAGTATAATATGAATATTATTTATATTAATTAAACATTAATTTTGCTTAAATGATTATTTAGTTATTCTAGTCACTTATTTAAGCCTTTTATGTTTACTATATTAATCTTTGTAGTTAATCAGATGTAGTCTTTATTATTTACATTAAGTTATTTACTAATATGAGTAAATAAATAATTAGTTATAGTAAATTAATTAATTATGATAATTAACCTTGATTAATGGTCATAATTAGGCTATATTGATTAATTAATCTATCTAAATACAATATCTAATTACATTAATAAAAATTGCCTTCACTAATAATTAAGTATGTTAAGTATTTATGTTGTTTAGTTATTAATTAATATAGAAACTAATTAGCTACCTTAATTCAATAATTATTACAAATTCAATATATTAATTAAATTATTTAATTATGCTATCTAACTTTTATTATGGATATTTAATTATGTTAATTTATTGCATTTGATAATAATCCAAAAGTTAATACATAATAATATGTTATTAAATTAACTAATTGTGTTAATTAGTTAATTTTTAGTATTGATTATTTTCAATTTAAGCTACTCTAATTTTAAATAAGTTAAGCTAAGCTAGATGACTCGGAGTTGTTGGTATCAAGCTTAAGCTAAATAATATAAGTTAAGCTAAGTGGAATAAAATAAAATTGAATGGGGTTTAGCTAAGCTAAACCAAGTTAAATGCTAAATGAATATAGCGTGTTGTTTGGTATTATTGTTGCTACTAATATAATTTATTTGTATGTAATTTAATATTGTTGCTCACAGCTAGTTATTTTTTAGTTGTTATAGTAATTAATTGCAAGAACATTTTCCTTACATCTTTTTTCTTGTTCTACGTAACAATAACAACAGCAAATCAAATCTTAATATTACAATGTGGGATCGATCATGTAAATTTTGTTTCCGTTGTGTCAAATAATGGCCCTTTCTCTAAACTCTTAAGTATATGTGTTCACTCCTATAGTTCCTTGTCACATTTTTTTATCCATCTTCACCTATTAATAAAGGCAAAATTCATAATAAACTCTGTTTTCTTTGTAGTGGAATCTAATAATTATGTGCCTTATAAAAGAAACTAATTAAGATGATTTTTAGCTATCCTTAATTGGGTCTACTTGAATCTTGCTAAGAATATACTTATTTTTTAATAAAATATAAGTTCTCAGTAATGCTTATATTTTTATGGTTAATAGGAGTAATTCTGATGAGCTTTTTTATTTAATTTATTTTTATTGTTTCTTAACATCATTATAAAATCATGTTCTTTCATTGCAGGTTTTTCTGCTGCTGTTCAAGTTGATACTTTATTCTCATTTGCTTCTATCTGTTTCGTGTATGCGTCAGATTGGATATTAACAAATGAAAACACTCTTCAGTCGCTTTTAGTATTTCCTTCCCTACTTGTACCTCTTACCAATGATGACAAGGTTTATGTTAAATTATCAATTCCATAATTGTATGGAGTGCTGCTTATGACATCATTTCCTTGTGGTTCTGTAACAAATTCTGAAATTTTTGTTGGTTATAGGAAATTCGCACTGCTGCTCTAAACTGCATTGAAGGAATATACAAGATGTGGCAGTGCTTTGATGTTTCCTGCTTGAAGAATGGTGATCTCTTGTCTTATAAGTCTTATTTCTTTTTTTTTTTCTTGTAAAACAAGTTAATTATATATATATATTAAAATAACAGGGAATGATGCAATGTTTCTGCAATGTGTAACTTCATCAAAATTTGGAGATTTTCTAGAGTCTTTTCTTAATCAAAAGCTTCTGATTTCATCAGATGTGAATTTTCTTCCATCATTTGTGACTTCATTGTTAAGCTCATCGAGTGACAGCCTTCTTGTGCCAGATAATTGCTATAAAAGGTTTATATATATTTATCAAGTCTTTGTTGTTTTGTTGTGTTTGTGTAAATCCTTAGTTGAGTTTGTGCAAGTATATTGCATTTTTTTGCTGATTTTCATATGGAGAAATTTGTCAAACATTTCATTTACAATTTCAAAGCATTCAATTAGGCTCCACAGTTAAATTTTTTTTTTTGAAAAGATACTTTCCATTTTTAAATTTGTGTTTAGTTTAATCGGTTTGTTTAGTTTGAATGAAATCAATGATAAATTTATTATTTTTGAAAAGAAATTTAAAATATAAAAAAAGTTATCAACTTTATAATTTGTTTTGATGAACCTTTGATATGCTATGTTCTATCTTAAAAATTAATTTAAATTTGCTTTCTTATAGTTGATGAATACACTTTATATTGTTATGAAATTATGTCTATTTATGAAAAAATTAAATATATTAGCAGCATTTTAAAACAAGGGTGAGTTCTTTTTCATATGAAACCGACAAGTTTGACATCACCTGTCACCAATTGTAGTGCTTCCACTGCATCTTGTTATTGCCACCTCTTAATTTTGTCACGCCTTTCCACTGCTAGGTTCTTCAGCGCTGCTACCTTTACAATTAAAGAATTTGAGTACTTTCTTTAATTGATATATAAAATATTATTATTTGTGACCATTATTCTATAGGATTGTATTGGAGATTACTAAAAAATTCAGGGAATTATTTGTATTTTATTTAAAATTAATTTAATATTATTGAGTTAATTTAGCTTAAGTGAAGCTAATGAGATAAATTATTTTTTGATAAGTTGCTTTTGTTGTTTGTTCAGGCGCATATCTTACTACTTTTTAACATGCAAAAGACAAATCTCTAAATTCATTTAATGTTAATAAAAAATTAAAGGTAAAATATATCTCAATTTTGAGTGTTGAGGGGTTAATCTCAGTACATAATTGTTCATTTAAGTAATCTTTTGACATCATATTCCTTTTAAGGTTTTTGCTCATGTTTCCCTGGAAAATTAATGTAGTTTTTATATAATTAACTTTTTTATTTATGCTTTTTCTTAATTTGTTTCTCTAAAAACTTTAGCCATGCCCAAATGATTTTAGCTCTGAACTTGGATTTACAGAAAATACCACTATTGTTGTGTTCCAAATCACGAATGAAAACTGCTGAAGGTTACACTAAGTTGTTAACCTTTAGAATATAAAAATGTCAAATTTACTTGACAAGAATTCTTTAATAAATTGAGGTAGAGCTAGGGATTCCCTAGTAGTGACACTACATTTTACTTGAATGTAGTGAAAAGAGTGCCAAGGTAAAACTTCGATGCCATTTTGTTGCCTTGAGTGAGTTGTTATGTTATGGAGTTAGAAAAGCTAGTCCATGGAACAAGTTTAGATTTTGGAGTTGAATATTAGTATTGGCAGACAAGCTTATGGAGTTAATGAATTTTTGATTAACATGGAACTATTTTTTTTTTAGGAAATAAAGCAGGTTGGTGAGAGAAAAAAATGTTTGTTTAAGCATTCAGTTTGGTACTTAGGTATGGATCAACATAAGGAATGCCAAGGACTTTCTTTTGGATAAAAGGATTGTATAGTGAAAGCTAGGGTGATAAGTGATAGAGTTATAACTTTAATGATTACAATTGGTGGAATGGCTATTAATATAATAAGTATTGATGCCCACTTAAATCGGGTTAGATATGAGCATTACAAAAAAAAACATACCATGATATAGAAATGTTGCTTCAAAAAATTTTCGAGGAAATGATATTCATTAGAGGAGGTTTAAATGAGCATATTATAAGAATAGTTGAAGAAAATGAGGTTAATAATTCCTTGATATTGATGAGGTTAATAATAAAAACAAAGTGTTTGGAATTAGGTTTATCTTTTGTTTGTCAATACTCTGTTCAAGAAAAGGGAACATGGAGTCACATAAAAATGAGATTTCTAAAACTCTTAGTAAATATTTTCATAATAAGAGATTGATTATACTGCAAGGTTTGCAAGTTTATTTCAAATGGATGTTCGATAACCTTATATTGAATTTGTCTTAGATTTAAAATTAATGAATTAGAAAAGTGTGATATATTTAAGTTGTAGTTGAAGAATAATTTGGTTTCATAGGAATGCAAATAGGGGTATATAAAGAAGTATAGTTCTAGAGCTTTAGATAGTAAGATCTTGATGGGAAAGCTAATTTTATGTGGCAAACAATTGTTGGTTGTGTCAATGAGGTGGCTAAAGATGTACTTGGAGAAGTACAGGGGTCTTAATTGTAAATGTATTGCGATGGAAATAAAAAGTGAAAAGTTAATTGAATGTTAAAAATAAGAAATAGAAGAATGAATATTATAACTAATAATTAGATAGAATAATTTATTTTGATATTATTATATAGAATTTAGCTAGTGTACTGAATTATTCTAAGTTTAATATAGTTAAATAATGAGTATATGGCATGCTTAATTGATTGCTTTAATATTAGTCAATATAATTATGAATAAACATTGTTAATCTAGTATTTATTTAGAATATGATATAATTATTCTAATAATTAAATAATATAATATCTGTGTACTTAATTATGCCTAATTCATTTATAAATAACATAATATATTTAACATAATGAATGGATAATATAACTAATAATTAAATAGAATAATTTATTTTGATATTATTAATTAAAATATAGTTAGTGTACTAAATTAGTGTAATTTTAATATAGTAAAATAATTATAATTTTACATGCTTAATTGATTGATCTAGTATTAATCAATGTAATTATAAATAAACATTGTTAATCTAGTATTTAATTAGAATATTGATGTATATATTCTAATACAAAATTAATATAATTTTAATTATGAATCATCCTCAACCTCAACCGAACAACATAGCACCTTAGCTTTGTTTAATTTTTTTATCTAACTTTTAGCCGAATGACCTGGCGAGTGAAATAGCTGTAGGCTTGCATAATATTCTTATTGATGAGAAATCATGGGATGATGCAGTAGTTCATTGGCTCACCAAAAGTTATGTAATACACAGATTTGAAGATTAAAAGATGGTTCAAGCTGGAGTTTTTTGGTCTTTATTTGCCAAAAGAATGTATAAAATTGGGCAAACAATAGATGAGTTAAGTTAATAAGCTATATGCATTGAAGCTTTAAGAGATGTTGATTGAACTTTGATTAAGACAAGAATTTATATTTCATATAATTAATATGATGTTATGCAAATAGATTAATTGTAGAGGACATACATCTTAGGCTTGGTGTGAAATTCAAAGGGAGAACCTTTTCATTTGATGTTTATCGATTTAAAAAAACCTTGATTAAGTGTAAGGGTTTTTTGGAGTGCACCAAGAAGTAAAGGGATTTGTTTGGTCTATATTGAAGTCTTAAAAGCATGCATAATGAACTAGTAACTACGTGCTTTCGAATGTAAATGGGTTTGTCTAATGATTTTCTTATTTTAATAGGAATACATCATAGTTATGGTTATGTCTTTGCATTTTTTATGGATGTTCTTATCAAGCTAAATTAGAAGCTACTTAGTGCATGTTATATTGGATATATTCTTTTCACGAGAATTGGAGATGGGGTTAAGAAAAATTGAAGTGATGGAGAACTACAATAGAATTTAAAATATTTTGGCATTAAATATTGAAAATAGAGTTCATTGAGTGTAAGCTTAATCATAATAGAAGCTATAAAAGTTAGGGTTTAACAATTTAAGATCATGCTATCATGAAGAGTGTGAGGTGTATATTGGATTAACCACACATATTAATGACAAATCAGATTGTGATCTTATTCATAAGTTCTAAGTTATTTGGATGAAATTGTGGAACATTTCTTGGGTGTTGGGTGATAAAAATCCCATTTGAACTTAATAGAAAGTCATATAGAACAACTATAGAACCACTATATTGTATGGGGCATAATATTGGTTGGCTAAGTAGAGGCATAATGATAAATTAAGTGTTTGAGGATGTTAAGATTGATGAATGGGTACATTATGAAAGACATGATGAAAAATGAATTCATTTGTAGCAAGATTTAATAAGAATCATTTGAAGATGTAAGTTTAGTGATTATTGTCTTTTAGATGGATACAATATATTATGTGTTGGTCATTTGATGCTTGGTTAGGAAAGGTTGGTTTATAAATTTTTTATGTTAAAAGTGAAAGACAAAATGACGTCGAAAGAAACTAATATGAAAACATAGGGAGATGTTATTTGATTGTGTAATATGAATAACATAGGGATACAAAATATTTATCTAATGTTTAAACACTATCAATTGGATTACTTCAACTAAATGATTATAGAAAAAAATATCTGACATGATTTGAGTTGATTTAAGGCATATTTCAACTAGAGATGTTATTTATTAGAGGAGATTTAAGTAGAGATGTTGGGAGGGTGGCTAAATAATCATATTATTTCAATTGATTGAGTATAGAGATTAATGAATATGGGAGAATGATTTGGAGTTTGATTTAGCTTATGACCTTATATTTGCTAATACTTATAAAATGAGAGGAACATGGTCATTTATAAATAAAGTTTCTAAAACTCATTATTTTCTCGTAAAGGAAATAGATCATTTATATTCTAAGTATTGATGACATAGCATTGGTTATTGACTTTAGATTTAAAAATTTGGAGTTATAAAAGTTATACCAAATTGAGAGTATGTTATAAAACTACTTGGTGGAATCATAGATATATATATATTTATTATCGATGGATGAATTATTTTATTAAACTTTTTTATGAACATTGTACCATTACAATTATTTTAGTGAGCTTAATGGTTATATAAATAAAAGTATTTGCATGTTCATTTGTCAATTTCACAAAATTGAGATTTAGAATGCTTTAAAGTGGATGATGAATGGAAAAGCTATAGGATCAAAGTACATTTCTAGTGGAAAAGTATAGGATAGGATTATGTTCCTATCAAGTTATAAGAATGCTAGGGTGGTGAAGGAATTTTAATGACTACATAGATGCTAGATGCGTAAAATTTTTTTATTGTACCTATTTACTAGATTATAAGTGGTGCTCAAGATTGTGCAAATTATAGTGGAATTAAATTAATGGGCCGGTGTTGAAACTTTGGGAAAGAATGATTGACAAAGTGATGCTCATATTTTTTAAATTTAGTTTGATTTTATGCCAGGTAGATCTACTATGAAAACCATACTTTTATTTGGAGGTTTGATGGAGAAGCTTAGTGAAAGAAAGGAATTTTATTTGATCTCAAAAAAGCTTATGATAGCTACCAAGAGGAGCTGTTTGGAAAGTTTTTGAGAGAAAAAGAAAGTGTGGCATATATTGATGTTATTTAGTATTTGTAATATGGGTAGTAGCATGTGTTTGATCGTAATGTGACTTGTTTAATATTTTTCATGTTACTATTGGATTAAATCATTGCTCAGCTATGTGTATACCTTTTTACTTTTATTATGAATGTTGCTAGTGAATACATTCAAGATGAGGTTACTTTGTGCAAATTATCTACATGTGACACTCGTTTGCTTGATAAGACTAGGGATTGTGTTAAAGTAAAACTCGAGTTGTGTAGAACTACTTTAGAGTCTAAAGGGTTTTATCTTAGCAGGTCTAAAATGAAATATTTGGGTTGAAAGTTTATATGTGATAGAAATCATAATCGTGATGAGCTAACTATTGAGAACCTAGTGATCAATAAGAGTTGATGTTCAGATACCTTGGTTCTATTATTCAACATATTGGTTAAAAAGATGGCAATGTGATTAATCGGAACCAAGTTGGTTGGGTGAAATGGTAAAGCACTTATGGAGTGTTGTTTGAGGAAGAAGAACTTGCCATTAAAATAAATGTTGTTATTGATGCAAATATATATATTGCATATATATTATATATATTATACTATATATATATTCATAGTAATAATGTTATTTCATGTGCCTAATTAGATTATTTGAGGGCTCAAAAGTTGGCATTTTTTGTAGATGAAATCTGTGCTTTAATTTCTTTTAATTTTCCATATTATTTTATGAATTTATAATATATACTCTTCTTTCAAGAATATACCGATTGGAGTTTATATTAAATAAAAAGTGATAGGGTCAAATATCTTGGCATTGTCATTCAAAATTATAGTTAAGCAAGGATGATTTTTTAATGTGATCTATGTTTATTGGAGGACATGGATTAGCACTTTTGGCGGTGTTGTGCAATTGGAAGCCCCGCTCAAACCTAAATTAAAGTTCTATAGAATAGTTATAAGACCAACAATATTATTTGGGATAGAATCTTGACCTACAAAATTGAAATTTAATGTTTTGAAAGGTGTGTTATTGTGGATGAGTGAGTATGCATGATAAGATATGCTGAGATATGAATTCATTTGTGAAAAAGGTTGGATCAGCTTTGTGTGGGTTTTGCTCAAAGAAAAATTGCCTTTGGATGGTTCGAACATATTACACATAATTTGTTCAATGCTCCTATTAGGAGAGTTATTTTCATGAGTTTTACCATGTTAAAAGATAAAGGGGAAAAGGCCAAAAAAACTATATTGCAAAAAGTCGTTAGGATAGATTGCATTTGTTATAGTGATCATGCATTATTTAAGACCCACTTTTGGAGGGTTTTTATTAAATTGTGCACACCAGAGACAATGGATTTATATGGTTGACCACACATAGTGGCTAAGGCTTGATATTGGTGTTTTTGATGATGCTGGCTAATTGTTTTTGTTGATATTGGTGTTTTTGTTGATATGGTTGACCACTTAATTTTTGGTGATAATGGATAATTGTTTTATTTTCTGAGCAATTACTTATGCTTTCTGAGATGTTAGTTCATCATTATTGCATAAATGTTCTAGAGTTATTTACTTTTTCATGAAGTTGCACAATTCTGTTGGTATCATATTTAAAATGAAAAACAAGTGCTAGTTGTGTGAGATTTATTTTGAGTATACATGTGTTTCAAGTTGTTATCCCCAATTCGCTTGGAAGGTTTTTCATACTCTTTGAATGCTTTGGGCAGATTAGAATTGCTCAGATCATTGGGTATAACTATAATTATGAGTCGGGTATGATTTTTACAAGTCAGTAATACCTGCATTCATTAAGGAATGTGGCTATTAAAGTGATTCTCAGTCGAATTCCTATATGAGTTTCTTAAGAATTTTATTTTAGGTTCGGGACTAATGTATGGCTAAAATCCTCTTATAGAATTTCTTTATAACACATCCATCATCTGTGGGATTTTGAAGCATGTTGGAAAAGTCTATAGTTTTGATTGTTTTAGTTTTACTGAGAAAGTTGAATGCTTTAGAAGTTGCTATGTTTAGGATGCATATAAATGAGTTATGTGCAGGGATAACAGTCAGATTGTGTGTGCTATGCATTTTAGAATCTTCAATCATGAGGGGTGCGAAGTAGGAACCTAGTGAGCGCATGTATGTGTGATGAGTACAAAAGGTAGGATACAAAAGCAAGCAACAACAAAATCAATGCATGTGCAATTGTAGAGTAAATGTGGGTTGCTGATTATGGTCAAAATTTATTCGTATTAGCCAGGCGAGAGTTGCAAGCAGGGAGGGTTAGCTGCTTGACTACACATTTAAAATAAGTTTTATGGTGGTGCTTTGGAAATTGCAGTTATTAATCATTGTGTCCCACTGTTAAGCACATTAAACCTGCTAATCCTCGTCTTTCCTAATCGCATTAATGTGCTTAAACATTTTGATTGCTGCCTAATGTGTCTTCACTCTCATTGGCTTGCATGGCTTAGAAACAATTACAAAATTTTGCAAAGCGCGGGCCCCTTGATGCGGAATTATTTAAATTCCTAGAAAGAATATCAAAATTTATAAAATAAATGGCATGAGATGATATATTATAAATTTTTGAGAGAATTTTACATATGATATATTAGAAATTTCAGCATCTTCACTTAAAGTTTTGCATTATTAAGATTAATATTAATAATAAGATAATAGGTTTGATTTAACTCTCTTGTAGCTTGATTAGTACTTTAAAATTAGCCTGTCCACTTATTTTGCATTTGCTTATTTGGGCATGCAGTTGCAGTTTTTGGTAGTTATTTTCTTGTGTTTGGTTGAGCAGAAGTGAATGAACTACTGATCTATGTGATTTTAAATATTATTTTATTGTTCTAATTTGTTCATACAAAATCTAAAGGCTTGATAAGATACAACCAACAGTGTGGCATAGAAAATACATCTAATGTCTTATGTTAGTTAATAGACTTGAGTTTATTGTTATGTGACTAAGCAAATTTTGAATAAAAAATTTAATACTATGATGCAAAATTTAAGTGAATCCGTATATTTCATTGGTTTTATTTATAAAATCGAATGCAGCAGTAATAAGTAAATTATTTTGATCATTATAACTATTGGATTAGGTTTCATTATTACCAGTAGTCATATTTGTTCTGTTCCTTAATTCATAAAGAATAATGCAGTCAATTACAGGTAGACGGATGCCTTTGTATATCTCAATCATTCTTCTGCTTGTTGCAACACAATTTTATGTTGAGGTTCATGCCTAAACAAGCTTCAAGCTTTACAGATAATATATTGAATTTTAGCTAATTCTAAGAGATGTATTTTTTGAAGAAAGTTGTTACAATGCCCCTATTGGTGCTCCCACGGGTGCCTCAACATCATTAAAACTTCTAATAATTAAGATTCACTAGTAAAAATTAAGATTATAAATTAATTAGAATGAATTAATTACATTGAGAAAAGTGTTGAGGCATTTATTGAGGTATTCAAGTAATTTCCTTTTTTGAAATACACAATATGCTTTGTTAACGCATAAAGTTTTTGTGATCTTGCTGTGTAATGTATCTTGAGTTTTTTATGCTTTTATCTCCGCTGCTTACATTCAAGTGATGAACACTAAAAACAGAGCGAGTTTGTTTGTATAAAGACACTCATGGGTTGATGAAGAACTAATATTGATCAGAATGAAAAAGCTTGTTGGTTTAAACAAATGTTGATCAAAGGGGAAGTCTCAACATAAGTTTAATCTCTAGAAATACTAAATTGACTGGAAAAAGAGGATTCATTAAACCTATCCTTAAAAGTTTGGATATGATGAAGACCACTCTTCTTTATGCTTTTTCAGGCTAGACCAATCATCTAAGGATGCCATACTGCTGTTCATTTTGACTTCAGCATTGAAGTTTCCATCATATGGAAAGGTCATTTTTCTCTCTCTATCATTTGTCAATACTGAGTAGTTTTTTGACATGCAAGTTTTAGTATTGAATATGAATATATTTCAATTAGTTTTGATTGTTATCATTATTTCCAAGGACTGCTTTTTTCATTGGATATGTTGAACCGTTGTTATTTTGTTTGTTTTGTTTTTCTTGATGTGTGCGTGCTATAACGAATGGGTGAACATTAATTTCTTTGTTAAAGCCTTGTGACTAAGACATTTTGGAAATGTAAGATCTGACTTGTATGAAAAGCATCTAGTTTAGTCGATTGCATTGATTTTAGGTTTTCATTATGTTCATGAAAATTTTAGTTGTCCATTGATATTTCTATCAATTTAAAGAAGTGCACATAATTGAATTGGAGCTATTAGTATAAAGATCATTCAAAAAAGAATGATTAGAGTTAATTGGTTCTATCCATTTTGATCTGGGATGTGTTTTCTTGTCCAAGATATATCTAAACTAATCTTAAGCTTATGTTATCATTTGAGCTAATTTGAGTTAATACTGCATTTGAATAATTTTGCTTCTCCAGCATAAGATACTTTGTTTGCTTAAAGCTATGGGCAACACGTTGCTACAAATGGATGGATGCAAAGAGTTGCTTCTAGAGCTTCTGAAAAAACGTGAGGAGTACTACACTGAGGCTGGGGTGCTACACGGTAGGCTATCAAAATATGAGATTGAAACACTGTGCTTGCTTTTAGAGGTATTTTCTTGTCTTGAGAGGTTTTAAGATAATCCTCGTGTTCTATTGCAAACCAGATTGGTTGCCTTCTTCTGTATGACAGTGTTTTCTTGCTCTAATTTTTTCAGCTTTGTGCGCTGCAATCTTGTTCTTTTATCGATGATGTCGGTGTAAGTTGTCTTGTGAAAGTTTTGAAAGTAAGTGGTGCATCTATCGGTTATTCTTCTTAGACATGACAATTGGCTTTTCTAAATAGTTAATAATATGCTTTATTTTCAGTTCTTATAATCTCTTATCTTTAATTTTAATTGTTTCAGATTGACAGTTTGCCATTGAACGAATCTGCCGTTGTAAAACCATGTGTTACTGTCTTGAAAAATCTGCGATGCTCCTTTTACAGCAACTTGAATAGCAATTTACAGGTCATTTTGGGTTTATTATAATGAAATTGTGCTTGTTCTATCTTGTATTTGTTAAACCATGAGCTAATTGTTGTTGGCTGCTTTTTTTTTGAACAACAACGCTAAGCCTTAGTCCCAATAGGCATGATCAACACCAAGTTTTTCTTGAGCATTTTATAAATTTTATAAAATTCAAATCTAAATATCTAATATTTGATTTTGGAAGCAATTTCATGAACTTCTTGCTTAAATGCTTTTAAAATTGCTTTAAAATTTTAATTTTTTAACCCTCCTGCATTTTCCTCTGTGTAGTGTTTGGGTCATTCGTCTTTCTCTGCTGCTGCTTGTTTTTCTCCCTTTTTAGTTCTATTTGTCTTCTGTTTTTTTTTTTCATTCGTTTTTCTCGTTCACTGACAAATCATGTGTCATATTCTGATGCTTTGACATAAATGATGGCTATTTGAATTTAGCAAACATTTGATATGCCTGCACTTTTTCATTGATACATTGGTATACCTTTCAGTGCATATTCAGATAGCACTTGTCAAATTTTGGTTAGTTGATGACCACTGGTCAACCTAATGTCAGGAATCCTTGGTCCAGACTATTTAACCTAAAATGTCTTTAGAAGATAGTTTGGCATAATTTAATAATTCTTTAATTTTTTTATCTAAAGTTTCTCTTTGTTAATAGCTCTTAATAGCACTAATTGTTATCAGTTTGAGCTTTTTTTTTTGTTTTTTTTCGCTAATGCTTCTTTCTAGTGAGAGAGTTTGACCTGAATATGTATTATATTATGGACTGATCATGTGATAATTTTTTTAACAAGTTTCATTTAACTTTGTTTCAGGATGAAATATTCATAAGTCTAGTATTTTTGTTCCGGTGTAACAATGGAGATTTGAGAAATGCTGCAAGAGATTTGGTTCTAAACCTTAATGTATATGACTCTTTCCTTTCTAGTGTTCTAGTTGTTTTATGAAATTCACTTTTAAAAAAATGTGTTTGGGTTATTTAAATAAAAATGTGATTGAAACCGCTGCCTCAAATAATGTTAATTCTTATTATACTTACTTTCACTGACGGATATGCACAAGACATGAACTTAAATGAATTTATCACCCGTACAATCAATGCATTACATATTTAAAGTTTTTAACAATGAAAATGACATCTAATATTATTCCTTCTTTTGTTATTTGCTGAATTTTGTCAAATTTCTGCTTACATAACAACTTTAAACTAAGGACAGTTTTCTAGCTTTTCCAAGTATAGAACTGCTTCTTTTTTTTATCATGTTTATATCTCTTCATTTGGTATATCCAAAGGGATATGTATGTAAACATCTGTATGTATTGGTCAGTGTATGCTTACATTTTCACTAAAAATATCATTGTTTTCCATTTCAGAATATTTCTGCAGAAACAATTTCTGAATTGCATTATTAGTTAATAGCACAATATAAATGGAGTCTTGCACCCTTTTGTAGTTACAGTTGACCCCGGTTGAATCTATTAGTTGTGCTGGGACATAATACCGCCATTTATAAGTTTTGTATAGGCCTATTCTATGCGTTATTTGTTTATTTTATTCTATTGTTTCCACTGTAAGCTTCTACTCCTTGACATGCACTTCTACTATGAGGGGAGTGTAAGAGTAATTGATGTTTAGTTTTTAATAAATCATCAGTCAAAAATATCATGAAACTTAACTGATTTTTTTTTGTGCCAGCTTTTTGTTCAAGTATTGCAATGTATAATAAATTATTTTTTATTGATACAAAAGATACTAAATGTTTCATCTTCTCCCCTTTTTGTATAAATAGATAAATTGTGCAACAGTTGCAAGATTCCTCGAAGAAATTTTGTACAATGACCGTCTTGTTAACTCTCCAAGAAAATCAAGGAAAAATCAAGTTATCACTTCAAAAAAATCTGATACTTGTAAAGATATGGTAGCGGTCGGAAAGAAAGCTATTTTTGCATTGGGCTCATTGCTTGAAATTTTGTTGCTTAAGAAAGATTTAGTCAATAGGTTTGTATACTGTTCTACTTTCCTCTTAATTTTAGATCTTTTGCAATGCTTGTAGTTATGTTTTTGAATTTTTTTTAATCTTTGTTGAGATTTTTATTTTCTAATGTGTGGCAGAGTTTCTCTGGTGGAACCATTGTTTGTGGCCCTAGACAAATTTTTCTCAAATGATTGGCTTCTTGGTTTATTGCCTAACTCATCAAAAAATGAATCTGGATCTGGTTTTTCTGAATTATTTTCAGCTCTTCTTTATTCTGCACAACATTCTATCCTAATAATCCTCAAGGATATTGTTGACTCAAATATTGTGGGACATCCTGATAATGTAAAATATAAATTCTTTCGTTGATTTTTCTGATAAATTTAGTTATACTTTTCATTCTTCCTGTTACTGTTTGTTTTGAAAGTGGATTATTTATGTAATTCATGCAGGATAATTTATGTGATAAGCTTAATATAAATCTTCTGGTTGAGTGTGCACACTCAGCTAAGGATGTTACCACCCGCAATCACATTTTTTTGTTACTTTCTTCTATTGCCAAGATCTCTTCTGGGCAGCTTTATGAACATATTATTGAGTTATTTGTCATAGTTGGAAAATCTGCCCTAAAACAGGTTTGTAATATTATTTTTTTCATAATGAAATGCATATTGTTTATGTGAAAGTTTGAATATTTTTATTCTCTTACAATTTTAATTATAAACATTTAGCTTTTTGATGGGTTAACCATTTATTAAAGGTATGTCACTATTAGCTGGAAGCATGTTTGTTAGTGGTTGCAAAGGATTTCATTGCACCAGTTCTATTCTTTCTCAATATTACTATTTTTTATAAATTGATGTTGCGCTCCTTAAAAGTTGCAAAGGATTCTCTTGTTATAGCTAGACAGCGCATGGAAATCAAATCTGTAACACTGTATGTTAAAGCTAGCGTTCTATTTGTGAACAAGTTCTATGAACCTTCAGCTGTATTAATTCAATTTTTTTTGTTGGGGCAACTACCAATTCTACAGATTTACTTGTGCAAATTTCAATTTATGTTAATATAATTCTAAAATTTTAATATATATATATATATATATACTATCCTTTTATAAGGTGTAACATCACCTTTTTCTTGTTGTCCTTTGTTTTATTCAAACAAAGCAAATTGAAGTCTGGCATAAGACTAAAGTCATTGCTCATGAGCTGTTATTTTTTTTCTTGAGACACTTTATTTTGCTTTGTTTACATCAAGCAAGGGATGATCTGCCAAGGTTTTTATAGAAAAAATGTGCTTTTTTTCTATAGTGGTGGTGGTATTCTAATGCATATATAGACATTCATATATATATATATATATATATATATATATATATATATTAAAGCTAAGAGAACTTTATTAATCAAAATAAAGGGTTACAAATTACAAACTGTTGGAACAAAGAGTATACATTTCAACACAACAAAAGCGAAAGGAACCGAAATAAAACTCGAAGACTTTAGCAGTGCTTTGTGAATCTGGCTCTGATTTTCAGTTATAATGAGACTCTCAAAGTAATCTCTCAATTCGAACTATTCTTCCTCTCAAATACTCGTTTCCATTTTGCCATCAGCTTCCAGCCTACGTTGATGAATTTTTTTTTACAGTTTATACTTCGAATTTAAACAGTATAACAAGAAAAGATCAATAGCCCAAGGGAATCAGAACGAAATTCAACGCAGTATTGTACTAAATCATAGCCCAAGAAATTGTTAAGTGATTTTGTAGTAAATTAGAAGCAGTTCTATGCCAAGGTTTGTATTTTTCTTTTCTATCCTCTTCATTTTCTCGTTACCCCTTAAGCAATAAATATTGATTATATATGTTCACCAGAACTCTATCTTTTCCCCAAAATACCAACAATCACTTACAGTCCTGCTTCTTTAAACTAGCCCACCAACTTTCATCAAAACTTGATCAGTGTGTTATTTTCTTACATATGCTTAGTTTGTATTACTGAAATGTTCAATGCTCTTGATTTTAGTATGTTAAACTTTTATCTTTCCTAGTTTTCATAAAAAAATTGTTTATCTATCCTTTGGTAGTACACAGGTAAAGTTGAACCGGATCTATTATTTTGTTTCTTGTTGCAATTTTCTTGATAGCACACTTCAATTAATAATTTATCTACTATTTTTTCAGAAGGACCAGCACTCGCAACAAGTTTTGGAGAATCTGATATCAACGCTGGTCCCTTTTTGGTTAGCTAAAACAAACAGTGCTGGGAAGTTGTTTCAGGTTGTTAACTTCAATATTTTTATTTGTGGATGGACAAATTGAGAATTTATTTTGATTGTGTTTATGAATTGTATAAAAATGGACCCTCCAGATTTTCTTAAAAGGTTTGCCTGATATTGCGGAAGAACGGTGGATACCTGTCTTGGTGTATCTTGTCAGGTGATTTTGAATTCTTCTGTTTCTGTAATGCTACATTGTTTCTTTACTTGCAATTAAATCTGCTAGAGTTTTGCTGTCAGGAC
Organism: Gastrodia elata; assembly: GCA_016760335.1. Classification (NCBI taxonomy): domain Eukaryota; kingdom Viridiplantae; phylum Streptophyta; class Magnoliopsida; order Asparagales; family Orchidaceae; genus Gastrodia; species Gastrodia elata. Next base: position 47,275,108 of record CM028671.1, on the reverse strand, counting down.
TTTGGGAGAGAAGGATAGTTTGGGCATACTATTTTATCAGCTTTTCCATTCATTGAGTCTGCGACTTGATATGACTTCTCATTATTCTGAAGCTGTTCTTCATGATTTGCTGTCTACGTCAACTCTGATGTTCAAGGAATTTGAATACAGGATCGCATTACAACTATGTAATCAGTATTCTATTAAAATATGGCTTCCTTCTCTAGTACAGATGTTGCAAGAGATTGAACTTTGCAGCAAACAACAAAAAAATTTTCCTGAGCTAGTTTTGGCGTTGCAGTTTATACTTTGCAAATTAAAAGACACTGAGTTTGCTTTTGAGCTTGAATCTGGGCGAGATTCTAGTTATGTTCAGGTATAGCTTCAACTTTTTTGTACTCGAAGCATATGTTGTAGGGAAAAGAAGCTGATTTATTTGTTGATAGCAATATTCTTCTGGAAGTGACAACTACAAACCATAATGAAAATGAAAGATAAATTACGGGGTGGTTTCATTTGTAAAAATGCTTCACATTATATAAAAGTTTATTGCTAACCTTTTTTATATTGAATATCTTCTCAGCTCTTATTTCCTTGTAAGTATTGAGTCTCTCTCTGAAGATAAATCTGTATAATTATGCATTCAATTAGGAGTGCTGGTATTTAGGAATTTTTATTTTGTGCTATTTTTTGACTTGCTTAAACTAATCTTCTTGAAACTTATCAGTGTTTCTGGGGATTATATTTGAAATTATTGACTATTTAGTGTAAGTGAAAAATTGATGTAAAATTTTTACCCGAGCTGTTCTATTTTTGGTATTAAATAATAAATTATTAGAATGTCTAATGAAAATGCTTTACTTCAAGATTTAATTTTTACCCGAGCTGTTCTATTTAAAATAGTCAGGATAGTGTTAAGATGATAATGTGCTTACATTGTAAGAAAATTATTTGTATGATTAATTGACTATATATAAATTTTATTATTCTTTGCTAATGCCTTTAACTTGCTGCTGTATTTATTTATTTATTTTTGTGTGTGGACAGGCTCCACTCGGGGTACTTATGGAGCAGGTTATACTGCACTCACATCTTCTTGGTAATGGGTGCAAACAACTTGGCTTCTCTAAGCAAATTTTAAAGGAAGCAAGAAAGTGCATCAGCCAAATTCTCAAGAGCCTAACAACGTATATGAATCCTGATACATTTTTCAAATGTATTGTCCAGTTACTTGGAATTGATGATTGCAATGTAATTGAAAAGGTAATCACCATTGATACTGACTTCTAAAACGCATTCACTTGTATGCTTGTTCTGAGTCTCTTTTATTTTAAAAATTTTTGTGCTAAGATCTGCTTCATTAAAATTTTAATTCTATGTTTTTAATTTTTTTTTGTTGCTTTAATCTGCAGACCCTTGATTTTTTATGCGAGTCTATCAAAGATTATGTACGTTATCCAAAGGACAAGGAGATAACAAAAAAAAAAGGGAGAACTGCTGCTTTCAAACTACAGATCACTGCTCCTATTATGCCATCTTTCATTGAGCTATGCTTTAAAATTAATCAGCTAATTTCAAGTCACTCACTACACATTGCAGTGCAGTTAGCAGCAATCTCGTCTATTGAAGCTTTGGCATTGGAGCTGCCTTGTGATGAACCAATTTTTGGTACATGCCTTCAATGTGTTGTGGGCAAAATAGAATCTTCTGATTTGGCTCTTTCATCTGCTTGTATTCGTTGTGTGGCTGCATTGGTTGGAGTACTGGGTTCTCATGCTCTTAAGTTTCTTCCTTGCATTATGACACAGGTTTTTAAAAAGGCTCATGAAGTTTCCAAATGTTCTTACATAACTTATCGGCAGAGTACAAATGAAGTTGAAAGTTTTAAAGCGCCTGTTTTGCTGTCTACTCTCTCTGCATTGGAGGCAGTTATAACAAATCTTGGTGGATTTTTAAATCCATATCTTGATGACATCTTGGATGTCATCATCCTTCATTCTGATTTTATATCAGATCTAGATCTTAAGATAAAGACAAAAGCTATTACTGTACGGAAACTTCTGACTGAGAAAATTCCTGTATGTGCTCCTAGTGATGGGTATCTTTATGCAAACTTTGTGCTTTTAATTTTGTTTTTATAACTGAATGTTGATATTTGCAGGTGCGCCTTTTGCTTCCGCCTTCTCTACGAGTTACTGAAACAGCTCTTAGATGTGGTGAAACCAGCTTATCTTTGGTTTTTGAGATGCTTGAAAACATGATTGGCGGAATGGATAGGTCTTCTATAGCCTCTTTTCATGTGAAAATATATGAACAATGTTTAACCTCACTTAATATTCGCCATCAAGTCCCAGAATCAATTAAAGACATCAATATGGTGGAGCAGAGTGTTATTCAAACCATGGTTGCTTTGACAATGAGATTGACGGAGACTATGTTTAAGCCATTGTTTTTTCACAGTCTGGAATGGGCAGAGTTAGAACTAGAAGATAATCAGTCAACTAAAAGCATAAGCATTGATCGATCAATTTCATTCTACAGTTTAATAAATAAACTTGTTCAGAAACACAGGTGACTTTTTTGAATGATTGCAAGTTATAACTCATAAAACAATAATCAGTTTTAACAACAACAATTTGAAATTTGTTTTGTTAATGATATTGTCTAAGATTCTTATAGCAAAAAGGTCTGGTAGTGTTTAAGCATAGACCATGCATTTTTTAGCGTAGTTTATGCGATACCACTATTAGAAAAATTGAGTTTATGAATTTCTCCATATAAAAAGAGAAGATGAAGACCTAAAAAATTATGGTAAGTGACTATTAAGAAACATCTTCTCTATTTGGAACATAGGGAGGGACTTCTATTTGAGTGTGCACAATGGAAACAAAGGATTCATGTAGTTGTCCCCACCTAGTGGGATTAAGGCTTGGTGTTGTTGTTTACTTCATTTCTTTTCAAGTTGCTCTTATATGAAACTTTCATTTTGAAAAGTGTGGTACTCTTATGCACCTTGAGACGTCTTCTTATTTTTCCTGCTGACATAGATACAATTTTGCACATTATCATGGTAGTAGATACACATCAGCTAAATACCTTTTTTTAATTAATTTTCCAAAGTTAAATTTGCATTTTGTATATATTGAAATTTTTGAAATGCCTCGCTAAGAAACTTTTCCTTGTTCGTTCCAAGGGACTTTTGGCTCAACTAACTTGTCATCGATCACTGGTGTAATATGCAGATCCCTCTTTGTACCTTACTTCAAGTATTTGCTTGGGAGCTGTACACAATTTCTAACTCAAGATGGTAAAGTAGATTACAATTTTCAAACTCAGAAGAGAAAAAAAGCTAAAACCCAAGATTCATGTACCAATGTAAACCCTTTAGCTGCTGTCTCCACAAAATTGTGGCATTTGAGAGCTCTTATTCTGAAGGCACTCTATCATTGTTTCCTTTTCGATACAGCAGACACTAAATTTTTGGATGCTGCAAACTTCCAGGTATTTTGTTGGCTTTAAAGGAATGGCTTACTTTGTTATTAAAGGGATAGTCAGCTTAGTTTAATCATAGAATTGTTAAAGCTCAACATAAATATTATAATATTATTGAACACAAGCTGAGTTTGAACAACTAAACAATCGAATGAGCTCTGCTCGGACACATGCCGGGTTCTCACCCAAGATCAGCTTGTTTACACTCCTGTTGAGATGCTTTTGTATGTGTGTTCTTTTAGTCAAAAATATTGAGAGCAGTTTCAAATTTCGCTCTTTAGAATCTTTTATTGTTGCTGTTGAGTGTACACCATTATGTGTGCTACAAACATACTGCGTGGTTACTGCTGGCATTCAGTATAGGTTTGCCTTTGTAAGATAAGAAAGGTTGAATTAATTACTTCTTATTTCTAAACTGAGTTGATATGATTTCTCTTTATTTATACTGCCATTGTTTCTAATTGTTGGCTGCCTGCTGTAGTCTATTGACTTGTCTCTGAGATAAAATCTATTATTAAAATGTTCTCATTTTAGGGGACAGGGTTTCACTATTGCTAATTTGATTTAACATTGTTTTGCAGGTTCTATTGAAACCCATCATTTCACAGCTTAATATTGAACCACCTGCCTCGTTAAATTGTCCCCCAGATGTGCCCACCGTTGATACTGTTGACGAATGCTTGGTTTTATGTTTGGGACAAATGGCTGTTGCTGCTAAATCTGACGTTCTATGGAAGCCACTTAACCATGAGGTACGGTGGCATCTCATTTTAAAAGTTCTTCGCTGTTTCAACATTCGATTAGATTAGCTATTGTGGTTTGATGGTTTTTCTGCTACAAAGTAGGTGTATACTGTGAATTACATGAATCTCAGAGACATTATCTTTTTTTGTATTTTTGATTTGTCAATGGTGTGACATTTACTTTACATCTAAGTCACTTGCATAAATGATTGCATCCAGATGGCTTTGTTGACTTTCCTTTGCTCAAATTTTTATTTCTTTTAATCTAAATCTTATTATTATAATACTAATAACAATAATAATCTTGAACTGAATTATTGTTTATGCACACACACACACACATATATATATATATATATATATATTTACAGGTTCTTATGCAAACAAGGAACGAGAAGATCCGACCAAAGATACTCAGTCTAAGGGTGATTAAATACTTGGTGGAACACCTGAGAGAGGAGTATTTAGTTTTCCTGCCCGAGACAATTCCTTTCTTGGGTGAACTTCTTGAAGATGTTGAGCTTTCTGTGAAAACACTGGCACAGGTGATTCTCAAGGAGATGGAGGTTCTCAGTGGTGAAAGCCTGAAGCAATATCTGTGATAGGGAAGAAGGCCTCTGGTTTACACTATCAACAATTTTGATGATATAAAAGCATATTCTTTCTTCTGTTTGAAGACACAAGAAGGAAATTTTGTGACACTTTCCTTAAAGATGATGATGCTGCAAAGCAATTTGAAAAGGACAGTGCAGAATTTTATGTGCATCAGAGATTGAATTCTCAGAACCATAGCTATCTATGGCGTCATTTGGAAAATCTCTCTCTTCCGATCGACATGTGATATTTAATAAGTCTTTATTTCATGGTCTTTGCCACAGCAGAACTGCTGTTATTTAACTAAAAAGTTGCTGTTTATTTTGGTCTGTAAATTAGTTTACTATTTAAAGTGACCAAAGCCATTTTAAAAAGGCTTGCTAATTATGCACTTCCAAAGTGGGCCTTTCAAAATTTGAAATAAATAGTGGATTGTGAGGAAAAAATATACCCTTCTAATTTCATTGTTTGCAGCGAATGTTTGTATTATCCTAACCCATAACATTTGTCATTATGATTATCATCACTTCCATCATCATGATCTAACATTTGTCATTATGATTATCATCACTTCCATCATCATGATCCTCATCTTCCATCATCATTATATAAATTTTTGCTTAGATAAAAATAATTATGTAAATTATTTATTCTATTTTATGTAAATTATGTAGCGCAAATAATCAGGCTGCGGTTATTATTTCAGTCACTTTTTTGATTTTGTGCACTCAACTCTCAATTTTATCAGTTGTACTGAGATGGCCTTTAGTTCTCCAAAATTTTATTTATTTATACTTTGATGATCGACTTAGTTCATCTCTCTAACAATTTTTAAACAATCATGAATTGTTAAATTAATTAAAAATAAATTTTTTAGAACAATGTTAAAAAAATGTAAATTAGAATTTTAGTACAAACTGCAACGATGAACAAACTAGTCATGTTAAGTTGATCAACATGGGTAAATTTTGAGAAAATTATAATATTTGAGACTTTTTATTCTTGTCTCTGTGCTCTTGCACGCCTTAATTTAATCCCTCTTTCTATTTGTAGCAATTATATCTTCAAAAATATTAAAAAAAATTCAACTAATCCTTGCGTCATTCTAAGATACCACGATTGCTCAAATCTCTCCTACTCGAAGCTCCTCAAATTCAACTAATCCTTGCGTCATTCTAAGATACCACGATTGCTCAAATCTCTCCTACCTCGAAGCTCCTCCTCCGACAACGAGCAGTATCGCTTAAGATATCTACTATCCTTATGTGCGGCGATGTGTGTGGTTAAGCAACTTAAGTGGCTAAATTTTATCTTTCTTGGAACATGTTAGCTATATCTATGTACTCTTAACATATGATAAATTAGGTTAATTTTGTGATACGATAATTAAACAAAGTTCAATAAAGTGTAATTAAGATCTAAAATGTGTATAATAAGATGATTCTTATGAATAAGATTTCTGAATAATTTGGCATGTGAATTAATATGCAGATTAGGATGTGACATGTTAAATAGATAGATAATAAAAGGAATATTTTTTTTATTTTTTTGAATTTTGGTTATTTAATCTTTTCAGTTTTGTCATAACATGAAACGCATAAGCATAACACTTGCGATGCATAACACACTTAGGGTCTGTTAGTGGTGCGATTCGGAGCACGCATAATATTTGTGGGATATATTCTGATATCAAGATTATGCATACATGTGACATATTCTATAACATACTCTGATACAACTTCGGTTGGCATACATTACAGTACTATTTCATATTTTATTCAGTTTAGAGTTTTACTTTCAGTTATTTTACTTTCAGCACACTTACTCTATTTCCAATATTACTCAGTCTCCATTTTTTAGTAATTTACTTTACAATTATAGCTTTATTTTCAGTTTACGCAATTTAATATTTGTTTCGTCGTTCACTTTACTGTTATGTTGAGTAATATTCCTTAATTTATAAGAAAATTTTGTAATTAACCTAAAATGTAGTTAAACTTATTATCTAACACAAGATTTTATCTTTTTTTTGGCTGAGGCCATGGCATGTGAAATTGGCATGTCATGCTTTGAGCAGTTTGATGAACCTGCTTTCAAGGATGTTCACGAGCTTCTCGAGAAGTTAGAGGAACAACCACTAGAGTGCTGATATTTTAGTATTTAGATCCTTTCTTTATTGTTGGTGAGAATAGATGAGTATTTTATTTGAACATTTTATTCTAGTTTATAATAATTAACTCTAGATATATTTTTCACAATTTTCTTTTCTGAGATGAATATTTAATTAGCTTCTATGATAAATGATATGGATAAATGTTTAAGCTTCCCAACTTTGATTTCATAACATCTTATACTCAATATTGTGATGTGATCTTTCTATTATTATTCTTATCTCATATTCATTGGCAATTCTTATAAAGCTAAATATACCGCCAATGCATAGGGATAAGATAACTAATATTTAGGATAATAATCATAATTATCTTACGAATTAGCCCTCAGATGAAGTAATTAGAGATAACTTAATCAATCCCAATCAATTCAACTTAAATGTTGGGCTGATGACATTTTAGGGTGGGTTACAACAAGTTAATGTCCCGGGTTATCTATCGGCAATCACCTCGGGGCGTTACAATGTTGGTCATGTCTGACAACTTAAGTTGCAACTACTACACTTTAGGATCAAGCTACAAAAGATTCTTATCGAGTGCAGTTACACATGCGCCATTATTCTTACTAAGAGCTTAGTACAACATTCATGCACAAAACACATTGATGTTATGTACTATTTCATTAAACGATCACATAGCTAAAGGCAATGTAGAGATTTAATTCATCAATGTCGAGCACCAACTAATATATATCTTCATAAAGCCATTACCCAACAAGAGGTTTCTTCAGCTTAGATGCAAATTAAGATTAATTGATCCACCTTAGTTATTCTAGCTTCTTTTTTTATTATGATAAAAAGAGAGAGAATATTTCAACTTTTGTCTAAGTCATTAAAACTTCTAAAATTGAAAATTTGCCATATTTATTGGGATACTTTTCTTGCAATTTGTTCATATGCTTTCTATTTTTCATATTTACTATTCTGCACTTTATTATTTTTTACAAAAGTTAACAAACTATTTTGTGATCATCTACTTTGGGGAGATTGTCGACTCTAAATGTATGACACATCTAATCAAATAGATGTTTCATGTTTCTCATTTATTTTCTCAATAATACCTTGCAGGATATAATTTTATTTACTAACATGATTTACGATTAGCCTGGTGATTTAGTACAAGACTAAGAACTTGTAGTGACCATATCACGTCCTGAATGCAGTTTTAGGAACGCCTTCATCATTAACTTTGATTTGGTAGCAACCTGCTCCCAAATCTATTTTGGAAAATACTTTTGCTCTCGCAAGTTGATCAAATATGTCATCGATTCTGGGCTGGAGATAATTATTCTTCCCAATCACCTTGTTTAGCTCGCGCTAGTTTATGCACATCCGTGTTAAGCCATCCTTTTTTTTCACGAACAGAATAGGGGCTCCCCAAGGCGATATGCTAGGATGGCAGCTCTTGCAGTTGCTCTCTTAGCTCCTACAACTCTTTGGGAGCCATCTTATACGGGACTTTTGATTTTGGCTACATTCCTGGAATCAGCTCAATCAAAATATGTACCTCTCTCAAAGGAGGTAGTCCTGGCAAATCGGCGAGGAACACATCCAGGAACTCTCTAATAATATTGGTGTCTTCCAGGGATCTATCTCCTTGGCTCCACCAATCATGGTTACTAATATTGCCTCATAACCCTTGCTGATGAGGCGCTCAACTTTTACCGCATTAATTAGATATGCAGTTAAACCAAGCTTACATACGAAAACATCGGGATTCTTCCCTACTTTTAACTTAACTTTTTTTCGATGGTAGTCTATGGAGGCGTTGAATTTACTCGAGAATTCATTCCTAAGATTATGTTGAAGTTCGTAATCGGCATAACAGTAAGCTTTGCTTGCAAATATTGGTTGCTAATATGAATGTTTAACATACAAAACTTCTTAGCATGCATTTTAGATATATATGGAATTTGCACATACAAGGCGTTGCCCAAGCTGCAATATTGAAGGTTGGAGAGATGGCAAAATTTTCATATATGAATGAGTGACAAGCACTCGTATCAAAGAGTGTGTCATAGGGTTGGTTATTAATAAGCAGAATTCCTATGACTGAAAATAAAACCTTATTTAAATGATTAATGCAGGAAAAGAAAAAACATGAAAATAAATATGCAGGAAAGAAAGACAGAATATGAAAATAAACTTAAAATGTACTGGTGACGACATCATTGTCCTCTAGGGCGACAACAGGTGTCAAAGCAAAAATATGAGGCATGGTAGGAGATTGAATGATAGATTTACCCTTTGCATTGCTCCTTGCCTGAGCTTGCTTCTGGGTGGGTGAAGGTGCTCCCTGAGGGTTCTGAGTACTTCAACTAGCTAGAGGCGGCATTATGGTGAGTGTTGGAGATTGAGGGTTGACGGAGTGGGGTTGTGAACTGTGGCAGAACGGTTGATCTTCACTTTATCAATAGTCCACACCACTTGGCAATCCAATTACCTGTGGCCAGTTCTACCACAAGTATAGCTTCTATTACCAAAATGGTAACATCTTTTGTAAAGATGCAGCTTTTGGAAATGAACACCCTGCTTTCTTGGCTGGTGTTGGGACATTTGAATAACCTTTGGTCCTTGTGAGCAGTTCCGCTTAAACAACTCAGATTTGGAGGTAGGAATATGGGATATTTTCTTCATCTCCTTTTGAACTTGGTGATTTTTGATCATACGCGCTCCCTCCAAGGGATTCGATAAATTGTTAAGGTGTTGGGACATTAGGTGGTCCTTAATGGAGTCCTTCAGTCCCTTAAGAAAATGATTGCACCTAGCTGCTTCTGTGCGCACTAGATCAAACACAAACCTGGACAACTTCATGAACTCCATTTGATATGCTATGACTGTCCTATTTTCTTGACTCAATTGGATGAACTCATTTTCAATGATCATCTAAGCGGAGAGTTGGATAAACTCATCTCTGAAGGTTTCCTCAAATTCCTCTCAATAGATATCTTCAACACTAACTCCTGAGAAGCGGGATTTGAGTTCACTATCCCACCAGTACTCCACTTCTTTCACAAATATGTGGGTCGCCAGGTGGATAACCTCGCTCTTTGGGTGCTTAATACTGGCCAAATCATTTTTTATAACTTTCAGCCAGTTCGTAGCATCTATCGGGGAGGCAAAACCATTGACGATAAGAAGATTCAACCTTAAAAAGTTGTGAAGAAAGCCATCCACAATCGACTCAGATGCATGTTGATGGCTAACATGGATGATTTGTGGAGAAGGAGAAGGTGGAGGAGGAGGTACATCCATCCTATCTGTAGTTCGAGTCTGAGCTTCCACCATCACTTTCATCATCTGCATCAGAGTCTTAAGCTCACCTCCAATTGATGATTAACTAGAGGAAGCTTCCTTTGCAACAAAAGGAATAGGAGTGTTGGGTTCAGGATTCGTACTAAAGAAGAGAAAGAGAAACAACTTAGAAACAAAGAAAAAGAAATGATTTCCATTGATACAAAGGTTTTGGAATACAAGTTTGGAAAATGCTAAAGCAAAAGATAAATGAAAGTTACTACTAAGGACTATTACAATTACTTGCAAAAAATGGAATAGAAAAAGATCTCAAAATCCTGATAGATAGGAGCATGATAATATCTCCTGCTATCACAAACTATCCTAAGGTAGGCACGAACCCACCACTCCTCGGCATAATTATCCAAAAGCTAATCCAAGACTCTAAAGAGAATTGGATCTGGACAAGCAATCACATGAATTACCTCGATCACTCTCGAAATCCACTCTCTAGCTAACTCCCGAATGCAATTACCTCTGAAAACTGGTGACTTAAGGATTTTGTTGAGAACATCTCCTCCTACTTATGATACTCCAATGTACAATCTTCCATACTTGAGTCTGTTTTGGTAATCTTCATCCCATTACTGGAAGAACAACCTAGAATAGTAGTCTAAGTCGGATTCATAACTAGCCATCTGAGAATTATTAATGATTTAAGTTAAGTTAGGTTTATTATTGATATGATAAGGCGTTTACTAACATATGGTGAGATCTTTAATGCTTTAATTCTACTTTTTTGTGTTGTTTTAATTGGATAGATGGATGTTCACTTAGCTCCTTTTCTTCAACCTTGACTTTGATACTAACTGTAATGACCCTAATATTAATTAGGAACCCAATCCAATACTAAAGGATTACCATAGCACTTAACATTAAATTAGTATGAATCTAACTCACTATTAAGTGTTATACGGCCAAAAATCTTTTTAAGGAAAAGAAGTTAGAAGTAAAAATGAATAAGTAAATAATGTGAGTAGGAGCATCCAAATCCATCATCCAAACCAAGCAAATATGCAAAAAAGAAAGTACATCTATCACAAAAATAGAGTAAAAACATCACTGAATTATGTTATTACAGAATGAATTAAAAATAATTAAAAGAATACACTCATCCTTACCAAAAAGCAATAACAATGAGGCAGATCTTCGAGCCACTGAATACTGGTACTAGTCCTAGATCCAAGGTCCATATGATACTCATGATCTACTGTATTTAAAATTTTAATACGGTATGACAACCAACTAAGAAAAATAAGAAATTAGACTTAAAAAATCTAAGTATATTTTAAGGCTACACTAAGTTATATTTAATTTTAAATAGATATCACATTAACCATTTACAATTTATATGAGTAAGCTGTAACACCCAGTCAATTGACCTAAATTGATCAAATTAAGTCAAAAATCAAAATCCTAATTTTAAGTCAAATAAAAATTAAATAAAAATATCTTCAAATAAAACGTACTAAAGGGATCCTTCTGCAAAAATTTGAGCGCAATTGGGATCCCAGAATGTTATAAATAAATTTGTGATATTTAAACTTTCAGTGTTGATAATAGATAAAATAAAAGTTAGAATTTGGAAATTTTTATATATTTAAGCTAAGCATCATAAGAGGATGATATGTTTTAAGTTTTGCAAATTTTTGAGCTCCGAATTAATCGTAGCAAAATTTTGAAAATTTTCACTTAAAAATTAATATAAAATAAAATACTCATCCAAATTTAATGATTTTTAGATTTGTGCGTTTGTCTCGTCGAGATGCTCGTTTCGATACTAAATTTGTAATTTTTAGAGTTTGTATGGCTATAGATCATGGGTCGAGAAATTTCAGCCATCCGATTTTAATCTAATGGCTTTCTTGATTTAGGTTATGGCTTTAAATAGATTGTTAAATAATTTCTAAATATAATAAGCTATCAAAACTTAAATATTTAGTTTCCTCTCTGCCAAAATTCCCTTTCCCTTCTTCTCCTCTAATGCACATAATTAAAAAAAAAAGACTCATAACCTTTCCTCTTCTCTCCCATAATTGATGAGAGAATTCAAGGGAGAGTCATGCTCTCCTTCTCCTTTAAATGGAAGCTCAACCTTCTCTTTTTCTCCATTTGGCCATTAGCTGAGCTCCCCTCCTTCTCTTGTTGTGCTGCTGTTGAAGGATCCTTCAAGACCTCAAGCTCTCAAGGAACTAGCCGAGTCTTCTTCTTCCATTCTTAAGGCCAAGGTACCATTTTGCTAAACTCTTCCTTGTGCTATTCTCTTCATATGTAGCTAAGTGTTGTGAATGATATTTCCATTAAATTACTATATGGATTCTATGCATGATCGTCGCACCTCAATCGGACTCGAATGTGTCCAATCGAAGCCCATTCCTTCATTTAAAATTTCACTCAAAAAACTGCATGATTTCTGTTTACTCGTAGCTATTACTTTAATTTATGTTTATTAGAATAATCCGTTCATGCCGATTTTGGTATAAATGGAAAGATCTCGGAAAGCTCTTTCCATCGGTATATGGCATCGCATGTGAAGTACTCTAGATTGAGAATATTTTAGTGCAAAAGGTACCCGTTAAGGTTTTCGCACAGGCGAAATCACCGCCGGGCGCTACCGCGCGCCGTAGTTCCCAAAGTTTCGAAAATGTGTCCGCCGTAACACGCTGTAGCGTGCTACAGCGCGTCGCAGCAGCATATAAATATTAATAAAATTAAATTAAACGCGTCGTAGCATCCAAAATCGTCTGGAATGATCAAAACTTCATATTTTTGCATTCTAATGGTCCTATAACCCTAATGAGGTCAAATCATACTAAAATTAAAACCAAATTTAGTAAAAATGGGCATTGTATGAATGTGTAAGTGAATTTCAATGTGAAATCAACTATTTTAGCATGTATAGTATGTTCTAGACCTCATAAAAAAATTGCTTGAATACTTTATGCAGAATAAAAACGTTAAGATCTTTAATTGCTTGTAAGGTCAATATAAAACTTAATAATCAAATTGTATGAAACTTAATTGTTTTATATTTATAATCAAGTGATAATCTATTTTGTATTTGATTTACGATTTGATTAGCCTTAATTACTCATTATTTTAATTAATGTGATGTTTATGTATGTTAGAGAACTTTAACTTTAAATTGGACACATTGATTTACTTAATTTGACATTAAACTATATTTTAACAAAAGAGTCTTAAGAACTTAATTAAGTAATTGATACTTAATTTAAATCTAAAATTTGTCATCAATAATTTATTAATACTACATTGATTTATCATTGATCTATAAATCAACTATTGATCTTAAGTTGGAAAGGCTATGAGAAACCCTATCCTATCTGATTAAGATCTAAACCCTTAATCACTTAAATAGTCAACTTGATTATAAGACAATTCAACTGATATGATTCTAATAATATATCTGATTTGATATTGATCATAAATTATTTAATTAGAAATACTAAGACTATTAAAATAAATTATGTGATTAAATATCTGGACAAGCTTAAGATTTTTAATTTTCTCTTATATAAGACTCTTAGCATGAAGATAATTATAAAACTATGTTGATTTATTACAATACCAAATCCTAATAATATTCTGAATTTCACCCTATAATTGTAGTATAGGATGTGATCATATGGGTCTAACCATCTGATCTAATCTGATCAATTCAAGTATAATAAATAAAACTTATAAATTTAGGATAAATATTAGATGTGTAAAATCTTGATGATCTTACAATATGATTTATAATGTAATTGAAAAGCCTTATTAATTGATAATACATTGAGATAGGAAGATTTTTTGCTGAATCTTGAGGTAGGAACTTAGATATTTCCCCCTTAACCTTAAAGGTTGATCTTCAACCCTTGTGATAGAATCACCTAAAGTACTTAGTATGAGATTCCTCCCATATGATAGTAGCCTATATTGTGTGACCTTTTAGTCACATCCTTAGAACCTTGTATAGGATTCATCCCAATGAAGTCTAAATTCATATCTTTGGTGATCCTTGTTGATTAAATAGCATTCACCGAATTTAGATTATTAGTTGAGTATAGTAGTGTATATCCATAGTACTTGATCAATTCAGCAGTATTCAGGATTAGTTGAGTCACTCTAAGTAAGACTTATTTTTGTGCTATCCCGCGGGCTCAGGCGGATACAGTCCACTTAGAGTAAATCCTCCAATCATAAGTGTTATAATTAGGGACTTAAATCATTAGTTTGAGTGAAATAAAAATTGCCAACGGGTGATTCCTTATATAGAAAAATGCTTTGATAATAGTGGCCTCAAACAAACTAAGTATTTAAAGTTACCCTACATAAGACACTAAGTATGCTTGTAGTTAAAGTATTTAACAGCTTAATTTGAGTGAAATAAAAATTTCCAATGGTGATGCCTCCTATCAAAGAACGCTTTGATAGGTGTGGCTTCAAACAAACTAAGTGTTAAATCCATCTTTCTTGGAAACATACAAAATATGTGTATACAACCTTTTCAACTGATAATTTTAAGTAAAATCTCAAGTAAAACTAATTTATCAAAATTAGAACTAGGAGTCAAAATCTATTTAGATGGATTCTGAACAATGGAGACATTTGATTAATTATTTGATTTTACATCATTTTCTGAATTTCTGGATTTTAAATATGTAGTGCAAAGACATGAGCATGAACCTGAGCATAATGTACGAGTATTAGTGATGATTTATGGATTACAAAATGTTGCATATATCAATCAGGGAATTTGCAGGATGACTAGTACTGGATTCCCAACAGGATATATGTAGGCATTGAACCATATGATTAATACCCGTTCAGTGATATTTCGATTGTATATCAGTTGTATTTCGTATCGTGGCATATACAAATGCATGACTTCAGTGACATACCGCATATGAGTAGTGCAATGAGTTAAATGAATGGATCGATACAGCAAACAGAACAACGCTAACTTTAATAGCCCTATCGAATTAAATTATGAGGCCAAATCAATCAACTGCAAGGAGTGACAAACTTAAAGATCCTAAGAGAATCCTCTTGAACTGAGTAAGACAAAATTGTTGTACCTCAATTTGTTTGTGTTATCATATGACTCAAGTAGAGATGGAGATGTAGTATTATTGTAATTACCGAGGTATGTCATCCTCTTGAGGTGGTAGGAGCATTCAAGCCATTTTTTCTAGAAAGAAACTTTTTCTTTCTCAACATGCTTCTTACACTTTCTTATCTAATGTTATGCAAAGCACACAGTGATTTAGCTTAACAATTGGATGTAGCTAATTACTTAATTAACTAAAGTTTTTTTCAAACTAAATCAAAGAGTAACTAACAAAAGAAAGAAAAAATAAAATGACAATTTATTATCATTCAACTCAATTAAGAGCATCCACTTTGTGATTGTTCTCCAAATTGTGTTATACCTTTTATATGAGTATAATGTTGTATATGTTAGGATCTCTAACCACTAGTTCTAGAGTGAATCCAGAGCAAAACCTGCAAAATAAAAAAACATATAGATCTTAGAACAATCACTAAGAAACAACCATCCAAATATAATGATTATATGAAATACCTGATTATAGGAGAAATCACGGAGCCATACCACCAAAAATATCCACTATGAAAACTATCAAGAGCTTACAAAATTATTACTAAGAAACTCTAACCCAAAAGAAGAGGAAGATTGCATTGCTACGGAAATCACACATACCCTAGCATCATTCTCTTTATGGCCTTCATATATTTCTCAAACTCAATCTTGACATACATCAACACTCACTTCAGTCAACACCACAGCAAATGAGCCACCGCTTCAGCCATCAGCTATAGGCATTTTCGTAGCACTCTGCTACAGCCACTACCGTAGCGCACCGTTGTAGCCACCACCGCAGCTAACCTTGCTACGGCCACTGTTGCAGCCACCAATGCAGCTCATCTCGTTGCGGCCACCGATACAGCCCCCTTGTGGTCACCTGTTGCAGCCCTCCCATGCAAATCCCCGATGAAGATCTCCAACAGCTTCCTAGTGCAACCCCCGTTGCAATCTCTCATTGTTGCCCTTGGCTACAACATCAACTGTGGCCTTTGGCTATAGACTCAACCCTAGAGTTGCCTCCTCCTTCTCCTTTGCACTCACAAGGCTTGTTTATACATCATCTTATGCCCCCATATGTTTAGACTTTTATATAAGGTCAAGTCAAACCCTGTTTTGCCATAAACATAGCTTGGAGCCCAAGGAACAAGTCCCTTGCTATAAGTACATCGCGTGCGCCTGGGCTCGCCTGAGCGCCCAGGCCTCAAACTGGTGCTACATCACGTGCGCCTGAGCTCACGTCTCTTTGCCTCGTGCACCAGGGCGCGCTGAGCGCGCACGTCTCTGTGCCTTAGGCGCACGGGCTCGCCTAAGCGTCGAGTGCGCATGGGCACCTAGCGCACCTGTTCCTCAAGTTGTAGCCTCTATCAATCTCCCGGGGCACGCTTAAGCACCTGACTTGCTGCCGCCCAGTACCGCCTTACTCTAGGACTCTCTGAATCCCACTAGATCCACTGTCTTGCCTCGAAACCCTCTGAAACACCACCAGAACATTGTTGGCACATTCCATTTCGATCCAATCAAGCTCCACACCCAACAATAATTATCAATTAATAACTTTATTTTTATTTTAAATCTTAAAACACAAAACAAGACAAGAAAATATGTGCTTTCATGTGAATTAGAAAAAAATTCACTCAGAATTACCTTTTGAAGCCTTGGATGTTGCAAAGCTAAATGAACTACAAACTATAATGAGCACAAAAATAAAAATTGTACTAATGCTCTCTCCGAATGGACTAGTATCAATAATCTTCTTATAGATGGGAAGATTTAGATTAAGTTGACGAACAATTACAGAATCAATGATGATACGTCAAACTGCCATTAGAAAAGTATAAAACATAATGTAAGAAAAAATTGTAATGCCAATTTTACAGTGTGAGCTCATGAAAATCAGTACTTGTAATAGCCAGATCCCATCAATTCAGGAGAATAAAATTGGCAAGAAAAAGCACTCAAACCTCAATTTATGCAAAACTTTAACAATTAGACATGATCCATATAGCAAGCATTTGACACAACTTCCACATTATTGCCATTTGAATGGAGATGGACCCTTCAAAATTTACAAGATGGGCCTCCCAAATTCCTCCCCTCATACATCAATGAAGGAAGATATGAAATAGAAATTTATTATGCTCATCAAACAATGAGTAAACATTAACCTATATTTCTATACCAAATAAACTAAAATAATAATAATAATAATATAATACAAAACAATAGTTATGGGGGAAATAGCACGTGCGTGCATAACATTATATGTTGCCACGTGTCCTCATTTAGGGGTATTATGATATTTGAATGATTTTATAATTTAGTATTAAGCAATAATATATAAACTTTAATGTCGTATAAATCAATATGAAATTTTTTGTGGGACGTGTAGGATTGTAGATACTAATGTAAACCAATTTTGTGGAGCAATAAGAAGATGTATGTCATGAACCAATCCATCTGGCCCACTTAAAGAGACGCCCGACCCTTTCTGGCAATAGATAAGGTCTCATGAAAGAAGGATCAAAGTCTGATTTCTGAGAAGAATTCCAAATATAGGCTCCTCTTTCCTGCCTGCTGCCAGGTACTGTGTTGTCCAGCACAAATGCCGTGAGGAGAGCAACCACCATGTTTAGTGACAGGAGAGAATTTAAAGCATAATTGAACTGCATATACAGACTCAAACCATTAAATATGAAATAAATAAAAAATTAAATAATCGTTTCAGGGAGAATGCTGAAAGAGGAGAAACAATGAGGAATCCAATTTAGCTGAAAACTCACTCCTTCGCTGCCAGTATTTATTGGTCCATCAGAAGCTGCTGCATATGGCACAAGATAACTTGGGAGAATGAGGGTGGAACTCGGCGGATATTGCTGAAAATAGGATGGAACGGACAGAGATATAAATAGCGTAAACCCGACAATAAGAGCATTCCGTGAGCTCGCGGACTGTGTGTATTGCAACGTGGACAAGCCAAGAGCCACAATTAAGGCCCAAGAAAAGCAAAGGACAGCGGCAGCGAGCGCCAACGGAATGGAAGCAATCAGAGCACCAACTTTTCCTGTCGAAGAAACAGCTTTACACACAGATGTTTGGGTTTATGCATATATGATATATCGAAATTAGTGCAGCGCTCATACCTACAAAGGAGAAGAGAACCAGAAAAACTGCTCCAAAGGCCAAGGCCCTTCTGCTCGCCATCTTAGTTGCATCAAGAGTATGAATATTTTCTGTCAGTGTTGTTGAGCCAGTGCCAGTGCCCCAAAGCCCAGCCAGAATTCCTGAAAGGCCTTCCAGTCCTATTCCTCTGCTGACAACCCCAGGTGTTGGGGGCCTTAAACTAATAAGCAAGGATGCGGAATGATATACTCCAATCTACAAATGTTAATGATAACCTGATTAGTTTTGAACTCCTACTATCTCAAACAAAATCGTTACTGGATTTTCTTTATTTATACTTTTGGTTTTTTATTATTGTAGCATCAACTATAGGATATAAAGTTATAAGCACACACATACACAACGCTTTGAATTCTTTTAGCAGTTCTCTAACGTAACCATTAAAGTAAATTGCGGTCCTATGATCTGATAAATGGTGTAATAGCAGTATAAGGGTGTGCTATTTATTACTTTAGTATCTATTTTTCACAATATTATATGTTCACTTAGTTTGCATTTAACTGGTAAATAATAGTATAATAGTCAATCACCATGTGTTGTATATGCACTAATGTAAACACCAAGTAAATTGCGATCCTATGATCTCATAACTTGTGTAATAGTAATAGAAAGGTGGTTGCTATTTTTTACTTAGAATATCTATTTTTCAGAATATTATATGTTCACTTAAATTGCAATTATGCAACATTTAACTGATAAATAATAGTATAACAATCTATCACCATCTGTAAATGCATCTGTATTTTTCACAATATTATATGTTCACTTAACTTGCAATTATACAACATTTAACTGGTAAATAATAGTATAACAGTCTATCATCATCTGGTATGTATTACTGTAGTATCTATTTTTCATAATACTATATGTTCACTTAATTTGCATTTAACTGGTAACTAATAGTATAATAGTCTATCACCATCTATTGTATATGCACTAACATAAACACCAAGTAAATTGCAGTCCTATGATCTGACAAATTTTCTATGACTAACTAAATTTTCTACAAATTAATTTTGGCATTAAACAATATATATGTGTTTGTAGTTTTAAGAAAGTTATAAACCAGATATTTAAGTTTAACTTACTGATTATGTGAATAAAATGAAGAAACAAATCATTAACTGCTCTCCGTGGGGCGTTGATTCCATCTAACCTAGACGGGAACAATATGATTTAGATTGGTGGAATTTGCTTGCTGACTTTATTAGAAATAGAGAAGAGATCAGGACATTACCCTAAAATGGATGGCAAGGGTGCGGACACTAGTAGAGTTGCTACAGGCATTGAGTCCCTAGCTGGTACTCATCATGCCCCAACCAATCAAATGCTTGTTGTGGAAAAACAGGAAAGGGAGGGGCTGCTAGAGGGCAATAGCTGAAAGGGGAGGGGCCACTTTCTCAGCAGCTGAAGTTATTGAATGAGCGAGAGAGACTTGGAGTTGAGCTGCTTGAAGGAGAAGAGGATGATTTGTGTTTAGGTAGATGTGGGATGGCGCTCAGTTATAGGGATGTGCCATCAAAGAAAGAATATAAGAGATGAAGGCTTGATTCTTGCATGCTTAGGAAAGAGAAGCCCCTAGCACTGTTCCAATTCGATCCCTTTTTTGCAAAGGGAGCTGCACACATAGCCAAGAGAGAGTATAGATGATTGGCATGCTGGTGTAAAGAGAAGATTGATATGATGCACTTTTGAATCGGCCTTGAAAATAATAAAAAAGAGAAATTCCTATCGATTCTGGTACGTTTTGCAGCTCTCAATGAAGAAGCATAGCATTTAGCTTTTGAAAGGCACAAGGTGGTGTGAGTTGAGATGGCTTGGAAGAATTTTATTAGAAAAAATTCAAACAATTAACGATACTTGGCAAAAATAATTTGCTAATATATGAATTTATTATTAAATATTAACCAATTAAATTGGTACCTAAGATAATATATTGAACTCACACATTTATACTTTAATTTTTTAATTTATGTTTGATTATTAAATATTGAATGATTATTACATAATTATTTTTTCTTTGTACTTCCAAATAAAACTATGGCTATTCAAGAGTTTACTATAAAACTTACATTTCAACAACAACATCAAGCTTCAATTCACTAAGTGGGGTCAGGTACATGAATACTATATTTCCAATAGGCAAGATCAAATAAAATCATTTCCTAAGTTTCAAATAGAGAAGATCCTTTTTAATAATTTCTCTCCATATTTTTTTGTTCAGCCTCTTCCTCTTTTAACATGGAAAAATTTCAAATATTCAATTTTTTTAACAAGAACATCAAACAATATATACTTAATGTGTTTGAACCATCTAAAGATAATATTCACTAATCTTACCACTATTAAAGCCACCTAACCTTTTAAGGGTAAACTCATTTCTCACCTATCCTTTTGAGTTTACCCACTCATCCGACTTTGCGTCGTCATCTTTGTAACCCTTATCTATAAGTTTTTTCTTTGTTGGCCAATATGCTGCCCCATATAGTATTATTGGCCATATAGTTGCTTTATCAAATTTTCCTTTGACTTTGAGTGAAATTTCCAATAACACAATACTCAATAAGCAATCCTCCATTTCATATAACCATCTAGGAGCCAATTAATCGTATCACCCTCTATTTCAACAGTATTTTGTATAATTGAAGCAAGATAATTAACCTCTCATAAATCTAGGGACTCAAATGAATTCCCAGACTCCCAACCGAGTGCTCAGAAGCCTAGGCAAGCCACAAAAGAAGGTTGGTTGCAAGCGGCAGGAAAACCTTATCGAGCATGAAGATCATTCTCGCGCACCACCAAAGAGTGTTGAGCATTCACCAATCCAAATGAGAGGACGATTGTCCTTAGAAGGATCATCCAAGAGGACCAAGGAAATGATTGTCCATATGACCAAGAGAATTCCCATGGAACAAAAAAGGTTTAGCCTTGGCTTACATAAAGGTTCAGCAGGCCACATTGAATCACTTGATGGGTTGTACGTTGAAAACAAAAAGCAATTGGAAAGAGACAATGTAGGTTTTGGTGTCTGCTAATCACCCAGCTGCCAACATTTAATATTTTGAAATAAATTATGTGATCTTTTGTACCTTAAGTAGTAAAATTATTTTTCTTAAAATTTATTTTATTTTATTTTATGGTTGCCATATTTTTATTTAGTATTTTGAGTAGCAGAGAATTACTCGAGCTCTCTAGTATTTTCATCTTGCAGTTTTATTATGTTTTCTGAGTGTGTGTGTCAAGAAGGCCAACCTCCTCATCCCTTAACTCATCCATCATTGACGAGCTTTGACCAAGCAACTAAAAGCACTGAAAGGTCATCGACAATACATGAACATGGCTGGTATCAAAACACAAGGATCCACAATTTAAAGAATATGACAAAAATGGTGCAAACATTTTGTGAATACCGAGCTTTTGGAGAAGACAAGATTAGTTCCGATGAAAGCACGCGAAGAGGCTGAGGGAAACCTAAGATGGGATCACCTTGTGGATTCAACAAAAGAGATACAAGTGAGTATATCTACACTCATGTAGCAAATGGCTGAGAAAACTAGTTTAATAACATATTAAGAATATTGAATCACTTGAAGAAGAGCAGAATTACTACTCAAATCATAAGATTGATAAACCAAGAAGTATAAGAACTACGGTCATATTTCTAATTGATAGGCAGACTAAAAGAATCAATCAAATCCTGAATACAATGTATTGGGAAAATGAAAACTGTCTAGTAGCTCACTTATGATAACTATTTCCAATTTAGTTTGGAAGAGGACAACCCAATATTTGGTATAGAAAAAATTTGGCACTTCACTATTTTAGACAATAGTTGGTGTAGACACCAATTTCTAGAATCTAAAGATTCAATTTCAAACAATGGTTTCATGAAATTGGATAAGGAAATTTCTTAATCCAAAACAAATGTATATAGTGTTTGATGAAAAGCCCTCATGTGCACTAAAGTCAATTTAGGAGTATACACTAGTCGACTTGAAAACCTCATGATGATTATATTAAAGATACTTAGATGAATCATAGTTAATAAATTGCACAAAAGTTAACTTTTTGTCACTCATGGATATTATTCATAGAGCCCTCTCACATATCATCACTCTAACAATGTCTGATTGAACCCAAGTCAAGGTTAATTGTCAAGGAATTTATTTTGCAAGCTCAACCCACTATGGAGATTGAGTTGAATGGACTCTAGGGTTTGATACTAGAAAACTTTAGAAACAAGTCCATCATAATGGTTAAGGCTCAGTGGAAGACCTACATAGTAGAGGAAGGTATTTGAGAAGAATCAACTAATAGGAGAAAATTTAATCATTACTATTTTTCTTAGTTGATATATTTTAGACTATTTGAATGTAGTTTTACAAATTAAATCTCATAATTCAGAATATATTTTATGATATTTTCTATAAATTTGGCAATTCTTGGAAATATAATTATCTTTTATAAAATAATAAAGTTTGAAAGTTTAGAAAATAATTTAAAATAAAAATTAATCCAAATTAGATGATTTATTGATTATTGGATGCATCATATTTTTCTTAACATACAAAAAAATGAGAATAACATTCAATTAATTTAAATAAAATTTTTATTTAATTTTAATTAAATTTACTTAAATATTTTTATTTGTGTATTTCTATTTTTAAAACCGCATGAACTATCAAGATCATCGGATTAGCCACGCGACATGGGCTGCACATCCGACGGCCCGACAATTATTGTAAGCAGTGGAATACGTGTGAAGCAAATCCGACCGTGAAATCAACCATGAGACGCATGGCCTGCATCCGCCAGCCCGATAATGATTATCACATAAAAACATGTTAATAAAATCCAACTGTTAGATCATATTCGACAGCCCACATACTTTCGAAACTACAAAAGATTGTAATTGCAAGATTTAAATAGTAGAGATTGAATGATCGATAATTAACCTGTTATTTCAAAATGGCTCAACACGTCATCCAGCCTATTATTGTTATCTTTGCTATTGTAGCCGATAAACCCTAACCATAATTTTGTCTAAATGTCCATAAATACTCAATTAAATCGAGTAAATTTTGTATCAACTAAAATATCAGGACGAGAGCTTTACGTTGGAACCATAATTATCCACTTTTGACATTTAATTACATCACAATTAAGCCTTAATTGACGGTTTGGATTTTGAGAAAATTATTTTAAACCTAACCCTTTTTCTCCTCTATGATGCTATAATTCCCTCCGAGAGAACTTCAAGAGAGACCTAGGAATTGAGTGAAAGCTTTTATTGAGAAGAAAAAATAGTTTAAGGATATTTGATTGGCCGAAAATTCCAATTTGTTGTACAAGGCTAATTTGGTACTATTGAGGTTAAGGGGGTTAGCTAACGCAAACTCTAAGAGCACCTTAAAGACCTTGGAATCTACATCAGAAACTAGTTCCAACCATCCTCCCTAAGGAAGCCCCAAACTGAGAACCATTCATAAATATTCTTCTTCCATTGTCATACATGGATAAATTAAGAATTTAATTATTACTAGCAATGTTGCCACAAAAAATTAAAATCTCTATTAAAATTTTTGGAAATTGATTTTAGTTCTCTACTTGGTTATATTAAAAAAACTCTTTAATTCTTCTAATCATTGAATTTAACTTACTATTTATAGTATCATGAAACCTCGTTAGTCTCAATTCATTGAATAGAATCATAATGTACTACTATAGTACCTAATCATTGGTAACTAAAGCAGTAATACTATTTTAGACCATGGAGTTCTTGGGATGAATATATTACTTCTTAGTCCCAAGCTCTCCATGAAGTTAGGCTAAATCAAATCTAGATTTCTCTCTATGCTACCACCATAATAGTGATTGAAGACCATTGTATTGTTCATTTATTTTCCCTTAATAATTTTATATTTAAAATAAGTTCCAATAATCAATGAGCATAATGTTGACCTAAGGTTTGATTGGATTGTAATGAGTACTCATTATGGATGATTATGTATGGAAATCAATCTAATCTAAAAGTGTTAATCTTGAAGATGGGAAGATTACCATATAAGAGAATTAAGGTTGGTGTTAGAAGAGCAAATGGTCATATATAGTCTATTCTTGATTAAAACATTCCTAAGTGCCCATTGATCATATTTTGAAGTGATGGCCCAATGATTTGTAATGAAATCAATATTATGCTTAAAGGCTTAAATCTAATACATGCTTAAAGAAACTATGGATGAGGAGAGTTAATAATTACTTAAGTAAACCTTATAAAAGAGATAACCTATAAGTTAATCACACTCTAATCTATCTTGAATGTGATAGATTTATGAGTTACTAAATTTTATGATATGTAAATAATGCTATAATGTGTGGATGAAGTCCTAAGATATTATTTATAAAATCTTTTCCGCGTTATGAAATTGTGCTTAGACCTTAAGGTAAACTACCCAAAATTAACTTTCTTAATAAAAGACAAGTCATCAATTTACTCAAAAGTTATTCTTAAACTTGGAATAAAGAATATTCTAACATCTCTAATATTGTTCTTGGTAATCAAAAGATCTAAGATCTAGACTTAATTGGACGATTAGATCATTAAATCTCTATATTTGGATAAATAAGATTGTTATATTATTAAATTAATTTATAACACAAAATTAGTATTTCTATTTATAACTAAACAAATAAATAACTAAATAATAAAAGTTCAATCTTTAAAGATAAAATTTTAATAACAATAATTATCTCCAAAATCAAATTCAATTTTAAACTTGAAATAATCATATGGCCATTTCTATCGTTTGCACACTTTGGTAAGATACAAAGTACATAGATTTAGTAATTCACTTTCTTAATAATAGATAAGTTATCAATTTACTCATAAATTATTATCAAGCTTGGAATAAAGAGTATTCTATACATCTCAAATATTGTTCTTGGCAATCAAAATATCTAAGATCTAGACCAGCTTAGATAATTAGATCATTAAATCTCTATATTTGGATAAATAAAATTGTTCTATTATTAATTATATTGATAACACAAAAATTAGTATTTTTATTTATAACTAAACAAATAAATAACTAAATAATAAAAGTTAAATCTTTAAAGATAAAATTTAAATAATAATAATTATCTCCAAAATCAAACTAATTTCTAAACTTGAAATAATCATATGGGCATTTCTCTCATTTGCACACTTTGGCAAGATACAAAGTACATAGATTTAGTAATTTCACTACATTATTTTTGGGCATATTAGCTTTGCACTACTATTTGCTATACCATGTCTATCATGACTATTTGCGGCAGCCTTTTGGTGATGAAACCCATGTGTTTGGGGATACTTTACTAGTGACCTCTACAAATAGTGCTGCTAGCACGCAATAAAAGAACAAGGAGAGATCGTAACCACTAGCAAGGGATGACAACCTTTGGTATGACTTGTCATACTTTAATGCCCTATCAGCAGGTAAGGAATACCTACTAATGCCTATGAGCAGGGTTTCTAAGTGAGGCATTGGGTGAAAGTCCCCTTTAGGCTAAGCATATACTCAATGTTTGTGCTACTGAATATATGATATACTTAGCTTCTTACTACTGCTCTAAGCTTACGTAGCTTATATAACTATTTAAAGTTAAACATTTCTTTTACTTGAGATGCATACAACTTTACTTTGATATTTTATATATGTACAATACTATATATTGTTACTTCTATGTACTCTTGTCTGACTAACAAAATTTTTCAGGTACTGAAAATTTTTAAGACCTACTAAGACTTACTTTTGAGGAGGGTTACTCAGTAAATAAATATTAATTATTTATGAATTATATAACTGTGAGATTTTATTTAGATTAGCTCTATAGCAATAATTTGATTTTTAATGTATAATATTTTGTGCAAATTATGGTTATTTGATTATACTCTTTTTCATCGACTCGATTCCCAAGATGCCACATCAAATCTACCAATGATAGAGAAGAATTTATTCATAGCACCAAGAAATTATGATTAACAAATGTAAGTTACACCATCTTAGAGATCCTAAGCAGGAGGGAAAATATTTATTAAAGACAATCCTTACCTTAAAAGCGCAGAGGATTGGTCATACCATATTTTTACTTTATATTTTACAATTTAAAGGGTATGACCACAGGAATCAGAGAATCTAAACATGACTGCTATAAGTTCAAAGGCATTCTTATTTGGAGAGTTTGTATAAAGTTTCAATTATATTTTTAGATATAAGTTTTAAAACCCTTGGTCTAAGTATTGGCTTGGTGATGTTGGTGAAAGTTTGAGGGCCAAAAATAGTTTAATTGGCTCACATTTAGCTTAAATTGGAGGACTTGATAACAATAATGCTGACCCATGTTTAAATTAGGTTAGGGCTTCCATCGGTTGAAAGGCCCAAAATTGGTTTATAAAAGGGCTTCCATTGGTTGAAAGTTCCAAATTTGGTTTACAAAGTGGCCTACATCTATTAGAAGGCCAGAGATGGAGAAGTATTATGACTTTAGTCATTTAAACAAGGTCACTCAAGTGTAACCTAATTCAGCCACTATTTCGGAACTCTTGCAAACATTCACAAGACATAATAAGTGCATTTTGTTTTGTAACGTCTTTTTGGAAGTAAATAAATATTTCATTTAATATCAACATGAATCAAACTCAAAATGAGGCTAAAGCAGCAATAAAAGCAAATATAAGTGTAAAAAGTAATATCTTGAGTACCTTTAAATTTGATTATGTTGAGAAAATACTCACAAATATGATGTAGTACTCAAATTCAATGTGTCTGCAAAAGTTATGTTTTGATGTTAGATTCAATCTCTCGGTATCCTCTTAATGGCGATAATTTATCTTGCCATTAATATCATTTAGGACAATGTTGAACCAAACATCTCAATATCATTTCTCATTATACAGATGTGTTATGCATTTGACAGACCAAAATTACGTAGTCTGCGCTTGCAAGAAGTGTACATGGTCTGAAGTAATATTGAATGGTGATATCCCGAGATTTATCATCCTCTGGGAATAGTCTGTGAATTGTTACTAGAGTATATCTATTCTCAATAATGTTTAAGTAGTTAAAAATTTGGGATTTTGTTCCTAATAATTAAATGATTCTAAATTAAAATAATTTTGTAATCAAGTTAAAAAAATTGGGGAGATTTAAGATTCAAACATGCAATTTATCATATCTATGTGCATAAATACTCTCTTCTTGATGTCATGTCATAATTGAGTTGTCTTACTTTTTATTCTATTTTCAAGAGACCATATCTAGTGCTTTAGATGAACACACTTTAATTCAATCTCAGCACTTAGATATCTTCGTGATCCTTTTATGAGTGAAAATTATCCTTACGTCTAAGCGATAAAATCCATATTTTATTTTATGATCATTTAGTCTTGATTCCATCTATAGCTCACACACTTCAACTCTTGGTTTAACTAAGGTGATGAGCTGCGAAGCTAAATGAGCTTACGTCACTTAGCTCATAGCTTAACACACTCTATTATCTCGCATAAATCAAGAGTGAGCAATGGAGCTCTACAAAGGAGTCTCGGCTCACATGCGTCAAATCCATACCTTAACTTGGATTTGGCAATGACCTACGTGAACTATGTCACATCGTCCACTACCTAACATGCCTCTTCCAAGTATTATAAATGGAGCTATAGAGCTCAAAGATTTTCCATAATTTTCTCATTGCTCAAATGATCAAGTCTTTTGTTTAGAAGTTGTGCACGAGCAGTTTCACTCAACGAATGATGTCACTTTCATTTGCGGCATGAAAGCTCGAGAGTGCACAAATTTTAGATAAGCGAACATCAAGCTCAATGAAGTTTTCTATAAAAATAATATTGTTTAATAAATATTCAACACAACTCATCATTCAACAACTCATTTTGTTCATTTAAATATGAAAATATTTTCAACTCGACATGATTTTTTATTAGAACTAAAGAGATTAATGCACAATATTATATGACTCACTACATGTTCTTCACCTTGCACTCCCAAGGAGGATTTAGGCTGTCATTACAATAAAAACAAAAAAACTACAAGAGATAATGAGCACATGCATTGCTCTTACAAAGGATAGAATAAAAGACTTAAGGGATATGATACAGAGGAACAGCTGTAAGCGTTCTCTCCACATTCTTCTATCTTCAGCCTTCGTTTTCTCCATTGTTCACTGTACTTTCTCTTCCTTACTATGCAACCTCCTTGTGAACCTTCTCTTCTCAGAGGTTCCCCCTATTAAGTGGAGTTTTTCAACTGAATTTCAGAACCTTTTAAATTTTTCTTCTTCCCTTTTATAATACCTTTTCCAGCCCTTCTCCTTCAATCAACCATCAATTCCCCCTTGAGACTTGAAGTTAATAAATTTTATTCCTTTATTTTATTGGAACTGAAGCTATTTTGGCATTTGCATTTAATTTTGACATAGGGACTGGAAGAATTTACAGTTTTTTGTTTTCCCAATGCTGACTTGATGCATGATTTCAAGACAGTTTTTGGCACGCGCTACTGCGCACTGTGGCGCAAGGGTTTCGGACTATTCAGCATTGTGGCACCTTGGTCTCGAGCAATGCGATGTTGTGGCGCGCTATGGCGCTTGAGGAAATAGTGGAAATGGCGCTACGGGGTGCTGTGGCGCCTTGGTCTTGAGCGACCTGGAACTACGACTAGCTGCAACGCTTTGGCTTTCAGACAGCCTGGCGCTGTGCTGCGGTGCTGCGACTAGCCTCGAGAAATCTGGCGCTGTGGCTCACTACGACAACTATCCTCGAACATCCTAGCGTTGTGGCGCGTTGCGGCGGCTAGCCTCGAAAAATCTAGCACTATCGCGCGCCATAGCATGTTGTAGCATTCTTATTCACAAATTTTCTTCCTTTTCTGATGTTTAATCACTCCGGAGCTAAAATGACAAAAAATACTAAATAATAACTAATCTTAACAAAAACATACATTCTAAACAAGAAACAAACTATAAGTATTAGGTTCATCAACATTCAAAGGGAGTAAGATCCATTCAGTATTATACATATTTGTATTAGACTTTGCATACAGATTTGTCATACTTTACTGATATTCAAGTCCCCATAATGTGGTTAGGAATTATTCAACAGACTACAAGCTTACAAATTGCGATGACAAGAATTACTAAATTCCTAGCTAAGTGTTGAGACAAATTTATAATGACACCCGCTCCCATTGTAAGTAATCTAAATTGATTAAAGTGTGACATCATCCATAACCTTAACAATTAAAATAGAACTATCATTTGCTGACATCAAAAAATTCATAGTTTATGGAAGAAATTGTATCCGTATACTGAAATAGTCTTAGTGGAGATCAAGCCACATATTTAGCTTTATGCAATACATCAACCTCCGCATATCACACATAGTACAAATAATTTCTAAATCTCTTAACATCATTAACCCTTTCTAAGATTATAGAAGAAAGCTAGCATATACCTCTTATGAAAAAAAATATAAGGAAATTATACCTCAAGTGATCAGAAAAATCCCAGGAATTTACGGAAATAATCGAGATTGTCCTCTCACCGAAGGAACAGGGATCTAAGAGCGGAAACGGGAAAAAGATCGAAGAGCCGATGCGCACCTAGAAAGTTACTCAAATGTTCTATAATTGAGGCCATACATTTACTAAGTAATTTTTGAGAAATTTAGACAAAAACCAGATTGAGGGAGATTTTTTCCCCCTAAATTTCTTAATAAACCATTTAGTAAATGTATGGCCTCCAACATAAAACTATCTAGTATGAAACCAAATTGCTTTAGTGAAATTCGGGCATCCCATCATAATTTGTATTCATTCACTGTCTTTCACTGTTTCAATGCAAGGCTCATTAAATTAATTTTCCTAAAACTTACACAATTTTAAGCATCACTTTTATCCTTGTGAAAAGGTGCAACAATACTTCTTTAGTCAACAAACTTTCTTTTAGTCTTCAAGATTATAACTTGGTGAGCCAAGAAAATAATTCCCTAGCCAAATATTTCCATATATCAAGTGGGACATATACCACTTCCAAAAGGCATCCTATCTCTCTAGCACAATTTCTTAAGGAATTCATAGTATAAGAGATTTGACAAAGTTTTATGATAGTAGTCAACTATCTAACACAATACTCTTACTTTCACACATGGTGCATGTGACCAACAACAACAAAGTTGGCTGTAAAGCTTATACTTAAATATTTAAATTTACTGGCCGAATTGTTTGGATGATTTATAGAAAGGATGAACATATAAAAGTCGATGGACACCAAAAGAAGAATACATTGATTAAAATTTTGGCTTTTCTTTTGTAATTATATTTTTCATTTTAGTAGAAAGTGATTAGATCAAATATTCCTTTAAAAGATTACATACTAATTCTGTTATCTCTTACAAAATTGTTTTCAGATAGTTTAGCACTGCTTTTTATATAAAACATTGTTTTAGATAGTTTAGCACCTATTATCATATATTTTAGCTAATGTGTAAGAAAATTATGTATGAAAAACAGAAAAAATAAATTTCTTTCCTGATTAACTTCCATTCCCACCATGATAATCATATCAAATCGGTCTGGGTCATGACACAGCCTTCTTTTAATTCATCACATGATCAATTGTTTGAGATGCATTCAAAAATAAATTATAGCATATCAGACAGTCAATGTTTCAGGACAATGGCAATACTGAATGGTTAAAAAAAGGGTCTGCAGATAAACATTTAGGCAGAGACACATCAGCCAAGCCACAGCTATCAAAAGTACAATATGACTTAAGAGAACACAAGGCAAATATGATGTAAGCATGAAGACTTCAAATGCTACTAATACATTAGAACCATAAATTTAAATTGTTATCAGTAGAGAATGTTATGGATTTCATTAAATTGAACATAAAATAAACACGGCAGTTATTTTAGGTATTTAACTTACCGAGTCAACTGAAGCAACAATTGATACAATTATCATAATGGTGGATGTCCTGAAATTAAATGTAGGCATCCCCCACTGAAACGGATAAGGAATCCGAACCCAAGCAGCTGTCTTCCATGCAACTGAAATATCAGTGCGACAATGCTTCATAGTAAGTGCATGTTTTCTGCAAGAATCAGACAATATATTTGAGCTGGGTATATTTGAGCTGCAGCCTTTATAGCTATAAGCTCCCCCGGCTGTTAAAAAGAATGCATACGCCCACACAATGGCAACGCTAATGGGTACCTGCCAGCAAATTAAGCAAATAATAAAGTAAAATAAGATTATTAAAACCAAGCTGACCAGGTTCATAAAGGAAAGCCAACGAACGATAAGCAGAAAGTGAGAAATACGTGATTTAATTAATAAAATGATACAAAATGTTAAATTTATTAATAAAATTCAAAAGTTCAAAAAAAGGGAAAGAAATACCGCATAAACTAGGAAAATGCGATGTCCAAAGATTGAAACTTTACGAAGGTACTGCAATTGACAAGAATCAAGAAATATTTGTCACTATACAGCAAAAATAAATTGAAATAATTACAATTTTCTGTGAGAGAGTGACAAAAGTATTAATACAAGTTAAAAAGTGATTAAAATGATAAGCAAGAACTTACAAGCGTGAAAAAAAGAATTAGTAGAATTAGCGGAATGCTTATTCCTACACATGAACCCGCCTGAGGAAAAGCATAACTGAAGAATGCCAAACCTACAGCAGCAACAGTCGGTGCCACCACAACAGGATTTATAAATCTGCTGAGTAGAAAATCACAAAGTTCATCATCTAGCAGGAATATTTTACAGATATTTTAGTCATAATTTAACAGGAGATAGAGAAACCATCACAAATTACATAGTTTGAGATAAAACTACTGTCACGGTTTCTGTAGCATTTTGGTTGTCAAAAAAAAGAATTACTTGTAGCATGTCCACTTCAAAAAATTTTGATCCTATCATAAAAAATTGTCAGCAATCAGATAGCTGCATAGTCACATAAAAAACTTTTATCATCGCTTCAAAAGTTGAGTGTTAGCTTAAGCATTTGACCTAACACTAACTACTTGTTTCTTTTCCACGAAATAAACATTCAACAATAAAAATTGAAGTAGTTACTAATCTTCCTTAATTTAGCATGGCAGGCATTCAAAAAAACCTCAATTATCAGATAATTAATGATAGTTCAGAAAAGTGTAGGGGTTACTCACATCCTTGTGTAAGAGTACACATTTTTTTATGTTGATTTGAATATACTAATCAAACTTTCCCCTTACAGCTCGGATATATTTAGGTCCGAGGTGTAAGATGTCAATGAATGCAAGTCCACATGATAAACCCCTCTTATGTATATAGCACTCTTGAATAACGAGTTTGCTTGATTCTCAAAATTGGGTTTAGCTTCAAGTTTAATGGGTTAAGCATGCATGGCACTATGTATGGTTGGTTAGATAGAAATTGACCCAATTAAAATCTCAAAGTTCTATCATCCTATGGTTACTTATCATCCAATCAGCTAGTATTTGATGGCATTTTAACCACAGCATTTGAGAACATTGATTAATAAATATGAGTTACCTCATCTCATATATCCTAAGTGAAATATGCTAAAGATTTATTCTATAAGTTTTGCAATGGCTCATTAATTAGCAAGGGGGATGATCATGCCACTTTTCCTAAATAAGACAACAACACGAAGCATGATCAATAGAATTCAGAAGTTCTAAACATTACTACTAAAAGTTCCAAGGCATGGCAAAACTATAGAGTCAATCATGAGTCTCAACTAAACCTTTAGATAATCTAGAGCATAAGAATTTAGATTATATGTTTGATGATTTTAATTAATTTGGATGAGCATGTTAATATTGGTGCTAGACTGACTTTAGATTAGATGAGGCTTACGTCGCATTAAAGACCCAAAGTTAAGGCTGATGAAGAGACTTACTTATTAAGTTTAAGATAAGGGTTACATCATTTAAAAACTCAAAGTGGTAAGTCTTGCGGCTTCACCATTTAGACAAGGTGAATAATAAGTATGTCATTTGATTAAAGTTTAAGTGACTCAAAATTGACTAGAAAAAATTGTGTTTTAGTAAATCTTTTTAAATTCCTTGGAAATCAGAATAATGATTCAACTTGAATCCTTTGTTTCTAATAGAAATTAAAACATTCATTTAATGATTCAATTAGGGACATTTAGATCTATTAGTAATAAAAAATTTACTTGTACAAGATGATTAAAATTTATTATATCTATTATTAAGAATTGGGCATTAATTTAGAATGATACTAGAATTATATCGGTCTATTTAATTTAAACATTAAGTTTGAATAATTAATAAGGATTACATAAATCTACAAAGCCTAAATTATGAACTTAGAATGACATGACCAAGATCTGTTAGACTATCAGTCAAAAAATTTTCTTTGTGTAATTTAACTTAGATTATTTAAATAAACTATGAATCAAATATAAATTTGGATAATTTGACTAGAACCATTTAAATCTTACATGAAATAAAAATTAACTTTGTTTACTCAACTAGGATTACTTTAATTTAGTAGAAAATAAACTTAGAATGATTCAATAAGGTACGCTTAAATCTACTAGAAATAAAATATTACTAGATTATTTATTTTGTTCATGTTCATTTCTTGTTTATTTCATTTGTGTACTTATTCTATTTTTAGAATTATTACTCATAATGATTCATTGCTTTGTGCAGATTGGGGTTTATAAGAAATAACTATAAATCTTCAGGTTCAAATATATGCTCAAATGAATAATATTGGCCATTGAGCAATATTTTATATGATGTATAAGTTTCGTTAATAATTGACTAAGGAGAATTTTTTTCCTCCTTTATATTTTATGATTATTCAAATTGAAAAGTAACAACAATAGGTGTGAGCCTATAAATCAAATTTTGTTCAACTATTTTGATATACTAAAACAGCATTAATCCCAGCTAAAATTTTATCCTGTGATGATAAGAAGATGGAGAAAACTAAGACAACAGTTAAAACTTTTTCATTTATCAAATGACCACTCTCTCCATAAAGAGAATAATAATGATATCACATCAACATTATCCTTCACTAAGAATGAGCATCATGACTTTATTATTTAATTATTTATATTTTAGCACCCAAATTTATAAAGTGAGAGTTAATATTACCGCACACTTAATGCAAGTTTAAAATAAAAGTCTAAGTAAATAAAATGAAATTTTAGTCAGTATTAATAAATTAATTACAATTACACTCAATTTGGGCAGCATGTCAACATATTTTGGTTTTAGAGAAATAATCAACATAATTTAACAACATAACAGCACTTGAAATTGCATTGCTAATAGCTCACTATACTTAAATCAAAGAACAACATATGGTGAACAAATTTCAATCAGATGGTAGAACGTAGATCAATGAGCTCTTCAATGAAATTTCCTAGCCAACTTGAGGAGCATTTAAATGTGGGATTTTCACCTATTGCTTGAGCAAAGTCTAGATCAGGTTCTTAGGGCTTTTAAGATTTGTGTGTTAGCAAGAGGTTTAGTATTTATGGAGAAGTGTGGGAGAATCTATTCCTGCTCAATCAAAGCCTAAATCGTTTCAATCTGCATGCACTTGGGCAACATAAAGCTGTTTGAACAATTAATGTTTTAATTGAACAGTAGAGATTTGAATTTTCAGTGAAGATTTGAGAGACGTATATGGATTAAAAAACAAAATCGAACCTCAAAGAAGATTGGCAACCTTAGATGTACTCACAAGTAGATCATGAACAAAGGTGATTGGCCAGAGAAATAATGGGCATAATGCACATGCAGTTTGGCGTTGTGTGTGATCGTAGGCAATTGCACGCATGATCTAAGAATCACGGTGTTGCATGTTGACCTCATCATGAATCTTAAATTGAAAAGGCAACAAGATCGTGTATAGGCTCACGCAAAGAAGGAGAATCGGGCACAAGCTCACACAAAATTAATGGCACAACCTTGCATGATATTGCGCCAAGGTTGTGTGAATCATGCAAGAGCTCGTGCCAAGGCCCAATCATGTGCCTTGGTTCAAACATGTACAAATCATGCAAAGACAACTCTTGTTTTGCATAAGCACAACAATCTACATGAGGTCATTGGAGATACACTAAGGAGTCATAAGCACAATTTGTAGGCTTCAAATTTAACAACCTAGAGTTGTTGATAAAAGTTGAATGTGTACGATTATTTTAATTTAATACTAAGAAGTTATAAACATGATTTCAATGTACAGGTTTCTGATACCAAAATATAAATCATACCTAATTCTCAAGGAAGCATTATATGAGAAAACAATCACAGGCTTTAAATATCAAATTATACGATATTTCCATAAATGCCAAAATATTGATTAAGAATAATAAAATAGGCGATTAATTCTTAGATCATAATTCAATTTATTTTAGCAACATAAATCAAAAAATTTAAGCAAAAAAGATTGTGGGGACTAGAATGTTTTTCATCTTATGAAAAGAATTTACCCTCTGATCTATCATTTTGATTAATTTATTTCTCTCTTATCGAGAGAGGATATGAGAGAGAAGCCATTGGCGCTGTTGAGTTCTTTGCAAAAAAGGGCATCCAATGTGGAGGCTTTTATGTCTATAGTGACTTATCATTACAGAAGGATTTGCAAGGTATCCGCATGACTGATACTACTAATCTTCCAAATTTCAGAGATTGAGGCCAAATTATTGTTTTTACTTGACTCTGGACTGTTTTTGTGCTATCTTGGACCTTCCTGCTATTGCTCATGAGCTGGCTGCGCTTATGGAAAAGCTCCAAGGCACTGTTTTTCGGATTAAACGTTTGGGCTGATTCCTAGATTTCATGTTGAAGATTCTTTACTAAAAATCAAGCTCAGCTTTTGTATTTTTTTTAATGTATTTCTTGTTCACTTTCATTTTTCTTGTTGCCCCTCCGTTTTGAGGCCCACCTCATACAACTTCATTTATTTTTGGGTTTAGAACTACGCATGGTTTGATCCCCTTGGGCCGGGGGTATGTAGACACCTTCAAGGAGGAGAGTTTCAGATCATTACATAGTAATGAATTCTAACTCCCTTTGAATGGCACAATTGTGTAGAAAATAAATCAAAATTTACGCATCTGAAATAGAGCATTTTTAAGAATTTTGCTTGTATAGTACTATGATGACAGGAGATATCATAAAGTATTTAGAACTTTTTTACTATTTCTATTTTCCTCTCTCCCTTTCTCAATGACTAAAGAAATAATTTCAAGTATATATGCAATTGAGACTTTTTTGCTTTATAAGGGTATATGAATTAATTTTATATACATATTTATATCTTAAAAATTTTATTAATTATAAGACTAACAATATATAGCTATTTTTAGTTTAATGTAGAAATTCACAATAAATAATGATACTGAATTTGCAATCAAATAAGTACTACTGTTGTTAATTATTAAATTTGTTTAAATATTTATATTATATAAATACTTAATTTTAAAGTTTTTCTACTTATATATTAAATTTTTTTTTGTATTGAAACAATTTACATCCTTTTCTTTATATATATTTTCCATAGTTAATATCTTATTTGATTAGTTTGATTATTAATACTCATTTTATTTATCTTTATTTTTTATTTAGCATGAAGATAGTTATAGTTGAACATTTCTACTTGCAACAATATCAATAATTTATAATTTAATTGGCAAATTTAAAAAAAAAACTTACAACAACAGTTGTTTAAGAGATTCATGAAATATACAATTCGATAAAATTTTACACTGAATGTAGATTATCTAATGCAACCCTTCTTCTTTCACGTTGAGGACATGGGACCAGGCAAAGACAAAGGTAACCATTGTACTTACATAAGGAAAATTTAGAAAGCTTAATACTGTTATTATTTCATGTTTATCAAAATTATTTATATAATGTTTT
The DNA here is from genome assembly GCA_016760335.1 of Gastrodia elata. Taxonomy (NCBI): domain Eukaryota; kingdom Viridiplantae; phylum Streptophyta; class Magnoliopsida; order Asparagales; family Orchidaceae; genus Gastrodia; species Gastrodia elata. The sequence goes on along the minus strand of CM028671.1, from coordinate 47,237,561 downwards.
TTATTAGTATCAACATTCTTATCATAATTTGAAGGTAATATGCTTATAATTTGTATGTATTAAATATTTATTTGTTATCAAATATGTTTATGTATGCAATTGTTAATTATAGTAAGGTTTCATAATTAATTAGTATAACTATTTTTTATGGTAGATGAATACTAATTAACTAATCAACAAATTTGATTTAATTACTTAGTCTTAAATATATATATATATATATTAGGCTCATTTGATATGTTCAAACACTATATATCTAATTAAGAAGATATATATTATATTAAACATTAAATTTATTTTCTTTAATCAGTATATACTTCAAGTAGTTTTAACTTATCTTTAATGTAAGTAAATTTGTGTTTATTAAGTTATTCATATATATATATATATATTAATTTATTTATTTATTCACTATTATTATAATATGCATTTATATTTATATTTAAATAATCATTATTTATTAAGAAAATAATTAGATTGAAGTGGATAAAAGTTGGAGGAAACAGGGTGGATAGCCGACATCTAATTTAGAAAATTCACAGTAAATTCGTTTATGCCTAGATGCCGATGTGTGTAAACTCAATTTTTTTTTAAGTGTTGCTTGATGCACTGAAAAGAAATATTGGGGCAATTAATGTGGCGTCATCACCATCACGTAGATGGAGCATGGCGCAGGAGCAAAAGGATTTTGTATTCCTGTAGGAGGTTTCTTCATTCGCAAAGGTGGTTGTTCTCGTTTAAAGAACTCAACAACTAATCTTGTGGCTTTCAGCATCGCCATCGCCGCACGTCACATCAACCCGTCCTCTACTTTCCCGTCATTGACGTTCAGCATCATTGTCACCGTCACCGCGGATCTTCTTCTTCCCCACCACCTTTGTTCGTCTTCTCAGCTCTACTATTTTTTAAGAAGTTTGTCAATGGAATGTCGATAGCTTTAATGAAATGTAATAATAAAAAATTATTATTATAGATGTGTTGATGACATTATATCATATTTTTAATACTGTTTTCATTTATTTACTTAAAATGTCTTACATTTGGTATGCATGGAGTGACATTCTATGTAGATTTTAAAAGTTTCGCCAACTAGTGCCCGAGAGCGCCCTAGTGCAGAAGCGTCAATAAAAAATGGCATATAAGCGACCTCCGAGCTTGGGAACAATCGAGCGCCGAAGTGTCGGTATAAATGAGTGCTTGGACTCACATAAGAGCCAACCCAGATCTTAAAAATATTGAACCATGAAGTCAACGCTTGGACACAACCAAGCGCACTTCGTTCAAATCCTCAAAATTATTATAGATCCGAGAGGTCGGGGCTTGGGCGCCAAGCATCGGCCCAAGTTCTCAATATTATTGAAAAACTAAGAGGTTGATGCTAGAGCACGCCCAAGCATCGGTCAAGCTCTTAAAATAAATGAAGAACTGAGTGGCCGGAACTTGGGAGCGCACAAGTGCCGGCCCAGGTTCTTAAAATTATTGATGAACCTACTTGGGAAATTGTGGTGAATTTGTGTGATGTAATTAGTCTTGTATTATGATGCAGGAATTGAAAGCAGAATGGCAGATTATATTCCTAAGGATTTAGGTTGTGTTAGATCTATAATGCAATCTTCTCCAAGCATCAGGATGATTTTCAATTCAAAAGAGTAGGCATACTAGTTTCATAATAACTACGCTATGAGAGTGGCCTTCAATATCAGGAAAGACTGCCTTAGTAAAGATTAAACGGTATTATACAGCTATGAAAGTATATCTGCAATAATGCAGGTGTTCGATTGGAAAATAATCTACAAAAAAACTAAAAGGAAACTCTTAACAATGAAAAGATTGTAAAGTGATAATATATTTTCCAATATCCACGGATAGTATATATGGGAAGTGTACAACGTGCACTACCAACATAAGCATCCACTTGTTAGCCCACCTTCATGCCAAGGTCGCATAGAAAGATCTTGTCTAAAACGCATGACGTCAAACGACAAATTGATAAAGCTAGGATCTGTCTGTCCTAGAGCTTATAATTCTTTGGTTGAGAAGTTTGGTGGGGTCGAGAATGTGGGGTTTCTATGCATGGATCATTCAAAATGTCTCGAGATAGCACACCAAAGTTATCTTGCATTTAATGATGCTCAGAAATTTCTTAAGCACTTTTAAAAAAAGGTAAGCTATGAATCTAGCATTTTTCTACGCAATACAACTCGTTGAGATTGGAAAGATAACAAATATTTTTTGGGCTAATGGGAAATAAATCCTTGACAATGCGTAGTTCGGTGATGTTATTTCATTGATACAATATTTAAAATAAATAGATAATCTACCGTTTGCAACATTTGTTGGTGTAAATCATCACAAACAAACGATCTTCTTTGGTGTTGTGCTTTTGTAGGATGAAACATTCTACTTGTTCGTGTGGTTTGTTAAAACCTTTCTCACTGCTATTTCTAGCACACACCTACAAACAATTCATTGACAAGGGACAACTAAGGAGAAATCCATTCCAATGGCATTACCATCCACGACACATTGTTTATGCATGTGGCATATATTTGGAAATGCAGCAAAGAACCTATCGCACATCTCTTCCAGCACCCAGGATTTTCAATAGATTTTAAGAGATGTTTATACGAAAGTAGATCCGTTGAGTTGCATACTAGAAAAATATCAGTTGCATGAAAACTAGTGGTTGTGACAGCTGTAAGAGATAGAAAGGGATGGAGTGCAGCGTATAGGAAGCAAACTTTCTATAAGACACATAACGACCACTCAACATAATGAGATCATAACTCCTATTTTAAGAAACGTTTGTACCGATAGCTAACATTTACTCGCTTCATTGAGGAGTATGAACATGTTGTCACTTGGCTATGTGAAAAGGAACTACTAGAGGATTTTAAATCTAGAAACACGTCCAGTTATTATTATTCCAAATTTACAAGTTCTGAAGAAGGTAGCACACCACTGTACACGTAGATTGCATGCAAAGTTTGAAGCTGAATGTCTCCAGCAAATTTCCTAAGTATTACAAGTGGTGAATTTTTCCAAATTTATATAATGTCATCGCAGAAGGATGGCAAGGTTGCATACGTCGAGTTTAGACAACCCACCTCATAAGTGCTATGCTCCTATAAATTATTCAACTGCATGGGCATCCTATGCAGACACGCATTGAAAATCTCAATGTGAACGATATCAATAACCTTCCCGACCAAGTGTGCTCAATAAAAAATTTGGAATAATTGTTGTGTAAATAAGACAATATGCATTAAGCAATGAGTGGTGTGGATAAAGGTTTTGTTGGCATATCCACGAAGGGTTTTCAAAATGTTCACTCTCTGGCAGTAAAGGCCCCAAAAAACAAAGTAAAAGTGCAGTGAAGCAGAAACGCAGGAAACCAACTTTAAGAACTTATACTAATGTCCTTAGACAAGTTAGGCATCACGGATTATGATAAATTTTATTTTTTTAGCTCTTCAGCAAGAGGTTAGCTAGCTAGCATGTCGACGCTAGTAGGTTCACACAAATGATGACTCGTACAATTAATTTGACGGTGAGCCATCAACACAACTATCCATGAACAAAATTTATAGGAGTTTGGATTTATGTGAGCTATGCCACAATATATTATCAGTTATTTTATGACAAAAAATCTCTAAAGAATGCATATCTTTCTTCTGTACGACAAACTAAATAAAGTAGCTGATATATTTGGATCTTCAGGGTTATTGCTCACAACTTGTATGAAGTTATGTTGGCAAACAATTGTAATGGGTTTATTGTTTGTACAATTTTTTTTTATTTAATTATAATGACTTTATCTTATCTCTTTTTTTGAATCAGTTAATGTTCTAATGGGTTTGGATCTATGATTTTCAGAATTTTAAACGGCACTTGGGCGTGCGCGGTCTCTTGATTCTTCATTTATTTCGCACCCAAGCCTCTCGGTTCTTCATTTATTTTGAGAATCTTGGCAGACACTTGGGTGTTGTAACGACACTAGTCATTACTGGACTAATGAAAGCCTAATTCATTTCAGTTAAGCCTCCAAAACATTTTCAAGATTTGGCAAAAACGAAAGATATGCAATTATTTAATTTAGTTTTAAAAGAGTTTTACGATTTAGAAAATAGATAAAATAGATCTTTAAAAAAAAAAAAAGGAATGGTTGTTGTAAATGCTCTTAATGTTCAAACTAAGAGTTTTTAGGACAATTAAAAATGACTAGTTTGGGAGTTGTGTGTGTAGTTATCCCTTGTTTTTATTAAATGTCTATTACCATCCATTCATACTGCATATTATTTGTCCACAACACATTGCTCGGTTAAACTGTAAAAATAAGAAGTGCTACTAGAAACATACTTACAAGAAACATAAAGTTCATCGCATCAACAAAGTATAACAGTGCACGGTAAATACCTCAGAATAAGTGAGATAAATCCACTATACCCCAAGATAGTTTGAAAAATGGAACCAACAATGATTGACCCTTGTAATTCCTTCATAATGTGCTTGAATTTCTGCATTTATAAGAAAATTTTCATTTTACAAAAGTATAAAATGGAGAATGTAACTCTAGAGACAAAAAATAAGATGTTGACAAAAAGAAAATTGAAAATAAAAAGCATGCATCAGCATTATAGTGTATGAAAACTCACATTCAAGTTATATTCCATTGTTTAATCTCAAAAGGTCTTCCTTGTGGAAATGAAAGACGTGAATAAGAAAGAGTCAGTAGTACAAACAATCAAGGAGAAGGCGCAATTATCAATATTATGCTGAGCTATTAGAACAAGGATGATTCAAACTCTATGCAAGATATGAATTGATAATCATGCCCATATATTTAAATGGAAGCATGTCACCTTAACATAACAAACAAACTTCAAACCATGCAAGTTGGAAATAACTGACGCATTGGTATGGTTGTTTCAAAAAACTAATAGCTGAGTAAGAAGATGCGATGCATTATGACAAGGGTAGAACTTTTAAATGTATACAAGTTCATGCAACAGGCATGTGTAAGAATAATGTCAATGAATTTTGCAATTGAACTGAATAAAAATTGCTTAAATTTTTACTTTCCTTAGATTCAACAAAACTAAGAAAAAAATTAGCTTTTAGAATAAGATGATAATTATAAGATGTTTGTGAAATTTAAGGAAATTTTTTTTGGATAATTTGGATTTTGTGTCAAAATTATAACACTGGTTTGATTTTCTAGTTATTATTACAATTTAATAAATAATTTGATTGGTAATGTAGTAAAAGTCATGGGAATAAAAAAAAGAACTATACTTCTAACTATTAAGACTAAGGAGATGATTTTTAACATTGTAGATATTTATGCCCCTTAAAATAAATTTTGGATGCAAATATAGGAGAATATTTTGGTATGAATTGAAAAAGATAGTTCAAAAATAGCTCAAGAAAAAAGATTATTTATTAGAAGAGATCTAAATGCATGTTAAGAGAGTAGCTAATACATTTAAATCTACAATATTTTTGGTTTTGGCGAGACTAGCGAAAAAAAAAGAGGTTATAGATGATTCCATCATGTTTGTGAAGAGTTCGTAAAAAAAAGATATTTGTAAAAGTATTTTGTGATCATGAATCAAGATTCAAATTTATTTTATTATTTATATATTCTTTTAAGTCATTTTTGGATCAAGATATATAAATATCAAAATTCAATTTTGAATACAAACAACAACACCGAGACTAACAAAAAAAAAAGAGGTTATAGATGATTCTATCATGTTTGTGAAAAGTTCGTAAAAAAAAGATATTTGTAAAAGCATTTTGTGATCATCAATCAAGATTCAAATTTATTTTATTATTTATATATTCTTTTTAAGTCATTTTTGGATTAAGATATATAAATTTCAAAATTCAATTTTGAATACAACAACAACAACAACACCGAGCATTAATCCCTGGATCCGTTACATGTATCCTTTGTTTTAATTTTACACGATCAAATAGAATCCCCTCCCTGAGCTCCAAATATTCAATTTTAAATATTTTGGTTTATATATAGAATCTTAAATTTTTCTTTAACTCTAGATTTGCGTTCATGATCTTTTCATATAATTCTTAAAAAATTTTGAAAATAAAAATCATGTTTCTATAAATGTGCTGTAACTTTAAATGAGTGAATTTTCATTTTAGATCTGAATATATTTTCTAATTTAAACTTTTAAGTGAATTCTAAATTTTGTAAATTTCAAGAAACATTCAAAAACTCGATGTCAGCAAATTTAATTTAAAGTTCAAATTATGTATTGAGAGAATTCTGCAGAATATTGAAATTTTGTGCTTTTGATCAGTAACTTGCGGCCATTAACTTTAGTGGCACGCTCCTAGGTCCCAATAATATTATAGTCCCTCTCATTAACTTCATGGAGAAGATGCAATGCTAACAATGACCCCCTAAGAGAATAGCAAAAATCCATTAACTTTGTGGTCCACAATAAAGTTCTAATATATAAGAGTTTATACATTATTTAAACTGACTATGAGCTAAAAATTCTAAAAATATATAAGGAAATTTTAATTTGAATAAAATTAGAGTTATTAAGTTTTTATAAGAAATTTGAAGAGACATTTAAACCTATATTATCCAACTGGTTATTTATGTCAAAGCCGAACATTTTGTTTGGTGATGTTCAACAAGATGGTGCATTGCTGGCATCGCTGAACTAGAGTTGGCATTAACCCTCAAGGAGTAACATAAAGTGAGAAGATAATGTTTTATGTTGCTTAAAACCACATGGTATATGATTTGTAATATCTATAAGCCTAAGACACATCTACAATACCAAAAATTTTTAGTCACTTCACATCAATACGCCAAATAGAAAATATATAGAGTACATAAGATTCATGCCAAGAAAACTTTTTGATAAAACACTAAGAGTTGTTCATTTCTAGGCTAATTTTTAGATTAAACAGATTACGAAAATAGCTAAATAAGTTGATAAATTGTTTAGACTGATTTTGACTTTTTTAAATTTCTTTTTTTAACTTTAAAATGAATAAACTAGGTAAGCTTAATAAGCTAAATAAGCTCGATAAGCAAGATAAATTTATCTAAATTGCTCATGAGTAGCTAAGCTAAGCTACGACAAGCATGCAACAAATTGGCACTAAGGAGTTGTTATTTTAAGATAATAATGAAAATGTACCTTCAAAATATTAATGTTTTGATTTAGATTTATGTAACATGTATGTCATAGCTACTTATAATTTCTAGTTTATAATTATTCATTACTCCTGAAAGACCGTCGTAGCCTAAGCATATATATATATATATAAGTATCAATACAACGTCAACTGGGATCAAACTCCACGGTATCAACAACGAGGAGGTCCAAAAGCCTCTCAAGGAGCACATCTCCCATAACAAAAGAAAAATCGCCCTGTTGGGAATACATAGCGTAGAAATCAACCACTCGATTCACATCACACGATCAGTGGACAAAAATAACACGAGGAAAATCTAACAAGAAAACTAGGTGATCGGCGTGATGCTCTCCGCCTCATGAATGGAGAAACCTCTCAATGTGTCGTCTGAGCCTTTGAATTGCTCCAAAGTGGTCACCCTCAATAATGACTCCCTTCGTATCCGCCTCAGTAGTCAAAAGAGCCTGATGTACAACAGTAATCGCCTGCATCTCTGCCTGAAGAGGAGATAAGGCCGGGATACGAGCTCCAACAGCAACAAGGAAGTGGCCCCCACAGTCCCGAACCACTACACCACCAAATGTAGCAAGCTCCTCATAGTTGTAAGAAGCATCAATGTTGGCCTTCAGCCAACAGGTCAGGGGGCACCATTTGAAGGAGGTGGAGGGGCCCTGGTGGGCTGTGGAACCCCAGGAGTCAGACCCGTCATGCAGTCCAGCACTGACCAACCCAGAGAGAATTGAACCCGCACAACCCAACGGAGTCGGATGCTAACAGCCATGAGAGTGCTCAATCCTGCTCCTCCAAACCTGGTAAAGGGAGTAGGCCACAATTTGGAAGCTGAAGCGACGCCGACAAGTCGCAGTGGCAATCGCGAACAAGGCAGTAAACTGGTTCCAAGAAGTCAAAGTGGCCGGAAGCAAGCCCCAATGCACAAAGTTTCCAAAATGACCCTCGTGTAACTGCAGTGCACCACAAAATGCTTCCTGTCCTCGATGTCACAGCCCCAGTCACAGGCCGCAGACTGAGTGAACCCTCTCCTGAACAACCAACATCCAATTGGAATAGTGTCACTGAGTAACCTCCATAGGAAGCAAGCCTCCCTCAGGCCCAGGGCCATCTCCCACATGGGCGCAAACTGCCAGGACTGAACTCCCCTCTCAACTCTATAAATTTGGCTGGCCCGGCTCTCAATGAAGTTGTCAACCTGCCACTGCAGCTTCCCCTCCTCAAGCAAAGTGTGGCGCTGAACAATCGGCCATCCGTAACCCAAAACTCTCAAAACTGCAAAGTCAACTCACTTAAAAGCAAAATCCTCAGTCATGTTCCTCCAAACCTGGTAAAGAGAGTAGGCCACAATCTAGCAGTTGAAGCGACACCGGCGAGTAGCAGTGGCAATCACGAACAAGGCAGTAAACTAGTTCCAAGAAGTCAGAGTCGCCGGAAGAAAGCCCCAATGCACAAAAATCTCCAAAATGGCCCTCGTGTAATGTAGTGTACCACAAAATGCTCCCTGTCCTCGATGTCACAACCCCAGACACAGGCCGCAGACTAAGTGAGCCCTCTCTTGAACAACAAACATTCAGTTGGAATAGTGTCACTGAGTAACCTCCACAGAAAAAGAGCATCCCTCGGACCCAGGGCCATCTCCCACATGGGCGCAAACTGCCAGGACTGAACTCCCCTCTCAACTCTGTAAATTTGGTTGGCCCGGCTCTCAGTGAAGTCATTAACCTACCACTGCAGCCTCCCCTCCTCAAGCAAAGTGGCGCTGAACAATCGGCCATTCGTAACCCAAAACCCTCCAGATTGCAAAGTCAGCGTGCTGAAAAGCAAAATCCTCGTCACGGCGATGGTAGCGAAACTCCATGGCTCTCTCCCAGAGGAGATCCTCTCTGCTGACAGCTAAAAGTGTGGCGGGCAACTAGTACCGTCCTCCAGAGCCTCAGATCTATGATCCCGAGTCCACCAGACCTCCTGCCATCTCACGTAATGTAGACCGCTACCCCTCGCTCCTTCCCAAAGGAACTTACAGAGAATAGCTTCAATGTCGGAGAGGCAAGATTCTGGTATCGGGGCTACCAGCATCTGGTAGCTGGGGATCGTAGCAAGCATTGACCTGATCAGGTACAATCTGTCAACGAGAGAAAGGTGACGACTACTCCAAGAGCCTAGCCTGCCTTGAACCTGATTGGTAACAACTGAGAAGTCTACCCTCCACGGAGGTCTGCCAGTAACAGTAACACCAAGATACTTAAGGGACGATCATCTCTGGAAGCCCAACTGAATCGCTACCCTGCAATGACGATATGCTGGGGTTTGACGACTGAAGAATATCTGCTACTTACGCAAGTTCCAGACTGCCCAGTTCAACTACTGTACTCTACAAAAATCCGCTAAACCTCACGCTCTAGTGCCTCAGAGGCTGGTGCAAACAAAATCAAATTATCGGCATACATGAGGTGGGAGAAAGTAGGCCCACAACGATCCAACCTAATGCGGATCAAGCGACCAATCTACGCTGCCACCTGATAAGAAGGGAGAAGAGCTCCGAGCACAAGAATATGTAAGGGGAGAGGGGGCATCCCTGCCTGAAGCCTCTCGGCCCCACTATCCAAGGAAGACAGTGCTCACCAACCAGTACCGAGAACCTGGGGGACTCCACGCATTGCATTGCCCAGGCCATCCAACGCTGTGGGAAGTCAAATCTCTGCAGGACCAAACGTAAACACCCTCACTCCATCCGGTCATAAGTCCGATCCATATCCGCCTTAATGGCCATATGACCAACCTCGAGGTGGAATATGAGAGCCGCGTGAGGATCTCCTAGACTGTGAGGCAGTTCTCGCTGATATCTCCCTTGGGAACAAAGGCATCCTGTTCTCGGGAGATCAAAGAAGGCAGCACTGTCTTAAGGCGCATGACCAAAATCTTGGCCACCACCTTATAGACAATAATGCACAAATTAATGGGACGGAACTGCCATGCAGTGGAGGCCCCCTCCTCTTTCAGAATGAGGACTATTAGAGTATCACATCAGTGTTGTGGCATCTGCTCACCATCAAAGAAATGTAGTGTGATGGTAAATTTGATTGGTGTTTTGACACCAATTTGTGTAAGACAATGCTTTTAAGAATTGTTTTGGTATAGATTTGTGATTTTCATGATTTTGGTATAAAACTCAATTTCATGCATTCTCCTAAATTTTAAGACAACTTCGACAACATCTAAAATTATCAATTTTTTCGTAATGGACTAATTTGCAAAATCAAAATCATGTCAAAAATATATAATTTTAGCATGTGTGAAATAAAATTTAAAATTATTGATATAAGGTTTGTTTTAATCAAAGCTAAAACTTTTTTTTGATACTTTTATAATAAATCGATTTTTTTGATATTCTCTAAATAGCATTTTCCCTTTTTCTTTATAATCAACTGACCTCTATTCCTCTTCTTCGTGCAATAAGAAGCCATCGAAATTTCCATCTCCCTCATGAGACACATTAGCCACTTGGAATAGAAGATGATCAAACGACTTTAAAAGTTCTCTCGATCTTCCTCTCCTCTAATTTCTAGCTAGTATCCTCCCTCCACACAAGAGTCGGCCACACCTTGGCCAACGCCCCTCGGCCAAACCTTAGCTGGCCTTTCCCCTTTCGAAGTCGTAGCCACTTCCCTTTGGCCGCCCCTATGCAATCCCCCAATCACAACTACCAAAATGTAACTTTCATAGTCGTAGACACTTCCAATAACTTTCCAAAAGCTACCAAACAGCTCCTATTTCTTCTTCCAACCAAACCTTGATCCTAAAATTTTTTTGCCTCCCAAATCTTTTCTATATCACAGTTTAACATATATATATATATATATATATATATATATATATATATATATGTATGATATATCATGGGATCGAATGGCGATTTAGGGTTCCGTCATAGGCGGCTTTGTCGTCGCCACTGGTGCTGCGTCGGCGGATCATTGCGGGCCTCAGCTCTCAGCAACAAGCACGCGTCTCGGCCCGTCGCGGGATCTACCCTCGGCTCCTTCCCTCGTTTGGCTCATCTGAAACCGCATGAGGTAGTATGGAGGGCTTACCTAACCTCCATGTAAAACCTTCTTCTTCATTCTCCGCTCCCATATCCTTTCTCGATGTGGTACTCAACTCTTCCCATCCGGTCGGTATCAAACCCATTTCGATGTTAAGAGGTAAATCAGTGCTTATCTTATTCAAGGAAGAAGTGGAGAGGCTACCCAAGATGTTTTTTTTCACATTGGTTAGAAAGTTTTCCAATGGCAAGCCTACTAAAATAGCAATTCAAAAGTTTTTCAGTGATTTGAATGAAACATTCGGCTACCTACAGCATCAATTTGATAGATCATCGGCATATACTCATAAAATTATTGAGTAAGCAAGATTATACAAGACTCTTTTCAAGGTGGTCCTATTTTATCCTCAATTTTCATATGAAAATCTTGAAATGAACCATCTCTTTTGATCCAAGGTGTGAAACCCCTATTGTCCCTATTTGGATAAACTTCCCTTTACTCAAGGCGCATTTGATTGACTGTGCTATTATTTTCTCCTAGGGGTCATATTTTGGCAAGCTGCTCAAGGTAGACTTTGCAACTACAAATCTACTTTGACCTTCTGTGGCTCAAGTTCTCGTGAAAATAGATTTAACAGAACAATTTGAGACCGCAATTTGGATTGGAGATGAATCTAATGGATATTTTCAAGAAGTTTGCTTCAAAAACTTGTCATATTTTTGTTTGAATTGCAATATCATTGTTCATGACTCTTTGGGTTTCTTTAAACTTCACCCACATCTCAAACAAAAAACTAAATCTAACTCCCATAATGTTCCCTCCTCAAGATGTTTTCCTTGTAAACGCATGGTATATGTCCCTAAACAAGTTGTTAAGGATTGGCCGGGCGTTGAGCTGCCTATCAAGTCTTAAAAGGCAGATTAATGGCTACTGCTATAGCCGAATAAATTGGCGAGGAAAATGTTATAGCCACTGATCTTTCCCTGTCGATTGAGATGACAGAGAGTTTGATGTTGTAGGTGACGAATGCACCATTGTATGATCACGCAAATGAACACGCTAATCCGAGTAGTGTGGCTGCAGGGATTGTTGCGTTGGGTATCCCACCTTCGCCGAAGGTGGCGGATGAACCACCAGATCCCCGCTCTATCTCGTGGGAAGATGAGATGATGGAGATGTATGTTCCCTTCGAATCATCTTAAAATAAAGCGTAAAGCTATTCATGATATCCTGAAGATGCGTGCTGAAACGGAAGATGTCTCGGATGGGACCACGGTTCCAAAGTCTGGCAATCGGGTCCATAATATGGATGCAAAGTTAATGGGGGTTCTATCATATTGTTTCAATCTATGGCTACTGAAATTACAGATGTTTTGAGAGAAAGAAATGAGGTATCAGACCTCAATCCTTTTGCTGAGAATTTCACTCCATTAGAAATGAGAGCATCTAAGGTTTCTAGCTCAAAAGTGGAGGGGGATTCCTCATCATCGGAGTATGATCTTGATGAATGGAAGATATCATTATTGAAAAAAGGATAAATCAAAAAGAAATTCAAGAAAGGATCGATAACTAGATATTAATTCAGTAAACAAGAATGCTACTAATCTGCTACTGGGGCTCTAGATTGTGTGGATTTGCTTTTTTATCTTTTTATTTTTACTTTAGATCTTGTACTGAAATCTTCAGGTAAAATATTCATGGGGATTCGGTGATTATTTCTCTTTTCTTTATTTTTTTTTAGTTATTTTATTTTTCCTTTGACCTTTTTTTGTTTGGAGGCCACCAACATGACAGTTGTATTATTTTATTGATTAATAGAAAAGCCAGCAGATGTATTCCAAATATATATATATTTATTTATATTTATATATATATATATATATATTAGATCTAAATTATGTTATTATATATTTACAACATTTCAAATTGAAGAGAGACATCGAATTTTAATAAGATTGACTTTTGCCAACAAATCCAAAATGAACTGATGGCCTCACATTGCCTTTTTAAAGTATTAATTTTGTAAATATCAAGTTCAGTTAATTTAATATGTATTAAACCCATTAAATATAAACTTTTTGGAATTAGATTCGAATTAATGCCAAATACCCTACATCAAAGCCTAAAGTATAACCTTCATTTAATTATAATTTTATTAATTTGAACAATTATATCAATATCTTAATCACCCAAATTAGATTGGGTATTTTTGGCAAGCAACCATTCGCAGGGAAAAACTAATCCGAATTTTCAGAATTTATCAAAAGTACATAATTATAATTTATATCAAATATTATGCACTATTTCTTAGATATGGCATTTATAAATTTTGTGATTCATGTTAGAATAATAGCTTAGAAATCAGTAAGATCGAACTCAAATATCAGATTCTTATTGTTAAATCAATTAAAATTCATATATCATTGACATTACATACTGAAAATAGAGTTAAATAAAAAATCTAGCATATTAACTATAAGATAATCAACAACATAGAAGTAAATATTTAAATCACAATACGTTACACATCCTATTTCAATATGTTAAATTAATCTTACCAAATTTATCATGCCTATAAAAATGACTCATGTTAAATCAAAAAAGAATTCAATGCAAATAGAAATACATAAGAATGCATTAAAATACATATGCCCAAATTTCATGATACAACACATGCTTTTATATAAGTATGCAAAATAAAGTCTTGTGCACATAATACTTCTACAACAAAATCCTCCATAGAGATAGGATCCTTCCTAGGTTTGGAAGGGCTTCTCACTCTGGGTTTATTAGATAGTGGGTTTACTATGGCGTGCTCTATCAACAATGCAAATGATAACTAAAACTAATGAATAATATGTGAAATCATAACCTAATCTATGTAGACTACAACTATAAGGTCATGCTACAATTTTTTTTCATTAATTTTGTTATTCATTTGTAGTAAATGATCTTTCAACATTTTAACATTTATTACTTGAGTCCATATTCATTACAGTAATTATAGTATGCATACTTATTTTCATTGTTAATTATTAATTAAAATTTATAACTATCTACTCTAAATGATTTATTAATATTTTTCAGGTCAGGAGAGGATTGAAAAATTCACTGATCTATACTATGGGTTGAAATTATAATATATGAATAATTAAAACTAAATGAATAATATGTTAAATCATAGCCTAATCTCTGTAGAATACAGCTATAAGTTCATATTACAATTAATTTCAATAATTTTATTATTCATTTGTAGCACTATTCTTTAAGCTTTTGGCATTTACTACTAGCCAAGATGCATTACAATTACTACAACAAACATATTTTTTATTTCATTCCTAATTATTGATAAAAAATTATAATTATATACTCTTAACATTTTTATTAATATTTTTCAGATCATAAAATGATTTATAAGTTCACGGATCTAGCATGCATACTTTTTTTCATTGTTAAGTAATGATTAAAAATAATAATTATCTACATATATTTTTATTAAAACCATTCAGGTCAGGAGATGACTGAGCCTATCTGCATTACAATTATTATAGCATACATACTTTTTTTCATTGTTAATTATTAATTAAAAACTATAATTAACTGCTCTAAATATTTAAATTATTATTTTAGGTCAAAAAATGATTGATAAATTCACTGATTGATAAATTCATTAATAAAGCCACTAATATTTTTTAAAAGGGCTTCGCATCTTGGATCAATAAGGTGGTGGGTTGTTCAACATTATTACAGGGTGCTCTATCAACAATGCAAATGGTAACTAAACAAAATAAATAATATGTGAAATCATAACCTAATCACTGTAGACTATATATATATATATATGTTCATGCCATAATCTATTTCAATAAATTTACTATTCATTTTAGCAAAATATGTTTTCACTTTTAACATTTATTACTTGAGCCTATATGAATTACAATTTATAACATGCATACTTTTTTCATTGTTAATTGTTGATTAAAAATTATAACTATCTACTCTAAACATTTTTTTTCAATATTTATCAGTTCAAAAAAAATGATTTATAATTCTAGACAACATCCATCAGCATGCTCAGTATACTTGTTTTAGTTTCTTCACATTTAATGTTTTTTTATTTTGTATTTACACCTTTAACAGTTATAAAGTGAAAAATTTTATTAAATATTATTAAATTCAATGTTTATGAATTAATTGGCTATTCTATTGTTTGTATGACATTTAATTTTAGCTCTAATTGTTAAATGTTAAATTCATGTTTTCGCCAACTGACCTCCATTTCCCGATGCTTATTGGGCTGAATCATGACATAATACTGAGTAATTGTGTTATTGGTTGTAATACATTTTGATTTACTTAACTTTATGTGAGAATACATTAATTATTAATAATTTGATATTATAATATATGTATGATGTGTTGGGATCCTTTATGTTGCTTTTGTGATGGTTTATTAGTAGGTTCATTTATGTGTATTGTATTTTCTTATGAACAAAAAAGGTAAACTTGCTACACTTTCCAATGCAACCAAGTTATGTGTCAATGAATAAATAGAAGATGTGCCTTTGAAGTAAAGCTTAGAAGTGTATTCAAGAGTAATTTTATTAAATATTAATAAATTTAATGTTTATGGATACTTAGTTCTTCTCGTAGTTTAAATGATATGTTTGATTATAGCTCTAATTGTTAAATGTTAAATTCAAGTTTTCTCCATCTGACCTCCATTTCTCCGTGATTTTAGGGACATGTCGTGACAATATCAGGTAGCTATGTTAGAGAACTCTGTTAAAATACACATTTTGATTTACTTAACCTTATGTGGGAATGTAATAATTATAAATAATTTGATATTATATATGTATAATATATATATATATATATATAAATGATGTATTGTGATCATTGATTTTGCATTTGTGATGGTTTAGTAGTAGGCTCGATTATTTGTAATGTATTTTTGATGAATAAGTAAAAGTTAATTTGCCAAAATTTTGAACCCATTATAACCAAGTAATGTGTCCAACGGGTAAATAGAAGAGACACCTTTGAAGTTAAACTTGGAAACATATTCAAGAGTACAATTTTATAACTTGTGCAAAGATTTGTTGGCATCATGAGAGCTATAAGCATCAAGTTCGTTAATGCATAAATCTAGAGGATCTCTGCTAGCATAACTTAGGCAAAGATTTGTTGGCATCATGAGAGTAATATGCATTAAGTTTGTTAATGCATAGATTCAAGTTCTTCCAGGTCAATTATTAAATAATGAATAAAAATATAAGAAATGGAAAGCATCACAATCAAGCTTACATTATCACTGAGGTTACGATATTCTCCAGAATTTATGATAACCAAAGCAGGCGTCAAATATACAAATGAGCTTCCCTGAACCAATGGAAGTCTAGTACCAAAATATGTGTGCATTATTGTCGTAACACCAGACACGAATAGTACAGTTGAAATAACATTTGCAGTTTCTTCCTGCCAACATAAGCAATAGCATACCGAGGTCATTTTTAAACTTTCTCAAACTGAAAACAAACAAAAAAGGCTTACATCAGTTCCACCCATGGATGGAACCATGATCAGAGGTATGAATATAAGTGAACCAGCCAGTGAAAGATAATGCTGGATTCCATATAAAAACAGCCGACCTGCAGAAATAGGCATCGATAACAAGTGTAAGAAAAGATAGTACTGCAGTTTCCATCCTACACTCATAACATTAATTGCAATTTCAAACTATTTTGCATAATTTATGCAAAAGAAAATTCACATTGAACATGAATAAACTATTATTTCAAAATGTCAACACTTCGAGGGAACTGAAGTTTTGTAAAAGTTAAATTCAAAATCTTCACCTTATAATAGCATGAAGCCCATCACTCGAACAACGAAAACCGGTTAAGATAGGATCAAAAGATAAAAGCAAACATCTCAAAATAAGCACAAATCTAGAAGTGAACATGGGTCCTTTCAAAATTAAATAAAAGATAAAGAATCTGAATTAGAACGACTAGACTTACATAAACTGAATATATACATTCCTTCCGGTCCTTCTCTTATGTCCTTATTCTTCAACAATAACTTCTACTCTACCACCACCATGTCACACTGCTGCAGGCATTGCTCGTTTAGGTGTGGTTTCCATTTGACCAAGTCATAAAACCGCAAACTTTGCATCTCTCCTCCCTCATTCACGCCCTCGCCCTCTCCCTCTCACCCTCTGCTCTCCCATTATACAACCAAGATAAGGTCAGTCACCTTATGTGACTCATAAAAAGTGTAACTTTATAGAATTAGCACCCTTCTAATTGCGAGATCTACTCTCTGATTTTGCATTCCAACACTAGCACCAATGCCGATAACAAACTCAATCCTCTCTGGCAGCCTCCCAAGTTATCAAAATTGTAATTATTTAATTAGATTTATAAAAAATACAAAATATATCTGCAAAACCTTAATTTTTTGGCTCTTTTTTAAATAAATTAAAGCCGAGTTGACCGGCATCGCCTGTTGCGCCAAATTTAAGGTATTACTTGTGTAATTATCTTCAATTTTTCATCTTGGACAGCCATATATCTACGTAAAACCCTAATTATGTGCTCTCCAATTAGGTCCTAATCAATACCAAACACGTCCTACATTGTCCCTTAAGCGATCCATCAAAGCTTAAGGCATGATTTTTGTCAAATTGTTATTTAATTTTTTAAATAGTTGAATTAAACCATATATTAAATCTCAACCTTCCTACCTTAGTTAAATATGCTGGAGATGATTACTCTTTAAACTAACACATTCAAACCTCGAAATTTCAAATAAAAATGGATAATTGTAATTAAATAACAATGTGTTTTTTCTTTTTTATTTTAACTAGTTTTAGCATTTATAAATTTTAAGACAGATTTTAGATTATAACTTAGAATCATGTAAAGTTAAACCTAATATCAGTTTTCTCTTGCTAAATCAATTAAAATTTACATATTTTTTCTATATATTGAGAATTGAGCTAAATAAAAATGATTAATCAATTAACTACAAGATAATCACTTACAATTATACATTCAATATTATATGATGTTTAAATATTCTATTTTACATGTTAGAATCTTACATGGATTACCAAGCCTGTTGAACATAACCATGTTAAGAAAGGAAAAGTTCAATGTGATATCAATATATATGAATATATTAAAATATAGATGTCAAATTATAAGATGCAGCACACACTTTTATATAAATACACATGGCAGAGACCTATGTGCACATTACTTTCATAATGAATCTTTCCTAGATATAGAAACCTCCCAAGTTTTGAAGAGATTTCTTATTGCGATTCCTTAGATCGTATCATTCAACTTTACTACATAAGCATTCCATCCAGAATGCAAGTGAAAATGATAGTTAAATAAATATTATGCAATTTTAAACCCAATCAAAGTTGACTTGCATGTACATAATTTTTTATTTTTATTATTCCATATTAGTGTATTATTTATTAAAGCTATTAATTTATTTCAAATTTAGCCCATACTGCTTTTTGAACCGTCTGCATTTATATCTATTTTCATCTTATTAGTTATTTGATAAAAATTATAATTATCCACTTTAAATTTGTTTAATTAATATTTTTATATTAGAATTAAATGGTTGCTAGTTGTATTGATTTGATATGCACTAGTTACTACATTCAATACATATTGTCTTTAGTTACTTTTTCAACAGTAGTTTTTTTCTTTTTTGTTAGTGGTTGTACTTGCATCAACTCTGTGATATGTATAATTTTTTTAACAATATTATTTAACTAAATATTTTAGTGATAGGTTGGTTTTTCTCTTTGTTGTTTGGATGATATATTTATGTAAACTTAAATGCTTAAATGTTCAATTTATATTTTTTGTCATTTGACCCCTATTTCCCAATACTTGATTCAATACCAAGATGATAATGTCATCCAATCAAGATAACCAACTTAAGAAAGCCCAAAACCACAATATTCTAATTCACAAGAATGGAGTTAGTATTGGTTTAAAATTTATAGTTGTAAGGATACATAAAAAATTTTGTGGATACAATGAAAATTTATAGGGTTATAGCTAAGGTAAGTATTATGTGCAAGAATGAAGTTAAAAATGTTGGTTCAAATAGCTAACACTTGATTAAGGGTGAATTAAAATGTGGTTAATTGTAAAACTATCAAAGGAGAAATTTTGAGTTCTTAAAAATAGATAGAGAAATTTGAACAAGCATATAAACAATCACAAAATAAAAAAAAAATTGTGGATATTAAAGAAAAAGTACACAAACAAATTTATAAAAGTTTAGATCCATCTGTCCTACATCCACACTCTTTGAAGACTATCTACGAGATTCCACTTAACCCAAGTCAACATGCCTTTGCAAATGCAAGCAGAGAAACCTTTGTACAGTCTATTTTGCAAACTTTAGCAGTTGAGCTGTCGAGATCACCCTTCTTCCCAAAGCTTTATTTTGAGGGGTATGATGGCTCGATGCCGGCTCAGCGGAAACTGTCCCGGTATTCGGGTGTTCACATACTGCAGGATCATATTGAACAATTTCAGAGAAAAAAGCATACACATACAAAAGCCAAAGATATTTCTCATTCATTTTTAAAATTACATATTACAAAAATTTTCATCGTACATCACGAACATTGTTCAACCTTTTAAAAATAAAGAGAAAATAAAAAGATAAATAAAGTTAAAGTAGCGTCGTCGATCCATTGTCTTCTTCAAGCTTCCCCAGAAGTACCTGACCTGATATTATTTAGAAAATAATACCGGGATTGGAATTCCTAGTAATTGAAGAATATTATAAGTACCACAGTAAATAAAATAACATTATATTTTTATAAAAGTAAATATGCGATTAGCAGATATAAGGATAAAAATGCAAGAAAGTAAGGTAATAGCACAAAAATGAATAAAAGTTTTCTGTAACAAGTATTATCACAAAATGTAGGTTACTGATGGCATTTTTATAGTAACACACCACGAATGTCACTGATGTCATTTTTCCAGTGACCCAAGAATATTGTTGATGCCATTTTTCCAGCAACCCACGAATGAAAAGGATGTTGATTTCTAATAACCAACCAAACACGAATGTTAATAATGTCATTTTTCCAGTGACCCACGAATATTGTTGATGTCATTTTTCCAACAACCCACGAATGAAAAAGATGTTGATTTCTAATAACCAACCAAGCATTAATATTACTGATATCATTTTTCAGTAACCCACGAATAAAAAAGATGTTGATTTCTAACAACCAACCAAGCATTAATGTTATTAGCGTCATTTTCTAGTAACCCATGAATGAAAAGAATGTTGATTTCTAACAACCAACCAAGCATTAATATTACTGATGTCATTTTTCAGTAACCTACGAATGAAAAGGATATTGATTTCTAACAACCAACAAAGCTTCAAATGAATTTGGCTCAAAGCAAATAAGCGAAGCTAAGCAGTAATAAATTATAAAAAAAGTAATACATATCATATACTTGGTACCTTTATTCTTTAAAATTCAAAGTTTGACAGTTCGACTTTTGAATCTACATTTAGATTTGGATATATTTAAACTAGCTTTTAGCCAATGTTCTTAGGAGTAATTACTATCTTCTTTTCCATTCTGTTTTCTTTCGCTTTTACATTAGGTTGGCATTATTATTATGATAATAATAATAACATGCGAAAGTAAAAGACATAATGAAAATGATAGAAATTAAATTGCAGAAAGTAATAATAATAATAAAACGTTAGAATGAAAAGTGTCCGAATGGAAATAATAGTCATCTTATAACATATGCACTGTTAAATATTATTGATTAATGACAATAATGCTAATATGATGACATAATATTATCATATTTATTTTCATAATAATGATATATTAAGTATATAATAGTATTAGCAAAATCTCCTAATTCATACCTCATTTCCCTCTCCTCTTACCTAGGATAGTATTGTCGGGAGGCTGAGGGAGGTTGGACGGCTGAAAGAGGTGGCCGAAATGGTGCCTGGCTGATGGCCGGCAAGAGGAGGGAGGAGGGCTGCTGCTGGAAGGGGAGGCTAGCAGTAGGGAGATGGGGCTAGTTGGCTGCATTGGAGGGCCGGAAAGGAAGCTGATGTGTGTTATGATGTAATGAACACCCTCGCGCCAAAAAAATTTGATTCGAACAAATATCTTATTTTATATTAATTTCTGAAATTTTAAACTTCAAAAATTAATTTAGGTTAAACTGGCGCTTCAAAATTTATGAAACTTCTCCAGCAACTTTTAAATAATATTCTTAACATAATGACATGAAAATCGATGAATTCAGACACGTATTTTGATGTTCTTTATTTATTGAATTTAAGAAAATTCAGAAATTAAAGCGGGAGTTTCCGTTATCCGGATTTCTCCCAAACTATGGCACTTTGATCTAAAAATTTATTCTCATCTAAGGGTATTTTCGTTTGCCCTAATTTGAAATCCCCGGGATCCTGATTTCTGAGGCGGGATTTGACCTAATTTATAAAGTAACGATATTAAGTCGTTACACAGAGCAACCACAATTTTCGCTTGCACAACCCGCAAGTGTAGACATGAATAATCAAAGAAGAAACGAGAGCTTGAGCGTAAGCCAATGCCTTGAAGTGAAATCATCAAGATCTTGAACCTTAGAGAGAATTAGAAAATTGGAGCACTTGAGAAATCAAGAATTGAGGGCTTGACAATTTATAGATGGGTTCTAAAACTCTAAATATACATTAAATATGAAGCATTTATAAGGCAAAACAAACTGAGCAATTGTGGATGGTTTGTTTAACGAGCTTATTATAGTTCGTTGAATGAACTGATTAAACGTGCCTAAAATTTGACAATTAATGATTGATTGATTAGTTAATGAAAATCTATATTCATAAAATCAATAAACTTAAATGTTATAACAATTATTGTCTTATGTATAGTAGTCGTACTTAACTGTTTAGATCCAATGTCATTTAATTAGTAAGAGTATCATAGGTTTGTTGAACAAAGACTAATGATTAACTTATTAATTTATTAAAATACTCATTAAATTGATTTATTTAAAGTCCTTGAATGATTAATCTGTTGGATGTAGCCCAATTCATTTGACAATTTAAGAGAGACTAGTCATTTTAATTGTAAAAACTTTATACTCTTGTTTTAGGTGCTTAAACTTAAATTAGCTAAGAATTAAATTACAATAAATAATAACAACTACACCAAATTTTAATCCCACTAAGTGGGGTTGGCTATATAAATCCTTTGATTCCATTGAGCACGATCAATAAAAGTCCCTCTCTATGTTCCAAATAGAGAAGATTTTCTAATGGTTTCAAATAAAATGAATAAAAATAACTATATTTAAGTCTTCAAAGTTTTTTGCATTGTCTTCAAGAGTAGAATTTCGAAAGTCCTTTGAATTTTCTAAATCTTCATGAATAATCATCTGCAGCCAAAACTCAATGAATTCCTTGATTTCATGCTAACTTTGAACTTGTTAAAAAGCTAAAATTGAAACATCATTCAATCCATTAGTAGTATTGCCAAAAAATAAAATTATGGACTATAATTGTCAAACTAAATAAACATTAAATATCATGAGTCTCATAGGGATATCAATTTTCCTTTTTTTAATGAGTGCATCGCTGGATTTTGGTTTTACATAAAATTGAAATTATTAAAATACCAGTTATTGAATTAATTTCAGTATAATAATGTTTATGCAACTAGCTTAAAAATTATCCTTGACTATAAGCTATATTTTTAAATTCATGAAATATGAAAATTTATTAAATTTTGAATTAAAAATTTGAATGTTCTAAATTAAAACATTAAAATAGCCAGAAAAATAAAAACTAAAATGAATAGCCCCAAACACAACCAAGATATTTTTTTTGAGCACAACTAGAATATATATATATATATAGACATGTATATATATATATATAAACCATAATAAAATTTCCAAGCATTATCTCCCTTTGCAATCACAAAAAGAGGCTACAAAATACAAAAAAAGAAATGTTAAAATCAACTTGCTGATCATTATCATCAAAATCTGGTGGCACATTCCACCACTCCTAATAGAGCACCTAGAATTTCTAGAAAGTTGACAGTAACTGGTGTCTAGTTTGAATGGGAATCCACCTCTCATCCCAAGTGGTGAGTGGCCTCAATCCATGATATTCAGTCATCAATGGAGTTAACTATAATCTCATCATAAGAACGACAACTTGATGGCTCGCCAATGGAGAAAATTACTTGTCTCCTAATGCAGTGGTGAATGAAAGCACCTCCTTTGTCCTCTCCTTCGTCTCTACATAAATGGGCTTTGCAACTAGGGTGGCTCTAGAATGGCTTTATATAAACTGAAAGTCGCTATGGTGGAACGATTCAACCTACTCATCTGCAATGAGAAATCCAAGAAAATAAGCAATAGTGTAAATTTTAAGATCTTTAGCCTCAATGATGGATTAAATCTTGAGATCTCACAATGAAGAAAAGCTTCTTAAGACTTCATTTATTTTTCTAACATTGGAAAATCCCTTTCCCAGTGCCAAGATCTTCATCAATTTCATTTTATTTCAGAAATGAACTCTTCCAGTTTCATTCAAAAAAGTTTATATTCATGCATCTAGGTATTAGTGAGAGATTGTCAAACATTTTTCATTCCTTCATAAGTCAATATAAGTGTATGCCAAATTTCATTTTCCATTGTACATAATGACACAAGAACACAAGAGAAACATTTAAGTTCTGAAGAACATGACAGAAACATTTAAGTGCTCTTGCAGCTAATTGCACTTTTAATGGTTCAATCCTTAAATGGAGTAGATGGCTTTTAATAGCCTTCATCGATGTGTTCACATACGGCAATCAGTCAATTATAAAAAGTTTTGCATTCACATTTTTTGAAAATCAAATGCCATCAAACGATGATGGACACGTGTAGAAAGCACTACCCAAGCTAATGACAGCTCCTCCAAGAAGGTGTCATAAATATGGCCAGATATTTACTGCACTTGACTACTAGAACAAACCAAAATTGAGACATGCTTTGTACGGCTTCTTAGTCCTAATGGCTAAGAAACACTTGAAGGTTTTTCTATGACACGAGATAAATTGGGTTATAACGATTTGTATAATAAACAAATGAGAGAAAAAAAATGATTGAGAGAAATTTGAGGAAACACACAAATACACACATAAATAAAAATATGAAAATTAAAAAAATAAAAAGCAATTTGATTTATAATGATTCAGATCCATATGGTCCTACAATGCTTTTTAAATATTTTATCCATGAAATCTACTCAAAACAAGCCAACATTCCTTAACAATGCAAACAGAAAAACCTTTGTACAATATACCTCCTTTGCAAATTATGGTGATGAATCTGTCAGGATCATCCTTCATCCCAAGACTTTGCATGGCAAAACTGCCATGATCTTTGCTTTTACAACTTAAAAGTTTAGGCATAAATGTTGAAAGAATAAAAGAGAGCTTGAGCCTCAAACTTGTACCTTAGAGTTGTTTGAAAATATGAGCACTTGAGAAACCAAGAACTAAGAGCTTGAGAGTATATACAGATAGGGTTCTAAAGTTCTTAATCTCCATCAAATGTAAGCTATTTACAAGTATAAAACTAAGTAACTCTGGATGATTTATTGAATGAACTTATAATAGTTTATTTAATGTAAAAATAAAACTACCTAAAATCCAACATTCAATGGCTTTATGATTAGTTAAAATGAAAATCTATATTTGTTGAAAGAAAATCTATATTTGTTGAAAGAAAATCTATAATTATAGTATGTACAGTAGTCATTATTTATTGTCCATGCCTACTAACATTCTTTTAACCAAAGTATCACAAATTCGTTAAATGGAAACAATAATTAATTTAATAAAATTAAAACAATAATTAATTTAATAAAATTAATCATTATACAAATTCGTTTAAAGTCATTCATAAGAAATTTGTTGAATAAATATTGATTTGTTTAACAAATTAACAAATTAACAAAGGCTATAATTTTAATTCTAGCAACAGCTAAAATATTTTAGTTATGACCGCTTAAACTTAAATAATCTAAGAATTGAATTACAATGATAAAAACAACTAAATCTGTCTTCTATATCTTCACACTGTCTTCAGAATTTATGCTTGAAAGATCCTCTAGATCTTCTATTCATCATGAATTATCTTCTACATCTTAACTTCTAATAATTCATGGGTTTCATGTTTGAAATTGAACTTGCAATAACCTAAAATTGAAATCTTATTTAAATTATGAACAACTTTGCAAAATAAAGATATGGGCTGTAATCATTAAAACCAAATGAACCATAACAATAAAGGGCCTCATTGGATCATCAAAGAAGTAAAGAACGACTAAGATGAGGCGATGTGACAAAAAAGCCCCCAAAAATTGATGTCATTAAGCTGACCTAATAAATTATCGCTCAATAGGATTCAAAAAATTTCATTAATAAGAAAATTCAATACAACAGGGTACTAGATGGTTTTGCTCTGCATCAAAGCATTTCTCTATAAATGTGTTATTTCTAATGAAATACGATGCCTTTTTTAGCTTATGAAGTAATGTTTTCAAATTTATAAAGTTAATTAAAATGTATTAGTAAAATCCTAACCATATATAAGAACATACAAGTAGTAAAAAATAAGGGTCAGCTCCACCATATGTGATTACTCCAAAAATTTGAGAACTAATAAAGCACTAATTCCTTGCACCACTCTCTCATCAAAGGCTTTCAATATCATAGGAAAAATATATTAAAAACTTTTAAATAAATTTAAAATGAATACATAAAACCTTCTAAAAAAAAGCTTAAAATAAATGGCAGCAAGCTATATCTACTTCAATAGATAATAATAAGGCTCTTATGAGGAGAGGTAGCACATTAGAAGCTTATCATATAATTTATCGAAGTTTCATCAGATATCTATAAACAATTATAAGAGCAAATGCAGTGTAATCAACAAGTTTACTATAAAGTTTTATGCAAACTCCAAGAAAAAACCATCATGGAGAAACCAAGAGGAAAACAAAGATATCTACAAAAAATAGAAGATTACAACATATGATCCAATTCCCCACTAGATTCAAGGCTATTTGAATGCACTAATAGTGATTTGAACAAAATTATTGAATGGTATGAAGAGTACCCCATGCTATGCATTTGCATTAGGCCAAAAAGATTTTCTTTGTCACTAAAAAAGTAAGCAATAGATGTACAATCTTCAGCTGAAGCAGAGTTTAACGTAGCAATTATGGCTATAATTCAAGCAATATGAATAAATCTACTTGAAGATATAGGTAATTCAAAAAAAGAAAATACAAATGTGATTTCAAGTTGGCTATAACAATAACCAAAAATTGAATATTTATGATATAGCTAAACATATTAATATCAACTATCACTTTATTTAAGAAAAAAACAATTAGCAAGTATATTAACAAAAGCTATGCCAATTTTAAAGATCAAAATACTTTGTATATGATTAAAGCCACTGAAATTCACATCAGCAAAGAGTTGCATGAAATATTTATGTATTAAGATTGACTTTAGTATATCTAAAACAAACTATATGAAATGTAAATTTAATCGTAAAGAAATCATAATCCTGATAATATAGCTATTGAGGACCATGAAATCAAGAAGAGCGTGAGATTCAAATAAGTTGATTTAATTACTCAAAATAAGGGTGAAATAGAGAGCAGTGTGATTAATAGGTTCCAAGCTGGCTAAATGAAATGGAGAAGCGCTTATGGAGCGTTGTGAATCAGGAAATCCCACTTTAAATTGAAGTAAAATTTTATTGTGTAACTATATTACCGGCTATGCTTTTTATGGTTGAATGTTAATCAATAAAGAAAAAACTTATCCACAAAATAAGAGTTACAGAGATGAGAAGCTAAGGTGCATGATTGGGTATACTTAAAAGAATAGAATGAGAAATTAGTTCATTTGTAGCAAGGTCAGAGTGGTTCCAATTGTGAATAAGATTAGAGAATGTCGCCTCAAATGGTTTTGGCATATTTAGGGTAGGTCGTTCGATGCCCTTACTAGAAAATTTGAGTATATGAATTTTTCTCTTATTAAAAGAATAAGAAAAAGACAAAAATGGCATGGGAAGAAATCATTAGGCAGTATCTTCTTTAATAAGAGCATAAGGGTACTTCTATTTGATCATGCACAATAAAAATAAAGGACGCATATAGCCGAACCCACCTAGTGAGACTAAGGCTTAGTGTTGTTGTTGTTATATTAAGATTGACTTTAATAAACTTAATAGGCCTAATTTTATGAAGTTATATATTTTAGAATAATCATTTAGTATAGAATTATCAATAAAATTTGAGAATTGTAGCGCATTCTAGCTGATAAATTGTAACTATTAAAGTGATTTTTTTTAGCATAAATGTAATCATACATAATGAAATGTCATTAGCATAACCAGAGGCAAGTTCTACCATTTTTAAAAATGCTAGAATTTTGGAATAAAATATGTTTTTCCCTTCCTCCACTCTCTCCACTAAATTTATGGAGCAATTTTTCTTGATTCAATTTTCAACAATTTCAAATGTAATCAAATTATATGCTTCCGCAATTATTTAATATAAAGTTAATGTAAATGAAATACTTCATGTTCATTAAAAATTAAAAGAACTCGGTATTTCATTTAATGCATATATATATATATATAACATAAATTAAGAAAAACAAAATAGTTGTTATCACATATTTTCACTAGGAATAAAAGTTGCCGCTGCGTGATCAATGTCACAAATTTGAGTTATGACAACAGCCTCTTTAATATTATAAAGTAAACCACGTATAATAGAATAGCCTTGCCTTTCTACAAATCTCCCATTAGCAACATTCACCAGGCTAACCCTTATATAATTACCAGTAGTCAATTAAAGAATCCTCAGATTAAACATTTCATTCAGTCAATTAAGGAACTTCATTGATAAGCAACAAAATGAAATAAGAGTGCATATTTAAATGTTCTTGATACGATTTAGAGGAGGCCTAGGCCCTAGGCGTTAGCTGTAGTCTATAATAAGGGCTCAAAGAATTTTAGTGGCCTGTAACAATATGTTGATCGATGAAACAAAACAAATCACATCAAATCATGTGATGAGAATCTGCAAAAATCAAAATAAAATACAAATGAAGGCAAACAAACCAAAACCCGGAGTTTCCAATAGGTCGCACATAAGCCCCGATTTAAAAGGCGTAATCTGCTGCTCCGGAGGGTTCAAAAACAAATCAACCTCCACTTCATCTTTTCTCCTCTCCCCATCCCCAAATCCCGTAGTCATCGCAGGATCCTCATTCATGCGCTCGATTCCATTTATACCCTCACGCTTTGCCCCCATCCACGCATCATTTCCAGACCCTCTGCGCTCCTCCTTCAAGCCAACTTCCGGATCAACCCCCGTTTTCTTCTTCTCCTCTTCAATTTTCTTTCCTACATCTTTCAAACCAACCAGCTCGGAATTAAGTTCCTTCACATGATTGATCTCAATACCAGTTCTTCTCTCCCCCAAAATCGGCTCCAACTCGACCTTGGAAGCCTCGCCATTCCCTTGCCAGTGGCATTTGCCATGCTCCAGATCCAAGCCCGCCCTTCCAGCAGGTGGCGGCGGAGGATGTCGTTCAGGTGCTGCAGCATCCTCCCCTCTCTCTTCAATGACGCTGCTAAAGATGCTTTCGCCTGAGAAATTAGGATTGAAGCCAGTTCTCTTAGCCCATGATTTAAGCTCACCGGGATTGTGATCCGTCTTAGAGATGAACCGCTCGATCCCAGGCGGCCAAGGACCCGGCCGCCGGCGGTCCTTGTCTGATCTCGGTCTGTCCTGCACCTCAGATTTCCTCTCCATTTTTCTCGGTGGAGAGAGAGAGAGGATTGGAGATGAGATTCAAAAGGAAAAAAGCGAGCAGCCGGAAGGAGTGCGTAGTGCGAAGTGCGGAGTGCGGAGTGCGGAGTGCGGAGTGACCAAGAATGAGTTGGAGCGACTAGAGACTGTAATAAGAGCGAAAATAATTTGCGGGTAGCATGTCTCTTTTCTCTCTCTGCTAAGGCGCGCGGTTGCGACATCTCAACGGTCGGTCGGCATGTTTACGGAAGGATATTGGGTTTAGCAGGGATTTACGATAACCACCAAACCCCAACCCCAAAATATGCATATACCGACTTTGATTTAAGAGGAAAAAGAGCTCACGAAACTAAGATAATAAGGCTTCAATTTGGCCCGAAATTTAAAATTTGAATTTGACTTAACTCGGACTCAAGATATTTGACTGAACCCAAACTTGACTCAAAAATTTTCGAGTCGAGTTTGAGTCATATGTCTTGACTCGAACCTTATTTAAAATGACTCTAACTCGACTAGAACTTGACTCAAACTCGGCTCAAATTTGAACTCGAACAAGTTCAATGTGAGTTCGAGTATGGGCTGACTCAACTCGAACTCGATTCAAAGCCAACCCTATGTATGATAATAGAAAGTCAATTTTAGCAAAATGATATGCCTTTTTAACAATAATATCATTATAATATAATATGTTCATTAAAAAAATGATTATCACAAAAATAACAATTAAGTTTGCATCCATAAAATCATCATAGCAACGTAATATATCATCTTCAATTCAATGTCAAAATTAAAATCATTTTATCCAAGTGTATCTTTCCCAAGATACTCTTAGAAAAACTCCTTGGCTTCTTATGGCTAAGGATTAATCATGAAGCAATTGAGAAATCACTAGAAGCTATATCTAAAGTATTGAACTCTTTAAGTCAATTCAATTTTAAGTTTACATCACTACCTATAATATTATTTGGGTAGCTAGTAGTGTTCATAGAGCCAACCATTTTTAACACATCTTCTACAATTTGAGTTAATATAAACTTTTTCAGAGCAGAGCAATTTTTATTTGGTGGTATCTTCAAATTAATCTTTAACAAGAAATTTGCACAGTCCAGCATGCCATCAAATTGAGAAATAAGAAATATATATTTGATGGTGATTTTATAAATGGCTTGACTATTAATGCACATTCGCCAATAACCAATTTTTCTTAGGAGTTGTTAAAGTCGAGACTGCACTTGAACTAAGACTTGTATGAATCCTTTTTGAAGCAAGTATTTAACACGTCTCTTAATTTCGACATATTTAGTAGGGTTCATTCTATAGTGAGAAAGGTTTGGGAGTTGTGATACTGAAATTAAGTCAATAACATATTAGATGGATCTAAGTGGCAATAATTCAACATGGAGTTTCTCACATGCATTATCAATAAATTCAAAAGGACATGTATAACTTTTTCGAGCATATGAATTCTATTAGTTGTTTACATGCAAAATTAATGTTTTTGGGATCAAAAAAAATTTCTTTAATATATCAAATCTCATGGATCTTACATTAATGATTGAAGAAGGTTATGAAGAAGAATTAGAAATGTATAGCTAATATTGCTTAATCAACCCCCTATTATAATTAATTGAAATTTTGCACAATATTTTTGGTTGAATGCCAGAAGTTGACTTGTGAGGTGATATTGATAGTACATTCTCAATATGTTTAATTGGCTAGCTTTGATGGCTTTATTATTATATTTGAAAAAGTATGTATTTTCTCTATAATGAACTACAACTAAATTATATAGTCATGGTAGTTCAAATAGTATATGAGTAATATCCATAGTGAGTTCATCACACTAGATTTTATCTTCATAACTATCAATATTGATCAAAATTAGACATTGACTAGTTATAGGAAGAGATTTTTTCCTAGGTGTGCTCTGAATTGCACCGCTAACAGATCTTAAATGTGCCACACATTGCACCGTTAATGATAAGTTATACTTATTCAATTCATACTATGCCAAATTCCAATGAAACAAGATCAAAGTGATCAAAATTTAAAAAACAAAAGGACACTTCCCTTTTTATTATCTAATTGTTTAACGTGTTTCAGCTTAATATGCATATTAATCTAAATATTATAATATTTAGAATTCTTAACCATGGGAGTCACATAATTCATATTCTATTTCAAATGAAATCAACACATCTCATGGTTATAATGTTATGCCAACCTAAATTACCACATGTTAAGAGTACATACACATAAATTAACATGTCTTAAGAAAAGTGATATTTTAATTACACTTATCACAGCACATAAGGATAAGAGATATACATCCTTTCACAATTTTTTCTCTCAAACTAAGATGCCCAAATCCCTACTTATAAATACACATTAAAATTAGAATATTTATTCTTAATTGAACTGTACTTATTTAATTATCTAAGATAAGACTGAAACTCTACAATTGTATACAAGACAGATCAACTAATCCTATATACTACTGAACATAGAATTAGATCTATGAATATGTACTACATTCTCACATGATAATATTAATATTATCATACTTCTAATTCTAAATAGACTATTTAATAATCAAAGAATTTCAAGCAATATAAAATATAGCCAATTTTCAAAGTGGTCCTACCACTAAGCTCCACAGAAATAACATCTAAGTTCCTCAATTTAGTTTTACTATTACAAGAGGATATGTTCAATCTAGTTTACACTAGGTTAATACTACCACAATAATATAAAATCAATCCTTGGGGTTTTTATGGTGAATCTAGGATTTTACCTTAATATATTACAAATAAGGCACCTTATATCAATAATTTAACTTAACTATAATTACTCTAATCATATTGTCTATCCATACCCTTAAAGACATTTTTACGGTTGTTGCTTATGTCAACTAATAATGCAAGTTAAAATCATGATCAAATAGTTACTAACTCATGTAAGAGCTCATACAATTCATAATTTCTAAAAGGAGTTGAAAGCTACAATCAATGATGCAAATATTTATTATCTTGATTCAAAGAGTTAATATTTAAATTCATAAGATAAATCAATAAATTTAGATTTTGTTTGTTTGATGAATTAATATATTTTATTAACTGATTTAATGATATTAAACATGTTAATTCTTTAATTTTGAGGTATGTTGACTTACCTCGTATTATTATGGTTCTAGCTTATGCCAACTAATAAATCCTTTCGTAACTTTTGAAGTATGTTTACTTACCTCATATTTTTCTTAAGTTATAAATACATTATTTTTAGTTTTTCCCATTTCAATTGTCACTTTGCAGCACCTTTACTGCTTAATATGATTTGTGATATCATAAGAATTTAATAATAATTTATCAGTCTAAAATATACTTAAAAAATTTGTCTAACATAATTATTTTTTCTTAGCTGGGACCCAGGCATATAAAAACCAACATGTCATATTTAAGGCATTTCCAGAATCCAGCTTCAAGTAAGGAACATGAGCAAGATGATGACCCTTCTTGTGGGGACCCGATGCCGGGTTAGTGGCAGCTAATCCAACACCGGTTTTGGGGTAGCCCTCTAACAGCATGGTCATATTAAATGATTAAAAAGACATAATATGTAGGCATCAAATATAACTCATTCATTCAATAATTTAGAAAGATCATAAAGATCCAAATAAGGCAAAAAGTTACAAACTTTAAATAACTTAAAAGTAGTAAATCAGTAGGTAGCAGTATCAGCACTGCTTGATCCTTATCATCTTTTCTCTAAAATGAGCTGCTAATCTGGGCACATTTCAAAAGTGCGGGCATTTAAATACCAATTAGTTGTGACACTAATTACTAATATATGTTAACTTTACAATTGTTAAATAATAAGAAAATAAATAATAATTTGATTAGAAATAAAAAGCTTTATAAATTTATCCTTGCAAACTTATTTTAATTGCACTAAAATTTTTGCATAAAAATAATTATTGTCATAAAAATAAATATAAAATTTTACTATTTGATATCTAACCAAATATGATTTTATTGGGTAAGTACAAAATTGAGGAAAATGAGAGTTCTATTTTGTGTTACATGTCACAACTTTTCTCTATACATACCCCTCAAAGGCTTATCAGTATAAGCTCATTATGACTCCTGATGTCTGACAGACTCATCATAGCAGTTATTTGATAAGCTAAAAATAGATCAACAATAAACCTTGCTATTTATTTATCCAAACTTTTTTATATATCGTTTTATGTGACTTTTAAAAGCATTTTTATCAAATTTGTGCGCTGTTGGGCACAAAAGCATATTAAACAAGAGTAATAAAAGACATATTATATATTTTCTTAGTGCATGAATAAGAAAGTCAAAAATCAATTATCTGCATAATTTTGTACTTGATAAGTAATTACTCGAAAACTTAATAGTTAATTTATTTAATAATGATAATTATATTAAAAGAAAATAAATTATTATTATAAATAAAATAATATTTATAATAATTATATAAAAGAGATAATTTTTCTTCATTATCTCATTATCATTTAGAATTTATTATTTCTCTTTCTTATATAATAATAGGTATAATAATAATAATATTAATAATAATAATTTATTATTTTTAATTATTATATAATAATAATACTAACTTTATAATATATGTACATTAATTTATAATATGTATCAGCATAATAATAACTTTATTATTATCATTAATAATAATAATAGTGATAACTATATATATATATAAGGAAAATGACTAAAATAAAAGTTGTAAAATTAAAAAATAAATAAATAAATATATATATATATATATATATATATACAAAGAGAATGACTGAAATTAAAGTTGTAAAAATTTAGAAATATATATATATATAGAAAAAAAAAATGATAGAAATGAAAATTGTAAAAATTAGGATATTATATAGTAAAAAAGAAAGAAAATGACTAAATAAAAGTTGCAGAAATTAAGAAATATATATATATATATATATAAAATAACAGAAATAAAAGTTATATAAATTATATATATATATATATATATATATAAATAATAAAAATAAAATTGCAGAAATTAAGAAATATATATATATATATATATAAAGAAAGGAAAATGACAGAAATGAAAGTTATATAAATTATATATATATATATATAAGAAAATAACAAAAATAAAAATTGCAGAAATTAAGAAATATATATATGTATATATATATATATATATATATATATATAAATGAAGTTACAAAAATTAAAAAAAAAATATATATATATATATAAATGATTGAAATGAAAATTGTATAAATAAAATATAATAATAATTAATAATAATATTAATGTTATTATTATTATTAATAAAAAAAATGAAAAAAATATAAAAATTTTCATATCTTTCTCATTCTTACTATTGATGAGGTTTTATTGGAGGACGGCGGGGAGAACAAGTGGTGGCCGAGGAAGAATTGGTTGGGAGAAGAGGAGTGGGGAATGAGTGGGGAAGGAGAGAGGAGGTGGGAGGATGAGTGAGAGGAAAGAGGGAGGGGTGTATTTATAAACTTTTTTTTAATTTTCTCTCTTATTTTTCTTTCTCCTCTTTCTCTAAAATATAATAAATTTAGCTTCTCTTCTTTTTAAATGCTTTGAGTATTCAAATTGACTTTCTATTTCTCATTCTCTCTCCTCTTTCACTCTCATATTTCTCCCTCTTCTTTCTCTATTTTCTTTCTCTCTCGTCCATTATTTCCAAGAAAATAACGAAATTTGATATATAGATGTCTCTTGATGCGACGAACACACTCGCACAATTTTTTTTTTATTTAGAGCAATTTTTTTTTAATTTATGATGATTAAAACTTTAAAAATTAATTATGGTCAATCGTGAGCCTTAAATTTGATGAAATTTTTTATGTAGTCTTTTTATAATATTCTTAATTTAATGACACTAAAATCTCAAAATTTGAATTTATATATAATTTTATCAATTTACTGAATTTAAATAATTTTGAAATTATTTCAGGAGTATTTATTATCCGAATTGCACCCAAATTTGGGCATTATGATCAAAAATATATACTTTATCCAACGGTATTTTTGGTTTTCTCTAATTTTGAAGTTGCATGTGATTCTTATTTTTGAGTCAGATTTGATCATAATTTGAATTGTAACGACTTGGGTTATTACAGGCTCCCCTACTTAAAAATGACATCGTCCTCGACATCATATAAACAAAACTTAATTATGAATGAGATTAATACATAACATAATAAACAATGTTGAGTAATTCTTTCTCATGAAGTCTTTTCTTTCCTAAGTGGCTTCTTCTTCTGATGAATCTTTCCACTGTACTCTTACCACTGGGATGTGATGACTTCACAATTTTTGACTATTTGAACCCAGTATTTTAGTGGTTCTTTTTTGTAAGTTAAATTAAGCTGCAAATTGATATAAGAAATATATACTTGTTGGAACAATTTATGTAGACATATTCGTAACAATGTGGAATACATTGTGAATGACAGAAAAATTATCTAGTAGTTTGAGCTTATAAGCGGCGTCTCCAATTTTGGCGATTATTTTGAATGGTCCAATGTACCTTGGATTTAACTTCCCTGATATGCCAAATCTGTGAACGCCTCTTATCGGACTTACTTTTAGATAAGCATGATCTCCTACTTGAAATTCAAGCATATAATATTTTGTATTATGATATTTCTTTAGCTTATCTTGTGCAGCCAAAATTCTTCTCTTCATGAGATTAATTTTCTCATTTGTTTCTGTTACTAGCTCAGATCCGTAAAGTTGTACGTCATCTACTTTAGTCAATGCCACTGGAAAACTACACTTCCTATCATACAATGCCTCGTAAGGTACCATGCATATACTAGATTGGTGGCTATTATTGTAAGCAAATTTCTCAAGTGGGAGGTGTTTATCCCAATTTCTACTAAAGTCTAACAAGAATAAATGTAAGAGATCTTCTAGTACTTGGTTGTGAAGACCTACTTAAGTAGTAAAAAGTGAAGCTCTTAAACATCGAGATGCCTTTTCGGATAATGGTGGAGTTCCTGATAAGAACTCCAAAGTTAATCGTGCTCAGGTGGGAGCACTCCCAGGATGGGTGACCTGCTGGAAAAGTTATCTTATGAGGAAAAAATTATGAGGCTTTCAGGTCAAAGGGACAATACCTTGGTGTTTAAGAGTTTGGGCTATTATAAATAGTATCAGAGTAGGCCATTGGGTACCAGATAGGAGCTAAGTGCCATACATGAAAAAGTACCACTTCATATGAGTAGTCTTTTGAACTATGATGGTTAAGGTGCTACATGGTTGTGGGTATCACTTGTGCCATACATGAAAAAGTACCACTTCATATGAGTAGTCTTTTGAACTATGATGGTTAAGGTGCTACATGGTTGTGGGTATCACTTGAGCATGTAGGGGTCACCTCTAGTCCTATCTATCTAATGGATGGTTCTTGGATCTGTGTATGGATACTGAAGAGGATGCCAGTTACTTAAGTTTGGGAAATTGAAAAGACCTACTTAAGTAGTAATAAGTGAAACTCTTAAACATCGAGGCACATTTTCAGATAACTATGGAGTTCCTAATAAGAACTCTAAAGTTAAGTGTGCTCAGGTGGGAGAACTCCCACGATTGGTGACCTACTGGGAAGTTATCTTATGAGGGCAAAACTGTGAGACTTTCAAGTCAAAGCGAATAATACCTTGGTACTTAAGAGTTTGGGGTCATAAGTGGGGGCACGATGAAGACGCCTACACCCATGAATTAGTACTTCATGAGCACGACTCCATCAATCCATGGCATAGTCGTCAATGAATTCATCCAAAATTCGGAGGCGTAGGTGATCGGGGCATTCTATGGCTTCAAATACTATTGTGACATGAAAGAGCCATTCCTTAGCTAACTGAGGGAAATAGTTGCCTCGAAACACACAAAACCTCAAAATTTTGTTCAAAACAACTCCTCCAGCAGTGGATACTCCATAGTAAAATGTCCAAATGTCAATCCGTACTAATGATCATACTCCCAATAATGGAAGAGCAATCTAGTAAAATGTTTTAGTTCAGTCATAGAGTTTGCCATCTGAAAGTTTGATTAAGGTTTAAGTTAGAAATTTAAATTATTTATTTAATTGGAAATGCGTTTACTGTCCTAAGATGTCATTCACTTATTTTTACTATACTGTATTGTTTGCTTTTGGATAAATGAATATATTTGTCTTAACTTAAAGTTCTCAACTTGGCTCTGATACCAACTGTGATGACCCCAATATTGAGAATCACTAAACTCAACATTGATATGTCACCATAATATCTAATACTAGATTAGAAGGAAACAAATCTAAATCATTAGATACTGTGTTTGGCCAAGGATTAGAAGAGGGTCTTAAGTTAAGATGGAAGGAATTTTATGAAAAACATTACATATAATACTTGTGAAAAGATATGAATGTAAAGACATATTATATGAGTACTTGCAAGTTTAGATGTGAAGATACTAAAGATTAGCATATGAGATATGAGTGTACAATATGCAATAAAAGTATAAGTCAATTAAATTTTTAAAATTTCAACATGACTTCTACTGTATTTGGTTAAAAGTACACCTGCAATTTCAACATACAAGTCTTCCATTCCAATGGAAGATTAAATTGAAAATATAGCAACCTAAAGATAACATGAAATCAATCCATTACATATGATTGCTTGGTTCCAATTCTAATATAAAGTCAATCCATTATATGGGATTACTTATTTCCAATTCTAATATAAAGTCAATCCATTATATGGGATTGCTTATTTACAATTCTAAAATAAAGTCAATTCGTTATATGGGATTGCTTATTTCCAATTCTAATAATTTGAAATGAGAAAATACATATCTAGCAATTATCTATCTTAGGCTATGCATGTTCCACTTTACTTATTACATACATAAGGATGAGGGATTGACAATAATTCTCAAATTTAATATGCAACTACTTTCCAATTTAATATACAAACTAGTATGCAACTAAACACCAAGTTAATTTACAAAATAATTATGTATCTAAAGATTTATTTAATCAATCATTCACATACATCCATTCATCCCAAACCAAGTATTTAAGTATAAAAATTAAACTCTAATACAAGTATAATAAAAACAAAATGAATGACTTTAATTATTACAAGCCAATAGTAATTAAAGAAAGTAAGGGAAGTAATAGCTCATACTTGCATAATTAATAAGATAAATTTTGTAATGTTCTTAAGTGGAAGCAGCTAGCTTATGCACTTGGTCCAGCTCCACTAGCCTCCAAATGCACCTGATCTATCATAGTTTTGCAGTTAAATGTGATAGGGCAAAGCCAAGAAATAGAAAATATGGTTATACTAAATAGTTTAAGTACAATTTAAGATTAGGCTAAGCATTTTATTATTTAATTGGATGTCACTACTAGTTAAAACCTAAGCATAATCAAGGGTGCAAAATGTAAGCATAAAAGTATGGAAAAAAGGAAGTAAGTAAAAGGTAAAGTGAGTAAGAATACTCACATAAATATACATCCTAGCTTAAAAGTAAAATAAGGGTAAAACATCCTAAATAGGCTAGAAAAGAATAAAAGTGCATATGAAAATAAATGAAGTAAAGCATGTATATGTTCAATGAACTTATGCTAAGCAAAGAATAGAGATAGTGAAGCATTTAAATGTAATTATAACAATATTCATTATAATCTAAGTGAACTATAAATAAGTAAAGTACAGTACTAAAACATAGAAAATGCATTGTATAGAAATTAGAGGAAGATCTTAGACTATTAGTCTAAGATTCACATAGTCTAAAACTATGGAAAGTAACATAGCTAAAAGCTATGATTAGTCTTAATAATCTATAGACTAAAGAAGATATTATATTTTAAATGATTAAAGTTGTCTTAAGAAAGTATTAATTCTGTGGGAAAATATAGAATGAAGCAAGGAGTTAAACACGTATGTTTAATAAGTAAAAGAAAGCACGGTCAAAAAAAATAATACTCACATTCACCCTGTTAGAATGTGAGGTCTCCTTATTACTCCTTATTAGCCTGCCCTTGGCTTTACCATCATGTAAACCCCTATAGTATTTAATGTGAAAGTTTTATTCATGCACAATGTCTTCTATGAATAATTCAAATGAATAAGGCTCAAAGCTAAGCAAGCATTCAAGAAAAATTTAATAATTGCAACTAAGTGATATCCATAGTTATCTAATTTTAATGATCTACTTAAGGATTGGAACTAATTGAGTTCCCAATTAACTTTGAGATTGTAACAACCATAGTGTTGTTACTCATCAATTAGTGACCTAATCAACTCTAATCCTTTTCCATTAGTCTTATAAGAGTATTAGGAGTCTCCATTTTAAATTTTGTACGATTTGGAGATCATTTAGCAATTTCCAATATTTCCTAGTTTTCTAATAATTCTAAAAATACCTAACTTATTTAGACCATAAAATAGAAAATGGAGTCCACCATTGGACTCACCACACCCAAATTAGCTAGGGGTGGTATTTTGGAAGTATTTGGAAGTCGTCAAATTTTTCTATAATATTTTATTAATATTTTAAATGCCCAGAAAATTAAGATAATTAAATTGACCTCCGATCAAAAATCTAATTTCATTTTTGAGTTCCCCACACCTCAATTAGGTAAGGGTGAATTTTTAATATTTTTTGAAGTCTGTTTAGATATTTTAATTTTGATTACTATTATTTGTATTTTAATTAATTAAATAATGCAATTAAAATAAATAATATTTATATATAATAATATTATTTCCAACGGTCAAATTTTTGTAAGGCAGAGATCTGTTGTATCTCACAAATTACCGAACACTCGTGAGCACTATTAGGAACTTCCCGTTATCTCTAGTAATGATCAAACTATTGGATTTGATTAGTATCATCCAACAGCCAGATCATTGTTGCTTATTCATTAAACCGCTGTTAGAGATCCAACCGTTGAATTATTAAATTAGATCAATGGCTTAGGATCGTTCCTTGTGTGTCTCATCCACACCCACGATCATGCTCTGCAATGCAGGCGTACGATGTACTCGCTTCCAGCTGTCCATACCAACGCCTTAAGCTTCCACTCCATTCCTAACTCTCGACTTTTGCTTATTCTTCATAAAGAGACAATCCTGAGAGCCTCGCTTAGTGCTGCAGCTGCTGGGAGAATTTCCATGTCCATGCAGGCATCCTAACCCTAACCGTTGATCGAAGGAAGCCAGGTATCATACCTTATATTTTCTTCATTTTGAAATCATTCAGTGAGTAATATAATGCATATATTCAATAACAAACTTTCCAATTCGAGCCAATTTAGTTTTGAAAATTTTAATCGCATTTGTTTCTCTCCTTCTCTAATTTTTCTTTTTCATTCACTTCTGCTCTTTTTTTTTTTCTCTGCCGTTATGTTTAATCACTCGAATGATAGTATGAATTTGGTATCACTTAAACCACTGAACTCAGTAACTCAAAGTAAGAGCAAATTTGAATTCATTTTACTGAGTTCAATATCATCTGGAAGCTAGGATTAGGGCATCAAATCTAGCCACTAGGGAATCATCTAGGATTGGGGCTTTGGAGACCAGATTAAAGGTTTTAGCAATATCTCTTACCTTTGGATCGATTCTTCGCACGGGATGATCTGTATTGTGAACGCAATGATGCCTTTGAGTATCTGCGTTCGAGCTTGGCGAAGAGGAGAGGCTCTGTTCTCGACCTCCATAGTTCGAACCAGCCGGTTCAAACTTAAAATAAATTGTGCCGCTTTTCATTTTTTTCGTCATCCACGTGGCGACACGAGTCTATTAATTTAGCGCCGAATTTAATGAATTAAATGGAAGGTTAATATAATAGGAAATAATTAAATAGAATTATGATTTAATTAATATGAATTTCATTTCAATTATAATTTGAAAAATACTCATCCAAAATATACAAAATTATATACCATTTTGATCACAAAAATGAGTACATTAATAATAAACAATTTAATTTCTATTTTGATTAATAATTTAATTACTCAATATTTAAGATTAATTAATCAATTACAAATTAATTTCATCATTTCATTTGACCTTATTTGATCATTTAAGATCCAAATTAAATAATTAAATAGTCTATTTCATTCAAAAAAATATGAGGAACAATAATATGAAATTAAATTTAACATTTGAACCCCAATTTTCTTAATCACTTTTTAACCCTAATTAGGAGTCATTAAAAACCTAATTTTCCAAAGTTGTCCAAAATTGACATACTTATTGTCATTTTTCTCCTTATGATATAAGGACTTCATTTATATATAACTCATTTCCAATTTATGATTATAGGTTTTTGACTCTTACTTAGTGTTATTATGATTATTCTAAATTTCTAGATAGCGTGTTTTAGGTTTTATAAAACCCTAGGATAGCTAGTATGTCAAATTTATTATCTCCCCTACCAAATTTGATTGCATTTAGTATGAGCTTAGTTCTCAATTTTTCTAAATATGTGAATTAGTTGCCAAGTGCTTAATTCACCTTTCAACCCTAAGGTAAGAACTCTAGGATTAATTTGCAAATTGAATTATAGTTGATCCCTAAATCCATTTAGTTACACCCATTGAGTGTAAATAGATTCAATGCCTTTGTAATGGTAGATTAGTAAATCAACTAGATCTAGTTTAGTGACTAGATTAGAACTTAGTTCATTCCCCTTAACCCTTAAAACCTCCTTTTGGATATTTTAAGAGCTAGTATTCAAAATCCTAAGTCACTTAGGGAAATTTAGGATTCCTATTGAATTCCTTAAACTTCAATTATTAGAATACTTAGAACTTATAGTTCTTAAGTCCTATTAATTACTTATCTTAAGCCTTCCATTTGCTTATAACTTAGCTAGATTAATACTTGATTGATTAGATCCTTCAAACTATAACCTAGCAAGTGAAATCTAGTGAACTTTAGTGGACTTACATTAACTTCTAATTCTTAAGTTAGATATTCTCCTTATCTTAATCCCTTCCTACTAGACACCTAAACCTTCATTTAATTATACAATTGAATCTTATAGTTTAAAGCTGATGTGAATGAGATCTAGTTTCTAATAATATTAATTATACTTATAAATTATTTTGTCATATCATACTAATTGAATTGAATCTACTACTTTCAAAAACTCAACAATTACTATACTTACAATTAACTTGGGATCAATATCTCAAAGTTAATTAAGAGCCTAATTAGATCTAATCATTAAGTAGATCATTAAAATTAGATGACTTTGGATATCACTTAGTTGCAATTATTGAATTTCCCTTGAATGCTTGCTTAGCCATGAGCCTAATTCATTTGAATCATTCATATAATATATTGTGCATGAATAAAAATTTCACATTAAAATTACTAGGGGTTTATATGGTGGATCAGTCCAGGGCAGGCTGTAGATGGAGTAATAAGGAGACATCATATTCTCAGAGGGTGAATATAAATGATTTAGGATTTGGCCCCACTTTTCTTTAGTTATTAAACAGACATGTTTAACTCCTCATTTCATTTTGAATATGCCCACAAAATGAACATAGATCAAAATAACTTCAATTAAGTTAACATGTGAGATCTTTAATCTTATAGATTGTTAAGACTCACCATAACTTTTAGCTATGTTACTTTCCATAGTTCTAGATTAAGTGAATCTTAGACTAATAGTCTAAGATCTTCCTTCAATTTCCATACTATACATTTTCTATGATTTAGAACTGTACTTTACTTGCTTACAATTTACTTAGATTACAGTGAATGTTGTAAAATTACATTTAAATGCTTCACTGTTACTTTTTCTTATTTAGCATAAGTTCATTTGAACATATACATGCTTTACTTCATTTATTTTTATATGCACATTAGTTTATTTTTAGCCTATTTAGAATGCTTTTACCCTTGTTCTATTTGCAGGCTAGGATGTATACTTAAGTGAGTCTTCTAACTCACTTTGTTTTTCTTACTTACTTTTCCTCACTTGTATGCTTACTATATTACACCCATGCTTGTGCTTACTTTGTAACTAGAAAGTGATATCCAATTATAACAATGACATGTTTAGCCAATCTTAAATTGTACTTAGACTGCTTAGTCTAACCAGTTTTTCTATTTCTTGGCTTTGCCCTATCACATTTAATTGCCAAATGTGATAGATCAGGTGCATTTGAAGGCTAGTGGAGCTGTACCAAGTGCCAAAAATTAATTGCTTCCACCTATCATATACTAAACTATATAGCTTATTATAATTTGCAAGTGAGCTATTAATTTCTTCCTTTCATTTAAGTGTACTATTAGTTTGTAATAAATGTTGTTTACTTTACCTTTCTATACTTTGTTGGAGCTTAATTTATATTTAAATGCTTGTGATGAATGAATGGATGAATGTATTGAATGGATGAATGGTAGTAAATGTATAAAAATGAATATTAATTAAGTCATTAGTTGCATATCTACCTAGGATGTTAATGGGATTAGTTGTATTTTCAATTATTTATAGAATTGGAAACTAGTTTCTTATTTAAGTAATAATCTTTTTATATCTACATGTGAGTATTGAATATTATGATGAAGCAAACCTTAGGGTAGACAATTATTACACATGTGATTTTCTCCCTTTAAAATTTTAGAATTACAAATGAGCAATCCTATGAAATGGATTGAACTCTACTTTAGAATTGTAAATGAGCAATATTATGAAATGTATTGAACTCTACTTTAGAATTGTAAATGAGCAATCTTATGTAATGAATTGAACTCTATTTTAGAATTGGAAATGAGCAATCCTATGTAATGGATTGAACTCTATACTAGAATTGGAGTTAAATTGGTTTGATTGCATGTTAGTTTAGGTTGCTTTCCTTTCAAATTATAACTTTCGTTGGAATGGAAGTCTTGCATGTCTACTTTGCAGGTGTTTTCTTAACCATTTACAAAGGAGTCTCTGCTGAAATTATTAAGAATTTTAAGACTTAGAAATTTTATTGAAAAATGTAGACTTAAAACTCACATGTTAAATACTCATTAAGTACCTAGAATCTCATGTCTAAGAATGCAAATAATCATTTCAATTATTTTAAATTACAT
This sequence comes from Gastrodia elata, assembly GCA_016760335.1. Lineage (NCBI taxonomy): Eukaryota > Viridiplantae > Streptophyta > Magnoliopsida > Asparagales > Orchidaceae > Gastrodia > Gastrodia elata. The sequence continues at coordinate 47,193,218 of CM028671.1, read as the reverse complement.
TATCATGTCTCCTTACAAGTATCATATGCTTAATTATGTTGTATCTTCATTTATAAAACTACTTAATACCATTCATAATTTCTCTGCCATCTTAACTTAAGATCCTCTTCTAAATCCTTAGCCAAACACAATATCTAATGATTTGGATTAGCCTTCTTCTAATCAAATATTAGGTATTGTGGTGACGTATATATGTTAAGTTAAGTGATACTCAATATTGGGGTCGTCATAGAGATATTAATCTCAAGTTAATTGTAAATAATAGTAGTAGTTGGGGTTTTGAAATTAATAGTTTCACTTCATTTTTATGTGATGACAAAATAATTTATAATTATAACCATACAAATAGAAACTAGTTATATTCTTGTCCAAAATTATAAGATTCAATTATGATAACTAAATTAAGACTTAGGTGACTAGTAGGGAAGGATTGAGGTTATGAAATCATCATACCTAAAGGAAATGAAAGGTTAGGTTCAATTCACTAAAGTTTTCTAGCTAGGTTGTAGTTGGGAGAATCTACCAAAATCAAGTACTAATCTAGCTAGTTATAGTAAAAAGAAAAGTGTAAAGTAAATAAAAGAAAAGGTTAAGAACTAAAAGTTCTATGTTTTTCTAATAATTAAAGGTTAAAAAAATCAATAGGATTTTTTATTTACCCTAAATGAATTAGAACTCCTATTACTAGCTCTTAAAGAATTCAAGTGAAGACTTAAAGGATTAGGATGAATAAACTAAACCTTAGTCTAGCCACTAAAGGTTAGTCCTAGTTGATTCAATAATTTGCAATTACAAAAGTATTAGGCTAATACTCTTAATGGATATAACAAATAGATCTAGGGATCAATTATAATTTAAGTTTAAATCAATCCTATGGTTTCTACCTTAGGGTTGAAAGGTGAATCAAGCACTTTGCAATTGATTCAAGTATCTAGAAAAATGAGAACGAAGCTCAAACATAAGCAATATAAATAGACACGGGGAACAATAAATGTGACATGCTAGCTATCCTAATGTTTTAAAATACATAGAGCATGCACTTTAAAAAAATAAAATTCATCACAATAACACTAATTAAGAGTCAACAACCTAAAATCACTAATTTTTGTCCAATGGAATTAATATACATATAAATAGAATTCTTATAACATAAGGAGAAAAATGACACTAAGCAGGTCAAATTTGGACAATATTGGAAAACTAGGGTTTTTGTGACTCCTAATTAGGGTTAAAAAAGTGATTATAAAAATTATGGTTTAAATATTAAATTTGATTTCATATTAATATTCCTCACATTTTTGTGAGTGAAATGGACTATTTAATCATTTAATTTGGATATTAAATGATCAAATTAGGCCACATAAAATAATAAAAATAATCAATAATTAATTAATTAATCTTAAATATTGACTAATTACAATATTCATCAAAACAGAAATTAAATTGTATATTATTAATTTAATTATTTTTGTGATCAAAATGATATATACTTTTGTATTCATTGGATGAGTATTTTTAAAGTTATGATTGAAATAAAAATATGTATTAATTATCATTAACTAACCACAAATCATTCACTACTTAATCCATTAATTATTAGAAGTCAGCAGCACCGAAATCAAAGAAATTAAATGATATGGTGTTGAAAAATAGGGCACAGATTCCCGGATTCGACGGCTGACAGTGGCACTGATGTGCACACTGTCTGGACATGCAGCATTCCTTCTAAGGATCCGCGTGTCGCCGCTGGTCCTGAGACTCAATGAATCAGCCCCTAGGTCAGACTGCACTGGTTCAGAGGAGAAGGCCAGACCGAGGAATACACGATCTAGACCAGTTCTTCTTCGAAGGAAAAATTGACGAAGTCCAAAATTAGGGCAAGGTAAATATGGCGAATCCTAGGGTTTCTAGGTCTGGTCCGCACACTGGAGGGAAGCTCTCTCCATAGCCAGTGCATTCAACCCAGATCCAAAGGTGAGTGCCAACTATGGTGGAGGTGAAGTGATGCCCTAGACTAAGGTCGATGGCATAACAAAGGACCTGAAGATTTGAAGGAAGCCCTAAACTGATTTAGGGTTGAATCGAGCTCACCATCTAGCTAGATCGACCAACTAGATCTTCTTACCACTACATATTAATAAGGAAACAATGAAATCAATTAAAGGAAGTTAGGGTGTGTACCTGTGGCTTGAGGTAATCCCTCTCTGCTAGATTTTAAGGTTTTAGTAGGTACTCAAGCAGCAACCCCAGTGGTGAGTAAGAGCTCCTAAAACATCCCAGTAAACAAAAGAGGATACAATTGAAAGAAAAACAAAACAATTGAGGGTGCCAAAGAACCTAATCGTCGCTGAGAAAGCTCGCAGGTACAGTTCCCTGCGAGCGATCTTGGCCAGCAGAGGAGACGTATAGTGAGATTCCAGCCGGCATCCGATCAAAGCGATTGCACGTGGAAACGAACGAATGGTGTTGATCAAATCTTTCTGGACCGTCTGATCACACTAGGATGAAAACTAGCGCGACAGCTCAGCTCCCTCTAAAACGCTGCATGCTGTTTGGGAACTAGTTGGGGATTTTCGCGGTTTAAAAAATTAAGCCTTTGGAATAAATTTCAAATATATATTATATTATATTATATATATATATATATATTAATTTATTTACTTTAATTAAATAATTAATTATACTCTATTTATTAATCAAATTTAAATAACCAAATGCACTCTAAAAAATCCCAAAAATTCACCCTTACCTAAATGAGGGGCTAGTAACTCAAAAATGCAATTGGATTTTTGATTGGAGGTCAATTTAATTATCTTAATTTTCTGGGTATTTAAATATTATTAAAATATTTTTAAAAAATTTGATGACTTCCAAACACTTCCAAAATACCACCCATAGCTAATTTGGGTGTGGTGAGTCCAATGGTGGACTCCATTTTAATTTCTGAGGTTTAAATAAATGAGGCATTCTCAAAATTATCAGAAAACCAGGAAATGTTGGAAGTTGTCATACGATCTCCAAATTGCACGAAAGTTAAAAGGGAAGCTCCTAATATTATTATAAGACTAATGAAAAAATATTATAGTTAATTAGGTCACTAATTAATAGGTAACAACACTAGTGTTGTTACAACAGGATCTCTAAATAGAAAGTTCAACATGTATCCATCCTAGATATCATCAGAGCTAGGACCGAGTTGAACTTATAGAATAAGACATGTATCCATCCTAATCAAGCATAGAGCAAGGTCCAATTTTATTCTAAAATATAACTAAAATTGAGGGGATAGACTAAGCTAGGACACACACTAATGAACTGAATCCATTGAATCAACTGAATGAATATTTTATGCTTTACAAATACTAACATAAGATACATTATCAATATCCTGAATTCACCTATTATGTCCAAGGAAAAAGGCTCAATATATAAGGTGTGTAGAGCAATAAAAGTCAAAGTAGGCAAGAAACACAACTAGACATATGTGATCTCGTTGTCTAATTTAATTTAGTCTAATTATTATGAGAAAATACAAGTTTAGGATCTCCAATATCTAGCAATCGATATTAAACACAAATTTACGATCTTAATGTTAACATTAGAACTTAACAAATTTTAATTCAAAATCAGATGACAATTATAAAAGATTAAAGTAAATAACTCAATGACTTAATTATTTTATTTTTCTCACTTAACCCAAATCTTGATCACACAAATCAAGATTAGAGATTCAAGAATTAAACTCCACATTTGGGGTTCAAATCTTTAATCCAAGGTTCAAATCTACTAAGGTTCTATAGATCACACTCAATTATAATCTAAGGGTATAGAATCTTATAAGTTGAAATATTAAGGAACTAAGATCTTAAAGAAAGGTTAGTCTAATATTATAAGACAAATTAATCAATCTAGAACATATGAATCTAAGAGCTATATTCAATCCATAGAATAATCACATTATTTTATAGATTGAATCAATCTTACACCCACAAGGAGGTTTCAAAACAATTAGACAATTAAATCAATTCAGAATTTCCAAGATGATGGTACAATTAGATCAATATGATTAAGAGTCTAAGATCTAAAGTTTGATCACTTAAGAAAAAGTAAAATTAAACTTAACTCAATTGGATTAATCAGGCTCAAAAGTTAAGGAAATGATACTAATACATTTTATCACTAATTAAAAATACTTTGCTGAAGTTTCTAGGGTTTAAGGACACTTAAACAATATTTTGGTAAAAATTGACCAAAATACCGTTCTTAAGACTAAAATTAGTAAATTAAGATTTAATTATTCAAATTGATTCCAATTAGATTTAATGAACTTAATATTAGTTATTGAGTTGAATGAAATAGTTAACTTAAGATTTGATATCTTAATCAGCCTAATTAGCACTAATCATAATTTAATACCAAATAAGGTGATGAAGAAGATTATGGCACATTAGGATAATCTTAGCATATAGGAGAGTTCTAATATTCTTAAGAAAGCATTAGGAACTTGGTGCATTAGAATAAAAGAGTTAATTAAGACTTAATTCACTAATTAAGGTTTATGGTAATTAAGAGGTGATTAGCAAATTCAGAACTCTTAAATTATTTCTAATAGTTTAATTAGGTTCTCCATGGTCTCTTGAGCAATCAAAGACCTTAATTATAATCTTTGGACATTAATTGAATTAATTAAGAATTTATTAAAACAAAGAGAGATTAGACAATTTATTAAAATCTAACCATTATATTATGAATTTTATTTTACATTATTGTTCCATGCATTTTTTTGATCAAAATGGTATATGGGATCATATCATTTGGATAAGTATAGATTAAATTATTTCATTAATTCATTCTGAATGTTTATTTAAATTGAATCATATGGTATTTAATTAAATCCATTTATAATTGAATTATCAGAAGAAAAATAATTCCTAAATAAATTAATTAACTTGGCCCGATTATCAAACCACGCGGGTCAGAGCGAGACCTGAATGGCTAGCACTATCGCACCGTACAAGCCTGGGCTGGCCCGGCCCGATGCACCAGTAGCATCGTCCCTGATACCCCCTTTGCAGACAGCTGCGGGGAGGGTACCTTGGACAGACAATTTCACTACCAATAGACCACACCACGACCATGATTCAATCGCCACACCTTCAGGAAGTCAAGGCGCGTCGATTGAACCTGGAATGCCTAACTGGGACGAACTAGGACGTCCGATGACTACACCACCAAAATGTCCTAAATGCAGGCAATTAGGGTTCACAGTGTGTGGATAATTCTCCTCACAGAAGCCACTAAATGGACGGGGCTCGATCCCTACACCATCAGTGAAGTGAGTTAAGTCAAGCCCCTAAGTTTTCGCAACCTGAGGTGCAGCTGATCGCTGGGTCCTTACTCAGACTCAGCCATGGCTCAGCTGCTAGTTCAATTGATCAATACAAATAAACAGAGCTAGCTTAGACCCTAGAAATAATTAGGGTAAGCTCCTAAGGGGCTAAGGCAACTAGATGACATCCAGGGGCTCAAACCAGATGCTTAATTGACATCGAGCCTACATGACTCGACGTGAAGAAGGTTGTACCTGGAAATGCTAACCTCAGAGGTGTTGAGGAAGGAATTGAGGAGAGCAAAAGGTTTGAGATGGCTCAATGAAAAGCATAGGGAGTCTGAACACCAGACCAAGCACTCTAATAGTGGGTCGCATTTACAGGGAATCACTGAGAGTGATGGGAGCTCAAGAAGCTTCAGGTGGGCAATTGGGGGATCACAGTGAGCAAAGGGACTCACTATGATATCTCGAGGGCATTTATAGGCATTAGGAGCTCTGTGGGTGGACTCTATAGCTTAGGAACTAGGGAATGGCTCAGGCTAAAGGAAAGGCTCAGTTCAACAGTAGAGGGCAATTTCGGGAGACTACTACCGGCAAGAGGTCTCTCCCGAGGGTAGAAGAGGAAGAATAGGCCTTTTCACGTACTGCCACGGGGGCTGGAGAGATCTAGTTGTTAGGGGGGACCAGATGCGCAAGGGATCGAGGGGAAGGAGACGACCCATAATGCTGGGGATGCTGGGAGCTGTCTGATTGACCATCAGATGGTGCAGATAATTCTGATTTCCTAACATTTAACGGCCCAGCGCAGACATAAGGTAAGTCATTGGATCAGATCGGGAGATCTAACAGTTGATCAAGGATACTTACGGTGGATACCTATATGCCATTGGATTGGAATCTCGGAACCGCGGAACGATCGAGATGAGACAAATCTGATCAAAGGCGCGGGCCATTGGATCAAATCTGTGGGATCAATAGTCTGAATGGCACCCACAGTTTAGAGGCAGCCGACCGTTCGAGGGAGGATAGATTTGTAATTAATAATTATTCTAAACCCTAATATGCAATTGAACCAAATTAAATTAAATCCAAAATAGGCCTAAATGACCTCCAAATATTCTCAAAAATTTACCCCTAGCTAATTTGTGGGTCGGGAATTCAAAAATGAACTCAGATTTTAATTTGGAGTTAAAATTAATTTTACTAATTTCCAGGTTCTAAAAATAGGCAAAAATATTATAATACTTAATTTAGCTCCGATTAATTTCAAACTTTTAGGGTTAGGTTAAAATGACTTTATGAGTCTAATGGAATCAAAATTAAAGCTTAGTTTAGCTTAATTATTTTGAATTTAGATAGGGTAACAACAAGGGTTGTTATAAACTCCCCCACTTAAGAATGATGTCGTCCCAAACATCACTTAAGTGAAGAAATCACTACAAATACTGCAATATTAAATGGAACAAAAAGAAAAAGGAGAGGGATGGTACCTGGGCTTGCAAAGAGCTACAGATATTTATTGCGCATATCCACTTCTTTTTCCCAAGTAGAATTTTCTAACGATCGATTCTTCCAGTGGACTTTGACCATTTGAATTGAGCAATTTCTTAGTTGCTTCTGGTAACTAGCTAAGATTCTCACTGGCTCTTCAGCATAAGAAAGATCGGGCTGAATTTCTACTACTAGAAGCTGAACGAGAAGAGAAGGGTCCATGAGACATCTTCTTAATGATGATACATGGAACACATTGTGAATAGTTGCGAAGTCATCAGGAAGATTTGACCTGTAGGATGATGATCCTACCTTGGCTAGTATTTCAAATGGTCCAACATAGCAGGGACTGAGTTTCCTAGCTACACCAAATCTATAGATACCCTTCATTAGACTGACTCTTAGATAAACAGAATCTTTAACATTGAATTCTAATAGACGATGGTGAGCATCATGATACTTGCTCTGATGATATTGAGCAGAATAGATTCTTTGCTGAATTAAATGAATCTTCTTGTTAGTTTCTTCAACTAACTCAGATCCAAAGAGTTGAACGCTTCCTGTTTCTAACCAAGCTAGTGGAGTACTGTATTTTTTACTATATAATGCCTCATAAGGAGACATTTTAATACTGGCCTGATAACTATTATTGTAGGCAAACTCCACTAATGGAATGTGATCTTCCCAGGAACTGGAAAAATAGAGAACACAAAGCCTAAGCAAATCTTCTAGAACCTAATTTACTCTTTTAGTCTGACCATCCTTTTAAGGATGAAAAGCTGTGCTCATAGCTAGAGTAGTCCCCAGATCTTTTTGCATAGCTTACCAAAACTTTGAGGTAAATATACTATCTCTGTCGGATACTATTGATTTCGGAATACCATGTAGCCTGACAATTTCCTTGATATAGAGCTTTGCAAGCTTCTCAACAGAGTCAGTCTGATGGATAGGAAGGAAGTGTGCTGATTTAATTAAACGATCTACTATAACCCAGATTGCATTGGTGCCAGATTTTGTGCAAGGCAATCCCATGACAAAATCCATTGATATATCAAACCATTTATATTCAAGAATTTCTAACAAATGCAGAAGGCCACCAAGTCATTGGTGCTCAGGCTTTACCAAATTGCAGGGATGACACTTAGCCAAAACATTGGCTACACTCTTCTTCATAGCGGGCAATCAAAATGATTGCTTTAAGTCTTGGTACGTTTTATACTTCCTGAAAGACTGTGATATCCAGAATTATAGCCTTCTACCAAAACTTCACTGTGCATGGATTTAGGAATCCATATATGATTTCCTTGATAAATTACACGATTACGCATCTGCAAATCTTGACGATGACCACCCTCAATATCGACTTTGAATTTCAGATAATTTTCATTCTTGGTTTGTGGGATGGAGACATCTCTGTGGAAGGTGGGTTCCACATCAATATTGACTAGGAGCGAACTCAGCATATCATCGCTGACAGAAGAAATTTCAAGCTTACAAAATTCTTGTTCTAATGAACTGGTGGCGATCATGGCAAATAAAGTAGCACGACGGCTAAGAGCATCGACCACTACAATTGCTTTACCTAGATGATACTGAATACTTGAATCATAATCACTAATTAGCTCAACCATCTTCTCTGATGACAGTTCAATTCTCTTTGAGTGAAGATATACTTTAAACTATGATGATCAGAGAAAATTGAACACTTTACTCCATATAAATAATGGCACCAAATGTTTTAAGGCAAAAATTACAGCGATAAGTTCAAGATCATGAACTGGATAATTTTTCTCATGGGGTGTTAATTGACGAGAGGCATAAGCAATTACCTTACCCTCTTCCCTTAACACGCAACCTAAACCAATTCCAGAGGTATCTATATATACCTAATCGTTCAAACCTTCCTTGGGCAGAATAAGCACTGGAGTGGTAGAGAGTGCGTCCTTCAGTGTTTAAAATGCTATTTTACCTTTAGAACTCCAAACAAATGGAACAACTTTCTGAGTTAGTTTTGTCAGAGGCAATGCGATCTAGGAAAATCCCTTGACAAACTTTCTATAATATCTAGGTAATCCCAAGAAACTTCTGATATTGGTTACTGACTTAAGCTGAACCCAATCTTGAATAGCGCTTAATTTATTCTGATCTATGCGAATACCTTGAGCATCGACTACATGCCCCAAGAATGCAATGAATTTAAGCCAAAATTCAAACTTGGAAAATTTGGCATAAAGCTGATGTTCATGCAAAACTTCTAGTACTAACCTCAAATGATGTTCATGATCCTTTAAGGTTTGAGAATAGATAAGGATATCATCGATAAAGACGATTACAAATCTGTCAAAATATGGTTTAATAACTCGCTGCATCAAATCCATGAAGATTGATGGCGCATTAGTGAGTCCAAAAGACATAACTAAAAATTCAAAATGACCATAACAAGTTTTGTCAGAGGCAATGTTAAAAGAAGAGATTTAGAAATGGGTACCTGAAATCATGTTGTTATCTTCCACAACCTCAAGAGGTGTCAAGGAATAGACTCGAGCAAAACTAGTAGGACGATTGTTCACCTGCTTCCTGAGATTTTTTTAAAACTTTTGGGCAGAAGATTGTTCCTGAGTAGCTTCAGAAGCAGGGGCTGGCATTATTGCCAAATCGGGCTCTCTCTTATTTAACAGAGTCACTCTGGAAACTTGATTTTTCTGTGACTGCTTGATCTGTACCCATCCGCTATTTCTATGTATGTGCAGTGATAGAACAAATGGCCTAGAGATCCACATGTATAACACTTATGGCCAAAGTGATAGCACTTTCCATAGGGATGAGGCCGATTATAGCCTTGAATTTGTTCAGTAGATGGTGCAGCTTCAATTTGATAGACCCTTGTAGATTGAGGTCTTTGCTCTTTGAAAGCTTCATGATGGTGAGGAACTGGCTGCATCTTGCACATAAGATCTTTCTTATAATGATGGTGCTCAAGCACTTTTGCTGTTTCCACTAGTTTGAAGAAACTAATCAAATGAAGCGGGACAATAAGATCTTTTAATGAATCTCGTAGTCCACTTAGAAAATTATGGCACTTTTCTATTTCAGATTGGATCAGTTCTGAGGCAAAGTGAATCAACATACGAAACTCTCCTTCGTAATCAGAAATAGAAAGGCTTCCTTACGTTAGCCTTAAGATTGTGTCTGCTATAATGTTCTGTGCAGACAGGGGAATAAAGTCTGCCTTGAAAGCTTTTAGAGATTCATCCCAAGGGATGTTCTCGACTTCATAGTTGATGAATATTGTATTTTGAACGTCATCCCACTAGTACTCTGCTTCAGCATGGAATAGATGCACTGTGCGACGGGCGGCTTTAGAATTTGGGATCATCAAACTGATTAAATGTTTCTTAATTATTTTCATCCAGTCGGTGTGTCCATGGGAGAAAGGTTCCATTGAAAGTGGAAGGACTTAGCCTTAAAAAGTTGAGAGGAGACTATTTATAGAGTGATGAGAAGGAAAAGGGTTTTGCTGAATAGGAATAGCATGTGAAGCAGTAGTAGCTAGTACTGAACGATCAACAATCATTTTCTGCATAACCAGTGCTTGCTGAGCTTACTTCTCCAACAAGGCCGCTACCATTCCTTGAAGGTGGGTTACTTCGTCGGAAGAACTACTCAAAGAGATGGCAGTTTTAATAGGCGTAGCCACAGGAGGAGATCCTGAATTCATTTTGATTGAGCAATATAAATCTAACTTCATAATTATTGTAAGAAAGACAACAATTCGAGCTTCGTAGATGCCAAAAATTCTCATAACTTTTAAAATGAAGGTTTACATAAGATGAAGAAGATGCAACAATCGTAATACTACTGGAATCATAAAGCAACAGGGAATGACACTTATGCTAACTAATACTCAAACACTCTCAATATACTTAGCACTAAATGTCAAGCAAAAGCCCTCAAAGGTCACCTCATGACGCTTCCTCTTGCGTTTCCTTTCGAGCTTCCCTAAGGTATCGAACCACCATTTACTCTGCTTCAGCATGGAATAGATGCACTGTGCGACAGACAGCTTTAGAATTTGGGATCATCAAACTGATTAAATCTTTCTTAATTATTTTCAACCAGTCGGTGTGTCCATGGGAGAAAGGTTCCATTGAAAGAGGAAGGACTTAGCCTTAAAAAGTTGTGAGGAGACTATTTATAGAGTGATGAGAAGGAAAAGGGTTTTGCTGAATAGGAATAGCAGGTGAAGCAGTAGTAGCTATTACTGAACGATCGACAATCATTTTCTGCATAACCAGTGCTTGCTGAGCTTGGTTCTCCAACAAGGCCGCCACCATTCCTCAAAGGTGGGTTACTTCGTCGGAAGAACTACTCAAAGAGATGGCAGTTTTAATAGGCGTAGCCACAGGAGGAGATCCTGAATTCATTTTGATTGAGCAATATAAATCTAACTTCATAATTATTGTAAGAAAGACAACAATTCGAGCTTCGTAGATGCCAAAAATTCTCATAACTTTTAAAATGAAGGTTTACATAAGATGAAGAAGATGCAACAATCGTAATACTACTAGATCATAAAGCAACAGGGAATGACACTTATGCTAACTAATACTCAAACACTCTCAATATAATTAGCACTAAATGCCAAGCAAAAGCCCTCAAAGGTCACCTCACGACGCTTCCTCTTGCGTTTCCTTTCGAGCTTCCCTAAGGTATCGAACCACCATATTTTCGCATAGTCCAGCATTTGATATGTTATAATGTCAGCACATATGGACTATGGACACTCTATGTGCCTTAGGACTAATTCTAATCGGCTCAACTACTCCTTTTCAAAGATTGGGAAGTCAAGCACAGCCTCATAAGTTAAAAGCAATTAGAACTGATCAGGTTCTAATTTAATTCAATCAATATTGCCTACAAGTTAAATAAGAAATCAAGACATCCTATTTGATCAATTTAGACATTCTAAACTAAGATCTGATCAACATCTACTAAAACTAGAAATTATGCATTAGGCACCACGAATTAATTTTAATCACATAATCTAAAGGGTAAAGCTTAAGAACTAAAGTTTAAGTCTAAATGTGAACTAATAATCAAGTCAAATTCTATTAAGCACAATCAAGCTTAATAGAAGGATTCTCCTAATTTTAATCTAAAGTTGAAAAATTAAAATAATCAGAATTAAAGTATGGAAATCTAGAAATTAATAAATGAAGGTTTCATCTATTGAATAACCTGTTTATTCAATAAATGAAATCTAACCTAGGATTTATTCCTAATCTTAAGGTAAAAATCCTAAGGTGAAGAGCAGATCCTAAGAAGCTCCTAATGAAAAAACTTATAGAGATTGTAAGAATTGATTGGATTTATTTCAATTTAACTTAATTTATTATTTTCATTTAGTTAGGAAAGTTAAGAACAAATTTTAGCTAAGTAAGGCATATTATCCTCAGAGATTTTAAAGCCTAAATTAGAATGTTTGATGAATTATTGAAATTAAGGGATTTAAGACTTAAACTGATCTCAAATCAGTTTTATTACTATTTTTAATGATTTAAAAGATATTTCGGAGGTAAAGGGAACTTAATCTAAATTTTGGGCAAAATAACTGTTTTGCCCCTATTTAAGGGTCTAAAATGCTACTTTTTGATTTAGGGCTTTAAATTTGATTTTCTTACTGTCAAATGATTCATTAATATCTAACATGAAGATAGATAGTAAATACACCAAATTTGGACAAGAAATGGGTCCTATAGGTTCAAACTAAGAAATTTAATCCAAGGGGTAATTTAGTAATTTTCTCTTGATGGAATCTAAAAATTGGTGCAATTTATTGTTGTTTGTTGTTCAAAGATTTCATAGAGTCCAAGAACACAAAATTTTGAGGTTTATTGGGTAAGTTATGAGTGTTCAAAGTTTAAGGATAAATGTGTCATTTCTAGAGTTAAGAGTGGTCAAAAATCTAACTTTTCCATTTGAAATCTAAATTCAATAAACTTAGTGTCTATAGCTTCCCTATATCACACTGATTACTATAAGTGGGAGTAGACCTAAATTGGACCTCATTTAGTCAAGTTATGACCTAATTAAGGTTAGGGGTATTTTTGTTAACCAAGGGTTTATAGTAGTCAAAATCCAAATTTTATTTAGTTTATTGTTGACACTAAATTTCTAACCTAGTTATCATCTTAAATTTCTTAATTTGGAGTTTAAATTATCAAGTTATGGTCATTTCATGGTTAAGGTTCTATTTTCTTGAAAGGGCGGTCAACACTTAATTTTTCCATATTCAAAAACCACATACAATTTTATACAATGCTTATAATCACATGAATACATGCTGAGTTCATAAAAGAAAGCTATACTGAAATGTGCTGAAGTAAAAATACAAAACTAGCTTCCTAAACATGCCAATACTTAATAAATACTAGTCTGGAATAAATTTACAAGTATGTAGAACTAAAAAAGTAAAAGCCACTAAAACATATGGTAAAGCAAGCCAATGCACTAAAATGTAAAACCACTGAAGTATGGGGCAAAACAAACCAAAGTACTGGAATTAAACTGAAGTAAAAGCATGCCTAAATACAGTACTACCATAACAAAACTAGGCCGTACAGGACCTCTGAATAGAAAGTTCAACATGTATCCATCCTAGACATCATCAGTGCTAAGTTCGAGTTGAACTTATAAAATAAGACATGTATCCATCCTAGCCAAGCACAGAGCTAGGTCAGAGTTTATTATATAACAAAACTAAAACTGAGGATGCAGACTAAGCTAGGAGTCACCCTACTGAACTGAATGCATCGAATGAATTAAATGAATGTTTTATGCTTTGCAAATACTAACTTTGGATACATTATCAATATCCTAAGTTCACCTATTATGTCCAAGGAAAATAGCTCAATATACAAGGTGTATAGAGAAACAATATTCTAAGTAAGTAAGATACTCAGCTAGACTTATGTGATCTCTGTTGTTGTCTAATTTAATTTAGTATGACTATTCTGAAGAAATACAAGTTTAGGATCTCCAATATCCATCTATCTTGTATAAACCCAGATTGACCACCTTAATGTTAATATTAGTACTTAACAAATTCTAATTCAAAATTAAATGATGACTATACAAGATTAAAGTAAATAACTCAATGACTTAATTATTTTATTTTTCTCACTTAACCCAAATCTTGATAATACAAATCAAGATTTGAGATTCATGACTTAAACTCCGCATTTGGGGTTCAAATCTTGAATCCAAGGTTCTACAGTTCACACTTAATCATAATCTAAAGATACATAATCTTATAAGCTAAAATATTAATGAACTAAGATCTTAAAGAAAGGTTATTCAAATATTATAAGACAAAATAATCAATCAAGAACATATGAATCTAAGTAGAATAATTATATTATTTTATAGATTGAATTAATCTTTCACCAAGAAGGAGGTTTCAAAAGAATTAGACAATTAAATCAATTCAGAATTTCCAAGATGATGGTATAATTAGATCAAAATGATTAAGAGTCTAAGATCTAAAGTTTGATCACATAAGAAAAAGTAAAATTAAACTTAACTCAATTGAATTAATTAGGCTCAAAAGTTAAGGAAATGATACTAATACATTTTATCACTAATTAAAAACACTTTACTAAAGTTTCTAGGGTTTAAGGACACTTAAATAATATTTTGGTAAAAACTGACCAAAATACCGTTCTTAAGACTAAATTAGTAAATTAAGATTTAATTATTCAAATTGATTCCAATTAGATTTAATGAACTTAATATTAGTTATTGAGATGAATGAAATAGTTAACTTAAGATTTGATATCTTAATTAGCCTAATTAGCACTAATTAGCACTAATCATAATTTAATACCAAATAAGGTGATAAAGAAGATTATGGCACATTAGGATAATCTTAGCATATAGGAGAGTTCTAATATTCTTAAGAAAGCATTAGGAACTTGGTGCATTAGAATCAGAGAGTTAATTAAGACTTAATTCACAAATTAAGGTTTATAGTAATTAAGAGGTGACTAGCAAATTCAGGACTCTTAAATTATTTCTGATAGCTTAATTAGGTTCTCCATGATCACATGAGCAATCAGAAACCTTAATTATAATTTTTGGACATTAATTGAATTAATTAAGAATTTAATAAGAATAGAGAGAGATTAGGCACTTAATAAAAATCTAACCATTGGATCATGAATTTTGTTTCATATTATTGTTCCTTACAATTTTCTGATCAAAGTGGTATATTAGATCATATTGATTAAATTATTTCATTAATTTATTCTAAATGTTTATTTAAATTGAATCATAGGGTATTTATATCAATCAATTTATAATTGAATTATTAGAAGGAAAATAATTCCTAAATAAATTATTTAGCCTAGCCCGATTATCGTACCGCGCAGGTCAGAGCAGTGCCTGACTGGGCGGGCACTATCACACCGCACGGGCCTGGGTAGGCCCGGCCCGATGCACCAGTAACATCATTCCCGATACCCCCTTCACAGACCACCACCAGGAGGGTACCTTGGACTACTAAATTCACCGCTGATAGACCACGCCATGACCAGTATTCAATCGCCACACCATCAGGAAGTCAAGGCGCATCGATTGAACTTGGAATCCCTAACTAGGACGGACTAGGATACTGAATGACTATTCCACCAAAATATCCTAAATGCAGGCAATTAGGGTTCATTATGAGGGGATAATTCCCCCCACAGAAGCCACTAAACAGACGGGGCTCGATCCCTACACCATCAATGAGGTGAGGCGAGTCGAACTCCCAAGGTTTCGCAACCTGGGGTGCAGCTGATCTCTGGGTCCTTACTCGAACTCAGCCATGGCTCGGTCGCTAGCTTGATTGATCGATATGCTCAATCAGAGCTAGCATAGACCTTGGAAAAATTTAAGGTAAGCTCCAAAGGGGCTAATGCAACTAGACGACATCTAGAGGCTCAACCCAGATGCTTAATTGATGTCGAGCCTACATGACTCGATGGGAAGAAATTGAGGAGAGCAAATGGTTCCTGATAACTCAATGGAAAGCACAGGGAGTCTGAACATAAGACCTAGCCCTCTATCAGCGGTTCACAACTGCAGGTAACCACCAAGAGTGACGGGAGCTCAAAAAGCTTTAGCTGGTCAATTGGGGGATCACAGTGAGCAAAGGGACTCACTATGATATACCAAGGGCATTTATAGGCATTAGGAGGCTCTAAAGGTGGACTTCAAAGCTTTGGAACTAGGGCATGGCTCGGGCCAAAGGAAAGTCTCGGTTCAATGGTCGATGGTAATTCTGGGAGACTACTACCGGTAAGAGGTTGCGCCCGAGGGTAGAAAAGAAAGAATGGAACTTTTCCCGTACTGCCACGGGGGTTGAAGAGATCTGGATGTCCGGGGGGGGGGACCAGGCGTGAATGATTGCGAGGAAGGAGATGATCCACAGTGCTGGGGACACTGGGAGTCATCTGATTGATCACCAGATGACACGGATGGTTCTGATTTCCCGACACTTAACGGCCGAGCGCGGATATAAGGTCAGCTGTTTGATCAGATCAAGAGATCTAACAGTTGATCGAGGATACTTACGGTGGATAGCAAGATGTCGTTGGATTAATATCTCAGAACCGCAGAATGGTCAATATGAGACGGATCCGATTGAAGGCACGAGCTGTTGGATCAGATTCACAGGATCAACGATCCGGATGGCGCCCGTGGTTTAGAGTCAGCCAACCGTTGGAGGGAGGATAGATTTGTAATTAGTAATTGTTCTAAGCCCTAATATGCGATTGAACCAAATTAAATTAAATCCAAAATATGCCTAAATGACCTCCAAAAATTCTCAAAAATTCACCCTGAACTAATTTGAGGGTGGGGAATTCAAAAATGAACTATGAATTTTATTTAGAATACTAGGAACCAAAAATTAATTTAGCTAATTTCCAGGTTCCAAAAATAAGCAAAAATACTGAAATACTCAATTGAGCTCCGATTGATTTCAAACTTAATGACTCAATGAGTATAATGGAATCAAAATTAAAGCTTAGTTTAGCTTGATTAGTTTGAATTTAGCTAGGGTAGCAACTAGGGTTGTTATATAACTGAAAGCAAATTAGGAATGAGTTATAGAGGAATACTAGGAACTGCTCTTAGCATTCGATAGACTTTCCTCCTTGCCCTTGCTCTTCATCCCTTCTAGCTCCTTGATATTGTTTCCTCTCTTTCCTTTGAATGGTTCACCACCTTTTCCCTGGTGAGGTCTCCTTCTCCTTCTTACAGTAGCTTCTTTTTAGATTCTATGAGTGTCAAAAATTGGAACCCTACCATAGTTTCAAATGGTAGTATTTATAGAGCTTTTCCTCAGCCCCTTGGCATAAATGCTGGCTCCTCTTCCCCTTCCTTGAAATCATGGCAAGCATTTAAAATAGATTCTTTTATTACCTTGGAAGATAGCAGAATTAAGGGTATTTTTAGTTTTTCTTCGTCCGCTATGGCGCGCTTCGGTGCGCTGCAGTAGTTTTTGCCCATAATTTTTTCTTCTGCTCTAGAATTCCAATTGCCTCTTTTTGTCCCCGAAATAATTGAAATTACCGCAAAGCATGATGTTCTAAAGAAAAATTAGTATGTTTTATTGCTTTATTATGCAATAAATCTTAGACTCATCAGTGATTATTCAATTCCCTATAATCCTTACACCTATGTATAGATCCATATTTCTTCTTAACAAAAAGAACTAGCGCTCTCTAAGGAGACATATAAGGTCTAATGAACCCTTTACTCAACAACTCTTATAGTTATTCATTTAATTCTTGAAGTTCTTTGGGTGACATTCTATATGGGGCCTTGGAAATAGGCTGAGCTCTATGAATCAACTCGATAAAAAATTACACTACTCTAACAGGCCACAAACTAGGTAGGTCTTCTGGGAAAACATCAGTGAAGTATTTTGCTACTTTGCTCTCTAAAATTTGAATGCTTTTTTTCGCTTCACCCATCATGCTGTTAAGGTAATATTTGCATCCTTTCTTGATCAACTTTTTTACTTTAATTGCATTGATTAAGGATGCATGAGTGCTGATCCTTTCAATATAGGTTTCTGGCTTACTTTGGGAATGAAGGATTACTTTCTTCTTTTGGCAGTTAATTATCACATTATGCTTACTGAGCCAATTCCTACCCAAAGTAATGTCAAAGTTGGCTATTGGCAGAATAATTAACTTATATTCACAAGACTGATTGTTTAACATAATACTAGCATTGCAAAACTTATTAGTTATCAGTTGGATTCTAGAAGGAAGTCTAACACTCATGGTTTTTGCTAGCTTATATGATGACAGATTAAGTGATTTAGCAAAATGCTCAGAGATAAGAGAATGACTATCCCCAATATCGAATAATACATTATAAGGTTTTTCATTAATGCACATAGTTCATACATTTGAGTGTTTGAAGGTATGTTAACTACTCACAGAAATAAAACTTGCAAAAATGAAAATAACTTTACAAAAGAAGATGGTCATTAGAGATGTGTACATGAAACCACATTATTGTCTTCTATTACTTCAATTAGAGTAATATCACAAATATGAGTAGTATCAATATGAATATTATTTTTGATCTGCTTCGTAGGATGATTTTGGGCTTACCCTTGAGGGGTAGCGGTTTGCTCTTTATTGAATCAAAGTACTCAACTTGTGGGGGTGGTATGATTGCCATTCTTCGATTTCGTTTGTTCAGAGGCACTACTCAAAATAGTTGGTTTCGATGAGAGTAATCAATGTGAACTCCTTCTACTATTTCTTGTTATGTGCATTGGTAGTACATGAGGCCCTACCTACGTAACACAAAACAACAGTGCCTAAAATAATAAATCTTACCCTAGGGATAGGGTTTGTTACAACCTTTGATCGGATCGGATGAAGAACGTGCTTCCATCTGGTAGACTTTAGTAGACTACGGTCTAAGCATTTTGAAGGCATTGTGTCAATTGGGCATCATGTGCATCTTCCTTTTCAAGTTCTTCTCAGCTCTATGATGCTCCATTACTCTAGCAATTTCCACCAATTGGTAGAAGTTAGTGAGACACAGGGGAACAACAAGATCTTTAATAGAATTTATTATACCTCTTTGAAATCTATGGTAATGAGCAGCTTCATTAACCTTTTTAATTCCATTTCATATTCTGAAATGGGACAGCCACCACGCTTCATCTTTAGTAAGCTGTCCTCTAGAATATTTTGAGCACACAAAGGAATAAATTTAGCTATAAAGGCTTCTACAAATGAATCCCATGAAATATCCTCAATATCAAAGTCAACAAAGCGGGAGTTTCTCTCATTTTCCCACTAATACTCAATTTCTTCTTGGAACAGATCTGTAGTAAGGTGAATGACTTTAAAGCTATGATAGTTTATATTAGTGAGATTTTTCACCTCTAGTTTTAACTAGCTTGCAGTATCCACGGGGGATAAATTTCCACTGAATGTTGGAGTTCTCAACCTTAGAAAACTATGTAGAATTTCATCAGCATAATGATGGAGAGTGAATAACAGTAGGAAGCATAGGGACTGCAACATTGACTACCAGAGGATAAGCTGAGATAAACTTTTGAATCATCTGAGATTGTTGAGTCTGGTTTTCAACCAACGCTTTCACTGTACCCATAATAGAGTTGATTTCTTCAAAAGTGTTGCTTGAGCCAATAGTCATAATAATAGCAGTACACATTAAAGAAGAACCAAGATTAATTCTATTAAATCATAATGATTACTCTTTTAGAATCAAGAAGAAAAACATGCATTTGCATTAATTGGAAACTTAGGATAGAAATATCATCTCATATAAACTTCTTTGAGTACAATCAATAGAACAAGAGAACTCAAATGAACATAAAAGACAAAAATTGATAATCATGTAAATGAAGAATACATGATGCTAAAAAGAAAATGTTATAGATGACTATGAAAGTTTAAGCATGATCATCAAAAGTACTCAATAATGAAGGTGACTTAGAAGTCATTGTAAGTAACTACATGGCTCTCCCTTTGAGACTTCTTTGTTATCTTCTAATTAATATCATCCCACGAACCTCCTACTCCATATTAAAGAAGATGGGGCAAAATTTGAAGATGGACACGCTTAGGACACTAAATGATGTTGATACTTGAAGTTGTGCGATGTAACCGTTCTCGAGCTAAGACAGGGAAATATGACCCTCCGAAGACTGGGTATCTCAACATCTTGTCCAACACTAAAACTCCATTGGCTGATATAACCCGCACAGTCCTGCCATGATTCTGGAAATGCTAAAAGTATTCTTCCCATTTGACATTAAATCTTTTAAGATAGTACTCAGTTGCTGAAAGATTGAATGCCATTCTACATTATTTACAATCTTATAAGTTCTCTTATTTTTTATTGAATTTACCTTGCTCTCAACTTATTATTATGAGCATAAATCATTAAGGTTTTCTCTAAGTGCTCGTTATGATTCTAGGGTGCCATTCCCTGTACATTTATCTTTTCAGTGTCTATTTCTAAGATGAAAAGTATGTGAATTTATGATTATTTCAGGAAGTTTTCTCTATTAGAGAATAACCCATTAGGTAGATAGGAGCACAGCCCCCACCAGACACCTTATGGTACATCTCTAATACCAAATGTGGAGTCCCACCTTACTACTTGTGCAAATGAAATATCATTAGCAACGGGGTGGGTCACCACTAACTAAAAATCCTAGATTAATGTCGACACTAAAGATGCCTACTGAGAAACACTTATTTTTCCCATATTAATCCTGCTAGAATATCCAAGTAATTTAGTACTTAGATATCTAAAATGGGAGTAATTGTGCCCCAAATTATCGTATAGTAATAGTAATAATTTGGAGTACAATATTGATATATGCAAACATTAATCATAGAGTGTAGAAGCCATAAGAAAGAAATGTACATCTATTCATCACATTCAAGGAATGTAAAAGAAAGTTGAATAAAGTACCATCTCAAATAATAAAGTGCTTAAAAATAAAAAGAATGAAAAGCTAAAGATCACTCTCTTCCAAATAAAAAGCAACTATAACTAAGCAAGCATAGAAGGATCATCCTCTTGCTCCTTCTTCTCACCAAGTATGAACTCTTCAAAAAGCTCTAGATCTGACATGTTGGCTTTTACATATCAACGCCCTTGCCAAAAAAAGAAAAGATATTGTGTTAAACAAATGTCTAAGTACATTTTAGGCTAATTAATGATCTCTATAATTTTAGAATATCACATTTATCATAAATAATAATGACAAAACTATAGGTGAAACAAGCCACAAGTAAATAGGAAAGTCATAAATGAATTATTTATATCCTATCAAAATAAGAAAAGTATAAGAACATACCTTAAGGCCAATCACTACAATAAGGTTAGGCAATAATACATATAATACTAAGGTATCTAGAATGACTGACATAAGCATTCTAACAAGAATATGATCATGAAAAGTTATGTTGAGTAAATGATAAGCATAAATGAATAGTGATACATATAAGTAGACCAAGTCAAATAGAAATTAAGACTAGCATCCTAGCATGCATATAAATACTAAAATGACTATATAAGAAACTGAAACTAAAGTAAAAATATACATAAACTAAAAGTCAAAGAAGCAAAATTACCATAATGGAGCTTAGCTAATAAATCCACTATAACTGAAACTATACTGTAACATATCATGCAATCATTTGGCAATTCAGAGATAAAGAAAAAACTGACTAAATTGAACTAAAGAGGTAGAAATACAAATGAAAGTTTATTTTGGTTACTTTATTGTACTTTTTTGGACACATCCAGAAATAGATGAGAAGTCAATTATGTTTGCATGATTGAGATGGGTTTCCAAACTAGACACAGCTTTCCCCCAATGAGTACATTTCAAGTATTACTATTTATCCTTTCATTCTGTATATTAGCCATAATGTGTATGCATAATCACCTGTACTGATATGAACTCGATACAAAAAGTTATCCTAATTTAGTAAGTTTTCATTTTCATGCATCAATTTCTTCTTATATGATATCTTCAAGGAAACAAGGCTCAAAACAAGGAAAGCAAAGCATAAAATCAAGGAATAAGCAAGACTCGCACTAATAAGTCATGTCATATCCATTGTTATCTAATTTATCCATTCTAACTATTCTGAGAAAATACAAGCTCAGTATCTCCAATATCCTACTATCCACTAAATTCTTAGAGTCACTATCCTATAAAGTCAAATATTAGAACTAATCAAGTTCTAATCCAAAATCAGATAATATCGCCCATTGAAGTTAAATAATTAAAATAAATATTCTAATTAATTACTCTTAACATCACAAACTATCATTGATAATTATTATTAAGATCTAGAGATAAGATCTTAAACTCTAACATATGGGCTTTGAGTCATTTAACCCATGATTATAACATTTAAATTCTAAAATATCCAATGATATAAGCTAAAAGAAGTATTGTTGAGCATAATGAAACTCAATAATGCTATACATAGTAATGCCATTAAACAGAGACTTCTAATGACAATCAAATAGATAATCAGATCTTAAGTCTTTAGAGCTATGGTTTGATCTTGTGGCGCCCTATCCCTTAGCCACCAACAGTCAGGGCTAAGGAGCGGTGTCCCATGCTGGCAAATCTCTCACTTATCATTATATTAAGGTGTAATTTCTCAATCTAATTATAAGGGAAGGATGTGACCTGAATAATGCAGCAGAATCATTCACTAAGCATATACATTCTTCAAGTGCAGAAGCAAGACAATAAAATATGCTACATCCAATCCACTATAATACAAGTAAGAAGTAAATGTGCAGCTCAGAATAAAATAGTATAGTAAAAGAACATGCATAAATATCTGAATTATTACAAACATTAAATAAATTTTAATGAAAATGATAAAGCTCTCATTCTCACAAAAATAAAAGAGAAGCTAAGCTAAGGATCTCGAGCGGCGGCACACTCCTCCTCTAGAATCTGACCTTTAGAAGGCTTGATTACCTCGAATAACTCAGAATCTACCATTGTTGGTTTTATAATGATAGGGTTCCAGCCAAAGAAAAAAAAAATTTGATTAGACATATGGCTTAAGTACATTTTAGGCTATTAATATTTCATAAGTTTTATAATATCACTATTTTACTTAGACTAAAAAAAACAAGTAAAGCATAAGGGTGCAACAAGCATATAAAAGAAAGAATAAGCTATAAATAAAGGTATTTATAACTAAGTAATATGTGAGGTAAGAGAACATACATCAACACCAAAGCTGTAATAAGGTTAAGCATATAAGTATAAGTAAAGTAAAGAAAATACTGAATGAAAAAACTCATCCTAAATATGCTTATGACCACTTGACATATGAGAGTTAAAAATAAATAATTTGACTATGATATGTATAGTAAGCAGTAATAGAAAGTAACATCATATTAGTAAGTAAGCATGTAAAGTAAAGCTGACTAAAATAAGTTATAATAGTAAATGATAAATAATAAATAGTAAATAGGTATATAAGTACTGCCATATAAGAAAGGGCTAATCTAGCCTGTTGATATCAAAAGGATTCTAAGCATCAGCATCAATACAGAGGTTAAGGGAATAAAATATTCTTAGCATCATCTGAGGCTAGGCTAGGAATAATAGAGCAGAAACTAAACTAAAGAGGTAGTAATCACAAATGCAGTAATGTTTTAGTTATTTACTTTACTTTTGTGGATATATTCAGAAGTAGTTGAGGAGTTAGCATATCTGCAAGACTAAATGGGTTTGAAAATTAGCACAACGCTGCTCAATGAGTAATGCTAAGTACTCCTTATTTCTCCTTACCCCTGTCCATTAGGGTAAAATGCGCCAGATCAACAAGTAACTGAACCCAATGCAAATGTTATCCTAATATTCTATATTTTCATTTCATACAATAATATTATCTTGTATGACATATTCAAGGAATAAGGCACAAAATACAATAAATGTGAAAGCACAAGTAAAGCAATTATAAGCAAGGGACTCTACTACACAATGTGACATTAGTTATTATCTATTAAACCGTTCTAACTATTCCAAGTTACACAAGTTCAAGATCTTCAATTATTACTATCGTGTGTAACTTAGAAGCATGACCTTATAAGTTAAAAGCAATTAGAACTGATCAGGTTCTAATTTAATTCAATCAATATTGCCTACAAGTTAAATAAGAAATCAACATGTCCTATTTGATGAATTAGACATTCTAAACTAAGATTTAATCAAGATCTACTAAAACTAGGAATTATGCATTAGACACCACGAATTAGGTTAAACACTTAATCTAAAGGGTAAAGCTTAAGGACTAAAGTTTAAGTCTAAATGTGAATTAATAATCAAGGCAAATTCTATTAAGCACAATTAAACTTAATAAAAGGATTCTCCTAATCTTAATCTAAAGTTGAAAAATTAAAATAATCAGAATTAAAGAATGGAAATCTATAAACTAAAAAATGAATGTTTCATCTATTAAATAACCCATTTATTCTATGAATGAAATCTAATCTAGGATTTATTCCTAATCTTAAGAAAAATATCCTAAGGTGAAGAGCAGATCCTAAAAAGCTCCTAATAAAAAGACTTAGAGAGATTCTAAGAATTGATTGGATTTATTTCAATTTAACTAATCTATTATTTTTATTTAATTAGGAAAGTTAAGAATAAATTTTAGCTAAGGCATATTATCCTTAGGGTTTCTTAAGACTAAATTAGAATGTTTAATGAATTATTCAAATTATGGGATTTAAGACTTAAATTAATCCCAAATTAGTTTTATTACTATTTTTAATGATTTAAAAGATATTTCGGAGGTAAAGGGCTCTTAATCTAAATTTTGGGCAATATGACTGTTTTGCCCCTATTTAAGGGTCTAATATGCTACTTTTTTATTTAGTATTTTAAATTAGATTTTCTTACTATCAAATGATTCATTAATGTCTAACATGAAGATAGATAGTAAATACACCAAATTTGGACAAGAAATAGGTCTTATAGGTTCAAACTAAAAAATTTAACCCAAGAGGCAATTTAGTAATTTTCTCTTAATGGAATCTAAAAATTTGTATAATTTATTGTTGCTTGCTGTTCAAGAATTTCATAGAGTCCAACAACACTAAATTCTGAGGTTTGTTAGGTTACTTATGAGTGTTATAAGTTTAAGGGTAAATGTGTCATTTCTATAGTTAAGAGTGGTCAAAAACCTGACTTTTCCATTTGAGATCTAAATTCAACAAACTTAGTAGCTATAGCTTCCCAATATCACACTAATTACCTTAAGTGGGAGTAGACCCAACATGGACCTCATTTGGTCAAGTTATGACCTAATTAAGGTTAGGGGTATTTTGGTCACCCTAGGCTTTCTAGTAGTCAAAACCCAAATTTTATTCAATTTACTGTTTACACTAAATTTCTAACCTAGTTATCATCTTGAATTTCTTAATTTGGAGTCTAAATAATCAATTTATGGTCATTTTAATGTTAGGGTTCTATTTTTTTGAAAGGGGGGTCAACACTTAATTTTTCTATATTCAAAAACCACATACAATTTTGTACAATGCCAAATTTTACTAAAATTTGATATATATTGGCCCCATTAGGGTCCTAGGGTCATTAAAATGCGAAAAATATAAAGTTTCGGCCATTTCAAACAGTTCTGGGAAGTTATGGGCAGTTTTAGGAGCTACGGCGCGCTGTGCCGCCTTCTGGCCGAAAGCCAGGCATGACGGCGCACTGTAGCGCTTTCAGCGCCGTGGCGCGTTGCAGCGGGTCTCATCTCTATGGCACGCTACAACACTTTCAGGCACTACAGCACACTATGGTGCCAGATTTTTCAATAGATGGATGCTACGGTGCGCTATAGCGCTCCCTGGCCGATAGCCAGGCGCTACGGTGCACTATAGCGCTCCCTGGCCGATACCCAGGCGCTACGGCACGCTATAGCGCTCCCTGGCCGAGAGCCAGGTGCTACGGCGCGCTGTAGCGCGCTGCGGTGGATTTCAATGTTATGGTGTATTTAATTTAATTTCAACAAATTTATAAGCTACGGAGGGGCGCTGTAGCTTGCTAAAGTGCACTGCAGCGGATTTATTTTCAAAACTCTGGCGCTACGGCCCGCTATAGTGCACTGCGGTGCGCTGTGGCGCCCGACGATGATTTTGCCTATGCGAAAACTGTAACGGGTCATCTTTTGGGCTTAAATACTCTCAACCTAGACCACTTCACGTGAGGTGCCACATACCAATGGAAAGGTATTTCCGAGGCCTGTCCATTGATACCAAAATTGGCATAAAATGATTATTTTAACTATACAAACAATAGAATCAAAGGTTTAGGTATGCAGAAAGGAGGAAATATAGAGTAGCTTCATCTTCCTCAAATCACAAACCTAATGAGCTCTAATGAACTCCATATCCTAATTACAAATTTCTAAGGATGCAAACTAAGCATAAGAGCAAAAATAAAGTAGCCATTGAAACCATTCAATGGTGGAAAGGGAGGTACCTTGGCTTTCAATGGAAGAACATGGAGGAAGAGAGATTTGTCTTCTGTAGGAACTTAGGAGTTGAGGGCTTTTTTAGTAACACAGCAATGGAGGAAGGAGAAGAGGAGGGGAGCTCAGCTTGGCAGCAAGGGAAGAAATGAGGGCTAAGGGGCTCTTTTAAGGGTGGAGGATGGCATGGCTCTTATATGGGATGAGCTTGACTTATCCCATCACAAGTATGGGAAGAATGGGCAGCAATGGAGAGGAATGGAGGTTGGCTTGTGTGCATAGGGGAAGAAGGGAATGGGGAGGCACTGGTTTCAGCAAGCATGGGTCCCAGCCAGAGAATATGAGAAGGAAATAAAATAAGAATTAAGGAAATGGATATTAAATTAATTTGATTAATTAATTAATCTCTAAAATCTCAATTTTATGAACAAGCTCCGAAAAATTCCAAAAATTCACCCCTAACTAATTTGGGGGCAAGGAATTCAACGGTAAAGTCAGAATTTGATTCCGATGAGTATTTAAGTTTTCTATTTTTTGTGGTATTTAGTTACATTAAAATATTTGATAAAATCCAACGACTTCCAAGCGCGTCCAAAATATCACCCCAAGCTAATTTGAGGGTGATGATCGTAGTGGTTAAGTCAAATTTTGATTTTGAGGTTAAATTAAATATCTCAATTTTCTATTAATTAAAAATTATTAAAATACTCAACAAAATTTTAACGACTTCCGATTGCCACCAAAACATCAACCCTAGCTAATTTGGGGGCAATGAGCGCAATGGCGAAGTACAAATTTTGATCTGAAGTCAAAATAATTAGGCGAATTTCTTGGGTTCTTGAAATTTCCAAAATCACGGTTTGATCCATTTGACCTCTAATTTGGACTAGTCTCAGTGGTGAACTACTAATTATTTAATTAGTACACTAAGATCAGAATCAGGACTTGGATTAGTCCTAATTTGCTAGGGTAACAACTTGGGTTATTACAGACCTAAACCAAAATTTCTAAACTTCTAATTAAGACATAATCTATTAAGACAAGTAAATTCTTAGTAGATAAAACTATCTTGAAATACTAAACTTAGGATTAAGAGAAAATGTGTGAGTTCTCAAATCACATCTCAAGCTACTTAGCAACTAGATTCTAAGATAAATTAAGGCTTATTATAAAATCTAGATTCTTAAGCTTTAACAAGTCTATACTAATATAAGTGGTTTTTAATGTTGATCTAATGATTTATGCGAAGGAATGTGGATTCTATATCCAAATTCACTAGCCTTAGGATTCACTTTATAACAACCCTATCTATTAGATTAGGAACCTAATCCAATATTAGGTGGTACTTAACACTAGGTTAGTGATTCTTAACTCATTAGTAAGCACTATGGGGTGCCAAGGGTTTCCAAAAAGCAAAACTAGATACATAATACAAAGTAAACATAAACCATTCCATCCATTTAATTAAGAAAAAGTTAGAATTAATATTTGAATTGTTATTATTTAATTCTTCCTTAATGGACCGTCATCCGCGACGTCTCCTAATGCTTGCGTCGTTAGGTTCAGCCGTTCGATCAAACGGCCGACTCTGACAATTCAATCGGGTCAATCAAAAGGTCCCGACCTCATCTTCTCTGTCCCTTATAGGGCATGCTCTGCGCGCTGCAGCACCATAGCACACGGCCAATTGAAGCATGCGGCCGCCAGGGAGGCTCCGCCGATGCCTCCTTATCCTCCCCTTTTCGATCTATGGCCGTTTTGCGTGACCTAAGGACTGTTTGAATAATTCGAGAGCTTACCTTCTGCTACCCAAATCATTTAGCCATCCAACTTCAAGTATACTTATACTTCGACCTAAGCATTTAATTTGTGATTTCCTATTTCAAAAACTTATTGCAGGCATTAAACTTCTATCGGCTTCTATCGGGCATGATCGAGCCCAATTGAGCCAATTTGGCCAAGCACACATAGTAGTCCATAGTATCATTCTGGGTGCGACTTTTGCCCATGCATATGGATATGGGGTTGTTTGCTGTCGGCGTTTCTAGGCACCTCAGCGGCCAGTTCAACCACCGACAAAAAGGTCTCATCGGGGCTTGTTCAGTGTCATATGGGCTGGGACCTGCTATTGTCCACAAGCCACCATTTTTGTCTGCCCTAGTTATGGTGCTCTCATGCTTGTGGCGAAGAAGAAAGAACTCTGAGTTGGGTCAGGTGGATCCAGGCCCGACCCGCACACTGAGGGTACTGCCACGCAGTAACTTGCAAAGCCTATAGGGCTCGATGTCCTTTCGCGATAGCTCGGGTGGGTCCCACATGCATGTCGTGCCCACTAACGTGATGCCACCTATCATGTTGGGGCCCACACATCTTCTGTTGTCTGCCCCTTGGGTCCCGCAGCCACTGTTTGAATTAATTAATTAGTTCTGTTATTTTAATTTAAACGGTAACATTTAGATAGAATGATATTAATTAAATTAAATGCAAAAACTGTAAACATTCATATCTTTTAATCCAATAATCCAAATATATTAAATATATATCTCATTTTGCTCAAAAAATGAGAGGAATAATATGGCAATATTAATTTTCCAGTAGGATGCTTATTCAATCTAGTGACATTTTAGGACCCCTCACTTAACTCAAAACCTTAGAAAACTTCAAATATCCAAAACTTTGTACCCATTGATCCAAACATAGTTAATATGGGTCTTATTTTAATCAGGAGAATGCCTAAATTAGTTTGATAGTATTAGTTTTGCTATTATGTCAATAATTTAACTAATCACTTTTATGACCTTTTCCTAATTACCCTAATGACCCTAGAAGTTGATTAGGTCATAACTTGACTAAATGAAATCTAATCTAGGTCTACTCCTAGTCATAGTACTCAGTGTGTTATAGGGAAGTTATAGCCACTAAGTTTGTTAAATTTAGACTTTATTTGAGAAAGTTAGGTCTTTGACCCACTCTTAAACCATAAATTACACTTTTAGACCCTAGAACAGTTTAGGCTATAACTTAACCAATTGACATCAAAATTTAGTGTTCTTAGACTCTATGGAAATCTTGGATAGTGAATAGTAATAAACGGACTGAATTTTTAGACTTCACTAGGTAAAATTACCAAATTGCCCTTATAAGTTAAAATCCTTAGATTGAACCCATATGATTTAATATTTATCCAAATTTGATGTAAATACTATCAATCTTCATGTTAGATAGTAAGTAATCATTTGGCATCAATGAAATCTAATTTAGAGCTCTGAATCAAAAAGTATCATTTTAGACCCTTAAGTAGGGGCAAAATTGTCACATAATTTAGGTTAAGTGTCGTTAAACTATAAAATACATTAAAATCAATAAAAGGAGTGATTTGGAATCAATTTAGAACTCTTAGACTCAATAATTGAATAATTTGAGAAAATCCTAACTTCTTTAGTAAATTAGACCAGCAAATAAAGATAGATTGTACTAATTATCATCAATACCTAATTTTCCTAAGTCATCCATTAGGAGCTCCCTTATGGTCTTTACTTTCACCTTAGGATTCTTTCCTCAATAATTAAGAATAGAAATTAGGTTAGATTTCATTCATTGAGTAAATAGGTTATTCAATGAACGAAATCTTAGTTTTATTTTAATTATTATTATCTTATCTACTAACTTTAGATTAAGCTTAGGAGATCCATCCTATTTAGCCTTGACTTTGCTTAAAATGGTTTTCCCTAATCATTAGTTCACAACTTAAACTTAAACCTTAGTCCTAAAGTATTACCTTTGGGATTATGAGGTTAAACTCCAAAACTTGGAGTTTAATTCCTAATACCTAAATTTAGTAATTCTTGATCAGATCTTAGCCTAAATCATTTAAATTCATCAAATAAGATGTATTAACTAATTATTTAACTTATAAATGTCATTAATTGAATTAAATTAGGACCAGAATAGTTCTAATTGTTTTTAGCTCATAAGGTTGTGGATCAAAGTTATACTTGGTAGTAGAAATTAAGATCCTTAACTTGTATAACTTAGCAAAGTTAAATTAGATTAAATAGATAATAAAAGATATCACCTGTGCGTAGTAGATTCCCTTTATTACTATTGAATTATTATTATTTTTACATTCCTCGTACTTTGTGCCTTTTCCTTAAACCTGTCATACAAGATAGAATTACTATATGAAAGAAAACATAAAAAAAAATTAGGACAACATTTACATAGGGTTCAATTTCTAGTTAATCTTGCGCATTTTATCTCCACTGGATAGGGAGTAAGAAGAAATAAGAATTACTTAACACGTACTCATAGAAGAGAGTTACATTATGTTGGAACCCAAATAGTATTGCAGATGTGCTTGACTCCTCAGTAACTTCTAGACAGGTCCAATAAAGTAACGTAAAATAATTAAAAACTTACTGCATGTGTATTTTTTGCCTCCTCAATACAGTTCCATTTCTTGCCCTAGCCCAGTAAGGCTATGGGATCCGGCCCTAGCCCAGAAAGGCTATGGGATCTTACATATTACAATATAGTAGCCCATTTGGCCAATCCTTCTAATATGGAAGTCCTTACATACTTACTTTCCTATTTTACAATTCACTTTTACTGTAGTTAGTATTTTCATTACTTGCTTACTTGTATACTTATAGGATGCTATATTTCTTTCTTACTTACTTATATGTATCACAGCTAGATTTCTTTTTTCCAAATCTGTATAATTCATGTGATCATAAGCATGTTTAGGATGAGTCTTTTTTTAAAGTATTTTTATCACTTATTAAATATGCCTAACCTTGTTACAACTTCGATATTGAGGTATGTTCCTTTACCTCACATACTGTATAATTATAAATGCATAATTTATAACTACCTCACATTCATTTGTATGCTTGTTGCACCCATATATTTTGTTACTTTGGTAGTATAAGTAAAATGGTGATATCATAAAACTCATGAACTTTAACAGCCTAAAATGTACTTAGATAATATATCTAACCAGATTTTTCTTTTCTTGGCTGGAGCCCTGGCATTGTGAAACTGACAATGTCAGGTTCTGATCATTTTGAGAACCTTATGCCTGTAGAGGAGGCTTTCTAGGAGGATTAGCGGGTTGGAGCTGAGGAGTTGTAGTCTAGTTGTCTTTATTACTTTAGTGAGGATGAGTGATATCTCTCATTCCATTAAACTTATGTAAAATCTATATAATACTTCAGGTACACATGTATGTTCTTTTACTATACTATTTTATTCTGAGCTGCATATTCAATCATTATTTCGTATTATGGTGGATTGGATATAGCATTTTACGTTCCCTTACTTCCGCACTATGTTGAAATGTATATACTTAGTGAATGATTCTGCTGCATTATTCAGGGCACATCCTTCCCTTACTAGTGGATTGAGGATTTCACCTTAATCTAATGGTAAGTGAACGATTTTCCAGCATGGTACTCTCCCCCCTTGATCTAATCTTGTTATGGTTAAGGGGCGGGGTGCCACAAGTAAGGTAAAATATATAGACTTAATTAAGGTTTTACAAATATTAGATATAATGACACTCATCCTCTCGGGATGGAAAAGTAAAAGAAAGACAACAAAAAGTAAAGGTCTTCAATCAACAACAACTAGATCTGACCTATCTCAGGTTCAAGGTCCACTCAAGCTCTTGGTCTACCGAATTTGTATTTAATATGGTAGGACACAACCAATAAATAAAAACAACTGGTTAGACTTAAGAAGTCTAAGTACATTTTAGGGCGACTAATCTATTTTTATGTTAAGTGGATATCACATTTGCCATTTATAATTATTAATTAAGAGGAGTTCAATGCAGCAAAAAATGTAAGTAAAGTAAAGTAAAGTAAAGTAAATGATTATAAGCACTAATCAAAAAGTTAAATGCAGTAAAAAGAGAAAGTTGGTGACAACCTGCATCAAATATATAAGTAAGGAAAAGTACGTACAGCTATGCTAACAAGTGTGCAATAAATATAGTAAGAAATATGTACAAAAAAACATATGCTAAGTAACATAAGAGAGCAGTGTAAGCATAAACGTAAGCAATAACACATACAGTACAAGTAAAAAAGAATGGTAAATATAGATGAACATGTAACATATACTAGTAAAGAAAATTCTTAATCCCAAGGACTGAGTCTACAGTAAAGGTAGTCATAAATGACTATAAAAAAT
Source organism: Gastrodia elata (assembly GCA_016760335.1). Taxonomy (NCBI): domain Eukaryota; kingdom Viridiplantae; phylum Streptophyta; class Magnoliopsida; order Asparagales; family Orchidaceae; genus Gastrodia; species Gastrodia elata. Next base: position 47,160,623 of record CM028671.1, on the reverse strand, counting down.
AAAGTTATTTATCTTAATTTAAGTGTTTTGTTATATGGGTAAAGTTACAGAGCAAATGAGCATGTTTGCCTAGCATAGTAAGCGAGGTTTCCAATAACGCACACCTTCCCCCTCGTAAGATCTGCGTGATCTATTGATCTTCCCTAGCCTGCCCGGGCTTAGTAACAGTTGTATAACATCCTTTAGATAAAACCCCTATGTAAATGTTACATGTTTAAGTAATGCACATTGTTCTTAAGAATGTATTAAAGGGTTCAGTCTCAATGTGCTACAACATTCAGGGATGTTCAGAGCTAATTATAAACTATGTGATATCTATAATTACCTACTTTAGTTATCTATCATATGATTGGAGATAATCAAGCTTCCCGATTGACTTAGACATTCATCAAATTTTTTCATCAATTGATACATAATAACATATAATTAAATAAGGTTTTGAAAATAATAACTTAATTAAGGCCTTATTGATGTGACAAAAGAATTCATAGATATAATTACAAAATTACAAACAAACATCCTATCCTATGGCTAATACTACACATACCTATAAGGAACACTTCTACTCTAATGGGGCATTCTAAGTACATACAAAAGGATTCATTACTACACTTATTATATTACTAGATTCCTATGGCTTAGATTACTTGTGGGTATAACAGCTAAAGAACTCCTTAGCTACAAAGCTTAATGTCTCACTATACTTAAGGTATAGAATTCTCTTGACTTAATTCATTACTACTCTATTTAGTTGACATTAAAAAGGTTCCATGCATAAAAAGGTTTTTCCCTCTAATTACTTAAGCTACCTTAGGCTTAAGTGATTTACTAGTGTGATAATTCTAATTTAATATTAAACTTAATGGTCTTATAAAGCATCATGTCTCATATGGTAAAACTAAATGAATAACACTACTTAAAATATATTAGTCTAATGTACCTCACTCACATAAGTTAACTAATCAAAACATTAAGATTTTTCTCTTAATCCTAAGATTCCAAGCCTTAATACTGTCATCACTTAGTTCCTAATTTTCACTTTAAGAACATAGCTCATAAAGGTTTTAAGCCTTTTAACACTTAAGGTAATATCTATTCTTATCTTAATCACTAAGCTGTTATAAATGATTATAAGTCTAATTGATAAGGACACTAAGTCCCAGCTCTTAATATAATGGTTAACACTTAAAGGGTTCTATGCCTTAGCTCTTACTTAGTTGTCCAAGCCTTAAGGTTCTAATCCCCTTTATTATCTAATATCACATCTATTCTTAGCTTATTATTCAATCTTTCTAAAAGATCCAAAGCATCAAACATAGATTAACTACACTACAATAAGATAGTTGCACTTAACTACTTAAATCAATCTCTAAGTTTTATTCTTCGCATGTTATGGCTACTCATAAAATCCTATGTAAGTTGCACTTTAATCACTTAGATTAGCCTCTAAGTTCAAGTGAAAGGCACTATACTTCTTAATATGTCTTTATTCTATTTTCCATATAAGCCTTCTCGCACTCACAAGAACTATACTAAGGATTGCTTAATATTACTCTAAGGTAATTCACATGGTCTAGGTATGATCCAAAACTTCACTATCCTATAACTTAGGGTTCACTCTAAGCTATCTATATGATAATTAGTGGATAATTATTTATCTAAGTTGAGCTTAAGAGTTTAACTTATCACTAACTTTCTAATTTCATCAAGTTACTAGACTTAGCTTAGTACTAGTGTTCTTTAGTTAAATGGTTAACATGGGAGGTCTTGTAGCCTTAAGTTCATTAAGGATCTTTAATATTTGGAGATCCTAATCAATAAATAAATAGATTGGTTAGCTACACTATAATGTAAATCTTAATAATAAGGTGCTTAAGTGAAGGCATTCAAATCCTTAACTTCTAGGTTCACATCAAGGCATTAGAAATCCTAGAGTTTAGTTAAGTAATTAGGCTACTAAAGTGAGTCAATGCCACTAAGTCAAATAATATAATGTCTAGGGTTAAACCTACTATTAAGGGATGTAAGGAATTCGGTTAGGATTTAGTTAACATCTTAAGGATCCTACAAATGAATATCCTAATCTTGGGGAAAATGAATAAATCATATTCAACTTTGGGTTTAGGATCTACTACAATCTTTAAGTACTAAATCAAACATTAGGGATATACAAGATCAATTCATTCCTATGCTGATGTTTTTTACTAGGTTTACTAGTGCTAAGCTTAGACTAGGATAATATTGCTATTTTCCTAATCAATATGTCATCTAATGTTGTATTATATCATAAGGTAGGTTATCTAAGGTGTCTTAGTGTTTAGGAGGCCTAAACATGCAAAATTGTAATTTTTAGATTTTAATATTCTTTTATTTAAGGGTCAAAACTCATATTTTCTATTTGATATCCAAATCAAACAAACATAGTGGCTATAACTTTCTTATAGCATAACAAGTAAAATGACACAAAATAGGGTCAAATCAAACATCAAATAATAAATCAGGGCATTAATGACTCTTAATGACACATAAAAAGTCATTAGCAAAATTTGTTATCAAATTAAAAAATTAACATCATATTAATGTTTTACATGTTGTTATGATCAAAATGACATATTGGATCATTAAATTTGGATGCAAATTGTTCAAATTACGAAACTAACAAATATAGGTTACACACTTAATTAATTAATTAATTAAAATAATGATTACTAAAATTAATCATCAAACTAAAACTCTAGTGTCATATTATTAGTATTCCTACCATTTTCTTGGTCACTTTGAGATATAACATCCACATATTTGCATGTGTATTTAAAAATTTTGAGGCATTGAATATTTGCATTTAAATAATAATTTGTTTTAAATCAAGTTTTTACTGTTCACAAGACGGCCCCGTACACAGATCGTTCGCACGCACGTGCACTGGCCAGGTCGGGCAGGCCCAGGTTGCGGCTGACGTGGCGTGAACCTCTCCATGTGAGCTAGGGAAGAATTTTCTTAGCTCCGGTGGTCAGCGGTGGCCAACTCACATACTGATCGAAAGGTCTCGGAGAAACCTATGAATCGACACTTCAAACATCTCTAGAGCCCACCTCTAGCCCCCAACAAAATTATGCCCTAGGCTCAGTCCTACTGTTCACTACTGTTGAGTCGCAAGCCTCCGTACGTCAATTGAATTCGATCGAGTTCAATTGAGGACACTCGAAAATAGGGTACTCGCAAGAATTGCAGAATAAAATTATAACGTATACATAACAAGATCAAACCAACGTGAAACAAGTGGTATCTTTCACCATGACAGAGAAGATTCGATGAGCTAGGGTTAGGAAAATTTGGAGGCCGCATCAGCTCGGATGCTCCCAGGATGCTCCCACTGATTGAAACATATGAGAGGAAGAAAATGGGAGCGTTATGAGTTCTCTAGGAGGTTTCAAGGCCTTGAGAGAGGTACAAACCATCATCTCTTCCTGTGCACATTCATGCACACCAAAGACGTACAGTGCCGCATACGAAAGTCGTCTGATGCCTACGATAGGCGATGGCATGCGATGGACGGCACTGATTGTATCCTGTTGTTTAATTAAACGGCGGGTCCAGTGCTGTTGGCTCTGAAAATTGGAATATTATTTAAACAATTAGATAATTTAATTTCTTTTTAATTATTAAAAATTAGATAACCAAACAAGCTCCAAAAAATCCAAAAAATTCACCTTTAGATAAATTGAGGGTGAGGAATTCAAAAATGAAGTCAAATTTTTAATTGGAGAACAATTTAATTATCTAAATTTTTTGAGCTTAAAATATATTAAAATAATTGGAATAATTTGATGACTTCTAGAAATTCTCTGAATATCACCCCTGGATAATTTGGGGGTGAGGAGCTTAATGGTGAACTTTGATTTTGATTTGGAGATCTATTTATTTTAGTTAATTTCCAGGATTTTTAAATTGCTTGAAATGTCAAAAACGAACAATCTCCAAATGACACCAAATTTCATGTGTTGGCTCCAAATGCTCTTAGAAGTGTAATGGTGATAGTTTTAACCTAATTTGGATGTCTAAGACTAAGTAACAGTCACGGATTATTATAGACTTCCCTTCTTAAAAGAGGTGTTGTTCTCGATGCCCAAAAATTAAATAACTATAAATACCAGATTAGAGATAAATATCTCTAATCTCAAAAATCAAGTCGATTATGATAACCAATAGTATTGAAGGAACAACCACAAATGTAGTTTTTATAAGCTCGTCTATAGCCGAATTTGTAGATTCTATATTTGCCAGATACTATGGCTCAAATTTAATCATTCTAACTATACTTAGATTACATAAGCTCAGAATTCACAAGATCATACTATCTAGTATAAACTCAGATGTATGGTTCTATCAAGGTCAAAGCATTAGAACTCATCAAGCTCTAATTTCAAACAACTAGTGTTGCCTAATTAAGTTAAATGGTTCAAATCAATCATCTTCTCTTACACTATTACCCAACCTTGATATAATTTATCAAGAATAGGAGTCAAGAGATCAAACTCCATCAGCCTTTTCTACAGTTGATGGTGTTTTATCAATCTTGCACCTTACAACAGCTTTGAGAAACAGCTATAGTGATGGGATACAAGATGATTCTTAATCGAGTCTTTCAGGCCTCTAAGAAAATGACTGCACCTAGCTTCTTTAGTCGTACCAAATTATGAGTAAATCTTAATACCTTCTTGAATTCCATTTTATAAGCTAGAACTGTCTTATCACCTTGAGTCAATTGGATTAACTCATCTTCTATTATCAATTAAGCAGAGGGAGGAATAAACTCTTCTCTGAATACCAATTTGAATTCATCCAAGGAAATATCTTCAATGTTTGTTTTTGCAAAATGAGATTTCAACTCGTTTGTGGGGCCCCCGTATTGATAATAGAAAGTACGGTGCTCCAACTATGGCAAAACCCTAGCTTAAGGTAAATCAGGTGAAAACCCAATGTGCCTTAAGCCAAGAACCTGTCACCAGAATACTATAAACATTCATCAATATACATACAAATATCAAAGTGGTGGAAGCAATAGGTGTATAGTAACATCCATAAGCACAACATAGTAGAGAAAAAGGAAAATAATGTAATAACTCATCACAATGCAGAAATAAAATATATCCAGAATTAATTATTACAAATTGAATTTAAAAGAAAATGCAAAGGTCTTTCAATCTCACTGAAAAAAATTTAAATGCAAACGATCCTCCTCCTGAACCTGCTCCTCTTCTGCAACACTGCCCACGAACAAGTCTGAATCTGACATTTGTCGATATCACAAATGCCAGGGCCCCAGCCAACAAAACAAAAAGGTTACAGTTAGACAATTGTCTAAGTACATTTTAGGCTATTTTAATGAATTTAGTATTTAAAGATATCATATTTAAATTTACTAAACATGCAAGCTAATTATGGGTGCGACAAGCTATGAAGAAACGGGGTAACTATAAACTATCCATTTATAGCAAGCAAGTAGTATGTAAAATAGCATACAATGCAAAATAAATAAGGTGAGGCTAAAAGCTAAAAGTAACAGTAACTATGAAACAATTCTAAACCTAACATGCTTATGATCACATTGAAACATGTTGATTATAAAAGAAGACAATTGCTGAATATAACATGAAATTCTAACATCCTAAACATGCCAATATATATAAATAAGCCAAAGGGATATACATTCAACATGCTAATTAGTACCAAAGAAAAGAAAAGAAAAGCCACTGAGACATGTGGCAAAAGCAGAGCAATCTATGTAACGTAAAGCCACTGAGACATGTGGCAAAAGCAAGCAAGTACTATAAGTAAGGTCACTAAAGCATGTGGTAAGGCAAAAAAATAATAGTACTGAACAATCAAACTAGAGTAGCAATATGCCTAAGACATAGTACTGCCATACCATCCAATAGGCCATACAGGGCCTCCAAGATCAATCAATGCTCAGCTTAGACATCCAAATCTGCTAGGCCTGGGTCCATCCTATACAATACTAATACTGAAGATACAGACTAAGCTATGACATATTCTACTAACTAAAAGCACTGCAAGAACCAGATGAATGATATGCTTCATAAACACTAACTTAGAATGTATCGTCCATATTCTAAGTTCTCCTATTATGCTCAAGGAATAAGGCTCAATATCCAAGGTATGTCAAGAATCTAGTTAAAGTAAGCAAGAGACTCAATCTAGACTTATGCAATATCTGCTGTTGTCCATTTATCCAATCTAACTACTCTGAGAAGGTACAAGTTTAGGATCTCCAATATCCAGCAATTGAGTAGAATCTCATATATATATCCTTAAAGTTAATATTAGAACTTAACAAGTTCTAATCCAAAATCATGTGATGACTATAAGGTTTAAGTAAGTAAATCAATGACCTAATTTGTTAATATTTTACTCTCTTACCCAAATCTTGATTAAGTAAATCAAGATTTAAGGAGTTTGGACTTAAACCCCACTTTGGTGTTCAAATCCTAAATCCAAGGTAGTATCCTGACTAGGATCTAGGGTTCACACTCAATATTCACATTAAAGGTGAAGAATCTTATAAGCTGAAAGATTCAAGAACTAAGAACTTAGTGAAGGGTTATTCTACTAATCATAAGATAAAATAATCAATTAAGAACTTCAGAATCTAAGATCTATATTCAACCTTCAAGATAATTTCATTATCTTATAGATTGAATCATCCTATACCCACATGGAAGGTTTCAAAGGATTAAACAATGAATCATTTAAAGATGTTCAATTGGAGGTAGTTCAATTCAAGTAGAAGATCTAAAGTCTAAGATCTAAGATCTAAGATTTGATTGCTTGATCACTTTAGACTTAAGCTAGGTTTTTAACGTAGACTTTACTGATTGCATTCCTTTTGGCATTCAAACTCATAAACTATCTAATTGAACTTATTAAAGTGAGATTTTACATTTGAAGCTATTGGAGTTAATTATCCAGGCCAAGTGACTTCCATAGGATCACTTAAGATCTAAGTGTCTTAATTAGGGAAAATTGAAGATTTCTAAAATCAATATTCATATTATTAACATTATTAACTTAAGGGTTCAGAGAACACTAATAATCTAACTAGGGATAACATACTGAATTTCCCAAGGTTTAAGGGGTTCTTAAACACATTTTGGCCAAAATGACCAAAATGCACCTCTTAAGGCTAAAATTGGGATTTTAGGGTTTAGTTATCCAATTCAATTTTAATCTTTTCTAAGGTGTTCCATATTGATTAATTAGGTGGGAAACACACTTATATTAGGTTTTGCCAACTTAATTAAGCTAATTAGCACAAATCACATTTCTTTAGCCCATTAGGAGATTAAGAAGTTTAGGGCACTATAGGGCAATCCAACCTTACTCAAGGGTTCTACTATACTTAAGATAACATTAGAAATTAACTTGCCAAAATCAGAGACTTAATTAGGGTTAAATTCACTAATCCTTAATTTGGGTAATTAAGGAGTGATTAAGAAAATTAAACATCCAAATTTGGTTTTAAGGGTCTACAATTGCTCTCTAAGGTTAATGAGCAATAAGAGCCCTTAATCACTTAATTTGGTGATTAATTAAATTTATTATGATTTAATTAATAACAAAAAAGATTAAGTAATTAATTTAAATCTAACCATTGGATTTATGATTTTATTTTATATTCAGATTCCTTGCAATTTTTTGATTCAAATGGTATATTCGATCATACCATTGGGATCAGTATAGCCAAAGTTATTTAAATAATTTATTCTACATTTTTATTTAAATAGAACTATAGGATTGGATTTATTTAATACATAACCATAGAAAATGTCGTCTGATAAATTGTTAATAGATGCGGCCCAAAATCAAAAGGCGCGGGTCACGGGTCGGCCCGACCCAAACTTCATCTCCTACCTCTCGACAGGCACCGATTTAGGGCGACCTTCCTTCGCTAAATTCGCCACTCTCCGGCCACGCCACGCCTAGCTCTTAATGGCTACACCTTTAGGAGACTTAGATGCATCGATCAAAGCAAGAATCCCCATCTAGGTCCTTCTGGATTAGTGGGGTGCTACTCGACCGAGACTCCCGATTTATGGGCAATTAAGGCTCACTGTAAGGGGATAATTCTCCTCACCGGGGCCATTAACCAATCGGGGCTCAATGCCTACACCTTCAGAGAGGAGAGGCGAGTTAAACCCCCATGGTTTCATAACCTGGGGTGCAGCCGATTGCTGGGTCCTTACTCGGACTCAGCCATGGCTTGGCCTCTGGCTCAATCGATCGATACGATCGATTCGAGCTAGCTTAGCCCCAGGAGACAATCACTATTGGTTCCCTAAGTGGCTACGGTTAGTTAGATGACATTCAGGAACTCAAATCAGAGAATGAGTTGCAGGCTCGGCTGAGGGAAAATTGAAGTGCCTCCGAGCTCCCTGGACGACAGATGAAGGTTCCCAGGGGGCTCAACGCTAGACGGGCCCTCTATCAGCAGTTCTAAGCTTCAGGAATGCTGGGAATTTGCCAAGGTGTGACGGGAGCTCCATGGACTTTGGCTGCCAATTGAGGGTTCACAGTGAGCAAAGGGACTCACTGTGAGCTCTAAGGAGTATTTATAGGTCAGAGCAGGCCCTAGGGTTGGTTTCTAGAGCTCGGGCAATGGGAGGAGGCTCGGGCCGAAGAGAAAGGCTCGGGCCAATGGCTATGGGTATTTTGGGGACAAGGCAACTAGCAGGACGAACGCGCCGAGGGCAGGAGAGAAAATTCAGGGTTTTCTCGTACTGCCACGAGGGCTAGGAGGTGTCGGGCTTTCAAGGGGAACCAGGCGTAGACGGTGCGAGATGAGGGAGACGATCCACAGTGCTTGGGTTCGTATCCACCGTCTGATGGATTGACCGTTGGTCTCGGATGGCCCAGATGCGTTACTTAAATGGGATATGATAGTAGCCATCGAATGCTGGCAATGGATTCGATGCATAGGATCTAATCTTAATGTGGAGGAGATCCCGCCGTACGATGGTTTGCGCCAGGATGCGTGCCAATGCCTCGAGTGGCTTAACCCGGTGCCCCGCTGTCGGGACACGGCAGCGGATCTGCAGCGGTCCCGACAGCAAATCCTGCCTTTTATAATTTAATTAATTATATAATTTAAATATAAATAAACTAATTAAATTATATATAAATTATTCCTAAATATTCTAAATCCAATTTAGGACCAAAGGAGCTCCATAAATTCCCAAAATTCACCCTTAGCTAATTAGGGTATGAGGAATTTAAAAATGAAATCATATTTTAATTTGGAGATCAAATTAATTTAGGTATTTTTTAGGGCTTAAAACTAGCCAAAAATACCAAATTTTCTATTTTAGCTCCGATTGATTCCAAACTTCTAGGGTTATGTTTAAATGACCCATTGAGTCTAATGGAATCAAAATTAAAGCTTGGTTTAGCTTCATTAAATCTAAATTTAGCTAAGATAATAACTAAGGTTGTTACAGAGTCCCCCACTTAAGAATGATGTCGTCCCTGACATCACCCAAGTGAAGAAAGTCTTACCGGGACTGAACATGTTTTAACTGCAGTAGATGGAAAAGAGAAGGACAATACCTGGGTTTGCAAAGAGCTATGGATATTTATTGTGCATATCCACCTCTTTCTTCCAAGTAGATTCTTCCAAGGTCCGATTCTTCCACTGAAATTTGACCATAGGAATTGAGCGATTCCTTAGCTGCTTCTGATCACGAGCTAAGATTCTGATAGGTTATTCAACGTAAGAAAGATCGGGTTGGATCTCTACTACTGGAAGTTGAATGAGATGAGAAGTTTCTCAAAGACATCTCTTCAATGATGATACGTGGAATACATTATGAACTGCTGCAAAGCCATCAGGAAGATTTAACCGGTAGGCAGATGATCCTACTTTGGCCAAAATCTTAAAAGGTCCAACATAGCGGGGACTGAGTTTCCCAGCTATGCCAAATCTGAAGACACCCTTCATTGGACTAACCTTTAGATAAGCAGAATCTCCCATATTGAATTCTAGGAGATGGTGATGAGAATCATGATACTTCCTCTGATGATCTAGAGCTGAACGAATTCTCTGTTGAATTAATTTGATCTTACTACTGGTTTCTTCAACTAATTCTGAACCAAAGAGCTGAACGCTTCCTGTTTCTGACCAAGCTAGCGGAGTACTGCATTTTCTACCATGCAACGCTTTATAAGGAGCCATTTTAATACTGGCTTGGAAACTGTTATTGTAGACAAACTCCACTAACGGGATGTGATCTTCCTAGGAACTAACAAAATCAAGAATACAGAACCTAAGCAAATCTTCTAAAACTTGATTTACTCTTTCAGTTTGACCATCCATTTGAGGATGAAAAGCTATACTCATGGCCAGAGTAGTACTTAGATCCTGATGCACAGCTTGTCAAAACTTGGAAGTAAATCTGCTATCTCTATTGGATACGATTAATTTTGGAATCCCATGTAATCTGACAATTTCTCTGATGTAGAGTTTTGCTAACTTCTCTACAGAATCAGTTTGACAGATAGGAATAAAGTGCGCCAATTTAGTTTAGCGGTCTACTATTACCTAGATTGCATCATCACCAGATTTTGCACGAGGCAATCCCATGACGAAATCCATAGATATATTGAACCATTTCCATTCAGGCATATCTAATGGATGTAGAAGACCACCAGGTCTTTGGTATTCGGCTTTCACTAAATTACAGGCATGGCATTTAGCCACGAAGTTGGCTACATCATTCTTCATACCTGGCCACCAAAATGATTATTTTAGGTCCTGCTACATCTTAGTACTGCCTGGATGAATATGGTAACCAAAATTATGGCCTTCAATTAATACTTCACGATGCATGGACTTAGGAATCCATAATTGATTACCTTGATAAATTACACCATTCTGCGACTGCAGATCATGACGAAGACCTCCTTCAATATCTGCTTTGAACTTTAGATACTTGTCATCTTTGGTTTGTGAGATAGAGACATCTCAATGGAAAGTGGGTTCCAAATTAATATTTGCTAATAGCAGACTCGGCATATCACCACTAGCTGGAGAAATTCTGAGCTTATGGAATTCATGTTCTAAAGAACTGGATGCGATCATAGAGGTTAAAGTCGCATGACGGCTAAGAGCATCAGCCACTACATTCGCCTTCCCTGGATGATACTGAATACTGAGATAATAATCACTGATTAGCTCCAACCATCTTCTTTGGCGGCAATTCAATTCTCTCTGGGTGAAGATGTACTTCAGACTTTGATGATCGGTGAAAACTGAACACTGCACTCCGTACATATAGTGGCGCCATATTTTCAAGGAAAATATCACGGCTGCAAGTTCAAGATCATGAACTGGATAATTTTGCTCGTGAGGTTTTAACTGACGAGAGGCATAAGCAATTACCTTACCCTCTTGCATTAACACACAACCTAGACTGATTCTGGAGGCATCGGTATATACTTGATAGTTCAAACCTTCTTTAGGTAAAATAAGAACTAGAGCGATAGAAAGTGCATGTTTTAGAGTTTGAAATACTTCCTCGCATTCAAGACTCCAAATGAATGGAATGGCCTTTTGAGTCAATTTAGTCAACGGCGAAGTAATCTGGGAAAAGCCTTTAACAAACTTCCTACAATATCTCGCTAATCCTAGGAAACTTCTAATATGGATGACAGACTTAGGTTGAGCCCAGTCCTGAATAGTGCTTACTTTACTATGATCTACCCGAATACCCTGAGCATCAACTACGTGCCCCAAGAATGCAATGGAATTGAGCTAGAACACACACTTAGAGAACTTGGCATACAGTTGATGCTCATGCAAAGTTTCTAATACTAACCTTAGATGTTCTTCATGGTCTCTTAGAGTCTTGGAATAAATGAGAATATTGTCAATGAAGACAATCACAAACTTGTGTAAATACGGTTTTACCACTCGCTGCATCAAATCCATAAGGATTGATGGCGCATTGGTGAGTCCGAATGATATCACCAAAAACTCAAAGTGGTTATAACAAGTATGGAAAGCAGTCTTCCCTTCATCATCTTCTTTTACTCACAGTTGATGGTATCCAGACCTCAAATCAATCTTGGAAAATATAACGGCTCCGGATAACTGGTCGAACAAATCATCAATTCTAGGCAGTGGGTATTTGTTCTTTATGGTGACCTTATTCAACTCATGATAATATATACACACACGCATAGATCCATCCTTCTTTTTCACAAATAAAACTGGCGCTCCCCAAGGAGACTTACTTGGCCTGATGAAGCCTTTATTCAGGAGCTCTCGTATTTGCTCGTTGAGCTCTTGAAGCTCCTTAGGTGCCATTCTATAAGGTGCTTTGGATATCAGTTGGGTATCATGAATTAATTCAATAGAGAATTCTACTTCTCTGAAAGGAGGTACACCAGGCAAATCTTCTAGAAACACATCGGCAAATTCCTTGACTACCTAACGATCAGAAAGAGAGATACTCTATTTTGCTTCGCCCATCATGGTAACTAGGTAAGCATTACAACCCTTAATAATCAATTGTTCAGCTTTAATTGTATTTATTAAGGATAACTGTGTGCTAGTTTTTCTTACAAATATTTCAGGCTTGCCTTGGGAATGGAGAGTGACTTTCTTTTTATGGCAGTTTATCACGACATTATGGTCGCTGAGGCAATTCATCCCAAGGAGATATCAAAGTTTGTTATTGGTAGGACGATTAGTTTGGCATGGAATTCTTGATCATTTATCGGGACTTTGATATTACAAAATTTATGGGCACTTAGTTGGGTTCCAGATGGAAGTCCAACACTCAACTGTTGTGCTAAGTTGTATGCATGAAGTTTAAGGTTATTGGCAAATTGTTCAGAGATAAATGAGTGACTAGCACTGGTATCGAATAATACATTACAAGGTTGGTTATTGAAATAAAGTGCACCTAATTCATACGAATTTCATTAAAGACCTGCAGAAATTAGAGTACAGCAATGCAATTATCAAATGAAATATTCAGAGGTGTGTATCTATAACCACATTGTTATCTTCTGCGGCTTCGATAGGAGTTAAGGCATATACTCGTGCAGGACCAACAGGATGATTGTTAGTCTACCTTCGGAGATAGTTTTGAGAGTTTGAAGCTGGTGACTACGTGGGAGTAACTTCAGAAGCATGTGCTGGCATTATAGTTAGATTTGGTTCTCTCCAGTTTAGCGAAGTTGCTCTGAACACTTGCTTCTTCTGATAGGGCTTCATTGGAACCCCATCCACTATTTTCGTGTGGTCACACTGGTAGAACTTGTGGCCTGTACGCCCACAATTGAAACACCTTTGGCCAGTGTGGTAACACTTGCCGTATGGGTGAGGCCTATCGCAGCCTTAGATGGGTTCCGAGGTTGGTGCGGCTTCCAGTTGATAGACCTTTGCAGGATTAGGCCTGTGCCTCTTGAAGGCTTCTTGAGGATTCTGAGTTGTTTGTGCCCGCCACTTGAGATTATCCTCAGATTGGTGATGCTCAATTACTTTAGCTGTCTCCACTAACTTGAAGAAGCTAGTTAAGCATAGTGGTATGATTTGATTTTTCAGCGAATCTCGAAGTCCATAGAGAAAGCAGTGGCACTTAGCTGATTCAGATTGAGTGACTTCTAGCGCAAAGTGGATCAATCTACTGAAACTCCCTTTCGTATTCAGCAACTGAACGACACCCTTGAGTCAACCTTATTATCGTGTCAGCGATAATGTTTTGTGCATATGGGGGAATTTTTTAAGCTTTGAAGGCTTCAACAAATGCATCCCAAGGAATGTCGTCTAGTTCAAAATCAATGAACTGAGTGTTCCTGACTTCCTCGCACCAATACTCTGCCTCGGCATGAAACAAATGGGTGGTGAGACAGACGGCTTCGGAGTTCAGGATCTTCAGACTAATCAGTTCTTTTTTCACAGCCTTCAGCCAGTCGGCTGTATCCATTGGCGACAGAATCCCACCAAAAGTTGGAGGTCTTAACCTCAGGAAATTGTGAAGGAGATTATCCACCGGGTGATTTGAAGAAGAAGCAGCTTGTGGAGCATGAACTATTGGAGCAGCAACAGTGACTGGAGTTGCATGATCATTTAGTAATTTCTGTACGATGATCTCTTGTTGAGCTTGATATTCTAACAGAGTTGCCACCATGGCTCGCAGATGAGCCACCTTGCAACAGTATTTTTGACAGGGGTAACAGTATGTGGGGCCCCGTACTGATAATAAGGAGGTATGGTACTCCAATTGTGCCAAATCTCCAACTTAAGTAAAGTTAGGTAAACCCAACCTGCCTTAAGCCAAAGACTTGTCACCAAGTGCTATAACATTCATCAATATAAATATCAAAGTGGCAGAAGCAATACAAAATAGAGTAACATCCACAAGCATACATAGTAGGAAAAGAAAATGCAATATAGTAACTCATCACAATGCAAAAAGTAAAGTACATCCAGAAAGTTAATTATTACAAACTGAAATGAATAACTGAAAATGAAAGACTCTCATCCTCACTGAATAAACAAGGCAAAACTATCTAACAGCATCTGGAGGATCCTCCTCCCAAACTGGCTCCTCACCAACAGCACTACCAACTGAACAACTCCGAATCTGACATTTGTCGGTATCACAAGTGCCAGGGCCCCAGCCATAAAAAAGAAAAATGTTACAGTTAGACAATTGTCTAAGTACATTTTAGGCTAATTTAATGATCTGAATGTTTAAGATATCACATTTAAATTATTTTAACATGCAAGCGTTTAAAAGGTGCGACAAGCTGTACAAGAAAAGGAATACTATAAACTATCCATCTATAGTGATCAATGGGTATGTAACAGGATATACAAAACATCAAAAATAACCAAGGTAAAGCTCAAAGCAAAAGTGACTAGACTACAATGTAAATATGATCCTAACATGATTATGATCAAAGTAAACATGCAGATTATAAAAGAACACAAATACTGAATAAATCCATAAAATATAACATCCTGAACATGCCATTTATGCTTATATAATTCATAAGAACATACATACAACATGCATATTAATATAAAAGAAAGGTCACTGCGACATGTGACTAAAGCAATAAAATCTGAAAAATAAAGAACCACTAAAGCATGTGGTAAAGCCAACTGAACTGCAAATAAAGCCACTGAAATATGTGGCAAATCATACAAGCTGTACTGAACTGAACTAAAGTATCAATAGGCCTAAGCTATAATACTGCAATCCCAGCCCAAAAATCATCAAAATACCCAGCCTATAGGCCATCCCCATTCCTCTCAGAGGCCTAGGTAACTTCCATACTGTACTGAATACTGGAGGTGGCAATACTATACTCTGAACCTAATCTACTAACTGAAAGCACTGCAAAAACTTGAATGAAATGGTAAATGCTTTACAAATTCTAACTTATGATGTATAATCCATATCCTAAGTGTTCCTATTATGCGCAAGGAATAAAGCTCAAATACAAGGTATGCCAAAGCAATCTAATCAAAGTAAGCAAGAGACTCAATCTAGACTTATGTGATATCCATGGTTATCTAATTATCAAATCTAACTATTCTGAGAAGGTACAAGCTTAGGATCTCCAATATCCAACTATCGAGTAGAATCTCAGATTTACATCCTTAAAGTTAAATATTAGAACTTCACAAGTTCTAATTCAAAATCATGCGACAACTATATGGTTTAAGTAAATAAATCAACGACCTAATTTTATTAATATTTTTCTCTCTTACTCAAATCTTGATTAAGTAAATCAAGATTTAAGGATTTAGAACTTAAACCCCATGTTGAGTTCAAATCCTAAAATCCACGGTGACATTCTAAATAGGGTCTAGGCTTCTCACTTATTACCCAATTTAAAGGTAAGGAATCCTATAAGTTAAAAGATTCAAGAACTAAGATCTTAGTGAAAGGCTATTCTACTGATTATAAGAAAACATAATCAATTAAGAATTTGAGAATCTAAGATCTATATTCAATCTTTAAGATAATTTCATTATCTTATTGATTGAATCAACCTATACTCACATGGATGGTTTCAAAAGATTAAATAATCAATCATTAAAGAATTTCAATTGGAGATGGTTAATTCAAATTGAAGATCTAAGTCTAAGATCTAAGATCTAAAGATCTGAAGTTTGATCACTTTAGACTTCTAATTAGAGTTTTGACTTAAGAGTTTCCATTTGTGATTCTCTTTAGAATCTAAGCTCATAATTAACTATGAGGAGCTTATTAAGGTTAAAATTAACAATTCCAAGTATTAGATTAACATTAAACCCATATTGACCTTCTTAGGTTACTTAAGATCTAAGGGTCTGAGTATTGATCACTTTAGATTGATCTTAAGCTAAGATTTTACTTAGACATTTCCAATTACTTTTCTTTTAACACATAATTCTTAAGTTATCTGAACTGATCTTATTAATGAGATAATTGACCATTTCAATTATTAGATTTAAAGCTTAAGGCCATATGATCTTTATAAGGAAAACTTAAGATCTAAGTATCTTAATTAAGGATTTAATGAAGATCTCATGGATTAATGATTAACATTATTATTGTTCTATGATTTCAGAGAACATTTCCAATCTACTTTATAGTAGTTTACTGAAATTTACAATCTTTAAAGGACACTAAATCACATTTTTGGTTAAAATGACCAAAATGCCCCCTCTTAAAGCTAAAATTGGGATTTTAGGGTTTAATTACCCAAATTTGTTCTAATATGATTTAATGTGTTTCATATTACTTAATGAAGTGGGAAACACCTTAATTTAGGTTTTGATGACCTAAATGGTCTTAATTAGCACTAATCACTTAATTAAGTCACTTAGGGTGATTAGTGAAATGAGGGCACTTTAGGGCAATCCAACCTTACACTTATGTTATATTAGGTTTAATATGATATTTTGAACTATCCCCACCCAAATCAAAGGCTTAACTAGGGTTTAATTCACTAATCCTTGATTAGGGTGATTAAGGAGTGAATAAGAAAATTAATTATCCAAAATTAATTTTAAGGTCTGGAATTATTCCATAGGGTACAAGGAACAATCAGAGCCCTTAATCTCATAAATTGGATAATTAGATGATTTTATATAATTTATTTAAAAACAGAGAAAGTTTGGAAAAATATTTTTAAATCCAACCATTGGATCTGAGATTTTATTTTATATTCAGATTCTTTGAATTTTTCTGATTCAAATAGTATATTGGATCATACTATTTGGATTTATATAACTAAAGTTATTTAATTAATTTATTCTGTATTTTTATTTAAATGAAAATCATAGGATTTATTTTCTGTTTTAATTTCCCTAAGGAAATTAAATCCAGAATTTTGATTATTACTGTCGGCCAAAATTCAAATCGCGCAGGTCGGGGGTCGATCCGGCCCAAAATCGTCGTCTTCCTCCTTCTGCTCGCGCCCGCAGCCCAAACCCTAAGACTGGCTTCAAGCGCCAAATTCTCCGTGCTCCGGTCACGGCCTGCCCTGGTTTCAACGGCTACACATTCCTTGACCTTAGACGCACCGATCGAACCAAGAAGCCCTAGCTGGGAGGCGCCAGATTGCCGAATGACTACCCGGCCTAGACCCCCCAGCTGGCACACCTGTGAGGGGTAAATTCTCCTCACATAGTGCATAGGTCGCCTCGCTCCTGATCCCAACACGTTCAGGGACAAAAGATGGAGTGATAGGTCGACTCGAGAGATCCTGAGGTGGCCTGGATTGTTGGGGTGCTATTCGGCGATTTCTGCCATTTAGGCTCACGACTGGATCAATCGATTCCAGTCGAATTGATCGATCTGGTCACACCCAACCATCGATACTCACTTACAATCAGTACCCAGGATCTTTTGGTGCCAATTAAACAGCTAAATCCAACTAGAAGCGCCGAATTAGGCGAGCCAGAACTTCGTTTGGCGGTGCGCACAGACAGTGATTTCGCCGTCTGGTCCACTGCCAGACCACACCCGCAGACTCGATCATCCATGGACGAGTTAAGGAGGGGTCCTACACAGCATTTAAGGCTTGAGAAGAGGTGAGTTGAGCTAAATCCAGCTCGACAGAGAAAAAGGGGAAGAAGTTGTACCTTGGTTTGCAGCGACAGAGACAATGCAGGTAGACTGGATTGCCCTAGAGGGTTGCAGGAGCTCGACAAGGGGGTATGAACTCCAGACCTCACCCTCTATCAGCAGAAACAGCAGGTCCAGTCGCCAGGAGATCTGGGAACACCAGAAATAGAGAGCAGAGGGAGATAGTGAGCAAAGGAGCTCACTGCGGGATTAATGGGGGTATTTATAGGCTTAGGAGGGCTTGAACGATGGACACCAGGGCTCAGGCTTGGAGCTCTGCTCTGCCCAAGTGGTTCGCTCACCATTGCCCAATAGGGATTGCCTCGCTCATCCCTACCCATACCTAGGGCTCGGCCATGAAGGGAAGATGCTAACGGCTGGGCGGACGTGGCAGCGCGAGTGGGGGACAACGCCTACATGGTGAATTTTCGCTGTCGGCAGAATCTCTACGAAGACGAAGGTGAACAGTGACAGGGGGACCGGGAGCCGTCTGATGTCGAAGCTGTTGGGTTTGAACGGCCTGGTGGAGATCTTAAGTAACGGCCGCGCGGATTAAATCCTGGATGTTAGATCTAATATGCCGATCGTGCGTCTGACATTCGATCACAGGGCGGAGTGATGAGATCCCTTGGATCCTGCGCTGAGATGCGTGCTAGAGATCTCACTGGCTCAAAACCGTGCTCCACTGTCGGAACCTCGCAGCGGATCTGCTGCGGTCCCGACAGCGAATCCCAGGCTAATAAAATTATTAATTTAATTAATTTAATTATAATTAAATCCAATTAAATAATAAATAATTATTCCTAAATAATTCAAATCCAATTTAGGACCAAATGAGCTCCAAAAATTCCCAAAAATTCATTCTTAGCTAATTTGGGTGTGAGGAATTTAAAAAATGAAATCAGATTTTAATTTGGAGATCAAAATATTTTAGGTATTTTTCAGGGCTTAAAAATAGCTAAAATACCAAATTTTCCAATTTAGCTTCAATTGATTTCAACTTCTAGGTTTAGGTTTAAATGACCCATAGAATCCAATGGAATCAAAATCAAACCTTGGTAATAACCTAGAGTTGTTACAGACTCCCCCACTTAAGAATGATGTCGTCCTCGATA
Organism: Gastrodia elata; assembly: GCA_016760335.1. Classification (NCBI taxonomy): domain Eukaryota; kingdom Viridiplantae; phylum Streptophyta; class Magnoliopsida; order Asparagales; family Orchidaceae; genus Gastrodia; species Gastrodia elata. Next base: position 47,141,356 of record CM028671.1, on the reverse strand, counting down.
TCACCTAAGTGAAGAAATATTCTATTACGACAATACGAGTTTAGATACAATTGAAAGAAGAGAAATGAATAGTACATGAGTTTGCAAAGAGCTGGGGATATTTATTGCACATATCCACCTCTTTTTCCCAAGTAGATTCTTCCAATGATCGGTTCTTCCACTGAATTTTGACCATAGGAATTGAACCATTCCTTAGCTGTTTCTGATCACGAGCTAAAATTCTGATAGGTCCTTCGGCGTACGAAAGATCAGGTTGGATTTCTATTGCTGGAAGTTGAACGAGATGAGAAGGGTCTCGAAGACATCTTCTCAATGAGGATACATGAAATACATTATGAACAGCTGCAAAGCCATCAGGTAGGCTTAGTCGATAAGCAGATGACCCTACCTTGGCCAAGATTTTGAAAGGGCCAATATAGCGGGGACTGAGTTTCCCAGCTACACCAAATCTAAAAACACCCTTCATTGGGCTGACCTCCAGATAAGCAGAATCTCCCACATTGAATTCTAGGAGACGGTGGTGAGAGTCATGATACTTACTCTGACGATCTTGAGCTGAACGAATTCTCTGCTGAATTAACTTAATCTTACTGTTGGTTTCTTCTACCAATTCTGAACCAAATAGTTGAATACTTCCTATTTCTGACTAGGCTAGTGGAGTACTGCATTTTCTACCATACAAAGCTTCATAAGGAGCCATCTTAATACTGGCTTGAAAACTATTATTGTAAGCAAATTCCACTAATGGGATGTGATCTTCCCAGGAACCAGCAAAATCAAGAATACAGAGCCTAAGTAAATCTTCCAGAACTTGATTTACTCTTTCAGTCTGACCATCTGTTTGAGGATGAAAAGCTGTACTCATGGCTAGAGTCGTACCCAGGTCTTGATGCACATCTTGCCAAAACTTGGAAGTAAATCTGCTGTCTCTATCAGATACGATTGACTTCGGAATTCCATGCAATCTGACAATTTCTTTGATGTAGAGCTTTGCTAAATTCTCTACTGAATCAGTTTGACGAATAGGAAGAAAATGCGCTGATTTAGTCAAGCGGTCTACTATAACCCAGATCGCATCGGCACCTAATTTTGCACACGGCAATCCCATGACAAAGTCCATGGATATATCAAACCATTTCCATTCAGGAATATCTAATGGATGTAAAAGACTACCAGTTCTTTGGTGTTCGGCCTTTACTAAATTACAGGCATGGCATTTGGCCACAAAGTCAGCTACATCTTTCTTCATACCTGGCCACCAAAACTATTGCTTCAAATCTTGATACATCTTAGTACTGCCTGGGTGAATATGATACCCAGAATTATGGCATTCGACTATAACCTCTTGATGCATGGACTTAGGAATCCACAATCGATTGCCTTAATAAACCACACCATTCTGCAATTGCAAATCATGACGACGACCACCCTCGATATCTGCCTTGAATTTCAAATACTCATCATCTTTGGTTTGCGAGATGGAGACATCTCGGTGGAAAGTGGGTTCTACATTAATATTTGCTTATAGCGAACTCAGCATATCGCCATTAACTGGAGCATTCTCTAGCTTACAAAAATCAGGTTCTAAGAAACTGGAGGCAATCATAGAGGTTATAGTAGCACGACGACTAAGAGCATCGGCCACTACATTAGCCTTTCCTGGATGATATTGAATGCTGAGATCACAATCGCTAATGAGCTCCAACCATCTATTATGGTGGCAATTCAATTCTCTCTGGGTGAAGATGTACTTCAAACTTTGATGATTAGTGAAAATTGAACATTACACTCCATACAAGTAGTGATGCCATATTTTCAAGGCAAATATTACGGCTGCAAGTTCAAGGTCATGAACTGGATAATTTCGTCCGTGGGTTTTAGCTGACGAGAGGCGTAAGCAATTACCTTACCCTCTTGCATTAAAACACAACCTAGACCGATCCCTGAGGCATCGGTATAAACCTGATAGTTCAACCCCTCTTTAGGTAGAACAGGAACTGGAGCGGTAGATAGAGCATCCTTTAGAGTTTGAAATGCTTCCTTGCACTCTGGGCTCCAAATGAATGGGACAGCCTTTTGAGTTAGTTTAGTCAACGGCGAAGCAATCTGGGAAAATCCCTTAATGAACTTCTTGTAATATCCCGCTAATCCCAGGAAACTTCTAATGTCGGTGACAGACTTAGGTTGAGCCCAGTCCTGAATAGCTTTCACTTTACTCTGATCTACATGAATACCCTGAGCATCGACCACGTACCCTAAGAATGCAATGGAATTGAGCCAGAACTCGCATTTGGAGAACTTGGCATATAGTTGATGCTCACATAGAGTTTCCAACACTAACCTTAGATGTTCTTTATGGTCTCTCAAGGTTTTAGAGTAAATAAGGATATCGTCAATAAAGACGATTACAAATTTATCCAGATATGGTTTTAGCCCTCGCTGCATTAAATCCATAAAGATGGATGGGGCATTGGTGAGTCCAGATGACATCACCAAAAATTCAAAATGGCCATAACGGGTGCGAAAAGCAGTTTTCCCTACATCATTTTCCCTTACTCGCAACTGGTGGTATCCAGACCTTAAATCGATCTTGGAAAATATCACGGCTCCGGATAATTGGTCGAACAAATCGTTGATTCTAGGCAGTGGGTATTTATTCTTTATGGTGACCTTGTTCAGTTCACGATAATCTATGCACATGCGCATAGATCCATCCTTATTTTTCACAAATAAAATTGGCGCTCCCCAATGAGACATGCTTGGCCTAATGAAGCCTTTATTCAAGAGCTCTTGCAACTGCTCGTTGAGTTCCTGAAGCTCCTTAGGTGCCATTCTATAAGGTGTTTTGGATATTGGTTGTGTACCAGGAATTAATTGAATAGAGAATTCCACTTCCCTGAAAGGAGGTACACCAGGCAAATCTTCTAGAAATACATCGGCGAACTCTTTGACTACCTTACAATCAGCAATGGAGATATTTTCGTTTGATTTGCCCATCATGGTGACTAAGTAGGCACTACAACCCTTGCCAATCAATTGTTCAGCTTTAATAGCATTTATTAAAGATAACTGCGTGCTAGTTTTTCCTACAAATGTTTCAGGCTTACCCTGAGAATGGAGAGTGACTCTTTTTATGACAGTTTATCACAGCATTATTGTCACTGAGCCAGTTCATCCCGAGAACAATATCAAAGTTAGATATTGGAAGAATGATTAGTTTGGCCTGAAATTCTTGATCGTTTATCGGAATCTTGATGTTACAAAATTTGTGTGCCCTTAATTGAGTTCCAGACGGTAGTCCGACACTCAACGTTTGTACTAGATTGCATGAATGAAGTTTAAGATTATCGACAAATCGTTCAGAAATAAATGAGTGACTAGCACCGGTATCGAATAATACATTGCAGGTTTGATTGTTGAAATAAAGTGTGCCTAATATTTACATAGTTTTGCATCAACACTTTGAAAAAATGTAGAAATGCAAATTAACAAAAGAAAAAGGGTTTTAGGATTGTGTACCTGAAACCACATTATTATCTTCTGTAGCTTCAATCAGAGTTAGAGCATACACTCTTGCAGAACCGGCAGAACGATTGTTAGATTGTCGTTGCTGCTAGTTCTGAGAACCGAGGACTGATGGCCGTGCATGAGTGACTTCAGCAGTAAGGACTAGCATTATGGCCAGTTTTGGTTCCCTCTGGTTTAATGGAGCTGCTCAGAACACCTGCCTCTTCTAATTAGGCTTCATCGGAACTCCATCTATCATTTCAGTATAATCGCAATCATAGAACCGGTGGCCTGTACGCCCACAATTAAAACACTTTTGGCCGAAGTGATAACACTTGCCGTACGGGTGTGGCCTCGTATAGTTCGGAGTTTGTTCGGCAGTGGATGTAACTTCCAGTTGATATACCTTTGCAGGATGAGATCCGTGCCTCTTGAAGTTCCCTTGCAGATTTAGATGTGGTTGTGCCTTTTGTTTGAGATCTTCTTCAGATTGGTGATGCTCGATCACCTTAGTTGTCTTCACTAGTTTGAAGAAACTAGTCAAATAGAGCGGCACAATTTGGTTCTTCAGTGAACCACGAAGTCCACAAAGAAAACGATGGAACTTAGCTGACTCAGAGTGGGTGACTTTCGATGTGAAACGAATCAATCTACATAACTCTCTTTCGTATTCAGCGATGGAATGACTCCCTTGAGTCAACCTTATGATTGTGTTGGAGATAATGTTTTGTGCAGATGGAGGGATGAATTCAGTCTTGAAGGCTTCAACAAATGCATCCCAAGGAATGTCGTCTAATTCATAATCAATGAACTGGGTATTCCTGACCTCTTCCCACCAATATTCTGCCTCGGCGTGGAACAGATGGGTGGTGAGACGGACGGCCTCGGAGTTCGGAATTTTTAGACTAATCAAATCCTTTTCCACGGCCTTCAGCCAATCGGCTGTATCCATTAGGGACAGGTTCCCACCAAAGGTTGGAGGTCTTAACCTCAGAAAATTATGGAGGAGATTATCTGCTGAATGGTGTGAAGACGAAGCAACTTGTGGAGCATGGACTATCGGAGCAGCGACAGTAACTGGAGTCACACGATCATTCAATAATTTTTGCATGACCAGTGCCTGCTGAGCTTGGCTTTCTAAGAGAGTTGCCACCATGGCTCACAGATGAGCCACCTCGTCACTAGAACTACTGGAGGCCACAGTGTTCTTGATAGGAGTAATAGTGGCTGGTGATCCAGAATCCATTCTAGTTTAATTAAGAAAAGAATAAACTCATATTTTATCCTAAGGTAGGGAAACCAAAAATTTTCATTAATCATAGAATTTAGGGATTACAATGCCAAAATTGTAAATCAACTGGAGTTGCTTAAAAATGAAATAACATTTAACCTAACTATTATTCAAACATTATCAATGTACTCCGCCCTAAAAGCTACACAAAAATCCTCAAAGGTGACTTCTCGACGCTTCCTATTACGTTTCTTCTCGAGCTTTGCCATAGTCTCGTACCACCACACTCCGGCGTAGTCCACCATCAGGTCAGTCATAATATCTACATAAAGTGACTCGGGATACTCTATGTGTTCCAAAATGGACTCCACTCGGCTCAACCATTCTTGCGCATATACGGGAAAGTTGAGCCCTCGATATACAGCTTGTTGTAGAAGCTTCTCCAGTACCAAAATTCCTCTTGATGAAACTCCTTAAATCTGCCAGTTGCTTTCTTGCCTCCATTTGAAGCTACAGCTCCAAACTCTCCTGAAGGCACCCTAATAATAGTCTATATTGGACACTTCAGATCCCATTGACTCTGGGGATAGAATTTTATTATATTGGTGTTAGACTTCAAATGAATAGATTAGGATGGGAGTATTCTTCTTCTTTCATTTTGCATAGAGTTACTGACACTACTATGTCATGGATGGCACTTATATTGATGCGTGTATTTTAGAAGAACGATCCATTAGGTAGAAAGGAATCATAGATCCCATTCTGACACCTTATGGTGTTCTTTGACACCAACTATGGGGCTCCCGTACTGATAATAAGGAGGTACGATGCTCCAACTGTGGCAAATATCCTACTTAAGTAAAGTTAGGTAAGCCCAACCTGCCTTAAGCCAAAGACTTGTCACCAAGTGCTATAACATTCATCAATATAAATATCAAAGTGGCGGAAGCAATACAATATAGAGTAACATCCACAAGCATACATAGTAGGAAAAGAAAATGCAATATAGTAACTCATTATAATGCAGAAAGTAAAGTACATCCAGAAAGTTAATTATTACAAACTAAAATGAATAACTAAAAATGAAAGACTCTCGTCCTCACTGAATAAATAAGGCAAAACTATCTAACAGCAGCTGGAAGATCCTCCTCCCGAACTGGCTCCTCACCAACAGCACTGCCAACGAACAACTCCGAATCTGACATTTGTCGATATCACAAGTGCCAGGGCCCCAGCCAAAAAAAAGAAAAAAGTTACAATTAGACAATTGTCTAAGTACATTTTTATGCTAATTTAATGATCTGAATGTTTAAGATATCACATTTAAATTATTTTAACATGCAAGCGTTTAAAAGGTGCGACAAGCTGTACAAGAAAAGGGATACTATAAACTATCTATCTATAGTGATCAACGGATATGTAACAGGATATACAAAACATCAAAAATAACCAAGGTAAAAGCTCAAAGCAAAAGTGACTAGACTACAATGTAAATCTGATCCTAACATGATTATGATCCAGTAAACATGCAGATTATAAAAGAACACAAGTACTGAATAAATCCAGAAAATCTAATATCCTAAACATGCCATTTATGCTTATATAATTCATAAGAACATACATACAACATGTATATTAATATAAAAGAAAGGTCACTGAGACATGTGACTAAAGCAATAAAATCTGAAAAATAAAGAACCACTGAAGCATGTGGTAAAGCCAACTGAACTGCAAATAAAGCCACTGAAATATGTGGCAAATCATACAAGCTGTACTGAACTGAACTAAAGTAGCAATAGGCCTAAGCTATAGCACTGCCATCCCAGCCCGAAAATCATCAAAATACACAACCTATAGGCCATCCCCGTTCCTCTCATAGGCCTGGGTAACTTCCATACTATACTGAATACTGGAGGTGGTAATACTATACTCAGAACCTAATCTACTAACTGAAAACACTACAAAAACTTGAATGAAATGGTAAATGCTTTACAAATTCTAACTTAGGATGTATCATCCATATCCTAAGTGTTCCTATTATGCGCAAGGAATAAAGCTCAAATACAAGGTATGCCAAAGCAATCTAATCAAAGTAAGCAAGAGACTCAATCTAGACTTATGTGATATCCATTGTTATCTAATTATCAAATCTAACTATTCTAAGAATGTACAAGCTTAGGATCTCCAATATCCAACTATCGAGTAGAATCTCAAATTTATATCCTTAAAGTTAAATATTAGAACTTCACAACTTCTAATCCAAAATCATGCGATGACTATATGGTTTAAATAAATAAATTAATGACCTAGTTTTATTAATATTTTTCTCTCTTACTCAAATCTTGATTAAGTAAATTAAGATTTAAGGATTTAGAACTTAAGCCCCATGTTGAGTTCAAATCCTAAAATCCACGGTGACATTCTAAATAGGGTCTAGGTTTCTCACTTATTACCCAATTTAAAGGTAAGGAATCCTATAAGTTGAAAGGTACAGGAACTAAGATCTTAGTGAAAGGCTATTCTACTGATTATAAGATAAAATAATCAATTAAGAACTTGAGAATCTAAGATCTATATTCATTCTTTAAGATAATTTCATTATCTTATTGATTGAATCAACCTATACCCACATGGATGGTTTCAAAAGATTAAACAATCAATCATTAAAGAATTTCAATTGGAGATGGTTAATTCAAATTGAAGATCCAAGTCTAAGATCTAAGATCTAAAGATCTGAAGTTTGATCACTTTAGACTTCTAATTAGAATTTTGACTTAAGAGTTTCCATTTGTGATTCTCTTTAGAATCTAAGCTCATAATTAACTATGAGGAGCTTATTAAGGTTAAAATTGACAATTCCAAGTATTAGATTAACATTAAACTCATATTGACCTTCTTAGGTTACTTAAGATCTAAGGGTCTGAGTATTGATCACTTTAGATCGATCTTAAGCTAAGATTTTACTTAGACATTTCCAATTACTTTTCTTTTAACACATAATTCTTAAGTTATCTTAACTGATCTTATTAATGAGATAATTGATCATTTCAATTATTAGATTTAAAGCTTAAGGCCATATGATCTTTATAAGGAAAACTTAAGATCTAAGTATCATAATTAAGGATTTAATGAAGATCTCATGGATTAATGATTAACATTATTATTGTTCTATGATTTCAGAGAACATTTCCAATCTACTTTATAGTGGTTTACTGAAATTTTAAATCTTCAAAGGACACTAAATCACATTTTTGGTCAAAATGACCAAAATGCCCCTCTTAAAGCTAAAATTAGGATTTTAGGGTTTAATTACCCAAATCTGTTCTAATCTAATTTAATGTGTTTCATATTACTTAATGAAGTGGGAAACACCCTTAATTTAGGTTTTGATGACCTAAATAGTCTTAATTAGCACTAATCACTTAATTAAGCCACTTAGGGTGATTAGTGAAATTAGGGCACTTTAGGGCAATCCAACCTTACACTTAGGTTATACTAGGTCTAATAGGATATTAGGAACCATCCCCACCCAAATTAGAGGCTTAATTAGGGTTTAATTCACTAATCCTTGATTAGGGTGATTAAGGAGTGATTAAGAAAATTAATTATCCAAAATTAATTTTAAGGTCTGGAATTGTTCCTTAGGGTACAAGGAATATCAGAGCCCTTAATCTCATAAATTAGATAATTAGATGATTTTATATGATTTTTTTAAGAATAGAGAAGGTTTGGCAAAATATTTTTAAATACAATAATTGGACCTGAGATTTTATTTTATATTCAGATTCCTTGAATTTTTCTGATTCAAATGGTATATTGGATCATACCATTTGGATTTATATAACTAAATTTATTTAATTAATTTATTCTGTATTTTTATTTAAATGAAAATCATAGGATTTATTTTCTGTTTTAATTCCCTAAGGAAATTAAATCCAGAAATTCGATTATTACTGTCGGCCCAAAATCAAAACGCGCTGGTCGGGGGTCGACCCGGCCCAAAATCGTCGTCTTCCTCCTTCCGCTCGCGCCCGCAGCCCAAACCCTAGGACTGGCTTCCAGCCCCAAATTCTCCGCGCTCCGGTCACACCCTACCCTGGTTTCAACGGCTACACGTTCCCTGACCTTAGACGCACCTGTCGAACCAATAAGCCCTAGCTGGGAGGCGCCAGATCGCCGAATGACTACTCGGCCTAGACCCCCTAGCTGGCGTACCTGTGAGGGGTAAATTCTCCTCACAGAGTGCACGGGTCACCTCGCTCTTGATCCCTACACGTTCAGGGATCAAAGAGGGAGCGATAGGTGGACTCGAGAGGTCCTGAGGTGGCCTGGATCGTTGGGGTGTTATTCAGCAATTTTTGCCGTTTAGGCTCTCGACTGGATCGATCGATTCCGGTCGAATCGATCGATCTGGTCTCATCCAACCATCGATACTCACTTACAATCAGTACCCGGGATCTTTTGGTGCCAATTAAACGGCAAAATCCAACTGGAAGCGCCGAATTAGGCGAGCCAGAACTTTGTCTGGCAGTGCACACAGACGATGATTTCGCCATCTGGTCAACTGCCAGACCACACCCGCAGACTCGATCATCCACGGAGGAGTTAAGGAGGGGTCCTACACAACATCTAAGGCTTGAGAAGAGGTGAGTTGAGCTAAATCCAGCTCGATAGAGAAAAAGGGGAAGAAGCTGTACCTTATTTTGCAGCGACAGAGACAATACAGGTAGACTTGATTGCCCTAGAGGGTTGCAGGAGCTTGACAAGGGGTCTGAACTCCAGGCCTCACCCTCTATCAACATAAACACCAGGTCTAGTCGCTGGGAGATCTGGGAACACCGATAATTGAGAGCAGAGGGAGATAGTGAGCAAAGGAGCTCACTGCGGGATTAATGGGGGTATTTATAGGCTTAGGAGGGCTCGAACGATGGACGCTAGTGCTCAGGCTTGGAGCTCGACTCGGCCCGAGTGGTTCTCTCGCCATTGCCCAATAGGGATTGGCTCGGCCATCCCTACCCGTACCTAGGGCTCGGCCACGAAGGGAAGATGCTAACGGCTGGACAGACGTGGCAGCGCGAGTGGGGGACAACGCCTACGTGGTGAATTTTCGTTGTCGGTTGAATCTCTGTGAAGACGAAGGTGAACAGTGATAGGGGGACCGGGAGCCGTCTGATGCCGAAGCCGTTGGGTTTGAACGGCCTGGTGGAGATCTTAAGTAACGGCTGCGTGGATTAAATCTTGGATGTTATATCTAATATGCTGATCGTGCATCTGAGATTCGATCACGGGGCTGAGCGACGCGAGCCCTTGGATCCTGCGCTCAGATGCGTGCTAGAGATCCCTCTGGCTCAAAACCGTGCTCCGCTGTCGAGACCCTGCAGCGGATCTGCCGCGGTCCTGACAGCGAATCCCAGGCTAATAAAATTATTAATTTAATTAATTTAATTAATTTAATTAAAGTTAAATCCAATTAAATAATAAATAATTATTCCTAAGTAATTCAAATCTAATTTAGGACCAAATGAGCTCCAAAAATTCCCAAAAATTCACCCTTAGCTAATTTGGGTGTGAGGAATTCAAAACTGAAATCAGATTTTAATTTGGGGATCAAAATGTTTTAGGTATTTTTCTGGGCTTAAAAATAGCCAAAAATACCAAAATTTTTAATTTAGCTCCGATTGATTTCAAACTTCTAGGTTTAGATTTAAATGACCCATAAAATCCAATGGAATCAAAATCAAACCTTGGTTTAGCTTAATTAATCTAAATTTAGCTATGGTAACAACCTAGGATTATTACACAGTAGGTGGTGATCTGGGATCCATTCTAATTCAATAATTTGCAAAACCAAACTCATAATTTACTTTAAGGAAGAAAACTCAAAAATCTTTTATTAATTATAGAAATAAAGGATTACAATGCCAAAAACTGAAATTCTACTAGGGTTATTTGAGAATAAGATGATAATTATCCTAATTAGCACTCAAACATTATCGATATATTCTGCCCTAAAGGCTATACAAAAATCCTTTAATGTTATTTCCCGACGTTTTCTCTTACACTTCTTCTTGAGCCTTGTAATGGTGTCATACCACCAGACTCCAGCGTAATCCAACATCAGATCTGTCACAATATCTACATAAAGTGACTTGGGACACTCTATGTGTATCTGAATGGACTCTACTCAGCTCAACCATACTTTTGTGTATATGGGAAAGTTGAGCCCTCGGTATACTGCTTGCTGTAGAAGCTTATCCAAGACTAAGGTCCCTTTTTTTGAAACTCCTTCAATCTGCCAGTTACTTTCCTACCTCCACTTGAAACTATAGTTCCAAGCTGTCTTGAAAGTATGCAGATAATACTCTATATCGGACTCTCCATAATTCATTTGACTCTGAGGACAGAATTTTATTAAGTTTTTGTTAGACTCAAAATGACTAAATTATTCAGATGGGAGTTTTCTCCTCTTACATCTTACATAGAGTTACTGATACTACTATGTTATGGATATTACATATATATTGATGTTTGTATTTTAGAAGAACAGTCCATTAGGTAGAAAGGAATCATAGATCCCATTCGACACCTTATGGTGTTCTCTGATACCAACTGTGTGGCCCCCGTACTGACAATCGGAAGTATGGTGCTCCAAGTGTGGCAAGTCCCCAGCTTAAGGTAAATCAGGTGAAAACCCAACTTGCCTTAAGCCAAGAACCTGTCACCAGAATACTATAAACATTCAACAATATACATACAAATATCAAAGTGGCGAAAGCAATAGGTGAATAATAACATCCACAAGCACAACATAGTAGAGAAAAAGGAAAACAATGTAGTAACTCATCACAATGTAGAAATGAAATATATCTAGAATTAATTATTAGAAACTGAATTTAAAAGAAAATGCAATGGTCTTTCAATCTCAATGAAAAAAATTTAAATGCAAAATTTATCTAAGCAGCAGCAGCACGATCCTCCTCCTGAACCTGCTCCTCTTCTGCAACACTACCCACGAACAAGTCTGAATCTGACATTTGTCGGTATCACAAATATCAGGGCCCCAGCCAACAAAACAAAAAGATTACAATTAGACAATTATCTAAATACATTTTAGGCTATTTTAATGAACTGAGTATTTAAAGATATCACATTTAAATTTACTAAGCATGCAAGCTAATTATGGGTACGACAAGCTATGAAGAAACGGGGTAACTATAAACTATCCATTTATAGCAAGCAAGTAATAGGTGAAATAGCATACAACGTAAAAGAAACAAGGTGAGGCTAAAAGCTAAAAGTAACAGCAACTATGATACAATTCTAAGCCTAACATGCTTATGATCACATTGAAATATGTTGATTATAAAAGAAGACAATTGCTGAATATAACATTAAATTCTAACATCCTAAACATGCCAATATACATAAATAAGCCAAAGGGCTATACATTCAACATGCTAATTAGTACCAAAGAAAAGAAAAGAAAATCCACTAAGACATGTGGCAAAAGTAGAGCAATCTATGCAATGTAAAGCCACTAAGTCATGTGGCAAAAGCAAGCAAGTACTATAAGTAAGGCTACTGAAGCATGTGGCAAGGCAAAAAGAAAAAAATATTGAACAATCAAACTAGAGTAGCAATAAGCCTAAGACATAGTACTGCCATACCAGCCAATAGGCCATACAAGGCCTCCAACATCAATCAATGCCCAGCCTAGACATCCAAATCTGCTAGGCCTGAGTCCATCTTATATAATACTAATACTGAAGAGGCAGACTAAGCTAGGACATATTCTATTAACTGAAAGCACTGCAAGAACTAGATGAATGATATGCTTCACAAACACTAACTTAGAATGTATCATCCATATTATAAGTTCTCCTATTATGCTCAAGGAATAAGGCTCAATATCCAAGGTATGTCAAGCAAATTTAGTCAAAGTAAGCAAGAAACTCAATCTTGACTTCTGTGATATCTACTGTAGTCTATTTATCCAATCTAACTACTCTGAGAATGTACAAGTTTAGGATCTCCAATATCCAGCTATTGAGTAGAATCTCATATTTATGTCCTTAAAGTTAATATTAGAACTTAACAAGTTCTAATCCAAAATCATGTGACGACTATAAGGTTTAAATAAGTAAATCAATGACCTAATTTGTTACCCAAATCTTGATTAAGTAAATCAAGATTTAATGATTTTGGACTTAAACCCACATAGAATGTTTCAAATGATTAAACAATGAATCATTTAAAGAAGCTCAATTGGAGGTAGTTTAATTCAAGTAGAAAATCTAAAGTTAAGATATAAGATCTAAGATCTGATTGCTTGATCACTTTATACTTAAGCTAGGTTTTTAACTTAGACATTACTGATTGCACTCCTTTTGGCATTCAAACTCATAAACTAACTAATTGAACTTATTAAAGTGAGATTTTACATTTGAAGCTATTGGAGTTAATTATCCATGCCAAATGACTTCCTTATGATCACTTAAGATCTAAGTGTCTTAATTAGGAAAAATTGAAGATTTCTTAAATTAATATTCATATTATTAACATTTTTAGCATAAGGGCTTATAGAACATTTATAATCTAACTAGGGATAACTTGCTAAATTTCCCAAGGTTTAAGGGGTTCTTAAACACATTTTGGCCAAAATGACCAAAATGCCCCTCTAAAGGCTAAAATTGGGATTTTAGGGTTTAGTTATCCAATTCAATTTTAATTTGTTCTAAGGTATTCTGTATTGATTAATGAGGCGGGAAACACACTTATCTTAGGTTTTGCCAACTTAATTAAGCTAATTAGCACAAATCACATTTCTTAAGCCCATTAGGAGATTAAGAAGTTTAGGGCACTCTAGGGCAATCCAACCTTACTCAAGGGTTCTACTATACTTAAGATAACATTAGAAATTAACTTGCCAAAATTAGAGACTTAATTAGGGTTAAATTTACTAATCCTTAATTTGGGTAATTAAGGAGTGATTAAGAAAATTAAACATCCAAATTTAGTTTTAAGGGTCTACAATTGCTCTCTAAGGTTAATGAGCAATAAGAGCCCTTAATCACTTAATTTGGTGATTAATTAAATTTATTCTGATTTAATTAATAACAAAAAAGATTAAGCAATTAATTTAAATCTAACCATTGGATCTATAAGTTTATTTTATATTCAGATTCCTTGCATTTTTCTGATTCAGATGGTATATTGGATCATATCATTTGGATCAGTATAGCCAAAGTTATTTAAATTATTTATTCTGCATTTTTATTTAAATAGAACTATAGGATTGGATTTATTTAATTCATAACCATAAAAAATGTCGTCCGATAATTTGTTAATAGTCATGGCCCAAAATCAAAAGGCACGGGTCACGGGTCGGCCCAACCCGGACTTAATCTCCTACCTCTCGACGGGCACCGATTTAGGGCGACCTTCCTTCACTAAATTCGCCACGCTCCGGCCACGCCACGCCTAGCTCTCGATGGCTACACCTTCAGTAGACTCAGACGCATCGATCAAGGCAAGAATCCGCATCTGGGTCCTTCTGGATTAGTGGGGTGCTACTCGACCGAGACTCCCGATTTATGGGTGATTAAGGCTCACTGTAAAGGGATAATTCTCCTCACCGGGGCCATTAACCGATCGGGGCTCAATGCCTACACCTTCAGGGAGGAGAGGCGAGTCGAACCCCCATGGTTTCATAACTTGGGTGCAGCCGATCGCTGGGTCCTTACTCGAACTCAGCCATCGCTTGGCCGCTGGCACAATCGATCCATACGATCGATTCGAGCTAGCTCAGCCCCAGGAGACAATCACTACTAGTTCCTAAAGTGGCTACAGTTAGTTAGACAATATCTAATAGCTCAAACTAGAGATTGAAGGAAGAATTGAATTAAGGAATTCAATGGCGAAAGGCTGTACCTGAGGACAGGTTGCAGGCTCTACTGAGGGAAAATTAAAGTGCCTCCGAGCTCCCTGGATGATAGACGAAGGTTCACAGGGGGTCTGAACACCAAACAGGCCCTCTATTAGTGGTTCTAAGCTTCAGGAATGTCAGAAATTCACCGAGCTGAGACAGGAGCTCCATGGACTTTGGCTGCCAATTGAGGTTCACAGTGAGCAAAGGGACTCACTGTGAGCTCCAAGGAGTATTTATAGGTTGGTGGAGGCCCTAAGGTTGGTTTCTAAAGCTCAGGAAATGGGAGGAGGCTCAGGCCGAAGAGAAAGGCTCGGGCCAACAGCTATGGGTATTTTGGGGAGAAGGCAACTAGCAGGACGAATGCGCTGAGGGCAGGAGAGGAAATTTGGGGTTTTCCCGTACTGCCATAACGGCTAGGAGGTGTCGGGCTATCGGGGGGGACCAGACATAGATGGGGCGAGACGAGGGATACGATCCACAGTGCTCGGGTTCGTATCCGCTGTATGATGGATCGACCATTGGTCTCGGATGGCTTAGATGCGTTACTTAAATGGGATATGATGGTAGCCGTCGGATGTTGGCGATGGATCCTAGCATAGGATCTAATATTAACGTGGAGGAGATCCCGTCGTTCGATGGTTTGCGCCAGGATGCGTGCCAATGCATCGAGTGGCTTAACCCGATGCCCCGCTATCGGGACCCCGCAGCGGATCTGCCGCGGTTCCGACAGCAAATCCCACCTTTTATAATTTAATTAATTATATAATTTAAATATAAATAAACTAATTAAATAATATATAAATTATTCCTAAATATTCTAAATCCAATTTAGGACCAAAGGAGCTCCAGAAATTCCCAAAAATTCACCCTTAGCTAATTAGGGTATGAGGAATTTAAAAATGAAATCATATTTTAATTTGAAGATCAAACTAATTTAGGTATTTTTCAGGGCTTAAAAATAGCCAAAAATACCAAATTTTCTATTTTAGCTCCAATTGATTTCAAACTTCTAGGGTTAGGTTTAAATGACCCATTGAGTCTAATGGAATCAAAATTAAAGCTTAGTTTAGCTTCATTAAATCCAAATTTAGCTAAGATAATAACTAGGGTTATTACATCATTATACCACCAATATTCAGCTACCTCGATGAACAGGTGAGTGGTCAGGTGAATAGCTTCGCTGCTAGGGCACTTGATGCTTGACTAGTTCTTCTCAATTATACACAACCAATTGGCCGCTTCAATGAGAGAAGTAGATCCATTGAATGTTAAAGGATTGAGTCGGAGAAAAGCATGAAGAAATCCATCCACAGCTGAACTTGACACTGCTTGAGGATTGACATGGATTGTTTGGGGACTATGTGGATCAATTGCTCTTTGAGATGCTTGAGACTGTAACTCCACCAAATTCTTCACCATCTTCTCTAAGAAGTTGATCTCTATTGAAGTTGAAGAAGAACTGGAGTCTATCATCTTCTCAGCAGAAATGGCAAGAGTATTGGGTTCATGATTCATTTTACTAAAAATAATTGACAAGAGTTGAGTGATAAAAAATAAATGAATTAAATAGAATGATCTAAAGCGATATATTTAACTACAGAACACTACCCAATGTTGTTTAAGTTATTAAGTAATCATTTAAGTGAGTTATTGATGCACATACTTTACTTGTTTGTAAGATTGGAAGAATATTGACTTATACATCAATTTTTTTTTCTTTTCTTCAGACCTGTTCTAATACCAACAATAATAATCTTATCTATTGAATTATGAACCCAATATAATATTAGGTGTTACTATAGTACTTGAGTCTTAATATGCTAGTAAGCACTATGGGGAGCCAAGGGTCTCTAAAGAGGAAAACTAAATGTATAATACAAAGTAAATATATTCTATTCTAGCCATCCAGAAATATAGTAAGAACACATCACAGAATAGTAAGATAAAAGTCTATAGTTAATTAATATTCGACAAATATTAGACATAATGACACTCGTCCTCACTAGATGCAAAAATTAAAAAAAAAAAGACAGCATAAAGTAAATGTCTTCAATTAGCAACTATTGGATCCGATCTACCTTAGGTTCAAGATCCACTTCAAGCTCTTGGTCTACTGTATTTGGTATTTAATATGGTAGGGCACAGCTAATAAAATAATAACAAGTGCTTAGACTTAAGAAGTCTAAGTATATTTTAGGGCAACTCATATATTTTAACTTAAGAGGATATTACATAAGCCATTCACAATTATTATTTAAGCAGGGCTCAATGCAATAAAATGGAAAGTATATTAAGATAAAGTAAATGATTGTAAGCAACAAAAAAAAGATAAAAGTAGTAAAAAAGGGGAAAGCTGGTGACACCCTGCATCAAATATGTAAGTAAGGAAAGCAGGTACAGCTTTACTAATAAGCGTGCAGCAAAAATAGTAACAAATATCAACAATGGACATATGCTAAGTAACATAAGAGAAAGCAGTGTAAGCATAAATGTAAGTACTAAAAATATATGATGCAAGTAAGTAAAAGAACTTTAAATACAGGTGAACATATAATATATGCAAGTAAGGAAAATTCGTAGTCTCAAAGACTAAGTACACAGTAAGGGCAGGCATAAAGGATTGTAAGAAGTAAGGTAATTATTTTAGTTTAAGTGTTTTGTTCTGTAGGAAAAAATACATAACAAATGAGGAATAAAGCACGTCTTCTCAACAAAGTAAGCGTAGTTTCTCATAACACACATATTATCGCCCGTAGGATTTGTGTGGTCTCTTGATCTCTCCTTAGCCTGCCCTCACTCAGTAACAGTTTCACAGCATCCTGATCTCTCCTTACCCCAAAGTAAATGTTACATGTTTAAGTTATGCACAATGTCTTTATGAATGTAATCAAGGATTTAGTCTCAATGCATTGTAACATTCAAGGATGTTCAGATCTAATTGTAAGCTATGTGATATTTGTTGTTATTTACTTTAATTATCTATCCTATGAATGGTACTAATAAATCCATAATTGACTTTAACATTCATCAAATGTCTTCATCAATTAAAACATAATAATATTTAATTAAATGAGGATTTGAAAATAATGATTTGATTAAGGTCTTATTTATGTGGCATAATAATTTATAGATTGAATTACAAAGTAGCAAATAAACATTCTATCCTTTGGCAAACACTACACTTATTTAAAAAATTTAATAAACACTTCTACTATAATGGGGCATTCAAAGTAGATACTAAAGGATTAATTACTATACTTATTAGATTACTAGAATATTATGACTTAGATTCCTTATTGGTTTAGTTAAAGGACTCCTTAGCTACTAAGCTTAATGTCTCACTATACTTAAGGTATAGAGTTCTCATGACTTGTACTATACAAATATTTAAGTTAACACTATCCTCTAAGCATCCTATTTAATTGACATTAGAAAGGTTCTAAGCATAAGAAGGTTCTTCCCTCTAGTTACTAAAGTTGTCTTAGCCGTAGGTGATTCGGTAGTGTGATAATTCTAGTCTAATATTAGACTTATTGGTTTTATAAAGCTTCTAGTCTCATATGGAAAAACTAAATGAACGATACTACTTAAGCTATAATTGTCTAACTTACCACACATAAGTTTACTAATTTAAACATTAGGATTCTTCTCTTAATCCTAAGATTCCAAGCCTTAATACCATCATCACTAAGTTCCAAAGTTTCACTTCAAAAGCATAGATCATAAGGGTATAAGCCTTTTAGCACTTAAGGCAATATCTAGTTTTTGCTCAATCACTAAACCATTATAAATGATTCTAATTCTAATTGATAAGGACACTAACTCATAGCTCTTAATATAAAGGTTAGCACTTAAATGATTTTAAGCCTATGCTCTTACTTAGTTGTCTAAGCCTATGATCACATCTAGTCTTAGCTTATTAATTTAGTATTTTTAAAAGATCTTAAGCATCAAACTTAGAATAAAATGACTAACTACATTACACTAAGAAAGTTTTACTTAACTTTTTAAATCAATCTTTAAGTTTTATACTTAGCATGCTATGGCTACTCATATAATCCTAAGTAGGTTGCACTTTAATCACTTAGGTTAGTCTCTAAGTTCAAGTGGAAGGCACTATACTTCTTAATATGTCTTTATTCTAATTTCCATATATGTCATCTCATACTCAAAAGCACAATACTAAGGATTTCCTAATTTTATTCAAAAGTAATTCAGATGATCAAGGTATGATCCAAAACTTCATTATCCTACAATTTAGGGTTCACTCTAGGTTATCTATATGAAAATTAGTGGATAATTTGTAAAAACCTAGGTTATTACTTAACTTAATCTAAACTTAATTATGCCCTAATTTCATTTCTATTATATTCATTACATCATTTTAAAGTTTGGGTCCAATCGGACCCCTCTAGGTTAATTAAGTAATTAAATAAATTTAGATACCCTGAATAATAACTAAAATATTTTGACCTCAAATTCAAAGTCTAATTGCATTTTTAAATTCCTCACCTCCAATTTAGATAGGGGTGAAAGTGTGGAAATTTTTAGAGATCATTTAGGCCATAATTCAAATTAATTTAAATTGGGATAATTACACATAAGGGATCCCAATAATTTATAATTGCAAACCTACCCTTAAAACTAAATTAACTGTTGGGATCTGCTATGCGAACCGTAGGCGATCCATTGTGGAGCCTGGGTCACATGATAGTAGAGCCCCCGCTTATCTCACTGACACGCTACTTGATCCTACGGCTAGGATTTAATCATGTGGGATCGTGGATCCGTTGTTGGATCTATCCCTTGGATCCCATGGCTCGGATCACTCCGGATCCATTCATTAGGATCTAGATCATTAAGGCTATTTCACGGCCCAGATTGATAGATCATATGACCCACAGTTCACCCGCAATATGGATCTTCATCCTGATAGCGCCCACTCCCGACAAGGGAGATTACCCCATACACCAACTGCTCACATTGTCCCGCTCTACCTCGTTCACCTTAGCAAGTTGTTGGGGATCTTCCCTCAATGGCATAGCATCCCTATATGGCCCCGTGGCCCAATTAGCTCCAATCAAGAATTTGGAGCTCGGCCATGACCCAAGCTCTCCCAGGTTATCCCCAGTCCGATCCAATCTTTCCTGGCTTCTCCCTGAGGCTATAAATAGCCTTAGGATCCCTCCTATAAGTCCTTTGCTGCTCAATTGGAATTCCTTCCCATTACGCCATTGCTGATCTACCCAAGCTCCCCCAAGCATCCCTGGTGCTTGAAAACTACTGATAGAGGGTTTCTCCTGGTGTTCAAGACCTCTAGTGCTTTCTGAAAACTCTACAGCTAGTGAGATTCTCCCTGTTAATTGAGCCAGTCCTCTCCATCAAGCAAGGTACCCCTCTATGCTAAATAGAGCAACTAGGGCTCAATTCCTTCCCTCTATTGCTTTGTTTGAATTCAATTATGGTAGATAAACCCAACCTAATCGATTGTAGGGCTTGAGCTAGCCCCAATCGATTGTATCGATTGATTGGGTTACTCCCTTTCACAAAGTCTGGGTCCAAGTAAGGACCCAGTGATCCAAACCACCCTATACCCTGCTGCCAGAGGGCTTTGATCCATCTCACTTCCTTAAAGGTCTAGGGATCGAGCTCTGGGTCAATCATGGCATATGTGAGGAGGATTGACTCCCCACAGTAGCTCCATAGTGTGAACCCTTAGGTGATTAAGGTTCGAGCAAACAAGACCTTCTCACAAGGGGCTTCGGGTCCCTATCAGTGCGTTTGGGCTCGATGATGGATTTGCGATTGACTCGAGGCCATGGCGTGCCCTATCAGTAGAAAATTTCATTGATTAGGGTTTTTCTAATCAGCCTCTGTCGGGTTAGGGTGAACGGGAATTATTGATGTCTAGTTCATTGATCCATAAGCTAAACTAGTGATCTTGATCTGGCTAAGTTAGGAGTTAAATTCAAACTTACCTTAATTAAGATCTAAATCCTTAATCACTTTAATTAAATTAGCTTGATAGAAAGATAAATCAACTTGCATAAATCCAATAATATACCCTGATTTGGCATTGATTTTAATTTATTGAACTATAAGTGCTAAGATCTTTAAGGAATTTATGTGATTGTCAATCTGAACTTACTCCCTTAAATCCTTTATTTTCTCTTATATAAGATCCTTAGTATAATATAAATCAGAATATTTTATTGATTAGTGAGATGATCAATTCCTAATAATATACATAAATGAAACCCATGATTGTAGCATAGGTGGAGATTAGATGGGTTTACCCATCTAATCTGATCAAATCAAGTCAAATCTAAATAATATAAGAATTATGAAATCAATAAAATTCATATAGTCTATATTTTTTTCCTTTTATGTTAGAAGTTCAAGATCATTATGATCTTGCCTTAGTATAAGCAACTCAATAATTATCAAGTCATATTAATAGATAATCTATTGAGGTCAGAAGAGCTTATTATTTATATCTTGAGGTAGGAACTTAGACGCTCCTTATTAGCTTTAGATGCTTGATCTTAGACCCTTGTGGTAGGATCACCTAAGAACTTAGAATGGCATTCTCCCATATGGTAGTAACTTAAAATTGAGTGACATTTTAGTCACATCATTGAAACCTTGTATACGAATCACCATAATGGAGTAAGGATTCATTAGTTTGATAATTCTTATTTATTAAATAGATTTGTTAAAATTAGTAGATTGTCAATAGTATGTGAAAGTGTATATCCATAGTGTTGAATCATTTAAGTAAAACCTAGGATTGGTTTAGTCACTCTAAGTAGGATTGTAGATTCTCAATCTTATCCTATGTTATTGGATAAGTATAATCCAACTTGGAGAAAACTTTTTAAGCCTAAGAGTGTTATAATTAGGGAACTTGAATACTTAGTTTGAGAGAATAAATTATGACTGTGTTCTTCCCCTTATTGTCATGTGTTTCAATAAGTGCAGTTAAACAAACTAAGTATCTCAAGTCACTTTTCTTAGAATACTAAGTATGCTTGTAATTAGGGTATTTTACAGCTTAGTTTGAGAGAATAAACTGTGACCGGGTTCTGCCCCTTATCATCGTGCACTTCGATAAGTGTAGTTAAGCAAAGTAAGTGTTAAACTCACCTTTCTTGAAAACATACTAACTATGTGTACACAACCCCTTCAGCTGATGATTCTACATATAATTTTAACTAAGATCATTCTGTGGATTAGAATTAGGAATCAGAATTCATTTAGGTGAATTCTGCATAATAGAGATAAATGGAATCATTATATGATATTAAATTAAAATTTATGGATTTCGATGATTTAAGGCATAATGTCATTAAAGCCTTGGCATCTCATAAATGCATAAGTCATGTTAGAATTATTGAAGTCGTTGGCTCACTTAAAGACTCTATTAGCGGAGCATTCGCTCACCTAGGAATCTGTGGGGTGTTTGTGACACCAAGTCAGCATATTAGTGGCATACAGTTCTGTGGATTATTCAGATGCATAATCATGAATTCAATGGCATACTGCATATTTTTAAATCAACATTTATTCAATTTCAAATTTATTCACTATTTTCTCTACATTCAGCATTCAGCATACAGTTTCAGTTTATTTCACTGTCAGATTTGTACTGTATTGAGTTTTTAATTTTTTTACTATCTTTTCTATAGTTTTACTTAAACTATTTAAATGCTAAATAGTATATAACTATAACTGTTAGAGTATCTTTCGATGTGTTAGACTTATTATCTAACATGTGGTACTTTAGGGATCTAGCAATTTGCTAGATTCTAAACAGTTTGTAGAGCCATATCAGGTGGATACTCAGGAGATCCAGGACAAGTATGGGGAGCACTAGTGAACTCTCCTCCAACCTTTACTTACTGTTTAGTTATTTTTAGTTCAGCACTTAGATTCTATTCTGTATTTTAGTAAATTATTGTAATAACTCTAGATGTATTCTCTTTTCTTTTTATGAGATGAATGATTCACTTAGCTTCTGTGATGAATGTTTTCAGATCTATGCTTTAGCTTTCGCACTCTATATTTACTTTTAATTATACTTAGTATTGTGAAGTGATCAAAATATCCATAAAATGCTAGTGTTCGTGTAACCTAGGTATTACCTCTATTCGTAGTCCAAAATACACGGGTACCCTATCTAATACTTAAGATGATGATACTACATTTATATTAAGGATTAGTACTCAGCCCCCTTCTCTTGAGGTTGTGTTTCAGCAATTCTTATGCTCAGCAAGTTTATTTGAGGAAGTTCAGTTTCCTTCCCGGGTAACGCACCGTTCCGTCCCAATTGTTATTTCCTTAAACTAACTCCATTGTGCGCGGCGACGGTATGGGGCGTTATATGATTATTGATCTAAGTTGAGCTTAAGAGTTTAACTTATCACAAACTTTCTAATTTCACCAAGTTATAATACTTAGCCTAGTACTAGTGTTCATTAGTTAAAAGGTTAACATGGGTGTTCTTCTAGTCTTAAGTTCATTAAGGATCTTTAGGATTGGGAGATCCTAATAAATAAATAAATAGTTTGGTTAACTACAATCTAATGCAAATCTTAATAGTAAGGTGCTTAAGTGAAGGCATTAAAATCCTTAACTTCTAGGTTCACATCAAGGCATTAGGAATCCTAGAGTTTAGTTAAGTATTTAAGCTGCTAATGTGAGTCAATAACACTAAGTCACATAATAATATGACTAGGGTCAAATCTACTCTTAAGGGATATAAGGAACTATGTTATACTTTAGCTAACATCTTAAGGGTTCTACAAATGAA
Source organism: Gastrodia elata (assembly GCA_016760335.1). NCBI lineage: Eukaryota > Viridiplantae > Streptophyta > Magnoliopsida > Asparagales > Orchidaceae > Gastrodia > Gastrodia elata. The sequence goes on along the minus strand of CM028671.1, from coordinate 47,117,878 downwards.
TGTCCTAATCCCATGGAAAATGGCTAAAGAATATTCAACTTAGGGCTTAGGATCTACTATAATCTTTAAGTACTAAATTAAGCATTAGAGACATACAAGATCAATTAATTCCTATGTTGAGGCTCTTTACTTGGTTGACTTGTGATAAGCATAGACTAGGATAATCTAGTTGTTTTCATAATCAAAATGTCATCTAATGTTGCATTATATCAGAAGGTAGGTTATCTAATGTGTCTTAGTGTTTAGGAGGCCTAAACATGCAAAACCCTAACTTTGGGAATTTTATTTTATTTTATTTGAAGGTCAAAATTCACATTTTTTATTTGATGTCTAAATTGTGTAAACATAGTGGCAACAACTTTCATATAGCATATTATTAAAATGACACTAAGTAGGGTCAAATCGTACATCAAATGGCTAATTAGGGCATTAATGACTCTTAATGACACTTAAGAAGTGATTAGCAAAATAAGTTATGAAATTAGAAAATTAACATCATAATAATGTTCTACATGTTATTGTGATCAAAATAAGATATTTGATCATCAAATTTGGATGCATATTGACCTAATTATGGGACATAAAAATTAGATTAAACACTTTATTAATTAATTAATTAAAATATTGATTAGTAAAATTAATGATCAAACTAAAATCTAATGTCATATTATTATTCCTATCATATTTCTGGTTACTTTGAGATAAAACATCAATATATTTGGATGTGTATTTTAAAATTTATGAGGCATTGAACATTTATATTTAAATAATTATTTATTTTAAATCCAATATTGATTGGTCGGGCCCGCGGGTCGAGTCACTCGAGTAGGACCCACGGGTCGCAGCCGATGCTGCGTGAACCTCTCCCCGTGAGCTAGGGCATCAAATTTCCCAAGCTCCGATGGTCAGCTTTGGCGGCCGCCTTTTAATCAACTAGGATTAAGTGGTGGTCGTCACTGGGCAATCCCTCACTTAGCATTATATTATGAATAAGCATTCCTAATCCACTAATAAGGGGAAGATATGATCTAATTATAGCAATGAGACATTCGCTAAATGAGTATACCATAATAAGAGTGCGGAAAAAGAAATACCAAATATTAACATCCATAGAGAAATATCCAACTCAAAATAAATAAGCAGAAAAAAAAAATACAATCAGAACATGTATTATTACAAAATATTAAAAGTTTAATGAAAGAGAAGCTAAACACTTAGCCACACAAGTAGGAAAACAAAACTAATGATCTTCACCAGCACGCTCCTCCTCCTGAACAAGCTCTTCAGAAGGCCTAATAATCTCAAATAGCTCAGAATCTGTCATTGTGAGTTTCACAATGACAGGGCCCCAGCCAAAAAAAAAGAAAATTTTGATTAGATAAAATGTCTAAATACATTTTAAGCTAAGAAATTTATGTATTAAATGATATCACAAATATCCTAAACATTTTAGGAGCAATAAAGCAACAAAAGAAAGTAGCAAAAGCTATAATCACATAAGTATAACTTAAGCAAAATGTGAGGTAAGCACTGTAGCGCCCCGCCCCGTCGCCGCGCGCAGAAGATAGGTATAATCAGATCGGCGGCGGAGCGGTGCGCCACTCGGGAAGGAATATCCCGTCTCCCTAAATAACTAAAACAAAACCCCTCTGAAGGGCTGCTGACTCAACCTTAAGGAGGGTTGAGAGCTAATACTTAAGATAAGAGTAATATCCTTATCTTAAGTATTAGACTGATACATACGTTGAATTTGAAAAATATATAAGGAATCCAATATATGCATAAGATATCAGCATTTCTAGAATACTGATCACATCATAATACTAGGTATAAGTAGTATATAATAGAGTACAGAAGCTAAGTAAACATCCAGAAACTATTCATCACAGAAGCTGTATGAAAACCTTCATCTCAGAAAAGAAAATAAAATACATCTAGAATTATTATAACATTTTAATGAAATAGACATAAAAGCTAATATTAAACTGAACTAAGTGAAAGGTAAAGCTGAAGAAGAGTCTACTAGTGCTCCACTGGCTCCTCCTGAATCTCTTGGGTGTCCTCTTGACCTAGCTCAATATACTACTCAAGATCTAGCAAATTTCCAGATCCCAAAAGTATCTCATGTTAGACAATAAGTCTAATACATCGATACTAATCTAAATAGTTCTGGTTATTCATTTAACATTTATATAACATAATTAAATCTATAGTAATATTATAAAGATAGCTGAAAGTATAAAACTGTATAAAACTATACAAACTGAAGCAAAGTAAAATAAAACTGAACTGTAAACTAAATACTAAAGGTAGACCAAAAATATTAATGGATCTGAAAACTGAGTAATGATCTATAAAACTATGTTGTATGTCACTAAAACTGTGCATATGAATATGCCACAACACTGTATGTTACTGATATGCAACTAAAATATTACTAAATTTTTATGAGTAGTACGGTCCAATATATACATACATCCAATTAGAAATACAATTTATTGTAATGCCAATGCATCCTAAAATTCTCCAGTCAATGTATGCAACATTCCGTAACTCATAAATCATCATTGATACTCATACCTTATTCTAATACTCACACATCATGCTTTTGCTCATGCTCATGCTTCTAAACTACATGAGGTAAATCCAAAAAAAATCTAAAAAATGTTTTGAAATCTGATAATAAATTCAATGTCTCCATTGTGCAGAATCCTACTAAAAGGATTCTGACTCCTAGGTTCTAGTTCAATGATTGGTTAAAGTTGAGAGTTTACTTAAAATCATTAGTTGGAAAGGTTGTATACACATGGTTGTATATTTCTAAGAGAGGTAGATTTAACCTATAGCTTGTTTAAAACAGTACTTATCAAAGGGCACTATGATAAAAGGCAGAACCCAGTCACAATTTATACATCAAGCTAAGTTGTTAAATGACCTAATTATAAGCATACTTAGTGGTCTACGCAAAGTGACTTAAGATACTTAGTTTGCTTAAATTGCACTTTTCGAAGCACACTACGATAGGAGGCAGAACCCGGTCGCAGTTTATGTCTCAAACTAAGGATCATGTTCACTAATTGTAACACTCTTAGTCTTGGAAGATTTACTCTAATGGGACTATATTCATCTAATCCCTCAAGATAGCATCTGGTCATAAGTCCACATTAGAGTGAATCAACTAATCCTGAATATTACTAAAATAATCCAGTACAGTGGGTATACTCTATTACACCAACCAATAACCTGGGTTCAAATAATTCTATTTAATCAATAAAGATTTATCAAAACTTATAATTCCTATGCTAAATAGGTACGTCCTATACAAGGCTCCAAGAAGAGGGTGATTAAAGATCACTAAATATGGGTTCTGCCATAAAAAAAGTGTCATTCTAATATCTTAAGTGATTCCTACCACGAGGGGATAAGATCAACTTCTAGGATTTAGGGATCATCTAAGCTTCTACCTCAATGAGTTATACAAAATTCTCTAACTTAATGTATATTTAAATTTATATCCTTAAAATATTTCAGAGGCCATCATATGTTGAGATACTTAAGATCTCATACCCTTAATTCTAAAGCTAACATATTAGGTTCTATTTAATAGTTAGGTTTAGAGTGATCTGATCAGATGATTAAGTCATCTGATCATATCCTACTCTAAGATTATGGGTTTGACCCTTACTCATGCCCAATTAAAATTAAATATTTATTTATAAATCAAATGTCAAATCAATAAATTTGGGATATATTATTGGTGGCAATCTTAGACCTAAATCAAGTCTTAATAGCTTGATCAAAATCTTGAGACTTCTTAAGTTGATTATGATGTTTAAGTTCTCTATTTTTTATTTATTCAATTTATACATCCTAAATTTGCATACATGATTTTAATATATCTCCCTTACTGTTATGAATCATATTAATAGAAAAATTTCAAAAACTAGAAAGTAATTAGTGTTAATCAAATCCTAAATTAATCCAAAAGGATTAGCACATAACTACAAATATAACCATCAAACATTTATACAATTTGGCTCATAAGTTCTATCTTATCATACAATTAATCAGAGACTAAGTTTACTAGAATCCAATGATTACAAACCCTAATTTTTACTAATCATGGTTTAACAAGATTAAGGCATAATTTGAAATATAGAGATCAAAAAAATAAATCACATAGTTCATTTATTCTACTCTATATAAGGAAACTAATGGCACCCTAATCACATAATTTGGATAAGAAATGAGTCCTATGGGTCCAAACTAAGGTTTTTGACCTAAGGGGCATTTTAGTAAATTACACCTAATGAAATCTAAATTTTTATGCAGTTTACTATTGGTTGGTGTTCAAGAATTCTATAAAGTCCAAGAACATTAAATTCTAAAGTTTAATAAATTAGTTATAGTCATTTCAATTTTCAAGAATAATTTGGTAATTTTCTAAGCTAAAGGGTCAAAAGGCTAACTTTTTCATTTGATCTCCAAATTCAGCAAACTTAGTGGCTATAGCTTCCCTATATCACACTAAGTATTTTAGCTAGGAGTAGACCCAAATTAGACTTCAATTGGTCAAGTTATGACCTAATTAAGGTTAGGGATATTTTGGTCATTTTCTAATTTTTCTAAAGTTTAGAATCTAAATATTATTTGAGCTTATTATTAGCACTAAACTTCTAAGCTATCTAGCACTTTAAATTTTTGAATTTCAAGTATAAATGACTAAGATATAGTCAAATGAGTTCTCTGGATGCAACGGCGCGCTGTAGCGCCTGACGGTGATTTCGCCTGTGCGAAAATCATGAAGGGTCATATTTCGAGCTCAAATACTTTCAATCCAGAGCATTCCATGAGCGGTGCCATATATTTATGGAAAAGTTTTTTTGATACCTTTCCATTGACACCAAAATCGGTACAAACAAATTATTCTATCTATATGAACAATGGTAATAAAGGCAGGGGTATGCAAAATGGATAAAAAACAGAGCGTGAGGTATATTACTCTGAAGAACTATAATGGCTTCCATACTTAATCATGGATGTCTAAATATGCAAATAAGCATAATAGAGGAATAAAATGACCAAGTAAGAAGAACAAATGGGTATAAGGAGAGTAAACAAAATGGTACCTTAGCCTTTGTGAGAGGAAGAAGAAACTTTTGTTTTCCTCAAGACCTTTGAGGGAGGGAAGCTCCTTCGTCAGCACCAAGCTCAAGAATGGGGGAAATAGAGAGGAAGCTTTTAGCTTGGTAGCAAACAAAATAAGGAGGGCTAAGGTTTCTCTTTAAAGAAGAAGAAAGGAAGGGGAAGGCCATGAGCTAGGGAGTTATGAGGTAAGGGAAGGGGGATGGCCTTAGCCATCAAGCATTGCAATTATGAAGGGGAAGGAGAGGGATGGCCTCAGCTTTCAATGTACAATAGGGAGGTAAGGGGTCAGCTGAATGAAGGGGATGGCCAGCCAAAATTTAGGAGAGATAAGGAAAGACAAAAAGCAAATTAAGGAATAATTAATTATTATTCATAATTTTTAATAATTCAGATTAAATAAACGTGTTTCAAAAATCCCAAAACTTCACCCCTAGCTACTTTAGGGGTGAGGAATTCAACGACAAAGTCGAAATTCGATTCCGATGATTATTTAATTATACCATTTTCCGATGCATTTAATTATATTAAAATATTCGTAAAAATTCGACGACTTCCAAACACGTCCAAAACATCACCCCTAACTAATTTCGGGGTGACGACCACAACGGCGAAGTTGGATTTCGATTTTGAGGTCAAAATAAATACCTCAATTTTCTAATTAATTAAATATTTAAATAATCCAAATAATGGATTTAGCTCCGAATCGCGCCAAATTTTTAAGGATTGATTCTAATAGCTATATGAAATTAATATAATGATAATTAAGATATGATTATTCTTAAATTAAGCTGAGTAAAACCCTTGGGCTATTACAGATCTCCCCACTTAAAAACGATGTCGTCCTCGACATCTTTACTGGGATGGGAAAGATAAAACGCAGAAAATTAAGAACGGAACTTTTGAATCTTAAAGGTACCTAGATTTTCAAAGAGACTTGGATATTTCTGTTGCATATCAGCCTCTTTTTCCCAAGTGGATTCTTCGATAGAGTGATTACTCCACTGAATTTTTACTATAAGGATTGAACGATCTCTTAGTTGCCTTTGATCACGAGCTAAGATTCTGATAGGCTCTTTCATATAGGAAAGATCCGGCTGAAGGGATACTGCTGGAAGTTAAATTAGGTGTGAAGGATTATGAAGACACCTCCATAGAGAGGAGACGTATAACACATTATGAACTGCAGAGAAATCTTCAGGAAGTTTTAATCTATACGTTGTCGAACCGATTTTCTCTATTACTTCGAACGGTCCGACGTAGTGAGGACTAAGCTTCCTATCTACACCGAAGTGAAATACACCCTTCATTGGGCTTACTTTGAGATATGCAAAATCTCCAACATTAAATTCTAGAGAATGATGATGGGCATCGTGATATTTACTCTGGCAATCTTGAGCTACTTTAATTCTCTACTGGATCAATTGCACTTTCTTATTTGTTTCTTCGACTAAATCTAACCCATACAACTGAACACTGCCTATTTCAGACCACGCCAAGGGCGTACTGCATTTTCTGCTGTACAATGCTTCATACGGAGCCATGCCGATACTTGATTGGAAATTGTTGTTATAAGCAAATTCAACTAAGGGAATATGATCTTCCCAAAAACCTCCAAAATCCAAAATGCATAGGTGAAGAAGGTCTTCAAGAATTTGATTAACTCGCTCAATTTGATCATCTATTTGGGGGTGAAAAGCGGTGCTCATGGCTAGGGTAGTTTCTAAGTCTTGATGCACGGCTTCCCAGAATTTAGAAGTGAATCGACTATCACGATCGGATACAATAGACCTCAGAATTCAATAAAGTCTGACGATTTCCTTGATATACAGCTTCGCCAATTTCTCTATAGAATCGATTTGATGCATCATAATGAAATGTGCCAATTTCTTCAGTCGATCGATAGTGACCCAAATTAAATTAGCACCAGATCTTGATTTGGGTAAACCCATTACGAAGTTCATAGAAATATCAAACCACTTCCATTCAGGGATTGCTAGAGGAAGGATAAGTCCCCCAGGCTTCTGATGTTCAGCCTTGACTAGATTAAAGGCATGACACTTCGATACAAATTCAACCACGCTTTTCTTCATTCCAAGCCACCAGAATGACTTCTTCAAGTCTTGATACATCTTAGTACTACCAGGATGTACTTGGTAACCAGAATTGTGTCCTTCCACTAAAATCCCTTGATGCATGGATTTGGGAATCCATAGGCGATCTTCTTGATAGATTACATTACCTCGCAGCTATAGGTTGAATCGTCGACCACTTTCAATTTCCCTCTTAAACTTCAAATAGTCCTCATCTTTCATTTGGGAGATGGAGACATCACGGTGAAATGTTGGTTCAATGGTACTCATAAATATTAGTACATTTAACATATCACCACGAGTTGGCCTGATATCGAGCCTTCTGAATTCTTCCTCTAAAGGACTTGAAGCTATTAAGGAGGAAAGCATAGAATGATGACTAAGCACATCGGCTACAATATTGGCTTTCCCCGGATGATACTGGATTGATAAATCATAATCACTTACTAACTCAAGCCATCTTCACTTATGACAGTTGAGTTCACATTAAGTGAAAATATACTTTAAGCTCTGATGATCTGTAAATATGGAACATTATATGCCATACATATAATGATGTCAAATCTTTAAAGCAAAGACTATGGCATCCAATTCAAGATCATGAACCGGATAATTCTTTTCATGTGGTTTTAACTAATGAGATGCGTAGGCAATAACCTTTCCTTCTGCATTAGCACACAACCCAAGCCTATCCATAAAGCATCGGTATAGACTTGGTAGTTCAAGCCTTCTTTGGGTAAGGCAAAAACTGGGGTAGAAGAAAAAGCATCTTTTAATGATTGAAAGGCATTCTCACATTCCAGACTCCAGATGAATGGCATTGCCTTCTAAGTCAACTTTGTGAGAGGAAAAGCTTTCTGTGAAAAGCCTTTGATGAATTTTCTATAATACCCTGCCAGACCCAAAAAGCTTTGGATATCAGTCACAGACTTTGGCTGTGACCAATCCTAAATGGTGCTAACTTTATTTTGATCTTCTTTAATTCCTTGTTGATGTGGCCCAAAAAAGTAACTCAGTCAAGTCAAAATTCGCACTTGGAATATTTTGCATAAAGCTCATAGTTTTGGAGTTCTTGTAGAACTAATCTTAAGTGCTTCTCATGATCAGCACTCCTTTTTGAATAAATTAGGATATCATCAATGAAGACTATGACAAATTTATCTAAATATGTTTTTAGTACTCGCTGCATTAAATCCATAAAGATGGACGGCGCATTAGTTAAGCCGAAAGACATCACCAAAAACTCATAATGTCCATAGCGAGTTCTGAATGTTGTCTTTTCTATATCCACATCTTTAACTCTTAGCTGACGATACCTAGATCACAGACTGATCTTAGAAAATACCTTAGCTCCAGATAACTGATCGAATAGATCATCGATTCGCGATAACGGGTATTTATTCTTGATAATTACTTTGTTCAATTCTCTAAAATTGATGCACATTCTCGATGATCCATCTTTCTTTTTCACAAATAAAACTGGCGCTCCCCAAGGAGATGAACTCGGCCAAATAAGACCTTTTTCTAGCAGCTCTTCCATTTGTTTGTTCAACTCTTGCAACTCCTTCGGTGCCATATGATACGGAACCTTTGGTAATGGTTGGGTTCCCAGAATTAATTCTATAGCAAATTTCACTTCTCTAACGGGAGGAAGATCAGTAGGTCTTCAGGAAAAACATCAGGAAATTTACAAACTATTCGGTTTTTAGAAATATGCATGACTTCTTTCTTCTCTCCCAACATTATCATGAGATATGCATCACATCCCTTTCTGACTAGCCTTTCTGCTTTCATTTCATTGATCAACGATGCTTGGGTGCTAAATTTTCCAATGAAAGTTTTTGATTGGCTTCCACTACCCAATGTGATTTTCCTCTTTTGGCAATTTATGGAAGCCCCATGTTCACTCAACCAATTCATGCCTAGGATTATGTCAAAGTTTGCTATTGGTAACATAACCAATTTAGCTCCATATTTTTGTTCACCGATAGGAATATCTATGTTGCAAAATTGCTGGGATTTCATGCGGGCTCCGGAAGGTAGCCGGATACTCAACGAGTTTGCTAGCCGATATGTTGGTAGCTTAAGGGTCTGCACCCAGCTTTTCGATACGAACAAATGACTTGCTCCAGTACTGGAAAGAATATTACAAGATTTATTATTTATCATTAAGGTGCCTATGATTACAATAGCTTAATAAGAATTGCTACTCAAACATTTGAAAATATTGAAACAGTAATAACTGAATAAAACTTTAATTTAAGACATACTTGAAATGAAATCATTGTCTTCAAGTGCAGAGGTGGGTGTTAGCAAGTATACCCTTACAAGAGCTGTAGGTTGTTTGCCCTGGGGCTGCTGGCCTTGACGATTATAGGCCGGCTTCTGCGCAGGTACAACTGCCTTACTATTTGAAGTGAGCTGGCATTATAGCAGGAGCGGGCTCTTGATTGTTCCCTGGCTGAGCACGGAATGCTTGCTTATGATGTGAGTGATTGATAAGCACTCTGTCAATTGTTGACTTAGTGTCGCATTCGAAGAAACATTGGCCCTTTCGACCACATGAGAAACACACATCACTAAAGTGGTAGCATTTCCCATATGGATGGTATTTCTTACATTCAGAGTTCTAGGGTGGGGATTGTTCAGCTTTGATATTATAGACTTTAGCCATCTTGCGGTGACCAAAGTGCTCCTTCTTTGGCTGCACAAATGCAGTCTTACGCTTACGGTCCATCTGACCACGAAACCCTTTTTGGAGGCGAGCCGCCTCGATCAATTCTGCCAGAGTTTTGATTTGGCGGGACACTAGGTGAGCTTTTATAAAGTCTCTCAGACCCTTCAGGAATCGATGGCATCTATATGCTTCCATTCTAACCAAGTCCGGTACGAAGTGTGACAATCTCCGGAATTCCTATTTATAGTCGAACACTGAGTTATTACCTTGAGTGAGATGGAGGATCTCATCCTCCAGAATTGCTTGAGATGATGCTGGTATGAACGCCTCATGAAATTCTTCCAAAAACATATCCCAGGGGATATCTTCTATTTCATAATCGGTGAATTTGTTGTTCCACTCATTCTCCCACCAATATTTGTCTTCTTCTTGGAACAGATGAGTCACTAAGTGAATAGCTTCAAAATTAGGGCACATGATACTAGCCAAGTTCATTTCGGCCATCTTGAGCCAATTTACTGTGTCCATAGGATTTAGCGCTCCATTGAACGTAGGAGTTCTAAGGTGAAGAAAATTGTGCAGGATTCCATCATCAGTATAGTGTGAAGATGATGAAAACCCTGATGTGGGTGCAGGTTGTTGCATAATAGCGAGAATCAGAGCACGAGTCTCTTGCGCTTGTTGCGCATTGCTTTCTATTAGGGCTTTCACCAAACTCACCATTGTGTTTGATTCTTCGGGTCCACCAAATCACGAGACCGCATTCTTAAACGGGGTAGGGGCTGAAGGAGATCCTGGATTTATGACTGCAACAAAGCATGAATTTAGCAAATTAAATAAAGATTTACTATCTTTTTTGGTCATCACTTTCTCAAAAGAGAAGTTACATAGGTAGACAAAAGGATAAATTGATATGAAAGCAAGGTATTATATGTAGCACAAAAATGACATCAGCTATAATATTCTGCTCTAAATACAGCACAAAAATCATCAAATGTTTCTAATCAATCCTTCCTAGATAACCTTTTACCTGTCCAATACTCGATGAATGGTCTAAGGTAGTAGAATGAACTAAACTGCTAATATTCCATGCCTAAATTTTTGTTAAATCATTAATTCTAGTTTTCCAATTATTTTAGTTATAAGCATTTAATTCATATATTATACTTCTTTAAGGTTCATTCAGATCCTAAGATGTCATTGTCACTCATATTTATCAGTTAGCCATATCTTACTCATTTATGATTCATTCAATTCCTTAAGGTGTCATTTCCAGATATTCTTAGTTTCATTTCTGAGATTTCAGTAGGATGAACTATGGATGCTGCTTTTCTTACACTTAGTAATTGTGATCATATCCACTATAGAGAATTGATCATAAAGTAGATAGGAACATTTCCTTATCTGATACCTTATGATATTTCCCTGATACCAACTGTAGCGCCCCGCCCCATCACCACGCGCAGAAGATAAGTATAATCACATCGGCGGCGGAGCGGCGCGCCGCTCGGGGAGGAATATCCCGTCTCCCCGAATAGCTGAAACAAAACCCCTCTAAAAGGCTGCTGACTCAACCTCAAGAAGGGTTGAGAGCTAATACTTAAGTTAAGAGTAGTATCCTTATCCTAAGTATTAGACCGATACATACATTAGATTTGAAACACACATAAGGAATCCAATGTATGCATAAGATATCAGCATTTCTAGTATACTGATCACATCATAATACTAAGTATAAGTAGTATATAATAGAGTGCAGAAGCTAAGCAAACATTCAGAAATATTTATCATAAAAGTTATATGAAAACATTCATCTTAGAAAAGAAAATAAAGTACATCTAAAATTATTACAATATCTTACTGAAACAGACATAAAAGCTACTACTGAATTAAACTAAATGAAAGGTAAAGCTAAAGAAGAGTCCACTAATGCTCCATTGGCTCCTCCTGAATCTCCTGGGCTCCTCCTGACCTGGCTCAATATACTACTCAAGATCTAGCAAATTTCTAGATCCCAAAAATACCTTGTGTTTTGTCTAACACATCAATACTAATCTAAATAATTCTAGTTATTTATTTAACATTTACATAATGTAATTAAATTTATAGTAATATTGTAAGGATAGCTGAAAGTATAAGACTGTATAAAATAATACAAACTGAAGCAAAGTAAAGTAAAACTGAACTGTAAACTAAATACTGAAGGTAGACCAAAAACAATAATGGATCTGAAAACTGAGTAATGATCTATAAAACAATATTGTATATCACTGAAATTGTGCATATGAATATGCCACAACACTGTATGTTACTGATATGCAACCAAAATATCACTGAACTGTTATGACTTGTATGGTCTAATGTATACATACATCCAGTTAGAAATACCATTTATTGTGATGCCAATGCATCCTAAAATTCTCCAGTCAATATATGCAATATTCTGTAACTCATAAATCATCACTAATATTCATACATTATTCTAATACTCACACATCATGCTTATGCTCATGCTCATGCTTCTAAACTACATGAGGTAAATCCAAAAAAAATCTAGAAAATATTTTGAAATCTGATAATAAATTTAATGTCTCCATTATGCAGACTCCTGCTAAAAGGATTCTGACTCCTAGGTTCTAGTTCAATAATTGGTTAAAGTTGAGAGTTTACTTAAAATCATTAGTTGGAAAGGATGTATACACATGGTTGTATGTTTCCAAGAGAGTTAGATTTAACCTATAGCTTGTTTAAAACTGCACTTATCGAAGCACACTATGATAAAAGGCAGAACCCGGTCACAGTATATATATCAAGCTAAGTCATTAAATGACCTAATTATAAGCATACTTAGTAGTCTACGCAAAGTGCCTTAAGATACTTAGTTTACTTAAACTGCACTTATCAAAGCGCACTACGATAGGAGGCAGAACCCGGTCGCAGTTTACATCTCAAACGAAGGATTATGTTCACTAATTGCAACACTCTTAGTCTTGGAAGATTTACTCTAATGGGACTACATTTGTCTAATCCCTCGGCATAGCACCTGGTCATAAGTCCACATTGGAGTGAATCAACCAATCTTGGATATTACTGAAATAATCTAGTACAATGGGTATACTCTATTCAGATCTGAAAGGAATGAAATTTCCCTTTATTTTAGATATAATTTATGTATTCATCAGATTCTTTAGAATCTAAAATACAGAATTTTGATATCAAATGCCAAGTTATGGCCAAAACAAATCTAGTATTTAAATATGTAATATAGGGTTTTCTAAAAGGGGTCAAAAACTTAACTTTTCTATTTGAAGTCCAAATTTAGCAAACTCAGTGGCTATAGCTTTCCTATAATACACTGAGTACTTTAATTAGGAATAGACCAATTTAGATTTTATTTGGTTAAGTTATGACTTAATTAGGATTAAGGGTGATTAGTGAGTGATTAGTAAAATAAGTCACAGAATCATAAAGCAACCACACCATTAGGTTCTAATCTACTCTAGGAGCAACCAGAAACTTAAATCATTCAAATTAGATTATTAATTTTGCTAATATTCACTAATCAATATTTATGGTGATTATGGCTAATTAAGGAATTTAATCATGAAAACTTAAATATTCTTACAGTTTACTGATCTACACATTCTTCTGATAAAATGGTATCTTGGAAGTCCTAATTTGGAATTCAATTGATCAAGTTATGGTCAATTGAAGTTTTCATGAATTTAGGGTAATTAGTGAGGGGTCCCAAAAGTGATTAGCCTAATTACACTTCCGATGGGGAAACTGATACTATAAAATCACTCCTGAGGTTCTCTTAATTAAAATGAGCCTTATATTAGCTTGGTTAGGAACAGTGTATGCAAAGTTATGGTTGACTAAAGTTTAGGGGCATTTAGGGCATTAATTAAGGGTCCTAAATATCACTATATTAAATACTCACCTATAGGAAAATTAATACTGCCATAATGACCTCTTATTTTGCTGATCAAAATGACATATAATTTTGATATGGTTGGATTATTGGATCATTAATTATGAGGGATTTAAGTTTGCAATTATTTAATTTAATTTATATTGATTAAATCAAAATTAATCATTCGGTTAATAATTAATAGTCACAAAAGAAAGATGGGACCCACGGCTTACGTGGCATCTAACCTAAGACAGAGGCTAGGAATGGGACCCGCCAGCAATGACTGCGGTAGAAGCTGGACCAGCACACAGTCATGGCGAGGGCCCCATCAGTGTTCCACGGCTAATACACGCGCGACACGTGGATGCAGGACTCTCTGATTCGACCCAGTGCCGCACGAGGGGGCGTGGGTCGGGCTGACCCGACCCGACCCGATGGGACTCCTCCTTCTTCACCAAAACCGTAAGCAAAGGAGTTTGGGCATGATGATTCGCTGGCTTCCCGAAGATGGTGACTTCTGACCCACACGACTCTAGATGAGGCTCGAGGAGGGCTATCCAATGGTAGTGGAATCAGCAGATGGGGAAGCCTAGATCAAGTACAATCTCAAACTCTAATTTAAAGGGACTCGGGTGCGAAGAAGTAACGAAAAGGACTATGGAGGTGAGCTCCAATTCGAATCGATCGAACCTGACACGCGTGAGTTTGTGCGCCACGCGTGTGCTCGATGGGGACGATACGCTCGGACCGTCTGACAGGAGATCGAACGGTCCAATTTTGCCATTTGATCGAATAGCGAAAGGGGCTGACGGCGTGAAGGAGAAGATGGCGCCGGTTAAATGAATAATAAATATATTATTATTTTAATATTTTAAATTTATTTCATTAATTAGAATTAATTAATTAAATGCAACCCAAAAATTACCAATAAATCACTTTTAGCTAATTGAGAAGTGATGAACGCAATGATGAAGTCGGATTTTGGTTTTGATAAGTATTTAATTTTCTTATTTTTCGGGGTATTTTAAATATATTAAAATATTTGCCAAAAATCTAACGACTTCCAAATGCTTCCAAAAGATCACCCCTATCTAATTTGGGGGTGATGAACGTAATGGCGAAGTCAGATTTTTGATATGAGGTCAATTTGAATTGGTCAATTTCCAGGGTTTCTAGAATTCCCAAAATTAGAATTTGATACATTTGACTTCTAATTTGAACTAGGTCTTTGTGGTGAACTCATAATGACTTAATTAAAGTACTAAATCAAAATCAAGACTTAGTTTAGTCCTAATCGAACTAAGTAAAAACTTTGGTTGTGTAATAGCTCAAACTCTTAAGCACCAAGGTATTGTCCGCTTTGGCCTGAAATGCCTCACCATTTTATGCTCAAAATATAACTTCCCAACAGGTCACCCATCTTGGGAGTGCTCCTACATGAGCACGCTGTGGCGGCTGCCCCTTAATCAAATGAGTGTTAAGAGGTGGTCGTCACTAGTACCACGGACATTAAACTAAAAGCATATCCGTGATACTAATCGTCAAGCTGAGCAAGACTAAATAGAAACAAACATATAGTATAGCAGTGCAAAATAGGTAGAAAGGAAGCATCCAGACACAATCCACATTAATTCATTCATATACAATACATTTAAATTCAGAATAGTAAGAATAAGAAAACATAGCTATTACATTTTTTACAAAGGCGGGTCAAGAAGGTGGAAGCATATCTCCTTCAATGAGCCGCACTTTACCTTAACCTGCTAGCAGCTAAATCCTCAAGCATTGGATCTGACCTATACTCCTGATCTGTCATATGTACAAATATGACAGGGCACAACCAAAAAAGAAAATCTGGTTATACTTTAATAAGTTTAAGTACAATTTAAGCTATTGTAATTGCATGAATTTAAAGATATCACCACATTACTGATACTACTAAGCGAGCAAAATAGATAGGTGCAACAAGCTACAAGGAAGGGATAACTATAAACTATCCATGTATAGCATTCAACATGTATGTGAAATAACATACCAAGACATGAAAGTAAGCAAGGTAAAGCTAAAAGCAAAAGAACTGCAACTACTATGATAATTCCACTCCTAATATGATTATAATCATATTAACACATGCTGAGTATATAAAAGAAACACAAGTACTAAAAACATGCAATTTTAGCATCCTAAACATGCTAATATATATAAGTAAACATATGAGTATACATACAACATGCTAATTAAGAAAAGGAAAAAAAAAACAACTGAGACATGTGGCAAAAGCAAGCAATCTGTGTAAAGCCACTGAGACATGGGGCAAAGCGAGCAAATACTGAAAATAAGGCCACTGAAGCATGTGGCAAAACAAAAGAAAACAACATTGAACAATCCAACTAAAGTAGCAATAAGCCTAATACACAGTACTGTCATACCAGCCAATAGGCCATACAGGGCCTCCAATATCAATCAATCAATCCCCAGCCTAGCCATCCAAATATGCTAGGTCTGAGTCCAGTCTATATAATACTACTACTGAAGAGGCAGATTAAGCTAGGACATATTCTATCAACTGTAAACATTACAATAATTGAATGATATGAAATTCAAATACTAACTTAGGATGTATCATCCATATCCTAAGTTCTCCTATTATGCTCAAGGAATAAGGCTCAAAATCCAAGGTATGCAAAGCAATCTAGTCAAAGTAAGCAAGAGACTCAATCTAGACTTATGTGATATCTGTTGTTGTCTAATTAAGTCATTCTAACTATTCCAAATTATACAACTTAGAAGCACGGCCTTATAAGTTGAAAACAATCAGAACAGATCAGGTTCCAATTTAATTCAATCAAAATCGACAATAAGTTAAATAATAAATCATCACATCCTAATTGATGATTTGAGACATTCTCAGCTAAGATCTGATCCAGATCTACTAAGCTAAGGATTATGAACTAAACACCACAAACTTGTGTTCAATCACATGATCCAAGGGTAAGCTTAAGATCTATGGTTCAATCTACAAGTGAACTGATAATTAAGACATATTCTATTAAGTAAAAATCAATCTTAATAGAATGGATCTCTATCCTTAATCTAAAATTGAAATATAAAATAATCGAAATAAAACTATGAAAAATCTAGAAACTAATAAAATCGAGGTTTCATTCATTGAATAAATCACTTATTCAACGAATGAAATCTAACTTAGTGTCTAATCCTAATCTTAAGGAAAGAGCCTAAGGTGAAGTGAAGTTCCTAAGGAAGCACCTTAGTTTGACTCTAGGTTCTAATTCATGTCCGCATAATTTACAGTTTTCAACTAAGGTAATGATTACTACTTAGTTAGCAAGAGTTCATATTCCCTAATGTCATGGTTTCCAAATAATAAACAAATCCTAATGATTCTAAGATCTATGCAAGTGGTGTACGCATTGTACATAGAGCTCAAGAAAATAACATAATTAAAATAAAACAGAACTCAATAAAGTTCTAAGTACATAACGTACCTTACACGATGATGATGAAGTTTGCAGCTCAATATTTTGATTGAGATGAGGCATCATTCTCAGCACTTGCAATAATTGACCAAGATACAACTACATGGTAATTAATTTAATAAGAGGTGCTTAATTTTAAACTAGCATAGTCTCTACTCAATTCATTCTCCAATACTTAAAGATAGAAAACTAAACTACTTCATGCTAGAGAGGGATTTACAAGATGGCATATACTGACTTGACAATGATTAACTTTATAGAAGATTGATGGAAGTATAAGAATCTGATTCCTTATATTTATTAATATAAACTCAAGAATACTATAAAGTGAACATTGAAGAATAATGAATATTACTTCATGGATATTTATTTGAGGCATTAATACTATATCTCACATAAAATAACTGAAGGATTTGCATCTTCCTAATGAATAAATAACATGACAAGTATAACTTGAATTTTCTCCATTTTTTAATAATTATCAATATGATTTATGCAGACTTTTAATGATGCTAACTAGCCTAAGCCATATAACTAAGCATCCAAGAGAACATGCCAGCATAAAATTCATAAGGTTGATCAATCATTGCAAGGTGGGCTGCATGCATAAGTATCAATAGAAAAACCACCAACATTCTAACATAATATACATGCAAAGCTACTATGATGACCAATATACGCTATTCTTGCAAATGAATTAGCACGGAAAAGGAGAGAATGCATGTATATGGATCAACAGATTATCATCCACTAAATACTAGTTATGCACAATCATGATAAATTCAAGAAAAATACTTCCTTAAGCATTGAAATGCTATGCTTCAAATAAGACATGATTGATATTCAAGCATATTGATTCTTTCAGTTTCTACTTTAATTCCCAAATTAAATTATACAACATGCAAATATCCAAGCATTATAAGACAATTTAATTGAGTTTTATTTCATACAAATGGCATGAAAGGAATGGATAATATCAGCATAATCAGAAATGAAGAGGTTAGGATAATGTAGTTATACCTTGATGTTGATCAGCATGGGATCGGCTAGTGGCAGGGAATGGTTTGGCCGCAGACCCGACAGTCACCAAAGATGGCTACTGCTTGGTCATGGAGAGAAGAAGGGGCTGCAGCTCGGCTCAAGGATGGAGGGAGGGAGAGTTCGGCCAAGAGAAGGAGTGCTCGGCCAAGAGGAACGAGGAGTTGCCGGCAGGGAGAGGTGCTCTCGGTCAGGAGGAGAAGATTCGGCCGCTGCTCGGCCTTGGAAAGAGGGCTACTTGAGCATGGAAGAAGGGCTACTCAAGCTCGGCCAAGAGGAGATGAGGAGGAGTGCTCGGCGCCGACTGTGGAGGAGAAGAGGCAGCTCGAGCTCGGTCGGGTGGGAGGAGGGCCAGGTTCGATCGAGGGGATAGGGGTAGCTCGCTCGATCTTGAGGAAGAAGTTTCGACTGAAGGAAAGAAGAAAAATAGGTTTAGGAAGATTATGGTAACAGTAGAGAGGCTATTAAATACCCAAACAAACTGCTGAGAGCCACTCGATTTCTGAAATTCCATGATTCAATTAAATGGGCAAACAAACTCCAAAAATTAAAAACTTAGTATCAAAATGACCGTCTCAATGAGACGAACACAAACATCTAAAAATTGTTAAATTTGGATGAGTATTTTATTTTATATTAATTTTTAAGTGAAAACTTTGAAAATTCTCTTCGATTAATCCAGAGCTCAAAAAATTACGAAACTTAAAATATAGAGTCCTCTTATAATGCTTAATTCAAATATACAAAAATTTATGAAATTTGACTTTTATTTTATCTTTTATTGACTCCAGAAGTTTAAACTTTTCGAATTTATTTAGGACGATTCGGGACCCTGATTGCGCTCAAATTTTGGCAACACGATCCCCTCAATATGCTTTATTGGAGGATATTTTTATTTGATTTTTATTTGACTTAAATCAGAATCTTATATTTTCTCTTAATCTGATTAGGTTTAGGCCTAATCAGCTCAGTAACAACGTCGGGTTGTTACACACGCTTAACTTTGGAGCTCTTATCAAGAGCTCCGCCGTTATCTGAAAAAGAGCCTCGATGTTTAAGAGTTGCACTTATTACAACTTAAGTGGGTCTTCACAACCTCTCTAACTTAAGTAACTGATGTCCTCATCAGTGTCCACACACATATCCAAGAACTATCCATTGGGTAGATAGGACTAGAGGTGACCCCTACAGGCTCAAGAGGTACCCGCAACTATATAGCACCTTAACCATCAAGGGTTCAAGAGGCTGCTCACATAAAGTGGTACTTTGCCTTATATGGCACTTAGCTCCTATCTTATACCCTATGGCCTGCTCTGATACCAACTGTGGTGACTCTCCATACTAGGTTGATAACAGAGGATCAACCCCACATTAGGCTCCCTATCGAGGAATCTGATTAAGCAATTTAAGTAGTATAACAAGTAAGCAAAAATAAAATCATCCATTTATTTAAAATAAGATTTACATCAAATAGTTTAATTTATTACAAAAGCATAATGTAAGAGAAAAAGAAAATAAGAGAGATATGCTAAGCCGATCCTTCTCACTTCTCAGCTACCTCAACCTCCACTAGCTTCTGACCTGGCACATAAAAGTGCGAGCATTAGAATGTCGGTTAGTCTCGTAGACTTAGTACAGGATATCAGCATACACTTATAAAAGTGTTAGCGGTAAGCAATAAAAAGAAAAATACAAGAAAATATGCAAAAATTTTATCCTGCAAAGCAAATTCTTAGGCTCATAAGAAAATTCATAAAAAAATGCTGAATTTTATCAAAATATGTCACAGGTTGTTACACCAGCGGTGGCCGACTCGCGTACCAATCGAAAGGTCTCAAAGAAATCTTTTGATTGGCAACACAAACGTAGTCGGAGACCACCTCTATCCCAAGCAAAATGATGACTTAGGCCCAGTACTATATAACCCTACGGTCCTACTGTACACTATTATTGACTCAAAAGCCTCTCTGCCTCAATTGAACTCGATTGAGTCCAATTGATGACACCAGACATTAGGGTACTCATAAGAATTGAAGAACAAAATTGAAATGCATACAATACAAGATCAAATTGACTGGAAACAAATTATAATGACCAAGTCATTATTAGGATAATTATGACTAAACTCGACTTAAAAATCAGAATCCCAAGTACTTCAAAATTAGGGAAAATAAAAAATATTGTTTGATAGAGTATATTTTTATAAATGTAATACTTAAGTTTGGGAGCAATTTAGATAACGAATGCTCCTTAATTATTTTTTGAATTATTTAAATTTAGTAAATTGAGAAAATTGAAAGCAAGTCCAAATAAAGCAATTTTAGTGCCGTTGAATCAAAAATATTATAAAAAGGCTCCAAAAAAAGTTTTGTCAAATTTAGAGCTTTAGATTGACCATAATTAATTTTTAAAAATTTTATCTTCAGAAACTAAAAAAAAAATATTGCTTCAATTTGAAAATTTTTGCGCGAGTGTGTTTTTCTCATTGAGATACACCTATGTGTTAAGTTTCATTATTTTTTGAAAAAGAAATGTAAGAGAGAGAAAGTAAAGAGAGAAAGAGGAGAGAAAAAAGATAAAAAGGAGGAAGAGAAAGTAAAATTGAATGCTTAAAGAATTTATGAAGAAGATTACAAATTTGTTCATATTCAAATAATGGAGGAGAGAAAGAATTTAATAAATAAATTATTTAGAAAAAAAGTTTATTAATACACCCCCCACCCCATTTCCTCATCCCATCCTAACTCCCTTCTCCCACACTCCTCTTCACCCTCCACTTTCTCCCTTTCTTCCTCGGCCATCATCGACTCCCCCCACTGACCTCCAGTAAAGCCTCATCAATGCCAATATAGAGTAAGAAATGAGAAAAAAATAAAATATTTTCAATTCTTTTCATTTCTTCTTCTTTTAATAATAATAATGTTATTATTATTATTATTATTATTATTATTATTATTATTGATATTTTTATTATATTTTAATTTCTGTCATTTTTATTTTCTTTCTATATATATATATATATTTTCTAATTTATGTAATTTTTATTTTTGTTATTTTCTTTTTTTCTATATACGTATATATTTCCTAATTTCTGTAAATTTCATTTCTATCATTTTCTTTTTTTTATATATGTATATATTTTTCAGTTCTGCAATTTTTTTTTTATAAATATATATATTTTCTAATTCTTGCAACTTTCATTTATGTCATTTTTTTTTATATACGTATATATTTTTAAATTTCTGTAATTTTCATCTCAGTCTATTTTTCTTATATATATATCTATATATATATATATATATATATATATATATATATATATATATATTTCTAAATTTCTATAACTTTCAATTCAGTAACTTTTTTTAATTTAATATATATATATATATATATATATATTACTTATAATAATAAAAAATAAGCTATTATTTTTAATATATAAAGATAAATAATCAAGATAATATTAATATTAATATTTTTACAAAAATAAAATGAAGAATATAATTTTTTATTTAATTATTTTATTTGCAGCATTTTTATCGCTATTAAGCTTTGACCCACTGATAAATTTATATGAGATTTTGTGCTCAGAACTTGAAATAAATGATCAAAAATCAGTATTATGGATTCATTCAGGTTGATCTTAGATCTGTATAGACAATACGTTAGGTTAGAATATGCTGATATATAGAGAAATAAGGAAATTGCACATAGTCATTAAGGGGAAATGTGTAGTTAGTCAAGAACCCACATCTCAAATAGTTAGATAGATATATCTAACTCCTTGATTATTCTGTAACTTTATCCAACATAATAAATATAAATATATATATATTTTGCTGTATCTTTTTTCAGAATGAGCACATATCATAAATATGTATATTGCATTCATAATCGTAATAATTTTGCAAGCAAATTATACTTAAATATCACATTTTATTTGTATATACTTCTCATGCAGAATCATGCTGCTTAATATTATATGCAAATTTAATATCTTGCAAACCTTACATAGATATTTGTGCCTAATTAAATATTTTTTTCTTTTCTTTTCTTTTCTTTTTCTTAGTTCGCCCTGTCATATATATATATATATATATATATATAACAGGGGATGTGTGAAGCTTCGGCAGGGATCTCGGGGAGTGCGGAGCATGCGTCTAGGGTTTCCTTTGGCGTGCCAACGGGGTCACCGTTGGGGGTGGGATTCTTCGTGAAGGATTCCCCCCCCTCCCGGGTGGTCCAGCTCCGGTGCAACCAGGATCCCCATGCTACCCCGTTCTCCATGTTCCCTGTCGTGAGAGAGGTGGTTTCTCAATTTTGGGAGTTTGTGTTAGAGGTTGGATAGCTATAGATAAACTAAATCTTTTATTGAACAATTGCTGTAAGGGGGGCTTTTGGATCTAAGGCTTACCAAGAAATTCGTTTTCAGTTTCCCTGGTTCTTTTTGATGACTTTGTAGATCTTCTCTCAAGGAGATTCTTATTTTTGAGCAGAGGTACTCTTAAGCTTTATGCGGATAAATCACAGCAGTTGGATGAGGGGCTTCTTTCGGAACCCCATTGGATCTCCTTTCCCTATCTGCGTCCGAAACTAAACAACCCTCACCATTTGTGGGTGTTGGCAAGTCTTGTTAAGGACCCGATCGCCATTGACAAAGAGTCGGGGTTCTGGCATGCTCCAAAAGCTCGAGTGTTAGTGGATCTGAACATCTCTAGGAGATGTCCAAGGGATATTTTTATTTCTGAGAATATTTTTAGCCATTTTCAAAAGGTTCAGGTGGAACAGGAGTATGTAAAATGCACCAGTTGCGATAGATGTGGCCATGTTGTGGAGGAGTGCCGAGCTAAGAAAAAAAAACCCATTTATCATTGGAGATCGAAGCCCTTGCCTTCTGTCCAAGTAGAGGTTGCTTCTCCCACTCTTGCTTTAGCTTTAGTGCCGTTTGTTCCCCCGATGAGGGGATCTTTGCATCCTATTATTGGGGGGTCTAATGTCCCCGGTGAGGTAGATAGTCTTTTAACGATGTCCCAGCCTAATTTGGTTGATGTGATTATGGAGGCGATCCACGTCAGGGAAGAGGAGTTGTTGTTGCTAGAGGACAATAACCCAGGTCTGCTCCTGGTTGAGCCAGGGGAGTGGGTCATGCCAAATAAGAAGAAGAGCTCTCGTAGGTCTAAGGCTGAAATGGTTCTTCTAAGAGCCAGTACCAGAAAATTAAATCGTATACATCTACGTTGAATTCATCTTTCTTGTTTTGGAACATTCGTGGTATTGCAAATAAGCTGAGTAGATCTAGGGTGTTCTCGCTGTGTTGGAGTAATAAGGTCATGTTTTTAGCAATTCTGGAACCACTTATTTATAGTCGATCGATTGGGCTGTATGCAAAGAGGTTGGGTTTTTCTCAGTTTTTTGCAAATAAAAATAGCAAGATTTGGCTGTTCTTGAAGGATTTGGTGGTTTTCGAGGTGGTGCTGGATGAAGACCAGGGGGTTCATGGTTTGGTCACTTGGAACAACCTCAGTTGGAAATTATCGGTAGTGTATGCTAGTTGTTCTTATCAAGTGCGTAGAGCTCTGTGGCAATCTTTGGAGGCTTGGTGCTCACTAGATGATTCTCCTTGTCTAGTGGGCGGGGATTTTAACGCGGTCAGATTCCCTTCTGAGCGTCTTGGTTGTGGTCGAGATTACTCGGGAGCAATGCGAGAATTCAATTCTTCAATTTCCAACTCAAGCCTGGTTGAGGTGGATTTTTCGGGATCTAGGTATACCTGGTGCAGTAATTCAAAAGTCTCGCATTTGGACAGATTCCTAGCCAACCCAAATTTTCTCAGTATTTTCAACCCTCTATTGGTGCACCATCTTAACCGATTGGGGTCGGATCATTCTCCTCTCCTCCTTCCTCTAAAGCTGGTCTCCTCCTCCTCGGCATCGTTTCCAAAACATGTGGGTTCATCACATGAATCTCTTAGAGTTGGTGAAAGTTAGTTGGTTGGATCCGGTTCTTGTGAAAGGCAGCGCCATGTCTATCCTTTACATGAAGTTAAAGAGATTAAAATCTTGTCTCAGGCTCTGGAACAAGGATCATTCTTTGATAATGTGAAATTGGCAGAAAATGAGGTGACTAGGTTAGAGGTGCTTTGTGATGAGGGTGGTCTGGGGCCTAATTCTGATGAGTTGAGGAAGCCAAAAGTAAGCTTGAGGCAGTGTTATCAATGGAACAGGATTTCTGGATACAAAAATTGGTGCTAAAGCATTTTAAAGAAGGTTAAAATAATACGAAATTCTTCCATTCGTGGACAAAAATTAAGCATTCGTCTAAAATTTCAGCCATTTGCGTGATAGCGAAGGTAATAGGCTTCCCAAGGAAGCTCTGGGGGACTCGGCGGCTAAGTACTTTACTGAACTTTGGCGTTCGGAAGGTTGTTTCACCGGTGCAATTAGAAGTGATCTATCTTTTCCTCAAGTGTTGGAAGCGGATAATGCCTCCCTACTCAGGCCTCCTATTTTTGTTGAAGTAGAAAAGGTGGTTTTTAACCTCGACCTAGATACGGCGGCTAGTCCTGACAGTTTCTCGCCCCGCTTTTATCAGGTATGCTGGCAGGTGATAAAAGATGTGGTTTTTGAGGCAGTGCTGGATTTTTTTATCTCATACTACTTACCAAAGTTTGTTACGGCCACTTCTATTGCTTTAATCCCTAAAAGAACCCATCCCACTTCATGGTCTGAGTTTCGTCTGATTAGTTTGTGTAATGTTTTTAACAAAATTGCATCAAAAGTGATGGCAAATAGGTTAAGCCTTCTTCTCCCCAACCTTATTTCCTCAACTCGGAGTGCGTTTGTGCAAGGTAGATTGATCACAAATAATTTTCTCCTAGCTAAAGAGTTAATCCAGGACCTTGATAAGAGATGCTACGGGGGTAATGCTATTATCAAACTTGACATAATGAAAGCTTATGATAGAGTGGAGTGGCGGTTCCTTTTTGCCATCCTAAGAAGTTTGGTTTTTCAAACCTCGTAATTAGTTTATGTACAAAGCCATTTCCAATATTGGTTTCTCCGTGTTGTTTAACGGGGAAAGCAGAGGTTTCTTCCCTTCTTCCTGAGGCTTGAGGCAAGGAGACCCCCTCTCTCCGGTGCTCTTTATTCTTGTTAATGAGTACTTTCCAGGTTTATTGCCAGTGACTTCTTCTCGCGTAAGGGCATTGCCTATCATAACTCAGGCAAGATGGTGATCTCACATTTATTATTTACAAATGATACTCTAATTTTCTGCAGAGCTACAAAACAAGCTTTTAAAATGGTACTGAAAATCCTTGAGCATATAGAATCGGTCTCGGGAATGAAGGTGAATTGAAGCAAGTCAAATGTTGTATTTGGGAAGTGGGTGGTCCAAGACAGGGCCCAAAATCTAATTCATCTTTCAGACCTATCTAAATCCTCCCTTCCTCTCAGCTATCTGTCAAAAGGGTTGGTGGGTCCGACAACGTTTGACTCTATTATCCAAAGTATTTCTCTGAAAATAAATGGCTGGGCGGCTAAGTGCCTTTCGTTTGGAGGGCGGTTTGTCCTCCTTCACTCGGTCTTAAATATTATTTTGAACTATTTTATGGCGGTGTTGAGACTGCCGGCTACGTTCATCAGTCATTTTAATGTTCTCTATAACAGTTTTCTTTGGGAAGATTACGCTGGCAGGAAATCCATTAGGTGGTGCAGCTAGAAGTCATTGGTGGTCCCTAAGGCATCGGGTGGGTTGGGCTTCTGTCCTCTAAAAAGAACCCACGTAGCTTTCTGTGTCAAACTTTGGTGGAGGTTAAGGTGTAGGGAGGGCCTTTGTGCCTCTTTCATGCACAATAAGTATGGGTCCAAGTGTCATATTTCCATAAGAGGTGCTCTCCAAAATGATTCAATTGTGTGGCAGAATCTTCTGAGAATCAGGAGCGAGGCGGAATGGTATATTTATTGGGCCATTGGGGATGGAGCCTGCTCCTTCTAGTTTGACAAGTGGTTTAAGGAGGGTCCCCTCCATGCTCTCATCCCAGTGGTGGGTTCAGCTCTTATTACGGTGGTTGAGTTTTGGTTGGAGGTCAGTGGGACTCTGCAATGATTTCGGAAGTGGTTCCGGTGCTGGAAGTGGTGAATCTGATTCGTAATACTCGAATTTTGGGAGGGGTGGACTCTTTGAGGTTCGTGGTTAGTATAGAGTCTAAGCCAAAGTTGAAACTCGCAAAACAGGTGCTGGAGTCGCATTCCCAGTCGTTCCAGTTGGTTTTAAGAAGTTTTTGTCGACTGATGACATACTCAAGGAGAGGGGGGTGTCGTTAGCCTCTAAGTGTGTACTCTATCAGAATGAAGAGTTGGTGTCTCACCTATTCTTAGATTGTTAGTTTGCAAGGGACCTTTGGTCCTGTTACGATATCCTGAGCTTAATTTCTCCATCCTCCCATTCTTCCATTTCGAATCTTCTACTTTGGTGTTTCAATCACTTGGGTAAGTGGGGCTTCACACTTGCATGCCAAGTGTGCTGAAAGATTTGGTCTGCTAGGACCAAGGTTAAGTGGGGGAAGAGGTTGTTGCCCAGTCGCTTGTTAAGGGTTTATATTGATAGTTATATGGAGATGGTGGGGCTTTCTAGTGGGGGTGAAGGAGATTCGGGTGACCACCCAGGTTTCAAAGATCTCTCAAATTGGTGGCATCCGAAGTCCCTTCTTGTTTTGAGATTGGTTTTCTCTTCGTCAGGAGAGGTGTTCATTAGCAGGATTGGCTGGAAGTGGTGGAGGCAAGCTAAATTTATGGAGTGGTGGTGGTCCTGTTCGGTTGGGTCGGGTTTTAAGATTTGGATGATACCCTGGTTAGTGCTTTGGGTGTTATCTCATAGGGGTCCGGCAAGCATTAAACTTTGCTTTTTAGGATCTTTCGGTGTTACTCACTGGTGCAAGCATTTTCTGCTATTAAATCATGCCTCTCTAGTTTGTTCTTTTTCGATCTGGTTGGAGTTTTTTAAGATCACGCTTTGGTGGTGTTGTGAGTAATGTCCGTGCTTTTTTTATTTACTATCATAAGAGGCGGTGGTTCGGTTTTTTCAGTGCTCCAGGGTGGTCTGGCATTGTGATCGGGTTTAGAAGCTTCCACGCTTCTGTTTTTTTTTTTTTTTTGGTCTCCGCTGCTCCGTAGTGAAATCTCAAGTCTTGTCGTCTGATGCCTGCTCTTAGTTTGATAGCTGTCATGTCGATCAGTGCTGGCTGAGCTCTCAATTGTTGTGGAGAGTCGCCTCATTGCCTGTGATGCCTATCTTTTTTATGGGCTCAGGATGTGGAAGGTAATGCAGGTTGGTAGTATGCTTCTACCCCTGTCATTCTCTTCGCGCCCCTGCTCTGGCCTCTGCTTGTTCAAGTTCGAGATGTTCGTGGAATGTTGGCTTCTTCCCCGCTCGGCTTCGAGTGGTTTTTATTGCAATCCTTCTTTCTTCTTCTTCTTCTTCAGGAAACTCTGTCTGGCTGGGCCAATCTTCTATCTAGCAAAGGCCCTGTGTGTAACAACCCTAGGTTGTTACCCTAGCTTAAAACTAGATTAATTAAGCTAAACCAAGGTTTGATTTTGACTCCATTGGATTTAATGGATCATTTAAACCTAAACCTAGAAGTTTGAAATTAATTGGAGCTAAATTGAAAATTTTGGTATTTTTGGCTATTTTTAAGCCCTAAAAAAATACCTAAATTATTTTGATCTCCAAATTAAAATCTGATTTCATTTTTGAGTTCCTCATACCCAAATTAGCTAATGGTGAATTTTTAGAAATTTTTGGAGCTCATTTGGACCTAAATTGAATTTAGGAATTTTTGGAATAATTGAAATTTATTTAAATGATTTTTAATTTAATTAAATTTAATTTTTATTATTAAAATCACTGTTGGGATTTGCTGTCGGGACCGTGGCAGATCCGCTGTGGGGTCCCGACAGCGGCGCACCGTTTTGCACCCGTAGGATCCTTAGCACGCATCTTAGTGCGCTTCAATACAATGGCCCGCGCTGTCGATCGGATCCAGCAAATCTCGACCGTTCCGCAGTTCTGAGATCTGATCCGACGACGCCTAATCCATCCGCCTTAAGTAAGTCGATCGCCCGTTCGATCCGCGGATCAGATCCAACGGCCGATCCAATCCCACGCACGACCGTTAGATGTCGGGAGATCAAGACCGTTCCGTGTCAACTGACAATCTATCAGACGGATCCCAACCCTCCCGAAACTGTTCATCTTCATCCCCAAAGAATTCGCCCCGACAGGAAAAATTTGCAAAAATTCGCCACGTAATTCCTGTCTGCCACTCCCCGTGCCAGGTCAGCTTGACCGTTGGCACCTTCCCGTAAGTGGCAGAGCCGAGCCGGCTGAGCCAGGAGGTCTGGACCATCCCAACTTTGGGAAACCAGTGAAGGGCCTCGGACCGAGCCAAATTCCAAGCCCGAGCCCCGGCCTCCTTGCCTAACCCTCCCTAGAGCCTATAAGTACCCCTGGGACTTCACAGTGAGTCCCTTTGCTCACTATGAATCCCCAATTCCTCGGTAGAAGGCCTGCTGGAGCTCTCTTTCCCTCGGCAATTTCCTGGCTGTTGCAGAGCTTTGAACCGCTGATAGAGGGTCTGTCTGGTTTTCAGACTCCCTGGGAAGCTTCGTCTAGTCTTCAGGAAGCTTCAGCACCCTCCAATTTCCCTCGGCAAGGCCTATATCCCCGGTTCAAGGTACAGCTTTCTGCCATTAAAATTTATGAAGCTCCCTTTCATTTCTGTCATCTGGATTGAGCTCTGAATGTTGTCTAAGTAGCCTTAGCCACTTAGAAAGCTCTCGTGATTGTCGCTTGGGGCTAAGCTAGCTCGAATCGATCGTATCGATCGATTGAGCTAGCGAGCGAACCAATGGCTGAGTCCGACCAAGGACCCAGCGATTGGCTGCACCCCATGTTAAGATAGATTGGGGGTTCGATGCATCTTGACAACCTGAACGTGTAGGGATCGAGCCCCGGTTGAATCATGGTCTCTGTGAGGAGAATTTCTCCCTCACAGGTGGCCTGAGACGGATTTCTGAAGAAAGTCTCGGGCGACCTAGACCCCATCAATCCAGAGGGATCCAGATGGGGGTTCTTGGTCTAATCGATGCGTCTTCCCTCAGGGAACGTGTAGGGATCGATTTGAGCCCCTGTCGTCGCCGGAGCGCCGAGAATTTCAGCTTTGAAATTCGACGGGCTCGGGGCCCGTTGAGAGGTTGAAGACGAAGTCGCGGGTCCGGGTCGGGCCAGCCGCTGACCCACGCGGTTCTGATTTTGGGCCGCGGTTAATTAATATTTATTGGAGTGTATTTTTAATAGTTATGATTTAAATTAATTGAAACCTATAGTTTTAATTTAAATAAACATTCAGAATAAATTAATTGAATAACTTTAGATCCACACATCCAAATGGTATGATCCAATATACCATTTGAATCGGAAAAATTCTAGGAATTTGAATCTAAAATAAAATTCCATATCCAATGGTTGGATTTAAAAATATTAACTGAAACTTTTCTGTTCTTAAATAAATCATATAAAATCACCTAATTATCCAATTGTGAGTTTAAGGGCTCTGATTGCTCCTTATGACCTAAGGAACAATTCCAGACCCTTAAAATCCATTTTAGGTAATTAATTTTCTTAATCACCCTAATTAAGGATTAGTGAACTTAACCCTAATTAAGCCTCTGAATTGAGTGAGGGTTGTTCCTAACCTTATATTAAGTCAATTAAAATCTAAGTGTAGAGTTGGATTGCCCTAAATTGCCTTAATTTCACTAATCACCCTAAGAGGCTTAATTAAGTGATTAGTGCTAATTAAGATCAATTAGGTCTTCAAAACCTAAATTTTGGGTGTTTCCCACTTTATTGAGTCATGTGAAACATATTAAAATAAATTAGAACCAATTTGGGTAAGTAAACCCTAAAATCCCAATTTTAGCCTTAAGAGGGGCATCTTGGTCATTTTGACCAAAATGTGGATTAATGTCCCTCAAGGATTGAGAATTTCAGTAATATACTTTAAATTAAATTGGAAATGTTCTCTGAAATCTTAGAACAATAATATTATTCATATGATCCTTAAATCATCAAATCTTCATTTAATCCTTAAATAAGATACTTAACTCTTAAGCATTCCATTTAAGGATCATTTGACCTGAAAATTGAAATATAATAATAAGAATTGTCAATTGTATCATTAATAAACTCAGATAATATAACTTAAGAGCTTAGTATCAAAAGATAAGGAATTGGAAAAGCTTAAGTTAAGAATCCAACTTAAGATCTAAAAGTGATCAAACTTAGACTCTTAGATCTTAAGTAATCTAAAGAGATTATTATGAGTTAATGGTTAACCTAATGTTTAAAACTATTAATCCTTATAGTAACAAGCCCAATATAGCTAGATGTTGAACCTAACTGCTAAAGAAAATGCAATTGGAATCTCCTAAGTTAAAATCCAATTAATGTCTAAAGTGATCAAACTTAGATCTTTAGATCTTAAATCTTAAATCTTAGCTCTTCAAATGTTGAATCAAACCATCTCCATTTGATATTCCTAAATGATTAATTGTTTAATCCTTTGAAACCTTCCATGTGGGTATAGGATGATTCAATCTCTTAAGATAATGAAATTATCTTAAAGTTTGAATATAGTTCTTAAATTTTTAAAATTCTTAATTGATTATTTTATCTTATAATTAATAGAATAGCCTTTCACTAAGATCTTAGTTCCTGAATCTTTCAACTTATAGGAACCTTTACCCTTGGGATTAAGTGAGAAACCTAGATCCTATTTTAGTATCACCTTGGATTTGGAATTTGAACTCAACATAGGGTTTAAGTTCTAAATCCCTAAATCTTGATTTATTTGATCAAGATTTGGGTAAGAGAGTAAAATATTCAAAAAAAATTAGGTCGTTGATTTGCTTACTTAAACTATATAGTCGTCACATGATTTTTGCTTAGAACTTGTTAAGTTCTATTATTTGACTTTAAGGACGTAAAATCTGAGATTCTACTCGATAGCTGGATATTGGAGATCATAAGCT
Organism: Gastrodia elata; assembly: GCA_016760335.1. NCBI lineage: Eukaryota > Viridiplantae > Streptophyta > Magnoliopsida > Asparagales > Orchidaceae > Gastrodia > Gastrodia elata. The sequence goes on along the minus strand of CM028671.1, from coordinate 47,086,418 downwards.
TGTACCTTCTCAGAATAGTTAGATTTGGAAATTAGACAACAACAGATATCACATAAGTCTAGATTGAGTCTCTTACTTACTTTGACTAGATTGCTTTGCCTACCTTGGATTTTGAGCTTTAGCCCTTGAGCATAATAGGAAAACTTAGGATGATGTATCCTAAGCTAGTATTGAATTTATATATCATTCAGTTTTGTTTTGTCATAGTTAGTAGAATATGACCTAGTTTAGTCTGCCTCTTTAGTAGTAGTATTATATATATTGGACTCAGACCTAGCATATTTGGATGGCTAGGCTGGGGATTGATTGATTGATTGATATTGGAGGCCCTGTATGGCCTATTGGCTGGTATGGCAGTACTAGAACTTAGGCATATTACTGCTTTACTAGTATTGTATTGTTTTGGCTTCTTGGTTTATTTTGCCACATGCTTCAGTGGCCTTATTTGTTTTTCAGTATTTACTCGCTTTGTCACATGTCTCAGTGGCTTCACTTATCATATATTGCTTTGCTTTTGCCACATGTCTCAGTGGCCTTTCTTTTCATATTAATCTGCATGTTGTATGTATATTTTATGACTTAGATATATATATAAATGGCATGTTTAGGATGCTAGAATTTTATTATATTCAGTACTCATGTTCTTTTATACTCAGCATATTTTACTTCGATCATAATCATGTTAGGATCATTTTATTCAGTAGTTGCAGTTATTTTTGCTCTTAGCCTTACCTTACTTATTTTGAGTCTGTATGTTACTTTATATACATATTGCATGCTATAAATAGATAGTTTATAGTATCCCAGTTCTTTCATAGCTTATTGCACCCCTTTACTACTGCATGTATAGTTAAATTTAAATGTGATATTTTTTAATATTCAGTTCACTTTAAATAGCCTAAAATGTACTTAGATATTTGTCTACCTGTAACCTTTTTATTTTGTTGGCTAGGGCCCTGGCATTTGTGATACCGACGAATGTCAGATTCAGACGTGTTCATGGGCAGTGTCGCAGAGGAGGAGCCCGTTCAGGAGGACCTTCTAGCTGCTGTTTAGATAGTTTTGCTTTGTTCATTTTAGTGAGGATGAGAGTCTTTTATTTTCAGTTATTCATTTCGGTTGTAATAATTAAACTTTCTAGATGTACTTTACTTTCTGCATTGTGATGAGTTACTATATTGCATTTTCTTTTCCTACTATGTATGCTTGTGGATGTTACCCTATTTTTATATTGCTTCCGCCACTTTGATATTTATATTGATGAATGTTATAGCACTTGGTGACAAGTCCTTGCCTTAAGGCAAGTTGGGTTCGCCTAACTTTACTTAAGTTAGGGATTTGCCACAGTTGGAGCACCGTACTTCGTTATTGTCAGTACGGGGGCCCCACACTGTGGGAGTTCAATGTAGCTAGTGTCCGCTTGCAGCTTGCGGTCCTTGTCTTTGGACTGCAGGAGGTCTTCTGACTCAGAGCTATCATGCTTTACGAAGTTTGTGGAGTGCTGGAAAGGTCTGCGGCATCGTTGTTGGTCAGACCGATCGTCGGAGCGTCTGCTGCTGCTTGCGTTCAGCCTCTGGTTCCTGTTTTGGTTGCTCACGGTATTTTTAAAGGTCTTATTCCCTCTTTTCTAAGGTCCAGGTGGATCAGGTAAACCAAACGTAGAGTTTGGAATGTGGAGGTTTTTTGTTTATTTTGTCTTGGCCTAGTTGTTTAGAGGCATTTGTACTTTTTGTTTCCTTTTTGGGTTTGTTTTTTGTTGCTTTTTTGGTACAATGCGGCAGGGGTGTGGCACGGTCGGAGGTACTCGTTTTGTAATTTTTGCTCATCAATAGAATGAAAAGTTTAATATATATATATATATATATATATATATCTCTCTGTGTGTGTGTGTGTGTGTGTGGGTGTGTGTGTGTGTGTGTATGTGTGTGTGTGTGGCAGTTCATGAACAATCTCTGGATCAAGTCTTTGAGGCAGAGCAGATGCATAATGGAGCAACTTAGATAATAATTTAGATAATAATTTTCTTAAAGTTTTAAATTTTTGCTTAGTGTGTAGTAGATTTTCTAAAATAATTATTATCTATGTAATGAATATATTTCATTTATTATTCTAATATTTATGAATGTTACAATGAATGTGAAAATGTGTATTTTATACACCTCTAAACTCCGATATAATCCTGGAGAGTGAGAACCTAATGTTGGATTAGCTATGCTGACCCACCAGTGGATCGCCACACAAGTGGTACCTTCTACTGTTACGGAGGAGATGTGGTGAGCTAGGGTTAGGATGTTTTGGAGGTCGCAGCAACTCGAATGCTTCCAGGATGCTCCCATTGATTAGAATAGATGATTGGAAGATAATGGGAGTGTTACGAATGCTCGAGGAGGTCTCAAGACAGTGGGAGAGGTATGGGCCAGCATCTCTACCCGCGCACGATTGTGCGTGACTGAGACGTCCAGTGCTGCGTATGAGAATCGTTTGATTCCTGTGATCGATGCCATCACATGATGGACGATGCTGATCGGATCTCATCGTTTGATCAAATGACGGGTTCAGAATCGTCATCTTTTAAAAATAGAATATTCTTTAAACAATTATTTTTTTTTTAAATTAATCAAAATTGATAAAAAAAAAGAGATCTAAAATATCCTAAAATTAATCTTTAGCTAAATTGAGGGTGAAGAACTAAAAAATGAAGTTGATTTTTTTATCAAAGAATAATTTAATTATCTTATTTTTCTGAGCATTAATATATATTAAAATAATCGGGAAATTCGATGACTTCTAAAATTTCCTACAATTTCTCCCCTAGATAATTCATGGGTGAGGAATTTAATGGTGAACTTTGATTTTGATTTGGAGATCAATTTAATTTAGGTAATTTCCATAGTATTTAAATTGCGCAAAATATTCATTAAAAATGAACGATCTCCAAATTGCCCCAAATTTTAGGTGTTGGCTCCTAATGTTATTAGGATTGCAATGGAAATAATTTTAACCAAATTTGAATGTTTACAACTAAGTGACAACCATGCGTTGTTACACACTCACTTTAATTAGGGCAAAAACCATAGTTTAATCAAATGAAACTAATAATGGTTCAATTTAGCTCAAAAAAAGTTCTTATCAATTAATTTTTTGAACTAAAGATAAATGGGCAAATTTGGAAGTTCTAATTATACTTAATCAATATTTACCCAAAATTACAAAAATGCCTTTAATTAAGGGTTGAAAAGTTAACTTTAGGTTCTAGAATTCTAAATTGAATCTACTTAATGCCAAATAATTACTTAATCTAAGGAGAAGTTTAACACCTTAAAGACTAAGTTTGGTTAAGAAAAAGCTTATTGAGCTCTAATTAGGATTTGAACTCATTAAAGAGTGATTAACAATTTGGTTTCAAGAAATTAAACTTTATGTCACAAATAGGTTCTATATTGTCTAAGGAGTCATTAGACACTTTAATTACTAAAATCATAATTCAAATGGTTTATTTATTCAATAATTTGTGTTTCATGAAATTAGCACATTATTAATAGAATTAAGTATAGAAAAATATTTTTGACTCAATATTTAAGTTCTTCTTTATCTAATGAAGAGATAAAGGCCTTAATTATGAAATTTTGCAAAAACATTAAGCCTAATATTCACTTATCTACTTTTAGACAAATTAGGGCTTAATTATAAAAATTAATCACAGAAACCTAAATATTTTTGCAGATTAATATTTCTCATGTTTTCTTGATCAAAATGATAAAGTGGATTTGAATTGACTGATTTATTTCATTAATTTAATTAAATGTTTCCATTTAAATAATCATAGGAATCTGATTTTCTATAAAATTTCTTGAAGGAAATTAAATTGAACTAATTGAGTTATTTAAATAACCTGATTTAAAACATGTGGGTTGGGAGGCAAGCCATCTACTATTCACCATCTCTTCTGCTCTTCCCCAACTGCAGACGCGCTAGGGTCAATGTTAGGAGCCAAATTCTGATCGTCCAGACCACGCCATCGCTTAGTTTTTTATCATTGCACTATCCCTGAACTGAGATGCAACTTTTGCACCAAAAAGCCCCGTGAGAGATAGTGACAGAAGCCGAAACTCTATTCGCTCAAAAGGGATTTCTATGATTCAGTGTGGGAGTAAATTCTCCCCAAAGAAGCTTCGCCACAGCTACCTCTTCTTCTCAACATGTTTAGTACATCACGGCATGGAGGAACCTTAACCTAGCTTAGTTTGGGAGTGGCTAGATCGGTGGGTCCTGCTTATGCTCAATATTGTTCAGTACTATTGAAGCATTGAGCAGAAAGCAGCCACTTAGCTAGCCCGAGTGACATGCAATGTATCGATCAACCAGTCTCGATATACAAGGTGCTCATAGAGAATTAGAAACCCAAATGGGGTGTGAATTGCCAGTGAGGAACTTATACATCCCTATTGACAACAACCCCATTCATACAGTGATTTCACTATTTGGACCACTATTAACCTTGGAAAATGCCTTAATAACAAACATTCGATCCTACAACAATCCTAGCACATCACATCAACGAATCGACAAGCATTCGACTGACATTGAGATGATTTAGCTCAATGGGGTAGAAGGGTACCTAGTTTAAAGGATTGACAGAGGGCTTTTAAAATCTGGTAAACCTTGGTGGCTAAGAACGATCCTTAGAGTTTCTTTAGAATCCTGACTAGCTGTTGTAGACATGAATGTCAAGTCACATCCGCTGGCACGCTGAGAGGGATGATCATAAACTGCTGATCACCGACTGGAACTAATTGGAGGAATGAAATGGAGGCAGCAGCAACTGTGAACTTGGAGATTTTAGAGGGAGTTCGCAGTGATCAAAGGGACTCATTGAGAACTCCTGAGGCTATTTATAGCCACAAGACTGAGGCAGAGCTCAGGTTGGCCATTAATGACTAGCCTAAGATCTTCAAAAAATTAGGCTAGCCTGAGGAGGGCAAACCTAGAAAAGTTGAGCTGCCAGATCGTTAGGGCTTAGAGAGTAGTTGGATACAGGTGGTGGAATCCCTGTACTGCCATAGTGGCAAGCTGGTGAGATCCTTTTGGGGGGCCACTCAGCTAAGAACTATGATGAATAGTGCTCAAATAAATTGCAACACTGCAATTTGACTTAAGATACAACTGGTGCAATCATATTAGGGCCATATTTAATCAAAGTTGTCTGATCGGGTCGCTTGGACAATAGGTTGGTGCCTATTTTTGATGTTGCATGTTCAAGACCTCGCAGCGGATTGCCAGCAGTCCCAATAGCGTATCCAGGTAATCGTTGAATTAAATATAAGGAATTATTCTTATTTATTTAATTCCATTTTAAATAATTAAAATCTAAATAAAACTTAATTAATTTAGGGTTGAATAAATTCTATAAATTTTTAAAAAAATCACCCCTAGCTAATTTGGGTGTGATGAATTCAATAATGCAATTATATTTTGATTTAGAGATCAATTTGAATTAGCTAATTTTCTAAGTTTAATAAATTGATAAATGATAAATTGATCCAATCAGGTTCTGATGGATCTCAAATTTTTAGGGTTAGGTCCTAGTCACACTTTGAACTAATAGAATAAAAATTATTAGTTAGTTTAGTCCAGATTAATCATGGTAATAATCTAGGGTTGTTACATAAAAATAGTAGATTTACATGACATTTATAAAAATTAATACATAAAGATTTGGAACTAATTTAGCCTTAAGTACAACATTTCATCCTCAAACAGATAACCAGATAAAATGGGTTAATCAAATGTTGGAATACCTTTTAAGATTATGTATATTAGACCTTGGCATTAGTTGGGAAGAACACATACTAATAATATAGTTTGCAAATAATAATGGCCATCAAGAAAGTATTGAGATGGCTCCATATGAAGCACTATATGGAAGAAAAGATAGTACACCTCTGTTTTGGTTTGAGATTGGTGATACTCAAATATATAGATTATATCTGATAGAATCTACAAAATAGAAAGTTTAACTAATGAAAAAAAGGCTACAAGCCGCATAAGATCAACAAAAACAATATTATGATCCTAAACATAATATAATTAAATCTTCGATATGAGATTTTGTTTAAAATAGGCCCTAGTAGAAAGCTTGTTGTACCAATTAAAATTATCTAATAATTTTTCTATAGTACATGATGTCTTTCACATTGCATCTCTTTGAAAATGCCTAGCAATTTTAGCACAAGTATATATTCCAGGAAAATGCATTCAACCAGATTTATCATATATTGAAGTACTTGTCAAAATATTAGCATAAGACGTCCGTCAACTTTGCAACAAATCAATTCTCATGGTAAAGATAAAATGAAGTAATCAAAGTTCAAATGAAGCCACTTGAAAAAAAGAAGTTGACATGCAGATGAAATATCTAAACCTCTTCAAAGTAACAAGGTAATCACTAAATCAAAATACCAATGATGTTGAGGATGATATCCATTTTAATTGGGGAGATTTGTAATAACTCAAATCCTTACTAAAGCAATTAGAACTAAAACTAACTCAATTAAGCCAAAGTCAAGATCCCACACTAATTCAAAATTAGATCAAATCTAATATATTATTGAAATGAGTATATTTTTGTGATTGTAATGCTCAAGTTTGGGAGTAATATAGATAACAAATACTTCAAAATTAATCTTTAAATTTTTAATTTTAAGAAATAAGAAAAATAAAATAAAAGTCTAAATCTAAAAAATTTTATTCTGTTAGATTATGAATAATAAATAAAAGCTACGTTTAAAGTTTTATCAAAATTGGAGCATCAGATTGCTCATCATTAATTTTTGAACATTTAAATTTCAAAAATTAATATAAGAAAAAATATAGCTCCAAACTAAAAATATTTGGAGCGATTATGTTCATCTTGTCAAGACGTATCTTCTGGTCAAGTTTCATTAATTTTGAAAATGAATGGCAAGAAAGTATGAATACTTTAGATTGCATTTTTTTAATTTACCAAAATTTCTCTCTACCCCCCTCGGCTCTTCCTTGTGCATGCTCTAGAGCACACGATGCATGCGCCAGGCCCCCACTTGGGAGCCACGTGGCTCCTGCCTGTGACTTTCCTAGCAAGTCACATCACCAACGAAACAATGTTGGGCGGTCCACCGATCTTCCTTCTCTTCTTCCATTCTCTTCTTTTCATTGCTATCAAACTTTATTATTATTATTAGTATTATCATTATTATTATTATTATTATTTATAATAATAATAATATATTATTATTATTATTATTAGTGTTAATTTATGGTTATCTTTTTATTTCTTTCAATTCAATTTTATCATCATCAATTTTTTTTATTTTTAATAATAATATTATTATTACATATAATTATAATTATTATTGATGGTAATAATAAAAATAATATTTATTTAAATTATTATTTGTATTAAAATTATTATTATTCTTTTATATAATGAAAAATTTCTCATTATTTTGTTAATTATTCTTTTTTAATTAATGTCATTTCCTAAGTGTCAATTTTTATTTTTTATGTTATTATTATTATTATTATTATGATAATGAAGAAAGAGAGAGAAAAAGAAGAGAGATATATCAAGTAAAAAAGAGAGTGAGAAACAGATACAATAAAGAAAAAAAAGAGAGAAAAGAATATAATAGAGAGAGAGAGAAATAAATTTAAAAAAAAGAGAGAAAAGAAAAAAAAAAATAATAATAATAATATAATAAAGAAAGAGAGAGATAAATAAATTAAAAAAGAGAGAGAGAAAAAAGAAAAAAAAGAAAATATAATAAAAAAGAGAGAGAAGAGAAAATAAGTATTTTCATAATAAACTAAGATCTTAAATATAATATTTATAATTTAACATTATATATATATATATAATTATAAATATTTAAACTTTTAATATTTTCATAAAATATTTATAAATATCTTAATAATAAAATGAATATATTATATTAACATGATTATTCAAATAAATAAATTATAAATGCAAATTTCATCATCACCCTTCTAATAAAAATTATATATATATATATATATATATATATAAATTTATGAGAGATTTATATAGACACGATTTAAGGAACTTAAGAACAGGTACCCAGATATCATAAAATACATTTATATGCTAATTTAATTATCTATTATTGCTTCGCTTTGAGCCTTATGATTTTCGCATCTATGAATATATTGATTTAAGTATATTATCACTATTTGATATACTATCAAAAATAGATAATATGCTTGAAATGAATAAAGAGTTCTACGGATATAAATGTATTATTTTTTAACTGCTATTTATTGAACCCCTATATTCTTATATATTCAATTTCATGCATGTTGCTTATATATATAATGTAATTAATGATATCCAAAGTACTTAAAAGTATTCTCTAACATATATTCATTTTGGGCATTTTTGTTATAAAAATTAGGTCAGGATCTCTAAGAAGAGCTGGAACAACCTAAAAATAAATAACTGCTGCACTTTCATTTTATGTCTCACTTCTTATTCTATTTTTTTCTGTTCAAATAAAAATAATATTGCAATAAAATATCGTAATTTTCTCATTTGATTTTTGGATTATTATGTCATATCCTGGCTACAATTTTCAGAAGGCAGACCACAATCTTGACTCCTAATTGACCCGAGATTCGGGGATGTCACAATATGTGTCCTCTTTCCTTATATTCATAACAAATAATGTTGTTAATTTGAAAAATGAATAGCTCCTCATTGACCCGAGATTCGGGAATGTCACAACTGATGTCACAATTTTATGTTTGCCATTGCTTTATTATTATAAATTCTTTCAGCCTTTTTCATGCTTCTTCATTATCATTGATTTAAACTTCATTGTGGAAAAAACAATTTCTTGCTTGTTGATGTTTTTGCCCCTACTAAATTCCTTGATGTTGAGAACTATTCATTTTTCTTTCTTCATTAGTTTTTCTTTTGTTTATTCCATATTTGCTAAAACTTATTCATAGGTAACAAAAGATCCAAATATTAAATCTTTGGAAGATTTTTGAAAGTTTTTTATGATCTATGAAGGACAATAATAATATTTTTTAGTCTCATGAACATATTCGATATATATGCTTCAGATTGCCCACTAAAGAGGTTATAAATCATGCATAAGAGAGTTTAAGTGATACTCATGAACATGAACATCATTAGTGCCTTCATATGTTGTTATTAGACAATCCCAAATTTCATTACTAATAGCGTACAAAGATTTGTGCATGTAATTCTCCTATTTTAAGATATTGAAAATAGTACTTACTCTTACATTTAATTGTGTGGCTCTGAATTGCTCTTTGGTCCACTTAATATGTGAGGTAGAAGATTCTCTGTAACTTTCTTGAACTAGGATCCACATGATCCTAAGGATGTTAAAAACCTAAAATAAGGAAAACATATGATTAAAATTTCTAATTTTGAAATATCATATTTTTGAAAAATCATATTTTTGAAAAAATATTCTTGAATATTTGGAAAATTATTTAAATAAAATCGTAATTACGTAAAAAAAATTTAATTTATTGGAAAATTTGGTATGTTTCTGAGTAATGACTCATTTTCTATTAATTTATAATGATGATAATTTAAAAAATTAAAATAAAATAAAATATATATCAAAATATCAAAGTTCTTGCATTCCTCAAAATTTTCTTAGCCTACCAAAGTTTTATAATATTTTGAGTTCATATGAAGAAAAAAAATGCAAGAAATGCATTTGAATTATTGAAAATTATTAAATATTTATCGCAATTGAAATCGTGTCTATCATATCAACACTTAAAAATTATAAAATAAAGTTTCACTAGAAAAATCAGTCAGTCGGATCAATCACAGGCTATGTGTAGATAATCCAATAGTGCAGTAATTATTGGTTAACAATAAAATGATGAGATTTGATGAGCCATCGGATCTGTCGCCCAAATTGTTGCATAAAATTGACGCCCCAAATCGGCCTTTATCGATTATTTTATCTGCTTTATTCAAGACAATTGGATTAATCTGAAAGCATGTGATCAACGAGAGTATACGTGAGATCTAAATTATATAGGTTTGCATTCGCACGCAAGTGCACATGGTCCGAAGTAATATAGGATGGTAAGGTCCCGAGATTTATTATCCTCTGGGAATAGTGTCTAAATTTATTAGTAGTGTTTCTATTTTCAATAATGTTTAAGAATCAAATTGCTTGGTTTTGAATTCCTAAATTATGATTCTTGTATTATTGTGGTTTTGAAATAGTCTTAAAAAATTAGAGAGTGTTTAGGTTAAACATGTAGTGCATCATAATTTATATAAGCACTCTTCTTTTCAAATCTATATCAAGTCAATTTGATTAATTTTCATTTCATTATCAAGAGATTTAGTATTCTCTATATGATACTTTAAATGTACTATAAATCTTATCTAGTGCTCCGAGATGAACACAAATATGTTTGATGTCGGCACATAGACAACCATGTGATCTTTGAATTATTGAAATCATCTCTTACATTTAAGTGATAAGATCCACATTTTTTAGTTAAGTATCACATGATCTTGATTCCACCTATGGCTCACAAGAATCTATTCTTAATTTAGCTAAGAAAATGAGCTGCGAAGCTAAATGCATTTATATCACATCACCCATAGCTTAACGCGCTCGAAATTCTCGCATAAAATAAGAGTGAGTTGTGGAGCTCTATAGGTGGTTCTCGGCTCACATGCTTCAAGTTCATACCTCAAATGATAGGAACTAAGATAGGGAGCTCAGAGAATATTATGTTAGATTTCCTCATTGCTCAAATGATCAGGTTGTTATCCTAAGTTGTGCACGGGTTATTTTTGCATAGTGAATGTTGTCACGACCATTCACGGCATTAACGCTCAATAGTACAATACTTTTTTGGCTAGAGAGATCAGTAAGCTCTATGCGATTTTTATTATATGAACAAGTTATGGTACAATATTTTTATGAAACCTGCATTTAAATGAGTAAGGGAAGCATGTAAATATTCAAGTAAAGCAAATGCTAGGTAGCAGTAAGAAATAGTGTAGAAAAATATATAAGTGACAATTAAGTAAAGCTAGACTATACAAAATATATATATATATATATATATATATATATATATATATATATATATATATATATATATATATAAAGCTATAAAGTAAGGTGCTGCAATAAAGTAAGTAAATAATATCAACCACAAGGATTAAATGTACAGAAAATATAGTCATAAAGACTGAAAACTATAAAAGTTATTTATTATCTTGTAATTTATTCTATGGTCGCAGAACAGGCGAGGAGATGAGCACATCTGCTCAGCTATCTATAAGTAGGGTCAACTGTAAATACACACATTCTCCCTCATATGAATTATGTGGTCTCCTAAAATAACCAATAGCCTGTCCAAGTTTAATCAACGTTGTATAATAATCTGCCATATATATAACCCCTATAAAGAATGTTTTAAATGTTTAATTTTCATGCACATTGTTTTGATGAATGAATTCAATGTTTGATTTCAATGCGTTGCAGTATTTAAAGAACTATTAAATTATTTTAAATCATGTGATATCCATTATTTTCTACTTTAATGGTCTATCCTAATGTTTGGGGCAAATCAAGCCCTCAATTAACTTAGGTATCAAAGATCTCTAAGTTAATTGAAGTATAATAATATAATAATGTGATTTTTGGAAAATAATATTTTCATTAAGCTTTATCGGATGACAAAATAATTTATAAGTATAAATGTTAATTATCAGTTTAAGAGCTCATTGTATTGACTGCTAAGTTATCAAATAATCCAACCTCAAATTTTCAATATAAGCTTATTAAGTTATCAAAATTCTTACGTTTGGGTATCATCAAACTTTGCTCTAAGATTCACTATAATATCACAACTAATGAATTCTAACATGCCATTTAAAGTTGCTAAAATATGTTCATTATGGCTTATTCTTGAGCATAATGTTTCTCGAGTTTGGATCAATTCTAGCATGTCATTTAAAGCTTAAAATGTCATTAATAAAAAGTAATCCTCATATTTTCTTGATCACTTTGAGATATAACATTATCAGGTTTGATTTATATTTTAAAATTTATTAACAAAATAAAATTGTAATTTAGCTAATTTAGGAATTAATATAATCCTCAGCATTTCTCACTGCGACACCTTCTGCCCCCCCCCGGCGTGCAGCTGCAACGTACACGTAAGTGATCCACAGGTGCAGGGCCCAAAAGCAATGATGTGTGGGTTGGGGCTGACCCGCTCAGCACAGTTCATCACCTATGTATGAGACTGGACATGAACTTCTAGGACATCCAAAATCTCATAGCTCTATGCTCCTCATCTCGAGTGACATATACTGATTTAAAGCACTCACCAAGATCCTTAAAATTCCCATAAAATCTTTAAGTAATGATGCCTATAACTGCTAACCTAATCATCAAATCCTATGGGTTAGGGTTCACTATTGCCTACTGTGCAACTCGGTGTTATTGAGCACTAATCGAGCTCGCTCGAGCTCGATTGGAGCTCAACAATCATTCATCAAATGAAGGAATAAAGGAACAAAAATTGAATAAAGAAAATTACAAAGTGGAAAATGTAGGAAATGAACGTACCTCACGTTTTTCATTCACCGATAATGTCTGCTCCAACTATGCCTAAGCCAGCCTCCCAAGTTTCCAATGCAATCCAATTTGCCGAACAGACGCATGAGAAGAGGTTGCCCAAGATTTCAGGAGCTGAAGTGGAGGCTTTAGCGACTATTCAAAGCATCATGTGGCTATGCGCGATCGGTCCATGAAATGATGATCGAGAGGGGTTCTCAGCCATCCATCCTTCGTTCGATGATTTTGATCAGATCAACTGCCATCTGGTTAGATTAACAGAATATCAAGATGGCCCATATCTTTGGATCTAGATGTCCCATGTTTGCTCTAGGATGGTGGATCACCCGCCATTCAGCAGTGATCCAACGGTCTTAAATTTTGAATAATTAATATTTAATTTATTTAATTAATTATAAATAATATAAATACATGCAATACACATCAAACGATCTCCAAAAATTTACAAAGTTTTACTCTTAGCTAATTTGGATGTGTGGATCTCAAAAATGAAGTCAGATTTTTTATTGGAGGTTAAAATAATTATCTCATTTTTTTCTATTTTGTCAATTTGATTAAAATATTTATTTTAATTAAGTGACCTCCAAATTTCTCCAAAACTTCAGCATTTGATCTTAAGAATGTTTTAAGACAAATGGAGAGGTATCTAGACTAATTTAACAATTAACAATTCAAGCAACAAGTATGGGTTGCCACACACTCTTAATTAATTTGGGTATTTAAATTAAAAAATGCAATCATATTTTTTATTAGATGTTAAAATAATTTTTTTTATTTTCCTAATGATTTAAATTGAATAAAGTATTCAATTTATTATATTGACTTCTAAATTGACCCAAAAGTTTGAGGTTTGATCCTAAAGTATTGCAAAAGTTGTCTTCTAAATTGACCTAAAAATTTATTCTATTGACTTCTAAATTGACCCAAAAGTTGTTGCCCTATGAAAACTAGCTTCTTTGGCGGAAGATTGTTCGTCTCAGCACAACTCATTTTGCAACAAATTTTATTCATTACAGAGTGTTTGTGCTCATAAGCATGATTTGCAAGCTTTTGTTACATGCAAGGAGTCATAGATTGAAAGCCTGCAAAATACTCTTAAAGGAAAAGAAGCATCTTCCATTATTTTAGATAAAAAGTTTTGAAATAATTGTTTATTTTGGTGCAAATATGTGGGCCTCTTATTAAACTATTACGAGTTGTTGATGCTGATGAAAAGCCATCAATGGGCTACATTGTGATGGCATGTATAAAAGTAATAAAGCAACAAAAATGAAGTTTATAAATATTAAGAGGCTCTATAAGCCATACATTGATATCATAAAGAGGATATAGGATGGGAAACTTTGCTAAGGAATTCATTATGCCTCTTATCTCTTAAATTATTAGTTTCAGTATGATCATAATAATTATTGCAACAAACCTGAAGTTATGCAAGGCTTAGTAGAGTTAATTGGAAATAAGGATATATGTAGCAAGCCGAATGATGTAATAAATGAAGTGAGAATATATCATTATAATTTAGAAATTTTTGGTAAGTCAATAGCAATATCATTATCTAAAGAAATTCATCCTGGTATGTTTTCTTAAATTTGTTTTAAATTTTCAAGTTTCAACTAAAATTTCACTTATTATTTATTTACTCTAAATTTTAGTTGAATGGTGGCGAATGTTGGGTCAAGTGCTCCAAACTTGTAGAAGTTGGTTATTTGTATTCTTAGGCAAATATCTTCATCATCTTGATGTGAAAGAAATTGGAGTGTTTTTGAATAAATTCATACAAAGTGTAAGAATCATTTGGAATATAAATACAAAGTGATTATGTTTATGCTTGGCACAACACAAATTAAATAAATAGGTACTAATTGTAAGAACTAGTATTTATAAATATGACTTATCATATGTTTGAAAACTTTTATGAGCACATGTAAGTTATGTTCCAAGAAATAAAGTTATGGTCCTTTAAATTACACATGTATTGACTACTTTGATTTTTGGGTTATGGATGAAGAGCAAGCATAGAATTTAGTATGTGAGATTTGGAAAATGAAATTTACTAAGATGATGCTTTCCTTATCATTTCTAATCAAAATATGCATGTTTTGAAACACGTTTTAGTAAGGGTCCAAAAATTTATATTTCATTTTCTTAATTACCTTATATTTTCAAAAAATCTAATAAATTTTAAAATTCATAGTTGAAGATGCCCTCAAAATGGTAGAGCAAGATGATGTTAATGCATTTGGGCTGATTAATTTTGCTAGTTATGATTTGAATTTTGAAGCAAACTTTGATGATCTATTCTAAATATATAAATGAAGCAAACTTTTATATCTAGAATGGTGACATGCTATTTTATGACCCATACAATCTTAAATTTATTAGGTTTCTATTTTACTTCAAATGATGAAATTATATTTATTTGTTTGTATTATTTTATTTTCTATCAAATCTTGAATTTGAGTCTCTTGGATTTTCTTTTATATGCTTTTATTCTCTTTCAATTTTAAATTTTTGTTACTACACTATCTTTATGATGAAGTAGAGTGTAAACTGTAAAAATCATCATAATTCATAAAAAATTTACATGTTGAGGAGATGAAAACATTGAGCATAAGAGATGGTAAATTAAGTACTAAACTATAAAATAGTTGTTCTTCTTCAAACTACAACTAATGGAAATGAATTTAAAGAGCTACTCATGAGTATTTATGAAAAGGGATTAAGAGGTTGTCCCTTATTCAGATTTGATGCCATTCCAAATTTTGCAACTTTGAATGATTAATAATTTATGTTGATTCATGCTGAAAAAAAGGATCATCTCTCATTGGAACTAGGAAAATTAAGTGGCTTCTTTGTTAAACGGTGCTTTGATTCAATCTTAGCATTTTTTCTTTATTGCTATTTTGATGTGAGATAAAGATGGATGATGATGAAACTGAGGCCACATCCTTTGATTTGGAATGCTTTTCCCTTGGGATTAGTCCATAGAGCATATACTCATTATTGGATAATACTATGAAAAGGATCTTTGAAGGGTCACGAGCTCTGTTATGTTTCTAACCTAAGCACTGAGTCTAGAGTTGTAACAACCCTAAGTTGTTACCTAGCTAAGAATAAGCTTAATCATGTTCTAATTATAGTTCAATTGCATTCAATAGGTCATTATAAGCTAACCCTAAAAATTTAGGGTCAATCGGACCTCTCTAAGTCAAAAAGGGCATTTTGGTCCAATTAGGTACCTTAACTATAGTTCCATTGCAAGTTCGAGAATTTTTGGAGGTCATTTAGGCTATAATTGAATTTAAATTAAATTGATAAAATTGCATAAAAAGGGTTCCTAATATTTTGAATTTGCTTTTATACCCATAACCAATTTACCGGGGATTCACTGTACGGACTGTGGGCGATCCGTTGCAGAGCTTGGGTCATGCGACAGTGAAGCCCTACTCCATCTCACCGTCCCTCCTGCTAATCCTATGATTAGGATTCAGATCCAATCCAGCCAATCATACAGTCTGGATCACTGCCGCGATCGACCGTTAGGATCCAATCCATCTGAGCCGTTGCGCCTTCTTCTTTGATCTATTAGATGACTGTTAAGGGTCCCATGACTGTGGATCTTTGTCCCAAACGCGCCACACTCCCAACAGGCAAAATTTGCCCGTACGCCAGCTGCCGATCCTGTTCCCCGCTACCTCCTCAACCTTAGCAGGTCGTTGGGGATATTCCCTCAATGGTATGGCAACCCAATTAGGCCCCGTGGCCCGACCAAGCTCAATTTAAAAATTGAGAGCTCGGCCATGGCCCAAACCCTCAGGTCATCTCCAGCCCGATTCATTGCCTCTAGAAGCTTCCCCTCTTCTTCTAAGGCTATAAATAGCCTTTGGATTGCTTTTGTAAATGGTTTGCTAACTGAATCGAGTCGAATTTCAAGTTCTCCAATTCTCCATTATCAGCTAGTTCAAGCTTCTCTCGGTGTTATAGCAGCTTAAAAACTGCTGATAAAGGGTTGTTCCTAGTGTTCAAGACCCCTAAAGCCCTTCGGAGCCATAGCTAGCCTCTGTATTGCCCCCAATCATTTGATCTGAGCCCTTTTGTCAAACTAGGTACTCTCCTTACTGAAATGAACCAATGAAACTAAATTCATTCTTTCTTTTGATTTGTAAGCAGTCATTTAGACTAATCGAACTCATGAAAATCAATTTTAGGACCTATCCTAACCCTGATCGATCGAATGGATCTATCAGCTTCCGATTCATTCGGTGAACTGGATCTGAGGAAGGACCCAGCGATCCAGTGCACCTTAGACCTTGCAGCCATTGGGGTGGGTTCGATCCATCTCACCTCCCTGTAGGTGTAGGGATTGAACCCGTGGTGAATCATGGTCTCTCTGGGGAGAATTCACTCCCCACAGTAGCTCCATGGTGTGGCTCTCGAGTGTGTAAGGTCCAGGAGTTCCTGACCTTCTCACAAGGGGCTTAGGATTCCAATCGGCGCGTCTGGTCATGGTGAACTGTAGCAACCCTCGGGTGATCACGCCATGGCCTAGATTCTCAGGATTTTGGTGATTAGGGTTCCCTTAATCTTCCTAAGGTGGGGATGAGGGATCGGGGACGACGGCCCTATGAGGGTTGGGCCAGCCCATGACCCACGCGGTGCGATAGTCCCAGGTCACTCGGGCCCCGACTGACCCGTGTTTTTTGGATATTGGGCTGAGCCCATTTAATAATATGAATAATAATCAGAATTAGTTTCCTTAAGGAATGTAATCTGATTATTTAAACCATCAGAAATTTAATTGGAAAAATGCAGATTAAATTAATTGAATAACTTTTGATCCACTCATCAAAATCCTATGAAATTATATACCATTGTATTCAAAAAATCATGAGCTATCTAAATATTAAATAATATTGCATTTTCTATGGTTGAATTTTTTTGATTTAACATAATTACTCTAGAACTTGATTAGGGTGGATTAACATGTATACTCAGCTAATTTCCTTGATTCAAGTTTAATTATGCTTCTTATGCTTTGTCGATTGCATGTGTTAGGTGAAATAATTTTTTGATTATTATTTTAATAATTATGCAATAATCTTAGAAATGCATGATTAATGAAACTTAGGGCTTACACTTAACCAATTTTAATAAACTAAGCCTGTAATTGTTCACATGAATAAGTAGAATATATTTGACAAGTTTCATAGATTTTGAATGGTTAGATTTATAATGAAGTGCTAATCCTTTTTGTCTTGATTTAGGGTTTGATTAGCCTTAATTACATTCTATTTTGCTTGATTAAATGTTTATATGATTTAATAGCAGTAGTATGCATGTTAGAGAACTCAAACCCTAATTTGGACACTTTAAATGATTGATTTGATAATTTTCAATCTTAATTCCTAAAGATCAAAGGAATGATTAAGATAATTAATATAACCTTAAACTAGAAATGGACATCAATAATGCACTAATAATTCACTGATTCTATCATTGATCATTAACTCAATAATTGATCTTGGTTTAGTCAAGTTAAGGTTTGTATTCTAACCTGATTAAATTAAGGTCTAAGACCTTAATCACCTTAAAATACTTGATTTGAACAATTAAAGAACTTGCATGATTTCAATAATACATTATGATTTGACATTGATCTTAAACCATTAAATTAGAAATATTAAGATTTATAATTAAACTATGTGATTGATCATCTGAACATATACCTTTAGATCTTTGATTTTTTTCGAAGTAAGAATTTTAGCATGAGATAAATCATAAAATGTTATTGATTTACAAAATGATCAATTCTTAATTAATTACATGATTATATCCCATAATTATAGTATATATTATGATCAGATGGGCTTACCCATATGATTTGTGTGATTCAATTTAATGAATTAAAGATTTACGCTTAATACAAATCTTAGATCTTAGATTATAAACTATACATTTAAGTGCTAGATCATTAAGGTTGATATAGTGTTAATAATTCAATAATTGTTAAGCCTTATCGATCGATGAGTTATTGAGGTAGGAAGAACTTATTGTCTAATTTTGAGGTAAAAGATTAGATGCATCTTCTTGTACTTAGATACTTGATCCTAGACCTTGTGGTAGGATAACCTAATAATCTAAATTGAGGTTTTTTTCTTGTGGTTGTATCCTAAATTGAGTGACTTTTAAGTCACATCTTTGGAACCTTTATATAGGATTCACCATAATGGAAAATGGATTCATTAGTTTGATATTTCTTAATTATTAAATAGCATTGTTAAAATTAGTAGAACTATCAATTGGAGGTGATACTGTATATCCATAGACTAAATTATTTTAGTAGAAAACAAAGTTGGTTGATTTACTCTGAATAGAACTATAGAGTCTTGGTCTTATCTTATGTAATTATATAAGTATAGTTTAGTTCAAGATAAACATCCTAAGTCCAAAAGTGTTACAAGTAGGGGATTGAGTACTTAATTTTAGAGAATGAACTGTGGCCAGGTCATGCCCCTTATCGTCATGCATTTTGATAAGTGAACTTTAACAAACTAAGTATTTCAAGTTACCTTTCTTAGGACTCTAAGAGTATATTTCTAATTAGGGTATTTAACAGCTTAATTTGAGAGAATATATGTGACCGGGTCATGCCTCTA
Source organism: Gastrodia elata (assembly GCA_016760335.1). Classification (NCBI taxonomy): domain Eukaryota; kingdom Viridiplantae; phylum Streptophyta; class Magnoliopsida; order Asparagales; family Orchidaceae; genus Gastrodia; species Gastrodia elata. Next base: position 47,067,100 of record CM028671.1, on the reverse strand, counting down.
CAAACTAAGTGTTAAACTCACCTTTGTCAAAAATATACCAACTATGTATATACAACCTCTTCAGTTCATGAGTTTAAGTTCAAATCTTAGCTAATTCCACGCAGTGGATTAAACTTATCTTTGAGCAGCTTTGGAAAGCTCTCAAAGGTTCATGCGCAGCATTGGCCTTCGAGTCTTTGATTTCTGGGTTATACGAAGCCCAAGGGGTTAAAATCCTCTCCTCCGACACCATTGTTCCCCCCAGCGTTGCCCTGCACCCCTCGAACCTTAACGTTCGGGCAAGTGAACGGAAATTGCCCAAGAAAAGAAGGGGCCATAGGGCAGAAGCGTCTGCACCTTCTGATTCACATCTCACAAACCAACTCTTAATGCGCCTCCACAATCAAAACGCAGAGTTTAGTAAAGCTCTAGCTACTGATACGGGGTTTTTCAAATAGGAATACGCCCAACAGCGCCAGTTCCAATCAGAATTCCATGAAGCCCTTGGGATGTTGTTTGATGATTGGAATTTACACGGCGGACCGGATGCTTCCATGTTGCCATGACCTCCCATCGGTGCACCCAAACCGGAGACGCACTACCCCACCGAGACGGCGTATGTGTCGGAGGAAGACGATGATGAGAATGAGGAAAATTAACTAGGTTGTATTTGTTCTTTTTCATTTTTCTTTTTATCCTTATTGTAGTTTGTTTTATTTTGAGATTGCAATTTATGAATTCTCATATTCCCGCATTTATTGAGTTATTCTTAAATGACATATTTTTTTGAATTTTTCAAAAGAAATAAAAATCACAAAAATGCAAAAAATTAAATGAGATATAAGTAAGAGAATGCTTAGCAAAAAAATGATTAAATGAATTATTATGCAATCAAATGTGAGATTGAGGAATGAATGGAGAAAAATCTAAATCTCTAAAAATTTAAATATATGCTTGAGCTAAGTGTGGGGGAAGGCATAGGATTTAAACTAAAAGAATATGGAATAGATTTTAAATAGAGTGTGCTAGACTCCCGTAGGACTTCATGATCACAAAGATATTAGGGATAAAGAAAAATATCTCTCCCTAAGGATGAAAAGAACAAAGTATTTATGGAAAAATGGATGATAAAATATATTTCTCCCAAGTGATCAAAATAAGAAAGGATGAAGAAAAATATCTCTCCTTAACTTTTTCATCTTTGTGATTTATAAGAAGAATCACATATAGCAATAACTCTAAGAATCTCTAAACCATATCTTTAGTCTAAAAATCCAAAATGTATGGAACCCATCACCTATTTTCAAGCATTGAAAAATTCAAACATTTGGAGATTTAGTGACTTACCACCTTAGTGACTCAATTGAAAACATTAAGATTGCTACAATGTTCATTTCATTTTTTGTTGCCATGCACATATTTTCACTTATACTTATTTCAAATACATCATTGTGACTTTCATCCCTTCAAATACAGAAAAAAATTATCATTTTGAGCTTACTCGAGGACGAGCAAGAATTTAAGTGTGGGGGTGTGATGAATCCATAAATTACATCTAAAATAAAGGGGAAAATTCATTTATTTAAGATATTTTTTGTTGTTCCTAAATTAAATTTTTCTATCTTTTTCAGGAAATGGAATCCAAACGAGCTCTTGGGCATTTCTGCAATTTTATTAAAAATATAACAAAACATTCCGCTACAACGCGCTGCAGCGCGCGGTCGCGTGCCGCAGCGAGCTGCAGCGAAAATATTTAAACCATATTAAATATTTAAACCATATTTAAAACATTCCGCTACAACGCGCTGCAGCGCGCGGTCGCGCGCTGCAGCGGAGTATCGCGGCAATATTTATGATTATTAAATGGAGCTCAATTAATTGAATAGTGTTTTCTGCGGAATTCACCACTACAGCGCGCGGTCGCGCGCTGCAGCGGTGTATTGCGGAAATATTTATGATTATTAAATGGGGCTCAACTAATTGAATAGTGTTTTCTGCGGAATTCACTGCTACAGCGTGCGGTCGCGCGCTGCAGCGATTTATCGCGGAAGACTTGGCTAAATAATTCGGACCGCCCAACTAATTGAATAGTGTTTTTTGCGGAATTTATCGCTACAATGCGCGGTCGCGCGCGACAGTGGTGTATCGCGGAAGACTTAGCTAAATAATTTGGGCCGCCCAACTAATTGAACAGTGTTTTTCGCGGAATTTACAACTACAGCGCGCGGTCGCGCGCAGCAGCGGGCTGCCGCGGAAATATTTATCTATACAATTAGGAAAAAGAACTAATTGAATTGTGTTTTTCGCATAATTCCCCGCTACAGTGCGCGGTCACGAGCTGCAGCGATCTACAATGGAATACTTGGCTAAAAATGCTTGGAACCAAGGTATGCTAAGACATGCAGCAGCACGCTATAGGGCGCTGCAGCGCGCTGCAGCGGCCCGCCGAATTTTTTCCCAGCCAGTGCATTTAATGCAGCTGGAGACATGACCTCTATCCTGAATATTGTCTCGAGCCACCATACCCTGCAGCAGCCATTTTTGTAAAGCTTTGAGGTGATCTGAGGCTAAAAAAATGAGATTATTGTCACCTCACCCTAAATTAAAAATTAGTGCAATGATAAATTCAGCATTTTTAATGGAAAATCTGGTTGCTTATGAGGAGGAGCATGCAGCCCCCCTTCCTATAAATACCCCTCCTCTTGACTAGAGGAGGGTTCACAATTTTAGCAAAATTTCCCTAAGTAAGAAGGAGAGCCAAAGCAGGAGAGAACTCCCCAATGGTGGCAAGGCAAGCTTTTGCAAAATGAGAAGAGGAAGAAGGCAGCACTAGCAATCTAAGGAGAAGGTAATTAGAATGAGAAGAAGAATTTCGGAGAACTTCTACGGAGCGTTACTAGTATCTTCTAAACTCAATCTTGTATTTTCTTTTTGGTGACCATGAAAGGGTCTTTTGCTATGTATGTGTCTTCATTATTTTCTTGTGTAATGAGTAGCTAAACTCTCCTTGGGAGGGTTAGGATGATGTCCCATTTTGCATGATGTAATATTGATGTATAAATATTTTCTCTCAAGCATAATATATTTATGATTTAAATGCCTTACTAAGAAATTTCTATCTAATTAGTCTTGATGTGTTTATAAGAAAAGAACTAAGGAATCCAAGATCTAATTATCTTGTGCTCCTTAGCTCACCTTAGGTTAGATGCTAGATTTTGAGTGCATGCAAGCTTAGAACCATGTGAGAAGGATCTTGAGCTCAATGCACCTCAATCTAAGCTCAACCAAAGAATTGATGCAAGTGATGCTAAGACCCACTAATTGAGCTCCTTAGCTCCACATAATTGAGATTTAGAAATGAAGTGTTGAGTGCTCATGAACTAAGTGACATAGTCATTGAGCCCAATATGTGATTCTTTCATCTCAACTATGTGAGATGCAAAGTGATGCTCGTAGTGGAAAATCAATGCTTGTGAGATCTTGAGATTTAAGAAAATTTAAACTCTCCTTAAATAAGGAGAAAATGAATTAACTTTAATTCTCAAGAATCTTACAAGAATATTTGTGCTAAAGTAGAACCGAATATGAGTTCATTTTGTGCACGAGATTTGAACTTGTAAGTCTTTGAGCTAGACTAAAGGACAACAATGTGCACTTGATTTCAATTAAACTAAATGATAAAGCTTGAGAAATAAATCTACACAAGTATTATATCATTGCATGTGGGATGTGCCCAACTCTCCTCTTCCTTTAAATCTTGTTATTTACTTAGTGAATATTCATACTAAGTTAGACCAACCAACCAATACATACTATAGCTTAAATATTAGTGAGAATAGATACACTTTAGTGCCAAATCAACCAATTCTCTGTGGTTCAATAAATTCTCGGAAAGTCACACTTTCCACTTATTACTTCAGACCACGTACACTTGCGTGCAAGCGCAGACGTGTATTTACAGTCTGTCAGTCCTCAACAGCAACAATGAACTAATCCCCACTAGAACCATGACTGGTTGGCAAGTTTGTATTGATTATAGGAGATTAAATAAAGCAACTCGAAAAGACCATTATCCCCTCCCCTTCATCGACCAAATGCTTGATAGATTAGCAGGAAATCCTTACTTCTATTTTCTTGATGGTTATTCAAGATATAATCAGATTCTGATTGTTCCCAAAGACCAAGAGAAAACAACTTTCACTTGCCCCTTTGGAATGTTTGCCTTTAGGAGAATGCCTTTCGGATTATGCAATGCTCTAGCTACTTTTCAATGCTGTATGATGGCAATTTTTTCTGACATGATAGGAGAGTTCTTAGAAATTTTTATGGATGATTTTTCTGTGGTTGGAACCTCTTTTGATCATAGCCTAATTAATCTGGGGAAGGTGTTAATAAGATGTGAAGAGTCAAATTTAATCTTGAATTGGGAAAAGTGTCACTTTATGATTGAAGAGGGTATTATTCTTGATCATTTAATTTCTAGGAGGGGGATAGAGGTCAATAAAGCAAAGATTGAAGTAATTGAAAAACTTCCTCCTCCCATCAATGTTAAAGGAATTAGAAGCTTCCTAGGGTATGCTGGTTTTTATCGAAGATTTATCAAAGGTTTCCCAAACATAAGTATGCCACTTTGTAGATTGTTTGGAAAGGATGTTGAGTTCAATTTTGATAATGATTGTCTAAAAGGATTCAATACAATTAAAACTGGCTTGATCTCTGCTCCAACAATTTCTGCTCCAAGCTGGGATTCACCTTTTGAAATTATGTGTGATGCGAGTGACCTTGCAGTAGGCACTGTTCTGGGGAAGCGAAGAGAGTGAACCTTCTATTCGATCTACTATGCTAGTAAACTCCTTGATGATGCTCAAAAAAATTACGCCACCATGGAAAAGGAGCTTTTAGGCATCATTTTTTCTTTTACTAAATTCAGGTCGTACATCAACGGGTCTAAGACTATCATTTACACGAATCATGCTGCCATTAAGTATCTCCTCCAAAAGAAGGAGGCAAAACTTCGCTTGATACCTTGGGTGTTGCTCTTACAAGAATTTGATCTCGAAATCCAGGACAATAAGGGGAGTGAAAATGTGCTTGCTGACCATTTATCTAGATTAACCCACATTGATCATGATGAATCGACCGATATTAGTGAATCCTTTCCCGATGAGAAGCTCTATGGGATAGCTACAAATGATTCTCCCTGGTTCGCTGATATTGCAAACTACCTTGCAGGAGGAACCATTCCAAAAGATATGAGTTACCAACAATGAAAAAAAAAATTTGCGGATATAAAAAATTACTTTTAGTATGATCCATTTCTGTATAAATGTTGCAATGATCAACTCCTAAGGAAATGTGTTCCTGACTCTGACACCAGAAATATTCTCTTCCACTGCCACACATCTCCTAATGGAGGACACCATGGAATTGAGCGAACGGCTGCAAAGGTGCTTCAATCCGGATTCGTGTGGCCCCATTTGTTCAAGGATGCCGTTGAATTTGTCAAAAGTTGTGACAAATACCAAAGAACTGGAAATTTAATAAAAAGAGATGAGCTTCCTTTAAATGGAATTTTTGAAGTTGAACTATTTGATATTTGGGGAATTGACTTCATGGGACCTTTTCCCCATCCCAAGCCAATCTGTATATCCTTGTGACAGTTGAATATGTTTCAAAATGGGTTGAAGCTGTAGCATGTGTCAATAATGACACTAAAACTGTAATCAAATTTCTCAAGGAACACATGCTAGCTAGATTTGGGACACCCAAATTTTTGTTCAGTGGTGGGGGAAAACACTTCTGTAATAGGCAGTTAGAGAATATATTAAAAAGCTATGGGGTGAGACACAAGGTGGCTACTGCCTACCACCCTCAAACCAGTGGGCAAGTTGAAGTCTCCAATAGAGAACTTAAACAAATTTTAGAAAAAATTGTGAACCAAAATAGAAAGGACTGGACTTCAAAACTTCAAGATGCCCTTTGGGCTTATAGAACTGCTTTCAAGACCCCTCTAGGAATGTCCCCGTATAGGCTCGTTTATGGAAAAGCATGCCACCTTCCGGTGGAACTTGAGCATCGTGCCTTTTGGGAAATAAAGAAATTAAATTTTGACCACCAAAAGACAGGGACGCAAAGGCTGCTGCAACTAAATAAGCTTGATGAATTTAGGTTAAACGCCTATGAGAGTGCAAGGTTGTATAAAGAAAAAATATAAGAATAGCATGATAAGTTAATTAAACCTAAGCACCTCCAACCAGGAATGAAGGTATTGCTTTTTAATTCTAGATTAAGACTTTTTCCTGAAAAACTAAAATCACGTTGGACAGGACCATTTATCATCACAAAGGTATTTCCTCATGGAGCTGTCGAAGTTGCCTCCAATAATAGCACTTTTAAAGTGAATGGAAATCGTCTGAAATTAAACTTGGAGGAAGGTGGCTTTTAAGAGAAGGGAGGATGGACCCTTCAGGACATTCCTGACGAAGGAATCACATAAGATCTTTCTTGTGTCAGGCTGAGACATTAAAATAAGCGCTTATTGGGAGGCAACCTACAATTAATTAGGTTGTATTTGTTCTTTTTTAATTTTTCTTTTTATCCTTATTTTATTTGTTTTCATTTTGAGATTTTAATTTATGAATTTTTCGTATTCCCACATTTATGAGTTGTTCTTATTTAACATAATTTTTCTAAATTTTTTAAAAGCAATGAAAATCATAAAAATGTAAAAATTCAAAGATAATATAAGTAAAAGAATGCTTAGCAAAAATGATTAAATAAATTATAAGCAATAAAATGTTGATATTGAGGAATGAATGGAGGAAAATCTAAATCTCCAAAAATTTTAAATAAGTGCTTGAGCTAAGTGTGGGGGAAGGCTTAGAACTTAAAACTAAAAAACTATGGTATGGATTATAAATAGAGTGTGCTAGGCTCCCGTAGGACTTTATGATCACACAAAAATGTTATGGATTAAGAAAAATATCGCTCCCTAAAAAAAAAAAAAAAAAAAGTTGAAAAGAATAAAATATTAATAGAAAAAGGAGATTATGAAAAATATCTCTCCCAAATGAGTAAAATGAGAAAGGATGAAAAAAAATATATCTCCTTTTAATCTTTTCATCTTTGTGATTTATAAGAAGGAGCACATATGGCACAACTCTAAGAATCTCTAAACCATGTCTTTAGTCTAAAAGTCCAAATGTATTGAACTCATCACCTATTATCAAACATTAAAAATTCAAATATTTTGAGATTTAGTGACTCAACCACCTTAGTGACTCAATTGAAAATATTATTATTGCTACAATATTCGTTTTATTTCTGCTATTGCACACATTTTTTACTTGTACCTATTTTATAATACATTATTGTGACTTTCATCCCTCCAAAAATAGAAAAAGTTTATCATTTTGAGCTTACTCGAGGATGAGCAAGAATTTAAGTGTGGGGGTGTGATGAATCCATAAATAATATCTACATAAAGGGGAAATTCATCTATTTAAGATCTTTATGTTGCTCCTAAAATCAATTTTTTCTATCTTTTTTAGGGAAATGGAATTCAAATGAGTTCTAAGGCATTTCTGCAGGTTTTTAAAATTTACTAAAGGAAAACCGCTGCAACGCGCGACCGCACGCCGCAGCGGGTTGCAGCGGAAATATCTAAAGTTTATAAAATTAATTGAACAGTGTTTTTTGCGGAATTCACCGCTATAGTGCGCGATCGCGCGCTACAGCGGTTTATAGCGGAAATGCTTGACTTTATAAATCGGGCCGCCCAACTAATTGAACAGTGTTTTTTACGGAATTCACTGCCACAGCGCGCGGTCGCGCGCTGCAGCAGTTTATAACAGAAATACTTGAATATATAAATCGGGCCGCCCAACTAATTGAACAGTGTTTTTTGCAGAATTTACCGCTACAGCGCGGTCGCGCGCTGCAGTGGTCTGCACCGAAAATACTTGACTATAAAATGGGCAGCCAAATTAATTGAACAGTATTTTTCGTGGAATTCACCGCTACAGCACGCGGTCGCGCGCTGCAGCGGTCTGCCGCGGAAATATTTCTAACTGTATAAAAGTAGGAAAAAGAACTAATTGAATAGTGTTTGCGAAATCGATCGCTCTAGCGCGCGGTCGCGCGCTGCAGCGGTCTACAGCGGGGGACTAGTCTAATATGCTAGGGACCAGGGTATGCTAAAGCACACTGCAGCGCGCTACAGTGCGCTATAGTGGCCCGCCGAATTTTTTCTTAGACACTGCATTTAATGCGGCTGGAGACATGACCTCTATCCTGAATTTTGTCTCCAGCCACAATTTCCTGCAGCAGCTATTTTTTTTTTGTTAAAAATGGAAACTTTGAGGTGATGTTTTGGGTAAAAAAATGAGATTATTGTCACCTCACCATTAATGGAAAAATATTGCAATGATGAATTCAAAATTCTTTATGGAAAATTTGGTTACAAATGAAGAGGAGAATTCAGCCTCCCCCCTCCTATAAATACCCGTCCTCTTGACTAGAGGAGGGTTCACAATTTTAGCAAAAATTCACTAAGTAAGGAGGAGAGCCAAAGGAAGAGAGAACTCCCCAAGGGTGGCAAGGCAAGCTTTTACAAAGGGAGAAGAGGAAGAAGGCAGCACTAGCGACCTAAGGAGAGGATAATTAGAAGGGGAAGAAGAATTCCTGAGAACTTCTATGGAGCGTTCCTAGTATCTTCTAAACTCAATCTTGTATTTTCTCTTTAGTTGACCATGAAAGCTTCTTTATCTATGTATGTATCTTCCTTATTTTCTTGTGTAATGAGTAGCTAAACTCCCCTTGGGGAGGGTTGGGATGAAGTCCCATTTTGCATAATGTAATATTGATGTAGGAATATTTTCCCTCAAGCATAATGTATTTGTGATTTTAATGCCTTACCAAGAAATTTTCATCTAATTAGTCTTGATGTGTTTATGAGAAAAGAACTAAAAAATCCATGATCTAATTATCTTGTGCTTCTTAGCTCACCTTAGGTTGGATGCTAGATTTTGAGTGCATGAAAGCTTAGAACCATGTGAGAAGGTTCTTGAGCTCAATACATCTCAATCTAAGCTCAACCAAAGAGTTGATGCAAGTGATGCTAAGACCCACTAAATGAGCTCCTTAGCTCAACATAATTGAGATTGAGTAATGAAGTGTTGAGTGCTCATGAACTAAGTGACATAGTCGTTGAGCCCAACATGTGATTCCCTCATCTCAACTATGTGAGATGCGAGTGATGCTCATAGTGGAAATTAATGCTTATGAGATCCTAAGATTTAAGAAAATTTAAACTCTCATTGAATAAAAAGAAAATGAATTAACTTTAAATCTCAAGAATCTTACAAGAATCTTTGTGCTAAAGTAGAACCGAATGTGAGTTCATTTTGTGCACGAGATTTGAACTTGTAAGCCTTTGAGCTAGACTAAAGGACAATAATGTGCACTTAATTTCAATTAAATTAAATGATAAAGCTTGAGAAACAAATCTACATGAGTATTATATCATTGCATGTGGGATGGTCCCAACTCTCCTCTTTCTTTAATCTTGCTATTTTGCTTAGTGAATATTTATACTAATTTTAGACCAACCAACCAATACATACTATAGCTTAAACATTAGTGAGAATAGATATACTTTAGTGCCAAATCAACCAAATCTCTGTGGTTCGATAACTTCCCAAAAAGTCATACTTTCCACTTATTACTTCAGACCACGTACACTTGCGTGCAAGCGCAAATGTGTATTTATAGTCTGTCAGTGCATATTAATGTAGGATCCAAGAACAAGCTTTATGCAAAATCCATCAAGTGCACCTTTGTTGGATATGGCACGAGCAAGTTTAACTATAGGTTATGGGAAAATTAGAACTAGAATGTTATCAGAAGCAGAGATGTCACTTTTAATAAAAGTGAGATGTTCAATGACTATTTTGGAGTCATGATTGATTCCAAGGTTGCTTCAAATAGTGAGCCCCAGTACATGGAAGTTGATCACAGCATTTAGCTAGAGGAAAATGTACAGGAAGATGCTCATGAGAGTGTTAGACAGATTGAACCATAAACACCCATATTGTGGAGCACCACAAGAGTCACTAGATCATCATAAAGGTACTCTCCTTCTTTGTTTTATCTATTACTAATGGATGGTGATGAACTAGAAAGCCTTGAAGAGGGGCTTCAAGTGAATGATTCTATCAAGTGGAAAGCTGCCATGAATGATGAAATGAAATCACTCATGTCAAATGAGACATGGGATTTGGCAGAACTACTAACTGTCAAGAAGGCCCTTCAAAATAAGTTGGTTTACCGATTGAAGAAAGAATCAGATGGGATCAAATGCTACAAGGCAAGGCTTATAGTAAAAGGCTTTCAATAGTTGCGTGGAATTAACTATAGTGAGATATTTACTCTAATTGTAAATATGACTACCATCAAGGTAGTGCTAAATATCATTACAGTTGAAAATTTTCATTTGGATCAATTAAATGTAAAAACTGTGTTTCTTCACGTAGAGCTGGAAGAGGAATTGTATATGTAATAACCACTAGGATATAGCTTAAGAAATAGGTAAAGCAAAGCTTATGTCCAAGCTCAAGAAGAGTCTCTATGACTTAAAATAGGCACCTAGGCAATAGTATAGGAGATTTGACAGGTTCATGTCAAAAACTGGGTACAATAGGTGCTAGGCGGATCACTGTTACTATATGAGATAGCGTAAGTCCTCCTATATCATCCTTTTGTTGTACATGAATGATATGTTAATCACATGATCAGATATGGAAAAGATTAAGATGCTGAAGGAGCAAATGTCAAGGGAATTTGACATGAAGGACTTGGGGCCGAGCAAGCAGATTCTTTGAATGATAATCAATAGGGAGAAAAGTGCAGGAATTATGAAGTTATCTCAGAAGGAATATGTTGAAAAGATGTTGAACAGATTCAGCATGAGCGAGGAAAAACTAGTGGGCACTCCCCCTAGCAAGTCACTTCAGCCTATCAAAGTATCAGATATTTAAGACTGAAAAGGAGAAGGAACGCATGCAGAAGATTTCTTATGCTTCAGCAATTGGGAGCTTAATGTATGCGATGATATGCATGAGCCTAAATATTACACATGCAATGGGAGTGGTCAACAGATTTATGGTAAAATCAAGGAAGTACCATTGGGATGCGGTCAAGTGAATTTTAAGGTATTTGAAGGGAACAACAAACATAGTACTTTGCTTTTGTAAGTCTGATATTACTCTACATGGCTTTGTAGATTCAAATTTTGCAGGAGATGCTGATAGCCAGAGGAGCACTACCAAATATGTATTCACATTGGGATGTGTAGCAATGAGTTCTCTCTAGGCTACATCCACTACGGAGATTGTGTACTTCGCCATCAGTGAGATGAGTAAGGAGACGATCTGGTTGAAGAGCTTTATGGAAGAACTAAGAAAACAACATGAAGATGTAAAGCTCTACAGTGATAGTATGAGCATGATTCACCTAGAAAAGAATGCTGCATTTCATGCCAGGATGAAGCATATATAGCTTCGGTACCATTTCATTATAAAACTATTAAAAGAATGTTAGCTAGGATTGGAGAAGATTCACACTTTGAAGAATATCACTGACATGTTAACAAATTATGTAATAGTGGAGAAAATAAAGCTATATACTATTGCAGTTGGCTTCAGCACGTAATGAGAGAGCGGGAGTGAGTCACACCATGTTCTTGATAATAGTGAAAGAGGACAATGAAGATCCAAGATTGAATAAGAGACGACCCAATTGGCCTCCAAGTGGGAAATTTTTGGTATGTATATATCATTTAGATCATCGTGGATGTGCTAATGGAGCTTTAGTGGACTTCTGAGAGATCCCTGGATATTTCCAAATAAGTTGGAAAAAGTTTGGGTGCTTCAGATCGCCCCGGTGCGCTTTGCAGAATTTTCTGCTGAGGGCCACGCATTATGGCACATCATATAGACTTTGGGGCATGCTCTAGCTCCCCACGGTTCGAGCCTAGGCATCGTAGCGCGCTGTGGCGCCCTGTGGTTCAAGACTGGGGCGCTACGGTGCGTCGTAGCGCTTACCGGAGACATGCTTTGAATCTAGGCCCTACCCTAAGTGTTTTGGGGAGCATTTTGAGTTTTTTGGGGTTCAAATGAAGCCTAGTTATATAAGAAAATATGTTGGAATGTTTCCAAGTGTTGAGAATGTGATATCAACCCAAAATTAGGTTCTGGTTGCTGTTGGTCTCCTTCAACCATGAGTGAGAGCTAGAAATTCTAGGAGGAGAAGAATTTGATTATGATGTTGTGTAAGTGGTAGATCCTTCTTGTTCATGTGAATGTAAACCTCTCTGTAACTCTTCATTTATCCTTTTCATAATGAATTTTTTTATGATGTGTGATTCCATAGTTTTTCTTGTCATTGGGTTTTCCATGTAAAATATCATGTGTTTGGATGTTAGTGATTTATGCCGTAATTGTGTTATAGCTTTAGTCTCTTTTGTTCTAGGATATTTTGTTTATGTCTTGCTAACCATCAATGATATCCCATTTGTATCGCTTTCGCGCATGCTCTAAAACTTAGGTATTGAATATGACAAAATTTATAGCATTGTAACCCTGATTTTATTTTATTTTTAGTATGAATTATGCTATATTCAAGTGTATTTATGTATTATTTTATGTTTGGGCAAATATTTTATAACAGCCCAAACTCTTAACACCAATGTATTGTCCACTTTGGCCTGAAAGATCTCACGATTTTGCCCTCAGAAGATAACTTCCCTGTAGTTTTAGTCTCTATTGTTCTATGATATTGTGTTTATTTCTTGCTAACCATCAATGGTATCCCATTCGTATCTCTTTCGCGCATGCTCTAAAACTTAGGCATTGAATATGACAAAATTATAGCATTGTAACCCTGACTTTATTTTATTTTTGGTATGAATTATGCTATATTCATGTGTAGTTGTGTATTATTTTATGCTTAGGCAGATATTTTGTAACAGCCCAAACTCTTAACACCAAGGTATTATCCGTTTTGGCTTGAAAGGCCTCAGTTTTGCTCTCAGAAGATAACTTCCCAGCAAGTCACCCATCCTTTTCATAATGAATTTTTTTGTGATGTGTGATTCCATAGTTTTTCTTGTCATTGGGTTTTCCATGTAAAATATCATGTGTTTGGATGTTAGTGATTTATGCCGTAATTGTGTTATAGCTTTAGTCTCTTTTGTTCTAGGATATTTTGTTTATGTCTTGCTAACCATCAATGATATCCCATTTGTATCGCTTTCGCGCATGCTCTAAAACTTAGGTATTGAATATGACAAAATTTATAGCATTGTAACCCTGATTTTATTTTATTTTTAGTATGAATTATGCTATATTCAAGTGTATTTATGTATTATTTTATGTTTGGGCAAATATTTTATAACAGCCCAAACTCTTAACACCAATGTATTGTCCACTTTGACCTGAAAGATCTCACGATTTTTCCCTCAGAAGATAACTTCCCTGTAGTTTTAGTCTCTATTGTTCTATGATATTGTGTTTATTTCTTGTTAACCATCAATGGTATCCCATTCGTATCTCTTTCGCGCATGCTCTAAAACTTAGGCATTGAATATGACAAAATTATAGCATTGTAACCCTGATTTTATTTTATTTTTAGTATGAATTATGCTATATTCATGTGTAGTTGTGTATTATTTTATGCTTAGGCAGATATTTTGTAACAGCCCAAACTCTTAACACCAAGGTATTATCCGTTTTGGCTTGAAAGGCCTCGATTTTGCTCTCAGAAGATAACTTTCCAGCAGGTCACCCATCCTGGGAGTGCTCCCACCTGAGCACGCTTAACTTTGGAGTTCTTATTAGGAACTACACCGCTATTTGAAAAGGCACCTCGATATTTAAGAGTTTCACTTATTACTACTTAAGTGGGTCTTCACAATATCCCCAACTTAAGTTACTAACATCCTCATCAGTATCCACACAGAGATCCAAGAATCATCCATTAGGTAGATAGAATTAGAAGTGACCACTATAGGCTCAAGAGGTACCCACAACCATGTAGCACCTTAACCATTATGGGTTCAAGAGGCTGCTCACATGAAGTGGTACTTTGCTCTGTATGACACTTAGCTCCTATCTGACACCCTATGATTTGCTCTAATACTATTTGTAATAGGCCAAACTTTTAACACCAAGGTATTGTCCACTTTGGCCTGAAAGGCCTCACAATTTTTCCCTCATAAGATAACTTCATAGTAGGTCACCCATCCTGGGAGTGCTCCCACCTGAGCACGCTTAACTTTGGAGTTCTTATCAGGAACTCCACAGTTATCTGAAAAGGCACCTCGATGTTTTAGAGTTTCACTTATTACTACTTAAGTGGGTCTTCACAAATTGGTGTAATTCTATTGATCACAAGGAGTTTTGATGAAGAGAATAAGAGCCATGGGCACTCCATCACATCTCAGCACATCCTGGGGAGCCTCGACGCGCCCCAAGACCAGTTGTTTTAGTGCAACCCGAGACCCAAGAGTTTAGGTGAGCCCTAGCACCTGAGAACAAAGCCACGAGAGCCCCGGTGCTCCCCAGGTGCCCGAAATAGCCTCCATGACACAAATAGACACCCCTTGACACCCAAGGGGCAGTTTTGGATAGTTAAAAAGCCAAATTGAAGCCTTAAAATGGGGGATGAATTGGATGATCATTAGCGAACATTTGAGGAGAAATATAGAGCACTTTAGAAGGTTTTGAGAGTCACCTCAAGAAGCATAGGGAAAAACCCTAAAGGCTATCATTGGAAATATTGTGGGAGTAGAAAGAAGAATAAAGAGAATAAGAAGAGAAACCTAAAGAGTTATTCCTTCGGTAACCTTTATCCTCTTTCTCTTATCATTTTCTTAACTTATTGATGTATAAATCATATTATCTTTGAAAGTTCAATTAATTATTACTTGTGATTTTACTATAATTGTAGCCTAAAACCAACTTTTGGGGAGGGTTAGGCTAGACATATGTAGTAGTGTTTTCATGTGCAATGTTGAGATTTATTTTGTGATAATCTTGTGATGGATTCATGTTATGTTTATTATTAAATCATTGGTTATATGCTTTTACAAATTTACTATCTTAACATTATTCAAGCCGCACTATAACTTCTAATCAAAGCAAAAGTTTAGATCAAAAGATCATGTGCATATGAACACTTGTCTTTCATGTTGCACTAAAGTCTTGATCGAAGCAGTAGTTTTGATTGATAGTTTATGTGCATATGAATGTTTCTTGTTCTTTTGTGTTTTGGATAAAAGCAATATTTCACTTAGATATAAGGTCAGATTGAGTAAAGGGTTGCCAAAATAGAGGCATCTACACACTACTCTTTGAACATAAGTCTGCCTATGTGCATCTGAGAATAGAGATGGAAATCTAATTTCATTTGCACTAGATAAGGAATGTTGTTAGCTCATTAAGAAACCACCGTTAGAACGTTAAGGTTTGAAGTCAAAGGGTCTCTTATGGAGATCGGCTAAAGACTATCTAATAGTTCATCGATGAGTAACCCATATGTGCGAGACATCTTTAAATGTCTGTAGCCCCTAAAAACATAAATTTTGATTCAGATAAGTTATTCAGTTTAAGCTCAGCATGCACTGAAAATAATGAACCATAGTTGATCGACTAAATTCTTTCAAATTTCTTAAATATTGTTAAGATTATCACTTGATCATTGAGGACAATAGATCCGCAATGCATTGTTCCTTTATTACTAGAGACCGCGTGCACTTGGGTATGTTCAAAATACACTATTTTGTAACCATTAAAATATATATGAGAAGTTCTTTGGAAAGCTCACCATTATTCAGAAAAGCATTCATTCACTCGTATTCCAAATTTTTATTTCTCATGAAATAGGACTTCTAAAGATTTGAAAATTATGCAAGAAACAAAAATATGATCAAAAAAGATTATAGATGGAAAAATAAATTATTAAATTTGAATGACTTCCTTTTCATGGCCTGCTTGGGTTGACTGGTGAGTATCCTTAACCGCCAGCGTCAACAAGACAGCAAGCAGAGGATAGCTTAGGGTGGTCAAAGACCAGTTCAGAACGAGCTGCGTCAACAGCGGTGTCCTGTGCTCGTCCACTTGCCAAGCTACGGCCGCACCCGCGCTCTGCACTCCTTTGTAGAAGCCACTGTATCTGCACACCCGCACGCTTTTTAACATTAAATTAATGCAAAGTATTGAGAGATACCTAAGAATTAGATTTCCAATCTTAGGAGAAAACCGGTGATGTTTATTCTCATGATCGTGAGTCTTGATTGATACCTGCTGAGCGTGTCGACGTCATCGGAGAGCGCTCCGATGATCCAATAGCAGAGGGTCTGAAACATGGCGTCGAGCAGTCCGTAGCTAAAATAGAGCAAGAAGGGCCCCGCGAAATCGGACCCGGAGTTCCTAAAATCAATCTTGCCGGGCCAGTTCCCGTCGGCGTATCGCATCTGATTGGCGAGTCCGCCGGCCCAGATCCCGGTTCCGACCACGGCCACGACGGCGATCCCACAGAACCCTCTGGCCCTCCTTCCGGCGAGCCCGAAATCGAGCAGGTACCCGATCCCGAACGAGCCCAGCATCTGCGCGGCCCAGTAGAAGACGTTGTTGAGCCCCTTGGTGCGCAGGCTGAAAAGCACGCCGTTGACGTTGTTGAATTGGTAGGTGTAGAAGAAATTGCTGGCCCAGGCGGCCGGGACCAGCAGCAGCATCCTCCAGTCTGCGAACAGCCGGAGAATCCTGACGCCCTCCTCCGCAGCGCTGGGCAAGGCGCGGTTCCCAGGGCGGGAGCCGTCCGAGCGGAGCACGCCGGATGGCGGAATGATGGCGAGGGAGACCAGCGCGCCGGCGGACATGATGCACATGAAGGCGATGTAGGTGGAGTCGCCGACGGAGGCGGCGCTGGATCGGCGGTAGTTGAGGACGAAAGGGATGAGGCCGCCCATGACTCCGCCGAGGTTGAAGATGCACCAGAAGAGGGAGATGTAGGTGCCCTTGCGTTGGGGTGGCGGATAGGAGGTCATTATAGCCCCCTGCCCCGCCCACAGCAGCCCAGCTCCGATGCCCAGGATGGCCCCCGAGATCACCACGAAGCCTTGCTGCTGCTGGTGGTTGTAGTAGAGGAAGGAGCCGGCATAGAGCACGTAGGTGCAACACCCGGAGAAGAGGGTCAGCCGGGGGCCTAACAGGTTGTATGCGCCTCCGCCTATGATTCCGGAGATGGAGAAGGCCGTGTAGAGGGCTGTGTTCGCGTTGTTGGCAGCCTCGTGATTCACCTGCCCACCGCCGCCCATGCCCGAAAGGGCGTTGAACATTCCAGGGCAGCAGAAGCACACCAGACCGATCAGGCTTACTTGGCTCAGGGGAGAATTCACACGGAATTGAGATAATGGAGGAGTCTCCCCCGCGGGGGCTTCTTCCGCCGCACCCGCGCTCATCGTTCGATGGTTGCGATTCCAAGCAGATGAGCTCTACAAGCTTTCATATAGATGCGATCAGACGCTGATGAGCTCTACAAGCTTTCATACAGATGCGATCAGACGCCTCAAAATAAATAAATGATATTTAAATATAATGTTTTTTTTTTTTTTTAATATCACCACAACAAATTTAAATAATATTTTTTTTCATATACTTTAACTAAAAATTATAATTATTCAAGAGCTAAATATTAATAATGTTCTTTATATTAAATAGTTAGGATTACATTTTTCTAATAAAAAATATATTTTATAAAACATGTTTATTTTTCTAATTTATTAACCGGCAACTGTTAACAAATGTTTTGAAAGCACAGTTTATTCTTCATAATTTTCAGTATGTCAAAAATGTGTTTAAATTATAATCATAATATATCTTAAGAAAATAAAAAATACATATTAAAAGAATTGGATGAAATTTTGGGATGAATAAATGGGCACCCAGGTGCAACAGAAAAGCGGGCGCTCAGGTGCGCCCCAGGCACACCGTAATGTCTGGCGAACAGAGCACACCAGGCGCACCCAGCGCTTGCGAAAATACTGAACCAGTTTAGGACTGTTTGAGAGCCGATTTTGAGAAGTATAAAAGAGAATGTTATGGTTTAAGCTAAAGTAAAATCTCATTTGAGCTATTGAGTGTGAGTGCATGTGACGACTTAAAGAAACCCTAGTGATAGAGTGAGATATTTTGAAGGGTTCGAAGAGAAAAATGTTGGAAGCTTTTCAAGGAGTTATCTTCTTCGTCTCTTGGTCAAGCTAAGGTTCTCTATAATTATGTACCTTAATATTTTATATAATGAATTTTTTGTGATGATGTGGCTCTGTGATTTTTCCTAGTATTGGATTTTTCACGTAAATTTTGATGTGTTCTTCTGAGAATGTGCTTGTGGCTTGTATGCTTGTGATGTACAATTTTCTTATTCATTTGTGTGATTGTATCTTAAATGTTTATCTACTAACACTTGATGTGTGGCGCCTCGTTCCCTAAGCCGGGGAATCATTAGGCTAAGGAGCGGAGTGTCACTCGTGCAAATCCCTCACTCGATATTAGATTAGGTAGGGTCCACAATCCATTGCTGAGTGAAGGATATGCACAATATAATAAAAGGATCAGTCACTAATTAAGACATACAAACAAAGTGCGGAAGCAAAATGAAAATAATACATCCATCCACCATGCATCACATAAGAAATAGTACTATAGCTCAACAAATAATGTAGTGCATAAAGTAAATCACAGAAACAATACCTGTGTTATTACAATATTAAATAAATAGTTTTAAAGACTGGAAAATTAATCACTCATCCTTACAAACAGCTAAAAGGAACTAAATAGTATCTAACTCTCTTGGCTGAAGCTCATCCTCTAAAAAAGGCACCTCTTCTTCAGCACCTAGCTCCTCAAACCTATTTGAATCTGATATTATCAGTTTCATAATGTCAGGGCCCCAACTAATAAAAGAAAATCTTGTTAGACAATTGTCTAAGTACATTTTAGGCTAAATATTTTACACGAGTTATTAATATCACCTTTTTAACGTAAGTATAACAGAAAAGTAAAGTGAAAGCAGTAGGAGCAGTAAGCATACAAAGGACATGATAAATTATAAATAAAATATTTATAACTAAACAACAAATGAGGCAAAAGCACACCCAAATAACTAAGCAAAGAATGGGAATATATATATATATATATATATAGAGTGCAGTAAGTAAGAATACTGAAAATAAAGTCTAATCCTAAATATATTGATAATCATATGACATATACTAATTAAGGGAAAAAAATCTGAAAATGGTATATATAGTAAGCAGTAAAGTCTAGCATCCTATAAATACGTACAAATGAGCAGGTAAGTAAAAGAATACAGCTGATTGAAATATGCATCAAAAATACAGTACACAGTAAGCTAAAATTGAAACAGATATGTAAAGACTACCATATTAGAAAATTGGTCATCGGGCCAGCGAAATCCCCAAAGCCTTTTTGGGCTTGGGCAGATATAAATTCTCATAGCCTTTCGGGGCTAGGGCAGACAAAACCAGCAATAGAACTGAGGAGGTAATAAATACGAATGCAGAATCTTTTAGTTATTTTACTTTTATTTCTGTGAACACGTCCAAAAACAACTGAGGAGTCAAGCACGTCTGCAATACTATACGGGTTCCAAGCTTAATACACACTCCTCAATGAGTAATATTAAGCATCCTTATAACTCCTTACCCCTGTCCATTAGGGTAAATGTGCACCCGAATCTATTAGACTATACTGAACCCAAAGGCAACTATCATCCTAAGTATTCTAAGTTTTTATTTCATGTACAAAATTTTCTTATATAACATGTCCAAAGAATTAAGCACAAAATATAAGAAATGTGTAGCAACAAAATAAATCAAGTAAGCAAGGAACTCGTCTATATATGGTAATACTGTTGTTGTCTAATTTAAACCATTCTAACTATTCTAAGTTACACAAGTTCAGGATCTCTAATTCCTACTATCGAGTGTAACTTAGAAGTACGGCCTTATAAGTTGAAAAGATTAGAACTGATCAGGTTTTAATCTAATTCAATCAAATACGATTATAAGTTCAATCAATAATCACAACGTCCTAATTTGATGAATTTAGACGTTCTATTTAAGATTTGATCAAGATCTACTAAACTATAAATTATGGATTAAATACCACAAGATTGGGCTTAATAACATAATTTAAAAAAAGGATAAGCCAAAAGATCTAAGTTTTATTCTAAAAGTGATCTATTAATTAAGGCAAATCCTATTAAGCAAATCAAACTTAATAGGATGAATCTCCTATCCTAAATCTAAGGTTAAAAAATAAAATAAACAAAATAAGTTGTAAAAGTCTAAAAACTAATAAAACCAAGGATTCATTCATTAATAATCCACTTATCTAATAAATGAAATCTAACCTATGAGCTAACCCTAATCTCAAGGGTAATCCTTAATGTGAGGTGAAAAGATCATAAAGAAAAGACTTAGAGAATTTTGGAAATTTGACTATCTTGACCTAATAATTAATTTTAACACTTAAAATGATTTTATTATAGTTCTAGTATTAGTTTTAGTGACTTAGAAGAAAATTTAGGGTTAAAAGATGCTTAACCTAAATTTTGGGCAAAATAACCATTTTACCCCTACTTTAGGGTCCAAAAGTGACTTTTTGATTTAGGGCTCCAAATTAGAATTTCTTACTGCTAAATAATTTCTTACAGTCTAATATGAAGAGAGACAGTAAGTACACTCAATTTGGACAAGAAACGAATCCTACAGGTCCAAACTAAGTTTTTTTTTTACCTAAAAGGTATTTTAGTAATTTACACTTAATAAAATCTAAATTTTTGTGCAGTTTACTGTTGATTGCTATTCAAGGATTCTATAGAGTCTAAGAACGCCACATTTTGAGGTCAAATGGCTAAGTTATAACTATTTTAATTTCTAAGGGCAATTTGGTAATTTGGGTCGGTCAACGGGTGACAAAAATTAAACTTTTCCATTTAAAGTCTAATTTTAGCAAACTCAGTTTCTATAGCTTCCCTATAATATACTGAGTGTGTTTGTAGGGAGTAGACCCAATTTGGGCTTTAAATGGTCAAGTTATGGCCTAACTAAGGTTAAGAGTATTTTGGTCCATTTTTGATTTTCTAGGGTTCAGATCCTAAATATCATTTCTGTTTATTGATGACATTAAAATTCTAAGTTAGATAGCACTTTGAATTTCTGAATTTGGAGTTGAATTAACCAAGCTATGGTTAAATAAATTCTAAGGGCATTTTGGTCATTTTTCCTAAAGTCAGTTGTGGGGTTAAAGAGTTGACTTTCCATACTGATATCTAAATGGAAAAACTAATATTACCATAGTGATGAGGATATTCTCCTGAGTATTTTAAGACCCATGTTGCATATGTTTGGATGACTGGGTTAAAAGTTGTGAGGGTTTGTTTAAGTCTTAAAATGTCACTATGTTATAGTACCCGAAACTAATTTTTGCATTATGTCATTTGATTTCTTTTATTTTTCTGAGTAAAATGAGACCTATATTGACTGTGTTTGGATCATCCTACAAAAAATTATTAATCTTTAAGAATTTTAAATTAAATAATTTAAATTAAATAAAGTTATTATTCATTTATTTAATTTGTATTAATTTACCGTTCATTCCTAAAGTTAAGAAAATATATTTTCTGTATTTATTGATTAATAATTAATCTTAAGCTATATAATGATTAATCTATTATTCAATTATATTAAATATTTAAATTTATATAATATTAATATTACTGTTTAATTAGGATTAGTGTTAATTTATTATAACACTATTTAAATTAATTAATTATCTGCTTAATAATATTTAATATTTATTCAATTAAGATTAGGATTAGTACTAATTAATCCATAATATCTTGTTGATATTATCTTATTATTTTTACTAATTAATTATATTACTATTAATAATTATTTAATTAGTCTAATCAATTAATTAATCATAAGTTAATCATTACTATTACTGTATACTAATTAAAGAAATCTTAATTAGGTTTAGTTAAGCTAACTAATTATACTTACTGGTTAATATATTATTAATTAATTAGCATTTAATAATTAATAATTAATTAGCTATTTTACTAATTAATAGTAATTAATTAATAATTATTATTAATTAAATATATTAATCTATCTATTTAGCACTAATCATAATTAATTAACAAAGTTAATTAATCACTAACTATAGTTAATATTAATTTAATTACACAAAGATTTCTGTTTTAATATATATAATTATATATATATATATATATATATATATATATATATTAATTATATATATAATAAATTTACGTTTATTAAACGTTTCTGCAGGTAATGATGAGGCGGGGTCCGCCACGGCCACGTGGCGGCTCACAATTGGTCGCGGCAAAGACGGCGGGGCCCACTGCAGACGACTGAGGCGACCAGTGGGGCCCACATGGACGCGTGGCCTCACGGGATTGGTCGCTACCACGCGTGGCGGGTCCCACGCGCGTCAGCTGAGAGATTCACGGGGCCCGCAGCCTCAGCTCCAGTGGCGCACGCGACCCGCACGCGCGGTCGCAGGTCGGGCGACTGACCCGGCCCGACACGAGGGTGGTCTCGTCTTCCTCCTGGGGCAAACCCGACACGAGGCGGCTAGGGTTACCATTTTCTCGGTGCACAGGCGATGGCGTGGTTCGAACCAACTACCATTGGGAAGGTCTCAATGAGACCTTCCGATCGACATAGGGGTTGAGACCCTGGAGCGACTCGGCCGCCGGCAAAGACGAACCCTAGCCTCCTAAGCTCGGGTCGACGGGTTTAACGGTAAGTACTATTTGCATAAACCTAAATTCGACCAGCTCTTGACGATACTCCTCGATCCAACTCGATCAATCGACAATCCAGGTCTTGCAATAGTCATACAAATTGAAGTGTAGTGATATGAGCAATCGAAGAGGGGGATCGGAGCATACCTGATAGACGGCAGGGACGCGCTCGACTCGCAGAGGCTCGGTTCGACCCTTTAACTCGCTCTACACCAAATGCTTCTCGGTATGCACGGTGACCAATCTTAATGGCAATAGGATGGAGCGGCCGAGGGGAGGAGGCCGCCGATTGGATCTTCGCGGCGGTGGGTCGCCGCGTGGCATTCGTGCGAGGGCGGGGACGGTTATGCCGTCTCATCCTGGATCAGATGGCTCAGATCTGCCGTCTGATCCAGACGGCACACCTGACGGCGTCGACTAACTAACGACGCCACATATAAAATAATAAATATTAATAATAATTTTAAATAATTAATTATTTTTAAATCCTAACTTGATTTAATCAATTGATGAATTAATTGATTTCCAAAAATCCCCAAATATCCATCTCTAGCTAATTGAAGGGTGAGGAACCCAACGACGATGTCAGATTTTTGATCCGATGAGTATTTTAATTTCTCAATTTTCAGGGTGTATAAATATTATTAAAATATTCGCCAAAATTTTGACGACTTCCGATTGACACGAAAACATCGCCCATAGCTAATTTAGGGGCAATGAACGCAATGACAAAGTCTATTTTTTTATCAAAGGTCAATTTAAATAGGTCAAATATTAGGGCTTCTGGATTTTCTAGAAATCAGGATTTGATCCATTTGACTCCTGATTTGGACTAGGACTTAAAGGTTGACTCCTATTGACTTACTTAATACTTAGGATCAAGATTAAGACTAAGATTAGTCCTAATTGACTAAGGTAACAACTTGAGTTATTACAGACTCCCCCACTTAAGAATGATGTCGTCCTCGACATCACTAAAATTTGATGTATAACAAAGCCACTGATTTTATCAGAAATGATAAATTGAAAGGTTAATTATTTGGCAAAATTATGAAGAATGAGATAATGTAACTCTATCATAAAGGCTTATCGATCTTTTTATCAAGCAAATTGTTTTTGCTTCAATTACATTTAATATGTTTATATTGATGGTTCTCTCATTACTTTTATTAAAGTTATTTCATATTTCATTATTTTAAGCAACAGCATTGCTGTTATTATTTTAAAGTCATATCGTGAGACACATATTTCAAATTTAAGCAAATCTATGTTCTTAAAGTTATTATTGGACTTCATTTATCTTTTTATAAATTATGGAGTTGTATTTAGTAATAGAACCATTAGTAATAGCTTGTCTTTTTTTTTTTTTTCTATCATAACATTGCCGGGGAATATTATGTATAAGAAAGGAGTTTGATATTATTTTGGACTAAATAAATTTATCAGCAAAACAATTTGGAATAGCCCAGATGCCTTTAGAATAATAGTATACTTTTGGTTCATTCCTTCATATGCTAATATAAGAGAAAATTTATGCCTCTATGTTGTAATAAAAATCAACTGTCTATGCCTTATGCATATTTACTATCTAATATCTCATATATGGAAGATCCGAATACTATATTCTAATGAAATTATTGATGAAGCTGCTTATTTTGATTTGGAATACAATAAGTATTTTAACTCGAGTAATGTAAATAATAATAATGTTGGCACAGATTCTAAGGATGGTTTTGAGGAATTATGCAGAGGTTCTAATACTATTTCTTCTTAAGCATTTGGATAATATAGTGAGTTGTATGGTTTAATTTGTTATAGTAGCAAAGCTTAATTATGATTGGATTTATTTTTGATTTTTGAAGGCATGTTAGTATGGTTCAGTATAATTCTACACTGCTTTATTTAATAAGAAATATGATATAATGTAAGCAAGTTTTCTTTCCCAAAATTTGGATTTGATTTGTGTCAAAATCAGCATTTAGTTTCAAAGAGTTTGTAGCATTTATCATGGTTTTTGTATTCATTTCCTTGCTTTTTATATCTACTTTTTATAGGATGCTTGTGCGGTTCAGCTTAATACTAAGCTTGCTTTCTTTGATAAGAATAATGAAAATGATTTTATTAAGAGAAGACAACATGTCTTTTTATTTGAGATATATCTATTATATGTTTGTTAATAGAGTCACTTTAATACCCAAAGATGGTGATAGCAAAATTATTATCCATGTTATTTTTATTTTTTTTGAGTATACGTAAGTTTCACTTTAAGTCCAATAATATTAGTCACATGATATTAAATTCATTGATGTATTAAGTATCTTGGAATTAACATCACGCTTGTTCTAAAGAACCTTCATCCTTGCTTTCTTTTTATCATATTAGATAGGTTTATGATGCATCGTCACTTCTTTGCCATTGTCCTTTATCATAATTCTTAGCCAATGTTGGGTGGAGTAAGGCTAGCATCAAAAGTATCAAAAGTATGTTTTCGTAGTTGTTAAATTATTTAATAAAGACTTATTAAGAATTCAATTATTGAACATTCTAGATTGAGTGTCCCAATAATTTCATTATAATGGCTTCTCTCTACTTTTAGTTATCTATTCTAATTATCTACAAAATTATTGTATGTTTATTGTTAAACTTTAATGAGCTTGATGTATAGCTTTAAACTAGTTCATTTTTGAGCATGCAAAAATGATAATTTTTTTTAGCTTATTCAATTAATAGTGAGTACTTTTTGAAATCTATTTAGAAGTCTTGAAACAGAGTGAGGAAGGCATGACTTGTAATTTCTTAGATAAAGTTATGCAACCCACTATAGTTCCCAAAAAAAATGAATTATATTGAAATGTAAGAGAAGATGATCATGTGATTTTGGATGATTTATTTCCTTTTTAGGAAAATAAATAATGGATATTACATTAGGGTAGCTAATTAAAAATAAATAAAAAATGATATTACATGATTTAAATTTTTGTGCTGCAACGCATTGAACCTAAACCTTGATTCATACATTTAGATTTTGTGCATATAATAAACATTTTCAAATATTTCAGAGGGGTTTATTAGGAAAATTTTTAGTACAACTGTCATTAAGTCTGGGCAAGCTATTGGTGTATCCGGAGACCACATAATTCCTTTGAAGGGGAATATGTATGTTTATAGTTGACCCCATTTACAGATAAGTTGAGTAGACATACTCAGCTCCTCACTTGTTTTACTCCCACAGAACAAATTATGAAATAAATAAATTATAAATTACATTTCTCATAATCTCATTGATTATGAATGATTAAATATATTCATATGACTATATATATATATATATATATATATATATATATATATATATATATTCAGTCTTCAGATTAAAATGAATTATAGCATTCTCAATCTTTCAAAATTTTATAGTGGAAGATTTCATATAAAAATATTGTTGCTTTCCTTATATTATTTTTCTTATTTAACATACAAAATCATTTTACCATATTCATATTTTCCTAACTGTAAATACTTCAAATGCTATACAAACCTATTTGTTGCATAAACACTGTAAGAAAGTTTTCTTACTTACCCTCATTTCTATTTTCATGCTTATTGCACCGCTTATACTTTAAATTATAAATGGCTAATGTGATATCCGCTTAATTATATGTTT
The DNA here is from genome assembly GCA_016760335.1 of Gastrodia elata. Lineage (NCBI taxonomy): Eukaryota > Viridiplantae > Streptophyta > Magnoliopsida > Asparagales > Orchidaceae > Gastrodia > Gastrodia elata. The sequence goes on along the minus strand of CM028671.1, from coordinate 47,040,540 downwards.
AGCCTACTTTTAAAATATACTTAGACTCTTAAAGTCAAACCACCTTTTTCTTTTTTAGGCTGTGCCCTATCATATTTAAAAACCAAAATACGGGTAGATCAAGAACGTGGATCAGGACCTGCAGTTAAAGAAGAACCTGAGCAATAATTGAGAGAAGCTAATTTTCTTTTATTTCTTTATGTAAAGATCAGTTTTCTTTGTAAAAATATGTAAATTAAATATTTTGTGATGTGTGTAAGCTATTCTTTCATGTTATTTGTAATTTCATATTATGAATAATGAATGTTTGAGTTAGAATAATGAATGTTTGAGTTAGAATAATTGAATTTCCTTCCACCCATAGATTCATATAATATAAGCTAGTATATAATATTGAGTTAGAACTACCTGACTCAATATTTAATATTGTCGTAACACCCATTGTTAGAATTTGATATTTAATCTAATAGTGAGATGTTGCAGTAGATCCTATGAAGCTCTTAATAAAGGACTTAAGGGATTTTAAGAGTTGATGATAGTTATTACAATTTATATTTATGTGTTGTTCTAATTTACTCAAAGAGATGTGTGATTAGGACTAAGTCAGAAGCATAAATCTTATGTAGGAGTTTTCAACACTTGAAATGAGAATTTTACCAAAATACTTAATTTTGAGGTTAAGGGTTCTAAATTGATTCCAAATCAATTTTATTACTACTTTTAATGATTTAAATAACATTTTGGAGGTTAAGGGCACTTAACCTAAATTTTGGGCAAAAATACTATTTTGCCTCTAAAGGATCTAAAATTTTACTTTTTGGTTAAGAGCTCCAGATTGGATTTTGTTAATGCCAAATGATTCCTTACTGCCTAATATAAAGATAGATAATAAGTACTTCAATTTTGGATAATCATTAAATTATATGGGTCCAATTTAAGGATTTTAACCTATAAGGGCATTTTAATAATTTTACTTAGTGAAATCTAAAAATTCAACTAGTTTATTGTTATTTGTTGTCAAAAGATTCCATAGAATCTAAGAGCATTGAATTCTAATATTTAATGATCAAGTTATGGTCATTTTAATGTTAAAGTTCTATTTTCATGAAAGGGGGTCAAAACTTAATTTTTCCATATTCAAGAATCACATACAATTTTATACAATGCTTAATTTGATATATTTTAGCCCCATTGGGGTCATAGGATCATTAAAATGCAAAACATATGAAGTTTCAGTCATTTCTGACAGTTCTGGGCACTACGGCGCGCCGTAGCGCCTTCTAGCCGAAAGTTAGGCACTATGGCGCGCTGTAGCAGATCTCAGCACTGTGAAGCGCGTAGCGCTTTTAGGCGCCCCGATGCGCTTTCAGCGCTGCGGCGCTTTTAATTTAATTTCATCAAATTTATATGTTGCTGCGGTGCATTGTGGCGCGCTGCAGTGCATTGCAGTGGATTCAATTTCGAAACTCAGGTGCTACGGCGTGCGGTAGCGCCCGACGGTGATATTGCCTATGCAAAAACCATAACATGTCATCTTTCAGGCTGAAATACTCTCAACCTAGAGCACTTCACATGCGGTGTCATATACCAATGGAAAGGTATTTCCGAGACCTTTCTATCGATACCAAAATTGATATAAAATGATTATTCTAACTATGTAAACAATGGAGTTAAAGGTTTAAGTATGCAAGAAAGAGAAAAAATAGAGCATTTCATTTACAATGAAGTTTAATACCTTAATGAACTTTAATGGATTTCATACTCAATCACACACTTCTAAGGATGCAAAATAAGCATAAGAGTAAAATGAAGAAGTCATTGAATCCATTCAATGGAGAAAAGAAAGGTACCTTGGCTTTCAAATAGAAGAAGATGGAGGAATAGAGCTCTATTTTCTGCAGGAACTTGGGAGCTGAGGTTTTGAGGGCTTCTTCAGTAGCATAGCAATGGAGGAAGGAGGAGAAGCTTAGGAGGATGAGAAGAGATTTCAGTTTGAGAGTAAATGGAGGAAGTGGAGAGCTATGAGTTGCCTTTAAAGGAGAGGGGAGCATGGACTTTATGATGGGATGAGCTCGACTCATTCCATCACAGGATGGGAGGAGATGGCTTGGGTGGTAAATGAAGAGGGAGGAAGATGGCTTGCATGCATATGAGAAGAACGGAAGGGGGAGGTACTAATTTCAGTGGGTGTGGGTCCCAGCCGAAGAAAATAAGAATTAAGGAAATGGATTTTAATTTAATTTGATTAATTAATTAATCTCTAAAAATTTAATTTTATAAACAGGCTTCGAAAAATCCCAAAATATTCACCCCTAGCTAATTTTGGGGTGAGGAATGCAACGGCGAAGTCGGATTTCGATTCCGACGAGTATTTAATTTTCTTATTTTTCGGGGTATTTAATTACATTAAAATATTCGATAAAATCCGACAACTTTTAAACGCGTCCAAAATATCACCCCAACTTAATTTGGAGATGACGATCACAATGGCGAAGTCAAATTTCAATTTTGAGGTCAAATTATATATCTCAATTTTCCATTAATTATATATTAAATTATTCGATGGATTTTTGATAACTTCTGATTGCCACTAAAACATCACCCTTAGCTAATTTTAGGGCAATGAGTGCAATGGCATAATCCGATTTTTATTCTGAGGTCAAAATAATTAGGTCAATTTCCAGGGTTCCTAAAATTCATAAAAATTAGGATTCGATCCATTTGCCTCCTGATTTGGACTAGGTCTTGGTGGTGAACTCCTAATAACTTAATTAATATATTAAGATCAAAATTAGGACTTAGATTAGTCCTAATTAACTAGGGTAATAACTTGGGTTAATACTGGGGTCCTACGAGCAGATGGATGAGGGAAAAACGGGCTCCACCGGGGACACGCGGCGCGATCCCATTGGATGCGGGGAAACTAGCGGGACCTACGGACTGCATTGACTGAAGCAGTGGGGTCCACAGCTCTGACGGCCTGACGCAAGCAGGACCCGCGTTAATTGGCGCGTGACACGTGGCTTGCAGCTCAGGTTCCGTGCGAGTCGGGTCTGACCCGAAGACACTCGCCTTCCCGCACGGCTCAAAGAGGTAGGGCTCAAAAAATAGGCGGCCTCCTGGCGATGCGGGACGTCGACTCGCATGCCATTGGATCGGCCTCGATGAGGCTTATTTACCGATGGTCTAATCGAGTGTGGGGGTGTACTAGGCAGTCAATGATTATTAACCATAGGTATACTCGACGGGGCGAAGGAGTGTATGAGATTTCACTGTGGAAGATCCTTCAAATTCGATCGAACGGTCCAACAATGGATCAACCAAGTTTTATATCAATGCAATCTAGCTAATGAAATAAGCATACATGGATTAATAATGAAGATTGCAATAGGATCAAGGTAGGATAGGGTACTTGGAGAACGGATGGTTTGGGCGAGTTCCTGGGTTCGGGCCTCTTCTACGTCCACTAGGGTTCCCAAACTTGCAACAAGCGCGGCTCACACATGTTGAGGAGGACTTAAGGAAGGTGTGGCGAAGACAACGAGGCTAGGAAGGCACCGGATAGGGTAGGGCCGGGGCGGACACGCCGCATGTCAGCGGGCCAAACACATAGCGATGTAGCTGAAGGAGAGGACGCGTCAGGACCGTCTGATCTTTTTTCAGACGGTCCGGATCGGCCGTTCGATCGGATGGATAATCCAAACGGTGCGAGCAAAAGTAGAGAAAGATGTTAGGGTGATAAAGGTGCTGCGGATTTTTAAATAATAATTCAAATAATATTTTAATTAATTCAATATTTTAAATCTTGATTTCATTAATTAAAATTAATTAATTAAATGACTTCCAAAAATTTCCAAATTTTCACTCCTACCTAATTGAGGGGTGAGGAACGCAACGGCGATATCAGATTTTTGTTTAGATGAGTATTTTATCTTTCTAATTTTTGGGTATTTAAATATTATTAAAATATTTAACGGAATTTCGACGACTTCCATTTGCCACCAAAACATCACCCCTAGCTAATTTGGGGGCAATGAGCACAATGATGAAGTTCGATTTTTTATATGAGGTCAAAATAATTAAGTCATTTTCTAAGGTTTTCTAGAATTCTCATAATTAGGGTTTGATCCATATGACCCCTGATTTGGATTAGGTCTTGGTGGTGAACTCCTAATGACTTAATTAGTGCACTAAGATCAAAATTAGAAATAAGATTAGTCCTAATTAGATGGGGTAACAACTTGGATTGTTACAACTAATTTGGAGAAGAGGAACTCAAAAATGCAATCAAAATTTAATTTGAAGATCAATTAAATTTAATTGATTTTTTAGGTCACTAAATTAACTATTTAGTTAATTGCTCTAAACAAATTTCGATAAACCCCAAATTCCTAGGGTTTGATCCTAATGAGATTTAGAACCTAATGGCACAAGGTTTAAAATCTAACTAAGCACATATTAAATAGTGTAACAACCTAGAGTTGTTTTCATGTACTTATTGGAAAGCGAAGCAGAAAGGTGGTGGAGAATCACCTATGAGGTCACATTTGAGAGTATGGATCCAAAGGATATTCCTTGGGGAGAGTAGAACACAAATACATGGATTATCGCACAAGATAGATAAGACGTGAGCCATTTTACAGTTTCAATCAAGCCAAGTTATCATCTCCTAAGACATGACAACTAAGTTGTCTAACGCTGAAAGTAACTAGTGGGAATAGCATATAGACACTTGACATATATCTAACTATACTTGGATAAGAGATGATGAAGCATGTTTTGATAAACATCAGCTAACAAAAATTCAAAATAAAAAAATTAGCATTGACATTTTAAAAAGAAATAGTATTTTTCTTTGAAGCATTTTGATATCACAATTCCTTTGTTTGATGAAGTGACCAATGGTTGTAGTATTTCTTTAGTTTCTCTAGTTTTTTTTTTATACCCATAAAAAAAATAACCCACTTTAAAGTATTGCTATATTTGCTCCAAATTATCTTATAAAATATATTGATGACTAAGATTTAGGGAGTTAAGTGAAATAAAATTTTTTATTAAATTCACTTTTGCTTATGAGACTCATAAAAATATATTTTTTAAATCTTAAATTTTAATCATTCATATATATTTTTGGATGATATTTGAAAGTTAAGTAATATTTTTTTTTTTTTTTTTTTATAATAATTGAAATTCAAATTTAAGTTAATGATTATCTAATATCTAACAAAAGCGATAGGCATGAAATCATTTTCCTTTTTGTCCCGAGGTAAAAGCCTGCTTCTATTTATTGGTCCATTCGCATCGTTCGCTAAAGCCGACGAAGGATGGCAAAAGCGCCGACGAAGATGATGCAACAAATATCAACCAAAGTAGCTCTCCCAGCCGCCGCCGCGCTAACGCTTGTCCTTTTCTTATGCGGCGGCGCGGCAGCGGTGGCGGTTCCCGCAGAATTTATTCGGTCTTCTTGCAAGGTAACGCGGTACCCCAACCTGTGCGAGCGGTGCCTCTTTCAGTACGCGCCACCGCTGCGGCGGCGCAGCCCGCGGCTGCTTGCGCGCGCAGCTCTGGTGGTCACAGCAGACGGCGCCCAAACCGCCTCCGCCTTCGTTCGACGGCTGCGGGCGGGCGGACATCCTTCGGTAGCTGCAGTGCGCGACTGTATCGAGACTCTGGCCGACGGTGTTGACCGGCTGCGGCAGTCGGTGAGGGAGATGGAACGGATGGGCCGGTACGGAAGCGGATCGTACCGCCGGCACATCGGCAACGTGCAGACGTGGGTGAGCGCGGCCCTCACGGATCAAAACACGTGTCTGGACAGCCTGTCGGAGGACCGCTCGGGCGGCGGCGCCCGGCTTGCGATCGGTCCGCGGGTGGTGCGGCTGACACGGTTAACTAGCAATGCTCTCGCGCTGATCAATCAGCTCGACCCGCAAATGATTGATTGATTGATGGATGGATGGATGGATGGATGAGATATCTGCAGTAATGAATAGAGTGCGTGAATGGGCCCCTATGGCACAATCTCGTTTCGATGCATTTATGTCCATATGTAAAAAGTGGGTGAGTTACAGAATAATTTAGAAATGGAAATGTGTGAGCGGATAAAAAAAAATTGCCTGAGGTACTCTTTGAAAATTGCTCTTTAATCTCAAAGTAATCAAAGGTAAAAGATTTAGAGAGTTGTTAAGATTTTCTTAAAAATAAATTATATCAAGCGGTAGAAATTAAGGCCACTTGTTGTAATTTGATTTGAAGTTTATTAAGGAAACCCGCCCCCATAGAGAGAGATTATATAAAATATTTTAATGAAGTCGGTGAGCAAATAACATTAAGTTGCGCCGAGCAAATAGAGTCAAGAGTTTCCACTGCATCAGGCAAGATTGTGAATTCATAAAAGCAGCCTGAGTTCCATCTTGGCGGCTGTTTGGGGCTCATTCATTTTGTAATAATCTTATGTTATTACCAGACTCAATCTAGTGATGAGCTTTTAAAAATGTTTGGAGATCATTTAGACAAGAGCTATCATACAGCTCCTTCCTCGCTGAGCACCGAAATTATCCCTCTTACTTATTCTCTCTGCTGAGCACTTTCACCTTCTCAGCCAAGAGGCCGCAACCCTCCTCTCTCAGCTAGGCGCTGAGCAAATCGTCTCGGATCCTTCTTTTGACTTTGGAGGTGCAAATCCATGCTTTCAGATTTTTTTTTTTGTTGTGATTAAATGCTTTAAGTTCAAGTTATCTAAATGCATTGATCCGACTTTATCGTCTCCTGTAATTGATATCAAATTCATGCATGTGTTGTTTTCAGATGGGATAATAAAAATAGTTTTCTTTTTTAGATCTTACGTTGATGTAAACCTTTTTTGCATGTGATGCGTGCAATTTATGAATGGTTAAAATTAGGTTATGTATCACTCATGTTCTTGTTCATTCAGAGTTTGAGTCATCTTTAATAATACGATCAAATCAACTTCAGTAAAAATGTAGAAATCGTATCTAATTCTTGAGGAAAATTTATTTGATTTGCTTATAGAATCAATAATTATTGCTTTTATTAGGATATTAGCTGTTTTACTTATAAATTCATATGCATGCAGCCCTCCTCGTTGTAGTTAATCAATTTTGTAATAATGGCTTATGTGATAGTAGGCTTGCATGTCTTCTAGAATAATTAACACAATGGCTTATGCTAGTTAAGTTATCATGTTTAAAATCCTATATAAATCATAACTTTGATTGTTTGAAGCTAGGAGAAATTCATGTTATTTCTTTATCATGTTGTCTAATTATTCAGAAGATGCAAAGCTTTCTTTTATTTTAATAAAGTACCTAATAATAATGTCCCAATTAAATATTCATAAAGTAATAGTGATTAATCTTAAATAATGATCTAATGGTGCTCTTGAGACTATCCTAAGGAATCATATTCTTATACTTCCATCCATTTTAAGGAATTGATTATTATTGAGCTATCATATTCTATCATGTAAATCCCTCTCTTGCATGTGATTGTATCTGGGACAATTATTGCAAGGACAGTGAAAGATGTTTCATCTCAACTAGAGCATTAGAACTGCAAATCCAAATCTTCATTAAGGTACGTAAGTACTTAGAACTTGTATTGAGTTCTAATAAATTAAATCATTTATTTAGTCCTATGTTAAATACGTACATCACTTGCATAGTTCTTATTGCCATTTTTGTGCTTTTACTTTCTCGAATTCTATGTTAACTTTCATTCATTTTGCAAGTTATTTTAAAGGATTAAGGTGTTTTAATTATATCATGAATGCTTAATTTTATTAAACTATCATATATCCCTAATTAAACCTAAAAGAACTTAAAATCTTGATCAAGTAATTTACACTTGATCTATGATCTTAGATTATTGTCAATAACACATCAATAATTCATTTGATTTGTCATTGATCTATAATGTAACTATTGGTCTTAAGTTGATAAGGTTAGGGGTTAACACCTAATCTATCTGATTAAGACCCAAATTCTTAATCTCTTAATCAATCAACCTGATTGTAAGATAATTTGACTGACATAATTCCAATAATCTATTTGATTTGGCATTAATCTTAATTCGCTGAACTAGAAGTGCTAAGGAAATTAAAGAACTTGTATGATTAAGTATCTAAACTCGAGCTTAAGATCTTTTGATTTTTTTTTATATAAGCCTCTTAGCATAAGAATAATATTAAAATCATACTGATTTATTACAAAATTAAATCTTAATAATACTCTTGATTATACCCCATAATTATAGTATAGAACTTGATTAGATGGGGCCACATATCTGATCAAATCAAAATAAGTTATTGAATAATCCCTTAAGATTATATTTAGTATTTAGATATATGAAATCTTGATGATATTACATTAGGTTTTATGTGATAATAATACTAGCTTTAATTATCTTTAAACCAATGAGGTAGGAAAGACTTATTGTGTTATCATGAGGTAGAAGCTTAGATTATCCTACTTGATCGTAGAAGTTGATCTTAAATCCTTATGGTTAAATCACCTAAATTACTTAGAATGAGATTTATTTTATGTGGTAGTAGCCTATATTGGGTGGCCACTTAGTCACATCCTTGAAGCTTTGTGTAGGATGTATCCCATTTGAATCTTAGATTCATAGTTTTGGGAATCCATATTGATTAAATATCATTGGTGTAACTTAGATTATTGGCTGAGTATAGTGATGTAGATCCATAGAGCTGGGTCACTCCAGCAATATTCAGTATTGGCAAGTCATTATAAGTAAGACTTATCTTGTGCTATCCTACGGGCTTAGGCAGATATAGTCCATTTAAAGTAAATTAATCAATTCTAAGAGTGTTATAATTAGTGAACAGATCCTTAATTTGGGAAAATAACTGTGATAGGGTTCTGCCTCCTATCATTGTTTGTGGCAATTAATGCAGTTATGAGCAAATTAAGTATCTAAAGACTCTTCTTAAGACACTATTAGCATGTTATATTTAGGGAAATGAAATCCTTAGTTTGAAGGAATAACTGTGATAGGGATTTACCTCCTATCGTTGTGTGTGACGATAAGTGCAGTTATAAACAAACTAAGTATTTCAAATCACCCTCTTTAGAACACTAAGTATGCTTGTAATTTATGTATTTAACAGCTTAGTTTGAAGAAATAACTGTGACAGGGTTCTGCCTCCTATCATTGTGCATGATGATACGTGCAGTTATGAGCAAACTAAGTGTTAAATTCACATTTCTTGGGAACATACAACAATGTGTATATAATCTTTCCAGCTAATAATTTTAGGTAAAATACTAAGTAAAACTAATTATTGAAATTAGAAATAGGAGTCATAATCTATTTAGATGAATTCTGCACAATAGAGATATTAGATTCATTATCTGCTTTAAATTATTTTTTAGATTTCTGAATTTTAAGTCATGTAGACATAGAAGCATGAGCATGATCATAAGCATAATGTATGAGTATTAGTGATGTTTAATAGATTATGGAATGTTATATATATATTAATTGGGGAATTTGCAGGATGACTAGTACTGGATTCCCAACTGGATATATATAGGCATTGTACCGTACGATTCATAGCAGTTCAGTGATATATTGGTTACATATCATGACATTTAGTTCCGTGGCATATACAGATACATTTATTCAGTGGCATACAGCATACCTTCACATATACCTTATTCAGTTTCAGATTATTTACTGTCTTTTATTTTCGGTATTCAGCTTTACATTTCAGTGTTACATTACTTTACTGCAATTTCATACAGTTTCAAGTTTTTCAGTTACTTTACTGCTTTTCAGCTATTTGGTTTATACTTTCAATTATTTTACAGTATTTCTACAATTTGAATTTCTGTCTTACTCTTATGCTGAATAATACCTTTTAAATGCAAGAGTATGTTATTTTTCAGCTTAATTGTGCTTAGACTTTATAAGTTTAATATATATATTTTCTTTGTTAGCTTGGCCCTGTCATATATGTACATATGGCAGCATCAGGATTTAGCTCAGACTTTGTGCTTGGGTGTGCTTGCGATAGAAAGTCAAGTGAGGTTGGTGTACCACAAAGAAGAAAAAATTGCTGATAGTAATCTTTCTGTTGCCCTTATGTAAATTTAAATGTAATAAATGAATTGCCTTCTTATTATTCTGCATTTTATGTATTGTATGAGAATAGATAGATGTGGATATTGTTTGTATGCCTTTTTTATTATCTTATATACTACTTTACTTATGTTTCTGCAAAGACTTTGTTGTCACAACTCAAATTTATTATCCAGCTTAATGTTAGCTTAATCATATCATAAGTATCATTATATTAAGTTCATCTAGCCATTAGAATCAAACCTTGAAAATTTGGAGCAATTCGAAGCTCAATCAATTGCTTTGGATTATTTTAATATTTAATTAATTAGAAAATTGAGATATTTAATTTTACATTAAATTCGAAATCCAACTTCGCCGTTGTAATCGTCACCCCCAAATTAGCTATGGGTGATATTTTGGATGCGTTTGGAAGTTGTTAAACTTTCACAAATATTTTAATATATTTAAATACCCCAGAAAAAAAGATAATTAAATAATCATCGGAATCGAAATCTGACATCGCCGTTGAATTCCTCACCCCCAATTTAGCCAGGGGTGAATTTTTGGGATTTTTTGGAGCGCATTTCAAAAATCTGAATTTTTAAATAATTAAAGAATTGAATAATTATTTATTCTTATTTCTTCCTATTTTCTAATTTTCTCTCTCCTAGTTGGCTATGTTTTCGGCTGGCCTTTCCCTTAAATTGGCACCCCCTTACTCCCCATCCTCTTCCCCATACTTGATGGGAGAGAGCTTGCCTCTTAGCTCCATAGGCCCTATCCTTCATCCCATCATCCTCTTCTCTTTTATTAAGGAAGCTCAGCCCTTCCTCTTCTTTTTTGCTATCAAGATAAATCTCTAAAGCTCCTCCCTCTCCCTCCTTCATTGTGTGCTTGCTGAAGAAGAAGAAGTCCAGCTCCTCTCCAAAATTTTGAAGAAAAACAGAGATTCTTCTTCTTCTCCTAAAGGCTAAGGTACCAATTTGCTCATCTTCCTTATCTCATTCATGCTATTATTATGCTTGATTGTATCATTAGAAATCTATAAGCATGTATGGAAGCCATTAAGGCTCTTTAAAGCATCACATTTCATTGAAAGAAAACTGTTCTATTTTTAGTGCATTATGCACACCCTGGCCTTTATCACCATTGTTTGTATAATTAGAATGATCAGTTTGTACCGATTTTGGTGTCAATGGAAAGGTATCGGAAATACCTTTCCATTGATATATAGCACTGCTCATAGAATGCTCTATATTGAGAGTATTTGAGCCCGAAATAAGGCTCTTTACGGGTTTCGCACGGGCGAAATTACCATCTGGCGCTGCAGCGCACTGCAGTGCCAGAGTTGCAGGAACTAATCCGCCATAGCGCGCTATAGCGCGCCATAGTGCTCTACAATGCGCCGTAGCATCATAATAACTTGCAATGTGTAAGAATATATTTTTGATAAAAATAATGTAAATTCACCGCAGCGCGCTACCGCGCGCCATAGCTCGCCGTAATGACTGCATTATGAAACTCAAGCATCGTAGCGCACCACAGCGCCTGAAAGCGCTGCGACGCGCCAGTAGCGCCCCGATCCCTAAGTTCGCAATCATTAGGCTAAGGAGTGGAGTGTCACTCTGGCAAATCCCTAACTTATAATTGGATTAGGTAAGGTCCACAATCCAATAATAGGGGAAGGATGTGCACTTAATATTTATGAAAATTAGTCACTAAATCTATATATTCATACAGAGTGCAGAAGCAATAAGAAGTAATGATTACATCCATTCACCATACATCAACCATGAAATAAAATGAAATAGCTCAAAAAATAATAATGTGCAGAAAGTAAACACAGTCACGAGTACCTGTATTATTACATCATTTAATTAAAGTTTAAAAGACTGAAAATAATAATATCACTTGTCCTCACAATAAAGAAAAAGGCAACTAGAGGTCTTCTGCACCAAGCTGTTGCACCTTCTCTAAATAAGACTCCTCCTCAGGCACTGGCTCCTCAAACTAAACAAGATCTGACATTGTCGGTTTCACAATGCCAGGGCCCTAGCCAATAAAAGAAAAATCTTATTAGATAAATTGTCTAAGTATATTTTAGGTAAATAATTTATTAAGCATTCATTAATATCACAATTTTATTCTAAATCAAATGAAACATCTATCTAGCATGAGAGCAAGTAAGCATACAATGGATGATGATTAGTTATAAATATAATATTTATAACTAAATAAGAATTGAGGTAAAAGCACACCTCAAGTAAACTAAACAAGGTAGGGCATACATATATAATACAGTAAGTAAAAATACTGAAAAGAAAAGTCTAACTTAAACATATTGATGATCATATAACATATGTTAATTTAAAATATAAATCTGAAGTGGTACATATAATAAGTAGTAAAGTTTAGCATCCTATATATGCATCTACTCAGGTAAGCGGGTAACATAGGAAAAATATAGCTAACCGAAATAAAATGCATCAACAATATAATAAACAGAAAGCTGAAAAATTGTAAAGAATGTACAAACTGCCATATCAGAAAGAATTAGCTAATCTGGCCCAATAAATTCCCATAGCCTTTATGGGCTAGGGCAAACATAATATCACAATATATTATAATATGATTGAAGAGGCAGATAATACTATGCAAATATCTCTTAGTTATTTTACTTTTATTTCTGTGAATAATTTCAGAAATAGCTGAGGAGTCAAGCACGTCTACAAGTGTAATAACCCAAACTCTTAAGCACCAAAGTATTGTTCGCTTTGGCCTGAAAGGCCTCACAGTTTTGCCCATATAAGATAACTTCCCAGCAGGTCACCCATTCTGAGAGTGCTCCCACATGAGCACGCTTAACTTTGGAGTTCTTATAAGGAACTCCACCGTTATCTGAAAAGGCGTCTCGATGTTTAAGAGTTTCACTTATTACTACTTAAGTGGGTCATCACAATCTCCCCAACTTAAGTAACTGACGTCCTCATCCTCGTCAGTATCCACACACAGATCCAAGAACCATCCACTGGGTAGATAGGACTGGAGGTGACCGCTACAGGCGCAAGAGGTACCCACAATCATGTAGCATCTTAACCATCATGAGTTCAAGAGGCTGCTCACATGAAGTGGTATTTTGCCCTGTATAGCACTTAGCTCCTATTTGACACCCTATAGTTTGCTCTGATACCATTTGTAACAGCCCAAACTCTTAAGCACCAAGGTATTGTCCGCTTTGCCTGAAAGGCCTCACGGTTTTGCCCATATAAGATAACTTTCCAGCAGGTCACCCATCCTGAGAGTGCTCCCACATGAGCACGCTTAACTTTGGAGTTCTTATCAGGAACTCTACCGTTATCTGAAAAGGTGCCTCGATGTTTAATTGTTTCACTTATTACTACTTAAGTGGGTCATCACAACAAGAGTGAACGGGTCCCAAGCTTAACACACTCTCCTCAATGAGTGATGTTAAGCATCCTGATCTCTCCTTACACTTGTCCGTTGGAGTAATGTGCACCATAATCCACCATGTACTGAACCCAAATGCAAATGTTTTCCTAATATTTTAAGTTTTTATTTTTCACGCAACAATATTTTTCTTATATGATATGTTCGAAGAAAAATAAGCACAAAGTTTAAGAAATACGTAGCACAAAATCAAGTAGTAAGCAAGGGACTCTACTAAACATGGTGATATCATTTATTATCTAATGTAAATGCTCTAAATATTCCATATTATACAAGTTCAGGATCTCTAATTCTTACTATCGAGTGTAACTTAAAAGTATGTCCTTATAAGTTACAAAATATTAGGACTAGCTAGGTCCTAATATGATTAAATTAATGTCTACTATAAGAAATTATCACAACCTAGTTTATGAGTTTAGACGTTCTAAACTAAAAGTTTGTCCAAAATCTACTAAGCTAAAGATTATGGATTAAATATCACGAGATTGGGCTTAATCACATAATTCCAAGGGTAAGACTTAAGATCTATGTTAAATCTAATGTGAACTAATAATTGAGGTAAATCTCATTAAGCAAATTAGATTTAATAGGATAAATCTCCTATTCTAAATCTAATGTTGAAAGACAAAATAATCCAAATAAGTTGTAAAATCTAAAAACTAATAAAACTAAGGATTCATTTATTGAATAACCCCATTATTTAATGAATAAAATCTAACCTAATATTTAATCCTATCCTTAAGGAATGGATCCTTAGGTGAAGTGAGGATTCTTAATGATAAGACTTGGAAAATTTCTAAAAATTAATTGAATTTTTTCACACTTACTGATTTTATTTAATTAGGGAGGTTAGAGATGAGTTTTAACTAAGTAAGGCATATTAACCTTACTTAGGAATTTTCAAACTTAAAATTGAGATATTTTACAAACTATCCCAATTGAGAGATTTATGACTTAAATTGATCATAAATCAGTTATATTATTAATTTTAATAATTTCAAAGGGTATTTTAAAGGTTAAGGATATTTAACCTAAATTTTGGGTAAAATGATCATTTTGCCCCTACTTAAGGGTCCAAAAAGCTAATTTTTAATTAAGGGCTCTATATTAGGATTTCTTACTGTCAAATGATTTCTTACTATCTAACATAAAGATAGACAATAAATGCATCAAATTTGGATAAGAAATGAGTCATATAGATCCAAACTAAGGTTTTTAACCTAAGGGGCATTTTTGTAAATTACACCTAATAAAATCTAAATTTTTATACAGTTTACTATTGGTTACTGCTCAAGGATTTTATAGAGTCCAAGAACACTATATTATGAGGTCTAATGAATTAGTTATAGCCATTTTAATTATTAAGGACAATTTGGTAATTATCTAGCTAAGGGGGTAAAAAGCTAACTTTTTTATTTGATGTCCAAATTCAGCAAACTCAGTGGCTATAACTTTACTATATCACAGTGAATACTTTAACTAGGAGTAGACCCAAATTGAGCTTCAATTGGTCAAGTTATGATGTAATTAAGGTTAGGGATATTTTGGTCATTTTTTTATTTTTTTTCTAGGTAAATATTATTTTAGATTAATGTTGGCACAGAAATTCTAAGCTATCAAGCACTTTAAATGTTTCGATTTGGAGTCTAAATGACTAAGATATGATTAAATAAATTTTCTGGACATTACGGCGCGCTGTAGCGCCCGATGGTGATTTCACCTGTGCGAAAACTGTGAATGGTCACATTTTGAGCTCAAATACTCTCAATCCAAAGAATTTTAAGAGTGGTGTCATATATCAATGAAAATGTTTTTCTGATACCTTTCCATTGACACCAAAA
Source organism: Gastrodia elata (assembly GCA_016760335.1). Classification (NCBI taxonomy): domain Eukaryota; kingdom Viridiplantae; phylum Streptophyta; class Magnoliopsida; order Asparagales; family Orchidaceae; genus Gastrodia; species Gastrodia elata. The sequence continues at coordinate 47,025,148 of CM028671.1, read as the reverse complement.
TTGGCATGAACGAATCATCCTAGCTATATGAGCAATGGTGATAAATGCAGGGGTGTGCAGAACGGACGGAAAATAGAGCATGAGGTATATTACTTTGAAGAACTATAACAGCTTTCATACTTAATCATGGATGTATAAATATGCAAATAAGCATAATTGAGGAATGAAATGATCAAGGAAGGAGAACAAATGAGTACTTTAGCCTTTAGAAGAGGAAGAAGGAACCTTGGAAAGCTTGGAGGAGGAACTTCTTCTTCTTATTCTTTAGCACAAAGCTCAATAATGGGGGGAAGGGTGGAAGCTTGGGGAGCTTTATCTTGATAGCTAAAAAATAGAGAGGAAGAGCTGAGCTTCCATTTATAGAAGAATAAGGAAGAAGGAAAGCCATCATGAGCTAGGAGGGAGGGAAGGAAGAGGGATGGCCATAGCCATCAAACCTTGCTATTATAAAGAAGGGGGAAGGAAGAGGGATGGCTATAGCCATCAAAGCTTTCAATTAATGAGGGAGAAGGAGATGGTTTAGCTGAAAGTGGAGGTAAGGACCAGCCGAATGGAATAGACAACTAGGAGAGAGAAAGAAGGAAAAGGAAAAAAAATGCAATTATGAATAAATAACTATTTATTCCTTTAATTAATTAAAATTTATGATTTTAGAAACGAGCTCAAAAAATTCTCAAAAATTCACCCCAAGCTAATTTGGGGGTGACGATTGCAACGACAAAGTCGGATTTTGATTCCGACGATTATTTAATTATTCTATTTTCCGGGGTATTTAATTATATTAAAATATTTACAAAAATCTGACGACTTTCAAATGCGTCTAAAACATCACCCCTAGCTAATTTGGGGGTGATGATCTCAACGGCAAAGTCGAATTTTGATTTCGAGGTCAAAATAAATACCTTAATTTTCTAATTAATTTAAATATATTAAAATATTCAAGAAAATTCAATGACTTCTGTAAAATCTCAAAATTTCACCCTTAGCTAATCTGAGGGTGAGGATTGCAACGGCAAAGTTGGAATTTAATTATGACGAGTATTTAATTTTCCTATTTTTGGGGTATTAAAAAATATTAAAATATTCGTCGAAATTTCGACAACTTTCGATTGACTCGAAAGCATCACCCCTAGCTAATTTGGGGGCAATGAGCACAATGGCGAAGTCCAATTTTTTATCTGAGGTCAATTTATATAGGTCATTTTCCAGAGTTTTTGGATTTTCCAAAAAATCAGGACTTGATCTATTTGACTCCTGATTTGGATTAGGTCTTAGTGGATGACTTCTAATGACTTGATTAACATTTTAGGATCAAGATTGAGATGGAGATTAGTCTTAATTGACAAGAGTAACAACTTTGGTTGTTACAGCGCCACATTGCCGAAACCCGCCATCGCGCGCCGCAGTGCCTGAATGCGCTGCGGTGCGCCACAACGCTGAAACCAGTAGCAACGCGCTTGAGCGCCCAAAAGCGCTTCCGCGCGTTATAGCGCACCGTAGCACCCATAAATTTTTGAAACTGCCTAGAAATGGCTGAAATGGCAAAAACTTCGATCTTTTTATATTTTAAGGTCCCTAGGACCCTAATGGGACTGAATTAAATTAAATTTGAACCTAGTTTTGTTAAAATTGAGCATTGCATAAAATTCTATATGAATATTTAATTTGAAAATTTGCCCTTTTCAATATGCGCTTAAAACCTATTATATGTCATAAACATCTTGTGTCAAATGTTAAAGATAAGATCATTGATTTCTTATATTAACCAAGTATACCTTTAGATCTTTGATTTTCTCTTATATAAGACTATTAGCATAAGATGGATAATAAAATTTTAATAATTTATGAAATGATCTAACTCTAATAATATCTTTGATTTCAACCCATGATTGTAGAATAGAAAATGATCAGATGAATTTTAATCATCTGATCTGATCACTTTTATCCAAGTCTAATAAGTAAATCTTGAATGTTAACTTAAGAAGTAGAAAAGTGAGATCTCAAGGGTCTTGCTATAGGATCGTTCTTGAAATATTTAAAGATCTTAATTATTGATACATTGAGATAGGAAGAACTTTTGTAACTTATTGAGGTAGGAACTTAGATGATCCTTCATGATTTTAGAAGTTGAACTTGATACCTTGTGGTAGGAACCACCTCAAGCACTTAGAATGGAACATTTCCCTTACGATAGAAATCAATATTGAGTGATCTTTTGATCACATCCTTGGAGCCTTGTGTAGGACTCACCCATTTAGAGTAAGGATTAATAGCCTTGATGAATCATTATTGATTAAATAGAATTTTCTGAACCCATATTATCGGTTAGGTATAGTAGGGTATACCCATAGTACTGGAGTATTTCAATAGTATTCAAAAATGGTTAAGTCACTCTAAGTAAGATTTATCTTTGTGCTATCCTACGGGCTTAGGCGGATACAACCTCGCTTAGAATAAATCAATCAATCCTAAAAGTGCTATAAATAGAGACACATTCCTTAGTTTGATTAAAATACAAATTGCTATCGGGTGATGCCTCCTAGCAAAGATCGCTTCAATATGTGTGGCTTAAACAAACTAAGTAATTCGAGTCACCTTTTTTAAGATACTAAGTATGATTGTGAGTTGGGCATCCTAATGACTTAGCTTGAGATACAAATCACCATCGGGTGATGCCTCCTATCGAATATCGCTTTGTTAGGGTGGCTTAATCAAACTAAGTGTTAAGGACCACCTTTCTTGCAAACATACTAATTATGTGTATACAATCATCCCATCTATTAATTTTTAAGTAAACTCTCAACTTTAACAAATTATCGAAACTAGAATATATGAGACATAATCCATTTACTAGGATTCTGCATAATGGAGACCCTGAATTCATTATCAGATTTCAAAGCATTTTCTAGATTTTTGGATTTACCTCATGTAGCTTAGAAGCATGAGCATGAGCATAAGCATGATGTTGAGTATCGGTAATGATGTATGAGTATCAGTGATGATTTATGGGTTACTGAATGTTGCATATATTGACTGGGAAATTTTAGGATACATCGGCATCACAGTTCCTAACTGGATGTATGTATACATTGGACCATACGGCTCATAGCAGTTCAGTGATATTTTGGTTGCATATGACAGACTGTAAATACACATCTGCGCTTGCACGCAAGTGTACGTGATCTGAAGTAATAAGTGGAAAGTGTGACTTTCTGGGAATTTATCAAACCACAGAGAATTGGTTGATTTGGCACTAAAGTATATCTATTCTCACTAATGTTTAAGCTATAGTTTATATTAGTTGGTTGGTCTAAAATTAGCACGAATATTCACTAAGTAAATAATAAGATTTAAAGAAAGCGGAGAGTTGGGCCCATCCCACATGCAATAATATAATACTTGTGTGGATTTGTTTCTCAAGCTTTATCATTTAGTTTAATTGAAATCAAGTGCACATTGTTGTCCTTTAGTCTAGCTCAAAGGCTTATAAGTTCAAATCTCGTGCACAAAATGAACTCACATTCGGTTCTACTTTAGCACAAAGATTCTTGAGAATTAAAGTTAATTCATTTTCTCCTTATTTAAGGAGAGTTTAAATTTTCTTAAATCTCAAGATCTCGCAAGCATTGATTTTCCACTATGAGCATCACTTCGCATCTCATATAGTTGAGATGAGAGAATCACATGTTGGGCTCAATGACTATGTCACTTAGTTCATGAGCACTCAACGCTTCATTTCTCAATCTCAATTATGTGGAGCTAAGGAGCTCAAATAGTGGGTCTTAGCATTACTTGCATCAACTCTTTGGTTGAGCTTAGATTGAGGTGTATTGAGCTCAAGATCCTTCTCATATGGTTCTAAGCATCCATGCACTCAAAATCTAGCATCCAACCAAAGGTGAGCTAAGGAGCACAAGACTATTAGATCTTGGATTCTTTAGTTCTTTTCTCAGAAATACATCAAGACTAATTTGATAGAAATTTCTTATTAAGGCATTTAAATCACAATTACATCATGCTTGAGAGAAAACATTCACACAATAATATTACATCATGCAAAATAGGACTTCATCCCAACCCTCCCCAAGGAGAGTTTAGCTACTCATTACACAAAAAAATAAGGAAAACACATACATAGCAAAAGACCCTTTCATGGTTATTAAAAAGAAAATACAAGATTGAGTTTAGAAGATACTAAGAACGCTCCGTAGAAGTTCTCCGGAATTCTTCTTCTCCTTCTAATTACCTTCTCCTTAGGATGCTAGTGCTGCCTTCTTCCTCTTCTTCCTTTGCAAAAAGCTTGCTTTGTCACCATTGGGGAGTTCTCTCTTCCTTTGGCTCTCCTCTTTACTTAGGCAATTTTTGCTAAAATTGTGAACCCTCCTCTAGTCAAGAGGAGGGGTATTTATAAGGAAGGGGGGATGCATGCTCCTCCTCAAGAGCAACCAAATTTCTCCTTTAAAAATACTAAATTCATCATTGCATTAATTTTTAAATTAGGGTGAGGTGATAATAATCCCATTGTTTTAGCCACACATCACCTCAAAGCTCTACAAAAATGGCTGCTACAAGATATGGTGGCTGGAGACAACATTCAGGATAGAGGTCATGTCTCTAGCCGCATTAAATGCTCTGACTGGAAAAAACATTCGGCGGGCCGCTGTAGCGCGCTGTAGCGCCCTGCTGCATGCCTTAGCATACCTTGGTTCCAAGCAATTTTAGCTAAGTTCTCCGTGAAAAACACTGTTCAATTAGTGCTTTTTTCCGATTGTATAGAGAAATATTTCTGCGGCTGCCCGCTGCCGCGCGCGACCGCGTGCTGTAGCGGTCAATTCCGCAAAAAATACTGTTCAATTAGTTGGGCGGCCCGATTTATATTGCCCAATTTTCCGTGATGAACCACTGCAGCGCGCGACCGCGCGCTGTAGCGGTAAATTCCGCAAAAAATACTATTCAATTAGTTGAGCCCCCATTTAATAATCATATATATTTCCGCGATACACCGTTGCAAGCGCGTGACCGCGCGCTGTAGCGGTGAATTCCGCAGAAAGCACTGTTCATTTAGTTGAGCCCCATTTAATAATCATATATATTTCCGCGATACAACCGCTGCAAGCGCGCGACCGCGCACTGTAGCGGTAAATTCCGCATAAAGCACTGTTCATTTAGTTGAGCCCCATTTAATAATCATAAATATTTCCGCGATACACCACTGCAGCGCGCGACCGCGCGCTGTAGCGGTGAATTCCGCAGAAAGCATTGTTCATTTAGTTGAGCCCCCATTTAATTATTATAAATATTTCCGCGATAAACCACTGCAGCGCACGATCCCGTGCTGTAGCGGTGAATTCTGCAAAAAATACTATTCAATTAATTGGGGGCCAGTTTCATATGGTTTAAATGTTTCCGCTGTAGTGGATTACTTTGTTATATTTTTTATAAAATTGCAGAAATGCCCTAGAGCTCATTTGGAATCAATTTCCTTGAAAAAGATAGAAATTTGATTTATGAACAATAAAAAATATCTTAAATAAATGAATTTTCCCCTTTATTTTAGATGTAATTTATGAATTCATCAGCATACTAGTATCATTCAGTAATATGGCATATTCAGATGCACAATTTCAGTGGCATACAACATAGTTTTATGTGCTATTACTCAATTTCAGATCAATTACTATTTTTTTGTTTACTTTTAGTGTTCAGTTTCTAGTACAGCCTTACTTTACTTTACTTCAGTTTTGTACAATTTTATACCATTTTATACCTTCTGTTACTTTACAGTTTTTCTACAATTTTATTTATATTTTGTAAATGCTAAATGAATAACTATAACTATTTAGATTAGTTTCGATGTGTTAGACTTATTGTCTAACACGGGGTATTTTTGGGATCCGGCAATTTGCTAGATCTTGAGCATTATATTAAGCCAGGTTAAGAGAGGACACACAGGAGTTCAGGAGGAGCCTGTAGAGCACTAGTGGACTCTTCTTCAACTTTACTTTTCTGCTTAGTTTATTTCATTTAAGTACTAAGCTTTTACGTCTATATTTTATTTAACTGTTTGTAATAATTTTTGATGTATTTGATCAATTATCTGGAGCTAAGGTATTTTCCAAGATCGATCTGCGATCTGGTTATCATCCACTAAGAGTTAAAGATGCGGATATAGAAAAGACAGCATTCAGAACACGTTATGGGCATTACGAATTCCTAGTAATGTTATTTGGATTAACTAATGCGCCGTCTATCTTTATGGACTTAATGCAGCGAGTACTAAAAGCATATTTAGATAAATTCGTCATCATCTTCATTGATGATATCCTAATTTATTCAAAGAGTTGTGCTGATCACGAGAAGCACTTGAGATTAGTTCTACAAGAACTCTGAAATCATTAGCTTTATGCAAAATATTCCAAGTGCAAATTTTGGCTTGACTCAGTTGCTTTTTTGGGCCACGTCATAGATGCGCAAGGAATTAAAGTAGATCAAAATAAAGTTAGCGCCATTTAGGAATAGTCACAGCCAAAGTTTGTGACTGATATCAGAAGTTTTTTGGGTTTGACAGGGTATTATAGAAAATTTATCAAAGGCTTTTCGCAGATAGTGTCTTTTTTCACAAAGTTGACTCAGAAGGTAGTGCCATTCTTCTAGAGTTCAGAATGTGAGAATGCATTTCAATTATTAAAAGATGCTCTTTCTTCTGCCCCAATTCTCATCTTACCTAAAGAAGGTTTGAACTGCCAAGTCTATATCGATTTATCTGGGATAGGCTTGGATTGTGTGCTAATGCAGGAAGGAAAGGTTATTGCCTATGCATCCCGCCAGTTGAAACCACAGGAGAAGAATTATCCTGTTCATGATCTCGAATTAGCTGTCGTAGTCTTTGCTTTAAAAATTTGGCATCATTATCTATATGGCGTCCAATGTTCCATATTTACCGATCATCAGAGCTTAAAGTATATTTTCACACAACCCAAACTCAACTGTCATCAGCAAAGATGGCTCGAGTTAATAAGCAATTATGATTTATCGATCCAGTATCATCTGGGGAAATCAAATGTTGTAGCCGATGCACTCAGTTGGCATGCTACACTCTCCTCCTTAATAGCTTCAAGCCCTTTAGAGGAAGAATTCAGAAGGCTTGATATCAGGCCAGTTCGTGGTGTTATGCTAAGCGAATTGATATCTATGAGTACCATCGAACTAACGTTTCATCGGGATGTCTCCATCTCCCAAATAAAGGATGAAGAGTATCTGAAATTTAAAATAGATATCGAAAGTGGCCATCGCTTTGATCTGCAGTTTAGAGATAATGTAATCTATCAAGGGGATCGCCTATGGATTCCCAAATCCATGCATCAAGAAATTTTAGTGGAAGGCCACAATTATAGTTACCAAGTACATCCTGGTAGTACTAAGATGTATCAAGACCTGAAGAAGTCATTCTGGTGGCCTGGAATGAAAAAAAGTGTGGCTAAATTTTTATCGAAGTGTCATGCTTGTAATTTAGTCAAGGCTGAACATCAGAAGCCTGGAGGACTTCTCCATCCTCTAGCAATTCTTGAATGGAAGTGGTTTGCTATTTCTATGGACTTCGTAATGGGTTTACCTAAATCATGGTCGGGTGTTGATTCAATTTGGGTCATTATCGATCGATTGACCAAATCGGCACACTTCATTCCAATGCGTCAAACCAAATCTGTAGAGAAATTGGTGAAGTTATATATCAAGAAAATCATCAGACTTCATGGAATTTCGAGGTCTATTGTATCTGATCATGATACTCGATTCACTTCTAAATTATGGAAAGCTGTACATCAAGACTTGGGAACTACACTAGCCATGAGCACCACTTTTCACCCTCAAACTGAGCGAGTTAATCAACTTCTTGAAGATCTTCTTCGCCTATGTATTTTGGATTTCAGAGGTTTTTGGGAAGATCATATTCTCTTGGTTGAATTTGCGTATAACAATAATTTCCAATACAGTATCGGTCTGGCTCCTTATGAAGCCTTGTACAGCAGAAAATGCAGTACGCCCTTAGCGTGGTATGAAACAGGCAATGTTCAGCTGCAAGGTTCAGATTTAGTTGAAGAAATGAATAATAAAGTGCAATTGATCCAGCAGAGGATTAAAGCAACTCAAGATCGCCAGAGTAAATATCACGATGCCCATCATCATTCTTTGGAGTTCAATGTTGGAGATTTTGTATATCTCAAAGTAAGCCCAATGAAAGGTGTATTTCATTTTGGAGTAACTGGAAAGCTCAGTCCTCGCTACGTCGAACCATTCAAAGTAATAGAGAAAATCAGTTCGGCAGCGTATAGATTAAAACTTCCTGAATATTTCTCTGCAGTTCATAATGTGTTCCATATCTTCTCTCTGCGGAGGTGTCTTCATAATCCTTCTCACCTAATCCAACTTCCAACAGTATCTCTTCAGCCGGATCTTTCTTATATGGAAGAGCCTATCAGAATTTTGGCTCATGATCAAAGGCGGTTGAGGAATCGTTCTATTCCCATGGTAAGGTCCAATGGAGTAATCCCTCTATTGAAGAATCCACTTGGGAAAAAGAGGCCAATATGTGACAGAAATATCCAAAACTCTTTGAAAATTCGAGTACCCATTAAAATTCTAAATTTTAGTTCTTAATTATCTTCATTTTCTTTTCCCTTCTTAGTAATAATGTCGAGGACGACATCATTTTTAAGTAGGAGAGTCTGTCACAACCCAAGGCTGTTACCTAGCTTAATTTTAGCTTAATCATATCTTAAGTATCATTCTATTAAGTTCATCTAACCATTAGAACCAAACTCTAAAAATTTGGAGTAATTCGGAGCTCAATCCATTGCTTTGGATTATTTTAATATTTAATTAATTAGAAAATTGAGGTATTTAATTTTACCTCAAATTCGAAATCTAACTTCGCTGTTGCGATAGTCACCCCCAAATTAGCTATGTGGGATGTTTTAAACGCGTTTGGAAGTCGACAGATTTTCGCAAATATTTTAATATAATTAAATACCCCAAAAAATAAGATAATTAAATAATCATCGAAATCAAAATCCGACTTCACCGTTGAAATTCCTCACCCCCAATTTAGCTAGAGGTGAATTTTTGGGATTTTTCAAAGCGCATTCCAAAAATCCAAATTTTTAAATAATTAAAGAATTAAATAATTATTTATTCTCATTTATCCCTATTTTCTAATTTTCTCTCTCCTAGCTGGCTATATTTTCTGCTGGCCTTTCCCTTAAACTGGCGCTCCCTTGCTCCCCATCCTCTCCCCCATACTTGATGGGCGAGAGCTTGCCTCCTAGCTCCATAGGCCCTATCTTTTCTCCCATCCCCCTCTTCTCCTTTATTAAGGAAGCTCATCCCTTCCTCTTCATTTTTGTTGTCAAGATAAAGCTCTAAAGCTCCTCCCTCTCCCTCCTTCATTGTGTGCTTGCTGAAGAAGAAGAAGTTCAGCTCCTCTCCAAGTTCTTAAAGAAAAATAGAGATTCTTCTTCTTCTCCTAAAGGCTAAGGTACCCATTTGCTCATCTTTCTTATCTCCTTCATATTGATATTATGCTTGATTGTATCTTTAGAAATCTATAAGCATGTATGGAAGCTATTAAGGCTCTTTAAAGCATCACATTTCCTTGAAAGAAAATTGCTCTGTTTTTCGTCCATTCTGCACACCTCGGCCTTTATCACCATTGTTCGTATAGTTAGAATGATCCGTAGGTACCAATTTTAGTGTCAATGGAAAGGTATCGGAAAGACCTTTCCATTGATATATGACACCACTCATAGAATTCTCTGGATTGAGAGTAATTGAGCCCGAAATAAGGCCCTTTACGGGTTTCGCACAGGCAAAATTACCATTGGCGCTGTAGCGCGCTGCAGCGCCCGAGTTGCAGTAACTAATCCGCCATAGCGCGCTGTTGCATGCCGTAGCGCTCTACAGTGCGTCGCAGCATCATAATAACTTGCGAGGTGTAAAAATATATTTTTGATAAAAATAATGTAAATCTGCCATAGCGCGCTACCGCGTGCCATAGCGATCGCATTAAGAAACTCAAGCGTCATAACGCGTCGCAGCGCCTGAAAGTACTGTAGCGTGCCGCATCGCCGAAACTCGCCATTGCGCGCCATAGTGCCTGAAAGCGCTGCAGTGCACCATAGCGCTGAAACCAGTCGTAGTGCGCTGCAGCGCGCCACAGCGCGCTTTAGCGCCCAAAAGTGATGCAACGCACCACAGCGCACCGTAGCGCCCATAAATTTTTGAAACTGCCTAGAAATGACTGAAATTGCCAAAACTTCAATGTTTTTGCTTTTTAAGGTCCTTAGGACCCTAGTGAGACCGAATTCTATCAAACTTGAACCTAATTTAATTAAAATTGAGCATTACATAAAATATTATGTGAATATTTAATTTGAAAGTTTGTCCTTTTTAATATGCGCTTAAAACCTATTTTGTGTCAAAAAATCTTGTGCCAAATGTTAAAGAATAGGATCATTGATTGCTTATATTAACCAAGTATACCTCAACAACTAAATGACATGAAACTTAAGTCTTTTAGATTTGTAATCAAGTGCTAATTCTTTTGGTTTGATTTTTTGATATTATGATGTATATTAGAGAATGTTAACATTTAATTGGACACCTTTTTATGTTTAAATTGATATTAAACTATAAGTGAATATAAGAATCTTGAGAACTTGATTAATTAGATGATACTTAATCTAAATCTGGGATTTGACATCAACAATACACCAATAATACATTGATCTATCATTGACCTTTAAATTAACCATTAGTCTTAATTTTGTAAGGCTAGGGGTTAAACCCTAACTTGTCTTGATTAAGATCTAAACCTTAATCACTAAATCAATTAACTTGATTGTAAGATAACTCAATTGACATTATTCCAATAATGTATCTGATTTAGTATTGATCTTAAATTATTGAATAAGAAGTGCTAAAATTAATATTAAATATATGTGTTTGAATCATCTTAATCTAAACTTTAGATCTTTGATTTTCTCTTATATAAGACTATTAGCATAAGATGGATAATAAAATTTTAATGATTTAACTATAATAATATCTTTTATTTCATCCCATGATTGTAGAATATAAAATGATCAGATGAATTTTAATCATCTTATTTGATCACTTTAATCCAAGTCTAATAAGTAAGCATTAAATATTAACTTAAGAAGTAGAAAAGTGAGATCTCAAGGGTCTTGCTATAGGATCGTTCTTGAAATATTTAAAGACCTTAATAATTGATACATTGAGGTATGAAGAACTTTTGTAACTTATTGAGGTATGAACTTAGATGATCCTTCATAATTTTAGAAGTTGAACTTAATACTTGTGGTAGGACCACCTAAAGCACTTAGAATGGAACATTTCCCTTGCAGTAGAAATCAATATTGAGTGATCTTTTGATCGCATTCTTGGAGCCTTGTGTAGGACTCACCCATTTAGAGTAAGGATTAATAGCCTTGATGAATCCTTGTTGATTAAATAGAATCTTGTGAACCTAGATTATTGGTTGGGTATAGTAGGGTATACCCATGGTATTGGAGTATTTCAATAGTATTCAGTAATGGTTGAGTCACTCTAAGTAAGATTTATCTCATTGTTATCCTGTGAGCTTAGGCGGATATAACCTCGCTTAGAGTAAATCAATCGATCCTAAGAGTGTTATAAATAGAGACTCATTCTTTAGTTTGATTAAAATACAAATCGTCATTGGGTGATGCCTCCTAGCAAAGATTGTTTCAATATGTGTGGCTTAAACAAACTTAGTAATTCGAGTCACCTTCTTTAAGACACTAAGTGTGATTGTGACTTGGGCATCCTAATGACTTAGCTTGAGATACAAATCATCGTCGGGTGATGCCTCCTATCGAAGATCGCTTAGTTAGGGTGGCTTAATCAAACTAAGTGTTAAGGACCACCTTTCTTGCAAACATACTAATTATGTGTATAGAATCATTCCATCTAATATTTTAAAGTAAACTCTCAACTTTAACTAATTATCAAAACTAGAATCTAGGAGATAGAATCCTTTTAGTAGGATTCTGCACAATGGAGACCCTGAATTCATTATAGGATTTATCTCATGTAGCTTAGAAGCATGAGCATGAGCATAAGCATGATGTTGAGTATCAGTAATGATGTATGAGTATTAGTGATAATTCATGGGTTACAGAATGTTGCATACATTGACTGGGGAATTTCAGGATGCATCGGCATCGCAGTTCCCAATTGGATGTATATATACATTGAACCGTACGACTCATAGTAGTTCAGTGATATTTTGGTTGCATATCAGTAGCATACAGTAATGTGGTATATTCAGATGCACAGTTTCAGTGGCATACAGCACAGTTTTATGTGCTATTACTAAGTTTCAGATCCATTACTATTTTTTTGTTTACTTTCAGTGTTCAGTTTCCAGTACAACTTTACTTTACTTTACTTCAGTTTTGTATAATTTTATACCATTTTATACCTTCAGTTACTTTACAATTTTTCTGCAATTTTGTTTACATTATGTAAATGCTAAATGAATAACTAGAACTGCTTAGATTAGTTTCGATGTGTTAGACTTATTGTCTAACATGGGGTACTTTTGAGATCCGATAATTTGCTAAATCTTGAGTAGTATATTGAGCCAGGTCAGGAGAACACCTAGGAGATTCAGGAGGAGCTCGTGGAGCACTAGTGGAATTTTCTTCAGCTTTACTTTTCTGCTTAATTTATTTCAATTCAGTACTTAGCTTTTACTTCTGTATTTCATTAAACTGTTTGTAATAATTCTGGATGTATTTTCTTTTCTTTTCTGAGACGAATGTTTCATACAGCTTCTGTGATAAATATTTCTGGATGTTTGCTTTAAGCTTCTGCACTCTGTTATATACTACTTATACTTAGTATTGTGATGTGATTAGTATACTGAAAATGCTGATAACTTATACATATATTAGATTCCTCATATATTTTACATCCAATGTATGTATTATTCTAATATTTAGGATAAGAATACTACTCTTATCTTAAGTATTAGCTCTTAACCCTCCTTGAGGTTGAGTCAGCAACCCTTCAGACATGTTTTGTTTCAGCTATCCGGGGAGATAGGATGTTCCTCCCCGAGGGGCGCGCCGCTCCGCTGCCGATCTGTTATACCTTTTGCGCGCGGCGACGGGGCGAGGCACTACATTTGCTCACCTTCGAATTAATTCCATGGATATATTACTTATTATATGTTGTGTTAATGACGACCATCACTTAATTGTAGTTGAGTTAGTCTTAATCAACGACGCTTAAGTGGTGGCTGCCACAGTTGGCCCCAAACTGGGTGCCTAATTGATGGGAATTGTATTCCCTATCAAATGCCATTGACTTGGACGGTTGAGCAAAACTGAGGCAGTCCAATGGGCTCTGGGCTTACTCAGGCGATGACAATACTCAAAGTACTGGAGCCAGAGTAATGTCCCAGCATCCTAGCATTTCTTCCGTTGTGCTAGGATGGGGCTTCACTCTGTCTCGACACCTGAGTGTGTCGATATTGAAAGCAAGGCATAAGACCGTCTCTGTGGGGAGAATTTACTCCCCACAGTAAACCCTAAGAACCGATTTATGGCAAATAGGTTCCCATCGTCTCCGGCCTTCCAGACTTCGACGCGCTATCGAAGCGTATAGATGCAAGGATCACTTAGCAATCAGATTCAGGCCATGAGGTGGTCTGGGTGGCGAGAATTCAATCCCTAACCCTAACCTTAGTCGTTAGGGATTTCTCCGCGTAGAAGATGTACAGTATTGGGTCAGGCCGAGCCCCGACCCGCACCTTTTGATCGGGTTGTTTAAATAACCCAATTTATCATATTTATTTTCCTTCTATTTATTCAGCCATAAATTCTAATTCTTATGATTCATTAAATAGAAAAATTCCACTTAAATTAACATAATAAATTACCCAATTCAAATCCAAGTTAAGTGATTCATTATATCATTTTGATCAAAAAATGTGTAAAATGCTAATCTACAAAAACAATTAGCTTTCTGTAATTAGAATTCTTAATCAAACCTTAATTACCCTAAAATTGGATTAGTGAATATTAAACTTAATCATTAACTAAATTTCAAGATTAAAGTCTTATTATCTTCCTTTAATCGAGGAGAACTTTATAATGGAGTTAGAAATATTTTTCTATGCTTAATTTTGTTAATCACTCACTAATTATTCTAAATCTTAATTAGTGAATATTTGGATCATTAGTGTTCTGATTTTAGTGTTTGAGGTGTCTATTGACTCCTTAAATAGAGTAGAACCTAATTGCAACCTAAGATTTTATTCTCTATAATTTAATTTTCCAATCACTCCTTAATGAATCTAAACCATAATTAATGATCATTAATGCTTAATTCTTAACCAAATTCAAAGTTTAAAGTGTTAATCTTCTCCTTAAACAATAAGAAATCATTTGGCATTTGAGTAAATTTAGTTTAGAACCCTAAATCCCAAAGTTAACTTTTGACCCCCTTAATGAGTGGCATTTTAGTAATTTTAAGTAAATTTTGATTAAGGTGCAATTGGAACTACCCAATCTATCCATTACCCTTAAAATTAGTAAGAAAAATATTTAGAACCTTATTTAAGTTTATTTGAATCATTATTAGCCTCATTTACTTAAACCCTACTTTTTGTCCTAATTAAGCTAACTAATTCTTAAGTAGGAGAATGTGGATTTAGAATCCACATTTCCTTTTTATAAACCTTCAATTTAAGCATTATAAATTATTAAAAAGCATTATAGACTTGTTCGAACTTATGAATCTTTCTATAGGCTAAAACCTATTATTGGTTTGGAACTTAACATATAAGTAAGTTTGCTGTGTATTTTAGAATCCACCATCTCCCTCTTAAGTCTAGAACTAGTATTCTAAAGTAATCTAGTTTCTATTGAATAATGGTTTGATTAAATAAATTGTGTCCTAATTTATAATAGAGAGATTTTAGCTTAGGTATAATCCTAGTTTTTAGACTTAAAATTTGATTATTTTTTTTTTTATCATTATTAGATGTTCTTTAGCAATTCCTCATCTTATTGAGTCTGATTACCCCTCAATAAGATTTCCTTTACCCAATAATTTGAAGAGTCTAGTTTGAGTGAACCTAGACCTTAGATGTTTAGAACCTTGAGTTATAAGGCTCACACCCCATTTGTTGAAATTTAAGCTCTTATCTTTGAATCTTGATAATATTTATCAAGATTTGTTTGGGATGATAAAATCTACCAAATATGACGGTTGAATTTAATTACTTAACTTCAGTAGGCAATATTGTCTAATTTTGAATTATAACTTGATTAGTTATAATGTTTAACCTTATAGGATCATGACTCTGAGATTATATTGGATAGTAGGATATTAAAAATCCCGAGTTTGTATATTCTTAGAATAGTTAAAACAAATAAATTATAAAACAAAGGATATCACAAATCTTGTTTAGATTATTACTAAAATCCTTGATTTGATTGCTCTGCTTTGTCTTATTTTGAGCTTTATAGCCTTGTACATATTTAGTGATATTGGGTATTTGATGAATACTCAATATTAGCCTTGCAAATCATATTATTTTGCTACAATAAATTTAACAATAGAAAATCAAATAACAATTTAGTGTAGTAGGTTCTAATTAGTCTGTCTCCTCAGTTCTAGTTAGTCTGTCTCCTCAGTTATAATTGTGTAAAATCAGCTCAGATTCAGCCATGAGTCTTCCTAGATGATACATGTGTGATTTTACAGTCCGGCACAGACCTAGCCATATGAGTGGCTAAATGATACATGTGAGACTTTCTGTTCAATGACCATATTTAGCCAGTTACTGTTATGACAGGCTAATCTAGACATATTTTCAGTAAAATAATGTTTCCAGTTCATATGTATACTTTTCAATTTCTATTTTTTTGTCTTTCAGTTATTTTCAATATTTTCTCATTTTTGCAATTTTTCTAGCACTTTATATATGCATATTAAGTTGCTATATTTTCAATTTATTTGTGTATCACAACATCTTATCAATACGTCAGCATAAACCATATTTGTTTGGCACTTTTCTTGTATTTATTAACCTTTACACTATAATTGTTTAACCTTCTCTACAGTATTTAGATTTGAGGTATGTTGTATTTATAATCTCTATTTTATTTGTCACTTGATGCACCTAAATATTTAAATAAATTTGTGATATCATAAATTTTAGTAATAAAATATTCAATCTAAAATGTACTTAAACCTCCCTATTTTAGAATAAATTAGAGCTACTCATTTGTTGTAATTGGAACTACTTTTTGAAATTGTTCATGAATGCCCCCACATCGATATAACAATTTGCAGACATCGACCGAAGAAAAGAAGAGACATTGTTGAGGAAGAGTTAGCGAGCAGAGGAGAATAATCGATTGAGGGTGAGGAGCTTATATGGCAGAGAGAGCGAAAAAATTGAAATGTTTGATTTTTTTATTCCTAGAAGCTTTCTTATTTTATTTTCAATCGCAAAAATACTATAAAAATGGAAAAGGTGAACAGATGATTAAAAAAAAATTCTTATTTTCTCATGCTAAAAGTTACTAAAAAATTGAGAAAATTCTATTCTTAGTTCATGGACGCAGAGTGATTCACGCTATTTTTTTTTGCAGCTGTATAAACATTTGCATATACATGTATACATGTATGTATATATATATATATATATATATATAGTATTAGAATTGTGAATGACGTTGCAGCCCGGTAGTTAAGACTTAGAATTTATTATCACGGGTTATGAGTTTAAATCCCACTAGCCACCCAAGAAAAAAAAAAAAAGAAATAGTATGAGAATGATTGCATTTTGTGAGTAGCAACTGCCTATATAGTATAAAAAAAAAAGAATATATTCAAAAAGACAGGCAATTCAAATCTAAGAACCAAACCATTGAATTTCATAATAATCCTTTGTTCAAGCAAATCCATCAAAACAAAGAGGGAAAAAGATATAGAAAACTCTGCGAAAGCAAAAACCATATACCGACATTTTCCTAATCCAGAATAATATGAGGATTTCAAGCAGCATTAAGAAAATCACCATATTTAAATGCATGCAATTAACAATTAAGAGTTGTATCAAACTAGACAAATAATAGCCTAAACCATTTTTTACTTCAAAGAACTCAATTGAAGATCAATAATCTTCTTTCCAATGCTAAAACTTAATCAAAATAGCCAACAATTCTCTTGCAAATGCATATAGAACAAGATATCAAATTGAGTTTGTATTCCAAAATCTAAAATAATAGACTTTGAGCTTTTAATAGCTCATCATCATCTTTCTTAATAATAGACTTGTAGCACTCTTTAGAACCATCATCAATATTCAATATTTCAACTGCAAACAAAAAAACCATAATTTCATAAAATAAAATAAAAATAATTTTTTGAATAAAACTTGTAGCTCTTTTACTAATACAATAATAATCTCAATGCTACAACTTGTTCAACTACAAGCAAAGAGTCCAGGCAACAATTGTTATAAATATAATGAGCAAGACAATAATTGAAAATAAAATTGATAGCTCTTTAATATGTTTTAATATCTCAATTATAACTTATCACACTTATAAAGCTAAAAATTAAGACTCTTTTGAAAATTAAACAAACAACACTTGAAAATAAAATAAGTAGTCCTTTACCTATGTCATTTGTAATACATTGAAAACACAGATTATTTAAATCACTAAAATAATAATCTCTTTGAAACAAAGGCAATTTTTTAAGTAAGAAAAAAGAATATCTCTTGCTAATAAAATAGCTATCACAACTTGCTAAAATCTGAGCAAAGGAGCAACCCATCAATGATTACAAATTCACAATGAACATGGAAACAATTGAAAATAAATTTGATGGATCATTAATATGATGTTTGCAATATCTCAATCATAACTTAGTAAACTCATGAAGCTAATAATAAAGGCTATTTTGAAAATTAAACAAGTAACACTTTAGAAAATAAAATCGATGACTCTTTATTATGTCATTTGCAATATCTTGAACATATCTTTCTAAATTCATAAAAATAACAACCCTTGAAAAAATAAAATCAAAAGCATGTTTAGAATAAACACTTGCAGCTCTTTTGCTAATACCAAAATAATCTCAATATTACAATTTGTTGAGCTCTAAACAAAGAGCAACGCAACAATAGTTACAAATTTATAATTAGCAAGGCAATAATTGAAAATAAAGTTGATAACTCTTTAATGTGTTGTTTGCAATATCTAGCAAGCATAACTTAATTAAACTCATAAAGCTAACAACTCTTCTGAAATAAGAATAAAGACTTCTGAAAATTAAACAAACAACACTTTTGAAAATAAAACCAATAGCACTTTATTATGAATTTGTAATATCTTGATTACAACTTGCTAAGATTATAAAAATACTAATCACTTTTAAAATAAAACCTTTTAGAAAACAAAACTGATAGCTCTTTAGTATGTGGTTGAAATATTTCAATCAAGACTTGCAAACCATAAAGCTATAAGAATAAAAGCTCTTTTAAAAATTTAAGAGCTCTTTTGCTATATAAAATCAAATCAAAAACATTTTTGATATAAAAACTAGTAGCTCTTTAGCTAAATGTTAATATGATACTACAATGACAGATTAAGATATAAAACAATCCTCTAATCTATAAAAGACAATCTTCACTTACCGCAATGCATATCTGATGAATCAAATAAAAAATACATGAAGAAATGAATCAAATCTTTTGAATGATCTATAGAAGACAATCTTCCCTAATTGCATATATGATTCATCAGTGAAAAAAACTCTGTCGTTGTCAAGTCCCAAGTCCTGGATGAGAAAGAATGAGAGTTGCATTAGGTAGTTAACACCCAGCGTAAACCTTTGTCGAATCCTCTTATGACATGAATCATTTAAATAAGTGCGCTAGAGCATGGACATCCCCTAGAAGTAATGCATTGCATTGCCTGAATGTAGTGAAAAGCGTGTAAAGGCCGCTACATCAATGTGCCCGTGTGAAATGTCAAATAAGCTATGATTCTCATATTATGGATGGATGCGGATAAAAAAACTAGATTTTTTCTAAATAAGATTAGGTAGTTGGAATATTGGCACTCTCATTAGCAAGCTTTTGTTAGTTAATATTATATGATAAAAAGAAATATTAATATAATATGCCTTCAAGAAACTAAGCAGGTGAGAGAGAAAGCAAAAAAAATTGATAGCTTAAACTTTAAACTATGGTACTCAGGTAAGACTTGCCTTAGAATTGTATGTGTATCATTGGATAATAATTTAAGAAAATGTGGTTAAAGGTTAAGAGGTTGGAGATAAAATTTTATTTTTAAAATTTATAATTAATAGAATAACTTTTAATATTGCAAGTGTTTATGTCCCTCAAACATGATTGGATGTGTATAAGAGAAAGATTTTAATGTGAATTAAATAAGTTAGTTCAAGGAATATCTCAAAAAAAAAAAAATTTATAGAAGGAGATTTAAATGAACATGTTGGAAGGGATAATTAAGAAATTTAAAAATATTCAAGATGGCTTTGATTTTGAAAAGATTTATGAAGAAAGAAAAATGATTTAGAGTTTGCCTTAGCTTATTACCTTATGAGTACTAAAGCTTATTTTAAGGAAAGGAAGAAACATATTATTACTTATAAAAATAAGACTTTTTAAACTCCAAAAATGATAATTCCTCTTTAAAAAAATAATCGTTTATTAATAAGGATTGTAAGATTTTCCAAGTGATTGTTTGACAACTCAACATCATTTATTTGTTTTGGATTTAAAAATAAGAGGTAATAATAAAATATTAAATCAAAAAGTAATTTAAAATTAGATGATGGAATCTTAAGAATAGTAATATAGATATTTTTAAGAGTAATATGTTAACACTTAGATAGTGAAATTTTGATGGTGAAGCTAACCTTATATGAATTTTGGTTGTTAGTTGTATTCGCAACGTAGCAAAGAATTTATTTAATTAATTGAAAGAGAGGGTACTCAAAATAAAGTTGCATGCGGGTGAAAATATGATGTTCAAGTTAAGATTAAAGCTAAGAAAACATGTTATGATGAATAGTTTAAATATAAGACTAAAGAGAATTAAGAGAAATATAAGCTAGCTTGTCGTGAATCCAAAGTAGTAGTTCGTGATACTAAGAGTGCAGTATTTGATGGTCTATATAATAAATTAAACATTGTTGAGGAAATACAAATTTATAAGCTAGCGAAATTAAGAAATAAGAGAAATAAAGATTTGAAACATGCTAATTATATCAAGATAATAAAAAAAGTTTTTTTTGGATGAAGATATTCAATATAAATGGATGAATTAATTTACTATGCTTTTAATGAAATTGTACTAATAAAATTAATATAAGTGAGTTTAATAGGTATATAAAAGTAGTCTCAATTGCACTTTCATTTTACATTGTTAGTAAAGCTAGGATTTAGAATGCTTTGAATGATGAGCGGAAAAGTAGTAGGATCAAATGGCATCCCTATTGACATATAGAAATATTTAAGGGTGAAAAGAATTTATTGCCTTGCCAAATTATTTAATATTATTTTAAAGACAAAAGATATCAAATGAGTGAAGAAAGAGCATCATTGTACCTATTTACAAGAATAAAGGTGGTGCTCAAGATTGTGTCAATTATAAAAGAATCAAGTTAATATGTCATACTTAGGAACTTTATGTGAGAGTAATTGAACAAAAAATACAAAAGGATACTGGCATTTCTCAAATTCAATTATATTTAATTGCTAGGTCAATTTATCATGGAAGTCATTAACATATTAAGAGGTTTGATAAGGAAATTTAGAAAAGAAAAGAAGATATTTTATTTTATTAATCTTGAAAAGGCTTATGATAGAGTACAAAGAGATTTTTAGAGAGTTTTGGAGAGAAAGGATTAGTGTTGCATATATTGGTGTTATTAGAGCTATGTATAATAGGGTGGTTACAAGTGTTTAATCGCAAGGTGAATTGTCTAATTATTTTGTTTTAATTAGATTACATCAAGTCTCAGCTCTATATGCTCATATCCTTTTGCGTTAATTATGAATGTTTTTACTAAAAGGTCATAAAATAGTGACTTTTGTTTACATGTAAGTGCACATGGTCCAAAGTAATAATAGAACGATAAGTTCATGATTTATCGTCCTCAAGGATTAAAGGAAGGTTACTAGTTACTGTTTTCTCTACTAATGCTTAAACAATTGAAACTTGTTTTCTTACTAAACTAAAACTACACATGCAAAATAAATAAATCTAGAATTATGAGGCTGTAATCAATTTTTAAAAGATTAAGGAGAATTAGGCCGAACAACTATGGTTCAATAAAATAGTTCTTGCTGAGTTTGAATTGATCATCTCATGAGAATGTTAACTTTATATTTCAAGAGGCTACGGATAGTTAAACCCACTAGTGATCTCTCATGCACATGGGTCACTCACAACTAAACTCTAAGGTCGTCTTTAGCTGATCTCGTACAAGACCCCTTGACTTCGAACCTTAATGTCTAAATGATGGTTTCCTTAAGTCCTATCGGCATTCCATCTATAGTGCAAATGGAACTAGATTTCAATCTCTGTTCTCATATGCACATAGACATCTCTGTGTTCAAAGAGAAGCATGTAGATCTCTCTACTCATATAGCTCTTTATTCGGTCTAATCTTATGTCTAAGAAAGAGACCACATGAGGAGTGGAACACGAAAGACATGAAATGGCAAGTGCACATAAATCCTCAATCTAGAGTTATGCTCCGATCAAAGCTTTAGTGCTCTACTTGTATGGCATGCAATCATATGCACATGCATCTTGATCAGAACTTTTGGTTCGATCGAAAGTGTAGTGCGATGTGAAAATGTTCCTTTAAAGATGATGATTTTTACATGCAACATAGAAGATTTTAATAAAATGAAACACATATATTCGTCATAGCATATCACAAACCTAAACTCAGAATTCACATAGAAATATTTACTGCATAGGTCTAGCCTAACTTTCTCCGAAAGGGAGGGTTTAGGCTTCCATTAAAAAGTATTCACAAGCACACAAAAAATTTGTTCTAAAAATATCATGATTTCTTACAACAATATAGTGCAAAAAGAAAAGAGAAAAGAGAATAAGAAACATGTTACTGAAGGAACTTCCCAAAGGATTCTCTTCATCTTCGTCTTCTTCTTCTTGCTTTTACAATCCTCCAATGGCAGCTTTAGGGTTTCCTCTCTTTTTTCCCTTATGGTGGCTGAAATCTTTACTCCTTGGAACTCTTATTTTTCTTAAATTCATCCTCTTTAACTTAGGGTTTCTATTTGGCTTTTATACTTCTCTAGCACCGCCCAATAAAGGCCAAGAGTCGTCTCTTTCCCTCCGTAAGTATGGCGTTTAGTATTCAAAATTTCGATGGGTGCTTGAGCGCGCCTGAGCTCACGCTTTACTTCAATGCAAATTTTCTTGGCACCTGAGCGCCCATGCTTCTGCCGGGTTGGCACCCGGGGAGCGCCGAGTGCGTATATTTCTGTCACCTCGGCGCTCAGGTCGTGCCTAAGCACATATGTTTGTCACTTCGGCGCCCAGGGCGCGCCTGCGCGCGCACGTCTCTGCTACTTTGGTACTTGGGGCACGCCTGAGTGTGCATGTCTCTACCACTTCGGCGCTCGGGTGCCCCTTAGCGCACGACTTCAATTAAGCTGCTTAGGAGCATGAATTGAGGCGCTCAGGCGCTCCTAACTACTCTCTTTGATGTAATTATGATGAAGAAACAATTGGAATGCCTTGAATTGTTACTAAATCAAAATGAAAATAAAACACACCAAAAATGGATTAAAAGAAACATATTATAATACTAAATAACACAACAAAATCAATTGATTTTAGTATAAATGCGTGACTTATCACTTAGCACATTCAAGAGGAGATTCTTTGGTGCATGTTATTTGTAGATGATGTTCTATTAATTGATAAGATTAGGGAATTAAAACAAAGGTTGAGTTATGAAAGACTGCTTTAGATTCCAAAATTTTTTGTCTTAGTAGATCTACAACTGAACATATGGAGAAATTTGAGGCCATAATTTAGAAAACATAACTATTGAGAACCATGTGATCAATAATCTAGTTCAATTATTCAAAATAATGACGAATAAAAGAGAGATGTGATTAATAGAACCCAAGCTGGTTGAATGAAATGGAGGAGCATTTTTGGAGTGGTGTGATCCAAAAATTCCAATTGAAATTAAAATAAAATTTTATAGAGCAACTATACGACCAACTATCCATAATTGCTCGAGTGAGCTTGCATGATAAAAAATAAAAAATAAACTTAAGCCACACTACATGTAAGCGACCATTTCAAGCATTAATCTTTTAAGAATTTGCAATAATGAATCGGTCAGTAAATAGGAATTTCATGGACCGGCTGAAGAACTGTGCAGCATTTTTTTCCTATCCCCCAGAAACTTGAAACTGCATATTTTTAATATGAAGCAAACTGTACACATTTTCTTGTTGTTTATTTTTGTAGTGATCGTGATGTACAATTATTCTAATACATGTATGAATATAAAAAAGGGCAATGATCTGCATAGAAAACTTGCCGGATGTCTGATCATGCATCAATGTCTGGACCAGGATAAGCAGGGAGACTCATGATTCGCTTATCCAATACCGGACCTCCAACTGTAAAATGATAGAGGCTCTGGAACTCCAATCCCTTCAAGCCGAGAACCTTGTGAACTGCACAACAACGAAAGTACCAAAAAAAACCTATTTCACATTGAAATTAGCAGGAAACTAAGCAGCAAGGCTATAGTGATTTTTAAATAACAAGTTTAAATGAACAAAGCAGAACACAAGCATTTGGCACATTCATGGCCTTTATCCTACTAACCCAACTTGGATTGGCGTGAGCATTTCTAAAACAAAATTTTTGCCCCCTAAATGAAGTTTAGTTATTCTGTTTTATAAGCAAATAGATTCGCTAATTTACTATTTACAATGCATTTATCATAATATACTAAGATTTATTTTACTTGAACAATCGCTTTCAAGGTTCGATCATTCAAAATAATGGCAAATTAGAGAGCAGTATGATTAATAAGATTCAAGTTTGTTGAATGAAATCGAGGTGCGCTTTTACGGTTGAAAAAAAGAGTTGCGTGAATGGAAAATCCTGCGCTGATGTTATACGGGGATAAATGTTGGTCAACAAAGAAGAAGCTTACTGATAAAATAAGTATTTACAGTGATGAGATACTTAGGCAGATGGTGGAGATACTCGAAAGGTTAGAATGAAAAATGAGTTCACAGCAACATGGTTGGAGTTGGTTTGGGCATTTAAAGCTTAGACGATTCAATGTATCTATTAGAAAAATTGAGTATATGAACTTTTCCTATATTTAAAAAGGAATACCAAAAAAGACAAAACCATTAGAATGAATTTTCTATTTGGAACTAATGGAAGAGCTTCTATTTGACCATGCACAATGGAAACAACGGATCATGTAGCCAAATTCACCTAGTGGGATTAAGGTTTGTCGTTGTTATAATCTCTCAGAATGCATCTTGTTGCAAGCCACTCAGGAGATGTCATACCATGTTCTCAATAAAGAAGTTATATTTGCAAATTTATTACTTTAAATATTATTTATGTAAAACTTTATGAAACATTCTTAAATAGAATAATTTTATGAGATTGTTAGAGTAATATCAAGTTAAAAACTATCCAAAATCAGCATAATTGATATAGTACTATGTTCACTAAAGCACAATTTGTTTTGTTTTACAAACTAAAGCAATAGTTTGCAGTGCATATTGTGCTTTAAAATACTAGATCATATACTAATGGAGCAACATTCACTTGTTCCTTTTAGGTTGGTACCATTGAAAACACCAAAGTAACAAGTTCGGAATTTTCTACTTCAATATCATAACAACCTGAATCATCCAGGCCGTAAGTCCATAACATTTGTAAATATGAGCCTAAATGTTGCATCAATTGATTACATGAATGATATGAAACTTTTCTTGTTACTCACATGCTTCATTTGCTTCCGTCTCGCATAAGCTCTT
Source organism: Gastrodia elata (assembly GCA_016760335.1). Classification (NCBI taxonomy): domain Eukaryota; kingdom Viridiplantae; phylum Streptophyta; class Magnoliopsida; order Asparagales; family Orchidaceae; genus Gastrodia; species Gastrodia elata. Next base: position 46,999,980 of record CM028671.1, on the reverse strand, counting down.
AAGATTTAATTTAGCATAAGAGCACTTGATCCATTCTCGTTTGTCACAAGCATACAAATCTCATTGATCTCTCGCCCGTCACTTGTCTCCTTTTCCTACAAAGTTAATAGTCCGTAGTCTCACCAGAAGAATGATATTTGCTCACTAATGATGTGCTCCACTGAACGACAACCCATATTTCCATTAAGTGGGGTCAATTACATAAACCATTTGTTTCATATTTGCACAATCAAATAGAAACTCCTTCCAAAGTTTCAAATAGAGACGATCTTTTCTAATAATTTATTCCCCAAATCTTTATATTTATACTTCCTCTTTTACTAGGCAAAATTCAAACCCTCAATTTTTCTAACATGGCATCAAATGGTCTACGCTTAATATGTCTGTATTATTTAAGACAATATTCTATAATCTTATCCACTATTGAAGTACTCCAACTTTAATATGAATGAAAATTTTCTCATCCTGTTCTTTTGAGTGTAACCATTCGTCCACCTTAGCCATGATGTGCTCTACTCACGCTCCAAAATCCCAAACCCCCCTCACATGAACCACACTACTACAAAGTACTCTCATGATGGAAACTGCTTTGACTCGGGAAATAACATAGATAGAACTCAATATATGCACAAAAATCTAGCCACATTCTATGTTTCATCTTCCCAAATCAGCATCCAACAACCAGAGCATCAACTTCAAACTATAAATAAAATCATTTTCATCCTATTATTATTATTATTATTATTATTATTTATGGAGTGAAAATCATGTCAATCTTCAACTGACTCAAATCCAATGCTGATCTTGTTTTGCATAAGATTAGATAGTCATATTGATGATTGTTAGTCAGCAACAAGATACTAACTATTTAATGGCACATCATATATCTCTTGATCATCCAAAAAGTAGCACATTGTGGCTAGAATAAGCATCGAGGAAAATAATAGGATGCATCTCAAACAAGTGAACTATAATGACTCAAATTCCATTCTCCATGAACTTTGATTTACACTCCCTTCTCCACCACAATTATGATGTGATAACGTTGGAATAATGTATCTTGCTCACAATCCTATATTACACATTAAAATGAAGCATGATCACTTGATTCATGATTTAACACCAGCAAAGCAAATCAAGTTGCATTTACATCGACAAAGTATATGTAGCACTCATATCCTCTTTCACAAAACTTACAAGATCCTACTCCATATCGTCAATTTATCAATACACAATAATATCAACTACTCATTCTACCTAACATAAGTGTTAACAAGCTTTCCAAATTCCTCCATCAAATGATTTTTGTTGGGTTGTCGTCAAACAAATTCGAAGACATCTAAAAGCCACCATCCATCATGGTCTTTCCCTCAAACCCATCACATTCAACATTCTCCAAGCATATAAGGAATAGAAAACATGGTGGAGCACCTGTAGTGTTGAAGAAATTGCAAATTGTGGGAGAAGTTGATGGGGATGCACGAAATAAATTGTAATCATCAAACTAGAAGATCAAGATCTCACCAAAGACTACGAATGAAACTACCCAAAAAAAACACTAAAAAAATACTCATTTTAATCAAAATCAGAACAAATTTTTCAGCATTCTTAAGCCATAGATAAATAGCACAAACAGAACTCCCAAAAAGTGCTTACAAAAAACTACTTTTCAATTACATCCTTTTCTATATAAAAATAAAATACATAGTAATTAGAATATGAATAATAATAATAATTCATAGTGTAAATCATGTCAATCTTCAACTGACTCAAATCCGATGTCAATCTAGTTTTGCATCAGATTAGATAGTTATATTGATGATTGTTAGTCAGCAACAGGATACTAGCTATTTTATGGCACATCTTATATCTCTTGGTCATCCAAAAAGTAGCACATTGTGGCTGGAAGAAGCATCGAGGAAAATAAAAAGATGCCTCTCAAACAACAAGGGAGCTACAATGACTCAATTTCCATTCTCCATGAACTTGAATTTACACTCCTTTCTCCACCACAATTATGATGACATAATGTTGGAACAATGTATCTTGCTCACAATCCTAACTTACACATTAAAATGAAGCATGTTCAAGTTGATTTTTACTTCATTCATGATTTAACACCAGCAAATGAAAATCAAGTTGCATTTATCTTGACAATGTATCAGCTGGTAGATGAATTCACAAAACCTTCTCATCAATGTTTTGTTATTTAATCAGCAAGTTTGTTTTCATCAATACTGTTAAACTTGCGAGGATGTATTAATATATATATCTTAATGTTAATGCTCATGTTTTATGCTCATAAGTTCTATTTTACTCCATGCACAATTAAAGTTATAATCGCACGTTAACATTACATAATCACAAAATATTGCCCCATCTTATGCACATATAACTTATTGTTTGGTGTCTAAGAGGATACTTCACTCTAATTGATTAGGAGATTAATAAAGGAACCTCAGCCAACATAACACCAAGCATCCAAGTAACTACCAAGCATATTCAATTATTAGTTGAGCCATGCTTAGCAAAGTTAAGACATGATTCATTAAATCACTTGCAACTCAGCAATGCTACATGGAATGTAATTGAATAACGTACAACCGATTTAACAAGCAATCGAGAAGATTAGCCAATACTGATAGGCTCAACCCAAGCCCAATTGATACCAGAAAGACAAATGTCCCAAATCAAGTGGCAAATTTTCTATGGATTAGTTGCATATACAATCATGGAAGGATATGACAACATGATTACATCATTAGTTATTTTGATGTAAGACTAAATATCCCAATCCCAATCAATGAAAATATCATTGGTTATTGACAATTAACCTTTAAACTATGAGTGCGGAGCTCCAAAATAGCTTCCAAAAAATCCAAAATAATTTTTTGTCTCACAAAAAATTAGAATTAAATTCACTCTTGCACTTGGGGCCCATAAAAATACATATTTTAAATGAAAATCATAATCATCCATTAGTTTTTGGAGCTATTTGGGAGCCAAATAATATTTTTCTTAAGCAAATTATTCTCTACTCTAATCATTAAATTCTGCATTTCTTATTCTCTTCCTTCCTCAAAAACTTGTCCTCTTAATTAATTACCAGTTAACAGGTCAATATTTGACTCAATCGATAGTTATAAACGAAATTCATGATATCAAAACTATGTTTGGCTGCATTTACTAAGGAAAGATGAGCATTGATAATATTAATAAGAACAAGTCACAATAATCAACGAGAAGAGTTTGTTGTCATTGATTAATTGAAAAAAAAGCAAGAAAAGGCTCTTGGATTGCCAAGGCCTCAAGGAAATAGGACAAATTCTTTAGCTGAGTAGGTCTCCTTGTTGACATATTAGATGGTTGTTATATTAGAGAAGGCAATGAAAGTAAAGTTAGAACTAGTAGTCGAGAAGACTCAGACACAAATTATGATGAACCCAAAAGAAAGAAGACCACTCACTTCAAAAGAAGGGATAGAGATTGACCTACCAACTTATAATGTTACTTCGAATGTAGAGAAAATAGATGATCGATTGAAAAGTGACTCTGACCTCCATGGATATACCTCTCTCTCGAGATAGCTTCTCTAAATTAAAACTATTTAAACATATTGCGGTCTAATGGAACTCCAAGTTTAAGCTCAATGAAAGAAAATGAGTTAGAAATGCTTAAACTAATTGCTCAAAGATGAATTTTGGCCTATGCGTTATGTCGAGGAATAACAAACAAGAAATGGCATCCTAGTAAGAAAAAAAAGATTCATAATGTCCAAGATTACACCATCGGATTTTATCAATAAGCGCAAAAGATGGCCAGCCATTGAATGATATTTTAGAATTAGATAAGTATTGGCAAAACAGCATTTTAGCATTAGAGTCAAATCACACCTTTCCGGAGTAAAACACTTAGGCAAGCTAGTTTATATGCATTGAATAAAAAAAAGAAGAATCGGGTAAAGAAGTTTACCCTTGCAAAGACAACCCACAAGTCAACCAATAAGTTTAGTAAGAAGAAAATCTGAAAGTTGAAAAACCAAGTTGAAATCTAAGGGATAACTAGCCAACCTAATGAATCGGCTAACTATCTTACAACAACAACTTGAAAGAAGATAGCGGTGCATGATGAGAGGAAATGCTAAGAGAACTCTAATTCATTCTCCAAAAAGTTCAAGAACTCCAAGGGTTAAAAGGCCATCGCAATTGTAGAATGTTAGAATAAACTAGATAAATATCACATTTTCCCGAGACAAACATTTTGTTGATAGCACTGCAGAAGGGAAATGAATAGCAAAGAGATGCTAGGCCTAGAAGTCGAGAGGGATACTTACTATCCTAGTATAAGGCATGATATAGTTATTTCTATATTTGACTTTGACAGCCTAAAGAATTATAACAAAGGGTCATTGAAGAAGCTAAGTTTCAAGATGACTCCATATCCAAACCCGCATCCCTTGGGTTGAATCCCATGATGCCAAGCAAACTATTAGTCTTCAATGCTAAGTAAGGTTTGCTATATCTCAAAATTCATTGATAAGTATTGTGTGATGCGTAACCACTCATTATTAGCTAATTTTTCGGATCTCTTATCTATGATATCATAAGGCTTTCTTCACTTGAAGAAGATAAAATATGGCATTATTAAGAAGGAAAAGGTTTAAAGTATACCAAGACAAATTTGGCATGCTAACTGATGAAGGACAGGAAGCACACATGAGAAGGAGGCCCATGACTCGGGTAGTTACACAACGTTTAGCTGGTAGTAGAGCAGAAGTTGTTCTTGTACTTGATAGCTAGTCGTGTTGTTGTACTCGATTTTCAAGTCATTTTGTTTTGACCCATTTTTGTAGCGTCATTTAGTGTTGTACTTGGTGTTTTGTACTTACACAGGATAGGTTTGGTAGTTACTCATGCATTATGTCATTTTGTACTTGTAATCATGAATGACAGTGGCCGTTGTGGTTGTGGTTGTGTTATGAAAGACACCATGAGTTATGACGAGTGTCTTTGGGGAGTCGCCTAAGATTTTAGGCTATTGCTATAATAATCCCTCGCACACTCATTTGAAATTATTAAATGATAGATCTTCTTTTTTACTTCCATTATGTATAAGGATTTGCTCTTGCGAGAGTGTTTTGAAGTAATGTCCATGATCACATCGTTTCTTGTGTGTGTGCTGTTGTGTAATTGAGACTTTAGTGTCCAGCTGCAGCTCGGGCGCTGCAGCGCACCCCTGGCAGTCCCAATCCAAAGTTGAGGTGCTGCAGCGCATCTCAGCGGTCAGCAACCAAGATGCAAGCGCTGCAACGGAATTTGTCGTTGCAGCGCGCCATGGCAGATCGCGGCACCGCAGTGCGCTGCGCTCTGAAGGGTCGGGCGCTGCAGCGACCGACGGAGACTTGCTCTGTTCCAGGTCACAATCTGAAGAAATCTGATGGCATTTTGGATATTTTGGAGTTCAGGAATGACCTAAGTACTTAAGGCTAAGTGCTGTGAAGAGGTCAAATGCTTTTGCAATCAGTTTGGAGGCTTTGGTGGCTATGGAAAGGAGAACCCTAGAAGGAACCTTTAGGGAGCTGTTGAGCAAGAGAAGGCTTGCTGTTTGAAGAAAAAACTTCAGGAGGTAGCAACTTCTTCCTTTCTCCATTCTAAGAGTAGAGCTATAGTTGTGTATGCTGAGGTGATATAGCTCTTATAACTCTGTAAACCTTGAAGTTTTTTTTTTCATAGTGGATTTTCTTATTGGTATGGCTCCGTGATTTTTCCCAATCTTTGGGTTTTCCACGTAAATGCTTATGCTTGGATAATTTTATGTGTTGTGTTTTTCTTGATGTGATTTTGTGGTTTCTAAGCTAGCTTTGTAACCATCAACGCACCCCGATCCTCAAAAAGTTTTGGACATAGATTTGTTTGTGCGCATTACAAGTGGTATTCCACATTGCTTGTCTTGTGCTGTCAACCAATACGTGCATAGCGGCAAGACCACCAGGGTATACATAATCCTGGTATTTTGCTATGTTTTTAGGTATTTTATTTTGCAGTATGTTCATCCACATTCTCCCCATGTTCTTCTCTATTTACTTGAGTTTTCTCACCGTCGTATCATCGCATTTCATTAGTTTTATGATTGTTGTATTTACACCGCATTCCTCCACTTCCTTTATCATTTTCTCCACCAAAAACTCAACAAAATTTCATAATATTTGTAACAAAGATGCCTAACCTCCCCATCAAGCTTCTCATAAAATTTCAAAGCCATTCACCTCCATTTTTTACACGAAAACCATCTCCAAAGTAATATTTAGGTTTTCGTGCTCAAAAGTATAGTTCAAAATTCATGCCATCATTTTTTGTATCAAAACGAGATTTTCACACCTTAGTGAATAAGAAAAATTGATCTACTTATCAAGATTCTTTTACCCTACTTTTTTTTTGGATTTTTTAAAAATGTTTTATAGTTTTTACTGTTCCGACCGCCGCCGGCAATTGATTGCAATCGGGCAGGCCCAAGCCCTGTCTTTTGCACGTACGCATGCCAGTGCACGTGCCCCATCCATCATATTCACACACCTCTTCCAGTGCACACATGTGCGCCCGCGAGCATCCGCCACCTCTTTGCCGACTTCCGACGCTCCGCTTCCGACGTCTGAACTCTGATTTCATAGTCGTTTGCGGCGTTAGAAAGCTGAGATCGTGAAATACACTCTAGTGACATCCTTACGGAGATTTGAGCACTCGATTAAGAAGCAGAGTCGACATTTTTGACTTGTGAGGCGTGATTTGTTCGCTCTTACGCGAGGTGAGTCCAATTTTCTTGCAGTTTATGCTTTCAAGTGTGGAACTTAATGTTAATATTGAGTTTTAAGTATTTACATATTGATTGTAAGTTTTGTGCAAGTTTTGTGTTCTTGCCCAATTAAAGTGAGCTCCACCTTACATAAGGCCATCCATATGACCATAAAACTTACCTAAACGTTTGAGTGATCTTTGGTGAGTTCGTGTGCACCACTAAAACAGTCTTCTCGAGTGTATTTGAGCAACATTTAAATTAAATTTTGACAATTGCTAGTCACTTAACTTGTGTTAATCATTTTGCTACTTTATTTCATTATTTTTTATAATATATGATTTTCAAATTTCACGTTACCCGTTTGCTAAGAGTTTAACAAATTTAAAGCCAGCATAGCTAATAACCAAGAGCTAAATGAGAATGGAACAAATCAGTAAGTTGAGGGAAGATAGACCTATGGCAGGATATGACATCACCGCAAAATTGGGATGAACATCCTTATGAGATTAGGTACATCCAAAAAATAAAAGATGCAGGATTTCAAGAGAAGATGATTTAGTTAATATGTATCCGAGGAGGGGAAACCAAGGTCTAGATAGGATGAGAGCAGGTCCACCTACAAGAGTAGGCACACATGAGAGAGAACATGATCAGAGAGACCTTTTGAGTAAAGTCAAAGTACATGCTCCTACTTATATGGCATCCAAAATCCCAATAAGTTTTTAGACAAAATGGCCAAATTAGAGGAATTCTTTGAGTGGCACAATTTTGATAACTACTAGCAAGTTACCTTTGCTTGCATGAAAAACAGACTAGCCACGCAAAAATATTTTAAAATAACCACCTTCAAAAGGAGTTGAGAAGTGGTCGTAAGAGAATAAAATGGATAGAAATGTGAGAGATATTGCTTGATAAGTATTTTGTCCTCGATATCATCATAAATAATTGCATATAAAATTTATCACTTTGAAATAAAGTTTATTGTCTATCATGAACTATTAAAATACATTTGAAGATCTAGTTGCATGCACAATTGTCAAGTAAGGTTTAAGGGTGGACATTGATCACCAAGTAAAGAGGAATGGTCTCAGACTATAGAGGATGTTGTACATGATGCCCAACTTACTAAACTCAATCTAGAGCATTATCCTCTAAGTTCAAACCCTCCACTAGCGATACTAAGAGTATTACTAAATCCAACCCTTCTTTAAATCACTAGTTAGGGCATTTGATACTTAGACAAGCAAACTTCTTTTTTACTTCCATTTTGGTTGTGAAACACAAACACGTTCAAATATAATAACAAGGCCATTAAACTCTATCCCACCAAGGAACATACTCTGACACCTCCCACATCTTTTAATACTTTATCAAGATCACTTCCTTCACCCTTGTTTGCTCCATCCTTCATCACAAAAGGTTCGTACTGATGCGACACTTATCCCATCAAAGTCAAAGAAAAGGGCTAAACTTCAGTTGATTACAATTGCATCTCATCTTTGACTTTTGATGCTCCACCTACACTTTTCATACCCAGGGAGCCTAAACGCTCATCCCAGCACCAATTATAGACTTGGTAGGATACCGAACTTTGTGAAGAGAGCATGAGAATTCAAAAAGGATTCAGTTATTACATGCTAAAGAAGTTATCCCTAATAATGAGGAAGCTACCATTCCTCCATCAATTGTGAATCTCTATAAGGATTATCCAGAAACATCCCTTGAGGTTTCTCGAATGAATTGTCACCCCTACAAGAGATTCAACACAATACTGATTTAGTAACATGTTCTCAACTTCCCAACTTTCCACATTATTGTCTTAATCCTGTGAAGCAAGCTGAGCTCAGGCGGCAAGTAAAAGCCTTACTCTAGAAAGGTTTCTTACAAGGAAATTGAGTCTATGTGTTGTACCTACACATTTAATTCTTAAGAAGGATGGTACATGGCGGATGTGCGTTGATAGTTATTCTATCAACAAGATCACCATAAAGTATTAGTTTCCCATCTCGAGGCTAGATGACATGTTAGTTCTTGGCCAACCCTCATTTATTTTTAAGGATTAATCTTAAGAGTTGTTATCACCAGATACGAATACGACCGGAAGATGAATGAAAAACCTCCTTCAAGACATCCGAGGGATTGAATGAGTGGTTGGTCATGCCATTTGGCTTATCCAATACAACCAGTGCTTTTATATGCTTAATAAATACCGCATTATATCCATTCTTGGGTGATTTTCTTGTAGGGTACTTTAATGATATTCTAACCTTAGCACAGATGAGAGATATCATTTGAGTCATTTGTGGTTAGTGCTAGAAAAGTTGAGAGCGGAAAAATTGTGTTAATAAGAAGTGTCTGTTTATGCGGAATGAGATAATAATTTTGGGAATTAGTGTGCCTACTATGGGAATTAAACAAGATCTATCCAACATTCAGGACATCATTGCCTGGACAACCCCAAAGAACTTTCATGATGTGAGTAGCTTTCACGTCCTAGCCAAATTTTATAGAAAGTTTGCTAGGAATTTTAGTCAATAATGGCCTCAATCACTGATGTTCTCAAGAAAAAAAAGTTTGAGTGGTCTTCTAGTTCCAAAAGGGCTTTTAGCCAAACTAAGGAGGTGATGACCACCATTCCTATACTAAGATTATGCAACTTCTCTAAGGTGTTTGAAGTAGCATGCGATGCTTCTGGTATTGAGATTAGAGGAGCTTTGTCCCAAGATAATCATCATATTATCTTTTTTAGTGAGGAGCTGAATAAAGCAAAACAACACTATTCAATTATTGACCATGAGTTTTATGCGATTGTCCAATCGCTTAAACATTGGAGGCATTACTTAATATATTAAGAATTCATCCTCTACACGAACCAACATGCAATTAAATTTATAAAATGCATTAGAATTTAACTATTAACCATAAGCATGTTAAGTGGAAAATGTTTTTATAAATTTTTACTTTCGTCCTCAAACATAAGCCTGGATTTGAGAACAAACCAATTAATGCATTGTCTTGAATATCTTTGTTGGTTATATCTCTCAGTAATCAGACTTTTGATTTCAATCACATAAGAAATGCATATGTTAGCTGCAACACCTTTCACATTATTTACACCGAGTCTAAATAGAGCGTGTTGCCATCCCACTTTGCATATCACATTGTAGATGGGTATCTTTACTGCGGGCCACTACTTTGTATTTCCTATACCTCCCTTAGAATTTTCTAATTCAAGAGTTACATTCTAGTGGTATAGCAGGTCACCTAAAGAGATAAAACAATCCATCTTGTAGAGACCAAGGTTTATTGGCCCTCTTTAATAAAATATGTTAGCAAGTTAGTTTCTGAGTGTTTAATTTGCAAGTAATTCAAAGCTCAAAAGCAAAAGTCTAGGAAATATATCACTTTGCCTATACCATACTGACCTTAGGAAGATTTATCATTGGATTTTGTACTAGAACTTTTCAAAAACACACGGCATCATGATAGCATATATGTGGTGGTCGATAGATTTTCTAAGATAACTCACTTTACACCCTGTTCAAAAATAAATTATGTGTCTCATATAGCAAAACCCTTCTTTAGAGAGGTAGTTAAGCTTCACAGATTACCAAGCACCATAATTTCAAATAGGGATGTAAAGTTTGTGTTGTACTTTAGGAAGACCATATAGTAGTTATTAGGCACCACACTTAAATTTTCTTCAGTTTTCCACCCATAGACTAATGGTCACATTGAAGTGTAAAATAGTTCATTAGAGAATTTGTTAAAGAGACTGGTGGAAGAAAATCTAGAAATAAAGGATTTACCCCTTTTCTACTACAAAATTTGTCTACAAAAGTATAATTCTTGGAAACCAGTCGACCTAGTTAGTTTGCTTAGCTATGCATACTCTAATGTCGTCTTTACTTTTGTCAAAAATTTTCATGAACTGCATCACGATGTTAGAAACTAAATTAAACAATCTAATAAAATTTATGCAACAAGCTAATATAACTAGGTCTATTTAAAGTTTTAATAAAGATGACTATATGCTCATACACTTTCACCCAAAAAGGTGTTCTATGACAAAATATAAGAAACATTATGCTAGAGTGGCAATGCCTTTCAAAGTCCTTAGAAAAATTGGGTCAAATGCTTGCTTAATTAATTTGCCTTTTGATATCTATAAGTCTTGCATCCAATATGATGATTTAATTCCATATTCAAATGAAATTTTACAAGAAACTGCAAGTACTTCTCCAGAAGAGCAAAATGGCAAACTATTTACTGAAACTCTCCAACCTTCCTATTATGAAATTGTTGTTGTTATTTATGATGAAGTTACTGTAGAAAAGAAGGGTGAGCATAAGTTCTTGGTAAGATGGAAAGATAAACCGTCATCGGAGGACACTTGGTTGACACACAAGAAGCTACAGAGGCTCAACTTTGCAAAGCAGAGTTCTTAAGATGGGGAGAGTCTGAAGCAGGACAGGGAGCACACATGAGGAGGCCCATTGCTTGGGCAATTACACAATATTTAGCTAGTGGCTGAATAAGGCTTATTTTTGTACTTGGTAGTTAGTTGTGTAAATTTGTACTTATTTTTTATGTCATGTTGTTTTGATCCATTTTTGCAACGTAATGTAGTATTGTACTTGGTGTTTGGTGTTTTGTGCATACTCATGATGTGTTTGGCAGTTACCCGTGCATTAGTGTCGTTTTGTACTTGTATTTATGAATGATGATGGTCGTTCTATTAGTGTTGCGAAAGGCGCCTTGAGTTATGACTGGTGTCTTTCGGTGATTTGATTAGAATTTTATGCTATTGTTATAAATAGCCCATTGTACTCATTCGAAATTATTGAATGATAGATCTCCTTTTTTCTTCTATTGTGATGATTTGCTCTTGTGAGAGTGTTTGAAGTCTTACGCATAATCATTTCGTTTCTAGTGCACGTGAATAATGGCAAGATCACTGGGGTGATAACATTGATATTTTGTAGTGTTTTATGTATTTTCTTTTGTAATCTGTTCATTTATGTTCTCTCCCTGTTCTTCTCTAATTACTCATGTTTTCCCATCATTTTATCATTATATTTCATTAGTTTTTTTATCGTTGCGTTTACACAGCAGCGTTCATCCACTTCCTTCATCATTTTCTCCACCAAAACCTCAACAAAACTTCATAAAAATTGTATCAAAAGATTCCTAACCTCGCCGCCATACTTCTCCTAAAATTTCAAAGCCATCCGCCTCCATCTTGTGTGAGAAAACAATCCCTGAAGTAAAATCTAGATTTTCTTGCTTAAAGGTGGAATTTAAAACTTCACGCCATCACTAACTAAGCTAGCATCAAGGGTGAGAACATGATAATAATTCATAATTATCAGAAGTATTAATTGTTTTTTGCTCGAGAAGCTTAACATAAATTGATCTACACTATCTCAGCTAAATAATTGAAGGTTGACCAAATTCGAAAAACCTACTACTTAAGAATGATTTACAAATGCAACACCTAGTTGAGAATACACAAACTTGTGTGAAAAGCTAGGGAGATCTCCTTTAAAAAGAGTTGTGAACATAAGATAAACCTTCACTTAGAATTAACCCTCCCGAACCCTAGTATGTATAGAAATTCTGCAATTGAGTGAAATAATTAAGAAAACAGGTTTTCAAATTACTAAACCAAGAAGTTATCAAACCTAGTTGGTCTCTATGTGGCTCGATGTTTGTTACAATGTGAAAGAAAAATAGTTAGAAATGAAATGACTACCAAGCATTAAACAAGATTATTGCCAAAAGCACATGAATCCTACAAATGAAAGATGCCTTTTTGACCGACAAAAGTATATCAACATTTTTTGGGCATGACATAAATCAAAGTAACCACGAAGTTTGTTAAAGACCAGTGTATAATCTTAGTTGTACAACATAATGAGACTACTTTCGCATGTGCATGATCACATGATCTCAACAATTATGCCCATAACTGACCACATGATGTGATCAAATATTATTGCATCTTGTGTTGAAGGTACATGAACAAATAGAAACATGGATAAAACCTAGTTTCTTCTATATCTTTCTAAGCGATGGAAACACTTGGTAGGGCTCAAGCAGTAAAGAATGCTTGTCCAATTTGTTTATTAGGCTAGAACGAAGTTTTCTCCTTCCCGATCGAGCAATACTGAATTTCCCAAATGATTCTCGAGATTGATCTTGATTCATATATACTCAAAATAATTATGAGTCAGTGAGATAGTTAGCTACTCCACAAACTCGATCTTCTTCGGCTTTATTGCTTAGATCAATAATTAATGTAGGACAAAAAAATGAATGTGTATGCAAAGTGTATGATGATTTTACACCAATAAAATAACAGATTACTCATGATTAAGTATCGATAAAATCAGACGAATTTTACAAATACAAAAATAAAGAAAATGAGATTGAGATGAATCGAGCCACAAAAATGCTAATACACATAATTCCTTACCACATAAAAGTATAGAGATAAATAAGAGCTATGACTGATCTAATATGTGTCAAAGTTAAGGCAACCGATGGCAAAGCGGGGATAAGTTGAAGTCGACCTCTAACCTTTGTTGCAGGATCTTTTTTCTTCCTTAGAAATCATTGTCTAAGGCTTGCACTACTCATATTCAATAATTTCTTCTCTTAAGAATGAAAGTACTAAAGAACACAAAAGTGAAGAAATATATTTTCATTCAATCTTCAATGCCATGATACATAAGATATTGACCTATTTATAGCCATGCAATACATGTCAAATGATCACAAAAACTTTAAACTTACCCTCTCATTAAGGGTCAAAGTGTCTTTTCTACAAATGACTAATAAAACCATCAACAAACTCTCATGAAGGACTAAAGTGTCATTTCAAATAAAATATCAAAAAATCTTAAACCAACTCTCTCGTGAATGACCAAAGTGTCATTTCACTCAAACAACACTCATGACAAAAAATCATGATAAATAGGCTAAGCTAAATGCCCATTTAAATAGAATCCACTGAATAAGAAAATACAATATATAATCATAGCACCATTAAGCTTAATTTATGATTTGGCGCATCAACGATGATTACGTGGGCACTCTGCATCAAGAATCCACGCTTGTTCAAGTATTTCGCAAACACCATATTCTTTAGCTAATTGTCATGCAGATCTCAACAATCCATGCTCGAAGATTTTATTTTCCTTATCAAGAAATTTCCTTTCAATCTAAGTTTTGAGATGAAAAAAATATTTTATATGATTGGTACAGTCACAATGTCGGCTGATCCATTAGTTAATATAATCTTTTAGCAATTGCTACTCGGAGATTTCTTCGATCACTTTGATTCTTGCTCATTCTAATGCTACAAGTGTTGAACTTGATCCATTCTTAGCTCGGTATATTGTTAACAAGATCTAATTCCACAATTTAACCCCTAATTTCCTTCAATTTTATTAGTTGACCCTTTCTTTGAGTCCTAAAACTAAAATCTCTTATATAGTTATTTTTTTGCTAATAGAATGTGTAATCTACTTCTCTTGGATGATATATTGCCCCAGATTTCATCTGCATTCATTTCTAGGTTGGCTAGAGTTTTTCCGGTAGCTAGTGTCTTAGTGAGAGTTGAGTCGGCTATACTTGACTCAACTATGAATCAACAACTTCTTTCATTGACTTAGCTAGGACATTTTTTATCGCCAACACTAAATCAACATATTTACAATTCCATGTATCAATCAGCAATTCCTTTCATTGAATCGGACAGCTGTACTTCTAACACTAGAAGCATATTTATGCTCCTTGAGTCATTTAGCTCTTTAATCAATCTTCTGTAAAATCGATCTTTTAAACATAGAAAAGCAACCTTAAAAATATGAAGACATCTATTTGGATTTAGTGGTTAGTCGACAATCTCAACCATGAAAGACTTTTAAAGCAGTGAGTGAACACGATTCATAAGTTTGAAACAACCTAGAAACTAATGGATGAGGATATTATGTGAAATATAAAAATAGCACAATTTGAAAAAATAATAGTTTCAAACTATTTTGCCAATTTGTAAATATTGAATCCCTCAACATTGAAGAGGTCGTGGAATATAATTATAGAGAAAAACTAGGTCAAGTAAGATGATCTCAATAAAGATAAATGTTATTTGAGAAACTACTAAACATCACAAAGGAGCCCATTAAATTTAAAAAATCAAAAGAGATGTCATAAAACAGATTGAAATATGCATAATACACTACCTTCTACTCAATGATTGGAGTAATACATAATCAGCAAACTAAAAAGTTTCAACAACCGCATAGCATAAACATATTATTGCATTCCATATTAAAGCATAAGATAAGTATACCATCATTGTCAAAGTAGCATCCAATTCCAGTGGCCGATATGCCAACTGCATGAGCTTCAAGATACAACATTTGGCCAAGTGCTCCTGCTTCCCAGAATAGACGAGGGTACATCCATGCATTTTTTTCACGTAAAACAGGTTCAAAACGAGCGATCATGCCAAGGCTAAAGCACCCATCAGCAGCAATATCCTGCATTTAGAAGATAAAGTCGTAAGATAATTTTATCATGCAAGTATTATAATGGATAATCATTCAAGAAATATTTTTCAAACAATAAGGAAAGAAAAGCAATTCATATGCAAGATTATTATGTGAAACCAACAATGCATAATTAGTTTTTTTAGCTGATTCAAATGCCAGCATGCAAAAAAGTGTAAGCTCCTAAAGCAATTAAAATTCAGACCAATTTGACTATGCAGTTGGAGGAAACGTAAGCATGAAAATGCAAAACAGAATGGTACCTGATGACAAGACAGCTGTTTGGCAATATCCTCACAGTTACCAGTCAAAAGAGTATACAAAGGCAAACCATCAGGGCATCCCTCCGGCCTTGCCCACTCAAATTCAGATCTCATTGTCATCCTCAGCCTTTCAAAATGATCCTCATTCCTCACCAGGAAATACAGACCCTGAGGAAGATCCTTGACCCTATGAACAAACAATGCAGCATGAACCTCTGCATCCCAAGTCAAAGTCCTAAAAGGCAGAGCAAGTGGTTTACCCTGTTTCTCCCCATGCGCCAACTGCCCGGATGGAAGACAATGCAAAAGAATCTGGTAGAAAGTTCTTCGTTCCATGGCCTGAACTCCATCCATATCCACAGCACTCCTACGCTTCCTGACAACTTCTCGCACAGAAACTTTCTTGTACAAATTCTCTGATATCAGGCAGTTGGCTCGAAATGGGTTGACGGAAAAGCCATCGCCAGCGATGAACGGCTTCTTCACGGCATCCGCGGTGCGGTAAATTATGTCCCAGTACACATGGTCCTTGCTAAGTGAATTAGGGCGTCCCATCCACTTGAGGGAGGAGAAGCCAGCCAAGGCCATCCTGAGGCGTTGATAGTCGACGGACGGCTGAGTGCCGAAGGGGAAGAGGAGGATAAGGCAGTCCGGGTGCTGGGATTCAACCCAGGGAAAGCGACCGCGGGCGGAATGATCGGGAAGTTGGGAAGGCGGTGAGGGATATGCGCAGTCCAGACCGAGGAGGCAATGGAGATCGTCATGTCCGAGGCCGTCTAGTACGCGCGCGTCCCATCCGAGCGCGGCGGCAGCGATGGCCACGGCGGCGATTGCGTGGCCGATGTCGTGATTGCAGTAACGGAAGGCGCGCTCACCGTACTTCCAGGACTCTCGCCAGAAGATGGAGGAAAGGGTGAGGAGAAGAGAAGACGATTCACCGAGGGGAAGGGGGAGGAGGTCCGGAGGGATTTTGGCGCGGAGCTCCAGGCTGTGATCCTTGGGTGAATAGTGAGCGAGGAAGGGAAGATCAGAGGAGAGAGAGGGGAGAGGAGGGACGATGAGATGTGCCTCAGTGGGATGGAGATTGCCGCTGCTCGGATTTACGCGTAGGGGCCAGGTAGAGAATCCTGTGGTCTTCCATGCCGAGAGGGAGAGGGAGTCGTAGAGGAGGCGGGAGAGCGTGGAGTGAGAGAGGGGCTGCGCAGGGGCGGGGGACGAGGACGAGAAGAAGGACGAGTAGGACGGGGAGCCGTCAGACGGAGGAGGGAAATGGAGGAGAGGAAGAATTGGGGAGGAGATTAAGCGAAGGAAGGGGTTGGGCTGATTGGCCCAATCGAGGCCGCGAGGACCACGGGCGTAGCCAGACGTCAAGGAGTGCTTCGTCTGATTGTGGTAGTCGATGGCTTGCTGCTGATTTTGGAAGTCTTGTTTGGATTTTCCCTCGTCGGCATGGCAAGGAGCGGAAGAGGGGGAAGTGTGCATGGCGGAGGCGGCCGGACGGAGGAGACGCGGAGAAGACGAAGGCGGATGGGGAGCTGAGGGGAAGCACTGGGGAACTCGGAGATAGTGGAGATGAAACATTATGGTGGGCATAAGCGAAAGAAGAATTGAAACGCAAAATCAATTTGTTTTGGAATTTGTTGTGTTAAGCAGAATTCAATCAATCATATTTAGATTTTAGTGGGATCTAATTTTAATTATAATTTTAATGTATGAGTTGCTTGTCATTAGAAAGTAATCTGATTATAGTATAATTATGCTATTTTGCTATTATTTGATAATTTTATAAAAAATAACTTATTTTGCATAAAATAATACGTGAATATGATGTTTTGAGTAAAATTGAGGATAAATTACCCCCTAAACTTTTGGAATTCTTCGCCGAAATGCTTTGCCGGATCGTTCATTCGATTTTGTTCGAACGTACAAAATGCTTTCCTCACTTTGTTGCTTTACTAAAGGCTGCATAATTTCTTGTTACGCCTAGATTTGGGCATAACTCTCTACCGGCTTTCTATATATTAAAATAAAAATGAATTATAATATAAACATTTTTCATATGTTCATACCAAACATCAATAATCTCAGTTTACCCAAAAATATATACTCTACAACTGTATTATCTCAATCCAAAGAGTCTCATAATTAATTAGCTAATTAATATTTTCTTATTATCATACTTCTTATCATGCTATTTTATTATGAGTTATTGCTATTATTATTTTATTGAATTATGCTACATTTCTTAATTAGATTAGATTAAGAATTGAAGTCTAGGTAGTTTTAAATGAATTAATATATTTTTATTTGACTTGATCAATGCAAATTTAAAAATTATTTATTATTATTAAACTTACTTATTCAGTAATTTTAAAATACTAATGTTTAGTTTTAGTTAATGATATTTATTAATTATTACTTATTATTTCAAGGTTTTTATTTACAGTTGATTATTATAATTAACTTTCTACTAGGTAATTTAAAATACTCTTGGCTAATAATATTTATTGATTATTATAGTTTATATTAATTAAATCCAATATTTTTGTAATAAAACTTTATTTATGTATCATCTTAGCATGATAATTGAGAAGAAAATTGATATGCTTACACAATAATATATACTAAGAAGTCAATAGAATTTTTTTTTTTTTAATTTTGCATATATGCCCATAAAAAAATATATTCAACCAATAATTTACTTATATATTCGATTGACGCATCATCTATATATTTTAGTATATATTATTGGTAATGTAGCAATACTCAATTGAGAATGGATGATAATAAGATGATTGTGACTTCTATTAATGGCAATTGTGAAGGCAAAGGAAGTATATAGCTATGAACTCAATAAACATAGTGAATTTTGTATAAGAATTCATATTTTTATTAGAATTAATAATAGTTTTAGTATATATTTTTATGTAATTTCAAGTAATAAGAGATCAAAATGCAAGAGAAAAATAAATTGAGTGAAAAGGACGCCAAAGCGCGTTCTGGCACGCCACAACACCCTTGCTCCCTAGAGCAAGGTGCCCCAACGCGCCATAGCACCTAGATTCCAAAATAGAAGATGATGTTGCGTGCCACAACGCTAGAATTCAGAGAACAAGATGCTCTAGCGCACCGCAGTGAAGGCAAAGGAAGTAGATAGTTGATGAACTCAATAAACATAATGAATTTTGTATTAGAATTCATATTTTTATTAGAATTAATAATAATTTTAGTATATTTTATGTAATTTCAGGCAATAAGAGATCAAAATGCAAAAGAAAAATAAATTGAGTGAAAAGGACGCCAAAGCGTGTTCTGGCATGCCACAACACCCTTGCTCCCGAGAGCAAAACGCCACAGCGCGCCATAGCGCATAGATTCCAAAGGAAAAGGCGTTGTCGCGCGCCATAACGCTAGAATTCAGAGAACAAGATGCTCTAGCGCACCGCAACGCCACATCCACAGATAGAAATGTGCTCTAGCGCACCGCAACGTCACATTCACAGAGAGAAAAGCGCTACGGCATGCCACAGCTCCCAAATTTCAGAAAGTAAGGCGCCATAACGCGTCATAGTGCCAAACATCAAGAGGGAAAGGCGTTATCGTGCACCATAGCGCCAAAGTTCCAGAGAAAATGGCGCTTTAACGCGCCACAGCGTCTAGATTCAAGAAAACCAGGAGCTACAGCACACCACAGTGCCTTGTTACCCAAGACCAAGGCGCTAAAGCGCGCCGTGACGCTAGATGGGCCGAAAGCCTGGTGCTCTAGCGTGTCGTAGCACGTGTCGTATTGCTGTCTTGGAAATTTTCTCCAAGTTGACATTGGAAATACCAAATTACTTAATTCTTTTCATTTTCCCTCAATAAAGATTAATGAAAAGCATTAAATCACCTTCAGTCTTAAGGGAATAACAGAATAAACATTAATTAAATTTCAAATTTCAAAGAGGTGGCTGTTGGAAATAAAAAAGAGTGCAGAAGGAAGTTATAAAAGGGAGAAAGAAATGCTTAGAGAGGGATTTGAATTTCAGTTGAGGAAAAAGATATTCTAAAGCAGCCCAAATCCTAAGGGAGGAAAAAAAAGGCTACAACTTCAGAAGAAGAAAAGCACAGTGAGCAAGGAGAAATGAGAAGGTTGGAGAGAAGAGAAAACGAAGAAAATGCTAATGGTTATTCCTACGTATAGTATTTTCACTTATTTTTCTATTTATTTCCTTGTAAGAACTATGTATAGGTTCAACATCTTTTATTGCTTTCATTTTGTTTCTCTTGTAATGATAACCTAAACTCTCATTTTGGGGAGGGTTAAGCAAAAGTATGTAATAAGTCATAAATGAATGCATTGTAAGAACTCTTCTTAATGAAATGTCTTTTAGAACTTTGAACATATGAATGCATTATTTTATAATATTAGTTGAAGAATGATAAATGTTGTAAATATCTTTTAGATTAAACTCTTTAAAGAAAACCTCAGATATACTTATTGATCGCATCGTCAAGAAGCTATGCACATTGAGCGTTAACGCCATGAATGACTGTGACAATATTCGCTGTGTGAAAATAGCTTATGCATAACTTTTGAACAAGATCTTGATTGTTCGAGCCATGAGAAAATATAAGAATTTCCTTGAGCTATATAGCTCAGTTCATACAACTTGGAGAAGCTGTTTGCTAACTCCGTGTTAAAGTATGAACTTGATGCATGTGAGCCGAGAACCGCTTATAGAGCTCCATAGCTTACCCTTAATTTACACGAGGCACTCGAGTGCGTTAAGCTATGAATGACGTGACATAAGTTCATTTAGCATCGCAGCTCATTTTCTTAGCTAAAATAAGAGTAGACGCGTGTGAGACATATGTAAAATCATGATCATGTGACATTAACTAAAAATGTTAATTTTATCACTTAGACGTAAGATATGATTTTGCTCACTAAGAGATCACATTGTTATTTATGTGTTGAGATTGAACCTTAGAATGTTCATCTAAGAGCACTAAGATTTAACACATGTAATCATTCTATTAGAGAATATTAAATCTCTTAATAATTAAATGAAGACTAATTGAACTTACTTGACATAGATTAACAATGCATGAACTCATGATAAATTGCATGTTTAACCTCAACTCTCTCCAATTTTCTCAAATTGATTCAAAACCAAAGTAATTTAGGATTTATAATCTAGGAACTCAAAACCACAATTCTAAGAATCCAGCTGATATGCTTGCAAAATCAATAACAATGGAGAAATTGAAGCTATGTGCAGCTTCAGTTGGCCTTGGTATGTGAAGAAAAAGCAAAGGTAATAGAGACCATGGCGCTACATCACGCCCAAATGCCTAGCTACCAAAAGCTTAGGCACTACAGCCACCATAGCACCTGATAGAATTCTACTCCTGTTTATGCTACACACTAAGAAATTTGGAGGGCATTTTGAACCTTTCAGGGTTCAAAAATGAGTTGAGTACTTAAGGGAACATGTGGAGGAGTATCCTCTACAAGCTAAGAGTGTTGGCATTTCAGTTGGAAGCTTTGGTTGCTGTGAGGAGGAGATCCGAAGGTGAAGCCCTAAGGAAGCTGCAATGAAAGAAAGCTCTTGCATGTTGGAGAAGATACTCCTGGTGGTGGTTGCTTGTAGTGCCCCGCCCCATCATATCGGTGGTGAAGCAGTGCGTTACTCGGGGAAACGAGCAACTAACTATAGCATCTCCTCGAATAGTCTAAAAGATTGAGCCACACTGAAGGTGCTGACTCAAACCTAAGAGTAGGATCGAGAGTTAATACTTAAGATAAGAGTATAATACTTATCTTAAGTATTAGACTAATACGTATATTAGATTTAAAGAGGTAAATATGAATCCACTATATGTTATCATTATATCAACATTTCCAGTATGTTGATTATATCATAATACTAAGTATAATAGTATAACAGAGTACTGAAGCTAAAGCAAAATATCCAGGATACATTCATTACAGAGTAGTAGTAAATATTCATCTCAGAATAGAAAAATAAAATACATCCAGAATTATTACAACTGATTTAAAAGATGAAAAGTAAAGTCTATTTGAAGTACTGAAAATAAAGTAGTAAGAAAAAGGTGGAAGACCGATCTACTAAGGCTCCACGTACTCCTCCTGGATCTCCTATAAGTTATCCTGCCCTGTCTCCACAAGCTGCTCCAGATCTAGCATATTGCCAGATCTCAAAAATACCCCATGTTAGACAAGAATTCTAACACATTGCAACTAACTAAGCAGTTCTAAAGTAAATGCAATAAATAGTAGAGTAAATACAACTGTAAAAAATAATAGTAAATGCACTATGTAACTAAAACTGTAATAAAAATATCCAATGCTCAAAAATCGATGTGAAATGTCTAATATTGTACTATATGTCACTGAAATGATGCACCAAAATATGCCATAATACGGTATGCCACAGTATATAACAGAACTGTCACTGAAAGGCTATGAGTCGTACGGTCCAATGTATATATACACTCAATTGGGAAGATAGTATGGTGATGCCAATGCATCATGAAATTCCCCAGTCTATGTATAGAATATTCTATATGAGAAAAATCCGTAAATACATAAAACTTTAAATACAAATAATGAATTCAAGGTCTCCACTATGCAGAATCCTGCTAAAAGGATTCTGACTCCTAGCTTCTAGACAATAATTAGTTAAAGTTAAAGATTTACTTAAAGATCATTAGATGGGATGATTGTATACACATATTTAGCACGTTTGCAAGAAAGGTGATTCTTATCACTTAGTTTGATTAAGCCACCCTGACAAAGCGGTCTTCGATAGGAGGCATCGTCCATTGGCGATTTGTATCTCAAGTTATTAAGATGCCCTACTTACAATCACACTCATTGTCTTAAAGAAGGTGATTCTAATTACTTAGTTTATTTGAGCCACACCTATTGAAGCGGTCTTCCCTAGGAGGCATCGCCCATTGATAATTTGTATTTCAATCAAACTAAGGAATGAGTCACTATTTAATACACTTTTAGTCTTGGGAGATTTACTCTAACGGGACTGTATTCGTCTAATCCATCAGGATAGCACCTGCTCATAAGTCCATATTGGAGTGAATCAACCAATCCTGAATACTACTGAAGAAAACTAGTACTATGGGTATACCATACTACACCAACCAATGGCCTGGTTTCAAATAACTCTATTTAATCAGCAAGGATTTATCAAGACTATTAATTCTTATGCTAAATAGGTAAGTCCTATACAAGGCACCAAAAAGGTGATCAAAGATCACTCAGTATAGATTTTACCACAAGGAAAAAGAGTCATTCTAATATCTTAAGTGATCCCTACCACGAGGGGTTAAGATCGACTTCTAAGGTTAAGGGATCATCTAAGCTTCTACCTCAATGAGTTATACAAAATTCTCCTACCTCAATATATATATAAATCGGTCTTAAAATATTTCAGAGATGATCCTATGATGAAATACTTATGATTTCACACTCTTACTTCGAATGCTAATACTCTTGGTTCTATTTAATAATTAGGTTTAGAGTGATCAGATCAGATGATTAAGTCATCTAATCATATCTTATTCTAAGATTATGAGATTTAAATCAAGGATGTTATTAGAGTCAGATCAATTATTAAATCAATTTAGTTATATTATCTCTTTATGTTAGTAGTCTTATTTAGGAGAAAATCAAGGATCCAAAGTTTATATTCAGATTAATCAGTCACATAGATTTATCAATAATCTTAACATGTCTAATTCAAACATTTAAGATCAATACCAAATTAGATGCATTATTGGAATAATGTCAATTTTCTTATCTTGTAATCAAGTAAATTTAATTAAGGATTTAAGAGTTTGGATCTTAATCAATTAGATTGGGGTTTGACCCCTTATGCATGCCTAATTAAAAGCAAATGTCAAATCAGTGAATTTGGGATGTATTATTGGTGGCAATCTTAGACCTAGATTAGGTATTAATAGCTTGATTAAAATCTTAAGAGTTCTTAAGTTAATTATGATGATTAAGTTCTTCAAATTAAGGATTATTCAATTTATGCATAATGAATTAGCATACGTTATTTCCATACATTTACCTTATTGTTATGAAGTATATTAATAGAAAAATTCATAAAAATAAAAAGTAATTAATGCTAATCGAACCCTAAATCAATCTAAAAGGATTAGCACATAAATATAAATCCAAGCATCAGAATTTCATGCAATTTGGCACATAAGCTCTAATTTACCATACAATTAATCAGAGACTAAGTTTGCTAAGATCCAATGTCTGCAAACCCTAATTTTCACTAATCATGGCTTAATAAGATTAGGGAATAAATTGAAATACAGAGATCAAAAAAATAATTCACTTAGCACATTCATTTTACTCTTCATAAGGAGACTAATGGCACTATAAATATGCAATTTAGTTAAGTATAATTTCTAATCAACCCTAATCAAGATTTGCAAAAATTAGGTAAAAATGGAAAATCTAACCATTAGATATTCAATTATTTTATATTTCAATCCCTGAGGATTTTCTGATCAATTTCATATATGATATCATAGGGTTTAGACCAGTAGATTAAAAGTTATTCAATTAATACATTATGTATTTTTATTTAAATTATTTCCTATGATTGGATTAATTGGATTATTTTCCTTAAGGAAAATAAATACAATTAATCGAACTTAATTAACCGGGCTTGGCCCATTAGCCGAACCGCGCAGGTCGACTGGGGCCCGAAGACTCAGGACTGTCGCACTTCGCGGGTCACGGGCTGACCTGACATGCACAGGGTCTTCGTCCCCGCCCTGACTCCTCTCGACAAAAACTGATTCGGAAAACCCTAGATAGCTAAATTCTCCGTCTATAGCGCACGCTTGGCCTCTGGTCAATCGAGAATCGACCCCCTAGCTGAGATGCACTGATGGACACTTGAAGCCCCCTGTGTGGTGGTCCGGATCGGCCGAACCTTACTCACCCGAGGGATCCCTTAATGGAGCTACTATGGGGATACAATTCTTCGCACAGAGGCCATGCCAGACCCAGGGCTCAATCTCTACACCTTCAGGGAAATGAGACGGATCGAAGCCCTCTGGTCTGAGGGCCTGAGGTGGGCTGGAACGCCGGGACCTTACTCACCCGAGGCATTCCATAAGGGACTTAACCCGATCAATTGATTCGACCGATCGGGATTAGCTTAGGACTCAATTATGATAGCTGTGAGTTCAAAACTACAATACACATCTATATGCATCAAAGGAAGGGAGGTTCGAGCCTCATTGGCTTGTAACCAGCAAGAGGGGTACCTGGTTTGACAGGGGAGCTTAGGATGATTGACTGAGGGTTCGACTGGTCTTAACTAAGGTTCCAGACATTGCAAAGGATTCTAAGCATCAGGAGAGCCTACTATTAGCAGTTCGAGAGCTACTAGGATTGCCTACGTAAGCTCGGACAGATGGCAATGACAAAAGAATGTAAGCGAGTTCGATTGATCAGCAACGATCAAATGGAGAAGTGATGAGGCTATTTATAGCCTCAGGTGAGTGCGGGGAAGGTTCCAGAGAGTTGAATTGGGTTGGGGAGGACCCGAAAGGTCGGGCCATGGCCGAGCTCTCAAAATTCTATTTCGAGCTCAGCCGGGCCACGAGGCCCCAATTGGGTTCCTTGCCGAAATGGGGGAGGTCGTAAAGACCTGCTATAACAACCCTAGATTGTTACCCTACTAATTTATAGTCTAAGAAATCATTAATTTTGATTCTATTACTTTAAGAACATCAAATGAATCATATCCTAAAAATTTTGAGTCCATTGGACTTCTCAAAGTCCAAAATGATAATTTGATAAGTCTAGATACCCTAGTTTAAACTTAAAATAGTTTGATCTCAGAATTAAATTATAATTACATTTTTGAATTCCTCACCCCCAAATTAGCTAGGGGTGAAAGTTTGGTGTAATTTGGAAATCATTTAGGCCATAATTCATATTTAATTAAAATGGTCTAATTGCATAAAAGGGTTCTTAACATTTCAAATTTGCATTTATACCCTTTAAACTAATAAAACGGCCTGGATCTGCTGTGCGGACCACAGGCGATCCGCTGCGGAGCCCGGGTCATGCATCAGCGGTGCTCCATCGTATCCGCCATTCACTTTATTTATCCAACGACTAGGATTAGATCCCGCGGAACCGCGGATCAACCATTGGATCTGCCCGACCGATCCTACGGCCCGGATCACTCCCGTGATCGGTCGTTAGGATTCGAGCGATCTGAGCCATTCTACCATCTAATCGATTGATCAGACAACATCCAAAGTCCCGATACTGTGGACCTTCGTCTTCCTCTCGCCATGCCCTACAAAGAGATCCTCCCCGTACTGTCAGCTGCCCTGCTTGTCCCCCACTGGCAAATGGGTGTACAAGGTCGTTAGGACCTCCCCCGTCTTAGCAAGGACCCCCGATTGGGCCTCGTGACCCGGCCGAGCTCAATTAGGAAATTTAAGAGCTTGGCCATGGCCCAATCTCTCGGGTCTCTCCAGCCTGAGCCAATGGCTCTAGAAGCTTCTCCATTTCATGCTGAGGCTATAAATAGCCTCAGTGTTCCACCCTATGATCCTTTGCTGATCAATTGAGCTCTCTGTAACTTCCGCCATTGCCATCTGTCCGAGCTTGCGTAGGCGATCCCAGGAGCTCCTGAACCCCTGATAGTAGGCTCTCTTAGTGTTCAGGATCCTTTGCAGTATTTGGAAGCTCAGCAAAGGCCAGCCATTCCCTCAGTCGATCATCCCGAGCTATCCCGATGAACCAGGTACACCCATTTGCCAGTTTTGAGCCAATAAGGCTCTGACCTTCCTCCTTTTGATTCGATTACATGCGTATTATCAAAATGAACTCACTAGTATCAAAATTGAGCCATAAGCTAGCCCCAAAGGATCAAATCCATCGATCGGGTTAAGTTCCTTAAGGAACATCTCGGGTAAGTAAGGCCCCAACGTTCCAGATCATCTCAGGCCCTTAGACCAAGGGGCTTCGATCCGTCTCATCTCCCTGAAGGTGTAGGGATCGAGCCCTGAGTCTAGCATGGCTTCTATGGGGAGAATTGTCTCCCCACAGTATCTCCATTGCGCGAGCCCTCGGGTGAGTAAGGTCCGACCGATCTGGACCGTCTCATAGAGGGCTTTGGGTCCCGTTCGATGCACCTGACCACGGTGAACGTGTAGCGAACATTGGTTGGTTGTGTCATGGTTGGGATACACCAAAATTAACCGATTAGGGTTTCCCTAATCGGGTCCTTCCGTCAGGACGGAGGCTCGGGGATGAAGCCCCTGTGCGGGTCGGGTCAGCCCGTGATCTGCGCGGCGCGATAGTCCCGGGTCTTCGGGCCCCGGTCGACCCGTGCGGTTCGGCTAATGGACCGAGCCCATTTTAAATAAATTCGATTAATTGGATTTATTTTCCTTAAGGAAAATAATCTAATTAATCTAATCATAGGAAAAATTAAATTGGAAAAATACATAATGTATTAATTGAATAACTTTTAATCCACTGGTCTAAGCCCTATGATATCATAAATCAAATTGATTAAAAAATCATCAGGGATCTGAATATAAAATAATATTTCACATCTAATGGCTATATTTTTTTGATTTTTTCTAATTATTGCAAATCTTAATTAGGGTGAATTAGCAATTATACTTAACCAAATTGCATGTTTAAGGTGCCATTAGTCTCCTTATGAAGAGTAGAATGAATGTGCTAAGTGAATTAAATTCATAGATTGGCGACGGAATGGTGCGCTACTCGGGATCGGTGGGCCATACAAGTAAAACCCATCATCCCGAATAGGCTAAAGAGACAGAGCCATACTAAAGGCCGCTGACTCGAGCCCTAAGAGTAGGCTCAAGATCCAATATCTAAGATAAGAATGGAACACTTATCTTAGGTATTAGACTTAGTACGTACATAAGGTGCAAGGGAGTGGAGAAGAACCCATGTACGTTATAAAATATATCAGCGTTTCCAGTATGCCGATCACATCACAATACTATGTATAGTAATATAACCGAGTGCGAAAGCTAAAAGCAAAACATCCAGAGTTCATTCATCTCAAGCAGTAGAAAAATATCCATCTCAGAAAAAAAAAGTAAAAGTACATCCAGAGTTTTATTACAAATCATAATAATACATAAATGTAAAGAGTCTAGCCAGAATACTAAAAAGAACTAGAAAGTAAAAGTAGGTGCTCAATCCCCTACAGCTCCAAGTGCTCCTCCTGAGTCTCTGGGACATCCTCCTGACCTGCCTCCAACAACTGCTCGGGATCTAGCAAATTATCGGATCCCAAAAGTACCCCATGTTAGACAAGAAGTCTAACACATCGAAGCTAGCTATACAAGCTAATCTAACATAACAAATATGCAAGGACATAAAGTAAAAGTGTAGGAAAAATTGTAAAGCATCAAATAATTGAACTGTAGGAACTAAGCAAAGGAGAACTGCATCAAAACCAAATACTGAAAGTACATGAAAAAGTCAGATGCTAAGAAGGATGCTATAAGCTGCACTATATGCTACTGAAGCAATGCTCACAGGTATGCTATATCACGGTATATCACAGAACTATCACTGAAGGTTTATGAGTCATACGGTCCAATGTAAGCACAACAGTTAGGAAGTCAGTATGGTGACGCAGATGCACCCTAACATTCCCTAGTCTGTGTATATAATATTCCATATCTCATACTGTATCATTGATAACCATGTGTCACAACAAAAGGAATGAGTTCAACTCATGTTTATGCTTATGCTTATGCCCTTATATGGTATGAATGAAGAATCCTGAAATCCATGAAGAATATAGTAAAACACAAAAATGAATCCTAAGTCTCCACTGTGCAGAATCCTACTAAAAGGATTCTGACTTCAAATCTCTAGATCGATATTTAGTTAAAGTTGCTTAATTACTTAAAGATCACTAGGCGAGGTGATTGTATACACATATTAAATATGCTGCAAAGATAGGACACAATATTTAGTTTGATTATGCCACCCTAATAAAGTGATCTTCATTAAGAGGCACCATCCGATGATGATTTTGTATCTCAAACTAAGCATTTAGTCACTAAACTCACAATCATACTTAGCGTCTTAAGGAAGGTGATTCCCCTTTACTTAGTTTTATTTAAGCTATACCTATTGAAGTGATCTTCGCTAGGAGGCATTGCCCAATGGCAACTGTTCTTCAATAAAACTAAGGAATGGGCACCCGTTTAATACACTCTTAGGATAGATTGATTTACTCTAAGTGAGGTTATATCCGCCTAAGCTTGCAGGATAGCAACAAAGATAAATCTCACTTATAGTGACTCAACTAATCCCGAATATTACTTGGGACCAGTAATATGGGTATACTATACTGCACTACCCAATAATCATGGTTCAATCAAGTCTATTTAATAGAACAAGGATTGATCAAAACTACAATTCTTTAAACTAATAGGTAAGTCCTATACAAAGTTTTATTGAGTGAATGTGATCAAGGATCACATAATATAGGTTCTATCACAAGGAGATGTATCTCTTCTAAGGTCTTAAATAACTACTACCACAAGGAGAATAGATCAACATTTAAGGTGATAGGATCTTCTATGCTTCTACCTCAAGGACTCATACAAGGCCTCCTACCTCATGATATATGGATTTAGGTCTCTTAAGTAATTCAAGACAATCTTATGAAGAGAATATCAAGATCTCCCCATTAGGTGTTGATATTAAATTATTAGGTTCTGGTTCATAATTAGATCTTAGGGTGATTAGATCATACTTAAACTAAGATTATGGGGTGTAAATTAAACATATTGTTAGGATTTGATCACTTGTTAAATCAACATAGTATTAATGATCTTGTTATGCAGGTTTATTACTTAAGAGAAAATTAGGGATCTTAAGGTTCGATTCAGATTGTGAAATCACAAAGGGTTGTTATTAACCTTACTTTGTCTAATTCAAATGTTTAAAATCAATAGTAAATCAAATGCATTATTGGAAAATGTTCAATTCAAAGTTTTGTATTCAATATAGTTAAGTTAGGGTTGTTATGGTTTTAGATTTACCCTAAGTAGATTAAGGTTTGACTCCTTCTCAAACCTTAAGCCAAATCAGGTGTGTTTTTAAAGATCAATGTCAAATCAGTGGATTAATTATGCATTATTGGTGGTAATCCTAGATCTAGATCAAGTCTTGAAAGCTTGATCCAAATCTTAAGATTTCTTAAGTTAATTAAGATATTTAAGATTCTATAGTTTTAGATTGATTCAAGTATACTTAATAAGTTTATGAAAGTTGATTTCCTTTCACTTAGTGTACTGTCATAAGCCAAAATAATGATCAAGGTTTAATAAATAGTGATTACTTAGTGCTAACCAAACTCTAATTCCAAGCAAAAACGATTAGCACATAAGTAAAAATCCAACCATTCAAATTATATGAAATTTGGCATGCAAGTCCTAATTGATCATACAAGTAATCAGAGACTGAGTTTACTAAGATCCAATGTATATAAACCTTAAAATTTACTAATTATGATTTGACAAGATTAGAGCATAACTACCTTTATAAAACTCAAAAAAATGTTATACTTGGTACATACAATCTACTTAACATCAGTGGACTAATGACACCTTAAACATACAAATTAGATAAGTATATTTACTAATCTGCCCTAATTAAGATTCACTATAATTAGGCAATAATTAAAGATCTAACCATCAGATGTGTGATTTTATTTTATATTTAAGTTCCTGAGATTTTTCTAAATATTTTCATATATAATATCATAAAATTTTGACCAGTGGATTAAAAGTTATTAAGAAAATACATTCTGATTTTTTCTATTAAAATTTCCCTAATTCCTTAAGGAAAATAAATAATAAAACCGTTATTAATTTTTTTAAAACGGCGCCGGCCCAATCCCAAATGCGCGGGCCGCTCGGGCCTAAGGGCCCATTATTGTTCGACAGCGTGGGTCACGGGTCGACCCGACCCGCGCTGTCGTCTTCTTCCTTGCGCCTGGCCCTGACGGAGATCGATCATGGCGAACCATAATCGCCAAAATTCTCAGTCCCCGAGCCAAGCCAGAGCGTAAGGATGACGGCTACACGTTCCTGGGACCATAACCAACCCTTAGAACTCTAAATTGCTAACTGGGGTGGACTAATTCCTCTGGAGCCCATTTCCTTATTTCAATCAACAGGCGCTTACTGTGAGGAGAAATTCTCCTCACAGGGGGCTTATCAGGGCTAGGGCTCGATTCGATCACCTTCAGGGAGTAAGGATAGATCGAAGCCCCATTCGAGTAGGTCCTGGTAGGCTCTAGATCCCTGGGACCTTACTCAGTCCCTGAGCTCTAAGAGACGGATAACCCGTTCGATCGATACGATCGAACGGACCCTCCCAGCTCATCAATTTGATTGCAATGAGTTTTCCTTAGCTAGGGAAAAGTTTAGAGAGGGAAATTGAGCAAGAACTGAGCCCACACGGCTCAGTCCAAAATGGGGGGGTACTTGGTTTTTACTGGCCTGAGCTGGTCTGGATGGCGGAGCCTGGCACGAAGCAGCAAAGGGGCTCTTAGGGGTCCTGAACTCCAGGAGTTACGCTCTATCAGCTGTACGCGAGCTTAGGTGCGTCTGGAGAAGGTCGGGCCGAGTAGCAATGGTGAGCAGAGGAGGAATTGGAAACGAACTCAATTGAATAGCAAAAAGCTCCTGAGGTAAGGTCTGAGGCTATTTATGGCCTCAGGGAGGTGTTGAGAGGGAATGCTGGGGCTGGCTCGGCTTGGCTTGGCCCGAGAGCTCGGGTCGTGAGGAGCTCTCAGAATTTCCAAAACTGGGGTATCGGGCTAGAGAGCCCATCTTAGAGGCCTTACGGGAATAAGGAAGCCTCGAATGGCTATGCTGAGCCAGCGAAGGGAGTGGGGGACAGGCTCTGCCTGTCGAGGATTTGATTTTCTCTATCGGGGATTCTGAGCGGAGCGAAAAAGACGATGAACAGCGCTGGGAGTTGCGGCAGCCGTCTGATGGATCATTCATTGGGATGGAATGGTCCAGATCCTCGGACATCTAACGGCCGAACGCGGGTAGCAGATCGTCCGTTGGATTCAGATCGCTGGATCTGATGGATCGCAGCGCTACTTACGGTAGATGGTGGGATACCGTTCGATCCTTCAATCGGACCGCGGAACGGTCCGGATTGATAGATCTCGATCTAAAACGCGGGCCGCACGATCTGATTCGAGGAATGGACGGTTCAGATCGCACCCGCTGTTTTAAAAACGGCCGAAGGTATAAATGAAATTTTAAATTGTATGGAGCCCTTAAGTGCAATTGCACCATTTTAAATTAAATTGAATTATTGCCCAAATGAACTCCAAATTGCACCAAAATTTCACCCTTAGCTAATTTGGGGGTGAAGAATTCAAAAATGCAATCAGATTTTAATTTTGAGATCAAAATATTTTAGGTCTAGACTAGGGCATTTAGACTGATCAAATTGCAATTTTTGGCTTAGAGAAGCTCAATGGACTCTAAATTTTCTAGATAGGCTTAAATTGATGTTCTAAAAGCAATGATGCTAAAAAATTGCATCAATCCACATTCATTTTGCATGGTAACAACCTAGGGTTGTTACAGACACTGAGCCTGAGTTGGATATAGAGTGATCAGGAGACCACACATGTCCTTAAGGGGGAATGTGTGGTTATATATGAGACCCCAAAATAAATAGTTGGGTAGATGTACCGAACTTATTTTATTCTGCATGAGCCCATGCAACATAATTAAATAATAGTTAATAATAAAGTATTTTAACATTATTTTACAGTTCATCTTTGTTTTATTTACTATACTTACATATAAGTTGCTAGAAATTGTCTTATCCATCTCTTATTTATAAATGATTATTACGTAGCCCCTCTATTGAAGGATAGCCTAGTGTACCTTAGCTTATTTCCTTGCCTTACTGACAGACTGTAAATACATGTCTGCGCTCACACACAAATGTACGTGGTCTGAAGTAATAAGTGGAAAGTATTAATTTTCTGGATTTATTGAACCACGAAGAATTTGTTGTTTTGTTACTAAGGTCTATCTTTTCTCACTAATGTTTAAGCTATGATTGACTGGTTGAGTTGGTCCTAGATTTAGCACAATAATTACTAAGTGAAGATAAGTTAGATAAAAGAGAGGAGAGTTGGGATTATCCCACATGTCATGATATATTACTAATGTATGTTGATTTCTCAAGTTTTATCTTTCATTTATTTTTAAATCAAGTGCACTTTGTTCACCTTGAGTTTTGTCTCAAAGTCTCACAAGTTTAAATTTTGTGCACAAAATGAACACACATTCGGTTCTATTTCAGCACAAAGATTCCTATAAGATTTTAGGTTTTTAAGTTTTTATCTTATCTCTTGATCAAGGAGATTACGATTATTGAATCCTTAAGATCTTATAAGCATTGATTCCACTACGAGCATCAATCGCATCACACATAGTTGAAATGAGGGATTAATATATTGGGCTCAATAACTATGTCACTTAGTTCATGAGCACTCAATTATTTCTTCCTCTCCCTCAATTATGTTGAGCTTAGGAGCTCATTTAGTAGGTCTTAGCATCACATGCATCAACACTTTGGTTGAGCTTAGATTAAGGTGCACTAAGCTCTAGAACTTTGTCATATAGTTCTAAGCTTTCATGCACTCATAAACCTAGCATCCAACCTAAGGTGAGCTATGGAGCACAAGACAAGTTAGTTCTTGAGTTTATGAGTTTATTTTCCTTTAATCCATATTCAAGACTAAACAATAAAAAGCATTTCCTTAATAAGGCATATAGTTCTTATATTTTATTTGTGCTTGAGGTAAACTTCATATAATAAAAATAACTCATACACATGGGATATCCCAACCCTCCCCAAGAGAGATTTAGCTACTCATTATAAAGGAAATGAAGAAAAACACATACATGGATAAAGACCCTTTCATGAACAACTAAGAAAAAAAACTACAAAAGTAAAGTTTAGAAGATACTAGGAACGTTCCTTGGAAGTTCTCTAGATTTCTTCTTCTCCTTCTTCAAACTCCTCTCTTAGGTCGCTAGTGTTGCCTTCCTTCTTTTCTTCCTTAGCAAAAACCTACTTTGCCACCCTTGGAGTTCCTCACTTCCACTTATGCTACCCGCCTCATTACTTAGTATTTTGAGCAAAATTGGGAACCCTCCTCTAGTCCAAAAATGCTCCGTTGCAGCGCGCGGTAGCAGTTCAATTTGCGAATAGCCCTACTGCAGCGCACTACCGCGCCTACGATTTGCAAATGTACCCGCTGCAGCGCGCTACCGCGCACGCGGTTTGCAAATGGATCTGCTGCAGCGCGCTACCGCGCTCGCGGTTCACAACTGGACCCATTGCAGCGCGCTACTGCGCCCGCGTTTCGCAAATGGACCCGCTGCAGTGCGCTATAGCGCCATAATTTGCAAAATGACCCGCTGCAGCGCGCGGCAGCGGCTTCCCCTTCGAAAAAAATAGGGATTTTTGCATAAATGTCTCAGAACTCCTATGGATGCCATTTTCTTGAAAAGATGGACAAAATTTGATCTAGGAGCAATTTAAGGATCAGAAATATATGAGATTTTCCTTTATTTTAGATATAATTTATGAATTCATCACACCCCCACACTTAAATTATTGCTCGTCCTCGAGTAAGCTCAAAATGGTAATTTTTTTCTATTTTGTAAGGTTGATAGTAACAAAAATGCAATTAGAATAAATATAAGTCAAGGTACGTGCATAGCAAAAATGAAACGAAATATTTAGCAACATTAATGTTTTAACAGTGGCAATAAAGTGGGCTAATTAATTAATCTCCCAGTATTTGATTTTCATGCTTGACACTAGGTGATAGGTAAAGTTCTTTGTGGACCATAGACTAGAGAGGTGGTGAAAGACTCCAAAAGTTTTGTCATATGTGCTCCTTCTTATGAATACAAAGATGAAAATATTAATTTTTGATCATTTGGGAGAGATATTTTTCATCATCCCCTTTTAAACATATATTTTGTTCTTTTAAATTTTAGGAAGAGACACTTTTCTTCATCCCCAATATGCATCTTTTGTGATCATGAAGTCCTACGGGAGACTAGTTCATGATATTTATTTTTATTCTTGGAGATTAGATTATCCTCCATTCAATTCTTAGTTAAAACATTTTAGTGCTTATAATGCATTTGGTTATTTTTGATAAGCACCCTTTTACTTATATCAAATTCCTTCTTGACATTTCGTGAGTTTCATTTCTTTGAAAAATTCAGAAAAAATGTCATTTAAGAATACCTTAAAAATGAAAGAATATGAAAATTCATAAATTAAAATCTTAAAATAAAACACACAAAAACAAAAAATACAAAGAAAACACAGAAAAGTACAAAAAAAAAAATACAGCCTATTTAATTTTTGGCTTCATCCTCTTCCTCCACCTCCTCCACATATGCGGTTTCACAAGGATAGCGCGTCTTCGGAATGGGGGAACCAACAGGCGGCCTAGGCAACACGGAGGGATCCGGTCCACCCTGTAAGCTCCAATCCTCAAACATCATCCCGAGGGCTTCATGAAAGTCGTATTGAAACTGGAGCTGCTGGATGAGTTCTTGCTTAAAGAACCCCATGTCGGTGGCTAGGGCCTTGCTAAGATTCGCATGTTGATTGTGGAGATGCAGCAAAAGCTAATTGGTGAGGTGTTGGCCGGACGACGCGGATGCTTCCCCCTGCACTCCCCTTCTTTTCTTGGGCAGCTTCTGCTAGCTTGCCCGGACATTCAAATTTGAGAGATTAAGGGCATAAGTGGGGGGAACGATGGTGTCCGAGGAGAGGATCTTGACCCCATGGGTCTCGCACAGCTCTGATATCAAAGACCCAAAGGCCAATGCAGTGCAGGGACCCTTGAGAGCTTTCTAAAGCTACCCAAAAATAATGTTTAAAATACGGATCTCGCCCGACCTAACCAACGAGCACAATAGGAGTGCTCAGGCATGAGTCACTTTCGTTAAGTGATTCGTAGGCATGACAAAGCTAGAAATGAAGACTAGCCAAGCACTACTCGTATCTGTTAATTCGAAATGAGGAATGTTGGCTAATCCTCCTTCCCATTCGGTGTCATCGTGGACGAGTTCTGACACGAGATCAAGGGGGTCTTGGTGAGATTCCAAAAGTTCTAAGTAAGAGCAAGAATGTACCTCATTGAGCCCATAGAATTGCTCAATTTGAGCAATCCCAAGGGTGACACCCTTACCACGGCAGAAGACCCACTGTTCGGCCGCATCAATGGCATTTGCGTAAATCTCCTGAACAATAGAAGGGTACGTGGGGGATCTCTTAGTCACCATTTCCCTCCATCCTCGAGGGGTGACTTATTCAACCAGAACGGGTAAGACGCTGCTGAAACACCTCTCCGAAATTAATTTCTGCTAAGAAGTGATTGAATAGAAATGCTGCTTGGCCTCAGTGGAAGAGAACATTTTCTTATTAAAAGTTCCCCCGAAAGAAGAGGCTTCGGCCTCCCTTCTTGAAATGGCTTTCTTTCCGGAAGACATGATGAGATATGAGAGCTAGAGAGATCAAGAGTATGAGGAAGAAGGAGAGTTAAGAATGGTGCAAGGATAACCCCCCCCCCCATGCCTCCCTTTTATAGCCAAGGAAATCTAATGCAAGAGAGTATGGTCAATGGGTCTTCCCCATGCCATAAATGTGGTGATCCATGTGAAGGGGGGGCAACTTTTTCAGCCACACCTTTTAACTGCATGGGGAACCCAAATTGCATGACTTTTTGATTGCATGGTTCCCAATACAGAGAGAAAAAACAAAGTTTCTACAACTGGAGCAACAGCGCGCAGTAGCAAAATTTTCGCTACAACGCGCTGTAGCAGAAATTTCACTACCGTGCGCCGTCGCGGGTTTTCCACAGAGGTGCGGTTTACCCACTGCAGCACGCTGTAGCGCTAATTTTTTTTTTTTTTTTGAATTGGGTTGCCTCCCAATAAGCGCTTAATTTAACGTCCTTAGCTAGACTCGCTAACAATCAACTAGTCGGATCTTGTGGTTTCCTCTTCCATAGGCTAAAGATGTTAGAGTGAGCACAACTCTCCTGGTGGCTCAAACTCCTACTATCTTCTACTTCCTTTAGCGGATTCACTATTTCAATTTCAAGCTTAGGGGAGTTTATTTTTTCTTTTTCCTCGACTTGTTTTTCTCTTTATTAATCATTCCTTGCTCCCCTTTTCTGAGGAAGGAGTTGAGCTATTATCAGAATTTCTTTCTTTTATCATTAGATCCTCTAGAACATCGTCAACCCATAACCTTTTTTCTCTTACCCTTCTCTTCACCTCATTTTCCATCTCTCTTTGATTAAATAAAGTGGGTTTAAAGTCAATTAATTCAGTTTTCCCTTTTACACTTATGCTCATAACTTTGCGAACTATATCAATAATCGCTTTTACACTCATTAGAAAGGGTCTCCCAAAGATAATCGTGGAATTCTTATTCCATCGATCCCATTCACAAACCACAAAATCAGTTGGAACTATATAACTTCCCAATTCGATTGTAATATTTTTTATCATTCCGAGAGGGGTAAGGGATTCTAAATTGGCAAACTCCAAAATCATTGAGGTATATTCCATCCCTCCTACCCTTAGATGTTCATAAATATGGTAGGGCATAACGTTGACCAAAGCACCTAGATCACACAAGGGATCTACAAATACTTCGCTTCTGATTATGCAAGGGATGCTCAACCTCCCTGGGTCTTCACATTTAAGAACTGTTAGCTTCTCACACTTATTTCCCTTTTTTCCTTCCCGTTCCTCTAGCTTATAATTAGTTGCACTCACTCTTTCAGTATTAATTCTTCCTAACACATCTTCTGAATGTATCACACTGAACAACTCCCTAAGGTTTATTTTGGTCGAACTGGGTAGGGCCCCTTACTGCCGAGAAGTCAGTTGCTTGGAGATCTGCCCCAATTTGGTCTCTATATTCCTCAGGGAAGCTTCTATCCCTTGGATAGAAGCATCATGGCGTGTGACAGTGGCTTCGGTGCGACGCATAAATTGGATCGTTTCAGCCTTGAAAGAGTTGAAGGCCCCTTCTAAATTGAGGTGATGATTATTGTTGTTATTTCCATTATTTATGTCTTGTTGGTTGGATGAACTTTCCCCATATTGATTTGCATTATTATTATTATTACTCCAAGAGAAATTAGGGTGGTTATTCCACCCTAGGTTGTAGGTGTTTGAGTAAGGATTATTCATCGAGTTGTTATTTCTTAAGTAATTGACTTGTTCAGTGTTAGTTTGTATGAATGGGTTATTTAAGTTGCAACTCTCACTATTATGCCTACCCCCGCACAAATCATAATGTACCTCTAGAATAACGTTAACGTTCATTCTTTCTATTTTTTCATTCAAGGCATGTATTTCCTGCTGTAATGCTGTTCTTTGGTTGGACTTGTTTACCTTTATAGCTTCCTTTTTTAGCCTTTCAGAAGGCCATTGATATGCATTATTGGCCATTTTCTCCAAGATGTCGTAAGCTTCCTCTTGGGTTTTTCCGCTAATAAAACCATCGGCGGCTGCATCAATGAGTGTCCTCATAGGAGCGTTCAAACCATTGTAAAAGGTTTGCACTTGCATCCATAGAGGGAACCCATGATGTGGGCAACACCTGGGGCATTCCTTAAAATGGTCCCACCCATCATATAGAGTCTTGCCTTCCAACTGAGTGAAGTTGGTGATCTCAATCCTCAACCTGGAGGTTTTCACTAGAGGGAAATATTTGGCTAAGAATTTCTTAGCCGAATCATTCCATGTCCGGATGGAATCGCTAGGCAGAGAGCTGAGCCAACTCTTGGCTCTATCTCTTAAAGTGAATGGAAAAGATGTAATTTAACTACATCTTCAGAAACACCGTTAAACCTGAAGGTGTCACATATTTCAAGGAAAGTTAAAATATATGAGTTCGGATCTTCAGTGGCTAATCTCCCAAACTGATTATTTTGCACCATACTCAGTGTGGAAGGTTTGATTTCAAAATTATTAACTTCAATATTTGGCCTAATAATAGCATGGGGGATTCCCCTAAAAGCGGGTAGTGCATAGTCTCTGAGTGCTCTTCCCCTAGGCTCTCCTAACGGCTCTCCTAAATTTTCAATATAGTTGTCCATAATAGCTTATTGATTTGATAGGTTTTGTTCTCTCCTAGCTTGTAAGTATGTTCTCTCAATTTCAAGATCAAAAAAATATTCAGTGCAAACTCTTTTACTCATACAAAATAATAATATGGCTATCGAGATCAATTTTAGCAATAACGTTCAAAAAGTTTAGCAAAAATAAGATAAGCAGAAATGTAAGATGTTAGTTTCTACAATTTACAAAAAATCAAAACTAAAAATATATACAATAAAATACTTAAATCACTAGCTACTTATAGATTATCCTTAATACGAAACAAGTATCAATTCCCCGGCAATGGCGCCAAAAACTTGACAGACTGTAAATACACGCCTGCGCTCACACGCAAGTGTACGTGGTCTGAAGTAATAAGTGGAAAGTGTTAATTTCTGGGATTTATCAAACCATAGAGAATTGGTTATTTTGTTACTAAGGTCTATCTATTCTCACTAATATTTAAGCTACAATTGATTGGTTGAGTTGGTCCTAAATTTAGCTTAATAATTAATTACTAAGTGAAGATAAGTTAGATAAAAGAGAGAGGAGAGTTGGGGTTATCCCACATGTCATGATATATTACTAATGTATATTGATTTCTCAAGCTTTATCTTTTATTTATTTTTAAATCAACTGCACTTTGTTCACCTTGAGTTTTGTCTCAAAGTCTCACAAGTTCAAATCTTGTGCACAAAATGAACACACATTCGATTCTATTTCGGCACAAAAATTCCTATAAGATTTTAGGTTTTTAGGTTTTTATCTTATCTCTTGATCACGGAGATTACCATTACTAAATTCTTAAGATTTTATAAGCATTGATTCCACTACGAGCATCACTCGCATTACACATAGTTGAAATGAGGGATTAATATATTGGGCTCAATGACTATGTCACTTAGTTCATGAGCACTCAACTCTTTCTTCATCTCCCTCAATTATATTGAGCTAAGGAGATTATTTAGTGGGTCTTAGTATCACATGCATCAACACTTTGGTTGAGCTTAGATTAAGGTGCACTAAGCTCTAGAACTTGGTCACATAGTTCTAAGCTTTCATGCACTCATAAACCTAGCATCCAACCTAAGGTGAGCTATGGAGCACAAGACAAGTTAGTTCTTGAGTTTATGAGTTCATTTTCCTGTAATCCATATTCAAGACTAAACAATAAAAGGCATTTCCTTAACAAGGCATAGAGTTCTTATATTTTATTTGTGCTTGCGAAAAACTTCATAAAATAAAAATAACTCATACACATGGGATATCCCCAATCCTCCCCAAGGGAGATTTAGCTACTCATTACAAAGGAAATAAAGAAAAATACATATATGGATAAAGACCCTTTCATGATCAACTAAGAAAAGAAACTACAAAAGTAAAGCTTAGAAGATACTAGGAACGTTCCTTGGAAGTTCTCCAGATTTCTTCTTCTCCTTCTTCAAGCTCCTCTCTTAGGTCGCTAGTGCTGCCTTCCTTCTTCTCTTCCTTAGCAAAAACTTGCTTTTCCATCCTTGGGGAGTTCCTCACTTCCACTTATGCTACCCTCCTCCTTACTTAGTGTTTTGAGCAAAATTGGTATCCCTCCTCTAGTCAAGAGGAGTGATATATATAGGGGAGGGGCTGCCTTCATCCCACTTAGGATCCAAACCAGCATTTCTAATGGAGAATTCTGAGCAATGATGGCAAAAATCCCAATTGATGGTGAAATTACTAATATCTCTATTTGTTTAGCCAAAACATCACCTCAAGATCTTCTTTTCCATATAAAAATATAGCAGCTGCAGAGAATGATGGCTGGGGACAAGATGCAGGTTGGGGGGTCTTTTCCCGGCCGCTATAAATGCTCATATCTGGCAATATTCCAATGGGCCACTGCAGCGTGCTGCGGCGCACAATAGTAATAGCAAATTTTGCTAAGTGTTCCGCTGCCGCGCGCTACCGCGTCCAAATTTCGCAAAGTGACCCACTGCAGCGCGCTGTAGCGCTAGCATTTTGCAAATCGTACCGCTGCAGCATGCTGGAGTGGGAGCATTTCACAAAATGCTCTGCTGCAGCGCGCGATAGCGGTTCAATTTGCGAATAGCCCCGTTGCAGCGCGCTACCGCGCCTACTATTTGCAAATGTACCCGCTGCAGCGCGCTACCGCGCACGCGGTTCGCAACTGGATCCGCTGCAGCGCACTACCATGCACGCGGTTCGCAATTGGATCCACTGCAATGCGCTACCGCGCCCGCAATTTGCAATTGGACCCGCTGCAGTGCGCTACCGCGCCCGCGTTTCGCAAATGGACCCGATGCATCGCGCGGCAGCGGTTTCCTTTGAAAAAAATAGGAATTTTTGCGTAAATATCTCAGAACTCCTATGGATGCTATTTTTCTAAAAAGGTAGACAAAATTTGATTTAGGAGCAGTTTAAGGATCAGAAATGTATGAGATTTTCCTTTATTTTATATATAATTTATGGATTCATCACTTATATTTATTATGATTTACTTATAGTTTCAATTTTACTTTTTTACTTTTACTGCATTGTGCTTCCTAAACTGCTTAACCTAAATTGTCATATCCTTGAACTTAAAAATAATTAGAAACCTTAAAATGTGCTTGAACTTTACAAGTCTAACAACTTAATTTTTTCTTTATTGGTTGTGTCATATTGTATTAAAAGTCAAATGTGGTAGATTAGCAGCCTATAGTGGAGCTAGCAGGTGAGCCAGGGGAGGAGCTGGAGATTGTTGAGCAGATTTGAAGATGAGAGAGTCACTTTACTTTGTTTTCAATTTGGTGAGGATGATAGAGTTTTCTTTCATTTATTATAAATGTTGTAAGCCTTAAGTTGTATGGACTGTAAAACTTTTTAATTTTGAGACGAATATTTTTCTTTTATTTTTCTAGATTAATGCAATGGAATGAAATGCTTAATATTCTTATAAATGCATCTATGTTTCCTATCTTATAATACTTTGCCTTTAGTAGTATTTAATAGTAGATTATGGAACACTAATATAGTATTAAGTACAACAGTGGCACTCAGTGTTGGGTCAGGACATCTAATCTGACATTGGACCATCACACTCTCCTTGGAGATTCCAAATGAATGTTGGACAATTTAGCTAGGAAATTCCTAGTTAAATATTTTTCCCTAGCCAAAATGGTCAGACTAAGAATTGAGATCACCAATTACTCTCAACAAGATGGGGAAACCCTTTATGATAGTTGGGAACACTTCAAGGAATGTAATAGGCACTGCCCTCATCACAAATTCCCATAGTGGATGTGGTTCAAATATTTTATAATGGATTAAACACACCCACTTAGACCCTCATTGATGCACCTACTGGGGGTTCCTTGAGTAGCAATACTCGAGAGGAAGCCTATGACATGTTAGAAGAAATGTAAAATAATGCATATCAATGGCCTACTAAGAAGCTAAATTATAATAGAAAGGATTTTAATAACACAACTGAATCATACCAAATAGCTACACTTCAATGTAAAATGGCTGTGTTAAATCAAAACCTGGCACAAATAGTGCAATTCAATAAGTATTTTGCAAGCTCTATAGAGGGAATCATTCTGACAGCCGTAGTGATAGTAATAGCTATCCATCATATTGGGATACGAGAGATATCAATTTTGTTCAAAACAACATTATCATTCCTATGCATGCATTTCATCAAATCTCAAGCAATGATAGTAACTCTAGTAATAAGGATTACATAGAGCAATCTTTGAGTGAATTATGAAACCTTATAATGGATTTCATGAATAGGACTAAGACTTCATTAAATAGAATGAAGCAACTTTAATAAATTAAGAAATGCCTTTAAGAGAATAAAGAAATAATTTGAGGATATTCTCACTCAGCTTAAAAGACATACGTTGGTGGGAGCTATAAGTGAATGTGAGAATGTGCAAGGAAATTCTATAACATTATAAAGCAAAAAAATCACCCAACCATTAACAAATATCAATAAGGAAATAAATTTAAATATGAATGAAGAAGAGTGAAGAAGGATGTAACAACCAGCAGTTGTTACTTGATTATTGTAACACCCCCTCCAGTCGCCATTCACAATAGAAAGATAATGTAACATACTTGGTGGTGGAACGATGCGTTACTCAGGAAGGTTGAACTTTGTCTAATATGACCTGCTGCTAGGTTACTAATCCTTAAGATAAGTTTGATATTATTATTCTAAGTATTAGTTGAGGTACTTATACACATTGGTTTTAGAAAGGATACTAAGTAAATATTTAATGTGTATGAGTATCTTATATAATTTTCATATTGATCACATCACAATACTAAGTATAAGTAGTAGTAATAATAGAGTGCGGAAGATTAAGCATTCATCCATAACATTTATTACAGAAGCTAAGTATAAATATTCATCTCAAAAAAGAAAGATAAAATACATCTAGAGTTAATTATTACAAGCCATATCTTAAAATACAATGAGCAGTAAAAGTCTATTACTTCATAACAAAAAGGTAAACTAAGCAAGCAAGTAAAAGATGTGCTGGCTTCTAGTCCTCTCACTCATCCTAAATCTTCTAAGATGCCACCCAAGTTGACTCCTCCAACTACTTAGAATCTGACATTGTCGATTTCACAATGCTAGGGCCCCCAGCCAAAAAGAGAAAAATCTTGTTAGCCAATGAGTCTAAGTACATTTTAGGATATAATTAATATTTTCTTTAATTTAATGGATTTTACTTAATATTTAATAAAACAAAAATCAAATATTAAAAAATTGAAGTAAACTGAAATTGTAATATAAATGCTGAAATTAAAAGTAGAAAATCTATAAATGAACAAAGTACTAAGAGTAATTCCACTGAAATGAAACTGTAAATTGAAATAATTAAAAATAAAATTGTGTTGTATGCTACTGTATATGCATT
The DNA here is from genome assembly GCA_016760335.1 of Gastrodia elata. Taxonomy (NCBI): domain Eukaryota; kingdom Viridiplantae; phylum Streptophyta; class Magnoliopsida; order Asparagales; family Orchidaceae; genus Gastrodia; species Gastrodia elata. The sequence goes on along the minus strand of CM028671.1, from coordinate 46,956,177 downwards.
TGAATATGCCACTGAATTATACCACAATTATGTATGACTTTTGATACCACATGGTATCCCATAGATCATATGTGAGCAAAACTGCTCCATTAGCATATCCTAGGTAAATAGAATCGCTCCGCTAATGGTATGATATGCTTGTGTGAATCAGTTACGCCAATGAGTTTAATAAACAAGGTGATATCAAAGCCAAAAAATAGACAAACAAAAGTAAATATCTATTCTTGTTGTCTAACTTCTTAACCCGCCTTCCATAATATGCACATTTACTTTAAATTCCATATAAGTCAGAATACATAAGCCCATACTTTACCTCAATCTAATTTTACTTAACTAAATTAGGTTTTTATTCAAGCTACATTATTATATTACCCTAAGTTACCACATGTTAAGAATTCATAAATATATTTAGTATGTTCTTATGAAAAAGGTAACTTGAAACACTTAGTTTATTTAACTGCACTGATCGATGTGCACAAAGATAAGGGACAAAATTCTCTTACAATTTATTATCTCCAACTAAGATATTCAATCCCCAACTTATAACATACCTTGGACTTAGGATGTTTATCATGAACTGAATTGTACTTATCTAATTACTTAAGATAAGACCAAAATTATATAGTTCTATTTAGGGTAAATCAACCAATTCCATACTTACTGAATTAGGTTAGTTTTATGAATATGCATTACAATATCCATATGATAAACCTAATGTCTTCATCACTTATAGTTCTAAATAAGCTAATTTAGAATCAATGAAATTTAAGCTATAGAATCAAATCTCCATTGTAGTAAGTACTACTCAATTGGCTCCAAGGAAATGATATATAAGTCATTTAATTTAGGTTGACTATTACAAAAGATAACTCAATCTAAGTCTCTTTAGGTTACCTTACCACAAGGCATGAGATCAATCATATAAGATTTTTAAGGTTCATCTAAGGTCCTACCTCAAAGTAAAAATAATAAAACATCTTCTACATCAAAGGTTATCTTACTTGAAGGTGTAATGATCATTTTAACATAAAGTTCTAATTTAACACTTAAGAGACTCAAAACTTCAAATTCATATATTTACAACTTACAATTTAATAAGTTTTGGTTCTATTTAAGATGGTATGACTACATGTACATTCAAGGTTCAATCATTTTATTAAAAATGAAATAATCAAGTATGTCAAATTAACTAATTTCCTAAGTTTATCTTAAGCAATCAAGTCATGGAGTGAATTCACACAATTAATAAGAATTGATTGTTTGAAAATCAAGGATATGTTATTAAGTTATTAAAGGTTAACTCATGCAGATGTCATTCCTTAAGAAAAAATTAAAGGAAGTTAAGATAAAAAAATTACAAAAATCACCTTTATTCCTTAATATTCTACAAGCCATTCTAAAGTCTATGATAAATTTAACAAGTATTAAATTAGTCCATGCTAATTAATGAGTGCAAAATCAGTGGAAATTCCTATTTTAGTTATGTGAAAATGTTAATTTAAGCTAATTAAGGTCTTATACTAATTACGGAGGATTATGAATTATAAGTGTCTAAGATGAATTTTAAGGTTTTAATCATGATTCTTACTATCTAATGGTTACATGAATGTCAAAATCAGCAACATATAAATATGAATTAGACTAATCCTTTCTATTTAGGGTTTTATACAATTATTTATTAATTAAGAAATTGACCATGGAGATTAAAATCAAGCATTACAAATAAGTTCAAAATATTAAAATGAAGCAATAGAATCTAAAAACATGTTAGTTGGATAAGTAAATTTCTAATCTTCACTAGTTATGAAAATAGGATATTAAGACATAATTAACAATTTAATCACAAAATTTAATTCTAACTATTTCATTTAGGTTCTACATGCCATAATGAAATAATAGAGCTGTAATCATGCATATTGAATAAGTGAACACTCAAATATTCACTAATCAAGCTTAATTGTAATTAGGGCATAATTAATAAATGCATCCATAGAAACCAAAATACATTTATAGTTTATTAATCTACATACTATTCTAATCAAAATAGTATATTGGATCATGCCATTTGGATAAGTATTGAATGAAATATTCTAAACCCTAGTTTTAATGCATTATTCTTAAGTTTAGACTTTAAAAATTTCATTTAAATTCAAATTTATTCCATTTTAACAGCTCTAGGCCGATCGGGTCGACCGGGACCAAATGAATTGACCCAGTGAAGGAACCGTACGAGTCAACCGGGACCCGACGGACCATCACTATTGGACAGCGTGAGTCACGGGTCGGCTTGACCCACGGTGTCGCATTTTTCTTTATGTCAAGGAGCGGAGACGGAGGGTTTAGGATTTCATTTAAACCTTAAATCCACCTTTTACATATCATTAATTAGATTGCTCAATATTTAAGAACATTCATAGAGGAGAGAGCTTCATTCCAGACCTAAAAGCCATAAATGGGGTTCACCCATTAATAGGAATCCTAGTTCGACTTACCTAGCATTTTGAGTTTAGTGTAGAGGAGCAATTCATCCTCCATAGTCCACCATTCGATCTCGACCTAGTCCCTACACGCTCACCAGGCCCCGACGAAGCTAAGCCCTCCATTGGATGGGCTCAGGGGTGGCTTGGATGACGAATCCTTTCTCAAACCATAGTACTGTGCAGTACTATATTGACTTGAATAGAGAATGGCCAAGCCTGTGTTCATGAGTTTATTAGACCATATCGATCAACTTGGATTGATACAAGATAATGAGTCGAGACAATTGGAGACTCAAAAATGCACCAATTGTCAGTGCCCTGATCGAGCAATCCACCTCTGGCGTGTGACCCCATTTAAGAAGTGCTTCGCACTGCTTGAACTCTCGCCACTCCATAGATGGATTGGACTAAGTCCTATCCAATCCTAGTTCATAGGCATCTACACGTACCAACAAATTGAACTCAACTGAGCCGACAATGAGCTCGCACACTCACACTAGGGAGAGGAAGTACCTGGTCTGAGGGGCTTGCAAGAGTTTGAATAGCTAGGGAGCTGGCCTGGTTCCTAGAAGGTTCCTTGAGCTGACGACAATTGCTAGGGGACTTGAACTCTGAGTCTCACCCTCAGATTGGATTGAGGCTTGTCAAAGTTAGCTAGTTTGATAAATAGGAGTGGTTGAGCTTTCGAGAGATCTTCTAGGCAATTTGGAAAAAACTAGAGGTAGGTCTGGCGAGCAAAGAGCTCACTATATGATTTTCTTGAATATTTTTATCCCATGAGAGGAATGGGAGCTTGGGCTAGCCTCCCATGGCTAGGCCCCGAGAGCTTGCCATCTGGGCTAGGGTTGAAGGCAGAGGGCAGACCTAAGATTTTGGAGCTCTAGGTCATTAGAATAGAGAGGAATGTGGGAGACAGGGAGGATCCTCATACAGCTAGGCTAGTAGAAGCAGTAGGAGCTGTCGAGTCGCTTCTGGGATTTGGGGACTAAGGTCCACGGTAGGAGGGGGGTTTCCATCCGTCTGATCCATTAGTTATGATAGAATGGCTGTGATGCAGTTCCTTTAAACAGATGCATTTGGAGGGCACATCAGCCATTGGATCATGGGCACAATCCTACGGCTGACAAGGGATGCGGTGCAAAGGCTGAGAGCCGATGGATTGGAGTGCCAAGATTTGTGCGATGCTAATCGATGGATGCGAGAATGCTGAGCCACTGTCGGGGCCCTACAGCAAATCTGTGGTGGTCCGACATCGAATTTGACTGTTTGAAAGTAAATTAAATAATTAATTTAATTATTTTAATAACTTAAATAATTTCCCATAATTCTTAAATCTAATTTAAGATTAAATGATCTTCAAAATTCATAAACTTGCACCCATAGCTAATTTGGGGGTTAGGAATTCAAAAATGACATCAGAATTTTATTTGGAGGTCAAATTATTTTGGATATATACTGAGGTTCCAACTAGGCAAAATTGCCAACTTAACATATTGTGGTCCGATTGTCCCAAATCTTTAGGGTTATGTTCTAATGACAAGGCAATATACTAGGGAGAACAAAACCCTTTTCAAGCAATTCTTATAGCTGCTCACAAAGCTCTTGCAACTCATTGGGTGCCTCCTATAAGGGGCTTTAGATTTGGGCTAAGTTCCATGGATCAATTCTATAGGAGACCATACCTCACATAAAGGAGGTACTCCAAGAAAGTCTTCAATGAACACATATAGAAAGTCTCTAACAACATTGGTGTCTTCAAGGTTTTTATCTTCCTTTTTCTCTCCAATTAAGGTTACTAGCATCGCATCACAACCTTTACTAATGATACGCTCAGTTTCAATCACCTTAATAAGTGGTGCGGTTAAGCCAAGTTTACCTATAAAGACTTCAGGTTTCCTTCCTACCCTTAGTGAGGCTTTCTTTCGATGACAATCTATTTGTAACAACCCTAAGTTGTTACCCTAGCTAGACCTAGATTAATTAAGTTAAACCAAGGCTTGATTTTGATTCCATTAGATTCAATGGGTCATTTAAACCTAACCCTAGAAGTTTGGGATCATTTGGAGCTAAAATAGAAAAATTTGGTATTTTTGGCTATTTTTAAGCCCTGAAAAATACCTAAATTATTTTGATCTCCAAATTAAAATCTGATTTTATTTTTGAATTCCTCATACCCTAATTAGCTAAGGGTGAAATTTTGGGAATTGTTTGGAGCTCATTTGGTCCTAAATTGGATTTGGATAATTTAAGAATAATTATATATTATTTAATTAATTTTATTTATATTTAAAATTAATTTTTATTTATTTAAAATAAAACCCGGGATTTGCTGTCGGGACCGCGGCAGATCCGCTGCCGGGGCCCGACAGCGGCGCACGTGTTTCGGCCACCCGATGCGTTAGCACGCATCCTGGCGCAAGCCATCGAACGGCAGGATCTCCTCCGTATTAAGATTAAATCGTAGGCATTGCATCCATCGCGCGTATCCAACGGCTACAATCCTATCCCGTTAAGTACCGCATCAGAGCCGTTCGAGACCAACGGTCGCTCCATTAGACGGCGGAGACGAACCCGAGCACTATGGATCATCTCCCTCGCCTTGCTCATCTGTGTCTGGTCCCCCTTGAAAGCTAGGATCCTCCCTGTCGCATGGCAGTACGGGAAAACCACCGAATTTCCTCTCCTGCCCTCGGCGGGTTGGTCTGGCCGGCTGTCTTCTCCCCAAATTGCCATAGCCATTGGCTCGAGCCATTCCCTTCGGCCTGAGCCTCCTGCCATTGCCAAGCTCTGGAAACCACCCCCAGAGCTCCCTCAGGTCTATAAATACCCCCAGTGATTCACATTGAGTCCCTTTGCTCACTATGAACCCTCAATTTTCCCAATTGAAGTCTCTAGAGCTTCCGTCTTCCTTGGTGAATCCTAACATTCCCGAAGCTTGAACCGCTGATAGAGGGCCCGTCTAGTGTTCAGACCCCCTGTGAAGCTTCGTCTGCTATCCAGGAAGCTTCAGCGCACCTCAATTCCCCTCGGGTAAGCCTGCAGCCTGACTTGAGGTACAACCTTTCCTCCATTGAAATTTCTTCAGCTTATTTCCATTCTGTCTTCTAGATTGAGCCCTGGATGTCATCTAGGTTAACTTAGCCACCTAGGCAACCTAGTGTGATTGTCGCCTGGGGCTAAGCTAGCTCGAGTTGATCGTATCGATCGACTGAGCTAGCAGCCCAGCCAATGGCTGAGTCCGAGTAAGGACCCAGCGATTTGTTGCGCCTCAGGTTAAGATAGGTTGGGGGTTTGACGCATCTCGACTCCCTGAACGTGTAGGATCAAACCCTGGTCAAATCGAGGCCTCTGTGAGGAGAATTATCCCCTCACAGTCGGCCTGAGACGCCTGTATCGAAGGCATCTCGGTTGAGTAGCACCCCGTCGATCCAGAGGGATCCAGATGGGGGTTCGTGGTTCAATCGACGCGTCTCGACTCCCTGAACGTGTAGGGATTGAGTTGAGCCTCTGTCATCGCCGGAGCACCGAGAATTTTGGTGCTGAAGCTCGGCTGACTCGGGACCCGTTGAGAGGAAGGAGACGAAGTCGTGGGTTCTGGGCCGGGCCGACCCGTGACCCGCGCGGTTCTGATTTTGGGCTGCGCCTAATTAATATTTATTGGATTACATTTTTAATGATTGCGAATTAAATTAATTAAACCCTATAGTTTTAATTTAAATAAATATTCAGCTTAAATTAATTGAACAACTTTGGCTATACTGATCCAAATGGTACAATCCAATATACTATTTGAATCAGAAAAATACAAGGAATCTAAATATAAAATAAAATCACAAATCCAATGGTTGGATTTAAAAATATTTGCCAAACTTTTTGCTATCCTTAATTAAATCATATTAAATTTAATAAATATCTAAATATGGAGATTAAGGGCTCTGGTTGCTCCTTAGACCTTAGAGAACAATTAGAGACCCTTAAAATTGATTTTGGATATTTATTTTTCTTAATCACCACTTAACCACCCTAATTAATAGTTAGTAAATTTAACCTTAATTAAGTCTCAAATTTAGGGTAAGTAAGTTTCTAATGCAATGTTAAGTCTATTAGAACCTAAGTGTAAGGTTGGATTGCCCTATAGATGCCTATTCTCACTAATCATCCTAATGAGCTTAATTAAGTAATTAGTGATAATTAGTCTTAATTAAGTGGTCAAAATCTAAAATGACGGTATTTCTCACTTCATTAACCAATATGAAATATATTAAAATAGATTAGATCTAATTTGGATAGCTAAACCCTAAAAACCCAATTTTAGCCTTAAGAGGGGCAATTTGGTCATTTTGACCAAAGTATGCTTAAATGCTCCTTAAACTTGGAAATTTCAGTAAATTGACCCTAAGTTAGATTAGAAATGTTCTTTGAACTCTTAGATTAATAATAATGCTAATGTGATCATTGATTTAAGAAATCTTCAATTTAGTCCTAATTAAGAGATACTTAGATCTTAAGTGACCTTAAAGAAGTCACTTAAGCTTAACACTTAAATGTAATCATTTCAAAAGTCACTTGATAAGTCTAACTAGTTAAATTATAAGCTTAAATCCTAAAAGAAACAATAATGGAACATCCTAAGTTAAAATCTAGCTTAAGGTCTAAAATGATCAAACCTTAGATCCTTAGATTTTAAGTAACCCTAAAAAGGTCAATATAAGTTTGATGGTTAATCTAATACTTAAAATTGTCAATTTCAACCTTAATAAGCTCCATATAGTTTAACTATGAACTTAGATTCTAAAAGAATCACAAATGGAAGCTTTTAAGATAAAACTCTAATTTAGTGATCTAAAGTGATCAAACCTCGGATCTTTAGATCTTAAGATCTTAGACTTAGATCTTCAATTTGAAATTGAACCATATCCAATTGAAATTATTTAATGATTGATTGTTTAATTCTTTGAAACCTTCCATGTGGGTATTGGATGATTCAATCTATAAGATAATGAAATTATCTTAAAGGTTGAATATAGATCTTAAATTCTCAAGTTCTAAATCGATTGTTTTATCTTATAATCAATAGAATAGCCTTTCACTAAGTTCTTAGTTACTGAATCTTTCAGCTTATAGGATTTTTTACCTTTAATTTGGGTAATAAGCATGAACCCTAGATCCTAATTAGAATATTACCTTGTATTTAGGATTTGAACTCAACATAGGGTTTAAGTTCTAAATTATTAAATCTTGATTTACTTAATCAAGATTTGGGTAAGAGAGTAAAATATTAATAAATTAGGTGGTTGATTTACTTACTTAAACCATATAGTCATCACATGATTCTGGATTAGAACTTGTTAAGTTCTAATATTAACTTTATGGACGTAAATCTGAGATTCTACTCAATAGATAGATATTGGAGATCCTAAACTTGTACCTTCTCAAAATAGTTAGATATGGTAATTAGATAACATCAGATATCACATAAGTCTAGATTGAGTCTCTTGCTTACTTTGACTAGATTGCTTTGCATATCTTGTATATTGAGCCTTATTCCTTGAGCATAATAGGAAAACTTAGGATATGGATGATACATCCTAAGTTAGTATTTGAATTTCATATTATTTAGTTATTGTATTGTTTGCAGTTGGTAGAATTTGTCCTAGCTTAGTCTACCTCTTCAATAGTAGTATTGTATAGATTGGACCCAGACCTAGCATATTTGGATGGCTAGGCAGGGGATTGATTGATTGATATTGGAGGCCCTGTATGGCCTATTAGCTGGTATGACAGTACTATAACTTAATCTTATTACTACTTTAGCTGGATTGTTCAGTATTGTTTGATGTTTTGCTTTGCCACATACTTCAGTGGCCTTATTTTAGTACTTGCTCGCTTTTCCACATGTCTTAGTCGCTTTACATTTTATAGATTGCTTTGATTTTTGCCACATATCTCAGTGGCTTTTCTTTTCTTTTCCCGTTCTTGACTAGCATGTTGTATATATACTCATATGGCTTACTTATATATATTTTGGCATGTTTAGGATGCTAGAATTGCACATTTTTAATACTTGTATTTTTTATATACTCAGCATGTGTAACATGATCATAAGCATGATAGGTTCAGAATTGTATTACAGTTGTTGTTTCTTTTAGCTTTTAGCCTTACCTTGTTTATTTTGCATTGTATGTTGGCTATAAATGGATAGTTTATAGTTACTCATTTCTTTCATAGCTTGTTGCACCCTTTACTGCTTGCATGTGTAGTTAAATTAAGATGTGATATCTTTAAATGTTCAGTTCATTAAAATAGCCTAAAATGTACTTAGACAATTGTCTAACTATACCCTTTTTGTTTTGTTGGCTGGGGCCCTAGCATTTGTGATACCGAAAAATGTCAGATTCAGACGTGTTCATGGGCACTGTCACAGAAGAGGAGCAGGTTTAGGAGGAGGATCGTGCTGCTGCTGTTTAGTTAGATTTTGCCTTTGTTTCAGTGAGATTGAGAGATATTTTCATTTTCTTTAAACTTCAGTTTACAATAATTAATTCTGGATGTATTTTTATTTCTGTATTGTGATGAGTTATTATATTGCATTTTCTTTTCCTACTATGTATGCTTGTGGATGTTACTCTATTATTCATTGCTTCTGCCACATTGATACTTGTATATTGATGATGTTATATTATTTGGTGATGAGTCCTTGGCTTAAGGCAGGTTGGGTTTACCTAACTTTACTTAAGTTGGGGATTTGCCACAGTTGGAGCACCGTACTTCCATGTTGCCAGTACGGGGGCCCCACACTATTACATCGTTAAATTTACTTAACCAATTCATGCCTAAATTTATGTCAAATTTTGTGATCAACATAAAATAAGCTTAGATCAAAAGAAGTGATTACTAATTAGAATATCTACCAAACAAAACTTGTTTGCGCACATTTCAGCTCCATATATCATCTGCACTCGTAAGGTATTACCCAAACAGAAATGCTGGAGGCTGAGAGAGGCAGCATAGCTCTCGGATATGAAAGAGTGAATAACACCCATATTGAATAGTGTGTCGCAAAATTAGCTTTTAATAACAAGGGTTCCTATAGCAGGAAAATGAAGCCTTAATTACAACTAATGCAACTAAAAGCAGAAAGCATGAAGAAAAAAATGCACGTGAAAGGAAAGACATAATAATGAAATTTAAATGTAGGACGTATCGTTGACAGCATCATTGTCTTCTTAAGCGACAACAAAATTTAGTTTGTACATGCATGGTATGGTGGGATATTGGGGATGAGATTGCTTCTTGAGCTCCATTTGAGCTTGATGGTACTCAATCATTCTAGCTCCTTCCATAAGCTTAAGAAGTTGTCATGGTGTTGGGCTATCAGATGGCTCTTTATTGAGTACTTCGGTTCTTTAAGAAATCTATTGCATCTAGACGTATTAGTATAGACAAGATCAGAAGCAAATCAGGACAACTTTCTAAACTCCATTTCATAAGCAAGGATAGTCTGATTCCCTTGAGTGAGTTGCATGAACTTATCCTCAATTATAGTCTGAGCCAAAGGAGGAATAAATTCCTCACAGAACACTTCCTCAAATTCATTCCAAGGAATATCGTCAACATGAATTTTAGAGAAACGAGCACTGAGTTCACTGTCCCACCAATACTTTAATTCCTCTTGAACCAGATGGGTAGCGAGGTGAATGCATTCACTCTCAGGACATTTAATAATGGCTAAGGTTTTCTCAATTGTATTTAACCAGTTGGCGGCTCCAATGTGATAATCAAAGCCATTAAATGTCGGAGGGTTTAAGCATAAGGAGGTAAGAAGGAAAGTGTCCACCAAAGGACTAGGCGTGGGTTGAGGAGTAATAGGAATTTCCAGAGGTGTTAAGGAAGAAGCTTGAGGAGGAGTAGGAGGTGGCTAAGGTGGTGTACACACTGAAGCCATCCTCTTAGCAGTGCGAATCTGTGCTTCTACCATCATCTTCATCATTTCCATGAGAATCTTCAGCTCATCTATTGGAGATGAAGTGGCGGAAGCGGCTTCTTTTGCCACCAAGGGAGAATGAGTATCAGGTTCAGGGTTCATTCTAAGAAAAGAAGAGAGATACAATTTATGAACAAATAAAAATAGAAAAGATTCTCATTATAACTTGAAAGAATTTAAGGGACACAATATGAAAGATACTAGGAAAGCAATAATGAGATAAGAGATACTATAAAAGAAGTTACTACAATAGAAGTTAATGCAATCATCTACAGAACATCGCATAGAACATAATCTCAAAGTCTTGGTAGTTCGGGGCACAATGGAAGCGTCTGCTCTCTCAAACAAGTCTATCAAAGGCACAGTTCCACCACTCCTTGGCATAGTTGTCGAAGAGCTAGTTCATTTCCCTGAAGCTAGTGTGATCGTGGCAACCGATCGTTTCAAACGTCTCTGTCACTCGGGATAGCCATTCCCTTGCCAACTTAGGAATACAGTCACCATGGAACACTAAAGATTTTGGGATCTTGTTCAGGATGTCACCCTCCGCTTGAGACACTTCCACGCTAAGTCTACCGTACTTCAATCCATTATGTAATCCTCATCTTGGAATTGAAAGAATAACCTAGTATAGTTTTTCAAGTTTGACTCATGGTTTTCCATCTGAGAGCCAATTTAAAGTTCAAGTTAAGTTAGATTAATTATTGAAATAGTGAGGCATTTACTAATCTATTGTGACATTCGTAAATGTTTTTGCTTTTCTGTATTGTTTGTTTTGGATAAGTGAATATTTTCTTAACTTAACTTCCTCAACCTTGGCTTTGATAACAACTGTAATGCCCCTTGATATTATATCATAAACTCAATTTAATACTAGGGTGTTACCATAGCACTTATCACTAGATTAGAAGGAAACTAACCCATTATTAAATGCTACGTGACCAAGAATCTTTGTGAGAGGGTAAATTAAGCGATAAAATATACAAGTAGAGGAATATGCAACTAGTAAAAATGCATTCAATCCACTATCCAAACTAAGCAGGTAATAATGAAAGTAAATCCATCATAAAAATAAAGTAAGTACATCACCGAATTTAAGTTATTACAGATTGAATTTAAATGCAAAGAAAGTAAATTATCTCATCCTCACAAATGCAAAAAAAAATAAGTGCAGAAGCAGAAATCTCCAAGTTTACTAACGTCCAGTGCTAGGTCTAGCTCCACTATATAGAATGTACTCCTGATCTATTGTATTTTGGTTGTTAAATATGGTAGGACACAACAAATAAAATAAAAACAATTGATTGGACTGAAAGTACGAGTACATTTTAATATTAGGCAAAGTTTTAATTAAAGTTTAGTTTAATATAACATAATCAAATTTACAATTAACAATTTAAAGTGAGGCATTTAAGCATCAAAGTAAGGGTAAAAAACCTATAAGGAAAATACTATACAAGTAAGGAGTAAGAACTCATAAGTAGAATTTCTCCAGCCTGCAACAACAATTAAGGAAAAATAGATATCCTAATAAGGCTAGAAACTACTAATGTGCATATGAAAGCATACAACGAATACATAAATATGTTTAATAGATATTATGCTAAGTAAAAGAAACTAAAGCAATGAAGCAGGAAATATAAGTAAAGCAATATACATTGCATGAAAATGAGACTATAAATAAGTAAACAACAGTATAGTAAGTAAAACTGAATCAGTAAAGAAAAGCAAGAAAAAGCTTAGCCTCATGGGTTAAGAATTCATAGTCAAAGACTAAAAAGTAAGCATAGATCAAAGGATATGATAGTTCTTACAATCAATAAGATTGCGATAACCCAATAGTTAAGCTGTTGAAGTTATTTTAAGTTTTCCATTTTGCGGGCAAAGTTACAAAACGAGCGAGGAGTTAAGCTCGTCTGCCTAACTAAGGAAAATGGGGTTTCATAGAAAATAAACACTCACATTCATCCTCTACATATGTGAGGTCTTTTTATTACCCCCATAAACCTGCCATGACCATCACCATATGAAATCCCTATGTTTTATTATGAATATTTTATTTGTGCACAATGTCTTATATGAATGTTCAAGGTTGAATCTCAAAGCAATGCAACATTTAAGGAAATTAAGTCATTGTAAATTATGTGATATCCAAAGTTGTATAATATTTAATTTATTTAACTTAATGATTGGAGCTAATTAAGCACCCAATTAGCTTAGTGATATAGATATTTAAGTTGATTGAAAGTAATACTATAAGTGATCTAAGTTTTGAAAGTAGTAAGTTGATTTAAGTTTATGTAAGTGACAAAATAATTTATATGTATAGTGATGCAAAATGAAGCCAATCCTATATTAATCCTTAACCACATTATCATTATTGGTTGCTTGATTCAAGGCTTAAGGAACTAATGGAGGAAGGCAAGAGTTAAAAATCTACTACACTTAATGTGGCTCCCCGCTCCCTAAGCCCACAATCATTAGGCTAAGGAGCAGAGGTCACCTGTGCAAATCCTTCTCTTATCATTGAATTAGGTAAGATCCACAGTTCACTAATAAGGGGAGGACGTGCACAGAATAATTAAGAGAATCAGTCACTAAATCTGACATACAGGCAGAGTACGGAAGCTAAATGAAATAAATAGTACATCCATTCATCATGCATCACATAAGAAACCGTAATAAGATAGTTCAGAAAATAATAAAGTGCATAAAGTAAATCACAGTCATAGTACCTATATTATTACAACATTTATATAGTTTAAAAGACTGAAGGATAAATCACTCATCCTCACAAGCAGCTAAAAGGAACTAAGCAATATCTGGCTCTCGTAGCAGAAGCTCCTCCTCGAAATAAGGCACCTCTGCTTCAGCACCTAGCTCCTCAAATCTATCTGAATCTGACATTATCAGTTTCATAATATCAGGGCCCCATCCAATAAAAGAAAAATCTTGTTAGACAGTTGTCTAAGTATATATTAGGCTAAATATTTTACATGTGTTATTAATGTCACCATTTTTATACTTAAGCACAACAAAAGTAAACTCAAAAGCATAGGTACAGTAAGCATATAAAGAAATAAGGATAGTTATAATTTAACATTTATAACTAAGCAACAAATGAGGCAAAAGCACACCTCAATAACTAAGCAAGGAATGGCAATATACATGTATAGTACAGTAAGTAAAAATATTGTAAGTAAAGTCTAATCTTAAACATGCTGATGATCATATGATATATGCAAATTAAATGATAGAAATCTGAATATGGTACATATAGTAAGCAAAGTCTAGCATCTTATAAATATGTACAAGTGACCAGGAAAGTAAAGAAATATAGCTGACTGAAATATGCATCAAAATACAGTACACAGTAAGCTAAAATTGAAACACATATGTAAAGACTGCCATATCAGAAAGTTGGCCATCGAGCCGGTGAAATCCCCAAAGCCTTTCTGGGCTTGGGCAAACAGAAATTCCCATAGCCTTTCTGGGCTAGGGCAGATAGAATCCAGCAGTAGAACTGAGGAGGCAGTAAACATAAATGCAGAATCTTTTATTTATTTTACTTTGTTTCTGTGGACACGTCCAGAAACATTTGAGGAGTCAAGCACGTCTACAAGACTATATGGGTTCCAAGCTTAACACACACTCCTCAATGAGTAATGTTAAGCATCCTTATTACTCCTTACCATTGTCCATTAAGGTAAATGTGCACCAAAATCTACTAAATATACTGAACCCAAAGGCAACTGTTATCCTAATTATTCTAAGTTTTTATTTCATGAACAAAGTTCTCTTATATGATATGAACAAAGAATTTAAGCACAAAATACAAGGAATGCATAGCAACAAAAATTAATCAAGTAAGCAAGGGACTCTTCTATACATGGTGATAATGTTGTTTTCTAATTTAACCATTCTAACTATTCTAAGTTACACAAGTTCAGGATCTCCAATTCCTACTATCTAGTGTAACTTAGAAGCATGACCTTATATGTTTAAGGGATTAGAACTGATCAGGTTCTAATCTAATTCAATTAAGCACAACTACAAGTTCAACCAATGAATCATGCATTCTAGTTTTTTGAATTTAGACGTTCTATCTAAGATCTGATCAAGATCTACTAAATTACAAATTATGGATTAAACACCACAAGATTGGGCTTAATCACATAATCCAAAGGGATAAGACATATGATCTAGGTTTCAGTTTAAAAGTGATCTAATAATTGAGGTAGATCCTATTATGCAAATCAAACTTAATAGGATGTATCTCCGACCCTAAATCTAATGTTGAAAGACAAAACAGTCCAAATAAGTTGTAAAAATCTAGAAACTAAATAAAAAAAAAAAGGATTTATTCATTAGATAACTCACTTATCTAATGGATGAAATCTAACATATGAGCTAGTCCTAGTTTTAGGAGTAGTCCTAATATGAGGTGAAAGATCCTAAGGAAAAGACTTAGAGAATTTTAGGGAATTTTACTAAGTTGACCTAATGGCTAATTTTTTTCTCACATAAATGATTCTAATGTAGTTCTAATACTAGTTTGAGTGATTTAAAACATAATTTAGAGGTTAATGACGCTTAACCTAAATTTTGAGCAAAATAACCATTTTGCTCCTAACTAAGGGTCCAAGAAGTCAACTTTTTAAATTAAGGGTCTAAATTGAAGTTTCTTAGTACCAAATGGTTCCTTACTATCTAACTTGAAGATTAACAGTAAGTATGCTTAATTTGGATGAGAAACAGATCTTATTGGTTCAAACTAAGGTTTTTGACCTAAGGAGCATTTTAGTAAATTGCACTTAATGAAATCTAGATTTTTATGCAGTTTACTGTTGGTTGCTATTCAAGGATTTCATAGAGTCTAAGAGCACTAAAGTTTGAGGTCTAATGAGTTAGTTATAGTCATTTGAATTTCTAAGGGTAAGTAGGTTATTTTTTCTAAGTTAAGAGGGGTCAAAAAGCTAACTCTTCCATTTGGTGTCCAAATTCAGCAAACTCAGTGGCTATAGCTTCCATTTAGCACACTAAGTATTTTAACTAGGAGTAAACCCAAATTGGACTTCAAATGGTCAAGTTATGACCTAACTAAGGTTAGTGGTATTTCAATCATTTTTTCTAATTTTCTAGGGTTCAAAACTTAAATATTATTTTGGGTTATTGTTGGCACTGAAATTCTAAGTTATCTATCAATTTGCACAATACATTTAAGGTACAAGGTAGGTTTTGAGCATTTATTAAAAATGATAAAGTTTCAATTTTTGATTTCAACATAAAATTTTATGCAATGTTTAATTTTAACTAAAATAGGTTCACATTTGATATAATTCAATCCCACTAGAGTCATAGGGACCTTAAAATATCAAAACAGTGAAGTTTTGGCCATTTCAGCCAAAATTAGGCAATTTTTCAGATAATTCTGGGAATTTTTCAAGTTCAGACGCTGCAGCGTGCTGTAGCGCTTTTTGCGCTGGGGTGCGCTGCGACCCATTGCGGCCCACTGCGGTGTGCTATGGTGCGCCGCAGCGGTTCATTTTACAAAATTTGCTGTCCCATTAATTTATTTTGACATTTCCTAAGTTTTCATGAAATATTTCCGCTGCAGCCCGCTACAGTGCGCTGCAGCCTGCTGTAGAACACTACAGCACGCTGTAGTGGTCCATTTGGCAAAATACTATTTAATAATTGATTTTAACGAATTTATTTAAATTTTCCGAAATGCCGCTGCAGTGGGCTGCTGCGGCCTATTTTGCAAATTTGACGTATTCCAAACACGTCCAAAACGTCACCCCTAGCTAATTTGGGGGTAACGATCGCAATGGCAAAGTCGGATTTTGATTTTAAGGTCAAAATAAATACCTTCATTTCTTAATTAATTAAATATTAAAATAATCTAAAATATTAGATTTAGCTCTAAATTACTTCAAACCTTCAGGGTTTGGTTCTAATGACTGGATAAATTTAATGGAATGGTAATAAGACATGATTAAGCTTAAATTAAGCTGGGTAACAACCTTGGGTTATTATAGACTCCCCCACTTAAAAATGATGTCGTCCTCGACATCATTACTAAGAAGGGAAGAGGAATGCAAATTATTAAAAATTGAAATTTGAAATTTTAAAAGGTACATGGATTATTAAAAATACTTGGATATTTTCATTGCATATCAGCCTCTTTTTTCCAAGTAGATTCTTCAATAGAGCGATTACTCCACTGAACTTTTACCATAGGAATATAATGATTTCTTAGCTGCCTTTATTCACAGGCTCTTCCATATAAGAAAGATTTGGCTGAAGGGATACTGCTAGAAGTTAGATTAGATGAGAAGGATTACAAAGACACCTTCGCAGCAAGGAGATATAAAACACATTATGAATTGAAGAGAAATTTTCAGGATGTTTTAATCTATACGCTGTAGAACCAATTTTCTCTATTACTTCGAATGGTCCGACGTAGCGAGGACTGAGCTTTTCAGCTACACCGAAACAAAATACACCCTTCATTGGGCTTACTTTGAGATACGCAATATCTCCCACATTAAATTCCAGAGAACGACGGTGGGCATCGTGATATTTACTCTGGCAATCTTGAGCTACTTTAATTCTCTATTGGATCATTTGCACTTTCTTATTCATTTCTTCTACTAAATATGAACCATATAGCTGAACACTGCCTGTTTTAGACCACGCTAAGGGCGTACTGCATTTTCTGCCGTACAAGGCTTCATACGGAGCCATGCTGATACTTGATTCGAAACTGTTGTTATATGTAAATTCAACTAATGAAATACAATCTTCCTAAAAACCTCTGAAATCCAAAATACATAGGCGAAGAAGATATTCAAGAATTTGATTAACTCATTCAGTTTGACCATCTGTTTGAGGGTGAAAAGCGGTGCTCATGGCTAGGGTAGTTCCCAAGTCTTGATGCACAGCTTGCCAGAATAAAGAAGTAAATAAACTATCACGATTAGATACAATAGACCTCGGAATCCCATGAAGTCTGATGATTTAGTTGATATACAGCTTCACCAATTTCTCTACAGAATCAGTTTGACGCATTAGAATAAAATGTGCCTATTTGGTTAGTCGATCGACAATGACCCAAATTGAATCAGCACCAGATCTCGATTTGGGTAAACCCATCACGAAGTCTATAGAAATATCAAACCACTTCCATTCAGGAATTGCTAGAGGATGGAGGAGTCCTCCAAGCCTCTAATGTTCAGCCTTGACTAAATACAGGCATGACACTTTGATATGAACTTAGCCACACTTTTCTTCATCCCAGGCCACCAGAATGATTTCCTCAGATCTTGATACATCTTAGTACTACCAGGGTGTACTTGGTAACCAGAATTATGACCTTCCACTAGAATCTCTTACTGCATGGATTTGGGAATCCATAGGCGATCTTCTTGATAGATGGCACCTTTATGGAATCGAATGTCGGTACGACGGCCACTCTCGATGGCTTGTTTAAAATTTAAATACTCATCATCTTTTGTTTGAGTAATAGATACATCTTTGTGGAATGTGGGCTCCACATTAATCATTGAGAGCATTTACTCACTTGGTTATTACGCACTGATCGGATATCCAACTTACAAAATTCTTCCTCTAGAGGACTCTTAGAGATAAGAGCATTAAGAGTAGCATGACGGCTTAGAGCATCAGCTACCACATTTGCTTTTCCAGGGTGGTACTGGATATCAAGGTTATAATCACTGATTAATTCTAACCACCTTCTCTGTCGGTAGTTCAACTCCCTTTGAGTGAATATGTACTTTAGACTCTGATGATCTGTGAAAATTGAGCATTGGATCCCATATAGATAGTGATGCCAAATCTTTAAGGCGAACACTACATCAGCTAATTCGAGGTCGTGAACAGCAGAATTTTTTTCGTGGGTCTTCAATTGGCGGGAAGCATATACTATGACCTTCCCTTCTTGCATTAGTACAGCACCTAAGCCTATACCAGAGGCATTAGTATAGACTTGATAGTTCACTCCTTCCTTAGGAAGAACTAGAATGGGGGCAGAGGTAAGCACATCTTTCATTGCCTAGAATGCTGCTTCACAAGCTGGTGACCATTCAAAGGGTACAACCTTCTAGGTGAGTTTGGTGAGTGGGGAGGCTATCTGAGAAAAGCCTTTCACAAACCTTCTGTAACAACTGGCCAACCCCAAAAAGCTTCTAATTTCTGTCACTGACTTGGGTTGTACCCATTCTTGGATTGCATTGACCTTGATTTGATCTACTCTGATCCCTTGAGCATCTATCACGTGGCCTAAGAAGGCCACATAATCAAGCTAAAATTTGCACTTTGAATATTTGTGTACAACTGGTGACTTCTCAGTTCTTCTAGCACAGTCTAGAGGTGACTCTCGTGTTCCTTCCTCGTCTTGGAGTATATTAAAATATCATCTATGAACACGATGACAAATTTGTCAAGGTGTGTCTTCAAGACACGCTGCATTAGGTCCATAAAGATGGAAGGTGCATTTGTCAATCCAAATGACATCACTAGGAATTCATAGTGGCCATATCTAGTCCTGAAAGCAGTCTTTGCTGTATTAGAATCTTTCACTTGCAGTTGGTGGTACCCTAATCGCAGGACGATCTTTGAAAACACTTTTGCTCCTGCCAACTGATCAAAAAGGTTATCGATGTGGGGCAAAGGGTACCTGTTCTTTATGGTTACCTTATTTAGCTCTCTATAATCGATACACATCCGCATTGACCCATCCTTCTTCTTGACAAATAAAATTAGTGTTCCCCATGGGGAAGAACTAGGCCTGATAAGACCTTTCCCCAATAATTCATGCAGTTGCTTGTTCAGTTCCTGCAACTCTTTGGGTGCCTTTCTATAGGGTACCATAAAGATTGGTTGAGTTCTTGGGATAACATCGATTGCAAACTCTACTTCTCATATAGGTGGAAGACCGGGTAGGTCTTCGGGAAAAACATCGGCGAATTCACAAATGACGAGATTCTTGGATAAGGGTATGTCTTCCTTCTTCTCTCCTAGTATTGTCACTAGGAAGGCGCTGTAACCTTTACTTATTAGCTTCTTGGCTTTGATAGCATTGACTAAGGAAGCTCTTGTACTAAAGTCCCCAACAAATGACTTAGCTCATTTACCATTACCCAGGGTGATCTTCTTCTTTTGGCAGTTGATGGCGGCGTCATGCTGACTTAGCCAATTCATGCCCAAAATAACATCAAAGTTGGCTGTTGGTAAGACTACAAGCTTGGCTTCGAATTTTGTTTCTCCAATGGGGACTTATATCTTATAGAATTGACTAGCTTGTAGTTGAGCTCTAGATGGTAGTCCTACATTTAAGGGTTTTGCTAAATGGTGTAATGACAAGTTGAGAGACCTTATCCAACTTTCAGAAATAAAGGAGTGACTCGCTCTAGTGTCGAATAAGATATTACAGGGCTTATTATTTATATAGATTGTACATAATTATGGATGCAGTATTCTACAAGTTACTTTTAAACAAGTAATAATAAAATGGTAGATTGGTTCAGAAGTGTGTACCTGATACAACGTTATTATCTTTTGCGGCTTCGGTAGGAGTGAGAGCATAGACTTGTGCTGGGCCAGTCTGCAGTGTGTTGTAAGGCTGCCGGATGGGCGGCCTTGGAGCATTTGGGCGGGGGAAAATAGCTGTCTCACACTGCTGAGCTGGGGGAGGAGGTGGTAACGCTGAACGAGCTGTGGTAGGTTTCTGGAATAAATTGAAAGTTCATTGGCACTTAGAGCGATCGATCTGGTCGCCATCAATAGTGTCAGTGTGGTTGCACTGATAGTAGGAGTAGCCTAGCCTCCCGCAGTTGAAGCAGTTCCCAGTCTTATGGTAACACCGCCCCAAAGGATGGGGGCGAGTGCAGCCATCGAAAAGGTTTGTTGGCGAAGTTCCTACCCTTAGTTGATATACCCTAGCTCTTCTAGGGTTCTCGAGCTAAGCAGTTGTCGTGCCATAATTGCACTTGGGCTCAGATGCCTCATCCAGTTCAATCATTTTGGCAGATTCTAGTAGTTCCACAAATTTGGTTGAGCAATGAGATACGACTAGCCTTCGGATGGAAGGCCGGAGTCCGCTTTGAAAGTGATGGCATCTATCGAATTCGGTGGGAACAAGGTTGGAGGCGAATCTTGCCAGCCGCCTGAATTCAGATTCATAAGCCGAAACTGATCGGCTTCCCTGCTGCAACTTAAGGAACTGATCTGCCATGGTGTGCTTAGCAAAGGTAGGGATGTATCGAGTCTGAAATGATGCTATGAACTCATCCCATGATATTTCTTAAAGTTCCCAATCTATGAATAATGTATAGTGGATGTTGTCCCACCAGTATTCTGCCTCACCTTGGAGTAGATGTGTCATTAGACGGATCACCTCAGCATCCGGGCACTTGATGCTGGTTAGGTTTTTCTCCACTACCTTTATCCAGTTTGCTGTATCGATAGCAGAGAGACTCCCATCAAATGTCAGGGGTCTGAAGTGTAGAAAACTGTGGAGTAGTTCGTCAGCGGACTGGGTGTGGTGCAGACACGAGTGGTGGGGTGCTATGGCGGTCTCAGGAATTGTGCAATTTTGGCTCATTTGTGCCTTAAGCAGTCGCTCCATGCGTTCTGCCTGGCGGGCTTGTACTCTGGCCGCTCTCCTGGCCTGCTTAGTTTGAGCCTCTGCAGCTTGCTTTGCTTGCTCTTGGTGGAACACTGCCTGCTTTTGGTGGGATTCCATCATCATCTTTACTGCTTCCAGCAAGGCTCTCACCTCACTGGATGAGGTGCTGGAGGGAGCAGGAGAAGGGCTCTATTCTAGGTTTATGGTTTTGATTGCTAGAATCTGAATTAAGAGAAATACACTTTTAGAGTTTCAGAAAGCAAAAGGCCATAACATTCCATCCCCTTTTAATCAAAAGTAGAAATGAAAATACATCATTGGAAGTAGTAGATAGGACATAAGAAAATGAAAGACAACAACTGGAGAAAATATGGAGTCTATCCGATATATCTAGCATTCGGACGTCAGGGTTTGACACTCCTTCTATGTACTTTTCGTGTTATCGATGGAGTTGGACGATGCATTTCCACCTATCTTTAAATCTTTGGTGATGCCACCTAAGCGTCATCCTTGTACATCTAGTATTTTTCTAAGTCACATTAGCTTACTAATATGTTACTTGTGCATGAATTTACATTTCTATACTGTTATTATCTTGAGCTCATGATCATGGTGCTTGGACGTAACTCTGGTATTTAGTTAGTAACTGATTGGCAGAAGAATCATCCATTAGGTAGAGTGGAATACAATTTCCAATCTGATATCTTATGGAATTCTCTGATACCAACTGTGGTGCCTCGCTCCCTAAGCCCAAAATCAATAGGCTAAGGAGCGGAGGTCACTTGTGAAAATCCTTTTTTTATCATTGAATTAGGTAAGATCCACAATCCACTAATAAGGGGAGGATGTGCACAGAATAATTAAGTGGATCAGTCACTAAATCTGACATACAGGCAGAGTGCGGAAGCTAAATGAAATAAATAGTACATCCATTCATCATGCATCACATAAGAAACAGTAACAAGATAGCTCAAAAAATAATAAAGTGCATAAAGTAAAAATCACAGTCACAGTACCTGTATTATTATAATATTTAAATAGTTTAAAAGATTGAAGGATAAATCACTCATCCTCACAAGCAGCTAAAAGGAACTAAGCAATATCTGGCTCTCTTGGCTGAAGCTCCTCCTCTAAGTAAGGCACCTATGCTTCAGCACCTAGCTCCTCAAATCTATCTGAATCTGACATTATCGGTTTCATAATGCTAGGGCCCCAGCCAATAAGAGAAAAATCTTGTTAGACAATTATCTAAGTACATTTTAGGCTGAATATTTTACGTGTGTTATTTGTCACCATTTTTATACTAAAGCATAATAAAAGTAAACTCAAAAGCATAGGTGAAGTAAGCATACAAAGAAATAGGGATAGTTATAAATTTAACATATATAACTAAGCAACAAATGAGGCAAAAGCACACCTCAATAACTAAGCAATGAATAGGCATATACATGTATAGTACAATAAGTAAAAATACTGAAAGTAAAGTCTAATCCTAAATATACTGATGATCATATAACATACACAAATTAAATGACAAAAATCTAAATATGGTATATATAGTAAGTAGTAAAGTTTAGCATCCTATAAATACGTACAAGTGAGCAGGAAAGTAAAGAAATATAGCTGACTGAACTATGCATCAAAATACAGTACACAGTAAGCTAAAACTGAAACAGGTATGTAAAGACTGTCATATCAGAAAGTTGGCCTTCAGGCCAGTGAAATTCCGAAAGCCTTTTTGGGCTTGGGCAGACAGATATTCCCATAGCCTTTCTGGGCTAAGGCTGTGGCGACCCGTACCCTTAATCTACCAAAGGATTAAGCTAAGGGTGGAGTGTCACTCTAGCTAACCCCTCACTTACCATTGGATTAGGATAAAATCCACAATCCATCTGATTAGGGAAGGATTAACACAGAATCAATCTAACAATCACTATATAAATAAACGTACGGAGTGCGGAAGCAGTAAATGACATCCAAACATCATAATATAATATAAGTGTAAAATATGGTTCAGAATATAAGCATATAAATCCAAATACACGGTCAAGGGTACCTGCATTATTATAATAATTAAAGTATAAATAAAAAAGGAAATGCAAATGCACTCATCCTCACATATAAATCTAAAGACTAGATAAGCTCTGGACAGAGCTGCTCCTCCTCCTTTAAGTATAGCTCCTCCTCAGGTACTGGATCCTCTATCTACTCTATGCCTGCCATTATCGGTTTCACAATGTAGGGCACCAGCCAAAAAGGAGAAAATCTTGTGTTAGACAATTGTCTAAGTACATTTTAAGCTGATAAGTTTTATATGTATTTTGTAATATCACCATTTTATCATTTCTAAGCAATAACCATACAAATATAGGAGCACCTAGCAATGCAATAGAGAAGGAAAAAGCTATAAATAATCGTTTATAACTTAAGCAAAAAGAGAGGCTAAGACATGCCTCACATGCAAACTAAATAGGGCAAGGCATATATAAATAACTAAACAAGTGCTGAAAGAGATTACTACATCCTAAACATACTGGTGATCAAAGGAAATATGCAAATTAAATAGCATAACTCAGTAATGATACATATAATAGCAGCAAAGTTCTAACATCCTAAAATATATATATAAGCAGGACAAAGGAATAGTTGACTGAATAAAAATGCTGAAAAGTAACCAAAACATCAAACTGCATATATATAAACATCTGTGTACTAACTGCCATACAGAAAAGAGCTAATCTAGCCCACTGAATATCAAATGGATCCTAGTGTCATCAAGGAGATTAGGAGCAAACTATATAACCCTAATGTCATGCAAGGAGACTAGGCAGATATATAGGGTTTTCTCCTAATGTCATCAAGGAGACTAGGCATAGAAAACACAACAAATCTTCTCTTAGTGTCAATAAGGAGACTAAGCAAAGAAGATATAAACCAGGTCTTCTCCTAGTGTTAACAAGGAGACTAGGTAAAGAAGACATAACTGAGAGGCATCTCTAACACATACAATTATTATCTTTAATCAATCACTTTAATATTTTCGTAAGGAATCTAAGGAGTCTCCATATTTTCTTAACATAACATTTTATTTATGCATCAAAATCTTGTATGATATGCTCAAGGAGTTAAGGCACAAAATACACAAGAAATACGTAGCACAATTATCAAAAGTAAGCAAGGGATTATACTAATATGGTGATATCATTTGTTTTATATTATCCATTCTAACTATTCTAAGTTACACAAGTTCAGGATCACCGTTATCCTACTATTGAGTGTAACTTAGAAATTCATCCTTATAAGTTAAAAAGGATTAGAACTGATCAGGTTCTAATCTAGTTCAATCAAATGATGACTATGTGTTGAATCAATAACTCATACGTCCTAGTTTTGTGAATTTAGATGTTCTATCTAAGATCTGAGCAAGATCTTCTAACCATATAGATTATGGATTAAACATTATGAGATTTAGGTTTAATCACATAATCCAAAAAGGATAAGACCTAAGTTCTAAGTTTTATTCTAAAAGTGATCTACTTATTAAGGCAAATCCTATTAAGTAATCAAACTTAATAGGATGAATCTCCTATCCTAAAACTAAGTTAAAAGACAAAATAATCAGAATAAGTTGTAAAATTTTTGGAACTAATAAAACTAAGGTTTCATTCATTGAATAACCCATTTACCCAATGAATGAAATATAACCTAGGATCTAGTCATAGTCTCAAGAATAGTCCTTATGTGATATATAATATCCTAAGGAAAAAGGACTTAGATAAATTTTTTGGGATTTTGACAAATTGACCTAAATATTGATTTTACTCACTTAAATGATTCTAATATAGCTCAAATATTGATTTTTAGTAAATTAGAAGACTAATTAGAGGTTAAGGATTGTTTAACCTAAATTTTGAGCAAAATGACTATTTTGCCCCTACTTAAGGGTCTAAAAAGTCAGCTTTCAATTTAAGGCTCCAAATTGGGATTTCTTATTGTCAAATGATTCATTAGTGTCTAACATGGAGATAGACAGTAAGTATGCCAAATTTGGATAAGAAATGGGTTCTATAGGTCCAAACTAAGGTTTTTAACCTAAGGAGTATTTTGGTAGGTTGCACTTAATGAAATCTAAATTTTTATATAGTTTACTGTTGGTTATTGTTCAAGGATTCCATAGAGTCCAAGAACACTAAATTCTAAGGTCTAATGAATTATTTATAGCCATTTGAATTCATATGGGTAAATTGGTAATTTTCTAATTTTATAGGGTTCAAAACCCAAATATTACTTTAGATTATTGTTGGCACTGAAATTCTAAGGTATCCAACAATTTGCACAATGTATTT
The DNA here is from genome assembly GCA_016760335.1 of Gastrodia elata. Lineage (NCBI taxonomy): Eukaryota > Viridiplantae > Streptophyta > Magnoliopsida > Asparagales > Orchidaceae > Gastrodia > Gastrodia elata. The sequence goes on along the minus strand of CM028671.1, from coordinate 46,930,716 downwards.
TAGGTACAAGGTAAGTTTTGATCACTTATTAACAATGGCAAGGTTTTCAAATTAACTTTCATATAAAATTTTGTGCAGTATTCAATTTTAACTAAAATAGGTTCACTTTTGATATAACTTAGCCCCACTAGGGTCCTAGGGGTCTTAAAATACCTAAACAGTGAAGTTTTGGCTATTTCAGCCAAAACTAGGCAGTTTCCAAAAATCTAAACAGTTTTCTGGAATTTCTGGGCAATTTGCAAATCTGGGTGCTGCAGCGTGCTGGAGCGCGCTATAGCGCTTTTCGCGCGGTAGCGCCATTGCGCTGCGACTCGCTGCAGTCCGCTGCAATCCGCTGTGACCCGCTGCAGTGCACTATGGCACACTGTAGCAGTTCATTTTGCAAATCTACTGTTCAATTAATTTATTTTCACATTTTCTAAAGTTCTGAATTTCCGCTATAGTTCGCTGCAGCACTCTACAACGCACTGTAGCGGCCCATTTTACAATTTACTGTTCAATTAAATTTAAGGCTGTTTTCCTAAGTTCTGAAATGCCACTGCAGACCACTGCAGTGCGCGACCGCATGCTGTAGTGGTTCACTTCGCAATTTACTATTCAATTAGTTCTATCAATATTTTCCCCTAAGTTTTTACTCCCGCGACCAACCGCTGCGACCCGCTGCAGCGCGCTACAGTGCGCTGTAGCGGCAGACGGTGATTTCGCCAGGTGCAAAACCCAGGTAGGCCATTTTTCGAGCTTAATTACTCTCAATCTAGAGAGTTCCATGAGCGGTGCCATATATTAATGGAAAGGTATTTTCGATAACTTTTCATCGACACCAAAATTGGCACGAACGGACCATCTTAGCTATATTAAAAATACAGATAAATGACAAGGTATACAGAATACAAGAAAAATAGAGCATTTTTCTATGATGCTTTCAAGAGCCTTAATGGCTTCCATACTTAAACATGGATATCTAGAGATGTATTCAAGCATTGTAGCTATATGAAGAAGGCAAAAGAGATGAGTAAAGGGGTACCTTAGTCCTTTGCAAGAGGAGGAGGAAGATGGAACCTTTGATTTTCTTGAAATACTTTGGAGGTGGAGAGCTGCACTTCCTTTTCCCTTAGCAAGCTCCCAAAGAAGGAGGAGAAGGAGGAGGAATGAGGGAAAGTTTCAGCAAATGGGGGAAGGAGCCATGCTTCTTCTTAATAAAGGGGATGATGGGGATGGAGTAGGGAGCTAGGCCATCATTGCCCTAGGGGGAAGGTGTCATCATTGGGCTGCTCAAGGTAGGGAGGCACCGGCTGAGGTGATGGCCAGCCAGAAATAAGAATTAGAAAAATGGGGAAATTGCGAATAGGGGATCCAATGATTGCTTATTTATTTTCCTTATTTATTTAAACATTCTAATTTTTGAAACGTGTTCCGAAAAATCCCAAAAATTCAACCCTAGCCAATTTGGGGGTGAGAAATCTAATGACAAAGTTGGATTTCAATTCTGACAATTATTTAATTATCCTATTTTTCGACGCATTTAATTATATTAAAATATTCACGAAAATCCGACAACTTTCAAACGCATCCAAAACATCACCCCTAGCTAATTTGGGGGTGACGATCGCAACGGTGAAGTCAGATTTTGATTTTGAGGTCAAAATAAATACCTCAATTTTCCAATTAATTAAATATTAAAATATTTCAAATTAATCGATTGGTCTCCGAATTATTCCAAACCTTCAGGGTTTGGTTCTAATGACTAGATGAACGTGATGGAATGATAATTATGATAAGATTAAGCTAGATTTAAGTTGGGTAATAACCTTGGGTTGTTATAAAGGCAGACCGAATCCAGCAGCAGAACTGAGGAGGTAGTAAATACAAATGCAGAATCTTTTAGTTATTTTATTTTGTTTCTATGGACACATCCTGAAATAGCTGAGGAGCAAGCATGTCTGCAAGACTATATGGGTTCCAAGCTTAACACACACTCCTCAATGAGTAATGTTAAGCATCCTTATTACTCCTTACCCCTGTCCATTAGGGTAAATGTGCACCCGAATCTACTAAATATACTAAACCCAAAGGCAACTGTTATCCTAATTATTCTAAGTTTTCATTTCATGCACAAAGTTCTCTTATATGATATGAACAAGGAATTTAAGCACAAAATACAAGGAATGCGTAGCAACAAAAATTAATCAAGTAAGCAAGGGACTCTTCTGTACATGGCGACAATGTTGTTTTCTAATTTAACCATTCTAACTATTCTAAGTTACGCAAGTTCAGAATCTCTAATTCCTACTATCGAGTATAACTTAGAAGCACGACCTTATATATTTAAAGGATTAGAATTGGTCAAGTTCTAATATAATTTAATCAAGCACGACTACAATTTCAATCAATGAATCATGCGTCCTAGTTTTAAGAGTTTAGACGTTCTATCTAAGATCTATTCAAGATCTACTAAACTACAGATTATGGATTAAATACCATGAGATAAGACTTAATCACATAATCAAAAGGGATAAGATATATGATCTAGGTTTTAGTTTAAAAGTGATCTAATAATTGAGGTAGATCATATTAAGCAAATCAAACTTAATAGGATAAATCTCCTCCCCTAAATCTAATATTTAAAGACAAAATAATCCAAATAATTTATAAAAGTCTAGAAACTAAAAAAAAAAAAAAAGATTCATTCATTGGATAACCCACTTATCTAATAGATGAAATCTAACATATGAGCTAGTCCTAGTCTTAGGAGTAGTCTTAATGTGAGGTGAAAGATCCTAAGGAAAAGACTTAAAGAATTTTAGGGAATTTTACTAAGTTGACCTAATGGCTGATTTTTTTCTCACTTAAATGATTCTAATGCAGTTCTAATACTGGTTTGAGTGATTTAAAACATAATTTAGAGGTTAATGATGCTTAACCTAAATTTTGGGCAAAATGACTATTTTTCCCCTAACTAAGGGTCCAAGAAGTCAACTTTTTGATTTAAGGGTCCAAATTGAAGTTTCTTTGTACCAAATGGTTCCTTGCTGTCTAACTTGAAGGTAGACAGTAAGTATGCTTAATTTGGACGAGAAACGGGTCTTATAGGTCCAAGCTAAGCTTTTGACCTAAGGGGCATTTTAGTAAATCGCACTTAATAAAATCTAAATTTTTATGCAGTTTACTGTTGGTTGCAATTCAAGGATTCCATAGAATCCAAGAACACTAAATTCAGAGGTCTAATGAGTTAGTTATAGTCATTTGAATTTCTAAGGGTAAATAGGTAATTTTTCTTAAGTTAAGAGGGGTCAAAAAGCTAACTCTTCCATTTGGTGTCCAAATTCAGCAAACTCAGTGGCCATAGCTTCCCTATAGCACACTAAGTATTTTAACTAGGAGTAGACCCAAATTGGACTTCAAATGGTTGTTATGACCTAACTAAGGTTAGGGGTATTTTGGTTATTTCTTCTAATTTTCTAAGGTTCAAAACCTAAATTTTATTTTGGGTTATTGTTGGCACTAAAATTCTAAGTTATCTAGCAATTTGCACAATACATTTAAGGTACAAGGTAGGTTTTGAGCACGTATTAAAAATGACAAAGTTTCAATTTTTGATTTCAACATAGAATTTTATGCAATGTTCAATTTTAACTAAAATAGGTTCACATTTGATATAATTCAGTCCCACTAGGGTCCTAGGGACCTTAAAATATTAAAACAGTGAAATTTTGGCCATTTCAGCCAAAATTAGGCAATTTTTCAGAAAATTTTAGGAATTTTGCAAGTTCAGACGCTGCTGCGCGCAGTAGGGCTTTTCGCGTGGCAGTGCGCTGCAGCGCTTTTCGCACTGGGGTGCACTGCGACCCACTGCGGCGCGCTATGGCGGGCTACAATAGTTCATTTTGTAAAATTTACTATCCCATTAATTTATTTTGACATTTCCTAAGTTTTTCATGAAATATTTCCATTGTAGTCTGCTGGAGCGCGCTACGGCGCGCTGCAGCGGTCCATTTTGTGAAATACTATTTAATAATTGATTTTAATGGATTTATTTAAATTTTCCAAAATGCCAATGCAGCCCGTGGCAGTGCGGCGGCCTATTTTGCAAAATCGGGCGCTCTAGCGCGCTGCAGCGCCAGACGATAATTTCGCCAAGATGCAACCTAGAAGGCCTATTTTTGAGCTTAATTACTCTTAATCCAGAGCGTTCCATGAGCAGTGTCATATATCAATGGAAAGGTCTTTCTGATACCTTTCCATCGACACCAAAATTGTCACAAACGAAGTATTCTAGCTTTACTAAAAATGATGATGAATGCAAGAGTGTGCAGAATATATGAAAAACAGAGCAGTTTTCTTTGAAGCTGTAAGAGTCTTAATGACTTTCATACATACTTATGGACTTATAAAGATACATTCAAGCTTGTAACAACATAATTAAGACAAGGAGAGGAGTAAAGGGGTACCTTAGTCCTTGCAAGAAGAGGAGGGCCTGTGTTTCCTTCAAGACCTTGAGGATGAGCCTTCTCCTTCAAAGTGCAGCAATGGAGGGGAAGGGAGAGAGCTTTTGAGCTTACCTTAACAGCAAAAGATGGAGGAGAGGGCTGTGGTTCTTCTTAAAGAAGGAGAGGAGGATGGGAGTAGGGGCTAGGCCATCATGAGCCTAGGGAGGGAGGCCATCAATGGGCAGCCAAGGGGCATGGGGTGCCAGCTGAGGTGATAGCCAGCTGAAAATGAGAATTAGAAAAATAGGGAAATTGCAATTTGGGGATTTAATGATTGCGTATTTATTTTTCTTATTTATTTAAAAATTTTGATTTTTGAAACGCACTCCGAAAATTCCCAAAAATTCACCACTAGCTAATTTGGGGGTGAGGAATCCAACGGCGAAGTCGGAATTTGATCTGATAATTAATTAATTATGCTAATTTTTGGGGTATTTAATTATATTAAAATTCATGAAAATTCGACAACTTCTAAATGCGTCCAAAACGTCACCCCTAGCTAATTTGGGGGTACGATCGCAATGGCAAAGTCGGATTTTGATTTCAATGTCAAAATAAATACCTCCATTTCCTAATTAATTAAATATTAAAATAATCCAAAATATTGGATTTAGCTCTAAATTACTTCAAATCTTCAGGGTTTGGTTCTAATGACTGGATGAATTTAATGGAATGATAATTAAGACATGATTAGGCTTAAATTAAGTTGGGTAACAACCTTGGGTTGTTACACTTAAAGAGGTAAGAGTTGTAGGTTCACTACTATAGTTTATCTTAGGCAATTTGCGTTGAAGGATTCTAAATTAATCAATCACTAGACTAGCTAAGAACATTATTTCGAAAGCTCTAAGTGTATGGGAGAGGGAATGTTACAAACAAAAAGCTCTAGGATGACTTATGGTTGTAGGTTACTAAAGCTTAATGGAAGCTAAATTCACATTAGTGAACTAAGGAATGTTAATTTTCAAAGATTAGAGAACTTAAAATTGTGGTTAGGAGATAAGGGAAAGATTACTAGGTTCACCTCTAAGTTTTAGCAATTTGTCAAAATAGGTTCACATTCATCAAGAAAAAGTGTGCTAAAGGCTAGATACACTCATTAGAAGAGCTAGCTACCACTTAGGATGATAATCAATCCAAGGCTAGGGAATCACTCCTACATTATCTTTCCTAATGTTGAGGCTTGAAAATACAAATTTACTAACCTGAGCTTAACTAGCATCTAACTACTCTAATATAATCCAATTCTCACAAAATGAAAGTAATGTGTATGCTTAATTAAATAAAGATGCTTGCTATTCAAAGAATGAATTACCTAAACATGCAAGTTATTACTTAAGAAAATTACATTATGAAGGAAATTAGAGACCCAAAAACCTAAGTTGTCCAGATGGCGTTCAAATACAATTATAATCAAATATGAAATACTCATAACATAAGGAGAACAATGACACTAAGTTGGACAAAATCAAACAACATTAGAAAAATTAAGATTTCCAAAACTCCCAATTAGAATTAAAAAGTGATTATGAAACTTAGGGTTCAAATCCTATATTGAATTATACCAATGTGTTCATCTCATTTTTCTGAATAAAATAATATATAATTTCATATATTTTGAACGTGTATATTTAAAATTATGCATGAAATAAGATTTTTATTAAAATAATTAATTAAAATTAATTAAATCCATTTTAAAATCAAACAGTCACCAGGGCTGATTATGGGACAACAAGGAAAACAACATGGCTCCGCAAACAAGGAAACTCTGTAGCTCAATCAGGCAATGCGTGTCGACTCGTGGTGCACTCCACAATCCGTGTGATGGCATGGTCCATAGGTCTTACTAGTTCGATCCAGCAGGAGCACTCGGACTGCAACGCAAGCCGGCTCGAACTGCGTGATCCTCAATATAGGCCCGAATGGAAGCACCTAGGGTTGGACCTTCATCTTCGCTCGTTAGAGCGCAAGCACAATCCAACAGCTACAATTTAGCCTATTATTGGCCATTACAATCTGCTCCATATGAACCGTTGCATCTTCCAATTTAATCAATCCAACAACAGGCCTCGATCTAGCTTCTGTTCTTCATCTTCTTCACTCGCCCACGTCTGATAGGGAAAATTTCCCCGTACAGATCTGTAAGTGTAACAACTCTAGGTTGTTACAAAGCTTAATCTAAGCTTAATCATAGTTTAATTTTCATCCCATTATGTTCATATAGTCATTAGAACCTAATACTAAAATTTTGGGGTCAGTCGGACCTTTTTATGTTAAATTGGCAATTTTGCCAAATTTGGAACCCTAGGTTATAGCTAAAATATTTAGATCAAATTTTGATTGCATTTTTAAATTCATCACCGCTAAATTAGCTAGGGGTGCAAGTTTGAGAATTTTTGGAGGTCATTTAGGCCATAATTAAATTTATTTAATTAAAGTAAAATTGCGCAAAAGGGTTTGAAACAATTCATATTTTCATTTTAACCCTCCAACGGTTAGAAATAGTTTGAGATCCACTGTGCGGACCGCAGGCAATCCTCTGCAAAGCCTAGGTCACACGATAGCGGAACCCACACCATTTGACCATCAAAACTTTGATTCAATGGTCCAGATTAAACCCCACATGCGCTCGCTTGTAAACGTCAGATCATGCACGTGATCCGACAATCAGGATTGCTCCCGCAATCAATTGCTAGGATCCATGCCATCAGGACCGTCGCGCCTTTCCTTCGATCGATTAGATGACCTTTGCACCTACCACAATTATGTATCTTTATCCCCAGAGCATCTGCGCCCAATAGTGGAAATATGTCGTACTTCCAACCACAGGACCTGTCCCCCACTATTCCTCCACCTCAGCAATGTTGTTAGGACTCTTCCCAAATTGGTTAGGTGTTATAAGCGGACCTTGAAGCCCGGTGGACCCCGTTTTGAAATGTGAGAGCCTAGCTTTGTAATGAACCTAATAATAGATCGAAAACCTAATTCAATAGTGGAGTGCTAACACAATACTTAATATCTAGTTGGTAGGAAACAAAGCTAACTATTGAGTATTGTGTGACCAAATATCTTTGTGAAGGTGTTAAGTTAAGAAAAATACAAATTAGTAAAAGTAAGGGCATGAAATATATGAAAGTAAAAATGAATACTATCAACTATCCATAGCAAACAGTTTAATATGAAAGTAAATTCATCATAGAAAGAAGTAAGAACATTATAGACAAATATTGAAATTAAAAAGAGCATAAAAGTAGATTCACTCTCTCATATAAAAATAAGAAAGCGGAAGCAGAAAAAACTTCAAGTACTTTAGATTCCAGCTCCACTATTCAGAAATTGCTCATGATCTACCGTATTTTTGGTATTTAAAATATAGTAGTGCACAGCCAAAAAAAATAAAACAAGTGGTTAGATTAAAAAGTCTAAGTATATTTTAAGATTAGCTAAATTTTTAATTTAAGTTTAGTTGGATATCACATATGGTAATTTATAATTCAAAACTACAGCGGACCATGTAAAGAGTCAAAGTAAGGGAAGAAAGTATAACTGTAAAGAAGAATAGTAGAAAGAGAAAAAAGAGTAAAAACTCACAAGTATAATTGCTCTAGCCTACAATAACAGATAAGGGAAAAAACATCCTAATAAGTTTGGAAACTACTAATGTGCATATACAATATGAAATGGAAACATGTATATATCCAATGAATATTATGCTAAGTAAAGGAAATAAAAGCAGCGAAGCATAAAATAGATTTAAATTAACATACATTGCATAACTGCAGTGCCCCGCACCGTCACCGCGCACAAAACAAAAACTAAATTTGGTGATGGAGCGGCGCGATACTCGGGAAGGCATAACCCATCACCCTGAATAGGCTCACTAAATAAACTAGCCACACTGAAGGCATGCTGACTCAACCCAAGAGAAAGGTTGAGAGTCAATACTTGAGATAAGAATAAGTTACTTATCTTAAGTATTAGACTAATACATCCAACGGGTTAAAAAGGTAAATAAGGAACCCAATATATATTTTCAATATATCAGTATTTACAGTATACTGATCACATCACAATACTAAGTATAATAATAGAATAATAGAGTGTGGAAGTTGAAGCAAAATATCCAGAATACATTCATCACAAAACAATAGTAAACATTCATCTCAAAAAAGAAAAGTAAAATATATCCAAAATTATTACAAACTAATTAAAAATGATGCAAGAGTAAAGTTCTACTAAAGTACTAAAATAAAAGCAAAAAGTGACAAGGCAGAAGGCGGGTCCACTACTCCTCCTAGATCTCCTATCTCCTATAAGTTCTTTTATCTTGGCTCTACAAGCTGCTCAAGATATAGCAAATTACTGGATTCCAAAAGTACCCTATATTAGACAAGAAGTATAAGACATCGAACCAATCAAAACAGTCTAAAATATCAAAATATAATAGTAAAATAAATAAAATTGCTGAAAAACTATAAGGGCGCTGTATAACTGAAACTATGTAAAACTGAATAAAGTAAAACTAAACTATAACTGAATGTAGAAAATAATGAAAAATAAAGAATGATCTAAAGCTAATGTAAGCATACCCAATGCTGTACTATATGTCATTGGAATCATGCATCCAAATATGCCATAATACTATATGCCATGGATATGTAATAGAACTATCACTGAACTGCTATGAGTCTTACAGTCCAATATATACATACATCCAGTTGGGAATACAGTTTACTATAATGCCGATGCATCCTAAAATTCCCCAGTCAATATATGTAACATTTCGCAACCCATAATTTGTCACTAATACTCATACATTGTCATGGAACTCAATCATCACACTCATGTTCATGCTCATGCTTCTATACTACATGAGTTAAATCTAAAAAATCTAGAAATAATTTGAAATTCGATAATGAATCCAAATCTCCATTGTGTAGAATCCTGCTAGATGGATTCTAACTCCTAGATCCTAATTTTGATAATAAGTTGAAGTTGAGATTTTACTTAGAAATCATTAGATGAAAAGATGGTATACACATAATTAGCATGTTTCCAAGAAGGGTGGTTTCTTAACACTTAGTTTGATTAAGCCGCACCTAACAAAGCGATCTTAGATAGGAGGCATCACTCGATGGCAATTTGTATCTCAAGCTAAGCTATTAGAATACCCAACTCACAATCACACATAGTATTGTAAAGAGGATGATTATAATCATATAATTTGCTTGAAGCACACCTATGGAAGCAATCTTCTATAAGAGGCATCACCCGAAGGTGATTTTTATTCAAACAAGCTAATAATCTAAGTCCATAATCATAATACTCTTAGGATTGAATAATTTAGTCTAAGTGAGACTATGCTCGACTAAGCTCGTAGGATAGAACACAGACATGATCCTACATTAAGATGAATCAACCAATCTTGAATACTACTGAATTAATCCAGCACTATGGATATACCCTACTATACCCATCCAATAATATGGGTTAAGACGATTCTATTTATTCAATAAGGATTTATCAAGACTATCAATCCTTACTCTAATCAGATGAGTCCTACACAAGGCTCTAAGGATGTGATCAATAGATCACTCAATATGGGTTTCTACCACATGAAAGAAGTTTTACACTAAATACTATAGGTGTTCCTACCACGAGGTATTAAGTTCAACTTCTAAGATTAGAAAGGATCATCTAAGATTCTACCTCAATAAGTTACGAAAGTTCTCCCTACCTCAATATATCATCAATTAAGGTCTTTAAAATATTTTAAGAATGATCCTATCGCAAGATCCTTAGGATCTCACATTTCTATTACTTAAGCTAATATTCAAAGGTTACTTATTAACTTGAATTAAAGTGATCAGATCCGATAATTAAACCCATCTGATCCTATTCTATTCTACAATCATGGAATAAAATCAAAAATATTTTTAGAGTTAGATCATGTGTTAAATCAATACATTTTTATTATTTATCTTATGCTAATAGTCTTATATAAGAGAAAATCAAAGATCTAAAATTTAGATTTAGATTGTTCAATCACACAGATTCAATATTAACCTTAGCGCTTCAAATTCAATGATTTAAGATTAATACTAAATTAGATGCATTATTGGAATAATGTCAATTGAATTATCTTGCAATCAAGTCATTTGATTAAGCAATCAAAGGGTTAGATCTTAATCAAATATGTTAAGATTTAACCCCTACCCTTACCCAATTAAGATCATTTATTTACTTAAAAGTCAATTGGCAAATCAGATAAATTAGGGGCGCATTATTGATGGCAATCCAAGATCTAGATCAAGTATTAACCACTTGATTAAGATCTTAGGATTTCTTTAGATTAAGAGGTTTAATTATCATTTCATGAAATTAAGAGTTAAAATTGAATATGAGAGTTTACTTACTTTCATGCTACTATTATAAAAGCATATTAATAGAAATTTACAGAAAATTAGGGAGTAATTAGTGCTAAGCAAACCCTAGATCAATATATATAGATTAGCACCTAGCCACAAATTCAACCATTATAACAATATAAAGCTTAACACTTACACTTCATACATGTAATTGATTAATCAGAGACTAAGTTTACTAAGATTCAGTAATTAGAAACCTTAACTTTCTCTAATCATAGTATTACAAGATTAGGGCATAAATAAGAATATAAAAATTAGAAAATTAATCTACCTAGCACGTGCATTCTACTAAACATAAGAAATCTAATGGCACCCTAATCATGCAATTTGGCTAAGTATATATGCTAATTAACCCTAATTAAGATCTATAATAATTAGGCTAATTCAGACAATACAACCATTAAATGTTTGATATTAATTTGTATTCAGATTCTTGATGATTCTCTGATCAATTTAGTATATAATATCATAGGATTTGGACCAGTGGATCAAATGATATATCACATTAATTTAATTTGCATTTTTCCAATTAAAATTTCCTATGATTGGATTAATTGGATTAATTGGATTATTTTCCTTAAAGAAAATAAATCCAATTAATCAGATTTATTAAAATGGGTTCGGCCCATTAACTAAACTGCACGGGTCATCCGGGGCTCGAGATACCCGGCACTGTCGCACAGCGCGGGTCATGGGCTGACCCGGCCCGCACAGTGCTGTCGTCCCTGCTCCTTCGTCTCGACGAATTGGCCAATTAGGGAAAACCTAATCAATCAATTCTCATGCATCTAGACCATGGCACGATCGACGAAGGGTCGCTACACATTCACAATGGCTAAATGCACCGGTAGAGACCTGAAGCCCTCTGTGAGGTGGTCCGGATCAGCCAGACCTTACTCACCAGAGAGCTCCCACTATGGAGATACTGTGGGGAGATAATTCTCCCCACGGAGACCTTGAAAGACCCGAGGATCGATCCCAACACCTTCAGGGTGGTGAGGCGGATCGAAGCCCCATGGTCAGAGGGCCTGAGCGGGGCTGGATTGATGGGTCCTTACTCGGACCAAGCCCCTTTTAGGGACTTAGCCCGATTGATCAATTCGATCGATTGAAGCTAGCTCAAGACACAATTATAATAGCATTAGGTTCAGTTTAACAATATGCATCATTACAAATCAAATGGAAGGAAGTTTGAGCCACATTAGCTTAGACCTTGAAAACGGGGGGTACCTGGTTCGAAGGCTGAGCTCGGGGGGGGGGGGTCGACAGAGGGCAAGACGGTGCTGACGACACTTCTAGAGAGTGCAAAGGGTCCCGAACACTAGGAGAGCCTACTATCAGCAGTTCTCACACTTGAGATGCATGGGGAGCTCGATCGATCAGCAATGGCAAAAGGGGGGCAACCAAGTTCAATTGATCAGCAAGGATCAAAGGGAGCAATGCTGGGGCTATTTATAGACTTAGCATGGAATGGAGAAGGTTCCAGAGACATAAGCTCGGGCTGTGGAGGCCTGAGAGATTGGGCCATGGCCGAGCTCTCAATTTTCCAAATTGAGCTCAGCGGGGTCACCAGGCCCAATCAGGATCAATATGCTGTTGAGGAAAGATCCCCAACAATATGCTGAGGTGGAATGGGTAGTGGTAAACATGCCAGGCTGTCAAGAATCTGCTTGATTTCTTCGGTCGAGCGTGGACGAGGTGAAGACGAAGATCCATAGTGTGGGTGCGTTGTGGGCCATCCGATTGATCGATTAGGACCACGAAATGGTCCTGATGGCCTGAATCATAATGGACGGATCTGATCTGATCAGGGCCATAGGATCCACGGGGTGGATCCGACAATGGATCCGTGATCCCGCAGGATTAAATCCTAGCCAATGGATCAAAAGGCGCAACGGTGAGATCTGTGGGACTCCCTTGTCGCGTGACCGAGGCTCCGCAGCAGATTGCCCGCGGTCCGCACAGCAGCGGATCCCCTTCCATTTAAATGGGTATAGGGTATATTTGCAAATTCAAATTGTTGAAAGCCCTAAAGTGCAATTAGACTAATTTAATTTTAATTGAATTATTGTCTAAATAATCTCCAAAATTTACCAAACTTTCACCCTTAGCTAATTTGGGGGTGAGGAATTCAAAAATGCAATCAAATTTTAGTTCTAAGATCAAAATATTTTAGGTCTAATTTAAGGCATTTAGACTTGATCAAATGTTATCTTGACTTGGAGAAGTCCAATTGATTTCAAATTTTCAGGATTAGCTTAACTTGATATTCTAAAAGAAATGGAATCACAATGAACACTTAATTAGGTTAGGAATTAAATAGGGTAATAGCCTAGGGTTGTTATAATAATTAAGAATTTGCAAGTAAGTAAAGCATAGTACATCAAATGAAAGTGCAAAGTAAGTAAAGTGGGAAGAACCTTTGCCTCTTGGGCTAAGTAGAAATAGTCAAAGAATATGTAAGTAAACATAGCTTGAAAACTATGATGAGTTCTTACAATCACTAAGATTGTAATGACTCATATAATTTATTAATTGAAGTTAGTTTTTGTTTTTCCGTTCTACGAGAAATTTTACAAAACGAGCGAAGAGTTAAGCATGTTTGTCTAACTAGTAAGAAAAAAAGGGTCTCATAGAAATATAAACACTCACATTCCTCCTCTAAGATATGTGAGGTCTCATTATATCCCCCTAAGCCTGCCCTTGGCCACCACCAGGAAACCCCTATAATATTTTATGAATATTTTATTTAAGCACAATGTCTTGTATGTATGTTCAAAAATGTAGTCTCATAGTAGAGCAAGCATTCAAGGAATTCAAGCTATTATAATCTATGTGAAATCCAAAATTATCTAATTTTAATGGTCTAACTTAATGATTGGAGCTAATTGAGCTCCCAATTGACTTGTAGATATTATCTGTAAGTCAATTGTAAATAAAATAATAAGAAAGTTAGTTTTGAAAAATAGTAGTTTGATTTAATTTATGAAGTGACAAAATAATTTATAAGTACATTTTTGCAATATGATACTTATCCTACTCTAATCCTAAACCATACAATCTATAAAGATTAAAAGATTCAAGGTCTAGGGAACTAGTAGGGAAAGGTTAGATTAATGGAACCTAAACTAATGGAAATGGAGGTTGATAGAATACTTACTTCACTTACTTATGTGACCTAAGTAGGGAAAGGATAGAATACTTACTTACTTCCAACCAAATCAATCACTAACCTAGCTAGGATCAATTAAAAGAAAGGTCTAAGTGTATGGGAGAGGTGAGATTACTATTTACAAGTTCTAGTTTAATCTAGGTTGTAGGTTAATGAATCTTATAAAATAATCAAGTTACTATTGGGAACTAAGGACTATTCCTCAACTTACTAGTGGGCTTAGGGTAAAGATTAGAAGCTGAGGGTTTGTTGCTAAGTTTCATTCTAATTGGTGGGTACCAGTCCTTTTGAGTTCACAAAATAAAATAAAGACATGCTAATAGTATACCACAACTATGGAATAGGTTAGTTAAGATTATGATGGCAAATCAAACAAGCTAAGGTGCCTAAACTCTATAAGATTAACACTAGTAAAGAAAGTTTAAATCTAGAAATGTGCTAAGTAAACAAGCACTTAATTCAATATAATTGAAGCTTAAAACTACCATTGGAATGTAATGGAAATAAAATAAAGTGAAACAAGTTTGCTGTTCTAAACATGCAACATATGAAACTTGGAATATTACAAAATTATACTAATTAAGGAGCCAAATATCTAAAATATCTAATTGTTGTCAAAATGAAATAATGTACATAAATATGAAATCCTTATTATATAAGGAGAAGAATGACACTAATTAGGTCAAAATCAGACATCATTGGATTCTTAAGGTTTTCGGGACTCCTAATTAGTGTTAAAAAGTGATTAATAAAATTAGGGTTGAAAAACTAATTTGATTTGTCATTATGTTCGTCTCATTTTTCTGATTCAAATGATAGATAAATTTGTATTTTTTGGCTAAGTAATTTGCAAGATATGAGTAAATGAAGTTTTACATTAATTGATCATTTATAATATAATAACTAATCATTTAGAAAAGAAGATCACTTCAGATTAATAAAATTAAATAACTAGCACAAAGATTAAGATGGGCGCGGAAAACTATGGTTTGATATTAGCTCGGCACGGAGAATGGGGTCAACGCTAAAATCTGTGTGCCGTTGCAACATGACGCAAGCGGCCGACACGCATCCTCGATGTGGTTTTGAAGTTGGTACGGTCTGTAAGGGATCGAGCAGGCCAAGTCTGGAAGTGAAGTTCGAGCCGCAAAGCAGGCCAGCTTGGACCACCTCATCCCCGTCAAGATATGGCAAAGCGCGCCTAGGGTTCAACCTCCCGGTCGAATCCAGGGGTCGCGCGGTGTGGTTCGCACAAAGGCAAAAAGCTATCATCGAGGCTAACCCATTGAACCAACAACTAGCCTATGGGGTCGATGGAGCCATCGACAAGTTGATGCCATATGTCATATGAGGCAGACCCAGGCATCTCTTTTTGATGACAATAAACAAGCCGACAATACAAGGCTCAATCAGACTCGATTGAGCTTGATTGTGTTTTGAAATCTCAATTGAACCTATGGAATAGGTTTAGGGAATGATAATTGCTAAAGGAAACGAGATGAGTGTCTTTGGAATGTCGAAAAATATATGGGTTATGATGGCCTCCTTAGGGTTAGCTCAAAAATGTTCTTCACAGCTCCTCAGCACTACTTCAGCTCACAACAGGTAAAATAAAAGGTATGGAGAAAAATGAAAGAGAGGTGGGACTTGGAGATGCACGGGAAGCTAACTGTAGCATGGTTTGCCTTTGAAACAGGTGCACAATCCCTATCCTCAACAAGGATGTATATGAAATTATACAAACCGTCAGATCATGGCGCTGATATGATGACCAGATCTGCAGGATTAAACCTGCTCTGTTCGATCCTAACCTAAGACCACGCAACGACCCAGATGGAACCACGTGGCTGTTCTATGCACTGGACTCGCGCACAGGATCTGCGCGGTCCAATAATAGTTATTGGGATTAAATTAAGAATAAATTTATTTTAAACTAATTTAAATACTTTAATTAAATAATTAATTATTTAATTTTATTACTGAAAATTAAATAATTAAATGGACTCTAAAAAATCCAAAAAATTTATCCAGACCAAATTGAGGGGTGAGGAACTCAAAAATGCAATCAGATTTTTGATAGGAGGTTAATTTAATTATCATAATTTTTGAGTATTTTAATATTATTAAAATAATCGAGGAGAATTTGACAACTTCTAAATATTCCCAAATTACCATCCTTAGCTTTGGGAGTGATGAGTCCAATGATGGACTCTGATTTTGATTCTGAGGTCTAAATAAAATAAGCATTCTCAGAATTATCAAGAAAATCAGGAATACAGGAAAACCGTCAAATGATCCCCAATTTGCACGAAACTTGAGGTTGAGGCTCTTAACATTATTATAAGAATATTAGAAGAGAAATGAAGTTGATTAGGCTACACATTTATCGGTAACAACACTAGGGTTGTTATAGAATCCCCACCTTAAATGAGGTATCACCCTCAACACATAACAATTAAAGACATGTGCACAAAGGAAGTATGAAAGGAAACTAAAGAATTTAAGCTACCTGATTAAAGAAAGAACTCTAGGAACTTCTTCCGCATACTGCAGCTCCTCAACTGCTTGAGATCTCATCCCATAATTGCAACAGTTTTAACGATGAAAGTCAGATTAGGCTGCAGTTCAACTGCTAGAATCTAAACTTGTTGACTTGGATCAAGCAATCACCTTCTTAATGATGAAACATATAACACATTATGCACAACTGAGAAGTTTTCAGACAACTCCAACCTGTACGTAGATGTTCCAACTTTTCCAATAACTTTGAAGGGTCCCAAATATCTTGGATTCAGCTTTCCAGACACACCAAACCTTTGCACACCACGCATCAGACTTACTTTCATATACGCACGATCTTCAACCTGAAATTCTAACTGACGATGATGAGCGTCATGATATTTCTTTTATCTATCTTGAGCTACCGTCATATTGTGCTTAATCACAAGAAATTATCTAGTAGTCTCCTCAATTAATTCAAAACCATATAGCTAATAATTTCCTACTTCAGTCCATGCAATAGGAGTAGTACACCTCCTTTCATAAAGAGCTTCATAAGGAGCCATACTAATACTAGATTGATAACTATTGTTGTAGGCAAACTCAACTAAGGCCTGGTGATATTCCCATTATCCACCAAAATCAAGAACACAAATACAGGAGATCTTCCAAGGTCTGATTAACATGCTTAGTTTGACCATTAGTCTGGGGATGGAAAGTAGTAATAAAAGCTAAGTTCGTACCCAGGTCTTGCTGAATAATAGACCAAAATCTAGAAGTAAATCTACTATCTCTATTAGAAATTATAAGTTTGCTGTACCATGGAAATGAATGATCTCCCTAATGTAAAGCTTGGCTAACTTCTCTACAGAATCAGTCTGACAAATAGGAAGGAAATGCGATGATTTGGTGAGTCTATCAATAATAACCCAAATTGAATCAGAACCATATCTACTCTTAGGCAGACCCATAACCAAATCCATAGAAATGTCGGATCACTTCCATTCAGGAATTACTAAGGGCTTGAGAAGTCTGTCAGGCTTCTGGTGCTCGGCTTTGACTAAGGAATAGGATTGGCACTTGGAAATGAAAATAGCAATATCTCTCTTTAAGCTAGACCACCAAAATGATTTCTTTAGATCTTGGTATATCTTACAGCTACCAGGGTGAATAGTGTAGCTAGAGTTATGGGCTTTATATAGTATTTGCAACTGTAGGCTCTTAGAAATCCATAATCTAGCTTTCTGAAAGATTACACCATCAGCATCAAGATGTATTTCAGATCTCTTTCCACTTGCTACATTGGAAAACATATTGGAATAACTAGCATCTTCTTTCTAGGCTTCGATAATCCTCAACCTAAGAGATGATTTAGACTAAATAGCAAATAATACAGTGCACAAATCAGTAGATCTGCGGCTCAAGATTCAATCTTTCAAAATCGACCATATAATTGTTGCAACAAAGAGAAGATAAAGTTGCTTTACGACTAAGAGCATCACCTACCACATTTGCTTTACCCAGATGATACTGAATTTCCAAGTTGTAGTCGTAGATTAACTCTATCCATTTATGCTGACAGTAGTTAAGTTCCTTTTGGGTGAAGATATATTTTAAGCTTTGGTGATCAGTAAGTATCTCACACTTAACTCTGTACAGGTAGTGTCTCCAAATTTTGAGAGCAAAAACTACCCCTGTAAGTTCTAGATCGTGCATAGGATAATTTTTCTCATCAAGATTAAGCTACCTAGAGGCTTAGAATATTATATGACAATCGAGCATCAGAACACAACCCAGTCCTACCTTAGAGGCATCGGTATAAACTTGGAAGTCCTTACCTTCTTGAGGTAGTACTAAGACTGGCACATAACTTAACAACTATTTCAACTTTTAAAAAGCTTCTTCACAGGCTATGCTCTAGATGTACAGAATTTCCTTCCTAGTTAACTTAGTTATAGAAAAGGTAATATAGGAAAATCTAAGAATAAACCTTCTGTAATATCCAGTGAGTCATAGAAAACTGCAAAATTCAGTTATAGATTTGGGTTGCACCCACTGTTGAACAGCTTGGATCTTCATTTAGTTAACCCTACTGCATTCAACATCAATTATGTGACCCAAAAATGCCACAAAATTGAGCCAAAATTTGCACTTTGAAAATTGAGCAAACAGATTATACTCTCTTAACAACATGAGAATGGCATGGAGATCCTTCTCATGCTCAGTAGTTGACTTTGAATAGAATAGAATGTCATCGATGAAAACTATAACAAACTTATTGAGATATGACTTTAGAATACGTTGCATCAGGTCCATGAAAATAGAAGGAGCATTTGTTAGTTCAAAATACATGACAAGAAACTCGTAGTGTTCATATCTGGTCCTGAATGCAGTCTTAGGAATATCTTCATCCTTAACTTGAATATGTTAATATTCTGATCTCAAGTCAATATTAGATATGACTTTCTTTCCAGTGAGCAGATATAACAAGTCATCTATCATAGGAAGGGGATACTTGTACTTCACCATCACCTTATTAAGCTTGTGGTAATCTATACACATTCACAGTGATCTATCCTTCTTTTTGATGAATAGAATGGGAGCTCCCCAAGGCGACATGTTAGAGCGAACAAAACCTTTTTCCAGTAATTCTTGAAACTACTCTCGAAGCTCTTGCAATTCTTTGTGTGCCATCTTATAAGGAGCTTTATATTTATGCTGAGTTCTCAGGATCAGTTCAATAGAAAACTTACCTCTTGTAAAGGAGGTAGTCCAGGTAAGTCCTCAGGGAACATATCTAGGAACTCTCTAACTGACTTTGGTATCTACCAAATTCTTTTCTTTTTTCTCCTTGCCAATTAAGGTTACTAAGATTACATAACAACCCTTACTAATGGGACACTTGGTTTCATTTGCATTAATTAGTGATGCAAATAGGCTAAGTTTGCCTATGAAAACCTTGGGTTTCTTTTGTACCTTGAGGGAAACTCTCTTCCTAAAACAATCTATAATGGTGTTGAACTTACTTAGCCAATCCATGCATAAGATTATGTCAAAGTTTGTAATCGGCATAACATTAAGTTTGGATTGAAAGAGTTAGTTACTGATTGGGATGTCTATCAAACAGAACCTCAAAGTGCAAATTTCAGCACCTGATGACATCTGCACTCTCAAGGTATTACCTATGCTAAAATGTTGAAAGTTAAGGGAAGAAGCACAACTCTTGGACATGAAAAAATGACTAGCACCTATATCAAAGAGTGTTTTAATAATTAGAGTTCCTATAATAGGAAAGAAAAGAAAATTTTAATTACAACTAATGAAATTTAAACATGAAGCACGAAAAAATAAATGCATGAAAAATGATAGACTGAATAAAGGATATTAAATATAGGACATACCGGTTACTACGTTGCTATCCTCCTCAGCAAATGATAAATATAAGGCATAAATGTGAGTTACTGCTGAAGATTGGGCAACTGCCTTGCCCTTTTCAACTTGACTAGTTTGCCCTTGCCTCAGGGCAAATATAGGTGTTCTCTTTTGGCCTTGAGCACTTCCACTTATTGAAGAAGGCATTAGAGTAAGAGTTGGCACTTGAGAATTGAGTGGAGTAGGGTTCTGAACTATAGACTAACGATTAATTTGCACTTTATCTATCATATAATTTCCTTGGCAGTGCCAATGATGATGATTAATTCTGCCACAAATGTAACATCAGCCACCAGTGTGGTAACACTTTCCGTAAGGGTGTGGTCTAGTACATTAGATGATAGGCCTACCCTGCTGGTTCTGATTCTAAGTGAGCTAGAACACCTTAGGTCCTTGAGGAAAATTCCTCTTGAATAGTTCAGACCTTGAAGATTGAGGGTGCGAGCACTTTTTGAGCTCCATTTGAGCTTGGTGATGCTCAATTATTCTCTCACCTTCTAGCAGCTTGGAAAAATCATCGTGATGCTGAGACATCAGATGACTCTATATAGAGACCTTCAAACCTCTTTGAAATCTAATACTTCTAGTTGTTTCAGAGCAAACTAGATCTAAAGCAAAAAGAGATAACTTCTTAAATTCCATCTCGTAGTTGTGCACAAAATGATTACCTTGAGCAATCTACATGAATTCATCCTCAATTATTATTTGAGTATAAGGCTGAATGAATTCATCATGGAAAACTTGTTCAAACTCATCCCATGGAATATCATCTACATAAACTCTAGAGAAGCAAGCCTTTAATTTGCTATCCCACCTGTACTCAGCCTCGCCATGATATAGGTGAGTGGCTAAGTGGATTCGTTCACTATTAGGGCACTTAATTGTAGCGCCCCACCCCGTCACCACACAAAAGAGGGGTAATCGTCATTGATTCGATAGTGGAGCAGCATGCCACTCGGGGAGGAATATCTTATCTCCCCGATTGGCTGAAACAATACCATCTAAAGGGCTCCTGATTTAACCTCAAGGAGGGTTAAGAGCTGATACCTAAGATAAGAGTAGTATCCTTATCATAAGTATTAGGCTAATACATTCATAGGATTTAAAACATATATGAAGAATCCAATATATGTATAAAGTATCAGCATTTCCAGTATTATGATCACATCACAATACAAAGTATAAGTAGTATATAAACAGAGTGAAGAAGCTAAGGAAAACATCCAGAAATATTCATCACAGAAGCTGAATAAGACATTCATCTTAGAAAAGAAAAGAAAATACATCCAAAATTATTACAAATATTTTATTGAAATATAAATATAAAAGCTAAGCACTGAATTGAAATAAACTAAGCAAAATAAAAATACTGGGGAAGATTCCACTAGTGCTCCACGGGCTCTTTCTGAATCTCCTGGGTGTCTTCCTAACCTGGCTCAATATACTGCTTAGGATCTAGCAAATTGATGGATGCTAAGAGTACCCCATATTAGATAATAAGTCTAACACATCAAAACTAATCTCAAGAATTCTAATTAATCATTTAACATTTACATAATGTAAGTAAATCTGTAGAAAAATTGTAAATGTAACTGAAAGTATAAAATTGTATAAAACTAAAGTAAAGTAAAGTAAAATTGTATTGGAAACTAAATACTAAAAGTAAACAAAAGTAGTAATGGATCTGAAATTGCATAATAGCACGTAAAACTATATTGTATGCCACTGAAACTATGCATCTGAATATGCCACAATACTATACGCTCTACTGATATGCAATCAAAATAGTACTGAACTGCTATGAGTCGTACGATTCAATGTTGTAATGATCCTAGTGGTTAGCCTAGCTAAATTTAGATTAATTAAGCTAAACCAAGTTCTAATTTTAATTCTATTAGACTCAATGTGTCATTTAAACCTAACCGTAGAAGTTTGGGATCAATCGAAGCTAAATTGAAAATCTTAGTATTTTTGCCTATTTTTGAGCCCTGGAAAATACCTAAATTAAATTGATCTTCAAATTAAAATCTAATTTCATTTTTGAGTTCGTCATGCCCTTATTAGCTAAGGTTAATTTTTGGGAATTTTTAGAGCTCATTTGGTCCTAAATTGAATTTAGAATTAATTAGAATATATTATATAAATTAATTAATTTTATATTATTTAAATTAAATTATTTAATTAAAAAACATCGGCGGGATTTGGTGTCGACCACGGCCGATCTGATGCGAGGTCCCAATAGCGGCGCATGGGTTCCAGCCATTCGATGCATTAGCACGCATCTCAGCGCATTTAATTCAACAATGGGATCTCCTCCTGGTTAAAATCTATTCCTAGGCATCGGATCTATCACGTGCATTCGACGGCTTCGCTCGATTCGGTTAAGTAACACATCAAAACTGTCCGGAGCCAACATTCGATCCATCAGATAGCGGGCAAAAGTCCAAAGACTGTGGATCATCTCCCTTGTCTTGACCCAATGCTCGCTGGTCCCCCATGACAACCAGGCAGCCTCCAGCCCCAGTGGTAGTACAGGAAAGACCAGATTTTCCTCTTCTACCCTCGGTGCGACCTCCTGCCGGTAGGAATCTCCCTGAATTACCCTTAGATGTTGGAACCAAACCTTCTCTTCGGCCCAAGCCTTTCTCCATGCCCGAGCCATAGTATCCACCCCCAGACTCCCTTAGACCTATAAATACCCCCAGTACCTCACAAAGAGCCCCTTTGCTCACTGTGAATCCTCAATTGCCTAGTTGAAGTCCCCTGGAGCTCCAGTCATCTAGGCGATTTCCTGGTATTCTCGAAGCTTCAAATCGTAGATAGAGAGTTCGTCTAGTGTTTAGACTCCCTGTGAACTTGCGTCTACTACTTAGCGAGCTTAGAAGCCCCTCAGTCCCCTTGGCCATGCCTGCATTTCACCCAGGTACTGCCTTTTCCCACTGAGTTGTATAGGCTTAGTTCATCAATTCCATCTCTTCAATTACTACCTCTGGATGTCGTCTAGCTCGCTTAGACCTCTAGAAACTTAACCCGATTGTTCCCAGGGTCTGAGCTAGCTCCGATCGATCGTATTGATAAATCGAGCTAGTGGCCGAGTCATGGCCAGGCCTGAGTAAGGACCTAGTAATCGACTGCACCCCAGGCTGCGAAACCTTGGGGGTTCGACTTGCCTCACCTCACTGATGGTGAGGGATCGAGCCCTATCCATTTAGTGGCTTCTGTGAGGATAATTACTACCTCACAATGAACCCTAACTCCCCTCCCTTAGTGCGGCTCGGTCGAGTAGCACCCCGGTGATCCAGTGTGTCCGAGATGAGGGTTCTTACCTCAATCGATGCGTCTTAGTTCCCTGAAGGTGTAGCCCTTGAGATCAGGGTGTGGCAAGGCTTGTGTGTAGAGAATTGCACATCTGAAGTTAACCCTACGGGTACGGGTATCAGGTATAGCCTCAGGGACGACACACAGTGTCGGGCTGGGTCAGACCCCGACCCGCATGGTTTTGATTTCGGGCCGCGGCATTAACTAAGAATTTCTAGAATTATATTTCTTTTATTAATAAACTGATAAATAATTAACCTATGGTTCGGATTTAAATAAAAATGCAGAATGAATTATTTAAATAACTTTAGTTATACATGTCCAAATGGTATAATCCAATATACCATTTTAATCAAAAAAATGCAAAGAATAATAATATAAAATAAAATCAAGGATTTAATAGTTAGATTTAAAATAATTGCCTAAACTTTCTCTATTTTTATTTAAATCATAATAAATTCATTTAATGTCCAAAAATATTGATTTAGGTCTCTGATTGCTCATAAGACTATGGAGAACCTATTCAAGCCATTAAAAATAATAAGAGACCCATTAGAATTACTAATCACCTCTTAATTACCCTAAAATGAGATTAATGAATTAAGACATAGATTAACCTCTGATTTTGGTGAATCTAGTTCCTAATGCCGTATTAAGTATAATAGAGCTTATAAATGTGTTTGGATCTTGCTAGTATGTATTAATTCTCTTAATCACCTTAATTGGCCTTTAGGTGTGATTATTATAATTAAGCTAGTAATGCCATCAAATCCTAAGTTGAGTGTTTATTCCATTTCATTAATCTATATAAAGCTCATTAGGATAGACTTGAATCAAATTAGGTGATTAAATCTTAAAATCCCAATTTTCGTCTTAAGAGGGCTATTTTGGTCATTTTGACCCAAAATATGTTTAAGTACCCTTAAACCCTAAAAATCTCAAGTAAAGTGATTATAATCAGTAATGTAATATATTAACATCAATTGCTAAGTTGTATCATCTCATGAATGGATCCTAGTGTTTAAATCTTAAAATCCTTAAGTAAGCTCTTAAGATCTTAAGTGTTCTTAAGACCCTTCATAAAAGACTTAGCTTAATCAATATTAAAGTTAAGGTTTCTAATCCTAGTTATCTTATAAAAGTTATTCATTAATTATAGTCTTAAAGAAAACAAAAGCAAAATCCTTAAATAACCCTAAGCTTAGACTTACTAGTTTAGGTCAAAGTGATCAAACCTTAGATCTTAAACTTTAGATCATCTAATTGAATTGAATCATCTTCTTTGAACTTCCTTAATTGATTTATTGGTTAACCTTTTTGAAACCTTCCTTCTGGGTATAGGATTGATTCAATCTTTAGAATAATGTAATTATCATAAGCATTGAATATAGCTCTTAGATTCTTAGTTCTTAATTAATTATTTTATCTTATAATATTATAATAACCTTTCATTAAGATCTTAGCTTCTAATCCTTCAACTTATAAGATTACTTATCTTTAGACTATGTTTGAGTGTGAACCCTAGATCCTTATTAGGATATTACCTTGGATTCAGGATTTGAACCCCATATGTGGAGTTTAGATCCAGAATCCTCAATCTTGATTTATATAATCAAGATTTGGGTTAAGTGAGAAAAATAATAATAACTAAGTCATTGAATTATTTACTTTGAACCTTTATAATTGCCATTTTATTTTGAATTAGAACTTGTTAAGTTCTAATGTTAACATTAGGGTCGTAATCTGAGATTGTACTTGATAGATGGATATTGGAGATCCTAAACTTGTATCTTCTCGGAATAGTTAGATTTGAATAATTTAGATAACAATAGATATCACATAAGTCTAGTTGAGTCTCTTGCTTACTTTAACTTTGATTGCTCTGCACACCTTGAATATTGAGCCTTGTTCCTTGAACATAATAGGTGAACTTAGGATATGGAAGATACATCCTAAGTTAGTATTTGAAAAGCATAACATTCATTCAGTTCTTTTAGTGCATTCAGTTTAGTAGGGTATGTCCTGGCTCAGTTTGCTTCCTCAGTTCTAGTTTTATTGTAGAATAGACTCAAACATAGACCAATGCTTGGCTAGGATGGATACATATCTTATTCTATAAGTTCAACTCAGACCTAGCTCTAATGATGCCTAGGATGGACACATGTGAACTTTCTATTTAAAGGCCCGGTAAGGCCTATTTCTGTTATGGCAGTACATGTCTTAGGCTTACTCTTACTTCAGTTTAGTCTTACTACTTGTTTTGCTTTTTCAGATGCTTTAGTGGCCTTACTTTAGTACTTGGCTTGCTTTGCCACATGTCTCGGTAGCTTTACTTTTTAGCTCATTTATACTCTTAACTTACTTTTGCCACATGCTTTAGTGGCCTTTTACATATTAAATATGCATGCTTGTATATATGATTCTATTGAGTAGTATTAGATATTGACATATTTAGGATGCTAGCTTCATATGTTTTATTTCAGCACTTTTCAGTACAGTTTACTTTTACAAACTCAGCATGTCTTCATGTGATCAAAAGCATATTAGGATCAGTTATTTCTGCACTTGAAATTATTTTTGCTCTTTTGCCTCACCTTGCTTAGCTTTAGATTTTGTATGTTTCTTTACATACCTATTGTTCAGTTATAAATGAGTAGATTATAACTATCTTTTTTTTTATAGCTTGATGCACCTTATATTGCTTGCATGTTTGAAAATAGTTAATGTGATATCCTTAAATATTCAGTTCACTTAATAGCCTAAAATGTACTTAAATAATTTATCTAACTATAATTTTTTTCTTTTGTTGGCTGGGGCCCTGGCATTTGTGATACCGATAAATGTCAGATTTGGAGCTGTTCATTGGTGGTTCTGCAGGAGAGGAGCCAGTGCCGGAGGAGGATCTTCCTACTACCGTTTAGCTAGATTTTTTCTTTCTTGCCGTGAGTTTGAGAGATCATTTTTTTCTCTTAATTCAGTCTGTAATAATTAAATTCTAGATGTATTTACTTCTCTGCATTTGATCTGAGTTACTATTTCTCATACTCTTTTATACTATACTGTGATGTGGATGTTATATTATACTGTTTTCTGCTTCCGCCACTTTAATTTGTATTGATGTATGTTTATAGTTCCAGGTGATAAGTCCTTGGCTTAAGGCAGGTTGGGTCCTGCTTGACTTTACTTAAATTAGGGATTTGCCATAGTTGGAGCACCACACTCCTTGTGTTTATGCTAATATCAGTATTAAGATGGCCGCGGAGGGTACGGAGCCCCACAGTTGGTATCAAAGAACACCATAAGATGTCATAATGGGATCTGTGATTCCTTTCTACCTAATGGACGTTCTTCTGAAGTGCAAACATCAAGATATAACATCCTTAACATAGTACTATCGGTAACTCTCTGAAAATTGTAGAATGAAAATACTCATATCCTAAAACTCTAGTTACCTCTAGTTTAATAAAAATCAATAAATTCTTCTCTTAGAGTCAAATGGATTTTGAAGAGTCTGACTTGGACTATTATCTGCTAGCCTACGAGTCAGCTTAGAGCTATAGTTTCAAATGGAGACAAGAGAGCAAATGGCAAATCAAAGGAGTTTCAGCAAAAAAAAAGTATAGTCTTGGATTAACTTCTACATCAAACGGCATATCGAGGGCTAGAATTTTCTATCTATGCAATGGAATGGTTGACCCAAGTGGAGTAAGTCCTGAGGCACAAAGAGTGTCTAGAGTCCCTCTTTGTTGACATTATGACGGATTAGATGCTGGACTATGCGGGAGTCTGGTGGTACGATACCATCAAGAAACTCGAAGGGAAATGCAAGAGAAATCGTCAGAAAGTGACCTTCGAAGATTTTTGTGTTGCATTTAGGACTATGTACATTAAGGACATCTGAGTGCTACTTAGAGTAATTGTCACTTCTTGATTTTAGTAGTTCTGTGATTTTTGGTATTTTCTTAATCTTATGTAATCCCTCATTTCAAAAGTAATGAGAATTTTTAGCATCTATTAGAAATTTAATTGCTATCTTCCTTATAATAATTCTAAAATCTAGATTTGTACTGTTCAATTATAATGAATTATGGATCACCTCCTGATGCTACCCCTATCAAGAATACTCTCACTTCAAGCAGTTCCTCTAATGAAGTAGCTCATCTGCGAGCAATGGTGGCAACCTTGTTGGAGAACTAGGCTCAACAAGCACTTGCAATGCAGAAGATGATATCCGATCGTTCAGTACCAGTCATTGTTGCTGCTCTTGCTATTCCCATTCTGCAACATCCCTTTCCTTCCCATCACTCCATGGATAGTCTTCTCCATAACTTCTTAAGACTAAGGCCTTCCACCTTCAGTGGAAACCTATCACCAATGGCTACAGCCGACTGGCTAAAAGCAGTCGAGAAGGATCTAATTAGTCTGAAGATCCTAAATTTAGAAGCCATCCATCTCACGACACATCTATTTCATGCTGAAACAGAATACTGGTGGGATGATATTTGGAATACAAAATTTGTTAATTATGAAATATCCCTTGGGATGAATTCGTAGAAGCATTCAAGGTTGAACTCATTCCCCCATTTGCACAAAATATCACAATAGACACGATTCTGAGATTAACATAAGGAAGTCGTTCTACCACTGACTATGAAAGAAAATTTCACAGGTTGATTCATTTTGCCCCAGAGATTATCCAATATGAATCGACTTAGTGCCATCGCTTTCTCAGTGGACTACGAGATTCACTGAAGGATCTGATTGTTCCACTCCATCTAACTAATTGCTTTGAGCTAGTGGAGATAGCCAAGGTGCTGGAGCATCATCACTCGGAAAGAGATCTCAAGCGAAAGATGAAATCAACTCCTCATCGACATGAAGCCTTCAAAAGGCATAGACCTCACTCTGCAAAGGTCAATTGGATCAAAGCTGCACCCACTATTGAACCAATTTAAGGCTGTAATAGGCCTCATCCATATGACAAGTGTTACCACTTTGGCCATAAATGCTACACTTGTGGGTGTCCAGGCCACCTGTTCTATCATTGCACCTATACAGAGATAGTAGATGGAGTCCGGATTAAGCGGTATCAAAAGAACCAAGTATTCAGAGCAACTCCGTTGAATAGGAGAGAACCAAGTTTTGCAATAATGCCCGCCCTGCATCTGAAGTTGCTCTAGAACAACCCTCAGCTCCTAAGTCCTAGAACAATTCTAGGAAGCAGGTAAACAACCATCTAGCTGGTCCTACTCGAGTGTATGCTTTAAAGCCTCTGGAAGCTGCAGAAGACAATAATGTGGTTTTAGGTACATGTTTCTGAACCTCTTCTTTTAAATTGCATCTCTCCATCTTAATCCTTGCAATCTGTTAATGCAAATTGTATGAATAAATTTAAGCACACTATATTTTAAAGACCAACCCTGCAATGTATAGTTTGATACTGGTGCTAGTTACTCATTTATTTCTGAATGTTTTGCCAACATTCTTAAACTACACTCGTACAACTTACCGAAATCATTACGTGTTGGACTTCCAGCTAGAGCCCAGCTCAGTAATCATAAGTTTTGTAAGGTCAAAATTCAAATAAATGGTCAGGAGTTTGACTCCAAATTAATCATACTGCCATCAGCAAACTTTGATATAATCCTTGGGATGAATTGGCTCAGTGACAATAACGCCATGATAAACTGCCTTAAGAAGAAAGTCACTCTTCATTCCCAGGGCAAGCTAGAAACCTTTATAGGGAAAGTCAGTACACAATTATTGTTGATCAATGCTATTAAAGCTGAACAATTGATCTGTAAGGGTTGTGATGATTTTTTGGTCACTATGATGGGTGAAGCAAAAGAAAGTATCTCTCTCTCTGATTGTAAAGTGGTTAAGGAATTTGCTGATGTATTCCCAAAAGATTTGCCTGGTCTACATTCTCCCAGTGAAGTTGAGTTCTCTATTAAATTATATTCGAGTACCCAGCCTATATCTAAAGCTCCGTACAGAATGGCACCTAAAGAACTTCAAGAACTCAACAAGCAGTTGTAAGAGCTCTTAAATAAAGGCTTTATTAGGCTAAGTATGTCTCCTTGGGAGCACCCATTTTGTTTGTAAGAAAGAAAGATGGATCTATGCATATGTGCATAGATTACTGTCAAATAAATAAAGTCACTATAAAGAATAAATACCCATTACTTAGAATTGATGATTTGTTCGACCCATTATCTGGAGTTGTCATATTCTCTAAGATTGACTTAAGGTCGGTTTGGCTATCATCAATTATGAGTAAAAGAGAATGATGTAGGAAAGACCACTTTCCGTACTCGTTATGGTCATTTTGAATTCTTAGTGATGTCTTTTGGACTCACTAATGCGCTATCAATCTTCATGGATTTGATGTAGCAAGTTCTTAAGCCATATTTAGACAAATTTGTAATAGTCTTTATCGATGATATTCTCATCTATTCACAAACCTTCAAAGATCATGAAGATCATCTGAGATTAGTATTAGAAGCTCTGTGTGAACATCAACTATATGTCAAGTTCTTCAAATGCAAATTTTGGCTTAAATCCATTGCATTCTTGGGACATGTAGTCGATGCCCAGGATATTCGTGTAGATCAAAATAAAGTAAGCGCTATTCAGGACTGGGTTCAGCCTAAGTCAGTCACTAATATCAAAAGGTTCTTGGGATTAGCTGGATATTACAAGAAGTTTGTTAAGAGCTTTTCCTAGATTACCTCACCTTTGACTAAGTTAACTCATAAATCGGTTCCGTTCTTTTGGAGTCCTGAATGCAAGGAAGCATTTAAAACCTTGAAGGATGCACTCTCTACCGCTCCAGTACTTCTTCTGCCCAAGGAAGGCTTGAACTACCAGGTGTACACAGATGCCTCTAGAATTGGTCTAGGTTGTGTATTAATGCAAGAGGGTAAGGTAATCGCTTACGCCTCTTGTCAGTTAAGTCGATGCAATCTTTGCTCTAAAAATTTGGCATCACTATTTATATGGAGTTCAGTGTTCAATTTTCACTGATCATCAAAGCTTGAAGTATATCTTCAATCAAAGAGAACTGAATAGCCGCCAAAGAAGATGGTTAGAGCTCATCAGTGATTATGATCTGAGCATTCAGTATCATCCAGGAAAAGCAAATATAGTGGATAATGCTCAGCTATCGTGTTACTTTATCTTCCATGATTGCCTCCAGTTCTTTAGAACAAGAATTTTGTAAGCTAGAGATTTCTCTTATTTGTGGTGATGTGTTGGGTTATGTTCTAGCAAATATCAATGTGGAACCAACATTCCACAGAGATGTCTCTATCTCGCAGACCAAGGACGATGAATATATAAAATTCAAAGCAGATATTGAAGGTGGTCATAGCCATGATTTGCAAATGCACAATGGTGTAATTTATCAAGGTAATTATTTGTAGATTCCTAAATTCATGCATAAGGAAGTTTTGATTAATGCCCATAATTTTGGGTATCACGTTCACCGAGGTAGTACTAAGATGTATCAGGATCTCAAGCAATCATTTTGGTGGCCCGATATGAAGAAAGATATAGCTGATTTCATGGCTAAGTGTCATGCTTGCAATTTGGTAAAGGCAGAGCACCAAAGACCTGGTGGTCTTCTGCATCCATTAAAAATTCCTGAATGGAAATAGTTCTATATATCTATGGATTTCGCCATGGGATTACCTCGCGCAAAATCTCGTGCAAATGCAATCTGGGTTATAGTAGACCGTTTAACTAAATTAGCGCACTTTCTTCCTATCTATCAGACTGATTCTATTGAGAAGCTAGCAAAGCTCTATATCAAGGAAATTATTAGGTTGTTTGGTATTCCAAAATCAATCATATCCGACAGAGATAGCAAATTTACTTCTAAGTTTTGGTAAGCTGTGCACCAAGATCTGGGTACTACTCTAGCTATGAGTACAGCTTTTCATCCTCAAATGGATGGTCAGACTATAAGTGTGAATCAAGTTTTGGAAGATTTGCTTAGGCTTTGTGTTCTTTATTTTGCCGGTTTCTGGAAAGATCATATTCCATTAGTAGAGTTTGCCTACAACAACAATTTTTAAGCCAGTATTAAAATGGCTCCCTATGAAGCATTGTATGGTAGAAAATATAGTACTCTGCTAGCCTAGTCAAAAATAAGAAGCATTCAGCTTTTTAGTTTTGAGTTAGTTGAAGAGACTAATAAAAAGATTCACTTAATTCAGCAGAGAATTTGTTCAGCTCAAGATCTTCAAAGCAAGTATAATGATGCTCAACATCATCTCCTAAAAATTAATGTTGGAGATTTTGCTTATTTGAAAGTCAGTCCAATGAAGGGTGTCCACAGATTTGGTGTAGCAGGGAAACTCAGTCCTCGCTATGTCGGACATTTTGAAATTTTGGCCAAAGTAGGATCATCTGCCTACAGGTTGAATCTTTCTGATGACTTTGCAGCTCTCCACAATATGTTCCACATATCATCATTAAGAAGATGTCTCAGAGACCCTTCTCATCTCGTTCAACTTTCAGTAGTAGAAATTCAACCTAATATTTCTTATGCCATAGAACCAATCAAAGTCTTAGCTCGTGATCAGAAGTAGCTAAGAAATCGTTCAATTCCTATGGTCAAGGCTTAGTGGATAAATCAAACTTTGGAAGAATCTACTTAAGAAAAAAAAGTGGATATGCATAATAAATATCCATAGCTCTTTGAAAGTCCATGTACTATTCTTTTCTTTCTTATCTATTCCATTTAAATTTTCAATCCTTATAGTACTTTCTTCACTGAGTGATGTCAAGAATGATATCATTCTTAAGTGGGGGTGTTTATAACAACCCTAGTTGTTATCCTAGCTAAATTCAGATTAATTAAGCTAAACCAAGTTTTAATTTTGATTTAATTAGACTCAATAGGTCATTTAAATCGAACTCTAGAAGTTTGGGATCAATCGGAGTTAAATTATAAATCTTAGTATTTTTGCCTATTTTTGAGTCTTGGAAAATATATAAATTAAATTGATCTCCAAATTAACATCTGATTTCATTTTTGAGTTCCTCATACCCTAATTAGCTAAGGGTGAATTTTTGGAGCTCATTTGGTCCTAAATTAGATTTAGAATTAATTAGAATATATTATATTAATTAATTGATTTTAGATTATTTAAATTAAATTATTTAATTAAAAAATATCGGCGGGATTTGCTGTCGGGACCGCGGCCGATCCGCTGCGGGGTCCCGAGAGAGGCACATGGGTTCTAGCTATTTGATGCATTTGCACGCATTTCAGCGCATTTAATGCAATGGCGGGATCTCCTCATGGTTAAGGTATAATCCTAGGTGTCGGATCCATCGCGTGCATCCGATGGCTATCGCTCGATTCGCTTAAGTAACCCATCAGAATAGTCCGGAGCCAACGATCAATCCATCAGACGACATGCATAAGTTCTAGCACTGTGGATCTCTCCCTCATCTTGACCCATCGCTCGCTGCCCCCCCCCTCCCCCGACAACCAGGCAACCTCCAGCCCCCGTGGCAATACCGGAAAGGCTCCCTTTTCCTCTTCTTCCCTCGGTGCGACCTCCTGCCGGTAGCAATCTCCATGAATTGCCCTTAGCCGTTAGAACTAAACCTTACCTTCGGCCCGAGCCTTTCTCCATGTCCAAGCCCTGGTATCCACCCCAGACCTTCCTTAGACCTATAAATACTCCCATGACCTCACAGTGAGTCCCTTTGCTCACTGTGAATCCTCAATTGCCCAGCTGAACTCCCCTGAAGCTCTCATCATCTCGGTGATTACTCAGTATTGTCGAAGCTTTGAACTGTTGATAGAGGGTCCATTTGGTGTTCAGACTCCCTGTGAACTTGCGTCTGCTACTTGGCGAGTTCAAAAGCCCCTCAACCCCCTTGACCGTGCCTGCATTTCCGTACCTAGGTACCGCATTTTCCCACAGAGATGTATAAGCTCAGTTCGTCAATTCCAGCTCTTCAATTATTGCCTCAAAATATTATCTAGTTCCCTTAGCCCTCTCAGAACTTAACCCGATCGTTCTCAGGGTCTGAGCTAGCTCCGATTGATTGTATCGATCGATTGAGCTAGCGGCAAAGTCATGGCTGGTCCCGAGTAAGGACCCAGCAATGGGTTGCACCCCAGTCTACGAAACTTTAGGGGTTCGACTCACCTCACTTCACTGATAGTGTAGGGATTATTGTGGGGCCCCCTGTACTGATAATAAGGAAGTACGGTGCTCCAGCTGTGGCAAAACCCCAACTTAAGTAAAGTTAGGCAAACCCAACCTGCCTTAAGTCAAGGATTTGTCACCAACTGCTATAATATTCATCAATATAAATATCAAAGTGGCGGAAGCAGTACAAAAATAGAGTAATATCCACAAACAAACATAGTAGGAAAAGAAAATGTAATATAGTAACTCATCATAATGCAGAAAGTAAAGTACATCCAGAAAGTTAATTATTACAAACTGAAATGAATAATTGAAAATAAAATACTCTCATCCTCACTGAATAAACAAGGCAAAACTATCTAAACAGCAGCTGGAAGATCCTCCTGCAGAACTGGCTCCTCACCAACAGCACTGTCAACGAACAACTCCGGATTTGACATTTGTCGGTATCACAAGTGCCAGGGCCCCAGCCAAAAAGAGAAAAAGGTTACAGTTATACAATTGTTTAAGTACATTTTAGGCTAATTTAATGATCTGTATATTTAAGATATCACATTTAAATTATTTTAACATGCAAGCATTTAAAAGGTTCGACAAGCTGCACAAGAAAAGGAAATACTATAAACTATCCATCTATAGTGATCAACAGGTATGTAACAGAACATACAAAACATCAAAAATAACCAAGGTAAAGATGAAAGCAAAAGTGACTGGTCTACAACGTAAATCTAATCCTAACATGATTATGATCACAGTAAACATGCAGATAATAAAAGAACACAAGTACTGAATAAATCCAGAAAATCTAGCATCCTAGACATGCCATTTCTGCTTATATAATTCATAAGAACATACATACAACATGCAGATTAATATAAAGTAAGGTCACTGAGACATGTGACAAAAGCAAATAAAACCTAAAGCAAGGAACCATTGAAACATGTGGTAAAGCCAACTGAACTGCAAGTAAAAGCCACTGAAACATGTGGCAAAACAATACAAGCTGAACTGAACTGAACTAAAGTAGCAATAGGCCCAAGCTATAGCACTACCACCCCAGCCCGAAAATCATCAAAAATACCCAGCCTATAGGCCATCCCCGTTCCTCTCAGAGGCTTGGGTAACTTCCATACTGTACTGAATACTGGAGGTGGCAATACTATACTCAGAATCTAATCTACCAATTGAAAGCACTGCAAAAACTTGAATGAAATGATATATGCTTTACAAACTCTAACTTAGGATGTATCATCCATATCCTAAGTGTTCCTATTATGCTCAAGAAATAAAACTCAAATACAAGGTATGCAAAGCAATCTAGTCAAAGTAAGTAAGAGACTCAATCTAGACTTATGTGATATCCATTGTTATCTAATTCATCTAACTAGCTAATCTGAGACATTTACTAGCTTAGGATCTCCAATATCCAACTCTCAAGTAAATTCTCAGATGTACGGCCTTAAGATTAATATTAGAACTTAAAAAGTTCTAATATAGAATCACAAGACGACTATATAGTTTAAATAAATAAATCAAGGACCAAATTTTATTAATATTTACTCTCTTACCCAAATCTTGATTAAGTAAATAAAGATTTAAGTTAAACCCCATATTGAGTTCAAATCCTAAAATCCACGATGACATTCTAAATAGGATTTAAGTTTCTCACTTGTTACCCAAAATTAAAGGTAAGGAATCCTATAAGTTGAAAGATTCAAGAACTAAGAACTTAGTGACAGGTTATTCTACTGATTATAAGATAAAATAATCAATTAAGAACTTTAGAATCTAAGACCTATATTCGATCTTTAAGATAATTTCATTATCTTATTGATTGAATCAACCTATACCCACATGGAAGGTCTCAAAAGATTAAACAATCAATCATTAAATAATTTCAATTGGAGGTAGTTTAATTCAAATTGAAGGTCTAAGTCTAAGATCTAAGATCTAAAGATCTGAAGTTTGACCACTTTAGACTTCTAAATAGAGTTTTGACTTAAGAGTTTCCATTTGTGATTCTCTTTAGAATCTAAGTTCATAATTAACTATAAGGAACTTATTAAGGTTAAAATTGACAATTCCTGGTATTAGATTAACATTAACCCATATTGACCTTCTTAGGTTACTTAAGATCTAAGGGTCTGAGTTTTGATCACTTTAGATCTTAAGCTAAGATTTTACTTAGACATTTCCAATTATTTTTCTTTTAACACTTAATTCTTAAGTTATCTTAACTGAACTTATTAATGAGATAACTGACCATTTCAATTATTAAATTTAATAAGTTTAAGGTTAAATGATCTTTATAAGGAATGCTTAAGATTTAAGTATCTGTATTAAGGACTAAATGAAAATTTCATGGATTAAGGATCACATTATCACTATCCTTGTTCTAGGACTTCAAAGAACATTTCCAACCTATTTTATAATTATTTACTGAAATTTTCAATCCTTAAGGAACATTAAATCACATTTTTGGTCAAAATGACCAAAATGCCCCTCTTAAGGCTAAAATTGGGATTTTAGGGTTTAACTACCCAAATTTGCTCTAGTTTGATTTAATGTGTTTCATATTACTTAATGAAGTGGGAAACACCCATAATTTAGGTTTTGATGACCTAAATGATCTTTAATTAACACTAATCACTTAATTAGGTCACTTAGGGTGATTAGTGAAATTAAGGCAATTTAGGGCAATCCAACCTTACACTTAGGTTCTAGTGGACTTAATGTGAGGTTAGGAATAATCCTCACCCAAAATAGAGGCTTAATTAGGGTTTAACTCACTAATCCTTGATTAGGGTGATTAAGGAGTGATTAAGAAAGTTAATTTTTCAAAATAGATTTTAAGGGTCTGGAATTGTTCCTTAGGGTACAAGGAGCAATCAGATCCCTTAAACTCACAATTTGAATATTTAAAAGATTTTATATGATTTACTTAAGAACAGAAAAGGTTTGGTCAATATTTTTAAATCCAACCATTAGATCTGAGATTTTATTTTATATTTAGATTCATTGAATTTTTCTAATTCAAATGGTATATTGGATCATACCATTTGGATTTGTATAACTAAAGTTATTTAATTAATTTAATCTATATTTTTATTTAAATCAAAATCATAGGCTTTAATTAAATTAATTCAAAACCATTAAAAATGAAGTTCAATAATTTGTTAATAACCGCGGCCCAAATTAAAAAGACGCGGGTCGGGGCTCGGCCCGGCCAAAAATCTTCGTCTTCCTCCTTCCACTCGAGCCCGCAGCCCAAACCCTAGAACTGGCTTCTAGCACCAAATTCTCCGCACTCCAGCCACGCCACTCCTCGATTCCGACGGCTACACGTTCCCTGACTCTAGACGCTTCGATTAACCTACGGAGCCCTAATTGGGAGGTACGGGATTGCTGGATGACTACTCAGCCAAGATCCTCCAGCTGGCGCACCTGTGAGGAGTAAATTCTCCTCACAGAGTGCACGGGTCGCCTCGATCTTCATCCCTACACGTTCAGGGATCAAGGAGGGAGCGATAGGGCGAGTCGGCCAGCGCGAGGATCACAGTGAGCAAAGGAGCTCACTATGATTCTTGGGAGGTACTTATAGACCGGGAAAGATCCTAGGAATGGAAACCGAAGCTAGGCCAAAGCCTCGGGCTCGAACCAGAGGCTCCTCCAGCCAGCCCAGAATGGTGGTGATCCCACCCTCTGGATTGCCCTAGCAGGCTTGGCCATAACGGGAAGGTACTAACGGCTTTGGTGACATGGCGGGAGAGTGGCAGATAAATTTGACGTGGCTTGGTACGGGCGAATTTTCGCGGTCGGGGCTGAGAGCGAGTGGGGACGAAGATGAACAGTTGGGATCCATTCTCCTCCGTCTGATACGCGAAGTCGTTAGGATTCGACGGCTTGATGAAGAACTTAACCAACGGACCACAGGCGCCTTCTCATCCGTCGAATCGAGCGTTAGATCCGACGGGTGCTAGAGGATCCAGGGTACTAATGATCTGCGCCGTCTGATTTTGTGCCGTGATTCGTGCACACGCATCCATTGGCTGTTAAGGCTAAGCCGCTGTCGGGACCCCGCAGCGGATCTGCCGCGGTCCCTACAACAAATCCCACCTTATTATAATTTAATAAAAATTTAATTTAAAATAATTAAAAATCATTTAAATACTATTTAATTATTCTAAAATTATCAAATATTAATTTAGGACCAAATGAGCTCCAAAAATTCACCCTTAGCTAATTAGGGTATGAGGAATTCAAAAATGAAATCAAATTTCAATTTGGAGATCGAAATAATTTAGGTATATTTTAGGGCTTAAAAATAGTCAAAAATATGAAATTTCCCAATTTAGCTCCGATTGATTTCAAACTTCTAAGTTTAGGTTTAAATGACCTATTGAATCCAATGGAATCAAAATCAAACCTTGGTTTAGCTTAATTAATCTAGTTTTAGCTAGGGTAACAACCTAGGGTTGTTACAGACTCCCCCACTTAAGAACGATGTCGTCCCCGACATCACCTAAGTGAAGAAATATTCTACAGCGACAGTACGAGTTTTAATATAACTGAAATAAGAGAAACGAATAGTACCTGAGTTTGTAAAGAACTGGGGATATTTATTGCGCATATCCACCTCTTTTTCCCAAGTAGATTCTTCCAACGATCGGTTCTTCCACTGAACTTTGATCATAGGAATTGAACGATTCCTTAGCTATTTCTGATCACGAGCTAAGATTCTGATAGGTTCTTCGGCATATGAAAGATCAGGTCGAATTTCTATTGCTGGATGTTAAACGAGATGAGAAGGGTCTCGAAGACAACTTCTCAATGAGGATACATGAAATACGTTGTGAACAGCTGCAAAGCCATCAGGTAGGCCTATCCGATAAGCAGATGACCCTACCTTGGCCAATACTTTAAAAGGCCCAACATAGTGGGGACTGAGTTTCCCAGCTACACCAAATCTGAAAACACCCTTCATTGGGCTGACTTTCAGATAAGCAAAATCTCTCACATTGAATTCTAAGAGACGATGGTGAGAGTCATGATACTTACTCTGACGATCATGAGCTGAACGAATTCTCTGCTGAATTAACTTGATCTTACTACTAGTTTCTTCTACCAATTCTGAACTAAACAGTTGAACACTTCCTGTTTTAGACTAGGCTAGTGGAGTACTACATTTTCTACCATACAAAGCTTCATAAGGAGCCATCTCAATACTGGCTTGAAAATTATTATTATAGGTGAACTCCACCAACGGGATGTGATCTTCCCAGGAACCAGCAAAATTGAGAATACAAAGCCTAAGCAAATCTTCTAACACTTGGTTCACTCTTTCAGTTTGACCATCCATTTGAGGATGAAAAGCTGTACTCATGGCTAGAGTTGTGCCTAGATCTTGATGCATAGCTTGACAAAATCTGGAAGTAAATCTGCCATCTCTATCAGATACGATTGACTTCAGAATTCTATACAATCTGACAATCTTCTTGATGTAGAGCTTTGCTAACTTCTCTACTGAATCAGATTGACAAATAGGAAGGAAATGCGCTGATCTAGTTAATCGATCAACAATAACCAAGATTGCGTCGGCACCAGATTTGGCACGAGGCAATCCCATGACAAAGTCCATGGATATATCAAACCTTTTCCATTCTGAAGTATCTAATGGATGCAGAAGACCACCAGGTCTTTGGTGTTCGGCCTTTTCTAAATTACAGGCATGGCATTTGGCTACAAAGTCAGCTACATCTTTCTTCATACCTGGCCACCAGAACGATTGCTTCAGATCTGGGTACATTTTAGTACTGCCTGGGTGAATATGATACCCAGAATTATGGCCTTCGACTAAAACCTCTTGATGCATGGATTTAAGAATCCACAATCGATTACCCTGATAAACCACACCATTCTGCAACTACAAATCTTGACGACGACCACCTTCGATATCTGCTTTAAATTTCAAATACTCATCATCTTTGGTTTGTGAGATGGAGACATCTCAGTGGAAAGTGGGTTCCACATTGATATTTGCCAATACCGAACTCAGCATATCGCCACTTGCTGGAGAAATTTCGAGCTTATGGAATTCAAGTTCTAGAGAACTGGATGAAATCATAGAAGTTAAAGTAGCCCGATGACTAAGAGCATCGGCCACAACATTTGCTTTCCCTGGATGATATTGAATACTGAGGTCATAATCGCTGATAAGTTCCAACCATCTTCTCTAACAACAATTCAACTCTCGCTGGGTGAAGATGTACTTCAAATTCTGATGGTCGGTGAAAATTGAACATTGCACTCTGTATAAATAGTGACGCCATATTTTCAAGGCGAAAATTACGGCTGCAAGTTCAAGATCATGAACTGGATAATTTCGCTCGTGGGGTTTCAGCTGACGAGAGGCGTAAGCAATTACCTTACCCTCTTGCATTAAAACACAACCTAGACCGATTCCTGAGGCATCGGTATAAACCTGATAGTTGAACCCCTCTTTAGGTAGAACAAGAACTGGAGCGGTAGAAAGTGCATCCTTTAGAGTTTGGAATGCGCTTTCACATTCTAGACTCCAAATGAACAGAACGGCTTTTTGGGTCAGCTTAGTCAACGGAGAAGCAATCTGGGAAAAGCCCTTAACAAATTTTCTCTAATATCCTTCTAATCCCAGGAAACTTCTAATATCGGTAATAGACTTAGGTTGAACCCAGTCCTGAATAGCTTTCACTTTGCTCTGATATACTCGAATGCCCTGAGCATCGACCACGTGTCCTAAGATTGTAATGGAATTGAGCCAGAACTCGCACTTGGAGAACTTGGCATACAGATGATGCTCACACAGAGTTTCCAACACTAACCTCAGATGTTTTTCATGATCTCTCAAGGTTTTTAAGTAAATAAGGATATCGTCAATAAAGACGATTAGAAATTTGTCCAGATATCGTTTTGGCACTCGCTGCATTAAATCCATAAAGATGGATGGGGCATTGGTGAGTCCGAATGACATCACCAAAAACTCAAAATGTCCATAATGAGTACGGAACACAGTCTTCCCTACATTGTCTTCCTTTACTCACAGCTGGTGGTATCTAAACCTTAAATCGATCATGGAAAATATCACGGCTCCGGATAATTGGTCGAACAAATCATTGATTCTAGGCAGTGGGTATTTGTTCTTTATGGTGACCTTGTTCAGTTCACGATAATCTATGCACATGCGCATAGATCCATCCTTCTTTTTCACAAATAAAACTGGCGCTCCCCAAGGAGACATGCTCGACTTAATAAAACCTTTATTCAAGAGCTCTTGCAACTTCTCATTGAGTTCCTAAAGCTCCTTAGGTGCCATTCTATACGGTGCTTTGGATATTGGTTGTGTACTAGGAATTAATTTAATAGAGAATTCCACTTCTCTTGAAGGAGGTACACCAGGCAAATCTTCTGGAAATACATCGGTGAATTCTTTGACTACATTACAATCAGCAAGGGAGATATTTTCTTTTATTTCACCCATCATGGTGACTAAGTAGGCACTACAACCTTTGCCAATCAGTTGTTCATCTCTAATAGCATTTATTAAAGATAACAATGTGCTAGTTTTTCCTATAAATGTTTCAGTCTTACCCTGAGAATGGAGAGTGACTCTCTTTTTGTGATAGTTTATCATAGCATTATTGTCACTAAGCCAGTTCATCCCGAGAATAATATCAAAGTTAGTTATTGGAAGAATGATTAGTTTGGCCTGAAATTTTTGATCATTTATCAGAATCTTGATGTTACAAAATTTGTGTTCCCTTAATTGAGTTCCAGACGGTAGTCCGACACTCAATGTTTGTACTAGATTGCATGAATGAAGTTTAAGATTATCGACATATCGTTCAGAGATAAATGAGTGACTGGCACCGGTATCGAATAGTACATTGCAGGTTTGGTTGTTGAAATAAAGTGTGCCTAATATTTACATGGTTTTGCATCAATAATTTAAAAAATGTAGAATGCAAATTAACAAAAGAAAAGGGTTTTAGGATTGTGTACCTGAAACCACATTGTTATCTTCTGTAGCTTCAATCGGAGTTAGAGCATATACTCTTGCAGAATTGGCAGAACGATTGTTAGATTGTCGTTGCTGATAGTTATGAGAATTGGGAACTGATGGCCATGCATGAGTGACTTCAGTAGCAGGGGCTGGCATTATGGCCAGTTTTGGTTCCCTCTGGTTTAATGGAGCTGCTCGGAACGCCTGCCTCTTCTGATTAGGCTTCATCGGAAATCCATCTATTGTTTCAGTATAATCGTAGTCATAGAACCGATGGCCTGTATGCCCATAATTAAAACACTTTTGGCCGAAGTGATAACACTTGTCGTACGGGTGTGACCTCGTACAGTTTGGAGTTTGTTCGGCAGTGGATGTAGCTTCCAGTTGATATATCTTTGCAGGATGAGATCCGTGCCTCTTGAAGTTCCCTTGCGGATTCAGATGTGGTTGCGCCTTTCATTTGAGATCGTCTTCAGATTGGTGATGCTCGATCACCTTAGCTGTCTCCACTAGTTTGAAGAAACTAGTCAGACAGAGCAGCACAATTTGGTTCTTTAGTGAACTTCAGAGTCCACAAAGAAAATGATGGCACTTAGCAGATTTAGAGTGAGTGATTTCTGGTGCGAAACGAATTAATCTACAAAATTCTCTTTCGTATTCCGCCACTGAACGACTCCCTTGAGTCAACCTCAGGATGGTATCGGAAATAATATTCTGGGCCGATGGGGGAATGAATTCGG
Source organism: Gastrodia elata (assembly GCA_016760335.1). NCBI lineage: Eukaryota > Viridiplantae > Streptophyta > Magnoliopsida > Asparagales > Orchidaceae > Gastrodia > Gastrodia elata. The sequence goes on along the minus strand of CM028671.1, from coordinate 46,888,427 downwards.
TCTTGAAGGCTTCTACGAACTCATCCTAAGGGATTTCTTCTAGTTCATAGTCGGCGAATTTGGTTCCTCTGATCTCTTCCCACCAATATTCTGCTACCGCATGGAGCAGACTGAGTGGCAAGACGGACTGTTTCTGAGTTTGGGACCTTCAAGCTTATAAGATCCCTCTCTACTGCTTTCAACCAATCTGCAGTATCCATTGGTGACAGGTTTCCACCGAAAGTTGGAGGTCTTAACCTCAGGAAATTGTGAAGGAGGTTGTCTGCTGAGTGATGAGAAGATGAAGCAGTTTGTGGAGCATACACAGTAGGAGCGGTGAACCGTGGCTGGAGTTACACGATCATTCAATAATTTTTGCATGACCAGTGCCTGCTGAGCTTGGTTTTCTAAGAGAGTTGCCACCATGGCTCGCAGATGAGCTACCTCATCGTTAGAACTACTGGAGGCCACAGTGTTCTTGATAGGAGTAACAGTGGGGGGTGATCCAGAATCCATTCTAGTTTAATTAAGAAAGAACAACTCAGAATTCATTTTAAGGAAGGGAAATCAAAATTTTTCATTAATCATAAATTTAAGAATTATAATGACAAAACTGTAAATCAAATGGAGTTGCTTGAAAATGAAATAACATTTAACCTAACTATCATTCAAACATTATCAATGTACTCTGCCCTAAAGGCTACACAAAAACCATCAAAGGTAACTTCCCGAAGCTTCCTATTACGTTTCTTCTCGAGCCTTGCCATAGTCTCATACCACCATACTCCGGCGTAGTACACCATCAGGTCAGCCACAATATCTACATAAAGTGACTCAGGACACTCTATGTGTTCCAAAATGGACTCCACTCGGCTCAACCATTCTTGCACATATACGGGAAAGTTGAGCCCTCGATATACAGCTTGTTGTAAAAGCATCTCCAGGACCAAAATTCCTCTTGATGAAACTCCTTCAATCTGCTAGTTGCTTTCCTGCCTCCATTTGAAGCTATAGCTCCAAACTCTCCTGAAGGCACCCTGATAATAGTCTATATCAGACACTTCAGATCCCATTGACTCTGGGGACAAAATTTTATTATATTGGTGTTAAACTTCAAATAAATAAGTTAGGATGGGAGTATTCTTCTTCTTTCATTTGCATCGAGTTACTGACACTACTATGTTATGGATGTCACTTATATTGATGCGTGTATTTAAGAAGAACGATCCATTAGTTAGAAAGGAATCATAGATCCCATTCTGACACCTTATGGAGTTCTCTGATACCAACTCTGGGGCCCCCCGTACTGATAATAAGGAAGTACGGTGCTCCAACTGTGGCAAAACCCCAACTTAATTAAATTTAGGCAAACCCAACCTGCCTTAAGTCAAGGACTTGTCACCAAGTGCTATAACATTCATCAATATAAATATCAAAGTGGCGGAAGCAGTACAAAAATAGAGTAACATCCACAAACATACATAGTAGGAAAAGTAAATGCAATATAGTAACTCATCACAATGCAAAAAGTAAAGTACATCCAGAAAGTTAATTATTAGAAACTGAAATGATTAACTGAAAATGAAAGACTCTCATCCTCATTGAATAAACAAGGCAAAACTATCTGAACAATAGCTGGAAGATCCTCCTCTGGAACTGGCTCCTCACCAACAGCACTATCAACGAACAACTTCGGATCTGACATTCGTCAGTATCACAAGTGCCAGGGCCCTAGCCAAAAAGAGAAAAAGGTTACAGTTAGACAATTGTCTAAGTACATTTTAGGCTAATTTAATGATCTGAATATTTAAGATATCACATTTAAATTATTTTAACATGCAAGCGTTTAAAAGGTGCGACAAGCTGTACAAGAAAAGGAAATACTATAAACTATCCATCTATAGTGATCAACGGGTATGTAACAGAACATACAAAATATCAAAAATAACCAAGGTAAAGCTCAAAGCAAAAGTGACTAGTCTACAATGTAAATCTGATCCTAACATGATTATGATCACAGTAAACATGCAGATTATAAAAGAACACAAGTACTGAATAAATCCAGAAAATTTAGCATCCTAGACATGCCATTTATGCTTATATAATTCATAAGAACATACATACAACATGCAGATTAATATAAAGCAAGGTCACTGAGACATGTGACAAAAGCAAATAAAACCTAAAGCAAGGAACCACTGAAATATGTGGTAAAGCCAACTGAACTGCAAGTAAAAGCCACTGAAACATGTGGCAAAATAATACAAGGTGAACTAAACTAAACTAAAGTAGCAATAGGCCCAAGCTATAGCACTACCATCCCAGCCCAAAAATCATCAAAAATACCCAGCCTATAGGCCATCCCCATTCCTCTCAGAGGCCTGGGTAACTTCCATACTGTACTGAATACTGGAGGTGGCAATACTATACTCAGAACCTAATCTACCAACTGAAAGCACTGCAAAAACTTGAATGAAATGATATATGCTTTACAAACTCTAACTTAGGATGTATCATCCATATCCTAAGTGTTCCTATTATGCTCAAGGAATAAAGCTTAAATACAAGGTATGCAAAGCAATCTAGTCAAAGTAAGCAAGAGACTCAATCTAGACTTATGTAATATCCATTGTTATATAATTCATCCAACTAGCTAATCTGAGACATTTACTAGCTTAGGATCTCCAATATCCAGCTCTCAAGTAAATTCTCAGATGTACGGCCTTAAGATTAATATTAGAACTTAACAAGTTCTAATCTAAAATCACAAGATGACTACATAGTTTAAATAAATAAATCAACGACCAAATTTTATTAATATTTACTCTCTTTCCGAAATCTTGATTAAGTAAATCAAGATTTAAGGATTTAGAATTTAAACCCCATATTGAGTTCAAATCCATAAATCCACGGTGACATTCTCAATAGGATCTAAGTTTCTCACTTGTTACCCTTAAAGATAAGGAATCCTATAAGTTGAAAGATTCAAGAACTAAGAATTTAGTGACAGGTTATTCTACTGATTATAAGATAAAATAATCAATTAAGAACTTGAGAATCTAAGACCTATATTCGATCTTTAAGATAATTTCATTATCTTATTGATTGAATCAACCTATACCCACATGAAAGGTCTCAAAAGATTAAACAATCAATCATTAAATAATTTCAATTGGAGGTGGTTTAATTCAAATTGAAGGTCTAAGTCTAAGATCTAAGATCTAAAGATCTGAAGTTTGATCACTTTAGACTTCTAAATAGAGTTTTGACTTAAGAGTTTCCATTTGTGATTCTCTTTAGAATCTAAGTTCATAATTAACTATAAGGAACTTATTAAGGTTAAAATTGACAATTCCAGGTATTAGATTAACATTAACCCATATTGACCTTCTTAGGTTACTTAAGATCTAAGGGTCTGAGTTTTGATCACTTTAGATCTTAAGCTAAGATTTTACTTAGACATTTCCAATTATTTTTCTTTTAACACTTAATTCTTAAGTTATCTTAACTGAACTTATTAATGAGATAACTGACCATTTTAATTATTAAATTTAATAACTTTAAGGTCAAATGATCTTTATAAGGAATGCTTAAGATTTAAGTATCTTTATTAAGGACTAAATGAAAATTTCATGGATTAAGGATCACATTATCACTATCCTTGTTCTAGGACTTCAGAGAACATTTCCAACCTATTTTATAGTTGTTTACTGAAATTTTCAATACTTAAGGAACATTAAATCACATTTTTGGTCAAAATGACCAAAATGCCCCTCTTAAGGCTAAAATTGGGATTTTAGGATTTAACTACCCAAATTTGCTCTAGTCTGATTTAATGTTTTTCATATTACTTAATGAAGTGGGAAACACCCTTAATTTAGGTTTTGATGACCTAAATGATCTTTAATTAACACTAATCACTTAATTAGGTCACTTAGGGTGATTAGTGAAATTAAGGCAATTTAGGGCAATCCAACCTTACACTTAGGTTCTAGTGGACTTAATGTGAGGTTAGGAACAATCCTCACCCAAAATAGAGGCTTAATTAGGGTTTAACTCACTAATCCTTGATTAGGGTGATTAAGGAGTGATTAAGAAAGTTATTTTTTCAAAATAGATTTTAAGGGTCTGGAATTGTTCCTTAGGGTGCAGGGAGCAATCAGATCCCTTAAACTCACAATTTGAATATTTAAAAGATTTTATATGATTTACTTAAGAACAGAAAAGGTTTGGCCAATATTTTTAAATCCAACCATTAGATCTGAGATTTTATTTTATATTTAGATTCCTTGAATTTTTCTAATTCAAATGGTATATTGGATCATACCATTTGGATTTGTATAACTAAAGTTATTTAATTAATTTAATCTGTATTTTTATTTAAATCGAAATCATAGGCTTTAATTAAATTAATTCAAAACCATTAAAAATGAAGTTCAATAATTTCTTAATAACCGCGGCCCAAATTAAAAAGACGCGGGTCGGGGCTAGGCCCGGCCCAAAATCTTCGTCTTCCTCCTTCCGCTCGAGCCCGCAGCCCAAACCCTAGAACTGGCTTCTAGCACCAAATTCTCTGCACTCCAGCCACGCCACTCCTCGATTCTGACGGCTACACGTTCCCTGACTCTACACGCTTCGATTAACCTACGGAGCCCTAATTGGGAGGTACGGGATTGCTGGATGACTACTCAGCCAAGATCCTCCAGCTGGCGCACCTGTGAGGAGTAAATTCTCCTCACAGAGTGCACGGGTCGCCTCGATCTTGATCCCTACACGTTTAGGAATCAAGGAGGGAGCGATAGGGCGACTCGAGAGGTCTTGAGGTGGTCCGGATCCTTGGGGTGCTACTCAGCAATTTCTACCATTTAGGCTCGCGACTGGATCGATCGATTCCAGTTGAATGGATCGATCTGGTCGCACCCAACCATCGATACCCACTTACAATCATTGTCGAGGGGTATCGATGCTGAATGGAGGCCCAATTGCTCGAGGGAATGCCGAGATCGAGCAAAAGTGGTCCGGCTGGCAGTGTGCATTTCAGACAGTGCTTATGCCATCTGGCGCACTGCCAGAGCTCACTAGAAGTACTGGACGACCGCTAGGAGCTAAGGGAGGGACCTAACGCAGCATCTTTGGCTTGAGCGAGAGGAGTCGAGCTGAATCCAGCTCGACAGAGGAGATTGGAATGGCTGTACCTCGGTTTGAAGATTCGCAGCGAAGAAGGCAATGCAGGCCGTCTCGAAGGCACTTAGAGGTTCTAGGAGCTCTGCAAGGGGGTCTGAACTCCAGACCTCACCCTCTATCAGCAGCTGCAACAGGTCCAATCGTCTGGTTTGCCAAGAGTTCCAAAAACTTCAGCCGGCTAGCGCGAGGATCACATTGAGCAAAGGAGTTCACTGTGATTCTTGGGAGGTACTTATAGACCGGAAAGATCCTATGAATGAAAACCGAAGCTAGGCCAAAGCCTCGGGCTCGGACCAGAGGCTCCTCCAGCCAGCCCAGAATGGGGGTGATCCCACCCTCTGGATTACCCTAGCAGGCTCGGCCATAACGGGAAGGTGCTAACGGCTTTGGTGACCTGGATGGAGAGTGGCAGACAAATTCGACGTGTCTTGGTATTGGCGGATTCTCGCGGTCGGGGCTGAGAGTGAGCGGGGACGAAGATGAACAGTTGGGATCCATTCTCCTGCCGTCTGATACGCGAAGTCATTAGGATTCGAGGGCTTGATGAAGAACTTAACCAACCGACCACGAGCGCCTTCTCATCCATCGAATCGAGCCTTAGATCCGACAGGTGCTAGAGGATCCAGGGTACTGATGATCTGTGCCGTCTGATTTTATGCCGCGATTCGTGCACACGCATCCATTGGCTGTTAAGGCTAAGCCGCTGTCGGGACCCCGCAGCGGATTTGCCGCGGTCCCAACAACAAATCCCACCGAATTATAATTTAATAAAAATTTAATTTAAAATAATTAAAAATCATTTAAATACTATTTAATTATTCTAAAATTATCAAATTTCAATTTAGGACCAAATGAGCTCCAAAAATTCCCAAAAATTCACTCTTAGCTAATAAGGGTATGAGGAATTCAAAAATGAAATCAAATTTTAATTTGGAGATAAAAATAATTTAGGTATTTTTTAGGGCTTAAATATAGCCAAGAATACCAAATTTTCCAATTTAGCTCTGATTGATTTCAAACTTCTAGGTTTAGGTTTAAATGACCCATTGAACCCAATGGAATCAAAATCAAACCTTGGTTTAGCTTAATTAATCTAATTTTAGCTAGGGTAATAACCTAAGGTTGTTACATTGACCCCATCCATTTAGTGGTTTCTGTGAGGAGAATTACTCCCTCACAGTGAACCCTAACTCCCCTCCCTTAGAGCATCTCGGTCGAGTAGCACCCCGATAATCTAGTGTGTTCCAGATGGGGGTTCTTACCTCAATAGATGCGTCTTAGTTCCCTGGAGGTGGAGCCGTTGAGATCAGGGCACGGCGTGGCTTGTGCGTGGAGAATTGGGCATCTGAAGTTAACCATAGGGGTATGGATATCGGGTGTAACTGCGGGGATGACACACAATGCCAGACTGGGTCAGACCCCGGCCCGCGTGGTTTGGATATCGGGCCGCGGCATTAATTAAGAATTTCTGGAATTATATTTCTTAAATAACTGATAAATATTTAACCTTTAGTTCTGATTTAAATAAAAATTAAGAATGAATTATTTAATTAACTTTACTTATACATGTCCAAATAGTATGATCCAATAAACTATGTTAATCAAAAAAATACAAGGAATAATAATATAAAATAAAATCAAGGATATTTAAATCATTGCCTAATCTTTCTCTATTTTTGTTTAAATCATAATAAATTTATTTAATGTCCAAAAATATTGATTTAGGTCTCTGATTGCTAATAAGACTATGAAGAACCTATTTAAGCCATTAAAAATACTTAGAGTCCATTAGAATTTCTAATCACCTCTTAATTACCTTAAAATGAGATTAGTGAGTTAAGCCTAAGATTTTCCTTTGATTTTGGTGAATCTAGTTCCTAATGCCTTATTAAGTATAGTACAACCTATAAATATGATTAGATCTTGCTAGTATGCACTAATTCTCTAAATCACCTTAATTGGCCTTAAGGTCTGATTAGTGATAATTAAGCTAGTAAAGCCATCAAATCCTAAGTTGAGTGTTTATTCCACTTCATTAATCTATATAAATCTCATTAGGACAGACTTGAATTAAATTAGGTGATTAAATCTTAAAATCCCAATTTTAGCCTTAAGAGGGGTATTTTGTTCATTTTGACCCAAAGTATGTTTAAGTACCCTTAAACCTTAAAAATCTCAAGTAAGTGATTATAATCAGTAATGAAATATATTAACATCAATTGTTAAGTTGTATCATCTCATGAATGAATCATAGTGTTTAAATCTTAAAATCCTTAAGTAAGCTCTTAAAATCTTAAGTGTTCTTAAGACCCTTCATAAAATCTTAAGTGTTCTTAAGACCCTTCATAAAAGACTTAGCTTAATCAATATTAAAGTTAAAGTTTCTAATCCTAGTTATCTTATCAAAGTTATTCATGAATTATAGTCTTAAAGAAAACAAAAGAAAAGCCTTAAATAACCTTAAGCTTAGACTTATCAGTTTAAATCTAATTGATCAAACCTTAGATCTTAGATCTTAGATCTTAGACTTTAGATCATCTAATTGAATTGAATCATCTTCTTTGGACTTCCTTAATTGATTTATTGGTTAATCTTTTTGAAACCTTCCATGTGGGTATAGGATTGATTAAATCTTTAGAATAATATAATTATCCTAAGGATTGAATATAGCTCTTAGATTCTTAGTTCTTAATTGATTATTTTATCTTATAATATTAGAATAACCTTTCATTAAGATCTTAGCTTCTAATCCTTCAACTTATAAGATTACTTATCTTTAGACTATGTTTGAGGGTGAACCCTAGATCCTTATTAGGATATTACCTTGGATTCAGGATTTGAACCCCATAAGTGGAGTTTGGATCCAGAATCCTCAATCTTGATTTACTTAATCAAGATTTGGGTTAAGTGAGGAAAACAATAATAACTAAGTCATTGAATTATTTACTTTAAGCCTTTATAGTTGCCATTTGATTTTGAATTAGAACTTATTAAGCTCTAATGTTAACATTAAGGTTGTAATCTGAGATTGTACTAGATAGCTGGATATTGGAGATCCTAAACTTGTATTTTCTCAGAATAGTTAGATTTGGATAATTTAGATATTAATAGATATCACATAAGTCTAGTTGAGTCTCTTGCTTACTTTGACTTTGAATGCTCTGCACACCTTGAATATTGAGCCTTGTTCCTTGAACATAATAGGTGAATTTAGGATATGGAAGATACATCCTAAGTGAGTATTTGAAAAGTATAACATTCATTTAGTTCTTTCAGTGCATTTAGTTCAGTAGGGTATGTCCTAGCTCAGTTTGCCTCCTTAGTTCTAGTTTTTTTATAGAATAGACTCGGACCTACTAGCCCAGTACTTGGCTAGGATGGATACATGTCTTATTCTATAAGTTTAATTCGAACCTAGCTCTAATGATGCCTAGGATGGACACATGTTGAACTTTATGTTCAGAGGCCCGCTAAGGCCTGTTTCTGTTATGGCAGTACTATGGCTTAGACTTACTTTTTCTTCAGCTCAATTTTAGTAGTTATTTTGCTTTGCCACATGCTTTAGTGGCCTTACTTTAGTACTTGGCTTGCTTTGCCACATGTCTCAGTGGCCTTACTTTTTATCTCATTTATGCTCTTAGCTTGCTTTTGTCATATGGTTTAGTGGCCTTTTACATATTAAATCTACATGCTTGTATATATGTTTTTATTGAGTAGTATTAGATAGTGGCATGTTTAGGATGCTAGCTTTATATGTTTCATTTAAGCACTTTTCAGTATAGTTTACTTTTACAAACTCAGCATGTCTTCATGTGATCATAAGCATGTTAGGATCAGTTATTTTTTCACTTGGAGTTATTTTTGTTCTTTAGCCTCACCTTTCTTAGATTTAGATTTTGTATGTTTCCTTACATACCTATTATTCAATTATAAATGAGTAAATTATAGTTATCCTTTTTCTTTCTAGCTTGATGCACCTTATATTGCTTACATGTTTGAAAATAGTTAATGTGATATCCTTAAATATTTAGTTCACTTAAATAGCCTAAAATGTACTTAGACAATTTGTCTAACATTAACCTTTTTCTTTTGTTGGCTGGGGCCCTAGCATTTGTGATACTGATAAATGTCAGATTTGGAGCTGTTCGTTGGTGGTTTTGCAGGAGAGGAGCCAGTGCATGAGGAGGATCTTCCTACTACCATTTAGTTAGATTTTTCTTTTCTTGTAGTGAGTTTGAGAGATCTTTTCTTTCTCTTAGTTCAGTCTATAATAATTAAATTCTGAATGTATTTAACTCTCTGCATTTGATCTAAGTTACTATTTTTTTTACTCTTTTATACTATGCTGTGATGTGGATGTTATATTATACTATTTTCTGCTTCTGCCACTTTGATTTGTATTAATGTATGTTCATAGTTCTAGGTGACAAGTCCTTAGCTTAAGGTAGGTTGGGTCCTACCTGACTTTACTTAAGTTGGGGATTTGCCATAGTTGGAGCACCACACTCATCGTGTTTAAGCTAATATTAGTATTAGCATAGCCACAGAGGGTACGGGGCCCCACAAATGTATACATACATCCAGTCGGGAATTGTGATGCCGATGCATCTTGAAATTCACCAGTCAATGTATACAATATTCCGTAACCCATAAAGTATCACTGATACTCATATATTTTTACTGATACTTAAACATCATGCTTATGCTCATGCTCATGTTTCTAAGCTACATGAGATAAACCCATAAATCTAGAAAATGCTTTGAAATTTGCTAATGAATTCAAGGTCTCTATTATGTAGAATCCTGCTAAAAAGATTCTGACTCCTAGATTCTAGTTTCGATAAATAGTTAAAGCTGAGAGTTTAATTGAAAATTATTAGATGGGAAGATTGTATACACATATTCAGCATGCTTGCATGAAAGGTGATTCTTAACACTTAGTTTGATTAAGCCATCCTAATGAAGCGATCTTCGATAGGAGGCATCACCCGATGGCAGTTTGTATCTCAAGCTAGTCATTAAGATGCCCAACTCACAATCACACTCAGTATCTTAAAGGGGGTGACTCAAATTACTTAGTTTGTTTAAGCCACACCGATTGAAGCGATCTTTGCTAGGAGGCATCACCCGATGGCAATTTGTATTTTAATCAAACTAAGGAATGAGTCCCTATTTATAACACTCTCAGGATTGATTGATTTATGCAAAGTGAGATTATATGCGCCTAAGCCCACAGGATAGCACAAAGATAAATCTTACTTAGAGTGACTCAACCATTCCTGAATACTACTGAAATAATCCAGTACTATGGGTATACCGTATCACACCCAACCAATAATTTGAGTTTAAACAACTCTATTTAATCAACAAGAATTTATCAATGCCATTAATTCTTACTCTAAATAGGTGAGTCCTATACAAGGCTCCAAGGATGTGATCCAAAAATATCACTCAATATTGATTTCTACTGTAAGGGATATGTTCCATTCTAACTGCTTTTAGTGAATTCTACCACGAGGTATCAAGATCAACTTCTAAAGTTATGAAGGATCATCTAAGTTTTTACCTCAATAGGTACAAAAGTTCTTCCTGCCTCAATATATCAATATTTAAAGTCTTTAAGCATTTAAAGAATGATCTTATAGCAAGACCCTTGAGATCTCACTTTTCTATTTCTTAAGTTAACATTCAATTTTATTATCCATTTTATGCTGATAGTCTTATATAAGGGAAAATCAAAGATCTAAAGTTTAGATTCAGATAATTCAATCACACAGATTCAATATTAATATTAGCACATCTAATTCATTAATTTAAGATCAATATTAAATCAGATGTATTATTGGAATAATATTAATTGAATTATCTTACAATAAAGTTAATTGATTTAGTGATTAAGGTTTAAATCTTAATCAAGACAAGTTAGGGTTTTACCGGGCCTTACCAAAATTAAGACCAATGGTAAATTTAAAGATCAATTACAAATCAACGTATTATTGGTGTATTATTAATATCAACCTTTAGATTTAGATTAAGTGTCATTTACTTAATCAAGTTCTCAAGATTCTTATGTTCAAATATAGTTTAATGTCAATTTAAGCACATTTAGGTGTCCAAATAAATGTTAAAGTTCTCTAACATACATCCTATTATCATGAAAGCATATGAATATAAAGATGATATAAAATAGAAGTAAAACATGCTGTGGCGCACTGTAGCTCTTTCAGATGCTGTGGCGCGCTGTGGCAGAAAAAAACATGCTGTGGCGCGCTGCAGTGCTTTTAGGCGTTGCAGCGCACTTTGGCAGAAATTAGTGCAGTGGCGCTCTGTAGCGCTTCAGGTGCTACAGTGCGCTATGGCGCCTGGTTTCCCGAGAGTTGGATGCTACAGCGCGTTGCAGCGCATCCAAGCATTACGGCGTGCTGTAGCGGTCTAACTTTCAAAATCACTGTTTAATTAATTTATTTTCTGGTCTTATATAACTTTCTAAAAATGACGCTGCAGTCTACTGTGGCACACTGCAGCGGTCTAACTTTCGTGTGACTGTTTAATTAATTTTTGTCTTGATTTCCCATAGTTTTTTCTGAAATGACGTTGCAGCCCGCTGCGACGCGTTGTGGCGTGCTGCAACGGTTTAATTTTCGAGTTACTATTCAATTAGTTTATTTATTGATTTCATATGATTTTTCCTGAAATGATGCTGCAGCCTGTTACGGCACATGGCAGCGAAAACTATTTGAGCTTCAGGCGCGACGGCGCGCTTTAGCGCCTAACGGTGATTTCTCCTATGTGAAAATTGTGAAGGGTCATATTATGAGCTCAAGTACTCTCAATCCAGAGCATTCCATGAGTGGTGCTATTTACCAATGAAAAGGTCTTTTCGATACCTTTCCATCGATACAAAAATTGGCACAAATGGATTATCCTAACTATATGAACAATGGAGTTAAAGGTTCGGGTATACAAAATGGAAGAAAAATAGAGCATGAGATTTTCAAAGTAATATGATGCCTTAATGAACCTTAATGGCTTCCATATTCAATCATAGATTTCTAAAGATATAAACAAGCATAATAGCTACATAAAAAAGACAAGGAAGAGGAGGAAATGGGTACCTTTAGCCTTTAGAAGAGGAAGAGTATACTCTATTTTCTTTAAGAACTTGGAGAGGAGCTAAGTTTCTTCTTCTTCAGCAAGCACACAATGAAGGAGGGAGCCACAGCTTGAGAGTAGAGAAAGAGGGAGAGGAGAGGCTAAGCTCCTTCTTAAAGGAGGAGAATGAGAGGTGATAGAGCATGGGAAGAAGAAGTGGAGAAGAGGAGAAGGGATGGTCCTCAGCATGCTTGCACCTAAGGGAGGGAGTATGGGGTGCCGAAACTAGGAATGGAGAAAGCCAGGCGGGTCCCATGCACAGGAAATGGAGAAAAGATAAAAAGTGAAAAATGCAATTTAAATGAATACTTAATTATTCATTTAGTTCCTTAAAACTTTAGAGTAACTAAATGCTCTCTGAAAAATCCTAAAAATTGACTCTTAGCTAATTTGGGGGTGAGCAATTCAACGGTGAAGTCAGATTTTAATTTTGATGATTATTTAATTATTCTATTTTTTGGTGCATTTAATTATATTAAAATATTTGCTAGAATCCGACGACTTCCAAACGTGTCCAAAATATCACCCCTAGCTAATTTGGAGGTGACGATAGCAACGGCGAAGTCGGATTTCGATTTTGAGGTTAAATTAAATACTTTAATTTCTTAATTAATTAAATATTCAAATAATCTAAAATATTTGATTTAGCTCCGTATCGCACCAAATCTTTAGGAATTGATTCTAATGGCTAGATGAACTTAATTAAGATACGGTTAAGCTAAAATTAATCTAGGTAACAACCTTGGGTTATTACATTAATATTGGCCAAGGTCCTTTCTATTGACTTGTACTAGTCGACAGCTTCTATATGAGAAACAATGCCATTAAAGGTTCATGGATTTAAATGCAAAAAGGTTGGAGGAAGGCATTTACAATAGGACCTGGGATAAGTTATTGGGTAACAGAAATTGTTTGGGGGATTGGAGTAGGAGCTAGAGATGGAGTTGGGGTTGGATGAGAAGGGGTAATTACTGAAGCCATTCTTTCTGCAGCTCAAGTTTGGGCTTTAATCATTAACTTCATCATTTCCATGAGGTGTCTCATTTCCTCATTAGGTGATGGGGTAACAGAATCAGCTTCCTTAGCCATAGAAAGAATAGGATTATCCAGTTCAAGATTCATTTGAAGAAAAGAACGGGAGATGAAATTCAAAAACTAGGAAAAGGAAAAACTTCTCATTAAATTTTAGAAGATTTAGGAGATACAATATGAAAAATATAAGAAAGTAGAAAATAAGATAGAAGCTACTATACAAAGCTGCTATAAAAGAAACTATACTATCATCTATAAAATTTAAAATAAAACATAATTTCAAAATCAAAATAAAGTGGAGCATAATGGAGATGGCTGCTCTCTCGAATGAGTTTGCCGAAGGCGTGGTCCCACCAATCCTCAACAGAGTTGTCCAGAATTTGGCACATGAATTTGAAGCAAAAGTGGTTGGGGCAATGAATTGCATCTAACATCTTGGTGGCATGGGAGATCCATACTTTAGACAACTCCGAAATGCAATTGCCTCTAAAAGCGCAGTACTTCAAGATCTTGCTCAGGACGTCGCCTCCGGCTTCAGACACTCCAAAGTAAAACTTAACAAACCTTACGCTATTCAAGTGATCTTCCTCCTAATATTAGAAGAACAATCTAGAATAGTATCTTAATTTATACTCTTGATTTTCCATTTGAAAGTGAATTTTAAAGTTCAAGTTAAGCTTATATTAATTATTGGAATATAAATGTTTTCACTATCCTTAGGTGACTTTCTTAAATGTTTTTGCTTTTCTGTGTTGATTGCTTTGGATAAGTGTATATCTCTTTTAATATAATGTTCTCAACCTTGGCTCAGATACTAACTGTAATGACCACAATATTATATCGGGAACCTAATCCAATAGTGGAGCGCTACCACAACACTTAACATTGGGTTGGAAGGAAACTAACCCAACTATTGAGTACTGTGTGGCCAAGTATCATTGTGAGGGTGCTAAGTTAAAAAAATGCAAAATAGTAAAAGTAAGAGCATGAAATATCTGCAAGTAGAACATAATACTATCCACTATCCAAACTAGCCAGAATTCGAAATAGCTATCAGTTCAAGCTTTGGCAAAGCAGATAGGGAAGTTTAATATAAAAGTTAATTCATCATAGAAGTAAGTAAAAATATTATAAAAATTAAATTATTACAAACATTGAAATTAGAAAGAGCATAAAATTAGATTCACTCTCTTACATAACAACAGGAAAGCGGAAGCAAATAAAACTTCAAGTACTCTAGAGCCCAGTTCCACTACTCTGAAATTGCTCATGATTTACCTATTTTTGGTATTTAAAATACGATAGGGCACAGCCAAGAAAAAGAAAACAAGTTGTTAGACTAAAAAATCTAAGTACATTTTAAGATTGGCTAAATTTTTAATTAAAGTTTAGTTGGATATTGCATATGCAGATTTATAATTAAAAACTACAGCGGAGCATGTAAAGCCTCAAAATAAAGGAAGAAAGTATAACTATAAAGAAGAACAGTTGAAAGTGAAAAAAGAGTAAAAACTCACAAATATGTTTTCTCTAGCCTACAACAAAAAGTAAGGAAAAAAGTATCCTAATATGGCTAGAAACTTCTAATGTGCATATGAAATATGAAAAGGAAGCATGCATATGTCCAATAAATATAATGCAAAGTAATGGAAATAAAAGAAATGAAGCATAAAATGGAATTAAAGTAATATACACTGAATAAGTAAGAAACTATAAGTAAGTAAAGCACAGTACATCAAATAAAAGTGCAAAGTAAGTAAAGTAGGAAGAACCTTAGCCTCTTGGGCTAAGAAGGCATAGTCAAAGACTATGTAAGTAAACATTACTTGAAAGCTATCACGAGTTCTCATAATTACTAAGATTAAAATGACTCATATAATTTATTAATTGAAATTAGTTTAAGTTTTTCCATTATGTGGGCAAATTTATAGATCGATCGAGTAGTTAAGCATGTCTGCCTAACTAGTAAGGAAAGGGGAGTCTCATAGAAAAATAAACACTCACATTCCTCCTTTAAGATATGTGAGGTCTGCTTTCAACCCCCCTAAGCCTACCCTTGGCCACCACTAAGTAACCTCTATAATATTTTATGAATGTTTTATTTATGGGCAATATCTTGTATGTATGTTCAGAAATATAATTTCAAAGCAGAGCAAACATTCAAGGATTTCAAGTAATTATAAACTACGTGATATTCAAAATTGTCTAATTTTAATGGTCAAACTTAATGATTGGAGCTAATTGATCTTCCAATTGACATATAGATATCATCTCTAAGTCAATTGTAAATAATATTATATGTGAATTTAGTTTTAGAAAATAGTAATTTGATTTAATTTATGAAGTGATAAAATAATTTATAAGTACATTTATGCAAAATGATACTTATCCTAACACTAATCCTAAGCCATACAATCTATAAAGATTAAGAGATTCAAGGTCTAGGGAACTAGTAAGGAAATTTATGATTATTGTAAACCTAAACTAAAGGAATTGGAGGTTGATAGAATACTTAATAACTTCACCGAAATAGCTTATAATTGAAGGGATTCCAACCAAATTAATCACTAACCTAGGAAGGATTAATTAAAAGAAAAGGTCTAAGTGTATGAGAGATGTGAGATTACTATATACAAGTTCTAGTCTATTCTAAGTTGTAGGTTAATGAAGCTTATAGAATAATTCAGTTACTGTAGGGAACAAAGAGACACTATTCATCAACTTACTAGTGGGCTTAGGGTAGAGGCTAGAAGTTAAGGGATTATTGCTAAGTTTCTTTATAATTGGTGGGTACTAGTCCTATTGAGTTCACAAAATGAAATAAAGGCATGCTAATAGTATACTACAACTATGGAATCGATTAATTAAGATTATGATGGCAAATCTAACAAGCTAAATTCCTAAATTCTATAAGATCAATACTAGTAAAGAAAGTTTGAATCTAAAAATGTGCCAAGTAAATAAGCACTTAATTCAATATAATTGAAGTTCAAAACTACAATTATAATGATATGGAAATAAAATAAAGTGAAACAAGTTTGCTGTCCAAAGGTTCAAAAGCCTAAAATTTGCAATATATAAAACTTGGAAAATTACAGAATTATATTTATTAAGGAGCCAAATACTTAAAATATCTAAAAGTTGTCCAAATGAAATAATGTAAACAAATATGAAGTCCTTATAATATAAGGAGAATAATGACACTAACTAGGTCAAAATTAGACAATATAAGATTTTTAGGGTTTTTGGGACTCCTAATTAGGGTTAAAAATTGATTAAGAAAATTAGAGTTCAAAACCTAATTTGAGTTATGTCATTAAATTCATCATATTTTTCTGATCGAAATGTTATATAAATTTGTATTATTTGGCTAAGTAGTTTGCAAGATATGAACAAATGAAGTTTTATATTAATTAATCATTAATAAATAATTTCTAATCATTTAGAAAAAAAGATCACATTAGATTAACAAAATTAACTTAATGGTGCAAAGATTAAGATGGGTGTAGAAAATTGTGGTTTGACAGCTGGCTCGGTGCAGAGAACGTGGTCAGTGCTGAAATCTATGCTCCATCACAATGCGGCGCGAGAGGCTGACAAGTATCCTCGATGCAGTTTTAAAGTTAGCCCGGTCCGTAAGAGATCAAGTCAGCCTAGTCCAGAAGAGAAGCCCAAGCAGCAAAGCGGACTGGCTTGGACCACCTTGTCCTCATTAAGACTCAATGAGGCGCACCTAGGATTTGACCTCCCGATCGAATTCAGGTTGATGTCATCAAATGAGGCAGACATGTATGTCTCCTATTGACAACTAAAGATAAGTTGGAGATATTAGGCTCAATCTGACTGGATTGAGCCCGATAGAGTTTTGAAACCTCAATTGAGCCTATGGAATAAGTTTTGGGAGTGATAATTACTAAAGGAAATGAGAGGGAGTGTACCTGGAATGCCCAAAAAAAATGGATTCCAATGACCTCCTTAGGGTTAGCTTGAAATTTATCTTTGTATCTTCTCAGCACTCCTTCAGCTCACAGCTGGTGAAATGAAAGGTAAGGAGAAAAATATAAGAGAGGTGGGGCTTGGAGGGGCATGGGAAGACACCCATAGAATGGCTTGCCTGCGGTGCAGGTGCACGATCCCTGTCATCAAAAGGGATGTATTGAAAATTATCCGAACCATCGGATCAAGGTGTTATTCCGATGGCCATATCTATAGGATTAAACCCATGCCGTTCGATCCTGACCTAAGACCACGTGACGGCCAAGATAGAGTCGCACGATTGTCCCCTATGTTGAACTTGTGCACAGGATCCACGTGGTCCAATAATAGTTGTTCGGATTAAATTAAAAATATATATAATTTAAATTATATTAAATATTTTAATTAAATAATTAATTAAACATATTTTATCACTCAAAATTAAATTATTAAATAGACTCCAAAAATCCTAAAAATTCACCCTTACCAAATTGAGGGGTGAGAAACTCAAAAATATAATCGAATTTTTGATAGGAGGTTAATTTAATAATCCTAATTTTTTGAGTATTTAAATAATATTAAAATTATAGGGGAAAATTTCATGACTTACAACATTCCTAATTACCCCCCTAGTTAATTTGGGAGTGATGAGTGCAATGGAAGACTCCGATTTTAAATTTAGGGTTTAAATAAAATAGGCATTCTCACAATTATCGGGAAAATCAGGATTATTAGAAAATCTCAAATGATCTCCAATTTGCATGAAACTTGAGTTTGAGGCTCTTAAGACTATTATAAGAGTATCAGATGAGAAATTAAATTGATTAGGCTACAAATTAACACTAGGGTTATTACAAGCCTCGACCTAAGCCTCGGGTTGAGCCAAGCCCTCAGATGCATCCCATTCGATCCCTAAGGATATAAATAGCCTCATAAAGTTCACAATGAACTTCTTACTTACAGTTTGATTCTAATTTTTTCATTCCTGACTCTCATTACCTGTTGTCCTGTAAGCTCTCCTGGCAACCCAATCTCCAGCAAGTGGTAATCAGAGGGTGAGACTTGGAGTTCAAGTCCCCTAGCTACTTCCTGAAGCTCAACCAGTCTCTAAAACCCCTTTTGTCACTCAAGCCATCATTGTTTATGTCTATCTAAGTACTCCCCTATCCTACTGTGAGCTGAGTTAGCTCACAGCTCCTTCTTGTGAGATTAATTTAATGTTGGATGTAGATACTTGTGATCTATGTACAACTAAGATGGAATTGGATGGATTAGTGGGTTAACAGAGGCTCAGATGGTGCAGAGCTTGGTCTGAGCTAGGCCATGACCTAGGGATGTGCAATCGCTGAGTCACTTGCAATTGGTGCTTAATCAAGACACTAATTGCATCTGGAAGCATTAATGTATCGATCCTCAATGGATCAATATAGTTTGGCTAGCCAGAGCATGGCTTGACAATCGATCTTCATTTGAGACGGCTCAATTCAGTTCAAGGTCTGGCTCGAGTAAGGATCCATCATCTGAACCATGCCTGAGCCTCAATTCCTTGAAGTTTAGCTTCATCTTGCTCAGGAAATAGTGTAGGTAGTCAAAGCTAGCTCTCTAGTGGTCTATATGGGAAGAATTTATTCCCCCATAGTGAACCCTAAGAGACCCAACACTATGATTTGAAGAGAATATCTCCCCAGTGATCCCGACCATCCCTATTAAGGCTTATAGGTTCAATTGATGCGTCTTGGCATGGTAATGGTGTTACGATCATCCGGAGGCGTCAGCATTGGCTGGAGCTCTGCAATCGAGCGATTAGGGTTAGCTCTAACTGCTGAGTATCTGGACAAAGCCACGGGGGAGATGCACAGTTGCGGGTCGGGTCAGACCCCGACTCGCGCGGTTTTGATTTTGGGCTGAGAGAATATAAAGGAATTTCTGAATCTAATTTCCTTAAGGAAATTAAATTAAAAATAAAAATCTATAGCTAATTTAATCAAATTAATTCTATTTTAATTAATTGAATAACTTTGTCAATTTAAATCCAATTTATATGAAATTATATATCATTTTTAATATAAAAATGGGTAGAACAATAATTTGCAAGAATATTTTAGTTTATATGGATGGATTTTCTAATTTAGCCCTAATCATAATTTTGCTTGATTAGTGAATATTAAGATGCTTACTCATACAAATTGCATGCTTTCAATCCCTATGGTCCCATCATGTCATGCTATTTAGGTTAAGTAAATTCACTAATCTTCACTAATCATGCAATGGGATAATTAAGGCATTGTTAGCAAAACTAATCAGATAATGGAAATAATTTGAATTAATTTATGTGTTTTATTTTTCTAATGATGCCTTAATTATCCCATTGACATAATTAGAGAAGATTAGTGAATTTACTTAACCAAAATAGCATGCTTAGGTCTCTGAATGTTCTATGAAATGCTTAGAATCAATTGGTTAAGCTTAAGGTATTTTTTGATCTTTAATTTGTTAATTAGATGCTAACTATTTTAGAGCTTAATTAGTGATAATTACTCTTGATTAATGTTTGGAATTGATAATTTTGCATTCCTATGTTCACTAAACAGTAATAAAGGTGCTTGTAACTTCATACTTTAAATTAGACAAATTAAATATTTAATATCTTCTAATTGGGGTCTAATTAGCCTAATTTTGAACTTTGGCTTAACCCAAATGAGAACTATTACTGAGTTTAACTTCAATAATTGATAAGTAACAAAATGGAAATCTTGTGTGTCAAATTTTGCATAAATAGCCATAATTATGTCTTAATTAACTTGAACTCAAATTTAGCTTTGATTAAGCTCAGAAGTAAACTAAAATCAAAACCATGATTTTACAATCATTAAATTGCATGGACTCTTATTGATTATGTCATTTGATCTTAGATAGTAAGTTAGTATATTAGGCCTTATGGTGAATAATAAAATTAACCATCTTAATCAAGAACTTAAGATCCTTGATTTTCTCTTAAGCAAGAAAACTGGCATAAACTGATCACTAAAATATGATTGAATTGAAAACAATCAATTCCTATAAGTTATATAGATCTTACCCCATGACTGAAGTGCTGGGTTGAATTAGGACATAAGAGATCATCATGCTTGATTTTGCACCTTAACCTAATGATTTAATTCATAAACCTACATGCAACTATACTACTTAATTGAAGATCAATTCTTATTAAGTATAAATGCTATATAGTGGCTAGAAGCTTTAGATCTTTAAAGTATAAAGATAGTCTTAAGTTTAATTAAATGTTATACCTTTAATAGGATAACCTTGAGGTAGGAAGATGCCTTATTTGACTCATTTTGAGGTAGGACCTTAACAACCTTAGATGATTGCTCCTATGCCTTATCATAGGATAACCTAAAGAGACTTAGATTGTGTTATCTTTTGTGGTGGTTATCCTAAATTAAATGACTTATATGTCATTTCCCTAGAGCCTTTTGTGTAGGGCCTATCATAATGGAAGATAGATTCATTAGCTTGTAAATCCTTGATCATTAAATTGATTGTTAGAATGAGAATGTAAGTATTGTCACATGGAGATTATAGTGCATATCCATAGAACTAATTTATTCAGTATGATATAGAATTGGCTGATTTACCCTGAATAGAACTGTAGACTTTTGGTCTTATCATAGGTAATTAAATAAGTACTGTCCAGTTCAAAATAAACATCCCAAGTCCAAGCTATGTTATAAGTTGGGGATTTAATAGTTTAGTTTGAGAGAATAAACTATAAAAGGATTATGTTCCTTATCTTTGTGCAAATTGATAAGTGCAGTTAAACAAAAGGATTATGTCTAAAGTTACACTTCTCAGGACATACTGATCATGCTTATATACTCTTAACATGTGAATAATTAGGATGTATAAAATATACAATATAGATTAATTGTTGAATTTAGTAGGATTAAAATAAAATGGCATAGTTTATTTTAGTTTTTTTCTGCAATGATTTAAAAGTATTTAGATATTAAAGCCCATGGCATATCATAAATCACATAAGCATATCATGGCATTAGCGGAGCTATTATACTCACCCAAGAAATGTTAGCAGAGCAGTTCTACTCACCTAGGATCTATGGGATGTCATGTGACATTAAAGTTATGCATAATTATGGCACAAGATACTGTGGCATTTATATATATATATATATATATATATATATATATATATATTTAATGGCATACAACATATTTTTATTTCAATATTTATTTAAGTTCAATTTCTTACAATTATTCATTTCGCACCTTATATCTTTTTTACTTTAATTTTAGTTCTGTATAGTTTTCAATTTTTATTCTTTCAGTACTTTTTTGTAGTAATGTTCAACTTTATTCAAATGTTGATCTTCTTAAAATGTTATAAAGTATGTTGTAGCTTTTGATGTGTCTGACTTATTGTCTAACATTAGGTTCTTTTCTTTTTTTGCATCCATAAAACCAACATTTTTGGGATCCAATAATTTGTCATGTCCTGAGTAGTTTGAGGAGCTAACTTTGGAGGCCTCCCAGGAGACCTAGGTGGAGATAGTGAAGTAGTAGCTAGCTTAGCTTTAATTTACTATTTTTAGTTATTTTAGTTGTGAGATGAGAAACCCTTTTCATTTACTGTTCTTTTTATTTTAAAGAATAAGTTGTAATAATTTAACTATGAATGCATTTTCTCTTTCCTTTTTTGAGCTTAATGGTTTTACTTAGCTTCTGTGGTAAATATTATGAATGAATGTTATAACTTCCATACTTTATTATAACTACTACTTATACTTAGTATTGTAATGTGATTAGCATGTAAGTTATGCAACTACTCATAAGAAATTGGATACTTATTAAATATCCTCTCATAAATCCAATGTGTGAAAGTAACATAACTAATACTTAGGATAATTATATCACCATTATCTTAAGGATTAGTCCTCAATTCTACCTTGAGTAGACTCTCAGTATCATTCAAGGAGGTTCGGTAGTCCTCCCTGAGTAATGTGTTGTCTTTAATACCTCTGTTGAGCAAGGTGACAGGATAGGGTGTTACAGTCAAGCCTCATCTTCCACTCATCCTAACAGTTTCTAATTAATTGCCACTCCCAGCTGTATCTCTCCATCGGGCTGCAGAGGTCTGTCAGTACCTAATGTCATAATGGGGAAAATTGTAGTTGATCTCAGGCACAAAGCATCAGCCTATGATCCTCAAGTTTGGTGGATATAAGTAGCCTCATAATCCATTAATGAGCTCCTTTGCATACTCTCTCAAAGATCTTGACATCTATTTCTTCTGTTGCATCATATTCTTTCCATCCAGTAGGCAACTTGCAAATCCTGGCAAGCTCCCAAGGAGATTAATGGGTATGAACTGACATTTAGGTCCCTAGTCTACTACTAATCATCATAAAGGGCTCTAGTGATCAGTTCCTAGTCTCGAGTCAATTCTATTAGTCAGTAAACCCTAGTCCAGGTACTGCCTCTTCCTCTAATAAGTCGGATAGACTCATTATTAATCCAATTTTGCACTAGGATAGCTTTGTGATGTGCTGTAGTCATTCCCATAGTATAGACATTTGGTGTAAGCTAATACGTATAGAGTTAGCTCGGTCTAGATAGCAAGAGCTCACTACCAGGATAGAGCATTTACCAGAGAAGATTTCATCACCCTCACTAGGATTTAAAGCTCAATTCCAACTTGTGTAGTCTTATTAATGCATGCCTTGATCATTCAAATTGAATTGTGGGTTCTTGGGGCTTGGGCTGAGTCCTAATCAATTGTATCAATTGATTTGGCTACAGTACTACACAGTGCTGGAGCCCTAGTAAAGTTTGGCATTCTAGCCAGTCCCAGGTTAGACCACCTTGGGGCTTTGATTCGCCTCGGCACCCTGATGGTGTAACGATCAAGCTCCAGTAGGTTAGTGGTCTCTATGGAGAGAATTTCTTCTCCACAATAAAATCTAGATTTAGTAGGGGTCATTTTTAGGGCAAGCATGTTCCCGTTCAATTCGGTCTCCCCAATTAGGGCTTTTTAGGCCATTATGTGCATCTTGATCGTATGAATGAGTAGCAATCAAATGGAGGTGGCGGTGTGGTTTGGCAATCAAAAATATAGCTGTTGAAGATAGCCATAGCGATCATCTATTGGGAAGAGGAGTGCAACAAAAGATAAACAGTAATGGACCAGGTCATCCTTAACTCGCCTCATTTGGATTTGGGTTAAAATAATTAGACGATTATTTGTGATATTTTTCCTTAGGGAAAATGCATTGGAAAATAGAATCCTATGGTAATTTTATCAAATTATCTCAAGTAAATTAATGAAATAACTTTGCCAATAACATTGATTAATTGTTTAACTTTTATAGATAGCATTTTTTAATGTGAATTAAAACTTGTTAAGTTTTAATGTTTAACTTTAAGGCCGTGAATCTGCGATTTTACTCAATAGTAGGATATTGGAGATCTTGAACCTGTAATCTCTCATAATAGATAGAACTAATTAAATTAGATAATAACATATATCACATTTGTTTTAGTTGAGTCTTTCTTACTTTGACTTTGTTGCTCTGCACACCTTGTATTTGAGCTTTATAATTTTAGGATATTTAGTTGAACATGAAGTATTTAATGAATATTCTATGTCAGTTATGAAATGCTTAAACATTATTAATCATAATCAGTACATTCAAAACCTTCAATTATAAGTTCAGTAGAATGTGTCCTAGTTAGTTGGCTTCTACAGTTCAATTCTTTTGTAATATAATCAACTCAAATCCAATAATGAGAGGGTTTGGATGATACATGTCTGATTCTATAGTCTGGCTCATATATAGCCATGAGTGGTTTAGATAACACATGTGGGACTTTTTGTCGTCTATCTATGTTTAGCCAATTTCTATTATGATAATACTAATTTAGGCACATGTATAATTTCAATATTTCTTTCAATTTTTGTATATTCAGTGGCTTTATTTGCCAATTTTCTATTATTGTATTTTTACTTGGTATTTCCTATTTTTGATGCTTTTGTTGCTATTTTTGTATAATCTTTTACTACTGCTTGTAGGATGCTAGATTTGATTTTATTTTTTAGTCAATTTATGTTTTACATTAGTTCAGATTTAATTTTTGTTAATTAACATATTTTCAAATGATCATATGCATGTTTAAGACTTTCTTCAATTATTTTCAGTCTTATATATATATATATATATATATATAGATATATATATATATTTATATATATATATATATTTCTATATATATATATTTATATATATATATATATATATATATATATATATATATATATATTGTTTAACCTTGTTGCAGCTTCTCGTTTGAAGTATATTTTCTTGCATACTTCATTTTGTTAAATTATAATTACTTTATTTAAAATAATTAGTTTTCTTTGGTACTTATAGCACCTTTATAGCTGCATACATGTTCAATTAATTGTGATAACTTAAAATGTAGATTTCTTTAAATCAACCTAAAATATTCTTAGATAATTATCTAACACAAGTTTTTCTTATCTTGACTGGGGCCCTGGCATTGGGGTATCAAAAATATCAGATTCAGAGTTATTTGTGGAGGTAGCTTCAGGTCATGAGCTTAGCTAGAAGGAGGACATTCCTTTGCTGTAGAGGCTTCTATAGTCTTTTCTTTCTATTTGTGAGGGTTAGTGTTCCTTCTCTTAAAATTAATTTAGAATTGTAATAATTTAGTTTCTAGATGCTTTTAATTTTTTGCACTTTTATATTGAGTGAGCTACTACTCTTTTATTAATGCACTATGGACATGAATATTATATATTTTTGCTTCCACATTATGTTCCTTCCATATGGATGTTTAATGAATGAATTACAGATACATATAAAATATTCTACAGTTATCGATGGATTAGGATGAAAACCAAATTTGATTATAATTGGAAATCTATCACATGGTGATTGCTATACCATAATTATGTTAATATTAGTGTTAACATGACTACGGGAGGGATGGGCTCCACAATATGGTTGCTGATCACTTGTCTAGACAAACTCACATTAATTTAAATCACACAAATGAGATTTGTGAAAATTTTCCTGATGAATAGTTGTACACCATTGCTTTATCAAGACCCCCCTAGTTTGAAAACATTGCAAATTATCTTGTGGGAGGTGTCCTACCACATGAGTTGAACTTCCAACAAAAGAAAAAATTTATTTTTAATGCTAAGGACTATTTTTGGTATTATTCAATTATTATAAATGTTGTGCTAATTAAATCATGAGGCAATGTGTGCCTGAAGCAGAGGTTAATGAAATCCTTATCCAATATCATACCTCACCTTATGGAGGACACCATGGAACTGAAAGAATGACAGCTAAGGTATTGCAATCAGTTTTTTTATAGGCCATCTATTTTTAGAGATGCAACTTACTGTGTAGGAAAATGCGATCAATATCAAAGAATGGGGAATATTGCTAAGAGAAATGAGTTACCTCTTAATGGGATTTTTGAGGTTGAACTTTTTGATGTGTGGGGAATTGATTTCATTGGCCCTTTTCCAGCATCAAAGTTAAATAGCTGCATCCTGTAGCTATTGAATACATATTAAAGTAGGTTGAGGCAATTGCTTGTGTTAATAATGATGCTAAGATTATAATAAAATTCCATAAAGAAAATGTTTTAATAAGATTTGACACCCCTAGAGTTCTTATTAGTGATGGCGATAAACATTTTTATAATAGATAGCAGAGAAAATATTGCCAAAAGACCATGGGGTGAAACACAAAATAAGAATTTCCTATCACCCACAAATGAGTGGTCAAGTGGAGGTTTTAAATAGGGAATTAAATCAAATTTTAGAGAGAAATGTGAATCACAACATAAGAGATTGGTCTTCCAAATTAGATGATTCGTTATGGACTTGTAGGATAGATTTTAAAACCCTTTTAGGAATGTCCCTTACAAACTTGATTGTTTATAGAAAATCTTGTCACCTGCCAGTTGAGCTTGAGCATTAGGTATTTTGGGCTATTAAAAAGTTAAATTTTGATTTAAAATAGGCAGGGAAGTGAAGAGTGTTGTAGCTAAGTGAGCTAGATGAAACATAATGAATGTGTATGTAAACGCTAGAATTTATAAGGAAAAAATAAAGAAATGGCATGACAAAATGATAGGGCATAAGAACTTTGAACTAGGGACAAATGTATTGTTTTTGAACTCTAATATGAAGTTTTTTTCTAGAAAAATTGAAGTCCAAAAGGTCAGGGCCTTTCACTATACTCAAGGTTCATCCTGACAGAGCTATCGAGATATCATAAAGTGATGGAACCTTCAAGGTAAACATACAATGACTTACGTACAAGAAAATATGCAGGAAGATGAAGGAATAAGGTTGCAAGATGTCCCTATGAAAGGGATCATGTAGATGGCATAATCAGTAAGGCTGAGGACTTTAAACCAAGCGCCATGAAGGAGGTAACCCGAATAATCAGGTTATATTTTTTTCTTTTATTTTGCTTTGTTTTTCTTTTAGTAAGCTTTTGTTTTTGAGTCATTCATTACCACTATAACAATTTCTCATTCTTATGAAATCAATATAATCACTATTTAGAAGTCTATATTCTTACAATTAAGCTCTAAATATTGAATTTGTAACTTCAAAAATCTTCATGAAGATACATGAGCGTTGAGAGAGTCAGTAACCATAACATGTTGAGGCTCAATAAAAATAGCTTAACCACTACCTTAAACCCTTCTATCAATCAAATGATGCAAAGAAATTAAGTGTGGGGAAAAATATGGCTCATATGAGATGAAGAAAAATGTCCCGCCTATTAAACATTGGAAAGAAATTCAAAATAAAAAATGAAGGGATCAAGAAAAATATTGCTCCCCAAAAATATATGTATGCATTACATTTCATAAGAATAAGCATAAATGGAAAAAAACCTCTAAAGGCACCATTATTCAAATATACTTAATGAAGAGACCAAAAATTCTCCAACATGTATTTCATATAACAATAAAAAAATATAAGAAAAAGAGTCAAGAATAGTGGGAAAAGTAACTAATATTAAACCAAGGAAATTAAGAACTTACCCTCTACCAATTATGGTCATTATTAGAACTACATTATGATACATGAAAAATTTCAAATCTACATAAAAGCAAAGTAAGGTTGTTAAAGTAAAGTATTCAAAGAAGTTATATGTTGCTTACTTGAGGATGAGCAAGAAGTTAAGTATGGGGGTGTGATGAACTCCATAAGTATAGTGAGTTTTGTACTATAATTTATGTTCATAATAGAATTAGTTATAGTTTTAGTGTATTTTTATGCCATTTTAGGTAAGAAGAGATCAAAATACAAAATAAAAATGAATCAAGTAAAAGGAAGCCAAAGCACACCTACAACGTGCTATGGCGCGCCATAGTGCCCCTGCTCCCAAGAGCAAGGGTGCCACAATGTGTCATTAGTACCTGGATTCTAGAAGAAAAGATGCTACTATGCACCACAAAGCCAGAATTTCAGGGAACAGGGTGCTCTAGCATGCCACAACACCACATCCATAGTGAGAAAGGCACTCTCGCATGCCACAATGCCATATTTATAAAGAGAAAAGCGTTATAATGCACCACATCACCCAAATTTCAGAAAGCAAGGTGCCATAGCGCGCATAGCACTCAGAGCATCTTGAGGGAAAGGCACTACAATGCACCAGAGTGCCAAGTTTCAGAGAGAAAGGTATTGCAGCAAGCCACAATGTCTTGATTCTAGAAAGACATGCAATATAGTGTGCCACATTGCGTAGTTACCCGAGGCTATGGCACTACTACGTGCTATAGCGTCAGATGGACTAAAAGCCTAGTGTTATAGTGTGTCATTGCACATACTGTAATGCTATTTTGGAAATCTGCTCCAAGTTAGCATTAGAAATACCAAAGACTTAATTCTCTTCATTTCCCCAAAACAAAGATTAATGGCAAGCATTAAATCACCTTCTGTATGCCACGCCCCATCACTATACACAACAAATAATATTATTGACAGAACGGGTCATTGCTAAAGAAATAACCCATCCTGACTCGTTTTTACCCATCGCTCATGATGAGTTAATAAGGATCCGATGAGTTACCCTTTCATGAAATAATGCTAAGGATAATTCTTAAGATAGGTATAGATCTTGATCTAAGTATTATTTACATTATGTCTATACACGACATATGATAATTTATGAAAGGATAGCAATGTATATGAAGTAAGATCCAAAAAAAACAACAATCACGTCACAATAATAAGTATAAGATAGTAAACAATCCAAGTATTGAAGTTCAAAGATTCATCTATAACATTCATATGAGCTAAGTAAGTATTCATCTCAGGAAAAAAGTAAAAAACATCCAGGATTACTTATTACAAACTAGAATTTAAATATATGAGAAATAGCTTTCTCATCTCACCAGCAAAAAAATAGTAAACTAAACTAAAGGGTCAATAATCCAACGGCTTCTATCCCTCCATCTCCTCCTGAAACTCCTGAATCCCCCTTTAAGATAGGTCCCTCAATTAGTCCAATCCCTAACATGTCGGTTTCACATGTCAGGACCCAGCGAAAACAAGAGAAAATCCTATATTAGATAATAAGTCTAAGTACATTTTAGTCTGAAAAATAACATTTCTTACATTTAAGGGATATCACTCTACATAACAGTAAAACATAAATCAAACTTCAAAAAAGTGAAAGAAAACTACAACTATAAGTCCAAATAACAAAAAATGGAACAAAGCAATACAGAAAATATAGCAAATGTATTAAGAGTAAAATAATTGAAATAAAATTGTAAACTAAATAAAGTGTGAAAATTGAACTGTATTGTATGCCACTGCATATGCATCTGAATATGATACAAGTATGCATGACCTGATGCTTCATAAAATCCCACGTTCTTAAGTGTGCTCATGTAACAACCCAAGATTGTTAATTACAATTTTATCATCCAATTAACTTCAATCTCTTTTATTAAATCTTAATTAGTCTTTAAGATCAATTTCCAAAAGTCCTGTTCAAATTTGGAATTTAAACAAACAAAACCATAATTTTGGGTAATTCCTAAAATTAAGAAAATGAGAAAATTAATTTGACCTTAAGATTAAAAATTGGACTTCCGCTATTACATTCCTCACACCCAATTAGTTTGGGGTGAAATTTGGTGAGTTTTGAAGAGAAAGAAGTCAAAATTTCTTGATTATTTTATTATATTTTCATTAATTTGATAAATGAAATAATTAAGATGACTTCCGCTTAAAATTTGACTTCATTTTTGAGTCTGTTACCCTCAAATTAGCTAAAAATCAGTTTTTCCAGAATTTTCCTTTAGAAATAGGTATCATATAAATTCTAATTAAATAAAGATTTCTAAATTAATCAAATAATATTATATATATATATATATATATGTATATATATGTATATTTTTATATATATAAATATATAAATATATATATATATCAATAAACATAACTCCATTTTTTTTCATTTCATTTTACCTCTCTGCACTAATCCCATCACACGCGAACCGACCCCCCCCTCCCGTCATTCTTATCCTCATCGAGAGGCCACCTCCTCCTTCAAGCTAGACGAGTGACGCGTGGCGCACCACTAACCTCTCCAATGGAAGGCTCGAACCCATGTCGATCCCCTCTTTATCAACACCTTCTCATCCTCTCGGCAGAGGGAGATTATCCGAAGGTAAGATAACGAAGTCTGATATCGAACCCTAGCAGCGATTCTCTAAGCGAAAATAAGGTACTCCACTTAATTTTATTCCTTAGTATAGTTTACAAATGATTAATGATAATCTAGGATTTCAAATGTTAAAGGGATGCATTATTGATTATTCAAAGTAAATATGTTCATATTTCCTTACTGAATCTTTACTTTCGATTTGCTATGTATTTCAAATTTCAGACTCATTTTATCAATGAAATAAGTAGAATATATGTAAATCAATGCTTTTATCAAATGAAATAAGTAGAGTATATGAAAAAAAAATAGAATCAATGCTTTTATCACAAGCAGTTTTGGCATATATATATATATATATATATTTAAGCTATTTATGCACGTTGATCATTTTAATTGGTATTCAGTTTGTATAATGATGTCTTAAATTTGTTTTAGATTTTCATATTTCCTTATATAAAGAAGCATTGACTTAAAAGAATTGCCAAATCACTTTTGAAGTTTCATCATGACTACAAATTTACAAAAAGATTACACATGTGGCTCTGTTATTTTTCACTATAGTGATATCATTGTGTCAAGTTCAAATCTATTCTTAATACCATTGCTGAGTGCTGACCACTTAAGATTTTGGATTATGTTTCAGTTTTCACGTGACTGGTTATTCTCAAAGGGCCGACCAAACTCATTTGCTTAATCATATTTATCTTGATAAATACAGACTTACAAACTACTACTTTTGAGGATCGGTTAGTGCTGCGAATCTATTTTTTTTATTTTATGACTGAAACCATATTTTAAATTATTTTATAGTTAAGTATTTCATTTAACATAAGAGAAACACCCATCCAATATGTAAAACACATTGTTTTTGCTTACCTGCCACAAGAAACACCATGTGGGACACTATAATATTTTTAATTAAATCTTTAGATTGTAATGTATTTTGTATCCATTCCTATTCAATTATTTTGTTCTTTCTTATTGGTGTATCATTGTCAAATGACACTTAGTAGAATATTTAGTTAATAATATTTATTTGTTATATTTATGTTATTATAATGTTTCCATTACTATTGTCATTATTTTAATTATTGGCTTGTGATGGATTGATGGCAATTAGACTCAAGAATTTGGTAGATTAAATTTTAAATATATGGGGAAATTCTTATAGCATTTTTCATATCCATCTCTCATTCAATGTATTTTTTTTTTTTTTGTATTTGTATTTGTGCATACAACTAAATGGCAATAAGCTTTAGTTTTTATGTTAAAATCATTCCAATTCTTTGTTTAACAATCTATTATCATTATTGTTGAATTTATTTTTGGTTCTAAAGGCCAGTTAGCATGGTTCAGAGTAATACTACGCTTGTTTTCCTTGAAAAGGAATTGTAAGTAAATCTTCTTACTCATAAATTGATTTGAGTCAAAATCAGCATTTAGTTTAAAAGGAGCTTGTAATATTCATCATGACTTTGGATTCATCTCCTTGCTTTCTATCTCTACTTTTGATGGGATGCTTATACGATTCAACATAATATTAAGCTTGTTTCCTTGATAAGAATGATGAAAATTGATTTTATTAAGAGAGGGTAACAGGTTTTCTTCCTTAGGAATTGGATGATTTGTGCAAAGAGCAGCGAGTTTGGCTAAGAAATCATATGTCTATTATTAATGTTTGCATCTAAAAGAAATATCTCATAGGCAAGGGCATATCAACCACACTTGCACACTTAATTGTATATATAAGTTAAAAAGAGCCAATGCTTCATGCATACTTTTTGAAAAGGATGTATTGTTTCATATGATTTTAAGGGACAATGTTTTATGAAGCCTTTTTATTATAATAAATGCCTAGCTGAGATGCATTTTATTAATTTAAAAGAATGGGAGTTGATTTAGTTTGAAGACTTTAATATCAATGCTGCTGTCTTCTTATTCTGCCACTGTGAATGCTTATACTATTTGTTCAAATTGCCGTCAATACTGATTTATACTTCTGCTATTATTTCCTTTTAGAACAGCGTTCCTTATAGCATCAATACATTTAGAATTGTTGTATATGTTGGGATGGCTATTATCGACTATAATACTTATGGATTTTGCCAAAATGTCCTGCGAGATCTCCTCTTGCCATTAGTTACTCCGCTTGTATTGAATTTACATTAGTGCTGAACTATGATATTTAACAATTGGCTGCCACACCATAAGTTCGTGCAATCTCCCTTAGCTGATGTCCCTGCCAAACCTTTTAATTCAATACAGCCATGAGATCCAATTATTATTATTCAAATGTTACCATTGTTGTTATTTAAATACAAATATTAGAGCCGTAGATGATTCTTTAAATTTATCTCATAATATACATAAACTTCCATTTGAAAGTCATGTACTACTTATCAATATCCTTGTTATTACTTCAAACTTTGTGGATTCTTTGTATGCAAATAAACCTATTCACATATACCTACACACATGAGTTTGCATGTACACATACACATATATTACTCATATGCACTTATACTCATACATTATAAAGTGGGGGTTTTGTGTCATAATTTCTTTATTTTGCAAATTTTTGCATATGTTTTGATAGATAAAGTCAAATACGATACACATATGCAAACATTTGTAACTATACTTAACATAAAATATAGAAAACCCAACTAGATTTTGTTTATGTTGCCAATTATTATCAACTTTTCAATTTTTGCTCCATAAATATGCTTGATGTTACCAAAACTTTGCTGAATCAAATGCTATTGATCCTTGCATTAAATATTGTTATCCTTTTAAAATTCTGAATTAATGATGTTGTACTTTACAAATGTGATCAAATGTTGCCATTCAATGCTGCCATTTTAGTAAGAATCAAATGTTGCCATTCAATGCTGCTATCTACTTATAAAATCAAACTGCTGCCATTTACTTTATGAAATCAAAATGCTGCCATGTATATATATTAATCATATGCTGCCATCTTTTGTTCTTATATGAGATCAAATGATCAAATGCTACCATCTATCATGTGAAAGATCATATGTTACAATCAACTGTGTAAGAGAATAAAATGTTACTATCAATTGAGGATAAGATCATATTGCTACCATTAATTATATAAGTGAATCTATTACTGCCATTTAGTTATGAGATCTAAGTGATGCCATGTAAGCAAAATCAAATGCTGCATATATCTTCCTACAATGAGATGCTATTAAGAAGGTAGAATAATTTAAATAGTAACAAGATTGTGATGTTTATTTAATTACATATTTATACAAATTGCTTGTGATGATGATTCAATGATATATATTTATGTCCCAGTAGAATTTCTTTTATATAGTTGTTGAAAATGCATATTGAAGTGGATAAACTTGCTGAAAAAGCACAAGTCATATATTTTAGATCAGTTATTCATTTGTTTTGTTGCCCTCAATTATTAAGTATCATTGCACGCCTAATTCATAAAATTGTTTGTAATTATTATCATATCTAAGTGATAAGGGCTACTGCCATGAATTGAAAACCAAATGCTATAAGTTGTATTATACAAATGCTAATATAAATTGATATTCTTATTAGAATTGGAAATAGTCCAATAGATTGACTTATATTAGAATTAGAATAGTCAATCGATTGACTTATATTAGAACTGGAAATAGTCAATGGATTGACTATATTAGAACTGGAAATAGTAAATGGATTGACTTATATTAAAACTGGAAATAGTCAATGGATTGACTTATAAATTGATATTCTTATTAGAACTGAAAATAGTCAATAAATTGACTTATATTGATTTTGCAAATGTTTATTTAAACAAATACAAAGGAGATCATGCCAAAAAATTTAGAATTTGAAATCGCATATTTATTGCCTTACTTATTGAAAGACATCATTCTTCCTTATTTCTTTTTATTGTCATATCACAATTTGGATGGCCTATATATGGGCAACCATTATGAATATGAAATCATTAGAATAGAAATCAATAGAAAACAATGGATATCACAAAGACTTACAATACTTTGATACATTTCTTGTGCTGCAAATGCATTGAGCTTAAATCATGATTCATACAAAAAGATTTTATATAATAAACTTTTTAAATAAAAATTTCAGAGGAGTCTATATGGAGGATTTAGTACAACTATCATTTGCCTGGGCAAGGCTATTGGTGTTTCTGGAGACCACATAATTCCTTTGAGGGGGAACATGTGTGCTTATTTTGACCCCACTTACAGATAGGTTGAGTAGACGTACTCAACTCCTCACTTGTTCTGCACCCACAGAACAAAATTTCAAGATAAATAAATCATAATAAACATTTTATATAATATTTCAGAGGGGTCTAGTAGAGGAATTTAGTACAGCTATCATTTGCTTGGGAAAGGCTATTGGTGTATCTGGAGACCACATAATTTTTGAGGGGGGAATGTGTGTGTTTGTCTTGACCCCATATACAGATAAGTTAAGTAGACGTACTCAACTCCTCACGTGTTCTGCGCCCACAGAACAAAAATTATAAGATAAATAAATGATAAATTGCATATTCTCACAATCTCATTGATTGTGAATTACATACTCAGTCTTTAGACTAAAAAGAATTTTCCATGATTAAATCTTTGCTAAATTTATACAGTACAGAATTTCATACAATTTTCTTTCCTAAATTTATATAGTACAGAATTTCATACAATTTCTTTTTATTTAGCATACAAATCTATTTGAACATATTCATGTTTTCTTTCAAATTGTAAATAATTCAAATGCTACTAATACAATTATTACAGGATTGGCAAAAATATTCTAGCATTATGAGCATATTTTCTTACGTATCTTTTTACCATTTTATTGCTTATTGCACCGCTATTTCTTAAATTTGTAATGTGATACCCGCTTAATTAATGTTTAGCCTACTTTTAAAATGTATTCAGACTTTTACAGTCTAGCCACTTTTTCTTTTGGCTATGCCCTACCGTATTTAAAAATCAAAATACGGTAGATCAGGAGCAAGGAGCAGGACCTGCAGTTAAGGAAGAAGCGGAGCAGTAGTTGGAAAAGAAGAATTTATTTTGAGTATTATGTGAGAATAAGTTTATTTATGAACACTATGTAAATTATGAACAAATGGTGATGTTAGTAAACTGTTCTTTCATGTTGATTTAAATTTTCATATTGTAAATAATGAATGTTTGAGTTAGAATATATGAATGTCCTTCTTCTTCTCATAGATCCATATAATATAAGGTAGTATTAAATGTTGAGTTAAAATCTCCTAATTCAATATTTAATACTACCGTAACACTAATTGTTAGATTATAAATAAATTAAATAGCGAGGTGTTACAGCTCCGAATCTCACCGTTAACATATCCTATGTGTGCTACGCATCACACCGCTAATGATATGTTATGCTTGTGCAAATCATGTTATGCTAAGAGTTTAAATGAAAAAAGGGAATAAGTGATCAAAACTAGAAAATAAGAAGACATATCTTTTTTTATCATCTAACATATTCTTCAAACATGCACATTAATCTAGGTGTCACACTTCTACAGAACTCTAAATCATAAGAGTTATATAGTTCAGATCCTAATTAAGCTTGAATCAATAGATTTCATGATTATACAGTGGAATTAACCTAATTCATCATATGTTAAGAGTGCATACATAAAATTAGTATGTTCTAAGAGTGGTGTAATTGAACATTTAGATTATTTAACTACACTTATCTCTACACAGGGATAGCGAACATACATCCATTCAAAGTTTGTTCTTCCAAATTAAGGTGTCCAAAACCTAACTTATAACATACTTAGGGATTGAGATGTTTATCCTGAATTGAATTGCACTTATCTAATTATCTAAGGTAAGACTAAAACTCTACATTTCTACATAGGGCAAATCAAATAATTCCTTAGCTAACTACTAACTAAAGTTAGATTATAACTAGTTCTAAGAAAATAATTTCTATTTAATATACTCAAATGTAATTAGTTCCAACACTAAGCTCCAAGGAATTGATATCTAAGTCTTTCAATTTGCACATATTACCATAAGAGTATATGTTCAATCTAATTTGTATTTGGGTATTACTACCATAGAAATATAGGGTTCATCCTTAGGTTTTGTACAGAAATCTAGGATTCTACCTCAAAATATCACTAAAAGGTACCCTACCTTAATAATTTAGCTAGACTAATGGTCCACTAATCATTATGTTTTACTTTCCATTTAGAGCTACTTCTAAGGTTATGAAACAACAATCAAGATAGATCTTAACTTATGCAAGAGTGCATGCAATTCATGTTTACTAAATGGAGTTGAAAGATAAAATCAAGAATACAAATCCTTTTTATCTTATTTCCATGAGTTAATATTCAAATCCATAAAATAAATCATTAATTCTAGAATTTGGTTGTTTAATCAATCAACATCTTTTATTAAATGATCAAGTAACATAGAGCACGGTAATTCTCTGATTTAGGAGAAAAATCATCAAAATATAAGGTTTAGCACTTTGGTCTTAATCATACTTATTGTGGTGCCCCGATCCTTAAGCTCATAATCATTAGGCTAATGAGTGGAGAGTCACTTTGGCAAATCCCTCACTTATCATTGGATTAGGTAAGATCCACAATCCAATAATAGGATAAGGATGTGCACAGAATATTTATGAAAATTAGTCACTAAGTCTAACATACATACATAGTGTGGAAGAGAAAAGAAATAAACATTACATCCATTCACCATACATCAAGTAAGAAATACTAATATAGCTCAGCAAATAATAATATGCATAAAGTAAACACAGTCACGAGTACCTGTATTATTACAACATTTTAATTAAAGTTTAGATAATGAAATAAAAATACTCTCATCCTCATAATGAATATAAAAGCAACTATATATCCTCTGCTCCAAGCTGCTGTGCCCCCTCTATGTATGGCACCTCCTCAGGCGCTGGTTCCCTAAACTGCTCAATATCTGACATTGTCAGTTTCACAATGCCAGGGCCCCAGCCGTAAAAGAAAAATCTTATTAGACAAAATATCTAAGTACATTTTAGGCAAGTAATTTATTAAGCATTTATTAATATCACCATTTTATTCTAACAACATGAAACATCTATTTAGCATGGGAGCAAGTAAGCATACAAGGGAAGCATGTTAAGTTATAGATGCAATGTTTATAACTAAGCAAGAATTGAGGTAAAAGTATACCTCAAGTAAATTAAATAAGGTAGGGCATACGTATGTAATACAGTAATTAAAAGTACTGAAAGAAAAGTCTAAACCTAAATATGCTGATGATCATATAACATATGCTGATTTAAAACATAAATTTGAAAATGGCACGTATAATATGAGCAGCAAAGTCTAGCATCATATACATGTATCTATGTAAGTGAGCAGGTAAAATAATATAACTACAGCTGACTGAAATAGCATGCATCAATAAAATAATAAACAGTAAGCTGAACTAAAAAGAATATAAAATTGCCATATCCAAAGAATTGGCCAATCCATCCCAATATATTCTCATGGCCTTTATGGGCTAGGGTGGACATAATATAACAACATAATATTGTATGACTAAAGAGGCAGATTGTAGTATGCAAATATCTTTTAGTTATTTTACTTTTGTTTCTGTGAATAATTTTAGAAATAGCTGAGGATTCATACACATCTGCTAGATTAAATGGGTCCCAAGCTTAACATACTCTCCTCAATAAGTGGTGTTAAGCATCCTAATCTCTCCTTACCCCTATTTATTGGAGTAATGTGCACCATAATCCATCATGAACTGAACCCAACTGCAAATGTTTTTCTAATATTCTTAGTTTTCATTTTCATGCAATAATGTTTTCTTATATGACATGTTCAAGAAAAAATAATCACAAAATTCAAGGAATGCGTAGCACAATATCAAGTAGTAAGCACGAGACTCTACTAAATAAGGTGATATCATTTATTATCTAATTTAGCCATTCTAACTATTCTAAGTTACACAAGTTCAGGATCTCCAATTTCTACTATCGAGTGTAACCTAGAAGCATGACCTTATAAGTTAAAAGGATTAGAACTGATCAGGTTCTAATCTAAATCAAGCAAGTATGACTACATGTTGAATTAATAAATCATAATGTCCTAATTTGATGAATTCACACATTCTATCTAAGATTTGATCAAAATCTACTAAACTATAGATTATGGATTAAACACCATGAGATTGGGCTTAATCACACAATCCAAAAGGGTAAGACATGAGATCTAGGTTTCAATCTAAAAGTGATCTATTGATTAAGGTAAATCCTATTAAGTAAATCAAACTTAATAGGATGAATCTCCTATCTTGAATCTTGAGTTAAAATACAAAATAATCTAAATAAGTTATAAAAATCTAGTAACTAATAAAAACCAATGATTCATTCATTGAATAACCCACTTATCTAATGAATGAAATCTAACTTATGAGCTAGTCCTAGTCTTAGGAATAATCCTAATGTGAGGTGTAAGGTCCTAAGAAAAAACTTCGAGAAAGATTTATCAAATTTCCCAAATTTGATCTAATAACTGATTTTGACACTTAGAATTACACTATTACAATTTCTAATATTAGTTGTAGTGACTTAGAAGATAATCTAGGGTTTAAAGACGCTTAACCTAGATTTTGGGCAAAATGACACTTTTGCCCTTATTTTAGGATCCAAAAAGTGACTTTTTTATTTAGGGCTCCATATTTGAATTTCTAACTGCCAAATGGTTCCTTACTGTCTAAAATGAAGATAGACAGTAAGTACGCTCAATTTGGATAAGAAACGGGTCCTACAAGTTCAAACTAAGGTTTTTGACCTGAGGGGCATTTTAATAATTTACTCCTATTGGAATCTAAAATTTTGTGCAGTTTACTGTTTGGTTACTATTCAAAGATTCCATAGACTCTAAAACACTGCATTCTAAGGTCAAATGACTAAGTTATAGCTGTTTCAATTTCTAAGAGCAATTTGGTAATTTTATCGGTCAATGGGGACAAAAACTGAACTTTTCCATTTGAAGTTTAATTTTAGTAAACTCAGTTTCTATAGCTTCCTTATAATATACTTAGTGTGTTGATAGGGAGTAAACCCAATTTGGACTTCAAATGGTCAGGTTATGGCTTAACTAAGGTTAGGGGTATTTTGGTCATTTTCTAACTTTTTAAAGCTCAGATCCTAAATATTATTTTAGTTTATTGATGATATTGAAATTCTAAACTAGTTAGCATTTTGAATTTCTGAATTTTGAGTTGAATTGACCAAGTTATGTTCAATTGAAGTTTAAAGGCATTTTGGTTATTTTTAGGGTAGGGTCCTAAATGTTACTTTTTAAACTAAGTTTCAAATATGGAAACTAATACTTTTATAGTGATGGAGTTGTTCTCCTGAGCATTTTAAGATCCATATTGTCTATGTTTGAATAACTAGGTTAAAAGTTATGAGGGTTTGTTTATGTCATAAAATTATACTACATTATACGTAATCCGAAACTAATTTTTGAATTACGTCGTTTGACTCATTTTATTTTTTTGAGTAAAATGAGACCTATATTGACTATGTTTGGACCATTGTACAAAGAGTTAATAAACTTTAAAATTTTTGAATTAAATAATTCAAATTAAATAAATTTTACTATTCATTTATTCAATTTGAATTAATTTACTATTTATACTTATAGTTAAAACAAAATTACTGTAATTATTAATTAATTTATTAACTATCCTTAATCATTAATTTATAATTAATTTATAATTAATTATTATTTATTCTATTATTCAATTAATGAAATATAATAATCATCAATTTAAATTATCATAATATTAATTTACTGTTCAAAATTATTAATTAGATTACTAATTACTGTTAATCATATTAATTAACTAATTAATAATTAATTACTGTTAATCATATTAAATAATTAATTAATTTCTGTTTATTATTTAATAATAAATTAATTACTGTTAAATTAAATATATTATAAGTTAAAAAATTTTTGTTACGGTTTTACTTATTATTTAATTAAACCTAATAAAATTAATCATTATTAACTAATTACTATTTGATAAACTAAATCAAATTAATTTACAGAATTAGCATTACTGCTCAATTTAATTAACCTGATAAATCTACTAATTAATTATTAGCCACATTGTTACTGGATTATATCCCTAAATATACTTATGTAATCTACTCAAATATATATGTATATATATGTTTAAGTTCTAGTTTATAAAGTTATGCATATGTACTTTTATATAAATATATAATTATATAAATATATTTAACCTAATATGTCTGCAGGAAAGGACAGCGGGACCCACGAGATGCCACATGGCGGAATGACAATGGTTGGCGCACTGCAGGTGGGCCCAGAGCGCCACGTGGCAGCGCGTGGCTGGTGAGTGGTGGCAGTGGGGCCCACGCAGACGTAGGCAGGTCGGGCGCCAATACGCGCGTGCCACGCTTCCTGCAGTGCGGAACACGAAGCCCGGCCCGAGACGAAACATAGCCTTCCTCGACGGGCATCGGGACCGCGCGGCTAGGGCACGCCGGATCGCGAGCATCCCAGCTTCACCGTGGGCTAGTTCACACGGCCGAGGGTAGGTCTCGGTGAGACATACCCAACCATGGCTGAGATGATGCCAGAGGAAGCCGGGCTCGCGAGAATACCTCAGACCTATGAAGACACCTTGCGAACGGCATGCGAGTCAACCACTAAACAACGAATCAATCGATCCGTTTCTTGATCGACTAATTGCTACGGCTAATTGACATGCATGAATCATTCATTCAGAGCGATTGCATAGCATGAAACAGAGCAGGGAAGTGGGTGATACCTGGATCGGTCGATCGGGTCTTCTGGATTTTGGCACGGGCTTGCGGCGACTACTCTCGGTTCTAACCGTGACCCCGAGTATCGAGGAGGTCTTTAGGGACACTCGGACGGAGCGGTCGAGGGCGGGGAGCAAGCCAGCAGGCCAAGGTGGTGGCGGACGCACCGCGTCTTGACAGGGTGGAGAAGGCGAGGAAGAAAGCGTCGGACGACAGGAGCAGAAAATTAACGGCGTGGTAGATGGCGCCGTTAACAGGGATTAAAATATTAATAATAATAGTATTTAATTCCTATTAATTTTCCTAATTAAAATTAGCCGCTTAAATGTGCTTAGAAAAATTTCAAATATTCCCTCCTAGCTAAGAGGGGTGAGGAACGCAATGGTAAAGTTGGATTTTCGATCTGACGAGTATTTTATATTTTCCCAATTTTCGGGGTATTCAAATATTATTAAAATATTCGTCGAAATTTTGACGACTTCCGATTGACACGAAAATATCACCCCTAGTTAATTTGGGGGCAATGAGCTTAATGGCGTAGTCCGTTTTTTAATTTGAGGTCAATTTCTAGGGTTTTTGGTTTTCCCAAAAATTAGTATTTGATCTATTTGACTCATAATTTGAACTAGGTCTCAGAGTTTGACTCATAATGACTTGATTAACACTTAGGATCAAGATTATGACTGAGATTAGTCCTAATTGACTAGGGTAATAACTTGGGTTATTACAGGCTCCCCCACTAAAAAATGATGTCGTCCTCGACTTCACTTAAGTAGGAAGAAAAAGCATGAGTGAGTTTTATAAGGCAAGAATGAGAACGAAGAGAATTGTTTGGGTTCACCATTTAGAATCCAAAACTTAAGGTCTAAGGTTAGACCATTGGAATCCTACATCAAAACTAGGTTTAGAGAATGTTACTACTTAGTCATTACTTAGTATAGATGGCAGTGAATGGAAAGAAAGGTTAACATCCAACTAGGTTGTACGAAACCTCCAAAATTTAAGGATTAAATACTAAGTCATAATATATGACTCAGCACTATAGGTTAGGACTATCACTTAGCAGGTGATATCACATACTAGGCATAGGATAACTTTAAGGATCAAGGATCCTTGTGGTTCTATACTTAAGTGATATTCATCACTTAAGGATTTAAGGCAAAAATAGCTAAGTCACTACAAGACTTAGCAAAAATTAAGAAATGCTAGGATTCTATAAAAATCCAAGGAGTTGGGCACCAAAGAACTAGAGTTCTTTGACTACTTATCCTAATGAGAGTTAGGATGACAAACTAGTTGAAGGACCACTTGTTAGACTAAGTCTAATAAAGAAGCCCATGAATTTTATATAAATTCCTGCTTAGGAAATAGGGTTGAGATGAACTAATCATATAAATTATTCCAAACTGGATTTGAACTGATAAGTGACATTCACCTCTTACTAAGGGTTTGATCGATACCCAATTAGGACACTTAGCCTTGAGGTTAAGAAGGATTTAGGACATTAAGTCCCACATGATGACTTAACATCCAGGATTCAAGAGTTTATTAGAAGGCCATTAACACAAGTCATGTACCATGGCTTGGCTAAGGCAAGGAGCTCACTCATCCATAAGGATAAGTGTTAGGAAGCCTAGCAGGGACCTATGCTATAACCATAAGTCTTAATCTATGACTCTGATCAAGACTTTAGGACAAGTGCTAACATATAAGTCACACCTGTGGCTCAGATCAATAAGGACTTACAGGTTAAAATTATCCTAGTCTGATGGAGAGCTCATTCCCAGGGAACAAATAATAAATGCTGGAGTCACATCATGGTCCAGGCATTCATTAATGGTTGAACTTAAGCTGCTTGAGAATGAGAATTTCTTATTCTATAGGAATAAGTTCTTTCACAACTCAACTACTAAAATTAAGTGACACTTATCACTTAAGATGGGATCACCATCCAATTAGGATGGGCAAAGGGAATATTAAGCCATCCCATTAAGCCACCATAAGTGACTCAATTAAGAAGGGTTCCCAAGGGTATCTAAGAATTGTAATTCCGAAATTAGAATTCGAGCGCTTTACAACTAAAAGGAGAGGTTAGGCTGTTAAAGAACACATATTCTTTGACTTAGCAAGGATTCTATAATTAAAGCTAGCTAATACTTTGTTATTAGATCAAGTCTAAAGAAGTAGGCTTACTACACTTATGAGTTTATAAACATGGGCTAGAATAATCTAGCCACAAAGTGAGCTCACACTAGGAAGGGCTAGGACAGGCCAATCAAAAGGTCAATTCCAAGCCAAGGCTCCTATTGTTGGCAAGGTAATCAACCTTACTTGATGAATAATGCTAAGTTAGAGAGGGTGAGTACCAGTTGGAATAGTCAACTTCAAAGGAGATGGAAGTCCAATACATCGAGTCACATAAATATGACTCAATGTCGAAAGGAATAATTGATTCATAATGAATCAAGATGATGGGTTTCTCATACAATTAGGATGATGCACTAGAATGCAATTTACAAAGCTACTATCAAGTCATGAACCATGACTTGATCAATTACGGTTCCATGGTGATGACTTTCCATTTCAAAATAATATGGAAGGTACTTACTCCAACAAAATAAGGTGTTGGAGATCTAATGAAATGCTAAGCTAGCATCTTTAATCCATAATTATGACTTGCCTAATAATAGACTCGATAGTTCAGTTTAGCCTAAAGAGTGAGAGGTCATTTACCCAATTGGGTAGGTCACAACTCAGAAGAGGAATTGTTGTTATAAGTCACAAAAGCATGACTTAGTATCTAAGATTTGATTAACTAAGCTTTGAATAAGTAATTATCCAATCAACAATATGACATCCTAGTGTAGTATTAGATTCATAAGTAAGATTAAAGGGTGATTAAGAATAAGAATTAATAATGGAGTGATGATAAAACTTAAATGCTGAAAATAATTAGACAATTGAATATGTGTACCTGAATCAACAGCGCTGCCTCTGGCCACACCTAGTGGTGCAAGGGTGTAACAACCCTAGCTGTTACCATAATTAAGTTTTGATTAATTAAGCTAAACTAAGTCCTAATTTTGATTCCATTAGACTCAATGGGTCAATTAAACCTAACCCTAGAAGTTTGAAATCAATCGGAGCTAAATTGAGAATTTTGGTATTTTTGCCTATTTTTGAGCCCTAGAAAATACCTAAATTTATTTGATCTCCAAATTAAAATTTGATTTCATTTTTGAGTTCCTCATGCCCTAATTAGCTTAGGGTGATTTTTTGGGAATTGGAGTTCATTTAGTCCTAAATTGAATTTAGGAAATTTTTAGAATTTAAGTAATTAATTTAGAGTATTTAATTTATTTAAATAATTAAATAATTAATTTATAAATGTGGGATTTGCTTTCGGGACCGCGGCAGAACCGCTGCGGGGTCTCGACAGTGTGGCAGCGTATCCACCGTATGGATGCTTAAGCACGCATCCTAACGCACCTAATCCTACGGCTCGTATCATCTGTGTCGTGATCTAATCCTATCCGCTCGATCAACATCTCCCATCCAACGCTCAAGATCTAATCCGCAGTTCTGTTAATCAGGAGCCGCATTAGATTGTCAAACCATAACAGCCGCATGATCAAACGGCTGTCGAGGACTACACGGTATTCA
The DNA here is from genome assembly GCA_016760335.1 of Gastrodia elata. NCBI lineage: Eukaryota > Viridiplantae > Streptophyta > Magnoliopsida > Asparagales > Orchidaceae > Gastrodia > Gastrodia elata. The sequence continues at coordinate 46,843,809 of CM028671.1, read as the reverse complement.
CCTTCGTCTTCCTCCCGATCTCTCCCACACGTGCTGGTCCCCCGATAGCCAGATCCTTCTCCAGCCCCATAGCAGTACGGGAAATTATCCCGTTCTTCCTCCTTTGCCTTTCGGTGCAATAGTCTGTCCGCAATGCTCTCCCCATTCTGCCCCCAGACAGTTAAACCCATCCTGTCCCTCGGGCTGAACCACACGCTTGTGCCCGAGCCTCAGCTTTCACCCCTATGCATCCCTCGACCCATAAATACCTCCTGGGAATCACAGTGAGTCCCTTTGCTCACTGTGATCCCCTAATTCACAGCTGCTTTCCCCTGAAGCTCTCGACAATCCCGGTGACTGGACCTGCTGCGTACAGCTGATAGAGGGCGAGGTCTGGCATTCAGACCCCCTGTGTAGCTACTGAGACTGCTTGGAGAGTTCCTAAGCTAGCCGTTTCCTCTCTATCATAGCCATTCCTTAGTCCTTAGGTGCAGCCTCCGATCCCTTTTCCTCTATCAAGCTAGTTTCAGCTTGACTCGCACTTAATTGACCCTAGATGCTGTGATAAGACCTCATCTTAGCTCCCTAGTAAGCGTCTAAGTCCTCTGGTAGAGACTGGCAGTGGACCAGATGGCGTAGTCTCATTTGAGTGTGCACTGGCAGCCGATCTTTAAAATGCTAGAATGCTGCCATTTTCCCATGGCTACGAGCCCTATCTTGCACCTCTAAAGCCTCCTGAAGAAATTGCAAAGTAATTGCAATCATTGGGCTTGATCTGATCGATCAATATGACTGGGATCGATCGACTCAGGGTGAGCCTACGTCTGTGAATGTGAAATGCCATGAGTAGCACCCCATTGATTCCTCCATGCTTGGGACTAAGTTAGATGCCCAATTGATACTCCTTTGATCCCTGAACATATAGGTATAGAGCTCAGCTTGTATCATTAGCTATGTGAGGAGAATTCGATCCTCACAGGTGCACCTTAAGAGGACGTCTCAGACAAGTAGCACCCCGGCGATCCAGCGCACCCCAGATGAGGATTTTGGGTTCAGTCAATGCATTTTGCACTCCTGAAGGTGTAGCCATTGAGTTCTAGGTGAGGCATGGCCTGTGCATGGTGACTTGATCGAAGGAAGCTAACCATAATCATCCCTTCAGTCAGGTTTTCCCCGCGAGAAGATGAATAGTGTCGGGTCGGGCTGCACCCCGTTCGTGCCTTTTTGTTTTGGGCCACGGCTTATTTTAATAATATTGAATTTAATTTTTAATGATTATTGTATCTTATAACATTAGAACAACCTTTCATTAAGATCTTAGTTTTTGAATCCTTCATCTTATAAGGTATTGCTCATTTAGATTATGTTTGAGTGTGAACCCTAGATCGTTATTAGGATACTACCTTCGATTCAAGATTTGAACACTAATATGGACTTTAAGTCCAGAATCCTTAATCTTGATTTACTTAAATTATGATTTGGGGTATGAGAGGAATATAATAATAATGAAGTCATTGATTCATTAACTTTAATCTTTATAGTCGTCATATGATTATGAATTAGAACTTATTAAGTTCTAATATTAACATTAAGGTCGTGAAACTGGGATTATACTCGATAGCTGGATATTGGAGATTCTTAGCTTGTATCTTCTTAGAATAGTTAGTTGGATAGATTAGACAATAACATATATCACATAAATTTAGATTGAGTCTCTTGCTTACTTTGACTTTGATTGCTTTGCACACCTTGAATATTGAGCCTCGTTCTTTGAGCATAATAGGTAAACTTAAGATATGGAAGATACATCCTAAGATAGTATTTGAAAGGCATAGCATTCATTCAGTTCTTTCAGTGCTTTCAGTTAGTAGAGTATGTCCTTGCTTAGTCTGCCTCTTCAGTTCTAGTTTTTTTATAGAATAGACTCGGACCTAGCTCTGTGGATATCTAGGATGGATACATATTTTATTCTATAATATCAACTCGGATCTAGCTCTGCAGATGCCTAGGATGGATACATGTTGAACTTTCAGTTCAGAGGTCTAGTATGGTATGTTTCTATTATGGCAGTACTATGTCTTATGCTTACTTCTACTTCAGTTTAGTTTTCAATATTTGTTTTACTTTTCCACATGCTTCAGTGGCCTTTCTTTTAGTGCTTGACTTGCTTTGCCACATGTCTCAGTGGCTTTACTTTTGCTCATTCATGTACTTAGTTTACTTTTGCCACATGCCTTAGTGGTCTTTTTCATATTAAGCTACATACCTGTACAAATACTCTTATTGTTTAATATTAAATAGGATGTTTAGGATGCTAGAATTATATGTTATTTCAGCACTTGTGTTCTTTATATACTCAGCATGTATCCATGTGATCATAAGTACATTAGTATCAGATTTATTTCAGTTATTGCATTTATTTTGCTTTTAGCCTCACCTTGTTTAATTACTGCTTTATATGTTATTCTTACATACTTGTTGATTAGCTATAAATGATTAGTTTATAGCTATTCCGTTCATTGTAGCTTGTAGCACCTTATAAAGCTTGCATGTTTAAAACCTTTAAATGTGATATCTTAAATATTCAGTTCACTTAATTAGCCGAAAGTGTACTTAGACAATTGTCTAAGTATAACCTTTTTCTTTTGTTGGTTGGGGCCTTGGCATTTGTGATACCGACAAATGTCAGATTTGGAGTTGTTCGTAGGCAGTACTGCAGGAGAGGAGTCGGTGCAGGAAAAGGATCTTCCTACTGCAATTTAGTTAGATTCACTTTCTTGCAGTGAGGTTTTGAGAGATCTTTACTTTCATTTAATACAGTTTATAATAATTAAACTATTGATGTATTTACTTTTCTGCATTTAATTTGAGTTACTGTTTCTCTTACTCTCTTGTACTATATTGTGATATAGATGTTATATTATACTATTTATTGCATCCGCCACTTTGATTTGTATTGATGTATGCTCACAGTTCCAGTTAATAAGTCATTGGCTTACGACAGGTTGGGTCCTACTTGACTTAACTTAAGTTGGGGATTTGCCACTATTTGAGCACTGTACTCCCCGCGATTATACTAATATCGGTATTAGTGTCACCGCGGGAAAGTACGGGGCCCCACAGTTGGTATCAGAGAACATCATATGGTGTCAGAATGGGATCTATAATTCCTTTCTACCTAATGGCCTATTCCTTTGAAGTACAAACATCAAGACATAACATTTACAATATAGTACTATTAGTAACTCTCTGAAAATATAGAATGAAAATACTAATATCTTAAATATCTAGTCATCTATAGCTAACCAAAAGCCAATATATTCTACTACTAGGATCAAATGGATCATGAAGGGTCTGACTTGGAATATTATCTACAGGCCTTTGAGTTGGCTTGGAGTTATAGTTTCAAATTGAGACAAGAGAGTAAATGACAAATCATTTTGCTCAAGGAGGTCGCCCTATTGCTAACTACGAAAGGGAATTTCGTAGGTTGATTCATTTTGCTCCAGAAATTACCCACTTCGAATCAGCTAAGTTCCATCGCTCAGTGGACTTTGAAATTCACTGAAAGATCAGATTGTTCCACTTTGCCTGACTAGCTTCTTTGAACTAGTAGAGATAGCTAAGGTGATTGAGCATCATCACTCAAAAAAAGATCTCAAGCAAAAGGTGCAATCAACTCCTAACCAGCATGAAGCCTTCAAGAGGCACAGACCTAACTCTGTAAAGGTCTATCAACTGGAAGCTGCACCCCTTGCTGAGCTAATTTAAGGCTGTAATAGGCCTCACCCTTATGGCAAGTGTTACCACTTCAGCCATAAGTGCTTCAATTGTGGATGACCAGGCCACAGGTTCTATCACTATACACATACAGAAATAGTGGATGGAGTTTCGATGAAGCCATCTAAACAGAACCAAGTGTTCATAGCAACTCCAATGAATAAGAGAGAACCAAATTTGGCAATAATGCCAGCACTTACACCTGAAGTTGCTCCAGAACAGCCCTCAGCTCCTAAGTCCCAGAATAATCCCTGGAGGCAGGTAAGCAACCGTCTTGTCGGTCCTGCATGAGTCTATGATTTAACACCTCTGGAAGCCACAGAAGACAATAATGTGGTTTCAAGTACACATTTTTGGACTTTTCTTTTGTTAATTGCATTCATGTAACTTAGTTATTGCAATTTGTTAATACGATTCGTATTAATAAATTAGGCACACTTTATTTTAATGACCAGCCTTGCAATGTGTTTTTTAATACTGGTGCTAGTCATTCATTTATTTCTAAACATTTTGCCAACATCCTTAAACCACACTCGCACAACTTAGTAAGATCTTTGAGTGTTGGACTTCCATCTGGAGCCCAACTAAGTGCTCATAAGTTTTGTAATGTTAAAATTCCATTAAATGGGCAGGAGTGTAACTCAAACTAAATAAAGTTACCATAAAGAATAAATACTTATTGCCTAGAATTGATGATTTATTCGACCAGTTATCTGGAACTGTCATATTCCCTAAGATTGACTTAAGGTCTGGATATCATCAATTGCGAGTAAAAGAAGATGATGTAGGAAAAACTACTTTCCGTACTTGCTATGGTCATTTTGAATTCTTAGTGATGTCTTTTAGACTCACCAATGCGCTGTCAATCTTCATGGATTTGATGCAGCGAGTTTTAAAGCCATATTTAGACAAATCTGTAATCATATTTATCAACGATATCTTCATTTATTCTGGAACCTTAAAAGATCATGAAGAACATCTAAGGTTAGTATTGAAAGCTCTGCCTAAACATCAATTATATGCCAAGTTTTGCAAATACAAATTTTGGCTCAAGTCCATTGCATTCTTTAGACATGTAGTTGATGCCCATGGTATTCGTGTAGATCAAAATAAAGTAAGCGCTATTCAGGACTGGATTCAACCTAAGACAGTAATAGATATTAGAAGTTTCTTGGGATTGGCCAGATATTACAGGAAGTTTGTTAAGAGCTTTTCCCAGATCGCTTCGCCTTTGACTAAGTTAACTCAAAAAGCCATTCCATTCATTTGGAGCCCGGAATGCAAGGAAGCATTCCAAACCTTGAAGGATACACTCTCTACTACTCCAGTACATGTTCTGCCCAAGGAAGGATTGAACTACTAAGTATACACCAATGCCTCTGGAATTAGACTAAGTTGTATGTTAATGCAAGAGGGTAAGGTAATCACTTACACCTCTCGACAGTTAAAACCCCACGAGAAAAATTATCCAGTTTATGATTTTGAACTTGCAGCTGTAATCTTTGCTCTAAGAAATTGGCGACACTATTTATATGGAGTTCAGTGTTCAATTTTCACTGATCATCAATGTTTAAAGTATATCTTCACCCAAAGAGAGCTGAATTATCATCAAAGGAGATGGTTAGAACTCATCAGTGATTATGATCTGAGCATTCAGTATCATCCAGGGAAAGCAAATGTTGTGGCGATGCTCTTAGCCAACATGCTACTTTATCTTCCATAATCGCCTCCAGTTATTTAGAACAAGAATTTCGTAAGCTAGAGATTTCTCCAGTCAGTTGTGATATGCTAAGTTCTGTTCTAGCAAATATCAATGTGGAACAAACATTCCACAGAGATGTCTCTATCTCGCAAACCAAAGATGATGATTATCGGAAATTCAAAGCAGATATTGAAAGTGGTCATCATCATGAATTGCAAATGCACAATGGCGTAATATATCAAAGTAATAGTTTGTGGATATCTAAATCCATGAACCGTGAAGTGGTGATTGAAGGTCATAATTATAGATATCACATTCACCCAGGCAGTACCAAGATGTACCAGGATTTAAAATAATCATTTTGGTGGCCCGGTATGATGAAGGATGTAGCCGATTTTATGGCTAAGTGTCATGCCTGCAATTTGGTAAATGCCGAGCACCAAAGACCTGGTGGTCTTCTGCACCCATTAGAAATTCTTGAATAGAAATGGTTTAATATATCTATGAATTTCTTCATGGGATTGCCTCGTGCAAAATCTGGTGCCGATGCAATCTGGGTTATAGTAGATCGTTTAACAAAATCAACGCACCTTCTTCCTATCCGTCAGACTGACTCTATGGAGAAGCTAACAGAGCTTTATATCAAGGAAATTGTCAAACTGCATGGTATTTTAAAATCAATCGTATCCGACAGAGATAGCAGATTCACTTCTAAGTTTTGGCAAGATGTGCATCAAGATCTGGGTACTACTCTACCTATGAGTATGGTTTTTCATCCTCAAACGGATGGTCAGACTGAAAGAGTGAATCAAGTTCTAGAGGATTTGCTTAGGCTTTGTGTTCTTGATTTTGCTAGTTCCTGGGAATATCATATTCCATTAGTGGAGTTTGCCTACAATAACAGTTTCCAAGCCAGTATTAAAATGGCTCCTTATGAGGCGTTGTATGGTAGAAAATGCAGCACTCCGCTAGCTTGGTCAGAAACAGGAAGCATTCAACTTTTTGGTTCAGAATTAGTTGAAGAACTATTATGAAGATCCAATTAATTCAGCAGAGAATTCATTCAGCTCAAGATCATTAGAGCAAGTATCATGATGCTCATCATCGTCTCTTAGAATTTAACATTGGTGATTCTGCTTATTTGAAGGTCAGTCCAATGAAGGGTGTCTACAGATTCGATGTAGCAGGGAAACTCAGTCCCCGCTATGTTGGGCCTTTTGAGATTTCGGCCAAAGTAGGATCATCTACCTGTAGGTTGAATCTTCTTGATGACTTTGCAGCGGTCCACAATGTATTCCATGTATCATCATTAAGGAGATGTCTCAGAGACCCTTCTCTTCTCATTCAACTTTCAGCAGTAGAAATTTAACCTAATCTTTCTTATGCTAAAGAACCGATCAAAGTCTTAGCTCGTGATCAGAAATAGCTAAGAAATCGATCAATTCCTATGGTCAAGGTCAGTGGAAGAATCGATCTTTGGAAGAATCTACTTGGGAGGAAGAAGTGGATATGCGCAATAAATATCCATAATTTTTTGCAAGTCCAGGTACTGTTCTTTTCTTTCTTATCTATTCCATTTAAATTTTAGTCCTTATAGTACTTTCTTCACTAAGCAATGTCGGGGACGACAACATTCTTAAGTGGGGGTGTTTGTAACAACCCTAGTTGTTATCACAGCTAAGTTCAGATTAATTAAGTTAAATTAAGTCCTAATTTTAATTCCATTAGACTCAATGGGATAATTAAACTTAACCCTAGAAGTTTGAAATCAATCGGAGCTAAATTGAGAATTTTGGTATTTTTGCTTATTTTTGAGCCCTAGAAAATACCTAAATTTATTTGATCTCCAAATTAAAATCTGATTTCATTTTTGAGTTCCTCATGCCCTAGTTAGCTAAGGGTAAGTTCTTAAAAATCCTTAAGTAAGCTCTTAAGATCTTAAGTGATCTCATAAAGGACTTAGCTTAAATTAATATTAATGTTAAAGTTTCTAATCCTATATCCTACCAAAGCTTGTTTATGAATTATAGCCTCAATGAAAGTATAAGCAAAAGCATTAAAGAACCCTAAACTTAGACTTATTAGTTTAGATATAAAGTGATCAAATCTTAGATCTTAGACTTTAATTCATTCATTTGAATTGAACTACCTTCATTTGGAATTCCTTACTTAATTAACTGTTTAATCCTTTTGAAACCTTCATTATGGGTGTAAGATTGATTTAATCTATAAGAGAATATAATTACATTAAGGACTAAATATAGACCTTAGAGTCTTAGTTCTTAATGATTATTTTATTTTATAACATTAGAACAACCTTTCATTAAGATCTTAGTTTTTGAATCCTTCAGCTTATAAGGTATTGCTCATTTAGATTATGTTTGAGTGTGAACCCTAGATTCTTATTAGGATACTACCATGGATTCAGGATTTGAACACCAAGATGGAGTTTAAGTCCAGAATCCCTAATCTTGATTTACTTAAATCAAGATTTGGGTTAAGAGAGGAAAATAATAATTCATTGATTCATTTACTTTAATCTTTATAGTCGTCATATGATTATGAATTAAAATTTGTTAAGTTCTAATGTTAATATTAAGGTCATGAATCTGGGATTATACTCGATAACTGGATATTGGAGATCCTTAGCTTGTTTCTTCTCAGAATAGTTAGTTGGACAGATTAGACAACAATGGATATCATATAAGTCTAGATTGAATTTCTTGCTTACTTTGACTTTGATTGCTTTGCACACCTTGAATATTGAGCCTCGTTCTTTGAGCATAATAGGTAAACTTAGAATATGGAAGATACATTCTAAGATAGTATTTGAAAAGCATAGAATATAAAAGCAAAATAAAAATACTCTCATCCTCACAATGAATATAAAAGCAACTGTATATCCTCTGCTCCAAGCTGCTGCGCCCCCTCTATGTAAGGCTCCTCCTCAGGTGCTGGTTCCTCAAATTGCTCAATATCTGACATTATCAATTTCACAATGCCATGGCCCCAACCAATATAAGGAAAATCTTATTAGACAAAATGTCTAAGTATATTTTAAGAAAGTAATTCATTAAGCATTTATTAATATAACCATTTTATTCTAACAATATGAAACATCTATCTAGCATGGGATCAAGTAAGCATACAAGGGAAGCATGATAAGTTATAAATGCAATGTTTATAACTAAGCAATAATTGAGGCAAAAGCATAGCTTAGGTAAACTAAACAAGGTAGGGCATACTTATATAATACAGTAAGTAAAAGTACTGAAAGAAAAGTTTAAACCTAAATATGCTGATGATCATATGACATATGCTGATTTAAAATGTAAATCTAAAAATGGTACGTATAATATAAGCAGTAAAGTCTAGTATCCTATACATGTATCTATACAAGTGAGCAGGTAAGATAATATAACTACAACTGACTGAAATAGCATGCATCAACAATATAATAAACAGTAAGCTGAACTAAAAAGGACGTATAATTGCCATATCAGAAAAAAATGGCCAATCCGACCCAATATATTCCTATAGCTTTTATGGGCTAGGGCGGACATAATATAACAATATAATACTGTATGACTGAAGAGGCAGATAATACTATGTAAATAACTTTTAGTTATTTTACTTTTATTTTTGTGGATAATTTTAGAAATAGCTGAGGAGTCAAGCACGTCTGCAAGACTAAATAGGTCCTAAGCTTAATATACTCTCCTCAATGAGTGGTGTTAAGCATCTTGATCTCTCCTTACCCCTGTGCATTGGAGTAATGTGCACCATAATCCACCATGAACTGAATCCAAATATAAATGCTTTCCTAATATTTTAAGTTTTCATTTTCATGCAACAATATTTTTCTTATATGACATGTTCAAGGAAAAATAATCACAAAATTCAAGGAATGCATAGCACAATATCAAGTAGTAAGCACATGACTCTACTAAACAATGTGATATCATTTGTTATCTAATTTAAATATTCTAACTATTCTAAGTTACACAAGTTCAGGATCTCTAATTCTTACTATCGAGTGTAACCTAGAAGCATGACCTTATAAGTTAAAAGGATTAGAACTGATCAGGTTCTAATCTAAATCAATTAAGTATGACTACATGTTGAATCAATAAATCATAACATCCTTATTTGGTGAATTCAGATGTTCTATCTAAGATCTATCAAAATTTACTAAACTATGGATTATGGATTAAACACCACGAGATTAGGCTTAATCACACAATCTAAAAGGGCAAGACATGAGATCAAGATTTTAGTCTAAAAGTGATCTATTGATTAAGGTAAATCCTATTAAGTAAATCGAACATAATAGGATGAATCTCCTTATCCTAAATCTTGGGTTAAAAGACAAAATAATCAAAATAAGTTGTAAAAATCTAGAAACTAATAAAAACCAAGAATTCATTCAATGAATAACCCACAATTCCAATGAATAAAATCTAACCTATGAGCTAGTCCTAGTCTTATGAATAATCCTAATGTGAGGTGTAAGGTCCTAAGAAAAGACTTAGAGGAAGATTTATCAAGTTTTACAAATTTGATCTAATAATTGATTTTGACACTTAGAATTACTCTATTACCATTCTAATATTAGTTTTAGTGATTTAGAAGATAATCTAGGGTTTAAAGGTGCTTAACTTAGATTAAATGACCATTTTACCCTTACTTTTGGGTTTTAAAAGTGACTTTTTGATTTAGGGCTCCATATTGGAATTTCTTACTACTAAATGGTTCCTTATTGTCTAACATGAAGATAGATAGTAAGTACGCTCAATTTGGATAAGAAACGGGTCATACAGGTCCAAACTAAGGTTTTTAACATAAAGGGAATTTTAATAATTTACTCCTATTGGAATATAAAATTTTGTATAATTTACTGTTGGTTACTATTCAAGAATTCCATAAAGTCCAAGAACACTGCATTCTGAGGTCAAATGACTAAGTTATAGGTGTTTCAATTTCTAAGGGCAATTCGGTAATTTTGTCAGTCAACGAGGACAAAAACTGAACTTTTTCGTTTGAAGTTCAATTTTGAGAAACTCATTTTTTATAGTTTCCCTATAATATACTGAGTGTGTTGACAAGGAGTAAACCCAATTTGGACTTCAAGTGGTCAAATTATGGCTTAACTAAAATTATGGGTATTTTGGTCATTTTTTGATTTTTTTGGGCTCAGATCCTAAATATTATTTCAGTTTATTAATGACATTGAAATTATAAACTTATTAGCACTTTGAATTTCTGAATTTAGAGTTGAATTGACTAGGTTATGGTCAATTAAAGTGTAAAGGCATTTTAGTTATTTTTAGGGTAGGGTCCTAAATGTTACTTTTTAAACTAAACTCCAAATAGGGAAACAAATACTTTTATAGTGATGGAGATGTTCTCCTGAGTATTTTAAAACCCATATTGCCTATATTTAGATAACTAGATTAAAAGTTGTGAGGGTTTGTTTAGGTGCTAAAATGATACTACGTTATACATACCCAGAAACTAATTTTTGAATTATGTCATTTGACTAATTTTATTTTTTTGAGTAAAATGAGACCTATATTGACTATGTTTAGACCATTGTACAAAAAGTTAATAAACTTTAAAGTTTTTGAGTTAAATAATTCAAATTAAATAAATTTTACTATTCATTTATTCAATTTGAATTAATTTACTATTCATACTTATAGTTAAAACAAATTTACTGTAATTATTAATTAATTAATTAACTATCCTTAATCATTAATTTATAATTAATTATTATTTAATTTATTATTCAATTAATTAAATATAATAATCATCAATTTGAATTTTTATGAATATTAATTTACTGTTTACAATTATTAATTAGATTACTAATTACTAGTTATTGTTAATCATATTAATTAATTAATTAATTAATTTCAGTTTATTGTTTAATGATAAATTAATAAATGTTAGATTAAATTTATTATAAGTTAAAAAATTTTTGTTAGTATTTTACTTAATATTTAATTAAACCTAATAAAGTTAATCATTATTAACTAATAACTATTTGATTAACTAAATCAAATTAATTTACAGAATTAGCTTTATTGCTCAATTTAATTAACCTAATAAATCTACTAATTAATTTTTAGCCACATTGTTACTAGATTATATCCCTAAATATACTTATGTAATCAAGCTTATACAGTTATGCATATGTACTTGTATATAAAATATATAATTATATAAATATATTTAACCTAATATGTCAGCATGAAAGGACGACGGGGCTCACGAGAATTCCACATGGCGGAAAGACATTGGCTGGCGCACTGCAGGCGCGCACACAGCGCCCCGTGGCAGCGCATGGCTAGTGAGCGGTGGCAGTGGGCCCCACGCACTCTGCCACGCAGGCGTAGGCAGGCCGCGCGCCAATACGTGCGTGCCCCGCGGCCGGCAGTGCGGAACGCGAAGCGGCGGCCCGATTGAGGCTTTTGGGCCGAGTCTGACCCGGCTCGGCCCGAGACAGAATAGAGCACACGGCCGAGGGACCTCACGGCTAGGACACGCCGGATCGCGGGCTTCCGGCCTCGCCGTGGGCTAGTTCACACGGCCGAGGGTAGGTCTCGGCGAGACCTACCAAACCATGGTTGAGACGACACCGGAGGAAGCTGGGCTCGCGAGAATGCCTCAGACCTAAGAAGACACCTCGCAGATGGCGCGCGAGTCAACCACTGAACTACGAATCGATCGATCCGTTTCCTGATCGACTAATTGCCACGGCTAATTGACATGCATGAATCATTCATTCAGAGCGATTGTATAGCATCGAATAGAGCAGGGAAGTGGGGGATACCTAAATCGGTCGATCGGGTCTTCCGAATTTTGGCACGGGCTTGTGGCAACTACTCCCGGTTCCAGTCGTGACCCCGAGTATCTAGGAGGTCTTTAGGGACACTCGGACGAAGCGGTCGAGGGCGAGGAGCAAGCCGGCTGGCCAGGGTGGAGGTGGACGCGCCGCGTGACGACGGGGCTGAGAAGGCGAGGAAGAAAGTGTCGGACTATTCGATCGTTTCGATCGAAAGGTCTGATACCGCCATTTGATCAAATGGCGGTCTAACGGCAGGCGCAGGAAATTAACTGCGCGGCAGACGACGCCGTTAACAAGGATTAAAATATTAATTTTAATAATATTTAATTCATATTAATTTTCCTAATTAAAATTAGCCGCTTAAATGTGCTTAGAAAAAATTCAAATATTCCCTCCTAGCTAATTGAGGGGTGAGGAACACAACGGCAATATTAGATTTTCAATCCGACGAGTATTTTATTTTCCCATTTTTCGGGGTATTCAAATATAATTAAAATATTCGTCGAAATTTTGACGACTTTCGATTGACACGAAAATATCACCCCTAACTAATTTGGGGGCAATGAGCACAATAGCAAAGTCTGTTTTTCTATTTGAGGTCAATTTAGACAGGTCAATTTCTAGGGTTTCTAGTATTCCCAAAAATTAGTATTTGATCTATTTGACTCTTGATTTCGACTAAGTCTCAGAGTTTGATTCCTAATGACTTGATTAATGCTTAGGATTAAGATTAGGAGTGAGATTAGTTTTAATTGACTAGGATAACAACTTGGAATGTTACACTTATTCTCTTAAGGATCTAATAGTCGAACATGCAAAATTACATTCAAGAAGTAAATCAAATGATATTAATTATTCCTTACTATCTAATGAAGGTTTAGGTAGCAATTGAGCTTTATTTGGATAAGTAAAATGCATAATATTAACTAATTAAGGTTTTGAGGTAATTAAGGAAAATTAATAATTTAACATAACTAAACTAAAATATAAAGTTATCACTAGGCTCTTTAATAATTAATTAATCCATATGTATCAAGAATGCTAAAATTATGTTATAATTAAGACTATAATTTACTAATCAAGGATTTATATCATTAGATTTTAATTAGAAGAATTAATCACATAGAAATAAATCTAACTTAACAATTAAGTTCTAATTCGCATAATTCAGAAATAGAGATCCTTAACATGCAATTTGGATGAGTGTACATCCCAATATTCACTATTCATGATTTGAGAAAATTATGGCGTAATTATGAAAATCATCCCTAGAAACTAAATTATTTATGTAGTTTATTAATTTACTTATTTTCTTGATTAAAATGGTATATAATATCATATGTTTTGGATGTACATTGATAGAAATGAGTGAAACCCTAGTCTTAATGATTTTCCTAGAATTTATACTTTATGTTTAATGAAAACTGAATTACATTATTCATTTTTTTGAATTTCGGGCCTCGTCGGGTTGACCGGGACTCGACGGGTTGGCATTCAGCAAAATAGCATAGGTAGGACAGGACCCGACGACCTGCTACTGTGGAATATCGCTGGCCGTGGGCTAGCTCGACCAGCACTATTCATCATCTCCTCAATGGAGACCCTGACACAAAAACGATTAGGTTTAGGGTTTTATGCAAAATCCTAGATGCCCGGCTATACCATAGCCTAGACTTGATTGCTATATGATCAGGCGCCGTCAAAAGCACCCAGGAGCCTTTTGAGGCATTTCCAGGATTGCCGAGACCTAAATTCACTAAATATCTGTTTAGGGTTTACTATGGGAAGCTGATTCTCCCCTCAAGAATGATGACATGACTTCCTCTTCATCACAAAATGATTAGTGTTTTGAGATGAAGTGAAGCCTCTTGGTAACTCAGTCTAGGGATGGCCAGACTGATGGGAGCTTACTATGGCTTGGGCACTGTACCCTACTATACATGCCTGAGTTGATTACTACTTGATCGGGTTTGATCAAACCCGATAAATAGTAGTAATCATCCTCACAATGATTGCAATCATCAATTGAGATAGTATGAGGCAAAAAGGCCTGCTCAGTAGACTGGGTAGGCTGATCATGGGTCATGAGGTGCTGACAAGCTTGCAAAGGATAGAGATGCGCTCAAGAGCTGAATCTGATTACTGGAGCTTCCCGACACTGTAGCATGGCAACTGGGGACTCGAACACTGAGCCTCACCCACTACTGTAATGAGAATTGGAACTGAGAATTTGTTGGGCCAATAGGTTGTACCAATGAAGAGAATTATGATGCAAAGGTGCTAGGAACTCTAGGTTAGTGCAAAAGAGCTCTAGATAATGAAGAAGAAGCTTTTATAGCCTGAGAGCAATGGGGTCGATGGGCCGAGCCAATTGGTCCAAGATCGAGGGTTGACACCTAGATGGCTGCAAATTTGGGGAGGCCATGTCATCTAGTTTGCCGAGAGGTTCTTCAATTTGTGAAATCGAGGGTAACATTTAGCTAAAGTGGAGGAGAGTAGGAGATTGGACTTGGAGCGATGGTACGAAGGATCTTTTTCTGTCAGGCACGAATGCTCTGGAGTTGAAGTTGAGTAGTAGAGGCTGGACTATAGACCATCTGATCAATCGACAGTAATGAGGGATGGTTCTAATGTGTCAGTTTGTAATGGTCGAACACGAGAAGAATTATATCCATTAGATCGCGGGTGTGATCTAGGGTCTAATATTGGATTGGCATGATTTATTATGGATCGCTTGATCCATAGAAGCAGATGGCTTGGATGCGCTGGAATGGCTGTCGTGTGCACTGGTCTCCACAGTGGATTGTTTGCGATCCACAAAGCGGATTCAGGCGATCCGTTGAGTGTTCGAGGTTCATAATGAAAATATTTAAATTTACAAACCCTTTTGCATAATTTCCCCATTTTAATTTTAATTGAATTTATATATAAATGACCTCCAAAAATTCCCAAACTTTCACTCCTAGTTAATTTTGAGGTGCAGAATTCAAAAATGAAATCATATTTGAATTTGTAGATCAATTTAATTAGGCTGATTTTCTAGGTCACCAAATTGGCCATTTAACCAATTGCTCCAAATGAACTCCAATGTATCCTAAATTCTTAGAGTTTGATCCTAATAAAGTTTAGAATTTCATGGTACATTGATTAAAAATGGCATATTAAGCAAGGTAACAACTTAGAGATGTTATAGACTCCCTCACTTAAGAATGATGTTGTCCTCGACATCGTAGTTAAGAAAGGTAAGAAAAGGCAAAATTTAAGAACGAGCAACAAAATAAAGAGTATTTGGATCTTCAAAAAGACTTGGATACTTTTATCGCATATCTGCCACTTTTTCTTAAGTGGATTCTTCAAGACTACAATTCTTTCGATGAACTTTTACCATAAGTATAGTGCGGTTTCTTAACTGTCTTTGATTGCGAGCTAAGATCTTGATTAGCTCATCCACATAAAAAAGATTAGGCATGAGAGATACAGCTGGAAGCTAAATTAAATGAGAAGGATTTTGAAGATATATTTTTAGCTATGACAAGTGGAAAATGTTATGAACTACTGAGAAATCATTTGGAAAACTTAACCAGTAAATTACAGATCCTACTTTCACTGCTACTTCAAATGGTCTGACATACTGGGGACTAAGTTTCCCCGCTACACCAAAATGAAAAACTCCTTTCATCAGCTGACCATTAGATGCACCAATTTTCCAACTTTGAACCCTTGAGGATGATGCCTAGGATATTTACTTTTATGATCTTTAGCCACACGAAGGTTCTGATGAATGAGCTACACTTTTTTGTTGGTTTCTTGGACAATTCTGATTCGAAAAGTTGAACGCTATCAGTTTTTGACCAGGCAAGTGCAGTATTGTATCTTCTTTCGTACAAAGCTTTATATGGAGCCATGCTAATGCTTAATTTATGGCTATTGTTATAAGAAAACTTCATAAGCAGAAGATGATCTTCCTAGAAGCCACCAAAATATGGGATATAGAGATGCAAAAGATCTTCAAAAACATGACTAACCCTTTTCATCTAATTTTCAATTTGAGGGTGGAAAGTAGTGCTCACTCCCTAAGTAGTTCCTAGGTCTTGATGTACAGCTTGTTAGAACTTGGACATGAACCTGCTATCTCTATCTGGGATGATTGACTTAGGAAACCCATGAAGTCTGGCATTTTCTTTGATATAAATCATTGCTAGTTTCTCCATTGAATCAGCTTGACAAATTGGAATATAATGAGCTGACTTAGTTAGTCAATAAACAATAAACCAGATTGAATCAGCTCCAGATCTCTACTTAGGTAGCCCCATAACGACGTCCATTGATATGTGGAACCACTTTAATTCTAGGATTTTTAGAGGATGAAGTAATCCTATCGGTCTTTGATGTTTAGCCTTGACTAGATTACATTCATGGCGCCCAATGATGAATTCAGCCACACTCTTCTTCATTACATGCCTCCAAAAGAATTTCTTCAAGTCTTGATATATTTTAGCAAAATTAGGATGAATATTATAGTCAGAATGATGGCCTTCAATGAGAAATTTTTGGTGCAAGGACTTAGGAATCCACAACCAATTCCCTTGGTAGATAACACTACCTCATTGTTGTAGGTCGATACTGTGACTGCTCTCAATATTAGCTTTAAACTTCAAGTAGTCTTCATCTTCTGATTGAAAAAGAGACATCCCTAAGGAAGGTTGATTCAGTCGAACACTGCTCTACTAATGCTTTCAACTCTCCACTGCATACGGGTTCAATATTCAGCCTATTGAATTCAATAACCAATGGGCTTTCTGTATTTGCTGAATAGAGAATAGCATGACAACATCTACTACAACATTCGCTTTACTCGAATGGTACTGAATACTGAGGTCATAATCGCTGATGAACTCCAACTGCCTTCTCTGGTGACAGTTTAACTTGCCTTGAGTAAAGATATATTTTAAACTTTGGTGATTAGTCAAAATTTTGCATTAACTCCATACATGTAGTATCGCCAAATTTTTAAAGTGAGCACTACGGTGGAAAGTTTAAGATTATGGACTGAATAGTTCCTTTCACATGGTTTTAGTTAATGGGATGCGTCAACAATGACTTTCTTCTCTTGCATTAAGATACACCCCACACCAAATCCT
Organism: Gastrodia elata; assembly: GCA_016760335.1. Classification (NCBI taxonomy): domain Eukaryota; kingdom Viridiplantae; phylum Streptophyta; class Magnoliopsida; order Asparagales; family Orchidaceae; genus Gastrodia; species Gastrodia elata. The sequence continues at coordinate 46,826,357 of CM028671.1, read as the reverse complement.
GAAGAAGATTTGGAAATCCATACTAATAAATCTAAAATTTATAGTAAAATAAGATGATAAATACAAATACTTTTATGCTAGAAATGCATACTTTGATTATTTTTTCTTACTAGTTTTAGGGAAAAAGAAATGCTGAGCTGAATCTAGGCCAAAACAATAAATCTGGAATAAAACTGCTACGGCGTGCCCAAACACGCCACAGTGCGCCTAAGCATACTAAACTCGAAACCTCAACCACTACTGCACGCCAAAGAGTTATTTATAAAACCAAAAAGCAAATAAAGATTTAATAGAACCGCTGTAGTGCGCCTAAGAGTGCCACAGAGTGCCATGGCAGATTGAAATCGAAACCTCTACCACTACCGCGCGCCACCGTGGCATTTATAAAACCAGACTAAAAAAATGAAGATTTATTGATCTGCTATCACACGCTGCTATGGATCAGACTCGAAGGTTCAGCTACTATCATGCGCTGCAGCGGGATTGGACTTAGCAGAATTTTTAATATCCCAGCTACCGCGTGCTGCAACAGATTAAGTACGAAAGTTCAGCCGCTACTGCGCGCTACAGCAGAACAAAAGGGTCATGAAATGAAATTTAATACATTGGCCACAGTGTGCTAGGGTGGATGGAATTCAAAAGGCTAGGATCTATAGCACACCACATCGCACTGAAGCGCGCCACAGTGCCTGCCATATTTTCAGCCAGGTCCAAGCATTAATGTCAACATAGGGAAGGCAACCCATTTTCTTTCCCCAGCTATTTGAAACTCCAACTCAATTAATTTCTTGCATTTTCTCAAGAGAATATCAAAATAATCATCTTTGCAAGCCATTGAAACAAGGGAGTTGGAAAGGTGACAGATTTGATTACAAAGGGCTAAAGGCAGGCCTATTTAAGATGCTATGCAAGACTAAGAGAGGGTTCCTCTCTTGGACACTCTCAGATCTGAAATTCAAAGCCTGCTGTAAGAAAAGAAGAGGAGGCCCTCACTAAGAAGGAGGAGACAACCATTGCTGTAGAGAGAAAGGAAGAACATCACCAAGGAGCTAGAAGGGAAGAAGATTGGAAGGAAGGAAAAACCCGAGAATGCCAACAAGGGCGGTTCCTAGTACTCTTCTTGACCTCTTGTTAATTTTTTTTTAGTAGAACCATGAAAGGGTTCTTGTTCTTATATATTTCTTCCTCAGTTTCTATTGTAATGGAAGGCTAAACCCTCTTTGGGGAGGGTTGGGCTGATGTCATGTAAAATGTATGAGGGAGTGTTCGTGTTGAATGAAATTATTTTAATGAATAAAATTTACTTTAATTTCTTATCTAGATATGATCTTGTTGCTTGCATGTTGTGGATTGAATTTATATTTCTTATTTAAGAAAATAGTTTATAATGGAAACACATTAAACCACCTCTACATTTCAAACTCAAAGGAAATACACATAAGGGTCCTCGCCGCGGACACAGGTTCGATGCGTGAGGGTTCTCGGTGTAAAACACCTTGAGATTGAAAAGTTAAGGGGATTTGATAACTCAGATTCTCCTGTGCCCCATTGCTCACCAATTGGCATGAAGCTAAGAATAAGTGCGTTAGTTCCCAGAGCCCAGTGATAAGCTCGAAAGCCTAGATGCACTATTCCTTGAGCTCAGTTGAGAGGTCAATGCATGTGAGCCAAGAGCCACCAATCAAGCTCCATAGCTCAGCATACATCAAGGGAGGAAGAGGAATTGTTGAAAGCACATGGATGATGTGACATAGTCCATGTAGTCCTACAATTCACTGCTTCAGCTAGACTGCATATGTAGCATGTGATGCTAAGTAAGGAATTGTAATAATTCAAATCGATCACATGAGAGTCAAGTACTAAGATTGAACCCTTGCATATTCATCTTGTGCACTAGACTTGAAATAGTCTGAATTAGAGGACCAATCTAAGGAATACTATATTCACTTAGCATGAAAACAAGTTCATTAAAAGTTTCATGAATGCGAGTACGACACCAGTCCCTTACAACTTGCATGATGAAAATCCAACTCTCCCTTCTTTATCAATTAGTTTCTTAAATTACAATTTTTGATCTGCTAAGTTAGGAGTCAAGAAAAACTGAAAACATATTTTTCTAAACATTGTTAAAAGTACATACACCTTAGTATCAAAACACATCATTCCTTGAAGATGATAAATATCAAAACTTACCTTCCATTATTACTTTAGACCACGTACACTTGTGTGCAAGTGCAGACTTGTATTTATCGTCTGCCACTTGCCTTCCTTGGTAAGGTTAGAACAGGGGCAGAAGTGAGCTCTTATATAAGCCTTGAGAAGGCTTCTTCGTAGCAGTAGCTTTTTGAGTTAACCTTGTTAAAGGAGAAGCTATCTGCAAAAATCTCTTAACAAACTTACGATAGTATCCACAAGTACCAAATATCTACAAATATTTGTCACTGTCTTTGGTTGAGATCATCCTTGTACAGTACTAACTTTATTTTGATCAAAACTGATCCCTTGAGCATCGACAACGTGACCAAAAAATGCCACATAATTTAGCCAAAGCCCTCACTTGGAATATTTGGCATAGAGTTGATGCTCTTTCAATTCTTCTATCACAATCCTTAAGTGATTCTCATGCTCTACTTCACTCTTAGAGTAAATAAGGATGTCATCAATGAATACAATTACAAATTTATCAAAGAAGGGTTTTAACACTTGTTGCATTAATTCCAAAAAGATGGAAAATGCATTTGTTAGACCAAAGGACATCATTAAGATTTTATAATATCTATAATGTATCCTAAATGCAGTCTTCTCCACATCTTCTTCTTTGACTCGTAGCTAATGGTAACCTAATCGCAAGTCAACCATGGAGAACAATTTGGCTCTAGACAACTGATCGAATTGTTCATCAATACTAGGCAACAAATACTTATTCTTGATTATTACTTTATTGAGCTCTAAATAATCTATGCACATGTGCATATAACCATTCTTATTTTTAACAAAAAGGATTGGTGCTCCCCATGGAGACATGCTTGGCCTAATTAGACATTTCTCAAGCATTTCCTGAAGTTGCTTGTTCAGTTCTTGCAACTCCTTGGGCGTCATGCAATACGGAACCTTTGAAATAAGCTAAGTTTATGGTATAAGTTAGAATGCAAATAATACTTCTCAAACTAGTAGTAGACTAGGTAGGTCTTTAGAGAATACATCAGTGAATTCTCTAACTATATGATTTTTGCCAATAGGGATATTCTCTTTCTTTTCACACAACATAGTTATTAGGTATATGTTGCATCCTTTTCTAAGAAGCTTTTATGCCTTGAGGGCGTTAATATGAGAAGCTTGAGTACTAAGTTTATCGATGAATGACCTTGTTTGACTTACACAACCTAAAGTTATCTTTTTCTTCAGGCAGTTTATGGTGGCATCATACTTGCTTAGCCAATTCATTTCTACTATCATGTTAAAATTTGCTATCGAAAGTATGACTAACTTGGCTTCAAAATTCTGATCTTCGATGGGAATGACTAAAGTGCAGAATTTTAGAGCTTGCATATTGGCTCCAAAGGGTATCCCTATGCTCAAAGATTTGGATAATCTATTGAAGGGTAGCCTTAGAGATTTCACCCAGATTTTAGATACAAGATAGTGAAGTTCTCCAGTATCAAAAAGAACATTACAGGTTTTGTCATTAATGTATATGGTTCCTATCATACGATTATAGAGTTTTACTTGCTATAACAAGAAGGAAAAGATGAAATCATATTTTTAACAAAAATTAAAACATGCCTGAGACAACGTCGTTATTCTTAGAAGTAGAAGCCGGAGTAAGCATATAAACTCTGGCAGGAGCGGAGGGTTGGAGCTATAATTTACTTGACCTTGATGATTATGTGCATGAATGGAAGCAGACAAGTTCCTTGGTGACAGAACAGGAGAAGGTGGTGGCATAACTGCAAGTGCAAGACTTCGACTATTCAGCGATTAAGGATGAAAGACTTGATCTCTTCTAGAGCATGTGATATCAGCTCTATTATATGTATTCTCAAAGGTGAACTTATAAAAAAGATGTCTTTGTCTTCCATAAGTGTAATAAACATTTCCATGATGGTATCACTTGCCATAAGGATGAGGATGATTGCATTTAGCAGTAACTATTGGCGGTTGCTTAGCTTCAAGGTAAAATACTTTCGTCGTCCTTGGATTCTTGAAGGCTTCCTTTTTGGTAGAAACAAAGTGATCCTTTCTCTTCTTATCCATCTAAAACTAGAAATGTTCTTGAATATGGGCAACTTTCATAAGTTTGGCAAAGTGCTTCAATTGGAGAGACACAAGATGTCCCTTGATGGAGTCTCTAAGTTCTTTCAAGAACCTGTTACACCTTACTGCTTCATTTCTTACCAAATATGGAGTAAATCTGGATAATCAGTGAAATTCCATTTCATTATTAGAAACATATCTTCCTCGTAAGAGTTGGAGTATTTCATCCTCCCATAAGGTTTGGGCTAATTGAGGGATGAATGCTTCCTTGTGCAACCTCTCTAGCCTACATTCCCATGGAATGTCTTCAATCTTGAAATCAGCAAACCTAGTATTGCGCTCATTTTCCCAATAGTATTATGCTTCATCTAGGAGTAAGTGCGTGGTCAAAATTCAACGTAGTTGATTGCGCATGGTCCTCTCTTGTGCAACCTCTCTAGCCTACATTCTAGCCCACCATTCTTCATCCTTTCTAAAAAGTAGAGTTCCCAAAATTTGGAGGTGATAATTATTGGGACATTCCATCTCTCAAAAAGCGGTGGTCACATGACTAAGCCACTCTTGAGCAAGAGTTGGAAGACTAGATCCCATGAAAGTGGAGCAGAATAAGATCTTGTCGAGTAATGCTACGCCAACAGGAGACACTCCATTTGTAACAACCCTAGTTGTTACCATAGCTAAATTCAGATTAATTAAGCTAAACCAAGCTTTAATTTTGATTCCATTAGACTTAATGGGTCATTTAAACCTAACCCTGGAAGTTTGAAATCAATCAGAGCTCATTTGAGCATTCTAACTATTTTTGCCTATTTTTGGATCATCAAAATTAGCTAATTTGATCTCCAAATTAAAATCTGATTTCATTTTTAAGTTTCTCATGCCCTAATTAGCTAAGGGTGAATTTTTGGGAATTTTTGGAGCTCATTTGGTCCTAAATTAGATTTAAAGTTTATTAAAATTATTATTTAATTATTGAAATAAAATTTAATTAATTAAATTAAATATATATTAATTATATATATGGGATTTATTGTCGGGACCGTGACAGATCCGCTGTGGGGTTTCGACAGTAGTGCTTCAATCCGTAGTTTATCGTTTAAGTGGCATATCAGAACTGTCTGAGACCAACGGCTCTGCAATCAGACGGCCCAGAGTACCCCCGCGACTATGGATCGTCTACTTCCCCTCGCTCGCTCACGCGCCTGGTCTCCCCCCCCCCCCCCCCGACAACCAGATCTCTCCCGCCCCCATGGTAGTACGGGAAAAGCCCCACCTGACAACCAGATCTCTCCAGCCCCCGTGGCAGTATGGGAAAAGCCCCATTCTTCCTCTTCTACCCTCAGGCACGACCTCTTGCTGGTAGTAGTCACCCAGAATTGCCCTCAACCATTTCATCCACCCCCATTGCTTTGGCCTGAGCCATGCCCTAGTTCTTAAGCCCTGGCATTTACCCCTTGTGCTCCCTTATGCCTATAAATATCCTTAAAGCATCATAGTGAGTCCCTTTGCTCACTGTGATCCCTTAATTATCCAGTAAAATCCCTTGGAGCTCCCCGTCCTCTCGGCAAATCTTGGCGCTCCAATTGATGCGTACCGCTGATAGTGGGTGTTGTCTGGCATTCAGACCCCCCTGGCAAGTTGTAATGACTTCTTGGTGAGCTCCAGAGCTTCTCATCTACCCTCAGTCGCAACAGTTGCGTTAATCCCAGGTACAGATTCTTCCCACTGAACTATGTGAGTTCAATTCTTCATTTAAGCTTACGAAGAAGCGTCTGAATGTCGTCTAGCATCATTAGCCTCCTAGGATTCTAACCTAATTGCTCCTAGGGTCTGAGCTAGCTCTCATCAATCTTATCGATTGATTGAGCTAGCGATTGAGCCATGGCTGAATCCGAGTAAGGACCCAGTGATCGGCTGTACCCCAGGCTGCATACCCTGAGGGCTTCGATCCGTCACACCACCAAGATGGTGTACGGATCGAGCTCTAGTCAAATGGTGGTCTCTGTGAGGAGAATTTACTTCTCACAATAAATAATATATCCCTTACCTTAGAGCATTTCAGTGGAGTATCCATTCGACGGTCCACTGCATCCTAGATGGAGATTTATAGCTCAATCGACGTGTCTAGTGCCACTGATGATGTAGCCATCCTGATCCGGGTGCGGTGTGGCTTGTGCATGAAGAATTGGGTGTCTAAAGCTACCCCTAGGTGTCCTGGTATCAGGTAGGCGCGGGGACGACACACAGTGACGGGCCGAGTCAGACCCCGACCCGGGCAGTTTCGATTTCTGGCCGCCAATTAATTTATGATTTATGGAATTTTTTTCTTTCTGTTAATTAGCTGATTAAATTATATAATTAATCTCCCAATGACTTTAATTAATCAAAACATTCAGATTAAATTTATTAAATAACTTTGGCTATACTTATCCAAATGGTATGATCCAATATACCCTACTAATCAAAAAAATATAAGGAATAATAATATAAAATAAATTTCAAGATCCAATGATTAGATTTTCTTTAATTGCCTAATAGTTCTCTGATTTTAATAAATTCATAATTAATTCAATTAATGTTCAAAATTTGTAATTGAGGTCTTTGATTGCTCATGAGATTGTGGAGTACCTAATTAAGCTATTAGAAATAATTTAAGAATCCTAGATTTGCTATTAACCCCTTAATTACCCCAAAACTTGCTTAGTGAATTTATGTCTTAATTAACTATTTGATTTTGATGATTTAGGTTTCAATCATCTTCTTAAGTACAGTAAAACCTATAAATATGTTTCTTAATGTACACTAATTTTCTTAATCACCTAAATTAGTCTTAAAATGTGATTAGTGCTAATTAGGCTAAATATGATGTCAAATCTTGAGCTAAGTATTTTTTTACTTCATTAGTCCATATTAGGTTCATTAAAACTTATTTGAATCAAATTTAATGTTTAAATCTTAAATTTCTAATTTTAGCCTTAAGAAGGGTATTTTGGTCATTTATAACCAAAATATTGTTTAACACCCTTAAACCCTAGAATTTCTGTAATGTGTTTATAATTAATACATTAGTATCCTTTTTGTAACTTTAAGTTTTATAAAATTGGTCTAAGTAAATAAATCTTGAATTTTCCTTAATTAAATCTTAAGATCTGAATGAAAATTTAGGACCTCCCATTAGAGAATTACTTAATTAATTCTAGCATTCAAATTCTAGTTCAAATTGCCTTCTAAGACCATCAATGAGCCATAACTTTAAAAGAAGTGTTATGTAAATCCTAAAGCTACATTTCAGTTTAGATCTTAAGTGATCAAACCTTAGATCTTAGATCTTAGATCTTAGACTCTTAATCAAATTGATCTAATTATGCCATCTTACCTTGTAATTCCTTAATTGATTTAATTGCCTAATTTTTTTGAAACCTCCTTATGGGTGTAAGACTGATTTAATCTATAGAATAATGTGATTATTCTATAGATTGGATGTAGATCTTAAGATTCATATGTTCTTAATAGATTATTTTGTCTTATGATAATAGAATAACTTTTCATTAGAATCTTAGTTCATAATCTTTCAACTTATAAGATCTTGTACCTATAGATTATGGTTGGGTGTGAACCTTAGACCCTTATTTTGGATAGCACCTTGGATTTAAGATTTGAACCCCAAGTGTGGAGGTTAAGTCCATAATCTCTAATCTAGATTAGTATGATCAAGATTTGGGTTAAGTGAGTAAAACATATTAATTAAGTCATTTATTCATTTACTTTAATCTTTTAGAGTCATCATTTAATTATAAATTAGAACTTGTTGAGTTCTAATGTTAACATTAAGGTCGTGAATCTAAGATTTTACTCGATAGCTGGATATTGGAGATCCAAAGCTTGTATCTTCTCAAAATAATTAGAATAAATTAAATTAGACAACACCGGATACCATAAAAGTCTAGTTGAGTCTCTTGCTTACTTTGACTATTGTTGCTCTGCATGGCCTTATATATTGAGCCTTTTTCCTTAGACATAATAAATGAACTAAGGATATTGATAATGTATCCTAAGTTAGTAATTGAATAGCATAAATATTCATTCAGTTCATTAAGTGCATTTGGTTCAGTAGGGTGTGTCCTAGGTTAGTCTGCCTCCTCAGTTCTAGTTTTATTATAGAATAGACTAGGACCTAGCTTTGTGCTTGGCCATGATGGATACATGTCTTATTCTATAACTTCAACTTGGACTTAGCTCTGATGTTGTCTAGGATGGATACATGTTGAACTTTCTATTTAGAGGTCCTGTATGGCCTATTTATGTTGTGACAGTACTATGTTTAAGCATGTTGTTACTTCTGTTTAGTTTCAGTACTTTAGTTTGCCTTGCCACATGCTTTAGTGGCTTTACTTTGAGTTCATTTTAGTGCTTTGGATTGGGTTGCCACATGCTTCAGTGTCCTTTTATTTATTAATTCTGCATACTTGTATATTTATTCTTGTCCAGTATTTATTAAATATTAGCATGTTTAGGATGCTGGTTTTGTATTTTTACTTCAGCATGTCTTAGTACAACTTTCTTTTATGAAATTAGCATATATTCATGTGATCATAAACATGTTAGGATGAGTTTCACTTAAGTACCTGATGGTTATTTATATATTTTAGCCTTACCTTGTTCAGCTTCATATTTAGTATGAATTTTGGATACCTTGCTGTTTAGTTATAAATATATTATTTATAGCTATCCTGTTCCTTATATCTTGTTGCACCTCAAATTACTTACATATTTAAAGTAATAATGTGATATCCTTATATGTTCAGTTTACTTAATCAGCCTAAAATATACTTAGACAATTTGTCTAACTGTAACCTTTTTCTTTTATTGGCTGGGGCCCTGACATTTGTGATATCGACAAATGTCAGACTTGGAGCTGTTCGTTGGTGGTTCTGCTGGAGAGGAGCTTGGACAGGAGGAGGATCTTCTTGTTGCTGCTTAGTTAGATTAAATTTTTTGCTGTGAGGATGAGAGCTCTTTTCTTTATATTTAATTATTCAGTCTGAATAATTCTTAATCTAGATGTATTTACTTTCTACACTTGAGCTGAGTTACTATTACATTTACTTTTTTATACTATGCTGTGATGTGGATGTTATGTTCTACTGTTTTCTGCTTCTGCTACTTTGACATGTTGATGTATGCTCTCAGTTTCAGGTGAAAAATCTTCTGCTTAAGGCGAGTTGGGTCATACTTGACTCTACATAAGTTGGGGATTTGCCACATTTGGAGCACCATACTACTCCTGATTATTTTATTATCTATATTAGCATGGTCGCAGAGGGTATGGGGGACCACAGTTGGTATCATAAAACACCATTACGTGTCAGAATAAGATCTGTGATTCCTTTCCACCTAATAGACCATTCTTCTGAAGTACAAACATCAAGATATAACATCCATAATATAGTACTATTGGTACCTCTATAAAAATTGTAGATAGAAAATTCTAGAAGCTTTAGTCACCTCTAGTTTAACCAAAAATTTAATAAATTCTTCTAATAGGGTAAAAATGAATACTGAGGAGTCTAACTTGGACTATTTTATCCATACCATCGAGTTGGCTTGGAACAATAGCATCAAGTGGAGACAAGAGAGTAAATTGTGGATCAAAGGAGTTTCAGCACAAGGAGTCCATGTTTTGGACAAACTTCTTCACCAATCAGCATACCAATGGCTTGACTTCCCAATCTATGCAAAGGAGTGGTTGAACCGAGTAGAATCAATTATCAAGCACACAGAGTGTCCAGAGTTCATCTGCATTGACACTATGACATATCAAATGCTGGACTATGTGGGAAAATGGAGGTTCGATACCATTAGGAAGCTCGAAAGGAAATGCAAGAGAAAGCGTTAGGAAGTGACCTTTGAGGACTTTTGTTTTGCGTTTAGTGCTGAGTATATTAAGACTATTTGAGTATATGTTAGCATGATTGTCATTTCCTATTACTTTAATAATTCCAGTAGTGTTATGATTTTTGGAAATTTCTTAATTTTATGTAAACTTTCATTTTCAAAGTAATGAGAATTTTTGGCTTGTTTTGAAGCTCAAATTATTGTCCTTCTTAAAGGAATTCTGAAATTTAGCTTTATATTGCTCGATCAGAATGAATTCCAGATCTCCTCTTGCGGCTACACCCATTAAGAATGCCATCTCTTCAAGAAGTTTTTTCGATGAACAAACTCACCTTAGAGGAATGGCGGTGGCCATGTTGGAAAACCAAGGTCAACAAGCTCTTTTTTATGCAGAAATTGATTACTGATCATTCAGTACCAACTGCTTTTACTGCTCCTACTATTCTTATTCAACAAAGCCTTTTTCCTTCCCATCACTCTGTAAATGGTCTACTTTATAACTTTTTAAGGGTAAGGCCTTCATTTTTCAGTGGGAACGTATCCCCAATGGACACAACCGACTGGTTGAATAGTCGAGAAGGATTTAATCAGCTTAAAAATCCCTAATTTTGAAGCCGTCCGTCTCACAGCACATATGTTCCATCCTGAAGCAAAATACTGGTGGGGCAACATTTAAAACACCAGATTTGTCGACTACAAACTTGAAGACATCCTGACAGACTGTAAATACACGTCTGCGCTTGCACGCAAGTGTACGTGGTCTGAAGTAATAAGTGAAAAGTGTGACTTTCTAGGAATTTATCGATCCTCAAAGAATTTGTTGATTTGGCACTAAGGTGTATCTATTGTCATTAATGTTTAAGCTAAGTATGTATTGGATGACTAGTCTAAAATTAGCACAAATATTCACTAAGTAAAAATAACAAGATTTAAGAAAGAGGAGAGTTGGGGTCATCCCACATGTCATGATGTAATATTCATGTAGATTGGTTCCTCAAGCTTTATCAATTAATGTAATTAAAATCAAGTGCACATTGATGTCCTTGAGTCTAGCTTAAGGTCTTACAAGTTCAAATCTCGTGCACAAAATAAACTCACATTCGGTTCTACCTTGGCACAAGATTCTTGTAAGATTCTTGGGATTTAAATTTAAATCTTATTCTCTTGATCAAGGAGAGCTTGATTTTTAAACCTTGGGATCTTACAAGCATTGATTTCCACTATGAGCATCACTCGCATCATACATAGTTGAAATTAGGGATTCACATATTAGGCTCAATGACTATGTCACTTAGTTTATGAGCACTCAGCACTTCCTTCCACTACTTGCATCAACCCTTTGGTTGAGCTTAGATTGAGGTGCATTGAGCTTATGAACTTTCTCACATAGTTCCAAGCCTTCATGCATTCAAAATCTAGCATCCAACCTAAGATGAGCTAAGGAGCACAAGATAATTAGTTCTTGGAGTTTGTTTTTAGTTCTTTTCTCATAATCACATTCAAGACTAATTAGATAAAAATTTCTTAGTAAGGCATTAAAATCACAAACAAATTATGCTTGAGGGAAAAAACATTCATACATTAAGATTACATCATGCAAATGGGACTTAACCCCCAACCCTCCCCATGGGAGTTTAGCTACTCATTGCACAAGAAAAGAAGAAAAACACATACATGGATAAAAACCCTTTCATGGTTAACTAAAAAGAAATACAAGAGTAGAGTTTAGAAGATACTAGGAACACTCCGTAGAAGTTCTTTGGAATCCTTCTTCTCCTTCTCAATGTGCCCTCCTTAGGTCTCTAATTCTGCCTTCTTCCTCCTCTTCCAAAGCAAGAGCTTGCCTTCCACCCTTGAGGAGCTTCACTTTTCCCTTGGCTCTCCTCCTTACTTAGTAGAATTTTTGCTAATATTGTGAACCCTCCTCTAGTCAAGAGGAGGAGTATATATAGGAAGGGGGGGCTGCCATCCTCCTCTTCATTACAAACCAGCTTTTCCATATAAAAATCTGAATTCATCATGACAATAACCTCCATCTATGGTGAGGTGACAATAATCCTCAATTGTTTACCCAAAACATCACCTCAAAGCTTCCTTTTTCAAATAAAATGGGCTGCAGTAGGGAATGATGGCTGGGGACAAAATGCAGGATAGAGGTCATGTCCCCAGCCGCATTTAATGCTTGTCTAGAAAAAAATTGCAGCGAGCCGCTGCAGCGCGTTGTAGCGCATCATAGCACGCTGCGGCGTGCAATGAACCTTTGCACATTCGCCAAGTCCAACGCAGCCGTGTGCTACCGTGTTTGAGCTTTTGAAGATGTCTCGCTGCAGCGCGAGACCGCGCGTTGTAGCGGGTCATTCCGTAAAAATCACTGTTCAATTAGTTGAGCCCCTGTTTTATAAGGTTATGAATATTTCCACTGCAGACCGCTACAGCGCGTGACCGTGCGCTGTAGCGAGTCATTTTGCGAAAAATACTGTTCAATTAGTTAAGCCCCCGTTTTATAAAGTCGTAAATATTTCCACTGCAGACCGCGCGCTGTACCGGGTCATTTTGCAAAAAGTACTATTCAATTAGTTGAGATTAATTTTCATATAGTTTAGGTATTTCCGCCGCAACCCGCTGCGGTGCGCGGTCGCACGCTGCAGCGCGCTGCAGCGGTTATCCTTTAATAAAATTTAAAAACTCTGCAGAAATGCCTTAGAACTCCTTTGGATTTCATTTCCTTGAAAAAGATAGAAAAAATTCATTTTAGGAGCAGTATAAAGATCTTAAATAGATGAATTTTCCCTTTTATTTAGATATAATCTATGGATTCATCACATCCCTTGGGATGAATTTGTGGAAGCATTCAAAGCCGAGTTCATTCCTCCATCCGCGCATAACATTATAGCAGACATGATCTTAAGGCTGATGTAAGGAAGCCGCTCTATTTTTGATTATGAAAGAGAATTTCATAGGTTAATTCTCTTCGCTCCAAAATTAATTCAATCTAAATCAGCAAAGTGCCATCGTTTCCTCAGTGGACTGTGAGATTTGTTAAGAGATCTTATCATCCCGCTCCATTTGACTAGTTTCTTTGAATTGGTGGAGACAGCAATGGTGCTTGTGCACCCCATCACTCTGAAAGGGATCATAAGCATAAGATGCAATCAGTTCCCCACCATATTAAAGCTTTCAAAAGGTATAGGCCTCAATCTGCAAAGGTGTATCAGATTGAAGCTGCACCATCTACTGAACCGATTAAAGGCTGTAACCAGCCTCATCCCTAAGGCAAGTGTTATCACTTCGGCCATGAGTGCTACACATGTGGACGTCCAGGCCATCTATTTATGACTGCACATACACAGAAACAATGGATGGAGTTCAAATTAAGCAATCATAGATAAATAAAGTCTTCAGAGTGACTCCGCTAAATAAGAGGAAGCCCGACTTGGCAATAATGCCAACCCCTGCTTCTGAGGCTGCTCGGGAGCAAACTTCTACCCAAGTTTCTGAACAATCCCAGAAAGCAGGTGAACAATCATACTGCTAGTCCTGCTTGAGTCTACGCCTTAACACCCATTGAGGCTGCAGAAGATAACAACGAGGTTTCAGGTACACATTTCTGAACCTCTTCTTTTTTGCATTCCTGCACTTTAAATATTGCAATTAGTTAATGCGATTTGTATGAAATAATTTTTAGGCACGCAATATTTTAATGATCAGCCCAATATGTTGTTCGACACCTGTGCTAGTCATTCTTTTATATCTAAACATTTTGTGAATATTCTTAAGCCGCACTCATTAAAATTATCTAAGTTATTAAGTGTTGGACTTCCATCGGGAGTCCAACTCAGTGCTCATAAGTTTTGCAATGTCAAAATTCCATTAAATAGTCAAGAGTTTGACTCCAAGTTAGTCGTTCTGCCATTAGCAAATTTTGATATCATCCTTGGAATGAATTGGCTCAGTGATCATAATGCTATAATAAACTGCCTTGAGAAGAAGGTCACTCTTCATTCCTAGGGCAAGTCTGAAACCTTCATAGGAAAAGTAAGTATGCCACTATCCTTAATTAATGCTATCAAAGTTGAGCAATTAATTAGTAAGGGTTGTGATACTTTTCTTGTCACTATAATGGATAAAGTAAAGAAAAGTATTCCTCTCTCTGATTGTAAAGTAAATAAAGAATCTGTCGATGTGTTCCTAAAAGATTTGCCTGATGTAGCTCCGCTTAGAGAAGTAGAGTTTTCTATTGAATTGATTCCTAGTAACCAGCACATATCTAAAGCTCCATACAAAAAGGCACCTAAGAAACTCCAAGAGCTTAACGAACAGTTACAAGAGCTCTTGAAGAAAGCCTTCATCAGGCCAAGTATGTCTCCTTGGGGAGCGCCCATTTTATTTGTAAGGAAGAAAGATGGATCTATGTGCATGTGCATAGATTAATGCAAATTAAATAAAGTCAACATAAAAAATAAATATTCATTGCCTAGAATTGATGATTTGTTCGACCAGCTATCTGGAGCCATTATATTCTCTAAGATTGACTTAAGGTCTGGATATCATCAATTACGAGTAAAAAAAGTAGCTGTAGGAAAGACCTCTTTCATACTCGTTATGGTTATTTCAAATTTTTATTGATGTCTTTTGGACTCACTAATGCGCTATCAATCTTCATGGATTTGATGCAGCGAGTCCTTAAACAAATTTGTAATCGTCTTTATCGACGATATCCTTATCTATTCCCGAACCTTAAAGAATCATGAAGATCATCTGAGGTCAGTATTAGAAGATTTGCGAGAACATCAGCTTTATGCTAAGTTCTCCAAATGTGAATTTTAGCTTAAATCCATTGCATTCTTGGGGCATGTAGTCGATGCCCAGGGTATTCGCATAGATCAGAATAAAGTAAGCGCTGTTCAAGATTGGGTTCAGCCTAAGTCAATCACCGACATCATAAGCTTTTTGGGTTTAACAGGATATTATAGAAAGTTTATCAAGGGATTTTCCCAGATCGCCTTGCCTTTGACTAAACTAACTCAGAAAGCCGTTCCATTTGTTTGGAGTCCTGTATGCAAGGAAGCATTTCAAACCCTGAAGGACGCACTCTCTACCGCTCCAGTGCTTGTTTTACCCAAGGAAGGTTTGAATTATCAGGTGTAAACATATGCCTTTGGTATTGGTTTAGGTTGTGTGTTAATGCAAGAGGGTAAGATAATTGCTTATGCCTTGTCAGTCAAAACCCTATGAGATTATCCAGTTCATGATCTTGAACTTACTGCTATAAGTTTTGCCTTAAATATTTGGTGTCATTATTTATATGTAGTTCAGTGTTTAATTTTCACTGATCATCAAAGCTTAAAGTATATCTTCAATCAAAGAGAACTGAACTGCCATTAGAGAAGATGGTTAGAGCTCATTAGTGATTATGACCTGAGTATTCAGTATCATCTGGGTAAAGCAAATATAGTGGCTGATGCTCTTAGCCATCGTGCTACTTTATCTACCATGATCACCTCCAGTTCTTTAGAACCCACTTTCCACAGAGATGTCTCCATCTTCCTGACCAAGAATGAAGATTATTTGAAATTCAAAGTTGATACTGAAGGAGGTCATCGTTAAGATTTGCAGATGTGTAATGGCATAATTTATCAAGAAATCATCTGGGAATTCTTAAATCCATGCACAGTGAAGTTTTGGTAGAAGGACATAACTCTGGATACCACATTCATCCAGGCAGTACGAAGATGTATCAGGACTTAAAGCAATCATTTTGGTGGCCCGGCATGAAGAAGAGTGTAACGGATTTTGTGGCTAAGTGTCATGCCTGTAATTTGGTAAAGGCCAAGCACCAAAGACCTGTTGGTCTTCTGTATCCTTTAGAAATTATTCAATGGAAATGGTTTGATGTATCAACGAATTTTGTTATGGGGTTGCCTCGTGCAAAATTTGGCACCGATGCAATCTGGGTTATAGTAAATCGTTTAACTAAATTAGTGCACTTCATTCCTATCTGTCACACTGACTCTGTTGAGAAGCTAACAAAGCTCTATATTAAAGAAATTGTCTGGCTGCATGGTATTCCAAAATTAATAGTATTCGATAGAGATAGCTGATTTACTTATAAGTTTTAGCAAGCCGTGCACCAAGGTCTGGGGACTACCCTAGCTATGAGTACATCTTTTCATCCTCAAATGGATGGTTAGACTAAAAGAGTAAATCAAGTTCTTGAGGATTTGCTTAGGCTTTGTATTCTTGATTTTGCCAGCTCCTGGGAAGATCACATTTCATTAGTAGAGTTTGCCTACAATAATGGCTACCAGGCCAGCATTAAAATGGCTCCTTATGAGGCATTATATGGCAGGAAATGCAGTACACCGCTATCTTGGTTCAAAACAGAAAGCATTCAATTTTTTGGATCTGAGTTAGTCGAAGAAACTAACAAGAAGATTCGTTTAATTCAGTAGAGAATCTAATCTGCTCAAGATTGTCATAGTAAGTACCATGATGCTCATCATCATCTTTTATAATTGAGCATTGGAGATTCTACTTATCTAAAAGTCAGACAATGAAGGGTGTCTACAGATTTGGTGTAGCAAGGAAACTCTGTCCCCGCTATATTGGACCTTTTGAGATACTAACCAAGGTAGGATCATCAGCCTACTGGTTGAATCTTCCTGATGACTTTGCAGTTGTTCACAATGTTTTTCATGTATCATCATTAAGGAGATGTCTCAGAGACCCTTCTCATCTTGTTCAACTTCCAATAGTAAAAATTCAGCCTGATCTTTCGTATGCCGAAGAGCCTGTGAAAATCTTAGCTCGTAACCAGAAGCAGCTAAGAAATTGCTTAATTCCAATGTCAAAGTTCAGTGGAAGAATTGATCTTTGGAAGAATCTACTTGGGAAAAAGAAGTGGATATGCGCAACAAATATCCGTAGCTCTTTGCAAGCCCATGTACCATTCCTCTCCTTTTCCTTTATGTTCCATTTAGTATTTTAGTACCATAGTTAAATTCAAATTAATTAAGCCAAACTAATCTTTAATTCAAATTAATGGGTCATTTAAATCTAACCCTAGAAGTTTGAAATCGATCGGAGCTTATTTGAGCATTCTAGCTATTTTTGCCTATTTTTGGTTCTTGGAAATTAGCTAAATTAATTTGATCTCCAAATTGAAATATGATTTCATTTTTGAGTTCCTCATGCCCTAATTAGCTAAGAGTAAATTTTTGGAAATTTTTGGGAATTTTTGGAGCTCATTTGGTCCTAAATTGGATTGAAAATTTATTAAAATTTTTATTTATTTAATTAAATGAATTTTAATTAATTAAATTAAATAGATATCATTTTTATATATGGGATTTGTTGTCAGGGCTCCAGCAGATCTACTGCAGGGTCCCGATAGCGGTGCTTCAATCCATGCCAATGGATGCATTAGCACGCATCCTAGTGCTCTTCATCCAACGGCGCGATCTATCTCGTGCCATGATCGAATCCTAAGCATCGAATCGATCGAGTGTATCTGACGGCTGTCATCTAATCCATGGTTTATCGTCTAAGTGGCGTATCAGAATCGTCCGAGACCAATGACTATGAGATCACACAGCCCGAGGCACCCCCGCGACTGCGGATCGTCTACTCCCCCTCACTCGCTCGTGCTCCTGGTCCCCCCTGATAACCAGATCTCTCCAGCCCTCGTGGTAGTACGAGAAAAGCCTCATTCTTCCTCTTCTACCCTCGGGCACGACCTCTTGCCGGTTGTAGTCACCCGGAATTGCCCTCGACCATTTCATCCACCACCATTGCTTTAGCCCAAGACATACCCTGATTATTAAACCATTGCATCCATCCTCAGTGCTCCCTTATGCCTATAAATACCCTTAAACCATTATAGTGAGCCCCTTTACTCACTGTTATCCCTTAATTGTCCAGTCGAATCCTCTGGAGCTCCCCATCCTCTCGGCAAATCCTGACACTCCAATTGCTACGTACCACTGATAGTGGGTGCGGTCTGGCGTTCAGCCCCCTTGGCAAGTTGCAGTAACCTCTTGGTGAGCTCCAGAGCTTCTCATCTTCCCTCACTCGTAGCAGTTGCGTCAATCCCAAGTATAGATCCTTCATACTAAACTATGTGAGTTTAATTGTTCATTTGAGCTTATGAAGAGGCCTCTGGATGTCGTCTAGATTCCTTAGCCTCATAGGAATCTAACTCAATTGCTCTCAGGGTCTGAGCTAGCTCCAATCAATTGTATCGATTGATCGAGCTAGTGGTCGAGCCATGGTTGAGTCAGAGTAAGGACCCAGCGATCGGCTGCACCCCGGGCTACATACCCTGAGGGCTTCAATCTATCACACCACCAGGAAGGTGTATGGATTGAGCTCTGGTCAAATATTGGTCTCTGTGAGGAGAATTTACTCATCATAGTAAACCATAAATGCCTCACCTTAGAGTATTTCGGTGGAGTAGCCATCCAGCAATCCACTGCATCCCAGATGGGGATTCTTAACTCAATTGACGCATCTAGTGCCACTGATGGTGTAGCTGTCGAGATCCAGACGCGACGTGGCTTATGCGTGAAGAATTGGACGTTTAAAGCTAACCCTAGGTGTCCTGATATTGGGTATTAGGCTCGGGGACGACACATAATAACGGGCCAGGTCAGACCCCAACCCACGTGGTTTTAATTTTGGGTCTCCAATTAATTTAGGATTTAGGAATTATTTTCCTTCTATTAATTAGCTGATTAAATTATATAATTAATCTCCCTATGATTTTAATTAAGCAAAACATTTAAATTAAATTTATTAAATAACTTTGGCTATATTTATCCAAATGGTATGATCCAATATACCATTCTAATTAGAAGAATGTAAGGAATAATAATATAAAATAAATTTCAAAACCTAATGGTTAGATTTTATTTAATTGCTTAATCTTTCTCTATTCTTAATAAAGTCATAACTAATTCAATTAATGCTCAAAATTTGTAATTAAGGTCTCTGATTGCTCATGAGATTGTGGAGTACCTAATTAAGCGATTAGAAATAATTTAAGAATCCTAGATTTGATAATAACCCCTTAATTACCCCAAAACTTGATTAGTGAATTTAAGCCTTAATTAACTTTTGATTTTGATGATTTAGGTTTCAATCATCTTTTTAAGTGCAGTAAAACTTATAAATATGTTGGATTATCTTAATGTACCATAATTTTCTTAATCACCTTAATTAGTCTTAATATATGATTAGTGCTAATTAAGCTAAATATGATGTCAAATCTTGAGCTAAGTATTTGCTTACTTTTCTAGTCCATATTAGGTTCTTTAAAACTTAAATTTCTAATTTTAGCCTTAAGAAGGGTATTTTGGTAATTTTTGACCAAAATATTGTTTAACACCCTTAGACCCGAGAATTTCAGTAATGTGTTTCTAATTAATACATTAGTATCCTTTCTATAACCTTTTGTTTAATAAATTTGGTCTAAGTAAAAAAGTCTTGAATTTTCCATAATTAGATCTTAAGATCTTAATGAGAAGTTAGGACTTCCCATTAGAGAACAACATAATTAATTCTAGCATTCAAATTCTAGTTCAAATTGCCTTCTAAGACCATCAATGAGCCATAACCTTAAAAGAAGTATTATGTAAATCCTAAAGCTAGATTTTAACTTAGATCTTAAATGATCAAATCTTAAACCTTAGATCTTAGATCTTAGACTATTAATCAATTTGATTTAATTATGCCATCTTACCTTGGAATTCTTTAATTGATTTAATTATCTAATTCTTTTGAAACCTCCTTGTGGGTGTAGGATTGATTCAAATTATGGAATAATGTGATTATTCTATGGATTGGATGTAGATCTAAGATTCATATGTTCTTAATAGATTATATTGTCTTATGATAATATAATAACCATTCATTAGGATCTTAGTTCCTAATATTTCCACTTATAAGATCCTGTTCCTATAGATTATGGTTGGGTGTGAACCTTAGACCCTTATTTTAGATAGCACCTTTGATTCAAGATCTGAACCCCAAGTGTGGAGGCTAATTCCATAATCTCTAATATAAATCAGTATGATCAAGATTTGGGTTAAGTGAGTAAAACATATTAATTAAGTCATTGATTCATTTACTTTAATCTTTTGGAGTCATCATTTGATTATGAAATAGAACTGTTAAGTTCTAATATTAACATTGAGTCTCTTGCTTAATTTGACTATTGTTGCTCTGCACACCTTATATATTGATCCTTTTTCCTTAGACTAATAGGTGAACTCAGGATATTGATAATGTATCCTAAGTTATTATTTGAATATCATAAACATTCATTTAGTTCATTCAGTGCATTGGGTTCAGTTGGGTGTGTCCTAGTTTAGTCTACCTCCTTAGTTCTAGTATTGTTATAGAATAGACTCAAACCTAACTTTATGCTTAGCTATGATAGATATATTTCTAATTCTATATGTTCAACTCGGACCTAGCTCTAATGATGTCTAGGATGGATACATGTTGAACTTTTTGCTCAGAGGTCCTGCATGGCCAGTTTCTGTTATGACAGTAGTATGTTTAAGCATGCTTCTACTTCAGTTCAGTTTCAGTACTTTAGTTTGCCTTGCCACATGCTTTAGTGGCTTTACTCTGAGTTTATTTCAGTGCTTTGGCTTGGTTTGTCACATGCTTCAGTGTCCTTTTATTTATTAATTCTGCATACTTGTATAATTATTTATGTCCAATATTTATTAAATATTGACATGTTTAGGATGCTAGTTTAATATTATTACTTCAGCATGTTTTAGCACAACTTTCTCTTATGAAATCAGCATGTATTCATGTGATCATAAGCATGTTAGAAAGAGTTTCACTTCAGTACCTTGTAGTTATTTATACATTTTAGCCTCACCTTATTTAGCTTCATATTTAGCATGTATTTTGCATACCTTGCTGTTTAGTTATAAATGTATTTATAGCTATCTTGTTCCTTATATCTTGTTGCACCTTAAATTACTTACATGTTTAAAGTTATAATATGATATCTTTAAATGTTCAGCTCACTTAATCAGCTTAAAATGTACTTAAATAATTTGTCTAACTATAACTTTTTTATTTTGTTTGTTGGGGCCTTGGCATTTGTGATACCCACAAATGTTAGACTTGGAGCTGTTAGTTGGTGGTTCTGCTGGAGAGGAGCCTGAATAGGAGAAGGATCTTCCTGTTGCTGCTTAGTTAGATTTCATTTTTTGTTGTGAGGATGAGAGCTCGTTTCTTCTCAATTAAGTATTTTGTCTATAATAATTCTTAATCTGAATGTATTTACTTTCTGCACTTTGAGCTAAGTTACTATTGCATTTATCTTTCTATACTATGCTGTGATATGGATGTTATGTTCTACTGCTTTCTGCTTTCATTACTTTGATATGTTGATGTATGTTCTCAGTTACAGGTGACAAGTCCTCTGCTTAAGGCGGCTTAGGTCATACCTAACTCTACATAAGTTGGGCATTTGCCACAGTTGGAGCACCGTACTCCTCATGATTATTTTATTATCTGTATTAGCATGGTCATGGAGGGTATGGGGTTCCACAGTTGGTATCATAGAACACCAAAAGGTGTTAGAATGGGATCTGTGATTCCTTTCTACCTAATGGACCATTCTTCTGAAGTACAAACATTAAGATATAACATCCATAGCATAGTACCATCGGTTACTCTATGAAAAATGTAGAATGAAAATACTAGAAGCTTTAGCCACCTCTAGTTTAACCAAAAAATTAATAAATTCTTCTAATAGGGTAAAAATGAATCCTGAAGAGTCTAACTAGGACTATTATCTCCATACCATTGAGTTGGCTTGGAACTATAGCTTCAAGTGGAGACAAGAGAGTTAATGGTGGATCAAAGGAGTTTCAACACAAGATGTCCAAGTCTTGGACAAACTGCTTCACCAATCAGCATACCGAGGGCTTGACTTTCCAATCTATGCAAAGGAGTGGTTCAGTCGAGTTGAATCAATCTTTAGGCACATAGATTGTCCAGAGTCCATCTACGTTGGCATTGTGAGATATCAAATGCTAGACTATGCGAGAAAATGGTGGTTTGATACCATTATGAATCTCTAAAGGAAACGCATGAGATAGCATCAGGAAGTGACCTTTGAGGACTTTCATTTTGCGTTTAGTGCTGAGTATATTAAAAGTATTTGAGTATTAGTTAGCATGTTTGTCATTTTCTTTTACTTTAATAATTCCAGTAGTGTTATGATTTTTGGCATTTTCTTAATCTTATGTAAACCTTCATTTTCAAAGTAATGAGAATTTTTGGCATCTTTTGAAGCTCAAATTATTGTCATTCTTAAAAGAATTCTGAAATTTAGATTTTTATTGCTCAATCAGACTGAATTCCGGATATCCTCCTGTGGCTACGCCCATTAAGAATGCTGTCGCATCAAGTAGTTCTTCCAATGAACTAACCCACCTCAGAGAAATAGTGGCGCCATGTTGGAAAACCAAGCTCAACAAGCTTTGGTTATGCAAAAATTTATTGCCAATCGTTCAGTACCAACTGCTACTACTGCTATTGTTGTTCTTGTTCAGCAAAACCTTTTTCCTTCCCATCACTATGTAGATGGTATTCTTCATAACTTTTTAAGGCTAAGGCCTTCCACTTTCATAGGGAACCTATCCCCAATGGACATATCGGACTAGTTGAAAATAGTTGAGAAGGATTTAATCAGCTTAAAAATCCCTAATTCTGAAGCCGTCCGTCTCACGGTACATCTGTTCAATGCTGAAGCAGAATACTTGTGGGATGACATTTGAAACATTAGATTCGTCGACTACAAATTTGAAGACATCCCTTGGGATGAATTTGTGGAAGCATTCAAAGCCAAGTTCATTCCTCTTGTCCACACATAACATTATTATGTTATTATCAGTATTAACATGGTCACGGAGGGTACGAGGTACCACACCACTAATGGTTCTACCATAGACATTGCCATCTTGAAAATCATTCATCCAATTGTCATCGAATATTCTAAGGTAGTAAGCAAATCTATGAACATGGTTTTCCATTTCTACAAAATTTACTAAAATCATGTTTCAAAATTTGCATTGACTTTTAAGCATCTCTTAACTTTCAAGTTTGTTAAAGTCCTATGGTGTCATTTTTCAGATGTCTTCATTTTCATTTTTGAGATACAACTTGATGAATTGTGGATGATGTATTATTACAGTTAGTGATTTTGATCATAATTGCTCTAGATATTGAATCATTAGGTAGATAGAAATATACATCTTATTAGAAACCTTATGATATTATCTGATACTAACTGTAATGCCCTACCTCATCACTATGCAAAATAGAATATTATTAGTGATGGAACATATCTTTACTGAACGAATAATCCATCCTGACTTGTTATCAACCCATCGCTCATGATGAGTTAATAAGGACCCAATGAGTTATCCTTTCATGTAACAACATCTGAGACTAATCCTAGAGATAAGTACAAGATCCTGATCTTAAGTATTAATTACATTACACCTATGCATTGGCATATGATAATTTATGAAAAGGATAACAAATATATATGAAGTAAGATCCAAAGAAAATAAAAATTACATCACAATACTAAGTATAAGATAGTAAATAATCAAAGTGCATAAGCTTAGAAGTTCATCCATAACATTCAACATAGAAGCTAAGTAAATATTCATCTCAAAAAAGAAAAAGTATAAATACATCCAGAGTTCATTATTACAAACATAAATTTAATTGTATCAGAAAATAACTCTCTCCTCTCACTAGCAGAAAATAATAAAGTAAACTAAACTAAAGGGTCAACACTCTAATGGCTGCTTTCCCTACATCTCCTCATGAAGATCGTAAATCCCCTCCATGGTAGTTTGTAATGAATCCAATATTGAATCTAGAACCCAATCCAACATTAACTGTTATTGTAGTACTTAATACTAGGTTAGTTAGTCTTAACCTACTATTAAGTGCTACAGGGAGACAAGGGTCTCTAAAGAGGAGAACTAGACGTATAATACAAGTAATATAAGATGTTCAAGTCATCGAGAAAAAAATTAAAAATACAGAACATAACAGTAAAGTAAAACATCTAGAATTAATTAAGTTATACAAACATTTAAATGTAATGACACTCGTCCTCATGGGATGCATAAAGTAATAATAGTGTAAAGTAAAAGTCTTCCAAAATTGTAACTACTGAATCTGAAATACCTCAGGTACAAGATTCAAACCAAGCTCCTGATCTATCATATTTGGTATTTAATACAGCAGAGCACATCCAATAAAAGAAAAATAAGTGATTAGACTTAAAAATTCTAAGTATATTTTAGGGTAACTAATCTATTTATAAGTTAAGTGGATATCATATTTAGGCATTTATAATTGTTGTTTAAATAAAGCTCTATGCAGTAAAAAGAGAAGTAAACTGAGTAAAGTAAATGAGTGTAAGCAATAGAAAAGATATAAAGCAATAAAAAAGGAAAGCTAATACATCCTGCACATCTATGTAAGTAAGAAAAATATGTACACAAATACTAACAAGTGTGCAATAAAAGTCGTAAAGAAAATATATACAAATGGACATATGCTAAGTAACATAAATGAAAGCACTGTGAGCATAAATGTAAATGATAACAACATACACAATAAGTAAGATAGAAAAGAAGCTATAAATATAGGTAAACCTGTAATATTTGTAAGTAAAGTAAATCTAAGCCTTAAATGAC